>OY728120.1:830695341-835695341 GCA_963277665.1 Viscum album
GCATGCGATCCCCAAATACTCCCCCATAGAAAACTCAGAGAGGGGCCTAAAGTCACCTTACGAATATATGAGTAGGGAAAATACTTTCCTTGAAAATTTGATCATAGATATAGATAGTATTTTGAAGAAATCACCATCCTTGTTTGGCCAAAAAATCATTGAAGAGGCAAAGATCATGAAATCCCATTCCCCCGCATGCATTATGGGTGAAAAGTTTAGTCCAGGTCATCCAGTGAATTTTGTTCTACCCATCATTGTAGCCACATAAGAAATTGGAAATGCATGCATGAATTAGGTCAACAATCATGGATGGAAGTTTAAAGAGAGACGTGATATATCTTGGAATCTCTTGAATCACATATTTAATAAGGATTTCATTCCCCACCTTAGAAACCCTCTTTCCAATACAACCATGCATTTTTTCCAACCCTATCAAAAATATATGAGAAAATATCTTTTTTTTATTGAAAAATAATAATAGGTAGACCAAGGTATTTACTGGGTTTTTCAACCATCTATACACCTGAAACTTGATAGATATCCTCCTTCATTCTCAGAGAAACCCCTATACTGTAGAAAATTTTAGATTTAGCAAGGTTGACAGATTTTCCAGAAGCTTCCTCATAGATACAAATAAGATGTCACATTGAAATACATTCATCATGTGTAGATCTTGAAAAAAGAAGATAGTCCTCAGAAAAAGGAGATCTGAAATGGGTTGGCTTCATCTGTAGACCTTTACCCCACGGATAACATTATTTCATGCAGCCAATGAAATAAGATGAGAGAAAACCTTTTCCACCAAAATAAAAAAGGAATAGAGAAATAGGGTCCCCTTGCTAAAGGCCCCGATTTGGGGTAAAGCTCTGAGTCAAGTTTCCATTAATATTGATCCTAAAAGAGACAGTCTAGATACATTTCATAATAATCTTAGTCTATTTAGAGGAGAAATCCATTTTGGTCAGGACGCACTGCTGAAAAGACCACTCCACCCGATCGTAATCCTTAGTCATATCAGGCTTCTAGGCAATAATACCTCTCTTGTACACTGATTGAGTTTTCATAGAGTGTAAAAAATTCATGTGCAATAATGGAATTCTCTATAATGATCCTTCTAGGAATAAAGGTGCTCCAGTTTTTGGAGACAATATCTGAATACCAAGGATGAAGCTGATTATCCAAGATCTTAGAGAAAATTTTATAAGAGACATTTCACATGATAATTGGCCTAAAATCTTATCCAAGAAGTGTCTTTTTAAATTTTGGTATGAAAGTGATTTTGGTTTAATTAATTATGGAAATATTCATTTTCCCCTCCCAAAGGTCTCTCATGAGGGTTGAGATATCTGACCCAATAATATGCAAGTATTTTTTGAAGAAAAGTTCATGAAATCTGTCTGGCCCTGGCACCTTAATTGAATGGATTTATTTGAGGGCCCCCAAAATTTCCTCATCAATAAGGTCATGAGAGATATGGATATTCATATCATCAGAAACCACATGTTTAATATAGGATTAAACTTCCATGGATAAAGAGGTGGTTCCCACTATAAATAGATTTTTGAAAAATTGTATGATAATATTATGAATCACCACATCATTGGTGATAGTACCACCTTCATTATTATATAGGCATGAGATGGTGTTTTTTTGGTGAATTGCTGAGGCATTCTGGTGGAAATAAGAAGTGTTGACATCATCCTCTTTGATATGGTATTCCCTATCATGCATTTCCTAGAAGAATTCTCTGTTGCGGATCCCTTCATCCATCTTTGTTTCCATATCATTAATTCTGGACAAGGTGATATCAGTGGGGGTGGGAGTAGAGAACCTTTAGTTTTATTTCAATGAAATCACACATTTTTTTAGTTTGATGAAATTTTGAAGCACTCTATGATTTGACATTGTGATCCACATAATTAAAATTGCCCGCAATCCTATGGTTACCGACATTCCAACTATCTCGAGTCACATCTTTACATTTCTTATCTTTGGCCCAAAATCACTCAAAACTGAATGGTTTACGTGTATTGGTTTCCTCAAGTCATAAGTATTGTCAATAAAAATGGAAAAATAATCTGAGGTTATTGTCCTCAAGTGAGAGATATGGAAGGATCTAATAAATTAGTCCATTCACTCGACCCCAAAAAAGCGTTCTAGCCTTTTTGCGATACGGGTGTTGATCATGTTTCCTCGGAACCAAGTAAAGGGAGTATCTTCATATCCCAGATTAGAAAGGTCTTCACTCATTTCCTCTTATTTTAAATCCATCATGGATTTATGATATCTGGTGGCACCCCCTTCCTTTTCAAACTAAAACATAATTTCGTTGAAATCCCCTCCTAATATGACTGGTCCCAGAAATTTGTCCTACGGGTTTTGTAGAAGCCTATATGACTTCCATTTGTCTCTCTAGGAAATCCTTCTATAAAATCCAATAAAGACCCATGTGGGGTAATTTTGGTGATCAATAGATGGTGTGATATGGTTAAGAGAAAATGCGGAGACTCTCGCATCCATGCCTTCCTTACACTAAATACAGAGACCACCCGAGTGGCCAATGTGAGGGACCATAAGGAAACTATGAAAGATGAATTTATTCACAATATCAATCATTTCCTTGAAATATCATATGGTTTCAAAAATAAAAACCATATCATGGAGACTTGAAGCACAATGGCATCAAAACATCTGAACTAATCGTGGGCTTCCAAGCCCACAGTAGTTCCAGAAAAAAGTTTTCATTGCAGTAGGCACAACTAGATAAATCTAGTCTCTGCCTCTGAAACTTCAAGAAAGGAACCATCTTCTATCACTTTGTATATTTTTGGAAGATGATCCACCTGTTTTTGGTCCATATATCTTCTTTTATCCCCACTAGAGATCGATGTTATAATGTCATATCTGGGTTCCCCTATGGAAATCCTCTTCGATGTGCGGTGATTTTTTGGTTCGGGCATTGTCAAACCATTAATTTTGTCTCTTTCCACAAATGAAATTTTGGGAGGCATCTCCTTAGCAGGAGGGATCAGATTCGAGGGGTCAGAGAAATTTTTCTTCGGCTTGGCAGGGGGGTAGACAAGCCCTCATTCCCTTATGGACTCCATATGGATGAAATTTTCATCTCTCGAAGTCGATATTCCAAACCATGGGTAATGTAACCTAGAATTCTTGGGGCCAACAGAGTGGTGATCTTCGTCAAATCTTTTAAATTTAGATAAATGTTCCAATATGAGGGTGGATTTTGGGGGGCCAACATAACAATATTATTATGGTCACTTGTTTAATGCATTGTGTGTGCTTTCACAAGTTTATCTTTGTCCCTAGATCTTTCCGATTCTGGAACATGGGAAGTCTCATAATTGTTTTTGCGCTACCAAGGGCTGAAATGCATGATAATATTACCATTTTCATATGCTTCCTTGGTAGCACAGTCTTTTTCTGCATGACTAATATTCCCATAGAAGAAGAAAAATTTGGGAATTCTTTCATATTCACAAGAAATCCATATTGTTGAATCATCTGCCATAAGAATTATTCCCCTGAGAATAAGGGGATCAATATCAACAAAAACTATGATCATCACTGAGGGTCCCCAAAAAATTGGGTTTGATCAGTCCCATTCCATGAATGTTCTAAACAAATTCCCTATCTCCTTCAGAACATGATCTGATCTCCCCCAACAGGGAATGCCATAAATCCCAATCTATAACGGAGACATAGATAATGACACATTCAGAAACTTTGTGTTGTTTTCCAGGTCTTCCATTAGGATAATGTGATTTTCAAAAGACCAGGGTCTCCTAAGAAGGATCTTCTTTTTCTCATTCTCGTTGAAGAATTTGAAGACCCAAAGCCTCGATCCAAACTCAAATATGGACACACCATATTCTAAGTACCAGATAGATAGTGACATGTTATTCAAATAGATCATATTAAAGGGTATATTAGTGAGGAATTTTCCTACTATAAGGAGGCTCATTCGCCGATTCAAGAAGAAAACTTCCTCCTTCAAGGCTTTAATGGGTGCCTTATCCTTTTATTAGAGTGAGAGACCGCCATTTATTGAGAAAATCATTCTCTATTATTAATTTGGATAGTCTAGGAATGTCCATTGCCGTTGGGGAGGACTAATCAAAGAGGATTTGAAAAAGTTTTCATTACAGAAGATCCTAAGGAACCAAGGTTGACCTATGAAGAGAAACTTTCACAATGGAAGACATTTGGAAAAAAATTTATATTCGTCGTAGTTGTACACACAAGATAGATATATATAGACATATACATTTATAAACATATACATATATAAAAATATATACATATATAATATATATTAATATAAACATATAATATATATAAATTATAAACATATATATAAACATAAAAAATAAACATATATATATTAATATAGTATAGTAAAATATAAAATTATAAAAGGGTTGGTAAAAACGCAAGTACAGCACATGACGCTACAAAGAAAACTTCAAATAAACTGTCAGACCAAGAACTCGCCCTTCTAACAACACCCCAAACACAAACCCACCTACACCACCCTAGAATACCATGGGGGGAACATGTGAATGGTAACACTTGACTCCCAAGGGGGGCCCAACAAAACCTAGAGTACGCCACGCGTTCCCCAGCTAGGAAATGACTTTGAATCACCCTGACATATATATATATATATAAACATATATAAATACAAACCCAAACACACACATATACACACACACACACATATATATATAAATATATATATAAATAGATATATATATAAATATATAAATGCACACATATAAAAATATATAAATATATATATACAAATATTTATCTATAAAAACATAAATATTTTTATATTTAGTCAAATTTTTTAGAAACTGCTGCTAATTATATATATATATATATAATTATAATTATATATATGTACATATATATTGACACACACACATAAATAAACATATACATATAAACATAAAATATAAAATATAAACATATATCTAAAATATAAACATATATATATATATAGTAGGGGAGTGACTCAATGGTAGAGGTGCCCCGTGATTCTGCATCAGACTCGGGTTCAAATCCGGGTGGGAGTGACTTTCCACTGGCAGGCAGTGACGTAGACAAATGGTGAAGCATGCATGATGCATGCATGACATTTCACTAGGACTTTGGGCCATTTAATGGACTTCAGGCTCACTGGGCCTTCGGTCCATGTACTGAATAAATAAGGCTTGATGGGTGGGTTATCCCTTAGGGCGGGATATGGCTTGTCTTTTCTACCTGTGTGTTTGGTGTGTGTGTGTTTGATGTTATTGTACCCTCAAGCACAAAATATATATATATATATATATATATATATATTTGTGTGTGTGTGTAATATAAACATATATATAAACAAAAAATATAAACTTAAAATATAAACATATATATATTAATATATGTATATTAATATATAAAATTACATATATAACATATTAATTTTTAAAATAATATAATATATTTATATTTATATAAATATATTATAATACACATTTAAATTAAACATTTTGAAGGTGAGGTGGTCCGATTGTTCGATTTAGGCCTGCATGTTCTGTGTTCAATTTCTGACGGAGGTAGATTTTCTTTCCTATAATTCTTAAAGCGTGGTGGGTGGGTTAGTGCGTGATGCTTTAGTAAGGCATGTTCCATTTCCATTGTGGATGGAGGTGGGAATCATGGGGCCCTTTAGGGAACGTGTTTGGGGACAAATGGAGGGTGGTGAAGGGTGGGGATTTTGTGTTCTTAGAAAATTAATATTTTTTATTTTTTGAAAATATTATAAATTTCAAAAAATAATTATAAATTTCAAAAAAAAATGAGTGTGGTGCTTTCCACATCCAACATGGATGGAGGTGGGGAGTGTGGGTCCCTTTAGTGCACGTGGTCGGGGATAATAAAGAGTGGAGAAGGGTGGGTCATTTATGTGCTTTGAAAATTATTATATTTTTATTTTATAAAAATATTATATATTTAAAAAACAATTATAAAAATAAAAAAAATGGTTGTGGAACATGCCACGTCTAGCATAGATGGTGGTGGGAAGCGTGGGGGTCGTTAGTGCATGGGGTTGGGGAAAATGGAGGCTGGTTAATAGTGGGGGGTTTATGTGATTTTAAAATTAATATATTTTTATTTTATAAAAATATTATAAATTTCAAAAAATAATTATAAATTTTAAAAAAAAAATTATCAACGTTTATTTGGCGACATTCCAAAAACAATTATAAATTTCAAAAAAAAGTGTGGTGCTTTCCACATTCAGCATAGATGGAGGTGGGAAGCATGGGGCCCTTTAGATCATGTGGTTGGGGACAATATAGAGTGATAAGGGTGGGGCGTTTGTGTGCTTTGAAAATTAATATATTTTTATTTTATAAAAAATTTATAAATTTCAGAAAAACAATTATAAATTTCAAAAAAAATGGGTGCAGTGCATGCCACTTCCAGCATGAATAGAGGTGGGAATCCTAGGGCCCTTTAGTGCACATGGTTGGGATAAGGATATTAGTTCTTCACCATGACCTAGTTCATCTTTCAGTAATTGGTGTAGATTCAAAAACTACTATCTGACTTCTTATAGAAAAATATAGGTGCACCCCACATTGAATTACTTGTCCTTAAAATTCCTTTCTATTCCAATTCGTTGAGTAGTGCCTTAATCTATTTTAGCTCCATTAGAACCGTATGATATGGAGGTATTTAAACAGGTTGCACACCCAGTATGAGTTCTATATCAAGGTCAACTCTTCTTGAAGGAGCGAGTCTTGTGAATTATTTTTGGAATATGTCATAATAGAGGTCCATGACAGGAGGAAGATTCAAGTACGTTATGACACTATATGTTACTGATTCCCATTCTCCATTAATTAAGAATATCTCTCCATTTGGTGGAACAAACCACACCTATCTCCAACAATAATCAATTTGGGCTCAGAAGTTGGTCATATAGTCCACCAAGAATCATATCAAGGCCCATTATCTCCAATATCTTGAAGTCCCATAGTTGTATATAGCTGAATAAAACCTATGGACACACTGTCACTACTAATATGGTCTAATTTTTTCCCAACAATGAATTATTGGAATAAAATAACTCAGATGATAGATCGACTAATAAGTAAATTCTAGGGACTATTTATGTTGATATGAAGGAATGGGAACATGAATATCGGACAAAGAAGTAGATAAGGTTGGGGTGATCTAAAAATTCACTTGAACATTTTATGTCCCTTCTCCACTATCTGTTAGAGTCTAACCCATTATGTAAACATAGCCTACCCCATCTCTGTGACACTTTCTCGGAGAAGCAAGACCAACTGGAGTCATTATCTGGGTCGACTTTTGAGTACTAGGACCAGATCCATGGTTTTTTAACCCTTATTAAATCTCAAATCCCTATAATTGATTTTTTCTAGATACCTCGTCTTACTGCATTTTGGATAGTGGTTATGGGGAACTAAAAAAACATTTATGGTTTCTACCCATTTATAGTTAAATTATTGTATTCTTCATTTCAAAAAAATCGATGATGACTTATCTTCCCTAACTTCTTTTCACCTCTCTTTCAAAAAACCTTATAATTCTTCTTTCCTCTTCTGAAAGTGATATTGTAAGGTATTTTTTGAATTTGACCTAAAAGTAATTCCTCAAATAAAATATCCTTGAAGATTTTAGAATTCAAATATTTATACCATTTGATAAGGTTCAATATGCCCCACCATCACTTGGCGGGTCCTTGTAGCATCAATTCTTCTAGCTTCACTTTCTTGTCACTTAGTGTATTTATAAGGTCGAAGATAAACTTGATGAGATTAAGCCAATTTTCAATATCCCTTGGTCCTCTAATACCTTTAAATAATGGAGGATGATGATACTGTAAATACCTATAATATTTGACCAGGGATTCTGTTATAAGAACTCCTACGTGAAATGGGCTTACTACCAACACCACTAGGTTTGGTGTAGGAACATTCTCTAAAGTATCACGATCAATTGGTGGTCCCAAGATTTTTTTGTGATATGGTATATTTTATAATATAATTAAAATTATGAATATAAACGTATCCTAACTTGTATATGGTATCACACATTATTCTCTTAAGATTCTACCCTCAACCAAAAGTAAAACCCTCCAAGCACTAACCTTGTCTCTAACCCTGCACGTTAATCACAACCCACATACATTTACTAACACAGTATCATGTTAAGTTCAAGTAATTAATACCAATAATGATATATTATTATAGTAACACATATATATCACACAACATAGAAATTATCCTGAACAGATTGCACAAATCAGGACATTCAATTAATGAAATACTATGTAGCACAACAAAAAGTATATATATCGCATGTGAACCTCTATTCCTAGTCATGATGCATGAATGTAAAAAAATATCATAAATAAAATATAAACATCATGTGGATCACTAAAGGTTAATTTATTCAATGGAAATAGTAAAAACATAATTTCCACACTTTTTGGTAACTCAAATGTCTACTACACTGCACTAGCCAGGTGTTGTCATAGTTCCACTACACAAGTCCAAACCATCCTATCTCATATCTGTCATGTCCCTTCCCATGGAAAATATAAGAACATATTAGTGAACTCTAACCCTCTAATTCCTTCTTGTAAACTCCCGACCCAGACCACTGGGTCCAAGTTAGATGTTTTATGACCTCATGTGTATTTCCCCTTACTTAAGAGGCTTCAAAAATTATCTTGAATAATGTGCATAAAAGACTTGGTATGAAACCACCAGTGCATCCTTAACTTATTATATTCAAGTATAATATGTGAATTCCATAATAATAAAAAATATTTAATAGGAAATAATGTAAAATTCAAAACCAAGAATTCGTGCACTAGACAAGCCACCACAGACCCCCAGTTGTTCCTGTTTCATCCCCAAGATGGAAAGATAACAAATTATGTTAGTAATAACCAAACTATCCCCCTATACAATGTCCTAAAAAATTTATGCGTACATGAAACTCGATGTCCTCTATCCATAAAGTAGTTCATGCCACCCAACATTACCTGGTTGTGAATATCTAGTACTCACATTGACCAGGCTACGTCGAGGGCCTGATACTTTGAAAATGCAAGGAAACCACGAGTACATCCAAAATATGATCACCATGGATAACTTATATCCCAAACCTATGATCAGGTCCTTCTTCACCAACACTAAAAGTCAAGCACACTCCCCCTTTAAGGTAAAAACATGACACAATATTCCACCTATCTCGGGTATAACTAACAACCACCAAGGCACGACAAAACACATGCATAGTTAGGCATACAATAAAGAATATCATATCATCTTGAGTATATAGCATTACATAACAGCATGTGATCATCATTAAAGAAGGAAACAAACTACTCTAATATCACTCATGGAATCAAATATCACAACAAGACTCACGGGCTACACACACACCCACATGTGATCACAATCAATAATGGTATCAAATAATACATCACAAAAATCATAATTTAGAAACATGTGTAAACAAGATCCCAATAGGTGTGTAAATTCATAATTAATGGTTTTAGAAATCTATTTCAAGATTTATCAAAGGTATAATCACCATACCACATCCACACAAAACCAAAATAAGATCACTCACCAAGGGATCCTAGATCCCATCCAATCAAACATGGAATAGGATCCATAGTAAGCTAAGGATAAAAAAGACAAAAGGGGATAACCAATTATTACCCAAGGTAATACTTCAGAGAACCTCCAATATCTACTTGAAGAACTTATATTAATAGAGGCTCTATGTTACAAGGAAGAAGATGTATCTTGGAGATTCACTAGAGACCACCAACACGGTGCAGGATAAGAGCAACGACACAATGGTGCACCAGAAACATGCACTAAGGTACGAGGTTTAACACAATGTTGAAAGGTTTTATAGGATATGAGACCACCAAGGAATAGGTTTAAAGGCTATGTAATATAAAGTCCTAGAGATCAACATCTATGGGGTAGATAACATCCATATGGCATAGAACCAACATCTGTTTCATTCTAAGGGATGTAAAGGGGTTTCTGTTGCATGAAGTTTTTTCTGTATCCCTTCAGTGATCCACAAATTATATTCAAATAAGAAGTATGATGGATTATTTATAGGTAATTTAGGGTATTTTCTTTGTTAGTAAATTCCCTTATAAACCCTCCATAAATTTTTCCCTAAATGAAAACCATAACAGCCATATTAAGAGGCTTCCACACCCGAAGACTAAAAGTTATATGCGCTATTTATAACTGACATGGAGGAAGCCCTATGGAATGGTCTAAGGCACCAAAGCATATTATCCATCACTTGAAACCTCCACTATGAAGGTTACGATAAAACCTCCACCATCCACCAATACCATGGTGTAGCACCTTTCCATGCGGCATGGTCATGAATCCACTATATCCTAAAGGGGAAGTCCTAGTAGGCATAGTGTAGTCACATTTTAATATCTATAAAACTGCTCAATAATCCTATGAAATAACATCTTATACACCTCTACAATGTGGTATTTTTAACTACGACACAATCACCCCTATTTTTGAATAATTCTTACTGAAACACACACAAAATATTCCTCAACGTTTTCAAGACCCATGAAACTTCACCCAAACATGGTTCAGCTCAATAAAAAAAGGAACAATAAATGAAACTAGGATTTTAATATAGAATAATAATTTATGGGATTTAAAATTATCCCCCTGTAAAGACTTCCCATCATAGAGAATCATCTTTAGAGCTACTTCTTAAATATCCTAGACCACTAAGATTGAATATCAACCTCTCACTCCCAAGTATGATTCTGGATTTAACCATGCTGCCTCTGAATATGGAAAAATGATACCATATTCCCACAAAGTAATTCCCCTCTCTGATCTATAATTTTCACCGCTAAAACCTCATAAGATTCATCATGCTCCAAATCAACATCCTCGTATTCGATAACATGCACAGGATCAGCTATGTATCTATAAAGAAATATCATATGAAACACATCATGTATACCTCGGTAGAGTGAAGGAATCTCCAGATGGTATTCCACTACCCCTATCTTCTCTATGATCTCAAAGGATATAATTAAATGGGTTCCATATTTCCCAATATCCTCAGACATCGATGCCCTAACTAAGTAGTCACTCTCGAAAAAATATGATCACCCATAACAATCTCCAAAGGTCTCCTCATATGGTTAGAATAATATCTATATCTACTCGGAGTAGTGATCAAACACATATAAATTAATTTTACTCAAATGGAGGTCTCGTAAACAATTTTGGGGCACATAATCCTTTCCTCTCCCACATCAATCTAAAAAAGTGGTAAACTACATGGCCTCCCAAAATGATCCTCATAATGGGCCCTCTAAATCAAAGCCTAATAACATTTATTTTATGTGAAATTAATCAAGTCTAGGTGACCATCCCATGCTCCACTAAATTCCAAGATTTGATCTTTAATCCTATCCTCCAACAATTACATAGTCTACTTAGATTGTCCAACTGTCTATAGATTTATATCATACTACATCTCAACTGAGTCCCTAGGGTCTTTTGTAGGCCCTTCTAAAACATTAATGTATAATTTTTATCTCTATATGAAACAATCCTCAAGGGAACTCAATGAATAGTAAAATCATAGACATAAATCCCTCTCAGATCCTCCACTGAGTGAGTCTTTCTAATCAGTAAAAAGTGTGAAATCTTTATTAGTGGATTGATAATCGCCCATAATTCATCATGACTCCTTGGGGTCCTAGGTAACCCCATATAAAATTAAATAATTTAATATTCCCTTTAAAAATGGGTACTTTAAGTTGTTGGGAAAAACTATCAGGTGACTAATTCTTGGACTTCTCCCGATGATAGGTATGGCATTGGGAGATGAAATGAGAAATGACCCTCTTCATCCCTAAACACTAGAACTGGTGTCCAAATTCATGATACCTCTTGTTCATGACAAGATGTACTTCCCGCCTATAGTTATAAAAATATATCTTCATATCCTCTCTTATGGGAGTATATACTACTACTCTACCATGTACAAAGATCACATCATTGTATTCCACCAACCATCCAAGTATCGATCCACTGCCAGTCAGTTGTTCCCTCATTACAGCACACTCTGGGTCAAACTCCTGACCACCCTTCACCTGATCCTAAAGTGAGTAAATTATTACTAAAAGGGTACAATTAACTAATCCATAATCATTGTAAGCATCCATCCTCTGGTCGTCAAACATGATCAACAAGTTCCACTGCTCCTCTGAAGGCCTATCATCAAGATCCTACTCAGCCTGTGTATTATGGATAAGAGTATCTACAATGTCGTTACCCTTCCCAAGTTTATATTACATCTCAAATTATAATTTTTTTAGAGACTAAACAAAAAAATCTATCTTAGGTTCAGGTTCCTCTATGTGAAGATATAGAAAAGGCTCTTGTGGTCATTGTAGACAAAAAATCCCTCACCAAATATATAGTTTTTCCAAAAAAAATAGAGTTTGGACCACGGATAATAGCTCTAGATTATAATTTGGGTAGTTCCACTCATGGGGTCATAGAAAACCTAACTCCTAGGCTACTACCTTCTCTTTCTACATCAATACTACTCCAAGACCAATGCGTGATGTGTCACAGTACATTGTATGACCAACCTTGGGCTCATGAAGTATTAGTATTGGATATTTCATCAACCTTTTCTTTATCTCATGGAATTTACCCTCACACTAGTCCAACCACTATAATTGGACTCTTTTATTTAATGTTGTCATGGTTATTGATAGTCCGGAGAAGTTATGGATAAAATGTCGGTAATATCCTAATAATACCAAAAAAACACTGGATATCTAATATGTTGTGAGGATGTGTCCAGAACATGACTGCCTCAAATTTCTATGGATTCATGTACATATTGATATTAGACACCATATGTCCTAGGAACTTCACCTCTCTTATCCATAAGTCAAACTTCGATAAATTGGCATAAATCTAATGTGCAAGAATCATACATATGACTATCTCTAGGTACCTAGAATATTTTTCTAGTGTCAACAAGTATATGAGTACATAGTCAATGAACACTATGATGAACGAGTCCAAGTATGGGTGAAATATTTTGTTCATGAGGTCCATAAACACTATCAATTCATTCGTCAGCCCGAACTGCATGAACATGTAATCAAATAGCCCAAAGCTTCTCTGAAACTCTATCTTTGGAATTTCCTCCTCTCTAACTCACAGATAGTGATATCTTTATTAAAGAATAATCTTGTATAACCACCAGGATCCCCATAATTGATTTAAAATATCATCAATCCTAAGAAAATGATATCAGTTCTTCACCTTCACCTAGTTTAGCTTCTGATAATCAATGTAATGTCGAAGACTACCATCTATCTTATTATCGACTAATGTAGGTGCACCCTGTGATTAATTAGTCATCCTAGAAAATAACTTCCACTCAGAGTCATAAAATTATACCTTAATCTTATTTATCTTAGTTGGGACCATAATATATGGAGGTATTGAAATGGGTTTCACACCCAGTATGAGTTCTATCTCAAAGTCAGTATCTATTTCAAGAGGGATTCCTCTGAATCCATTTTGGAAAATATCCTAATGGGGGTCCATGAATGGAGGAAGAGTTGAGTTTGTTCTGACTCTATCTATTATAGATTCCCATTCTTCAGTCATTAAAAACCTCTCTCCCTTTAGTGGAATAAATGACACCATCTTTAGAAGAAATAAATGTTTTATTGAAATTTTTTCATAAAGTTCACCTAGAATCACATAGAATATCCTTATATACAATATCATGAAGTCCCACAGATTTATAGAGATAATGATGACTTATGGACACCTTGAAATTATTAATATGGTCTAATTTTGTGCCCAATATTGTATCAAGGGAATAAAAAATAGATGAAATATTGATTGATAAGTCAATTATAGTGACTATTTATGTAGATACAAAGGAATGGGAACACTAGTATCAGAAAAAGAAGTAGATAAGGTAGTGTTGATCTAAAAAGTCCCTCAAATAGTCGATGTCCCTACTCCACTCTTTAATAGATTCTAGTCCACTATGTACATGTCGCCTACCCCAACTCTGAGACTCTATCCCTGAGATTAAATACCAACTGAGTCACTTCCTAAGTCTATTGTTGAGGACCCCATCCGGATCCCAAGTGTCTTGTACCCCTATGGAATCTCAACTCTTCGTAGCAGAACTGCTAAAAATTCCATATCTTACCGCATTTTCAATAGTGGCTATGTGGTACTAGAAAAAACCTTTAATGTGACCAATCACTTCATAGTTAAAGAACTTTAGTTTTTCTTTCACAAAAAGTTTTGGCAATCCCCTGTTCTATCATGGTTGTTTTCCATCACCCTTGCGTGAAACCTTGTCCTTCTTGTTTCCTCTTCTAAAATTTTTACTGGAAGTTCTATTTGGAATTAAACCTAAAATTAATTCCTCAAATAAAATTTCCCTGATGTTTTTTCAAGTCAAATATCAATACCATCTGGAAGGGTTGATTGTACCCCACCATCACTTAGAAGGTACTTATAACATCAATATTGATAGCTTCATCTTTTTATCTATTATTATCTTTACAAGTTCGAAGATATCATTAATAAGATTTATGCACTTCCCAAAATAATTTAGTCAGTCGATATCCTAAAAGTCTTGAGGATGATAAATATAGAAATTCATGGCATAGTTGACCATAAATTCTAGTGGAAGAACTCCTGGGTGAAAAGGGGATACTTCCTACACCACTAGGGCTAGTGTGAGAATGTGCATTGGAGTAGCCTAATCATATGGTGGTCCCACCAAGAATAATTGAGAAATAATCTTTCATAATAGAAGGAAAATTATGAATATAAACATATCAAAATATTCTATGGGATCACACAAGGTTATCCTAGGATTCTGCACTCAAACCATGGTATAACCCTCCCAATACAAACCCTATCTCCATCCCTACATGTTATTCATAGTCATCATATATATACTAACACAACAACATGATCAGTTTAACTAATTAATTCCAATAAGGTTATAATAGTACAATAACACATATATATCACACAATAGAAAAACTATACTGGACAGATAACGCATATCAAGGCATTCAATTAATGAACTACAATACAACACAATAACAAGTATATATATGGCATGTGAACCTATGTTCTTAGTCATAATGAGTGAACATAAATAAAATATCCAAAATCTCATATCAATAGAATTTGCATCACCCAAGATGAATTTAGTCAATGGTAATAGTAAAAACATAATTTCCCCACTTTATAGTAACTTAAAGGCCCACTACACAGTGTTGGCTAGCCACTATCATAGTTCACCTACTCGAGTCACAATTTTCCAACCTCTTATTTTTCATGTCCCATCCCAAGGAAAAGAGAAGAACAATTTAGTGAGTCTTAACCCACTAATACCATTTTGTAACATCCTAACCCATACCATTGGGTCTGAGTTAGGTTTCACATGATCTCATGCACACCTCCATATGTGCAAGAGGCTACTGACCAGCAGCGGGGGTCTTAATCAATTAGTGGGAAGATTGTACCCTATGTAACATATCATAGAACATATAATAATAAATTAATAAATAAATAATCATATCAATAATCACATAAACTTACAAAAAACTAAAGATAGTATTGAATCCATACAAATAAATGGATCCCAATGAAGTAAGAATATCCAAAGTAATAAAATCATATAAATAAATAAAATCATTGTGGGGTTCTTCATATTTTATCCTGGTCCACTACTAGCTCCATCCTCCTCCATTTGATTATCAACCACAGGGCTCTTTCTCTTCTCCAAACCCCTCAGGAAATAAATAATCTCACCAAAATTATAGCAACCATTTTTTCCTTCTAAGACTTTAAAATATATCTAGAAATATTTTTTGAGACAAGGGTTTAGATAGTGTGTGATTCTAAGGCCCAATGTTCCTGAAATTAATTTTATAAAAATATTAAATATATTTTATATCATGAGTGCATGATTTCTCATAAATAGTGATATAACTCTTAAATAGAGTCTCAAATCATGAATATGATACCATGGATGAATTGGAAACATGAGTTTTACTCTAGGAATGACCTAAATCTATTCAGTGAGGGGAATATAGATATAGAAACTAT
Source organism: Viscum album (assembly GCA_963277665.1). Lineage (NCBI taxonomy): Eukaryota > Viridiplantae > Streptophyta > Magnoliopsida > Santalales > Viscaceae > Viscum > Viscum album. The sequence goes on from OY728120.1 coordinate 830,711,598, forward strand.
TGGTAAGAGCGTTTAAATAAAATAAATAAATAATTTGATTTATTTTATTAAATGACCAACGCCTATAATACTTATAAATAAACCATTATTAAATATCTCTAGGGTTATCCACATAAACTTGGGACTGTAGAGAGCATATTTCTTCCAGCCTCCATTGGATAATTGAGATTAGATGATAACACGCTTTCAAATCAAGGAAATTTGAGGCACAACGAATGCAATGACTTTTATTCTTCAATAGAGAGCATATTTGTCATCAAATAATGATATGATATCAAGGTAGGACTCATCAATTATGGATTCTTCTCTATTTGATTAAAATATAGAGCATGATCATTCTTATTCCCTTGATCTACGTCAATTCTGGGCCTTTTCATGTGCCCAAGTATCAGATTTAATTGATTTATTATATTAATCTTTGTTGCACCATGTTTCTCAACCCCTATGTATCTATATTTGTATTAATTATCAAAGAAATCTTGGAAAAGATTTTTGAACATCTATTTCTTGTGATTTTCCCCTCTATTATTTTCCTTCTTCATCATTGAACCATGGGGTCACGATTTGACATTGTTGGGAAGGATTGAGCCTGATCAAACCCCTAGATTCATAGGATATTCACATGTGGTGAACAGATTTTCAAATAAGATACGGTTCAGGATATTTTGCAAGATATTGGTGATTCCACTGTGGATTTAGAGATCTTGTAAGGTGATGGGAGGCCCCACGAACGACAGTCGCCCACAAGCTTTGTACCGGTGAATCATAACTCTATTTTCCATCCACTAAAGGGATGTCAATCATGGATGGATCTATTTGATTTCAATTATGGGTGACCATAAAGTGGAAATAGTGGTATAAATATAATATTTGGATCACATGAAGTAGATCTAACTTTTTGTGAAAAACTCGACTACACAACACGTGTTGGGATAAACACATGTCATAAAGTACCCCTATGGTTTTGAAATTAGGGTTTTGGAAAAGTCAAATATAACACACATTGTGTGAAGGTCACACACTATGTGACCCCCCCCTAGTGGATAGGACGTGTCGAAGAAGCACATGGGCAGCACCCCATGTAGAAGGACGCATCATGTACTAGAGTACACGAGTATGGGAATGTTTACATGGACACAACTAGGAGAAAGGGTAGGACCCCAAGTGGTTTATCCAGGGTGTGAAGTCCCCTTAATCATCATTAACTGGAGTACATAGGAATGGGAGTGTTTAAACAAACACAAGAAGGGGCACGGGCTGGAACTTGGGTCATTAAGGCATGTCGTATAGTCCCCTTACATACCATGTAGGGCTACATGGGTAGTGATCCATGTAGGGATATAAGGGTAGTGATCCATGTACTGGTTGGAAAAAAGTAGGAAATTTTCTGGGAGCACATGTCATGTGGGTCCCTTTACACACTGTATACCCCTACTTCCTTTTTTAGGAAACTTCTACCTCTCATATCTCCTTCATTTACACTCCGATGTTGGCACCATTGTAACCTATATTGGGTGTTTTTTCATGTAGAATGTGATTGTGGACTTCATAGTGTTCTTTGGGATATAGTGTCGGATGTTACAGATGTGACCCGTCTTTAGTTAATGCTCAACGATGGTAGTGATTTAGAAAGATCGCCATAGAATATTAGAGTGAAACCCTCTTACTAGGTAGGGAATGGTTTCTCTATCTACTATCCAAGTGGCACCCTCCTACTAGGAAAGTAACGGGTACTCAACCACGAGAGTGACATGCTTTTTCTAGTACATGGTAGCAGTGTTATGGAATGGGTCCTCTACCAACCCACCAAGTGGAATCCTTCTACGGAGTTAGGGCATGGGTCCTTGACTATTATAGTGAGACCCTAATTTTGGGAAAGGCATGGGTACCCGATCAAATTTTAGAGTGGAATCTTCCAATAAAGATCGGGAATGGGCCCTCGACCACTATAGTGGCACGCTCCAACTAGGACAGGGCATGTGTCCTCTATCTGTTATCTGAGTGGAACCCTCCTACAGTGTTATATAATGGGTCCTCAATCTATTATTAGATTTTCACCCTCCTACTAAGATAGTTCATGGGTCCTCTATCGACTATATGAGTGGAACCCTACTGTTTTATGAGGGAATAGGTCCTCTACCTAGAGATTGTGACCCTCAATTTTGCATCACAGTTGAGAGTACTTGCTTGAATTTGATGTATCTTCAGAAACACGCATGAGATGCTGGAAATAATTCATGGACCTCTTGGAACTGATGGCACTAATTTTTTATATGGGTTTTGAGATGGATATCACCTTTATCTCTCATTTTTTATTTCTTTTTTTTTTGAGCATGTGTGTGTGTGTGTGTGTGTCTCCATGATGTTGAATTTATATTCTTCTCTTGCTATGGGTGGAGTTGTTTATTCCTATTGTGTCTCTTAGTAATCCCCCTTCAGATTTTGGGGCATCCTACTGGATATGTATATACTCACCCCTACGTGAACTTTTCCCACATGTGTTAGGTCTTATAAAGATGATGGATGGTTCGATGATGATTATATAGGAGTATAGGGATACCTAGTGCATTGGACTACGTACGATGGTCGAATTTTGGAGATTTGGATCTAGTAAATCTCAGCATTTAGATTTCTAGTTTTTTCAGGTTGGGACGTTTATCTGGTGGGGTATGTATTTTTTCCCTTTTATTTTCAGTTTACACTATCATACTCTTATACTCCCAAGAGGTTTTACATGAATGGTATATAATCTAGAAGTGTCATTTTTATTATTATTATTCCTTTGTACTTCTGCATGGATATGGTGGTATGTGTGCATATGGGTACTTAGGCAAAGGTATCTCATATTATTTATGCCTTTTGGTGGTTTTTTCTATCCCATGTCCTATAGAGCGGGCTGGGGGTAGTTGTCACACGAGCCCTATTGGGTTGGGTAGTGACACATTGGTATCAGAGCAGTTTAGTCCTTGGGATGGTGTTTGAAGTTATCCCCTTATGAAGATTTGTTTGGGATTTAGGTAAATAGTATTAAAGTGTCTCGAGGGAGGCTCTCTATCCAGCAAACCTAGTGTTGGTATGGGAAGATAACATATCCATTCATTAGGACTCCGAATACTTTCTTATTGACTTATCATACCAAGTCATTCATTAAAATTATCCATGCCACGGGCATCAAATAGGATCGAGTCTTTAATAATCCTTCTCGAGTCAGCTTCAAATATATATATATATATATATGATCATATAACCATGGTATATCTTGATTAAATTTTTATGATTACATTACAAAGACATCCATCTAGGTTACCAATTCTAAATCATGATGTTGATTTGGTGAGTGATGAGGCCATAGTTCCAGGGACATAGTTTGATATTATTCCACCAGGTGGATAGGTAGTACCACCCACACATTTTGAGTACTAGATTATACCAGTAGATTTGGCTGAGGATGTGAATGGGATTAGTGAACTCTTCATGTTCCGGTGCCATAGGCAGATAAGGTCCCAAAGTCATCTGAATCTCAAGAAAGTCAGGGATTGGCTGGATTCGGTGATCTAAGTTTTCATGCTTATCCTGACATCAAATAATCAGGTGGTTGCACTAGAAACCATTCTTTTTCATGTAGCATTTGGGAGATTTTAGAGGTTAGTTATGCATATGACTGAAGATTTGACACTCTCACAGCATGAATTCCAATATTTATTACTTGAGGAGTACTACTTATCATGCTTTTACTCAGTTATGATTCTAGGGCTCATGGATCTACATTAGGGAAGGATGATAGTGGCTGAGTATGTTTCAAGGTTCATAGACCTTATATATTATACCCTCAACATGAAATGGGATGGATACTTCTTGGCATGGAATTTTAAGTGGGTCTCCATAGAGTTATCCATGCTAGTGTAGTACCATTGTGCATTCCCACCAATTTAGGGGTATTAGAGTGGGAACTGGTGATAGAGAGCATTCTATCAAAGGGAAATCACGTTGTTGGATCTGGTAGTGGGTGTTATAGGGTTGATTAATCTACAACAGCTAGAAGGTAATAGATAGTAGGATCGTGGTGTAGGATATCTTCCTAGGATTAAACTCGGGCATGTGGTTAGGGATAGTATAGAGGATCAGGGCATCTTAGAGAGGTTCGATGTTATGCATGTGATTGGAAAGGTCACATGGAACATGATTTCCTGACCTGTTATGATGAGGAGAACATACATATAGATGATTTAACACCACGATAGATGAAACTTTGTGATCAAGGATCTCCTAGGAAAGGGTAGGGTGGACCCCATGGAGGGGAAGATGGAATAGGGGCAGGTGGGGGTCCATTATTTGGAGATATGGGTGGGGGATGGTGTTATGAAATCCTTCCACCATCCCCACCAGGTGGCCCACATCAATCTCAGGGAGTTTGTGTTCAGGGCTATAGATAGTTGCAAGCTATGAAATCATATGACCCAGTGGAACATGAGATTATTAGAGGTACCATCTATGTTTATTCTACTCATGATTCAGTACTAGTAGATTTAGGTGTGAGTCATTCTCTAATCTCTTTACTCTAGGTGTGAGAGTTATACCTCCCAGTAGAGGCTTTATCCCAATATTTTTTTCTTGAGGATCCTAAGAGGAACACTTCTTAAATATCATTTATATTCTGGTAGTGTGAGCTATCTCTTGTTAGGGAGGGGTTCCCATGTTACCTTATGGTAATTATAATGGGACACTATGATTTTATTTTTTGGTATGGATTGGTTGTCCATTATTCGATCCCATATTGATTTTCACCACAGATAAGTCATATTCCTTCGTAATGATGGGATGGGATTATCCTTTGTGGGTGAGAGATATATCATGGTGAGACAAGTGAGTTTTGTAAGTTAGAGGATGTATCCCATTACCCATCATTTGGAAAGTATATCCCTTAGAATAATAGGCTTTTCAGGCATCTAGATTATTTCAATCATGAAGTATTTTATGGAGGTCTTTCCTAAGGATGTTCTAGAACTACCTCCAAGGTGGGAGAAGGATTTTATCATCAAATTTCTCCCCAGGAATGCTCCAATTTCATATATGTCATATCATATGGCCCCTACCAAGATCCAAGAGATGAGGTTATAGTTGGAGGACCTTTGAGATAAGGGATTTATCATAACTAGTGTGTCCCCTTGTGAACCTCTAGTGTTGTTCATGAAAAAGGCGAATGATAGCTTGTGGATTTGAGTGGATTATTATTTCCTGAAACAGGCCACGATAAAGAACAAGTATGCCTTTTGAGGATTAAAATCCTCTTCGATTAGTTTTGAGTCATGATATGTTTCTCAAAGATCGATCTCAAATATGGATACCACCAATTTAGAGTTTGTGAGGTTGATATTCTAAATATGAAATTATGATGTCTCTATAGACACTATTAGTTCTTGGTGATTCCTTTTAATGTGATGAATACCCCCACTATGTTTATGGATTTGATGAACTTGATCTTCTAGCCATACTTGGAGCAGTTTTTTATTGTCTTCATTGTGACATACTCATATAATTTATGTCAGAGGAGGACTATGCATATCAATTTAGGATGGTCCTAGATTTTCCTTGGGAGCACCAGCTTTATGGAATTCTCTCAAAGTTACAATTTTGGATCTATGTGGATCACTTTTAGAGAATTTGATTTATAAGAACGGATTATTTGTGAACCTGATGAAGATTGAGGTAGTTCTTTATTGGGATCCACCCAAGATCATGTTAGAGGTTTAGAATTTTTTTATCTTATCAAGGTACTACAAGAGGTTTGTGGCATACTTCTCTAGGATTATAGCCACTTTGACTGCTCTAACATGGAAAGGGTTTTTGTTTACCTGGAATATGTAGTGCTAGAGATCCTTTGAGGAGTTAAGGCTGAGGCAGATGAGTGATCCTATTTTGAGGCTACCAAAGGAGGGTGTGGAGTATGTTGTGTACTATGAATCCTCAAGAGATAGGCTCAGCTACATGTTGACGTAGATAGAGATATTTATCACATATGGGTCAAGGTAGTTGAGACACCATGAGTAGAAAAACGTGACACACAACCTAGATATGGAAATGGTAGTCTTTCCTATGAGTTTGTGGAGGCACTATATTATGGTAGAGTGGTTTTTTATTTACTTAGAGCATCAAATCCCCAGGTATGTCTTCAACTAGAGAGACTTGAAACTGATATAGAGGTTCTGGTTGGAGAACCAACAAGACTATGACATTGAGATGGTCCATACTCCAGTGAAGGGATATGTGGTGACAGATTCCCTTAATAGGAAGTCCCAAGCTCATCTGGTGTAGGAGGCATCAGAGCAGTTTCCTTCCTTATTGGTTACCCTGGTTGAGTAGGAGGGTGCAACTTTTCTTCAGTCTGTGGTGTTGAATCCTCTGGCCCTTCATTGTGTGAGAGAGTCTCAGTTGGGATACATCAAATTTGAGGTATTACGTTACCATATATCATTAAGATATTCAAAAAATGTATTTTTTGAAGGATGGAATCATGTCATCCATTTCTAGGGAAGAACGGTGGTCCTAGTCATGATGTAGGATGAGGTGATGAGATGGTTTCACACATCTCCTTTAGTTGTACATTTCGGTGTGGGGAAGACGTGTAGAGACCTTCGATGAAAGTTTTGGTGGGATTGTCTGTTATGGATCATGTCTGGGTTCATCTATTGCCATCTCACATGTCATCAGGTAAAGGCTACGCACCAGGTTTTGATTGGTATTTTGTAGCCCCTTGAGATCCCATAGTGGAAATGGGATAAAATACTCATGAACTTTGTGACAAATATTCCACAGATAGAAAGAGTCCATGATTCTATCTAGGTGATATTTTACAGACTCATAAAGTCGATACACTTCCTTTCTATCAGGGAGCTGATTCCAGTAGAGAGTTTGTGGCAGTTGTATGTATGGGAGATTTTACACATTCATGGGGTGCCCTTAGTGATTGTCTCTAACCATGATGTGCAGTTCACATCACTGTTGTGGAGAGGCCTGATTGAGGAATTCAGGACCCATATTAGGATGAGTATATCCTTTAACCCCTAGATAGATGGGAAAACCAAGAACACTATCCTGGGAATGGAGGATATTATAAGTTCTTATGTGTTAGACTTTGGTCATACTTGGGAGGATCAATTTACTTTTCTAGATTTTTCATAAAATAATAACTACCACTCTAATATCAGTATGAAACCTTCTGAGGCCCTATATGAAATACCTTAAAAGTCACCCTTATGATAGACTGAGATTAGTGAGGCATCACTTGTTGTGCCATAAATGGTGTAAGAAATGATAGATAAGTTCCAGGTGATCCTTTTTTGGATAAGGAAATCCCATAGTAGGTATAAATCTTAAACATATCAATTTCATATAACCCTATAGTTTGAGAAGAGATGCCACATTTTCTTGAGAGTCTCCCCATGAAGAATATTTTAGAGATTTGACCAAAGAGGAAAGATTTCCTTGAGGTTCATTAGGCCGTTTGACATCTTAGAGAAGACTGGTGAGGTTTCTTACCACTACGACCTACCCCCATAGTTGGAGAGGGTTCTTGATGTCTTCCATGTCTCACATATACGGAGATAAATACATGAAACTACACATTTCATTGACTGGGAGAGATGGACATCGAGGATGGAACTAATTTTGTAAAGAACATTGTGGAAATCAAGGATTGGTATGAGAGGAACCTGTATGAATGGACTATACCTTTGGATTGTGTGTTGTGGTTGCACAGGATCATGCAGGTGATCTACTAGAAGCGGGAGAGCTATATGCTTGCTCAGTATCCCAATATTTTTTTTAGTTTTTTCTTTTAGAAGACAAAAATATTGAAGGGAGAATAATATAGAGACCCTATTTTAGCCTTGTAAGACTTCAAAATATATCTAGAAAATTTTTCAAAGTTGGTCACTAAGACAGTGCACAATTTTGAGGCCCGACGTGCCTCGAATTATTTTTATAAAAATATTGAACATATTTCATATCACGCACATACAGTTTTTTAGAAATAATGGTATAGCTCTTAAATAGAGTCTCAGATTGAAAATATGAGACCATTTTTGAATCCATAAAATGAGTTTTACCCTAGGAATGACATAAATCTAGTCAGCATGGGGCATTCAAATAAAGCAACCATTGGTGGCTGTGTTTAATTTAAATATGTAATTAGTTTTATTTATTGTATTAAATTATGAAGACCTTGGATCCTTTATAAATATACCATTATGGAATATTGTTAGGGTTAGATGTATAACCATGGGACCATTGAGGAGATTTATTTTATCCTCTATTGGTGAATCGAGATCAAACAACAACAATCCTTTGAATCTAGGAGAATAGAAGTGCAATGAATTCAATGATTTATCTTCCTCATTGGTGAGTGTGTTCTTCATAGATGAAGACACAAATATCGAGTTAGGACTTTTCAATTGTGGATTCTTCCCCATTTGAATAAAATATTGATCCAGATCACTCTTATTCCCTTGATCTGCATCAATTTTGAGCATTTTCATGCACCCAAGTATCAAATTTAATTTATTTATTTGATTAATCCATATTTCACCATGTCTATCACACTACTACAAATATGGGATTTATCAGCGCCAGAAAAGTCGATTAACAGTGCTAAAAAAAGTGTTGTTAATCGAGGCGAGGATAAAGGGGGGTCCCTTTTATCAGCGCTCTGAAATGCGCTAATAAAGGCCCCTTTTATATGCACTTTTTTTAGCACTGATAAAAGGTCCCTTTTATCAATGCTTTTAAAAGGCACTGATAAAAGATGAAAAAATATTAAAAAAAATAAAAAAATTGCAATTCTGGTGGGCTTCAACAGTGCTTGAAGCACCCCTTTAATAGTGCCCACCACCCATGGTAGCCCACGCATGCCCCAGGCCAGCACCACCCCAGCCTCACCCCCCCCCCCTTTAATAGTGCTAGGTAATTCCCCACACCTGCGCACGCGAACTGCCTCCCCCAGGATTCGAACTCAAGACCTCTTGCCTACGTGCCTAAGCCTTTACCACTCCATACTGCTTTTCTTACCATTTATTAATATATCTATTTATATATATATATATATATATATATAGTTATATTTACTCATATATTAATATATATGTATATTTAGTTATATTAATATATATATCCGTATATTAATATATATATATATATATATCTGTATATTAATATATATATATATATATATAGTTATATTAATATATACATATATATTTAGTCATATTAATATATACATATATTTAGTTATATTAATATATATATATATATATATCTGCATATTAATATATATATATATATATTAACATATATACATATATATTTATTCTTATTAATATATACATATATTTAATTATATTAATATATATATATATATATCCGTATATTAATATATATTTATATATATATATAGTTATAATTTTTTATCCATATATTTATTTGTATATTAATATATATTAATAAATATTTAGAAGATTAGTTTTAAATACATTTATAAAATATGTTTTCTTGTGTGTGTTTTTATAAATAAATACATACATACATACATACATACATATATACAACACACACACACACAGATATATATTATATGTATATCTGTAGGTATAATTATACATATTTATATATATTTACACATATTATATATTAATATGAATATACAAAAGTGCTAGAAATGGGGTCTTGAAAAACCTAACATATCGCAGAGTCACTAAAAAAGACATAACTTCTTCTTTAGGTGTCTGTTTTAGCTCTGTGAATAGTCAAACTGAAGATCATGGAACCAACTACAATAAAACAGGTTGCAAAGGCCTAAAAACACAAATATTAGAAGTTATGACCATTTTAATAAAAATTGGATAGGGGTCCACACATGGAAACTGAGTTTTGGAGGCCTTGTGGTGGTTTTTTGAGATTATCGGGTACTAAACATGATTGAGACTATGTATGAGTCAAATTTCTTTGTATATCTCTTCGATGCCTTCGATTTTATTTATGGTAGATCTCAAATAGATACCCGGAGCGAAAGTTATGGTCGTTTGAAGTTGGACTTTTTTTGAAGTGCAATAACTGATATATCTTTTGTTGCTTTGATCTTCTCACAGTTTCGACTAGACATGGTCTTCACTCATTTTGCAAGATTCTATTTGACTGGTCTCGGTGCCCAAATGGACACCAGGAGTAGAATTTATTCCTATTTTAGTGAGTTGTGGGTTTCTTAGGGTTTTAGGAGATATGAAGGTTGCAAAATTTCCAACGACAATAACTTATGCTCCGAGTGTCCGTTTTTTCTCTAACACATATCCAATCTAAGCTTGAAAACTTTTACACAATTTGGTGATCACGGAAACCCCTTCTCATGTCCTTTGAGGTTCAAAAAGGACCAAAAACCCTCTGAACGGTCATAAGTTTGGCTCCGGGGTCCGTTTTGCCATAACTTCTGCTCCGGGTGTCCGTTTTTTCTCTACCACATATAAAATAGAATCTTATGACCATAACTACACTATGTTTACCATTTTAATACCTTCTCATATTCTTCAAGGTATGAAAAGGTCCTTAATCCCAACAAACGACCATAATTTCTGCTCTGGGGTGCCCATTTTGGGTCTACGACATATCAAATCAATATAAAACATATTTTAAAAAATATTTATTATATTTATATCAATATAAATATACTTATATATAAATATATTATTTGTTATGATTTTTTTTAAATATACACATTTATCAGCACTAGGAAAATTCGCGCTGATAAAACCCCCTTTATGAGCGCTACTAAAAAAAGCACTGATAAAGGGTGGCGCTACGGAAACCCAATTTTTGTGGTAGTGTAACCCTGAATACCTCCAATTATATTCATTGGTCAATAATAGTTATAAAATGATTGTTTCACATCTATTTCTTGTGATTTTCCCCCTTCGTTCTTTTCATTCTTCCTCATTGGACCATGGGGTCATGATTCAACATTAATGGGTGGGTTCGAGCTTGATCGAACCCCCAAATTCATGGAATATTTTCATGTGATTAATGGATTAAAAAATAAGGTTTGTATTAAGATTTTTGGGGGGATACAGAAGATTCCACCATGGATTTGGAGATCCAGTGAGGCAATGGGAGGTTCTATGGATGACGGTGGCGCCTGGGTTTCATACTGGTGAATTAGAACTCCATATTCCTACCACGAGAAAGATAAAAATGATGGATGGAGCTGTTTACCTTCAATTATAGGTGATAATAAGGCAAAAAATTGGTAGAAGTAGAATATTTGTATTTCACATAGTGGATCTAATTTTCTACAAAAAACATAGACACATGGTGTGGACTGGGATAAACACATTCTGTGTAGTACAATTGTAGCTATGGTTTTAGGGTTTTACCAAAGCTATGGATAACATATAAAGTGTTTGGGCCACACATCATGTGACCCTCCCTATGTGGACTGGACATGTGGAAAAATCACATTAGTAAGAACCCATGTGGGAGGACATATCATGTACTGGATAACATGAGCATGAAAAACTTAACACAGACATGGCCAGGAGAATTGGTAGGACCCTGGGTGGCTAAGTCATGCCATGTAGTACCCTTACAATCTATGTAATGGAGTACATGGGCATCAATAAGTTTACACGGACAAGTCCAGAAGCATAAGCAGGACCCCAGGTGGCTAAACAACATCGTGTAGTCCCGTTACATGTCACGTAGGTAAATATGATCTGTGAGTCATGTATCATAAGGGACATTAATAGGAAGAAGGGTGGGACCACATGTTGTGTGGGACCCCTTACACACTGAGTACCCCTACTTTCATTTTTATAAAATTTCTACCTATCATATATCCTTTGTTTGGACTCATATTTTGTTATGTGAGTAGCTTATCCTAAGTTGTTTCATGTAGAACATGATGGTGGCCTTCATAGTGGACTTTGGGATATTATCTAAGATGTTCCGAGTAAAAAAATTCTTTAAGTGACACTCAACGGTGGTAGTGATTTGGAAGGATCACCAAGCACTATTAGAGTGACACCCTCTTAATTTCTAGGGAATGGGTCATCTATTGACTATCTAAGTGGAACACTCATAATAGGTAGGGAATGGGTCCTAAAACACTAGATTGGTACCCTCCTGTTGAGATAGGGTATGGATCCTCTACTGATTACAAGAGTGGAACTCCCCTGTGGTATTAGGGTATGGGTTCTCTATTTACCCACAGAGTGGAACCCTCTTTTGGATTCAAGGAATGGGTCCCCGACTATTATAGTTTCACCCTCCTGATGGTCATGGAATAGATCCTCTATCAACTTTCATAGTAGCACCTACCTGTGGTTAAATGGTGTGGTTCCTCAACAACTATAGTTGAACCATCCTACTGGGACAAGGAATGGGTCATCTATATTCTATCTGAGTGGAATTTTCATTTGGTTTTAGGGAATGGGTCCTTGATCTATTATTAGAGTGGCACCCTCCCATTGGGATGGGGAATGGGTACTCTATCAACCATCTGAATGAAATTATCCCATTGTACCAAGGCATGGGTATTATTCCTAGAGATTATACCCATTTATTGTGTATCATAGTGGCAAGTTGTGTCTTAACTTGGACGTCCCTTCGGACAGATGTGCGATATGATGGGCATTGTTGATGGCCCTCTTGGAACTGATGTCACTCTTTCCTGGGATGGGCTATGAGATGGAGATCCCCTTTCTCACTCATTTGGTCTTATTTTATTGAGCCCATATATATATATATATATATATATATATATATATATATTTGTGTGTGTGTATCCATGTTGTTGGATTGTTGTTATAGGTTGAGTTTTCTTTTCCTATCTTGTCTCTTACAACTCCCGCTTGTCTTTTGGGGTATCCTACTATGTATGTATATTCTCACCCCTACATGGTCTTTGTCTTCATTTCCCAGGTCTTATAAAGATGATGGACAGGTGAATGGTGATTACAGAGGATTATAGGAATAACTGGTGCATTGGACCTTCTATGGTGGTCAGATCTTAGATATTCAGAGTTGGGACATCTCGTTATTTACTTTTCTAGTTTTTTCAGGTTGGGACATCTATCTCATTGGGTGTGTATTATTTCCATTATCTATTCAGTTTACATTGTCATACTCTTATACTCCCTATAGGTTGTACATGTATGGTTTATACTCTAGATATTTCATCTTTCATTATTATTCCTCTGCACTTCTGTGTGGATAAGTTTCTATGTGGGTGTGTACTAGTACTTAGGAAAAATCAACCCATATAAGTTATGTAATTTGGAACATTTCACAAGCCACATTCCTATGGAGGCGGTCTTCGGGTAGTTGAGTCTTGATCCCTATTGGGTAGTGTCCTGGTAGAAATACTTGAGTAGGGTGTGAGTACAAGAGTTTTTAGGACACCACCAATGCGTCCTTAACCTATTGTGTTCAAGTATAACAAGTGAATTCCATAATAATAATAAATATGTAATAGGAAATAATGTACAATCCAAAAATGAGAGGTCTTGTGCTAACCAAGCCACCATGAACCCCCAGTTGTAATATCTTAGGCTCTGTAGTGGAAAGATAATGGACTATGACATAATAACAAAATTATCCCCCAGTATGGCATCCTCACAAAGTCATGTGAACATATTACTCATTGTCATGTATCCATCAATTAGGTCATGTATCCTGACATCCACTAGATAATAATATATGGTACTCACATCAACTAGGATACCTTCAGGGAATGATACTTAGCAAATTTCATGCTACCACAAGTGGGTCCTCTACATGATCACTATGGTTACCTCATACCTTCATCCTATTCTTAGGTTCATCATCTCTATCTCCGCAAGTCAAGCATGCACCCCCTCTATGGTATAAAGATTCCATGATGGTCTACCTATCTCAAGTACCACCAACAACCACTAAGGCATGGTAACACACATACAAGGTGAGTCATACAAGTAGGAATATCATATAATCATGAGTATATTATAGCACGTAACATCAATTGATCACAATCAAACTTGGAAAAAAACTACTCAAAAATCACTCATGGAATCAAAAATCGTAAGGGGTCTCACGGGCTACAAAAAGACCCGCATATAATTTCAATCAATCAGGGTATCAAATAATTCATCACATGAATCATAGTATGGAAACATGTGTAAATAAGATCCCAATAGGTAAATAACTTCTTACCTCATGTTTTTCGATGTCTATGTTATGTTTTTTAAAAGGTGCCTCCATCATACTATGTTTGTACACAACCATAACATGATTACTCATCAAGGACTCCTAGAATCAGACCTATAAAAAATTCCATAGGATCTATAGTAAGGAAATGATTAAAAGAAAAAAGGGTAAAACCAATTCATACTTGAGTTCAGTCATCAGAAAAGATCTAAGATCTACTTGAAGATCTTCTAGAAATAGAGACTTCATGGTGAAATGTATAACCTGTGATGTGAAGGTTCACTAGAGACCAATACCATGGAGTAGGAAAAGAGCTATGATAAAGTGGGGAACTAGAAACAAGTTATTTGGATTAGGATTTTACACCAGGGCACAGGGGTGTATGGGATATGGGACCACCAAGACAGAGGGTTAAATTTTTTTTCATGGAAAATACCAGAGATCAACCTCCACATTGTGTAGAATGGTCCTACGGTGTAAAACCAAGATGTGTTGCACTCTTCTATGACATAAAGGGGTTACCTGTGGTATATATTTGTTTCTATATACCTTTATTACCCCTTGAATTTTCATGAATTAAGGATTCATATGAATTATTTTCAAGGAATTTGGGGCATCGTTTGTGTGAGTAAATTCCCTTATAAATCCTCTATAAATGTTTCCCTAAATAAATATTGTAACAACCATTTTAAGAGACTTCAATGACTGAAGACGAATTGTTGTACTATGTTTTTATAACTAATAATGAAGAATCCATGTGGTATGTTCTAAGGAACCATAATGCATTCTATATCCTTTAATACCTCCCTGGAAAAGGGTTTACTTCATCCTCCATTAGCTGCCAACACCATGGTACAATGCCCTTCCTTGTGGTACGGTCTTGAATCCATTGTACCCCTACGGTGCATACTTATTGGTCAAAGCATAATCACATTCAAATATCCATACTATGTCATAAACATCCTATGTTATGGTGTAGGATACACCTATGTGGAGTGGTATTATCATCTATGGTGAAAGGACCCCTGTTTTTGGTAGAAAACTTTCCAAAACACACAAAAAAGAATCCTCAAGGTTTCCAAGATCCACAATACTTCACGCAAACATGGTTCAAATCAAGAAAAAAAACAAAAATAAATGAAACAGGGATTTTATTATAAAATAATAATTTCAATACTTTACAAATATCAGGGATATTGTAATTTGACAATATATAAAGTGGAAAAGATTAAGTATCTTTAATCAAGAAGGTATGTGTCACTTGATGCATTGAAGAAACCTAGATAAGAAAATATTTTTGGGAAAAAATTATTCTACACTAGGCCATTAAATGATTTCTACTTCAATGAATATTTTTTTCTTATATAAAATAAGGACTTTATTAAACTATTGGTAGATCAGGATGAAGTATAACTAAGCTCTATTGAGTGGAAAATAACAATGATAGTCCCATATATGGGAAATTTTGAGGACTTATCTAACTCATTTCTTCTAAAAAATGTGAATTTTATAGTTAAAAAATGATTTTGTTTCTATGAGTGGAAATAGTGAAGGAATTTGATCAAATATAGTTTAAGTGATTGGAGGTAATAAGATATTCATTAAGATCCTTTTTCATATAATATATATAATAATGTGATATTTTTCAACAATGAGATACTTAGATTATCATTTCATGTATTTGATGAGGAAGGGATACAAGATAAATTTGTTATAACTTTAATGAGACATGTTTAGGAAGCATTTAATAATATATTTAATGTTTTAAGCCTTGAATATGGAAATTTTATCCATTGTTAATTCAAAGGAAAGAGATTTTGTGGAAAATGTGATTAAATATCTAATGTATTCCTAGGTTTTTTCTTGATTTTTGGAATATGAAACCTGATAAGGGTTGGTTAGAACCTTAGAAAACAATAATGGGTGAATTATGGGGAGAAAATATATAAATCATATTCACATCTCATATCTAAAACCACCTGAATAAATTTTTGATCTATTCCTAGATCATAATGAATTAGGTGGTGAATCAAATGTAACATTTATAATCCATGTGGTATCTAAATATATTAGAGATAATAAAAATAAAAATTTGGTTATTTTTTAATAATTTTCCATCATATTTTATAAAATTAGGACTCATGATGAAAAATTAGTCTATGAGTAGGGAGTTGAGAAGACATTTAATGAGGAAGAATATATAGAGGTTATAAATTATCATACATGGATTTTAGTAAGTTTTATTAGTAAGGAATCTCAAAATTAGGGGTGAATCACATGATTGGATCAATAAATTATAGAAATTCACCTAAAATGGATAACTTCTATTTTTGATAATCAAACGGATGTTAAGCTGAAATTTGAACAAGAAATTAAAAATTACATTCATATTGAACTAGTAAAAGATAAATTGGGAAGTAAATAACTATATATATTCATTTAAAAGGAATCATGGTTGAGATAAAAATTATTAAAATCACATTAAGACTTCTGAGATACCTTTTATTTCTTATTATGATGAAACAACTTTCATATAATTGGATGAGTCACTTAAAGATAGCAAGTTCTATAAACATGTTAGATAGGGTGTGTATATTATTAAGGATATGGTTATGGGGACATAACCATAATAAATTATACATATAATTTTAAAATATAAGGCACTAGTAAATAATAAAACTATGGTATTAGTTAAACATGTATAACATGAAGCAATATAAAAATATCATGAATTGGTTTCTAATTATGTTTTCTTAACAAAATTGATAAGTCCTCATTTAAGAATTTATATTTTGGTAAGATAATTTAATAAGGATGGAAATTTTATCTTTTATGTACATAAATTCCAATCCAAGAGTGAGTAGTTCAAGAAACATAATCTACTCATTAAATAAAAATTACATACATATTTTCTATACCGTTTATACTAGTTTGGTCATTTAAGAAACTAAAAAATATAGAATTTATTTTATCAGTATTTATTTAGAAGATTATGGAAGTGAATATGATGGATTAATAAATTATAGTAAGAAATTATCTACTCAATACATTATTATGGATATACATAATAGATTCCTTTCTAAGTAAAATATAATTAGTTCATGGTTGGATATATTGGAAGGATAATTAGATCATATGATAGTTGTATTATCTGTCATAGTAGATTCTATATATACACTAGTATCTTTTCTTAACTCAATGAAATAATTCATTCCATTTTATTATTATATTATCAACTCAACAATTTAAGTGGTTATACACATAGATTTTTTATAGAATTCATTGCCTCTAACTATATTTTATTTTGAGACAATCATAAGAGATGTGCATATTAGGGTGGGAGAGCACTTATAACCATCAAGAGAAGCAATTATTACATATATTTAACTAAATTTAGTGTCTTTAGAATCAATGGTATTGGGAAATAATATTTCAAAGTCATTATTGAAAAATTATTTAAAGTAAGTATATCCACCTAACAAGATGAGTGGTATATACATAGTTGTAAAATGGATGATTTGAACCCTATTATTTAAACATAGATGGGTACTTGGGTCATTAAATTATGAAATATAATTTATGTTAAATAGGATAAATTAAATAACATTAAAGAAAAATTTTACTTTATAAAAGACATGAAAAATTAGTTCTGGGTGTTGACTCATAACTTTAAAATTGTGTGTTGTTGTGAAGTCCATTTTCAAACTGACATTCTAACAAGAAAATAATTAGGAGGATAAAAAATAAGATAAAATGTAAACATAAAAACCTAAATATTCTAGAATATAGGATTAATAATATGTAGTGATGATTTCTATATATGTGTCCCTATTACTCAAATGGGGTTGGATATTTAGTGAAGTAGTGGGTTGTTGGAATTTTCCTCAGTTGATGTAGTGAGGAAGCATAGATATTTGATAATAGAAGAGATATATTTACTCGATATATTAATATATATATATATATATATATATTGGTGGGTTCAGTTATATGATGGTTATTTTCTTGATGAGTTGTAATACTGTATCAGAACACTGTGAGTATTGATTAATTCCAACTCTCGAGTTGTGTTAGGTTTTTAGAAACTTGTAACTAGATGAAATTTGTATTCTTATTCTATTATTAATATAAGTTTTTATTATTTCTCTCATAGATTATGGAAATCCAAAACTATATAAACTTGTGTTTTTTCATGTTGGTGTGAATGGTTCTGTTTTGTTACTTTTTATTGTTTCATTTTACAAGGTTTTTTAAGGGATCTATAGATATTCACTGATAGATTTTCAAGTATATTTCCATTTTCTAGATACAATAACATCAATTGTTACTCAGTTTGGATCTTTCAAACCATATTCCATATTTATAGTTCCAAAATTTAGTTCCACAGTGATGTTTTTGGCACAAAATGAGATATATAATCTTAGAGATAAGTAAATCAGTGATCAATTCAGAGTCTGGTCAATGATCAAAGGATTTTTCAAAAAATTAAACTCATGTGTTTTATGATTGTTTGTTTAATTGTATTTATGCTTATAAATGATGTTTTTATAATAATTAAAGGTATGTATTGAAAATTTTAATAAATTAGATTTCCAAATTTGGAGGATATGGATATCTGAAGATATCTAGATCTTCTATTAATTTGAGTTAAGGAAGATGTGATGGAAAAATGATAATGGGAAAAAATAAATTAAAAACAACTCTATGTTGTTTAGATTATGTTTTCCTAGAGTGTATCCTTAAATATTTGGGGAATTAAAACAAATACTGATCATATTTCTATATTTAAAACATGTTTGATAGACCTACTAAAATAAAAAAAAAACTATTTATGTTGTAGAGACTCTTCAACCTGGACATAGTATAAGTAAATTTATTGGTTGATCATGTTAATGATCTCAAAATTATTCATGATTAATTGGAGTTAGTTATTGAAAATTTTGGAGGACCAATGTTTTATTTTTTACTTATATCATTGATAATATATTTATAAGATATGATGGTAATTATATTCAGAAACTCAAGTGGAAATACTAAATTAGTGTTTATAAATTGTTTTATCTCATTAAAAATAAAGATATTTGGTTAAAGGAAGTTCATGAAACAACTGGAATATCCAGTACTTTAGAGGTTATAGGATGTTCTACTCAATGTAAAAGCTATAAGATGAGTGATGAGATGAGAGAAAGGAGTCATAGGAAATTAGATAGACCTGGACTCATATGCTAAAATTATGGGGTTTAATAGAATCTGTATAAGGAAAATATAATATAAAGGGTTAATCCTAGAATATTCACTTAAAGATATTCCCTAAGTATTTTAGCTGAGGAGGTGTGTAGTTTCTTTCTACATGTCACTAGTCTGTTGGAGTCTTGGATCACTAATTCCAAGGATTAATTTCACTCAACATATAAGAGAAGATGCATAGAAAATTATATATCTTCAAGGTTTAAAGGTTTATTTTTTAGATTATTAAGCTCTCAAGATTGTTATGAAATGTAATGTGATCATTTTACTATGTGGAGGATTCTTTTTGTGGTCAAAAGGTGTGCATAAAATATAAGGATAATATCAGAACTTAATTTTAGTATATCAAAAACAATAATGTGAATTTTTGTAAAAAAATTAGATAGAGTTTATAAGTTCACATAGGGTTCTATGGTGGGGGAAAAGTGTGTAAAATAAAGAAAATTATACCTTACTGGGAGTATATAATGAGCAGTGATTTTTTGTTCAAAAATTTCTAGAACTATAAATTTTTTGTATGGTCATCTTAGCCACATAGTTAAAAAGGTGATGAAATTAATGGATGGGAAAGGAATACTAATACACAAAAATTTAGAGTATTTAACATGTGAATATTTTATCCTTGTAAGATTATATCATTGGGTGTTATTTGTTAATAATAACGTAGAGGTTTTGAAACTTTCATCTGATGTAGAGACATGGTGGAAAATATGATTAAAATAAATCTGAAATTCTTAACATCTGGTAATAGGGGGTGTATGGAATCAAAGTGTTTTGACAGTTGTTCTGGATAAAAGGAATCACTTTTAAAAAGACTATACCAAGGACACCAAAGTACAATAGTGTGGTGGAAAAAATAAACAAGACACAAAATGAGAGTGCTCAATGCATGAGGTTATATTTTTATTTACTAAATGATCTTTGTGTGTAATGGATTAACTTGGTGGTTTTCTCTAATTTTATTCCATCAATACTAATGGCGTAGAATATTCTAGGATAACTATTGGTCTGAAGAAAATTAGATCTCTCACACATGAAAAAATTCAAAATTATTGTCGATTCCCATAACAGTTATTGAGAGATGAACAACATAAATGAAAATTCCTGAAAATGTTTCATTATAGGGTATAGTAGGGAAGGATTTTGATTTTAACATTTGGATAATATCCTCTATAAGGAAATTAGAAGTTAGAATTTCTTATTTGATAAGGTGATCCTATAAAATTATCTAAACCTGGAATAATATATAGTATAGAATAAAGAACCAATGGAGCATGTCAAGGTTGATTTTAGAAGATATTTGGAAGTATTTTCTAGTTTAAGGAGCACTCTAGTTTTTGAGATACTTGATAGTTCAATTAGATTGGATAGAAAACAGATTATAGTGTTATATCTAAGACTAGATGTATCACAAAAATCTAGGACTATAGAATCTTGGGGTTTAGTTAAATGAGAAACAATAACAGAAGGATAGAAATCATCGTATTAATTAATAAGGTCTAACAAGGATAATATACTAGTAAAAAGTTTCATATTGGATATGCACCACTGGATTCTTACTGGCGGTGGAGAACCTGAAAGTTAGAAATAGGTTGTAAGACTCAGTTACATAAGATAATAGATAAATAGGTGATATACCAATTATATTTAAATAGAAAATTGTATCTAATTCAACATCAACCTAGGAAAATAGTATTCAAGAAAAAATGGGTTAATTAGTTAAAGTAAAAAATGGAAAGATGGTAGGAAATGGTAATGCAAAGGCTTTTTGTGAAAGGATTTCAAGAAATGAAAGGTGTGTATTTTAGAAAAAAATATCTACTTTTTAATATTAAAATAATTTATACAATTTTAAAAATGGTTAATAATGATGTTTTACATAATTAATAAATATATATGAAGATGCAATTTATTCATGGTGATTTGGAGAATGAAATTTTCATTAAGGGACTGGTTGGTTTCATTGAAATGAAAATGAGTGGGCTGGTTTGAAATCTCAAACAATGCTTTCATTTGGCTAAATAAATCACTTAAACAATGGAACTACAAGTTATTTTACATTATATAAGATAATTCATTCTTCTAATGAAACATAGGTCATTAATTCTACTTAAATATGTTTAATTATAGGAGTTTCATAATAACTTGTTTATAGATGGATGATATGCTTCTAGATGGTATGAGAAGAGATCAAAATGATGAGGTCAAATTTTATCTATCATGAATATTCTAGATAAAGGATCTTGGGGTTGAAAATTAAATTTTAGGTATTTTAATCCTAAGGGATTAGACGATGGAAACAATGATGTTTTTTTATTATGAATATATCTAGTCTATTTTAAAAAGGTTTGGATTTCCCAAATCCTGTCCTTTTTCAACCCCATTGATCTGACACTTCAATTTATCAAAATATAAATCATTTAGAATGATGGAGGAGTTTGAGTGCATGGAAAAGGTTTCATATGAATTAGTGTCCATAATCTTGATATATTTCTTCATTTGAATGAGGATAGAAATTGACTTTGTTTTAAGTATTTTCAATAGATTCCTGAATAATATGAGAAAGGAGAACTAGGGGCTATGAAGTGGATAATATGATATCTCAAAGGTAAATCAAACTTGTATCTATGTTTTTAAATAGATGATATGTTTTGGGGGTTTATGGATGTGTACTTTAGATAATAAACATCAACATGAAGAAGTACCACTGGTTATGTGTTCACCTTCAAAGGAACAGTCATGAGCTCAATGTCTGGACTAAAACTGGTATTTACACTATCAACCACAGAAGAAGATTATGTACCTTATAGAAAATTATTAATACAGTTGATATGGTTGAATTTTTTATTATAGGAATGCATAAGAGAGTAAGGGAATTGTGTTTTTTTATATTCAGATTGAAATCCATCTATCTATGAATCAATTATATCACTAGAGTGAAAAGCACATTTAGATGAAGCATCATTTTATCTAAAATATACTATAAGATAGAGTGTTAGAGCTATAGAAAACCATTTGGATTCATAATCTAATAGTAATGCATGAAAAAGTCATTGTATAGGAAAATATTGGGTAGTGTTATTACTCAGTGGGGATTGTATGTTAAATAAAAGGATTGGAGGATCCTTTTCACTGTGGGTAATAAGTTATTGTGTAGTTTTGATTTGGAAGGTGGATATAAATTGAGAGAAATAACCTTGAAAATAGTCTTCAAGTGTGAGATTTTTTGGATTTGTGTTTTTTTAAATTGTATTATTAAAATGGAATTCTAGATGGAGAATCTCAATATGGTGGTTGAAAAAATGGTCTTAATGGAATAAATGGATCCCTAATGGTGTTGAATAATATATTAAAATAAAAAATGATGATTTCTAGATGTATGACTCTTTTATCGAAAAGGGACTAGATATTCACTGAAGTAGTAGGCTATTGAATATTACGTTGGTCAATTTAGTGGTGTAGAAAATGATAAAATAGATGCGTAACCAAATGAACTAGATAGGATCATATATAAATATATATATGGGTTTACATGGATGATGTTGATTTTTTAGTAGTATTAATATAGTATCAAGGTGTTATGAGTATTGAGTACAACTTTCTCTTGATTTGTGTTCGAATTTTGGGCAATTATAACTTTAGGATCCTTCTCTTCTTTATATCTTCTTAATATAAAGGTTTCAATGTTCCTATCATGGTGTAAGGAACATACTAAACCATGTAAACTTGTATTATTCTATTTTTGTGTGATTGGTTATATTCCATTTCCTTTTTTAGTTTAGTTTTGGAATATTTTTTTGATGGATCATAGGTGATTTGGTGTGTGAATTTATAATCTAGTTCCATTGCTTGGATGCACTATCACTGATTGTCACTCAGTTCTGATCTTATAAACCATGTTCTACCTTTGAATTTTGGAAGGGTGGTTCTAGTTTGATTATTTCATTGAAATAATAATCTCAAGATGCCTAATGTTCTAAATGGATTTATAAAAAATGTCTAAGGAAATGAAAATATAGGTTTTACATATTCATTTACGTAAAGGATAAGTTTAAGGAATCTATCTTTCATGGATATGAGATAGTCCTAAAATAAAACATTATTATGTCATGGATGGTAGAAGATAAAAATGGATTAAGATTCAATATACTTTCATTTCTCCCTAACCTTATTTGATTTTCTTTGACATTTTGATTCTCCATTTATTAATCTAAGTGAAAAAAAATGAATATTCATTAATGGAGTTATAATTTGATTGATATTTACCATTTTTATTATTAATTTAGTATTTTTTATTACATATTTCACATTTAAAAATACTATCAATAATATCTTAAATTCTTCAGTGCAAAAATGTAGCTACTATTAACTAATATGTATTTTATCTACTTTTATACTTCTGATATTCCCAAAAATATAATATTATTGTCTCGTATTTGTGTATTTTATCATAGATATCTTTGGGATGTTCACTAAGGTGGATTGGTAAAAAATTTGGGACTTTTAGTAAATTTTATTATATTATATTATGTATTCAACTATATTGTTCAACAGATTTAACCATATAAAACAATATATTCAACTGCAAACTAATTTTCAATGGTATAGTTGGAAATTAACATTCCAAATTGATCGTATAATAAAATAAAAGTTATCAAGAATGAAAAATGATTAATCCATTTCTATTTAATGATAGAATTTCAATAATGTAAGAAAGTGGCCATATATTTGACTTTAAGGAACTGTAAAGGAAATTTTAAACAATTAGTAATTTGTTCTAGATATTGTTTATTAAATAAACCTAATGGTTACTAAATCCATCATTAATAACATTAACTACTATATTGGTAGAAAGAAGTTATCATAGATTTGGTTGTCCTCTCATATTAGTCTGAAAAGTTAATTTCAATGATGATTTTTGTAATGGAACTATTTTGGAGAAAATTAAGAGATAAATATTCAGAAAAGGTATTAAATGTAAATGAAAACTTTTTCATTAAACTTATTGGTTTCACTAAAAATAATTTCAATCTTATTAATTTGTGTAAAAATTTAAATTCCATGGTCGGTTTTGTATGTTTTTGCGATCTCAATGTTGTGTAATGATTCCTTACTAAAATATAATATTTTTTGGGAAAATGAAGTTAATTAGTAATATGTATTATCATCTACTTTGAAAGAGGACAACAAAACTTGATTTTTGGTTGAATCTCTTCTATTTCATACTATTTTACAGATATCTCTCATTTATATTATTGATTAATCTGTAATTACTCTCTATATATTTTAGTTAATGATTTATAATAATTTTTTATATTTTATTTACTTTGTCTCTATTTCTCATGATATAATATTAATGAGTTTTTTAAGTTAATAAACTAGATAGTGGTATTTTTTATCCCTCTAAAACATAATCGAGGTTGTGGACTCCCTTGATAAATATAAACAAAATCATTGTATATTGTGTGCTTGGTTGTGGTTTAAATAAATTTGAGGGTTATGATTTTCCTTAGATCTAAACCCCTTTTATAATTCAAAAATACATAAATACGTGTTTTATTTACAACATTAATTTATAATTATAAATATAAGTTCTTTTTTCAAATATCAAAACTATTATTTTCTTTTCTCTTTGAACCAAACCATACTTTAAGTAAAGATATTTTTTTTAAAAACCTTTTTATTTTATAAATAAAATAATGTAATTTTTTTAATTTTATTAGTTTGGTTTGTGATTCTTATTAGTAAATGTAGAGACCCTATATTTTATTAGAAGACATTGAATTATGTATAGATATATTTTCAAATCCAGGCGTTGAGACGGCGTTTGATTTTGAGGCCCGTCATGCTTGGAATTAATTTTATAAAAAAATTAAATATATTTTATATTACACTTTCATAGTTTATTAAATGGGATAACTATTAAATGTAATATTAGATCAAAAATATAAGAACACATTCAAATAAGGAACATGATGTTTGCCCTAGGTGAGACCTATGGTTGGTCGGTGCTGGACGTTCAAATAAAAGAATCTCTTAGAAGGTGTGTCATTTAAATAAATAAAAAATTTAATTAATTTAATTAAATATCCTAAATGTAATTTTTCCTTTAAATAATACCTTATGTAAGGAACTCTAGGGTTATTCACAAAACCCAGACATTGTTGAGAGGCGTTCTTCCACCCTCTCGTTGGCAGATCAAAATTAGACAATGACGAAACTATGGATCTAGGAAGATCAAGGTACAATGAATGTAAGAACTCATTTTCTTTGTTGGTGAGAATTTTATTTGTCATTAAATGATCCAATTTGAGGTGGAATCATCAATTTGTGGAATCTTCCCTAATTGATTAAATTTTTTGAGCATGATCAATCCTATTTTTTGATCTGCATCAATTGATAAACTTATCATGCGCCATGTAAAATTTTTAATTGATTATTCCACTATTTATCACATTGTATATACCTGATAGTTTTTATTGGACAATAATTCTTAGAAACAATCATACACATTTTTTTTGTTTCTTTTCTCCAAATGATTCTTTTCATTCTTCATTGATTGGCCAATAGGGTCTCGGTTTGGCATTTTCGAGTGAGACCAATACCAATTGGACTCTTGGATTTGTAGTGGATTTGCATGCAATGAATGGAATGACAAATCATGATTATATTGGAATTATTTTCAAGATATGGGTGATTCAACCAAGGACCATATTACAGATGAGGTGACATAAGATTAATGGATGTGTTGTGGTGTGAGGTGGAACGTGTGGACTTTATATGAATCAATAGAAATTCGATTTTAAACAATTGAATGGTCATAAATGATGATTGGAAGACTATTGTATTAATTTAGAGAGTCCTGGAGGTGAGATCTAAAGAATCATAGGAATGATCTAAAACGCTAGAATCAAATCTATGATTATGCAAAAAACCTGACTACACTACATATAATTCCCCTTTAGATGCAGTGTTAGATTTTTGAGAAATAGAATGATGAAATGTCATGTCATGGGCCACATGCCATGTAAATCTACCTCTTTAGAAAATTTGTGTGGATGAGCACATGGGCGGGACCCTGTATGGGAGCACATGTTGTGTATCGAAGTGCATAGACACGGGAAAAATTACACAGACACAACCAAGAGCTCGGGAAGGACCCCGAGTGGCCAAGGTATGCCATGTAGTCCACCTATATGTTGTGTAATGATAAAAAGTTAGTGATCTATGTAATGGAAGGGAAACATCTAGGAATCATATTAGGACCACACGTCATGTGGGTCCCCTTACATGCCATGTACCCATAATTTAACTTTTTAGAAACATCAATCTCTCATATCTCATTTGTTTAGAATCAGATTTTGGCCTACGAGTAGCCTATCCTGAGTGTTTTTTAGTGTCAAATGCGATGGTGGAATCTATAGTGGATTTTAGTAAATGATGGAATATTTAACATGCATGAATTTTATTTAGGTGAAGCTCAATGATGGTAGTGATCAAGTAGGATTATCAGAGGGATCAAAGTATCACCCTCCTGGTTGGAAGGGCATTGGTCCTCGATCGACTATTAGAGTGACACCCTCATGTTGGGAAGGGAATGGGTACTCTACCAACTACTGGAGTGGAACCATTATACTGGGATAGGGCTTGGCTTCTCTACCTATCCACTGATTGGCACCCTCCTGTGGATTTAGGGCATAGGTCCTCAATTAATAGAGTATCACCATCCCATAGGGTAGGGAATGGGTCTTCTATCTACCATATAAGTGGCACCCTATTATGCTTTTAGGGTATGGTTCATAAACTATTAGAGTGTCACCCCATATATGGTCTAGTAATGGGTCCTCTATCAGCCATTAGAGGGGTACCATCTAGCTGGGTTGGGCAGGGGTCCTCTATCGATTACTTGAGTGGCACCCTCTTTCCGATACAGGGCATAGGTACTCTACATATCTTCTTGAGTGGAACCCTCCTCTTGTACCAGGGCATGTATCCTCTACCTATATATGTTTTCCCTTGATTCTGTGGCATAGTAGTGAGGTGTTTGTTGACTTGGATGTTTCTGCTGGACATATGTGTGAGATGTTTGACATCATTATTAGACTTCTGTAACTATTGGCACTCTTTCCTAAGCTAGTTTGTAAGATGGGTGTCATCTTTTCTCTCTCATTTAGGTTTCTTTGGTTTGATAATATATATATATATGTATATGTATATATATTTCTATCCATGTTTTTGGATTCTATTTTACTATCTTACTTTGGGTAGAGTTGTCTATATATTCCTATTGTTTCTATTACTAATCCCCCTTTATATTATGCCATTTCCTACTAGGTATGTATATACTTATCCCTACATGGATTTTTCCCTCACATGTCCTGTCTTATGAAGATGAAGGAAAATTTGGGGGTTACTATAGAGGACCATAGGGATACCATATGCATTTGGCCATGTACGGTGGTCAGAGCTTGAAGATTTGGAGTTGTGCTCTATAGGTATTTAATTTTCTAATTTATTCAGGTTGGGACATCATTTTGGTTTGGAAAGTATTTTTTCCCTTTAATTTTCAATTTACACTATCATACTCTTAGACACCCTATAGTTTTTTCATTATTGGTTTATATTCTAGTTGTTTCATATTTTTATCTTTTTAATCCTCTACAATTATATATTGACATGGTCTAGTGTGTGCATACAAGTACATTATGTTAAGTCAAAAGTCTTCCTTATGACTTCTATATCATGTTTTGGAAATCACAAATGCATTCTATCATATTTTGGAAATTACATTTGTCTTCTATCATGTTTATCGTATCGTACAATACTGATCGTACTGACTCTGTCAATCGTATCGTACTGACTCTGTCAATCGTACCATACTGACTCTGTCAATCATATCGTACTGACTCTGTCAATCATACCATACTGACTCTGTCAATCGTATCGTACTGACTCTGCTATTCAGATATTCATTATTTGTTTTGGTACTTAGTCAAAAACACTCATTGCATATGAATCGTACTCATGTTTTTCATTTCTTTATATCTCTTGTCCTAACAAAACGATGTCGTTGAGTTAGTTACAAACTAATCAAAACGATGTCGTGCTTTCTGTTTCAATATGACCGTTGGAGGCAATATGACCGTTGGAACCCGAGGCCTATAAATAGGAGGTCATTTGAAGCTGAGAAAAAAACGATGAACAAAGAGAACGAATGAAGAGACTCTGTGAACTAAAAAGATTATAGATAGAGACACTGTGACTTTTCTCATCTTCCTTGTGCATCCGATCATCGTATCGAGGGCTGCCGGGGATAGGCAGACAGACGTGCCGATCATCGTATCGAGGGATGCCGGGGATAGGCAGACAGACATGCCGATCATCGTATCGAGGGCTGTCGGGGATAGGCAGACAGACGTGCCGATCATCGTATCGAGGGCTTCCAGGGATAGGCAGACAGACGTTTCGATCATCATATCGAGGGCTCACCAAGGTGTTGGTGAGACAGACCTTTTATCCTAGGTGAAAGGATAACCCTTCTCTTTGGGTTAAAAGAATTGTAATACTTTTACATTTCCGTTGTTACTTGTATTAGAAAGGGATTTGTATTTTTTCCTTTCTTCTTTACATATTCAATTTTAATTGTTTCAATTACAATCATTCTATTACATTTTGTATTGATTGATTCTATACGCTTTAAGGTAGAATCATTCATCTTTGTATTACTCTGATTATTGTGTTCACCTTGAATACAATTGTTTTACATTACATTAGTGTTACAATACATCATACCTTTTATATTCAATACAATTGTGGGTGTTTGTATTTGTATTAGTTTAAGATCATTTAAACTAATCTCTTTGTTTCTAAAACTCAAAGGTTTTTAAACCTACAATTCACCCTCCCCCCCTCTTGTATTGTTCCATCTAATAGACATACATATCTACTTATTCGATCCTACAATTGTTATCATAGGGGGTTTTCCACTATTTTGTATTACTAGCTTTATTTATTATTACTATCTTGAATACTTACTACACTAACGTGTGGAGTGGAAAAGTTGTTTTTGTTGTATTAGATGGCAGGAATGAATATTGGATCAATAGATAATCTGAATCCTTCTAGACCACCAATCTTTGATGGGAATGATTATGAGTATGGGAGAGATCGTATGAAGACTTTCGTTATCAATACTGGTGTAGACAACTTTATAATGCTTAATGGAGGTTACAAAATTCCTAACAAAGAAGTCAGTACTTTCACCAACCAAGAGAAGCAAGAATATCAACTGAATTACAAGGTACGCAATACTTTATTATGCTCTATGACCAGGAATATATATATTCAGATATCTTCATGTGAAGCAGCCAACTGTATTTGGAAGGAATTAGAAGTTACTCATTTTGGTACATCCAAGGTTATAGAAACAAGGAGAGCAATGCTTTGAGCAGAGTATCATGGGTTTGTTTTTCCTTATGGAGAGCCAGTATGTAAAGTGAAACAAAGGTTTATGAAGATTGTAAACAGCTTAAAATCTATGGGAGAAAAAGTTCTTGATGATGAAGCTCTTGTTGATAAGATTATAGATATTATGCCAAATGTATGGGAGTCAAAAAGGACAGCTATTGATGAAAATAGAAAAGTCTCCGAGATTACTCTTGATGAACTCTTTGGAACTCTTTTACAGCATGAGACAAGAATGAAGAGAGATGCTGATTTCAATAAGATGAAGAATGGGAATGGAAGTGTAGCTTTTGAATCTAAATCTAAAACACCTGAAAGGCTTACAAGGTCTAAATCCAAGAAAGTTGTTATATCTAATTCAAGTGACGGTAATCTTCCGGATAATGAGTTAGCCAATCTTGCTCGAAGGATGAACAAGATTGTGGGAAAGAAATATTTTCAATATAGATTCGAAAAGAAAGATAGGAAAGATTCAGAGTTAACTTGTTATGAATGCAAGAAAACAGGACATATAAGGCCTGATTGTCCTTTACTGAAGAGGAAAGATAGAAAAGAGAAACACTCTGAAAGAAACAGGAAAAGGTTTTATAAGACAAAGAAAGGCTTGAAAGAAAATGATACGTGGAGTTCAAGTGGGAGTGATTCCTCAGATGATTCTTCAGAATATGAGACATCAGGACAAAGAAATATTGGACTTCTAGCCAGACTACCAATTGAAGATCATTGTCTCATGGCTAAGGTACATAATGCTGAATCTATTACAAATGTCTCTTTAAATGCAAATTATATTGATAATGGATATTATGAATCTTAAAATGATGGATCCTCGTCATCAGAGGATGATACATTACCTTCTTTTGAAGAGGTCTCTAGATTTGCTAAGTTACTTGAAAATGAAAATTCTAAACTTAAAAAGAGATTTGAAAAAGCAAATTCTAGAATTTCAATTTTGACTAAAGAAGTATCAGATCTTTCTAAAGATCTTTTTGTGAAAACTTCTGATTTTGAAAGCATTTTAAAAACCCTTGAGAAAGTTAAATCTGATAAGGATAAACTTTCTAAGGATCTTGAAACTGTAATTTCGAAGAAAAATATTTTAGAGCCTAACTCTAGTTCAAATTCAAATGTTTTGGAAAATAAGAATTTGGTTTTAAAACTAAAGTCAGATATTTTATCCTTGAAAAAGTGTTTGTCAAACTTTACTCATGGAAAAGAAAACTTTGATAGGATGTATTCTCAAATTAGACCTTTGAGAAATCGTTCTGGTCTTGGTTATACTTATTCCAAACCTGTTTTTAGCAATAACTATTTTGTTCCTCAAAAAACCATTTTCTGTTCTAAGTGTCAATGTGGTGGACACTGGAGAAGAGATTGTTCCCTTAACAAAACTCAATCTTTAGGATTTCATAAAGCTCATTTTGCAAAATAAATGTGGATTCCTAAAATTCTTTTATCTAATCCTTCTGGATCCAAACAAGTTTGGATTCCAAAAATCTAATTGTTTCTTTTTCAGGAAAACGAGAAGTGTACCAATAAGAACATTTGGTACATGGATAGTGGTTGTTCTCGACACATGACTGGAAACAAAGATCTCTTTGAAAAGGTTTTCAAAACAAAAGGTGGAAAATTTACCTTCGGGGATAATGCTCAAGGAAAGATTGTTGGTATAGGTAATATTGTTTTTCTTGGAAAAGTTCTTATTTCAAATGTTTTGTTTGTTAAAGTTCTTAGGCACAATCTCATCAGCATAAGTCAATTATGTGATGAAGGTTACCTTGTGAATTTTAGAAATGATAAGTGTCTAGTTCACAATTCCAAGGATGAGTTCATTCTATCTTCCCATAGGCAATAGAATGTTTACACGATTAACTTAGAAGACCTTAGGAACCAAAACATACCTTGTTTAAGTGTAATAGAAGACCAATCGTGGCTATGGCATTGGAGACTAGGACACTGTAATATGAGAAACCTAAGAAAACTCTCAAAGAAAGGACTTGTAAAAGGGATACCAGACCTTAGATATGATTCTTCAAAAGTCTGTGATCCTTGTCAATTTGGAAAGCAACATAAAACTAGCTTTAAACCAATTAATGAAGTTTCAACTTCTAATGCATTACAGATTGTGCATATGGATCTGTTTGGTCCTTCACAATCTAGAAGCATTGGAGGAAAATACTATGTATTTGTTTTAGTTGATGACTTCACTAGATTTACATGGGTCTACTTTCTCACAAAGAAATCTGAAGCCTTTTCCTATTTCAAAACTTTTAGATCCCAAGTTAAAAATGAGAAAAACCTACCATTGATAACTATTCATAATGATCATGGTGGTGAATTTCAAAATTCAGATTTTGAAACGTTTTGTAGTAAGAAAGGTATTACTCACAATTTATCAGCTCCAATAACTCCTCAGCAAAATGGTGTTGTTGAAAGAAGAAATCGTATTCTTCAGGAAATGACTCGAACCATGTTGAGTGAATACTCAATTGCTAAGCACTTTTGGGCTGAAGCTGTTAGTACTGCCTGTTATACTATAAATCGTGTTTTAACTAGACCATTTCTCAATAAAACTTCTTATGAGTTATGGACTAGCCGAAAACCTAAAGTTTCATACTTCAAAGTTTTTGGATGCAAAGTATTCATTCTGAATACAAAAGATAATCTACACAAATTTGCACCAAAATCTGATGAAGGAATCTTTCTAGGCTATTCTACAACCTCTAAGACTTATAGAGTTTTCAATAAAAACACTTGTACTGTTGAGGAAATAGTACATGTAAAATTCGATGAAACTGATCCTTTTGTTTTCAACCAACCCAATCCTACAGCTTCAGATGTGTTTTCTAAAAATTTTTATCAACCTTTATTAGAAGAGCATTCTGATAAGGAAAATGTTCAAGAAAGTATTCCTGAAACATTTACCACAGAAGATTTTCTACCATATGTTGATGAACAGGTTTTACAAAACTCAAATCAATTGTTTCTTAGGAATCATCCCAGTGATAACATCATTGGTGATATAAATCAACCTGTAAGGACCAGAAATTCCTTAAGAAATGAAATTAAACATCTTTCTTTTCTTTCCCAATTTGAACCTAAAAGTCCAAATGAGGCCTTAGGTGATGATGATTGGATCAAAGCAATGCAAGATGAACTAAATGAATTTGAAAGGAATCAAGTCTGGACTTTAGTTGAAAGACCTAAAGAAACAACTGTGATTGGTGTAAAATGGGTTTTCAGAAACAAGTGTGATGAAAATGGAATCATTGTAAGAAATAAAGCAAGACTTGTTGCTAAAGGCTATAATCAACAAGAGGGAATAGACTATGAAGAAACATATGCTCCTATAGCTAGACTTGAATCTATTCGTATTCTATTAGCCTTCGCAGCATATTTCAATTTCCAACTATTTCAAATGGATGTCAAATGTGCTTTTCTAAATGGTTTTGTTCAAGAAGAAGTTTTTGTCGAACAACCTCCTAGTTTTCAAGACCCAAAACATCCTGATCATGTTTTTAAACTTACCAAGGCTCTATATGGTCTTAAACAAGCCCCTAGAGCATGGTATGATAGACTTACAGGATTTCTTTTACAAAATAATTATACAAAAGGTACAGCAGATCCAACTCTTTTTATCAAAATGGAAAACAAAAATGTTTTGATTGTCCAAATCTATGTTGATGACATCATATTTGGATCAACTCAGAAATCTTTAACTGATTATTTTGCAAATTTAATGAAATCTAAGTTTGAAATGAGTATGATGGGTGAGTTAACTTTCTTTTTAGGTTTTCAAATTTCTCAAAAACCAGAAGGAACTTATATATATCAACATAAGTATATAAAATATTTACTCAAAAAGTATGGATTTGACAAAACTAAAAGTATTAGCACCCCAATTGGTACCTCAAATACTCTTGATCTTGATGAAACTGGGAAACCAGTAGATCAAACAAATTTTAGAGGTATGATAGGGAGTTTGCTATACTTGACAGCTAGTCGACCCGACTTGATGTTTTCTGTATGCTTATGTGCAAGATATCAATCTAATCCAAAAGAGTCTCACTTAAAAGCCGTAAAGAGAATCTTTCGGTATTTAAAAGACACTATGGATTTAGGTCTTTTCTACTCTTCTGGAAATGATTTTGTTTTAAAAAGTTTTTCAGATGCTGACTTTGGTGGTTGTAGAATGGATAGAAAAAGTACATCTGGAACATGTCATTTCTTAGGAGATTCTTTGGTTTCTTGGTCCTGCAAGAAACAACACTCAGTAGCACTCTCCACTGCTGAAGCTGAATATGTAGCAGCTGGAAGTTGATGTGCTCAAGTATTGTGGATGCAACACACTCTCACTGACTATGGTTTGAGTTTCTCCAAAACTCAAATTCTTTGTGATAATACAAGTGTCATAGCTCTTAGTAAGAACCCAGCACATCACTCTCGTGCAAAACACATAGATGTTAGGCATCACTTTCTTAAGGATCACACACAAAAAGGAGATATTGTTTTACAATTCATCGGAACGCAAGAACAACTTGCTGACATTTTTACAAAACATTTACCTTCCGATAGATTTGAATTTATAAAACAGAATCTAGGAATGATTACATTAAAATAATCATTCATATCTACTTCCTGTTTTACATCTCTCCTAATAGTAAGAAACTCCTCATAGAAAGGGGGAGGAAATTTCTTTCTTTGTCTTTATGTTTCTTTTTATCTTATGATCTTTAACTATTTACTCTCTCAATATGTGTATCTCTTTCTGTTTATTGTATTGACAGTTTTATCGTATCATTCATTTTCCCTTCTGTTTATCATATTGACAGTTTTATCGTTTCGTTCATTTTTCCTGTTTATCGTATTGATAGTTTTATAGTATCATTTCATATCGACCGATGATGGTAATCAAATTCTTTTCCATCATATCGACCGATGATGGTAATCAAATTCTTTTCCATCATATCAACCGATGATGGTATTGAAATTATTTACCACCGTATCAATCAATCTTGGTATTGAATCGACCGATGATGGTATTGAAATTCTTTTCCATAGTATCAATCAATCTTGGTATTGAATCGACCAATGATGGTATTGAAATTCTTTTCCATCGTATCAATCAATCTTGGTATTGAATCGACCGATGATGGTATTGAAATTCTTTTCCATCGTATCAATCAATCTTGGTATTGAATCGACCGATGATGGTATTGAAATTCTTTTCCATCGTATCAATCAATCATGATATTGAATCGTCCGATGATAGTATTGAATTTGTTTTCCATCGGCATGTCATCTAATAATTCTATTGTACTTTATTTCGTACGTTTGTTTTTTCTTTTGAAATATATCGAAACCAACAATTACCTTACATCCTCCGACAGGTTTTTTTTCATTTTTTTAAAAAAAAAATTCTTTGTTTTAATCCTAACCATTGATCTGGTTTTCTCTAATCTTGACCGTAGAAGATCAATGGTCATCCTTTTTCGACCGTAGAAGATCAACGGTCACCCCTTTATCGCCTATAAATAGCCCCCCTCCCCTCCCCAAACCCACATTGAATTTTCAGGATTTGAGGCAAAGCTCTGCTCCACCAGCTCTAAATCATCGTACGATCTTCTCATCGGCATCACCTTTATGTCTCAATCCTCTGCTAATACTCCCGCCGAAATGTCTTCAAATACTTTTACAGAGAAAGACTTTAACAGAGAAAGGTTAGTATCTCAAGATTTTTTCGATACGTACGATTCTACAATTAGGAGGATCATTTTGTTTCAAGGATGGGAACATCTGTGTGTTGAAAAGCCTGATTTTCAAGATCTGGTTCTTTTTGATGAAGTTTGTCAGTTTTACAAAACCGTTTCTTTCGACAAAGACATGACTATAAACTTCGCTGTGTACGATAGAAAACTGTCTAATTCTGTGAAACAAGCGGCACATTTTCTGAATGTTTCTATAGAAGGGGATTCTTTTTGTCCATCGCACAAACTACCAGAGGAAGTTTGTACGTTTAATAGAGAAAGTACTGAAAAGACTTTGTTTGTTATTAATGAGGAAAAGAGAAAAGTGTCTCATCTTTCACCGGACAATCGTTTTGTCACGTTATGGATGCAAGGTTTTCTTATCCCAAGGAAAGGGGATAGAGAAACTCAGAAATTTTTTGATATCTTTATGCTTGACTATCTTGTCAATATGAGAAAAGTGAATCTAATGGGGTATGTTTTTGAAACCATTAAGAATGTCAAGACAGGAGGGATTAATTCCCAGATGATTATGTATCCAGCTATCCTTACGAAGTTCATTCTTGAGAGTATGAAGTTTTGTAACATTCCTTTGAAATGAAAACCCATGGATTTGAGGCCATCATGGATTAGTAAGAGTACGATGAAAAAGATGAATGTTTGTTTTGATCCGAATTCAAAACTTTTTCTCAGAGATGTAGAATCTGAATTGGATCAGAATCAATCGGCATCTATGCCATCCAAATACATTCAATCTACCGGTGTTACTCAAAAGTCTGATCCGCAAAC
Organism: Viscum album; assembly: GCA_963277665.1. Lineage (NCBI taxonomy): Eukaryota > Viridiplantae > Streptophyta > Magnoliopsida > Santalales > Viscaceae > Viscum > Viscum album. The sequence goes on from OY728120.1 coordinate 830,748,065, forward strand.
CAGTTCAAATCCGAAGAAGAAGCCAAGGTACAGTAAGGAGGTTGTAGCAAAATGGAGAAAGGATAAGGAACAGAGAAAGGAAGTTGATTCGAAGTTTGGTCTTGACCCTGCTGAGGCTTTTCCAGAAAGAGTAAGGGTAGAAGAAACCCTTCAGTCTGAAAAGAAGAAGAAGGTTCTTTTAAAAAGAAAGGCTCGGGACTTTGATATCTCTAAAGTCTTGAAAGCGGTTGAGGATGCTAGTGCCCAACTAACAGAAGAAGTGTATCAAGAGCCCATCGTACAGAGTCTCCCTGAAAAAGGAAAACAAAAACAAGTGATGGAAGAGATAGAAGAAGAAGAAGAAGGAGGATTTCTTTTAGAATTTCTTCAAAGTTCAAATAAGAGTAGAGAGGAATCGGTTAAAAAGCTGAGTGAATGTGTTCAACAAACTCCTCATGCCGATCAAGTACGATCTCCTGACAGAATGTCATCTCAAGAAAAGAAAGGTGCTCAATCCTCTCACTCTGATAAAGTAGTTATCATTAGTGACAAAGTGGAAGAAGAAATAAAGAAGAAAGAAAAAGCAAAAGGAAAACAGCCAGTTGTTGACCCAAGCAGATCGTATGAACTAGCATCGTACGATGAAGATTCTGATTCAGAGCATACAATCTCTCTCAAGAAGAGTGATTACATTGTTCATGTTTTGAGAAGGGTTGAGAAGACCATTCCTTATTTCCCAAGGCTGGAAGGGAAGATTGATTTTATTACTGACAACCAAAAGAAGAAGTTTGGCTCTGTAAAGGAGTTGAGGAAGAAAGTTTTGTCAGTTGAAGCCGATTTGAAAGTTCTTTCAGAAAGTTCAGTTTCTCATAACAAGGCATGCAATAAGATGACCAAGTGGTCATACAAAACAGAGAGCTCAATCAATGATCATGAAATAGCTATTGAAGATATAATAAGGTTATCAAATGAGCTTGCAATCGCTTTCAAAAAGCTTGACAGAGAAACGGTTGAAAGGTTGAATCTTTTGTCTTCTCAAAGAGCCGATGTTCAATCAGTAAAAGATTTTCAAGAGAGAATGAATGTTTTTCAATCTGAATTCTTGAAGGTTTCATCTTTCGAAGATGAAATGGTTTTGTTGAAGAATAAAAATTCTGTGTTATCCAAAGATAACAAGAATTTACAAAATAGAATTGATACCCTTGAAGAAGTAATCAGAGTCCATGAGGAGACTATCAAGAATCAAGATTAGATTTTTGTGGATCAACAAGAGCTTCTCAGAACTCAGGGTGAATCAATTTCTGAAGACAAGAAGGAGATCAAAAAGATGAAAGCTGTTCTTCATGAGCTAATAAAGAGGGATAAGGAAAGAGAAAACAAATGATTGTTGTATTTATTTTCTTTTGGGACTTGTCTGTTTTGAAATGACTATTATGATCCTTTTCTTTTATCCATTGTCTTGTGTTTATTTTTCTAACTCCCTCAGACAATTCAAGATTACTCCTTTCTTTTTGTAAATCACAAAGGGGTAGAATGTTTACAAAGGGGAGAATGTTTTATAAAGGGGGAGAATGCTTTACAACACTCTTAAGGAAAATCTACGAATACAATCCTTAGGAAAGTACATACCTAAGGGGGAGTTAGTTGTATTCAATTTCTTATTCAGAAGAGTTTTCAATAACTCATGGGGAGATAACTATTTCTTCTTAAATTTACTTTGTGTGTTGTGCTTTCCAAAAAGGGGGAGATTGTTAAGTCAAAAGTCTTCCTTATGACTTCTATATCATGTTTTGGAAATCACAAATGAATTATATCATATTTTGGAAATTACATTTGTCTTCTATCATGTTTATTGTATCATACAATACTGATCGTACTGACTCTGTCAATCGTATCGTACTGACTCTGTTAATCGTACCATACTGACTCTGTCAATCGTATCATACTGACTCTTCTATTCAGATGTTCATTATTTGTTTTGGTACTTAGTCAAAAACACTCGTTGCATATGAATCGTACTCATGTTTTTCATTTATTTATATCTCTTGTCCAAACAAAACGATGTCGTTGAGTTAGTTACAAACTAATCAAAACGATGTCGTGCTTTCTGTTTCAATATGACCGTTGGAGGCAATATGACCGTTGGAACCCGAGGCCTATAAATAGGAGGTCATTTGAAGCTGAGAAAAAAACGATGAACAAAGAGAACGAATGAAGAGACTCTATGAACTAAAAAGATTCTAGAGAGAGACATTGTGACTTCTCTCATATGCCTTGTGTGTCCGATCATCGTATCGAGGGCTGCCAGGGATAGGCAGGCAGACGTCCCGATCATCGTATCGAGGGTTGTAGGGGATAGGCAGACAGACGTGTCGATCATCGTATCGAGGGCTTCCGGGGATAGGCAGACAGACGTGCCGATCATCGTATCGAGGGCTGCCAGGGATAGGCAGACAGACATGCCGATCATCGTATCGAGGGCTCACCAAGGTGTTGGTGAGACAGACCTTTTATCCTAGGTGAAAGGATAACCCTTCTCTTTGGGTTAAAAGAATTGTAATACTTTTACATTTCCGTTGTTACTTGTATTAGAAAGGGATTTGTATTGTTTTCTTTTCTTATTTACATATTCAATTGTAATTGTTTCAATTACAATCATTCTATTACATTTTGTATTGATTGATTCTATATGCTTTAAGGTAAAATCATTCATCTTTGTATTACTCTGATTATTGTATTCACCTTGAATACAATTGTTTTACATTACATTAGTATTACAATACATCATACCTTTTATATTCAATACAATTGTGGGTGTTTGTATTTGTATTAGTTTAATATCATTTAAACTAATCTCATTGTTGCTAAAACTCAAAGGTTTTTAAACCTACAATTCACCCCCCCCCCTCTTGTATTATTCCATCTAATAGACATACATATCTACTTATTCGATCCTACACATTAGTCAAAGGCCTCTTATACAAGTTATTCCTTTCGACAGTTGTCATCTTCCCCTATCCTATAGAGGTGGACTTGGGGTAGTTGCGGCTTGAGCCAATCTGGGCTGGGTTTTGGAAGTAAAGGAGTTTGAAAAGTTAAACATTTTCTCTAAATTATATTATTAATTAATTATTAGTTCTTTTAAGAAGATTTTATAAAATTAAAAATATATTTTTTTCCCTTTTCCTATATATTTTAATAATTACATGTGTATTTAACTAATCATAATTAAAATGTTTTTTAAAATATTAAATAATTATTTTTTAAATTCATAAATATTAATTCACCCCCCCCCACCCACCTATAAAGAATATTTGGGAGAATAAATATGTTAAAAATAAATTATAGATCTAAATCACATGAATCATATAAAACCCATTTTTATAATTTTTAACTTGGTCTTATAATGCGGTGGTATTTGAAAATGTTGAATCAAGAAGGGTATCTAAACTCTTTTGAGATAAAACCATTTGATATATTTCATGATTTTTTTCATATAAAATTACTAACAAACCTTTTTTTAATGGTGAAATATATATAGATCTTATAGAACTAGATCTAAAGACATATGTGGACTATTTCGAGTAAATTCTACCTATGATATCACATAAATTTTCAATTTTACTGATGAAATCTGTATATATGGATGTATCTAATTGATGAGGCATAAATTATAGTTTTTTAATAAATTTATAAAATATAAAAGTGTTTTATAAGATCAATTTGGAGAGAAGATAAAGAAACTCAAATCAGATCAAGGCTAAAAATAGTGTAACAAAAAATTCATTGATTATTTAATGGACTGTGGGTTAATATCAAAATATTCTCATCATTATACACATTATTGGAATAGAGTTAATGAAAGGATGAATCCTACCTTTTTATTCATGGTGGTCTTGATAATGAGTAATGAACAGATTTTTTTATGACATCTATAGTATATTATTATCCTTTTAGTAGTTCAACATAACATTAAGATACTATAGATGTCAAAAAAACATTCTTAAGTTTTTTCCTATAGTCAAACACCATTAATATGGCTACTAATAGATTATTTTTTACAATAAGGTGTAAGAGTATAATAATACATTGAGACTTCTATGCATTAAGTTTTCACTTAGAAATTTTTAAGAGAGGGTATCATGAGAAAATATACACTAATAAGAACTCTATATGATTTTTGGTTCATCTTTTATTCTTATATTTGAACATGTGCATTGATACTTATAATTGATATCATTATCAATGTATATCATTATTTTTGTGCATAGATGCATAATGAAATACATGAAACATATTCTTGTGGCATAGTATAATTCTTCAAGTGTGTCATGAGTGGTATGATATTACTTAAATGATTGAGATAAATTTTTTCCCATCCAAGTTAATGGAGGAGATGTCAATTTCCCTTTTATTAATATAAAAGTGTCAAAACATATTCCACAACCATGGTGATTATATAAAAGATAATTTATTCAAGTCAAAAAAAGAAATATAGATAAATCATTAAGGTTGATGAAACATTTATTCATCTGGTGTAATGACAGTTTGATAGAAAAAAGGATAGTATCACATGGAATAATTTATATGAAAATTTTCTTTGATGAAATCGTTTAATTTCTCTATGGGATTCAAGATGTGTTTCTAGGTGATTTTGCTATTTTGTAGGTTCGATATGCTACCATTGAGATAAGATACATATAGGACTGAACACTAAGTATTCCTAAAAGATCATTAGATTTAGTTTAATCAATTTGTTAAAACAGAATCATTTTTTATTTTTAGAATATGTCTATTCAAATTATATCAATAATAATCTAATCACATGTTATTCAAGACTAAAATAAGTGTATCGCTAAACCATAAGTTATTCAAATGTTTTCTAATATTTATTGATACAAAACAAGTTATTTTATTATATAAACATGATTATTTTATGGTTCAAGGTTTGGTACTTTTTTATAATAATTTGGTTAGAGATAATGGTCAATGGGAAATATTTTAAGGTTTCTTAAAATAATTAATAATTTTAAGAATTTATATTAGATGTATATATCATATAAAATAATATAAATAAATAAATATTATCTATATAATTAGAATTGGGTTATTACTTAGATTAAATTAATCAAAAGTACCTTTGTGAAATTCTACTAATTTAAACATAAATAAAAAAGGAACAAAATCACATCATTTAATAGTGGTATCTCAATTGTAAATTTCTCCTCTCAAGACAAAGAGATGGAATTAAGAGGCTATCCCTATATTTTATTGAGTTATAGATAGATAATAAAGAGATATATTCATACATGATGGACATAAAACGTTTTAAATCATTTAATTTCCTCACACTAGTACCCGAGATATCAAAATTAGTATCCTTATCTTTTTGAATCAAGTAGGGATATTGATAGAGAATTTCTATTTTGGGTTCTTATAGAAATGAAAACATCCATGATTAGTGGATTTTGAGTCAGAAATAATAAATTAAGGATGTATTTTATTTAATAGTTTATTATAAATTATGTTTCATTGCCCTATTTTTGGATTTTAGTTCAATTCATTTGAATCATAAGATTTATCTTAAAATTTGAAATTTAATTTAAATAGGATCACCACCTACCACTTACACGATGCTAGGATCCTCCATTGTGTTCATGGTGTTTGTTTTTATTGAACTAATAATCATTAATTACATACTAATTTTGTGATAATATATGTACACTTGATCTTATAGCTAACTATCTTACTCTTTTAGTTCTAAATTTAGGATTTACAAACAACTCTTTAAAAATATGATCTCAAAACGAACTTATAAATTATTAATTATATGTTTTTGATTTCCAAACATCAACCCTTATTGGATTAAAATTTATAAGAATTTATATAAAAAATTTAATGTATAAATCATTATTTATACTATTATGAAAAACATACATGTGATATTATTCCCAATGTGTGATGGGTGTCGTAAAAATCTCTCCAGCTGAAATTAATTCACCATTAATATACCATGTGTGATGATATTATAGGATCCTAATGAATTCTATGTTGGGTATATATTTATTATAAAATCTAATGAATTATTCAATAAAAAATTCACATAAATATAACCTTATGGACATATTTAGTTTTGATGTAATTATATAATAATAATATAGCATTAAATAGGATACATATATCTAAAATATATAGTATCAAGAATTTAAATCTCTTTGAATAATTTAAACCTTAAGTGAACCATAAAATCAAATAATAAAGGACAAAATGACATATCTATTTCCAATAATATAATAGTGTTTTATTTTCGTATAGTTAGAGACTTCATTGAGTCAGTAACATTGGTAAATATGTATTTGAAAAAAAATAAAACACTAGATATTGTGTATTGGGAATTTGATTAAATATTACTATATATATCAATAAGTATTAAATGTGGCATTGGGGCTTGAAAATAATGTGAGTTTAAACCCCTTAAAATAAGTGCTTGGCCTTAAACATTGTATAATCATTAGTTTTAAGTCAAGAATTCTTTCTCTTAAATTTGAGGATATTTTTAGGTTTAGATTTTTTGATAATTAGGTAAGACTCGCACATAACAAAACCATATTTTATAAAGTTGACACTTCTTATTAGTATCCATTTTTTCCATAATATAACACATTTAAAATAGAAGATTAATTATTTTCATGACACATCTTCACAAATTTCAACTTGACTTATTCATTTCTATTATCCATCTATAAACTCTATAAAAAACATTTTTAAAACAAGTTATGAGCATAAAAAAATTTAGGGGGCATAAAAAAATTATTATTCTAGTGAAAAAAATAAAAACCCATGAAATGTTTACCTTTATCTCAGTGTTATTTGAGAGAATGAAATAAATCGTTTACAAATGAAAAAACACAAACTTTATAATTAAATAAAACCTTTAAACTAATATCAAGAAAATAGAAACATTTTAGGTAACTTAGATCAATGCATTCAAAACCCATTTTAAACCCATGCCAGAAATAACTAGATCCTAGTTAACTCTATAGGATAAAACCTCCGACAACTACCTCCTTCTTGCATGTAAGGAAAACTAATATTACCCGATGAATTGTAGTGTTATCTAGGTTCACCCATAATATAGTCTATATCAGCATCACCATGCTCTATATAAGTACACTCATCATATAATCTATATCAAGATCACTCGAAACTATCTAGGCACACCCATCATTATAAGCTATATCAGACTCACTCAGTGTTATTTCGGTGCACTTATCATATAATCTATATCGACTCATATATTTTTAATATATAATTATTAAGTTCTATATCATGAATAAAATATTTTATGATTTCCCCTTTTATCATCAAACGATTGATATACACTTTTAAACCCATATGCAAAACATATTCAGATATCAAAATACCCTTTCCATTTAAAAACCAATTTTCAATACCAAAATACCAAGAAAAGGGGAGAGAGGGTTTTTATTTTAATAAAAAAAGAAATATTTTAGAGGAATCAAAAAATAAAATATTTGTTATAGTGGCAATAAATCTCGTTGTCACCGTATATGTTAAAATAAAACATTCATTTTTGTCTTTTTTTTAAAGAAAGTAAAAATATTTGATAAAAAATTACATTTTAAAACTTTTGAAACAAAGTTAAAATAGAAAAAATAATTTCTATTATAATTCATTTATGTCCATACAAAAACATAAAAAAAAATAATTTTTAAAATATGAACATGGAAGAAAAGAAGTTTTAAGGAAAACTTTAAATGAGGATTTTTAAAAGCAAGTCTCTTTCCTTGTGTCGAAATTATCATGTGTGTTCCATAACATCATGAATAATAAACTTATGTAAACTATTTTATCATTTTATAAACCTTATAAAGTTTATTATTCCTTTTATTTCACTTATTACAATGTTATATACAATTAGTTAATAAATTAAGTTCACGTTGGATATTTTGATGATATTCATCTCATATATCTAAAACGACATTAGTAGGTTGAATATAGTAAAAGATATTATTATTAAATCATATAAATAATAATAATGAAATAATTATTAATTTTATACATAAATTAAAATTTTAAATCCAAACATTAAATATGATTATGAAAAATGAACTACGTTGCAATCATAGATATGGTAGGGCATACGTATGCATGAGTAACATTTACATTTTTCAATGATCACTATGAAAACAAAGTATGTTTTTTTATATATTTCCATAATTATAATAATGTTATTAATACCATGTAATTTATTTAAATAAACTCATATATATCATTTATGTGATGTGTGGATTAAAAATGAACCACATTGCTTCATGGAGGAGGTAGTCAACACGTTGGCACGAACAATGTTATCATTTTTAAATTTACAGAAATGTAAGAAAATATGTGATATATTATATTTTAAAAAAATTAAAATTTTCATTAATATAATATATACAAATTAAATATATCATTATAATTATCCATGAGAAGTGGTGATGGAAAATGAATTACATCAATCCGTGAAGAGGTAGTTCGTCGTACACGTGACTGATGGAATCCTTTCCCATTTTATGGAGGTTGGAGATGGATATCAGTTATGAAACTAAAATAGTAATATTTAATTATATTTTAAATTATTATGTTATTAGATAATTATGTTCATGTAATATTTTAAGAAGGTTTAAGAAGAAAAAAACTAAAACATGTGGTTAAAAACTATACCTCTTCTTTGGAAAGTCTTATTTTCTTATTGCCTTGAGTTCATTAAGATTAGGATTATTACCAAACTAAAAACTATAGAAATATTTGAGGGATTATAGTAATGTATTTATTCAGATATTGGATGAAAACTGTTTTTAAGTGTGAGGAAATGATAATAAGTGGTTCCCTTTTATAAGATATGGGAGGGGAACTTTTGGAATTTCCTAAAATATTAAATTAATATAAATTAATTTCGATTTCAAAATGGATCTAAATAGATAATATTAAAATATAAGATTATTATGAGTTTAAATACTCATGCAATAAAATTTGGTAATGTTTTGATCACATTTTTATACTAATCCTTTTATTATAACCATTCATTACCCCTTTTGACAATTATGGTGATATCGACGTTTTTTAGTATTGAGATGTTAATATAGTTATCATTAATGGGAAATAGGAAAAAATTGGAAAATATTTGATATTTTAATCCATATTATATTCACTGGGTATAATATTGGATTTTTATGAATTTTATATCATTTAATAAAATATTATTTATTATAAACAATCATTAATGTCAATTTTAAAACTATTCATTGCTTTGACATGAATAACACCAATAAAACAAATTAAATTCGAAAAACATATTTAAATACAACCATAACATGTTATATTAATCTATAAAGTTATTGGGTCACCTTAATTATTTAAAAATATACCACTTTTAATATCTTTAATATTATTTTTTCATTAATCGAATAATTACTCTGTCAGTGTTGTGTAACCATTTAAGTTAATTATTTCTTAACTAAAAATTAAAATTAAATTATCTTGATGAAAAAAAATTATTTTTTATTTTAAAATAATATATATAACCAAACATATCCTCTATTTAACCCCATGTAAAAATTATCACAGTTGTTAAAAACAAGAGTGTTTCATTTTTTACTTTTCTTTACATAAAATATTATAAAGGTCAGAATTATATCCAAATGGTAGAAGATTTCCATATATTCAACATTTTGAGGAATATGGATGATATATAGTCATCAAGTAAAATTATTAAAAGTGTTTGCGTCATTGTTTAGTCCTTATCATTTTATTTTTAACCTTAATTACCATATTTACCCTTTAGTGTGGTGACAAAAATTATAAAGGATACTATTCATATTGACCAAAAATAAAAGGAAAAAATTTAAAAAATTTGGACCCACTGATTAAAAATATTTAATCCATTTTTAAAAACTCAAAACATATAATTTACATATTTTAATTTAAAATTATACTGAAAAAAATGTGACAAAGAATGGTTTTTTAAAAAAAATTCCTATTTTAAGTATAAAATATTTTTATACTAAATTAAGTTAAAAAATAATTTTAAAAACAATAATTTAATTTTTTTAAATCTTTAATAACTTAAAAAAATTTAAAACTAATACAATATATAATTTTATTTTGTCATTAATTTAAAATAAAATACATTTTTAAATAAAAATCAATATTTTTCAATATTCATTGAAGAAACATTAATTTTAGAAAATTCTCAAAAATTCATCCTAATAGAATTTTGACATAATGAATTCAAAAATAAATTTTATTTTTTTAAAATTAAAATTCTATAAGTTTTGGATAAATATTTTAAATGAAACCATATAATGTATAATACCCAATTTAGTTAGAAATAAAACATTTTCCTTTTGACAAAAAAATTATCTCATATTTTTATAATTAATATGACTCTAAAAATATAACTAATGAATATATGAAAATGTTTTATATAAATATTATATATGCTTTTACATTATTCCCCATTTTTTAAATTGTATTCTTGTAATTTTATTCACTTATTAAATAAGTGGGGATGTCTTTCCCTCATAGCATTTTCAGACTCCCATGTTGCTTCTCAACCATATGATTTTTCCAAAAAACCTTAACCTAGAAAAATGCCTTGTTTTTCAACCCTTTATCTATATATTCAAGAATATAAATATATTTTACCTTATGATAAAGGGTTTATTCCAACTAAACTGTCTTCGGGTTCAAAACAAGAGATAAATATATCACATACTTTCTCAACATCAAAACATGAAAAACATTTTATACCTAGAAAAAACTCAGAGGAAAATTCATTCGATATGAAATTGATCCAACTTTCTTTAGGATTTCATGTGGTTTAATGAATCATGTAATTAACTTCCCCTTTTTACCAAAACACATAACACTTTTCCATTAATATACTTTAAATAATACATAATAACTAACGTCAAAAGAAATATCCAACCTCTGATTATGTCAAAAACTTTTTTATATTCTATATTCCATCCTCATTTGTTTTTTAATACTATTTACCTTATAAATCATTTAATCTATAAATTTTCCTCTCATAAACTTACTTTATACCACTTTCATCCCAAAATGTTAGATTTTGACATTACTTTCCATATAAATATTCAAGAGGTACCATTTGTATACTATAATAGAAATTGTTATTATAAGAAAACTCATCCAAATAAAGATGTTGATCCCAACTTACCTGGTAATCCATTGAACAAGCACAAATCTTTTCTTCCATGGTCTGAACTGTTCACATAAATTTTACATTAGATAGACAATGAAAGGCTATAGTGAAATTTAATTCAATTTCAATGACTTCTCAAGTCCCTTACAAAAATTTTAAGTAAACCTAGGATCACAGTTAGATACAATGAAGAGAGGAACTCCATATAACCTTACTATCACCTTGAGATATAGACAATAAATTTAATAAAAAGGCATACTATCTCAATTGAGATGTAAATGAATATATTTTTTAATCGATCAAAAATAACTCATATTACGTTATTAACTTGAGAATTATTTTGTAATCCCATGATGAAATACATGGATATATTTTCCCATTTCCACTCTACCACAGGAAAAAGATAAATCATCCACTTCGATAATTGTCATTTTTCTTTAATCTATTTATAATTAAAAAAATTCATGGTATATTCAACAATATATATTTTCATTCCTTCCAAATAGTAATACTCCTGAATATTTTTATACATATTAGTGCTGTTAGGATGAACAGATCATGGGGAATTGTGAACTTTATTCAGCAATTCTTTCTTTAACTGAGAATCACAAGGCACACATAATCTCTTGATAAATACATCTTTATCAGTATTAAATTTAGTAATATTACCCTTATTAACCAATTCTACCTTTTCTTGTAGCCCATGGTCTTCCTTTTTAACTTTTTTAATTATTTCTAATAGAGAAGATTGTAGTAATTCCAAAAAAAAAATATTGGAAGCTCCTACATCCATAAATTCTAGGAAAAAATTAATCAAACCATTAAACAAATGGTCATATTATAAACATAACATGATTAATGTTGAATTATTTTTTCGAATTAAATCATTGGATACTTTTTTAGCTTTTCCAGGGTGGTAAAGAATTATGTCGTCATAATCCTTAATCATTTCCCTCCATCTCGTATGTCTCATGTTAAACACATTAGGGGTGAATATATTATTCAAAATTTTGTGATCAATATATATTTCACCCTTGGATCCATATAAATTATGCCTCCAAATTTTTAAAACAAAAAATATAACATCTAATTCCAGATCATGTGTAGGATAATTTAACTTATGAGGTTTCAGTTGACGTAAAGCATAAGCAATTACCTAATCATTCTGCATCAAGATATTACCAAATCCCATAAAATAAGCATCAATATAGATAGAAAATTCACCATATCTATAGGGAAAGTCAAAAATTGGATCATTCACTAATTTTATTTCTAATTATTAAAAACAATCATCACATTCAATCATCTAGATGAATTTAACTCTTTATCGATTTAACTTAGTTAGTGGGATAGAGATATGAGAAAAATAATCAAAAACCTTCTGGTAATATCCTTCTAACCTAAGAAAACTAGGAATCTCAGAAACATTTTTAGGTCTTTGTCATTCATCAAAAACATTAGATTTAGCGACATCAATGGTTATACCATATTTATTTACAAAGTGTCCAAGGAATGAAATTTGTTGTAATAAAAATTAGAACTTATTGAACTTTCCATAAAGTTTATTTTCTTTTAAGGTTTGAAAAAATGTCCTTTGATGTCTTTCATATTCATTATGAATTTTATAACACTATAATATATCATTAATAAACAGGAACAAAAAAATTATCCAAAAACTTAGAGAAAAATCTATTCATTTAATCCATAAATATAGTTGGTGCATTAGAAAACCCGAAGTAAATAACTAAAAACTTATAATACCCATATCTAGTCTGAAACATAGTCTTTACGATATCTTCTTCCTTCACATTCAAGTAATGGTACCCTGAACTGTGATCAAACTTTGAAAAATATTTTTCTCCATAGAGATAACTAAAAAAATCATTGATATGAGGCAAAGGGTTATTGTTCTTAACAATTATGTTTTTCAAAGATCCATAATCAATATAAATCCTCATGGAACCATATTTTTAAAAAAAATAATGTAGGATCCCCACATGGTAAAGTGGTAGGACGAATGAAATTTTTAATTATTAATTCCTATAATTTCTTTTTTGATTCTAAAAGTTCTATTCCAACCAATAAATAAAGGGTTTTTGAAATAGGCTTTGAATAAGTCACTATGTAAATAGTAAAATCAACCTATCGATCAGGTATAACAATAAGTAAATCATTGGGAAAACATCCATATTTTCATTCACTACTATAACATCGCTAATTTGAAAATTTTCTTTCTTTTTAAAAACATGATCAATATAAATTTCACTACCATCCATAATCAATTTCCAAGATTATTGGTAGGTTATCACTGGTATAAAATCATTGAATATAACTTTCTTATCTCTTAATTATATCATAGCATGATAAATTGAAATCCAATCCATACCCAAAATAATATCAAACTCTAATATGGGAAGTTCAATAGGATTTTTAAGAAATACCATCCAACCAATAATAATATTAATATTTATATAAATCTTAGTTTCTTTAATATTTATATGCTTATTTTTAACCAAAATATCTATATTATTTTCATGATGTGATATTCTCGTTTTACGTGAAAATTTGTCATAAACAAAAGAATAATAAGATCCATAGTAAAATATATTATTTTCATAATATGAAAAAAAAGTAATATACATGTCACCACTTCATTAAATGTCCAAACATCAATCATAGTAGTAGGAAAATATTTTTTTCACACCTTTTTTCTTTCGGTGTTGATGATTTTCATCCTATATAACTAACTTCAGACACATGTTAGAATAATAACACAACTCATTACAACTAAAACATCTCATCATTGGATGGTTATAATTTACCCCATTCTTTGATTGTTTAGGAATATTTTATTTATATTCAATATCCGTATAACTAAACTAACTTCACCGATATAACCTTCTATATCCATTCAATCATTCCTTGAAATGTCTTTTACCACACTTCGAACATTTTGGGGACATACCTCCAAACTTCTTACCTGGATTATTCTCTATTTAAAAACACTTTTAAATTTTCTTAATTTTTTCATCTTAAGTAACATAAGTGTTGGAAAAATTCATCTCTACTTTCAAAATACAATGAACAACATTATCATAACTTTTAAATTCTCATGTGGATAAAGATCTTTTTAAAATTAGTTTTCAGTCGGAGTAAAATATATTAATTTTACTATCAATGTCCTAAAAAATATAGTATATTCCTGTCGAGACTCATAAATTGGATTCATATGTATCTATTGAATCTTTATCCTTTTAACTCAATTACATGAATTTTTTATTCATTTATAGTTGAACAAATGTAGGGAAATATTTATCAAGGGATATATTCTTAAATGTTTCCCATTTTACGGAATCATGATCATCACTTTCACTGGTATTCTTAACCAAAGACCAGCATCAATCAGCTTCAACATCAGAATGATAAATTAAAATGGTTCTCTATTGATGTTTTTAAAATCCCATGACTTAAAATAACTTTTCAATAGAATAAATATACCCCCCATCTTCTACTGGATCTGAGGTTCCACTTAAATCAAAAGGATGTAGTCTCATAAAATTCTCTATTATCATCATGTTTCTCTATGGTATATTTGGAAACTCTTTGTAATGTATACCACCATAATTTATAACGTGTCAACTAATCCATCATAGTAACAAACTACATAATTCCAATTCCAACAATGTATAGTTGCTTATTTAAAAAAGATAACATCTTCTTGGTGCCTTATTACTACATCTTCCTCGATTCCTCTACATAAAACCATTATGAATAAAAGTATTTTAGATTAAGTGACATGTTAATCTTCAATTTCTATATCATTTCAATTTAAACATTAGTTAAAATACTTTAAGGGTATTCTATTAACATTATACTAAACTCTAAATTTATCCAAACCTTTCTTATAATACCAACTATAAGGACCTATCCTTAAAAATTACATAATAATGAGTTTTAATTAAAGAATTAATTTTCTTACATTCAAGGATCTTTTCATGTTTATAGTTTCAGATAATTAGGTCAAGACTCATATATAAAAAACTATATTTTACAAAGTGGAAAAATCTAATCAGTATTTATTTTTTACATATTATAAAACCTTTAAAATGAAAAATGATTTATTTTCATAATAAATATTCATGACTTTCCAATTAACTTCTTACTTTAACTTACCAAAAATTAATCATACAAAAAAATTAAAATGTCAAATGATCAAAAAAATATCATTAAGTGGCATAAAAAAAAGAAGAAATGTGTTCTTCGAGTAAAAAACAATAAAACCTATGAAATGTTTTCCTTTATATAAATTTTATTTTAGAGAATAAAATAAATAATTTTCAAATAAAAAACATTCACACTTTTAATCAAATAAAACCTTTAAATTCCATAGTAAGAAAATAAAAAACTTTTTAGGTAACTTAAAGTGTCGCATTCATAACCTGTTTTAAACCCATGTTTGAAATAAATAAAGACAAGTTAAATTCATAATATAACCCCTCCTATAAATCTATAATTATTTTCTATAGGGATAAAAAACATTTGATAAATTTATTAGAGTTTAATATAGGTTCACCCATCGTATAAGCTATATCAGCCTCACCTAGCACGACCTGGATGCACCCATCATATAATCCATATCGATCTCACCCAATGCTATCTGGGTGCACCAATCATATAATTTATATTGGGATCACATATTTCTCATATATAATTTTCAACTACCATATCTGGAATAAAAAATTTTATTCTTTCCCATTTTCATCATAAAACCATTGAAAAACTCTTTTAAACCGATATGCAAAACATTTTTAGATATCAAAATAACGTTTTCATTTAAAAAACCAATTTCAATACAAAAATACAAAGAAAAAGGGAAAGTGGGTTTTTATTTGAATAAAACATAAAAAAATTTATTGGAATCAAAAAAAATAATGGTTATGGTTATAGTAAAGGTCATTGTCATCATATACGTTAAAATAGAATATTCCATTTTTCTTTTTGAAAATAAAGTCAAGACATTCTGTAAAATGATTCTTTTATAAATATTTTTAAATAAATTAAAAGGAGAAAAAATAATGACCATTATAATTCATTTTTTTATTTATAAAAATATCAAAAAAATAATTTTAAAAATATGGACATGGAAGAAAAAAAGTTTAAAAGGAAACTTTAAAAGAATATTTTTAAAAGAAAGTCCATTACCTTGTGCACGACTTGTCGTGTATGTTCCTTAACTTATTGAATAATCAAATTATATTAATTATTTAATTTCCTAAAAAACTTTTTGGATTTAATTTTTCCTTTTATTTAACTTATTACAATGTCATATAAAATTACTTAATAAATTAATTTCATATTGGATTTTTTGATGATATTCTTCTCATGTCTAAAATGACTTCGGTTGGTTGACGATAATCAAATAGGTCATTATTACATCATCTATAGAATAATAATACTGAAATAATTATATATTTTTTATATCAATTTTACTTTTAAATCCAACCATTAAATGTGGTTATGAAAAATAAACTACGTTATAATCATGGAGAGTGTAGGTCGTATATACGCATGAGAAATGTTTCCATTTTTCAATGATCACTATAGAAAGAAAGTAATTATTATTATATATTTCTAGAATTATAATAATATAATAAATACGAAATAATTTCTTTAAATACCCTTATATAGATCATTCATTTTCTAAGGTGATGAAAAACAAATCATATCGCTTCATGTGGGTGGTTGTCCACACGTACGCACGAACGACGTTATCAATTTTCAATGTATAGAAATGTAAAAAAATATATTTTTTATTATACTTAAATAATGATAAATACTTCATGAATATCATATATATAACTTAAATTCATCATTATAATCATCTATGGGAGGTAGTGATGGAAAAATAATTACCTCTGCCCATGAGGTGGTAGTCTGTCAAACACATGAATGATGGATTCTTTTCCCATTTGATGGAGGTTGGAGATAGATATAGGTTATTCCAATATCATAATAATATATATGTATATTTTATATATTTATTTTATTATATAATATTATTTATGTAATATTTTAAGGATATGGAATAAGAAATAAAACTAAAACATGCGGTTAAAAACAATACCTCTTCTTTGGAAGGTCTCTATTGCTTAATACCTTAAGTCCTCTAAGATTTGTATTATTCACAAAATAATTCATCTAGAATGAGGTTATAGATTTTATAAAGTTATTTGGTAATATATTTTCAAAAAAATGGGTTTTTAAGTGTGAATAAATGAGAATAAGTGGTTCGTTTTTTTAAGAGAGGGGAGGGGAACTTTTGGGATTTCGTAAACTATTATATTAATATAAATTAATTGTGGTTTAAAAATAGCTAAAAATTATTAATATTAGAATATAATATGATTATTAGTCTAAATAATCTCATACAATAAAATTTGGACAATTTAAGATCACATTTTACCCTTATCCTTTTGTTTTAACCCTTTGTTACCCCTTTTGACAATTATGGTGATATTAATGTTTTTTACTCTTAAGGGGTTTAGATAGTAAACATAAATATATAAAAAGACCATAAATGAAAAAAATTTAATATTTAAAATCATATATTAATAATATGGTAGAATATAGGTTTTCTATAAATTTTATATCATTTAATAAAATATTATTTATTATAAAATATCATTAATGTCTATTTTAGAACTATTCATTACTTTGACTTTAATAACACTAATACAACAAATTAAATTTGAAAAAAAACTATTTTAATACTTACAAAAAAATATTATATTCATCTAAAAAATTCATTGTTAACCTTAATTATCTCAAATTATACAACTTTTAATATTCTTTATATCATTTATTTTATTTTTCCATTCTTTGAATAATTATTGCGTTCGCATTGTGTAGGCATTTAATGTAATTATTTATCCACAAAAAAATTAAAATTAAATTATCATGATGAATATAAATCATTTTTAATTTAAAATAATATTTATAATGAAACATATAATTTCTTTATCCCCATGAAAAAATTATTATAGTTATTAAAAACAAGAGTGTGGCATTCTTTTCTTTCCATTATTTAAAATATTATAAAGTAAATAATCACTAAAATTGAAAAAACGGTCATATATTATACCTTTGGATTATTATTTATGATATATACACATAAAATAAAATTAATACAAGTGTTAGAGTCATTTTTTGGCTTCTTTTCCTTTTATTTTTAACCTTAATTACTTGATTTAGCCTTTATCGTGGTAATAAAAATTACTAAGGCTATTATTCATATTGACCAAAAATAAAAGTGAGGTATTTATCAAATTTCTACCCACTAATTCTAAATATAGGATCCATTTTTCAAAATTTTAATCATATAATTGATATAATTTAATTTAAAATTAAAATAAAAAACGCGATAAAAAACTACTTTTTATAAAAAATGCATATTTTAAGTATAAAATATTTTTATACTAAGATTAAGTATAAAATTCATTTAAAAAAACAAAATTGAATTATTTTAAATCAAAAATAACTAATTAAATTTTAAATCTAATCCAAAATATCATTTAAATTTGAAATTACATTAAAATAAAATACAGTTTTCAATTAAAATCAATATTTTTACTATTTATTGAAAAATAAACATTTTCATAATATTATCAACAATTCATCCAAAGATAATTTTTATATTATAAATTAAAAATATATTTAATTTTATAAAATTAAATTATATAATTTGGAAATAAATATTATAAATGAAACCATAAAATGTATAAAACCAAATTTGGTTAAAAATAAAGCATTTTTCATTTAACTAAAACATTATATAATATTTTTATAATGAATATGAATCTGAAAATTTGAATAATTAATATATGAAAATGTTTTACATCAAAATTAAATATTCTATAAAACATACCATCAATCATATATCGATATAAAATTCCAGATATTCAATAAATACCCCTCTTAAACCATTACACCCTTAATAAATTTAAAAAACTAAGATCTACCTTTATTGTAAAGTGTATGAGCTACTAGAGAATGCAATAAATGTTTTCTATCCTTTATTGTTTCAACCCTTCCCTTATCTCCATGTCAACAACCATTCTTAACCATTATCGGATTTCTTCTTTTCTCATGACTTTTGTATTCATTAATATGTTTATGTCACCACCACATATATTTGTCTTGATATTCATGAAATCTTGAAAATGTATAGCATGAAAACACTTTTATTTTAGTAATTTTAATAAACTTTATTTTTTTACAAACCAATATATTTTTATTGAAAATTATATCCATAATTATTGGAAGGATCTTTTAATTTCTAAATTTTTTCATCATTTATAAATAGATAAGATGTCATAGCTTATTCCATGTTCCCATCAATTTTTTTTTCCAGTATTGGTACTAATGTTTTCATAGTAAAAATTTATGATGTTTAAGAAACATAGTATTCCTACAATGATTAAATCAAACCAAGTTTTAACCATATTAATATATATAAAATCATAACAAACCAAAAATATTATATCCTCAAAAATTACTACATAGAATAAATTCTACTATAATATAGAAAAATATGGATGTAATTGTAAAATTTTCATAGCTATGAGCTTTTTATGCCTTAAAACTATTATCCTCCACTAACTATAGATCATTAATTAATAAAAATAATTTAATTATAATTTAATTTCCATGTATTTTATGTATTAAAATAATCACATAAACTAATATTAACTTTAACATAATGCATAACCATTGATATGGCGTAGGAAATGATAGTTTATCTTGACTGGATAGTGGTTGGTTCCAATATCTTGTTAAAAATTGATACATAAAAGGTATATGGTAGAATTTAATATCTCTTTATTCTTAAATCCATGAGATGATGTGGTTTCTTTAAGTAGTTATCTGGCCTTTTCTTTTACTATTACTCATTTTTATGGTTCGTAATCACCCTTATGGGGTGAATATTTGGTTTTTTTCAAATAAATTAGGGGTATTTTGCAAGGATATCCTTTTTCTCAGAGTTTATTTATTCTTCACTATGATGAACTTAGTATAAATCTCAACTAAGGGGTTTAAAGGCAGTAGTGCATCTTTTCATAGGTTGGTATTGTTCCATTAATATTTCTAATCTCTTTTTCACTAATGATATACTCTTCTTCATTTTGGTATAATCAACTCTATTTAATGATTAAAAACGTATTGATATCCAATAGAAGTGACAATGGAAAACATATTAATGTAACCGATATTAGTTTTTATATTTTAAATAAATATGCCAACATGAATTCCCAAAATCATTGAATTGTGACTCAACATCTCAAGGAAAAACATCTCGATGGATTATCTCGGTGCTCCATTGTCCAACGAAATAATTTACTTCCAATATTTTGATGGGATTGATAATATATCCATGGGTAGAATTAGTTATTATAATATTTTGTTTATTTCATTCAGTGGTAGTATTACCCTTGTCAACAAAATTCACTCCTCTATTCCTATGCACATGCTTTATTCTTTTGAGGCTCCCAAGTTAGTCATTAAGAGAATTATTAACACCCTTAATAGATTCTTCTAGTATTATAAGAAAAAAAGGGAAACACCACTAGACCAATTGGTTTGGGTTCAGCTATATTATCAATGAAGGGGGAATTAATCTTTAAGTAATTTATGATAACATGTCGTTCATGCAAAACAAATAGGTGGGGAATCCTTTTCAGAAAACTCATCGTGGAATAAGGTTATCAAAAACAAATATATGGATTCATAGAGAGGTTGTCTAAAACATTTCTTTGAATTATCAATGTATTGTTTATATATGGGACATTTTAATTTAGAAATAAAACTATTCTGATCAACTAATCTTTTTTCTAGGTGATCGGGTACCAGATACTAGCTTCGAGTAAGCTAGTAAGTTTTGGAAATTCATCGAAGTTATACTTGTTTCTAAGTAAAAAAATATTCTCTGCAGTATTAAACTATAGAAGAACCAGACTGGTGTGTCTTCAATCCTACCAGTTTGGAAGTTTTTAGTATCTCATATTATCAAAGGACCATTCATGTGTAGTGGCACATTGATGCTTGGTCCAACATTTTGCAATGAAAAGATCTACCAGTCCAGATTAATTATCAAGTGTAGTGTATTAATAATCATGTGATACCCATAGATGCTGAGATTCAATCTAAAGGTATTCACCATGCCTTTAAATTCCTATTTTATGTGAATGATATGATAGATACAATCTTTCACTTATTTATTAAGGTTAGTTAAACATATTACATCTAGTATAACCTTAGGGGGCTCACGAGAGGTCATTATTAGTATACTCTATGGACTAAATCGTCACTCCATTATTTAATTATAATGAAGGAATTATGTTTGATTCTCAATATCACAATATCCTCACTATGATTGGGTGTTAGGTTATTTCGTAGGTTAGAAATGGAGATCACCATAAAGGCTATCACTCTATAAAAAATTAAGAATATTATATTATAAACTATTGAGTTAGACTCAAATTTAGTGATTAAGTTTTTATTTGGTCAAAAACCCATTCACTTGTCCATTTACTATGTCATTAGGACATGTAGGATCATATTTCAGCATGATAGAGAGATCATTCAAAACTAGAATAAGGCTAAAATTAAAATGAAGCTACTTTATTTGAAAGGAAATCAGACTCAGTATTTTATTATTTATTCTAGTACTAGATCCCTCCCACCAGGCTATATTAATATTATCCATGTAGAAACCCATGGGCTTCACCATTTTAGGCCTCCCTAGACTCTAGACATTAAAAGGATTGGATTAAATTTTCTATTTTGTTTTCTTTAAAAAAATTAATTTTTTATCAGTATAACCATGAAGGTAAGTGATAATTTGTTAACATAATTTTTAAATTATTATGAGAACAACATCACACATTGTAATATTTCATGTCTTTCATAGACAATGAAATGGTGAGTTTTAGTGGTTTTTTCCAAATTCGAGATAATCATGATTAGATTTATCTCATTAAAGATAATATGTATGGTTTCAAATATTTCAATCTTAAATTACTATATTTCCATGACTTGGTAACTAAATTAGATTCTCCACACTTCTATACAAGATTTTATATATTAGAATGATTTTAATGTTTCATACAATATTCAACATAATTTTTTTCATGTATTGACAATTAGGTCTTATTTAGTAAATCATAATCATTTAAAATTAAAAATAAATCATTATAACATGCATGTATCTTTTCTTATCCCATGTACATGGAACATAAAATTTATTTAGCTTAATATGTTTGACAATGAATCTCATCGTTATATGTTAACATATTCTTCAAGATGTAAAGTAATTTTGTAAAGATAGTATCACTCCATATGTTGGTCATCATCATGTTTTATAGTTTTAGTATGTTTAAGATGTTTAAAAAATGGTACATTTATCATATAATGGCTTAATTTTATAATTTTTCAACCTCTCAAATAGTTAAGGGAACCCTTGATGTTTATCTTCAACCACTACTATAATTTCTTTGATGTAATATATTCTATATTATGCACTTATACCAAAATCAAATGATATATAACATATTTTAATTCAACTCACTAGATACATTTAATCCATCCCTATGTTTATTCCAATGTTTATAACTTTTCTCAATTATATAATAAATTAACTATTTTTTAAATTAGTTTAGACAAATTCATCATGAATAATAGTAATTGAAACATGGACACATAATTTTAAAAAGGTCAGTTATATGTTTTTTTATAATATTAATGAACTCTTTGATCTCACCCACACATCAAACATAAACTCAATCTATACCATAAGAATATAACAGTTAACAATGTATATGTCATAAAATAAATACAATAAATAATTTTTTTGTCCACTTAAGTGAACATGTATCTTATGAGTGCATAAATTCATTAGGCTCTACCAAATATGTCAACTCATACTAGAAAAAGGGTAGAACTACTCTTAAGAATGTTTCTATACATTTACCAATATAATAAATAATTAATTTCAAAAATATAAAATAATAAAGACATAAAATAATAGTGAAATAAGTCAAATATTAGTATTACTAATAGTAGATAACTCCCATACCACCTAGAGGATTTGAACTTACATTGATCCAAACTCAAAATCTAGAATAGTGGAATAATCTAACCACTAGAAAATGACCTATACACTATAGAATAATCTTTTCATCATGGAATAACTGGTCAAGGAAATTTATTATCCACCATAGAACATCTTTTCAACTCGGAATAACTTATTCCATAATCAAAGTATTGGGGAACTCAATATCCAATTCTAGAGAAAATATAATATATAGATATACGGTATGGAATGTTGTATCATGTGATGGAATGTCTTGGACACACAAACACACTCTCATATATATATATATATATATATATCAAATTTCAATCACACAGTGGTCATCCCCAATAAACACTGATACATAATATAATGGGTGGCTAGGGTTCCCATTCTAATGGTTTGATAAGGTATATATGCCTAAATATTATTCTATAGTTATAGATTATTTATCACATACTCAATAAGTTACAGTAGTATATGTGAGAAAATAGCATATCTGACCAATAATAAAAATAATATATGGAATATAGCACATCTTTGATAGAGAGTGTCATGCGAAGTATCACTTTTTAATAATTCTAAAAAAAACATAATCCATATTACATGCATGTTGATCATATCCAGTAATCAAAACTAGATAGAAGTTGTAATATAAAGAAAATTATTTTACACCAGTGAAAACCCAAACCAAATAAAATTCAAGGAAAATGTCAATAAGAATGTGTGGTATCCTTTAATAAATTCATAACTCGAAATACACATATGAAGGAACACGACACGTGGTATACTAAAAACCAACTTATATGTCATAGTAAGTCTTATATATATCATATCAATGGTTCCTATAAACTAGTAAAGGACACATGAAAATTTATCATACTTAATATGAAATTAAAGAATTTCCATTTCAATTTAATGAATTTTATTGAATGAAATAAAGGTTTTGGTAATTTTTAGTATGGTCCCACTTCTAATTTTATTCCATACCCCTCCAAACATATAGGATGTAGTAAAATGATCATCCATTGACGAGACGATTCCAAGTAGGAAATATAAGATGAGATAATTTATAAATCCTAAATTACACTATGTACTTAGCCTAAGAGTAATCCAAACTTGATTTTTAAATTTTTCATGATATAAGAACCAATAAAATAAGTGAATGTGAAAATAATTTAAGAGTGTGTTTTTAATTTCTATAGAATCCCAGATAAACTGTAACCCATTAATTACAAAGTGACGTCTAGTAGGGTAACACTAGAACCCACTAATGATTTATCAAGAGTTACTAGGATAACCATACTTGAAATAGGATAAATAATCCATGATAAATCATTTCAATTTAATTATGAAAGTATATAAGTATGTTCTATCGAGGTTGAATAGTAAAACCATTCCTTCCCACTATAATAGAATCTATAATTACCTCATTAATAATGAAACATCTTAACCAAGCTTAATTATTATTCATTTATTAGTAAATAATTCAATTCAAAGTATAAATGAATAATTTATCACTTAAGACATTCTATAAAATCCAAAAAAGAATATTGAACCAAGAATGGGTTATACAATTTGAGTTTTGTTTAAAAAATGACTCACACTCAAACCTTTGTTAACGTAAATGAAACACATGTTTATATAATTAAATTTTTGTTTTAAAATGAAAATTCATACCCACATAAATTATAAAACATTATCAAATATAAATTCCATTAGACATAAATAAATCTAAAATTAAACAAAATAATAAATGTAAATTACCACAACTTTATGAAGTTGATCAAATAGAATTACCTGATTACGAACTAAATATATTCACTTCTTTTGTTATAAATATAAATAAAAAATTTCACAAATTTGGGCATAAAATATATCAATGAAAATGGACTAAAAACTAAATATTACCTAAAAATAATATAAGTTTATGGAGACAAAAAAAATATGTAGGGATTTCTTAATGATTTACATCAATAATTAAACAAAAAAATAACCAATTTATCACAAATTTTGAAAACAATTTAAAAATAAATGAGGATTTAAAATTAACAAAAAAATATATAATAATGGGTAAGATTATAGAAAATCCATGGTTTAAAAAAGTGACAATCCAAATTTTAGATTAATTTTTTATAAAAAAACAATTGAATTAAAGTACCAAAATACTTAAGAAATAATTACTTTCATCTTCCAAAAAAATAATTTATAATTTACTAATATTTTGAAAATTAGTTGGTAGACACAGTCTAGAAATAACCCTATAAAAGTAATAAGGAGGGTTGATACAACCTACTAAAACTATCCATTGGTGATCACTTACAAATTTTGTAACCAAAAAATGACACCTTAAAATTTGAAAATAAAAATACATGACCAAATACACAGAACTAATTAAATTATATAAATAATGAATAATAAATACCTAATGGAAACTTATGTAGAAAACTCAAAGATAACTCTTGAGGTCAAAATAACAAAAACTCTTATTTTAAACAACCTATATGATCCATCATTTCAACCCAAATAAAATAATTTCCTAAATTAAATCATCTTATAATGCTCAAAACAATGATGAATGGTTTGAAAACACTCTCCCTTGTCTTCATTTATCAAGGACATATAAATCCCTTTTTCTATATAGTCATTCTGCTATTCTCCCATGGAATCCATCATTAAATTCCAAATTAAAAAAATATATATTAGAGGATTAGATAACATGGAATAAAAAGAGATGATAAGGAAAATATTTATCTTCATTGGGAAAGGTAGGACATCCTAGAAGTCTTGTATTAAGGAGGTTAGAAAGAGGGAAAGGAATGGGGGAATGATAAATCCTTATAAACATATTATTGTCTTGGAGGAATAAGGATAAATCATCCCTAATCAAGATATTATAAGATTAATTCATAAATAAAATAATGAACTTTCTTTAAAAGAAAACTGAAATAAGGACACTAGGAACCTAGTATCACTCCATAGAGTGCACAGTTGTCCTCCTAGACCACCCTATATTATGTTTCCCATCACTGGGTACCAAGAGAGCCCCTACTGGGTACCCAATTTCATATTAAATAATATTTTTCATATAAAAACCCTCATTAGCCTTTACTTGGACCGTCTAAATTCTTATAAAACCTCTAAAGATACACAAAACTTACTCAAATTTAACCTCTATTTTGAAATTTTAAGTTTAAAACTCAATGAACAAAAAAAGAAACCCTAGTTTCAATCATTAAATTTCCTAATTCAAAATTCAAAATTATAATTAAATAATATTAACAAGGAATGTGTCACTAAAAAAACCCCCAATATATGAATTATTATCCTTGATAAGTTAAAAAATATTTAGGTGAAAGATTTTCTACTTTTCCAAATGAATTTTTGGAGTGTTATACATTTCTTGAATTTAAAATATGATATGTACACTGAATAGTACAACCTGTTCACCAAGGGTACTTGTTATATCTATATTAATATATAATTAAACATTAAATGTATGTATTAGGGAGTAAAAAATATTCCTGGCACACAATTATGTTATCAACTAAAGACTAAAATAAAGACCAATGAGCTATAAATGAATAATTAAATAAAGTGGTGATGTTCAGAAATAAATCCTACCAAACATAGACTCCAATGATCTATTACCCATTATAAATATTTAACCCACACATGACACACAAACTCCAACTATCCCATTATAATTTTATATTGAACAGAATATATTTCATTCCTGAAATGTAATAGATGAATATGTATGTCAAATGAAGTGCACATGTAGAGTCTCTGTAGGCACCACCAAATATCTAAACTCAAGAAAAGGAAAAAATATCGGTGTATGGATAAGAAAGTTTCTAAATATTAACATATATAATAATCAATCAGTTTCATATATGGTAGGTAATAAATAAATAAATTTATAGTGAAACAAATCAAAGATCAACATTACTAATAATGGATCACTCTCGCGCCACCTAGTGGATCTAAACCTACCTCAAGACGTTCTTGGAATTTGGAACACTAAAATAAAATAACCACCATATAATAACATGACTATTATATAATAACTTATCTATCAAGGAAATTTCATAACCGCCATGGAACATCCTATCCATCGGGAATATCTTATTCCATATTCAAATGTTTTAAGCACACCATGTCCCATTCCAAAGAAAATCCCCCATATAAACTTATGTTAAGACACATTGTAGCATGTACTAGTATAGTATTACCACAAATATACACACACATGCACAAATATATATATATATATATATAAGTAAGATCAAGCCTGTTTTGTATAAAAAATATTCCTTATTGACAGTACTTGCACCCCGCCTTTAATTTGTCCATCGGGCCTTGGCCCGCTATGCCCAACTAGTTTCCCCACACACATATGGTCCCCACCCTAAGGCCCACACATGTGAGAAAATGGTCCCTAAAACTAATGGTTTTCCCCATATTCCAACACATGTTCTTTCAATGTGATTTTAACTCAATCAAGGAAACCCTAAGAAAACTTCCTAGGATGTCACCCATCCTGACACTAATCCAGGCCATGCCTCTCTTAACTGTATAGATCTAATTAGGTAGGCTTTAGAAAATAAAGTTACATATTATTAATATGGGTAGTATCATTTATCCTTTTAACACTTTAACATTCTAGGTTGTTAAATCCCACCTCAGAGAACCTTTTCATTATTATAGGCCCCACGTTTCAACGTAGGTAGTGCCGCTACACTTCCAACTAGTTACTTCTCTAATATCACTATAAAAACTAGACCCACTAGCAGCACTGGAACACCACCTTCAATATAGTCATCAATACCAATCCCTCTAGGCACCACAATTTTACCTACAGACACATGGTACCCTCACAAGGGCCCACCCATGTGCCCAAACTGGTCATCAAACTAATGGTTATCCTCACATGATAACACTTGTTCACTCAGTGGGATTTTCCTTACTCACACACACCCCAGAAAACAAATCCATGGAGGTCACCCATACTAACACTAATCTAGGTCATGTCTGACTTAATTATGGAGTTCTAATCAGGTAGTCTTCCAAAAACAAAGGTGAAAATTGTTGACATGGGTAGTAACATTTAGTCTTTTAACCCTTTACCTTTCTGGGGTGTTACAATACATCCATCCTAATATATACATTTATAAAAAAAATTATAATGAGTAGCAGGGTTGTTCATAACCATGGGATGATGGGCTACCCATGCCCAAATTTTATTCCATCATTATAGCCTATCTTTCACTTACTCAACATGTTATAGAATTATATGAATAATAATAATAATAATAATATATGTATATATAAAATAATTATAACAATATATAGCATAGGTGATATCATCGATAACCAGTGGAACCTACAATAATACTTTTTTGATAGTTTTTGCAAAACACATGTCAATATTATAGGTAAATTAATGATATATAATAATCCAAACTAAATAAAAGGCATAACATAGAGACAATTATGACCCACTAGTGGAAATACAAATAAAATATAGGGAAAATACTTATAACACCCCTAAATTAACTATTTTAGAAATATTAATTAATTATGTACTACTTAGTGAAATTCTAGAAATTTTTTCCAAAAAACATTTAAGAGACACATGGTTAGATACACAGTTATTGAGTCCAAGAAAAAAAACCATGTGTGGTGTATTTAGAAGAAATATATTTACATGGTTAGGTACATGATTTTTCTAACCATGTATGATAATTATTCCTTCCATCAATAATTTTTTGAAACCCTAGTTTTTATATATGTGCATCCAAATCCACATTATAATTAATTATTATATTATTATTATATTATTTTGAAGTATTTTATATGACCATGTAATTAATCATCAGTGTCTAAAATAATTAAAAAATTTCCTTCATAAAATATATGTTTTTTAAATGAAACATACATTTTTCGTAATTGATATTATTATATAAATATTTAAATTATGTTTTTATTAACATGGAGTAAAAAAATTAATATGATGAATTGGGAAATTAAAGTGGGAAATGAAATATTGATTTTATTTATTTTAAATAGACTTCATGAATTTAATTTTAATATTATAATTATTGTAATATTCTTATTTAAATATAATTCCCTATAAGGAGGGTATTTCCCTCTTCCTCCCCTTATTTTTATTAAAGTGCACAAAGGGGGGCGATCTCTTATCCTCCTTCTAGCATCTTATCCTCCATTACTGTACATCAAGAATTAGAGGTATTTTTTCCTCTTATCATATTCTTTTTCTTTTTCTATTATTTATTACCACTTTATCTTTTCCTTCTTGTGCATTATTAAACCTTGTGTTTATGGGTGATGGTATTTTTTGATAGCTTAGTGAAACACATGAAACCCATAGGTATTTCTTTGGTTTACACAAGAGGATTCATATATAGAAAATTTTCACCCTATATCATGTTGTATCACTATCATGACAATAGTCAGTGATCATTTTTATATCTAGTTATTCAACATATTCTTTTAATCATTGGTTTTTAATATTATAATTTATTTTATATTTTTATATATGTCTATAATATGGGTATTATATGGGAAATTATCATCAAATTTATTAAATAATCCAAAAGATAAAGTTTATTATATGTTCTAAGTGATATTTTATGAATCATGAATGCTTGATATATCCAAATGTGATTTTAATATAAATCAAAATTAATTTTATTCCCATAAAAATTTATTTAAACCATATCATAATTCTTATTTTATTTTCTAATTGAATCTATAAATGAGTTTCTCAAATCGTATTTAATTGGATTTCAATGATAAGTTTCATATTAGGTGTTAGTCAAATTTTACATAATTATTTCCTATGAAATCATTAGAGATGATTTATTAGAATATTTTTATCATGGTTTATAATGATTTATAAAAGTAGTTTAATAGGTAAATCCATTGTATATAAAATTATTTATCTTAAGTATATTTTTTACTCAAATGTGTTATTTTTATGTCACTAATTCCTTTATAACACAAATGTGTATATACAGAACATTGTTTTGATATAAAAATATCAATTATGATAATGAAATTTTTTTAAGAATTGTGTTTGGGCTATACAGAAACATTGATTTAGTGATGCCTCGTAGAAATACTTGGGTACTTAGGTTGGATCATGGTATAATAAAAAGCTAGGATTATGAGGAAACTTTACATAGTGGATGATAATTTGTTTTTCCCATTATGGTCCCACGTTAGTGCATCGTAAAATTATGGATAACACTATACATCACTTATATAATCCCCATTATAGACCCTATGCTTGATCATGGTGAAAATCTAGCTAGTGGATCTATACATGCAATTGGGTATATAATTTAGTATGAGTATCATAGATATTATTTGATCTTATTAACCATATGTTTCCTTTCCCATGATTATTGTGTGAAATGTTAACATAAAATAATTTTTTCACATGTTTACATTATCACGTGTACTCTTTTTATTTATATTTTTTTAGTTTGTTTTCCTGAA
Source organism: Viscum album (assembly GCA_963277665.1). Lineage (NCBI taxonomy): Eukaryota > Viridiplantae > Streptophyta > Magnoliopsida > Santalales > Viscaceae > Viscum > Viscum album. Next base: position 830,778,928 of record OY728120.1, read on the forward strand.
ATCCTTATTTTAAATTTTATATTATCATGTTATATGTTTTACTTAAAATTAAAATGGCATGTTTATATTTATAGTATATATTAGAAAGTTATTATTTATTTAATAAATGTTTCACACAGAGTATGTATTTAAATTCTAAAATGAATTTCCTTTTACACTATGCATACAAGCCTTAATGTGTATATATATTTTTTGTCCTTGGATACTTTTTATAAGTGTTCATAATGGATCCTTTTCTCAAAAATTATTGGACTATAAGATATTCTAAGAATAAATAAAGGTGGTTTCTTGTAATGTTGTTCATGTGTCATGTGTAGTTAGTGATGTATGTTATTTTATTCATATTTGGTCTTGTATATATTGTATTACTTTTATAGACTTTGTTCTATATTTTGAGAAGAGTATTTCCCATTGTAAGTTAGGATGTTGAGGTATTTAGTTGTTCTAAAACCTAGTTGTCTATATTTGTTATATCTATCATGGGAGAAATAATTCTCAATATTTATAGTTGATTATTTTGTCACTTATTTTCATCATATGGTGATTGATAACATGCCTCAATATTTGTAAGAAACTATCTTGGGTATCAAAACAGAATATTCTAGATTGGTTTGTTATAAAATTATATCACACCATGAGTGGTCAATTTGATCAGTATTGGGTGGTTAAATGATCATCATAACATGAGAATAGAACTATAAACTCGCACGATCACCCTCTATATAGTGGAAGATCAAGTTAATAGGGGAGATCATTATTTAGTGGATTATATTAACCATTTATCAGGTCCCATTTTATTTCTATTATTATGGTAAGGTGTCTAGAAAATTTATTCCTAAGGTGTGTGATGTTATTAATTTTTTTACATTAAAAATTGATTCCTTTTACTGCTTGACTGCCTAAAATTAACATTTTTTGCCTCCCAGATTTTTATTTGTGGTAGTATGATTAATTGAGTATTTATTGGTGTGTTTTGATATGTTTTGATATGTTTTTTTATTTTTCTTTGATATTTTTATATTTATTGGTTTATTAACTAAGAAAAATATGATGATTTATTTTTATGTGTTATTGTAATGAATTTATTTCAAATGATTGTTTGGATAATTTGGGGAACTTGAAATATAAAATTTTACAAGAATGTTTTTTTGTGTTTTAAAAAGAAGTTACTTCCATTTCATAAAAAATAAGTAAGGAAATTGAATAAGGATTTTAAAGTTAATGGGTATACAGGATTTAATTTTACAATGAACTTATAATTTTAAATGTAATAAACATAGATTATTTTATTAGGTTGGTATGAAAATGTTATCAAAACTTGGGATTTTAAAATTTAAAAAATTTAATCCACTTTATTTATGTGACTCTATAAAAATTTAGGAGGGTTTTTTTGTGTTTTTATCCTAATTAATTAATTTTAGTTGTGATCTATAAAAATTTAAAAGAAATTCATTTTGTGTATTTTTATTTTTCTGTGTGTTGTGTGAAATGTTATTTAATTTGGTAAGTTTATTAGTTAAATTTGGGATTCTATTAAATCCCATGGAGCCTAATTAAATTTAATAGTTGTTGGAATAATAGTATAACTTTATTTAAATTGTTATTTATATGAAGTCCTCATTGGACAGAGCTTAACATTTCATTTTATTGATTAGTGTGATTAATTCATAATTGTATTGAATATTATAAGTGTGAATAATCATATTCATAATTATTAGTTGGTAGAGTTTTCATGGTTTCATTTTCATATTAAAATATAAGAAATTCTTCAGGTTGAAAAGATTTAATAAATCACTAAAGGTCTAATTGATGTTATTTTGTTTTAGTTCTTTGTGTTGATATCTAAAATATATTCTTAATTAATTTTTTGAAATTAAAATGTTTTAAAATAAAAAAAACTTAGATTTTCACCAAGAACTAAATAATTAGTAAATATTTTTAAAATAGTAAAAGTAAGACTGTTATAGTCATAATGTTAATAAGCATGGGTGGTGGCCTAAAGGAAGGTCATAAATAGAAATTCACATATTAAAAAATATGAAGCATGTCATACTAACAACAAAAATTTATGTCATAGAAATTCATATATATATATATATAACATATCAAAGATTGATATAAAAAAATAAAAAAAAATCATGTTAGAGCATAATACTTAAAATAAGATTCAATAATTTCCATTTTAATTTAAATAATTTTATTTAATGAAATAAATTATTGGGTAATTATTACTTTCTATCCACTTCTATGTTTATTACATTCCCTTCATAGCATATTGAATACCGTTAAATGATCATTCCATTTAAGATATGATTCTAAGTAGTAATTATAAAGTGATACAATAAAAAAATTCATACGGATATAATGTAATTAACTTAATAGTAATATAATCTATAAATTTAAATTTTTGATGATATAAGAACCAATAAAATAACTGGATATGATAATATAGTATAAGAGAGTTTAAAATTTCAATAAATCCCTAAATAAACCATAACACATTCATTACCCAAAATTACCTAATAGGTTAACACCTTAACCCACTAATAATTTCTTAGAGTTTATTAGGTTACCCATATAGTAAATACAACGTATCTACAGGGATAAACCATTTTAGTTTATGTAATAAGTCTTTTAAGTATGTGACATCAAGGGTGATTAGCCAAACCATTCCTTATCACTCTAATAGACCTAGTCATTACCTCATCATCGATACAACCTATTAATAGAGGTTAATTGTCATTCATTTATTTTTAATACATTCAAGTCAAAGTGTAATTAAATTATTTACCACTTAAAAAATAATAAAGAATCCAAATAATTGTTTTGAATAAGGAATGAGTTATATAATTTGAGATTGGATTTAAAATCGACTCATACTCAACCCATATCTAATATAAATGAAACTCGTCTTTATATAATTTAAAGTTTGTTTTCAAATCCCAATTTATACCCACTAAAATTATTCAATATTACAAAATATAAATTTCACTATTTATCATTCAATATAAACGTAAAACTAAATAATAAATCATAATTATTAATACATAATCAAGATGAATTAATGGAATAACATGAGCATGAACTAGATGTATTCTCCTATTTTTTCATAAAACCAAATAAATAATTTATTAACATATATATTAATGTACCATATCAAGGAATACTTACTAACAACTAAAGATTTATTAGAAATAACATAATTTTATATAATTAGAAAAGTAGCAAGTTGATATGATTATTGATTCACATCAGGAATTGAACATCTGTATAACCAGTTAATCATGGATTTTAGAAACAATTTAAGAATTAAAAAGGTTTTAAAATTTATTAAAACTAATATAAAAATAGGTAAGATGGTATGAAATTCATTTTTAAACAAGTAACGATCTAAATTTTAGATGGATTTTCCACAGAAAATCATTAAATTTGTAGTCACAAAATACTTATCAAAACATTCCTTTCATATTCAAAAAAATATTGGACTGTTTAAGAGTTTAGAAATTATTTGGTAGACATGTTCTTGTAATTACCTAATTAGAGAAACAATTAGGGTTGACACCACCAACTAAAACCATCCATTGGTGAGATCATCCTATTCTAGAAACCTCACTGTAACTCATAATAATTTATGGGTCAAATTATATACCCAAATAAATATAATTAATCATCTTCTACAAATAATGAATAGAAAATAACTAAATAAAAATTATTAATGCAATATAAATATAAATCCTTATTTCAAAATAAATAAAAACATTAATTTATATAACCTATAAGATCCTATATTTCATCCCAAATCAAAGAAATATTCAGAATAAATCTTTATAAAACTACTTAACCTGAAAATGTTAATGAACAATGTGTAAACACTCTCCCTTGACTTATTAAATCTAAGATCTAAAAAATAACTTTTTCTATGAGGGTATTATATCATGATACTATGAAATACATCGTGGAATTATAAATTACACCAAGAGAAATTAGTGTATATGATAGTAAGAAAGAAAAATAGAACATAATGAGATGTTTTTCCTTGATTTGGAAATGGAGATTCATTTTTTGTGGTATGAATAAGGTAAGATGAAGAGGGGAAGTATATATCATTCAAGACATGTGTCTAGTTTTGGAAAAAGTATGTTAAAGGACCCCTAATTTGGTAATAATAACATTGAAGAGAAAAGATGAAGATATCATTTCTTTTAAAAAAATGGGCCTCTAAGTACCTGGTTTCCCTCCACCAGATACCCAATAGTCCCCTAGAATACTTGCATCCCTTTTTTCATTCACTATGTACTTTATGAGCCTAAACTGGTACCCTATGTCTACTATATGAAAATTCTATATATGAAACACCTTTAATCCTTTACTAAGACTCTAAAAATCCTCCAAAAAAATCTAAAAATAGATAAAAATATCCTCAAATTAATCCATTATTTCAAAACATAGAGAAAAACTATCCTTCTTTATAAAATTTAATTTCTCATTACTAAATTATAAATTATATATAGATCATATTAAGAAAAGGGTCACTGCAAGATATTTTATCACTTTTTTCATGTAGTGGTGGTGTCTCCTTCACCAAAAATGAAAACATCCTCATATGTGGTTGACTATGGTTTATACTAGGACTTCGGTCCATATAATTCTTTAGCATGGAGGTAATTATTAGTAGTAGTGAATAAATAATTGTATTTTGAAAGTGGTATCCAAAAAACACCTTATAGAATCATACATTAGTGGTTTCATGGTAGTGGTAGTAGTGAAACTAAGGTTTAGGTTTTTAGATTAGGAATTTGAGTATTTAATTCACCTTAAATCATTATCTAGTGTAATTTTTTGTGTGTATTTTATTTTTGGGCTTGCCTCTAAATAGTCTTATATTTGATTATGTTTTATGTTGTTTTTATTTGGTTTGTCTTATGGGTTAACCCATTTGTAAGATGTGTTTCACCAACTAAAAGTGACTCTTTCTCTTAAAGTATATGAAATGTGGTGTTATAGATTTAAAAAAACCAAATATTTTTTAATCCCTAAAATTTTAGTATATCTGAAAGTGTGGTGAATTTCGAAGAAGTTTATATTATATAACCCTTATATATCTGAGTGAAATATTATGTTATTTGGATTCTACATTTATATCATGATTAATTTTCATTATACCATTTTATGTCTTAATTATTCCTATTGAACATCCCATCCTCAAATAACCCATTTTAGATTTTTATAGGTTTATGAAATAACATTGATGCGATATGTTTTTCATGAAAATAAAAAACTAATCTGGATGGTCTCTCTTATTATTTGAGAGTGTTGTTTAGTGTTTATATGTGTTCTAGCTTGGTGTTGATTATTGGATTGGATTATCAGTGAAGGATCTACGTGAGCCAAATTATTCTTATTTTACATTGTTTAAAATTTCTTCTTTAAATATCATCTTGGAAATAGACCATTTTATATTTTTATTTAGAATAAATTTTTAACAGAAGATAGAGGATGATTTTTTAAATAATTATTATAAAGTAAAATTATCAAAGAAAGAGAGATAAACCATTATAAATCTAGATACTAATAATAATAATGTTATAAATATAAAAATATATCTTATTTTCTATAGGAAAATTGTTTATAAACAAAAACCCTTCTTTCTAACTTTTATAAATGCATTGATAAACAATTTGCGACAGAAATCATGAGTCTTTTTCTAAGAAATTGATTCAAGAACATTAATTTTTAAATTATTTTCACTGGATGATAAGAATAAAGTGTTGGATGGAAGTTCTTGGCCTTTCTATAACCATACTATTATTATTACAATATATTATTTGGAAGGGGGTTTTATTAATTAGAATTTCTAAGAATCTCATTTTGAGGTTAAGGTTATAGGTCTCACCTTGGGGTGTATAAACATAAACATTATTCATAATATTGCTAAAGTATTGAGTGGTTTTATTGAATTGGATCAATCATATCCAATTAATAGGTGGATATTTTTAAGACTAAAATTATTGATATTTATCCATCAGCCTTTTATTAGTGGGTTATTATTAAAAAATGCATCAAAAAATTGTATTAATTTATAATATGAACCCTTACCTATTTTTTGTTACTTATATGATGTATTGGGACACAGAAATAGTAATATATGGAAAATGTGAGTAATATTAAAGAAAAAATAATAATTTTCCAATATTTTATATGATTGTATGAAATAATATTAAGACCTTTCTTATTTTTTAAATTGAAGAGGAGACATATCAAATTAAAATTTGTAATCTATAAGTTTTACAATCAATAAATATAGATGGAATCATTGATGTTTTTAATATAAATCCCTTATAATATAGATGTAATATTATTCTAATAGAAGATGATATGATCATTCCTAATGTTATATAAATTAAAATTAATGTTAATAATAATGGAATTCAAAATTTTAGTTTCGAGAAGGTTTTAATAACATCAATGGATCCTAAAAGTTATTTTTATAATAAGAATATGTTAGTGAATGATTTTTCAAATAAAAAATATATTCCAAAGTTTATTTAAATTTTAAATTCTAGATTTTTTTTCAATAAATGGGAAGTTGGATAGTTGAAGGACTAAAAGTACAAACATTGAATAATAACATATATAAGGGTCCTTGGAAGTTTTAATCATGTCAGTTTTTGAAATATGTTACTAAAAAAAATATCTCCTCGAAGAGGTAGTTTGATGAATGCTTTGATTATTATAGATAGTTGAGATGTAGGTGCATGAAATTATTTAGTGAATAAATGTATCATTATTTTGAAAAGGTTTAGTTTAGAGATTTTTATCCCTTATTGGGAAAAGAAGATATTATATTGTAACTATCATGTTATTGAAGGCCCCAAAATAGTTTGGGTACTCCGTGGGTGGGGTTAAAAGTTTAACCCTATCATGGTATTTTTATCTAAAACTATATCTAACTATAAGGACATTGATATTATTTAAATTAAAATTGGTTACCATAATGCATTCTTAGTTATAAGAAATGGTGTTTTAGAAGGTTTATTTATTATTTGGAAGTTTGATATAAATCTTATTATCAAGTAGATTTCATATACTCATATTGATTTATTAGATATTGAAGATGGTAAATGTGACTGGGAATTCATAAGAATGTATGGTTGGCATAGATTGGGTGATAATTGGCGTCTATTTGATTTGTTGAACTGATTAAGGAGTGATTTTATTGGACCTTTTATCATTACGGAATATTTTCATAAATTTTAAATAGTTTTGAAAATAAGGGAGTTTCATATTGAAATATTTCTCTTATGATAACCTTTCAAGACACTATTGAAATTTTTATGATGGTAGATCATGGTTTTTATGGGAAAACATTTAATTGGTTTTGAGGTAGATATGTAGAGTCTAATATTAGTGAGGGGATGAATCGTTTTATTGTTTATATTGAATGGAAAAATATGTAACCTATCTTCAAAATTACTCCTCTTGTGACAGTATCATTTGATAATTGTCCCATTTTTTATCTTCCAACCAAAGTAAATTTAATTGGGGAATAAATAATCCTACTAAATTTGAAAATAAATAGTCTAAGGATTTTGGTTGTGTTGACATTTCTAAATAGATATTGGATCATTATAATATGAACTTGATTGCTAAAAAAACATTATATTAAAGATAAGCTACAGAAATGGTATCGAAAAAAATTATATAATATTAATAAAAAATGATCATCCAAAGGAAAAGATAAAAAAAAAATATGAATCATCGATGGATGATATTATGATGGATAGAACGTCTTATCAAGAAAAATATTTTTATATGATTTTTAATGGTGTAAGGAGAAATATTTTCATATGAGATCTAAATGGTCATATATTATGGATAAAAAAATAATTCTAATTTTAACTAAATATATTCATCTATGAGGAGTAAAATTTTGATTTCCAAACTAAAAAATTGGGATAGGGTATGGTAAAAAGATCCCTCATATATTAATAATGTTTTTACTAACATTTATGATCAGTTTTTTTCTACGAGTCATTGTAATATTTCCAAATATATCTTCAATGGTAATGAAACTATGATTTCTCATTTTATTAATAATGTATTAGTTCATTATATTTAAGATAAATAAATTAGTTTAGTTCTTAATCACACATCCTTTAAAAGTACCAGATCATGGTTTTTAGCATGCATTGTTTTACAAAGAAATATTGTAATATCATGGGAGATGGGGAAGTTTGTCTCATAAATGATATATAGAACTGGAAATTTTATTTTGTCCTATTTAATGACACTCTTATTACTTTGATTCCAAAATTCAAAACCCTATCTTTAGTCCCCAATATTAGGTTAATCGGTCTATGCAACATTATTTACAAGATATTTTCTGAAATTCTAGTGAATATGTTCCAGTATATTTTTCATCTTATTATTTTAAAAGAGCACATTTCTTTAGTTACAAAAAATATAATTATTGATAATTCAATCAATGTGAATGAAGTTTTCCACTTGATAAAGAATCAAACTACTTTGGATAGAGGTATGTTGTCTCTTCAAATTGACATGATGAAAGAATATGATGGAGTGGGAATGGGTTCTATGGATTTTTTTTAATAAAAATTAGTTTTAACCATGCATGATAAAAAAATGATTTTTAACCTACACAGGTGGTTGTGGTGGATAGGGGGTTTGGGGTTTGGGGTGACGGTCATGGTGTCAAGTCCCCGGGCTGCTTTCATTCCTTGCATGAATTGTAATAAAAAATGATTTTTAACCATGGTTGGGTTAAAGTTGTTATAAATTGTGTTTCTTATGTTAATTATATATATGATTAGTATTAATTTAGATTTTTCAATATATGTTATCCACTAAAGAGAGTTATGATAGTAAGATCCACTATCACCATATTTATTCATTGTTATTATCGATGATTTCATAAGTATGATTTTATATACAGGATATAAATGAGATATTCATGGTGCTAAGTTAGGTAAAAAATGGTCCTCCATCCATTTATTTATTCTTTAATAATTATAAAATTCTCTTCACTAGAGCATCAGAGGATAAATGTTATGAAAGTTGCTGCCTAATATAGAATTAAGATAGAGATTCCAAGTAAAAAAGTAAACCTTTACACATATGAGGCATCCTTTAGTGGGGGTGATAGGAGAAAAAAATGAGTACCTTTGTGTTATCTTAGATGTTAATCACATAGATATAAAAAATATTTATCTAGGTCTCCCAGTTATTATTGAAAGATCAAAGAAGGAAATCTTCTCACATATTATTAGTATAATTGATAAGAGGTCAAGAGGGTGGGATAGAAAAAATAATTTAGAAGTCTTGGATAGATATTTTTATTAAATAAATTTCACAAACCATTCCAATATATATTAATTCATTATTTAAATTTCTTGGATATATTTTGGACTATATTCATTCATGTTTCGATAATTTTTTAGGTAATGCTGAAAGGTCATAATAAGGTTCACTGGTGAAGTTAGGATGAACTTTGTGAAAACAATGCAGTAAGTTGAATGGGTTTGATAAATTTAGGGAAGTTCAATCATGTACTTATTCCAAAATAAGGGTGGAAATTCCGTGGTTCATTGATTTTTTTATGCTTTTAAATATATTTTTTATCATATGTTTTTAAGCTAAAGATTGGAATTTTAGTTCGTACTTTCAACTTCTAATCAAATTTAAATGTATATTTTGAGATCAAACCAACCACATAAATTTAGGAATTTTTTGTGGAAAATGTGAAATAAAATTATTCCATCAAGTGATATGCTTCATGTGAAGCATAATTTGTTAGAAGACACTCACCCATAATGCTTTTAGGTTTTCAAATCACTAAAACATGCAATATAATAGTGTTGAAAGGTGATAAATATTTAAACAAAGTATAATATAAAGTTGAAAGTTTTTCTTGATCAGATTTATGATGCTCAAACTCTTTTTATGAATTGGGTTTCACTGTATGATTTGAAGGATATTCCAGAGGCATTCACATTATCTTGATTCATATGGGTCTGGTGTAATGATGTATGTTTTCATAAATAGGCCTTACTATATGAGGTTTGGGTTCAAAGAGTGGTGTGTTTGGTGAAAGATAAAAGATAATAATATAAAAAATGATGATATAATAGATGATTCTTATCAATTTCTTCTGATTTTGGGTATTATCAAAAGTAAAAATGATATTAGAATCTTTATAGGGGTCAAATTTTTATTTTATTTTTTAAAGATATAGTGGAGGCTTGGTTGTGTTTTTGAATTATAAAACTATGAAATATAATTGGAGTCAATTTATTGTGTAAGATAAATATATTATGAATAATGGTTTATGTGTTTTCATGGGGATGGAGGATGATTATTTTGGTTTTAGATTACCAAATATCGTAAAAAATCTATTTAATTGTGTGAGAAGAATCAATCATCCTTATAACTCATTATGGATCATATTTTCAATATTTTAGTTCATTTAAATGATTTTTGCTTTTATTTTATGAATCGGTTTGGTAATCAAGTGGAAAATCACCTTGCATGTTTGGTAAATGAGAGAGAGAAATATTATTTTGTTTGTGTGTATTCCTTTTGTGTTAAAATATTATGTATTTCAAGATTTTAATATTTATTGGATTTAATTTCTCAAAACAAATTGATCATTAATATTACATATTACAAAATAATAATATTACTACATCTTAAAAGAAATTTTATTTTTCTCAGTAATAATTATTGTTTATGTTTTAAAAAATTATACCTTTAAAAATACTTTCAATTATAAAAATATATTCATATTATAATAATTTTTATTTTTAAAAAATAGTATATTATGACATTAAAAACTAATTTATGTTTTAAAAAATATAAATTTTAAATCTCTTAAAAAAACAACTAATGTTTGAGTTTTCCTCCAAACACTAAGAAATTTTTTGAATGGATATTATAAAAAAATTAATATTTTTTATATTCATCAATAAATTTTTTGCTTTTTTAACTGGTGGAAGGTAAAATTGTAGGATCATCAGGAAAGGCAAACCATGTATTTAGCCTTCAGGCCATCTATGTTTAAAGGCCTCTATCTCTAGGCATTCAGGCCAAGTATAGTAATAAAATAAATCCAATGGATGTTTGTCATTCCTTATGGGGAGAAATGAACCCTAACCCATTGGGGTGTCTCGGTGTGTGTGTGCATGTGTTTCTCTATTTGATTACCTATAAAAAAAATTAATAGAATAAAAATAATAATTTTTCATGTAAAAAAATGAAATTACTATTTTATAAAGTAATTATAAAAAATAGTCGATTGTAAAACAAATTTTCCAGAAACACATGATAAATTTTTATAAAAACTATTTTGTATGAATTCCACAAGAAAATTATGGTGAATAAATAAAATCAAAATTTCAATAAAAATTACAATGATAGATTTTAGTTCAAATTTTCATCAAAAAAATTATATTGGAAAATCAAACTTTATTAAAAAAATATAATAAAAATTCAACTTAAATTTAAAAATATAAAATCTTATAAAAAATAATGAAAAATTATAAAGTAAACTTTTATTAAAATTATTTCCCTTGAATCTGAAAAATTTTGAAAAATAGTACCAATTGAAAATCCTATTAGTATACTCTGATAAAATGTTATATAGAAAAAAGTTGAGTAAAATTCCAATATAATGATGTATTTTCCAACAATTTCAATGATATATTCAGTAAAATTTAATACTTGAAATTTATTATAAAAGATCCACTAGTACTTTATAGTGAAAATTTGCAGTGAAATTTTATATTAGAATTTTCATTTTAATTTTCTTATTATAATGACAAATATTATTTTTCCCCCGTGATCCACTTGAATTTCAAAATGAAATTTTTGTTAAAAATTTCAATATGAATTTTCCCATGAAATTTTCATCAAGATTTTCCAATGGAATTTTTCACTTTCACTTTCCCATGGATTTTTCAACTTGAATTCTAAAGTGGGGTTTTATACTAAAATTTTACAGTGAAATTTTCATGGATTTTTTATAAGTAGTTTTTAATTTAATTTTGATGTAAAACTTTTTAGGGAATTATTCGGTTATTTTTAAAGTGAAAAATTTCAAATAAATTTTCTAGTTAAATTTTCAATAAAAATTTATACTTGGATTTTCCAGTGAAATTTTATAGAAGATATTCCAATTTTATTTTTTAAAATATTTTATCGTACATTTTTCAAATATATTTTTCCTAACTTTACGTAAAATATTGTGATTCTTTGTCTTTTAAAATTTAATTTTTCCCTTTTAAAATTTATAAATTAGAACTCCATTCAAAATTGAATTAGTTTTAAATGACATGAAATAAAATTATAACATAAAAAATATCTATAAATTTTAAAAATAATGCTTTTTTATTTATAAAAAAAATAGATATTTTTTTAGAGTAATAATTTTGTAAGACTTTTAAATAAATAATAATTATTTATGTTTTTCAGAATAAATATTTTTATTTATTCCATAAGAAAATATTTTTTATGTTTGTAATAATTCTAAAATTTTTACAATTTTAAATAAATAAAAATATAATATGTTCTAAAAAGTTATAGATTTCCCAAATTTTTATGATTTTGGATATATTTTGTTATGCAATATAAATACAAATTATTATTTTTATAAGGATAAAAAAATTATTAATTTTTTAAGTTATTTAAAATTTGTTTTTTAACATATTTTTCATATTTTTATGAATTGAGTTAGAAATTTTTATTTTTTAAAATATAATTAAGAAGTGTTCTATTTTAAAAATGTGACAGCATATAATTTTTTTAATATTTAAATAATTAATGTTAAGATTTAAACATAAAAAAATTATGTGCAAAGAATCTATTATTTTTTAGACATTAAAATTTTTTCACTTTTTTTTAAATAAAAATGTATTATATTTTATGGGGATATAGGTGTCTATATCATTCTATAAAACAACCAAATTTTTTTTATAAAAAAAAGGGGCGCATTATTTCAGTTTAACCATGTTAAAAAAATTATTCATGACAAAATGTGAAACCTACTAAGAATTTAGTAATAAGTTTCAAATGATGATTTTAAGCCCCAACATTTACATGTCACTAAAAACCATTATCATCAAACATGAGTTCCTATAAATGAAATTCGAACAACCCACCATCATTTGAGGGATTTTCTAAGTCATAATGTCACCCAGTAGTTTTGCATCAAACCTGTGTTTAAATCTGGATGGTAATGAATTTTTTTAGTATTGTAGAACTGTAGTAAGTACTTTAGTTGTGTGTTGTAGAAATGATATTATTCATCAGACGTGGATTTTTTAACCTTAAATTGGGTATTCAGGCCATAGGGCCTCCATGCAAAAAATTATGGGCATTTAGACTCTGTACTAAGGCATCTTCAAACCTAGTGGAGTGCAGGATAATGACAGTCACTGAAATTGTCGAATGGATGGGTGGAGATTGTAACACCCCAATTTTTTTTAATTTTAAATAAATACGATTATGAAAAGTAATAATTTAAAATTAAGTGTTTAAATTAATAATAATTGTAACACCCCAAGCTTCCATGGTACTTTACCCTTTGAATAATGCAATAGCTTGCATTGTACGCAACTTCGAGATTCTAACACACTGTGACCAATCAAAAAAGCTGTTATGAATAGTAATACCCATTTTTGGAAATTTTATAAATTTTAATTTTCAAAATGGAATTCATTTTTAGATTCAGAATATCAAAATTAGATTAGGGTGAATTTTTGGTATTTTTCTAAAAACTTTCAATTTTTGATGAATAGTGAAAAACACTACGTTATTGTTTAAAACAGACTTTTTATTTAAATGATTATTTATTTTATTTATATTTATTTTAGGTAAAAATAGATACATAATACCTATATAAGTTAAATTTAATTCATTGGAGCCATTTTATAATAAGTTTAGATATATAAAAATTGTATTGAACTTTTTACCGTCTTTTACCTACCTCCTAGGAGCATTTGCAAATTCGCATAAAACTTAATTTTACCACTTCTGTGAGTGAAATTTCTAATATAAAAGAGACACGGTTAATATCAGTAAGTAAAATTTGGTTCAATAAGATGAAAATAATTTTGGTGAATAGTAACTTTTGACTTTTATATACCACGCTAAAAGTAAATAGGGTAATTAAGGGTAAAATGATATTATTATTACCCTTATACATGTACTAATTCTATAGAATAAGTTTAATTAGACCAAAAACAACCTTATAGATAAAATATGACCCCCTTTGGTCCACTTATATGATATTATGACATCTATTATTATTTTATTTAAAGCAGAGTTAAAATAGTTAAATTCAAAGTTTAATAACAAAACCATTTTTAATACAGGGTTATACATAATATAAATTAGACTATAAGTATTCATTAGAAAGATAAAAAAATTCCTACAAAATTATATTTTATTTATAATTTTTAGACCTTAAATAATTTAATTTATTTATGACACAAAGATGATGCAGTAATTACATTATTAATGAAATATTAAAATAATTGATATTACAAATATCCAAATAAATGTAAATTGAGACTTATGATGAATTACACTAATTTTATAGGTTAATATTACATTTTAGGGTTGGTTAAATAAATTTTACTCGAATTGATAAAGTTTGTATGGCTTTTAAAAAAACAAATACTACAGTGTCAAATTAACATAATTGAGGTTTTAAAACAAATATTATATTATTAATTGATATAATATTCCATAAAATCTAAGGTTTAGTCAAAGGACTTAGATAAGGTTATATATATTAATAATGAACCACATGGGGTTCTCTTGGAATGTTATAGTATGTTTATTAACCATATAATATAAAAATACAAAGAGACATGGTAAATGACAAACTATTTAACTGAGAGTTAAATATAAAAGATAAGGTTAATATGATGACCTAGCATGTATAAAACCTATTATTTGAGAGTTTTTCGACCCATACCCACTTTATCCTTTAAATAATTTATTTTAGAGCCATTAGAAACTGAAAATGATTTTATTATAAAATAATATTTCAATCTTTTCATCGGGTTCCCCTCACCCCTCTTATAAAAGGGCACTTCCCATTCTTTTAATTTCACACCTCCAAAGCCTTTTGTCTCGGCCAAAACCTGCCCAAATATCCTCCCAACATTCCCACATTCATCCTAGAGGCCTTCCTTTAGTCATAAATCCAACCTAAGGAGCCCTTTTGATCAAATCAAAAGGAAGAACCCGAAGAAGAGGTAAATATTTCATCACCTATTTCAAGTTAATTTCTTCTCCCACTTCCTCTTTATTTGATGTTTCCATTCTAAAATAATAACTCAAATATCTTCTATATACTATGAAGTTATTATAAAAATATAACAACCATATTAATTATTATATCCATCCTATAAATGAAAAATTCACCATATGAGCATACGTACGGCTTACCGTCTCCACGTCGTGGTGAAGTTTTTTATTCAAACACTTTATTATTTGGATGGGTATAATAATGAGTATAAATGATGTAAATAATAAATATAACATGATAATTATTATTTATATATGATATACCATCCAATTATATATGATTTTAATATCACCTGAAAGATATTGTCGCTCGTGCGTACGTACGGATTACCGTCTCCACGAACACGATGAAATTCATTTCCCCATTATAACCATTCAAGAATAATTTTCATTTGATGATTAAAAATAATTTTTAAGAACCTAATATCATTCTGGATTTAAATCAAATACATCCTATCCATAAAAACCACGTCTTATGTAAAAAAACATATAAAGTAAAATGAATCAGTTAATATCTGAAACGACGATACTACTAAAATATTATTAACAAAGTAATATTATAAGATCATATATGATACATGGGTGTTTTCTTAAAAATGTATTTCAAAACATTTTTATTATTTACTAGACTATGGTTTAAATTCATTTATACCCTTATTTTACAATATATTTTTTGAAAGGAATCTTTTTTTCGTTTTCCAAACAAGATACTTTATGACCTTCTCGACGAAATTAAGGTAAGAATGTCTTTTTATAACTTATACGGTGGGTGAGGCTATTTTCTGTCATTATAACATCGTCGAATCTTCCCATACAAGCTTATAAGAATATTTTCAAAATAAATGTTTTATTTTATAATTATATGACTTTTAAATGATTTCAAAATATAAAGAGATATTTCTCTACAAAAATTTTTGATTTTATCTTTGTCAACATGCTTTGATAGATTTTAAACTTGTTTGAAGTTGATTTATTATGATACAAATCTTCCATATTGTATTGAAGGTTTTGTGATATGTTTGAATATGGATGTGTTTTTCTTACACTATTCATGGTTTATGGATAAATTATTGACATTTTGTATGCTAGTTTTAATATGAATGTTTATGTTATGTTTAAACCTTTTCATATGAGGAATGCATTGGACTTAGTAAGTGATGGGTGGAGCCCGCTATAGATCCTCAATGCATTGGTGGGTATCATGACACAAACTATGTCTTGGCACAAGGCCTTGACAAAATCTTATTTTTAGTATTGGTACATGGCCTTGACTATGTGGTTATGAAGTCTGGCATTATGCATTCCATCATTATGAAAGTGGCTATTAATATTGCATGTGATTTTTCAACTAGTAGAATATCCTTGTGAATAAGTAAATGAAATTATTTAATTTTATATTTGTCATATTATTCTTAAGTTTAAGTTTAAAAGGCTTTTGTTTTAGTCTTATACATTTACTTAAATGTTTATTCTTATTTTTGAAAGTTTCCACTATATTGTTATTCTTACTGAGCATCTGAGCTCACCCCTTTCTATGTTTTATTTTTAACAGGACGTGAAGAAGTATTTTATAGTTGACCTACAGGGATAGGCTAAGGATATAAGTGTGTTCAAAAAGGGAAAAATGTTGTTGATGTTTTTATTTCATGATGTAATGTAAAACTTATGAATGTATCTAGTACTTCCAAGGCTACTAAATTGATTGGTCTTTCGGGATTTGAACCCTTATGATCATACAAATGTTATGTAATAATGCACTGACTCTGGGTAACTAGGGTCAGGGCATTACAATAATAATACTTATAAATAAATATATTTTAAAAATTATTCCTTCAAATTAATTAATGTTTTAAAAACAATACTTTTTTGCGGTATTATTTTTGTGTAAATGAATATTTTAATATATATAATTATTTTATTACAAAATTCATTTTTATCAAAATACTTCTTAATTAAATATTTTAAATGAATAGGAACAATATATATTGGCTATTATAATTATTTTTATATTGCGTCATGTTGCGAATATATTCACAATTAATAAAAAAACCCAATTGTAACACCCCAAGATTTCATAGTGTGTTATCTCTTCAAGGTAATTAAATAACTTGGCGCTACACGCAACACCGAGTTCGAATGCACCACGACTTACCAAACTATCTGTTCAAAAAGCGGTTATGGATAATATTAATTGAATTTTGAATTTTATATACTATATATAATTTTATAATCCATATTATTTGTTTCCTAGACAGAATATAAGAACAGATTCATTTTTTTCAGATAAAAGAAGTAAGTTTCAAAAAATACAATTTTACCACCTTTTAATGGAGAACCCTTTTTTAAAACCAATATTTGACACTTTTATATATTCAATTTAATGAAATTAAATTATACTTTAGAATCGGGGCATAAAATTTATTTTGGATAAATATTTGGTACTTTTCTAATAACTTTAATATTTTGATGAATAGTGAAAAATACTAAATTTTAATTGAAAACAACTTTTTTAATCGAAATAATTTATTGTGTTAAATTGTGAATATTAATGGTTTGGAAGTATAATTAGATAATATTTTTATCATTTAATATAATGTAGTATATTATAAGTAATTCCACATTTAAATTTTACATAATCAAATGTTAATCATTTGATAGTTTTTACTTTTTAAAAACCCGCTTTTTGGTTTTGACAACGGGAATTAATTTTAAATTAATTAATTAAACTTTTATGTTCTAAATTTGGTAAAATAGACTTCATTTTTGAATTCGGATTTTCAAAATTAGCTTAGGGTGAAGTTTTGTATTTTTTTGAAAACTTTCCATTTTTGATGAATAGTGAAAAACATTGTGATATTATTTAAAAACGAATTATATTTAAATAATTATTATTTTTTAATTAAATTTATTTTAAATTTAAAATAGATACATAATACCTATATGATTCCAATTTAATTCATTGGAGTCATTTTATAATAAGATTAGATATATAAAGATTTATTGAACTTTTTAAAATCTTTTACCCACCTTCTAGGAACATTTGCAAATTTTCAAGAAACATAATTTTACCACTTCTGTGAATTGAATTTAAAGAATCCGAGAGGCAGGATTGAAATCAGTAAGTAAAATTTGGTTCAATAAGATGAAAATATTTTTTGGTGAATAGTAACTTTTGAATTTTATTTACCACGGTTAAAAGTAAATAGGGTAATTAAAGGTAAAAATGATAATATAATTACCCTAACATGTGTCCTAATTCTATTGTATAAGTTTATTTCATCCAAAACCAACCTTAGGAATAAAATATGATCCTTTTGGTCCACTTGGATTATATTAATACAATTATTATTAATTTACTTAAAGAAGAGTAAAAAATATTAAATTCAAATTTCAATAACTAAAATATTTTTTATATTGGGATATATATATAAGATAAATTCGACTATAAATAAACTTTATAAAGATAAAAATATTTCCTACCTAATGGTATTTATTTATAATTTTTAGACATTGAAAAATTAAATTTATGTACGACACAATGATGATGCAGTAATTACCTTATTAATGAAAGATTAAAATAATTGTTATAATATATATCCAAATAAATGTAAATTGAGAATTTGGATGTGTTCCACTAATTTTATAGGTTAATATGAAATTTTATGGTGAATTAAATGAATTCTATTTGAAGTAATCAAGCTGTTATGGCTTTCACAAAAACAAAATACCAAATCGTGTCAAAATTGACATAAATGAGTTTTTAAAACATATATAATTTTACTAAATTATATAATAGTCCTAAAAATCTAATGTTCGGCCATAGGACTCTTATAATGATATATATTTCATTAATTAACCACTTGGGGTTCTCTTGTCATTTTATAGTAAGTTTATTAACCATGTAATATAAAAATACAAGAAGACATTGTAAATGTTAAACTATTTAACTAAGAGTTAAATCTAAAAGATAAGGTTAAAATGGTAACTTAAAATTTTTTGAAACCTATTTTTTGAGAGGATTTTGATCCATAACCACCTAATTCTTGATATAAATTCATTTTGAACCATTATAAATGGAAACTGATTTTATAATGAAATAATATTTCAAGCTTTTTCTAAAGTGACCCTCACCTCTCTTGGCTCGGCCAACCCCTGACCAAATCTCATCCCAACTTCCTTAACTTCAACCTAGAGGCCATAATTTTATCAGAATTCCAACCTAAGGAGCCCTTTTGTTCAAATCAAATGGAAACTCTCAAAGAAGAGGTAATAATTTATCACCTCTTTCAAAGTTCTTTTCTTCTTCCACTTTCTCTTTATACGTTATTTCTGTACCAAAATAATAACTCCAATACCTTATACATAATGTGATTTTATTATAAATATGGTATAACTATATTAATTATTCTATCCATCCTATTAATGATAAAGTCACATTGCGTGCGTACGTACGGCTTACCGTCTCCACGGCGTGGTGTAATTTGTTATTCAACACTCTGTTATTTGGATATATATAATGATGAGTAATATGTATATAAATAATTAAAATAACATTCTAATGTTTCTATATAATTAATATACCATCCAATTCCTCACCTTTTAACCATTAATAAAATGATATCGTCGCTCGTGTGTATGTACGGCTTACCGTCTCCATGACACGATGAGATTCATTTCCACATTCACCATTCAATGATGATTATAAAAATACATATTATTAATAACTATGTAATATATGACATAATAATGATACTGGAAATATATATTTATTTATTTATTTACATTTATCTCATTAACTTACTTCCATTCAATATGATATGAAAACGGAAACTGTGTTTATGCATACGTACGGCATACCGTCTCCATAAACAGTGGATTCTATTTCATATATCTATCAATTATACATATTTATATTCTGAATATATAAGATATATAAATAATTTTTATATTATGGAAGAAATTAAATCATGATACAAGTGATACGATCAAGAATAACAAGTTAAAATACTTATGATAAAGAAAGTGATTATTACACGAAATGTTACTTTAACATGGAAATAATTATTAAATATGTAGTATAAAGTCCTAAATGAATCATGTATGATATCATAAATATTAATATGATTCTGTTATAATTTAATAACACTCTATGGTCATTATATAGGAGGTTAAATGTACCATCGACTAAAGGAAATTACAAGGTAAGAGTTAATTCCTCAATCTCATTATAATTTGAGATTGTTGATGTGTAAGTATTTTTTGGGAAATATTTATTATCCATGTCCAGGTTTCATAAAATACTTTTTAAAATTGTTTATTTTAAGGTATTATTTAACTAAAATATCATTTTAAATGTTTTAAATATATATTCTCATTAATGTCCATGTTTTCAAAATGGTTTTAAGGATTTATTTATATAGACATTAATGTTTTAAAATGTTAATTACTTTAAAAAGTTTAAAATTGGTATGGGACTCTTTTATTCAAAAATATCTCTTAAATTCCATCCTTTATAAATTGGGCTACTTTTAAATGATTTCATGAAAAATGGTTATTTCACTCAAAGAGTTTTACTGGTCTTTTTCAACTATATTATCATCCTTTACTGGATATTATTCTTCATTGAGGTTGATTATTTATAATACAATCTTCCATATTGTATTGAATGATTTAGTATATGTTTTACTGTGGATGTTCTATTTTTATACCATTCATGGTTTATGGATAAAGTATTGACATTTCATATGCTAGTTTTAATACGAATGTTTATGTTAGGTTTCCACAATTTCATATGAGGAATGAAGTGGACTTAGTAAGTAACGGGTGGAGCCCATAATAGCTCCTTGATGCATCGGTAGGTCTCATGAGACAAAGCAGTGTCTTGGAACAGGGCCTTAATAAAAATATTATTTGTAGTCTCGGCACAAGACTATGACTATGTGGTAATGATGTCCGGCATTTGGTATTCCCTCATTATGAAATTAGTTATTACATGTGATTATTCAACTAATAGAATATCCATGTGCATGTATATATGGTAGTGTATGATTTATTTTTTCCATATTATGTTCAAGTTTATGTTTAAAAGGATTTTTTTTATTATTACACCACTTGCCTTAAAATTTTATAGCTTCTGCTAAATTATTTACCCTCACTAAGCATCTGAGCTCACCCATTTCTTATGTTTTATTTTCCCCGGATTCCAAAAAGTGTATTATGATTGATATGCAGGGTTAATCTAAGGGAATAATGGTGTTCTAAAAGGATTATTTATGTTGTTTTGTATATTATAAAGTGTAATGTAACATTCATGTATGTAATCTATTTTCCAAAACTGCTAAACTGATCGGTCCTTCGGGACTTGATTCCTTATAATCATGCCAATGTATTAAAATAATGCACCAAATCTGGGTAACTGGGGTCTGAGCATTACACCAAGGATTTATAAATAAATTTAATATAGAATTTTTTAAACATTGAGTCCCTACAAAACAACATTTTTGATAACTTAGCTAATAAACATGATTTTTTCGCTTTTTTGTTTTGAATTTTGAAAAACGGACATACACGGTTGCATTCTGGATGATATTTGGAGTGTGATAGAATCAACTTAATTTTTTTGGTGAATAGAAACTTGCCCTTATGAATAGTAATTTACCCTTGGGAATAGTAATATACACTTATAAATAGTAAATTGACCAAATGAATAGTAACCTCACCCATTAATGTACAAATAAAATTTACTCATCTTATAAATAAAATTATATCATATTATAAATAAATAAATGTTTTTGAAATTATTAATTAAATAACTAAAATAATTATTAAAAATAAAATTTATTTTTATAAAATATAATTCTAAGTTAATATTTTTATGTCTTATGATTATAAGATAATTTTATGATACCTTAGTTAATTTTCTAAATTGTCAAAAAATTAATTTTACTTTTAAAAACAGTTTTTTGTTTTAAATGGTAATTTTAATTAAAAACTAAATTACTCATAATTATAAAATTATTTTCATAAAATGGAGACTATTTTTAGATTATAAATTTCAAAAAATAGTTATCGTGACTTTTTGGGAATTTTCTGAAATACTTGAATTTTTGGTGAATAGTAAAATACGGTATTTACGGTATAAATACGTTATAAGATAAATAAACTATTCCTTGCATCATGGATGATTTAATAAACACTTAGTTCTAACTCAAATGCACTAATTAATATTTTTAGTGACAATAATCAATATTGTTCACAGTATTGGGGAAAAATAATAAACTAATGATTAAAATAATGTAAAAAATCTCCTCTCCTCCACTATATAAACCACCCATCACCCCCTCTTCCTCTCACACTTCTCAAGCTTTGATCCATGCATAATGTCTACCAAATAATCTTCCCAAGACCTCCCCCAACATCCATTACCTACTGGTATCACCAAAAGGCCAAAAACAAAGGCCTTAAAGAGATTCTCAAGGAAGAGTACTCAAGAGGTAGACCTCTCTTACTTTTTCTTTCAACTTCTTTCACAAGTTCCATTATTTTGTTTCTATATCCTCACCTCCCCTCATCCAAATGATATAATAATTCTATTACCTTACATGTAATTTAATTTTATTATTCTAATGTAATATTTCATCATCATCTCTCTTTCCCCCTCCTTTTATACTAAAAATGGAAACAACATCCGAGATATATTAATTTATCACATTCAAGGACGATAGGTTTTCAATATAGATTACCGTCTTAAATTCTGTTCATGAAATCATTTTTATGCTTGAAACGGATTCTAAAATATGTATTTTATCTTATGTAATTATTCTGTAACCATCATTTATACATGATATTAAATAATAGAACAAAACTAGTTCGTTGTAATCCAAAAACATCTACAATCAAGCTAAATGATTATCATTGACATGTTATCTAATTATTCATCCTCATACAATATAAAAAAATGATATTTATAACCACTTAAATTTTTTTTATCATTAATAACATGTAATTATAATTATGGAGAATTATACCCATTGTACATGTACTCAATTACTCATAGTCAAGCGACCCAACCATGAAAATTTAGTAAACAAACACTCTGAAACGAAGGAATTCAATATTATAACTTATCAATAATACCATGAATTATCTTTATAAAACTAAAATTAATAAAATATAAGTATATAAGGTTCTTAATAAATTAATTAATTGATTTAATTTGACTATACATGACAATAAGACCAAAGGAAGAACACATTCGGGCATAGGGTAAGGGGTTTCTCGTCTTACTTTTATTTCTGTGAGATTTCTATTATTCACCACTATATATTATATATGGTGTATGTATATTACCCATTTTTTCATATAATTAATCTTTTTAACTTCATGGCTTTCAATTTATCATTTTATGGTTATTAATTTTGGGTCATATGATTCGATTGGTTACAAAGTGGTATGGGTTTTCTACCCGAACCTCCATTTTCTTTCAGGTTATTCTTATACTCCACTTACCTCAAGGAAATTATTAAATATTATTTTGTACTCTTCATAAATTATATTTAAATTTTCTATATATATGTATCAAACATAATCCTTCTTTATTTTATGGTGATTTATATGTTTTAAAAAGATCTTTCAAAAATTCTCCCCGATAAACAACCCCGATTCAAGGGAACTTCTTGAATTCTTACCTATTTTTCAAGTGCACTATATAACATGTTTTAAGACATAATTATTATTTTTAAATCACACATTTTATCATGAAAAAATATATTGGTTCTTTTCTGGTTTTATGAAATCAAACATTCTATTCCGCTTTAAAATTCCTCTAATATTTTTATTAAATTGCACTAAAATGTTTTACTTCTAAAACTTCTTTAAAAACACTTTTTACATGATTTAAATTAAATAGGAAACTATTTGTTCCTAAAATATGATTTATATTTCCTTACCTTTTCTTTTTTGGGATATACATATTCAAAATCTGATTTCATGACAAATACAATTGATTTTCAAAAAAAACTCTTCTTTCAAAAGTAAAAAGGATTTTTCTCCTCACACTTTTACTTTTAGGAGATATATGCCTTGATCACCAATTATTAATTGAATTTGGTGTATGTACTTTCCTTTGGTATTTAATATCAAGAGTATCCTTATTCTCATGATATTCTAAGGGATTATTATTTGAATTCTTCAAGGTGGTGTGGGACACTTTATAATGTTTAAGGATTATTTCCTCAAGAATTTTTCAATGGTCTCATTTAAAAGTATATTCATCTATGTCAACATACTTCGTTAAACCTTGTACTAAATTGAGTTTTATCTCTTATGATATTATCTACAATATTTTGTTGAAGGGTTTCTTATTAGTTTGACTATGTATGTGCTATCTTTATATTATTCACCGTATTACACTGAATGGTTAGTGTTTATGTTTAATGATTGGGGAATGTTATTTACATTTCATATGATATTTATATGTTGATTATGTTCACCCATTTTATATAATTAATGAATTTTAATTTTTATGTGATGAGTGTGGCCCTCTATAGCCCCTCGATGCATTTATAGGTCACATGAGACAAAACAGATGGTGACAAACCCTTTGTGTTTGTTTCCAAAATAGAATAAGATGAGTATCTACCCATAGATTTAAACTATTAAATGGTATTTTGGTTCATGTACCAGATACATGAAGTCCAAATAATAATCATTCACTTTATTCAGTGTTTAAATTTTTTATTTCCATGAAGTTTTCAATATGACAAAATATATGGATGCATTTTTAGTTTATTTATGGCGTGTGTTTTTCAATTATTCACCATGACGTATTGATTATGTGAAATTGTTTGTGACTCATTTATTATTGATTAATCCTTACAAAATATGTAACTCATATGATCATTTTACATCACCCCATTAATTTTTTTTCTTCCTCAGGTTATGTAGAAGATATCGTTTTTTTTTGAGTTTTCAATGATTCGGTTTATTAGCTTTTGTGATGTATCACTTTCAGTTTTCTTTTCCCAATATAAAATGAGTTCCAGGTATGTATCTAGTTTCTTCAAGACTACTAAACTGATCAGTCCTTTGGGATTTGATTTCTTGTAATCATTATAATATAAAGCTTCAATTCATTGGCTCTGAGCTTCTGGGTTTGGGGAATTATAGCTGGGATCAGAGGAAGCTTAGTAGAAACCTTTATAACTGGATATAGAAAACATAGTTTAGGGAAAATAACCCTAAGATAGACTTTGAAGATAAGCATAGAATAACTTCCTAGAATTTTGGTAAGGTAGAGATTATGTGGGTCTTCTTAGAAAATATGCCCTTGTCTGGATACTACGAGTGAATGTGGTTCTGACTAAGATGTACCTAGGAGTAACAACTCTGACAAGGTGTTCTGGGCTTCATTTGGGGTAACCTCGTACAAGAAAATGTTCCTTACTATACAATTGGTTTGACACTTCCAGGGGATATTCTTAGGATAATTTACAACTAAGTTACATGCCATTATGAAGGATATATGCCCCTTAAGTAACCGAAGTATATGGTTCTAGTTTTTATGATGCATAAATTTATATTGTGTGATATACCATGTTTAGAGTTATAGAGAGTTCATAATTTTTTTAGATAATATATTATATGTAATTGATTATAAATGGTGCATATTATAAGGAATGAGAACTTCACCAATGCATGTGATGAAAAGAGTAAGAATGATAGTATATTTAATGGTATTAATCCATCCTTTCAAAGAACAATAGTCTACCAGGTATCCTCATCATATGAGGAAATAGTATCTTATGTTAACAAGGTATATAAAGAATTATCTAATTCATGTGGCTTGGAAGGGAAGTAAAAGAAGAGGATGGTAAAGAAAAACATGGGTAAAGGGAAGAAGGGAAAGAAGGTTTCTCCCACACATGATAACTGTGCAAAGAATCATCCTAGAAAATGATTTAATGGCATGGGAGTTTTTTATAAGTGTCGAGAAAAGGGTCACTGATCTAACAAATGTAAGGGGAAGAGAAAAAAAAATGAATACAATGCTTCAACTGCAAGTATGTGGGAAAATATGCAAATCAATGTCATAAGCAAAAAATAAATATACCCAAAATGATGTTACTGGATAATGATTATGATATGGTCACAGGTGAAGTGTAATGATTAATATTCCTATTCAAGAATCATGTCATTTGAATTTTTTTTATTATCAATGTATTGGTTAAAAAATTATGGAATATATGAGGATTGTACTGCAGTACTAATTCATTAAGGTTTTGAGGTCGTATTATGAATAGTGCCAAGGAAAAGTTACCAAATAGCAAGTTAAACTTTTGGAAAAATATATTATTGAAGGAAAGACAACCCTTAATATGTTCCTCGTAGTGAGATGTCGATTTTAGAATAAAGGTATGATTTACTTGGATAACGTAAATTAGATATCACTTACTATCTTGAATCTATATAATGGACTATTGAAAAAGTGATAGAGTCTACAACATCTAGGACTTAAGTAATATATCTCAATTCCTATTATATGGAAGCTTGAATGTATTCAATAAGGTTTTATGGTAATTCATGTTATTACCATTTTTCAAGAGACTACAACGAGAATGTACTCACTTGTTTGTATGTAGAGAAACTTCATGTTTCCTAGTAAGTTCATTATAGAAATTCAGTGAGATTCTTTCTAAAGTGTTCGATCACGGTATTTTGGAAAGGTTAACCTTTTATGAAATGGTTGATTTTGATATTTGGAAAATGTTTTATATATTATTTTACCCTATGATACAACTTTTTCCATGAAATGAAGTAGGAATAGTAAAATGCACAACTGAAGAATAAGATTGTATTTATAGAAACGTATCAAGTACTTATATTTCCATACATTATTATAGAGTGATATAATTTTTTAAGATTAGGGGAAGGATCCCAAAACTAAAAAAAACTATCCTAGAACCTTTCTTTTGATGAATCGAATGGTTCTTTACATCATCATGGATTTATGTCTTTTTTAATGTTAAAATTCTAATGATCACGTTCTCTATATATCTACATCAGAACATGATGGTTATATTATTATTCCATGTACATATTTTTCAGTTTACACTAATGTTATCCTATTTCAATGCATAATATTTTAGTAACCTATGAATCTCACTTTCCCCTTCATTAAGAGGATGTTTTATTAACCCTATTTCCGATGTGGGTTTCCCACAAGCCAATTTTAAAGTATCTACCATTAAATTCTAAGTGCAATTTCAAATTGTGAGGACATAATTTATTGAAGGAGAGGAGAATGTAACACCCCAGTATTTTTTTTTGTAATTTTAAATAAATTTAGTTGTGAAAAAATAATAATTTAAAATTAAGTGTTTTAATAAATAATAATAATACATATAAATAATTATATTTCAAAATTTATGATTTCAAATTAATTAATGTCCTAAAAAATACTATTTTGTAGTATTATTTTGTGTAAAAGAATATTTTAATATATATAATTATTTTATTAAAAAATTAATTTTTTTCAAAATACTACTTAATTAAATATTTTAAATAAATAGAAACAATATATAAATTGGAAATTATAATTATTTTGATATTAAATCATGTGAAAAAAAAATATTCATTATTAATAGGACACCCCAAGGATTTACAAATAAATTTAATATAGAATGAATGAAACACTAAGTCCCTGTGAAACATCACTTTGTTTAACCTAGCCAATAAACATAATTTTGTCGCTTTTGTGTTTTGAATTTCAAAAAACAAACATACACAGTTACGTTCAGGATGATATTTGGAGTCTGATAGAACCAACTTATTTTCTTGTTGAATAGTAACTTACCCTTATAAATAGTAGTGTACCCTTGTGAATAGTAATATACACTTATGAATAGTAAATTGACCAAATTAATAGTAACCTCACCAATGAATGTATAAATTAAATTTATACATCTTATAAATAAAATTATATCATATTATAAACAAATTAATTAATATTTTAGAAATTATTAATTAAATAATTAATATAATTATTCAAAAGAATTTTTATTTTCATAAAATATAATACTAAGTTGATATTTTTATATCTTATGATTATAATATAATTTTATGAGACCTTAGTTAATTTCTCAAAGTGTCATAAAATCGGTTTTAATTTTAAAAATAGTTTTTGTTTAATAAATGGTAATTTTATTTAAAAATTAAATTACTCTTATTTATAAAAATATATTCATAAAATGGAGACCATTTCTGGATTCTACATTTTGAAAAATGGTTAGGATGAATTTTTGGTATTTTTCTGAAATACTTGAATGTTTGGTGAATAGTAAAATACGGTATTTACGGTATAAATACATTATAGGATAAATACACTATTCCTTACATCATGTCTTATGTAAGAAACAAATAGTAAAAAATCATGTGAACTAATTACTTTTTTTAGTCACAATAATCAATTCTATTTATAGTCTTGAGACAAAATAAGAAACAAATGATTAAAATAATGCAAAAACCCTCCTCTCCTTCATTATATAAACCACCCATCACCCCCTCTTCCTCCCACACCTCTCAAGATTTTATCCTTTCCTAAGTTCTATAAAATACTCTTCCCAATCCCAACCCCCATGTCCAAGACCTACAGGTCTCACCAAAATTCCAAAAACAAATTCCTTAAGAAGATTCTCAAGGAGGAGTACTCAAGAGGTAAACCTCTCTCCCGTTTTCTAAAAACTTCTTTTACAAGTTCCATTCTTTTGTTTATATCTACTCATATAAACTCATCAAAAAGATATGATAATTCCATTTTCTTACTTTAATTTTATTTTATTATGCTAATGGAATATTTCATCATCATCTCTCTTTCCTCCTCCTTCTATACTAAAAATCAAAACGATGCTCGAGATGTGTTAATTTATCAAATTCAAGGACGATGGGTTTTCAATTTCTATTACCATATTAAATTATGGTCATGAAATAATTTTTATGGTTGAAGAATATTATAAAATATATATTATATCTTATGTAATTATTCTGGAACCATTATTGATACATGATATTAAATAATAAAACAAAACAAGTTCGTTGTAATTGAAAAACCGCTAAAATCAAGCTAAACGATTATCATTAACATGTTATCTAATGATTCGTCACCATACCATATAACCAAACGAATATGTATAAACATTTACACTTATGTTTTCTCATTAATAACATTTAATTACAATTCTGGAGAATTATACCCATTTTACATGAACTCAATTACTCAAAGTCATGCGAACCGACCATAAAAATTAAGTAAAAAACACTCTAAAATGACGGAATTAAATCTTATAACTTACCAAGAAGAACATAAATAAACTTAATAAAACTATAATTAATCAAATAAAATTGTATAAAATTATTAATTAATTAATTATTTGATTTAATTTGACAATCCAGGACATTAAGATCAAAATAAGAACACATTTGGGCATAAGGTAAGGGGTTTCTCATATCACTTTTATTTCCATGAGATTTCCATTATTCACCACTATGTCTTGTGTATGGTGTATTTATACTTCCCATTTTTTTTTCATATCATGAATATTTTTATTTTCATGGTATTCATTTTATCATTTTATGGTTATAAATTATGGGGCATATGATTCGATTGGTTTCAAAGTGGTAAGGGTTTTCTACCCGAACCTCCATTTTCTTTCGGGTTACTATTATACTCTACTTTACTCAATTAAATTATTAAATATTATTATAAACTATTCATTTATTATGTTTAAATTTTCTATATATTTTTACCAAACATAATCCTTCTTTATTTTATGGGTATTTATGTGTTTTAAAAGGATCTTTCCAAAATTCTCCTCGATAAACAAGCTCGATTTAAGGGAACTTCTTGAATTCTTACCTATTTCTCAAGTAAACTATATAGTATTTTTTAATCCATAATTATTTTTTTAAAATCATATATTTTATCATGAAAAACAATCTTGTTTCATTTCTTGTTTTATAATAGTAAACATGTCATTCCTCTTTAAAATCCCTTTAACATTTTCCTTAAACTACACTAAAATGTTTTACTTCTAAAGCTTCTTTGAAAACTATTTTTACATGATTTCACTTCAATTGGAAATTATTTATGCCTAAAATTTGATTTATATGTCCTTGATTTTTCTTTTCTAGGATATACATATTTATAATCTGATTTCATGACAAATACAAATTATTTTCCAAAAGAATTCTTTACAAAGTAAAAAAGATTTTTCTCATCACACTTTAAATTTTATGAGATATATTCCTTGTTCACTACTTATTACTTGCATGTTATTTATGAAATTCCCTTTTTTATTTCATATAAATAGTCTCCTTATTCTAATGATATTCTAAGGGATTATAATTTGAATGTTTCAGGATGGTATAGGACACTTTGGAATGTTTAAAGATTATTTCCTCAGGAATTTTTCAATGGTATCATTTAAAAGTATCTTCTTCTATGTCAACATAATTTGTCTAAACTTATACTAAATTGAGTTTTATCTATTATAATATCATCTACAATAATATTTTAAAAATATTCTCATTATTTTAACTGTGGATGTGTTATCTTGATACCATTCACCATATTACTCTGAATGGTTAGTGTTTAAGTTTAATGAGTGGGGAATGTTATTTACATTTCATATGTTAGTTTTAATATGAATTTATCTGTTTATTATTTTCACCCCTTTAGTAATAGGAATTAATTGTGCTTGGTATGTGATAGGTGGAGCCCGTTATAGCCCCACAATGCATCAATGGGTCTCATGAGACAAAACAGATGGTGATAAACCCTTTAATGTGATTTCCTTCCCCAATTTATGTATAAGATATAATTTTTTTGAGTTTTTATGGATGCAATTTATTATCATTTGTTATATTTTACGTTTGGTTTTATTTTCCCAATATAAAATTAGTTCCATGTATGTATCAAGTTTCTTTAAAACTACTAAAATGATCAGTCCTTCGGGATTTTAGTTCTTGTAAACATGCCAATGTAAAGAAGTAACGCACTGACTCCGAGATTCTTAGATCAGTGCATTACAGATATTATCAAGGTAGATATGGAAGTGTTACCAATATTTAGAAGCGTTGAATGAGTAACATATCACACAATAAGTTTAAGTGGTGATGAAAGTGTAGCAGACATCATCGAGCTAGTATTAATGGATAGTATGCAAGATGGAAAGGGTTATGAGAGTTAGGGGCTTTGAGCCATTTGTAAAGATTTATGACCTTTATCCTTTGGGATATATATTATGGATCTTTGTTTAATGTAAAAATTCCCTCTCAACCCATTTGGAAAGAGGTAAATAAAAATATAATCAGAGGTTTGACTAACCGCATAGAAAATTTGATGAAAATTTCAGATTGCACCATCTTTTTTTTAAACCTCCAAGTGGTTTAATTAACTTTGAACATTAATTTTATAGTATGAACATAGTATTTATTTTTTGGGATATTTTTTGATAATTTATATAAAAAAATTTGATGATAGTCGATGGAGCTTGTTGAGGCATCTTATGTTGTCACTCTTCTTAAGAGTAGATTAGTCAACATAAAATCAATAGTACTATGAGTTTCCAAATAATCCTCTTTATGATACAATGGTGGATTGATACTCAACACAAGTTCTTTGTAGAGGTAATCCCTTGATTGATCTTTATAAATAAGATAGTAGTAAAAGGATTTTATTATTACACTCAAGAAAAATTCCTTTGATGATTGTTGAAGGATTTAAGAGGAATATCAATTTGTAGGAAGGATTGAGTGTTTGGGAATGGTTGGAATTAATTTTATCATCCAATTGGGACTTTATTTTATAGTAATGGAAGAACACATCTAGATAAGGCATCATACCCCTTGGAATTAGGTTGATACTTTTCTTAGAAAGGCGTGTTTTTTCAAAATTAATCACTTTCTTAGAATCACACCCAATCGAATAAGTGGACTACATCAACACTCTATAGAGAAAATGCTTCCTCTAGTGAACATACATGTCCATTCCAACCCGTTTTTCAATGTGAGTTTCCCAAAATAACCTTCCCCTTTAAAAATCTTAAAATAAAACGATTTACATATTTTCAAAACTACTTAAAATCCAACAATCCCCCACTATTTTAAAATATTTAAAAAAATTGAAAATAAATCATCATACACACTGGGAAATAATGTAAAGACCCGTAAAATTCAAGGGAAATTTTTTCTTAATTTTCTTTAGAATTTTACAAGAGCGCGGTTTCAGACGGCACCTGATTCCGAGGCCCGGAGTGCCCGGAATTAATTTCCGAAGTTTGGCTCGGGTACGTTCAGTGAACGAACGAGCGGGAATTCCTAACTTTTGATCCGGTGCTCGGAATTGAAATCCGAGGGCACCGATGAACTCGCAGCGCCGATATTCGCTTAAAGAGACCTTTTCGGGAGTTGCGTTTGTTGCGGGTTGAAAGTTAGTTTTAGGGGTTATTAGTTTGAGTTAAATAAAATTGTGTAGAACAATTTTATTTTTAACTTGTTAAAACCTATCAAAGGAGGTTGGAAGTGGGACCCACACCCACTTAACCTCCCTTGGGAGGATTAAGTGTGGTGGGGCCCACACGAGCCCCTAAACCTTTCAAATTCTCTCAACATACTTAACCCCTAATTAATTGACTTAAGTTACTTAATTAATTTTGGGAGTTAAGCCTTTTTGAATTTCAACTTTTGAAATTCTTGTGTGTTTTGTAATAATAAAATAAGATGTTATCTTATTTTATTATGGGTTGTTTGTTTGTCTCCTTGAGAGCTTTTGGAGAGCTTCTTCTTCATCTTCAAGCTCTGACAAAGAACGAAGAACGCCCAAACTCCGACGAAGAACGACGCCTCTCTTCTTCGTCCTCGGTTTCAACAAGAGGGAACGCCGCACCCTCCTCGGACCTTCTTCGTCGGCATACGAAGATTCGCCAACGACGTATCTCTTCGGGCATAACTCTTCGTCAACGGATTTGATGAACGACGACCGCGACGCCCGACCTCCGCGACGTCGTCTTCCGCGGAACGTTCTCAATCTTCGAACCTTATATCAAGGTAGGGGTTGTTGTTTAATTCTTTAATTATTCCATTTCTTGCTCGTGGATCGCATGTCTACGTGAGGCTTTGAAATAATTTATTTAAGTGTTATAGTTAACGCGAGGGGGGCCGGACCGCACGAACACGGCCGAACCCCCCTCCATCGTTCTTGTTTAATTCTTGCGGTGGAAGGAAAGTGGCGTGGTGCCGTCGCACCACGCGGATTACCGTACGTTTATTTTTACGCGGCGCCGTCGCGCCACGCCGGGGTAGAAACTTCAAGAACGCGACGCCGTCGCGCCGCGTTGAAAAGAATCAAAGCACGGCGAAAGGGCGCGGTGCCGTCGCACCGCGCCGGATGACGAACGCCGCGGCCGGTTCCGGGCCGCGGCGGGACGAGGAGACCGCGGCCGGTTCCGGGCCGCGGCGGAAGAGAAGACCGGCGGCCGGGCCGCCGGCGTCGGAAGCCGAAGGGGGACCGGAATTTCCGGTCCCGTTAGAGAAAACCGGCCGGCCAGCTGGCCGGCCGGATACCATTAAAACCGGGGAATTTAATTCCCCGGCCACCTCATAAAAACCCCCCTCTTTATGAGGGGGGCGGTTCTTTGAAGGAGGGGGGCAGCCGGCCCCCTCGGTTCCGCACCAGCAGGCCCCCCCACGTGGGGGGGCTTCTTTAAAAAAAAAGGGGCGCGGCCCTTTGTGCCGCGCCGCCCCTCAAAAACCGCGGGGCTTAACCCCCGCGTGCGTGCGGCCTCCCCGCAGGCGGCAGCCGCCGCGGTTCCCCGCGGCTCCCCGCGGCTCCCCGCGCCGCCGCGCCGCCGCGCCGCCGCGCCGCCGCCCGCCGCCGCCGGCGGCCGCCGCGCCACCCCGGGGGAGGTCGGGCCGGGTCGGCCCGGACCCGGACCCCCCCGTTTCGAACCAGATTTGGTTTTTGGCCCATAACTTGAGCCTCGGACCTCCGAATGACGAACCGTCTGCGGCAACGCGATCCTTTGATCGAGACGGTCGTTTCGGTATATCGCACTCAAGGTTTCGGTTAACTTTGAGTTCGGCCGGGTTGGTTCGTTCACGAAACCAACCGGGCCTTCGGAGCGGAAAAGCTCATATCTTGAGCTACGAACGTCCGATTGACGCGCCGTCAGTCGCGTTGTGTTCCTCTTAGTGAGACGGATCTTTTGGCATACTCCGCCCGAGGTTTGGACGCGGGTGGAGTACGGTCGGGTTGGTTTTGCCTTAAAAACCAACCGGGCCCCGGAGACGAAAATGCCAATAACTCTCAGACCGGGCGTCCGATCGACGCGCCGTCTGTTGCGTTGAGTTCCTGTTGACGATACGGAACTTTTGGATACATCAACTTCGGTCTTCGTGACAGTTGATGTATCAGCCTCTCGGCTCGTGGAGCGGACCCTCCGAACGAGCTTGCTATGTGCGGGAACCCTAGTGCTGGCTGCGACTGTTCTACTGCTACGACTGCTACTGTGACTGCGACGACGACAGTACAGAGATCCTGTGTGGATTCGACGACGACAGTACAGAGATCCTGTGTGGATTCGACGACGATGACTACAGCACTCAGCGATCCTTCGTGGATCAATGCTACAGGTCCTGTGTGGGCCCGATCCTGTGTGGGTCCTTGCGCTCAGCGGTTCTGTGTGAGCCAGCGCCTACAGGTTCTGTGTGAGCCCGATCCTGTGTGGGTCTTCTGCGGGGGTTAGTTACCTATCGATCCTTCGTGGGTCCGACGACTTAGATGGATCAGTGATCATCTTTATCGTCCTCTGAAGAAGTATACCTGTGTGAGCTGAATCCTGTTGCTTTCCTATGTGGATTGTGTTGTGCAATCCTGTGTGGATTATGTTTTGCTTTCCTATGTGGAATACGTATACTTTCCTGCGTGGACTGAGTTGTACTTGGGCTCGGAGGTTGGAGCGTATTTTTAATTGATGACTTAGGTATATGTATGGGCATATACCTAAGCAGTGTCGGTTGTTACTTCGTGTTTGTACATTTCTTCGTGGTTTATCCTTTGTGGATTTGAGAGACCTTCAGGGGTCTCGGGGTCCCTACTAAGTAGCTTATACTCACCCCTGCACGGGCTCCGCCCGCACTACGTTGTGTTGGTTGCAGACGACGGACAGCGTTGACCTTAGCTGAAGCTTGCAGAGCGGGACGGTACCCGGAGGTGGACCACTAGGCGAGACGTGCATGGAGCGGACGGCGGGACCCGTGGAGCAGAGGAGCTATCTGTACCCACCCTTCCGGTGGGATTTCCAGTGGACAGCTCGGAGTAGCGGCTTTTCCTTTTCAGTTGCTGTTTTTCCCTTTTCGAGTTGTACTTTACTTTCAGTTTGGGTTTGTATTCTGGCCCATTTACTTTTCCGCACTTTCAGTTGTACTCTGCTTGTTTAGTGTTTACTTTCCGCTTGCTTACTCTGTGGTGTTGGTTACTTTTCAAAGGCAATGCCTTCCCTTTTTACTGGGATTTACGCCTTGGTGCTAGTCGCCAGCCCCTGGCCTATGGAAGGCGGGCTTGGGGTAGTCACGGCACGGACCCCGAGGGCGGGTCGTGACAAATTGGTATCAAAGGAGTTCGGTTCTACCGCGAACTCTGATCTTTTCTATGTGAAGCAATAATGTTTAGCGTATTGAGTGTGGTTATCAGTCCAGGGAGTCCAGTGTTGGTGCGGCGGCCGACGTATCCGTACACCAGGACCCTGACTTCTGATTTCCGACTTAATGCACGAAAACATTGATTGCGTGTGTGTTTCAAAGTTTTCTTTGTGATTACTTATATCAGCTCACCAGGTATACTGTTCTAACCGTGGCGCACCTGTTTCCTTTTTAGGATGGCCCCACGACGGCAGCCAGCTAGGGTTCCGAGAGTCGAGCGAGACGACAGCCCACCGAGCGACGAGGCTTCGGTGCAGGGCCCTTTTCCAGTAGTGGCACCGGCGGTAGCTTTACCCGCCGAGCCCCCGATGCTTCCAGCAGCAGCCGCTGACGATGCACGTCGCCTCAGTGCACTGCATGAGTTTCAGCGCCAGCGACCGCCCAGGTTTCGCGGGGATACGGATCCCCAGGCAGCAGAGGACTGGCTGGAGGCAGTGGTTCGAGTGTTTAGGCTAGTGAGGACACCAGCAGACCTCATGGTGATCCTCGCTGCGAGCCTACTACACGCATCAGCAGGACGATGGTGGAGCCTGATGCTCCAGGTGCACGATGAGGCATCCCTACTTTGGACGGACTTTGAGAGCCTCTTCCGCTCGGAGTTCGTCCCAGCCACCCTTCGTGCGGTGCGTATTCAGGAGCTTCTACAGCTGCGGCAGGGCAGCATGACGGTCGCACAGTACTCGGCGAGATTTACTGATCTCTCGCGCTACTCGACCGACATGGTACGGGACCCATTCTTCCGGGCCCGGACCTTCGAGCAGGGTTTGAGACACGAGATCAGGGCATCGCTGATCTCCCTCAGCATACCGACTCAGACAGGAGTACTGGAGCGGGCCCTTCTGATCGAGAGCTTCCTTGCTGAGTCTACACCAGCACAGAGACCCACCGCAGGGCGGCACGTGGCAGAGTCATCTGCAGCAGGCAGTCGACGGATGACTCAGGGGTCCAGACAGACCAGACCTTTGGGCCGACGACCTCAGGGCACTGGCTCAGCAGTGCGGGGCACACAGCGCGGAGCCAGTCTTACGAGAGGCAGACAGTGCTACTCGTGCGGCGGGCAGGGCCACATGGCTCGTGACTGCCCGACCCGCCGTGCCGAGGAGCAGCAGACGGTTGAGGGACCACCGAGGCAGAGGCAGAGGGTCGACCGTGGCGGTCCGCAGGGAGGAGGTGGACGAGGCAGAGGAGCTGGACGAGCAGCTTGTGGTGGCCGACGTTTTGAGGCTCTACCACCACCCCCACCAGGAGGTCCACCCCGACCACAGGGAGCTGGCGGGCAGCGACAGGCACAGCTCCAGGCAGCAGAGGCCTACGACCACGGCGCACCCGAGATGATTCGAGGTACTATCTGTGTCTATTCCACCCTTGCTGCAGTTCTCATAGACACAGGAGCGAGTCATTCTTTCATAGCCGCTGCCCTTGTTCGGAGCTCGGAGATTCCGACAGAGCCGTTGGCTCGATCCTTACGGCTAGAGACTCTTACGGGAGCAGACTCGACGATTACGCACTGGTGCCGGCAGTGTGAGCTTACTCTAGGAGGTGAGAGCTTCGGCTGGGATCTTCTTGTAGCAGCGTCGAGGCCTTACGACGTCATCTTGGGCATGGATTGGCTATCTACGGTCCATGCACAGATTGACTGTTTTAGGCGCAAGGTGCGATGTGTACGCACCGACGGGAGCAGGTTCACCTTCACCGGCGAGAAGGGAGCCTTAGCAGCACAGGATGGACTTCCGCGGAGGAGAGGACAGCCCATCACTCATCAGTTGGCTAGCCTTATCCTTGGAGCAGTTGACGTGCGGAGTCCTGGTTTTCCTGCAGTGGTGGATCAGTTTGCGGACGTTTTTCCCGACGACGTTCCAGGGATACCTCCTCGCAGAGAGGTAGACTTTTATATTGACTTGTACCCCGGGACAGCCCCGATATCCACTCCAGCATATCGGATGGCCCCCGCCGAGCTTTGAGAGCTACGGGTACAGTTGGAGGACTTGCAGGGCAAGGGGTTCATCCGACCCAGTGTTTCACCCTGGGCTTCCCCGATATTGTTCGCCAAAAAGGCGGACGGGAGCTTGCGACTTTGTATTGACTATCGTCGCCTGAACCAGGTGACAGTGAGGAACAAGTATCCGCTACCGAGGATTGATG
This sequence comes from Viscum album, assembly GCA_963277665.1. Classification (NCBI taxonomy): domain Eukaryota; kingdom Viridiplantae; phylum Streptophyta; class Magnoliopsida; order Santalales; family Viscaceae; genus Viscum; species Viscum album. The sequence continues at coordinate 830,817,154 of OY728120.1, forward strand.
ACCTCTTTGATCAGCTCAAGGGAGCACGGTGGTTCTCAAAGATAGACCTCAGGTCAGGCTATCATCAGCTCAGAGTCAGAGACGAGGATGTGCAGAAGACGGCCTTCAGATGTCGGTATGGCCACTATGAGTTCTTGGTTATGCCTTTCGGTGTAACCAATGCTCCAGCAGTGTTCATGGCTCTCATGAACAGGATCTTTCAGCCATACCTCGATCGGTTTGTCGTGGTCTTCATCGACGACATTCTGATTCACTCTACGACAGAGGAGGAGCACGCCTATCACTTGCGAGTTGTTCTTGACACACTCCGAGAGCACCAGATTTATGGTAAGCTCTCGAATTGCCAGTTCTGGATACGTGAGGTCCACTTTTTGGGACAAGTTATCTCTGAGGTGGGAGTTGCAGTAGATCCCGCGAAGATTGAGGCTGTGTTAGCATGGGAGCCACCCAGGAGCGTGACTGAGGTTCGGAGTTTCTTGGGACTAGCTGGATACTATCGGAGATTTGTGCCAAACTTCTCCAGAGTTGCGGCATCACTCACAGCTTTGAAAAAGAAGGGGAAACCCTTCGTGTGGTCAGACAGTTGTCAGCAGAGCTTCCAGGAGCTGAGACAGAGATTGACTAGCGCACCTATCTTGAGGTTGCCTGAGGAGGGAGTAGGGTACGTAGTCTACTGCGATGCATCAGGGACCGGACTCGGATGTGTTCTGATGCAGGAGCGGGCAGTGATCGCCTATGGATCACGACAGTTGAGGCCGCATGAGCAGAACTACGCTACCCATGACTTGGAGTTAGCAGCAGTGGTCTTCGCTCTGAAGACATGGCGACACTATCTGATGGGCGAGCGTTTTACAGTCTTTTCCGATCATCAGAGTCTCAGGTATATCTTCTCGTAGAAGGACCTGAACCTGAGATAGCGACGATGGCTCGAGTTCCTCCAGGACTATGACTTTGAGATAGTCTATACTCCTGGGAAGGGGAACGTAGTAGCCGATGCCCTCAGCAGGAGGACGGGCATTCAGCTACTTGAGGAGGCAACGGAGCACCTAGCCTCTTTGCAGAAATCCTTCGTGGATAGAGATGGAGCAGCCTTTCTTCAGTCTCTCACAGTCACTCCTCCACTACTGCAGCGAGTCAGGGAGGCACAGCATGGGGACGCTGACTGTGAGACACGGCGTGCACAGATATCCTCGGGACAGGCACCTGATGGTTTCTCCCTTGGAGTAGAGCACGACATCCTTTTCAGAGGACGTACCATGGTACCAGTAGCTTTGCGAGAGGAAGTGCTGAGAGAGTTTCACACTTCTCCTTTGGCGGTACATCCTGGAGTGGCGAAGATGTACCAGGACCTCAGACGACAGCACTGGTGGCCGGGCATGAAGAAGGTTGTAGTAGATTTCGTTTCTCGATGCCTCACCTGTCAGCAGGTGAAGGCAGAGCATCAGGTACCAGCAGGCTTGGTACAACCCTTGGAGGTTCCGGAGTGGAAGTGGGACGGCATATCTATGGACTTCGTGACTGGACTTCCACGCACTTCCAGAGGTCACGACTCCATCTGGGTGATTGTTGACCGACTCACCAAGTCGGCACACTTCTTACCCATCAGAGAGCAGGGCTCAGTGGAGAGCTTGGGACGTCTCTACGTTCAGGAGATTGTGCGGCTCCACGGCGTGCCATCATCTATCGTTTCCGATCGAGATGCCCGCTTTACTTCCCGGCTTTGGAAGGGGTTACAGGAGGCGTTCGGTACACAGCTACGTCTTAGCACAGCTTTTCACCCTCAGACGGATGGTCAGACGGAGAGGACCATTCAGACTCTCGAGGACATGCTCCGCGCATGTGTCCTCGACTTTGGTCGTAGCTGGGAGGACCACCTACCCTTGGTGGAGTTCGCGTACAACAACAGCTACCACTCCACCATCGGAATGGCACCGTACGAGGCATTGTACGGCCGACCATGTAGATCTCCTTTGTGCTGGACAGACCCTGGGGAGTCAGCACTGGTGGGACCAGAGATGGTCCAGGCCACGACAGAGAAGGTCCAGGTCATCCAGGAGCGGATGAGGACAGCTCAGAGCCGGCAGAAGTCATATGCTGACAGGAGGCGGAGGCCACAGGAGTTCGAGGATGGCGACCACGTCTTCTTGCGGGTCTCACCTCGACGTGGTATTCGGAGATTTGGCCGAGGCGGCAAGTTATCTCCGCGCTTCATCGGACCCTTCCAGATTCTCAGCAGGATTGGTGAGGTGGCTTATCGCCTGGCTCTACCACCTCAGTTGCACCGGGTGCACGACGTCTTCCACGTATCTCAGCTGAGGAGATACGTGCACGACCCGACGCACATCATTGATCATGGGGAACTTGACGTTGACGATGGGGCGACTTTTACGGAGGTCCCGGTGGAGATAGAGGATCGACAAGAGCGGGTCCTGCGTGGGCGATCGATTCCTCTTGTGCGCATCAGATGGCAGCACGGGAATCTCCAGGAGAGCACATGGGAGCGGGAGGCTCAAATGCGTGCTCAGTACCCTCATTTGTTTCCCTAGTTTTGATGTATCTTTACGGGGACGTAAATCCCTGAGGTGGGAGTAATGTAAAGACCCGTAAAATTCAAGGGAAATTTTTTCTTAATTTTCTTTAGAATTTTACAAGAGCGCGGTTTCAGACGGCACCTGATTCCGAGGCCCGGAGTGCCCGGAATTAATTTCCGAAGTTTGGCTCGGGTACGTTCAGTGAACGAACGAGCGGGAATTCCTAACTTTTGATCCGGTGCTCGGAATTGAAATCCGAGGGCACCGATGAACTCGCAGCGCCGATATTCGCTTAAAGAGACCTTTTCGGGAGTTGCGTTTGTTGCGGGTTGAAAGTTAGTTTTAGGGGTTATTAGTTTGAGTTAAATAAAATTGTGTAGAACAATTTTATTTTTAACTTGTTAAAACCTATCAAAGGAGGTTGGAAGTGGGACCCACACCCACTTAACCTCCCTTGGGAGGATTAAGTGTGGTGGGGCCCACACGAGCCCCTAAACCTTTCAAATTCTCTCAACATACTTAACCCCTAATTAATTGACTTAAGTTACTTAATTAATTTTGGGAGTTAAGCCTTTTTGAATTTCAACTTTTGAAATTCTTGTGTGTTTTGTAATAATAAAATAAGATGTTATCTTATTTTATTATGGGTTGTTTGTTTGTCTCCTTGAGAGCTTTTGGAGAGCTTCTTCTTCATCTTCAAGCTCTGACGAAGAACGAAGAACGCCCAAACTCCGACGAAGAACGACGCCTCTCTTCTTCGTCCTCGGTGTCAACAAGAGGGAACGCCGCACCCTCCACGGACCTTCTTCGTCGGCATACGAAGATTCGCCAACGACGTATCTCTTCGGGCATAACTCTTCGTCAACGGATTTGACGAACGACGACCGCGACGCCCGCCCTCCGCGACGTCGTCTTCCGCGGAACGTTCTCAATCTTCGAACCTTATATCAAGGTAGGGGTTGTTGTTTAATTCTTTAATTATTCCATTTCTTGCTCGTGGATCGCATGTCTACGTGAGGCTTTGAAATAATTTATTTAAGTGTTATAGTTAACGCGAGGGGGGCCGGACCGCACGAACACGGACGAACCCCCCTCCATCGTTCTTGTTTAATTCTTGCGGTGGAAGCAAAGTGGCGTGGTGCCGTCGCACCACGCGGATTACCGTACGTTTATTTTTATGCGGCGCCGTCGCGCCACGTCGGGGTAGAAACTTCAAGAACGCGACGCCGTCGCGCCGCGTTGAAAAGAATCAAAGCACGGCGAAAGGGCGCGGTGTCGTCGCACCACGCCGGATGACGAATGCCGCGGCCGGTTCCGGGCCGCGGCGGGACGAGGAGACCGCGGCCGGTTCCGGGCCGCGGTGGAAGAGAAGACCGGCGGCCGGGCCGCCGGCGTCGGAAGCCGAAGGGGGACCGGAATTTCCGGTCCCGTTAGAGAAAACCGGCCGGCCAGCTGGCCGGCCGGATACCATTAAAACCGGGGAATTTAATTCCCCGGCCACCTCATAAAAACCCCCCTCTTTATGAGGGGGGGCGGTTCTTTGAAGGAGGGGGGCAGCCAGCCCCCTCGGTTCCGCACCAGCAGGCCCCCCCACGTGGGGGGGCTTCTTTAAAAAAAAAAGGGGCGCGGCCCTTTGTGCCGCGCCGCCCCTCAAAAACCGCGGGGCTTAGCCCCCGCGTGCGTGCAGCCTCCCCGCAGGCGACAGCCGCCGCGGTTCCCCGCGGCTCCCCGCGCCGCCGCGCCGCCCCGGGGGGGGGGGGGGGGGGGGGTCGGGCCGGGTCGGCCCGGACCCGGACCCCCCCGTTTCGAACCAGATTTGGTTTTTGGCCCATAACTTGAGCCTCGGACCTCCGAATGACGAACCGTCTGCGGCAACGCGATCCTTGGATCGAGACAGTCGTTTCGGTATATCGCACTCAAGGTTTCGGTTAACTTTGAGTTCGGCCGGGTTGGTTCGTTCACGAAACCAACCGGGCCTTCGGAGCGGAAAAGCTCATATCTTGAGCTACGAACGTCCGATTGACGCGTCGTCAGTCGCGTTGTGTTCCTCTTAGTGAGACGGATCTTTTGGCATACTCCGCCCGAGGTTTGGACGCAGGTGGAGTACGGTCGGGTTGGTTTTGCCTTAAAAACCAACCGGGCCCCGGAGACGAAAATGCCAATAACTCTCAGACCGGGCGTCCGATCGACGCGCCGTCTGTTGCGTTGAGTTCCTGTTGACGATACGGAACTTTTGGATACATCAACTTCGGTCTTCGTGATAGTTGATGTATCAGCCTCTCTGCTCGTGGAGCGGACCCTCCGAACGAGCTTGCTATGTGCGGGAACCCTAGTGCTGGCTGCGACTGTTGTACTGCTACGACTGCTACTGTGACTGCGACGACGACAGTACAGAGATCCTGTGTGGATTCGACGACGACAGTACAGAGATCCTGTGTGGATTCGACGACGACGACTACAGCACTCAGCGATCCTTCGTGGATCAGTGCTACAGGTCCTGTGTGGGCCCGATCCTGTGTGGGTCCTTGCGCTCAGCGGTTCTGTGTGAGCCAGCGCCTACAGGTTCTGTGTGAGCCCGATCCTGTGTGGGTCTTCTGCGGGGGTTAGTTACCTATCGATCCTTCGTGGGTCCGACGACTTAGATGGATCAGTGATCATCTTTATCGTCCTCTGAAGAAGTATACCTGTGTGAGCTGAATCCTATTGCTTTCCTATGTGGATTGTGTTGTGCAATCCTGTGTGGATTATGTTTTGCTTTCCTATGTGGAATACGTATACTTTCCTGCGTGGACTGAGTTGTACTTGGGCTCGGAGGTTGGAGCGTATTTTTAATTGATGACTTAGGTATATGTATGGGCATATACCTAAGCAGTGTCGGTTGTTACTTCGTGTTTGTACATTTCTTCGTGGTTTATCCTTTGTGGATTTGAGAGACCTTCAGGGGTCTCGGGGTCCCTACTGAGTAGCTTATACTCACCCCTGCACGGGCTCCGCCCGCACTACGTTGTGTTGGTTGCAGACGACGGACAGCGTTGACCTTAGCTGAAGCTTGCAGAGTGGGACGGTACCCGGAGGTGGACCACTAGGCGAGACGTGCATGGAGCGGACGGCGGGACCCGTGGAGCAGAGGAGCTATCTGTACCCACCCTTCCGGTGGGATTTCCAGTGGACAGCTCGGAGTAGCGGCTTTTACTTTTCAGTTGCTGTTTTTCCCTTTTCGAGTTGTACTTTACTTTCAGTTTGGGTTTGTATTCTGGCCCATTTACTTTTCCGCACTTTCAGTTGTACTCTGCTTGTTTAGTGTTTACTTTCCGCTTGCTTACTCTGTGGTGTTGGTTACTTTTCAAAGGCAATGCCTTCCCTTTTTACTGGGATTTACGCCTTGGTGCTAGTCGCCAGCCCCTGGCCTATGGAAGGCGGGCTTGGGGTAGTCACGGCACGGACCCCGAGGGCGGGTCGTGACAAATAACATGAACAAATAAAGGTATTTATCGATTTGAGCCATTGTATAATAGAGACAAATCAAATTTGAATAGATAAATAAGTGGACACTACCTTGAACATGTAACTCTTGTTATCAATTGTATTCATCCTACATATAGTTGTTCAAATTCCAGAAGTTATTCATATACTCCTAAACACCATTATAGTCATGTGTCACTTATCCTATCAATAATGTTTGAGAGATAAAGTTATAATCTCTTTAGATCAGCCGCACTCCTAAATTCACATAGGATAACCAAAATGTGTCCATGTGTTTCAATATTTTTTTGATATCCTTGGTTCATTAAAAGTTTTAAACTCAACCTCATTTTATCATGGTCACCAAATACTATTTTCCTAGGATGTAATATACCATTGGTGTTTCTTTCACGCATATGATATAACTTCCTACACTAAACATATACATGTTAAATTATCACATGTTAAGTTGAGGTCCCATCATTGGTTAATTTTTTATAAGGGTATTAAACCTTTCACTAAGGAAATTTTGTATACTAACTCCACTGAAAGTCCTTTTGTTAGTGGGTTCACCAAATTTTGGATTGATCTAAAAAAGTCTACAATTAACAAAACATCCTATATCAACCACCTCATATTGTTATGCCTGAGAACAATGTGTCATGATTTTCCATTATAAGTTTTATTGTATTTCCTAGGAAATATTTTATAACTGTCACAATGTATAACAACCAGAGATATTGTCATAGGCCACAATGGTAGATCTTATAAAAGTGATCTAATCCATTTATCTTCCTTTTCAGAAACTGTTAAAGCAACAAACTCAAAATCCATCACAAAGTCTTATATACAAGATTGTTTATTTGAACTCTAAGAGGTCACTACACCTCCAAGTGTAAAAACCCAATCACTTATAGAAGAGTAATCCTCTAGATTAAATATCCATATCACATTGGAAGAACTTTAAAATACCCTTTGGTTTCCAATATAACATATACAGTAATCCATAGTACCCTTTAGATACTTTATTAATCTTTTAACCACATCCCATTGTGGTTTGTATTTATCATATACCTTCTCAACATTCTGAAAACCTATGTAATTTATGGTCTTATACATGGAATGGTATAAATGATACACCCAATAAACATTTTATATTATAGTTAAGAAACATCCCTACCTTGATTTGGTAACATCCTACTCCTAGAAGCATATGGGGTAGAAACTAGTGAATAATCAAATTTTTCAAACCTCTTTAAGACATTTTAAATATAGTGCGATTGAGAAGGTATAATATAATTATTATTTCTAAAAAAATACTACAAAAATAAAATATATTCACCTAAATCGTTCATATCAAAGTTTCTAGATAAAATAGACTTAGCCTTATTTACCTTATTCATATCAGTTACAAATGTAATAATGTCATCAACATATAAATAAAATAACTACACCGAGATTATTATATAACCTACAATAAACATATTTATCAGCTTTGTTAACTGCAAAACCATTTTATAAAATTACTTAATTAATTTCCCATTCCATTTCCTTAGATCTTATTTTAGACCATATATAAACCATGATAATATGTAAATATTTTTTTCTTTACCAGGTACTATGAATCCTAATAGTTGTTCCATATATATTTCTTCATCCAAATAACTATTAAGAATTTTTTCTTAACATCCATTTGGAAAATCTATAAATTATATATGGAAGTTAAAGTGATAATAATTCTAATCAAATTATTACTAGCCACAGGAGAATTAGCATTGAAATAATTAATTCCTTCCTTTTTAGTAAACCCATTAAATACCAATACATATTTATATTTTTTAATTATATTATCAACCTTTTTTTTCATCAAAATACCAAATTACAACCGATAAGTTATGAACCTTGAGGAAGATCAACTGATATCCAAATATTAGTCTTAGTTATAGAGTCTATTTCGTGATTTATAGCTTCCTTTTAAAGAGATGCATATTAAGATGAAATAACCTCATTGAGTTTTTCTGGGTCAACCTCTATATTATGAAAACTAAGGGTTTGTGTAAAAATACTATCTTTAGTTCCTTCCACCAAGTACATATATAAATCATATCCATATATCTTAGTTATCCATCATTGTTTACTTTTAAAACCTCATAAGCTATATCTTCTTGATATACCCTTTTATTATATACAAATTTTTCTATTTGGACTTTCTTAGGTAAATAGGTAAACCAAGATTTATCAGAAAAATAATTTCTTGATTCAATAACTATACTGATAGATACTAAATCATTTGATTCTATAACCATAAATCTATAATCCTTTTAATTCTCCACATATCTAAGAAATATGGTATCAATACCAATTTTACCCAACTTTACCCTTTTTAGGTTTAGGTACTCTTACATTTGTGTGACAATTCCAAACCTTTAAATAATTTAGGTTTGGTTTCATATACTTCCATAATTTATATGAATTCATATCCTTCCCTTTTGTAGAAACCCTATTTAAGATGTAACACATCGTTACTAATGTTTCTCCCCAAAAACATTTTGAGAAACCTAAGATAAACATCATGGAGTAAACCATTTCCATTAATGTTTTATTCTTTCTCTCAGCTACACCATTTTGTCGAGGTGTATAGGGATTTTTCACTTCATGTACGATCCCTCAGGATTCAAACAATAAAGGACTATAGTATTCACCTCCCTTGTTGGATATGAGGAATTTAATTATAATACCACATTGGTTTTCAACCTCATTTTTATAAATACTATATTTATCAATAACTTCATCATCAACATGTACAATATAGACATGAAAAAATATAGACTAATCATCAATAAAAGTTACAAAGTTTCTTTTATTACCAATGGTTTGTATTGCATGAAAATCACATACATCACTATGTATTTATTCAAGCAAATTACTTTTCATTTCATTAGTTGTAATAGGTTTCCCAAATATTTTATTTTCTATGTAAGTTACACAGTTATTATCATTTTTCATCCATTCTAGGTAATAATTATATTTTTTGTCATGTCATGTGTTTTCTTAAAATTAATGTGACCTAAACTATAATTTTATAAATAAAATGTCTCTATAAATTAAGAATAAACAATATTTGCATTTAATTTGTATAATTAATCATATAAGTAACACTTTCTAACAAATATTTCAATTTTGGATAGAGAATAATTATCTGCCTAAAATACCATCTTAATCACATGATTGTTTAACAAGCTCCCTAGGACTAAGGTCTTAAAAACTTTGGGAACATACAAGAAATCATTTAAGGTGAGGATATTTCCCAAGTTAAGAACTAGATCAGCCACTCCCTTCCATTATACATTTATGCTTCCAGAGTTCCCCATGTAGAGTGATATCCCATTTTTGATTAATTTTTTCCTATTGAAGAGAGAAATGTTGTTTCAAACACGTCATGTAGCACCAAAATCGATCCACTAGTAAGAGTTATCCGTGATCACATTCACTTCAAATATCATTTCTATAAAATTCAATTTTGAAGCATTGTTTCCATATTTCCTATTAAGGAGATGAAGGACCCTTTTGAAGTGTCCTGGATTGACACAAAATTATCATGTCTATTTTTTCTTCTTAAATTGTACATTTCCTTTTGAAGGATTCATTGGACATTTTTGACCCTTTGACAATTCATATGGATCCACTCCCTATACTATAAGTTCCTTGCATTTATCATCCTTATTCTAATTTACCTCCACATGATTTTTATATTCCTCATTAATTTGTAGGTAGTTGAGTTACTCATTGAAGGAAATATCTTCCTTGTGTTTTATATAATGTTTAAAAATATTATAAGGGAGATTAAAAATAATGGATGTGACAATGATAACATCATCCATTTTTATCTAGTTTCGGTTAATGGTTTAAAAAATGTGTTGTATTTCATAAAATTTTCTATGGTAGATCTATTTTCTACCATTTTTTATGAAATAAACTCGATTAATATGAATTTTTTATTTTCATATACTCAGTGATGTACTTTTGTCCCAAGGCATATCATATATCTTTTTTTATTATAATATATTGATATGTTTTGAAGGGGCCATTGGTTAATGGGTTCAATAACTACCTTCGCTACAAGGTATCATCATTCTCCCATTTTTTCTTGTGTGGTAAACTTGAAGCATCCCATATTAAAATGTGGGGGTCTTTGAAATTAAGAGAACATGCATTACTTTAAGAGTTTCAAGTACCAAGTGCTTCCTCTTTTTCCTACCCTTGAAGTGATTGTCATAAAATTGTTCAACTTTCATCACTTTTTTGAGCATCGCTATATCCATGTTAATAGAATATACTCTTAAGATTGTTGGTGATATTCATGGATCATAGATATATAAATTTTGGAAGGGGGTATATGGAGCATGTTGAGGCATGTTATATTGCTCCTCCCCTTAAAAGTAGATTCACCCCTACTAAATTAGCAGTATTATGGGTTGTCAAAAATCCTCTTTAGGTTACAATGGTGTTTTGATACTCAACAAAACTAATTTGTTGAGATTGTCCCTTGAAGAAGCTTTTTAAACAAGAGAATAATAAAATGATTTTGTTGGTACACACCAAAAAAATTCCTTTTTTGATTTTAAAATACATTTATAGGAATATCAATTTTTAAGAAGGATTAAAGCATTTGAGAATGATTGAAATTAATTTTCACATCCAATGGGGACTTAATTTTATAGTCATGGAATTACTTATTCAAATAAATCAACATACCCTTTAGAATTAGGTTGATTTATTTCCTAGAAAGGTATGTATTTTCTAGATTTAGTCTTGTTTGTTAGATCACACCTGATCAAATAGGAGGACTATATTTCACCCTCTAGAAAATGAATGTGCCTTCCAATGAACTAATATGTCCATTCCAAACTCTGAGGTATTTTTTGCTAAGTCGGTTGTTTGAATCTGTGTTCTATCACTTCTTCCAGCTTAGGCTGGACTATGAGACCGCTGGCCAAATCAGGTGGAAAGGAGGCGTACATGGGATGAGAAGCCACTGCTTTTTGAAGTTGGTAAATGTGTAAAATGGGATGTAATTGTGATATTATAGGTAAGTCCAAATGATAATCCATCAGACCAATAAGTTTTAGTATTTTAAAAGGTATGTAAAATATGGGGGACATTTTTGACTAATTCATTAGATAAGGGAGTTCTATTTATGAAGGTGATTATTTAAGTACATCTTATCACCGATTAAAAAATATAATGCTCACTGGAACTGGTCAAATTTCTTCTTCATATGAAATTGAGAGCGGCCCAAATGGTGGCATAGTTTCCATAGAGCTTCATCTTGGTCTCTTAGCGCAGTAACCATATCCTTCACTCAAATTTTAGAAGGTGGTAACTGACAAGTGTTCGTGTCAGAAGGTAATAAACAACCTCTAATGGGGTAGTTTTTATGGATGAAAACCAAGAGTTATTATAACTAAACTCATACCATGACAGACAAGGTTTTTTGTTGATTAAATTGTGAAGATAAGTTTCAAGTCCATGGTTTACAACCTCTATTTTCCCATCTGTTTGTAGGTGATAAGATGAAATGAGTTTGAGGGTAGTATCGGTACACTAAAATATTTATATCCAAAGATTACTAATGAAGATAGGATCACGATCACTCACAATAGAAGTAGGGATACCATGTTGATGAATGATTTCACTCATGAAAATTTTAGTGACGCCCTTAGCATTTTAAGGATGCTTCAAATCAATAAAATGAGAATATTTGGATAGCATGTCCACCACTAAAGAAACATCAAAATTGTGGGACCTAGGCAATAAAGAAATGAAATCCATAGAAAAATATCCCCATACCATGTAGGGTATCTCTAATGGTTGTAGGAGACCAGTTGGAGAAAGCATAGAATACTTAGAATGATAAAAAAATGTCACACTGGTAGAAAAACTTCAGAACGTGTCATTTCATTCCAACCCAATAAAAATTTGTAGCTAACCAGTGATAAGTTCTATAAAATCTAGAGTAAACCTGATGAGGAGTATAGTGAAACTCTACCAACAATTTGGGTACCCCCAGAGAAGTAGAAGGAACCACAAATCGATCTTGGTATGTAAGAAGTCCCTAGGAAAAATTAAATCAAGGTTTCATGGGTTTCCCAGCCCGAAGTTTCTGTATAATACACTGGAGATGAGGATTGGTTTGGATACCATTCATGAGAAAACCATTGTCCACCCAAATTGAAAAATATTGAAGTATATGGTAGTATGCATTTTTTTCTCAGCAAGATAAAGAATTAGCTACTACATTTTCATAACTGGTTTTAAATTTAACCTCAAGATGTTATCCCAAAAGTTTAGAAATATAATTTTGTTGGTCCACATAGGTGATACATTGGTGTAACAAAAACATGAGGTTTTAGTGGTCAAACAAAACTACAAAAGGATGACCCAAAAGATAAGTCCTCCAATGAAAATTTTTTATCACCAAATCCAAAATTTATTTTTCATATGTTGATTTTTTGAGGGTTGTGGCTTCCAAATATTTACTAAAATAAGTGGTGGTATGTCAATTCAACATTAGAACATTGTTGACAACATGGCCAAAATCATCACATTCAATATCAAAATTTTCTGAAAAATAAATAAAATTTAAAACTTATGTAGTGGTAATGGACTATTTCAAGCAATCAAAGGCATCTTGGGAAGCAGATTACCAACCAAACAGATCCTTCCTCATCAAAATAGTGAGTGATTAGGCTATTTTTCCATACCCCTAGATAATTTTTTGGTAATAGCCTGTAAGACCAAGAAAACCATGTACTCCCTTAGCTGAAGAAATTTGGGTCCAATCCAAAACCACTCAAACTTTATAAGGGTCCACATAAACTCTCATTGAAGAACTAATATTCCCTAGGTATTCTTATTCCTATTGAGAAAAAAACATTTTTTTCAGATGGTGACAAAATAATTATCACAGAGTAATTCCAAAACAGCCCAGAGGTGTACTAAATGAATCTGTTGTGGTTGGTGACAGAAGAATTATCAGAGAGTAATTCCAAAAAATCCCAAAGATGTGCTAAATGAACCTACTAATAAAAATTGTAGATAAATATTTCATCAAAAAATATCAATAAGAACTTATATAAGAAAAGGTGGAGCAAATCATTCATAGTGTATTGGAACATTTAAGGGGGTTTGGTTAATCCAAAAGGCATAACCAAGAATTCTTAATGTCCATTGAGTGTGGAATGATAATTTTTTCAATGTTATTCTTCTCAATATGAATTTGATGACTACTATATTTCAATTCAATATTGGAGAAAAAAGATACACCCTCATAGATAAACTCATCCAAAATTTGGATGGGAAATGTATCTGGTATTGTGATTTAATTTAGGGCATGATAATAAACACAAATCCACCATGAACCATCCTTCTTTTTAACAAACATTGAACCAAAAAAATAACTTGAACTATTATGGATAATTCTCTCCTACAGCATATTTCCAACCTTCCATTTAGTTTCTATTTTCTAGAATTATGGATAATGATAAAGTTTTACAGCCACAGGACCCTATGTTTTCTCCAAACCGATCATATATACCCACTGAAAAATTAAAGGCAAACCACTTTGAGTTAGTGAAAACTTCCTGGAATTTAAATAAAAGTTCTTGAAGAGAAAAATGTTGGGAGGTATAAAATATATGTCATGACCCCCTCCCCAAAAAGTGTACCTCTCCTGGGCCAACAATGTGAGAAGGGAGATAATGACCCCCGAGTCCCACCTCCAGTAGGCCCCGAGTTGGCGACTAGCACTGAGGGTATAGTATCACACAAAATGGGAGGCATTTCCCTCTAAGATAATACATGCAGAAGACAGAGATAAGATAGACATCAATCAACTCCAACTCAGACTACAGTATAAACGAAAACCCAAGTACACATATGAAATGTCATGCAGAAGTACTACAACTGAAAAAGGAAAAAACTACAAGTATCTAACAGAAAGTAAAAACAACAGAAACCACCAGCCTAAATAGCTCCTATAGCCCCAAGCTAGTAGAAACCAGTTTGATCTCAAACCTTCTCCAATTTACCTAAAAATAGTTTAGATATACATAGGGTGATTATAAAAGTATACTTAGTAGGGTCCTCCCTGAATCCTCTCGTGCAAGAGTAGAGAAAACATGTTAAATCATATTGAACAACAAGTGAAACTAACTCATCACCTAAACAGGTATACTAAGTTCCCAACCTCACCATGGCTACTCTCACCAAGTAACGCATACAAGAATATATCATATAACAAATAATATCAAGGGTACCCCACTATTACTTCCCCACTGGTTTGCTGCTTTTCAAGAGCATATACCCATCCTTCCTTGATAATATAAACATAGAAAGCATGTGGCAAACCCCACGTTTCTTTGCCTCTTTTAGAAGAAGGGTAATTAAGACCAGCTGCCTTGAGCAGTGGGGAAAAGTAAACCAGATAAACAACCAATCAAAATTAACAAACATCAAATAATCACATCCATCCCAATCCATCATCCCTAGTGTCCTCCTTGACACCCACACGCATAAACTGATGCATCTCGCCACTCTAGGAAATATCTACTACCACAACCAAAACAGCCTCCATGCCTCCACATATTACCACAACCATCCAGGCTCACATTAAAACACAAGCATCAGTAAAACAAACATATTCACAACTGGGCTCTTGGCCCTTAAACAAACAAGAGGGTAACTCAGAACCCTACAAGCAATTATGTTTTAACAACCACCGGTTATTTAATCCATATTGGGTTAACCGATTTATTATTCGTTGGTTCCAAATTTGGGAAACCTAACCAGTAAGTTATCACAAATAAATAAACATGACTACTACACTAATTTTATTAACATAAAATTACAACAAGAACCAGATTCATTTTCATGCCTCTTTATCTTTAGCCGACAATTATCAATTAATCCTGGTTTACGTTCTTTACCGATTTCCATCAAGAACAAATAGAAAAGCAAAGAAAGCATAGATATCACACTATCTAGAAAAACAAGAGGCAATAACATACGATCGATATCAATTTATTTATCTGGTTAAAATATTTATTATGTCAACTCTATTGTCATCTAGTGGGATTAAACATGCTAACAATATAGTTTCACGTAAAATAAAGAGAAGCAACGAATCCCCTACCTCAAATAGTTCCTCACGTTCTTTATCCACACAATGGGTCACGATCCTCCTCTCGCGACAACTGCATCCACCCGAGGATTCCACAGTACGACAGCACCAACCAAACCCCAAGAAAAACCCCATTAGAAGAATGGATATTACATACTATAACATGGAAACGAGAAACAGGAGGAGATGATCCCCAAACGAACGACTACAAAACATACCTTATATCGAAGATTGACCGATATAGCTCGGTTGCATCAAAACAGAGCAGAACCGATCTGAGGAGTAAAGTTTGATTGTGTAACGCCTATGGGAAGGATTGAAATGTTCTAGAGTCTCATAGCTGAGAACAAAGAGGAAGAACAAGGGAGGATGAAATCATGTACCTTTTGAAGATTTAATGGGGTGAAAATTTAAGATACGCTTAATTCCCCATTAAAATCAGATATCATTAACCCACGTGGTTTGACCAAGTAAAAACATCCCGAGCCATAGGAATAATTAATATAGGATTTATGGCATTTGAATCGACCTTAAGAGTCCTTAAAATAAGGCTTTAAATGTATTTTACTTCAAAGGAAACGTCAAAGGGGGGAAATTGTAGGAAGCTGGAAACACTGTTCACATACTCAAAATTTGGAAAAGGAAAGAAAAGGTAACTATTAGACCTCAATGTTAGAGGTTATCGATAGACCTCACTATTAGAGGTTACCGATATACCTCACCATTAGAGGTTACCGATAGACCTCACCGTTAGAGGTTACCGATAGACCTCACCATTAGAGGTTACCGATAGACCTCACCATTAGAGGTTACCAATAGACCTCACTGTTCTGGAAACACTATACACCTACCATTCTGGAAACACTATTCACTGAACCTCACCAATAGAGACACTGTTCACTGAACCTCATCGATAGAAACACTATTCACTGAACCTCATCGATAGAAACACTATTCACTGAACCTCACCGATAGAAACACTGTTCACTAAACCTCACCGATAGGAACACTGTTCACTGAACCTCATCACTAGGAACATTGTCCACTAAACCTCACTGATAGTAACATTGTTCACAGAACCTCATCGATAGGAACACTGCTCACTGAACCTCATCGATAGAAACACTGTTCACTGAACCTCACCGATAGAAACATTGTTCACTGAACCACATCGATAGAAACATTGTTCACTGAACCTCACCGATAGAAACACTATTCACTGAACCTCGCTGATAGAAACATTATTCATTGAACCTCACCGATAGAAAAATTGTTCAGTGAACCTCACCGATAGAAACACTGTTCACTGAACCTCACCGATAGAAACACTGTTCACTGAACCTCACCGATAGAAACATTGTTCACTAAACCTCACCGATAGAAACATTGTTCACTGAACCTCGCTGATAGAAACAATGTTCACAGAACCTCACCGATGAAAACACTCTTCACTGAACCTCACCGATAGAAACATTTTTCACTGAACCTCACTGATAGAACACTGTTCACTGAACCTCACTAATATAATACTGTTCACCTACCATTATAGGTTACTGATAGAACTTTTCACCGATGAAATTGTCCAAAAAATTGGAAATTTGGAAAAGTGTTGGGGATAAGTCACATTGACCTCTCGGAACACCTCAAACACCATGTTTTTACGAAATAATGGATCGGAGAGGTCCGGGCCATTACATC
Source organism: Viscum album (assembly GCA_963277665.1). Taxonomy (NCBI): domain Eukaryota; kingdom Viridiplantae; phylum Streptophyta; class Magnoliopsida; order Santalales; family Viscaceae; genus Viscum; species Viscum album. The sequence continues at coordinate 830,834,026 of OY728120.1, forward strand.
AGATACCTCTCAAAACATTCTCGTCCTCCATAATTCAAAACCCACCAAAAGAAATGGGGCCTGAAAACCACCCATCAAGATACCTCTCAAAAGAGAGAAAGCCACAAAGCAACAAAAGAAAAAAATCATAAATAAAACATGGAAGTTCTAACCATAAACGGAACATCGTTACATGAAAAGAGTTAAAAATCAAACAACTCTGGGTACTGAGCATGAATCTTTGACTCACGTTCCTAGGTACTCTCCTCCATGCCACCGTGTTTCCACAAGACATGAACTAAGGGGATAGAATGCTCGTGCAACACCTTCTTCTTGCGATCTTGGATCTCCACAGGTCGCTCCTCGAAGGTTGCATCATCATCAACATCGATCTCTCCCCAATAAATGATGTGACAATCATCATAAAGATAACGACGGAGCTGTAATACATGGAAAACATCATGTATCTGACCCATCAGAGGGGGAAGTGCTACTCGATACACCACAGCTCCAACACGAGCTAACACTTCGAAAGGCCCAACAAACCGGGGCGAAAGCTTACTTCCATGACCAAACCTTCACTGCCCACGATGGGGAGTCACCTTCAGAAACACATGATCCCCAACATCAAATTCCAAGGGTCTACTCCTTTGATCATCATATTATTTCTGACGATATTGCGCTATCTTCATCCTCTCATGAATCACCTGGACCATCTCTGTTGTATTCTGCACTAGTTCTGATCTGATAATTGCCAACTCTCCAACCCCAGTACATCACAACAGAGAACGGAAATGCCATCCATACAAGACTTCAAATGGCGCCATACCGATGGTGGAGTAAAAACTATTGTTGTAAGAGAACTCCACCAAGGGTAAGTGCCTTACCCATGAGCCTCCAAAATCAGGAACACAAGAGCGTAACATGTCTTCAAGAGTCTGGATGGTTCACTCTGTCTGACCATCCGTTTAAGGATGAAAAGCAGTGCTAAGGAATAGTTGAGAACCAAAAGCATGTTGGAGACCTCTCCACACCCTGGAGGTAAAACTAGGATCTCGATTAGTAATGATCATCTTAGAGACTCCATGAAGTCTCACCACCTCCTCTAGATACTGCCTCGACAAAAATTCCATTGATCTTGACTCCTTGATTGCTATGAAGTGGGCCGATTTTGTTAAACGATCCACTACCACCCAAATAGCATCATGTCCTCTCTGAGCTCGAGGTAAACCAGTAACAAAGTCCATTGAGATGTTCTCCCACTTCCACTTAGGAATCTCTAATGGCTAGAGAAGACCACTTGGAACACAGTGTTCGGACTTCACCTTCTGACAGACTAAACATCGAGACACAAACTCCGCAGCTGCACGCTTCAGCCTAGGCCACCAAAAATGACTCCTCAAGGATCGAAACATATTTGTCAAGTCAGGATGTACTGCTAAAGGATAACTATGGAACTCTCTGACAACCGTCTCGCGCATCGTCAAGGGAACAAAAAGCCTTCCATGATACAACACTTGGTGTTGTTCATCCTCCGACCAACCATTAGGGGCCTCACCACAAACAACTCTGTCTCTCCAAACCTACACCTCTAAATATCCCAACTGGGACTCTTCCACCTTCTCCATTAGGTATGACTGTACCGTCATTTGAAAAAGGAAAACTCTACACCAAACTTCTTCTATATCAAGATGCAACGCTGACAGTTCTTCCATTACTCTCCAGGAATCACCGAATTAACGCACAGCATCACTATGTGACTTTTAGCTCAGCGCATCATCTACAACATTCCCTTTTCTAGGTTTATATGATATTTAGAAGTTGTATTCCTACAAGAACTCCAACCACCAACGTTGTGGTGAGTTCAAGTCATTCTAGGAGAAAACATACCTCAAACTCTTATGATCGGTGAAAACCACAAAGCACTCACCAATGAGGTAATGTCTCCACAAATTTAGAGAAAACACCGTGGATGTCAACTCAAGATCATGGGTGGAATAGTTGCGTTCATGGGGATGAAACTAACGAGACCCATAAGAAACAATTGACCTCTAATTTATGAGAACACAGCCTAGCCCTAGATGTGAAGCATCACAGAAAACATCAAACTGAACTCCCTCAGCTGGAAGACAAAGGATTGGATCACTTACTAACTTCTCCTTTAGATACTTGAAAGCTGCCTGACACTGATCAGTCCATATAAATTCCTGATCCTTCCTGGTCAAAGCTGTAAGAGGATTTTTCAACTTGTGATAAATTGGCTACGAACCTCCTATAGTTGCCTGCGAGACCAAGGAAACTTCGCACCTCTGAAACTATCTTGGGGGATGCCCAAGACACAACTGCTTCTATATTCGATGGATCCACAGCTACTCCATGTTGGGACAAAACATACCCTAATAAACGGACTTCTCGATCCCAAAACTCACACTTTGACAACTTCCCAAATAGCTGATGTTTACGAAGAACTCTCAAAATGACTTGTAGATGCTCTGCATGCTCCTCTTCGGATGTGGAGTACACAAGCATGCCGTCGATGAAAACTACTACGAACTTGTCCATGAACTCATGGACCACAGCATTCATCAATCCCATGAATATAGCAGGAGCATTTGCCATTCCAAACGGCATTACAAGGAACTCATAATGACCATGATGAAAATGGAAAGCAGTCTTTGGGATATCCTTATCCTTCACACGCATCTGATGATATCTTGACTGCAAGTAGATATTTGAAAACCAACTTTGACCCTTAAGTTGATTGAATAAATCATCAATCCACATAATAGGATAGCAATTCTTTATTTTCACTTTGTTTAAGTGACGATAATCGACACACAACCGAAAACTACCATCATCCTTCTTCACGAACAAAACCGGTGCACCCCACAGTGACACACTTGGCCAAACAAAACCACACTGTAACAGACCATCAAGCTGTATACGTAGATCTCGTAACTCAGAAGGGGATATCCTATATGGAGACATAGATATAGGAGATGCTCCTGGCTGTAGCTCAATCCCAAACTCGATCTCTCATCGAGGGGGTAATGTTGCAACCTCTTCTGGAAAGACATCAGGGTACTCCTCTACGACCCTAGGAAATGCCAACTGATGAACCTCTTAAGAACTCAGCATCATCTCAACCATCATGGATGGTATGGATGGAACGCGCCTATGACCCATCTGAGGATCTCTATCACCAAAAAACACCACTTTCTCTCCATCTGCACCAATGAAGACAACCTTCTTCCTGAAGCAATCCACGATAGCCTACACTGAATACAACCAATCCATGCAGAGGATGACATCATATGGTTATATTCTTAAACATAGAAAATATCCCCAAGAGCGGTGTTGCCCCAACACTATCTCACAGTCTCTACATACTTCAAACAATTCACCTCGACCTCCAACTGGCATAGTCAACGCTAAGGTAACTAGTAGCCTCTCTACCTCAAGTCCCAAAGCATGGACAAGGGTAGGTGATATGAAGGAGTGTGTCACTCCTAAATCAAACAAGGAATACACCAAGGTAGAAAACAAGAAAATGGTACCTCAAATGATGTTTGGCTCACCTGGAGCTAGCAACGCTAGAGCATGAAGCTGACCACGACCTCCTCCATGGCCTCTCTGACACAGATGATAACCACCACCACGGTCGCGCTCTACTTTCTGAGGACGGGGAGTGTCATGGGGTTGTCCTCTGCCTGCCCCATCTAACCTCTACTGATCTAAAGCTGGTGCAACCGGCTGTTGCTTCCTCGGTTGGAACTGTCTCAATGGAGGAACCTGGAGAGTAGTGCCTGGTGCACGATGGTCGCTCTGAAAGGTCAGGCACTCCCGCTGCTGATGACCATGACCACCACAAGAAAACCAAGTGCTTGATCCCTTGTCATAGGCCTGATATTTTCTTCCATTAGAGAAACGAGATGTGAAGGGTTGGGACCTACCCCCAACTGAACGAAAACTCTTCTGCCCTGAAAACCGAGAACATCGAACCACAGCTCTTCTTTGTGAGGAATCATCTCGATTCCCCTCTCATGATTCTCCTGTCCTGGCCAAAGTCCTCTTGACAACCTCATCCCTCGCTAGAACCTCAAGATATGTTTTCAGAATAAATGGGGTGACCTGGCGCTGGATCTCTGGACGCAAATCCTCCTCGAAATGTCTCACCCTGGCCTCCTCATCTGGAAACAGTTCCGAAGCATATCGTAAAAGATTTCTAAAACTAATCCCAAACTATCGAACACTGGAGCTCCAATGTAGAAGGGTAAGAAGTTCTGGGCAACTGAATGCCTTCACGGTTGAAGAAAGAAACTTGACAATAAAACTGTCTCGAAACTCCTCCCATGAGATCGCTGACACCTCACGGTCCCCGAGGAACAAGAACCACCACTGCCTCACTGCTCCACACAGCATCGTCACAACCAAGGACACCCAGTGCTCCTTATGAGCACGAATAGAACTGAATACGATCTTGACCTCCTCTAACCAGTCTTCTATAACTGCATTTGAAACGGACCCCTTATACTTCTATAGACTCTAGTGCTGAAACTCTCAGAGTGTCTTCCTCCAAGTGTCTTCGTCGTCAACCTCTACGATGCGGTGATCTATTGTAACATCCTGATGGAAATTTTTTGTGCAAATCTGATGAGGACGTCGACCTGGAGCCATACCTATAAAATAAAAAACTGTTAGAGATCCTAAACCTGGAATATGGAAGACTCAATATTAATTTATTAATTATTTTCTTTTATTAATCTTAGGTTAACCTATTCCAAGGTCTACCCATTAAAACATTGGCACAAAGAAGAATGATGCATGATCCTTTCCAAGGTCTCTACCATACAACTAGTATCACCTTGTTTAGTAGCCATTATAAACATAAAGTTTCGTTCATCAGATCATAGGGGGCCCTAAACGTCTATTTCTTAGTCGGTCTCCATTGTTTACCTCCCTTGCTAAACATGAATGACACTTTTGCCCTACCAACACATGCAACCTCACCTGTGCCTAACTCCAAACTCCATCCTATCCCTCTACCAGACCTCTGATACCACTCTATCACGACACCCTCCCCACAATGTGTACCCCTCCTGGGCCGGCAATGTGAGAAGGGAGATAATGACCCCCGATTCCCGCCTCCAGTAGGCCTCGGGTTAGTGACTAGCACTGAGGGTATAGTAACACACAAAATGGGAGGCATTACCCTCTAAGAGAACACATACATAAGAGAGATATAAGATAGACACCAATCAACTCCAACTCAGAATATAGTATAAACGAAAACCCAAATACACATATGAAATGTCATGCAGAAGTACTACAACTGAAAGGGTAAAAATACTGCAAGTACCCAAAAGAAAGTAAAAACAACAGCAACCACCAGCCCGAATAGCTCCTATAACCCCAAGCTAGTAGAAACCAGCTTGATCTCCAACCTTCTCCAAGTGACCTGAAAAACATTTTAGATATACATAGGGTGGGTATAACAGTATACTCAGTAGGGTCCTCCCCTAAGCTTCTCGTGCAAAAGTATAGAAAGCATGCTAGATCATGATGAACAATAAGTGAAACTAACTCATCACCTAAACAGGTATACTAAGTTCACAACATCACCATGGCTACTCTCACCAAGTAACACATACAAGAATATATCATATAAAAAAAATATCAAGGGTACCCCACTACTACTTCCCCACTGGTTTTCCACTTTACAAGAGAATATACCCATCCTTCCTTGAGAATCTTAACACGGAAAGCACGTGTCATACCCCGCGTGTCTTCGCCTCTTTCGAAAGAAGGGTAAGTAAGACCAGCTGCCTTGAGCAGTGGGAAAAATTAAACTAGATAAACAACCAATCAAAATTACCAATCATACAAAAATCACATCCATCCCATTCCATCATCTCTGGCGTGTAACACCCCAAGCTTCTACGGTATGTTTCCCTTTGAATAATGTAATAGCGTGTGTCGTACGCAACATCGAGTTCTAACACACACCACAACCGATCAAACTAGCCGTTATGAATAGTAATACCTACTTTTTGAAATTATATATATTTTATATTTCAAAATGGACTTCATTTTTGGATTTGGAATATCAAAATTATCCTAAGTTGAATTTTTGGTATTTTTCTGAGAACTTCCAATTTTTATAAATAGTGAAAAATACTTAAAAAAACTTTTTTAATCAAAATGGTTTATAGTGATAAATTATATTATTGAGTGGTTTTAAAGTATAATTAGAATATATTTTTACTATTTTATCCAATGGTGTTCATTATAATTAATTTCACTTTGAAATTGGACATAAACAATTGTCAATCTTTTGATATATATTGTTTCTTAAAAACACGCTATTTGTTGTGACAGCGGGAATTAATTATAAAATTAATTAATGCAAATTATATGTTTGTAATTTTTTAAAATAGACATAATTTTTTAATTTGGAATATCAATTATAGCTTAGGGTGAAATTTTGGCATTGTTTAGAAAAACTTCAATTTTTGATGAATAGTGAAACCACTAAGTGGTAGTTAAAAAACTGAATTTTTCATAAAACTTTATTTTACCACTTCTGTGAATGGAATTTCAAAAATCCGAGAAACAAGGTTAATATCAAGTACTAAAATGTGGTTCAATGAGATGAAAATAATTTTTGGGGAATAGTAACTTTTTACTTTTATTTACCACGGTTAAAAGTAAATAGGGTAATTAAGGGTAAAAATGATATTAATATTACCCTAACACATATCCTAATTCTATTGGAAAAGTTTATCTTGACCAAAAACAACCTTAGGCATAAAATATTATCATTTAGGTCCACTTGGATTAGATTAGGACATTTATTATTATTTAATTCAAAGAAGAGTTAAAAGGGTTAAAATAAAAGTTTATTTACTAAAACATTTTTAATATAGGGTTATACATAAGATAAATTAGATTTTAAATATTAATTAAAATCTAAAAATATTTCCTACATAATGATATTTTATTTATAATTTTTAGACATTAAATAATTTAATTTATTTATGACACAATGATGATGCAATATTTACCATAATAGTGAAAGATTAAAATAATTGATTCTATAAATACCCAAATAAATATAATTTGAGAATTTTAATGAATTAAAATAATTTTATAGGATACTATGACATATTATGATTGATTTAATTGACTTTGTTAAAACTAATCATTCTGTTATGATTTTCACAAAAATCAATTTTCCAAATAGTGTCAAAATTGACATAAAAGAGTTTTTAAAACAAATATTATACTATTAACTGATATTAAATTCCTAAAAATCTAATGTTCGGCCAAGAGACTTATATCATGATAGTTGTATCATTAATGGACCACATGGGGGTCTCTTGGAAGTATATAGTAAGTTTATTAACCATATAATATAAAAATACAAAGAGACATTGTAAAAGTGAAACTAATTAACTAAGAGTTAATACTTAAAGATAAGGTTAATATAGTAACCCAAACCTGTCTAAATTATATTGGTTGAGTGGTTTTCGACCCATCCCCATCTTAACCTTTAAATAATTCACTTTGGAACCATTAGAAACCGAATATGAATTTATTATAAAATAATATTTCTAGCTTTTCCAAAGGTGCCCCTCACCCCTCTTATAAAAGGGCACTCTCCCTTCTCATTTACTCACACCTTCAAAGCCTTTTGGTTTGGAAAACCTCTGCCCAAATACTCTCTAAACGTCCCTCAATTCATCCTAGAGGCCTTACTTTAGTCATAAATCCAACTTAAGGAGCCCTTTTGATCAAATCAAAAGAAAGAACCCGAAGAAGAGGTAATGATTTCACCACCCTTTTCCAAGTTCCTTTCCTCTTCCACTTCTTCTTTCTTTGTTATTCACATTCTAAAATAATTAATCCAGTATCTTCTATATACTGTAATATTATTATAAATATGGTACAACCATATTCAGTATTATATCCATCCTTTGAATGACATGTCACCATACGTGCGTACGTACGGCTTACCATCTCCACGTCGTGGTGTAATTGTTATTCAATAAATTATTATTTGGATGGGTATAATAATGATGTGTAACTCATTTAAATAATAAATATAACATGATAATGATTCTGTATATATGATATACCATCCAATTATATATTATTTTAATATCAAAATAATGATATTGTCGCTCGTGCGTACGTACGGACTACCGTCTCCACGAACGCGATAAGATTCATTCTCCATCATATCCATTCAAGTATAATTATCATTTGATGATTAATAATAGTATCTCAGGACTTGATATCATTCTGTATATGATTAAGATAAAACCTATCCATGACAAACAAATCTTATGTAACAAAACATATAAAAGAAAACGAGTAAATTAACACCCGAAACAACGATAATACAAAGATATTATTAACAAATCAATGTTAAAAGATCATATATGATATCATATTAATGTATATGATTCTTGTATAATTTAATAAAAATTATTTCACCATTATAAAGGAGTTTAACCTACCCCAACCAAGGAAAAGTACAAGGTAAGGGTTTATTTCTCAATCTCTTCATTATCCGAGGTTGTTTATACGTAATAATCTACTGGGACTTCTTTATCATCCACATCCATGTTTCTTAAAAATGTATTTCAAAACATTTTTACTATTTACAATAATATGGTTTAAAGTCAATTATACCCTTGTTTGACTTTTTATAAGATTTTTATAAAAGAATCTTTCTGTCGTTTTCCAAACAAGGTGCTTTTTAACCTTTTCAATAGAATTAAGGTAAGAATGTTTTTTTTAACTTATACGGCGGGTGCGGCTATTTTCAACCGTTATAAAATCGTCGAAGCTTCCCTTAAAAACTTATAAGAATATTTTCAAAGAAAATGTTTTATTTTATATGAATCTTAAATGATTTCAAAATAAAAAGAGATATTTCTCTAAAAAGAGTTTTGATTTCATCTATGTCAACATCCTTTGATGGATTTTAAGCTTATTTGAAGCTGATTTATTATGAAACAAAACTTACATATTGTATTGAAGTTTTTGTGAGATGTTTGACTATGGATATGTTATTTTTATACCCTTCATGGTATATGGTGAAAGTATTGACATTTCGTATGCTAGTTTTAATACGAATGTTTATGTTATGTTTAAACATTTTCATATGGGAATACATTGGACTTAATATGTGACGGGTGGAGCCTTCTATAGCTCCTCGATGCATCGGTAGGTCTCATGAGACAAACTAGTGTCTTGGAACAAGGCCTTGGCAAAATCTTATTTGTAGTCTTGGCACGAGGCCTTGGCTATGTGGTTATGATAGTCTGGCATTATGCATTCCATCATTATGAAAGTAGTTATTGATATTGCATGTGATTATTCGATTAGTAGAATATCCATGTGAATAAGTAAATGGAATTATTTCATTTTTTCCATACTATGTTGAAGTTCATGTTTAAAAGGCTTTTGTTTTAGTTATACATTGCCTTAAATGTTTATTCTTGTTTATGAAAGTTTCCTCTATATTGTTATCCTTACTGGACATTTGAGCTCACCCCTTTTCTATGTTTTATTTTTCCCAGGATGTGATGAAGTAAATTATGAATGACCTGTAGGGATATTATGAGGGGATAATAGTGTGGACTATGGAGACAATATTTTATTGTAGTAGTTTTTCATTTTATGATGTAATGTAAAAATTTATGAATATATCTAGTGTTTCCAAGGCTACTAAACCAATCAGTCTTTAGAGATTTGATCTTTCTTGTGATCATGCCAATGTTATGTAATAATGCACCGACTCTGGGTAACTGGGGTCCGGGCGTTACAGTTGGTATCATAGGAAGTTTAGTACAAACCTTGGAAGCTAGATTTAGATAAACTCTGATTAGAGCACGTAGACCTAAGATGAACTTTGAGGATTAGTATAGAAGAACTTCCTAGAATTTTGGTATTGTAGAGATTTTGTGAGTTTTATGAGCAATACATCCCTGTCTGGATACGAGCAGGTAGAGGCGGCTCTGGAACAGATGTACCTAGGGGTGAAACCTGAAAACACCGCTTTGAGCTAGACTCAAACGGGAACTGGTGCACGACAACGGGCCTTGCTGCACTCTTGGTTACGACACTCCCGGGGGATATTCTTAGGATAACTCTCATTTTCTTTAAAAATCATTATGAAGGGTTTATGAGTATATACTTCCTCAAAGAAAACATTTTTATGATTATGGATTATATCCATAAATAGTTCTATTTATGTTAAGTGTTTTATAAGTATGGAATTATGTACTTTTATTCACAAACTGATCTAGCTTATTCCATTGTTTAGACATGGTGCCTAGTGGAAGAAATGGAAACCGTATCAATGCACGCACTCCATGTAGGGATTTCCCTCCTGCTCAAGATATTTATAGTGGAGCTGGTGATGCAACTGGTGCCGATCAGCTAATCACCATACTGGGAAAACTCACTCAGGTTATGAATGATAACCTTACCCGTATGAAGCACCCTGATCCACAGCGTGGAGGATCAATGTTAGATCGATTCATGAGGTAACAACCACTAACATTCAATTGGAGTACAAATACCTTAGTAGATGAGCAATGGATAAATTCCCTAGAGAAAATATTTTAGGCTTTGGGGAGTAGTGAAAGGGAAAAAGTTATCACGGTAGTTTACCACCTCACTGGAGATACTGATCAATGGTGGTCATTGATACAAAACATGAAGTAGGATGATGAATTATCAAATATGGAATGGAGGGAGTTCAAAGATCTGTTTTTAGAAAAATACTTTCCTCGTGACCATCGAGCAAATATGTAAAGGCAATTTCTGAGTCTGAGACAAAAGGAGGATGAGAATGTTGCAAAGTATGAGGCTAACTTTACAAGGTTAGCAAGGTATGCTGGAGATTATATACATAACCCAAGAAGTAAGATTGATCGTTTATTTGATGGGTTAAAAGCATTTCTACATCTAGCATTAGTCTCACAATCCTTCTCATCGTACGAAGACATTGTCTCATGTGCTATCAAGACAGAGAAAGAATTATCTAAGTCTTATGACTTTAAAGCAAAGAAAGAGAAGAAGAGATCTTCTGATCAATCTGGGAATGTAAATAAGGGGAAGAATGGAAAGGTTTAATATCCATGATGTGGTAAATGTGGGAAGAAACACCTCGGTACTTGCTTAAAGGGAATGGGTGTCTGTTACAAGTGTGGTGAAAAAGGCCACCAAGCTCGTGAATGCAAAGGGAAGAAGGAAGCTACCAATGTTCAATGCTACAATTTCAGGGAGATGGGACATTATGCAAATGAATGTCCTAAGCATCAGGGGAAATTACCTTAGAAAAGTCCAAGGGATCAAGGCCAAGCTTATGCTATCACTACTGCTGAGGTAGAAGCTCCGAAAGACGTGGTGGTAGGTAATTTAATGGTTTCCTCAAGTTTAGAAAATGCATTATTTGATTCTGGATCATCACATTGTTTCATATCTTCCCAGTTTGCTAAGAAAATTAGATATTTCCAATTTGATTTAACAAGGGAGTTGTCAGTTAAAACTCCTAATGGAAGTATCATTGCAACAAAGTTTTGTGAATCAGTCCCCATTAGAGCACATAAATGTTCTTTATCCACTGATCTCATAGTCATACCTATGATTTAGTTTGATATAATCCTCGGTATGGATTTTCTTTCGGACTATGATGTGAATATTTATTGTAAGAAGAAGGAGGTTAAGATTTTTGATGATGATGATAAGGAACACCTTATCTTTAGAGAAGAATCATCACCACCTAATTCTTATCTAGATCCACCCCCAGTAGCTCAACTAAATTCAATTATTTGGGAGGAAGAGGATGAAATTACAGTGGGTGAGGAAAGGAATGTTCAAATAGAGGATGTACCTGTTGTTAAAGAATATGTAGATGTGTTTCCGGACGATTTACCTGGACATCCTCCAGAACGAGAAGTTGATTTTTCCATTGATTTAATTCCTGGATCAAGGCCTATATCGAAGACACCTTATAGAATGGCCACTGTAGAATTAGTTGACCTAAAGAAACAACTAGAGGAATTGAGTAATAAGGGATTTATTCTCCCTAGTGTTTCTCCATGGGGATCCCCTGTTCTTTTTGTTAAAAAGAAAGATGGATCTATGAGGTTATGTATCGACTATAGGGAGATCAATGCTATAACCATAAAGAACAAGTATCCTCTACCTCGCATTGATGATTTATCTGACCAAATGCATGGAGCTCAATAATTCTCAAATATTGACCTTCGATCTGGATACCATCAGTTGTGTGTGAAGAAGGAAGAAATTCCGAAGACAGAATTTCGAACCATGTATGGGCATTACGAGTTTACAATAATGCCTTTTGGATTGACTAATGCACCCTCTGTATTCATGGATCTGATGAATAGAGTTTTCAAGGAATATCTCGATCAATTTGTGGTGGTATTTATTGATGATATCTTGGTATTCTCCAAAAGCTACGAAGATCATGAAAATCACTGGCGCATTATCCTGAAGACTCTGAGAAGACATGAATTATATGGGAAGTTTAGCAAATGTGAATTTGGGCTTCAGGAGATTTCTTTTCTTGGCCGTATTGTCTCTAAAGATGGAATCTATGTTGATCCTTCTAATACCAAGGCAATCCAAGAATGTCCAGCACCTACGAGTATAACTGAGGTACGCAGTTTTATTGGTTTGGAAGGTTATTATCGACGTTTCGTCCAGAATTTTGCCCGATTGGCTAACCCATTAACGAATATCACACGTAAAGGGGTTAAATTTGTTTGGAAAAAAGAGTGTGAAGAATTTTTCTAAGAACTAAAGATAAGATTATTCAATGATCCTATATTGAATCTACCATCGGGGAATGATGGGTTCATTATTTATAGTGATGCATCGAAGAAAGGACTTGGTTGTGTCCTTATGCAGAATGATAGGGTTATTGCCTATGCATCACGATAGTTGAAAATTCATGAGAAAAACTATCCTACTCATGATCTCGAGTTAGCAGCTATGATATTTTCTTTCAAGATATGGAGGAACTACCTCTATGGTGAAAAATGTGAGATTTATATTGATCACAAGAGTTTGAAGTATATTTTCTCACAAAAAGAACTCAACATGAGGCAAAGGAGATGGCTTGAATTACTCAAGGATTAATATTGAACGATACACTACCACCCGGGGAAGGCAAACAAGGTGGAAGATGCTTTGAGCAGAAAAGACCTTGGAGTTTTGAACAATATGAGAGTTAAAAGGGATCCAATTTTCATGGATCTAGTGAAGATGGACATGGGAATAACCAGGGAAGGTGAAACATCAATTATTTTTCAAATGGTTGCCAAACCATCTTTACTAGAAAGGATTAAGAGTTCTCAGACCGATGATGAAGAATTTCAAAAGAAGATTAAAGCTGTGAATGATGGGAGATTGAGAGACTTTGTGTATGAATATGGAATTTTGAAATTTGGGAAGAGACTTTGTGTTCCCGATATACCTGATCTAAAAAGGGAATTGCTGGATGATGCTCATAGTTCCAATTTCTCTATACACCCTGGGAGCACCAAAATGTATAGAGATTTGAAGGAACATTTTTGGTGGGACAACATGAAGAGGTAGATTGCTGATTTTGTGTCAAGATGTATGGTTTTTGAACAAGTGAAAACCAGAAGGCAACAGCCTGGAGGAGTCATGCAACCTCTTCCCATACCGGAGTGGAAATGGGACAATATTACGATGGACTTTGTCATGGGACTACCAAAGACTCCTATAAGGAACGATGCAATATGGGTTATTGTTGATCGTCTTACCAAGTCAGCACATTTTCTTTCTATAAGAGAAGATCAACCACTAGAACGTCAAGCAAGACTATATATTAATGAAGTTGTGAGACTTCATGGAGTACCCCTATCGATTGTTTCTGATCGTGATCCCCGTTTTACTTCAAGATTCTGGAAGAGTCTTCAGAAATCCCTGGATACAGAACTTCATTTGAGCACTGCCTACCTCCCTCAGACAGACGGACAATCAAAACATACTATTCAAACCTTAGAAGACATGTTGAGATCTTTCTCACTTGACTTTCAGGGTATGTGGGATCAATATTTACCTTTGGTAGAATTTTCTTATAACAATAGCTTCCATTCAAGTATTCAGATGGCACCATATGAAGCGTTATACAGAAAGAGATGTCGCACACCAACCTGTTGGGATGACTTTGGTGAAAGAAAACTTGTAGGTCCAGAACTGGTGGAGGAAACAATAGAAAAGGTGAAGGTAATCCAAAATCATATCAAAGTAGTTCAAAGTAGGCAGAAGAGCTATGCCGATAATCGAAGGAAGGATTTGGAATTTCAAGTCGGTGATCATGTTTTCCTGAAGGTATCTCCATGTAAGGGAGTCATATATTTGGGTAAGAAAGGTAAATTGAAACCTAGGTACATCGGACCTTTCGAAATTCTAGAACGAATTGGGGTTGTATCTTACCGATTGGCAATGCCGCCAAGTCTCTCCAAAGTTCATGATGTGTTCCACGTATCTCTATTGAGGAAATACATGCCTGACCCAACGCATGTACTCACCTACGAGGAATTAGAACTTGAACCCGATCTATCTTATTGCGAATATCCCGTCAAGATTCTTGATACGAGAGAACAAGTACTGAGAAACCGGATGACGCGTCTGGTAAAAGTCTTCTGGAGAAACCATAAGATGGAAGAGGCAACATGGGAACTTGAGGAACTTATGATGAAGAACCACCCGAGTCTTTTCATGTGGTAGTATTCTAGAAATTTTGAGGATGAAATTATTTGAAGGAGGGGAGAATGTGACACCCCAAGCTTCTACGGTACGTTTCCCTTTGAATAATGTAATAGTGTGTGTTGTACGCAACATCGAGTTCTAACACACACCACAACCGATCAAACTAGCCGTTATGAATAGTAATACCTAATTTTTTAAATTATATATATTTTATATTTCAAAATGGACTTCATTTTTGGATTCGAAATATCGAAATTATCCTAAGTTGAATTTTTGGTATTTTTCTGAGAACTTCCAATTTTTATGAATAGTGAAAAATACTTAAAAACAAATTTTTTAATCAAAATGATTTATAGTGATAAATTATATTATTGAGTGGTTTTAAAGTATAATTAGAATATATTTTTACCATTTAATGCAATGGTTTTCATTAGAATTAATTTCACTTTGAAATTGGACATAAACAATTGTCTCTCTTTTGATATATATTGTTTCTTAAAAACACGCTATTTGTTGTGACAGCGGGAATTAATTATAAAATTAATTAATGCAACTTATATGTTTGTAATTTGGTAAAATAGACATCATTTTTGAATTTGGAATATCAATTATAGCTTAGGGTGATATTTTGGAATTGTTCAGAAAAACTTCAATTTTTGATGAATAGTGAAACCACTAAGTGGTAGTTAAAAAACTGAATTTTTCATAAAACTTAATTTTACCGCTTCTGTGACTGGAATTTCGAAAATCCGAGAGACACTGTTAATATAAAGTAGTAAAATTTGGTTCAATGAGATGAAAATAATTTTTTCTGAATAGTAACTTTTTACTTTTATTTACCACGGTTAAAAGTAAATAGGGTAATTAAGGGTAAAAATGATATTAATATTACCCTAACACATGTCCTAATTCTATTGAACAAGTGTATCTCGACCAAAAATAACATTAGGAATAAAATATTATCATTTAGTTCCACTTTTATTGGATTAGGACATTTATTATTATTTAATTCAAAGAAGAGTTAAAAGAGTTAAAATCAAAGTTTATTTACTAAAACATTTTTAATATAGGGTTATACATAAGATAAATTCTATTGTAAATATTAATTAGAAAGATAAAAAGATTTCGTACATAATGATATTTTATTTATAATTTTTAGAAATTAAATAAGTTAATTTATTTATGACACAATGATGATGCAGTATTTACCATAATAGTGAAAAATTAAAATAATTGATTCTATAAATACCCAAATAAATATAATTTGAGACTTTTAATGAATCACACTAATTTTCTAGAATAATATGACATATTAGGATTGATTTAATTTACTTTTTTCGAACAAATAATTCTGTTATGATTTTCACAAAAATCAATTTTCCAAATAGTGTCAAAATTGACATAAAAGAGTTTTTAAAACAAATATTATATTATTAATTGATATTAAATTCCTAAAAATCTAAGGTTCATCCAATAGACTTATATCATGATATTTTTATCATTAATGGACCACTTGGGGGTCTCTTGTATGTATATAGTAAGTTTATTAACCATATAATATAAAAATACAAAGAGACATTGTAAAAGTGAAACTAATTAACTAAGAGTTAATACTTAAAGATAAGGTTAATATAGTAACCCAAACCTGTCTAAATTCTGTTGGTTGAGTGTTTTTAGACCCATCCCCACCTTAAAATTTAAATAATCCACTTTGGAGCCATTAGAAACCGAATATTAATTTATTATAAAATAATATTTCTAGATTTTCCAAAGGTGCCCCTCACCCCTCTTATAAAAGGGAACTCTCCCTTCTCATTAACTCACACCTTCAAAGCCTTTTGGTTCGGCCAACCTCTGCCCAAATACTCTCTCAACTTCCCTCAATTCATCCTAGAGGCCTTACTTTAGTCATAAATCCAACTTAAGGGTCCCTTTTGATCAAATCAAAAGGAAGAACCCGGAGAAGAGGTAATGATTTCACCACCCTTTTCCAAGTTCCTTTCTTCTTCCACTTCTTCTTTCTTTGTTATTCCCATTCAAAAATAATTAATCCAGTATCTTCTATATACTGTAATATTATTATAAATATGGTACAACCATATTCAGTATTATATTCATCCTTTGAATGACATGTCACCATACGTGCGTACGTACGGCTTACCGTCTCCACGTCGTGGTGTAATTGTTATTCAATAAATTATTATTTGGATGGGTATAATAATGATGTGTAACTCATGTAAATAATAAATATAACATGATAATGATTCTGTATATATGATATACCATCCAATTATATATTATTTTAATATCAAAAGAATGATATTGTCGCTCGTGCGTACGGACGGACTACCGTCTCCACGAACGCGATAAGATTCATTCTCCATCATATCCATTCAAGTATAAGTCTCATTTTATGATTAATAATAGTATATAAGGACTTGATATCATTCTGGATATGATTAAGATAAAACATATCCATTAAAAACACAGCTTACGTAACAAAACATATAAAAGAAAACGAGTAAGTTAACACCTGAAACAATGATAATACTAAGATATTATTAACAAATCAATGTTAAAAGATCATATATGATATCATATTAATGTATATGATTCTTGTATAATTTAATAAAAATTATTTCACCATTATAAATGATTTTAACCTACCCCAACCAAGGAAAAGTACAAGGTAAGGGTTTATTTCGCAATCTCTTCATTATCCGAGGTTGTTTATACGTAATAATCTACTGGGACTTCTTTATCATCCACATCCATGTTTCTTAAAAATGTATTTCAAAACATTTTTACTATTTACTATAATATGGGTTAAATTCATTTATACCCTTGTTTGACTTTTTATAAGAGTTTTATAAAAGAATCTTTCTGTCGTTTTCCAAACAAGGTTCTTTTTAACCTTTTCGACAGAATTAAGGTAAGAATGTTTTTTTTAACTTATACGGCGGGTGCGGCTATTTTCCACCATTATAAAATTGTTGAATCTTCCCTTACAAACTTATAAGAATATTTTCATAGAAAATGTTTTATTTTATATGACTCTTAAATGATTTCAAAATAAAAAGAGATATTTCTCTAAAAAGAGTTTTGATTTCATCTATATCAACATCCTTTGATGGATTTTAAGCTTATTTGAAGCTGATTTATTATGAAACAAAACTTCCATATTGTATTGAAGGTTTTGTGATATGTTTGACTATGGATATCTTATTTTTATACCCTTCATGGTTTATGGTGAAAGTATTGACATTTCGTGTGCTAGTTTTAATACGAATGTTTATGTTATGTTTAAACCTTTTCATATGGGAATGCATTGGACTTAATATGTGACGGGTGGAGCCCACTATAGCTCCTCGATGCATCGGTAGGTCTCATGAGACAAACTAGTGTCTTGGCACAAGGCCTTGGAAAAATCTTATTTGTAGTATTGGCATGAGGCCTTGGCTGTGTGGTTATGATAGTCTGGCATTATGCATTCCATCATTATGAAAGTGGTTATTGATATTGCATGTGATTATTCGATTAGTAGAATATCCATGTGAATAAGTAAATGGAATTATTTCATTTTTGACATACTATGTTGAAGTTCAAGTTTAAAAGGCTTTTGTTTTAGTTATAAATTGCCTTAAATGTTTATTCTTGTTTATGAAAGTTTCCGCTATATTGTTATCCTTACTGGGCATTTGAGCTCACCCCTTTTCTATGTTTTATTTTTCCCAGGATGTGAAGAAGTAAATTATGAATGACCTGTAGGGATATTATGAGGGGATAATAGTGTGGACTATGGAGACAATATGTTTTTGTAGTAGTTTTTCACTTTATGATGTAATGTAAAACTTTATGAATATATCTATTGTTTCCAAGGCTACTAAACCAATCGGTCTTTCGAGATTTGATCTTTCTTGTGATCATGCCAATGTTATGTAATAATGCACCGACTCTGGGTAACTGGGGTTGGGGCGTTACATGGTGTCCTCTCTAACACCCACATGCATAAACCAATGCATCTTGACACTGTAGGCATCATATGCTACCATAACCAAAAGGGCCTACATGCCTCCACATATTACCACAACCTTCCAGGCTCAAATTAAAACACAAGAAGCATTAAAAACAACATCTTCACAACTGGGCACTTGGCCCTTAAACAAACAAGAGGGTAACTCAAAAACCTACAAGAAATTATCTTTTAACAACCACCAGTTCTTTAATCCATCTTGGGTTAACCGATTTATTATTTGTTGGTTCTAAATTCGGGAAACCTAACCAGTAAGTTATCACAAATAAATAAACATGCTTACTACACTATTTTGATTAACATCAAATTACAACAAGAACCAGATTCATTTTCATGCCTTCTTATCCTTATCCAACAATTATCAATTAATCCCAGTTTACATTCTTTACTTATTTCCATCAAGAACAAACAGCTAAGCAAAGAAAACATAGATATCACACTATCAAGCAAAACAAGAGGCAATAACATATGATCAATATCAATTTATTTATCCGGTTAAAATATTTACTATGTCAATTCCATTTTCATCCAGTGGGATTAAACATGCTAACAATATAGTTGCATGTAAAAGAAAGAGAAGCAATGAATCCCCTACCTCAAACAGTTCCTCATGTTCTTTATCCACACAACGGGTCACGATCCTCCTCTCGCGACAACTGCATCCACCCGAGGATGCCACAGTACGACAAAACCAACCAAACCCCAAGAAAAACCCCATTAGAATAATTGATATTACATGATATAACATGGAAAGGAGAAACCGGAGGAGATGATCCCCAAAGTAATGACTATAAAATATACCTTATATCGAAGATTGACCGATATAGATCTTTTGCATCAAAATAGAGCGGAACCGATCTGAGGAGTAAAGTTTGATTGTGAAACTCCTACGGGAAGGATTAAAAGGTTCTAGCATTTCATAGTCGAGAAAAAAGAGGAAGAACAAGGTAGTATGATATCTTGTCCCTTTTGAAGATTTAATTGGGCGACGGTTTAAGATACGCTTAATTCCCCATTAAAATTTGATCGCATTAACCCACGCGGTTTGACCAGGTAAAAACATCCTGAGCCATAGGAATAATTAATATAGGATTTATGGCATTTTAATTGGCCTTAAGAGTCCTTAAAATAAGGTTTTAAATGTATTTTACGTCAAAGGAAACATCAAAGGGGTGAAACTGTAGGAAGCTGGAAACACTGTTCACATACTCAAAATTTGGAAAAGGAAAGAAAATGTCACTGTTAGACCTCACCGTTAAAGGTTACTGATAGACCTCACTGTTAGAGGTTACCAATAGACCTCACCGTTAGAGGTTACCGAAAGACCTCACCATTAGAGGTTACTGATAGACCTCACCATTAGAGGTTACCGATAGACCTCATTGTTAGAGGTTACCGATAGACCTCACTATTCTGAAAACACTGTACACCTACCATTCTGGGAACACTGTTCACTGAACCTCACCGATAGAAACACTGTTCAATGAACCTCACCGATAGAAACACTGTTCACTGAACCTCACTGATAGAAACACTATTCACTAAACCTCACCGATAGAAACATTGTTCACTGAACCTCACCGATAGAAACATTGTTCACTAATCCTCACCGATAGAAACACTAGTTACTGAACCTCACCGATAGAAACATTTTTCACTAAACCTCACCGATAGAAACACTGTTCAATGAACCTCACCGATAGAAACACTGTTCACTGAACCTCACCAATAGAAACATTGTTCACTGAACCTCACCGATAGAAACACTGTTCACTGAACCTCACCAATAGAAACATTGTTCACTGAACCTCACCGATATAAACACTGTTCACTGAACCTCACTGATAGAACACTGTTCACTGAACCCCACCGATAGAATATTGTTCACCTACCATTATAGGTTACCGATAGAACTGTTCACTAATAAAACTGTTCACAGAATTTGAAATTTGGAAAAGTGTTGGGGATAAGACACCTTGACCTCCCGGAACACCTCAAACACCACGTTTTCACAAAGTAATGGATCGAAGAGGTCTGTGCCATTACAATATAGGATACTCGGTGGAATCAGCACCCACTAATATTAAACACTTTCATATTCTAGTAATAAAATTAGAGTGTCGACTACCCAAAGAAGAGGCTATGGGAAAAGAAAAAACAAATCCTTGGAGGTGGAAAAATTTGACCCCAATGGTAAAACACATCATCAAAGCTACCCAATTGACTATTACCTTGTCAAGAGCCTGTAACCCAGAAATACCCAAAATGAGGTCAAGTACACCCAAATCAAGAACATGAACATTAATAAGATAAGAAAATTATCTGAGAACCAGTGGAAACTATTGGCACATCCCTTGAGTTGTCATCTAATGCCCATCGCCCAATTTAACACCCATAACAGAAGTAAGCTTCATGGTAAAATAAATAATTTGAACCAAATTTGGTGAAATAAAAGTGTGGGTAGCCCCACTATCCAAAAAGACCAAAATTGGGAGCTCCCCAAGCTATCACTCCACCTTCATAGATGATGCTCCACCAGCCTGGACACTCGAAGTGGAATAAAGAAGAGATAATTCTTGATAACCAACCACCGAACATTCTGCATTGTCATGTGTAACTAGAGGGGATGGTGAAAAATAAGTTGGACAGCCCGTGTCCCCCTCCTCCAAATCAAAATCATCCTCATCCAAAAGAAAAACACATAATTTTGACTCTGCGAATTTATGTAGCGTCATGTAAGGTAATCCACACCAAAAACATTAACCATGTTTTCTTCTATCCTCCCATTCCTAATTTGTGAGCTATTGAGTACCATGATCACCCAATGACTACTTATTATGGGAGTTAGACCGTAACACACCCAAGTTTTTGTCATCATGACATGTGGATCTTGATAAATATGCACCCTGTAGAGAACCCAATCAGTTTGGGGTTTCCACATGTTTCCTTCATGGATAGAACAGGTAACATGAGGAACACCTCCACAAAACAGAGTAGTCACACCCTTGGAGATGGCCAGTTCAACATGATGAGCTAACCAAAAATTCTTGAGCTATGTTTAAGGATCATGAATGTGCACCAAGTTACATATATCCTCCAATAAACCATGTAAAATATCGTGAACGTATTTTCTCTCTAGTTTCCAAGAAACCAAGGAATAAAGGTAGTCAAATAGCTCAATATACTCGACAACTATGGCGGATTGAGATGAAATGAAAAATTCCTCATAAGGATTTTTTATTTCAAGGCTACTAAATCTATCCATTAATTCCTTCTTAAAAACCACCCAGGTCAAGTGAGGATGCATTTCTTCAAGAAAAATAAACCTGTGTATAGAAATACCTTCCAGACTAACTTGATCCAGGGAGACTTTTAAAGTATCCAGTGTGCAAAGAATTTAAACTATATCTCAACATGTGAAATCCATCCACACATATCCATTTCATTGAAATAAGGAAGATCAATGCACTGTCCAAACTATTATGCATCCTGAACAAGTGTGAGAACCTCCTATGCTGGACAAACGGAGTCGAATAATTTCCCCCCAGTAATGCTTCGGATAACATGTGATTCATAGAGTTTTGTCATGCCCGTTGGTGGATTTTCCCCTTGCATAGGTTTCTTCTCCAGATGATGCCCCATATAAATAATTAAATCATCCTAATCAGATATCTCTTTTTCTCAATGCTTCTGATCTAAGTCGGAATGGTTCGGATCCTCTTTGACTCCCTACTAATACTGAGTAAGAGTGTAAACTGAAGATACCAACTCAGTTAATGTCTACTCAAAGATTCCTAGGTGTTTTCTTGAATATTGAGGTGAGCATGATAACGATTCTCTATCACAGGTTCTGTAGGCAGGACCAAATGTTAGACTACTGGAGAAAACACTAATAAGAAGTATTTATTAATTTGTAAGAAACAAGGATAAAAACATGAATGGAAAACTATAAAGAAAGAGATTGTATGGATAACACTCAGAGGATCCACAGCTCTCCCACCCAAGAAAATCTATTGTTTCCTAAAAGAAATATTATCTCATCCTCCTCTCCCCTTTCGCCCCAAATTATACCCAAAATTCCACTTTTCACGTTGCTCACTAACTACCAGCCCCTGATAAGACCATTTTTCCCTTCTTAAAATATACCCTCCAATCCCTTGGTCAGTCTTGAGCTTTAATAATATATAGATGAATGACATGTATTTTAGGCTCTTCATGCTTGGAAATATCCAGTCAATTATTTCATTTATGTATTTCCCAAAATAAAATGTGTCCATTTTGAATTTGATTCAAGTCAAATTGGATGATGCTTTTAGTACAATTTCCCCTAAAGATATGTCATCATATTTCGATTATGAGTAATGTTGTGTGATCATTGGTAGTAACTCGAAGAACACGTGAGTTTTTTTGTACATTCAATTATTTTCTCCTATACATATTTGATTGTGCGATCATGGACCTATTTAGATGTCCATTCATTCTTATTAATATGGGATTCTTATCATTCTAAGCATATTATTGAATCTTGAAATATCTTTTCTCCTTTAATATAATTATTCTTGTTTTATTGTTCTATACAATTTGATTGGTTCAATTTATGAAATTTAAGTAGATAGAAATGAAGATAAGAAGATGAAATAGAATAATAAGATATATAATTGTTAAATAGATATATAATTTGTTTCACTACACCCTTTGAATGTTCAAACAAGAGAATTATTTCCTAATAATATTTATATAAAAAAATCTTTGTACTATGTGCATGTCAAATAGTGCATGATATGTTTGGATTCTATTAACCATTCTAAATAGTTTAATATTTATAATTTGTACTCACAATATAGAATAAAAATGACCACATTAGTATTTTATAACCTATAATCACTTTGATAATATGTACATTTTAAAAAGAAATTGTTTTTAAGAGTCTGTATTATCAATGACATGGCATGATTTTTAATATACCATACACTTTGAAGTCTAGAATATCAATTTGTTTAGTATAATTTTGTCTCTATAAACTAAGTGTGTAATCTATATGTAACCTTGGATATTTTAATTTCAATTCACATAGATTAAATATTACATAATCTGTATTCCATGTTTTGTAATCTATAATTAAATATAGAATCTATGCTGAAATGTTTTTTGTAATTTGAAATAATTATAAATTTTGGATCCCATGTGTGATATTTTTAATAATCATTGTGTAATATGTGTGTAGAAATTCCCTAAAAGGAAAGTGAATAATAGAATATATTATCAATAATTATTGTTATTTTAAGATCCTTCTCAATGTGGATGATTATTAGTAAAAAGATCTACAAAAGCAAGGGGATGAGTTACCCTTGGATGAAGATATTCCTGGAATGGGTCAACATGACTGCTTACACTACAATTGATACTTTGAGATTGTTTCAGTAAGGGATGAACATTTCAAAACAAACCATCACAATAATCATGTAAAGAAGATTATGGGTCATGTAACCTATACCCAATAGGATTTGGAATTGGATAAAGCTATGGGGATGCTTGAAAATGGCACCAAGCTTATGTAAACCTCAGTTTTGTGAGTTTTCCTTTAATTCATCCTCTCTTCATGTTGCCTTATTTTATAATTGTTTTGGGATCCCCTTAGAGTAATCATTTTCTTATATTATGATATTAGAACCATTGTTTTATGAAAATGTTTAAAATAATTCATGGAAATATAAGTACTATGTTTTAAATATGGAAACAATTACAAATAATTCATTTTTTCAATATCTTCTTAAATTTTTAGGTTCACATGAATGTTTATGGTCTTCAATACTTCAAAATCAAGCATTTGAGTATTTAGATCTCATGATATAATTAAAAAATACCAAAAATAATAACCCATTAATAAATAGGTATTGGTTTCTTGATTTCCTTTATAATATGGTACACAAGTCTGCTGACATGGGTGTCCAAATATGTAATTACATTAGGGTTTTTTTGAGCCTTCATCATTTTGTGATGTTTTAATTTGAAAAGTATTATATTATTATGTTACATTTTTTCAACAACAATAAACTTACAGGTTACTTTTTCCATTTATTTTTTATTTGAACATCTATTTAGTTGTACAAGAATGATTTAATTTCATTATTTATTTGGTTTTTATCATTTCTAGTAATGTTTTTTATTCTAAAAATGAATCAAATGTTATAAAAGTTTTGGAAATTTTTGGAATATAGTTTAGAATCTCCTTATATCTTGTTTGTTTCATGGAATTATCTAAGGGACATGAAAATATTCTTAAATATATATGTGTTTTATAGCCAGATTAAATCATCTAAGGGAAATGAATGATTCAGGATATCAAGGGTTGAGTCTCATAGTCCATTGAGACAACTTTTCACGGTGTACGCCCTTGGTAATATCCAGTGTAGGATATTATAAGAACAAGACTTGCCAGTAGGAAATCCACATTTACATGTGTCATTGGATGTTCCTATATTCGTACATGTGTATTTATCCTTAGATTTTAATATTATTATTAATGAGTAATATAAGTCACGTACTTTTATGTATGGATGAAAATCGTGATGACATATGTTCCTGGAGAGGTAGGATTTGTTGGGTGCACCAAGAGTAATATTTCATCAATGAATAATAAAAGAAAGGATTTGTCCCTTCTATTCATTAATGAATGTTGATATCTTAGGACAATTGATGGAAACAATATAGCCTAAACAAATCCATAACCATGGTGTTCTATAGGCAATTTTGATTTCTAAAAATTCAAATAAAGAGACATCAAACACATAGATTGGTGGAATCAGCATGCAACCTTCTTGATTAGAGATTTCATGATAAGGGTATTATATTACACAATAAGCATCCACATGAGGGATGATTTAATTGTGACATTCACTTCTTTCTATATAGGTGTCTTTGTGTATTTATATACTCTAACCTTGGACTTTAGGCTACTTTAACTAGTTATTTGAGAGAATATTATGTGACCAAAATATTTAATAAATATTTATTTTCTATTTAGTGAATATAATATTTATTTATTAATAGAATAATTATGTAGTGATATTTATTTATTAAATAAATAGTCATTTTCAAGTGTCTATAAATATTATGTAGGAATGGAGGACTAAGTTTAATGGTCTGGTGAGAAATAATATATATTGTATATAATTTGATTAAATAATATTTAATTTAATTCGTGAGTTTAGTGCATGTTAAGAAATAATATTATTATTATTAACACGGGGTTCTGTGGGGATTCAATAAATATTAAATGGAACTTGCGCAATTATTTATTCCTAATATTATCGTTATATAAACCCAATTATATTATTTTTAAGGGATATAATTAATTTCTTTTGGTGTGCATTATGAAAACCATAGAATCCTCTAAAATCCCTAGAGATTTCCCTTCTCTAAGAATGCTCCCTAGAAAGAAGAGAGGTCTTTCTCCACCTTCCACTCTTGAGTCAAGAGAGATCAAAGAAAATCCTTTGTAAGTGATTATCAGGATGATAAAAGGTGAATAATTAAAATGATAGTATCTATCATGCTAGAACCCGGAGATTCCTACGACAACGTTCATAAATTTGTGAAACATATGTGAATTGCTGGCAGAGAGAATCTAATCTTGATTCTAAAAGTGAAATGATAGTACGATGTAGAACCATTAACAAATCCATTAATGAAGAAATAATTTCTCACATGGTAATTATTTAATTACTTAAATTAATTATAAATACTATGTGACAATCCAGGAGTTTGGTTCTGGTGTTTTATCCATTATTGTTATTCATTAATTTAATTATATTGATCACTATATTAATCATCATGTATATCTCAAATTAATCATCAATCATAACAAAAATAAAACTTGTGCATGACCCACCACTCAATTTCACTATGCTCAGATCCTTCAAGTAGTATCAGAGTGGGTCACATAATTATTTATAATTATTTAAAGATCATTGATTGATTTATACATTTGTAATTTAGTTTTAAATTCATGTTTAATCATTGTTAAATCTGAATTACAAGATCTTCTTATTCCGATTTGTTTCTCGTATTTACAATAAAATCAATTAATTTTATGAATGAAATAAATTCAAAGATATCATCTATAGATGTCAAGGAATATGACTGAATAACACATAAGCACACATCGTGTAACCCAAATGTACTCATCATGTACTAGTTTTTAATGCACCAAGAATTAATTCATAATTAATTCAAGGCATGTACATTTGTTACACATTGTGAATTTAATTATACATCACGTGTTGACTAGGCTAGCCTGGCGCACAATAATTCAGAGTACACGTTATGTAACTTTTGTACATGGTGTGTAGTCTTTAGTCACATATGGGTCATGTCTCTTCTTATATGGCCTACCTGAATGGAGATTGTGTAACATGGAGACCACACACCGTGTATCGAATGTACACATCATGGAATCCAATATTTTTCAACGTACGGTTACATGCCATGTCCCTAGGTGTGTTCCTCATATAGATGGTGAGGATAGTACGTGCCATGTAGCTGGCTTATACTCATAGTGTACTTATAAAAAATTATGCAGAATTTAAAATTAATTTATTATACTATGTAAACCTAATCAACATTTGTTTGTGTCTGGTCATTAAGTTTATAGGAAAAGCCATGTGATAGTTTTTTTATATATATAAATTCCTAATTAATTTTTGTAAAGACCCGTAAAATTCAAGGGAAATTTTTTTTTTTCTTAATTTTCTTTAGAATTTTACAAGAGCGCGGTTTCAGACGGCACCTGATTCCGAGGCCCGGAGTGCCCGGAATTAATTTCCGAAGTTTGGCTCGGGTACGTTCAGTGAACGAACGAGCGGGAATTCCTAACTTTTGATCCAGTGCTCGGAATTGAAATCCGAGGGCACCGATGAACTCGCAGCGCCGATATTCGCTTAAAGAGTCCTTTTCGGGAGTTGTGTTTGTTGCGGGTTGAGAGTTTCGTTTTGGGGTTTTTAGTTTGAGTTAAATAAAATTGTGTAGAACAATTTTATTTTTAACTTGTTAAAACCTATCTAAGGAGGTTGGGAGTGGGACCCACACCCACTTAACCTCCCTTGGGAGGATTAAGTGTGGTGGGGCCCACACGAACCCACACCTTTTCAACTCCCCACTCTCCCTCTTAATGGCTTGATAACTTAAGTTCTTTTTAATTATACAACTCTTGTATATTAAATAAGTGAGTTAATTTTGGGGTTAGCCATTTTGAATTTCAAACTTTTGAAATTCTTTTATGTTTTGTAATAATAAAATAAGATGTTATCTTATTTCTTTTTGGGTTGATCGTTTGTCTTCTTGAGAGGTGGAGAGCTCCTCTTCTTCTTCTTCAACCTCAACGAAGAACGCGAAGAACGTCGTTCTTCAACGAAGAACTTCTCCGCCGAAGAACACGATCCATCCGCGACGCCGTATCCGCGACGCGACGTTCTTCTTCCGCGTCATCCCTTCCGCGACGGTTTTCCGCGACGAACGCCTTCGACGATGACTCTTCCTCCGACGTCAAAGGAATCGACACCGATATTCCACGACTCCGTCACGTGCGACTATCGAGAACGCCGCAACTCCTTTCCTCGTTCACCGTGACAACGAAGGGGACGCCATCTCTTCTTCGGACAACCTTCGTCGGCAAACGAAGATCCACCAACGTCGTGTCTCTTCGGGTATAGCACTTCGTCAACGGATTTGACGAACGACGACCGCGACACCCGACCTCCGCGACGCCGTCTTCCGCGGAGCGTAGCAGAACCTTTGAATCCTAAACCCGAGGTAGGGGTTGTCGAATTTCTTTTGGATTCCTCATTTTATTCTTGATCGTGCTATTAGCAAGATTAACGTGTGACATGATTTTCTTTAAGTTGCGTTATTATTATTAACGCGAGGGGGGCCGGACCGCACGAACACGGCCGAACCCCCCCCCCCCCCCTCCAACATTCTTGTTTAATTCTTGCGATGGAAGCAAAGTGGCGTGGTGCCGTCGCACCACGCGGTTTGCCGTGCGTTTAATTTACGCGGCGCCGTCGCGCCACGCCGAGGAAAAATCTTCAAGAACGCGACGCCGTCACGCCACGTTGAAAAGAATCGAAGTACGGCGAAGGGGCGCGGTGCCGACGCACCGCGCCGGATGACGAACGCCGCGGCCGGTTCCGGGCCGCGGCGGGACGAGAAGACCGCGGCCGGTTCCGGGCCGCGGCGGGACGAGAAGACCGCGGCCGGTTCCGGGCCGCGGCGGGACGAGAAGACCGCGGCCGGTTCCGGGCCGCGGCGGGACGAGGAGACCGCGGCCGGTTCCGGGCCGCGGCGGAAGGAAAGACCGGCGGTCGGGCCGCCGGCGTCGGAAGTCGAGGGCGGGACCGGAATTTCCGGTCCCGTTGGTAAAAACCGGCCGGCCAGCGGGCCGGCCGGATGTCACAAAACCGGGGAATTAAATTCCCCGGCCGGTCCATTAAAACCCCCCTCTTAATGAGGGGGGCGGTTCATGAGGGAAGGGGGCGGCAGCCCCCTTTGGTTCGGCGCAAGCAGACCCCCTCATGTGAGGGGGCGGTTACTTAAATCGGCGCGGCTAAGCCGCGCTGCCAGAAGAGAAACGCGGGGCATAGCCCCGCGTGCGCAGCCCGTGCGGCACCAGCCGCCGCCAGCGCGGCCCGCCGCCGCCGCCGCCGCCGCGCGGCCCGCCGCCGCCGCCGCCGCGCCGCCCGCCGCCGCCGCCCGCCGCCGCCATCCGCCGCCGCCGCCAGCGCCGCCGGCCGCCGCGCCGCCGCCGCACCGCCCCGGGGGGGGGGTCGGGCCGGGTCGGCCCGGACCCGGACCCCCCGTTTCGAACCTGATTTGGTTTTTGGCACATAACTTTAGCCTCGGACCTCCGAATGACGAACCGTCTGCGGCAACGCTATCCTTGGATCGAGACGGTCGTTTCGATATATCGCACTCAAGGTTTCGGTTTACTTTGAGTTCGGCCGGGTTGGTTCGTTCACGAAACCAACCGGGCCTTCGGAGCGGACACGCTCATATCTTGAGCCACGAACGTCCGATTGACGCGCCGTCAGTCGCGTTGTGTTCCTCTTAGTGAATCGGATCTTTTGGCATACTCCGCCCGAGGTTTGGACGCAGGTGGAGTACGGTCGGGTTGGTTTTTCCCTAAAAACCAACCGGGCCCCGGAGACGAAAATGCCAATAACTCACAGACCGGGCGTCCGATTGACGCGTCGTCTGTTTCGTTGACTTCCTCTTGATGAGACGAAACTTTTGACATACTCCGCCCGAGTTTTGGATGCAGTCGGAGTATGGCCGGGTTGGATTGTTCCCGAAATCCAACCGGGCCCCTGGAACGGGAAAGCTGATATCTTTCAGACAGGACGTCCGCTTGACGAGCCGTCAGCGGCGTTGGTGGTTACGTTGAGTAACGGTCCCTTTGAGTATACCCTATGGGAGTTCGGGGTGCAGTTGAGATACGGCCGGGATTAGTTTCGCTCACGAAACCAACCGGGCCCCTGGAACGAAAAGGCTAATAACTCACAGACCGGGCGTCCGATCGACGCGCCGTCTGTTGCGTTGAGACCCTTGTGACGAGACGGACCTTTGAGACACTTCTTCGCGGGACCTTGTGATACTTGGAGTATCGACCAGTAGCTCGTGGAGCGGACCCGTGGTACTTGACAGTGGTGGTGCGCTTGGATGCAGCAGCAGACCCTTGGCGGTGGAGAGCTTGGTTGTAGCGGCGGACTCGCGATACTCTACGGAGTGTGTGCGCTTGGTTGTAGCGACAGACCCGCGACGGTGGAGACGAGCGTGCAGAGTACGGAGACCGTGTAGCCGGCTGAGACCTGACGACTGCTTGACCGACTCGACTTGGAGTGAGTCGACTAGCCCAGTGGACGGAGCGCCCGGTATTTGGCGGCAGACCCACGGCGGACGGAGCGCCTGGTAGTTGGCAACAGACCCGCGGTACTCGACAGGAGGAGTACCTCAGTAGGCTATCTGGGTAGCGCCCGGTATTTGGCAGCAGACCCTCAGCGGACGGAGCGCCTGGTAGTTGGCAGCAGACCCGCAGTACTCGACAGGAGGAGTACTTCAGCAGTCTTAGGTTAGTGAGCGGCAGCCTCGGAGTCGTGACAGGACCACTGTACACTCTAGAGACGGAGCTCTTCAGCAGTTACGGTTTCGATAATGAAAATCCTGGTTTGAGCTGAGACTTTTGACCTTGTGTTTACTTCATGATTGAGATGGGTCACTTTCTAACTTTGGTATATGTATGGGCATATACCCGGGTAGTGGTTATCCGTCGATTTCACAATCCTTGTGTTTCCTCATGATTGAGATGGGTTACTTGATAACTTAGGTATATGTATGGGCATATACCTAAGTAGGGTTTATCTGTTGAGATCTTCTTGTGTTTATCCTTGTTGGTTTTAGTGAGACCTTGAGGGTCTCGGGGTCCCTACTGAGTATCGTTATACTCACCCCTGCACGGGCTATGCCCGCACCTCGTTGTGTTGGTTGCAGACGACGGCCAGTACTGGCAGAGGCCGAGTGTTCGAGGACTGGACGGTACCTGGAGGTGGACTATACGACGAGGCGGTACCCAGAGGCAGACCACCGGGCGGGTCATACTTGGAGCAGACGGCGGGACCCGAGGAGCAGAAGAGCTATCTGTACCCACCCTTCAGGTGGGATTTCCAGTGGACATCTCAGCGTAGCAGCTTTACTTTTCAGTCGCTGTTTTCCCTTTCGAGTTGTACTTTACAGTTGGGCTTGTATTTCCGGCCCCTTTTTCTTTTCAGCTCTTCTTTTTGTACTTAGTGTTTTACTTCCGCTTGTACTCTGTGGTGCTTGTTTTCTTTATAAAGGCAATGCCTTCCCAGT
Source organism: Viscum album (assembly GCA_963277665.1). NCBI lineage: Eukaryota > Viridiplantae > Streptophyta > Magnoliopsida > Santalales > Viscaceae > Viscum > Viscum album. Next base: position 830,865,728 of record OY728120.1, read on the forward strand.
TATCGGGATTTTTACGCCTTTGGTGCTAGTCGCCAACCCCTGGCCTATGGAAGGCGGGCTTGGGGTAGTCACGGCACGGGCCCCGAGGACGGGTCGTGACAAATTGGTATCAGAGGAGTTCGGTTCTACCGCAGAACTTATAACTCTGATGTCTCTTTCTGTGAAGCAATAGTGTTGAGAGTACCGAGTGTGGTTTTCAGTTCAGGGAGTCCAGTGTTGGTGCGGGCGGCCGACGTATCCATACACCAGGACCCTGACAACTGATTTCCGACTTTGTGCACGAAAACACTGATTGCGTGTGTGTTTTCAAAGGTTTTTCCCCTTAAAACAGCTCAAACCAGGTCAGCTCACCAGGTATAATCGTTTGATCGTGTTACGTTGTTTCTTTCATGATGGCCCACCGAGCAGCGAGACTCCAGTGCAGGGCCCTTTTTCAGTGTTGGCACCTTCGGGTGGTGTACCAGCAGCACCACCACCCGTTAGGCAGCAGATGCCACTATCTGACGGTGCACGCTAGCAGAGCGCGATGCACGAGTTCCAGCAGTAGAGGCCTCTGAGGATACGAGGCAAGACAGATTTCCCAGGCAGCAGTGGACTGGATGGAGACGAATGCTAGAGTTCTACGCCTAGCTTGGATACTAGTAGAGCGGATGATGATCTTAGCTCCAGGTGTTTCCAGAGAGTGACCATGAGGTTGGACCTTATAGTAACGAGGCTTCGGTACGCGAACCGATACCTGGATTAGTACCTACGGGTAGAGCGCCAGCTATGTCACTACCTGTTGGTCAGCAGACACTACCGGCGGTACCGGTAGCAGAGACTCACAGGCTTAGTGCCTTACTTATGTTTTAGCATCAGATATCCCTCAAGTTTCGAAGTGAGCCTGACTCGTAGGCGGCTGAGGACTGGCTTGAGGAGGTGGTTGTGAGTTTACTGGAGCTAATACAGCTTCGACAGTACGACATGTCGGAAGCAGAGCACTCAACGTGGCTTACCAATCAATCTTGGTACTCGTTGGTTACGTTGTGATCAGTTCTTTAGACTCGAACTTCTGAGCGAAGTGTGTCTAAAGGACATCCGAACCATTTCTTTTCCTCTATGCATTCCTACCTATGCTAGGATGCTAGAGAGAACCTTTGTGGTTGTGAACGTTAGCAGTGAAAGGCAGGAGACTAGCGCCAGTCTCAGAGACTCGGGCGTGTAAAATGTTTCAGGAGGAGGAAGTGCTAAGGACAGATGAATCTACAGGGTAGCAGACGTAGAAGCAGAGCTTGGAGAGCAGCATGTGGTGGTGTACATTTCGACATGTTACGACCACCCGACTTAGTAGTCCCCGCCAGGCTCAGGGAGCAGGAAGGCTGGGGAGGAGAATAGCTGCATTGCGGTCAAGGAGTGTGACCCAGGAGCTCTAAGAATGATTCGGGGTACGAATTATGTCTACTACGAGCTGCCATATCTATAGACATAGGAACCAATCATTCTACCCTTCCACGAATCATGTCCCAGACCTAGAGGTTCCGGGTAAGCCGTAGACTTGACCCTCACGTCTGGAGATACCTTTGGGAGGAGACTCGATAATCACGCTTACGCCGACGGTGTGATTTGACCTCGAGGCGAGAGTTTCGGTTGGAATCTCTTGGTGGCAGCGTAGAGGCCTTAAGACGTTGATCTGGGTATGGTTTTGATTCACAAATCATACCCCGGTTGACTGTTTTAGGCAAACGTCGGAATGGGTTTTCCTTGGTCGGCGAAAAGGAAACCCTGGGCAGCTCATGTTAAACTCAGACATAAGAGGGTGTGACCGATCACTCTTGAGTTGGTCAACCCTACCCCTGTGGCAGCAGGAGTTTGAGTTCAGTTCTAACCTAAAAAGGGAAACCTCTTGAGTTCGAGGGTGACGAACACGTTCTTATACGGTCTCAACCCGATGAGGTTTCGGAGATGTGGCCGAGGCGGCATGTTATCTCCGAAGTTCGATGGACCCTTTTGATCTTCAGCAGGGTAGGCGAGGAGGTTTACCGCTTAACCCTACCACCTCAGTCGCACCGGGTGCATAGTGTCCACCACGTGTCTCAGCTGTGGAGATACGTGTATGTTTCTTCACACGTCATCGACCCCGGGGAGTTGGACGTCGATGACAGGGCGATAAGCACAGAGATTCTAGTAGAGATTGAGGATCGACAGGAGTAGGTTCTCTACGTGAACGGTTGCTTCCTCTGGGGTGCTTCTCGGGTAGCATGAGATCTTCAGGTGAGCATATGGGAGCGTAAAGCTCAGTTGCGTGCTCAGTACTACTTTGTTTCCCTTAAGTGTGAGTTGAAGCTTTACGGGGACGTAAAGCCCTGAGGTGGGAGTAATGTAAAGACCCGTAAAATTCAAGGGAAATTTTTTTTTTTCTTAATTTTCTTTAGAATTTTACAAGAGCGCGGTTTCAGACGGCACCTGATTCCGAGGCCCGGAGTGCCCGGAATTAATTTCCGAAGTTTGGCTCGGGTACGTTCAGTGAACGAACGAGCGGGAATTCCTAAATTTTGATCCAGTGCTCGGAATTGAAATCTGAGGGCACCGATGAACTCGCAGCGCCGATATTCGCTTAAAGAGTCCTTTTCGGGAGTTGCGTTTGTTGCGGGTTGAGAGTTTCGTTTTGGGGTTTTTAGTTTGAGTTAAATAAAATTGTGTAGAACAATTTTATTTTTAACTTGTTAAAACCTATCTAAGGAGGTTGGGAGTGGGACCCACACCCACTTAACCTCCCTTGGGAGGATTAAGTGTGGTGGGGCCCACACGAACCCACACCTTTTCAACTCCCCACTCTCCCTCTTAATGGCTTGATAACTTAAGTTCTTTTTAATTATACAACTCTTGTATATTAAATAAGTGAGTTAATTTTGGGTTAGCCATTTTGAATTTCAAACTTTTGAAATTCTTTTATGTTTTGTAATAATAAAATAAGATGTTATCTTATTTCTTTTTGGGTTGATCGTTTGTCTTCTTGAGAGGTGGAGAGCTCCTCTTCTTCTTCTTCAACCTCAACGAAGAACGCGAAGAACGTCGTTCTTCAACGAAGAACTTCTCCGCCGAAGAACACGATCCATCCGCGACGCCGTATCCGCGACGCGACGTTCTTCTTCCGCGTCATCCCTTCTGCGACGGTTTTCCGCGACGAACGCCTTCGACGACGACTCTTCCTCCGACGTCAAAGGAATCGACACCGATATTCCACGACTCCGTCACGTGCGACTATCGAGAACGCTGCAACTCCTTTCCTCGTTCACCGTGACAACGAAGGGGACGCCATCTCTTCTTCGGACAACCTTCGTCGGCAAACGAAGATCCGCCAACGTCGTGTCTCTTCGGGTATAGCACTTCGTCAACGGATTTGACGAACGACGACCGCGACACCCGACCTCCGCGACGCCGTCTTCCGCGGAGCGTAGCAGAACCTTTGAATCCTAAACCCGAGGTAGGGGTTGTCGAATTTCTTTTGGATTCCTCATTTTATTCTTGATCGTGCTATTAGCAAGATTAACGTGTGACATGATTTTCTTTAAGTTGCGTTATTATTATTAACGCGAGGGGGGCCGGACCGCACGAACACGGCCGAACCCCCCCCCCCCCTCCAACGTTCTTGTTTAATTCTTGCGATGGAAGCAAAGTGGCGTGGTGCCGTCGCACCACGCGGTTTGCCGTGCGTTTAATTTACGCGGCGCCGTCGCGCCACGCCGAGGAAAAATCTTCAAGAACGCGACGCCGTCGCGCCACGTTGAAAAGAATCGAAGTACGGCGAAGGGGCGCGGTGCCGACGCACCGCGCCGGATGACGAACGCCGCGGCCGGTTCCGGGCCGCGGCGGGACGAGAAGACCGCGGCCGGTTCTGGGCCGCGGCGGGACGAGAAGACCGCGGCCGGTTCCGGGCCGCGGCGGGACGAGGAGACCGCGGCCGGTTCCGGGCCGCGGCGGAAGGAAAGACCGGCGGCCGGGCCGCCGGCGTCAGAAGTCGAGGGCGGGACCGGAATTTCCGGTCCCGTTGGTAAAAACCGGCCGGCCAGCGGGCCGGCCGGATGTCACAAAACCGGGGAATTAAATTCCCCGGCCGGTCCATTAAAACCCCCTCTTAATGAGGGGGGCGGTTCATGAGGGAAGGGGGCGGCAGCCCCCTTTGGTTCGGCGCAAGCAGGCCCCCTCATGTGAGGGGGCGGTTACTTAAATCGGCGCGGCTAAGCCGCGCCGCCAGAAGAGAAACGCGGGGCATAGCCCCGCGTGCGCAGCCCGTGCGGCACCGGCCGCCGCCGGCGCGGCCCGCCGCCGCCGCCGCCGCGCCGCCCGCCGCCGCCGCCCGCCGCCGCCGTCCGCCGCCGCACCGCCCCGGGGGGGGGGGGGTCGGGCCGGGTCGGCCCGGACCCGGACCCCCCGTTTCGAACCTGATTTGGTTTTTGGCACATAACTTGAGCCTCGGACCTCCGAATGACGAACCGTCTGCGGCAACGCGATCCTTGGATCGAGACGGTCGTTTCGATATATCGCACTCAAGGTTTCGGTTTACTTTGAGTTCGGCCGGGTTGGTTCGTTCACGAAACCAACCGGGCCTTCGGAGCGGAAACGCTCATATCTTGAGCCACGAACGTCCGATTGACGCGCCGTCAGTCGCGTTGTGTTCCTCTTAGTGAATCGGATCTTTTGGCATACTCCGCCCGAGGTTTGGACGCAGGTGGAGTACGGTCGGGTTGGTTTTTCCCTAAAAACCAACCGGGCCCCGGAGAGGAAAATGCCAATAACTCACAGACCGGGCGTCCGATTGACGCGCCGTCTGTTTCGTTGACTTCCTCTTGATGAGACGGAACTTTTGACATACTCCGCCCGAGTTTTGGATGCAGTCGGAGTATGGCCGGGTTGGATTGTTCCCGAAATCCAACCGGGCCCCTGGAACGGGAAAGCTGATATCTTTCAGACCGGACGTCCGTTTGACGAGCCGTCAGCGGCGTTGGTGGTTACGTTGAGTAACGGTCCCTTTGAGTATACCCTATGGGAGTTCGGGGTGCAGTTGAGATACGGCCGGGATTAGTTTCGCTCACGAAACCAACCGGGCCCCTGGAACGAAAAGGCTAATAACTCACAGACCGGGCGTCCGATCGACGCGCCGTCTGTTGCGTTGAGACCCTTGTGACGAGACGGACCTTTGAGACACTTCTTCGCGGGACCTTGTGATACTTGGAGTATCGACCAGTAGCTTGTGGAGCGGACCCGTGGTACTTGACAGTGGTGGTGCGCTTGGATGCAGCAGCAGACCCTTGGCGGTGGAGAGCTTGGTTGTAGCGGCGGACTCGCGATACTCTACGGAGTGTGTGCGCTTGGTTGTAGCGACAGACCCGCGACGGTGGAGACGAGCGTGCAGAGTACGGAGACCGTGTAGCCGGCTGAGACCTGACGACTGCTTGACCGACTCGACTTGGAGTGAGTCGACTAGCCCAGTGGACGGAGCGCCCGGTATTTGGCGGCAGACCCACGGCGGACGGAGCGCCTGGTAGTTGGCAGCAGACCCGCGGTACTCGACAGGAGGAGTACCTCAGTAGGCTATCTGGGTAGCGCCCGGTATTTGGCAGCAGACCCTCAGCGGACGGAGCGCCTGGTAGTTGGCAGCAGACCCGCAGTACTCGACAGGAGGAGTACTTCAGCAGTCTTAGGTTAGTGAGCGGCAGCCTCGGAGTCGTGACAGGACCACTGTACACTCTAGAGACGGAGCTCTTCAGCAGTTACGGTTTCGATAATGAAAATCCTGGTTTGAGCTGAGACTTTTGACCTTGTGTTTACTTCATGATTGAGATGGGTCACTTGCTAACTTTGGTATATGTATGGGCATATACCCGGGTAGTGGTTATCCGTCGATTTCACAATCCTTGTGTTTCCTCATGATTGAGATGGGTTACTTGATAACTTAGGTATATGTATGGGCATATACCTAAGTAGGGTTTATCTGTTGAGATCTTCTTGTGTTTATCCTTGTTGGTTTTAGTGAGACCTTGAGGGTCTCGGGGTCCCTACTGAGTATCGTTATACTCACCCCTGCACGGGCTATGCCCGCACCTCGTTGTGTTGGTTGCAGACGACGGCCAGTACTGGCAGAGGCCGAGTGTTCGAGGACTGGACGGTACCTGGAGGTGGACTATACGACGAGGCGGTACCCAGAGGCAGACCACCGGGCGGGTCATACTTGGAGCAGACGGCGGGACCCGAGGAGCAGAAGAGCTATCTGTACCCACCCTTCAGGTGGGATTTCCAGTGGACATCTCAGCGTAGCAGCTTTACTTTTCAGTCGCTGTTTTCCCTTTCGAGTTGTACTTTACAGTTGGGCTTGTATTTCCGGCCCCTTTTTCTTTTCAGCTCTTCTTTTTGTACTTAGTGTTTTACTTCCGCTTGTACTCTGTGGTGCTTGTTTTCTTTATAAAGGCAATGCCTTCCCAGTTATCGGGATTTTTACGCCTTTGGTGCTAGTCGCCAACCCCTGGCCTATGGAAGGCGGGCTTGGGGTAGTCACGGCACGGGCCCCGAGGACGGGTCGTGACAATTTTTGTGTAATTTTTGGATCAATATATCATGTATAAGTCATATTACAGTTATTAATCTACACTTTGAAGAATTACACGCTACGTTAATAAAAGAATCATGTAAACTGTGTGATCATTAAATTGATAGTATACATACTGATATTACATGATAAGTTGTATATTCCTCATGTCGCAAGAGTAAACAGTATACGAGTATAATAAACATTGGGTAGTTCGGATGGGTACTCACTATGTTGTCTCTAAGGTAAATTTTATTATAAATGGTTAATTTTAAATAAATTTATTTAATTTTTTTGAAATTATGACATATGATAATCTCAAGGAAATTTGGATGATAATTAAGATAAAATAATTTATTAATCAAATAAGATAATTAATTGATTTGAGTTCAATTTATCTTAAAAATAATGATTAAGAATTGAATGCTAATTTTATTAAATGTGTAATTTTTTTAATGCATAAGGATGGTAAAGATATTAGACCAGACCTTTGTATATGATTGGTTTCTTTTAATTTATTATTAAATTAAATTTTTGGCCTATGTTCCATCCCTCCTCTTATTATGTAAGAGAATGTGTGCCCATGGTTTCTTTTATTTAAACCCCTTACCCTCTCCTGTGAGTGAGTAAAATCATATGTATTGGATTGAGATCCCAAACATGTGGAGGTAGTTCAAGTTTAGATATAATTTGAAACCAATCCAATAGAGATATATAGGTGGACCGGTGGAAAACTGCAACATGAACCATAAATAGTTCAAGGTATTTTTCCCCTAGGTCGGCGGTTAGTTTATCATCCACTAAATAAACTAACCATTAGTAAAATATCATTATCATACCACTTTATTATTTTATTTCTATAAAGTTTCATGGTTATTTAATTATGGATGTTTTTTCATAATAAAATGTATTAATGAATTAAAAATCATGCAATATAGAACTAAAATAAATTGGATTATGCATAAATATTATCTAAGACATGGTTAATCACTTAAGTAAATCTACTTAATATTAACAAGAATATAATAAAGATAATAATTTTAAATTTACACATGAAGATAAAATCTATCAATTGTATATATTAAGTTGGTATAGCCTTCCACTACTTTACTTAAAATCAAACCATAGTACAAATTGATTGACCATCCCAAGTTGAGGTGATTTCAATTTTTGGGGAACTTTAACATAAATTTTTGGGTTGACTTAACTTAGTTCACATCAATGGCTAACTGTAAAATCTAGAATTTGTGAAACTAAGAGGAAAATGTGGAGGAAATCCAATTTAAGGATTTTAGAATTGGGGAGTGTACTCAACAGATCAAGTAACTAAGAGTTAATATAGTTGTCATTTGAAATTCTTATCAAAACCCCTTGAAATTTATTGACCAACCAAATTTGGGATGATGAGAAGGGTAATATGGATCATTTCCACTAGAATGTACTAGAAACAGGATATTTCGAATCCAATTGTGAGGGATATTGGGTTTTTATAAAATATTTGGAAATTAATAAATAAAATATTTATTTATTTTTCTAAATTCTAAGAGATAAAGTACTAAATATTTTATCATATTATTTGTAGAAACAAAAATAAAAAAGACTTAAAAAATATCACTATGATCCATACTTGAGAAGGATAAACTTCACACTGACATAAAATTCCAAGAGTGACAAAGGCACTTTCTCATTGTCCTACGCCATGAAAAGAAATTATATGTGTCGGATGAAATTATTCCTAATGTTCCTGGTAATGAGGCCAGTGAGAAGAAGTTATCTCTCTATGAGAAACATTTGAATGATGATATAGATGTTTAGTGTTTTATGTTATCATCTATGACCAATGATATTTTGAAGCAAAAAAGGACATGGATATGTATAGTATAATTTCTCACCTTTAGAATCTTTATAAAGAAAAGACAAGACAAGAGACATACAAGATCTCCAATGATTTTTTTATAACTAATCTGGGAGAGTCTATGCGAGTTGGGCCTCATGTATTCAAGATTATTGGATATATTGAATGCTTAGACCTCTTAGGGATTAAATTCTAAGATGAGATGTGCATAGATACCATGATTTCCTCACTACCCAAGACCTTATCCAAGTTGATTGTTAATTATAACATAAATAATAATGACAAAAGTCATTTGGAACTTCTTGGTTTGATTATCCAAGTGGATAAAGATATGGGTCATGAAAAACCCATAGTCCTTATGGTGAATAAGAAAAGGAAGAACAAGATGAAGGGACCCAAGACTCGTAATAAGTCCAAATCTCCCAATCACCATCCTTCCAGGAAGAGAAAGATCAAGAGGTAGAGCAAGGAAAAGGAGGGGATATGATTTTCATGTGTCAAGAAAGACCACTAGAATAAAAACTAAACTCATTAGAAAGGGGAAGCTAAAGGTGAATTCTTTATCTAGTGTAATATTTAAATATCTACACATTGGGTATCAGATGCATCTAGTGTTGCTAAAATATATATCCAAATGTAGAAACCAAGTAGATTATGAAGTATTACTAGAGGATAGGTGGATTTTTCAACTAACAATGGTGTGAGGCTTTCTACTCTATACATTGGTGACTACCACCACTCATTTCCAATGGTAATGATATTGGTTTTAAGGTATTGTAATTATATACCAATTATAACCAAAAACATAAATTCTTTGTCATTACTAGATGAAGATGGTTTTATTTTCATGTTTGGAAATAAAAGTTGTTTATTTTATAAAGACAACATATTTTATGGTATGACACATTTATATAATAGTATTTATCTATTAACTTATGAAAACTAAGTATTGTAAATATATAATGAATCATGTTCACATGATTCATATAACACCAAACTATGGCATCACCGTCTTGGTCATGTAAATGAGAATCATTTGATAAATCTCTGTCAAGATGGTTATTTAGACTATTCTAAGCTAAAACCACTTAAAAGATTCCATGCTTGTTTACAAGTCAAAATAACTAAATCTCCATTCAATGGATAGGGTGAAGGTGACACAGATCTTATAGGATTGGTACATGATGATGTGTGTAGACCATCCCTAGTAGAAGCTAAAGGTGGATATTATTACTTCATAACTTTTACCAATGACTTGAGTAGATATGTCTATGTCTAATTGATGAGGTATGAGTCTGAGTCCTTTGAAAAATTAAAATAATTCAAGAATGGATTAGAGAATAAATTTGGAATGAAGATAAAGAAGTTTTTATAAGATTGATGTGGTGAATATCTTAACCAAGAGTTTATCAAATTTTTACGGGAGTTTTAGATTTTATCTCAACTCACTCCACATTACACACTGCAGTGGAATGGTGTTAGTGAAAGTGGGAATTGTACCTTGTTAAACATGGTAAGGTCGATGATGAGTCATGCAGATCTTCCAATATCCTTTTGTAGATATTAGTTACAAATTGTGGCACACATAATAAACCGAGTACCAAATAAAATGAAAAATAGAATTCCCATCGAGTTATGGAGTGTAAAGAAACTTTTTTTTCCTACACATATATGGGGTTGTGATATGTTTGTTAATAATTTATTAGGAAACAAACTAGCACCTTGGGATACAAATTTTACCTTTATATGGTATCCTAAAGAAACAAAGGGATACTACCTATATAACCACTTATAAGATAAAGTGATTGTCACTAAATAAGTCATATTTCTTGAGAGGGATCACATCCTCAAAAAGGATAGTGGGAGAAAGATTTACTTTGACGAAGTTGATGCTCAATATACATAAGATTCAATACAAAAAAAGATTCCACAGGTCCCTATGGAAGAAGAAGTTCTTGAAACACAAGTACTGTGTAGGAGCACTTGAGTGGTAGGATAACTGGAAAGATATGGCTTTCTAGTCATTGAAGATGGTGACTCATTATTGATTAACAATTATGAAACTCTCCTATAAATATGTAGTAGAGTTCTCAAAATCTGCAAGATGAAAATAATCCATGAATTCTAAAATGGATTCTATGTATCAAAACCAAGTTTTAGTTCTCATCGATGCACTAGTTGATATAAAGCTTGTAGGGTAAAAATGGGTATTTAAGAGAAAACTAAACATGGATATATAAAGACCATGACCCCAATTTCCCAGATCCAATGCCTTAATATATTACATTATTATAAATACAAGACTCGAATCTCATAGGACCGATCAGTTTAGTATTTTTGGAATCCATAATAAATACATAATTTTTTTATTACAACTTAGAAGGAAAAACAACATAGAAAATTCATTATAATCTCCCATAAATCCTAGATTGTCTCTAAAATCCATTCATAATATACATCTTCACATCGTAGGGGAAAACAAAACATAAGAAAGGGGTGATCTCAAATTCTTCGTAAGGTTAATTAATACATTTTAATATATAATAAACATAAATAATAAGTCATAGTGAATAACTAAAAACACGTGTCATTAAAACATAATCTTGAGCATAAAATGGCGGGAATAAAAAGATGATTAAATAATACCATAATAAAACATAACCATGGATGTTATATTAGTTGAATAATCATATTTACTATCAATTACTAGTTTCATAATGAGGTAATTCATAATTATGAACATCATAAACATACCATCAAGGCCTCGGCCAAGACACCATACATAATGGGTAAAAACCTAGTCTAGTTTGTCTCATGAGACCTACCGATACATTGAGGAGATATATTAGGCCCCAAATGTTACTTACTAAGTCCAATTAATTCATCTTATGAATGGGGTTTGATATAAACAACATATCCATATAAAATGTAAATAACTTTCCCCAATCTAAAAACATAATCACTAACCATTCAAAGTAGTATAGTTAATGGTATCAAGATAGCACATACACAGTAAAACTGATTATAAACCATTTAATAAAATGTTATAGATGATAAAAATAAGATATAAATCTCAATAAATCATAAAATTAAATATAGGTGTTGAAATAAATGAAAATACTTTAATAAAATCATTGATAAATTCTTGAGATAAATACCAATTTTACTTTGAAAAGAATAGTTCTTTTGGAAAAATCATTTGTATTTTTCATAACTGTTTATATAAAACCAAAAATGAAAAAATAAGGTTTTTCATGAAAAACTTAGTGAATTATGAAAAATAATGGAGTCTTAAGATATATTATATATGGTACTTGAAAATGGGTAATGAATTAGGAAGTTTCCTCTAATCAGGTTTGCTTATTAGGAAGAATTGACAAGGGAACCTCGTAAAACATGTATTTCACCATAAAATGTATATATATTGATTTGGATATATGAGTTTGGAACATATAAAAATAATATATAAGAATTACAAAAAAATAAATAATCATCACATTGGGGTAAAGATAGTGAAAGAATAACCCAAAGGAAAAAATGAAGGGTCGGGTAGAATCCCTTACCTTATGTCTTAATGTGTTCTTCACTTGAACTTAATGTCATAGATAATCAAATTATATCCATTAATTAATTAATTAATAACCTTATAAAAATTTATTTAATTCAATATAGTTTTATTAAGTTCATTTATTTCCTTTTTGATGAGTTATAGAGTTTAATTTCATCGTTCGGGAGCGTTCATTTTCACGGTTTTCATGATCGGTTCGCTTGTTTATAAGTAATGAACTTCTTGTAAAATGGGTATAATTCTAGAGAATTGGAATTATATATTATTAATGAAAATAAATAATTTTAATTGGTCTTATATATTTTTTTCATATATGGTTATGAATCATTATATAACATGTTAATGATATTCGTTTAGATTAATTTAAACGGTTTTAGAACACAACAAACTTGTTTTGTTTTATCATTTGGTATTATGTAAAAATGTTATTTACATAACATAAAAATGGTTGTAATATAAATTTTAAAATCTTATTCAACCATTAAAATGGCCTCATGAACAACTTGGAATACGGTGAAGGAAAATAAAAACTTATCATCCTTGAAGGTGATGAAACAACACCTCACAGACAATGTTTCCATTTTTAAAATAAAAGGGAGAGGAGAAGGGGCTTGATGATGGATTATTGTATCAGTATAAAAATATTATATTATACGTAACATACTATATTTATCATTCTATTTGGATGAGGGGAGGTTAGGATATAATAATAAAAAAATAACTAAAAAAGAAATTAAAAGGAAAAAGGAAGAGGATTTTACCGCTTGAATTCTCCTCCTTAAAAACCTCCTTAGGGAAATGGTATTTGTATTTTAATGAGAAAAAGAGATCCCAAAAATGGTGGTTTCTTGGGATGAGTATTGAGTAGAGATTTGACACGGATCAAATCTCAGAAGGTGTGAGGAGAAGGGGTATTGAGGGGTGGTATTTATAGTGGAGGAGAGGGGTGTTTTTTTAATATTTAATTCATTTATTTATTATAATATCTCAAGACTATGAATAGTTTGAGAATTATCAAAAAATATATTAAAATAATTAAGGTAAGTTTTATATTATGGTTCTTACATCATCCATGACTCAAGGAATAGTGTATTTAACTTATAATGTATTTGTACCGTAAATTACCATATTTATTATTCACCAAAAATTCAAGTATTTTAGAACAGTCCCAAAAAATTCACCATAACCATTTTCCGATGTGTAAAATTAAAAAATGAATTTCATTTTATGAAAATAATTTTCTAAATATGGGAAATTTAATTTTTAATTAAAATCATCATTTAGACGAAATATGCGATTTTTAAAATTATAAATGATTTTATAACACTTTGAAAAATTAACAAAGGTCTCATTAAAATGTCATAAAATCATAAGACAACAAAATATTGATTTATTAATACATTATATAAAAATTAATTTTCTTTTAAATAATTTTTTTAATTATAAAATTTTAATTAAATATTTATGACTCACAAATATACTAATACTTAATTAGTACTTTTTAAAATATTTGTTTACTTATATTATGGTATAATTATATCATATTTTCATTTATAGGATGGCTAAATTTTATTTATACTTTCATTGGTGAGGTTACTATTCTATTGCCCGGTTTACTATTCATAAGGTTCACATTACTAATTTTAAGTTCATGTTACTATATCATTGGTACAAGTTCCTTAACTTCTAGAAATACCTCTTATTTCATTCATTATTCATTTATAAAGTTTTTTTTTGTGATCTATATATGGTTTTATGTGATTTTTACTATATAAACAAAAGAAGGGAAATATCATTGATAGAATTCAAGTTCGTTACATTCTCCCCTTCTACAAAAATTCCATCCTTGAAATTTTCAGAATGTCCCCATATGAAAAGATTTGGGTAGTTCTTAATCATAACTTACTCTGGTTCTCATGTCACATCTTCAATTTTTTTATTTTTCTATAGAACCTTTATGAGATGAGTCATTTGATCCCCCAACACCTTCTATTTAGTGTGCATAATCCAGATAGTCTCTTTATAGTAAGATAAATCATGTTCCAATTCTAATTATTCATAAGTGATAACACGAATTAGTTCTGGCATGTACTTTCTTAACAAAGAAATTTTGAACAAATTGTGAATTTTTAAAGGCTTGGAGGCATTTCCAAATGGTAATACAAAGATCCAATTTTATCCAGAATTTCAAAAGGACCATTGTAGCCAAGGCTTAGTTTCCCTTTGTTTCCAAATCTTATAACTCCCTTCCATGGAGGTACTTTCAAGAAAACATGATCTCTCACTTGAAATTCCAAATCCTTCCTTTGATTATTGACATATATCTTTTACCTAAATTGACCTATTTTGATATGTTTTTTATTAGTATCTAACTTTTATATTGTTTCCTCCAAAAGATATAGGCCTAAAAGCTTCCTCTCACCAACTTCATCCTAACAGATTGGTGTATGACATCTCTTTCCATACAATGCTTCATATGGTACCATTTGAATACTATAATGGAAAATATTGTTGTGTGAAAATTCTAAAAAAGGAAAATATTGATCCCACATACCTTTAAAGTTGAGTGAGAATTATCTCAACATGTATTTTAATTTTTGAATAGTCATTTTAGACTACCTGTTAGTTTGAGGGTGGTAAGCAGTACTCAAATGAAGCTCAGTATCCAAAGATTTCTGAAGGCTTTTCCAGAATTTTGATGTAAATCATGGATCATGATCATACACAATATAAATAATTTCTCCATGATTTCTTACAACTTCACTAATATAGAGTCATGCAAGGTTCTCTAGTGGAAAATACTCCCTCATAGCGAAGAAATGTGAAATTTTCGTAAGTTGATCAATAATCTTCCATATTTAATCATTATTTCTTGGAGTTTCTGGTAATCCAGTGAAAAAATCCATAGTGATGTAATTCCATTTCCATGTTGGAATAGGCATAGGTTGCATGACTCCTCTAGGATGTTGTCTTTCAGCTTTCACATGTTTATAGACTAAACATTTTGATAGATAATCATCAATTTTATACTTCATATTATCCCACTAAAAATTTTCCTTCCAATATCTATAAATCTTAGTGAAACCAGGGTGTATAGATAAATTAGAGATATGGGAATCATCCAATAAATCTATTTTTGGCTTGCGTATATAATGAAAACATATCCTCCTCCTAAATTTCTGAATTCCATCTTCATACACGATGTCTTCCAACTTCCCATCATTCATAGTTTTAATTTTCTTTTAAATATTATCATCATCAGACTGAGAACTTCTAATTCCTTCCAATAAATATAATTGGGAAACTAATTGAAAAAGTAGTTATGTTTCACCTTCCTTGATAATTCCCATATCCATCTTTTCTATATTCGTGTACATAGGATCCTTTTAAATCCTCATTTTGTTTAGAACTCCATGATCATTTTGGCTCAATGCATCTGCAGCCTTATTCTCTTTTCCAGGGTGGTAGTGTGTTGAAAAATCATAATCCTTGATTAGTTTGATCCATCGCCTTTACCTCACGTTGAGTTATTTTTGTGAGAATATATATTTCAATCTCTTTAGATCTATATATATCTCACATCTTTTCCATATATATAGTGTCTCCATATTTTTAGAGAAAATATTACAGCTGCTAACTCAAGATCATCAGTTGGATAGTTCTATTCATGAGTTTTTAACTACCTTGATTCATAAGAAAAAACTCTATTATTCTGCATAAGGACACATTCATGTTCTTTCTTTTATGCATCGCTATAAATCACAAACCCAACATTTCCAGAAGGTAGAGTCAAGATCATAGAATTCACTAATCTCCTCTACAATTCTTTAAAAAAATCTTCAAATTTTTTTTCTATATGAAATTAACCCATGTATGAGTAATCTTGGTTAACAGGTTATCTAATTAGGTGAAGTTCTAAATGACACACTAATAATAACCTGTTAACCCAATAAAATAGCGTACCTCGGTTTTATTCATTGGTGTAGGTAATTCCTAAACCACATTTTTATTTGTAGGATCAATTGAGATTCCATCATTTGAGACAATATGAAGAAGAAAAAGAACCAATTGAAGCCAAAATTCACACTTTCTAAACTTCCCATATAATTCATTTCTTCTAAGAGACTTCAGAAAAATTCTCAAGTGATTCTCATGGTCTTTATAGATTTTAGAGTATACCAAGATATTGTCAATAAATACCACCACAAAGTCATCAAGATATTCCATTAAAACTCTATTCTAAGATCCATGAAAATGTAGGGTGCATTATTCACCCCAAATGGAATTATTGTAAAATCTTAATGTCCATACCTGGTTCACAATTCTTTCTTTGGAATATCTTCCTTTCTCACACACAATTAATGATATCCAAATTAAAGGTCAGTCTTTGAAAATTACAAAGATCCATGAATTTGAACAAATAAATCATCAATGTGAGTTAAGGGGTACTTTTTATTTTCTATAATAGCATTGATTTCTCTATGGTCAATACACAGCCTCATGGATTCATCTTTCTTATTGATAGGGAGAATAGGGGATCCTCATATAGAAGTACTAGAGAAAATAAATCCTTTATCACTCAATTTCTCTATTTGTTTCTTCAGTTCTACTAATTCCATAGTGGTCATTGTATAAGGAGTCATTGATGTAGGTATTTCACCAAGAATTAAATCAATAGAAAATTCAACTTCTCTCTCTAGGGGATGTCTAGGTAAATCCTCTGTAAATACATCTATATATTCTTTCAAAATAGGTGCATCTTTAATTTGAATATTTCTTTCCTCATCCATAGATAATGTTTTCTCTTCCTCCCCAAGGATTTCATTCAGTATAGCTACAGGGGGTGGGTCTGGATAAGATTTAGTTGATGAGGATTCTACTATAAAGATAAGAGATTCTATATCATTCCCAAAAATTGTAACCTAATTCTTCTTGGAATATATATTCACATCATAATTTGAAATCCAATCCATACTGAGGATTACTTCCAAGTAAATTGTTGGTATGATGAAGAGGTCAGCAACTAAAGCACATTTATATGTCATAAAGGTGACTAACTGACACATATTTGTTGTTATGATACTTTCCTTTGGAGTTTTTACCGACAACTCCTTTATTAAATAAAAAGGGAAATGTCTAATTTTCTTTAAAAACTAGGAAGATATAAAAGAATGTGATGATCCATAATCAAATAAATCATTGGATAAGTTTGAGGAAATGATTAAAGTACCTACCACCACATCATTAGAAACTTCAAATTTAGCAGTTGTGACCACATAATCTTAGCCTTTCTCCCGTGTCCTTCATTGGGAAAAGTTTCCTTGATGCTTAAGATAATCACAAGTATAAGGTCCCATCTCATTGAAATTATAGCATTGAACATTTTTAGATTCTTTCTTTCCCTTCCAATAATGGGATTGGTGTCATTTTTCTCCACACTTATAACAAACACCCATTCCCTTTAGGCAAGTCCAAGGTGTTTCTTCTCACAATTATCATAGGATGGAAAATCAACTCTTTCCATATTCCCATTTTCCTTATTTCCTTTCCCATAGTGTTTAGAATCCCTCTTCTCCTCTTGATTTCCTTTGAATTCATAAGACTTTAAGAATTATTTTTCTTCCTTGATAGCACAGGATACTATATATTTGTATGATGAGAAAAATTGGTAGACAGATTCCCTTTAAAGGAATGGTTTTAACCCATCAAAGAATCAATCAATCTTACTCCTTGTATTATTTATGTATTCCAAGGAATTACTTGATAACCTTGTAAATTTGGCTTCATACATGGAAACATTCTCATCCTACTTTTTCCTTATATTCAAGAATTTTCACTCCATATCTGCTAGTTGTTCATGTGGGAAATATTTTTCTAGGAATATTTCCTTACAATATTTCCATTCCATATTTGAAATTTGAAACTCCTCCTTTGTGTTTTGAATCAACAACCATAACTGATTTTAATATCCTAAGAGATGATACACTTCCATGATAACCTTCTCCATTTTATTACTTCTCAATGTGAGAAATATCTTATATAAGGAACTTATCCACTACTCTCCTACGAATGGGTTCGTAGTCTCATTGAATTTTGGAGACTTTTGTCGCATAAAGTGGTATAACATTACTCCTCTACATTGTGGATTAGGAAGCTCTACATGGGTAAGGTTATTTTTCATAACCTGAGTTAGTTATCCCAATAAAATAATAAGTTTCTCAGCACTAGTCATAGCTCTAGTACTGACATCATTATCTTAAATAGGTGGTAAATCCCCACATGGGATATGTACATTGACACGGTTTCCATTTCTTATACTAGGAACCATTTCTAAATAATTCAATATACTAAATTAGGTTATGAATCAGAATTTATAATCTCAAACTAGAGAAACACCTAACATAAATTGAAGTTTTATGAAAAGTTAAACTCATAATCATAAACATGGTTTCTTTTGGGACATATTTACTTTTAAATAATTCATAATGGTTTGTAAATAAAATGTGACTTATCCTAAGCATATCCCCAATGAGTGTCAAACTAGGTGTGCAATAAGGCCCATTTTTTTGTACTAGCTTTCCCTGAGTCAGGCTCAGGACACCTTGTTGGAGTTGTTACACCTAGGTACATCTGTTCGAGAACCACATCCACTTGTAGTATCTATATTGGGATGTATTTCAATAAATAATCACATAATATCTACTTAACCAAAATTTTATGATGTTCTTCTATACTTATCCTCAAAATCTATCTTATGGATATTTTCCCTAATCTGTGTTTTCTAAATCTAGTTCCCAAGGTTTCTACAAAACTTTCTTTGATACCAATAGTAAATACCCCAACCCAAGTTACCTAGAACCGATGCCTTACTTTATTACATTGGAATAGATACAAGACTCAAATCCCAAAGGACCAATAAATTTAGTATTTTTGGAAGCCAGAATATATACATAATTTTTTCATTATAATTTGATAGGAAAAATAACATAGTAAATCCATTAGAAACTCCCATAAATCATAGATTATCCCTGAAAAACATTCACAATATATATCTTCACATACTATGAGAAATAAAAAATAATAAAGGGGTGATCTTAGATGCTCAATAAGGGTAATAAATACAGTTTAAGATGTAATAAACATAAATAATAAGGCATGGTGAATAACTAAAAACACATGTCATTAAAACATAATCTTGAGCATAAAACAGAAGGAATAAAATCTAATTAAATAATTACATAATAAAACAGAACCATGTATATAATATTAGTCAAATAATTACATGAAATATAAATTACTAGTTTTATAATGACGGAATGCATAATGCCAGATATCATAAACATACCATCAATGCCTCATTCAAGACACCATACATAATGGGTAAAAAACCCAGTCTAGTTTGTATCATGAGATATACCGATGCTTTGAGGGGATATAGAGGGTCCCACCCAATGCTTAATAAGTCTAATTATTTTCTCATATGAATGGGGTTAGACATAAACAACATCAACATCTTAAATGTAAATAACTTTCCCCAATCTGTAAACATAATCACAAACCATTCTGAGTAGTACGGTAAATGGTATCAAGATAGCACATCCATAGTCAAACAAATCATAAACCATTTAATAAAATATATTAGATGATAAAAATAAGATATAAATCTCAATTAATCATAAAATTAATTATAGGATTTGAAATAAATGAAAATACTCTAATAAAATCATCTAGAAATTCTTGAGAGAAATACCCCCTTTACATTGCAAAAAAGAGTTATTTGGAAAAAATCATTTGTATTTGTCGTCATTATTTGTATAAAATTGTAAATGAAAAAATATGGTTTTCATGAAAAAATTAGTGAATTATGAAACATAATGGAGTTTTAAAATATATTATATATGGTACGCAAAAATGGGTAAGAAGTCGGGAAGTTCACATTAATCAGATTTGCTTATCGAGAATAATTGAGAAGGGAACCTTGTAAAACATGTATTTCCCCATAAACTATAGATGAAATAATCTAGATATATGATTTTTTTAATATATAAAAATAATATAGAAGAAATACATGAAAATAAAGAAGCATTAAATTGGGGTAATGATAGTGGAAGAATAACCCGATGGAAAAATGAAGGTCCGGGTAGAATCTCTTACCTTATGTTCAAATGTGTTCTTCACTTGACCTTAATTTCTTGGATAATAAAATTAAATCCATTAATTAATTAATTTATCACCTTATATACATTTATTTGATTCATTATAGTTTTATTAAGTTCATTTATGTCCTTTTTTATGAGTTATAGAGTTTAATTTCATCGTTTGGGAGCATTTATTTTCTCAGTTTTCATGATCGGTTCTCTTGTTTATAAGTAATGAAGTTCATATAAAAGGAGTATAATTATCCAAAATTAGAATTATATGTTATTAATTAACATAATTAAGTTTAATTGTTCTTATATATTGTTTTTTCCAGATATGAGTATGAATCATTATATAACATGTTAATGATATTCATTTACATTAATTTAACTAGTTTTAGATCACAACGAACTCGTTTTGTTTTATCATTTAGAATTATGTAAATATGTTACTTCCAGAACATAAAAATGGATTTAATATAAATTTTAAAATATTATTCAACCATTAAAATTGTTTCATGAATATACTTGAATACGGTGATGGAAATTTAAAACTTTTCATCCTTGAAGGCGATGAAACAACACTTCGCGGACAACATTTCCATTTTTGGAATAAAAGGGAGAGTAGAAGGGGCTTGATGATGAATTATTACATTATCATAACAAAATTAGAGTATATTTAAGGTAAAATAGTTATAATTCTATTTTTATTATGGTATGTGAGGAGATAATAATAAAATAAAATAACTTGAAAAGAAATTAAAAGGAAATGGAAGAGGATTTTACCTCTTGAATTCTCCTCCTTAAGGACCTCCTTAGGAAAATGATTTTGGTCTTTTGATGAGACAAACATCTCCTGGTATTATGTGAGACACTTGGGAAGATTATTGAGCATAAATTTTACTAGGCTAAAATATTGGATAGTGTGAGGGGAAGGGGTGGTGAGGGTGGTATTTATAGAGGAGAGCGGTGTTTTTTAAATATTTAATTCATTTGTTTATTATTTTGGATCAATACTAAGAATAGTTTGAGAATTATCAATAAATATGTTAAAATAATTAAGTTAATTTCTAGATTATGTTTCTTAAATCATCCATGAATCAAGGAATAGTGTATTTAACTTATAATGTATTTACCGTAAATTATCGTATTTTACTATTCACCAAAAATTCAAGTATTTTAGAAAAATCTGAAAAATTCACCCAAACGATTTTTCAATGGGAATAATTAAAAAATGATCTTAATTTTATGAAGATAATTTTCTGAATATGATAAATTTAATTTTTAATTAAAATCATCATTTACTCGAAAAATCTAATTTTTAAAATTATAACTCATTTTATAAAACTCTAAAAAATTAACTAAGGCCTCATTAAATTCTCCTAAAATCATAAGATAACAAAATATTGATTTATGAATACATTTTATGAAAATTAATTTTTTCAATAATTTTTTTAATTATAAAATTGTAATTAAATATTTATGACTCACAAAAATACTAATACTTAATAGTAATTTTTAAAATATTTGTTTACGTATATTATGATATAATTATATCATATTTTCATTTATAGGATGGCTAAATTTTATTTATAATTTCATTGGTGAGGTTACTATTCTATTGGTTGGTTTATTATTCATAAGGGTCACATTACTATTCTTAAGGTCATGTTACTATTTCATCAGTATAGGTTCCCCAACTTCTATAAATACCTCTTATTTCATTCATTATTCGTTTATAATGTTTTTTTTTTGTTATCTATATGTGGTTTTATGTGATTTATACTATATAAACATAAGAAGAGAAATCTCATTGATAGGGTTCTAGGTTATTACAATGGAATGTAAGGTAAATACCTATAAATTAAGGCTACTAGTTAAAGGGTTTAAATAGATTCAGGGAATTGGCTATGATGAAACCTTTTCACCAATTACCATATTTAAATTCATCATAATTCTACATGTTATAGCAGCTTACAATGACTATGAAATTTGGTATATGCATGCAAAAACTACTTTCCTTAATGGTAACCTTAAAAAAAATGTTTATATGACACAACGAGAAGGGTTTGTGACTCTATGTGATTCCAAAAATATTTGAAAGTTGTAGAGATCCATTTATGTATTTAAGTTAGCATTTTGGTCATGCAAAATTCAATTCAATGAATCTATAAAATAATTTGGTTTCATTAAGAATGAATTTGAACCATGTGTTTAAAAGAGGATTATTGGAAATAAAGTCATTACATGTTGATGTCATATTACTTATTGTAAATGACATACTAATATTAAAATCTATTAATTATTGGTTAAACAAGTGTTTCTATATGAAGAACTTCGGTGAAATAGCCTATATTACAGGGATCAAGATCATTCATGATAGATACAAGAGGATTCTTAGACTAAGTCAAAGTACATACATTGACCACATACTAAAGATATTTAGTATGGAACCCTAAAAAGGAAGATTAATTACAGTGTCACATTGTATACATATTTCTAAGAAAATATGTCCTCAAACACAATAAGAGAAAGGGAGGATGAGTAACAGCACATATGCTTCAGCAATAGGATCGATCATGTATGTCATGTTATGTACTAAACTTGATGTTGCCTATGCATTGATCATGGTAGGTAGATCAAGATGATCCAAGAGAACAATATTGGTCTATTGTTAAGGATATCCTTGAGTATCTGAGAATAACTAAGGATATGTTCATGTTGTATGAAGGATATGAGGAGTTCATCATCAGGGATTAAATTGAAGTTGGTTTTCAAACATATAGGAATGATCTGATGTCACAGTCAAGTTATTTTTCTATTTCAATGGAGGATATATGAGATGGAAGAGTTTAAAGTAGCGAGTCATCATTGATTCTACAACAGATTCCGAGTATATAGCAGCTTTTGATGCACCTGAGGAAGTCATTTTGATTCATAACTTTGTCTAGGATCATGATTGCTGCCTAGCAGTAAATACCCTATTACATTGTATTGTGATAATAATACAGTGGTGTATCTTGAAAAAGAAATATGGTCACACCAATAGAAAAAATACATAATATGAAAGTATCACCTCTTAAGGTATTTTTATCAGAGGGGTGAATTTATAGTAAGCATAGTTCCCACAGAATAACACATGGTTGACCCCTTGACTGAAGGTCTATCCCATAAAAATCATGAGCATTATGTGAGAGCTATCAGAATGAAGGTTATTAGCAGTTGGATCTATTTTCAAGTAGGGGTATGTTGGATATGGTTCCCTAGAAAAAACTTCTATGTACTTTATGATAATTTTTATTCATAATTTTTAATATTAATAAACTTCTTATCACATCATGATTGTTCTTCTGCCTAAAATTGTATGTGAAAATTTCCTAAGAGTAGTTGTCACACTGAAAAGTAATAGTAGTTCTCCACAATTATGTGAATCTAGAAGTGTCACGGTAGTATTCATGTATGGAGACTCATAGTACTTTGAGACATCTTCTCATAGTGTACACCCTTTTTATTATCTATAGGTTTTGGGTGCATCGGAAGGACGAAATAGGTCATGCCCAACATTTCTTTTTTCAAGATAGATAATGAATCCTGGATTTACACAACAATAAACATGTGATCAACATAATTAAATCAAAGAAAAACAGACAATGGATAGAAGGACAAAACCAATCATAGGCTCATCACATATTATTTATAATTAATTTAATTAATTATGAATTACCTTGTGAGAATCCATTCTTCATTGATGGATCTGACAGCATATCTACATTGTACCATCATTTCATTGAATTAATCAAGATAAGATTCCCTATAATGGTGATTCACATGTGTTCCACAAATCTCTAAACATCTCCATATGAATATATGAGTGATACCATGATAGATCTTATCATTTGTGTTGTTTTCATTTGATTTACATGGGAATAACTTCCAAATTGTTCTCCTTCACCTCTCTAGACTCTAGAGTGGTGGTAGAGAAAGAACAATCTTCATTCTTGGGAGTGTTCTTAGAGAAAGGATCTCTATAAGGATTCAAGAGGATTATCTTGATTTATTGTGCACAAAAAAAAATTAATTAACTCTCTTTTAAAAAATATAATTTATTTTATATATCACTAGTATTAGAAATAAATAATTTCACAAATGTGGATTTCCTATTGGTGGGTCTCATTCTCATAATATCTAACACTGGATATTTCCAAGGGCATACACTATCACAAAGTGCCTCAAAGTCCTATGAGCCTCCACTCTTGATAGCCTGTATCATTTTTGTCCCTCAAATGATATCATCTGGTTATAGAATATATACTTAATAACACTTTCATGAAACTTTTGGGTTCTCATCATAGCGGGGAACTTATATGACCTTTTAGTGTGATAGTTACTCTTAAGACATTATCACATACTATGTTACATAGAATAACAATCATGATGTGATAAGGTATTTATTAATATTCAAAACTATGAATACAGGTAATCATAAAATACACAAAATTTGGTTCTAGGGAACCAACTTCAATATACTTTCACTTGCACTAGATCAAACTACTAACAACCCTCAGTCCATCATCTCTCACATGATACTCATTCTTCTCAAATATAGTCCTTCATTCAAGGGGTCCACCATGTTTTATTACATGGGAACTATACTTACTGCAACTACACCCCTCTGATAAAAATACCTCAAGAGGTGATACTTATGGAGTATAAACTTTTTCTATTGGTTTGACCTTGTCTCTTTTGAAAAATCCACCTCTGTATTATTATCACAATACAATGTGATAGGATCTTTACTATTAGGTGCCACATAAACCTCCCAAACAAAGTTTTTATGACAACCCTGATCTTTTATTACACAATTAAACATAATTTATTACATAAATTTCACTTGATACCACATTTCCATGTTATGATTATCATGTAATAACATGAGGAATAAAATACATGTTAGACAATAGGCATATCAATATATCACAATAGAAGCATAAACATAAAGTCATGATAAATCATTATAATCATAACATGGAAATGTGGCAACAACACTTAACATGGAATTAGAATGAGCCAAGGCTCATTGCACATGGAGCATGAGTAAATCCTCAGTGCATATGAAGCACGAGTAAAACCTCTTTGAACTTGAATTATCATGATTAAACACTCATTTCACATGACTTATCATGATATTATACTTTACCCAATGCATTGGAGCTCTATAAGGGTGCACCCTTCTTAAACATTTCATTTCATGCATAAGTGTGCCACATGGATCATATAACATGGATTCATAAAACATAATAATTTATTCCATGACAAAGGAATGTGTAAATAATACATGAAACTTTATAATAAATAAGTAAATGTGCATTAAGGTGAATACCCTGGATATAGAAATGGGCATGGTATTCACTACACAATGACATTGGCTTGGAAAATCGGTGCAATTTCGGCAGCGTAATGGCGTGACGTAAGAATTCATAAAAATGGATGATGAGAGAGAAATGGGTTTCTCAAAATATGTACATGAAATATAAAGTAGTGGGGTCATATAGATACATTTCCCAACAATTTTAATGGAATTTAGATTCATGATACAAAAGAATTTCTTGAATGTAAAAGAGGGGAGATAAATTCATTTCGGAATTTCGGCATAGTAATGGGTGTACATGGGAGGAATTTAATGAGAGGTAAAGGGGTATCCCATCATTAAAACGTAAAGAGGGAATTATGGGGGAGGTTTTAAACCATACCCCAACATTTATAATTTAAATAAAAAGGGAATAACAACATTAAGAAAATTGGACAAAAATGAGAAAGGAAGAAAAACTCTTACTTGGAAGTGTGCATCCAAAGGCTTGATAGAGGCTTCTTGGGAGATTGGGTCACCTTGGGAGGATTATAGAGAGAGTAGGGAAGAGGTTGTATTAACTCCAAAGGATTTTATTGAGGAGGAAGTGGGATCTTGGGTGGGTTTATATAAGAAAGGTGAGGGAATTCTTTATCATTTAGGTTTGGGACACCTCACATTAAACTATTCAAAACCACAAACCATCCCATGGTTTTTGCCCATGTTTTTTGTAAAAGATAATTGGAAAACAATATTTTATAATGCCAAAGTCCTAACTTCTTAAAATAATGGGGTTGCTTATGTGGAGGTGAGTCACACTCCCAAGGAAAACAATTTAAAAAGACAAGATGAGTAATAAGTCTTGAAGGGTCCATTAATGCTTTGTAAAATAAGTCAAACAAACCCAAAATCACAATATTTTAATGGTAAAACATATATTGGCCTAACATAAAGCTTATATTATTTTATTACATCACTATTGGGTCATTATGATGTCATAAAACACATTATATATTTAAACGGTATTTAATTTTTACCCAAAAATTTGACTATCGCAGAAAATTATGAAAAATTCACCATTGGATAATTTCAACATCCTGATTCCAGAAATAATATTTATATTATCCAAATAATTTTCTAAATATTTTAATTTTCACTATTAAAATAAAAACCTACATTTATCAAAAATTCACGGGTTTTGACAAAAATGGCTTTCAAACCTTAATAAAAATTAAAAATGCATTCATAAAATTATAAGATCATTTATATTTAATAAAATTTAAGCTAATAGTAATAATAATATTTTATTAAAAAATTACTTAATTAAAAAATCTATTAATTCATCAAAATAGATTTCTTAGTTGAACTTTAACTAAAAATACTATTTGAGCTTTAAAAACTATTTACAAGGTAACAATAATAAAATGAAAGTATATTCATTATTATATAAAAAAAATAATGTATATAACCATAGTGATAAGGTCTTGTTAAATAATCCCTTATAACACCCTCATAAGACCGAAGAGTAAGGTGTGCGATGGTTATAGACTCTTGGGGTGGCTCGGATAACATTGCTCAGGTGGTAATCTCTATCAACTTCCATTTCTCTCGTAGGTGGTCCTGCTCGAGCTTAACATATTCAAGATAGGATTGGGCTTGGTCAAGAGAAAAGCCCAATGACGCCACCTCCTTTCCAAGCTCTGAAAAATGGGATTCGTATGGGGAACATCTACGGGATGAGGTCATCACTTCCTTTGTCTGAGTAAATTGGATTTGTTAAATCCCTATATTTATACTAATCATGTGATCACTATTCAATAGATATATTAGAAATGGTCATAATTATTAACATAAAACCAAATAAGTTGAAATTTTATATAAACATTTTTCATAAAGAGACATTTAATTAGATCAATAGGGATTTCCATTAATTAAAGTTTGGGTCGTTACAATCTTCCCCACTAAAAAAAGTTTCACCCTCGAAATTTTATTTTTCCACACTAAAACAGATGTGGGTAACTCTACTACATCATCACCTCTGATTCCCTTGTCGCTTCTTCAAACTTGTGGCTTTTCCACAACACCTTGACAAGGGCATTGTCTTATTTTGTAGAACATTTTCTCAACGATCTAAGATCTTCACTGGTTTCTCCTCATAAGAAAGACCATCCTTTAACTATACCACCTCTTAAGAGAGTACATGTGAAGGGTCTCGTATGTACTTTCTTAAGAGGGATACATGAAAGACATCATGTACTTTGTCCATGGTAGGTTGAAGTGCTAGTCGATAGGCCACTACCCTGACACGATCAAGAATCTCGAAGGGGCCGATGTACCTTGGACTTTACTTCCCTTTCTTTCCAAACCTCATGACCTTCTTCCATGAAGATATGCGTAGAAATACCATGTATCCAACTTTAAACTCATGGTCTCATCGACGGTTATATGCATAACTCTTCTGTCGACTCTTGGCTACCTTGATATGCTGCTGAATGGTTTTCACCTTCTCCACCATTTCTTCGACCATTTCTGGTCCAAACAGCTTACGCTCACCGACCTCATCCCAACACACCGGTGTTCTGCACCTTTTCCCATAAAGGTCTTCATATGGTTCCATTTGTATGCTTGAGTGGAAACTGTTATTTTAAGAGAACTCAACTAGAGGAAGATGTTGATCCCATCCTCCTTTAAAGTCCATTGATCACGCTCTCAACATGTCCTCAAGTGTTTGAAAAGTCTGCTCAGATTGGGCATTAGTTTGAGGATGATAGTCCATACTGAAGTTCAGTTCAGTATTCATATCATGTTGAAGACTCTTCCAAAACTTAAAGGTGAATATTGGATCTCAATCGGACACTGTAGATAGTGGTACTCCATGCATCCATACCACTTCCCTGATATATATCTATGATAGTTGATCCAATGAGAAATCCTCCTGAATAGCAATGAAGTGTGCAGCCTTTGTAAGATGATCCACAACAACCCATATTGCATTGTTGCCTTTGGATGTCTTCGGAAGTCCAGTGACAAATTCAAAGGTGATGTTATCCCATTCCCATTCTGGTATGGTCAATGGTTTCATCATCCCCTTAGACTTCTACCTCTCTGCCTTCACTTTTTGACACACCAGGCACTTTGATGTATATTCAGCGATCTCATTATTCATATTATCCCACCAATAATTCTCTCAGAGATCTCGATACATATTTATGTTTCCTGGGTGAATAGAGAAATTTGAACTATGTGCACCATCCAAAAGTTCCTTCTTCAGTTCTGGACTTGATGGAACACATAGTCTTTTCCCAAATCTCACAATTCCTTCTTCGTTAACATTAAACTCCGAGGATTTCCCTTTTTCAATAGCTTCCACTTTTTACTAAATTACCACATTATCTTTTTGAGCATCTTTTAACCTTAACAAAAGTAACGGTTGAGCAATAATTTGTGAAAGGATTGATGATGTTCCCTTCTTTATGATTCTCATGTCCATATTCATCAAATCTAAGAAGATTTGATCCTTTTAAAATCTCATTAATGATAGAATCGTTGGGTCCTTTCTACTTTGGGAATCCTCCACCTTTTTCACTTTCCCAGGGTGGTAATGGATTGACTAGTCATAGTCTTTGATCAGCTCTAACCATCTTGATTGGCGCATGTTCAACACTTTCTGTGTGAATATATACTTGAGGATTTTTTGGTCTGTATATATTTCACACTTCTCCCCAAAGAGATAATGCCACCAAATTTTCAAAGAGATGATCACTACAGCCAACTCGAGGTCATGTGTTGGATATTTCTATTCATGAACTTTCAATTGCCTTGATTCATAGGCAATGACTTTGTCATTTTTCATCAACACACATCCCAGGACCTTCTACGAAGCACCACTGAATACCACAAAAATTTCTCCACTTGTGGGTAAAGTGAGCATGGGCACAGTGATAAGCCTCCTTTTCAACTCCTTGAAGATTTATTTGCATTCATCACTCCAAGAAAACTTTACTCCCTTCTGATTTATCTAGGAAAGAGGGTTGTAAAATTGTGAGAAATTTCTCAAAAATCGTCGATAATATCCAGATAACCCCAAGAAGCTACGGATATCTATTACCGAGGTTGGCCTCGGCCATCCCTCAATTGAATCTGTTTTGGAGGGATCCAAAAATATCCCATTTCTTATGATGATATGTCCCAAGAATGAGACCTCCTTCAACCAGAACTGACACTTGTTGTAATTTTTATAGAGCTTCTCCTTCCGCAATGTCTCTAGTGCAGTTCTCATATGCTTCTCATGATCCTCCTTGGTTTTGGAGTATATCAGAATATCATCTATAAATTGTACCAAAACTTTGTCGAGGTAATCTCTAAAGACTCTATTCATCAAGTCCATGAATATTTATGGAGCATTAGTGAGTCCTAAAGGAATTACTATGAATTCATAGTGCCCATATCTTGTACGAAAAGCAGTCTTGGGGATATCTTCCTTATTCACCCTTACTTGATAATATCCTGACTGCAAATCCACCTTGGAGAAGTATTGTGCTCCACGCATCTGATCGAACAAGTCATCTATTTGTGAGAGAGGATACTTGTTATTTATCGTGATTTTGTTAAGCTCACAATAATCGATGCAAAGGCGCATTGACCCATATTTCTTCTTGACGAAGAGGACCGGTGCACCCCATGGTCAAGCACTTGGGCTTATAAACCCTTTATCCAGATTCTCCTGTAGTTGTTTCTTCAGATCCTCAAGCTCCACAACATCCATTCTATGAGAAGTATTGGGTATTTTCAATGCCCCAGGTATAAGATCAATTGACAATTCAACATCTCTTCTAGGAGGAAGACCATGAAATTCCGCAGGAAACACTTCAGCGAATTCCCTCACAATAGGCATGTCCTCTAGGAAGGTTGCCTCCTTATACTCAATCATCTAAGCCAGATACGCATGCTCATAGGGCAGTAATATCCACGCTTGAGATGATGGAGCTAAAGAAGATTCATCTTTCTCATTTCACTTATAAATAATCAGGGGTCGATTATCCACATGGAGAGTGATTTCCCTCTCATGGAAATTTATGTTGGCTCTATATAAGGAAAGTCAATCCATGCCAATAATTGCATCAAATTCCACCAAAGGGAGTATTATGAGGTTCACCAGGAAGTTTAATCCACATATTATAACAGGGTAGGAGTTATATTCATGGGATGCAATGATTTCCCCATTTTCCTTACTCACCAACATCTTCACTTCCCTGATTTGTGGTGGTTTTGTGATTGTTCTACTAAACTTTCGAGGTATAAAAGAATGTGTAGAACTTGAATCAAAAAGTATGTTCTCTATTCTTGAATAAATAACTAGCGTACCTGTCACCACTTCATTTTCGGGGTTCACTTCAGTAGTAGTGACGGCAAAAGCTTGGCCTTGCTACCTTGGAGGTTGTTGGTTACCTCTGAAAACCCTTGGCTTAGGGCACTGATTTTCAAGATTCCCTAGTTCTCTGTAGTTGTAGAAATGAACAAAGTGTTGAGGTTTGAATGGATCATACCTCTCCTCTGTTTCAGCCATGGGTTTTTCTTGTCAGTAGTTAACAGCTAGGTGCCCTTATCTTTCACACCTAAATCATTTCCTCGTCCCCTTTAGGAAATTCCCAGGGTGCTTCTTTCCACACCTTTGGCAAGGGGGGTACTGGATCTTCTTAGAACCATTGGATTTATCCATCAAACTTCCAGCATTAAAATCCACCTTACGCTTCTTATACCCATGATACCCATGAGATTCTACGATCTCTATTTCGAACTTGAGGGCACATCAGAAAATTTCCTCATAGTTGTCAAAGTCACGGATCGCTAGTGCTTTCTACAGGCTCGGTTTCAGCCCACCAAATAAGTGGTCAACCTTGAATTCAGGGGTAACGATAAATCCGGAAGCGTATCGTGAAAGACTTGTGAATATTTCCTTGTACGCTCCAACAGATTCGTCATCTTTTTTCTTGAGGGAAAAGAAGTCCCTTTACATCTTAAGCCAGAGGGTGCGTGGAAAATATTTACTAAAAAACATCTTCCATAAATCCTTACATTCCAACGCCTCGATCTCCTCCTTAGGCTTTGTATTTTTGATCAATGTCCACCATTGATCATCTTCACCCTCTATACAATAAGCATCCAGAAGAACCTTCTCTCATTCAGAACATTAAAGGATGGAAAAGATCTTTTCAATGCAGTTTATCCATTATTCAGTGATTGAGGGATCAGATGATCCATTAAAAGTATGAGGCCTTTGTCTCATGGAGCTCTTGATATAAACTTGTTCTTTATTAGGGGGTTTGAACATTCCTCTTGACCCATGTTTCTATTCAAATATTGAGTTATCTAAGAGAGAAGCATGACAAAGTTCTCAATTCCCGCTCCCATTAGATTGGGCATATCATTAGTATAGTCATCACATTGATCTTCACATTGGTTGTTAGCCAGAGTCCTCCTATTACCATCCATTGGATGGAATAAAATGAAAGTTAGGGGTAACACATAAAGGGTAATTTAAGGACAAAACTAACAACTTATAAATAAATTTTATTTCCTTAACATATGAATCTATTAGCTTCAGTCTATGTTATCCATGATCTACTTTCTAACATATATTCTCAGGGAAATCTTTTGTCCCTTGATAATGTTTCATACTAAGCTTGTTAATTTACCAAATCATATCCCCTGGGAGTGTCGTAACCAAGAGTGTATCAAAGCCTGTTGTCGTGCACTAGTTCTAGTTCAAGTCTAGCTCAAAGTAGTATTTTCAGGTTTTACCCCTAGGATACATCTATGTCAGAGTTGCCTCTACCTACTCGTATCTAGACAGGGATGTATTTTCCTGATAAACCACTTACTCAATACTCAACAAAACCTAGGGATTTTTTTATTATACTTAGTCTTGTCTCTAAGGCTTCACTAGGGTTTTCTAATCCTAATCTCAAAAATAACTAAACCTATCCTCTGATACCAACTATGACAACCCTGATCTTTTATTACACAATTAAACATAATTTATTACATAAAATTCACTTTATACCACATAGAATATCAATATGTCTAGTGTCTTTTGGGCTTAGGATCATTACATAATAACTTAAAACATTAAATACAACATCTTTATTGAAAACTTCCTTTACATGACCACTACATTCCCTAATACATAGCATTGCATGGGATAACCTGAGGACATGCATAAGAAAAAGGTGAGATATAAAATACATGTTAGATTATAGGAATATCAATAGATCACAAAAGAATAATAAACATAAAGGCATGATAATCATAACATGGAAATGTGGCAACAACACTTAACATGGAATTAGCATGAGCTAAGGCTCATTGCACATGGAGCATGAGTAAATCCTCATTGCACATGAAGCACAAGTAAAACATCATTGCACTTGAATTAGCATGATTAAACACCCATTTCAAGTTATGTATCATGATAAAATACTTTACCCAATGCATTGGAGTGCTATAAGGGCACACCCTTCTTAAACCTTTCATTTCATGCATAAGTGTGCCACATGGATCATATAACATGGATTCATAAAACATAATAATTTATTCCACGATAAAGGAATGAGGAATTAATACATGAAACTTTATAATCAATATGTAAATGTTCATAAAGGTTAATACCTTTGATAGATAAATGGGGATGGTATTCACTACACAATGACATTGTCTTGGAAAATCGGTGCAATTTCGGCAGAGTAACGGCCTGACGCAAGAATTCATAAAAATGGTTGGTGAGAGAGAAAGGGGTGTATCATCATATTTACATTAAATGGAAAGTAATGGGGTCATATAGATACATTTCCCAACAATTTTAATGGAATTTAGAGTCATGATACAAAAGAATTACTTGAATGTAAAAGAGGAGAGATAAATTCCCTTCGGAATTTCGGCATAGTAACGGGTGTACATGGGAGGAATTTAATGAGAGAGAAAGGGGTATCCCATCATTAAAACATAAATAGGGCAGTATATTGGAGTTTAAAATCCATACCCAACATTTATAATTGAAATAAAAATTTCATAACAACATTAAGAAAATTGGACAAAAAAGAGAAAGGAAGAAAACCCTTACTTGGAAGTGTGCTTCCAAAAGGATTGAGAGAGGCTTGAGAGAGGATTCTTGGGAGCTTGGGGCACCTTTTGAGTATTATAGAGAGTATGGAAGAGGTTGGACGAACTCCAAAGGCTTTGAGTGAGGATGAAGTGGGAGCTTGGGTGGGTTTATATAGGAAAGGTGAGGGAATTCTTTATTATTTAGGTCTAGGACACCTCACATTAAACTAATCCAAACCACAAAACAGACCATGGTTTTTTACCATGGTTTTTGGAAAAGTGAAGTGGAAAACAATATTATATAATTCAAAAGTCCAAACTTCTTAAAATAATGGGGTTGCTTATGTGGAGGTGAGTCACACTCTCAAGGAAAACAATTTAAAAAGACAAGATGTTTATTAAATCTTGAAGGGTCCATTAATGCTTTGTAAAAAAACTCAAACAAACCCAAAATCACATTATTTTAAGGGTAAAACATATATTGGCCAAACATAAAGCCTGTAGTATTTTATTACATCACTATTGGGTCATTATGATGTCATAAAACACATTATATATTTAACCGGTATTTAATTTTTACCCAAAAATTTGACTGTCTCAGAAAATTATAAAACATTCACCGTTGGATAATTTTGACATCCTGATTCCAGAAATAATATTTATTTTATCTAAATAATTTTATAAATATGTTAATTTTCACTTTTAAAATAAAAACCGACATTTATCGAAAATTCACGAGTTTTAACAAAAATGGCTTTCAAACCTTAATAAAAATTACAATTGCATTCATAAAATTATACGGTCGTTTATATTTAATAAAAATTAATTTAATAATAATATTATTTAATAAAATATTATTTAATTCAAAAATCCATTAATTCATCAAAATATATTTCTTAGTTGAACTTTAACTATAAATACTATTTGAGATTTAAAAACTATTTAAAAGGTAACAATAATAAAATGAAAGTATATTCATTATTATATAAAAAAATAATGTACATACCTAGAGTGATGAGTTATTATTAAATAACCCCTTATAACACCCGCATAAGACCAAAGTGTAAGGTGTGTGATGGTGACAGACTCTTGGGGTGGCTCATATAACATTGCTCGGGTGGTAATCTCGATCAACTTTCATTTCTCTTATAGGCGGTCCCGCTAGAGCTTAACATATTCAATCTCGGATTGGGCTTGGTCAAGAGAGAATCCCAATGACGCCACCTCCTTTCCGAGCTCTGACAAATGGGCTTCGTATGGGGCACATCTACTGGATGAGGCCATCGTTTCCTTTGTCTGAATAAATTGGATTTGTTAAAGCCCTATATTTATACTAATCATGTGATCACTGTTCAATGGCTATATTAGAAACGATCAAAATTATTAACATAAAACCAAATAATTTGACATTTTATATAAACATTTTACATAAAGTGACATTTAATTAGATCAATAGGAATTTACATTAAGGAAATTTTGGGTCGTTACAATTTTGTATCAAAATGACTTCCTTAGATGAAACAGAAACCACTATATACATAGACTCCATTGTAGAATTAGCAACAATTGACTAGTTTTAACTCTTCCAACACACAACTCTTCATTTGAGACAGAAAACATATCCTGACTGCGACTTCATATCATTTTCATTTTTTTGAAAAATAACATCAATATAACCCATGATGACCATCTCCTTCTCTCCTCTATACACCAAGAACTTATCCTTAATTCTTATTACATTCTTGAGGATAGCCTTAACAACATACCAATGTTATTCACCAAGATCTGTTTGATATCTTCCTATCATTCTCAATTCATAGGCAATATCAAATCCAGTACATAACCTAACATATATGATTGATCATATTATTGGAAAATGGGATCTTATTCATTCTATATTTCTCATGTTGTGTCCATGGAAACATTTTCTTAGAAATATGTATACCATGTGACTCTAGAACCAATCCCCTCTTAGATTGTTCAATACTAAATCTATTTAGTTTTTGGTCAATGTATGTACTTTGACTTAGTCCAAGAATCCTCTTGGATCTATCATTAATGATCTTGATCCCTAGAATATAGGTTGTTTCACCTAAGTCCTTCATAAAGAAAAAAAAATTTAACCATTATTTAACAGGATATAAGATTGATATGTAATTTCCTAAATGTAATATGTCGTCAACATATACTACTAATATAATGACTAAAAATACACTAAACCCCTTATAAACATATGAATCAAATTCATTCTTGATGAATCCAAATTCTTTTATAGCTTCATCAAATTGAATGTTCTATAACCTAGATTCTTGATTCAATCAATAAATGGATCTCTATAACTTGAAAATATTTTTGGCATCACTTGGAGTCACAAACCCTTATGCCTATGTCATATAGACATCTTTATATAGGTTCATATTAAGGAGTGTAGTTTTAATATCCATCTTCTAAATTTCATAGTTGTGGTAAGATGATATAACAAGTAGAATTATGATGGAATTAAACATGGTAAATGGTTAAAATGTTTCATCATAGTCAATTCCTTGGCATTATTTAAACCCTTTAGACACTTGCCTTATTTAATAGGTATTTAATTTATCTTCCATGTCAAGTTTTCTCTTGAATACCCATTTTCACTGTAACACCCTGAGATTTTATGAGATATATAATTTTTAGTGTCTTCTATTTTACACTACACCAAGATTAGCTTGTACTATATGCAACACTGTATTAGCTTGTAGTATAGGCAACACTATTCTTGGCTCGTGTTACACACAATTTCACATTTGTTTTGTGGAAATTATTCTAAACAACATTAAGTATAGAATTTGTTTAATGTTTAAATGAAATAAGTTTTGATTGTGTTATACGCAACACCAAAAGGATATTTCACTACACACAGCCCTAACTTAGCTTGCATTACACACAATCAAGACCTTCCTCGATAGCGTGTGTAGTACGCAATACTGAGTTTCACTAAACAAGATATTATTATAATATTATTATGAACTAGCCGTTATGAATAGTAATACCCACTTTTTGAAATTTTATAAATTTTATCTCTCAAAATGGACTTCGTTTTTGGATTCGAAATATCGAAATTAGCTTAGGGTGAATTTTTTGTATTTTTCTGAAAACTTTCAATTTTTGATGAATAGTGAAAACACTGGGTTACTATTTAAAACCGACTTTTTATTTAAATAATTATTTATTTTATTTAAATTTATTTTAGGTAAAAATTGATACATAATACCTATATAAGTTCAATGTAATTTATTGGAGTCACTTTATAATAATTTTAGATATATAAAAATTTTATTGACATTTTCACTGTCTTTTACCCACCTCCTAGGAGAATTTGAAAATTTACATAAAACTTAATTTTACCGCTTCTGTGAGTGGAATTTCGAAAATCCAAGAGACACGGTTAATATCAAGGAGTAAAATGTGCTTCAATAAGATTAAAAAAAATGTTGAATAGTAACTTTTTACTTTTATTTACCACAGTTAAAAGTAAATAGGGTAATTAAGGGTAAAAATGAAATTTCTATTACCCTAACACATGTCCTAATTCTATTGGATAAGTTTAATTCGACCAAAAACAACCTTAAGAATAAAATATGACCATTTAGGTCCACTTGGATTAGATTAGGACATTTAATATTATTTTATTTAAAGAAGAGTTAAAATAGTTAAAATCAAAGTTTCATAACTAAAACATTTTTAATATAGGGTTATAAATAAGATAAATTCAACTATAAATATTAATTAGAAATCTAAAAAGACTTCCTACCTAATGGTATTTTATTTATAATTTTTAGACATTAAATAATTTAAGTTATTTATGACACAATAGTGATGCAGTAATTACCTAAATAATGAAATATTAAAATAATTGATATTATAAATACCCAAATAAATGTAATTTGAGACTTTTTATGAATTAAACTAATTTTATAGGTTAATATGACATGTTAGTATTGATTTAATTAACTTTTTTCGAACTAATCATGCTGTTATGATTTTCACAAAAATCAATTACCAAATAGTGTCAAAATTGACATAAAATAGTTTTTAAAACAAATATTAAATTATTAATTGTTATTATATTCCTAAGAATATAAGGTTCATACAAATTATATAAGGTTATATATATTAATAATGAACCACTTGGGGTTCGTTTTTCTGGTTATAGTAAGTTTATTAACCATATAGTGTAAGAAAACAAGAAGACACGGTAAAAGTTAAATTATTTAACTTAGAGTTAAATCTAATAGATAAGGTTAAAACAGTAATCTAAACTTGTCTAAAACCTTTTGGTTGAGATTATTTCGACCCATAATCACTTTATATTGGAAATAAATCAATTTGGAGCTATTATAAACCGAATATGACTTTATTATAAAATAATATTTTAAGTTTTTTCAAAGGTGCCTCTCTCCTCCCTTATAAAAAGGTCACCCCTTCCCTCTTCTCTTCACACCCTTTTGAGCCTTTAATCTCGTCCAAACCCTGACCATTTCTCTTCTACCCTTCCCTAGAAACATTTTGGAGGTTCTGGTCTTCTCAAAAGACCAAATCTATATCCTTAAGAGAAGTCTTAAAGGAGGTGCGTCGAAGAAGAGGTAGTCTCTTCTTCCGATTCTCTCAAGTTTCTTTCTTCTTCTACTTCTTATTATTTAGTTGTCTCATTATAAAGTAATAACATAAGTATTAATTATATATTGATATGTTATTATAAATATGAAACAACCTTATTTCACCTTCTATCCATCCTACGGAAAACAAAATCACCGCGCGTGCGTACGTACGGAATACCGTCTCTACGCCGTGGTGTAATATTTTTTTGACCATCACCTTACTTGGATGGGTATAATGGTGTAAATAAATAACTATATATAATTTTTGTAAAGTGATATTTATTATTAAATATTATACACAAACATCAATACAATTACACGATCATAAGAATGATATCATCGCTCATGCGTACGTACAGACTACCGTCTCCACGACGCGATGAGATTCATTCTCCATGTTAACCATTCATGAATGATTATAAAGTATATATAATGAATAATAATGAAATATATGACATAATAATGATACTGGATTGATATATATATATATATATATGTATGTATGTATGTATGTATGTATGTCATCTACTTAATTCCATTCAATTCAATAAGGAAACGAAAATAGTGTTCATGCGTATGTACGGCCTACCGTCTCCATGAACAGTGTATTTCATTCCATTTATCTATCTATCATATATATATGTATATTATGAATATATATTATATATAAATCATGTTTTACATTTTGTAATTAAGTAAATCAGGATATAATTAACAATATCAGGAACAACAAGTCGATACACGTACAATAAATGAAACAATTTTACCCAAATCGCTGCTTTTACATCGAATTTACAAAAGAACGGGTAATATTAAGTCATAAGTAAACCATATATGATATCATAACAATGAATATGATTCTGTAATAAGTCAATGACATTATTTAAATCATTATACAGGAGGTTTGGATACATACGAAGCATATCGGACATAAGGTAAGGGACAACTATTCCAATCTCGTTCTTATCCGAGATTGTTTATTCGTACGTATTTACTAGGGTTATTGTTATCATCCATGACCATGTTTTCTAAAAAATGTTTTCATATATGTTTAAAGGCCTTTTTACCCATTTTTTTACCACATGTTATGAAAGGAATCTTACTTTTGTTTACCACACGAGGAACTTTTTGACTTTTCTGACAAAAGTACGAGAAGAATGTTATTTTTAACTTATACGGTGTGAATGGATTTTTACGGTTTAATAACGCCTCATTTTCATGAAGCTTCCTCTACAATATTGCATGATTATTTTCAAAAAAACTCTTTTCTTTTAATATTTCATGGAATTTTGTGAAAAGAAAATTATTTTGAAGAAGAAAGGATATTTTCCTCAAGAATTCATTTCAAGTGTTTTATCAAAACTATTTTCCATCTAAAAATGACATTATTTAATATGTTTATGTTTCAAGTATAATGTCTCCATTATTTAAATGGATTGATTCCTCTTATGATGAAAAGATATCCATTTTTTATATGGATTAT
The DNA here is from genome assembly GCA_963277665.1 of Viscum album. Lineage (NCBI taxonomy): Eukaryota > Viridiplantae > Streptophyta > Magnoliopsida > Santalales > Viscaceae > Viscum > Viscum album. The sequence continues at coordinate 830,905,421 of OY728120.1, forward strand.
GTTATGATGGCATGATGTTTAAGAATTCCATTCTATTACATGGATTATGCTATGATGTATGATTTATGATTTTGTGGCACACAAAAGAATGATTTCATTATGAGATGGGTGGGACCTATATCTCCCTCCAATTCATTGGGTAAATATTTATATCTCATGAGATATACATGGCTGTAACCGTAAGTTAATCCGGTTCAGTGACACAGGACTAGAACGAGGAGTGAACTCAATTCCAAAAGAGACTTTGTCCACTAAGATGGTCTTGGAAGCAATGCCTTGGCTTCTATGGAAATCATATCATGTGATTAATGGTTGCCATAATCACATGTTTTATTCCCATGCTATTTTATCATGATTGATGTTCCCTTATGATATATACCTTACATACTTCCAAGATTTATGTCTTTGCTCAAGATTTTGATGTTTAGATTTTATGTTCAAGTTTTTGAATTAAAATGTTTATGGATTGTTTTATGTTATCCAAGTTTACCCTTACTGAGAATTTGAACTCACCCTTTTTATGTTTTCTTTTCCCCAGGATTTAAAGAAAGGTTTTAGGAAAGAAAACCAAAAGGGGAAGATCTTTATGGGAGATGTTGAAGATCTTTCACCATGATTAGAAGATTACTTTCTGGGTTTCCAAAGATACTAAACTAATACGATATTTGGGCCTCTGTTTTTGTCATGTATTAAGTATTCTGCAAAAGTGATGTAATGTCCATGTACGTCAAGATTCAGGTCTCTACATTCACCCTATGGGCTTTACATCAACTGGCTCATTGACCAAAACCCAAACATGGTTATGATACATGGATTCCATTTTAGAATTCCTAGCTTCTTTCCATCTTACAACTTCTGAGCTCTATGATACCTCTTTGTAGGAGGGAGGTTCATCATTGTCATCCAATAATGAGTCTCCATCTTCAATGACTGAAAAACCATATTTCTCTGGTTCTCTTACCTCTATTATGATCCTACGTAGTACTTGGGTTTTAGTAACTACTTCTTACATAGGGACCTGTGGGATTTTTTCTTTTACCAAAACTTGTGTATCTTGATCATCAACTTCATAAAATCTAATCTTTCTCCCACTATCATTTTTAAGGATGTGATCCCTATAGAGAAATATAGTTTTTCTGGTGAAAATAACATTCTTGTCTAAGGTGTTGTATAGGTATTATCACATTAGTTCCTTGGTATACCCAATAAAGATACACTTTGTGCCCTGGGGTTCTAGTTTGTTTCCTGATATGGCCTTAACAAATGTCTTACAACCCCATACATGTGTATTCAACAAAAAAAAGTTTCTTTCTACTCTATAACTCAAAGGTAATTCTATTGTCTGCTTTATTTGGTACTTGTTTGATATATTTTTGTCAAATGCTTCTCATTTACATGGCCAAGATATTGATGTCATAGTTGTGTTTTATATGAGTTGTGTGAACATGATTGGTTATCGATTTCCAATACTTGTATTTCATAATTTAATAAATAAATACCATTATTTAAATATGTCATATCATAAAATATATTATCTTTATAAACAAAACAAATTTTATTTCCAATCATGAAAATAAACCCATCTACACCTAGACATGAAATAGAAATTATGTTTTCGGTAATAATTGGTAAATAATAACAATATTTTAAGACCAAAATCATTCTTTTTGGAAATGAAAGATGGTAGTCACCAATGGCTAGAGCAGTCAGACTCACACTATTATCAACTCTTAAATCCACCTCTCCTCTAGAAATATTTGGTAATGTACTTTGTTCCTACATTTAGATATAGATGTGATCACCAAAAGCTATATCGAATACCCAATGTGTAGATATTGAAATATTGCACTTAATAATGAATCCAAATTTATCTTCCCCTTACTTCTGATTGCATTTCTACTTACAGGGGCCTTTCTTGCCACATGCAAAACAAACGGCCTTGTTTTCCTTTCTCTGCCTCTAGATCTTCCTCTTATTATAAGGACAATGCTCAGGATCTTTGGACTGGTCATGAGTCTTGGGACCATTTTCCTTGTTATTCCTTTTATTAGTCATTGTAAGGATTGTGTGTTTATCATTCCCCATGTCCTTGTCCACTTGGAAAATCAAGGTAAGAAGTTTTGAAAGACTCTTATCATTATTACTCATATTGTAATTAACAATAAAATTGGAGAAGGTCTAGGGAAGTGATGAAATTATGAGATTCGTGTTCAACTGATCTAGTAATTTAATTCCTAATATTTATAAGTGTTCAATGTATCCAATAATATTGATGAAATGAGTCTCATCTAGCACAGATTCTCTAATCATAGTTGTAAACAAAGAATCAGAGATATCATATTTCTCTTGGCTTGCCTTCTATTGGTTGAGATCCCAAAGGTGAGGCGTCATGCTATACGCATCCATGTCCACATGTTGCTTCAAAATATTATTGATCATATATGATATCATGAAATATAGAACATTTTTTGAATTGTTCGAATGTTTATCATAGAGATTTAAATCTTAATAACCAGCCTCATGTCTAGGCACATCAAGAATAGGTTCTTCTGATGCATATAATTTTCTTTCATGGCATAGGATAATGCAAAAGCTCCTTTGCCACTCTTGTAAATTTGCACCAGTGAGAAGGTTATCATTACCAAGTATGGATCATGGTGATATGTTTGAATTAATTTTTTTTTCATTTCTACAAATAAGATAGCGTAATTTTAGTAATTTATCTGATAAAATTTAGAAAAAAAATAAATATTATATTTATTAAACTTATACTGTTTTATCAAAACCTAGTAACCTTCACCATTGGATTTGAAATATCATATTGCTTGGAAATTCTAGTAGAAAAGAGCCATAATATTCTTCTTGTTTCCCAAACATTGGTTGGTCATGAAACTTGAATGGTTTTAGGTAGGCATTCCAAATTTCAACTGCATTAACACGCATTTCCTTGATTTGTTGAGTGGACTCCCCAATCCTAAAATCCATAAATTGGATTTTATAAACTCTTTCCTATTTATTGAACCAAGTGCTACTTTGGAAGTCAACCCTTGATGAAAACTAATTTAATTCAAACTAAAACTTCATGTTAGAATTCCCTGATAATTGAAATCACCCCAAATTTGGTTGGTCAAGCACTTTGAACTACGGTTCTATTTTAACTGAAGTAGTTGAAGTACATAGTGACTTAATATATATTATTGAGGGATTTAATACTTTTATACATAAATTGTTAATTATTATCTTTATTACATTCTTTTTAATATTAATTGGATTTACTTAAGTTATTAACCATGTCTTATATAATATTTATGTATAAGCTAATTTTTTTTAGTTCAATATTGCATGCTTGTTAATTAATTAATTCGTGTGATAGAGAAAAAGAATCCATAATGAAATAACCATGAAACTTGACATAAATAAAATAATAAACTGGTAAGATCATGAGATTTTACTAATGGTTAGTTTCTTTATCGTATGATAAACTAAAAATCGACGTAGGGGAAAACACCTTTAACCAATTAAGATTCATGTTATAGTTTTCCACTAGTCCACCCATGTATCTCTCTTGGATTAGTTTCTCCTTGGATCTAAGCTTAATCCACCTCCACTAACTTGTGAGATCCATCCATTACATATGTTTTTACTCACACTCAGGTGAGGGAAAAAAGGGTTTTATATAAATGAAACCATGGGCATGAAGGCCCTTACATAATGAGATGAGAGATGACACGCAAATCAAAAATTTAATTTAAATTAAATTAAACCAATCCCATAAAAATCTCTTGGTCTATTCTCATGATCATCCATTAGCATTCAACGAATTACACATTTAATAAAATTAGCATTCAATTATAATCATTCTTATTCAAGATAAATCGTACTCGAATAAATTAATTATAATTTTTTAATTAATCAATTATTTTATCTTAATTTTCATCTGAATTTCCATGAGATTCTCATCTATAATAATTTTAAAAAAAATAAATATATTTATTTAAAATTAACTGTGTATATAAATGTACCTTGGAGGCAACACGGTGAGTACCCATCCGAACTTCCCAACATGAATTATACTCATATATATTGTTTACTCTTATGACAAGTGGCATACACAATTTATCATATGCTTTCATGATGTGTATTATAAAATTAATAATTACACATATTACATGATTTTTATGTCACATATTATGCTTCAATGTACGTAGAGTAAAAACTATAATACGTATCGTACATGATATGATGATCAGAACGTTGTGCAAAAAATTAATTAAATATTTATATATATTAAAACCCATCACATGGCATGTATTATCAACTTAATAACCAAACACAAACACATGTTGATAAGGTTTATGCATTATAATAAATAAATTTTAATTATGATCAATTTGATATAAGTACACGTCATTTACAATCCAGCTTCACGACATGTACATTTCTCACCATCTATCTCAGACATATGCCTAAGGACTCTCTGTGTATTTATACCTCAGAAAAATGGGAGTACACAGTGTCTACAAGGGAAAAAGGAAATGTATTATTTGGGTTATATAGTCTCCAGTCAGGTAGGCCATGTAAGAAGATACACGACACATCTATGACTAAAGGACTACACATTGTGTATATGGGCTACACGGTGTGTACTACAATTGACCGTGCATTGGGATGGCCCAGTAAACATTTGGTTTATAATTAAATGCATCATGTGTATTCAATGAACATGACTTGAATTAATTCTAAATTAATTCTCAGTGCATTGAACACTGGTACATGGCGTATACCTTCAGGAACACGATGTGTACTCTTATGTCATCCGACTAGAATCCTCAGCACCTACGGATGAGATCTTCAATTTTATTTCATTCATAAAATTAATCAATTTTATTAAATTTACAAGAAACAAAATAGGAAGAATTAGATCTGGCAATTAAGATTAAAGAACGATTAATATTGAATTGAAAATTAAATGACAAATAAGTAAATCAATCAATGATATTTTAAATAATAATAAAAAATTATGTGACTACTCTGATACCACTTGTAGGTTTCAGGTTCAGCGGAAGCATGCGATGGATCATTATAAACTTTTATTTTTTTCATGATCAATGATCAATCTGAGATTTACACAATGATAAACATTGTGATAAATATAATTGAATCAAGGAAAAACAAACAAGGGATAGAACATCATAACTAAGTGCAAGATCATTGCATATTATTTATTATTAATTTAATTAATAAATAATTTCCTTGTGAGAATTATTTCTTCATCGATGGATCTAACAATAGATCTACATTGTATCATCGTTTTGTTGAAGGAATCAAGAGCATATTTCCTATAGCAGTTATCCAAAAAATTTACAAAAATATTTGAATGTCATTGTAGGAATATTTGAGTACTAGAATGGCAGATCTTATCGCTTGTGTCATTCGCCTTTGATCACCACGATAATCACTTCCAAAGTGTTCTCCTTGATCTCTCTAGACTCGAGAGTGGGAGGTGGAGGAAGATTGATCTCCATTCTAGGGGGAATTCTTGGAGAAGGGTGCTCTCTAGGGCTTCGAAAGGATTCTCGAGATTTGTTGTGTACAACAAAACAAATTAATTGACTCACTTTTAAAATAATATAATTGGGTTTATATATCACTAGGGTTAGAAATAAATAATTTTAAATGTACAATTTATTATTTATTTAATTCTTTGCAGAACCCCATGTCTATAATAATATTATTATTATTATTTCTCTACATGTGCATAACTTTCGAATTAAAATTAAATATTATTTATTCATATAATATTCAATATATATATTATTTCTCATCGGAACATTAAAATAAGTCTACCATTCCTCCATAATAATTATTAAGAATTAAATAATGTCTATTTATTTATTAAATGAATATCACTACATTATTCGTTAATAAATAAATAAATATTATATTCACTAAATAAAAAATAAATATTTATTAAATATTCTGCTCACATAATATTCTCTCAAATAACTAGTAATAGGATATATGTGATCAAGAAAACATGAATAATTATTAAACCACATACTGGAATAATATTTATTCAACTTGTTAAATAATAAATAATAATATATATATTTTAACTAAGATTTCAGATACACTTAGTATACGACCCTCTAAGCCTCTTTCTCAGTGGGATTAGGCGAAGCATCCTAAAGTCCAAGGTTGGCATCTAGAAACATAACAAGGAACCCATAGAGAATGAATTTAATTTCCCAATGACATAATACCTCATACGAATTCTCTCTATGTAATATAATATCTTTAACATGATATCTCTAATCAAGTAGGTTGCATGTTGGTTCCATCAACCTATGTGTTAAATGTCTCTTTCTTTAAATTTTTGAAAATCAAATTTTCCTATAAAACACCATTTCCTTGGATTTATTTAGGCTATATAATTTCTATCAAAGGGACTGAGATGTCAACTTCTATTAAATAACATAAACGACAAATACTTTCTCACATTATGCATTAATTCAATATTACTCATGATGTACCCAACATATCCAACCTCATTACAAACATATGTCATCATGATTTTCATCAACGCGTCAAATTATTTGACTCATAATACTAATTAATAATAATCTTAAATACTTAAGTATCGATATACATGTTCTCATATAGGAATATCCAATGACATGTATAAATGTGTATTTCCTACTGGTGGGTATCATTCTCATAATATCATACACTGGATAATACCAAGGGTGTACTACATGAGAATGAGTCTCATAGAATTATGATTCTCTGCCCCTAATAGCATGTATCATTTGTATCTCTCAAATGATATCATCTAGATATAGAACATATATTTAAGAATATTTTTGTGTCACTACTGTATTCTCATCATAGTGGGGAACTACTATGACCTTTTCGTGTGATAGCTACTCTTAGGAAATTTTCACATAGTATGTTACATAGAAGAACAATTATGATGTGATGAGGTGTTTATTAATATTCAAAACTATGAATACATATAATAATAAAGTACACATAAGTTGTCTTTGAGAAACCAACTTCAACAATATCTAGTGTATGATATTATGAGAATGAGACCCATTATAAGGAAATATATATTTATATGTATCATTGCATGTTTCTATCTGTAGACGTATGTATTGACTTTAGACATTAATATTATTATTAATGAGTATTATAAGTCATGTACTTTTATGTATTGATGAAACACATGACAACATATTTTCATGATGAGGTAGGATATATTGGGTGTGTCGTAAGTAATATTTCATTAATGAATAATGCGAGAAAGGATTTGTCCCTTCTATTCTTAAATGGAAGTTTATACCTCAAGAGATATGATGGAAATGATATAGCCTAAATAAATCCATGATCATGATGTTTTATAAGTAAGTTCGACTACTGAAAAATCAAAGAAAGAGACATTGAGCACATAGATTGATGACACCAGCATGCAACCTGCCTGATTAAAGATATAATGATAAATGGATTATATTACATAGTGAGTATCTGTATAATGTATGATGTCATTGCTGCATTAAATTATCTATCTATGGGTTCCTTATCATGTTACTAAATTCTATCATTTGACTTTAGGTTGTTTTGTCTAATGCCACTGAGAAAGAGGCCTAGAGAGTCACACACTAAGTGTATCCAGGATCCCAATTAAATAATATTTTATTTATTTATTATTTAATAATTTAAATAAATATTATTCCTACATGTGGTTTAATAACTATTCATGTTTTATTGATCGCATATATTTTGTCCCTAGTTATTCAAGAAAATATTATGTGATCGGAATACTTAATAAATATTTACTTGTTATTTAGTGAATAAAATGTTTTCTTATTTATTGGTGAATAATGAATTGATATTTATTTCTTAAATAAATAGTAATTATTTAAGTCCTGATAAATATTTTGGAGGAATAACGGACTAAGTTTAATTCTCTTGTAAGAAATAATATATATTGAATATTATTTTATTAAATAAAATTTAATTTAATATGTGAGTTTAGTGCATGTCAAAAAATAATAATATTAGTATTATTATAGACATGGGGTTCCATAGAGATTAAATAAATATTAAAGTACACTTTTGAAATTATTTTTTTCTAAATCTAGCTATATAGAAACGTAATTATATTATTTTTCATGTGATCCAATTCATTTATCTTATTGTGCACACGAAATCTAGAGAATCTTCTCGAACCCTTAGAGAGATCCCTTCTTCAAGAACGCTCCATAGAATGAAGGGAAGTCTTCCTACACCTTTCACTGTCGATTCAAGAGAGATCAAAGAAAATCCATTGAAATCAATTCTTAGGGATATCAAAGGTAGATGACACAAGTGATAGGATCTGACGTGCTAGCATCTGAAGATTCATACGACGACTTTTAGAGATTTATAGAACATGTGTGGATCACCACTATAGGGAATACAATATTGACTCATACAACACAATGATAGTATGAAATAGATCTGTTGTCATATCCATCAATGAAAATATAATTTCTCATAATATAATTCTTTAATTGGATTAAATTAATTATAAATAATATGTGATGATCTTGTGGTTTAGTTCTGGAATTTTATCCATTTTCAGAATTCTTTGATTCAATTCCATTGATCATAGAGTTTATCATCATGTAAATATTTGATTTATAATTGATCAGGAAAAAATAAAAGTTGGGCACGACCCATTACATGGTTCTATTGCACCTAGAACCTTCATAAACCACATAAAATAATTATTCTTATTTTGTTTTTTTTTTCATTTTGTTTTATGTTTGTTTTTTGATCATAATGAGCTAAAAAATATTGATGAAAATGTTTCCAATTGGTTATTATTAGAATTTTTCAAGAATTATAGTATTATATTCTTGTTCTATTTTTTAATATTGTGTAATTAATTTCTTAAAGAATAGTTTTATTAAAATTCATTTGGGGTTTGACCCCTCATATAATCCCTCTTATCTGATTTCATCCCTTAATGTTTATCTGGGTATCGAGGCTCAGGAAGAAAACATCACAGACATGTGACTGCAGACATGGGTGAAGACAAAGGATTGATTGTTTTTTCAAGTATTCCAACAAATTTATCACTCACTAGATTTTATTCTTGTTTCTTTTAACCATTTGATCAAACCATGTAAAATACTTATGAATATTTATTATTTTAATTTTTTTTTTTGTTAGTTTTTTTATCATAATGAGCTATAAAATATTGAAACAAATGTTGTTAATTGGTTATTATTATAACTTTTTCAACAATTATATTATTATATTCCTTTTTAATTATGAAATTTATTTGAGAGAGAAAGTTCTGTTTTGTAATTTTGTGTGATTAAATATCCAAGTATTATAGTATTAAATGGGATTTTGGGTTTCAAACTTCTAGAATCCCTATGATATAACCATGTTCCTTTTGTCTAGGTGTCAGCGCTTAGAAATAAAACAACGCAAACGTGTTGTGGCATACATATTTAAAGTCAATGGGAATTTCTTTTTTCTCACTCCTATCATCGGTTAAGGTATTACTATTTGGATGCAGAGCACTTCCTTCTATATACTTAAGCCTACATTGATTACCATAATTTTCTAGAACTCAGGAACTTTCACTAATGGTACATGGTTTTTTTGGGGCTATTATACATGGGGAAAAGGTGATAACTTCTACTTTTTTATTCAATCACCTCCAATATTTTCAAATGATAGTATGTGTGGTAACTTTTTATAACACATGTAAATTCATTTTTTAATAATTTCTAGATGTACTTTGTTGTTGTGATTTTTACTTGAACTTTAGTGAGAAGCTTTAATGCAACTCATTTCTAAAATAGAAATAATTACCTTTCTACTCCACATATTTTGTGTCCGTATTTGTAATATTTGACCCCACTTATTTTAGGGTAAAGTCTGGGTTGATACAAATAGAAGAATAATGAAAAGTTATTTTCAATTTTATAAGTTTTCATGAAGCTTAATGTTCAACAATACTCACTACAAAAAAGATGTAATTTAGCAATGCTTTTTTAGTGATGTTTTTTAAAAACATCGCTAATTTTTAATTTTAGCGATGTTTTTCTAGAAACATAGCTAATTTAGATATGTTATGGGAAAAAAATCACTCATTTAGAAATCTTTCCTAAAAATGACTCTATTTTAGAGAAATTTCATACAAACATTGTTATTTTAGCAATGATTCTTAAAAACATTTCTAATTTAGAAATGTTTTGTGAAAAAAAATCACTAATTTAGCAATGTTTCATGAAAACATCGCTATATTAGTGATGTTTCATGAAAAGTGTTGGTATATTAGTAGCATTTCGTGAAAAATGTCACCAAATTAGCAATGTTTTCTAAAAAAACATCACTAAATTATCCATATTTTCAGGAAACATCACTATATATATATATAGCTCATTTCTCTGCATTGATGTAAATTTATATTTAGATATAAATAAATATATATTAATATATATTTACATAGACAAATATATTTAAACATATATAATTTATTTATATTTATATATATTTATATATATCTAAACACACACACACACACAAATATATATATTTATATACGTATTTTTATGTATAAAAACACATATATTTTTTAAATTTATTCATTTTTTTAAGAAAATATTGTTATTTTAGTGACATTTTTACTAGTGTTTTAAAATGTGGCTAATTGAAGATATATATATAATTATAATTATAATTATATATATGTATAAATAAAAATGTATATTTATACATACACACACGCATATATATAAACATATACGTTTTTTTAACAATGGAAGTTAGATTAACTAGATCTAAGATCAAGGAAAACAAGGGACTTCATCCAAGGAGGAAATTAATCTGACCAAAAATGTTTAACACCAGAAAGATCATGAGAATTAAAAAAGATGAGCATCTCTATTCCCATACCTTTTGATAAAGCAGAAAGAGAAATCTGTTAAGTGATGGAGCAGGGATCGAATCTTGAGAATCACAAAACAAAATGATTGGGATCCACTCTCCTCTTCCAAAATGGCTGGATGATGGTAGGATAATCAGATTTGAGGATGATATATTTCCACCCCTTCTCAATAGACATAGATAAACTAAACCATATTGCATGATCCTCATCCACTAATAGATCCCAAATAGCATGTCTCGACTCATGAATGGATTCACAAATACATCTAGAGAAATCACAAACCATAATTCCAAACATGATAATCCCATTCCTCATAAGGAAAGATTCAGCCTTATTTTTAAAAATGCCTGGAGGGGGAGTAGTCCACTGGGTGATACCATAGGTAGCATTCAGTTTCTCAATATGAGAATCAGGTTGCTTCCATATATTTAATAAATAAATATCCCTTTCTACCCATAAACCATTTGTTTTAATGGTCTAGTTGAAAATAACATAATTTTGTCACACCCAGATGAACCATGTAAGTGTACATAAGAATGCTACATTTTCCACAGGAAGATTAGAGCCCCAAGAAACTAGTAGTTCCATGAGATCATTCTCCTTCTCAAAAATCTAAGCTACGTTAAGAAGCCATGCAGTCCAAATATCCCTATCCTTAGGACAATTAAAAATGAAATTTTAGGGGGACTCTGGCTCTGCCAAGCACAATGGAAAAAGTGGATTTTTAGATTCATGGTGGGAGAAGAAGATCATTTTATAAAGAGGATACCTATGTAAACCTACCTATAAAAATAGCAAACCTTGGGGGAACCGCCATGCACCACAGAACCTTCCAAGCTGTTTCGACATCTTGGATCTGTGCATCAAGGGCGAGGTTGTAGGCAGACTTCACTAAGAAAAATCTTGAAATCTCCTTGAACCAAAAAATATTTTTACTCCCCATATCAAAAACACAAGGAATACTTTGAATGATTTTAATATCTCTCTCATTAAGATGTATTTAAATTAAAAAAGTTCCCCTTCCATTACCTTCCTAGTTAAACAGGATGCACAATGTTTCCTCCTTAAATCCAGTAGTCACTGGGGAAGTTTCCAAGAGACCATCAACTCTATGATGCCAAGGATTCTTCTAAATATTGAAAATAGATTCATCCTAAATCCTCCAAAAGATTCCAAGATTGAGAATAGCATGTGATCCCCAAATACTCCTCCATAGGAAACTCTGATAGGGGCTAAAAGTCACCTTACAAATATCCGTGTAGGGAAAATACTTTTCCGTGACAATCCGAGAATAGATAGAGTAATTATTTTGAATTATTCACTATCCTTGTTTGGCCAAAAGAGAATCATTGAAGAGGTGAATATCACAAAATCCCATTCCCTCTAATGCTTTAGGGGTAAAAATTTTAGTCCAGGACATCCAATGGATTTTGTTCTACCCATTGTTATAAATACGTGCATGAATTTGGCCAACAATCATGGATGTAAGTTTAAAGGGAAACCTGATAGATCTTGGAATTTCTTGAATCACCGGTTTAATAAGGATTTCCTTACCCACCTTAGAAACCCTCTTTCTAATACAACCATGCATTTTTTTCCAGTTCTATCAAAAATGTATGAGAAAATATCATTTTTTGGTTGAATAATAATCATAGGTAGCTTGTAACAACCCAATGTTTTTTTCAATGGAAATTACATTCTTATAAATATGTCACAAAATCACATGAAACATATAATAATGAACTACTAAGTGATAAGTTACCTTTAAACATAATTTTTTCACTTCGGTGTTTCGAATTTTGAAAATCTGACAAACACGATTGCAATTAGTAAGTTATTTGGAGTCTGATAAGAAAAAGTTATTTTTGGTGAATAGTAACCTACCCTTATGAATAGTAACATACCCTTATGAATAGTGATATACCCTAATTAATAGTAACCTTACCTATGATAGTATATAAATAATATTCAATTTGAAAGTATGAGGTGCCTATATTTTAGAATAAGTATATGAATATTTTAAAACTGGTTTTTGATAATAAATTATGATTTTAATTAAATATTAAAATAATCATATTTATAAAATTATTTTTGTAAAATGGACTTCATTTTTGGATTCTTCACATCGAAAAATGGTTATGGTGAATTTTTTGGATTTTTCTAAAATACTTCAATTTTTAGTGAATAGTAAAATACATTAATTTACCGTATAAATACATTATAATTCAAATCCGCTATTACTAACATCACAAGAGATGTAAGCACCCAAATATAAAACTCACATGCATTTAGCACTATTCTTTTTCATGGAATACTTCCTATTCATTGTCATGTGAAGAAATAATAAACTAATGATTATAAAATTATGAAAACCCCTCTCCCCTCCACTATAAATACCCCCAATTCTTATCTCTTCTCTTCACTAATCTCAAGCCTTATTCCTTGAGAATATTCTTCCCAAATCTCTCCCCAATACCTCCCCCAAGTCAAAAATTTCCTAGCCTCTTCAAAATACCAAAACCTCTCCCCTTAATAGGTTCTCAAAGGAGGAAGTCTCAAGAGGTAAATTCCTCTTTCCAATTCCTTCATTTATTTTAAGTTCTTTACTTTTTGTTTCTTTCCTCACCTCCCTTCACCCAAATAGTATGATAACTCCAGTACCATACATGTACTAGAATTTTTTTATGCTAATGTGATATTTCATTATCTTCTCTCCTTTCCCCCACCTTTTATTTGAAAGAAATGAAAGCACCGTTTTAAATGTGCCAATTTAACACATTCAAGGACAACAGTTTATCAATTTCTATTATTATCTTTAATTCTAGTCATGAAACCATTTGTGTTATGGTTGAACCATATTATTATATATTTAATATATCCTATTTTTGGTTCTGTAATCCTTTTGTACAAATGGTATCAATTTATAAAGCAAAAGATGTTCTTTGTAATCAACCCTACCGATTAATAAAAACTTTTGTAACTATGGTTTTATATAATAGTTATACTTTACTATAAGTAACCAAATTAAATTTAGAAACATGTAGTCTCTTGTATGTGAAATAATAGAGCATAACTTCAATTTTTTACAACCAATTTTATCTTACATGTTTATCCAAACATGAATATAAGTGAACCGGTTATTAAAACCAAGTAAACAAACGAGCTCAAACAATGAAATTGAACCTCATAACCAATCAAAATGGTTATAAATGAACTTAAAATTATTATACTAAACCAATTAAATATATAATAGGTTATGTAATTATTAATTAATAAACCTAAATTTTTTTTCAGGTCTTTAATAACAAGTGGAGAATACCAACGGATTTAAGGTAAGGGATTCTCTCCATTTCACTCTCAATCATGATGTCCTCTATACTATGTCTTTTTATGTGTAATCCAAAATGATGGGGTATTTTTTAAAACCTCTCCCATACTGCCCTAATGTTTTATAAGTGATGAGAAACCCCTTCTCTCTCTCATCAAGCCCTCTTAGGTACACCCAACACCATGTCGATAAACCTTAATGAATTCTACCCAAACCTTCTTGGTTCTTTTGGGATGCCTTATCTTTATTTATATCAAAATGTATTTATATTATCTATTTATTTTTATATTATATATATATTTTAGTTTTACAAAATTCATTTATGATGACCCTTTTATCACTCTCTATTGGGGATATTCGTGTTTTTAAAAGATTCCCCTTAGAACTTTCCTATAATCAAACCTGTTTTAAGGGAACTTCCTGAATTTTTACCAAATTTCATGTGCACTATATCCTATGTTTTAAGACACCATTGTATTTATAAAATAATTCTTTTATTATGAAAACCTTCTTGGTTCAATTCTGGATTTATATAAAAGATTGTCCTCTTTTCTATTTTAAAATCTCTATAGTATTTTTCTCAAAACCGCACAAATATGTTTTAATGCTAATGTTTCTCAAATACATTTCTTATATGTTGTAACTTATTTTTGACACCACTTAAAATTTTATATTCCTATTTTAACTTATAAACGTCCATGTATGTTCTAATCCCTTTCTTTCATGGACACTTTCACGATACTCCCATTGGTTATGCTTTATGTCATGATTGTGGTACCCAATTCTTTTCATGGGTACCCTTATGTTTATATATGGTTTATTATGTATGATTATTTATCTGGAAACAATATTAATTAAAATGTTGATATGGGTTCACCCAGATACCACTCCAATGCATTGGGTAAAGTTAAGTCTCATGAGATGCGATGTGAAATGGGATTGGCGGTTAACCTTGACCCGTACTAAAATGGAAAATGGGATTGAAGGTTAGCCTTGACCCATAATAAAATGGGAAATAGGATTGGCAGTTAGCCTTGACCCGTACTAAAATGTAAAATGGGATTGGTGGTTAGCCTTGACCCGTACTAAAATGGGAAATGGGATTGGTGGTTAGCCTTGACCCATACTAATGACATGTTTTATGATTCTGTCATATTTATATGATTCTTTGTTTATATGATTCCATGCTTATATGATGTGATTTTATATGTTCCATTCTTTGGATATCATTATTTCATGCCTCCTAAATCGTGTTCTTAAGATGTACCCATATGTTCATTCCCTTACTAGGTTTTTTATCTCATCACTTTGTTCATGTGTTCCCTAGGGTTCCCTATGAAGATATAAGGGCTCAAAGGAAGTTAGGATCTCTTTATGGATATTAAATAAAGAAGTTTTTTTTAGACCCATGTTTTATGTTTTATATACCTAGTCTTCCAAGACACTAGACTTAACGATCCTTGGCTTTTACTCTGATGTATAATTATTCTTAAAATCATGTAATGTTAGGTGTAAAAGACTTCGGTCACTATATAGCCCAAGGTATTTATTGTGTTTGGTCAACCATCTATATACCAAAAACCAGATAGAGATCCTCCTTCTTACTTAGAGAAACCCCTATACTGTAAGAAATTTTAGATTTAGCAAGGTTGACTGATTGTCTAGAATCTTCCTCATAGATGCGAATTAGATGGAACATTGAAATACTGTAACGTCCCGGTTCCGGGTGCCACTCAACAGGTGCCCCGAACCCAGTTCACCACATGACCTCTATCGCATTTCCCCAAATGCCAGAGGCTGCCGACTAGCAGCGAGGGCCCAGGTCTGATAGTGGGGAAACTATACCCTCATTTGTCAAAGTGTAGCGCAGCGGAATATAATATAAACATACAACAACAGCGGAAGAAATAAACTATACACATTTAATATAACAACTTCAGTAAAAGATAACCAACCAGTTATATAGATATGATGCAACATGTCTCAAGTTCTAAGAAAATAGCCAGAACATGTTACAAAGCAGTACAATACAATACAGAGTACAACAAAGAAAAAACAAAATAGATGGTAGCATCGCGAGCCTAAGCCCGGTCCCATGCTCCCCTACTCCTCAGCAGCACTCAAGTACCTGTATAAGAACTCTTGCCCTTATCTATACCTGCAGAAACATAATCTGTTTAGGCCAAAAAGCATGACCCAAACAGGGTGTGAGAAAGATATCTTAGTAGGCACCCACCAAAGGCCCGTGCGCAACTAGGTGTAAACATACAACAACAGTGTGCAAAAGTAAAATGAAATAAACTAAGAAATACTCAAAAGTAACCAACTTACTAGTTATATTTCCATTTAATTATTCATTTAATCCATTTAATATTAAGAAATCACCGCATTGAATTTCTAAGTAAACAGTCAGTGTCCACAGACACTCAACCCTTACCCTCAGGAAATCAGGAACGTAAGTTGCAGGTACTTGCCCACAGGTAGAACAAATTTTTTCCCTTAGGCATACGTAGTGTCTCCCTCAGGCACAGAGTCTATTTCCCTCAGGCACAGAAGAAGTTTCCCACAGGCTAAGTAGTACAATGCCCACAGGCTAATCACAACACTGCCCTTAGGCTAAACAGGTAACTGGGCCATGCCCAGCATGTAACCAAACAGTACATAAGAAATTCCTCTCAAGGAAATTCTACAATAATTACTTTAAAGGAATAATATAAATGAGTCATACCCTCGGGTATCCTGTCCAAACAGCTAAACAGAAGAACGCACCCCTGGGGTGGTCCTGGATCTAAGTAGTGATCTCAAACAGCATTTTAAAAACACATTTAATTACCTATACAATTCTAGGTATTTAAAAATCTATGGCCTCAGCCACACGACACCCCAACATGGGTTCGTGAAACAATAATTCACACAAACGCACAACTATTGGAAAATTAACACCAAGCCACCTACCTTATACACCCCTGATCAGTATACTCGAATGACATTCCATGAATCATCCTAGAACGAGGTAGATCTGAGGTCAAAGAAAACTCACTTAAACTTAAATAAATTTCATTAGAGGAAGAATTGGCAAGAGACACACCCGAAGAAGGAATCTCTTACCCGTGTGGTTCCAACGAGATCGTCCGAGGCAGAAACGGATTCCTGACGTGCGCTTGGCGGATCTCCAAAGCTCCGACCTTCCTCTCCCGAGCCCTCTTCCCATTCTAAGCCTTCCCTGTGAACAGGGGAGGCTACTGCCCATTTTAAGTGAAAAAAACAAAGTACACGGTGTGTACTTCCGAGTACACGGCGTGTACTTCTCATTTTTTACTGTTCCTCTGGTGGTTTCCCACCAACGTGGCATTATTCATCTGTCAAAATGACTACACGGCATGTCTTCTTTGGTACACGGCGTGTTCAGTCGCACAGCTGGCCGTCGCCTTACTATTTGCATGCCGACTGACTACACGGCGTGTAAGGGGCCACTACACGGCGTGTATTTGGTTCCTACACCCTTTATATCCAACATGGCCACACGCTCTGTGTACTCATCCCACATGGCCAAAAGTACACAGTGTGTGGAAAAGTACATGGCATGTACTTTCCAAAATTTGGGATTTTTTCCCCATTTCCCTTATTTTCTCAAAAACACTTAAGGAAAAGAGAAAAGAATAAACTTGTACCTCAAAAATAAGAACTGAGTTCTTAAAAACTTCCCCCTTTAAAGCAATTCGTCCCCGAATTTCACTTCCAAGGTTGGCGAAGATAAAGCTGAGAATAACTCTGGCCACTGAGCACATACGTCGATCTCCCGCTCCCAGGTTTCATCCTGCACTCGGCCATGCTGCCATAGCACCCGTACGAGAGGAACTGACCGGCCTCAGAGAACCTTCATGCTTCTATCAATGATACGAATAAGATGCTCCTCAAAGGACGCATCAAACTGAAGCTCAACCTCCTCAGGATGAAAGACGTGAGATGGGTCTGAATGATAGCGGCGCAACTGAGATACATGGAAGACGTCGTGCATGGATCGGTACCTCTATGGTAACTGCAATCGATGGGAAACCGGCCGAACTCTCTCCAGAATCTCAAATGTCCCCACATACCTCGGTGAAAGTTTACCCTATCTCCTAATCCGTCTGTGTCCCAACCTCGGTGAAACACGTAAGAAAACCTGATCCCCGACCACAAACTCCAAAGGTCGTCTGTGGCGATCAGCATAAGACTTCTGATGAGACTGCACGGTAGCCATCCGCTTCTGAATCAACTGGTCCTTCTTAGAGGTCTCCTGCACGAGACATGGTCCCAGTAAAGCTACATCACCTACCTCTAACCAGCACAAGGGTGATCGGCATGGCCTACCATATAAAGCCTCATATGGTGCCATCTCAATAGTTGCCTGAAAACTATTGTTATAGTAAAACTAGACTAGGGGTATATGCTTCTCCCAAGAGCCCCCAAAGTCTAGGACGCATGCACGCAACATGTCCTCAAGCACCTTTATCATACGCTCTGACTGGCCATCTGTCTGAGGGTTGTACGCTGTGCTCAGAAGCACATGTGTACCCAGTGCCCTCTGAACATTCTGCCAGAAATGAGAGGTAAAGCGGGCGTCCCTATCTGAAATGATAGAATGATGGACCCCATGAAGATGTACGATCTCTCAGATATACAACTTCCCGATCTCGTCAACAATGAAGGTCTCCTTGATCGGAAAAAATTGAGATACCGTTGTGAGTCTGTCCACAACAACCCACACTGCATCATTGCCTCTAGGTGACCTCGGCAACCCAGTCATGAAATCCATCGTGACATCATCCCATTTCCATGCCGGAATGGGTAACTACTGCAAAAGCCCATCTGGCCTCTGATGCTCCGCCTTCACCTGCTGACAGGTGGAACATCTCGTAACAAAACCAGCTATCTTGCTCTTCATACTCGGCCACCAGTACTGACGCCTCAAGTCAAGGTACATCTTGGTAACTCCGGGATGAACTGCTCAGACTGAAGCATGAAACTCCCACATCATCTTGTCATGTATATCCCCTGGAACCCACACTCGTTCATGGAAACGCAAAACTTCATCATCGCCTATTGTCCAACTAGGAGGAGGGTCCTCACTTTCCACTGACTCCCGTAGGACTAGGCCTTCTGGATCAGATAGTTGTCTCAGCCTCACTCTATCCAGGAGGGTAGAAGTAACAGCTAAAGCGGAAAGATAAGTATGCACCTGACTATCATGCACCTCCAAATGCATCTCAGAGAACAATGCCATAAGCCACCACTCATCACTGGCCTCCTGCACAGCCTGTATCTGAGTCTTCCTGCTCAGTGCATCAGCTACTGCATTACCTTTACCAGGTGTGTAGACAAGCTCAAAATCAAAAGACTGAAGGTATTCGACCTACCTTCGCTGCTTCAGATTCAAGTCACGCTGAGTAAAGATATACTTGAGAATTTTTTGGTCGGTGAAAACCACAAAATGTTCTCCCAATAGATAATGTCTCCAACAGCGCAATGCATGCACAACTGCAGCCAACCCGAGAACATGCATCGGGTAATTCCTATCATGTGGCCCCAACTGCCGAGAACCGTACGCAACAACTCGATCACCCTACATCAACACTTCTCCCAGCCCAATACCTGATGCATCACAGTAAACTGTATAGCTCTTCCCCGGCTCTGGGAGTATCAGGATCGGTGCTGATGTCAACCTTCCTTTCAGATCCTGAAAGGCTATCTCACAAGCTTCTGTCCAAATGAACTTCACACCCTTCTTAGTCAAACCCGTCAACGGCGCTGATAAGAGGGAGAAGTCCAGTATGAAATGTCGGTAGTAACCAACCATCCCTAAGAAACTCTGTATCTCAAACACGTTTCTAGGCTTCTCCCAAAAAACTACTACTCTCACCTTCTCTCGGTCTACTGCAACTCCTTCCTTTGAGATGATATGACCCAGGAAGTGAATCTGGTCCATCCAAAAGTAGAACTTTGAGAGCTTAGCATATAGATGATGCTCTCTCAGTGTACTCAATATGATCTCAAGATGGGTGGCATGGTCATGTCGAGTGTGAGAGTACACCAAGATATCTTCCACGAATACTACCACAAAAGAGTCCAGATAAGTATGGAACACACGATTCATCAGATCCATGAAAACTACTGGCGTGTTTGTGAGTCTGAACGGAATCACCATATACTCGTATAGACCATACATACTCCTGAAAGTCGTGAGAGGTATATCAGATGGTTTAACTTGCAGCTGATGATATCCTGATCTCAATTCAATCTTTGAGAATACTCGTGCCCCACGAAGTTGATCAAAAATATCATCAATCCTCGGCAATGGATATCGGTTCTTAACCATCAACTGGTTCAACTTCCGATAATCCACATAGAGTCTGAGGGTACCGTCTGCCTTATTCTCAAAAAGGACCGAAGAACCCCAAGGAGAAGTACTGGGTCAGATAAAACCCTTTGCCTGTAACTCCTTTAACTACCTCTTGAGCTCCTGCAACTCAGGTGTGTCCATCCTATAAGGAGGAATGGACACCGGTGCTGCTCCTGGCACAAGCTTGATAGAGAAATCCACCTCATGCTCCAGAGGTAGACCTGAAAAGTCGTCCGGGAAGACATTCCTGAAACGATCAACCACTGGAGGGAAATCCGTCTGACAAGTCCCTGTTCGTCCAGATATAAACTCGCAATCTGGGATGTGACTCCACCTCGTCCAGATATAAACTCGCAATCTGGTGACGTAAAACTCACCATGCGACAATAGAAATCTACAAAGGCTCAAAAGGGAACCAACCATTCCATCCCAATAATGACGTCATAAGCTATCATCTCTAAGACAAAGAGGTCCCAAAGAAAGTGACACCCACCAACCTCAAGGGGGCACTCCTTACACTGACACACACCAGCTGTTCTAGTTCCCAACAGAGTGTCTAGCGTTATGATATTATAAGAAGTAGAAACATAGAGCCTAAGGCTCTCCACTACGAGTACAGATATGAAACTATGTGTAGCCCCCGTATCGAAAATTACTGAAGATAAAACAGAAGCTACTAAAATAGTACCTCTGACTGTAGAAGGTCTGGGATCCTGCTCCTGCTGGGTCTGCTACACTGCATATGTCTGCCCAATGCCACGGCCCTACAACATAGTCTAGCTACCCTGAGTTGTCCCGCCCAAATGCCTTTGAGATCCTGGTGTCTGGATACCACATCCACGACCACCATCTCTGCCTGCATGCCATGAATTATTCCAATTCCCTAACAGGTAAGAAGACACTGGTCCTGCTCCCGCATGCGGACTCTACACAGATTCCCTCTCACTAGCCATCGGTGGAAACACCCTACAAAAGCATTGCAGATGACCCATCTTTCCGAAATCTCGGAACTCCACTGGATCACGTGGACACCGCGGTCTCTTGTTCCCCTCTTTACCACACTGGTAGCACCTGACCTGACCACCTGAAACATCCTTCCGGATGGTACTTCCACCCTGAGAGAAGTTCATCTGTCTCTTCCTCTTACCAGTAGAAATAGTACCAGTAACTGGTGCTGAACCGCCCTGGCCCACACCACTAGCTTCCCGCAGGTTCCTCTCTATAATCAGTGCCTGGTTCACAATAGCATGTATAGTAGGAAACCTAAAAACATTCACCAATGTTCGAATGTCATACCGAAGACCATCCTCAAAGCTTCTGGACCTCAACATCTCATCACCCACCAGAACAAGTGCAAAACGCTGAAGCTCGGTGAAACGAGCAGAATAATCCATCGCCGACATAGCGCCCTACTGCAGATTCATGAACTCTCGAGCTCTATCTTCCCTTAGTGTCTCTAGAAATAAGAAGTCATAGAAGACTACCTGAAAATCCTCCCACACCATGTCTCTGTGATGATCTGACTGGTTGGTAACATCCCACCACCTCTTGGCGGAATCACGCAGCATATACGTCGCGAGCTTGACCCTCCTCCCTGGAGGCATCTCAAGATGCTCGAAAATAGTCTACATTGACCCCAGCCAAGACTCTGCAGCCTGCGTTCCGCCATCCCCTAAAAACATAGGTGGATTCTGATGCTAAAATATACGAGTCAGCTCAGCCATAGATGTGGCATCCTGCGGTTCTCCATGAAAGGTCTGCATGAACCGTATAAAGCCTTCACGGAACTGCACATCTGCGCCTGTGTCCGGTAAAACAGTTGGCGCCACATCTGGCTCTATTGGAGGGTCCACTGGTAGCTCATGGCCCACCATCTCTGGAGTATAATTTTTTCCGCTCTCCTGGCGAACAATGCAGGAACTTCTAGGCGTCATGACACTACAAGGTCAAAACACGCCTTAAATTCAACATTATCAAGACTGAAAGCAAAGGAACCACAAGGGGAACAAGAGGAAGAAGGCATTAAAAATTTGCAAAACAAGACTACACGGCATGTACACTGACTACACGGCATGTACTTGACTTCCCTTCCCCTGCCCGGGTCCTTCTACATGGCTAAGCCACATCGATCCCATTCAAAAAAACTATACGACGTGTATAACATCTACACGGTGTGTTTGGTGTAATTTCCCGACTGCCCGTGTCATTTTTGACACGGCCGACTACTTTACTTGATAATACACGGCGTGTAACACCCGAACACGGCGTGCACACCACCCCATTTCCCAGCCACACGGCTAAGTCCACTCGGTCTGTCCTCGGACAAGACTACACGGCGTTTCCCACAGGTACATGGCGTGTACTAGACGAGCTCCGCCGACCCGTGTAGTTAGTTACACGGTTGGATACACGGATCAACCTACACGGCATGTTTTATATACACACGGTGTGTACTAGAAAGGATTTCCTCGAACCGTGTTGTTAGTTACACGGTCGGGCCCCTAGGTCACACTACACGGCGTGTTCCATAATGGACACGGCGTGTATGTCTTAAGGTTTCCTCCGTCCGTGTTTGTTAGTTACACGGGCGGACTCTGGGTCAACACTACACAGCGTGTACATCCGATAAATGGTGTTTTCACCCCAAGCTCTTCCTTCCCCATGTCGCCGACCACACGGTTTGTGACACAGGAAGAAACTACATGGCGTGTACTCAGGGTACACGGCGTGTAGTCAAAAAAAAATCTTTTCTTCCCAAACAGAAGAACATACATAGCGTGTGTAAAGCACTACATGGCGTGTATACTGGGTTTTCCAGATAGTATGCCTCAGAAACTACTCCTGAGCCTAGAAAAATACCGAAAACAACACCTAAGTGTCAAATTCCGACCCATGAGGGCCCATACTCCCCGCGAATCAAATTTTGGAATCTTATCTGTGTTATAATAAAATAACAGTCAATGATCCACCAAATTCTGGTAAATGGGAGCCCATACTCCCCAAAAACCAAAGTTCGGCATTCATTCTATAAACCATCTCATACCAAAATACCCTATCAAACAGCAGGTATTTATCAAGAAGCTATCACAATAGCATGCTTTTCTATCACAATAACTATCACAAAAACATGCAATTTCTAATGCACCTACATGGCATGGAAATATGCATGACAAGTGATTTCTATCATGTGCCTAAATGATGCATGAGATGGCATACCATCATCTCATCAGGTTGCAACTAAATAGAACCTAAGGATAAAATATAACAGCACAATCCCAAGTGTGTCACCCAACGGTGAAATCAAATAAACTATAAATTGCAAAATCAGAAAAATTACAACACGAGGT
Organism: Viscum album; assembly: GCA_963277665.1. NCBI lineage: Eukaryota > Viridiplantae > Streptophyta > Magnoliopsida > Santalales > Viscaceae > Viscum > Viscum album. Next base: position 830,929,429 of record OY728120.1, read on the forward strand.
AAATTGGATTTTCCCGGTAAACGGGTTAGCTACGCCCAGGCACAGCTTATTTCCAACTACCATTCTCATCCTATCCCTAACTAAGGCTCCAAATAGTAAGTCAAAGAAAATAACCTGCCTCTGATAACACTTTGTAACATCCCGGTTCCGGGTGAAACTCAATGGGTGCCCCGAACCCGGTTCGCCACATGACCTCAAGCGCATTTCCCCAAACGCCAGAGGCAGCCGACTAGCAGTGAGGGCCTAGGTCTGATAGTGGGGAAACAATGCCCTCATTTGTCAAAGTGTAGCGCAGTGGAATATAATATAAACATACAACAACAGCGGAAGCAATAAACCATACACATTTAATATAACAACTGCAGTAAAAGATAACCAACCAGTTATATAGATATGATTCAATATGTCTCAAGTTCTAAGAAAACATCCAGAACATGTTACATAGCAGTACAATACAATACAGAGTACAACAAAGCAAAAACAAAACAGCAGGTAGCATCGCGAGCCTAAGCCTGGTCCCATGCTCCCCTACTCCTCAACAGCACTCAAGTACCTAAAAAGGACTCTTTCCCTTATCTATAACTATAGAAACATAATCTGTTTGGGAGGAAAAGCATGACCTAAACAGGGTGTGGGAAATATATCTTAGTAGGCACCCACCAAAGGCTTGTGCCCAACTGGGTGTAAACATGCAACAACAGTGTGCAAAAGTAAAATGCAATAAACTAAGCAGTACTCAAAAGTAACCAACTTACCAGTTATATTTCCATTTAATTATTCATTTAATCCGTTTAATATTAAGAAATCACCACAGTGAATTTCTAAGTAAACAGTCAGTGTCCACAGACACTCAACCCTTTCCCTCAGGTAATCATGAATGTAACCCGCAGGTACTTTCCCACAGGCAGAACATATTTTTTCCCTCAGGGGTATGTAGTTTCGCCCTCAGGCACAGATTCTATTTCCCTCAGGCATGGAAGAATTTTCCCACAGGCTAAGTAGTACAATTCCCATAGGCTAATCACAACACTGCCCTCAGGCTAAACAGGTAACCGGGCCATGCCCAACATGTAACCAAATAGTACACAAGCAATTCCTCTCAAGGAAATTCTACAATCATTACTTTAAAGGCATAATATAAACAAGGCATACCCTCAGGTATCCTGGACAAACGGCTAAATAGAGGAACGCACCCCCGGGGTGGTCCTGGATCCAAGCAGTGATCCCAAAAAACATTTTAAAAACACATTTAATTACCTATACAATTCTAGGTATTTAAACAGCTACGGCCTGAGCCACACGACACCCCAACATGGGTTCGTGGAAAAATAATTTACACAAATGCACAACATTTGGAAAATTAACACCAATCCACCTACCTTATACGCCCCTGATCAGTATACTCAAATGACTTTCCACGAATCGTCCTAGAACGAGGAAGATCTGAGGTGAAAGAAAACTCACTTAAACTTAAATAACTTCCATTAGAGGAAAAATTTTCAAGAGACACACCAGGATAAGGAAGATCTTACCAGTACAGTTCCAACGAGATCGTCTGAGGCGGAAATGGATTCCTGACATGCGCTCGGTGGATCTCCAAAGCTCCAGCCTTCCTCTCCCGAGCCCTCTTCCCATTATAACCCTTCCCTGTGAACAGGGGAGGCTAATGCCCATTTTAAGTGAAAAAAAACAAAGTACACGGCATGTTCTTCTGAGTACATGGTGTGTATATCCCATTTTTTACTATTCCTCTGGCGGTTTCCTGCCATCGTGGTATTGTTCATCTGCCGACAAGACTACACGGCGTGTCTTATTTAGTACACGGTGTTTTCTGTCACACAGCTGGCAACCGCCTTACTATTTTCCTGCCGAATGACTACACGGCATGTAAGGGACCACTACACGGCGTGTATTTGGTTCCTACACCCTTCATCGCTGACATGGCCACACGCCCTGTGTACTCATCACACATGGCCGAAAGTACATGGCGTGTGGAAAAGTACACGGCATGTACTTTCCAAAATTTTGGATTTTCCCCATTTCCCTTATTTTCTCAAAAACACTTAAGGAAAAGAGAAAAGAAGAAACTCGTACCTCAAAAATAAGAACCGCATTCTTACAAATACATTCTTCATGTGTCGATCTTGATAAAAGAAGACTGTCATCATAAAAAAGGAGGTGTGAAATGGGTGGGATTCATCTGTAGAACTTTCCCCCATAGTTAACATTATTTATTGTAGCCACTGAAATAAGATGAGAGAAAACATCATCCACCAAAATAAAAAGGAACAAATAAAGATGGTCCCCTTTCCAAATTCCCCTAGATGGGGTAAAGTTATGAGTGAGTTTGCCATTAATATTGATCCTGAAAGATACATTAAAGACACATTGCATAATAATCTCAGTCCTTTTGAAGAAGAAGCCCATTTTGGTCAGGACGTGTTGCATAAAAGACCACTCCACCCGATCATATGACTTAGTCATATCAAAATTCTAGGCCATAATACCTCTCTTGTCCACTGATAAAGTTTTCATAAAGTGTAAAAATTTCATGTGCAATAATGGAATTTTCTATAATGAGCATTTTAGGAACAAAGGTGCTCTAGTTTTCTGTGACAATATCTTGTAACCAAGGATGGAGCTGATTATCCAAGATCTTAGAGAATATTTTATAAAAAACATTACACATCCTAATTGGCCTAGAATATTAAGCAAGAAGGGTATTTTTAATTTTTTTTATGAGAGTGATTTTGGTTTCATGAAGTATGGAAAAATTCATCTTCCACCCCCAAAGGTCGCTCATGAGGGCTGAGATATCCAGCCCAAAAATATGCTATTATTTTTTGAAGAAAATTGCATGAAATCTGTCTAGCCCTGATGCCTTAGTCCAATGGATTTATTTAAGGGCCGCCAAAATTTCCTCATCAGTAAGGTCATGAGAGAGATGGATATTCATAGCATTATAAACCACATGTTTAATATAGGATTCAAATTCAATGGATAAAGAGGAGGTCCCCAATATAAATAGATTTTCAAAAAATTGTATGATAATATTTTGAATCCCCACATCATTGATGATAGCACCACCTTCATTATTATTCAGGAACGAGATGTTTTTTTTTAGTGACTTGCTGAGGCATTCTAGTGGAAATAAGAAGTGTTGACATCATCCTCTTTGATATGGGATTCCCGATCACGCATAGCCCAGAAGCATTCCCGAATGTGGAGTGCTTCATCTATCTTTGTTTCCATCTCATTAATTCTTGACAAGGTGATATCAGTGCGGATGATAGAAGAGAACCATCAGTTTTCTTTCAATGAAATCACACATTTTTTTAGGATGATGAAATTTGGAATCACTCCATAATTTTAGATTTTGATCCACCTGATGAAAATTCTCCCCAATCTCAGTATTACCCACCTTTCAACTATCTCGAATCACATATTCACATTCCTTATGTTTGGCCCAAAAGATCTCAAAAATGAATGGTTTAACATGTTTTGGTTTCCTCAAGTGATAAGCAGTGTCAATAAAAATGAAAAAATGATCTGAGGTTACTGGTATCAAGTGAGAGATATGGAAGGACCTAAATAAATTAGTCCATTCACTTGAACACAGAAAACAGTCTAGCCTTTTTTTGATAAGAGTGTTGATCGTGTTTCCACAGAACCAAGTGAAGGGTGTATCTTTATATCCCAGATCAGAATGGTCTTCCCTCATTTAAGCTTGATAGAAATCGATCATGGAGGTATGGGATCTAGTGGCACTCCCTTCCTTTTCAAACTAAAACATAATTTCATTCAAATCCCCTCCGAATAGGACTGGTCCTATAAATTTATCCTATAGGTTTTATAGAATCTTCCATGACTTTCAATTGTCTCTATGGGACATCCATCTGTAGAATCCAATGAATACCCATATGGGGGAATTTTGGTGACGAATAAAGGGTGTGATGTGGTTATGTGAAAAGGAGGAGATTGTCACATCCATGCCTTCTATCCACAAAAGATAGAGACCACCTGAGTGGCCAATGCGAGGGACCAGAAGGAAACCATGAAAGATAACTTTATTCCCAATACCAATCATGTTCTTGAATTCTAATATGGTTTTATAAAGAAAACCCATATCAGGGAGACTTGAAGTACAATGGTATCGAAACATCCGAACTAATAGTGGGTTTCCAATCCCACAACAGTTCTAGAAAAAGGTTTTCATTGTAGTAGGTAGGACTAGATCAATCCAATTTATGCCTCTGAAACTTCAATAAAGGAACCATTGCCTATTGCTTTCCATCTTTTTGGAAGATGATCTGCTTATTGTGGGTCCTTATAGCCTCCTCTTTTATCCCCACTAGTGATTGATGCTATAATGTCATATTTGGTTTCCCCTCTGGAAATACTCTTCCACGTGCAGTAGTTTTTTGGTCCTAGCATCATCAAAACATGCATTTCATCACTTTCCTTAAAATAAATACTAGGAGGGGTCTCTTTAGTGAGAGGGACTAGATTCGGAGGGTCGAAGAAAATCTTCTTCGGCTTGGTAGGGGGTCCAAAAAAGTCCTCATTCCCTATTGGACTCCATACAGATGAAATTTTCATCTCTGGTAATTGATATTTTATACCATGGGTAATGGATCCCGGAATGATCGGGCCCAACAGAGGGGTTTTCTTCATCGAATCTTTCAGCTTCAGAAAAATGTTGCAATATGAGGGAGTATTTGGTGGCCCCAACATAACAATCTTATTATGGTCACTTGTTTCATGCATTGTGAGTGCTTTTGAAAGATTATCCTTGTCCCTAAATCGCTCCAATTCTGGAACATGGGAAGTCTCGTAATTCTTTATGTGCAAATAAGGGCCAAACTGAATTATAATATTACCATTTTCATTTGCTTCATTGGCAGCACAGTCTTTTTCAGTATGTCCAATACGCCCATAGAAGAATAAAAAGATGTCTATTTTTTCATATTCATAAGAAATCCAGATTGTTGAATCATCTGCGGCACGAAACGTGTCCTTGAGAAGAAGGGGGTCAATATCAACCAAAACTATGATCCTCAATGAGATTCCCCAAAAAATGGGGTCTGATCAGTCACATTCCATGAATGTTCCAATCTAATCCCTTATCCCCTTCAGAGAACATGATTTGATCTCACCCAAAAGGGAATGCCATAAAGCATAATCCAAAACAGAGACATAGAGAATGACACATTTAGAAAGTCTCCATCATTTTTTAGGTCTTCTATTAGGATAATGTGATTATCAAAGGACCAAGGTATCCTAAGAAGGATCTTCTGTTTCTCATTCTCGTTGAAGAATTCGAAGACCAGAAGCCTCAATCCAACCTCACGTATGGCCACACAATCTTCTAAGAACCAGATAGCTTGTAACATGTTCTTCAAAACGATCATATTAAAGGGTTGATTAATGAATAATTTTCCCACTGTAAGGAGGAGCATTCCCTGATTCACGAAGGTGTCTTCCTCCTTCGAGGAAGTAATGGGTAACTTCTCCTTTTCTAAGAGCGATAGAGACCTCCATTTGTTGTGAAAATCATTCTCCATTATTAAGTTGGATAGGCCAGGAACAGCCTTTTCCATTGGGGAGGAGCAATCAAAGAGGATATGAAAAAGTTTTCATTATCACATATGTGAAATTGATGACTGGAAAACTAGGAGAGCAACTGGAGAACTGGAAAACCAGGAGAACACTTTTCAGCGTCAATGTCGCAGATCTGAAAGACTCAGATCTAGAAATCCTATAGAATAACTAGGAAAGAATAGGGAAGGCCAATGTTGTCACTGATCTGGCCAAACACGGAAAAAATAGGGAGAACAACCATAAAAATAGAAAACCAATGTAGAAATAGATTTGGAAAACCAGGATACAGGTGGATCGTTGCTGGCACAATTCTGGAATTCCAGGAGAACAACCAAAAAACTGAAATATCAGGGGAACAACCGTCGTAGTCACCTGTCTGAAAGTCACCAGTCTGGAAATCTGAGAGAATAACCGGTAAGGATTCAGGAAGGATGATGTTGTCACCGATCTAAGAAAAAGGGTTTTCGGTGGGTCCTCATCGGTGCAAGATCGCCCAAGGAACCTAGGATGGCATATGAAGAGACTCTCACAGTGGGAGAGATTTAGAAAAGGTTTATATTCATAGTTGTACACACAAGATATATATATATAAATGTGTACATATATAAGCATATACATATATAATATAAACATATATATATTAATATAATCATAAAATATATATAAAATATAAACATACATATATAATATAAACATATATATAAACATAAAATATAAACATAAAATATAAACATATATATATAGTATATTAATATATAAAATTATAAAAGGTTTGGTACAATCGCAAATGCAGCACATGACACTACAAAGAAAATTGCAAATAAACTGTCGGACAAGGGACTCGACCCCACAACCATGCCCCAAACCCCAACACACCCGCACCACCCTAGCAGACCGCGAGGGGCAAATGTGTGTATGGGTAACACTCAACTCCTAGGGGGGCCCGGCCAAACCCAAAGTGCGCCACACGTTCCCAGCTAAGCAATGGATTTGAATCACCCTGACATATATATATAAACATATATAAACACAAACACACACAAAGATATATATATATACACACACAAAAACGTATATATAAATATAAATATATATATTTATATATATATAAACACACATATATAAATATATAAATATACATATAGATATATTTATGTATATAAATATATATATATTTTATATTTAGTCACATTTTTAAGAAAACATGGCTAATAATATATATATATATAATTATAATTATAATTATAATTATATATATGTGAATATATATTTACACACACACATATATATAAACGTATATATATATAAACATAAAATATAAAATATAAACATATATGTAAAATATAAACATATATATATATATATAGCAGTTGTGGTGTGCCTCAGTGGAAGAGGTGCCCTGTGATTGTGCATCATATCTGGGTTCAAATCCGGGTGGGAGTGAATTTCTGCTGGTAGGCGGTGATGTAAACAAACGGTGATGCAGGCATGATGCATGCATGACGCTACACTAGGCCTTTGGCCCATATTGCGAGCCTTTGGGCCATGTAATGGGATTCATGCTCACTGGGCCTCTGGGTCATGTACAGAATAAATAAGACTTGATGGTTGGGCTATCCCTTGGGAGGGCTATGGCTTGCCTTTCTTGTCTCTATGTGCAGTGTGTGTGTCTTTGATGTAATTGTACCATCAAGAACCTTATATATATATATATATATATATATATATATATCTGTGTGTGTGTGTGTGTAATATAAACATATATATAAACAAAAAATATAAACTTAAAATATAAACATGTATAGATTAATATATGTATATTAGTATATAAAATTATATTTATAATATATTAATTTTTTAAATACTAAAATCTATTTGTATTTATATAAATATATTATAATAAAAATTTAATCTCAAAATTCTGAAGGTGAGGTGGTCGGATTGTTTGATTTAAGCCTCACTACTACAAATAGTGCTTTTAAAAGTGCTATAAAACGCTTTTAACAATGCCAAAAAAGCACAATTAATCTTAGCGAAGATAAAGGGGGGTCCCCTTTAACAGCGCTAAAAAAGCGCTGACAAAGGATGTCCTTTATTCGTGCTAAAAAAAGCACTGATAAAGCCCCCCCCCTATCAGTGCAATTTTAGCGCCATCAACTCTATATTTAGTGATGATAAAGGACCACTTTATCAGCACTTTAATTAGAACTGATAAAGGGGGGATTTCTAAGCACTTGAAATAGCATTGATAAAGGGGGCCTTTATCAGCACTCTAAATAGCACTGATAAAACCTTAGCTACCTCTGATGTGTTGTTTAAATAATAGCACACCCACCAGCACCTGCACAGAAAACACACACACCACCCGCTCAGCGCATACAAGAACAAAGCAGCAAACACAAGGTTTTTCTAAACAATGCTATATACATTTCAAACAACGTTTTATATAATTACGTTTACAATTATCAAACAAACAGTTAAAAACATTAATGTTTCATCCTTTCACATCCCTGATCCCCTCTCAAAAATGTCCACCCATGGTATTAGTTGCCGAAAAAATCATCCCAACTCAAGCAAAAGGTTCCACCTATATAAAAAACAAATATTATATTAGTAATACTATAAATAAATAAATAAAACATTAATATGAAAAAATACATTAATAAAATGACAATTTTTAATAAAAAACACACATTTTGAGTTATAAATGTCACACCATGTGCCATATTGAGGTAATGTTGATTTCTAAATGTCACAAATGACATATGGATCATTGTCCTAAAATATCAAAACAATCCAAATGGGTTTGCTTGGTTTTGAGTATGTCCCTTGTTTTTTTACTAAAATTAATATCAAATTTAAATGACATATTTGGATTTATACCAGTCACATAGTTCGCCTGATTGAGGTGTGGTTTATTTTTACACGTCACAAATGACTCATGGATCTTTTTTCTAAATTATCAAAACAATCTGAATGGGATTTCTCGATTTTCAGTATGATATTTGTGTTTTTTTACTAAAATGTCGTTTCAAATCTGAAAAACACCCATCTTAAGTCATACTGGTCGTATCTTACATCGGTTTGAGGTGAGACTACTTCATACACGTCATAAAGGACTTACTAATCACTCTCCTAAATTATGAAGACAATCGGAGGGCATTTTCTAGGTTTTCAGTGAGTGAAACATTTTGAGCTAAAATGTTGATTTTAAACTAATAAATCACGCTTTTAGTCATACTGGATACATCATGCGTTGGATTGAGGTGTGGTTGATTCCTACACATCATAAATGACTCGTGGATCATTTTCTTAAAGTATCAAAATAATTTTAATTCTTTTTCTTGGTTTTCAGTATGTCACTTGTTCTTTTTACTTAAATTAATGTCAATTTTAAATAAAAACACATTTGAATTTATACCGGTCACTTAGTTCATCGGATTTAAGTGTGGTTGATTCCTATACATAAAAACTGACTCATGGATCATTTTTATAAGGTATCAAAGTAATCCAAATGTGTTTGTTTAGTTTTCAGTATGTCAGTTGTGTTTTTTTACTAAAATATTATTTCAAACTGGAAACACACTTTTTCAGTCATACTAGTCATATCATGATTCGATTTGATGTGAGACTACTTCATACATGTCATAAAGGAATTAAGAATCACTGCCCAAAATTATAAAGATAATCAGAAAGTTTTTTCTTGGTTTTTTTTTTAGTGACATGTTTTGATCCAAAATTTAGATTTTAAACTGTTAACAGACACTTTTAGTAATACCGGTCACACCATGAGCCAGATTGAGGTGCGGTTGATTCCTATATGTCACAACTCATGGATTTTTGTCCTAAAGTATCAAAACAATACTAAATCATTTTCTCAGTTTCTAGTATGTCAGATGTTCTTTTTACTTAAATTAATGTCAATTTTAAATAAAAAGACACATTTGGATTTATTTCGGCCACATCGTGCATTGTATTGAGGTGGGGTTGATTCCTACACAACACAAATGAATCATGGATCATTTTCCCAAATTATCAAAACAATACGAATGCATTTTCTTGGTTTTTAGTATGCCAGTTGTGTTTTTTTACTAAAATTAATGTAAATTTTAAATAAAAATAGACACTTTAAGTCAAACTAATCGCATTGTTATTTGGATTGAGGTGTGCTTGATTCCTAGACATCAAAAATGACTAATAGATCATTTTCCTAAAGTATAAAAATAATATGAATGTGTTTTCTCAGTTTTTAGTATGTGTGTTGTTTTTTTTTAATAAAATATCATTTCAAACTGGAAACATGCATTTTAGGTCAGATAGGTCGTATCATGCATCGGTTTTACATGATATTGCTTCATACACGTCACAAAGAACTTATAAATCATTATCCTAAATTATGAAGACAATCAGAGTGAGTTTTCTTGGTTTTCAGTGAGTGACACGTTTTGAGCTAAAATGTCAATTTTAAATTGAAAATGGACACTTTTTATTATATCGGTCACATCGTTCATCGGATTGAGGTGTGGTTAATTCCTACACGTCACAAATGACTGATGGATCATTGTACTAAAGTATCAAAACAATATGAATGTATTTTCTTGGTTTTTAGTATGTCACTTGTTCTTTTTTCTCAATTTATTGTTAATTTAATATAAAAATACACACTTAAAGTCATAACGACAACACCATGCATAGAATTTAGGTGCAGTTGATTCTTACACATAAAAAATGACTTATGGATTATTGTACTAAAGTATAAAATCAATCCTAATGCATTTTCTTAGTTTTCAGTATGTCACTTGTTCTTTTTACTAAAAATACTAACAATTTTAAATAAAAATAGAAATTTTGAGTCATATCGATCACATCTTCATGCTATTTGTGTACATTCCTCTATCAGGAATGCGGCCCATTAATTTCTAAACAAATATACATAATCTTGTGAATAGGAGTCTTTTCAAAAATCATGGTAGTAATAAAACAATACAAATACACAAAGGATTAATAAATATTTTAAATGAAATAGTAATTATCTTTGAAAATACCACTTTAGGGATGTTGGTTTGTTCATGGAATACAATCTCTTTAATAAATTTACAAAAAAAATAACCACAGTCTTTTCTGTTTGTTTTGAACACTGTAGAAATATTGAAAAAAAATAAGTAATTTTTTTATATGTGTTTGGATAGTGAAATATTATTATATGTACCATGATACTTATCCAGTTGTAGTACTTTTGATCTTCCTTGTCTTTTTCCCCTGGCCTCATTACAAGATATAGACGATATTCACGCACCGACCTATCATAAAACAATCCTCATTAAAAGATAATATAAATTATATAACTAGATGTTTTTTTCTAAAATGTTGGATGTAGTGTATTAAAAATTGACAAACTCCATCATGTGTGGTAGGTTTGTTGGATACCCATGCATTGAATCCAATAAATAAATCTTTGAAGTATCCAAATTGACCGTAATGATCATTCAATGCTGCCTAAAAACACAAAAAGGAATAAGTAATGAAAGAAATTAAAATATATTTGATATGATTAAATTGTAAAGTTTTACCCTTATATCATTGGTATTAATAAGATTCTGTCATCCATAATTTTGTTGTTAAACAATTTGAGTAGGCCTACCATTATTTCACCCTCTTTCTCAGGTTCTTTTTTTTTTGTTCTGTAGAGGTGACGTGAGGACTAACCAGTCCTAATTTTTTTCATGGGGAATTATCTTCAACTGTTTTTCATATATATTCTTGATAAAAATATGAAATGTATTTATTCATAATTATCATAGAATATCAGATTTTGGAAAATCAAATCATGATAACATAACTCATGTATACATTTACAACTGAGCTGCCTAGCCAATCATATGTCCGGATTTCACTTACATTGTCAACACTAATGAAATTTGGATCTTCCCCTCCTTACATATTTTAATCAAAAACAATTTTGTGAGTACCATCATCTTTCAAAATCATATCCATATGATCTTTCAATGATAATAAATGCAGATATAGAATGGGTGGGTTTAAGGTACTTTCGGTATATCGTTTTGATCGGTTGGTTGATCCTTGAGATGGTTTTGAGTTGTTCTTTCATTTCACCCCCTTTACTGTGTTCATCTATAATAACATTAATTTATAAGCATAAACCCATTACATAATAAAAAATTTCTCAAGTGTCATTCCTTTCACACAAAGAATTTCCCTATGACACCCATCACTAGAAGAAAGTATGTTGCTTTCCCGGTCCTCTTAAGTACATCATGTCTCAAGTAAAAATAGGAAAATAACTATGGTACTAAACTAATATATGGTATGATTTTCCATAGTATATTTTCTAAAATATTCAAAAATACTTTATAAATGACATTAGAAAGACTAGTCATTCCAAAATTCTTAACTGAACTCATATTAGTAACCTCTAGAATCAAAGTGATGAGAGTGTCCTTATAAGTCTCAAGAGAATTATTACATCTCTAAAACCCATTCATGAGGTTAACAAAATCAAGTCCCAAAATATTCTACAACCTTATAAAGAAAATTTCATAAATAAAATCTAGGTTTGGTTCCTTTGATGGATGCATCAACCTAAATGTCACGACCACTTTATAACATTGAATATAAATAGTTAATAATTCATTCATATAATTTGTTAAAGTGGTAATAAAATAATAATTTAGATATTTAGATATAAAATTATGATAAGAAGAAAATATTATTTGATAATCACTAGAATTATATCATTTATACCTTTTAGGGGATTCACCAAAAAGTGCTTGTGTGTGGAAGAATTCATTACATATGTTGTTATGGTTATTTGGATAGGGTTTCCAGAAAGTGTCTCATATAGATTTGGATAGTTAGGGCTAACAAAAGATATGTTTCCCTTATAACTCAATTTATCCCTTAATTAAAATATCAATGTATTCCCCTATGAAGTAGGATTTTCATCCAAACAACCTAAATTTCAAGTGGTGTGCTTTTTCCATTTATGTCATGTGTGTATCCTTTATTTCTCATTTTCTTATGGGGGAGGTATTTTCAAAACAATGAGGTTACTAGAACTAGAAGGTAGAGATCCGATGTAATGACTTAGTTGTAGGTTTAATTCTTTGTTATGGTATATCAGGTTTGGGGATTTGTTTCAATTTTGGTATGTTCAATAATTTCTTCCGGTTTCTACAAGTTTTTGGGGTTTAATTTATGTTTTGGGGGTTTAACATTAGGATTTTTGATTTATACCAAATACAACTATTGGTATCATCTCTTTTTCTTATTCTAATATCAGTTACCAAAAAGTGGTATTAAATCTTGGTTACATAACATATGGTGATTATTTTATCAATACTTGATAAAAATTATTGGTTTCAAGACTACTGGGTTTCCTTTACTAAAGTGGATTTCTAAGATTTAATGTAATTTCACTAGTAACAAAGGGGTGGTTCCATTGAAATGGGTAAGGTTTGGATTGATATTCAATGGTGTAGGATTCAGAATTTTTGGAAAATGGCCTTCCTTATCTTGGAGGGTTCAAAAATTAAATTAGTTTTGAATTAGTCAGAAGTGAGGTGTTCAGTGGAATGGGAAACCATGAGATGAAAGCATTAGAAAATTTTTTAAAAGGTGTGTCCAAGAGAATCTGGATCCAAGAGAGAAGAAGGACATACCTCAATGATGTTGAGCATTAAAGGTGGATGTGTAGTAGAGGGAGGGATCAAGGATTGTGATTGTTTGAGGTTTTGGTGAAATAGTGGTTCTCAAGGAGAATGTATCAATGCCTAGAAAGTGAAGTGTTTTGATCCATATCTAGGGAGAGCATATTGGTTCCTATTAAGTGTGGGTATGTAATCCCATACTAGGGAGAATGGATCAATTTCTAGAAAGTTCATTTCCTAGGTCCCACCTAAGTAACTGGGGTTCTCGTGATAAATGAAATGGAGGAGATCAAAATCAATCATGAAGTTAATCACATAAAATCTGAATGACATAAAAAAACTATTCATCACACATCTAAACACCCTTTACTAAAACAAACCCTTTTTACCCATGTATAACACATTCCAAAATAAAATCAACCCATTTTATATAACCATCAAAATCCAAATATAATATAGCGAAAATGTTCCCAAATCAAAATCTCTTTTTATAAAGTTCCAACCAGGCCTTTGAGAATTCATTGACAACCAAAACATGAAATTATTTTTAATAATTTTCCAAATGATCCTTAAATATTTCACTCAAGTTGAACACATAAAATCCTTTTTGGAGACCAAACATGATTCAAAACTTAATGAACAACTCCTTTAAATAATAAATGAATTAAATTTTAACATAAATATATCAAACATACATACTGGGGTGTCCAAAAATCATATAAGATATAATTGCATATTTATAAAGAAAATTAATATATAATATTCATAAAATGATAAAAAAAGAACGCCAAAGTTCAATAACAATCAAATCCCCTTCAAAAACCAACCAACAGGCAATTAATTTAGTGCGTAAGCAAGGACCACCAATTGATTTTCAAAAACCAACCAACCTGCAGTTCATTCAGTGCAAAAACAAGGACCACCAATGGCCACGATTTTTTAGTGGGGCATTTAGCTCATATAATTCACAAAATCACCATCAAACAAAGATAAAGAGGAGAAAACTCACCATGTAGGTGTCATTCAGTGCACGGTGGAGGTGCATTCACGGTGGAGGAGAGGCGCGCAGTGGAGGAGTCCTCTGGCAGAGGAGAGGCGCCCAATAGAGGAGATGTGTGTGGTAGAGGAGAGGTGCATGGCGGAGTTGTGGCGCATAGTGGAGGTGTGGCACATGGATAAGGTGTGGTACATGGTGGAGGAGAGGTTCATGGCAGTCTGGTTCGCACACGGTAGGGGTGTGGCACACAACGGAGGAGAGGCGCACATTAGTCTGGTTTGCGGTAGAGGAGAGGCGCGCGATGGAGGTGTGGTTTGTGGCAGAGGAGAGGTGGTGGGAGAGGAGGAGTATAAGGAAGATGATTCATGGTGGTAGTGATCATCGTCCACGAGAGCTTGGGGGTGCGATGAAGGAGGAGGAAGTTAGGGTTTTTTTATAAAACCCAGTGAACCTTTTATCAGCACTAGCTAAAAAGCGATGAAAAAGGTATGTTTTATCAATGCTAAAATAAAAATCATTGATAAAACATGCCTTTATCATCACTTTTTTAGCATTGATAAATAAAATGTTGATTCAAGAAGTTCCCTTATGACTTTTCCATTCCTTTATGTTTTGAAAATCAAAAACACGTTTCCTTAATGAAAATTATCTTTCTCTAAGAAATATTTTCTTTAGGAAATTTTACTTTCTCTAAAAACGTTTTGGACTTTAACTTTGGTTTTCAATGTCTTATTTAATGTTTTTCCAAACCAAGACTAATCATATTTTTATTAAGACAAAAAAATCGGATCTTTACCTAACTCAGAACCATACAGTTTCTTAGAATTCGATTTCCCCATAATTTTGACTCTGATTTCTTCTAAAATCAGACTCCAATTTCTGTTGAAATTATAATCTGATTTCTTATGAAATATGACTCTAATTTCTTCTGAAATATGACTCTGATATCTTCTGAAATCAAACTCTAGTTTCTATTAAAATTAGACTCTGGTTTCTTCTAAAATTAGACTCTGATTTCATCTAAAATTAGACTACAATTTCTCATGAAATGAGACTCTGATTTCTCCTAAAATCATACTACAATTTCTCTTGAAATAAGACTCCAATTTCTCCTGAAATTAGACTCCAATTTCTCCTAAAATCGGACTCTGATTTCTCCTAGAATTAGACTTCGATTTCTTTGAAATTAGACTCTGATTCCTCTTGTAATCTGACTCTGATTTATTATGAAATCATACTTCGATTTCTTTAGAAATAAGATTCCAAATTCTCTGAATATTAGACTCCAAACTCTAATTAATTTTAGACTCTAAAATCTTCATAAATTAGATTCTAGATTCCTTATAATACAAACTCTGGAATTCTATTATTTCAAAATCCGATTGTTCTTATTTTTTTGACTCAATTCCCCACTATATTTAGAATATGACTATTAATACTTTTTAATGTTACTTATTTTCTTTAATATATTGCTCTAAATTTATCGGATCTTATTTTACTTAATTTTATTAAACTTAAGAATATTTTTATTACATGAAATGATTTCGTACAATCTGTTTCTAACTAACTTTTGGCTGAGTGACATGTGTACAGGTCCCTCTGAAATTCAAGGAAAAATATGACCTTTGGAGGAGGAGATTACCATTGAGATTTTTGCCTATAAATACCCCAAACATTTGAAGAGTTTGATATTCATTGTCAAATATATATATTACATGTTGTGAATTGATTTCTAGAGAGAGAGAATCTCATGCTTTGTGTGAATGCTATGAAAAAACTTGTTCAATCTGTGAATATCTTGTTCAGCCTACTTAGTGAGACTATGATTGGATGATCAACTGAGGGATTCTGGGGATAAGAAGATGGAGGTGTCAACTACCTTAAAGTTTTAGGGCTTGCAAGGATAGCAAGACAGAATCTGATACTCTTATTGAGGGTTTACCATGGTGTGGGTAAGATAGACTTTCTTGAAAGTATAAATCAATAGACCTTTATCCAAGGTTGTTGTATTCCCTTCTCTTTGGGTTAAAAGATTTCTTATACTTGTTTACTTATTTTGTTATAAGTTCTATTTCCACTGCATTTTGTTAAAGAGAGGAAGTATAACTTTATTATACTTTTTTATTCTTGTATACTCTAATATAATAAGATTATATACACTTTAAGGTAGAATATTTCTCTAAGTAAACTTTTCTTAAGTTTCTTTTCTGGATCCATATTATCATATTTTAAGCATGATATTTTATGTGTTAAGAACTAAAGAGGGTTTGTGAATTCATCATGTTTAACTTTGTTAAACATGGATTTTCTTAAGGATAAAAATGAAAGTTTTAAACCTATAATTCACCCCCCCCCCTCTTGTAATTGAGCATCTATATCTTTATTTTGATCCTACAATTAGTATCAAAGCAGGTATCTGAAATACTTATACTTACATATAAGTTTTATTGTTCAAATTTTCTTGCTCAACTTTAATTGTTCAAGTTTTTATTAAAAATATTATTTATAAAATCCTTTTAAACTAATATTTTTTGTGGAAAATATATTTTTTAATAGAATGGAAGGAATGAATGTTGGTTCCATAGAAAATTTAAATCCTACCAGACCACCAATTTTTGATAGAAATAATTATGAGTACTGGAGAGATAGGATGAATACTTTTGTTGTTAACACTAGAGTGGATAATTTTTTCATGCACACTGGTGAATACAAGATTCCTGAGTAAGAAATTAGAACATTCACAAATCAAGAAAAACAAGAATATAAACTGAAATACAAGGTACGTAATATTATTTTGTGTACTATGACCATGAATATTTATAGTCAAATATCATCTTGTGAAGCTGCCAATAGTATTTGGAAGAAACTTGAAGTTACAAACTTTGGAACTTCAAAAGTGATAGAAATAAGAAGATCTATTTTAAGAGATGAATATCATGGATTTATGTTTCCTTATGGAGAACCTATTTTCAAAGTGCAACAAAGATTTATGACTATCATAAACAGTCTTCAATCAATGGGAGAGAAAGGACTTGATGATGAAGTTATTGTGGGAAAGATAATTGATATCATTCCAAATGAGTGGGAATATAAAAGGATAGTTATTTATTATTACAGAAAAGTATCTAACATTACTCTTGATGAGTTATCCGGAATTCTTCTTTAGCATGAAACAAGAATGAAGAGATATGCAGACATTAATAAGAAAATGAATAGTAATGGAAGCATTTCTTTCACTACTACTTCTAAATCCAAGACTCTAGAAAGGGTAACTAGATCTAAAGCTAAGAAATCTATTGTAGTATATGAATCAAGTGAAAGTGATCATTCTGAGAATGAACTAGCCAATCCTACTCAAATGATGAAAAAAATTGTGGGAAAGAAATATTTTCACTACAGATATAAGAATAAATACAGAAAGGAAATAAAAGATGCTAATGTAACTTGTTGTGAATGGAAAAGGGTTGGACATATTAGAACTAATTAACCTATGCTCAAGAGAAAAGACATAAAGGATAATTATTTTGAAATTAATAGAAAGAAGTACTACAAATCTAAGGCTAATAAAGTCCTCAAAGATAATGACACCCGGAGTGCCAATGGTGGTGACTCTTTAAATGAATCCTCGGAATATGAATCTTCTAGTCAGAAGAATATTGGTCTTATAGCTAGATTACCTATTGAAAATCATTTTCTTATATCTAAGGTACAAAATTTTGAATTTTTAACTAATATTTCTTTAAATTAAAATTTTTCTAATGAATAATATTATGAATATTCAGATGAAGAATCTTCTTCTTTAAAAGATAATAATTTACCTTCATTTGAAGAAGTTTCTAGATTTTATAAATTACTTTAGAATGATAATTGTAAGTTAAAAAAGAAGTTAAATAAATAAAATTCTAGAATTTTTGTTTTAACAAAAGAAGTATTAGATCTTTATAAAGATATTGATTAGAAAACTTTTTATTTTGAAAATATTTCTAAAAATATTAAGGAAGTTAATTTTGATAAGGATAAACTTTCTAAGGATATTGAAAATGTTATTTCTAAGAAAAATGTTTTAGAGGATAACTCAAACTCTAAGACTAATGACTATGAGGATAATAATTTAGTCATTGGAATAAAATCTAAAATATTTTCATTAAAGAAACTTTATCAAACTTTACTTTAGGAAGGAAAGATTTTAATAAAATGTATTCACAACTTTATCCTCTTAGGATTAGTTCTGGATTTGGTTATACTCACTCAAAACTTGTTTTCAGTCACAACTATTTTGTTCCCCAAAGTGATCCTTTTTTCACTAAGTGTCAACGTGGTGGACATTTGGAGAAAAAAATTTATTTAAATAAAACCCAATCCTTAGGTTTTTATAAAGCTTATTTCTATAAGAAAATTTGGATTCCTAAGATTTTACTTTTTAACAATTCTGGATCCAAGAAAGTTTGGATTCCGAAAGTCTAACTATTTTATTTTTAGGAAAACAAAGGAAGTTCCACAAACAATACATGGTACATGGATAGTGGATGTTCCCAAAACATGAATAGTAACAAAAACTTCTTTGAAAATACTATCAAGATGAAAGGTGGAAAAGTAAATTTTGGAGATAATGATCAGGGAGAAATTGTTGGTATAGTTCTTCAAGAAGAATCTTATCAATATTGAAAATTATTTCTCAACAATATGAAAGGTATGTTTCCTTACTTAAAACTCCATAATTGAATTTTTTTACTTGTTGGGATTTCTATCTTGTTTTAAGAAAACTTTATCAGATTCACTTTCCTTAAATCTGATTTTTCCTTAAAACCAAAAAAGATCAGAATCTATAAATCCTTCTTCAGCACTGATATCAACTGAGAGATCAGATCAAGAAAATCTCAACCATTGGATTGATTCGGGAATATGAATTGTCACTGAGAAGTCTATATAAAGGACCCCCACCCTATTTGTGTCCCACATCAGTTTTTTCAGTGTTTTTGCACTGAATCTTTGTCTCTCTTCAAATCAAGCATTCAGTTTTTCATCATTTCCTTAAACTTAAAATGTCTCTTGAATTTTAATCACAAAATTCTATGGCCTCCAACAAGGAACTCAAGGACTAGTTAATTTACTGAGAAAGGTTGGTGGACCCAAATTTCTTTCTTAAGTATGATTCTCTGATTTCAAAAATCATTAGGAAGAATGGATAGGAAAGCCTTTTCATTGCAAAACCAAAGAATCGGGATCCAGTTTATCCTGAACTTCTGATAGAGTTTTATGATAAATTTAGTTTTTATAAACAAGGAGGAAGATAAATGTTTTCTTTCAATAGATATGGAAAGGCTTATTATTTATCTTTCAAAAAGGATGAAAACATTTTGGATATTACTTATGAAGGATAATATATCTTTCTCTCTCACATATTTCCAGATAAGGAAGGTCCCTTTGAGGAGTTTAATTCAATTGAGTTCCATGGTATTAAAGGAGTTAAGTCGATAAATATCAATCATCTTTTAACTAACTTTAGATTTCTAGCTCTGTGGATGCAAATATTTCTCATTCTAAGAAAGGGAGATAGGGATTCTCTTAAGAAATGAGATATCTTCATGATCGGTTTCTTGGTCAATTTAAGGAAGATAAATCTCATCAAGTACACTCTCTTGAGAATAAACAATATCAATAATGGCACCCTTAAGTCTCATATTATTATATATCTAGAGATCTTGTTCATGATCATTGTCTTGTGTTTATAATCCTTTAAAATTCCTTATAGATCAAAACCCAGAGTGTTTGAGATTATGTTGTTGAGTGATGATACTTTGAGAAGGATGAATATTGGTTCTAGTATTAATATGGGAGAGTTCTTTTATCTCCCTAATAGTGATTTTCAAGCTAATAGAAAGGAGAAGTAGTATAAACTTCCAATCAAACCCCAAAGAAAAGAAAAGAGAAAGAATTGGAGCCGAAAGAGAAAGCTTCATTACTGAAATCAGTATTTGCTCCACTAAATCTGAAAAAACAAAATATTTTCTCTGATGAAGTGGTAGATAAATGGAGAGATAAGAAAAAGAAAAAGAAAGAGGGAGATGTAGTTTTTGAGTTAGACCCTACTGAGGCTAAGGCCTTAAAAATCGGAGTAGCTGAAGAGCTTGAGAATCAAGAAAATGAGAAGAAGTTAAAGAAAAAGATGTCAAAAGCTGAGATTGTATAAGATTTTCTTAAAGATAAAGAGAAGGAATATGAAAAAATCTAGGTTCCAGAATCCATTTTTCAAGAGTCGGTCCCAATAGAAACTCTAGGAAATAAAGTTTCAATTTTGGAACCCATTTTTGAATAATAAGTACAACAAGAATAAGAACAAGGAAAAGAAGAAGAGGAAGAGGAAAGTGAAGATATAATCAAAATGGTGGAATAATATCAAGAGAAAGAAATTACTTCTGACAAGTTGTTGATTAGAACTTCCCAAGTTAAATCAACAAAGATGATCTCAGAAAGTAAAAATGATGATGCTCAGGATGAGGTTGATAAACCTTCAGATGATGAAAGTAGTAATCATGATTTTATTCATTCTAATGATTCTAAATAAGTTTCTAATAAAATTGGTGGAATAGTTACTGATGATGATGATAAAATTATTCAAGTTTTTAATAGTGAGCATGAGAATCCGAAAGTTCAGAAGGAAATATCAAAAATTGAGAAAGGAAATCAAGTGGTTTTTGTTTCTCTAGAGAAAGATAAAGTTGAAAAAATAAATAAGGATGTTTTTGGGGCATCAAAGAGGAAAGCAGAAGAGAAAGATAATGTTTCATCACCATTAATAGAATCTAATTCAGAATCTTTATCTTTCTTCGGACAAGATTTTCTTGTTGTGTCCTTGAAGAAGCTAGTGAATAACATTCCCTTATTCCCAAATATTGACACCAGATGTTAGTTGATTCAAAAAATAATCAATTAGATGTCAGATTCAATAGGTATTCTCATGGAAAATTTTGTCAAGATTGAAGCTGATTTTAAGACTTTTTAAATTGGTTATTATTCTCATAGTAGATCTTTTAAAGAAATAACCAAGTGGTCTAAGTCAGTAATTGTTGATCAGAAAATCATGGATGATTTCCATGATTTAATAAAGGATTACTTTGATCAATTATATGACACAATCAAGAACCTTACATCAAGTCTTTTAGAGAAGCTAAATCAAGATAAATATTCCAAGATTCAAGAAGATAAAGACCTAAATGGAAAGATGAATTCTGTTGCTTTAAATATGAAAAGGGAAATGGAAATCATGGAAGATTTAGTATAAAAATTCAAAGAGTAAGAAGAGGTGATAAGGTCATAAGGTGAAATTATTAAGTCTCAAGAAGAAAGAACCAAAGTTCTTGAAAAGAAAAATCAGGATCAGGATCTGTTGCTCAAGAAGTTTGAGGATGATCACAAAGAGTTGAAGAATCTAAAGGAAAACTTGAGAAAGCTAATTCCGAAGGAAAAAAAGGATGACTAATTTCTTAAAATATGATATTTTGTTATATTTTACATATAACAAATTTTTTCCATCATAATGAAATTTTCTTATCTTTCTATTATTTTTTCTTGTATATTCCTAAAATTTCAGGTACAATTTTTCCCCCTCCATTCCTTTTTGAAAATTACAAAGGGGGAGAAAATAGTGATCAAAATAATATTAATTTAAAATAAGAGAATTACATAAGTAAGGGGGAGATTAAGTAAGGGGGATATTACTTAAAGAATATATTATTAAGCAAGAAGAAGTGACTTCTCTAAGAAATAAAAGAATACAATCCTTGGGGATTTAAAAACCTAAGGGGGAGTTAGTCATATACATCATGGTTCAAAGTAAAGGGAGATAAGT
This sequence comes from Viscum album, assembly GCA_963277665.1. Classification (NCBI taxonomy): domain Eukaryota; kingdom Viridiplantae; phylum Streptophyta; class Magnoliopsida; order Santalales; family Viscaceae; genus Viscum; species Viscum album. The sequence continues at coordinate 830,951,543 of OY728120.1, forward strand.
ATTTATTTTAACTTATTGACTAAATAATATCCCCCTTTTTGGAAAGGATAAACAACTTTTCGAAAAAGAATATAATAAATAGGGTTTTCATTTTTCGTAAAGGGAGATAAGTATTTATTTTAAAAATGAAAAATGAAAACCTTATTTCTTATATTCTTTTTCGAAAAGTTGTTTCTCCTTTCCAAAAAGGGGGGTATTATTGAGTCAATAAGTTCCCTTATAAATTTTTCATTCCTTTATTTTTTGAAAATCACAAAAACATTTTCTTAAGGAAAATTATCTTTCCCTAAGAAATATTTTCTTAAGGAAACTTTACTTTCTCTAAAAACGTTTTCGACTTTACCTTTGGTTTTCAATGTCTTATTTAATTTTTTTCCAAACCAAGTCTAATCATATTTTTCTTAAGATAAAAAATTGGATACTTACTTAACTCAGAACCTTACAGTTTCTTAGAATCTGATTTCCCCAGAATTATGACTCCAATTTCTTCTGAAATCAGACTATGATTTCTTCTAAAATTAGACTCCAATTTCTTATGAAATCAAACTCATTTTTCTTCTTAAATCAAACTCTAACTTATTATGAAATTATACTCCGATTTCTGTTAAAATACGACTCTGATTTATCCTGAAATCAGACTCGGATTTCTCCTGAAATCAGACTTTGATTTCTCCTAAAATCATGCCTCGATTTCTTCTAAAATCAAACCCTGATTTATTCATAAATTAGATTCCGAATTATTTGTAAATTAGACTCCAAAATCTCATTCTTTTCAGACTCTAAAATCTTTATCAATCAAATTCTGGATTCCTCAGAATCTAGACTTTGAATTTCTATTATTTCAAAATATGATTGTTCATATTTTTTTGACTATGTTCCCCACTATATTTAGAATCTGATTATTCATACTTGATAACGTTACATGTTTTCTTTAAGATATTGTTCTAACTTTATCATATCCTAGTTTACTTAAGTTTCTTAAACTTGAGAATATTTTTCTTACATGAAATGATGTCATACAATCTGTTTCTAACTAACTGTTGGCTAAGTGATATGTGTACAGGTCCCTCCGAAATTCAAGGAAAAATATGACTGTTGGAGGGGGAGATGACCATTGATATTTTTTCCTATAAATACCCTAACCATTTGAAGAGTTTGATATGTGTTTTTACATCTAGAGGTTACATGATGTGAAGTAATTTCTAGAGAGAGAGACTCTCATGCTTTGTGTGAATGTTGTGAACAACTTGTTCAGCCTGCTTAGTGAGACTCTGATTGGTTGATCCATTGAGGGATTTTGGGGATAGGAATACAGAGGTTTCGACTACCTTAAATTTCAAGGGCTTGCATGGATAGCAAGATAGAATTTAATACTCTTATCGAGGGCTTACCTTGGTGTGGGTAAGATAGAATTTCTTGAAAGTATAAATCAAGGGACCTTTATCCAAGGTCATTGGATGTCCTTCTCATTGGGTTAAAAGATTTATTATACTTGTTTACTTGTTTTGTTACAGGTTTTATTTCCGCTGCATTTTTTTAAAGAGAGGAAGTATAACTTTCTTATATTTTCCTATTCTTGTATACTCTGATATAATAAGATTCTATATGCTTTATGGTAAAATATTTCTCTAAGTAAACGTTTCTTAAGTTTCTTTTTTGGATCCATATTATTAAATCCTTCTATGGACGTGTTCTTCCCGGAGGATTTCTGGGAGGCCGTATCAAGTTGTTGGAGGGTGGGGCGTTCTCTGACTGGAGATCACCGACAGGTTTGTAGTTTTGGGCTGGTGTCGATGGTCGCACCGGTGGGTGTTCATGGAGGTTGGTTCCGAGGTTTGTTCAAGCTTTTCTGATGTTCGTGTTTCCTGGTTCGTGGTTTCCTCGTCCTTATCTCTGGTGGTTCTGGCTCTTGGTGTGAATGTTTGATTGGTTGAATGCTGGAGTTGTTTGATTTGGTGTGTTGAATGAGTTTGGTTGGTCTTAATCCTTTGATGCATGATATTTGGACCATTATAAGTCGTGAAGTCTTTTATGGTTTACCACTTTTCCCTCAAAAGTGTTTGATGGTTTCTCACTTTTTAATCAAAAGTGTTTGGATAATAAAAAATTTAATTTTCAGTCTTAAGGATAAAAATGAAAGTTTTTAAACCTATAATTCACCCCCCCCCTCTTGTAATTGAGCATCTACATCTTCATTTCGATCCTACAGATAAGCCTTTATCAGTGCTAAAAAAGCACTCATAAATGATGTCTTTATAAGTGCTAAAAATATAGTGCTGATAAAGACATCGTTTATCATCGTTTTTTTAATGTTGATAAAGATAGGTCTTTATCAGCGCTAAAAAAATGTTGATAAAGATATAATGTTAATAATTTATTTTTATTATTATATATATTTATAAAATTATATACAAGATAAATATATATTTATATTTATAAAATTATAATTTAAATAATTAAGAAATATATTTATTACATTTATAATCTTAGAAATATATATAATAAATATATTAATTATATATATTTATAAGATTATAGATGTATATAACTATATTTCTTATAATTTTATAATTATTTATATGAATATTTATTTATTTATAATTATTATTATAAATGAATGTATATTTATTTATTTAAATAATTATCAAATTATAAAAAATTAATATTTATAATTTTTATAATTTTATTAATATTTATATTTATTATATTTATTATAATTTTATAATTATTTAAATATATCTGTATTTATTTATAACTAAAAATATAAATATTTTGTATTTATTTCTCAATATTTCTATATATTTATTTAATTATATATAACATTATATATGAAACTAATAAATATATTTTTTATGAATTAATAATTATTTAAATAAATATATATTTATGTATATTTATAACTAATAAATAAATATTTATTTATTTGTAATTAAAAATTATAATAAATAAATTATTTATATTTGTAATTATAAATATATATATATATATAATTATAAAATTATAACAAATATATTTATAATTTTATAAATATATATAATTAATATATTTATTATAATTATTTAATTATTTAAATATATCTACATTTATTTAGAATTATGTTTGTAACTATTTGTATTTATTTATAGATATTTTTATATAAATATATATAATTAATATATTTATTATAGTTTTTTAATTATTTAAATATATCTATATTTATTTAGGAATTATAGTTATAAATATTTGTATTTATTTATAAATATTTGTATATATTTATAAATATATTTATTTAATTATATATTTATAACTTTATAAGTATTATAATAAATATATTTATTATAATTTTATAATTTTTTACATATATATTTTTATTTATAGTTATAATTACAACTATAAATAAATATATTTATAAAATTATAATATATGTATTTATTGTAATTTTATAATTATTTCAATATATATATATATATAGTTATAATTATAATTACAAATAAATATATTTAAAAGGTATTTATATATATTTAAAATATAATAATTATATTTAAAATAAATATATTTATTCTTTAAATATATTTAATGTAATTTTGTTAAGTATTGAGAACATGATATAGTATATATATGGGTAACATGAATTAATCATATACACCTTGTAAAATATACATAAAAAAATGAGTCATCAATGGACAACATGAATAATAATAAGAGTGTAATGTATAAATGAACATTCATGATGACACATAAAATATATACACGCATGATCGATATATTAATTGATAAAATTCATTATAAACACATATATATTTAATTATAATCTTATAATTTTTTTAAAACATTATATATATATATATTGAATTATTAAAAAAAATATTAATTATAAACATGCATTTTTTATTTAATATATACAAATAAATAATATTTCTTAATATAAATATAATAATTGTATATAAATTATTATTAAAAACTTTTATCCGTGTGAAAAAAAAAGTGTTGAAAAAGGGTACACCTTTATCAGCACTTTTTTAGAGCTGATAAAGCCCCCCCCCCCATCAGCACTTTCTACTTAGCGCTGATAAAGGGTAGATTTATCAGTGCTTTTAGCTATCACTAATAACCCCCCCCCCCCCCCCATCAGTACTTTCCGCTTAGCGTTGATAAGTTCTTCATCCATTACCTTCCTAGTTAAATAGGGTGCACACTATTACCTCCTTAAATCCAGTAGCTACTAGGGAGGTTTCCAAGAGCCCATCAACTCTATAAAACCAAGGATCCTTCCGAATATTGAAAATAGAGCCATCCCCAATCCTCAATCAGATTCCAATATCGAGAATAGCGTGCAATCCCCAAATACTACTCTATAGGAAACTCGGATAGGGGCCTAAAGTCACCTTACGGATATCCAAATGGGGAAAAACTTTTCCTTGATGATCCGAGCATAGATATAGTTAGTATTTTGAAGCAGTCACCATCCTTGTTTGGCCAAAAGAGTATTGAGCAAGTGTCATTTTCAACAATACTTTTTATTATTATTATTGATGGAAAATTGTTGAGAACAGTACTCTATCGCTTTATGATGATTTTTATGCTCACAAATACCCTTATTTGTTATTCTAATGATTTTATCTTGAGTATATTTCAGGAAATTTATATTCTTTATATTCTTATTTCTAGAGAAATATTAAAGTGTTTGATCAGCATTAATCAATTGATAAAGTATTCAGAAATCACTTGAGCGTGTTCTGGAAACACTATTCACACCCTACATTAAAGAGTGTAGCATAAAGAAAGAACCCATTGTTTACTTTATGGATTATTAGAAAAGTATGGTTAAACAACCATACATTATCAACAAAGTATGGAAGAAGAGCTCTACTTTTGGAAGGAACCATACGTTTGGATTATCAGAAAAGTATGGAAGAAGTATCTTACGTTTGTTTCTCAAAAGTATGGTTCATCAACCTTACTTTTGTAAACAACTGTACATTTGATTGAAAAGTATGGATCATGAAAATTATGTTCTGAAGCCGAGAAAATTATGGATCATATACCATATGTTTGAGAGTTTAAGAGAAAAGTATGTATGATCAACCTTACATTTGAGATAAACCTTACGTTTGAATAATGGATCATCAAATCTTACTTTCCTGATTAACCTTACGTTGTGAACCTTACATTCAGAGAATGTATGCTATACAGTTCAACCCTATGTTTTTCGTCATAGATTTAAATTACAACATTATTAAAACAATGATATTTATGCAGATGATTAGGCTGATTTACAGCCAAATTAAAAGCCCAATTTTAAAGTGCATCTTTGTCTGATTCAAAGCCCTTTATTTATGATTCAAAGGATCGATTTAAGAGGAGCTTTCCATGGAGAATTTTAAGGGGAGTTGTGACTGCTCTGTTATTTAAACTTTTGAATATCGCGATTCTAAAGGTGAATTTTGTGGATATAAATTTAAAATAAGAATGCTTGTATTTATTCTATATATACCTGTATTATTTTGTATTATAGAGAGAGGGTATAATCATTGAAAAGAAGAAAAATATATATCAAGCTCTTGAGTTTTTCACTGCTACAATTTACAGAGACAATCGAGACTTATAGATCTGCTGTTACGAAGAGCGACAAAGCTCTGTTTTTTGAAGAAGAGGAAACATGATCGAAGATTCGCCGATTCTACATCGAATATATTTTTTGAATCAATTGTTGTTAAAGTTGAGAATTATATTTCAAGATCTACTACAACCGGATCGACTCAGAACTACTCTTACCTGAAGAACATCATTTCTAAAAATTGACGATCCATCGACTGTTAATTGCATGTTGTTGCAATTGTGAAGAACAACTGGAAAGTATTTCAAAGAAAAAATACTATTTTACTTTGAGTGAATGACTTCGTGTATTAAGCTATGTGTTAGGTTCTGTGTATGAATAAGAAGGCTCTGTTTAGCCTTAAAGTTGTAAAGGTGTTAACTTTCTGTACTCAGTTGTATAACGGTCTGTTGATAAGAGGACTGGAGAGTGAAAATCACCAAGTTCATGGAGTATAGAATTTTTGGAGTGGACTATGGGACTTATATTCCCCGAACAACCATACAGCGTGCTTCCTTTGCTATTTATTTTCCACTACTTAATCATTCTAATAAATTTTAAAGGAAAAATCACGATCTCATGAAGAAATTGACACAATTCACCCCCCTCTTGTGTATATTTGGTATAACCAAATCCAACAATTGGTATCAGAGGTTGTTATTTTGATAAAGCTATAATAAGCTGAAAGTTTTTGGATTATAAAAAGCATAATGGCTGATAGAGGAGAGGGCATGTCAATGGTTCGAGCTCCCAACTTCAATGGTGAAAATTATTGATGCTGGAAGAGAAATATGATTCCTTATTTAAGAAAAATAAATCACTAAAAAATATTCATACTGCTGTTTTAGGAGAAAGAGACACTCTGCTAAAACAACATCAAGAGTAAATTGAAAAATATAACTCATCAAACACAAACTGTACAGACAATGAAAATAAAATAAAAACACTGCAAATAGAAGTAAAAATATACAAAAGTGCAGCTCTTATTTTTACAAAAGGAGAAAATAAAATAAATGAAATACTTAGAAAGAATGTGATTAAAAAAGAAAGATATGGATTAGGCAGTAAAGGTGAGAAACCTAAATTGTATAAGAACTATTTTGTCCTAATAACAAAAGGTAAAATTTGTAACTACTATGGAACAAAAGGTCACATATCTAAAAACTGTTATTAAAGGCAACTGTAAATAAGTGGGATTAAGAAAGCCTTTATTGCAAGAATTTTATATGATTCTATTGATTATAGAAAAACAAATCAAGTCTGGATTCTCAAGACTTCGCAAGCTAACACTACTGGACCCAATAAAATATGGGTACCAAAACAAATCTTGTCTAAATGTCATTGCAGGAAGTAGGTCACAGAAGCCAAACTGAAATATGGTATATGGACAGTGGATGCTCCAGGCATATTAGTGTAAACTCATCAAATTTCAGAACTCTAACTCAAAAGGATGGTGGTCTAGTCACATTTGGTAACAATTCCAAAGGTAAAATTATTGGTATTGGAACTATTGGAGATCTAGAAGTTGTCTCAATCAATAAAGTACTCTATGTACAAGGATTTAAACACAACCTGATAAGTTTCTCACAACTATGTGATGATTATTATTTTTTTTGATTTTTCTAACAACTGTTGTTCTGTTTTTAAAGATAAACTACTTAAATTAATAGCACCCAAAACTGAAAATGTTTACACCCTGGATTTAAATTCCTTGTGTAAACAAAAAGTAAAATACTTAATTGCTAAGATAAATGAATCTTGGATCTGTCATAGAAGACTTGGACATTGAAATATATATTCTTTACATAATTTATCTAAGAAATAATTTGTTTCTGATTTTCCTGGTATCAAATTTGAAAGTGATAGATTCTGTGATGCATTTCAACTTGGCAAGCAGCACAAATCATCCTTCAAATTTGTTAACAAAATTTCTACATCTAAACCTCTAGAACTTATCCATATTGATTTGTTTGGACCTTCAAGAATAGCAAGCTTGGCTGGTAAATTTTATGTATATGTTTTAGTTGATGACTATTCTAGATTTACTTGGAATTATTTTCTAAAATATAAAAATGAACCTTTTACTATATTTGAAAGTTTTTTCAAAGCTGTTCAAAATGAAAAAGATTCTAAAATAATTTCCTTAAGAAGTGATCATAGTGGAGAATTTGAGAATCTGGAATTTAATTCCTTTTTCTCAAATATGGGTATTAAACAGACATTATCTACCCCAAGAACACATCAATAAAATGGAATTGTTGAAAGAAGAAATAGGACAATTCAAGAAATGGCTAGGACTATGCTAAATGAATATAGTCTTCCTAACTATTTCTGGGCAGAAGTTGTAAGCACAGCATGTTATATAATGAATAGAGTTTTAATCAGACCAATTTTTAAAAAGACACCCAATGAGCTCTAGAATAACAGAAAACCTGAAGTAAATTACTTTAAAGTTTTTTGATGCAAGGTTTACACCTTAAACACTAAGGATAATCTTAGTAAGTTTGATCCAAAATCTGATGAAGGAATTTTCTTAGGATATTCTGATATTTCCAAATATTATAGAGTTTTTAATAAAAAGTTAAGGATTGTTGAAGAATCGTTTCATGTGAAATTTGATTAATTTGATCCCTTTGAGAAAAGGAAAGACCAAATTGATGAATCTTTTCTAATGATAACATGAGACTTGAGAACTTAAAAGATGACTTTGAAAAATATTTAAATGAAATTCAGTCCAATTCAGAAGGATGTGGCATTGAAGAACCTAACAGTGTACTACCTAGAAAGTCTAGAACCCTAAATAATCGCCCTTTAGAAACTGTTATAGAATACCTAGACACTGGAATAAAAACTAAAAGAAATATAGGAAAACTTGTTGAATTCTCTTCCTTTTTTATCCAAATTATAACCTAAGACATTAGAAGAAGCCTTAGTTGATGAAAGTTGGATGATAGAAATTCAAGAAGAACTAAACCAATTGAAGAGAAATGAAGTTTGGAATTTAGTTGAAAGACCTCAGAACAATCTAGTTATAGGAAAAAAATAGGTCTTTAGAAATAAACAAGATGATCAAGGAATAATAGCTAGAAATGAAGCAAGACTAAAATCTAAGGGTTATAATCAGGAAGAAGGTATAGATTATGACGAGACATTTTCACCTGTAGCTAGATTAGAATCCATTAGGATCCTTTTATCCTATGAATCTCATATGAACTTTAAATTATTTAATATAGATGTTAAGTCTTCTTTTTTAAATGGTTACTTATTGGAGGAAGTTTATGTTGAGAAAACTCCTAGTTTTGAAAATTCACAAAAACCAAATTCTGTTTTTAAATATACTAAATCTCTTTATGGCCTTAAACATGCACCTAGAGCTTGGTATTAAAGATTAAGTTATTTTATTTTAAAAAATTATTTTACTATTGGGATGGAAAATCCAACATTGTTTAAGAAAACTGTCAACTTTAATATTTTATTGGTTCAAATTTATGTTGATGATGTAATTTTTGGTTCAACAAACAAAAAACTTTTTCATGAGTTTTCAAATTTAATGAAAAAAGAATTTGAAATGAGTATTATGGGAGAATTAAATTTCTTTTTAGGACTTCAAATTTATCAAAAAGGTTTTGTAAATGTTTTAAATCAAAGAAAATACATTACTGATTTACTAAATAAATTTGGACTTGAAAATAGTAAGACATATTCAACTCCTATGTGTACTAATATAAAACTTGATTTGGATTAAACTGGAAAATGAGTTGACAATAAGTTATATAGAGGTATGATTGGTAGTTTATTATATCTTACTGCTAGTAGGATAGATATAATTTATTCAGTATCTCTTTGTGCTAGATTTCAATCTGATCCTAAAGAATCTCACTTAAGTGATGTCAAAATAATTTTTAGATATTTAAAAGGAATTGTTTTTCAATCTCTTCTCAATCCAAAATATTATGATTTTAATTTAATTTCATATTCAGATGCTAACTTTGGAAGCTGTAGATTAGATAAAAAATCACTTCAGAGATTTTTCACTTTTAGGAAAATCTTTAGTGTCATGGTCTAGTAAGAAACAACACTCAGTTTCCCAGTCAACAGCTGAGGCAGAATATCTATCTGCAGGCAGTTGTTGTGCACAAGTTTTGTGGATGAAAAACACTCTTAGGACTTTGTACAAAATTTTAATAACACACCTATTTTATCTAATAATACAAGTGCTATAAATATTTCAAAAAATCCTATTAATCATTCTATAACTAAGCATATTGTTATGAGACATCATTTTCTAAGAGATCATTTTCTTAAAAAGGATATATTATTAGACTTTGTAAGAACTGAAATTCAATTAGCTTATATTTTTACTAAACCACTTCCCACTTCTAGGTTTGATTTTATTAATGGGGAGCTAGGTTTATTTATTTTTTAAATGAAATTTTTCTTTACTTATTTTTAATTCTTATTTTATTTGTTTTTATTATTACTTGTTTTTAGAATGATTTAAAATTTCGTTTGTACGGTTTTCATTTTTTTGATATATGTGTTTTTTCTTTTAAATATAGTAATGATTAATATGTGTGTAATGACATGAGAATCAAGGCTTTCATATCCTTTTCAAATTCTAAATCATTCATTTTCTTAAAAAACCCTTCGAAACCCCAAAAACTTCTACCGATCTTCTCTACTCGCACCTGAACCTTCGAAACCCTAGCTTTTCAAACCTTCAGAAATCTATGACAGCAATGGCCAAAATCAAATGGACTGATGAGCTAGAAACCAGCAACCCCAAGCAGCAGTTCTCGGTAGGAAAAAAGATTTTGGAAGAAAAAGTGATCGATCTGGAATGGTTGTACCAGACGGATCTGATGTTGAGGCAAGCCGTATCATTTCAGAAACTCAAGAAAACCTTCAATGGAGACTATATGGAGTTTCTATATGTGGTATAACTTCATTACTTTTTTAAATCGGTTCATTTCAGTCTGGGAGAAGATGAAGATTCGATAGTATCTAAGAGCGAGGAAAGAGATTTTTCGATTTCGTCTGTGGAGATAGCCAAAATACTTTACTATCCTCATGAGGTATTTTTCCATTTTGATTTAAAGAATATTGGTGATAATGTCCATAAGTCTGATAACATTATGTCTTTTCTGTTTGGGTCTACAAATCTAAGGAAGATGTTAGTGAAAAATCTAGAACCTGACTAGAATATTTTAGTTAAATTTGTGCAAACATGTATTGCACTCATAATGTCAGAGATGGAGAAAATATTATACCCTGATATGTATATAATGTTTCTATTTATGAGTGATATTAATTTGAATTTTATGAGATATATGGTGAGATATCTCAATTATTTCTGCCAACCAGAAGCGAGGATAAACATTTATCCCTTTATAAGGTTCATTTCAAAGATTTTATTTAAGAAAGATATGATAAGGTTGGCAGATGCCCGAGTGAGATGTCACCATAGAAAAATCTTTAATGCTGGAACACTGAGGAAGATTGGTTTCTTTTGGAGCACAATAAAAGGCAAACTCATGCCTGTTGGAGCATAAGAATAACAAGAGAGTGATCAGAAGCTACCTGCAAAATCAAAGGAAGGAGTAGCTGAATCTAGAACTAGTGGAGTATCAAGGAGGATACAGTTTGAATTTATTGATGCACCTACTAAGAGAATTCAGGAAGGACTTCAACTTAATAGAACCAGAGTTACTCAAGTTGTTGAGGAGCCTACTATAGAATCAAATATTTCAACTACTAGAGATATGTTGAGCTATGAGTTTGTAAGAGAAACTATTGTTGAAGAGATTCAACATGGAGTTGTTGCTCAAAATGATGTGACTCCTCAAGTGGAATAGGAAATTGTGCCTCAGGCAGAGTCAGAAGTACAGGAAGAGGTTGCATCTAGAACTGACCCAATAGAATCTATTCAAAAGTAAGTCGATCAAGAGAAACCAGTTTTATAAGATCCTATATTGGAGGAATTTAATGAAGAATATTCTCATGAAGAGCAACCTCCTGCTGATGTTGAGATTCAAGAAGAAAATTTTTCTAAGGTTCATACTGAACTACTTAATGAAAATTTTTCTATAGATGAGTCAAGGAAAGACTCAAAGGAAAAATCTGTAGAAAATACAGTTCAGAGAGAGAATGAAGAACCATTTGATGCAAAATCTTTTCCCTTGGTACTGATGCATCAAATTTAAGCTCAAACTAATAATCAAGAACAGGGTGCCTCTAATTCTGTGAATGAAGAAGTGGAGGAGTTGTATAGAAAGTTAAATAGAGATAAATCTAAAAGCACTGCCTTAAGAAGAGAATTAGAAAAGGAACATCTAAAATTTCAAAGACTGAAAGTTAATTCTATTTCTAAGTTAAAAAGTTAAAACTTTAAAGAGGGAAATCTTGGATGAAGTTGCAAATCTCAAATCCAAAATGGTGATGAATTCATATTTACTATAGTTTAAATCTTTCATGGAGCAACAATTGGCTGTTGTCAGAAATAATAAAGACAGTACATCAGGTATTTCACCTGATCTGATCATAAGATTTCAGGCCATTACAGTTGGGATGGGAAATATAAAGGACATACTACAAGACATTCAATAAAATAGTGATCCTTTATCTGTGTTGTTGGACAATCAGAAGTTTCTTATTTAGCAGTTGACTTTGAATGAACCTGGAATTAGAGCTTTGTCGAATTAGTTAACTGATAAGTTAACTCTTTTTATGGAGAAGGAAGAGAGACTATATGATTTATTCAAAGTCAACTTGATTTAAAATCTTCATCTGACTCAAGAAGGAAGATATCTCATTATCTAGTTAGGAGATGTTCTAATGAAAAGATTGCGGATTCAGATGGATGAAATCAAGGAAGTTATTCAAATCATATGAAACTTATCTCATACCTTAACCCAACCTTGATTCATGTTTTCATTCATGTAATTGTACAATATTTTCAATAAAATATTTTTTCATTCTATGTTTATGTGTTATTGGTTTGTTTTACTATACTGTCTATATTAAAGTGTCTGTAATCCAGCTTCAAATATTGATAAAAAGTTTATAATAGCATTTACTTAAGTTCAATGCTACATTAAAATGTGTTGTATTCCTTCTTCTATAATTCTTTTTGATATCACAAAAAGGAGGAGAAATTTGGATAAAAACAAAATTTTATTTTAATCATTAAATCTTTTATTGGGGGAGAAATTTAATTTAGATAAACAATTTGTAAGTGTTATCTCTTTGAGAGAATTTGGATTTAAATTTTTTCTTTTAATCTTTTACTCAGGGGGAGAAAATACATTCTATTTTACTTTATAAATGGGGAGAAATTTTAAATGTTTTATTTTATGTAACTATGGATAACACAATGTTTATTTCTTGATGAAATAATTTTGTTAAAATTAAATATTGTCTAATATTTTCAAAATTATAAACTATATGCAATCAATATTGTAAGTTAATTTTATTGGTTATTTCATGGGTTTTGTGATCATCAAAAATGGGGAGATTGTTGAGCAAGTGACATTTTCAACAATACTTTTTTATTATTATTAAGTTAAAATTGTTGATAAAAATTATCTATCTCTTTATGATGATTTTGATTCTCACAAATACCCTTATTTGTTATTCTGATGATTTTATCTTGAGTATATTTCATGAAATTTATATTCTTTATATTCTTATTTCTGGAGAAATATTAAAGTGTTTAATCAGCTTAATCAATTGATAAAGTATTTGGAAATCACTTGAGCGTGTTCAGGAAACACTGTTCATACCCTACATTAAGGAGCGTAGCATAAAGAAAGAATCAGTTGTTTACTATACAGATTATCAGAAAAGTATGGATAAACAAACATATGTTATCAATAAAGTATGGAAGAAGAACCATACATTTGGAAGGAACCTTACATTTGGATTATCAGAAAAGTATAGAAGAAGTATCTTACATTTGTTCCTCAAAAGTATGGTTCATCAACATTACTTTTGTTAACAACCATACAATTTATTGATAATTATGGATCATGAACGTTATGTTCTGAAGAAAAGAAAAGTATGGATCATATACCATATGTATGAGAGTTGAAGCAAAAAAGTATAGATGATAAACCTTATGTTTGAGATCAACCTTACGTTTGAAGAATGGATCATCAAATCTTACTTTCTTGATCAATCTTACGTTTTGAACCTTACCTTCAGAGAATGTATGCTATGCAGTTCAACCCTACATTTGGCATCGGATATTTAAATTATGACTTTATTAAAGCAACGGTATTTATGCAGATTACTAGGCTAATTTCCATCCATATTAAAAGTCCAAGTTTAAAGTGCATCTTTTAATGATTCAAACCTATTTATTTATGATTCAAAGTATTGATTTAAGAGGATATTTTCATGGCAAATTTTAAGGGGACTTACGACTGCTCTGTTATTAAAACTTTTGAACATTGCGATTCTAAATGCAATTTTTGTGGATCTAAATTTAAAAGGAGAGCGCTCATCTTTATTCTATATATACCTCTATTATTTTGTATTACAGAGAGAGAGACTAATCATCGAAAAGAAGAAAAATATATATCAAGCTCTTGAGTTTTTCACTACTACAATTTACAGAGACAATCGAGACTTACAAATATACTATTACGAAGAGCGACAAAGCTCTATTTTCTGAAGAAGAAGAAGAAGAAGAAGAAACACGATTGAATATTCACCGATTATACATCAAATATATTTTGTGAATCAACTGTTGTTAAATTTGAGAATTATATTTCAAGATCTACTACAACCAGATCGACTCAGAACTACTCTTACCTGAAGAACATCATTTCTAAAAATCAAAGATCCATCGACTATCAATTGCATGCTATTGCAATTGTGAAGAACAACTAGAAAGTATTTCAAAGAACAAATACTCTTTTACTTTGAGTGATCGGATACTCATACTAAGCTGTGTGTTAGGTTCTGTGTATGGTGTCAATTGCCTGTACTCAGTTATGGAACGGTTTGTTGATAAGAGGACAAGATAGTGAAAATCATCAAGCTCGTGGAGTAGAGCGTTGGTGGAGTTGACTAGGGGCCTTCTATTCCCTGAAACACTATACATCGTGAATCCTTTTCCATTTATTTTCGGCTACTTAATCATTCTGATAAATTTAAAAGGACAAATCACGATCTCACGAAGAAATTTTAATACACACAATTCACCTTCCTCCCCCCCCCCCTCTTTTGTATATTTGGTATAACCCGATCCAAAAATTGGTATCATAGGTGGTTCTTTTGATAAATCTATAACAAGCTGAAAGTTTTTGGATTATACAAAGCACAATGGATGATACACGAGAGGGTATGTCAATGGTTCGATCTCCCTACTTCAACGGTGAAAATTATGGATGTTAGACGAGAAATATGATTCCTTATTTAAGAAAAAAAATCACTGAAAAATATTCATACTATTGTTTTAAGAGAAAGATACACTCTTCTAAAACAACATCAAGAGTTAATTGAAAAATATAACTCATCAAACACAAATTGTACAAATAATGAAATTAAAATAAAAACACTAAAAATATAAGTAGAAACATAAAAAAGTGCAACTCTTATTTTTTTAAAAGGAGGAAATACACTAAATGAAATAATTTGAAATAAGGTGATTAAAAAAGAAATATATGGAATAGGTAGTAAAGGTGAGAAACCTAAATTGTATAAGAACAATTTTGTCCCGAGTACAAAAGGTAAAATTTGTAACTACTGTGGAACAAAAGGTCACATTTCTAAAAAATGTTATTTAAGGCAACCGAAAATATGTGGGATTAAGAAAGCCTTTGTTTCAAGTAGTTTATATGACTCTATTGATTATAGAAAAACAAAGCAAGTCTGGATTCCCAGGTCTTTTCTAGCTAACACTACTGGACCCAATAAAATATGGGTACCAAAACAAATATTTGTTTAAATTTCATTACAGGAAGTAGGTCACAGAAGCCAAACTGAAATATAGTATATGGACAGTGGATGCTCCAGGTATATGAGTGGAAACTCATCCAATTTAATAACTCTAACTCAAAATGATGGTGGTATAGTCACATTTGGTGACAATACCAAAGGTAAATTATTAGCATTGGAACTGTTGGAGATCCAGAAGGTGTCTCAATCAATAAAGTACTCTATGTACAAGGATTGAAACACAACCTGATAAGTATCTCTCAACTCTATGATGATGGTTGTTTTGTTGATTTTTCTAACAAATGTTGTTCTATTTTTAAAGATAAATTTCTTAATTTTAGAGCATCTAGAACTGATAATGTTTACACCCTGGACTTAAATTCCTTGTGTAAACAAAAAGTAAAATTCTTAACTACTAAGATAAATGAATCTTGGATCTGGCGTAGAAGACTTGGAAATTGCAATATATATTCTTTACATAAGCTATCTAAGAAACAATTAGTTTCTTATTTTCCTAGTCTCAACTTTGAAAGTGATAGATTCTGTGATGCATGTCAACTTGGCAAGCAGCACAAATCATCCTTCAAATATGTTAACAAAATTTCTATATCTAAACCTCTAGAACTTATCACTATAGATTTGTTTGGACCTTCAATAATATAAATATTGGTTGGTAAATTTTATGTATATGTTTTAATTGATGACTATTCTAGATTTACTTGGATTAATTTTCTAAAATATAAAAATAAAGCTTTTACTATATTTGAAAGTTTTTGTAAAGATGTTCAAAATAAAAAAGATTCTAAAATAATTTCATTAAGAAGTGATCATGGTGGAGAATTTGAGAATCTGGAATTTAATTCATTTTACTCAAATATGGGTATTAAATACACCTTCTTTGCACCAAGAACACCTCAACAAAATGGAATTGTTGAAAGAAAAAATAGGACTATTCAAAAAATGGCTAGGACTATGCTAAATTAAAACAGTCTTCCTACCTATTTCTGGGCAGAAGATGTAAGCACAGCCTATTATATAATGAATAGAGTTTCAATTAGAATAATTTTTAAAAAGACACCCTATGAACTCTAGGATAACAGAAAACCTAAAGTAAATTACTTTAAAGTTTTTTTATGAAAGTTTTACAGCTTAAACACCAAGGAAAATCTTGGAAATTTGGTCCAAAATCTGATGAAGGAATTTTCTTAGGATATTCTTCTATTTCCAAAGCTAATAGAGTTTTTAATAAAAATTCAAGGATTGTTAAAGAATTGGTTCATGTGAAATTTGATGAATCTAATCCCTTTGATAAAAGGAAAGACCAAATTGATTAATTTGACTCTAATGATAACATGAGACTTGAGAACTTAAAAGATGACTTTAAAAAAGATTTAAATGAAATTCAGTCCAGTTCAGAAGGACGTGACATTGAAGAACCTAATAGTGTACTACCTAGACAGTCTAGAACCCTAAAGAATCTCCCTTTAGAAACTGTTATAGGAGACCTAGACACTGGAATAAAAACTAGAAGAAATGTAGTAAATCTTGTTGAATTCCCTACCTTTTTATCCCAATTAGAACCTAAGATATTAGAAGAAGCCTTAGTTGATGAAATTTGGATGATAGCAATGCAAGAAGAATTAAACCAATTCAAGAGAAATGAAGTTTGCAATTTAGTTGCAAGACCTCAGAACTATCCATTTATAGGAATAAAATGGGTCTTTAGAAATAAACAAGATGATCAAGGAATAATAATTATAAATAAAGCAAGACTAGTAGCTAAAGGTTATAATCAGTAAGAAGGTATAGACTATGATGAGACCTTTTCACCTCTAGCTAGATTAGAATCCATTAAGATCCTTTTATCCTATGCATATTATATGAACTTTAAATTATTTCATATGGATATTAGTTCTACCTTTTTAAATGGTTACTTATTAGAGAAAGTTTATGTTGAGCAACCTCCTAGTTTTGAAAATTCACAAAAACCAGATTCTATTTTTAAACTTACTAAAGCTCTTTATGGCCTTAAACAAGCACCTAGATCTTGGTATGAAAGATTAAGTTCTTTTATTTTAAAAAATGATTTTACTGTTGGGATGTAAAATCCAACATTGTTTAAGAAAACTGTCAACTATAATATTTTATTAGTTCAAATTTATGTTGATGATGTAATTTTTGGTTCAAAAAACAAAAAACCTTGTCATGAGTTTTCAAATTTAATGCAAAAAGAATTTTAAATGAGTATGATGGGAGAATTAAATTTCTTTTTAGGACTTAAAATTTATCAAAAATATTTTGGAAATGTTTTAAATCAAAGTAAATACATTACTAATTTACTAAAAAAAATTGGACTTGAAAACAGTAAGACATATTCAACTCCTATGTGTGCTAATATAAAACTTGATTTGGATGAAACTAGAAAATCAGTTGACAACAAGTTATATAGAGGAATTATTGGTAGTTTATTATATATTAATATTAGCATGCCAGATATAATGTATTCAGTATGTCTTTGTGCTAGATTTCAATTTGATCCTAAATAATCACACCTAAGTGTTGTCAAAATAATTTTTAGATATTTAAAAGGAACTTTTTTTCAATCTCTTCTCTATCCAAAAACTTCTGATTTTAATTTAATTTCATATTCAGATACTGACTTTGGAAGCTTCAGATTAGATAGAAAAATCACCTCACGTACTTGTCACTTTTTAGGAAAATATTTAGTGTCATGGTCTAGTAAGAAACATCACTCAGTTTCCATATCAACAGCCAAGGCAGAATATGTATCTGCAGGCAGTTGGTGTGCACAATTTTTGTGGATGAAAAACACTCTTGTGGACTTTGGACTAAATTTTAATAACACGCCTATTTTATGTGATAATACAAGTGCTATAAATATTTCAAAAAATCCTATTAATCATTCTAGATTTAATCATATTGATATCAGATATCATTTTCTAAGAGATCATTTTCTTAAAAAGGATATATTCTTCGAATTTATAAGAACTCAAATTCATTTAGCTGATATTTTTACTAAACCACTTCCCACTACTAGGTTTGATTTTATTAAGGGGAGCTAGGTTTATTTATTTTTTAAATGAATTTTTTTTACTTGTTTTTAATTCTTATTTTATTTGTTTTTATTATTACTTGTTTTTAGAATAATTTAAAATTTCATTTGTACGGTTTTCAATTTTCTTTTCTATGTGTGTTTTGGCTTTTAAATAATATAATAATTAGTATGTGCGTAATGACATGGGAATCGAGGCTGTCAAAGACTTTTCAAATTCTAAACTCTTTATTTTCTTAAAAAACCCTTCGAAACCCCCAAAACTTCTACTGCTCTTCTCTACCTGCACCTAAACCTTTGAAACCCTAGCTTTTCGAACCTTCAGAAATTTGTGACGGCAATGGATAAAATTAAAAAGACTGATTAGCCAAAAACCAGCAACGCCAAGCTGCACTGCTCGGTAGGACGAAAGATTTTTCAAGGAAAAGTGGTCAATCTAGAATGGTTATACCAGACGGATTTGATGCTGAGGCAAGCCCTAGCATTTCAGAAACTCAAGAAAACCTTCAATGGATACTATAAGGAGTTTCTATATGAATTAGAACTTCGTTACTTTTTTGAATCGGTTCATTTTATTTTCGGAGAAGATGAAGATCCAATAATAGCTAATATCAAGGATAGAGATTTTTTGATTTCATCTGTGGAGATAGCCAAAATACTTAACTGCCCTCATGAGGGAGTTTTCCATTTTGATTTAAAGAATATTGGTGATAATTTCCATAATTCTGAGGACATTATGTCTTTTCTGTTTGGCTCTACAAATATAAGGAATATGTTAATGAAAAATATAGAACCTGACCAAAATATTTTAGTTAAATTTGTGCAAACAGGTATTGCACCCAGAATGTCAGAGGTGTAGGAAATATTGTACCCTGATATGTACATAATGTTTCTATTTATGAGTGATATTAAGTTGAATTTTCCAAGATATATGGTGAGATGTCTCAATTATTGCCGCCTACCAGAAGTGAGGATGAACTTTTATCCCTTTTTAAGGTTCATTTCAAAGATTTTATTTAAGAAATATATGATAAGGTTGGTGGATTCCCGAGTGAGATGCCACCATAGCAACATATTTAATGCTGGAACACTGAGGAATATTGGTTTCTTTTAGATCACAATAAAAGGCAAAATCATGCCTGTTGGAGCATAAGAAGAACAAGAGAGTGCTCAGGAGCTACCTGCAAAATCAGATGAAGGAGTAGCTAAATCTAGAACCATTGGAATATCAAGGAGGATACGATTTGAATTTATTGATGCACCTACTGAGAGAAGTCGGGAAGGACTTCAACTTAATAAAACCAAAGTTACTCAAGCTGTTGAGGAGACTTCTGTGGAATCAAATATGTCAACTACTGAAGATATGTTGAGCTACAAGTTTGTAAGAGAAACTACTGTTGAAGAGCTTCAACCTGGAGTTGTTGCTCAGAATGAGGTGACTTCTCAAGTGGAACAGGAAATTGTGCCTCAGGCAGAGGCAGAAGTATAGGCAGAGGTTGCATCTAGAACTGACCTTATAGAATCTATTCAAAAGGAAGTCTATCAAGAGGAACTAGTTTTAGAAAATCCTATCTTGGAGGAATTTAATGAAGAAAATACTCATGAAGATCAACCTCCTACTGATGTTGAGATTCAAGAAGAAAATTTTTTTGAGGTTTATACTGAAATGTTGAATGAAAATTTTTCTGTGGATGAGTCAAGGATAGGGCCAAAGGAAAAATATTTAGAAAATCTAGATCAGAGAGAGAATAAAGAAACATCTGATGCACAATCTTTTCCCTTGGTACTAATGCATCAAATTTTAGCTCAAACCAAGAATCAAGCATAGGGTACCTCTGATTCTGTGAATGAAGAAGTGGGGGAGCTGTATAGAAAGTTAAATAGAGCTGAATCTGAAAATGTTGCCTTAAGAAGAGCATTAGAAAAGGAACATCTGAAATTTCAAATACTAAAAGTCAGTTCTGTTTCTAAGCAAGAAGTTGAAAATTTCAAGAAGGAAATGTTGGCTGAAGTTGCAAATCTCAAATCTAAAATGGTGATGAAGTCAGATTTACTAGATTTTAAATCATTCATAGAGAAAATATTCGCTGCTGTCAGAAATAATGAAGCCAGTATTTCAAATAACAAATACTCTTACTTGAAGAACATCATTTCTGAAAATCGACGATCCATCGACTGTCAATTGTGTGTTGTTGCAATTGTGAAGAACAACTGGAAATTATTTCAAAGATCAAATAATCTTTTAATTTGAGTGACTGGATTCTCGTACTAAGATGTGTGTTAGGTTCTGTATATGAACTAGAAGGCTCTGTTTAGCCTTAAAGTTGTAAAGGTGTCAACTACCTGCACTCATTTGTAGAATGGTATGTTGATAAGAGGACCAGATAGTGAAAATCACCAAGCTCATGGAGTAGAGCATTGGTGGAGTGGACTAGGGGCCTTCTATTCCCCTAAAGACTATACATCATGCATATTTTTCTTTTTATTTTCCACTGCTTAATCATTTTGATAAAGTTAAAAGGACAGATCATGATCTCATGAAGAAATTGTAATACCCACAATTCACCCCCCCCCCCCCTCTTGTATATATTTGGTATAACCAGGTCCAATAAAGAGAATCATTGAAGAGGTGAAGATCATGAAATCCCATTCCCCTACATGCTTTAGGGGTGAAAAGTTTAGTCTAGGCCATCCAGTGGATTTTTTTCTGCCCATTGTTATAGCCCCAAAAGAAATTGGTAGTACGTGCATGAATTTGGTCAACAATAAAGGATGGAAGTTTAAAGAGAGACATGATATAGCTTGGAATCACTTGAATCACTGATTAAATAAGGATTTCCTTCCCCACCTTAGAAACCCTCTTTCTAAACCAACCATGCATTTTTTCAAATCCTATCAAGAATATATGAGAAAATATATTTTTTTGATTAAATAATAATCATAGGTATCACAAGGTATTTATCATGTTTTTCAACCATCTGTATACCCAAAACTTAATAGAGATCCTCCTTATTTCTTAGAGAAACCCCTATACTGTAGGAAATTTCAGATTTAGTAAGGTTGATTCCAAAATCTTCCTCATAGATGAGAATCAGATGTCACATTGAAATACATTCTTCACATGTGGCTCTTAAGAAAAGAAGATTCTCATCAGAAAAAAGGAGATATAAAATGGGCGGGCTTTGTCCGCGGACCTTTTCCCCATGGATAACATTATTTCTTGCAGCCACTGAAATAAGATGAGAGAAAACATCAGCCACCAAAATAAAAAGGAACATAGAAAGAGGGTCCCCTTGCTAAAATCCCCTGGATGGGGTAAATCTCTAAGTGAGGTTCCCATTAATATTGATCCTGAAAGATACATTCGAGACACATTGCATAATAATATCATTCCATTTGGAGAAAAAACCCATTTTGGTCAAGACGCACTGCAGAAAAGACCACTCCACTCAATCATAAGCCTTAGTCATATCAAGCTTCCAGGCCATAATACCTCTCTTGTCCACTGATTGAATTTTTATAGAGTGTAAAAAATTCATGTGCAATAATGGCATTGTCCATAATGATTCTTTTAGGAACAAAGGTGCTCTGGTTTTCGGAGACAATATCTGATAACCAAGGATGGAGCCGATTATCCAAGAACTTAGAGAAAATTTTATAAGAAACATTGCACATGCTAATTGGCCTAAAATCTTATGCAAGAAGGGGATTTTTAATTTTTGGTATGAGAGTGATGTTGGTTTCATTAAGCATGGAAATATTTATTTTCCCCTCTCAAAGGTCTCTCGTGAGGGATGAGATATCCAACCCAATAATATGCCAGTATTTTTTGAAGAAAAGTGCATGAAATCTGTCTGGCCCTAGCGCCTTAGTCGAATGGATTTATTTAAGGGCCCCCAAATTTTCCTCATCAGTAAGGTCATGAGAGAGAAGGGTATTCATAGCATCAGAAACCACATGTTTAATAAAGGATTAAATTTCAATGGATAAAGTGGAGGTTCCCACTGTAAATAGATTTTTGAAAAATTGTATGATAATATTTTGAATCCCTGCATCATTGGTGATAGCACCACCTTCATTATTATTCAGGCATGAGATTGTGTTTTTGTGGTGCCTTTTTGAGGCATTCTGGTGGAAATAAGAAGTGTTGGCATCATCCTCTTTGATATGGGATTCTCGATCACACATAGCCCAGAATCATTCCTTGATGTAGAGCGCTTCATCCATCTTTGTTTCCATCTCATTAATTTTGGACAAGGTGATATCAGTGGGGGTGATAGTAGAGAACCATCAGTTTTCTTTCAATGAAATCGCACCTTTTGTCAGGATGATGAAATTTGGAAGCACTCCATGATTTGAGATTGTGGGCCACCTGATGAAAATCCCCCCCAATCTCAAGGTTACCGACCTTCCAACTATCTTGAATCACATCTTCACATTCCTTGTCTTTGGGCCAAAAGCTCTCAAAACTAAATGGTTTACATGTCTTGATTTCCTCAAGTCATAGGCAGTGCTGATAAAAATGGGACAATGATCTGAGGTTGTTGGTCTCAAGTGAGAGATATGGAAGGACCTAAATAAATTAGTCCATTCACTTGACCCCAAAAAACATCTTGGCCTTTTTGCGATACTGATGTTGACTGTGTTTCCTTGGAACCAAGTGAAGGATGTATCTTCATATCCCTGATCGAAAAGGTATTCCCTCATTTCCTCTTACTAGAAATCCATCATGGAGGTATGATATCTGGTGGAACCCCCTTTATTTTCAAATTGAAACATAATTTCATTGAAATCCCCTACGAATAGGACCGGTACCGTAAATTTGTCCTACCGGTTTTGTAGAAGCCTCAATGACTTCCATTTGTCTATCTGGGACGACCATCTCAAGAATCCAATGAAGACACATGTGGGGGAATTGTGGTGATGAATAGAGGGTGTGATGTGGTTAGGCGAAAAGGTGGAGACTCTCATATCCAAGCCTTCCTTCCATAAAAGACAGAGACCACCTAAGTGGCCAATGTGAGGGACCGGATGGCAACCATGAAAGTCGGATTTATTCCCAATACTATTCATGTCCTTACATTCTAATATGGTTTCAGAAAGAAAAAACCATATCAGGGATACTTGAAGCACAATGGCGTCAGAACATCTGAATTGATAGTGGGTCTCCAATCCCAAAACAGTTCCAAAAAAAGGTTTTCATTGAGGTAAGTGGGACTAGATCAATCCAGTCTTCGCCTCTGAAACTTCAAGAAAGGAACCATGGCATGTCGCTTTCCATCTTTTAGAAAGATGCTCCGCCTTTTCTGTTTCCTTAGAGCCTCTTTTAGACCCACTGGAGATTGATGCTATAATGTCATATATGGGTTCCCCTTTGGAAATCCTCTTCCACATGCGGTGATTTTTTGGTCTTGGCATCGTTAAACCATGGCAGATTTGGCGGATGGGCTTTTTTTTAAATGGGTCTAGGGTGGAGATATTTAAGAGAATGGGTTGGTTGAGCGCCACTCCATGTGGTGCTCAAATGGTGAGGAGGTCGAGCGCCACTTGAAGTGGTGCTCGGCCATTTTGGTCCAGCCTCCCTTCAGCGCCACTTTAAGTGGCGCTGAAGGCATATGCAACCAACAAACAGCACCACATGAAGTGGCGCTGCTCCTTTAACTCCTCCCCATTCGGCGCCACTTGTTGTGGCGCCGAAACCCTCCCCCTCCCTATAAATAAGACCTCTCGCCCTCCCCATTTCTCATCTCCTCACTTCCCACTCTCTCTCTCTCTCAATTTCCCTTCTCCTCACTTCCCCTCTCTCTCTCACTTTCAAAGTTCTCTGGTTTTTTCTGCGCTTTGCCTCTCCGATTGATGCCTGCGTAGCTACATCTCCACAAATTTGAGGTAAATCTTTCTTTAAATTTATTTAATATTTTGATTTATTAATTTAGTTGTTTAATTTATAGAATTAGTTAATAATATTTGTATTATATAAATAGTATAGTTTTTTTTAAATGTAATTAGGTAATGAAATGATTATAGTTAGTAAATTAATTAAGTAATTAGAATTAGGTAACTAATTAATTATAATTGGGTAACTAATTAATTATAATTGGCTAACTAATTAATTATAATTGGCTAACTAATTAATTATAATTAGGTAACTAATTAATTCTAATTAGGTAATTAATTAATTCTAATTAGGTAAGTAATTAATTCTAATTTGGTAATTAATTAATTCTAATTAGGTAAGTAATTAATTATAATTAGGTATGTAAATAATTATAATTAGGTTACTGATTAATTCTAATTAGGTAACTAATTAATTATAATTTGGTAATTAATTAATTCTAATTATGTAATTAATTAATTCTAATTAGGTAATTAATTAATTGTAATTAGGTAATTAATTAATTCCAAGTAGGTTATTAATGAATTCTAATTAGGTTATTAATGAATTCTAATTAGGTAATTAATGAATTCTAATTAGGTAATTAATGAATTGTAATTAGGTAATTAAGTAATTAATGAATTGTAATTAGGTAATTAATTAATTCTAATTAGGTAATTAATGAATTCTAATTAGGTAATTAATTAATTATATTTAGGTAATTAATTAATTCTAAATAGGTTATTAATTAATTATATTTAGGTAATTAATTAATTCTAATTAGGTAATTAAATAATTATATTTAGGTAATTAATTAATTCTAAATAGGTTATTATTTAATTCTAATTAGGTAATTAATTAATTCTAATTAGGTTATTAATTAATTATAATTAGGTGATTAATTAATTATAATTAGTTTAATAATTAATTCTAATTAGGTAATTAATTAATTATAATTAGGTTAATAATTAATTATAATTAGGTTAATAATTAATTATAATTAGGTAAGTAATTAATTCTAATTAGGTAAGTAATTATTTCAAATTAGGTAAGTAATTAATTCAAATTAGGTAAGTAATTAATTCAAATTAGCTAGATAATTAATTTAAATTAGTTAACTAATTAATTATAATTAGGTAACTAATTAATTATAATTAGGTAACTAATTAATTATAATTAGGTAACTAATTAATTATAATTAGGTAACTAATTAATTCTAATTAGGTAACTAATTAATTCTAATTCGGTTAACAATTAATTATAATTAGGTTAATAATTAATTATAATTAGGTTAATAATTAATTATAATTAGGTTAATAATTAATTATAATTTGGTAATTAATGAATTATAATTTGGTAATTAATGAATTATAATTAGGTTAATAATTAATTATAATTAGTTTAATAATTAATTCTAATTAGGTAATTAATTAATTCTAAATAGGTTAATAATTAATTATAATTAGGTTAATAATTAATTCTAATTAGGTAAGTAATTAATTCTAATTAGGTAAGTAATTAATTCAAATTAGGTAAGTAATTAATTCAAATTAGTTAGCTAATTAATTCTAATTAGGTAACTAATTAATTATAATTAGGTAACAAATTAATTATAATTAGTTAACTAATTAATTATAATTAGGTAACTAATTAATTATAATTAGTTAACTAATTAATTATAATTAGGTAACTAATTAATTATAATTAGGTAAGTAATTAATTATAATTAGGTAACTAATTAATTCTAATTAGGTAACTAATTAATTCTAATTAGGTAACTAATTAATTCTAATTTGGTTAATAATTAATTATAATTTGGTTAATAATTGATTATAATTAGGCTAATAATTAATTATAATTAGGTAAATAATTAATTATAATTTGGTAATTAATTAATTCTAAGTTGGTAATTAATGAATTATAATTAGGTTAATAATTAATTATAATTAGTTTAATAATTATTTCTAATTAGGTAATTAAGGTTAATAATTAATTCTAATTTGGTAATTAATGAATTCAAATTAGTTAGCTAATTAATTCTAATTAGGTAATTAATTAATTCAAATTAGGTAATTAATTAATTCTAATTAGGTAATTAATTAATTATAATTAGTTTAATAATTAATTCTAATTAGGTAATTAATTAATTCTAAATAGGTTAATAATTAATTATAATTTGGTTAATAATTAATTCTAATTAGGTAAGTAATTAATTCTAATTAGGTAAGTAATTAATTCAAATTAAGTAAGTAATTAATTCAAATTAGGTAAGTAATTAATTCAAATTAGTTAGCTAATTAATTCAAATTAGATAAGTAATTAATTCAAATTAGTTAGCTAATTAATTCTAATTAGGTAACTAATTAATTATAATTAGTTAACTAATTAATTATAATTAGGTAACTAATTAATTATAATTAGGTAACTAATTAATTATAATTAGGTAACTAATTAATTCTAATTAGGTAACTAATTAATTCTAATTAGATATATTAATCAGCGAAGTAGATATATTAATCAGCGAAGTAGATATATTAATCAGCGAAGTAGTTATATTAATCAGCGAAGTAGTTATATTAATCAGCGAAGTAGTTATATTAATTAGTGAAGTAGTTATATTAATAAGCGAAGTAGTTATATTAATCAGCAAAGTAGTTATATTAATTAGCGAAGTATTTGTAAATTGCTTGTGGAATATACCTTTGCATTACATTCTAGGTATGATAATGAATTTAGTTTCCAATCTACCTTGACCTCAGTTTGTAATTGAAGTTATGGACTTGAATTTAGTAGTTGAATATATTTTTTGCATATTAAGTGTTAGAGTTGTCATGAAATGATTTCTCTCTTGAGTAAAGTATCCCTGGGTAGAGGGGCTTTGGGTCGGACCACCTACTTTCCTGGAGGCTTGCCTTGTCTAGGAAAGTGAATGGGGTTGGCTATTTGTCGTTCCGGGCTTACTCATGTGGAGATTTTCAATTTCATATAACTCTATGCTTTTACATGACGTGTTCATGTACCTCATGTATATAATGCATGTGTATATGTATGAATATGTTTGACTTCTATTTTTGGGTAAGTAACACAAACTTGTGGGTTGTGTAAATAGTTACACATCAATATGGTTTGAACATATTGATTTGGTGGAGGGATTAGGATTCCAATCTAAATTACTAGAAGCATGCATACATAAATTGATTCTTTAATCAGATTTAATTAATAACAATGGTTTCTTTTAGATAAAAAAGATGGTCACTGCCTATATTTATTGCAATGGTCAAATAATTGAGACAGAACAAGGATGTAGTTATAGTATACATCCAGAAGCTGTTGTGATGCTTGGAGGATGTACTACTTTGGAAGCTGTGCAAAGGAAAATTCATCGAATGTTAAAACTGGCGAGGAATCAAGTGACAGAGTCCATCACATTCAGACATCTCCAATTTATATATAGGTTTTGGCATGTGCCCTATACGGTAAATGATGATGATGATTGGGAATATGTACTTTCATTGGTTAAGTATATACCTGATAATCAAATGATAGAGTTGTATGTCACTATAGCTACAATGGAGGTTCCATCGACATTGGAAGTTGACCCATCTCAAATACATGAGACTATGTCATATGATCCTTCACATCAAGAAGTTCCATCAGCATCAGTAGTTGTTCCATCATTTACATCAGCCACAGTTTCAATGGATAGTCCTCCACATACTTTAGATGCATTGGTCGATGAATTTGAGGATGATGACAATTTCGAAGAAGAAGATGAAGAGGAAGTTGAAGAAGAAGAAGAGAATATGGAAGATCAGTTTGTGCCAACTCATGTGAGGTTCAACCGACCATTGAACCATCCTCCACTATTGGATTCATGGTCGACTGAAGGCATGAATCGCTTGCCAGAATTTTATTATTCAGTTATTACTCCCAGTTCAGAATTTCCAGGAATCCTTGGTGGCACAAATCGAGTGTCAGATAACGGTGTTCTGTATATTGGAAAAGAGTTTGAGAGCAAAGAAGCAATGAAAAATGTGATAAAACAATATCACATTGAAAGACATTACTCATATGTTGTAGAAGAGTCAAAGAGGTCTTACTATTTGATCCGTTTTGAAAAATATGAATCGAACTGTCAAATGCATCTGTGAGCTATTATTGATAACACTTTTCACAGTTGGTGCATCACTAGATTTACTCCACACACCTGTGTGAACCCAAGCTTGTCACAGGAACACTCTTCATTAGATGTTGAGTTTGTTTCAACTGTTATTGTTGAAATGATTAGAGCATGTCAAGACGTCCCTGTGGTTCTGGTCATTGAGCGAATCAAACATCTTTTTGGGTATCAAATCTCTTACTGGAAGGCATGGGCAGCACGACAAAAGGCTATTGTGAAAGTGTACGGTGATTGGGATGACTCTTATCGAGTTTTACCAAAACTGTTGGAGCTTCTGCGCCACAATAATAAAATAGTCTATCGGTTACATACTATTTAATATTTTAACCAACAGAACCAACTTGACTACTCAATGGTTGTGTTTGATAGATTATTTTGGACATTTTTACCATGTGTGGAGGCTTTTAGACATTGCAAGCAGTTCATACAGATTGATGGCACATTTATGTATGGAAAGTATACAGGAACTTTATTGATTGCTGCCACACAAGATGGAAATCAAGCCCCTCTGCCTATAGCATTTTCAATTGTGGAGAAAGAGAACTTCTCATCATGGAGATGGTTTCTGGCATGTATCCGAGAGTTTGTTACAGATGCAGAAGGGATTTGTCTTATTTCTGATCACCACCGTGCAATCAAGGAAGCGATACAGTCTGAGGGTCTTTCGTGGAGACACCCTATGCCCATCATCGATACTGTATTTGACACATTGCCAGTAATTTGCGAAAGAAGTTCAAGAATGAGTAGATGAAGAAGGCAATCTTAAAAATTGGTATGAACATCCTTTTCTGTTTTAAATTTTTTTGTCATAGTTATTTTCATAACTGTTCAGATGACTGCTTGTATGATAGCATATGAGCCTCAACAACAAAGGATGGAGGAGTATCTTCAAGATATTCACAGAGTGAATCCGGAAGTGTATGATTACATGATGAAAATTCCAAAGCAGAAATGGTCATTGGCATATGATTATGGGAGGAGATATGGTCACATGACGAGCAACATCGTAGAATATATAAATGGAGTTTTTAAGGGAGTTCAAAAACTACCTATCACAGGTAAATACGAATATTTCAATATATGTTACTCAGAAGAGCTACTATTATAATATAATATTTGTATAATGTCATAAATCTAAATTTTAGTGTTGGTACAAGAGACCTTCTATCGTAGTGTAAAGTACTTTCTGGAACAAGGAAAGCAGGCTGAAGAGGGCTTGAACAGAGGGATGCGCTATGGACACCATTTCCAACGCGAGCTAGATACAGTTCTTCAGGAGGCTGCAACTTACCGTGTAACAGTATTTAATCATCCAGAGCAACGATTTGAGGTCACTGAGCCTGGTGATGTTATGGCATGTAGCAATGGTCGTGTGCGAGTTGTTTTACTGGATAAGTGTTATTGTGATTGTGGCAACTTTTAGGCACTGAGATATCCTTGCGTCCATGTGATTGCAGCATGTGCTTACGTACATGCACTACTACAAAAACGGCCTATATCAGTGCTAAAAAGGGCTTTAACAGTGCTAAAAATGCACTGTAAAGCTCAGCGCTAATATAGGGGGGTCCCTTTTATCAGCGCTTTTTTTTAGATCTGATAAAAGGGGCCTTTATCAGCGCTTTTAAAAAGCACTGATAAAGGTCAAAAAATATATATAAAATAAATATAATATGGGGGGGTTGCTTTTATCAGCGCTTCACACCCCCTTTATCAGCGCTAGGAGGTCTCCCGCGTGCTGCCCTTCCTACGCATCCTCATACGCCCTTCCCGCGAATCCTCATACGCGCACACCCCCTTTGCTTCCACCCGAACTTGAACCCGGGACCTCCCCCCTTTCGCTGTTTCACCTTTACCACTATGCCATTTCATTTTGTTCTCTATTTAGTGATATATATATATATATAGTTATATTTATTCATATATTGATATAGATTCATATTAATATAAATATATTTATTCATATATTAGTATATATATTAGTTCGTATATTTATATATTTATATATATATATTTAGTTATAATTTTTTATATGTATATTTATTTGTATACTAATATATACATATAAGATTAGTTTTAAATACATTTATGAAAAAATATGTTTTTTAAGTGTGTTTATAAATACATGCATACATACATAGATATATACAACACACATACATATATATATACAACACACAGAAACACACAGAGACACACACAGACACAAACACATTTATATTTACGAATAAATACATATATATGTGTATTTGAAAAGCCATAGAATGTACATATAAGATTAGTTTTAAATGCATTTATGAAAAAAAATATGTTTTTGATGTGTGTTTATAAGTAAGTAAATAAATAAATACATATATACATATATACAATACACAGACACACACATAGACACCCACACACACAGACACATATATATTTACGAATAAATACATATATATGTGTATTTAAAAAGCCATAAAATGTTAAAACGTCCATAACATATAATCTAGAATTCCGTTTCAACTTCACAACCAGTCAAATCGAATAAAATGAAACAATCTTCGATATGATATGTGGTACAGGCCTAACGGACATCCGGATCAAAAGTTATACTTGTTTGAATGTTAAAAAATATGGGTACCCCAACTAAAAAATCAGTTTTGGAGGCCTTATGGGCCTCTTTTGGCCTTGAAAAACGCATTACCAAGTAACCCCAGTCATAGTGACGTATATCTCGTCGCAGGCTTCGATTTGATATGTTGTAGAGCTCAAACGGACACCCGGATCAAAAGTTATGGCTGTTTGAAGTTTGAGTTACATTTTTAACGTATTTTAGATATTTTATTGATTGTTTTGATTTTTTGTGATCTCAAATTGTTATTAAATGATTTTTAATCGATAATAATTAGAAAATTATTGATTAATAATATTTTTTTAAAATATTTTGAAGCCATTTTCACTAAATTTCTTATATATTAAATGTAATAGTCTATTTATATATATCTATAACATATTTAAAAAAATATATATTGTATTTATATCAATATAAATATACTTATATAACAAAATATTTTTTTTCATGAAAAAATATTTTTTTTTCAAACTCAACATTTATCAGCGCTCGGGAAAAGCGCTGATAAATCCCCCCTTTATCAGCGCTACTAAAAGAAGCGCTGATAAAGGGGTCCCCTTTATCAGCGCTGATAAAGGCCCCCCTTTATCAGCGTTACTAAAAGAAGCGCTGATAAAGGGGTCCCCTTTATCAGCGCTCCCAAAAAGCGCTCATAAAGGGGGGCCTTTATCAGCGCTCAAAAAAAAGCGCTCATAAAGGCCCCCCTTTATCAGCGCTTTTTTTGAGCGCTGATAAAGGTCACCCTTTATCTGCGCTTTTTTTAGCACTGATAAAGGCCCCCTTTATCAGCGCTTTTCCCAAGCACTTCTACCGAACAACAGTAGACTTCAACCTAAAGGGAGGCCAAATTCGACTCGTATTCGGAATGAGATGGATTGGCCTAGTAAACATCCAGCTGGACGACGGTGCAACATATGCCGCCAGGAAGGTAAAATGAATCATGTACTCTATTAGTTACTGTAAAACTTTGTACATGTAATCATTTTTATCATTATCACCATTTTTAATGTATTATCTATAAATATCTACCTTGATTACCTTTATTGAGCATATGAGCTCACATCACTCTTATGTTTCCTTTCCCTATGTTATTAAGAAATTTATTAATAAGAATTACTATAAGGGAAGATCTTTGTTGGAAACATTGAGGTTCATTCACCAAGATAGAGGTTTTTGTTCCATGTATCCAATGACACTAAACTATTACGGTCCTTAGGCATGTTCATTTTTTAATATTCTGAATAATCATCTATATTGATGTAATATCCATGTATGATAAACCTAAGACACTATATTTGTTATAAAAGGAAAGGTTTAGTCCTCATTTGGAAACTAGTATGAGAAATATTTATTGAGATCCCAATGACATTTATACGTATTTTAAGATATATTGAAAATTAATATCCTAGGAAAAATATAGGGTTTCATAGATTAATGAAAATATCAGGATTTAGACATCCTATAGGTAAATAATTTTTATGATTATGTGGTTTTTCATTAGGAAATTTAATTCTCACACTATGCTATATGGTTTTAGTTAATGGTGGGAACCAGAAGGATGTTCTGATCATTCCTAATTAGTTTTCGAATAACATGATTAGAAACAAGAATCCTAACCAACACCCCAACACGGGAGACAACAACTAACCCAATGTGTTTATGCTTCTTTCAATATTAAATGATAAATTTCAAATCTTACATGATAAATGTCATATCTTACATGAAATTAATGTTTTACTGTTTGCACATTCAAATGGAGCCACCACTTTTATCTAGCCAGGAGATGCACGTGTCGCGCGATGTGTTGGCGCGACGACCTGTTAGACATCTTCATGTTCGGAGAGCGCATCGTTTCCATCATGAGGCATCACCGGCAGCTATTTTTCCATAACTTAGACGTGTAGGCTTTTATGGAGTCGCTATGTGTGACTTCAAGACCATCGACCATCATTTGATAGCTGCATTGGTTGAGAGATGGCGGCCAGAGACACACACATTTCATCTCCCAGAGGGGGAGATGACTATTACATTAGAGGACGTCGCCTACATGTTGGGGTTACCTATCCATGGAGATGCAGTTACGGGTGCCAGTACTGGCGATTGGGCTGCAGTCATACAGAGACTGCTAGGCATTGACTTCATCGGTGCACGGGGTGTCCTCCAGGGTTCGCGCTTGCGCAAGAGGTGGCTTGATCAGCATTTCGATGTCATTCCTGATGATGCAGATGAGGAGATGCTTCTTCAGCACACACGTGCATACATTTTGCAGCTGCTTGGAGGCATGTTGTGCGTCGACTACTCCACCGCTTTGGTACACATGATGTACCTCCCATTACTTGAGGATCTGGATCAGACGGCTACATACAGTTGGGGGTCCGCTGTATTAGCACATCTGTACAGATCTCTCAGCACCAGTTGTCAGGCCGATTCACATCAGATTGCAGGTTGCATGGTG
Source organism: Viscum album (assembly GCA_963277665.1). Classification (NCBI taxonomy): domain Eukaryota; kingdom Viridiplantae; phylum Streptophyta; class Magnoliopsida; order Santalales; family Viscaceae; genus Viscum; species Viscum album. The sequence continues at coordinate 830,985,251 of OY728120.1, forward strand.
TTAGTACAGATGTGGGCCTGGGAGCGTTTTCCATGCATCGTTCCTCGAGTTGTCGCACCGCTTGCACCAGAGCTACTTCAGGACTGTCCTCGGGGACGATGGTATGTCTAAATCATTACTTTCAGTTATTTAGTACTTTTTTTATTGTTTTTTTATAAACTTACCGTAGATTACTCTTTTTTCACCAGGTGGAGTCAGTCTTAGAAGTTTGCACATACTCTGAGACATAGTGTGCACAGCTTCTGACAGATATTCGACGCTATAGTGCCAGTTGATGTAAGTTAAACAGTACTTTTTTGTAGGAAAATTTGTTTTGTTATCACTATTTTAAGTTATTTCAATATAATCTCAGTAACATTTTCATGCTACTATATGACTTGTTTTTTGAGTTTACATTCCAGGTTTCATGGAATCCTTATACAGGTTATTTCTACGCATCACTTCCACTATACTGCACAGTTATGGCTGGAGATCGTGCTGCAGTGGTGCCACTCATTCACTTCCACATCATTGAGTGGCACCAGCCAGACCGGGTCATGCGCCAGTTCAGTTTTATACAGCATATCCCCTTGTCACCACGACGGTCTACCGAGTTACATTCGATTGTGCTTATAGGTAGACAAACGACAGACTGGCGGCGGCATCATGCATCTTATATCCAGCTTTGGGACTGGCGTGCCCGATTCAGTATCTTTCAACATGGATATACCACATCACACTCTCATTTATCTGATTAGGGGGATTATGCACACTGGTATCGACGTCACATCATCATGCACCTTACACATCAGGGAATTGGCATTCAGCAATTGGTATGTTTACTAAGATTTATTTTTTTTGTTTAACTCATTTTTTATATTAATTTGATTGTTATTTCATTTGCAGGCAGACGGCATTGGTCAGCTTGCACATTCCACACAGCCTCAGGAGCTTTCATATATTCTGCGGGAGGTAGTTCATTGGGATGTGGTGGCTCTATTGGATCATCTCTGGTTGATACGTGACAGTTTTTTTAATGAGGAGCCACAGATATATCCTGATCCATATCTTCAGGCAGAAGCACCTGAGGATGACGATGTCCCTTCTATGCCTGCTGAGTAGGATGCACCGCCACCGCCGCCGCCAGCTGGACGACAGAGACGAGCACATCCGGAGGGGTAGAGGCGACGACATCGACATCTGAGAGCGGCTCCTGCAGATGTCGTCGCACCACAGAGAGACGATCCGGCCCAGCCGACTGATGATTTTTCACAGCAGGGAGACGCTTATATACCACATATGGTGTCTCCGCAGACTACTATGGACTTCGATCTGGGTGCAGTCACACAGCTTATGGCGGCCCCCTCTCCTCCCGACGAGGCCTTCTTCAGTACCCCATTTCTACCATTTATAGGAGCTTCAGAGCCATATGGCACCCCATATGATTTTGGGGCGTCCTCCTCACATGGTTTTGGTCAGTCCTCTACACAGCACCATGGAGAGGCACCAGAAGCACCGGAAGAGGAGGAACCTGCAGAGAGGACACCGGAGCGACACGGACGTCGGATGCAGAGAGGACGTGAGATTCAGACACCGCGTTGTGGTACCGGGGGGCATCGTCGTTGATGTTTTTAGATGTAATGTTGTATATATTAAAAAACTTATTCATTATGATAAGTAATTGTTATTTAATTCAAATAACAAGAAAATCAAAAATATAATAAATACAAACTGATTTAAATTAACTATTAAATTATAAAGTACAAGTACAATATAAACTAAATTTGTCATACCGACTAAAAATCTGATAATTTCTTGAAAAATGAAAAGAAAAACATACATATAGTAAATAAAAAATATTTTATATGACTACTTAAATATTTAAAAACATTACATTTATAATTATATAATAATAAATATATTTATAAATGTAGATTACTAATTTGTAATTAATTAATTAACAATTAACCATTAATAATTAATAATTATAATGACCAATAATAATTAATAATTATATTACTAACTAATTAATTATTGTATATTAAATAATAATATTTTATAGGCTTTCAAAGTCACATAGTTGAAACATTTTTAAGTTACAACTAGGTGACTTTGAAAGCCTATAAAATATTTTCTATCGACATTTTTTACGTAATTTTTTCATTTTCATCTATTCAGTATATGTTTTATCCATGTTTTAAGTTTCATTCATATTGGTCATATAGATTATATTTTATAGGCTTTTGAAGTCACATAGTTGAAACATTTTTAAGTTACAACTAGGTGGTTTTGAAAGCCTATAAAATATTTTCTATCGACATTTTTTACGTAATTTTTTCATTTTCATCTATTTAGTATATGTTTTATCCATGTTTTAAGTTTCATTCATATTTTTCATATAGATTATATTTTATAGGCGTTCAAAGTCACATAGTTGAAACATTTTTAAGTTTCAACTAGGTGGTTTTGAAAGCCTATAAAATATTTTTTATCAACATTTTTTACGTAATTTTTTTATTTTCATCTGTTTAGTATATTTTTAATCCATGTTTTAAGTTTCATTCATATTGGTCATATAGATTATTTTTTATAGGCGTTCAAAGTCACATAGTTGAAACATTTTTAAGTTTCAACTAGGTGGTTTTGAAAGTCTATAAAATATTTTTTATCAACATTTTTTACGTAATTTTTTTATTTTCATCTATTTAGTATATTTTTAATTCATGTTTTAAGTTTCATTTATATTGGTCATATAGATTATATTTTATAGGTGTTCAAAGTTACATAGTTGAAACATTTTTAAGTTACAACTAGCTAGTTTTGAAAGCCTATAAAATATTTTCTATCGACATTTTTTACGTAATTTTTTTATTTTCATATTTTTAGTATATTTTTAATACATGTTCTTTTTATAAATAATTACTTATAACTATGTAAACATAGAATAGTAATTATATATTTAAAATTATATATATATATATGTACAAATATATAATTATAAATATATAAGTATAACTATAATTACAATATAATTCTAAATATAATTATAAATATAATTCTACATATATATATATATTTATATATGAATATTAAATATATTTATAAATAAATTTTAAATATATATGTAACAATATTTTCATAATTATATATTTATAAACATATTCATATGTATATAATTATAAATATTTATTTATAAAGATTAGTTTATAATTATATAATTACAAATATATTTTTTAATTAAAATATATATATAAATAGATTTATATTTATAAATATTTATTTTTAATTATATATATACACAATTATATTTATACACACACATATATATAACTATTTATAATTATAATATTTATAATATTTATATGTAAATATATAAATAAAACACACAAATCGGAAAAAAAAACCCTTATATTTTATATAATATAACTATATAAATATAAATAAACCATATATTTTTAATTTAATACATATTTTTTATTTACAAAATTATATATAAATTTATAAATTTATATAAATAATTATATATAAGGTTTATTTCATTATTTTATTAAATAATTAAATAAGGTTTATAACTATATAAATATAATTTTATAATTATATAATTATAAATATATTTTTAAAGATAATAATAATTAATTTAACATTTTTAAATACATATTTATAAGTTTATTTTTAAAATTTTATTTATTTATTTTGAAATTATTTATTAAAAATGGAATGAGGTGCAAAAATAACCAAACAAAAAAACAATTAAAGGGAGGGGTGCAAAACAAAAAAAAACAAAACCAGAAAACAAAAAAAAAAGAAAATTAAACAAAAATAAACCAGAAAAGAAAAAAAAGAAAAAAAAAGAAAAAAAATCCAAAAAAAATAAGGGGGTGACAAAGCGCCACTTGAAGTGGCGCTATCGCCAATTTTTCCTCAAACCATGCATTTCCTCAAATGAAAGTGTGGGAGGGGTCTCTTTAGCGAGAGGGACTGGATCTGGGGGGTTGGAGCAAATATTCTTCAGGTTGGTGGGGGGCAGACAAGTCCCCATTCTCGTTGGACTCTATACGGATGAAATTTTCATCTCTGGTAGTTGATATTCCATACTATGGGTAATGGAACCTGGAATGCTCGGGCCCAACATAGGGGTTTTCGTCATCGAATCTTTCAGCTTTAGAAAAATGTTGCAATATGAGGGAGGATTTGGTGGCAACACAGTCTTTTTCAGCATGTCTAATACGCTCACAGAAGAATCAAAAGATGCGCATTTTTTCATATTCACAAGAAATCTAGATTGTTGAATCATCTGCAGCAAGAAACGTTCCCCTGAGAAGAAGGGGATCAATATCAATCAAACCTCTGATCCTCACAGAGGGTCCCCAAAAAATAGGTATGATCGGTCTCATTCCATGAATGTTCTAATTTGATCCCCTCTCCTTTAGAACACGATCTGATCTCCCCCAAAAGGGAATGCCATAAAGTAGAATCCAAAACGGAGAAGTAGAGAATGACACGTTTAGAAAGTCTCCATCGTTTTTCAGGTTTTCCATTAGGATAATGTGACTATCACAGGACCAAGGTCTCCTAAGAAGGATCTTCTGTTTATTATTCTAGTTGAAGAACTCGAAGACCATAAGCCTTTATCCAACCTTACGTATGGGCGCACCGTCTTCTAGGCGCCAGATAGCTAGAAACGTGTTCTTCAAAGTGATAATATTAAAGGGTCGATTAATGAGGAATTTTCCCACTGTAAGGAGGCTCATTCGTCGATTCAAGAATGCATTTTCCACCTTCGAGGCTGTAATGGGCGACTTCTCCTTTTCTGAGAGCGAGAGAGACCGCCATTTGTTGATAAAATCGTTCTCCATTATTTAGTTGGATAGGCCGGGAATGGCCTTTGCCGTTGGGGAGGAGCAATCAAAGAGGATTCGAAAAAGTTGTCAATTTTGCAGATCTGAAACCGATGACTTGAAAACTGGGAGAGCAGCCAGAGAACTGGAAAACCGGGAGAACACCTGTCACTGTCGATGTCGCAGATCTGGAAAGCCTGTAGAATAACCGAGGAAGAACAGGGAAGGCCAATTATGTCACTGTTGAACATGTATGCATGCATTCTGTTGCAATGAAATTAATTCATTTGTTCTGTTTATACATTATGTTTTCACTTCTGCATATTTTTTGTTTTTGCATGGCATTGTTGCATGGGGTTCTGTTGGCCCGTTTTCGGTCCGGACTTGTTTCCCGGTTCACTGTGTTTGGACCCAGTTTATTAGTTTTCCTTACTGTTAGCGTGGACCTGTTGTGGCCGTTGATTGTCGTCCATCCGACAGCTTGGATTTGCGCCCGTTGTGTTTCTTCTGGCTGGCCTTGATCCATTGTGCGACGTGCCTCTCCTCTCGGTCGGTGCCACGTGCACTATGCGCTGGCTCGCCTCGGTTATTCCAACCGCCCTGACGATCCCTGCCGTCCACGCGGCTTCCATCCTGCTAATCAGCCGAACAGACGACTGTCTGTCTGTTGCGCATTGATTGCCTCTCTTCTTTCTCGGTGTGCGAGAGGCGGCTTGAGGTAGACGGTTCCGTGAGAGCTCTCAACGAGCTCGAATCTGCTTTGACTCCGTGAAGAAGAAGAACGGACTGACCAGGAGCCCTCCGGCACCCGCACACCCCACTGTCGCAGCACGAGCCGCCTCCTGTAACCGGATATCTCTTCCGGTGGAGACTCAGTGGTGATCGCCCCGGTATTTGGGTTCTTCGACGGCTACGCTTCAAGGGGGTAACAGTTTTACATTCTTTTCACCGTATCCAAGATCTGGTTTGTAGATCTTGGCTCTGTCGCGGTTTATTCTTTCTTTAATATGTATGCTACTGTATCCTTCTTGCGTGTGTGCGTGAGTCTGTCCAGGAGTGGACGGGGCTGACTCTACGTGACAGGCTTGATCACTGCCACCTAGTTCAGCAAGCCCGGCCTCCTCGGATAGTTTCTCTGGTCCTTTAATTTTGCATTTGAGTCTGTATTGTCTGCCTGTACCCTTTCTTGATTTCTTAATAAAAATAGTTGCCCTGGGTGGTGTTCTCGCCGTGCACTTAGGTCCCCTTGGGACCGAAGCACGTTATATCTGTTGTTCGTTATTATCTTGCACAGCTTCGTTCATCTTGAATCTGGACTGAGATCTTTCCTCCAGATTTATCGAGGATCATCTATTATATTCATAATAAAATTCTTTTCTTGTTCTCCGTTTAATAAACCAGTGGATCTTGGCTTCATTAGGGTTAGTATATTTAGCCCCAACAAGTGGTATCAGAGCCTTCTGTTTTATTATTATGGGTTCGACGAAGTTTGATATTGATAAGTTTGATGGAGAAAACGATTTTAATCTCTGGAGAATTAAGATGACAGTCTTGTTAGATCACAATGACCTTATCGATGCCCTTGCTGGAATTAGGAAGAAAATCACCACTACTGCCCCTGATGGGCAGGCTTCCACTTCATTTGTAGATTTCCCCGAGGAAACCCTGAGAAAAGCCCGTAGTTTAATCCTCTTGTCTTTAGGAGACAAGGTCTTAAGAGAAGTCTCATATGAGTCCTCTGCCGTTGGTATTTGTTCTAAATTGGAATCCCTTTATATGACAAAATCCCTTGTTGGTAGACTATATAAGAAAATGAGATTGTATACATTTAAAATGAGCCCTGGAACTGCAGTCAGGACACACATTGATGAATTCAATAAAATCTTATTAGACTTGGCCAACATTGATATTAAGTTGGATGATGAGGACCAAGCCATCATATTGTTAACATCATTAGATGATTCGTTTAACTCTGTTAAAGACTCTATGATGTATGGTGAAGACACATTGACTTTAGAGGAAGTTAAATCTGCCTTTCTCTCTAAAGATTTGCAAAGAAAGGTTATTGTAAAAGCTGAGGCTGAGGGTTTAAATGTTAGGGACAGCAGTGAGTCAAGAGGCCGAAGTGAGTTAAGGGGTAAAAGCAAAGATAGGGGTCGGTTTAAGAAACATAGGAGAAAGTCTAAAGGTAAGGTAATCAAGTGTTTCCAATGTAAACAACCCGGGCACATTAAAAGGAACTGCCCCAACAGGAAGGGTGACTATAAAGAAAGTAATAATGACCATTCCTTGTTAGTTGAACAAGACTTTGATACTGCTGATGTATTAAATGTCTCTGATACTGCCATTACAAATGAGTGGATTCTAGATTCAGGATGTTCATTCCACATGTGTCCTAGGAAGGAGTTCTTTACTGATTTAAGGGAAGTCAAGTCCGGTGAGGTTTTTCTAGGGAATAACAAGAGCTGCCACATTATGGGAATAGGCTCAATATCTCTTGAGATTCATGATGGGTCTGTCAGGTCTCTAGAGGAAGTTAGGTGGGTACCCGAACTGAAAAGAAACCTAATATCCCTAGGAATACTTGACCAGAGAGGGTACAGCTTCAAGTATGGATCCGGAAGCCTTAGAATAGCCCGAGGATCCCTCACAGTAATGAAAGGAACCCTTCGCAATGGCCTGTATGTGTTAGAAGGTAAGGTGCATAGAGATCAGTTGAATGCCTCTTCTGGCTCAGGAATGGATTCCACTGCTTTGTGGCATAGGATACTAGGGCATGTTAGTGCCAAGGGTCTTAGTGAACTCCAAAAATAGGGTCTATTAAGCAATATTTCTCCGAACAGTCTTCCCTTTTGTGAAGACTGTGTGTATGGCAAGTCTAGGAGGGTAAGTTTTAGCAGGTCTTTGTATAAGGCTAAAGAGCCTCTCGAATGTGTGCATTCTGATTTATGGGGTCCTTCTAGAGTTACCTCCCATGGTGGAGGCTTATACTCTGTTACCTTCATTGATGATTTCTCCAGTAAAGTATGGATTTATATACTTAAACACAAGTCTGATACCTTTCAGACTTTTAAGAAATGGAAAACTTCTGTAGAGAGTGAAAGTAACAAGAAACTTAAAGCCCTTAGGACCGATAATGGTTTAGAATATCTATCCAATGAGTTTATTGAATATTGTGAATCAGAAGGAATTAAAAGATACCGAACTGTAGTGGAAACTCCACAACAGAATGGGTTAGCAGAGAGAATGAATAAGACTGTCCTTGAGAGGGTGAGGTGTATGTTGTCCCACTCAAAACTCCCCAAGTCCTTTTGGGCTGAGGCTGCTTCCACAGCAGTGTATCTCATAAATCGCTGCCCGTCTTCTGCGAACTCCTTTAAGACACCAGAAGAACTCTGGAAGGGCATTCCCCCGAATCTTAGTCACCTTAGGATTTTTGGATACATAGCTTATGCACATTCACGGAATGATAAGCTTGCTCCTAGGGCTATTAAATGTATATTCGTGGGATATCCAGAAGGTGTTAAAGGGTATCGTTTATGGGTAGATAAACCTAGTTACCAAAAGTGCATCATCAGCCGCGATGTTGTTTTCCATGAATCTGGCATGTCCAAAGATAAGTAACTTGAACCTGCTGGACCCTCTGAAGAAGATACTAAACCCTCACGGGACATCACTCCTCTAGGTGTTGAAGTCCCTTTAAGATCCAGTGACCAGCCACGGTCCAGTACTGACCCTGTTCCCATGGTCACCCAATCCCAACCTGAATCAGATTCCAGTTCAGAATCAGAACCTGAGGGCCCAGAATCGGATGACCTGAGCAGCTATCAGCTTACCCGAGACAGAGAGAGAAGGGTTATTAGACCCCCAGCCCGATTCAACCAGACAGACATTGCTACCTATGCTTTTAATGTAGCTAAGGATCTGTCCAATGATGATCCCCAAACTTATAAGCAAGCCATTAAGTCCAAATAATCCAAGAGTTGGCTGATAGCGATGCAAGAGGAGATGAATTCCCTTCTTAAGAACAACACTTGGGTTGTTGTTCCTCGACCCAATAACCAGAAAATTATAGGTTGTAGATGGATCTATAAGAAGAAGGAGAACAATGTAGGAGAATCTAAAATCAAATTTAAAGCCCGTATGGTAGCAAAAGGTTTTCTACAGCGTGAAGGCATTGATTATAGTGAAATCTTCTCACCTGATGTTAAGCATTCATCCATTAGAATCTTGCTTGAATTTGCTGCCAAATTTGATATGCATATTGAACAACTCGATGTTAAAACTGCTTTTTTACACGGTAACCTAGATGAGATTATTTATATGACACCTCCTAAAGGATTTTCAAATTTGTTCAAACCTAATCATGTTTGTCTTTTACAGAAGTCCTTGTATGGACTTAAGCAATCTTCGAGACAATGGTATAAAAGGTTTGATTCCTTTATGATTGAAAATCAGTTTTCTAGAAGTAGATTTGATGCATGTGTATACTTAAAGACTGTTAAACATGAGCATGTCTATCTTTTATTATACTTTGATGACATGTTATTGATCTACAAAAACATGAGGATTATAAATTTTGTTAAGCACCAGTTGAACTGTGCCTTTGAAATGAAAGACTTAGGCCATGAAAATCAAATTCTTGGTATGGATATAATTCGGGATAGGAAGGGTAGAACTTTGTACTTATCCCAGTATGCTTATATTAGGAAGGTGTTAAAAAGATATCTGTTTGAGCATGTTAAACCTGTTAACATTCCCTTAGGTCAACACCTTAAGTTTTCCTTAAATCAATCACCTAGGAATGAAGATGAGACTGCCTTTATGAATAAGATTCCATATGCAAATATTGTGGGGAGTCTTATGTATGCCATGGTCTGTTCCAGACCAGATTTAGCCTTTTCTATTTGTACTTTGAGTAGGATTATGGGGAAACCTGGTAAGGCACATTGGCATGCTTTAAAATGGTTGTTAAGGTATGTTTCTATGTCTGATAAATTGTGCATTCGATATGGCTTGAATACTAATTTTAATGATGACATTGTTGGTTTTGTTGATTCTGACTATGCTGCTAATATTGACACCTGAAAGTCTATCACTGGATTTGTTTTTCTTGCATATGGAGGACCGGTATCCTGGAAATGCAACATGCAGTTAGTGGTTGCACTTTCTACTACTGAGGCAGAGTACATTGCCTTAATAGAAGCTATGAAGGAAGTCATTTGGCTTAGAGGTTTGCTTTATGAGTTGTCATTATATGTTGAGAGTATAGTAGTTCACTGTGATAGCCAATCTGCTTTGCATCTGTCTAAAAATTATGTATGCCATGGTAGATCGAAGCACATAGACATTAGGTTACATTTTGTTAGGGATATTATAGAATCATGGAAAGTGAGTGTCACAAAGATACCCACTGGTGATAACCCGGCTGATAGTTTGACTAAGGTTGTTCCGTTATCTAAATTCATGCATTGTATTAGGCTTATGAATTTGGTCCCTATTCTATAATGTAGGTTGCGAGAACATCATCTTTGAATCCTTGAATTGTATTTGATTGCAAGGTGGAGATTTGTTGAACATGTATGCATGCATTCTGTTGCAACAGTCACCGATCTGGCCAATTCTGTCACCGGTCTGGAAAGCTGAGAGAACAACCGGTGAGGAGCCGGGAAGGCTGATGTTATCGCCGATCTAAGAAAAAGGGTTTTCGGCGGGTCTTCATCGGTGCAAGATCCCAAGGAACCTAGAACGTCCTATGAAGAGAAACTCTCGCACCTAGTTGTACACACAAGATATATATATATAAACATATACATATATAATATAAACATATATATATATATATATTAATATATAAAAGGGTTGGTACAACCGCAAATGCGGCACATGACGCTACAAAGAAAATTGAAAATAAATCGCTGGACCAAGGACTTGACCCCGCGACCACACCCCAAACCTCAATCCACCTACACCACCCAGCGGACCGCGGGGGAAAACATGTGTAGAGGTAACACTTGACTCCCATAGGGGGCCGACCAAACCCAGAGTGTGTCACACGTTCCCCAACCAAAGACTTTGACTCGCCCTGACATATATATATAAACATATATAAACACAGACACACACAGATATATATATATATAGACACACACACATATATATAAATATATATATTTATATATATATAATATAAACATATATATATATATATTAATATATATATATACATATATTTATATATAAATATATATTTTTTTTATATTTAGTCACATTTTTAAGAAAACACGGCTAATTATTTATATATATATATATATATATAATTATAATTATATATTTGTACATATATATTGACACACACATATATAAACACAAATACATATATATATATATATGAACATAAAATATAAAATATAAAAATATATGTAAAATATAAACATATACATATATATATAGCAGTTGGGGTGTGCCTCAGTGGTAAAGGTGCCACGTTATATATATAATATATTAATTTTTTAAATACTAAAATCTATTTATATTTATATAAATATATTATAATAAAAATTTAATTTCAAATTTTTGAAGGTGAGGTGGTCCGATTGTTCAATTTAAGCCTCCATGTTCTATGTTCAAATTCTGATGGGGCGGATTTTCTTTCCTATAATTCTTAAAGCGTGGTGGGTGGGTTAGTGTGGGATGCTTTAGTAAAGTGTGTGCCACGTCTAGCGTGGATGGAGGTGGGAAGCATGGGGCCCTTTAGTGCACATGGTTGGGGACAAATGGAGGATGGGGAAGGGTGGGGCGTTTGTGTGCTTAGAAAATTAATATTTTTTACTTTATAAAAATATTATAAATTTCAAAAAACAATTATAAATTTCAAAAAAAAATGAGTGTGGTGCTTGCCACGTCCAACATGGACGGAGGTATGAAGCATGGGGCCCTTTAATGCACGTGGCTGGGGACAATGGAGAGTGGAGAAGGATGGTTCGTTTGTGGGCTTTGAAAATTAATATATTTTTATTTTATAAAAATATTATAAATTTCAAAAAACAATTATAAAATTCAAAAAAAATGGGTGTGGCGTGTGCCACGTCTAGCATGGATGGAGGTGGGAAGCGTGGGGCCCATTGGTGCACGGGGTTGGGGACAATGGAGGGTGGGGAAGGGTGGGGCGTTTACGTGCTTCGAAAATTAATATATTTTTATTTTATAAAAATATTATAAATTTCAAAAAATAATTATAAATTTCAAAAAAACTATGAATTATCAACATTTATTTACCAACATTCCAAAAACATTTATAAATTTCAAAAAAAAGGAGCGACGCTTGCCACGTCCAGCATGGATGGAGGTGGGAAGTGTAGGGCCCTTTAGTAAACGTGGTTAGGGACAATGGAGAGTGGGAACGGTGGGGCGTTTGTGTGCTTTGAAAATTAATATATTTTTATTTCAAAAAAATTATAAATTTCAACAAAAAACTGGGTTTGGTGTGTGCCACATCCAGCATGGATGGAGGTGGGAAGTGTGGGGCCCTTTAGTGCACGTGGTTGGGGACAATGGAGAGTGGGGAAGGGTGGAGCGTTTGTGTGCTTTGGAAATTAATATATTTTTATTTTATAAAAATATTATAAATTTCAAAAAACAATTATAAATTTCAAAAAAAATGAATTATCGACGTTTATTTACCAACGTTCCAAAAACAATTATAAATTTCAAAAAAAAAAGATATGGTTCTTGCTACGTCCAACTTGGATGGAGGTGGGAAGTGTGGGGCCCTTTAGTATACGTGGTTGGGGACAATGGAGAGTGGGAAAGGGTGGGGCATTTGTGTGCTTTGAAAATTAATATATTTTTATTTTATTAGAATGTTATAAATTTCCAAAAAAGATTATAAATTTCAAAAAAAAAGGTGTGGTGTGTGCCACGTCCAACATGGATGGAGGTCAAATGTGTGGGGCCCTCTAGTGCACGTGGTTGGGGACAATGGAGAGTGGGGAAGGGTGGGGCGTTTGTGTTCTTTGGAAATTAATATATTTTTATTTTATAATAACAATTATAAATTTCAAAAAAATTAATTATCGACATTTATTTACCAACGTTCCAAAAACAATTATAAATTTCGAAAAAAAATGGGTGTGGTGCAGGCCACGTCCAGCATATATGGAGGTGGGAAGCGTGGGGCCCTTTAGGGTGTGTGGTTGGGGACAATGGAGCATGGGGAAGGGTGGGGGTTTGTTTTCTTTGGAAATTAATATATTTTAATTTTATAAAAACAATTATAAATTTAAAAAAAAAGGTGTAGCATGTTTATAAACATCAATAATTGGCGATGTTTATAAACGTTGATAAATGGTGACACCTCATTTATAGATGTATTTCAGAAATGTTGATAAATGAATTAGCGATGTTTAAAACGTCACTAATGCAAAAAAAACATAGCTAATTAGTATTTTTTTAATGACTTTCCAGTTATTTGAAAACTATAAACTTTCACTACTACAGATAGTGCTTTTATCAGCGCTAGAAAATGTTTTTAACAGCGCTAGAAAAGCGTTGTTAATTTCAACGAAGATAAAGGGAGTCCCCTTTAACAGCGATAAAAAAGCGTTGATAAAGGGTGTCCTTTATCCGTGCTAAAAAACATTGATAAAGGGTGTCCTATATCCTTGCTAAAAAAAAGCGCTGATAAAGGACCCCCTTTATCTGTGCTATTTTAGCACCGATAAAAGACATTTTTATCAGCACTATTTTTAGTGCTGATAAAAGACCACTTTATCAATACTTTAATTAGTGCTGATAAATGGTGCCTTTATCAATGCTCGAAATAGCGCTGATAAAGGGTGCATTTATCAGTGCTCAAAGTAGCACTGATAAAGATGGATTTTATCAACGATCAAAATAGCGCTAATAAAGGCCTAACTACCTATGATGTGTTGTTTATATAACAACACACCCACCAGCAGCACTTGCACAGCACACACACATCACCTACACAAAACAACACCTGCACAGCGCACACAACAACACACACAAGAAAAAAATAGCACACACAAGGGTTTGGAAAACAATGCTATATACATTTCAAACAATGTTTTATATAATTACATTTACAATTATCCAACAAATAGTTAAAAACATTAATGTTTCATCCTTTGACATCCATGACCCCCTCTCAAAAATGTCCGCCTATGGTATTAGTTGTCAAACAAATCATCCCAACTCAAGAAAAAGGTTTCACCTATATAAGAAAACAAATATTATGTTAGTAATACTATAAAGAAATAAATTAAACATTAATATGAAAGAATACATTAATAAAATGTCAATTTTTAATAAAAAAGACACATTTAGAGTTATACAGGTCACACCGTGCGTCGTATTGAGGTGGGGTTGATTCCTACACCTCACAAATGAGTTATGGATCGTTCTCCTAAAATATCAAAACAATCCAAATGCATTTGATCAGTTTTCAGTATGTCAGTTGTGTTTTTTACTAAAATGTCATTTCAAATCGGAAACGTCCTTTTTGAGTCATACAGGCCACACATTGCGTCGATTTGATGTGAGACTACTTCATACATGTCAGAAAGGACTTCAGAATCATTTTTCTAAATTATGAAGACAATTAGAAAGTGTTTTCTTAGTTTTTAGTGAGTAATATGTTTTGAGCTAAATTGTAAATTTTAAACTAATAACAAACACTTTTAGTCACACTGGTCACACCATGCGTCGGATTGAGGTGTGGTTGATTCCTACATGTCACAAATAACTCATCTATTATTATCCTAAAGTATAAAAACAATCTGAATGTGTTTTCTTGGTTTTCAGTATGTCAATTGTTCTTTTTACATAAATTAATGTCAAATTTAAATAAAAAGACACATTTAGATTTATATCGGTCACATCATGTATTTTATTGAGGTGAGGTTGACTCATACACATCACAAATGACCCACGCATAATTTTCCTCAATTATAAAAATAATCTAAATATGTTTTCTCCGTTTTCAGTATGCCAGTTGTATTTTTTTACTAAAATTAATGTCAATTTTAAATAAAAAGAGACACTTTGAGTCATACTAGTTTCACTGTGTGTTGTATTGAGGTGTGGTTGATTCCTACATGTCAAAAATGACTTATAGATTGTTTTCCTGAAGTATCAAAACAACAAAAATGTGTTTTCTCAGTTTTTAGTATGTCGGTTGTGTTTTTTTACTAAAATATCATTTCAAACTGGAAACACAAATTTTTAGTCATAGTGGTCACATCGTGCGTTGGTTTGACATGATACTACTTTATACATGTCACAAAGAATTTATGAATCGTTGTCCTAAATTATGAAGACAATCAGAGCAAGTTTTCATGGTTTTCAGTGAGTGACGTGTTTTAAGCTAAAATGTCAATTTTAAACTGATAACGGACACTTTTAGTCATATCGGTCACACCATTCATTGGATTGGGGTTTGTTTGATTCCTACACATCACAAATGACTGATGAATTGTTTTCCTAAAGTATAAAAACAAAATGAATGTCTTTGCTTAGTTTTCAGTATGTCACTTGTTCTTTTTGCTAAATTTATTGTTAATTTATTATAAAAATACACACTTAAAGTCATAACGGTCACACCATGTGTTGGATTTAGGTGTGGTTGATTCATACACATCACAAATGACTTATGGATCATTTTCCAAATGTATAAAAACAATCCTAATTTGTTTTCTCAGTTTTTAGTATGGCCCTTGTTCTTTTTACTAAAAATACTGACAATTTTAAATAAAAATAGACACTTCAAGTCATACCAGTAACATCTTCATTCTATTTCTATATTTTCTTCCATCAGGTATATTGTCCATTCATTTCAAAATAAATTTATCTCATCTTTTGAATAGGATTCTTTTTAAAAATTAGGGTAGTACAGAAAAAATATAAATACACAAAGGATTAATAAATACTTTAAATGAAATAGTAATTATCTTCGAAAAAACCTCTTTAAGGATGCTGGTTTTTTCATAGAACATGATCTCTTTAATAAATTTACAAACATAATAACCATATTCGATCATTTTTTTGTTTCGGACACTATAGAAACATTGATAAAAATAATAATTATTTTTTTATATGTGTTTGGATAGTGAAATCGTATTATATATACCCTGATTTGTATTCAGTCGTAGTACTTGTGATGTTCCTTGTCCTTGTCCCCTGGCCTCATTCTATGATGTAGATGATATTCACGCACCACCCTATCATAACAGGATACTCATTAAAATATAATATAAATTATATAACTAGATGTTTAGTTTTAAAATGTTGGATGTAGTGTATTACAAATTGAAAAACCCATCATGTGTGGTCGGTTATTTGGATATCCATGCATTGAATCCATGAAATAAATCTTTGGAGTATCTAAATTGACTGAAATGAGCATCAAATGCTTCCTAAGAACACAAAAAATAATAAGTAATAAAAGAAATTAAAATATAATTGATATGATTAAATTCTAGAGTTTTACCCCTGCATCATTGGTATTAAGAAGATTCTGTCATCTGTAATTTTTATGTTAAACGATTTGATCAGGCCTGCCACTATTTCACCCTCTTTCTTGGATTTTATTTCTTTTTGTTCTGTAGAGGTTACATGAGGGATAATGAGTCCAAATTTTTTTTCATGGGGAAATCCCTTCAATTGTTTTTCATATATATGCATATGAAAAATATAAAATGTATTTAGTCATAATTATCATAGTATATAAGCTTTTTGGAAAATCAAATAATGAAAACATACCTCATGTATACATTTACAACTGAGTCGTCTATCCAATCATACTCTAGGATTTCACTTACATTGTCAACACTAATGAAATCTAGATCTTCCCCACTGTACATATTTTCATCAAAAAGAATTGTGTGAACCCTGGCATCTTTCAACTTCTTATTCACATGAGCCTAAAATGATAAAAAATGTGGATATAGAACGGGCAGGTTTAAGGTGCTTTTGGTAGATCATTTTTATCTATTGGTTGATTCTTGAGATGGTTTTGAGTTATTCTTTCTTTTCACCCCCTTCCCTATGCCCGTCTGTAATAACATTCATCGGTTCAAACCTTTTTTCATTAAATTTTAAAGTTTTATCTTGAAAAAAAATTGGAAATGAATACCTCCTTGTCGACATGTTTTTTTACAAGTCACGACTGTCACAACCCATCCCCTGGGGCCCTCACCATGACTACCCCAACCCCACCTTCCATAGGCCAAGGATTGAAGACTAGCACCGGAAAGGCGTATCCCTAAAACGGGAAGGCATTGCCTTTAAACTGGTACAAACACATAGTTAAAGAACACAACAAGATGCAACCATAAAGTAAAACTGCAGTAGTAAAAGTGTGTACTGAAAGTAAAGGGGTCGGAATACAATCCCAACAAAAAAGATACAACTACAACTGAAAACAAAAAACGACTCCTGAGATCATCCACCAAGGATCCTACCTGAAGGTTAGGTACATCTCTTCTCCACAGCTCTCTACATCAACTGTCACCATTGTCCACCGTCAAGTCCTAGCTCCCCGAGTCTCAGTCAAGGCTGTCTATTGCCTGCATAAGACACAAAAAGGTGCGGGTGAAGCCCATACAGGGGTGAGTATAACAATACCCAGTAGGGACCCTGAGACCCCTGAATATCTCTAATAATTCCACTAAGTAAAATCACAAAGCTTGATCTCAATCACAAAGCACAAAGAAAAAGACTCATCTCAAACCAGGTATACAACTCAGAGTTCAGGAATGAATACAATTAGTCTTAAGCTATATCATATTATTCCATTAGGGAGTTTCCACAACTTAACCATGATGGATTTGTTTCATTGTCGATCCACACAGGGTTGTATATCGCTAATCTGCGACGGGATGCTAGGAGGTTGGGCCTCGTCGGGTCACGCACTGTCGATCCACACAGGGTTGCTAGATTGTTGATCCACACAGGTTTGCTATGATGCTGATCCACATAGGGTCACTATGATGTTGATCCACACAGCATCACTAAGATTATGATCCACATAGGATCACTAATATGGTGATTCACATAGGGTCTCTAGGATGTTGATCCACACAGGGTCGCTACGATGTTGATCCACACAGGGTCGCAACTCAAATGACCTCCAGCCACGGGATTCCCTGCACCCGGTGCACTTGAGTTCCATAGTATCTGATCCTATGGTTATCGTTCATGACTCAACTACCATGAAGTTCCACAAAGGAGTAACCCAAAGTACCTTCATGTCGTAAGGGTTCCAACTCAACAGACAGTGCGTCAATCGGACACCCGGTCTGTGAGTTATAGGCATTTTAGTGCCGAGGGCCCGGTTGGATTTGGATACGATCCAACCCATCCATACTACAACTTTCTCCAAAATTTAGGTGGAGTTTCTCAAAAGGACCGTCTCACTCCAAGGATCCAAGCGCCATATAGAGTTTATCAAACAGATGTCTGGTTCACAAGATACGGCCTTCTAAGCATATATGGGCCCGAGAGGGGTTCGGGTCCGGTCTGACCCGGCCTAGCCCGAACCAGCCTGGGCTGGGCTGCAGTAGGATCGACCCACTGGGCCACAGACCGGCCCACCCATACTGGGCTGGGGCGCAGCTCTCCAGTCGGGTGGCCGCCCAACTCTTCAAACAGCTCAAAGAGTTGTTTGACTCTTCAATCAGCGGCGCCACCACGTGGTCCGCAGGACCCATGGGGCGTGGGTCCCCCTCTACCACGGCTTCAATGTCATGAACCCTTCATCATGGTGCACGATGGTGAACTGCCTCTCCAACGTGGTCGGCCTAGTGTCGGCCACCCCTTCGGGTCCGCCGCGGCGCCACCCCCTTCCGCGGCTGGCATGCGTCGGTCGTCGGTGTCACGCCGGTGGATCTTCCGCAGGCCACCAGGTGAGATCCAGTGGTCCGTTTTCTTTTCCGCTCATGCCTACAGGCCTCCTAGAATGTCTTCGTCGCTGTACAGCTCCGGGATTCAAGGTTCTGTCAAATTTTTAGATTCTTCCCTTGAAGAACGCAACAAGAACGAAGCAGCAAAGGGTCCAGGCCTTGTTTGTTTGGCCCGTGCCCTACGCGTTAACATCTTAAAAAATGGTATAAATTTAATTAATCAAAAATAAACTTAAATAATAAACCCCTACCTCATGAACCATTGGATGAGGTCACGTTTGTGGAGAGTGAAGAGTCCTCATTCATTGAAGTCGCAGACATTCGTTGATCCTAGATCGATCCCTCCAATGATGTCCAAGCTTCCATTCCTTGTTAGTTGAAGACATCGTGGTAATTCACTAGAGGTTCCTCGCTTGATGAAGTCATGTTAAAAACCCCATCCCGAGCTCTATTTAAATAGACAGAGGATGAGAGTTTAACCTAACATAGCTTTAATGAGGTTCATTAATAAGTTAATTAATGCACCTCCCATCTTTCAATGGAGTGGTTATGAAAACAAAGGGTCAATCCATTAAATGGATTGAAAACTCAGCGGTCCCTCCACCGCCGCTAAATCACTGGAGAGAAATAAAATAACATTTTCATGTTATTTTATTATTATTTTAAAATTCCAAAAAACTATCTTTTTCTCCCAACCTATTGCGATCGAAGTGAATCCTCCCTTAAGCGAATCTCGGCACCGCGGATTCAACTGTGCCCTCATATTTCAATTCTGAGCACCAGATCAAAAGTCAGAAAATGTCTCCCATACGTTAACTGAATGTACCTTAAAAAAAGTTCAAAATTATGTTTTGGGAACACTGGGCCTCGGAATCAAGCACCGCCAATTTTCACATACTCATAATAATCGAAAATAATTAAAAAAAATTGCATGGAATTTTTGGGTCTTTACATTCTCCCCACCTTAGGGATTTTTTCCCCTAAAGCTAAAACAAAACTAGGGGAACAAATGGGGTTACTGAGCACGTATCTGAGCCCCCTGATCCCATGTGCTCTCTTGTAGAGTCCCATACTGCCAATGAACTTTCACCAAAGGGATCGACCGTTCATGTAGGACCCACTTCTGTCGATCCTCAATCTCCACCGAGAACTCTGAAAATGTCGCCCCATCATCGATTTCCAACTCACCCCAGTCAATAATGTGTGATTTATCATGCACATACCTCCTCATCTCCAACACATGGAAAACATTATGCACCCAATGTATCTTTGGGGGAAGAGCTAGATGGTACGCCACCTCACCTACTCTACTGAGGATCTGGAAGGATTCGATAAACCTCAGAGAAAATTTCCCGCCCTGGACAAACCTCCGTAATCCTCATCGGGGTGAGACTCGTAGGAAGACATGCTCTCCCTCCTCAAAATCTAAGGGTTTCCACCTCCTATCGGTATAAAACTTCTGCCAGCTCTGTACAGTCTTCATCCACTCCTCGATAATCTGCACCTTCTCTCCAGTAGCCTGTACCAACTATGGACCCATAAGTGCCGACTCCCCTAGGTTTGTCCAGTAAAGAGGTGATCTGCATTGTCACCCATACAAGGCCTCAAACGGAGCCATTTCGGTGGTTGAGTGATAAATGTTGTTGTATGCGAACTCCACTAGGGGCAGGTGGTCCTCCCAACTGCAGCCAAAATCGAGGACACAAGAACGAAGCATGTCCTCGAGTGTCTATATGGTTTGCTCTGTCTAACCATTTTTCTAAGGATGAAAGGCGGTGTTCAAGCGTAGCTAAGTCCCAAATGCCTCCTGTAATCCCTTCCACAAGTAGGATATAAAATGTGCATCGCGATGTGAGACGATCGTCAATGACACCTCATGAAGTCACACAATCTCCTACACGTAGAGGCATCCCAAGCCCTCTACTGATCCCTACTCTTAGATGGGTATGGAGTGGGCTGACTTGGTGAGTCGGTCAACGATCACCCAGATGGAATCATGGCCCCTGGACGTAAATGGTAGCTGTCACGAACCGAATCTGGTCGACGCCAAAACGGGCACCAAACCTAGCCCGTGACATGACCCGAAGGGAGTTCCCTATCCCCACGGGTAGGCACAAGTGCCCGAGTATCATTAATTTAGGTTTGAGAATGATTTACCCGAGTTTGAAAGCATAAAACATTAAAAACAATCCATAATATAAATCTGAAATTTTTGAGCCAAAAAATACATAAGTAAAAACTAGAACTGAGTACATTGGTTTAAAGATAATACAAGTGGTCCAAATAAAAATAATTATAGCATCAATACATCCCCAAGTACTCCACACAACAAGGGGTCATCGCCCACAAGCTATCTCTACAACTCCGCACCAAGGACGGGAACTAACACCCGAAACCGCCATCACCCTTAGACTTTCCTTTACCTGAATCAAACATAACCAAGTCTACTTACACACAAGGAGTGTAAGTAGGGTGTGAGCCTAATCCCAATAGAATACCACCCAATGATTCCAAGGAGTAAGAAATACAATGTGAAAAAGCAAACAGTTTTCAAACGCATGGAAAAGTAGTGTTAAAATTTCAAGAAATGAAACCTCCAATTGAAAATAGATTTCAATCCAAAATTTTCAGAATATTAACACATTAAAATAGAAATGTTAGATACTGTAATTTACTTCTAAACACACCCTAATACATGGGTAAATACTACAAATACAATGATCAACAACATTGGGAACAGCCCTAGGCACTAGGTTGTCTTGGGCCCTATGTACCTCATACCTCAGTGTAAAGTAACCATAGAAAAATTCATTCTCGTGCACGAGCTACTAGTAGGGAACATACCCATAACCTAGTGGTCCCAAATAATCATCCACATAGTTTAGTTAGAGTTTTAGTTATCCAAATGCTAAGTGAAACAGGGACAAAACTCATCCAGTCCACTAGCCGTACTAGTACAAATCCTCCCCACCTAGGTACCCGAGCTTCCCCTTTTGTGCTCAATCAATTTCAGCATGCAACGTAAATCAATTTTCATATAAAACACCATTACCGGTCAAACACAACCAATACCGTATCTATCACATTTTATACCACTTAAAACACGCAACAAAACACTTAGATTTTTCATAAAACAATTCCTCAAAATCCCATAGTGTTTCGGACACAAAACTCCTTATAAACCTCACTTGCATAATATGTGCACATTTTTAAGTTTCCAAAACAGAAAGGGCAGCCTACTAAATTTCAGTGAAAATACAAAATCATTTTTAGGGAATCCCCATATGGTTCAAGAAACGACATCATTGCAAAATCTCTATTTTTACACAACACAACTCTTAGAATTTCATGTGGTTCACAAACACCATTAAACCAAGATTTTTCAGAAACAAACACAAGGGATAATCATTAAAACAGTATTTTTATCCCTATTATAGTTAAATAAAATCAACTAATGACTTATATGGTATCCCCAATTAAACTAATAAAACATTTCTATGAAGAAACCCCCAATTTCACATGAAATTGGCATTTAGGATTCATTCTAAATACAAACACCACTAAAACTTTTTTTTTCAGAAATAATAAAATTAAATAAGCATGAAAATACCATAAAAACAGTAGCCAATTCACAAAGATTTCATACAAAATGGAATCACCTACCAAAACCAAGGAAACCCTTGAATCCTTTGTGCGAAAACTCAAACTCACCACCGCCGCACCTCAAGGAAGGTAAACCAGACCTAAAACCAGAATTTCAGACCATGAAACACAATATAAAACCATAATTTTTTAACCCTACTTTCTGGACATTAGGAACCTCAATGATAAGGGAATAAACCCTAAGTACATTGGATGTAACACTAAACAAATTGAAAGAAGAAAGAAGGAGAACAACTTACTTAAAAATATCTTGTATAAATCGCCCCCAAAAATACCATTATATGATTTTAAAAAAACTCAAACCTTAAAGGTAGGTTCGAAAAAGTATAAGTAGATCATTTAGGAATTTGAATGGGGGGAAAATAGTAAAAATTGAGAGAGTTATGAAGGAATGAACTTACCTCTTCAAATCTGGACGATTTGAGGAAGCCTATGAAGTTCGGAACCAAATCACGATTAACCAGAGCTCCAAAGAGGGGGTAGAGAGAATGGTCGCGTGTTTTGGTTCAGTGGTCTTTGGATCCACTTGGAATCACCAAAAAATCCCAAACAATGAATAAGTTATAACATAATAAAAATTTATTTTTAAAACAGGAATTGGGCTTTCGGGCAGGCCCAACCCCTTATATAAAAACCCAAATAAACCCTGGTTATGGATTTCTAAAAGCTCCAAATTACCTTGGTGGTGTTAATAGGTTAGGGGAGGTAAATTATGAATTTAAATGGATGAAAAATGTTGAAAAATGAAAAAGTTATAAAAGATACAAAATTTATTTTTTAATCTGAAATTTGGCTCACGGTTTGGCCCAATTCATGAATACTCATCTATTCCTCCCTAAAACCTAGGGAAACCCCCCAAAACAAAGAAAAGATGTAAATTAAATGAAAAATACATTTAAAATATGTATTTAATGTGACAATTATTCCCACCATAAAGCATTCCGCCCCCGGAATTCCACAACAAGACCAGATGCAAAAGCAAAGCCCAAACAATAGACCAAGACAAACTTCCTTGCCACGTTTTCACCCGCTTCAAAAAGGACGAACGTCTCCAGTTGATCAAACAAAGGAAGATAATACTCTCACAAACCAAAAATAACCCCACTTACTTAAAATTATGGAACACATTCAAAACACATCCCAAAACAAAACACTTCAAACACTACAAGACGACGCTCAAGCAATCCACTTGAAACGAACAATGAACTCAAATAACGCTACCACAACATTATGTAAACAAAACCATTCGGTGTTCTCCAACCCCAAATTTACCCAAGTAACAAATTTTTGGATTTATAGACTTGAACGATACTACCTCTTACCTAGAATACACCAAGGAGAAAAATGAGTCACTAGTACGGGGTGACCCAATCCGGACATCCCACCACCTGGGACAACTCAATTTCTAAGATAGAATAAGGATAACAATTGGGGAAAGAACTAACGGTCTCCCCATAATAAGGGGTAACTAACATTATTCATTTTCCAATAGAACACACATGATACCCATGATGGGTCTCCCCACCATAATAACAAACATAACTTTCCTTAAGACAAAATCAAGACACTAACAGGGGGCCTCGAACAGACTTCCCAGCATTAGGGGTAGATTAATATCAGAATTCTTCCAATGAAACTTACATTATTCCCATTAGGGGTATACCCCAAAAAAAACCAACCATATTAACTAAATATTATGGGATAACAACAACAAAAAACAACAGAATTTTAAGGAGCTGGCATGGCCGCACGGTTGGTTCACACGGTTTGGGAAACCGTGAGTTAACTGTGCGGATCATTCTGTCCAAAGAGGAAACTTCACATAGTTTCCTTGGCCAAGGATCATGGACGTGCAGAGACCATGCGGTAGCTACTGTCTCTTATCACACGGTCCCCTGGGTTGGAACATGGTTACTGCTAACCACGCACAAACTATGCACTTCAACCTGCCTAACCCAAATTTTAAACTTTTCTCCAAAAACACAAGGGACCCCAAAGGGGAAAAAAATCAACTCAGGGTATGACATGGGAACAAGGTACTCACACCTATTTCCACCAAATGTGATAAATTGGAACAAGAAGACGACACCAGAGGTTTAAACTATTCCTATCTTTCATATTGAGGATATTACCTTGACCAAAAGTTTGAACGACTCTAGGATTTCCCCTAACTACGCGCCAGCTTCTCTCTGGGGCCTATGGCTAGAGCTCAATGGATTGAAGCATCTTCGGCCTCGCAGTTAGGATTTTGAAACCCCTAAACTGAACATCTTCTTCCAGTTCCAAAAACAATTATAATGTAATCTCATATGGTCTCATTGAGACATGACACACTTCAAACCCGCTTTTCCCCAACCCATCATTTTACCAAAACAAGAACTTAGAGGATGCACACACATCGCCCCTTTTTTTCTTCGGATGCTAAATAGCGGAATGAAAGAACATATAGAAACACATTCCTCTAGAACATAGGATTTAGAATTTCGTATAGAGAGACACACGTCCAACAAAAAATAGTGACTCTCATAAGATTGCACAATCTTCACCCTTATAGTCAAATGAACACATGACATCGCAAGGCATCACCGAACATAACAATTGTGGATAAAATAAAACACAAAGAGAGGGACCTTGTACTGAGTCCCAAACATCACATGATTCCAGCAAGTGTCCATAATAGCCACTCTTGGCCAGATCTTGCACACTGGTGGCCTAACATGAACTCTTGCTTCAATGAGACTGACGAAAGACCCAGAGGCCCATTAAGACATCATTCTACACTGACAACCCTGAACTTCGTTGACCTTAGACAACTTAAGAAACATAAGAAACTAAGGTCTATTTCAAACTCCCACAAACACTCTACTACTATAGGGGGATCCACATAATTGAAAAAGAAGAGGGGAAACACAATCTCAAAACCTCAAGAATAAAGTCCTTATGTTGATCAACTGGAGGATCATCCAACGGTGAATCACCATAGGCCAAACATGAATCATACATTAACACTTTATGGGGGCGTACCCTAGCCTACAGGAAAACCCAAGGACCCAACCAATCTGGTTATTTGGTCACAACAGACCACAAACCTGAACCGAACACATGAGGGAAGCCACCACATTGGCCTCCAAAACTTTTCCTCAAAAGAAACCACTAACCAACACTTCATTCCAACTTATCAATGAAACACAAACCCAAAACATAGTTCAAACAAGAGGGGTTATTGAACTCAAAAAATCCCACAATAATAATCCCGAAAACACATAATCCATACCTCCCAACCATACATTATCAAAACACAACACTTTCCTTCAAAAACATTATTTAAAAAAAATAGTGTTGTTGGGTTGTACATTTACCAATAGTATCTCATGAGTCTCACACATGCATGTTTACATGAAACACTGGGAACCCACCTCATATCCATCCATATTCCCAAATAAACCTATGCATGTGGTCACCCTTGAGAGCACCAATTACCAAAAATCAAACCTTTCCTCTTTTTAAAATCAAAACTTTTAACCACACTTTCCCTTTCTCAAAAACAATAACCATAATATCAAAACCCAATTTTTCATCTCACAAACCAATTTAGAAAAGAATCCATAATTCAATAAAAGAACATATTCATGCCTTTCAAAATCGTTTCAAAACATTTCAACCCATTTCAAAACACTTCTAATTTCATGAAAAACGCCATTTCATAAATCTCCATTTAATTAAGAACTCAACTCTTCTCATTTCAAGACAAGGTTCTAAAAGTTCATAATTTTTTTTTGTTTAGTAGACACCAAACCCAAAATCCATCTTCAACCCCCACATAAAAATTCTAGAACACTTAATTCAATCCCAAAACACTTTTCCACGGTTTAAAAAAAATTCCACTAGAAACATATTTTCAAAACCCCAATTAACATAGTTCATACTTTCAAAAGAGGTGTAAACACATAATTTACCCTTTTGAAATAATTCTGAAATTCCATTTATAAGCAATAAAAAAATAATACCATTTTCAATTTACTAGAAAATAACATCACAAAAATTCACACTCCTTAAAGTGAAGTCATTTTTTTTGCTTAAAAAAACCAAGTTTCCAAGATTCCAAAACAAAGAGACACAAGACAATGTGAGAGAAAACTAGTTTCGGTGGGTGACTTGGACATATGGTTGGAAGCCATATTCCAATAACTTATCCATCATAGAGAGTATTCTAGAGAAATATCCACGGTTCCACATGTCTTTCCAGGCCCTGCGAGCTCACTGAGATTATTCGCCCAAATCTCTTTTCATTTCCCATAGTCATCATTAAACCAAGAAAACCAAAGGACTCAGATAAATCCATACTTCCCATGGTGACTTGAATCCCATCATGAGGTGTGCTGGCCAGGAACACTATCCATGACTAAAATTTCAAGTCCCAAAAATTCTAGCTCCAGACTATGCTGACTCTTCCCCAAATAACATGACCCAAGGAGCGAACCTCCTCTGATACCATTTTGTCACAAACCAAATATGGTCGCCGCCAAAACTGGCACCAAACCCAGCCCGTGAGATGACCAGAAGGGTTTTCCATATCCCCATGGGATGGAACAAGTTCCTGGGTATCATTAATTTAGGTTTGGGAATGATTTACCCGAGTTTGAAAGCATAAAACATTAAAAACAATCCATAATATAAATCTGAAATTTTTGAGCCAAACAAGACTTAAGTAAAAACCAGAACTGAGTACATTGGTTTAAAGATAATACAAGTGGTCCAAATAAAAATAATTATAGCATCAATACATCCCCAAGGACTCCACACAACTAGGGGTCATCGCCCCCAAGCACTCTCCACAACTCCGCACCAAGGATGGGAACTAACACTCGGAACCACCATCACCCTTAGCCTTTCCTTTACCTGAATCAAACATAACCAAGTATACTTACACCCAATGGGTGTAAGTAGGGTGTGAGACTAATCCCAATAGGATACCACCCAATGATTCCAAGGAGTAATAAATACAACGTGAAAAAGTAAGCAGTTTTCTAACGCATGGAAAAGTAGTGTTAAAATTTCAAGAAATGAAACCTCCAATTGAAAATAGATTTCAATCCAAAATTTTCAAAATATTAACACATTAAAATATAAATGTTAGATACTGTAATTTACTTCCAAACACACCCTAATAAATGGGTAAATACTAAAAATCCAATGAGCAACAACATTGGGAACACCCCTAGGCACTAGGTTGTCTTGGGCCCTATGTACCTCGTACCTCGGTGTAAAGTAACCATAGCAAAATTCATTCTCGTGCATGAGGCACTAGTAGGGAACATACCCATAACCTAGTTTTCCCCAATAATCATCCACATAGTTTATTTATAGTTGTCGTTATCCAAATGCTAAGTGAAACAGGGACAAAACCCATCCGGTCCACTAGTCGTACTAGTACAAATCCGCCCCACCTAGGTACCAGGGCTTCCCCTTTTGTGCTCAATCAATTTCAGCATGAAACATAAATCAATTTTTATATAAAACACCATTACTGGTCAAACACAACCAATACTGTATCTATCACATTTTATACCACTTAAAACACGCAACAAAACACTTAGATTTTTCATAAAACAATTCCTCAAAATCTCGTAGTGTTTCGGACACAAAACTCCTTATAAACCTCACTTGCATACTATGTGCACATTTTTATGTTTCAAAAATACAAAGGGCAGCCTACTAAATTTCAGTGAAAACACAAAATCATTTTTAGGGCAGCCCCATATGGTTCAAGAAACGACATCATTGCAAAATCTCCATTTTTACACAACACAACTCTTAGAATTTCATGTGGTTCACAAACACCATTAAAACAAGATTTTTCAGAAATAAACACAAGGGATAATCATTAAAAACATAATTTTTATCCCTATTATAGTTAAATAAAATCAAATAATTACTTATAGGGTATCCCCAATTAAACTAATAAAACATTTCTATGAAGAAACCCCCAATTTCACATGAAATTGGCATTTAGGATTCATTCTAAATACAAACACCACTAAAACTATTTTTTTCAAAAATAATAAAATTAAATAAGCATGAAAATACCATAAAAATAGTATCCAATTCACAAAGATTTCATACACAATGGAATCACCTACCAAAACCAAGGAAACCCTTGAATCCTTTGTGCGAAAACTCAAACGCACCACCGCCGCACCTCAAGGAAGGTAAACCAGACCTAAAACCGGAATTTCAGACCATGAAACACAATATAAAACCCTAATTTTTAAACCCTACTTTCTGTACATTAGGAACCTCAATGATAAGGGAATAAACCCTAAGTACATTGGATGTAACCCTAAACAAATTGAAAGAAGAAAGAAGGAGAACAACTTACTTAAAAATATCTTGTATAAATCGCCCCCAAAAATACCAGTATCTGATTTTAAAAAAACTCAAAACTTCAAGGGAGTTTCAAACAAGGATAAGGAGATCATTTAGGAATTTGAATGGGGGTAAAAGAGTAAAAATTGAGATAGTTATGAAGGAATTAACTTACCTATTCAAATATGGACGATTTGAGGAAGCCTATGAAGTTTGGCACCAAATCGCGATTAACCAGAGCTCCAAAGAGGGGGGAGAGAATGGTCGCACGGTTGGTTTCAGTGGGCATGGGATCCACTTGGAATCACCAAAAAATCCCAAACAATGAATATGTTATAACATAATCAAAATTTATTTTTAAAACAGGAATTGGGCTTTCGGGCAAGCCCAACCCCTTAGATAAAAACCCAAATAAACCCTGGTTATGGATTTATAAAAGCTCCAAATTACATTGGTGGTGTTAATAGGTTAGGGGAGGTCAAGTAAGAATTTTAATGGATGAAAAATGTTGAAAATGAAAAAGTTATAAAAGATACAAAATTTATTTTTTAATCTGAAATTGGGCTCACGGTTTGGCCCAATTCATGAATACTCATCTATTCCTCCCTAAAACCTAGGAAAACCCCCAAAACAAAGAAAGGATGTAAATTAAATGAAAAATACCTTTAAAATATGTCTTTTATGTGACATTATCCCTTTCATGAAGTCCATGGAGATATCATCCCACTTCCACTCCGGTACCTCAAGTGGTTGAGATAAGCCTATCGGTACCTGATGCCCGACCTTCACTTGGGGACAAGTGAGGCATCGGGATACAAACTCTGCCACTTCTTTCTTCATACCTGTCCACCAGTACTGACTCCAAAGGTTCTGGTACATCTTTTCCACTCCATTATGTACCGCTAAAGGGGGTGTGTGGAACTCCCTCAACACCTCATCTCGAGCGTCACTGGTTCTATGGTGCGTTCTCTGAAGAGAATGGCATGCTCCCCACCTTCAAAAAATCCTTCAGAAGACTGTCCTAGTGATATCTGAGCATGTCAGGTCTCACAGTCAACGTCCCCAGGATGAGCCTCCTGAACTCGCTGAAGAATTGGGGGAGTGACAGTCATAGACTGAAGGTAAGCTGCTCCATCTCTATCCACAAAGGATATCTGCAACGTGGCTGGCTGCTTTGTCACCTCACTCAGCAACTGTAGACCATACCTCATGCTAAGTGTGTCTGCTACTAAGTTCCCCTTCCTGAGAGTGTAGACTATCTCAAAGTCATAGTCTTGGAGGAAATCCATCCATCACTGATGTCTCGGGTTCAGGTTATTCTGTGAGAAGATATACCTGAGGCTCTTATGATCATACACTACTGGAAAACAGAATTTTACCAACACTTGTATACCAACGGTTCATTGAACCGTTGGTATATGTTATCTTTACCAACAGTTTGCATAAACTGTTGGTAAAGATCTGGGACATGTGACTTTTCCCAACGGTTTTATCAAACTTTTGGGAAAGATGGGGAAAAAACACTTTTCCCAATGGTTTCATCAAACCGTTGGGAAAAGTGGTGAAAAATTTAGTTTTCCCAACGGTTTTTAAAAACCATTGGGAAAAAAAGCCCCAAATTCTCCAAACCCAGGCAGCGGCCTCCCCACGATTCCAGAACCCTTCCACTGGTCTCCAGAAGCAATTCCTTCGCAGAAGCACTTCAGAAGCCCCACCTCTTCCATCGGATCAGCAGATGCCAGGTTAGACTCCTTCCATATTTTATCAAGGATACAGTTCCACCTCTTATCAAGAATATCCTTCTATTCTCAACGATTTTGTTATTCCCAATTTTTAGGGTTTTTGTAAAATTTTATGATTGTTCCACGAATTGTGTACTCAAATCCCTATATCGATGTATGTCCAATTAATGTTTTCATTACACATTTACATTTATAAGGGCATGGTGTCTCTTTATTGTGTTCTAATTTTAAATATTCATAGTTTTTTTTATCTCAATGCTTCAAATATTATAGCTTCATGTATATGAACTAATAAGAAATTGTTTGTAATATTTATTGATATTATTTCATGAAAATCACTCCTTTCATTAAGATCATGTCAAACATGAAGATCTTGTTCATCTTAATTTTTGTACACTATGTGTATTACATAACAAGTATGTATCATGTTACTATAAAAATCTATATATATATATAAAATGACACATTGTTCACTTATCCTTTGCACAATATAACATATGGAGTATCTTCTTACACTTTGCAAAATAGTATGTGGCCCCTAATTAGTACTTCTTCCTTCTTCATGAAACTAATTCATAGAATGTAAAATTCACAATATTAGTGAATATTAGTTTTTCTAATATAACCATTAATCATTCTACCTTCGACATCATACATGTGTTATTCAATCACCTTTTTAAAACACAATGACCATTTTCACTGATTTGGGGTTCCTCAAAATGCATGGGAAAATCAGAAAAAATGCATGTATTGAATCGTGTTTCTCATATGGTTTCATGGATACAAGTTCATCTCGAAAATCATGACTGCGTGGTTCAAATATCATGAGGACCATGAGATTATTATTCTTCACACAAATGAAGTTGTTTTCTGCAACTATGTGTTTTTGTTTTCACTTTTGATTTAACTAAAAGGGGAGCTTTGTGGTCATTAATCATGGTTGTGGGTGGTCATTTAGGATGTAAGATAGTATGACTTCATTTTACTTGATATATCTAATATTATTATTGATTTATGTTCAATTTGATTATCTTTAACAAGTGATGTTATTTAATAAGTTGTTATTAATGGTTGTAATAATGACAATATGGTATAAGGGTTCATATGGTGTGCATAAGGGTTCACATGGTGTGTATAACGGTTGACATGGTATCAGTGAACTCAAGTCATATTTAGTTTTTTGGTTTACACATTAGTTCCCTTTTTCTAATTAATTACATATTTGTTTTCAAAAGTAGGAAATGCATCCAATTAAAGAGTGACGAAGGAAAAAAAATGATGGAGAACAATCGTCGGATGGCGGAGATGGGTGTTCCACCATTAGTGCCTACAGTGAGTACTTTATTTCAAATATATATATTTAAAGAATATATAATGTCATGTGATTAATTTTTTTGTAAATATTTTTGTAGGATCCACCAATACGTCGATAGTTATTCGACGAGGAGCCTAGTACTGGTCCTAGTACTCAGGCCGATGGTACGAGGAGGGTTCGTACCAGAGGTGGACGATCAACTGCGCGTGCCCGACTAGACCCTGCCCCTCCCACTGACATGTCATCCTTCCCACATTCTGATCCCAGTGTGTCGTTAGGGACACATGGGATATTTAGGTCTCCCATGTTTTCGTTACCTTCTACATCTTCTGCCCCATCATTTTCACATCCCATGATGATTCCCACTCCCTAGTCAGAATCTGGTCATACTATTGTCCCATATTCTTTTCCTTCTACTTCTGTCTCTCTGAGCTTCTCTATTCCATCGTCTTCAACTCCTGTTCCACAACAGGGTGTTCCATCAGTTTCTGTGGATCCGACGGTGCTCAGCGATCAGACTGGTGTAGGTATATTTATAAAACCCTAACAAATTTTTATAGAAATATTTATTTTCATTATAACATGTTTTGATAAAATATTTGTTTTTCTTTCATGACAGATACATCTACTGACAGGAGGTAGGGTGGGGGCGTACACGCATGTGTTCGGTGTGGAACCGCCACACACAGGTTATAGTGGATTACAATGAGGACAACCAAATAATTGAGAAATCAGGGCAGCAATGTCGGAGTTTTTTGGAGACACTTTCCAAATACTTCGACATCATTCATGTCATCCCTCTGTCATGGAGACATTTGCCACATGAGGTCAAGGATAGAGCTTGGGCAGAGATATGGTTAAAAAAATCTGTTGTATTTAATTCCATGAATTATTTTTGTATTTATATGAATTAATATTTTGATGTCAGCTTCGATTTAATTTTCCAGATGGTGAGGGTGCTCGAGCGGAACGTCTAAAGGATTTATGTGAGATTTGGAGAGCCTACAATCATGAGTTTTATATTGGCTGTCGTGCTAGAGTTGGCACTGAGTTAGAGGCAGTACCAGTTGTGGATGATTATCCTATAGAGCAGTATCTTCAGATGATTACTCATTGGATGAGTACCCAGTTTAAGGTATGAATTACATTTGAGGTATTTAAATAATAACTTTCATGTTTTGCATTAATATTATCCTTTAAATTATCGAATTTTATTTAGGAATCATCTGGAAAAAATAAAAAAAACATTGATGCAAAAAAATACCTCCATACACTAGGACGTACGACGATGTCGGATCATGAGAGGAAGCAGGTATGAAAATTTTTTATAAGCTTTATTTTACAACTTAAATTTTATTTTGTTTTCTCAATTATTTAATAATTTGCTAAATTTTTCATATAACTTTAGTTTTCAATGTCATTGTAGAGGCAAATACAGAATATTGAAGGACGTGTGCCTCAAGAAAAACTGTTTTGCTCGAGTAGACGGAAAAAGGATGGAAGTGTCGTCAACGAAGAGACTCAGCAGCAGATTGTAAGTTTTAATCTGTTGATTTTATATTTTAATATCTATTTTTTAACTTAATAATATATTTATATTTGTAACAGGTTACTTTAGAGGCCCTCGATGCCCAAAAACCAGACAATTTTGGGCCAACAGATCACTTACATCAGGTGTTGGAAGAGGAGCATCCTGGCAGAGTACGCTGTCGACCTAGGATAGCCCCAACGAGGTATTGGCCCTCCTCAGGTACGAGTTGTAGTGCCACCGAGCTGCAGCAAGTTAGGGAACAGGCCGAACAGGCTGAGAAAAGGTCCACAAAGACAGCAGAACAGTCTGCTAGGGAAAATAGTGTGTTTATGAAATTTATTGAAGTTCTACGTCCAACACTTCCAGCAGAGGCCAGCCCAACTTTTGATGGGTATATTTCATCGATACGTTCTATATGTGGTGCACCAAGTGGTAGTTCTAGTGGTGGTCAGGACAATGTCCATCTTGACGATGATGATGGAGAGGAGTCTGATACGGAAGAGGAGGGAGAGGAGGAGGGCGAGGGCGAGGAGGAGGGCACTGAGGAGGGCGAGGGCGATGATGGGGACGAGGAAGAGGGTGATGATGATGGTGATGATGGTGATGGTGATGTGGGAAAAATTGATCCATTACATTTTTGACTAATATTATTGAGATTTGATATTTAATCTATTCTAGTTGTTGGTTTTATCTAGACTCGTAGTATAGTATTGGAGTTGAGTTATTTTTATATATTATCTATTTTTAAGGATGTTGTTGTCTTTTAGTGGTTGTGTGTTTAGAAACCCCCCTACTTCTTGGACCCTGTACAACCCCCCCACCATCCTCCTTGGACCCCAGACACCCCCCGGACAGCCCCCGGACAGCCCCCCGAACAGCCCCTCGGACAGCCCCCCCACCCTCCTCCCTGGACCCCGGACAGCCCCCCGGATAGCCCCCCAGACAGCCCCCCAGACATCCCCCCCACCCTCCTCCTTGGACCCCATAAAACCCCTTGAACACCCCTCGGACAGTCCTTGGTCCCCGAACATCCCCCCAGACACCCACCGGACAGCCCCCCGGACAGCCCCGCCGGACAGCCCCCCCACCCTCCTTGATTCCATTTACTACTAGAAAATCTATAATATATATTTTATTTATTTTCATCATGATAATCAATGTAAATCACATTTACACATCTAATCAATATCAAAGATTCTTGGTATGTTATAAAAGATATGTATTCATTGGGCATGACATTGTTAGCTCTGAAATGTTTCATAGCATGATAAACTAAAATCTAATCCATACTAAGAATGATATAAAAATATTCTATATGAATTTCCACAAGATTTTAAGTAAATATCATTCCACTAATAGACACATGAGGATTCTCATAAAATGAACAACATTTTAAGTACATACGGAAAACCGACCAAACGCATTCGGTTTCTATTGAAAATTTCGTAGAATGGTCCATGGGTCATATGTGATGTGTACTAATCAACCCTTCCTCAATCTGAGATGCGGTGTGGCCGGCACCACTCAAAGTTTCTGTCTTTTGTTTCAAAATGACGTCATTTTAAGTGAAAAACATCAACTAGCATACGGAAAACCGACCAAAAGCATTCAGATTGTGTTCATCCTTTAGCACAACGATCCATGGGTCATATGTGATGTGTATGAGTCAACCCCGCCTCAATCCGAGGCATGGTGTGGCCGGCACCATTCAGAGTGTCTCTCTTTTATTTAAAATGGACAGGATTATAAGTGAAAAGAACAACTGACATACGAAAAAACAACCAAACGCATTCGAAATGTGTTGATGCTTTAGGAAAAAGATCCATGGGTCATATGTGATGTGTACGAGTCAACCCTACCTTAATCTGAGGCACGGTGTGGCCGATATCACTCTAAGTGGCTCCCTTTTGTTTAAAATGGACAATATTTTAAGTACATATGGAAAACTGACCAAACGCATTCAGTTTCCATTGAAACTTTAGGAGAACTATCCATGGGTCATATGTGATGTGTACGAATCAACCTCGCCTCAATCTAAGACGCGGTGTGGCTGGCACCACTCAAAGTGTCTGTCATTTGTTTCAAAATGATGTTATTTTAATTGAAAAACATCAAATGGTATACAGAAAACTGACCAAACGCATTTGGATTGTGTCGATACTTTAGCACAACGATCCACGGGTCATATGTGGCATGTACAAGTCAACCCCTCCTCAATCCAAGGCGCGGTGTGGCCAACGCCATTCACAGTGTCTCTCTTTTGTTTAAAATGGACTGGATTATAAGTGAAAAGAACAACTGACATACGGAAAACCGACCAAACGCATTCGAAATGTTTTTATGCTTTAGGAAAACGATCCATGGGTCATATGTGACGTGTAAGAGTAAACCCCGCCTTAATCTGAGGCACGGTGTGGCCGGGATCACTCTAAGTGGCTCTCTTTTGTTTAAAATAGACAATATTTTAAGTACATACGGAAAAATGACCAAACGAATTCAGTTTCCATTGAAACTTTAGGAGAACAATACATGGGTCATATTTGATGTGTACGAATCAACCCCGCCTCAATCTGAGATGCGGTGTGGCTGGCACCACTCAAAGTGTCTGTCTTTTGTTTCAAAAGGGCGTCATTTTAAGTGAAAAACATCAACTGGCATACGGAAAACCGACCAAACGCATTAGTATTATGTCGACACTTTAGCACAACAATCCACAGGTCATATGTGATGTGTACGAGTCAACCCTGCCTCAATCTGAGGCACGGTGTTGCCGACACCATTCACAGTCTCGCTTTTGTTTAAAATGGACAGGATTATAAGTGAAAAGAACAACTGACATACGGAAAACCGACCAAACGCATTATAAATGTGTTTATTCTTTAGTAAAATGATCCATGGGTCATATGTGATATGTACAAGTCAACCCAGCCTTAATCTGAGGCACGGTGTGGCCGGGATCACTCTAAGTGGCTCTCTTTTGTTTAAAATGGACAGCATTTTAAGTACATACGGAAAACTGACCAAACGCATTCGGTTTCAATTGAAACTTTAGGATAACTATACATGGGTCATATGTGACGTGTACGAGTCAACCCCACCTCAATCCAAGGCATGGTGTGGCTGACACCATTCAAAGTGTCTCTCTTTTGTTTAAAATGGACAGGATTATAAGTGAAAAGAACAACTGACATACGAAAAACCGACCAAACGCATTCGAAATGTGTTGATGCTTTAGCACAATGATCCTAGGGTCATATGTGATGTGTACGATTTAACCCCGCCTCAATACGAGGCGCGGTGTGGCTGACACCATTCACAGTTTCTCTCTTTTGTTTAAAATGGACAGGATTATAAGTGAAAAGAACAACTGACATACGGAAAACCGACCAAATGCATTAGAAATGTGTTTATGCTTTAGTAAAAAGATCTATGGGTCATATGTAAAGTTTAAGAGTCAACCCCACCTTAATCTGAGGCACGGTATGGTCAGGATCACTCTAAGTGGCTCTCTTTTGTTTAAAATGGACAGTATTTTAAGTACATACGGAAAATCAACCAAACGCATTCAGTTTCCGTTAAAAATTTAGGAGAAAGATCCATGGGTCAGATGTGACGTGTACGTATCAACCCCGCCTCAATCTGAGACGCAGTGTGGCCGGCACCACTCAAAGTGTCTATCTTTTGTTTCAAAAGGGCGTCATTTTAAGTGAAAAACATCAATTGGCATACGGAAAACCGACCAAACGCATTCGGATTGTGTAGATACTTTAGCACAATGATCCACAGGTCATATGTGACGTTTACAAGTCAACCCCGCCTCAATCCGAGGTGTAGTGTGGCTGACACCATTCACAGTCTCTCTTTTGTTTAAAATGGACAAGATTATAAGTGAAAAGAACAACTGACATACGGAAAACCAACCAAACGCATTTGAAATGTGTTGATGCTTTCGGAAAACGATCCATGGGTCATATGTGACATGTACGAGTCAACCCTGCCTTAATCTGAGGCACGGTGTGGCCTGGATCACTCTAAGTGGCTCTCTTTTGTTTAAAATGGACAGCATTTTAAGTACATAAGGAAAACCAACCAAACGCATTCGGTTTCCGTTGAAACTTTAGGATAATGATCCATGGGTCATATGGGACGTGTACGAGTCCCCCACCTCAATCCAAGGCACGGTGTGGCTGACACCATTCAAAGTGTCTCTTTTTTGTTTAAAATGGACAGGATTATAAGTGAAAAGAACAACTAACATACAAAAAACTGACCAAACACATTCGAAATGTGTTGATGCTTTAGGAAAATGATTCATGGGTCATATGTGACGTGTACGAGTCAACTGCACCTCAATCCGAGGTGCGGTGTGGCCGACCCCATTCACAGTGTCTCTCTTTTGTTTAAAATGGACAGGATTATAAGTCAAAAGAACAACTGACATACGGAAAACTGACCAAATGCATTTGAAATGTGTTGATGCTTTAGGAAAACGATCCATGGGTCATATGTGACGTGTACAAGTCAACCCCACCTTAATCTGAGGCACGGTGTGGCCGGGATCACTCTAAGTGGATCTCTTTTGTTTAAAATGGACAGGATTTTAAGTACATATGGAAAATAGACCAAACGCATTCGGTTTCCATTGAAACTTTAGGAGAACGATCCATGGGTCATATGTGACGTGTACGAATCAACCCCGCCTTGATCTGAGATGAGGTGTGGCTGGCACCACTCAAAGTGTCTGTCTTTTATTTCAAAAGGACGTCATTTTAAGTGAAAAACATCAACTGGCATACGAAAAACCGACCAAACGCTTTCGGATTGTGTCGATCCTTTAGCACAATGATGCATGGGTCATATGTGATGTGTATGAGTCAACCCGGCCTTAATCCGAGTCACAGTATGGCCGACACTATTCACAGTGTCTCTCTTTTGTTTAAATTGGACAGAATTATAAGTGAAAAGAACAACTGACAGACGAAAAACTGACCAAACGCATTAGAAATGTGTTAATGCTTTAGAAAAATAATCCATGGGTCATATGTGACCTGTACGAGCCAACCCAGGATCAATCTGAGTCACAGTGTGGCCAGGATCACTCTAAGTGTCTCTATTTTGTTTAAAATGGACAACATTTTAAGTACATACAGAAAACCAACCAAACGCTTTTGGTTTCTTTTGAAACTTTAGGAGAATGATCCATGGGTCATATGTGACGTGTACAAATCAACCCCGCCTCAATATGAGATGTGGTGTGGATGGAACCACTCAAATTTTTTGTCTTTTGTTTCAAAAGGACGTCATTTTAATTGAAAAACATCAACTGGCATACGGAAAACCGACCAAACACATTCGGATTATGTCAATACTTTAGCACAACGATCCATGGGTCATATCTGACAAGTTCGAGTCAACCCCACCTCAATACGAGGCGTGGTGTGGCCGACAGTACTCTAATTGTGTCTCTTTTGTTTAAAATGGACAGGATTATAAGGGAAAAGAACAATTGGCATAAGGAAAACCGACCAAACGCATTCGTAATGTGTTGATAATTTATCACAACGATCCATGGGTCATATGTGACCTGTACGAGCCAATATGAGCTCAATCTGAGTCGCGGTGTGGCCGGGATCAGTCTAAGTTTCTCTCTTTTGTTTAAAATGGAAAACATTTTAAGTACATATGGAAAACCGAACAAACAGATTTGGTTTCCATTGAAACTTTAGGATAACGATCCATTGGTCATATGTGATGTGTACGAATCAACCCCGCCTCAATCTGAGATGCGGTGTGGCCGGCACCACTCAAAGTATCTGTCTTTTGTTTCAAAAGGACATCATTTTAATTGAAAGACATCAACTGGCATACAGAAAACCGAGAAAACGCTTTTGGAATATGTTGATACTTTAGTAAAATGATCTATGGGTCATTTGTGATGAGTGCGAGTTAACCTCACCTCAATCCGAGGCATGGTGTGGCGGGATCACTCCTTGTGTATGTATTTTGTTTAAAATGGACAGGATTATAAGTGAAAAGAATAATTGACATACGAAAAACCGACCAAACACATTTGAAATGTGTTGATGCTTTAGGACAACAATCCATGGGTCATATGTGACATGTACGAGTCAACCCTGCCTTAATCTGAGGCACAGTGTGGCCGGAATCACTCTAAGTGGCTCTCTTTTGTTTAAAATGGACAACATTTTATGTACATACGGAAAACCGACCAAACGGATTCTTATTATGTTGATACTTTAGCACAATGATACATGGGTCATATGTGATGTGTATGAGTCAACCCCGCCTCAATCTGAGGTGCAGTGAGGCCGACACTATTCATAGTGTCTCTCTTTTGTTTAAAATGGACAGGATTATAAGTGAAAAGATCAACTGGCATATGAAAAACTGACCAAACACATTCAAAATGTGTTGATGCTTTAGTAAAACTATTCATGGGTCATATGTGACGTGTATGATTCAACCCCACCTCAATCCGAGGCATGTTGTGGCTGACACCATTCACAGTTTCTCTCTTTTGTTTAAAATGGACAGGATTATAAGTGAAAAGAACAACTGACATACGAAAAACCGACCAAACGCATTCGGATTGTGTTGATGCTTTAGGTAAATGATTCATGGGTCATATGTGACGTGTACGAGTCAACCTGAGCTCAATTCGAGGCACGTTGTGGCCGAGATCACTCTAAGTGGCTCCCTTTTGTTTAAAATGGACAACATTTTAAGTACATACGGAAAACCGACCAAACACATTATTTTTCCATTTAAACTTTAGGAGAAAGATCCATGGGTCATATGTGACGTGTATGAATCAACCCCGCCTCAATCTGAGATGTGGTGTGGCCGACACTACTCAAAGTGTCTGTCTTTTGTTTCAAAAGGACGTCATTTTAAGTGAAAAACATCAACTGGCATACGGAAAACCGACCAAACACATTCTGATTGTGTATATACTTTATAAAAACGATCCATGGGTCATATCTAATGTGTATGAGTTAACCCCGCCTCAATTCGAGGTGTGGTGTGGCCGACACCATTCACAATGTCTCTCTTTTGTTTAAAATGGACAGGATTATAAGTGAAAAGAACAACTAAAATACAAAAAACTGACCAAACGCATTCGGATTGTGTTGATACTTTATTTCAATGATCAATGGGTCATATGTGACGTGTATGAGTCAACCTGGGCTCAATTTGAGGCACGGTGTGGCCGAGATCACTCTAAGTGGCTCCCTTTTGTTTAAAATGGACAACATTTTAAGTACATATGAAAAACCGACCAAACACATTCGGTTTCCATTGAAACTTTAGGAGAACAATCCATCGGTCATATGTGACATGTAAGAATCAACCCCACCTCAATCTGAGATGCGGTGTGGCCGAAACCTCTCAAAGTGTCTATCTTTTGTTTCAAAAGGACGTCATTTTAATTGAAAAACATCAACTGGCATGCGGAAAACCGACCAAACGCATTCGGATTGTGTCGATACTTTAGCACAATGATCCATGGTTCATATGTGATGTGTACGAGTCAACCCCACCTCAATTAGAGGTGCAGTGTGGCCAACACCATTCACAGTGTCTCTCTTTTTTTTAAAATGGACAGGATTATAAGTGAAAAGAACAACTGACATATGCAAAACTGACGAAACGCATTCTGATTGTGTTGATACTTTAGTTCAATGATCCATGGGTCATATGTGATGTGTAAGAATCAAACTGGTCTCAATTTAAGTCATGGTGTGTCCGAGATCACTCTAAGTGGCTCCCTTTTGTTTAAAATGGACAACATTTT
Source organism: Viscum album (assembly GCA_963277665.1). Lineage (NCBI taxonomy): Eukaryota > Viridiplantae > Streptophyta > Magnoliopsida > Santalales > Viscaceae > Viscum > Viscum album. The sequence continues at coordinate 831,026,423 of OY728120.1, forward strand.
AAGTACATACCGAAAACTGACCAAACGCATTCGGTTTCTATTGAAACTTTAGAAGAACAATCCATGGGTCATATGTGATGTGTAAGAATCAACCCCGCCTCAATCTGAGATGTAGTGTGGCCGACACCACTCAAAGTGTCTATCTTTTGTTTTAAAAGGATGTCATTTTAAGTGAAAAACATCAATTGGCATACGGAAAACCGACCAAATGCATTCGTATTGTGTCGATACTTTAGTACAACGGTCCATGGGTCATATGTGATGTTTAAGAGTCAACCCCGCCTCAATTTGAGGTGCGGTGTGGCTGACACCACTCTAACTGTGTCTCTTTTGTTTAAAATGGACAGGATTATAAGTGAAAAGAACAACTGGCATATGGAAAACCGACCAAACGCATTCAGAATCTATTGATAATTTATCACAATGATCCATGGGTCATATGTGACCTGTACGTGCCAACTCGGGCTCAATCCGAGTCTCTATGTGGCCGAGATCAGTCTATGTATCTCTCTTTTGTTTAAAATGGACAACATTTTAAGTACATACAGAAAACTAACCAAACGCATTCGGTTTCCATTGAAACTTTAGGAGAAAGATCCATGGGTCATATGTGACGTGTATGAATCAACCCCGCCTCAATCTGAGATGTGGTGTGGCCAGAACCACTCAAAGTGTCTGTCTTTTGTTTCAAAAGGACATCATTTTAAGTGAAAAACATCAACTGACATACGGAAAACCAAGAAAACGCTTTCGGAATATGTTGATACTTTAGGACAATGATCGATGGGTCATTTTTGATGTGTGTTAGTTAACCTTGCCTCAATCCAAGGCATGGTGTGGCCGGTATCACTCCAGGTGTATGTATTTTGTTTAAAATGGACATCATTTTTGGTAAAAATATATGGGATACAAAAAACCGATCAAATTATGAATTAAATTCTGGATTCCACATATAATTGTTATTTAAATTTTAAATTGAATTCTAAATGATTTATGTATGTTTATAATTAAGTTATGAGTTCTAATTTAATTATGGATGTGTATAGTTCCAGGATGCATTATATGTTAAATGTGTATGAATTTGTTCTCTATGTGTATGTGTTAGTTGGTTATTGCAGGTACAATAACTGTATATGTATGTGTTAGTTTATTTCAGGTACAATAATTGGATTGAAAATGGGAGGGAATGCACAAAATGAGGCCTGCTGTCCAAATTGCAGAGCTGCTGTGCAAATTGCAGGCTGCTGTGCAATTTGCACAGCATAGGCTATGCCAACGTTTCAAACCATTGGCATAGCATCTCTGATTCATTTTTTACCAACAGTTCAATGAACCGTTGGTAAAAAACCTTTCCCAACGGTTTCTAAACCGTTGGGAAAGAGGATAATCCTTGGGATTTCCCAACGGTTCAAGCCAAACCGTTGGGATAGGTTGGGCTTTCCCCACCCTATACCAATGGTTCACAGTAAACCATTGGGAAACACTTTCCCAATGGCTTACTTCCCTACGGTTTGCAGAACCTTTGGTATAAAATATACCAACGGTTCTGCAGCCTTTCCCAACGGTTCAGAACCGTTGGGAAAGACTGTATTTCTAGTAGTGATAGTAAACAGTAAAACGTTCACCCATCTAGTAGTGCAGCCACATATTCAGATCAAAGACCACTACTGTCAATTTCAAGTCATGGGTAGTGTAGTTCTTCTCATGTTGTATCAAATACCATGATCCATAGGTGATCATTGCTTGCTCCTACATTAGGACACAACCTAGTCTGGTCCATGATGTGTCACAATAGATTACATACCCAACACCCTCTTCTGGTAGTCTCAAGATGGGGGCACTCGTCAGCCTCTGCCTCAGCTCCTGAAAACTCCATTGGAACTTCTCCATCCACAAGAAAGGTTTCCCCCTTATTATTCAAAGATTACAAGGGTGCTTCTACCCTGGAGAAGTCAGGTATAAATCTCCGATAATACCTAACCAATCCCAGGAAACTCCACACCTTGGTCACACTCCTCAGTAGATCCTAAGAAATAACTACCTCTATCTTCGCTGGATCCACAACAACTCCAGCCTACGAGATAACATTCTCTAGGAAGTGGACTTCCCGTATCCAAAACTAAAACTTTGAGAGCTTTCCATAAAGTTTTTTCTCTCGGAGTGTGTCTAAAACTATCTGCAGGAGTGTGACGTGCTCCTCCTTCGGCGCCGAGTATATCAGGATGTCGTCAATAAAGACTACCACAAAGCGATCGAGGCAAGGATGAAATATCCTATTCATGGTCCCCATGAACACTTCTAGAGTGTTGGTCACACCAAAAGGCATCACCAAGAACTCATAGTGGCCATACCGGCATCTAAAATCCGTTTTCGGTACATCCTCATCTCATACCCTGAGCTGGTGATAACCTAATCTGAGGTCTATCTTAGAAAACCATCGAGCTTCCTCTAGCTGGTCAAAGATATCATCAATCCTCAGGAGTGGATACTTGTTCTTCACAGTCACCTAGTTCAGATGCCGATAGTCCACACAAAGCCTCAGACTCCCATCTACCTTCTTGGTGAACAAAATCGGGGATACCCATGGAGAAACATTGGGCCTTATGAACCCCTTCCTCTGTAAGTCCTCCAGATGTACCTGCAACTCACGAAGCTCTACAGAAGTTATCTGATATGCTAGAATATATATCAGTGTCATCCTGGGGTATAGTTCTATGTAGAAGTCTACCTCTCTGCAAGGAGGTAGTCCCGGAACATCATTAGGAAAGACATCAGCATACTGGTCCACCACTATAGGATAACTTGGACTCCTCACCTCAACTGATCTGAGGGTAAGGCTAGCCAACTGATGAGTGATTAGTTGTACCCTCCTATGAGAAATATCATCCTATGCTGTAAAGGTTTCCTTATCACCGGTGAAGGATAGCTTGATCTCATCCTTGTGGACACACCTCACTTTGCGCCTAAAACAATAGATCTGAGCATAGACTATGGATAGCCAATCCATACCCAAGATGACGTCGTAAGGCCTCGACGCTGCTACTAGGAGATCTCAGTCGAATCTCTCACCTCCTAGAGTGAGGACACACTGCCTGTATCAGTGTGTAATCATCGAATCTTCTTCCGTAGGGGTCTCTAATTGTAAGGATCGAGCCAACGGCTCTGTCGGAATCTCCAAGCTCTGAACGAGTGTCATGGCAATAAAAGATTGACTGATACTTGTGTCTATAAGTACTGAAGCTAGGGTGGAATAGACATAGATAGTACCTCTAATCATATCTGGAGTGTTGTGGTCATAGGCCCCTACTGCCTGTAGCTGTGATTTCCCCTATCCACCTACTCCTTGTGGTCGGGGTGGACCACCTGGGGGTGGTGGTGGTAGAGCCTTAAAATTTCATCCACCACCTTCTATATGACCTGTTCCTCTACCACGTTCACTACCCTATGAACCTCCTTGCTCGAATCTCTGCCTCTGCCTCGACGGTCCCTCGACCATCTGCTGATTGTCAGTATGGCGGGTCGGGCAGTCGTGAGCCATGTGGCCCTGCCCACCGTACGTGAACCACAGTCTGCTTCTTAGCTGACCCCCTCTGCCTCGCAAGCTCTACACCTCGGACCCTGTGTCTTAGGGTCATCCTCTGAAAGTTCTGGCCCGCTTGGACCTCTGCATCATCTTCCCACTGCCTGCTGTAGATGAATCAGTTACCTTTCACTCGGTGGTGGCTCTCACCGTCGGTTCCTGATCGACTAAGAAGTTATCCACCGATAATGCTTGCTCAAGCACTCCAACCTAAGTTGGGATATTCAACAATATCATCGACGCTATGATCTCTCACCGAAGACCCTTCTCAAAGGTCCGAGCCCTAAAGATTGGGTCTCGTACCATGTCAGTGGAGTAGCGCGATAGGTCAGTAAATCTTGCTGAGTACTGGGCCACTGATAGGCAGCCCTGATGTAAGTGTAGCAGCTCCTGGATATGCACTGAGTGTAAAGTCACTGGTATGAAATCCTCCCTAAAGAGGGTCTCAAAGTCCAACCAGAAAAGTATCGCATCATCATGCGTCTGGAGTGTCATAATCCACCATCTCCCTACTATTCCCTAAAAAATTCTAGTAACTAGGATCACCATCTACTCTAATGGTATCCCAACTAGGCAGAAAAATCTAACCACAACTTCCAGCCAGTCCTCAGCTGCCTGAGGATCTGTCTCGCCTCGAAACCTTGGAGGCCTATGTCTCTCGAACTCGTGAAACGCGCTTAGTCATCATGCACCGTCCGCTAGTGGGGATAGTGGCAACTGCTGCCCAACGGATGGTGGTGCTGCTAGTACACCACCCGAAGGTGCCAACATAGTAAGAGGTCTCTGCACCAAAGCCTCATCGTTCGGTGGGCCGTCATCGCGCACTCTCTCTAGAATCCTGGTTGGCTGTCTACACGGCAGCATCCTAAAAGGAAACAGGTGTTCCACGGTTAATAAGTTATACCTGGTGAGTTGACTCAAAAGAGAACAAGTAAAACATTTCCAAAACACACGCAATTAGTGTTTCTGTGCACTGAGTCGGAAATCAGAATTCAGGGTCCTGGTGTATGGATATATCGGTCGCCGCACCAACACAGGACTCTCCGAACTGAAAACCACACTCAATACACTTAACATTATTTCTCCATTGGAATGATTAGAGTCCTAGTTCTTTGGTATAACTAACTCCTCTAATACCACTTTTTCACGACCCATCCCCTGGGGCCTGCGTCGTGACTACCCCAAGCCCGCCTTCCATAGGCCAGGGGTTGGTGACTAGCACCAAAAAGGCGTATCCCCAAAACGAGAAGGAATTTCCTTTAAACCTATACAAACATCAGTCAAAGAACACAACAAGATGCAACCACGAAGTAAAACTGCAGTAGTAAAAGTGTCTACTGAAAGTAAAGGGGGTGGAATACAAGCCCAACTAAAAAGATAAAACTACAACTGAAAATAGAAAACAACTCCTGAGATCGTCTACCAAGGATCCTACTTGAAGGATAGGTATAGCTCGTCTCTATAGCTCTCTGCATCAATCGTCACTGTCGTCCGCCGTCAGGTCCTAGCTCCCTAAGTCTCAGTCAAGGCTTCCCGTCATCTGCACAATACACAACAAGGTGTGGGTGAAGCTCATGCAAGGGTGAGTATAACAATACCCAGTAGGGACCCCGAGACCCCTAAAGGTCTCTCAAAATTCCACTAAGGAAAAAAAAATCTTGATCTCAATCACAAAGTACAAAGCAAAAGACTCAGCTCAAACGAGGTATACAACTCAGAGTTCAGGAATGAATGTGATTAGTTTTAAGCTATATCATATTATTCCGTTAGGGAGTTTCCACAACTTAACCAAAAAAGAGTTGTTCCATTGTCGATCCACACAGGGTCATATATTGTTGATCTGCGATGGGCTGCTCGGAGGATGGTCCTTGTTGGGTTGCGCACTATAGATCCACATAGGGTCACTAGATTGTTGATCCACATAGGGTTTCTATGATGCTAATCCACACAAGGTCGTTACGATGATGATCCACATAGGTTCTCTAAGATGTTGATCCACACAAGGTCTCTAGGATACTAATACACACAGGTTCGCTACGATTCTGATCCACACAAGGTCGCTAGGATTCTGATCCACACAGGGTCACAACTCAAATGACAGCCAGCCACAGGATTCCCCACACCTGGTGCACTTGAGTTCTGTTGTATCTACTCCTCTGGTTATCGGTCATTCCTCAACTACCACAAAGTTCCAAAAAGGAGTAATCCAAATAACTTCCATGTTGTAAGGGTTCTAACGCAAAAGACAGCGCATTAATTGGATGCTCGTTCTGTGAGATATAGGTATTTTAGTGGTGAGGGCCCGGTAGGATTCGGGTATGATCCAACCCGGCCATACACCAACTTTCTCCAAAACTCAGGTGGAGTATCTCAAAAGAACCATCTCACTCCAAGGATCTCATCGTCGCAGACTTCTGATTCGCAAGATATGGCCTTTTAAGCGTATCTGGGCCCGAGAGGGGTCCGAGTCCGGTCTGACTCGGCCCGAACCAGCCTGGTTGGGCTGGGGCCGCTAGGTCGTGGTGGGCTCGGCCCGCTGGGCCTCGGACCGGACCGGCCAACTGGTTGGGTGCGGCCTAGTGCGCTGACACGGCTCTCCAATCGGGTGTCCGCCCACCTCCCCAAATGGCTCAAAGTGTCATTCGGCTCTTCAATCAGTGGTGCCATGTGGCGACGCCACATGGCCCGCGGAAGATCCACCGGTGTGGCACCGATGACCAGTGTTGGTGGTGAAGGCGATGGACCATGAAGCACCGAAAACCAGAACTGGTGGTGAAGGTGGTGGCCAGCGCTTGCTGACTGCGGAAGGGGGCGGCGGCCGGCGCTTGCTGGCTGCGGAAGGGGGCGGCGCTGCTGGGCGCCACGGTAGACCCGAAGGGGCGGCCAACACTCGGCCGACCGCGTTGGTGAGGCGGCGTGCCACAGTGAAGGTGTCACGGCATCGAAGCCACAGTGTAGGGGGACCCGCGCCCTATGAGTCTCTCGGAACACGTGGCGACGCTAATTGAAGAGTCGAATGACTCTTTGAGTCGTTCGGTGAGTTGGGCGGCCACCCTGCTAGTGAGCCACGCCAGTATACCAGGCCGTGTCGCCCGGTGGTCCGGTCCACCATGGCCCAGGCCAGTTCGGGCTGAGTCAGGTCAGACCCAGACTAGGTCGGTTCGGCCCAAGCTGGGTCAGGTCGGACTGGATCCGAAACCCTCTCAGGCCCAAATACGCTTAAAAGGTCGTATCTTGCGAACCAAACGTCTGTTTGATGAACCGTCTGCAGCACTGAGATCCTTGGAGTGAGATGGTATTTTTGAGATACTCCACCAAAGTTTTAGAGAAAGTTTGATTATGACTGGGTTGGATCGTTCCAAATCCAACCGTGCCCTCGGCACTAAAATGCCTATAACTCACAGATCGAGTGTCCGATTGACGCACTGTTTGTTACGTTGGAACCCTTACAACTTGGCAGTCCTTTGGGTTACTCCTTTGTGTAACTTCGTGGAAGTTAAGGCATGAAAAATAACTATAGGAGTAGATACTACAGAACTCAAGCGCACCGGGTGCGGGAACTCCTGTGGTTGGCTGGCATTTGAGTTACGACCCTTTGTGGATCAGCATCCTAGCGACCCTGTGTGGATCAGTATCATAGAGAATCTGTGTAGATCATCATCCTAGTGACCCTGTGTGGATCAGAAAATTAGATACTCTGTGTGGATCAGTATCATAGTGACCCTGTGTGGATCAGTATCATAGCGACCCTGTGTGAATCAGTAATCTTCCGACCCTATTTAAATCAATAGTGCGCGACCCGATGAGAACCAGCCTCCGAGCAGCCCATCACGGATCAGCGATATACGACCATGTGTGGATCGACAATGGAAAAAATCCTTCATGGTTAAGTTATGGAAACTCCCTAACGAAATAATATGATATAGATTAAGACTAATCATATTCATTCCTGAACTCTGAGTTGTATACTTGGTTTGAGCTGAGTCTTTTGCTTTGTGATTTGTGATTGAGATCAAGCTCTGTGGTTTTCCTTAGTGGAATTATGAGATACCTTTAGGGGTATCGGGGTCCCTACTATGTATTGTTATACTCACCCTTGAACGATCTTCACCCGCACCTTGTTGTGTCTTGTGCAGATGATGGGCAGCTGAGACTTGGGGAGCTAGGACCTAACAGTGGAAGGTGGTGAAGGTTGACACAGAGATCTATGGAGACAAGTTGTACCTACCCTTCAAGTAGGACCCTTGGTGGATGATCTCAGGAGTTGTTTTCTATTTTCAGTTGTAGTTGTATCTTTTCAGTTGGGCTTGTATTCTGACCCCTTTACTTTCAGTACACACTTTTACTACTGCAGTTTTACTTAGTGGTTACATCTAGTTGTGTTATTTGACTGTGTGTTTGTACAGGTTTAAAGGAAATGCCTTCCCATTTTAGGAATATTCCTTTTCGGTGCTATTTTCCAACCCCTGGCCTATGGAAGGCGGGCTTGGGGTAGTCACGGTGCAGGCCTCGGGGGACGGGTCGTGATAGTGATGGCCATGCAATGAATGTTCCAAGAGCTTGTTTGACATTATGAATATCTTCATCATAAATTGGAAAAGGTATCTCGGTGCTTGGCTCATGGTCTATGTTAATCAATAATTTGACATGAGTTGTTGGAAGTGGTCTGTTGTGTTGCATGTCATTCTGGATATTGAACACCATAGCCCTCGCTACAAGGCAATGGGTGGGTGTTGATAGATATAAATCACAGTCATTTTAACCCTATACAATATCAGTACAGGAAAGGTATCAGTGTCTATATGATTCAAAATTCACAGAAACTATTATTAGAACATTGATTACCTCAGATGAGAAAGGTTTTTGAGTGGAATGAATCACCTCAAATCTAGTGGGGGTGGGGCGGGATCTTCACGCGCTGGTTGTTCTTGAGTTGTTTCTTCTCTTTGCCCCCCCCCCCCCACCATCATATTTTCCATGAACTATCTCTACAATTCCATATGTTCTTCAAGGATAGATATTCTTTCTCTCATCATTTTGATTTTTTCACTTTGATACTCCTCATGTTTTTTTTTCTCAAAAAATGTTCGGGGTGTCACCCCAAAACTTGCACCTCTAACACAACCATACTTTTTTGGCTACTTCAAGGCCACGGAAAGTATGTCTGCATCCGGTTTGGGTGCTGCTGATTCCTGATACTATTTTAGATAGAAAATATAAAAAAAAATAAGTAATAATTGTTATGTAATATCAATTTAAAGCAAAGAAAATATTTTTTATGTCATACTTACACATGTTTCCCACACTTTTTGTGTGTTTTCATCTATTAGTATCTCATCTTTATTTATATGCACCTCTTTCCATAACACGTGGCGTGGGATGGAAGTGACATTGGATTTGGATTCATCAATCTTTATATAAATAGAGGAACATATTTATGGTGTTTTTTTATGTCACATAAAAGTATTACGGTAGATTTAAAATATGTACCAATTTTTTTTCAAGTGAAGCGTACCCCATTCTTACTTTACGATAGGGGTACGCTGGTTTTGCGGCTTGTTCCTTATTTTCAGCACTCAATTGTTTTTTCATAAATAAAATATTGTCAATCGAAGTGATGAATACATGTATCATCAAACAACGTATTACCAAACATAATGTACCTGAAAATAATGCTCCTCGTGATGGCTAGTAAATGCATCCCACACTCCTTGGGTTATCAGGTGTTCATAAATAGGAGGTGGGTGAAGGTTTATTTTCCCTTCAGCATCTTTAAGATAACATTTCATTAAAATTGTGAGAAAGACTCTGTGAATCCTTCCAGCAACCCTTAATATATATTCCTTGTGCGAGTAATAAACTATAAATGCACTCTACAAGGGATGATGAAGAGTAAGTCAATATTTCATTTTTTTTATTTTTTATTAAATTAAAGAAATGATATCATATTGTTATTGTAATATCTCCCCACATCAGTGTCTTAAGCCCGGTGACAACATGGTGCCACGATTGTACATCAATCATCATGCGTTTCCGAGTGAAAATTCTAATGTAACTACTGAATATGGCCTTTTTGGGGTTAACATGTTGGCCCTTCTTATTCCATCTGACGTCATATTTGATGTCTTTCGCTTTTTCCTTAAGGATTTTTGCTAACACCATCAAACTACAGTGCTCCTATTTTTTCTGCATCGCCAGTTTTTTGGTGCCTACCATTTCCTTGGTTTCAACATCATCAAAATATTACTTCAGAGTACTAGCATCAACATTTGCAGATGGTGGTTGTACCTTTGAAATGGGAGAAGCAGCAGCAACAGGTAAAGAAACTTTTTGGTCCTCCGCACTGCGAGCGGTATCAGGTTGATAGACCTATTGTGCCTCAGGATTGGGAGTATCATCATGTGTAGAATTCATTATTTGCATAAGTGGTTCAATATTCAATTTAGATTACATAAAATCAACATCTAACAAATAATAACATAAGGTAACATGATATATATTACAAAAAATACATATAACCTGATTATTGAGCTCTCTTTTTTTAAAAGGCTGAAGGTATTTGACCCCTCTATCAACTATCCAAATCCATTCATTTTGGTCTCCTATGACATAGAAAATGTCGTCTACATTGGGGCCACTGTGAAATGATTGTGATTTCTCAATTAAAGGGTCATACTCCGTTGAATTTTCATCTGACCCTTTAGTGGTTTTGGTAGATAAAAAAACAATTGACCAGTTTCAGTTTGTGGGATCTGGAACATAAAATACTTGTACTGCCTGTGATTCCATTATAAATGGTTCATCTTTGTAACCTTGTTGAAATAAACTTTCATGAATCCTAACTCATCTATTTAAACAACACTCTTATTATCAACCCACTTGCATTGAAAAATTAGCACTTGGAAGTTTGTATAATCCAACCCCCATATTTTTTTGATGATGCGAAAGTATGACATATTTGCATAAATTAAATTTATATCCTTAGCACCAAAAACATGTTTTTCTTTAACCACAAGTGTAACTATACTATTCTTTATGGTACTGTATCCATCATGTTCATTAGTATAGAATGTATAATTGTTAATTACATAAGCATTATAAGATAATACATACACACTTGGTCCTCTGGCTAGCCATCGAAGTCATTCTAAATTGAGTCTAGATTTTCATCTGACTCCTTAAATATATGGTCTTGAAACCATCCTATAAACCGTCTATTATGTGTATTTGATATCCATTTTTCATCCCTTTATAGATTCAAATGCCTAATAATTTATTTGTGGGTTTTGACATATGGGTCAACCTCCAAACTGTTATGAAAAATGTAAAGGTGGGTCTGCTTCTGGTCTGAAATATTGATTGTGACAACCTCTCTTTAAAAAATTCCTTCACCCACAAGACGCCTAGTGTGATGAGATTTCGATAGACCAATTCTTTCCACACTGGACAGTTATTTGGTTCAGAATTCAACGGATTCCTCAACAATATATCGCTCAGCAATACAACCCACTAGCCAACTTTGATTTTTGATATACTCTTTCAAAATATTTATATACCATTCAATGGGGTACATCCATCTATAATGCACAGGACCACATAGTTGAATCTCTCCCATTAAGTGAACCATCATATCAAAGAATTTCGGTGGGAAGAACATTTCTAATTCACATAATATGACGGAAATTTCTTTTTCCATACTCAAAAATTCTCCCAGGTCTATAACTTTTTTGCATATATCTTTGAAGAAAAAACAGAGCTTTGTTAACGTATAACAAACATTCTTGGGAAAAATGCAATTTAAATCTATAGAAATTAGATCTTGCATCAAAATGTGGCAGTCATGTGATTTCAGTCCCTTTAACTTTAAATCATTCATTGACATGATGTTCTTGATATTCGATGAATACCCATCTGAAACCTTTATATCATTTAAGAAGTTTCAAAACAGATATCTCTCCTTCCTGGAAAGAGTGTAAGCATCTGGAGGAAGAATATTCGTTTTTCACCCTTCATCGATGCCAACTCGTCTTGTATTCCCATGTAAACCATGTCTAACCTAGCCTTAATTCCATCCTTTGTTTTTTCAGGTGCATTTAGCAATGTGTCTATGACACTGTCAAATACATTTTTTTCAACACGCATAACATCAAGAAAGTGTCTAATGTACAGACAATTCCAGTATGGTAATTTAAAAAAAACTGATCACTTCTTCCAACTAGTTTTTGTAAGGTTTTTCAAAAATGGTTTACCAAAATTAGTGTCCACGTCTTTTGCTTTCTCAAACAGTTGATCACCAGTTAGTGGAGACAGTGTTGTACATTCTTCTGAACTTCCATCGAATGATATTGTCCAAGATCGGTACTTATGTCATTGGGGTATAAATCTTCGATGTCTTAGAAACACGGTTTTCGATGAATGTTTCAATGTAACTGACTGTGTACCTTGTTCACAGACTGGACACCCAAGAATTCCTTTAATGTTATATCCTTACAAATTCTCATAAGTAGGAAAGTCATTTATCATCCCGTATAACATGGCTCTCAATGTGAAATCTTCATTTCTATAAGCATCATACAACGTAACACCTAAATCCCACAATAATTTCAAATCTTCGATCAATGAAGCCAAATAAACATCAATATCATTACCCGATTGTTTTGGTCCTGATATAAGTATATATAGCATGATGTGTTTTCGTTTCATGCATAACCATGGTGGCAAGTTATAATTTACCAACATAATTGGCCATGTACTCTAAGTGATGCTTTTTTTAAAGGTTGGGGCTGAATCCTCATTTTATTATTAAAGCAAAGCAAAGACCTCTTTTGATTGGGTAGAGAGAAACTCACTACATAACCTGAAGGCCCTGTGGGTATGTAGCCCATTACATGGCCCGTAGGCCTGAACTTTTTGGCCCAAGGCCTATTCTGTGAATAGTTTTGCTACAGTACATGTCGTTGCTACTGTGACCGTCGCTATAGTACCCGTTGTTGCTACAGTGCCTCCACTGCTACAGTTCTACTACAGTATCATGCGCCCAATGGGGTTTGAACCCCCATTTTTCATATAGATAACGCAAGATGAAGATTTCTCGGCTCGTTTCTAAAATCAGGATACTCATGATCGATTCTCTTCCACTGAGGCGAGTCTGTCGGGTGGTGTAGTTTCTCATCTTTATTTCTTCGGTCTGTGTGCCACATTAATTGTCTTGCGGTCTCCTCACTTCCATATAGGCTCGTAGGCCTGAATTTTTTTGCCCAAGGCCTATTCTGTGAATAGTGTTGCTACAGTACCTGCCGCTGCTACAGTGTTCGTCGCTATAGTACCTGTTGTTGCTACAGTTCCTCCACTGCTACAGTATCGCTACAATATCATGCACCAAATGGGGTTTGAACCCCCATTTTTCATGTAGATAACGCAAGATGAAGATTTCTCGGCTCATTTCCAAAATCAGGATACTCATGATTGATTCTCTTCCACTGAGGCGAGTCTGTCGGGTGATGTAGTTTCTCATCTTTATTTCTTCGGTATGTGTGACACATCAATTGTCTTGCGGTCTCCTCACTTCCATATAGGCACCTAAACCTTGGAATGATTGGAAAGTACCATACAACTTTCATAGGACCAGATTCATCTTTCTTGTATCGAGAAGCACCATGCCCATGCCCATGCCCATGCCCATGCCCATGCAATATAAAGAAATTCTGCGTTCGGTGAGATTTGAACCCCTAACCTCTTGCATATTTTCCAAAGACTTTACCACTCCAGCAGGCTCGTCGTGTGGTTAATAAACAGAATTTAATATACTTATATATACTAATAGAAAAAAAAAATACATAACTAATAGATATAAACTCAATAATAATTAAACAATAAGAAATAATCAATAATTAATAATCAATAATTAATAATTAATCATTATTGATTTATTAGTTATTTATTGAGTTATTTATTTAATTATTATTATTTACTGTTTATTATAATAAATAACAAATAAATTATAATAATAAATACACAAATTATAAAATTATGAAAATAAAATAATAAAATAATAAAATTATGAAATTAAAATAATAAAATAATAAAATAATAATACAATAAATAATAAACAACAAATAGTAAACAATAAACAATAAATAATAAATAATAAATAATAAATAACAAACAATAAATAACAAATAATAAACAATAAACAATAAATAATAAATAATAAATAATAAATAATAAATAATAATAATAATAAAAATAATAATAAACAAATAATAAATAATAAATAATAAATAATAAATAATAAATAATAATAAATAATAAATAATAAACAATAAATAATAATAAATAATAAATAATAAACAATAAATATTAATAATTAATAATTAATAATTAATAATTAATAATTAATAATTAATAATAAATAATAAATAAATAAGAAATAATAAATAAAAAAATATTAAATATTAAATATTAAATAATAAATAACACATAATAAATAAATTATAATAAATAAATGTAAATAATAAATAAAAAATAAAAAATAAAAAACAATAATAGTAAATAATAAATGATAAATGATAAATAATAAATAATAAATAATAAATAATAAATAATAAATAATAAACAATAAACAATAAATAATAAACAATAAATAATAATAAATAATAATAAAGAATAATAAAGAATAATAAACAAATAATAAATAATAAATAATAAATAATAAATGATAAATAATAATAAATAATAAATAATAAATAATAAATAATAAATAATAATAAAGAATAAATAATAAACAATAAATAATAATAAATAACAAATAATAATTAATAATTAATAATTAATAATTAATAATTAATAAAAATAAATAATAAATAATAAATAAAAAACAAAAGACAGTAAATAATAATTAATAAATGATAAATAATAAATAACACAGAATAAATAATTATAAATAATAAATAATAATAATAAATAATAAATAATAAATAATAAATAATAAATAATAAACAATAAATAATAATAAATAATAATAATAAAATAATAAATAATAAATAATAAATAATAAATAATAAATAATAAATAATAATAAATAACAAATAATAAACAATAAATAATAATAAATAATAAATAATAAATAATAAATAATAAATAATAATAATTAACAATAATAATTAATATTTAATAATAAATAAATAATAAATAATAAATACTAAATAAAAAAATATTAAATATTAAATATTAAATATTAAATAATAAATAATAGATAACACATAATAAATAAATTATAATAAATAAATATAAATAATAAATTATAAATAATAAATAAAAAACAAAAAACAGTAAATAATAAATAATAAATAATAAATAATAAATAATAATAATAATAAATAACACATAATAAATAATTATAAATAAATAAATAATAAATAATAATAATAAATAATAATAATAATAAATAATAAATAATAAATAATAAATAATAAATAATAAATAATAATAATAATAATAAATAATAAATAAATAATAATAAATATATAATATATAATATATAATATATAATATATAATATATAATATGTAATATGTAATATGTAATATATAATATATAATATATAATAAATAAATTATTATTATTATTATTAATAAATAAAAAATAAAAAATAATATATAATATATAATATGTAATATGTAATATGTAATATATAATAAGTAATAAATAATAAATAAATATAAATATTGAATAATAAATATTAAATAATAGATATTAAATAATAAATAACCAGTAAAAAATAATAGATAATAAATAAATTAAAGTATATTATAAATAATAAATAATAAATAATAAATGAAACAAATGAAAAAGTATGAAAAGGCGTGATAAGGGATGAAAAATCATGAAAACACATGAAAACGGATGGAGAATCATGAAGAAGCATTAGAAAGCATGAGAACGCATAGAAACTCATGACAACTCTGGAAAACCCCTTAAGAATTCAACATAATCATCGTAATAACCCCCAAAAAACCATTGATAAAGATAACAAGTCAGGGAAACCCAAATAAATAGTAATAAATAGAACAACCATTAAAACCCGTCAAAATGGTCAGAAAGTGAAAAAAACATTGGACTCACATTAACGGAGATAACGTATGATCTGAGAGTCCGTTCCAGATCCATGATCAGTCAAATCAAAGATCCTGAAACGATCTTCGACCTGATAGGTGAAAGAGACCGAATGGACAGGCGGATTAGAAGTTACGACCGTTTTAAAAAAAAGCTGGTGGGGAACAGGTGCTAGAAACCAGACATCAAAAAACATAACAAACTCAATACCCACTAAAAGGACATAACTTATGATCCAGGAGTCCATGTGGGCGCTACGACTAGTCAAACTGAAGCCCATGAAACGAACTACGATCTGGAAGGCGTAGGAGTCTGAACGGACACACGGATCGAAAGTTAGGTCTATTTGAAGACAGGTTCAACGAGACACCGGTGACAAAAACAGGGTTTTGGAGGCCTTCGGAGGGGTTTGCGGGTCAAAAAACTCAACAGAATCTTTCTTATACTAAATTTTTATGTAGGTCTCTTCGTTGGCTTTGATTTGATATGTGGTAGAGCCCAAACGGACACCAGGAGCGAAAGTTATAGCCGTTTGAAGTTGGAGAACTTTTTTCAACTTTCTTATAACTCTCATATCTTTTGCACCTTAGACCATCTCAGGGTTTTGATTATATGTGCCTCTAGATCTCTTCATGAGCTTCGATATGACTGGTCGTGGCGCGCCAATGGACGCCCGGATCAAAAGTTATGGTCGTTTTAGTGATTTCAGGGTTTTTAATGTTTTTTTATTTTTTTCCTTTCATTTCGTGGCGGTTTTACCCAAACCGCCGTAATTTCGGGGCGGTTTTTTTAAAAAACCGCAGCTAATCCTCAAAAAAATTATAAAAATTATAAAAAAAATTAACACATTTGGCGGCGGTTTTTAAACCGCTGCGAAATGCCAGTTTTCCTTTAGTGATCCATATAGTATTTATTCATATCCATCCTATTTAATTCAGTGATATTAATATTTAACAAAATAAATAGACAAAACATTGATATAAAAATTAACCAAGGCTAAAAATAGTTATAAACTTTAAGTCTCCTTTGAAAACTATTTATAAATCACAGTTGAAATCCCATTAAAAAAAGCAACCATTTACACAAATTCCTCTTTAAAATAACACACCCTTTTTAAAATAACCCAATTAGTTTCAAACACTCTTTCTCAAAACCCCAATTCCTTTTATATAAAGAATTCAAGGAAACTTCATGGCCCAATAATATTAATCGTTTAAAATGAGCGACAACCCTCTATATTTTACAAATTTTCATTTAAAACTTCACACACCCCTTGTTAAAATGGAACAAGCATTACATACGCTTTCAAAACATTCACATCCCTTTATGAAATCCAATCAGGTGGGTTGAGAAACACTTCGCATGCAACCTAAGTCCATGCAAAGTTTTTAAATCATTTTAAAGTTATTTAAAACCAAAAAAGGTATGTTGAACACATTTTTTAAATACTTTTTTTAGTTTATTCCAATAACACCTCATAGAAAGCACCACTTTTTCCAAATCTAGGAAAGGATTTGGGGAGTTTCTCTTATGTGTTCTTAACTATCTGGACCCATAAGAAACCACATGACCATCATGGAGTGAAACTATTCAAATCCTGACTCCTAATACGTCACAATATAACCCATACTCATTACCCAACTCATTTATGGTTAAGATTAGTGTTTTCATCAATCTCCGATTAAGATCTTAGAAGGATCACTCATGAACATCTAAATACTCATATTGAGCTACACAACTTAGGTTAGGTCTCATATAATGTCATGCCTATTTCAATGGTATTATCATAGATGAAAATTTTAAGTTAGTAGTTCATCCCTATCTCATATAATTCAAACCTCATCTAAGAATCCTCTACCATCTCACATAGTCTTATCTACTACCATGCCTTATCCAGACTATCAATATAAGGAGTATAACTAGCCTATGGAAACTTAAGCATCGTTACAAAGGGTAGTGATTAAGAACCCACTCTAGACCAATCACCTGATTCCTAAAAAAATCAAAACTCGTTCTTACTAAAACGTCATAAAAGGAAAGTTAAAAGGGAATCAAAACCCAAATAATAACTCCAACATCAACACTAGTGACCCCTGGTAACTCGCCACATCCCATCGTCCATCCATGGACCAATCTGAGCATTAAGAAAAAAACAAAATAGAGCACTAAAAAAGGTGATATAAGAGCGTCATACACTCCTGTCCACCAGTTCATATGTAGGGTGTGAGCTAAAAATTCTTTGTATGATCTCATAAAGAATTCTCTTTGAATCCCTTCATAATACAGTTCATAAAGTGCTAGTTTGAACATAAGGTATAAAATATATTTTCACATGAATTATAAAACAAGTGTAAAAACAATAAACTTACATATTTCAAACAACCACCCTTTTTATAATATAAAAATAAGGATGACTAAAATTTTGAAATAAAAATATCAAAAAATGGAAAGAGGGCCTTTAAAACCATATAAGACATGTCAAATCACAATTTATCCCTCTTTTAGAACATTTTCTGAAAAACACTTTTTCCTAAATAACCACAATGAAAAGCCATTTTCTTAAAACTCATTTAACAAATAACCAAAAAATTTCCTTTTTAAATAAAAAATTTTAAAAATTTAAATAAACCTATTTGAAAGTAAAAAAATACACACTCGAAGTAAAACAATGATCATACACAGGCACTAAAGAAACAAGGAATCATAATCCAAAAAACAACCAAACGATGGTGCCATATAATCAAAAAAACTAGGGGAATACAATCCAACCAAGAAAATAAATCCTATAAAGTGTCCTAATAATGATGTAACCATCATGTGAAACTTCCTAAGACTGATGTATTTGGATCCTGAACTGGTGATGAGGAACCTAGGTCGATACTATTTAACTTGTCATATCCAAGTAGTCCTATAGAACTCACTAGGCTCTATCATGATTAGGGGATCAAAAGAAACCCCGGTCCCTTCCAGTAAATTCTAGGGACACTGAAACATCTCAGAAACTCACTCAACCTAACTAGGTCCTTACACTAGGCATCGCACTCCACACTAAGGATTTCACTTATCTGGATCCCTACCAGCCTCCTAGGACACCCATGACATTTCAATATTGGAAGTGAGCAACCAATGAAATAATAGATCATCACATAAATATAATTTCAATAATTTGAAATTTAACATCACCCACCTCCTACACCCTCACAAGAAACAACCCCTTTCACATCCTTTTATAAGCTTCACAATAAGCATAAGAATATAAAGAATCCCTCATGGGGTCACGAGCCACAACAGGAACAATAAATGCATGGAGCTCAATTGAGGGTCTCCCATATTTATAAAATAACTTCCTTTAAATTACCAACTAGGATTTTACAAATGTGCTCGAGAAGCCAATCCATTTTCACCCCATTTGAGAACAACATTTCAAATTTCATCCAAAACCCATTTATCAAAATGCACTAGAAAGCCCATTTGGAAACCCAACCATAATCTATAAATAAATTTTTAAAATAATAAACCCTTTTATTTTTGAAGGAAATATGTGCTAAGAACCCTTTTATTAAGCTTCAAAATCCTTTTGAAAACATATTAATCCACCATGAGAGTTAAGGGTCTCAAAACCCTTTGAATATGTTGAAGGTCAATTCCATTTGTTTTGCAAGACATGACTTTAAAATATCATATATTCACTTTAAAGGAAAAAAAATTATGACCAAACTTTCAAAATATTTAAATTCCTTTAAAAATCCACTCGGGTCTTTTACAAAACACTTGGCATGTGACATAAGTCTATGTCAAGTCTTTAAACCATTTTCAAGCCAATTGAAACCCAACAAAGTCATAAAATAGGATTATAATTTCATAAGAAATCATTTAAAAACGTCCAAGAAATTTATAACATGTATTACAAGGGAGTTCCAAAGAAACACCTACCTCACTCAAGCAAAATCAAAGCTAAAACTTGTCGACATTAATGGAGAACACATAAATATGTCAAGTGACATACTACTCAACCCCTAACAACAAAAATCATCATCATTAAAAAGCAATTACACTATGCTCTAGTGACATCACACTTCAAATCCATAACCGAGTCACACAAAATCAAAGGAAAAAATATGAAGAGGAACACCAACCAACATGTAATTCATTTAGTGCGCAAACAATGACCACCAACGGCCACAATTTTCAGCATGGCATTTAGCCCATACAATTCACAGCAAACCAACAATACCAAACTATAATTACATGCGAACAAGAAGAAACAGATGACAAAGAGGAGAAAACTCACCGCGGAGGTGTGGTTCAGCGCGCGGCGGAGGTGCGTTCGCGGTGGAGGAGAGGCGCGCAACGGAGGAGAGGTGCTGGCAGAGGAGAGGCGCGCTGCGGAGGAGAGGCGCACAACGGAGGTGTGGAGCACGACGGAGGTGTGGCGCGCGGCGAAGGAGAGGCGCACAGCGTTCTGGTTCGCGCATGGCAGAGGTGTGGCGCGCGGCGGAGGAGAGGCGCACGGCAGTCTGGTTCACGGCGGAGGAGAGGCGCATGGTGGAGGTGTGGTTCACGGTAGAGGAGAGGCAGCGGGAGAAGAGGAGGAGGTGGCACAGCGGCGCCGATTGGCTTCCGCGAGAGCTTGAGGGGTGCGAGGAAGGAGGAGAAAGTTGGGGTTTTTTTATAAAACTCGGTAAACCTTTTATCAGTGCTAAAATAGAAAGCGCTGATAAAAAATGACCTTATCAGTGCTAAAAATATAGCACTGACAAAGACTCATTTTATAAACGTTTTTTTAGCGCTAATAAACATAGGCCTTTTTCAGCGCTAAAAAAACACTGATAAATATACAATGTTACTAATTTATTTTTATTATTATATATATTTATAATATTATATATATGATAAATATATATATATTTATTTATAATTGTAACTATATATATATATATATATATATATATATATATATATATATATATTTATTTATAAAATTATAATTTAAATATTTAAAAATTTATAAGAAATATACTTATTGTATTTAAATCATAGAAATATATATAATAAATATGTTAATTATATATATATTTATAAGATTATAGATATATATATAACTATATTTCTTCTAATTTTATAACTATTTATATTAATATTTATTTATTTTTAATTATAATTATAAATGAATATGTATTTATTTATTTAAATAATTAACAAATTATAACAAATTTATATTTATAATACTTATTATTTTATTAATATATTTGTTATAATTTTATATTTATTTAAATAAATAAATATTTATTTATAATTATAACTACTAAATAAATATATATTTATTTGTAATTTAAAATTATAATAAATATTTATTTATTTATAGTTGTAAGTATATATATATATATAATTATAAAATTATAACAAATATATTTATAATTTTATAAATATATATAATTAATATATTTATTATAATTTTTTAATTATTTAAATATATCTACATTTATTTAGAATTATATTTATAAATATTTGTATTTATTTATAAATATATTTATTTAATTATATATTTATAACTTTATAAGTAGTATAATAAAAATATTTATTATAATTTTATAATTATATACATATATTTATTTATTTATTGTTATAATTATAACTATAAATAAATATATTTATAAATATTTGTATATAATTATAAATATATATATAATTGTAATATATGTATTTATTGTAATTTTATAATTATTTAAATATATATAGTTATAATTATAATTAAAAATAAATATATTTTAAAAGTATTTATATATAATTAAAATTTAATAATTATAAATATAATAAATATATTTATTATTTAAATATATTTAATGTAATTTTATAAGTATTTTTTAGAACATAATAGTATATATGGGTAACATGTATCAATCATATATACATAGTAATAAAATATACATAATAAAAAACAAGTCATCAATGGACATCATGAATAATAACAAGGGTTTAATGTATAAATAATCATTCATGATGATACATAACATCTATGCATGCATGATCGATCAATATATTTATTGACCAAATTCATTGGAAATACATATATATATATATATATATAAAGTATTTATATATATAT
Organism: Viscum album; assembly: GCA_963277665.1. Lineage (NCBI taxonomy): Eukaryota > Viridiplantae > Streptophyta > Magnoliopsida > Santalales > Viscaceae > Viscum > Viscum album. Next base: position 831,048,223 of record OY728120.1, read on the forward strand.
TATAAATAAAATAAATATAACAAATATAATGAATATAATGAATATGATAAATCTAATAAATCTAATTAATCTAATTAATCTAATTTATATATTAATTATAAATAAAATAAATATATAATAAATATAACAAATATAATCAATCTAATCAATCTAATCAATCTAATAAATCTAATAAATATTATAAATCTAATAAATATATTCATTATTTAATGAAATTTATTATAATCTTATAATTATATATATATATATATATATATTAAATTATAATCTTAGAAATGCTTTTTTTAAACATTATATATAAAATTGAATTATTAAAAAATATATATTAACTATAAACATGCGTTTTTTATTTAATGTATATAAATAAACATTATTTTTGAATATAAATATAATATATTTTATTAAAAACTTTTATCACCTCTAAATTTAGCGCTGATAAATCTGTCCTTTATCAGTACTTTTTGCTAGCGCTGATAAAAGTCCATCATTTATCATCGCTTTCTGCTTAGCGCTGATAAAACCTAGCGCTATCTTTGCCCCGTTCTGTGGTGGTGTTCTTGGTTAGTACCCCCCTGTAGGCGACTGGGGTGGCAGGGGGATTGGGGTGTGGGGCGCCGATCGCAGGGCCGAGTCCCTGGACTGTGTTTTCTTGTAGCGTGTGTATCTAATGAAAGTTTTTTTATAAACCTCATGGTTAGTGTGGTATTGGTGTGTGATATGATTTTAAAACGATGAATTATTGATATACATGTATATTGAATGTATTGAAAGTAATTGCCTTTTTGTAGGTCAATCGCTCCATATTTTCCCTATTAAATCCATTTTTCTGAGGCTCTAAGGTGATTGCATAGATGTATTATTACTTATCTTACTAGCCATTTGTCTTGCCCTTTGGTTTTGAATGGGTGATTTCCAAATCTTCACATCACACTACTCCCTCGATTTGAAGGGTCGCACTAGAAAATGAAAATGAAAATTGTTTTGTTTTAACCAAACGCGCATTGTTTTACTTACTCAATTCATTGTTTTTTTATGGTATGTTTGAGTTCTGTGCATTTGATGAGTGTTGTATTGTTGCAGCTATAGAGAATCTAGGATTAAGTGAGCAGACGGACTCTTCTAAATTGTATCATCTTATTTCTTGTACAAATCATACTCAACTCATCAGGCATTTAATTTTGTACATCCTTTCTTTTTATTAGTCCTTTGACAGGAGAGTAAAAAATTGATAAGAGCATTAGATGACTCATTTTGTTTGCATTAAGTATAAATCTAATTCAAACTAACAAGATCTTTTATTTTTCTTTAGCTTTATTTCTCTTTGATAGGGCATAATTTTATCTCAATGTTGTGTATTATGTGTATATTGAGCTCGGATCATTAATATCTCAAATGTGGTTTTTTAAGCAAGAAACATTACTACATAAGAATAATAGATGATAATTGGCATGCATTTGAAAATTTGTATATATTTGGAAATCCAGGGTTTTTTTAAGAAACCGCGGTAGTAATTATATATAGTTTTTTTATAAAGCCTTTGAAAAACATTTGTTTTGTAGGAATTTTGTTGATGTCTTCGTTTCCTCGCCATCTAAACCGCGACATTAGGAAACACCCTCCTATTTGTTGGCCTAGATGACTGATGTGGTGGTGGCCATAAATCCAAGTGACTTGATGAGCTTTGTGTGCGGCCCTTTTTTTTCTATGTGAGGCCCTTATTTGTGAAGTTCTAGCAAATACTAGACTCCCTACCACATGTTGTGTCCAAAGATATGAGCATTTGCGTCATGGCATTGTGCATGCCATGAACTCAATGCTAGTGAACAACACGATGCCGGTGCAAGTTGATTTTTTTCTAAATTCATTGTTTTAACATTTTTTTTATTTGCATTGTTCATTTTCAACTTGCACTTGTGTTAGGGCGTGGGATTTGGGACTTTCGATTATGTGTTTTTTTCCTTGTTTGTTTTTTGGGTACACATTAATGGAAATGTTGGTGGAGACAATGATTAAATAAGGTGGTCATGTTTGTTTTGGATAATTCAAATTAATTTTATATTTATTATGTAATAATTACATTAGATGTATTTTATAAAATTATATCAGTAGATATAATATAATATTTTACTAACATGTTTTTATATATATAAAAAATACATTACAAAACGGATATAATCGTTGGTTTTGTTTAAAATGCCAGATAAATTGACATGGTTAATGATATTACCAACAAAAAATAAAGTGTTTGTGATACTATTATCAATAGATGAAATACAAAAAATAAAGTGTATGTGATACTATTATCAACGGATAAAATCTGTTGGTGAACATTTTGACTAACACATATATTTATCAGTTGATAGTATTATAATTATAGCAGGACTATTTTATCTGTCGCAGTAACATTTAGCGATAGAGTTTTTACCGACAGTTTTGTGATAGAGATATATATGTTGGTAAAACATTTTATTGACAGAAAATGTATCTTTACCAACAGATATGTTCATGTTGGAAAAACCTAAATATTTTGTAGTGATTTATATTGCCAAAACTTTGAAAAGGAAAATATCTTGTAAGATAATACTTAGAATCATAAAAAATTATACATGATAAGAAAAACTTCTCGAGTCAATAATAGATCATGACGATAATGTCTTACAAAATTAAGAGGAAAAAAAATGAGGCATTTTGCGTGATGATAGTAAGGGTTTTTCTTAGTCGCACATAACAATCAAGATGAACGGTAATTATATAAACTCTTTAGGCCATTTGTAACTGTATAATTAATTTAAAATTTAATTAGAGCGTCAACATTTTAAATTATAAATGATTGAGTAAAAAATGATGAATTTATATGAAAATTATGATATAATATCTAATTATAACTTTTTTTAATTTAATTTTGTTAGTGTAAATAATATTTATCAAAATACTGTTAAATTATAAATACCGTTGAAAATATAATTTAATAAGTGGCTCAAGTCGGGGGCTTTGTATGATTGTTTCACTTTTAGTGTATCAACGTCACCAAAAAAGTCACATGCTCTAATCCCAATGCGTAATGAAAATCTCAAGACACAAAAGTCATCATAAATAGGTTTTCTTTTTCCACCCACGAGCAGTGATGGAATATTTGCTAAAGGTATTATTAAAAAACCATGTCATCAATCCCTTTCCGGGCTTTTCTCACTTTGGAAAAAAATCGAAATCATTGTTCCAACGAATTCAAGAGTTTCAAGTGCGTTGGGATTTCACAAGATCCCTTCCTATTTTTAATTGAAAACAAAACTACAAAAAGGCACTTTAATCATATTTTTACTGAAAAAACGGCAGGAAGTTTAAGTGGTCACCCCAACCCCAAAAATATCATTTAAAAAATATATATTTTTCACAATTATAATAGAGTTCTGGTTGTAGATGTTTTTTTTATTTATACTCTATTTTGGAGCATACTTTACTCTCTTTTGAAGTTTTATATCGGAGATTCTTTGATGATCCAAGCCCACAAAGAAAGTTTCAACAACGTGAATAGCCACTAATGGAATTTTAGGATTTTAATGCGGTCTTTTTATTTTTAATATCATTCTATAAAATGATGTTATTGCAACAAAAATGATAAATATATTTTTAACATCGGTTTTTATAACCACCCACATAAATCATTCAGCACATTAATTATCACCACAATCAATGCAGTAAATGATGTAAAATATTTTTTTATTAATGTTTACCATGTCAATCATCTAATATAACCACTGTGCTAAACAAATTTCCACCTCATATGTATGAAATAATAAGCTAACAATATTAAGAGAAAAAATATTTTGCTTTAACGTCAATTAATAAAAAAAACTTATGTGATTTTTTTAAAATCAAATCCAACGCATTTCATTAAATGTTAACATCCTGAAGTACAAAACGTTGCAAATCCGTAGGAATACATCGCTTACAGATTTTGTCCTCTCATTCACCAGACGTGCAAGCTGATTATCAGCCCTCCAAACAAAGGAGAACTGAAAATCATCAAAGCCAACAAAAAGATCCAAAATATGATCAATGACAATTCCCAAAGATGAGAGATTTGTTCATTGATTCCTAGTGACTTTATTTATTATGTTCTGATAATTACAATTACACATCTTATTCAATGTTTGATTGTTTTAATATTATATTATTTGGTTATTTGTTATTATATTATTTATTATTTTATATGTGATTCATTGTTTCATATATTAATTGTTTAATTAATTAATTGTGTTTATGTTATATTATCTTTACATAAATTATATTTCATGCTCAGTAAGTTTTTATTTAAAGGGAATTATATTATGTATTATAGATTGTGTCTCACGTATTGGATTTTATTGGATTTTGACAAAGTAAATTATCTTATGTATTGCAAATTTCTTATAACTACACAAGGAGAAGCTTGAAAGTCACTCATTAATAAGGCTTGAAGGAACGAAGGTGCATAAGGATAACATAAGGATTCTTAAGCATTGCATAGGAATATTCAAATAATGCATTAGGAGATTCCGGCCGCAACACTCACTTGCTTAAGAATAGTCGTCGTGCGACTTGATGTTGTGTAGAATGAATCGATGAGTGCTACGTAAGGATAGACCAGTCTCAAGCAATATTGCACTGGAATAATTATACACTATGCATGGAGAAGTATTGCAGAATCGGTTCTCGAATCAAAATAGATTGAAACTGTAACGGTCTGAACCTTCCCAGCCCGTTAATTCGCACCATGAATCACTGGTTCACAGTGTGAATGATGTTTCATAGGGTGTCTTTGTGACTTAGGAGACCTAGTTCTTGGATTTTCTGCCCGAGTTTGATCCACGACATAAAATGTTATTCATGGCGTGAATGTTCTTGGTGGAGTTTATGGTGGTTCTGTCTTCGAATGTTTCACGACATGAAAGGTTTCATTCACACTACCATAGTTCGACCCTTTAACAACGCACAAAAAGGTATCTAACAGTGCTAAAAAACGTTGTTGTCCTCAACATCGTTAGGGGGGCTTTATCAGTGTTAGAAATAGCACTGATAATGACCCTACAGCTGCAGTGTGCTGTTGAAATTACATCACACTACAACAGTAAAATGAATACATAGGCCAAATTCACAATTTAATTGAAATAAAAAATACACCACAAATACCAAAAAAAGCCCACTATATTATAGACATTTCAAACAATATTTTATACGATTACATTAGCAATTATTATCACAAAAAATTCAAAAACATCAACATTTCATTGTTTTTTTGCACTCAAACCCCTCTCAAAAAATCCCGATCACGGTATCAGCTGCCGAATAAACCGCTCTAACGAGAACGAAAGAATTCACCTGTATAAGAAAACAATTCTTATATTAGTAATAATATAAAGAAATAAATTAAACATAATATGAAACAATAGATGAATAAAATGTTAATTTTAAATAAAATGACACACTTAGAGTCATTATGGTCACACCGTGCGTTGGATTGAGGTGGGGCTAATTCCTACACGTCACAAACGACTTATGAATCGTTGTCTTAAAGTATCGAAACAATCCGAATGTGTTTGCTCAGTTTTGAGTATGTCATTAGTCCTTTTTACTAAAATGTCATTTAAAACTAAAAAACACGCACTTTGGGTGATACCGGTCACATCGTGTGTCGGTTTGATATGATAGTAATTCCTACATGTCACAAATGACTTATGAATCATTTTTCTAAAGTATCAGGATAATTCAAGTGTGTTTGCTCATCTTTCAGTGAGCGACACACATTTTGAACTAAAATGTCAATTTTAGATTGATAACGGACATTTTGAGTCATACCAGACACACTGTGTATCAGATTGAAGTGTGGTTGATTCCTACATGTCACAAATGACATATAGATCGTTGTTTTAAAGTATCAAAACAATCTGAATGTGTTTGCATGGTTTTGAGTATGTCACTTGTCATTTTTACTAAAATATAAATTTTAAATAAAAGGGCACACATAGAGTCATACTGGTCACACCGTGCGCCAGATTGAGGTGGGGCTAATTCTTATACGTCACAAATGACATATGGATCATTTTTCTAAAGCATCAAAACAATCCGAATGCATTTTCTCAGTTTTGAGGATGTAACTTGTTTTTTTACTAAAATGTCATTTGAAACCGAAAACATGCACTTTGAGTGATACCAGTCACATTGTATGTCGGTTTGACGTGAGACTATTTTCTACACATCATAAATAACTTATGAATCATTTTCCTAAAGTATCAAGAAAATCTTATTGTGTTTTCTCAGTTTTCAACGAGTGACACACGTTTTGAACTAAAATGTTAATTTTAGACTAATAACGGACACTTTGAGTCATACCGGGAACAATGTGCATTAAATTGAGGTGTGACTTGTTCCTACATGTCGCAAATGACTTATGGATTTTTGTTCTATAGTATCAAAACAATCTGAATGCGTTTGATCGGTTTTGAGTACGTCACTTTTGTTTTTTTACTAAAATGTCATTTTAAACTCGAAACACGCACTTCGAATCATACTAGTCGCATCATGTGTCAGTCAGTCGTGAGACTAATTCCTACATGTGAAATATGACTTATGAATCATTTTTTCTAAAGTATCAAGACAATCCGAGTGTGTTTTCTTGGTTTTTAGTGAGTGACACATGTTTTGAACTAAAATGCCAATTTTAGAATGATAACAGACACTTTGAGTCATACCAGGCACACCGTGTATCAGATGAAGGTGCAGCTAATTCATACACATCAAAAATAACTTATGTATCATTTTCATAAAGTATCAAAACAATCTAAATGCATTTTCTTGGTTTTGAGTATGTCACTTGTCTTTTTTACAAAAATATCAATTTTAAATAAAAAGACACACTTGGAGCCATACCAGTCACACCATGCATCAAATTGAGGTGTGGATAATTCCTACATGTCACAAACGACTTGTGGATTCTAAAGTATCAAAACAATCTAAATGTTTTTTCTCAGTTTTGAGTACGTCACTTGTGTTTTTTACTAAAATGTCATTTTAAACTGGAAACACGCACTTTGAGTCATACCGGTCACATCGTGTGTCGGTTTGATGTGAAGACTAATTCTCACACGTCAAAAATGACTTATGAATCTTTCTTATAAATTATCAAGATAATCTGAGTGTGTTTTCTTGGTTTTCAGTGAGTGACACATGTTTTGAACTAAAATTTCAATTTTAGATTAATAACGAACACTTTGAGTAATACCGGGTACACCATATTTCAGATGGAGGTGAGACTGATTTCTATGCATAAAAAATGACTTATGGATTATTATCCTAAAATTTCAAAACAATCCAAATGTGTTTGCATGGTTTTGAGTATATCACTTTTCTTTTTTACTAAAATGTCAAATTTAAATAAAAAGACATACTTGGAGTCATACTGGTCACACCATAAGTCAGAATGAGGTGTAGATGATTCCTTCACATCAAAAATAACTTATGGATTGTTGTTTTAAAGTATCAAAACAATCCAAATGCAACATCTCATTACCACTTTATTAGGTACACCCTTAACCTCGTTGTGGTTTTCCCTTCCTTTGAGATTGAGAGGGTACCTATAATGGTGAAGTCAGAGATTTGTTAGACTTTCAACTTTAACCATATTTTTTTGTAGGATACAAAAGGATTTAACGTTGTGTAACTGGGCTACACGCCATGTAATGGTTGTCGGGTACAAGCTGTGAAAGGGGATTCATGCTGTGAAATTTTACACGTTGTGAAGAGTGGTTTCACATCATAAATTCTTTAAATAAAAGATTTTTAATCCGAGTTGATCGATTTTTCAGTGTAATTGTACACTGTAGATTTCACGGCGTGTAACTGTATTACACATCATGAAATGGCCCGCATACAATTTTTAAAAACAGGCGAGCGACTATTTTGGCTTCAGTTCTTTTCTTCAGGCCCTTAGCTCTCAACCTAGAGCTCTTCCAGACGATTTTGGGAGACTCTGCTTCATCTAGATCAATTCATTTGACGTTTGATCATCATTGGGGTTGCGGTGCATCTCTTCAGGTGAGTAATCTTTATGCTTCTTCGTTTCTCTTGATCATGGTGGCTCCCTAGGGTTGTGTTATTGGATCTGGTGGCCTAAGTTAGTGATTCTTTGCATATTCTTCTAGATCCTTTGGGAGATCTCATTTTGAAGGCCATTCTTTGGTTAGTTGTGGTGTAGCGAACATCTTTTCTTGAGGTATGTGGTGTTTTCTTCTTTCGTCGACCCCTTGTTTTCTAAGTTGGATCAATCTTGAGGTGTGGATTGGATTCTTGGGTATTCACTGGTGTCATTAGGTTTTCGTTGTTGGTGGATCCTATTGCGGGCATGTGCGACCCGAGCTTTGAGGTAGGTGGTTCCGTCTCTAGCCTATGATAATTAGCCTGATTGTTCTTGCTTTATAAATTGATTTATAAAATTGGCATGTTTTTTGTGTGTGTTGAAAAGGGCTTTTTGAAGAAAAATGGGTTTACCATAGTCTTTGATAAATGAAAATGAAATGGGTACTTTTGAAACATTGAAATTGATTTGTAAAAATGAGCACATGGGTTACCTTAGGTACTTAGGTGGAAGGTTTAGCTTGAGGTCATCGTCCATGTTTTGTGATTATCAGGAGGTTTGCACGTGGGGTTATCCTCTGTTTCCTAGGCTCGTTGATCTAGGGAATGGATATTGACATTGTCAAGGGGTTTACTCATGGGGTATTCCTCTACTTCCTAGGCATGTGTTCTAGGAACTGAATTGTGCGCTTGATTTATTGTGGTACGAGTAGTCTGCTAGTCTAACCTATAGTGTTCCTTGGTACTGATGTCTGTGTTGCTACTTCTGTTTTGTAATGTTTGGCTTTCTAAGTTAGCCTTGATATGCATGTTATACCTACTTTTGTTTAGAAGTGTGAAAAAGGGAAATGTTTACCATGTTTTCTATAAAACTGCTTTACTGCTTATCATGCCATGTTTTATTTAAAATAAGCATACAAGAATTGTTATAGAGAGACTCACTACAGGAAAATGGAATATTTGCGACGGGATCCCGTCGCAAAAGACCTTTTGCGACAGGGCTTCGTCGCAAATCGTCCGTTGCCGAAAACGGCGTCGCAAATAGGTGTTTTTGCGGCGGTCCCGTCACAAAAAGAATATTTGCGACGGTATTTTTTTCCCCGTCGTAAATGGGTTTTCATTTATATATAAAAAAGGTATTTGTGATGGGTCGTCGCAGATATATTAGTTGCGACGAGTTTCTGACCCGTCGCAAATGGGAAATCTAAAAAATATGTGCGATGGACCGTCGCAGAATTTTTTTTACGACGGGTATTCTTCCCGTCGCAAATGTTACAGTAATAAAATTTTTACGACGGGACACCCCGTCGCAAATATTCCCGTCGCAAATATTCCCGTTGCAAATACTAAAAAAAAATTAATACAAATCATATAATATTATATAAAAATAATAATAATATTAATAATATAAAAAATTCTATTATTACAATATAAATAAAAAAAATATAAAATATAATTATGAAATATTAATATAAAATAATAATAATATGAATATAAATAATATAACATAATATAATAATACTAATATTAATAATATAAAAAATTAATATAATATTATTATTATTAAATTATGTATATAATAATAATATTAATATTAATAATATAAAGAAATTATATTATTATAATATTAATAAAAAAAATATAATATAATTATGAAATATTAATATTAAAAAATAATAATAATATGAATATAAATAAAATAATATTATATATTATGAAATATTAATATCAAATAATAATAATAATAATATTAATAATATAAAAAATTAATATAATATTATTATTGTTAAAATAAACATACATATTTATGAAAAAATAATATTAATATTATTAATATTAATAAAATTATAAAATTATAAACTTATCAATATTAACAATAAATATAAAATATTAAAAGTAATATTACTAAAATAAGCAGACATTAAAAATAATACTAATAAGTAATAAAAAATAAAAAAAAAATAAAAACAAATTAAATCATGCAATATTCATACCAATATGAAAGAGGAATTGTAAATAGTTAATATGACAATAAACTACGAACTCAAATGTTTATTACATGTAAAAAAATCACTGGGGGTGGATAATCTGGAGGACCTGGAGGAGGTGGTGGAGAAAACTTCATCCCTAAACTATGAGTCAGACGACGCATATACTCCATCTGCTCCTGATGTTTCTCCTCATATCGACACCTCTCCTCATCCTACTACTGACGCATCTGCTCCTGCCATCGACGCATCTCCTCATCGTGCTGCTGACGCATCTGCTCCTGCCCCTGACGTAAATCCTCTATTAGCTGACTCTGAGCACGCAGTTGCTCCTGATACTGTGAGGCAGAAGATGATATCTCTCCACGAGCTCCTCTCGAACTGGACGCCGACATCGCAGCAGTACCATAATAGGCTGCAGGAGTCAAATGAGAGCTGATACCAACTACTCGGCCCTTTTCGAAGCCATACTGGGTCGCCTGCATCCATGTCGTCTCATCAAAATGGTGGGCACTAGTCTGATCACTCGTCTCGTCTTGACTCTCAGCATGTGTCTGAAAGGTCGCGACCTCATATGACTCATTAAGTTTCAATTAGAAATTAAAATAATGAAAAGATTATATGTATTTAATTTGTAAACTGAAAAGAAAATAATACTGACCACAATCTGACGCTGGCGGTCACCTCTAATCTCTCTAGTAGCCGGATCAGTGTACATCCTCCGATAAACGTCGTACGTCGTAATACCGGGCTGCTCAGCTTCCTATATGAATATAAAATAAATGTTTATATTTAAAGTTGTATAAAATATTAAAAAAAAGTACTTACCAGACGCTCTCTATGCGCACTGAATGTACGACTACCGGCTCGATGTGTCACCTCTTATCTCCCCCGATTCTCTCGACCCAATGCAGATCTCCTCTGAAACCCACCACCCAACCAGTGTGTACATAATCCATCACAAACGTGAGATGAAATGTACTCTGGTCGGTGGGCTCTACAGGACTCATCAAATTCTGTCACTCCGGCTTTCCTCACAGCCGTCTTTCTCAAATTATGCAAAAACTGACAGAAACGGTCACGCATAGACACCACCCATGCCGCGTGGATAGTGGCACGTATTCTCTCGTCGATGGGATACCATAAACTCTAATATAAAGTTATTAATGAATTAAATTTCAAAATAAATAATATTTAATTATGTACCAGCCAATGATCGAACATGGCGGCCTGCACATCAGCGGGAATCTGATCTCATGTGAGCCAGGGCTGAGAAAAATAATTGCGCAAGATAGCGCTCCCTTGTCCAATAGCTATATGCGTAAAACTGTGGAAAAAGAACAAATAACCAAACAATTAGAATATAAATAAATTATAATGAAAGATAACTAAAATACACAGGTTATCATACCACCGCGTGTGCGCATCGAATACAAGATGTGGACATCGCTCCGGGATAAGATCTGGAATCATTAGTCTGGCAAGACCACGCCCCCTCCGAGTGCTCCCTGTAGTGTCAATAGCCTGAGGGTCAGATGACTCTGGAACCTCATCATCCATAGGTAGATCAGCCTCCAGCAACTGACGAAACGTTTCTGAGTCCATCTGAAACATGAAATGATTGTTATTATCAAACATTTGAAAATAACTATTATGTATAGATATATATTTGTTATGATTCTAACTAGTATTTTACTATGTCAATGTTCATCTTCATCATCATCTTCATAGTTGTCAATATCAATGTCTTCATCTTCCTCATCAACATCATCAATTTCCATATTAGTTTCACTTTCATCATCTCTTGTCATTTCAAATTCAGTTGTAACATCATTGACAACATCGTCACCATTGACCCTTAACTGTGGGGTGTCATCCTCGATATTCATGTCTCTTTGTGAAAAAGATGTGTTTTGAGGAGTGTCCTGAAAAATTTTATTTCCTTGCACTTCAGTGGAACTACATTCAGTTTGAGTAAACTGATTTTCTCAAGATTTAACTTTTATTATACTCCACCAATCATCCAACTCTTTTGCAGTAGCACAATATTTTGCATAATAAATTTGATGTGCTTGATGAGCCAATAAAAATGGTTCATTTACTGCAATAAGACTTTTATGTTTAATATCAACAATTCCATGAGTCGGATGAATACGCAAGCCTCTCTCAGTATCCAGCCATCGACATTTAAACATTGTTACATAATTCTATCCCAAATAACACAGTTCAATAATTTTTTCAAGCATGCCGTAAAAGTCAACTTCAATATCTCTATGATGTGATCCCTTTAAACAAACACCACTATTCATTGTTTTCTTTGATTCCCCATATGCACGTGTATGAAAGCGATAACCATTCACCGCATATGCATTATAAGATTTAACCATTTTGGATGGTGAGCTACTCAATATACACAATCGACTATCAATCTTATCAGCATGTACATATACCTGAAAATTTGTAAAACATTTATCATTATTACAAGTAATAAATTGATTTTATATGTAAAACCAAAAAAGAATGTATGTTACCAGTTTTTGAAACCAGTAGGCAAAATTTTTTGCCGACGTTCTTCTAAGTCAGCTGCTGTAATTTGTGGAAATTGTTTCTTGATATGATCATCATATAACCTACAAATACAATATGATTAATTTACTGTAACAGAATCTATAGAATAAGGGATAGGAGCACTCACTGTAAAATTGGTGACATTTCTTCACAGTTGATTAGAACATATGTATGAGCTCTATGATGTTCATCATCTGAAATCCATCTATCATGAACTCCACCAAAGCCAAGTTTGGGATGATTGACAAATGATAATTGATTGTTCATATCATCATCAACATTCCGCTCGTTCCGGCCCATGCAGTTAAATTTTGAGGGATATTCAGATTCAAAATAATGAGAGCATAATAAAGCAATTTCCTCTTGCAAATATGCTTCAGCAATTGAGCCTTCAACTGATGTTTTGTTACGTACTTTTTTCTTCAATTTCTACATGCATCTATCAAATGGGTATATCCATCGAAACTGAACCGGACCTCCACATTTTGCTTCATGTGGCAAATGTAATATCAAATGTTCCATTGAGTCAAAGAAAGACGGCGAAAAGATTTTTTCCAGTTTGCATATAATTACAACAACAGCTTCTTCCAGTTTGCTTAGTGTATCGTAGTCTGTTGTCGCCGCACACATGTCTCAGAAAAAATATGATATATCTGTTATCGAATCCCAAATCTTAGAATTCAACAAACCTCTTAATCCAATAGGCATAAGTCTTTCCATTATAACATGACAGTCATGACTTTTTAATCCGGTAATATGACCATTTTTAACACATCTTCACAAGTTGGAAGCATAGCCATCTAGAAGTCTCAAATATGCAATCCATTGAAAAAATAATAAGCGACTCTCTTTGGTCAGTGTATAAGCTTCTTTTGGCTTCATTAATCTATGTGATCTGACATTTTCAAACAATTCAAGTTCCGGTCGCCTGCAAATTTGGGCAAGATCTAATCGTGCCTTTACATTATCTTTGGTTTTACCCGGTGTATCCAAAACTGTATGAAATAAATTATCAAAATAGTTCTTCGCAATATGCATGACATCCAATATGTGTCGGACCAACAAATCAGACCAATATGGTAGATTCCAAAAAATGCTCCATTTTGTCCAATTGTGTTCTTTCCCAAAGCCATGAATTTTCTGTTGGTTTATTGTCGGTCCAAAAGTGATGGAAGGTAATGAAAATACAACTAATTGTAACTCTGTACCTGAGATCATTTTTGGAGGTTCATCTCTTTCAATTCTGCCTTTTCTGAAATGATATTTATTCCTCCGAAAAGGATGATCGATTGGAAGAAATTTGCGATGACAGTCAAAATAACAAGGTTTTTTTTCCATTCATGAGAATAAATGCTTTGTTATCTCCCATACAGTAAGGATATGATTTTGGACCATGTGTACTCCAGCCAGATAACATGCCATATGCTGGGAAGTCACTAATTGTCCACATCAAAGCAGCTTTCATTACAAAATTCTGTTTCGCAGCAGCATCATATGTACCAACACCATGACTCCACAATAAATTTAACTCATCAATCAATGGTTTCAAATAAACATCAATATTCTTTTTCGGATGTCCTGGGATTAATAATGTCAAAAAGATATAAGGCTCTTTCATCAATATCCATGGAGGCAAATTGTACGGAGTTATAAAGACAGGCCAACGAGAATACTGACTACCAAAAGATCCAAATGGACAAAAACCGTCAGTAGAAAGACCCAATTGCACGTTCCGAGATTCTAAAGTAAAAGATGGATGCACTTGATCAAAATGTTTCCATGAATCACCATCAGATGGATGAATCAAGCTTTTACCATTTGAAATATTGGTTTTGTTCCATGACATCATTGTCGCTGTGTTCTGAGACATAAACGCTGCAACCTGGGTGTAAGCGGGAAATATCTCAACTGTTTTACAGGAATCAATCCAGACTTCCCTGATTGAGCTTCTTTATACCTCGATTGTACACATATGAGACAACTATCCAATGACTCATTTTCACCAGAATAAAAGATGCAGTCGTTTGAACATGCATGGATCTTCTGATAACTAAGGCCCAGATTACGAACCAGTCTCTTGCTCTCATAATAATTAGCAGGCAACACATTTCCTTCAGGTAACAGTGCTTTAACCAAAGAAAATATCTGATCAAAATAGTTATTTGACATTCCATTATCTGATTTAATAGCCATAAATTTTTCAACTGCTTCTAATTTGCTTATCTTACAACCAGGATATAATGCATCCTCAGCAGACCTGAACAACTCAGCAAATTCAGATGGTGCCAACTCGGGAGGTAAATCAACATCATCCTCGATTTCAGTTTGTTGAACGGATGACCCTGCAACATCATGTACTAAATTCTGAAACCGTGATGGATCCGAAATCAAATTATTAGTATCTTCTCTGGAACTGTGTTCACCATGTTGATACAAAAAAATATAATCTGATTGAAAACCATAACGCAAGAGATGTTTCCCAACGATGTCAAATGTTTCAAACATTCTCAAAGCACATTTTTTACAAGGATAATTAATTGTCCCTTCTGAAACAAATTCCGGGTTTGATGATGCAAATGATAAGAAAGCTTCAACACCATCAACATATACAGGATTTAAACTAGAACCGTTTGGATTTCTACGCTGATTTATCCAAGCATGATCATCTAATAATGATTGATGTCGATTTCCTTGTTCCATATTCATATATATGTTTCTACAAAATTTAAAACCATTACTGTTGTTAAATAATTTGATATAAGAAAAACAATATCCTAAAAAAGAGAAGATACATAATTACAGTTATTTCTTAGTAATTTTCAGCAGATTGGTGGCATCTCTTTTGCCTGACGACTCATCTCCTTGCAAGGAGATGAGTCGTCAGGGAAAAGAGCCTCTTTTGTCTGACGGCTCATATCTTTTTAACTTTCTCCTGACTGAAATCAGTATGAAAAACTTGCTCTCACATACGTTAGAGCACATTTTTCATACTGATTTTAGTGGGAGAAAGTAGCAAAGATATGAGATGTTGAACAAAAGGTAGTCGTCAATCCGCTGAAAATTGTGTCAATTTATAACCATGTACTCGAATTTATTTGATTTTTGATTAATTATTACTAATTATTACTAATTATTACAAATCTCAATATTTCCAACAGATTTTGCTCTATTCTTAACATGTTCAAATCTTAAAGGGTCGTTAATTTTCAGGTAATGCCCAATAAAAAGTTTGTGTCAGCCATGTCCAATGTAAACTCTATAATTGTCCTTACATTGTTGATCACCTCTCAAGTAGTGTTGCAATAGGACGACACAAGTAATTTCGTTCTCTTCTTTAAGAATCATTTCGCATGACCCTTTACATAGATCATTCTTCCTTGAAAAATTAAGAGAACTTCAGTATCTTTCCCTTAATTTTTCAAGAAAGAATGATCTATGTAAAAAGTCATGTGATATGATTCTTATAGATGAGAAAGACATGACTTGGTTTGTCATATTGCAACGCTACTTGCGAGGTGATCAACCAAGCAAGAAGAATTATAGAGTTTACAATAGACACGGTTGACGCAAACTTTTTATTGGGCATGACCTGAAAATTGGCGACCCTTTAAGATTTGAACATGTTAAGAATAAAGCAAAACTTGTTGAAAATATTGATAATTGTAATATTTTATAATTTTTTTATAATTTTAATAATATTAATATTTTTTTATAAATATTAAACATATAATAATAAAATATTTATATTATTAGTATTATTTAATTATTAATATTAGAGTAATATAATAATTTATATTATGTTACTATTTATGTTACTAATTATATTACTAATTATATTATTAATTAGTAATGCGAAGATATGCATATAGGTCGGGTGGTTAATCAATCATTGAATAGAAAAACAAACATGATTGACCGCTCATCTACCTCAATTTTCTTTTCATTTGTGTGTTGAGGTTGACAGGAAACTTCTACCTCCACATGTAATATTTGCTTTTACTGTCAAAATTATAAACCTCATCACCTTTATGCTGGCAAGGAGGTTGATAATTTTAACAGTAAAAGCAAATATTACATGTGGAGGCAGAAGTTTCCTGTCAAGCCTCAACACACAAATGAAAAGAAAATTGAGGTAGATGAGCGGTCAATCACACTTGCTAATTTTCCTAATTATTTTATTTTTAATTGTTTCCAATTGTTTTTAATTGTTTCCTAATTGTTTTTAATTGTTTCCTAATTGTTTTTAATTCTTTCCTAATTGTTTTTAATTGTTTCCTAATTGTTTGTAATTGTTTCCTAATTGTTTGTAATTGTTTCCTAATTGTTTGTAATTGTTTCCTAATTGTTTGTAATTGTTTCCTAATTGTTTGTAATTGTTTCCTAATTGTTTGTAATTGTTTCCTAATTGTTTGTAATTGTTTCCTAATTGTTTTTAATTGTTTCCTAATTGTTTTTAATTGTTTCCTAATTGTTTTTAATTGTTTCCTAATTGTTTTTAATTGTTTTTAATTGTTTCCTAATTGTTTTTAATTGTTTCCTAATTGTTTTTAATTGTTTCCTATTTTTTTTTAATTGTTTCCTAATTGTTTTTAATTGTTTCCTAATTGTTTTAATTGTTTCCTAATTGTTTTAATTGTTTCCTAATTGTTTTAATTGTTTCCTAATTGTTTTAATTGTTTCCTAATTGTTTTAATTGTTTCCTAATTATTTTTAATTGTTTCTTAATTTTTTTTAATTGTTTCCTAATTATTTTTAATTATTTCCTAATTATTTTTAATTGTTTCCTAATTATTTTTATCTGTTTCCTAATTATTTTTAATTGTTTCCTAATTATTTTAATTATTCTAATTATTTATAATCAATTAAATCTAATTATTTTCTAATTATTTGATGATTATTTTAATTAAATCTAATTATTTCTTAATTATTTAATAATTATATAATTATTCTTAATTAAATATAACTATTTCTAATTATTTCTAATTAAATATATTTATTTCTAATTATTACCAAAACATCTTCCGGGAGTGTCGAACCAAGAGTGCAGCAAGACCCGTTGTCGTGTACCAGGTTACCCCGAGTCAAGCTCAAAACACCTTGTCAGAGTTTTCACACCTAGGTACATCTATGTCAGAGCCGCCTCTACTTGTTCGTATCCAGACAAGGATTATTTGGTACAACCACTTAATCTAATTATACTATATAGCTACTAAACATTCTATTAAAAAAATTAAAATTAACAATTAAAAATAAAATTAACAATTAAAAATAATTTAACAATTAAAAAAACTATAAATACCTTTGATATTTTGAAGCAGTTTGCACCTCCTAACTTCTTCTCTGTTCTTCTCGTAAGGAAAAATTAAAATAAAAAAAATTTACTACTTAGAACAGGTAGTTAAAGAGAGAGAGGAAGAAAGAGGAAGAGAGATCTGAATGATTTGAAAAAAAAAACGGATGGGGGGTATATATAAGTTAGAATATTTGCGACGGAATTATTAGCGATGGGATCCCGTCGCTAATACAAGCATTTGCGACGGTATACCGTCGCAAATACCTTCACCCACATTAATTACGAGCGGCGGTTAAAAGGGTTTTTGCGACGGGTTCGTCGCAAAAAGCTGTCTGCCGACATACCAATAGCGACGAGCGGATATCCCCGTCGCAAATTTCTATTTACCGCCGCCGATAATGGCGACGAGACCCATCGCAAATACCTTCGCCCGCATTTAATACGGGCGGCGGTTAAAAGGGTTGTTGCGACGGGTCCGTCGCAAATAACTGCAAGCCGACATACCATTAGCGACATGCAGATATCTCCGTCGCAAAATCCTATTTACCTCCACCGGTATTGGTGACGGGACCCGTTGCAAATAACACCCGTGGAATATTTTTTTACGATGGGACAATTACCCATCGCAAATAGTTTTTACCACCGCCAGGTACTTGCGACGGGACGAAGACCACCGTCACAAATAGGCTTCCCGCGTTTTGGCGCGCAAACCGCGCCATATCTACTGTAACAGGTACTGTATTCCCGTCGCAAATAACTGACCATTTGCGACGGGCATATATGCCCGTCCCAAATACAATTTTCGTCGGTTTTTTTGCGACGGGATTTATTCCAGTCGCAAATAACCCGTCGCAATAATCGATTTTTCCCGTAGTGACTTGATATAGAACACTTGGATGGGATCCCACTGAGCCTGTTAGCTCACTGTAACACCCCAAGACTTTACAATATTTTCATTTCTGAATAAACTTAATTTTATTTCTTGCTTTCTTTTTTACGCAAAACCATGTTAATTTTACGCTACACACAACAATGAGTTCGCTTGCATTACACACAATGCCCAGTTTTACCAAACAACAGTATATTAATAAAATATTATTATTTAATATGATATATAACCTAGCCGTTAAATTAGAGGTTATGAATAGTATTAACCATATTTTGAATTTTATATATTCCATATAATTTTAATATTCAGATTATGTGTTTCTTAGACATAATATAAGAACAAATTCATCTTTTGGATAAAAGAAGTATTTTTCAAAAAAAATACAGTTTTGTTACCTTTTGATGACGCACCCATTCTAAATCCAATATTTGACACTTTTAAATATTCAATTTGAAAAAATAAACTTTTTTATTTGGGAGCAGGACATCAAAATTTAGTTTGGATAAATTTTTTGGTGTTTTTATGATAACTTTCATATTTTGATGAATAGTGAAAAAATATTTGAAAACAACTTTTTTAATTAAAATAATTTATAGTGTTAAATTATAAATTTGAATGGTTTTAAAGTATAATTAGATTATATTTTTATCATTTAATATAATGTATCTCATTATAATTTTTTTTACATTAAAATTGGATATAAACAAATGTCAATCTTTTGATGGTTTTTACTTTTGAAAAACCCGTTTTCTCATTTTGACAACATAGGTTAATTTTAAATTAATTAATGAAACTTTTGTGTTTTAAATTTTGAAAAATGGATTCCATATTTGGAATCATTGGGTCCACATTATGTTAATATGTTAATAGGCTACTTATATTTTTTTGGAATTATGAATAGTAACTTTAGTAATTTTTTTATTACCGCGATTAAGGGTAAATCATATAATTAAATGTAAAAATAATATTATAAAATTACCTTAACACCTGTCAAAATCCTATTGGATGACTACTACTACAAAAACGGCCTTTATCAGCACTCAAAACGGGCTTTAACAGCGCTAAAAAAGCATTGTAAAGCTCAGCGCTAATATAGGGGGGGTCCCTTTTATCAGCGCTCCGAAAAGCGCTGATAAAGGTCCCTTTTATCAGTGTTAAAAAAAAGCGCTGATAAAAGACCTCTTTATCAGCGCTTTTTTAGCGCTGATAAAACAGACATTTATCAGCGCTTTTAAAAAGTGCACTGATAAAAGTAAAAAAAAATTAAAAAATAAATAAAAAAGAATTATAAATGTGGGGGGAGAGCTTTTAACAGCGCTGACCCCCCCTTTATTAGCGCTAGGCGGCACGCTGCCCTTCCCGCGCATCATCACACGCGCGCACCCCTTTGCTTCCACCTGAACTCAAACCCGCGACCTCCCCCTTTTCGCGGCTTCACCTTTACCACTAAGTCATTTCGTTTTCTTCTCTATTTAATGATATATCTATTTATATATATATAGTTAAATTTATTCTTATATTGATATAGATTCATATTAATATAAATATATTTATTCATATATTAGTATATATATATATTCATTCGTATATTAATATATATTTATATTTATATATATATATTTTTAGTTATAATTTTTTATTCGTATATTTATTTGTATATTAATATATACTTATAAGATTAGTTTTAAATACATTTATGAAAAAATATGTTTTTTATGTGTGTTTATAAATAAATAAATAAATAAATACATATATATATACAACACACACACACACACAGATACACACACACAGACACATATATATTTACGAATAAATATATATGTGTGTGTATTTGAAAAGGCATAGAATGTTAAAACGACCATAACTTATAATCTAGAAGCCCGTTTCAACTCCACAACCCATCAAATCGAAGAAAATGAAACAATATTTGGTATGATATGTGGTACAGGATTAACGAACATCTGGATCAGAAGTTATACTTGTATAAATGTTAACAAATCAGGGTATCCCGACTAAAAACTCAGTTTTGGAGGCCTTCTGGGCCTTTTTTTGCCTCGAAAAATGTGACAAAAGCTTTTCTTGGGTCACCAGTGTGTAGAGCTCGTCGCAGGCTTCAATTTGATATACTGTAGATCTCAAACGGACACCCGAATCAAAAGTTATGGCCGTTTGAAGTTTGAGTTACATTTTCAACTTATTTTAGATCTTTTATTAATTGTTTTGATTTTTTGTGTCTTCAAATTGTTATTAAATGATTTTTAATCGATAATAATTAGAAAATTATTAATTAATAATATTTTTTTAAAATATTTTAAATCCATTTTCACTAAATGTTTTATATATTAAATGTAATTGTCTATTTATACGTATCTAAAACATATTTAAAATATATATATTATATTTATATATGAATAAATATACTCATATAACAATAATTTATTTTTCATGATTTTTTTGAAATATAAATTTTATCAGTGCTGATAAAACCCCCCATTTATCAGCGCTACTAAAAGAACCGCTGATAAAGGGGTCCCCTTTATCAGCGCTAAAAGAAAGCGCTGATAAAGGGGTAGTGCTTCCCTTGCCCATTTTTGTAGTAGTGATTCAACCCTTATCATCTATGATTTTAAATGGAATCACTTAATGGACACTTTCCTATGAATATGATATTAATATTATTAAAATCAATTAATGTGAAAAAATGTCACACTCTCATTATATATATGTATATTAATTTTAATATAGGGATAAACAGGAGATAACATCGACTATAGGTAGTCTTTGAAAAACTAAAAAAATTACCTACATCATATAAATTTACTTATAATTTTTAGAGATTAAATAATTACCATTAAGGATGATACAATAATGACACAAAAATTATTTTATTAATAGAAATATCAAATAAATAATTTTAAAAATATTAAAAGAAATATAATTTGAATTAATTAAGGTGATCCAAGAATTTTATAGGACATGTTAGGAGTATATTCAATGTTTTGGTTCGAAGTTATCTTTTTTGTGGAATTTATTTAAAATCAAAGAAACGAATAGTGTCAAAATTAACATTATTGATATTTTATAAAAATAACATTTTATTAAATTATTTAAAAACCATAAAAATATTTAAAAATTACAAAGTGATAATTATAGGGTCTAAAATGTCATAAAATATTCATTTATGATCAATTGACACCATATAAGTAAATATTTATAACCATTTAATATTTAGAATGTTATTACCATAATTAAAATTAAATATATTATTCTTTCTGAAAGGGAATTCCCATGTGTGGCCTTTTCGAACCCTCCACACATGGTAACCCCTCTCCCCCACGAAGGGGTCACTGCCTTGAGGTAGAGCCCCAGCCAGGGAAGAAGTCGTCGCTAGCCAAGATGGCAGAGCGTCCCAAAGGGTGACGGTCTGATCAGCGATGGTTTGTCAAAGCAATATGTCAGCAGAGTGGGTCACGCCTCATTTTGCCTGCCCAGTCGAGACCGGGCGACCTGGCAAGATGGGTGGACCTTGGGGGAGAGGCTCGTCCTGAAAGCGGACTCCCAAGATTTGAACCCTGAACCTCCCAAAGAATGGAATTGTTGTACCACTCACCTTCACCACCATGCCACCACCGAAGTGGCCAAAAAAATAAACGTGTTGCTGGGTTATGAGGTATTGGGGTGGCCTCCCCACCTGCACGCCGCACGTCCCCAGCGAGGCCCAAGGTGGCCAACCCTTGGGCTTAGGCCAGTTCCCAAAAGGGTAGAAGGGCCCACGAGAGGTTTGTTAGCATATAGTGCACGTTGCCTTGTGAGGAATTGAAATAATCCATTTTGGAGCCATTTTTATTTAAAAATTAATTTATATTAATTTAATAGTTTTGGTATTTCCAAAGGTGCCTCTCTCCTCTCTTATAAAAGGGCACCTCTCCTTCTCTTTTAATCACACCCCTAAATCCCTTTGGCTCAGCCAAACCCAACCCATTTCCTCTCCCAACTTCTCTTACTTCATCCTAGAGACCCCACTTTGGGCAGGAATCCATCATATGAAGACCTTTTGTGCAAATCAAAAGAAGATACTTGAAAAGAGGTAATTGTTTTATCACCTCTTTCAAAATTCTTTTCTTCTACTTTCTCTTCCTATGTTGTTTCCATACTAAAGTAATAAATCTAGTATCTTATACATGATAAGATGTTATTATAATTATGGGACAATCTTATACCTCCTTTTATCCATCTTACAAATAACAATATCACCATGCGTGCATATGTACAACTTACCATCTCCACGCTGTGGTGTAATTTGTTATTCAAAAATACTTTATTTGGATGGATATAATGATGAGTATAATGAATTTAAATAATGAATATAACATGATAATTTGTAATGGCCCGGACCTCTCCGGCCCATTCCTTTGTCAAAAAAGGTCACGAAGTGTTCTGGAGGGTAAAATGGACTTTTCCCACACTTTCTAGAATTTTGTAAGTACACGCCGTGTAGTGTGAGTACACACCGTGTACCACCTTGCCGGGTATACCCTGTGTTGGAGCCGTGTCTTTGCCGTGTGAAGTAAATGGGTACACACCGTGTACCCTAAACTACACGTCGTGTAGTCCCTCCCTGCATACGCGTTACCAGTCAACGACCGTGTGCCGTGTTGAAGCCGTGTCTTTGTTGTGTGAAATAAATGGGTACACGCTGTGTGTCCAAACTAAATGCCGTGTAGTCCTTCCCCGCGTATGCGTTACCCTCAAACCGTGTATTGACCAGTCAACGGACGCCGAGCTGTGTTGGAAGACGTGTGGAGACTGTGTGAAACGGCCGAGTACACGTCGTGTACCATAAAGTACACACCGTGTACTTTTTCTTTTCTCGCCTATAAAAGGAGGGGTCCCCTCCTCCTTTTCAACACACCCCTCTCCTCCCCTCTCCCCTGAGCAGAGTTCTCCCAAGAGACTCAGATTCTCTTTCTTCCATAACATCTTCGTCCGAGCTCCGATTTACGATCTGTCAGCAGCCACGGGATCGTAACGACGAGGCAGAACTTCTGAGCTTGGATTCGCTGTCTTTCCTTTGGTCTTTCCTTTCCGACTTCCACCCGAGGAGGTTTTTCTGGGACCCGACAGAAGTGACGGACGCCGACGGACGTCTTCTAAGGTTGATCCGGGGGAGCGTTGCGATCGGAACCTGTTGAAGTAGGGATCTTACCTTCGTCTCTCTAATTTGTACATCATGCGGGGTGAGTGTTCTCTTGTTTAAGTGAAACACTTTT
Source organism: Viscum album (assembly GCA_963277665.1). Taxonomy (NCBI): domain Eukaryota; kingdom Viridiplantae; phylum Streptophyta; class Magnoliopsida; order Santalales; family Viscaceae; genus Viscum; species Viscum album. Next base: position 831,072,343 of record OY728120.1, read on the forward strand.
GAACCGGTTTAATAAAGATAATAACTGGCTTACATAACGGGGATGGGAAGTTTGTGAATGTTGTTACTTTACTTTTTATATCCTGTGATATTATGTTGTGAATTGAATAGGCTTATGCCTACTAAAAATCACGGTCATTGGGGGCCTTTGATTGCGCAATTAAATGTTTCCCTATCTTTCTAGACCGTTTTTGTGAATGAAACTTTGTGGAATGCGGGAATTGGTTAATCACATAAAATTGGCTAATTAAAATCTGGAACCCTTGTGTGATTACCCCGGTTGAACAAAATGGAATAATGGACATGTGGGTGTTGTCTTGGTTACGTGGCATGTGATGGGGGTGTTTTGTGGGTTGTTGTGGATCGGGTGAGCAGTGGGGCTGCGGTTGACTTGGTTGTGGGTTGGTGTGAATGCTATGATGGTGATGGGCAACGGGGCTGTGATAAATGGTATTAAAGGGATAGTGATGTATGGGATTCGGTGTGTTTGTGGTTATGGTGGTTGGCAGCAGGGCTGCAGGGATGGGTTTAAATGTGAACGGGCTATGATTTGTGAATAATAAATAAAAGTGGGAGAGTTAATGAATGATGGGTCATGGTAGTGGAACAAGATAAATAATCAATGAGTCGGTTGGTTAATAAGAAGGGTTTTGTTGTTTTTTCCTAACTTGATTTGTGGATGGAAGGGATATGCTTTATGAACGATCGATGTGGTTGGTTGTGGATAGTTTCCCAGTAGTTAAGGAACTAATAAACTAATTCTGCTGAAACGTGAAAACCTAAATGGGGTTGGGGTTGTTTGTTTTATGCATGCTTCATGGTAGCAGTGTCGAGGCACGTGCTCAATTTATCTGTTTAGAAGTCATAGGTTGGGCTGAGTGGTTGCTATATATATATATATATATATATGTATCTTTTGTGTTTTATCGCACCCCACCCATGTTAAGAACTTAGTGCCGAACACTCCCATTTCATGGGAGAGGGTGTTTTCCCCTTAGTTACTAGCTCCTTCTTGCTCCTTCTTCCCTAGGCTGTGATGGCTTGAGGCGACCTTACACCTAAGACTCTTCGGGCAGGTTTCGATTCGGGTGGATTGACACAAGACTCTTCGGGTAGGCTTACTACTTCCCAAGAACCTTCGGGATGAGGCCCAGGTGTGTGCGGGCGGGATATGTGGTTGTGAGGCCCAGGTGTGTGCGGGCGGGGAGAGTGTGGCAGCGTCAGGACGTTCGCCGTTAGGAAGAGCAGCTAACTAATGGGGAATGGTGCAGGGTACCCATTACTCTTGTTCTTATATACTACTACCTGTTGTGATTGTGTTTTTGGTGAGTGTGGCTGGTGAGGTTGGGTGGATAGAATTCCTTTCTAGGTTTCTTCTGTTGTTCTCACAGGACATTAGGATGTCTCCCCACTTGTGCATGAGAGCTTTAGGTTTCCCTATTGAGTATACTTGTATTCTCACCCTACGTTTACTTTCAGGTTTCCAGGAGGACTACCAGGGCCGTGCGGGACCCTACTAGTCAGACAGTTGGAGTTGTTGTAGTTGTTGTACTCTTGTTTTCTTTTGGTATTGTACTTTTGAGATTTCTTGTACTTGTACCTTGTTATAAAATTGTTTAAACATGCATGTGGGATTGGTTTGGGTTTATTTCTATACACTTGTTCTTTTCTCTTTTTGGTGGTTGACTTGTCCTATTTCCCTATCTTAAAATAATAAAAAGGGTAATGCCTCCCATATTTGTGAAAACTCATACCCTTGGTGCTAGTCGCCAACCCGGGGCCTACTGGAGGCGGGACTCGGGGGTTATTATCTCCCTTTCACCATTTCCAGCTCCGGAGGGGCATCTTTGGTGGGAGGGGGTCGTGAAAGAATGGTATCAGAGGTGATGGTTGAGAGATAGGATGAAGTATGGAGTTAGGCATAGTGAGAATTGCATGGGATGGTAGGGAAACAATGTTGGTTAATCTTGGTGCGTGACATAGGCCAGGGAAGACCGGCTAGGACATGAGATTTTAGGGCCCCCTGTGATCTGATGCAAGGACTCTGAGCCTATCGAACGACCAAGTGAGACTACATTGATTGCAGGGTAGAGACCCTAGGGAAGGTACATGCATCATCATGATTGTGTTTTACTTGATTTGGGTGTTCTGGGAAAGAAATTGATTAAAATGATAAAATGAAACCTTGAGAATTCCTTACTACTTGGGCTTAGGCGATCCTTGTTTACCATACAGCTATGACACCTGGACGTCGTCCCCGAGTGGCTCAGACGACCGAGGCCCAACAGATCCAGGCGGTCGATCGGTTGAGGATTGACCGAGAGGAGGAACATAGCCAGTGGTAGAAGACTCTCCGTTCTTTTCAGCGGCAGACCCTCAAGAAGTACGAGGGTAGTACTTCGGATACGGAGACAGATGGGTGGCTTGAGGAGCTAGGGATCGCTTTTACCTTGATTCGTGCTCCAAGGGAGTACTGGGTTCCCCTAGAAGTCAGTCAGCTGAGAGGTGCGGCGCGACAATGGTGGATGCTCTACCTCGGAGAGAGGATAAAGGCAGAGGTTCCATGGGCTGACTTTGAGAAGGAATTCCGAGAGTAATTCCTTTCTTCCATGATCAAGGTGGAGAAGCGATAGGAGTTACTCTCCCTTCAACAGGGGAGTATGTCTGTACGAGAGTTGGGGATCAAGTTCAAGGATCTCCTACGCTTTGCTCTGGATCTCTTTCCGGATGAGGAGTCTCGGGCGAGACGTTTGGAGGAGGCGCTCTGTCCTTCGCTCCAGTATGTTGTCACCCCCTTCACCCTTTCGACGTACTTGGAAGTACAGAAGAAGGCAGAGGTTTTAGAGAGGATGCACTCACTGGGAGGTGCACCACGTGAGGGGATCCAGCCAGGTTCGTCGAAGGGGAAGGCAGTCAGCAGCAGGTCTCCTGCGATGGGACCTTCCAGGTTCCTAACAGTGGGGAGTAGGCCCCAGCAGTTCCAGTTCATATCTTCAGGTCCTCATCCCTTTTTCACAAGACCAAGACTGAAGTGTTTTTCTTATGGAGGTTTCGGGAACGTTCAGAGTCGGTGCCCAAACCGAGCTCAGTACGGTGGAGGTGGGCAGGTTCAGCGCCCACCTCAGCAGCACCAGTTGCTGGCGAGGCCCTTCCAGCAGCAGCAGGACCATGCTCCTCTGAGGGCAGACTTTGTGGGAGGAGGCCGACCTCAGGGTGCTCCTTAGGGACCTTGATCAGGGCGTGGTCGGGGAGGTGGACGACATCCGAGAGGTAGAGGAGCTGGGCGTGGACAGTTGCACGTAGTAGAGTTGACAGCTCCAGCAGGACCAGAGGTGGTGAGAGGTATGATTTGTTTGTTCAGCACTCTCGTTTCTGCTTTGTTTGATTCGCGAGCTTCGCACTCCTTTGTTGCACCTGGTCTAGCTCATGCTTTGGGATTAGAAGTAGAGAGACTTTCCATGCCACTGGTGCTGAGTACACCAGTTGGAGGCCAGACCAACGTATCTTGTGTTTTTCGGGGATGTGGGCTGATGTTGGGACCACATCGATCCAGTGGGGACCTTCTTCTGTTATAGATGCAGCCATACAATGTCATCCTAGGCATCGATTGGTTGTTTTCTGTTAGTGCCGTTATCGACTGCTTTCGGAGAAGAGTCATTTTCTCCGACGTGAACGTGCAGCGTGTAGATTTTGTTGGTGATAGGAGTTATCAGGTAGGAAGCCGGCATGTAGAGACTCTCCTTTCCTTGTTAGGCGGGTTATCAGTGGTTCCAGCTGATACAGAGATGGTGGATGTTCCGAAGGTTGTTGGGGATTTCCTCGATGTTTTTCTTGAGGAGGTTGTGACTCTACCCCCCCCCCCCGACGTGATGTTGAGTTCGGGATAGACTTACAGCCTGGTGCCCGTCCGATTTTGATGGCCCCTTATCGGATGGCACCTTCAGAGTTGCGGGAGTTGCGGATTCAGATTGATGATCTGATGGAGAAGGGTTTTGTTCGACCCAGCATATCGCCATGGGGTGCTCCAGTTTTGTTCGTGAAGAAGGCAGATGGTGGTCTCAGGTTATGCATAGACTACCGAAGGTTGAACCAGGTAATGGTCAAGAACTGTTACCCCCTTCCAAGGATAGATGATCTCTTCGACCAACTAAGGGGAGCAGGTTGGTTTTCTAAGATTGATCTACGATTAGGATATCATCAGCTGAGGGTAAAGGACAGTGACATCTCGAAGATGTCTTTCAGGTGCAGAAATGTGCACTTCGAGTTTGTAGTGATGCCGTTTGGAGTTACGAATGCACCAGCTGTGTTCATGGGACTTATGAACTTTGTCTTCCGAGAGTTTCTGGAGCAGTTCATCATTGTGTTTATCGATGACATCCTGATCTACTCAAGATCATAGGAGGAGCACATTGAGCATCTCAGGGTAGTCTTGGAAGTCCTTCGACACCACCAGCTTTACGGGAAATTGTCGAAGTGTAAGTTCTTGATGTAAGAAGTACACTTCCTTGGGAACGTGGTGTCTCAGCATGGAGTGTCAGTGGACCCGTCGAAGGTGGAGGCAGTTGTTTCTTGGGAAGAACCCAAGAGCATGGAAGAAGTTCGTAGTTTCTTGGGGTTAGCAGGTTACTATCGGAGGTTTGTTTCGGACTTCTCTCGAGTTGCTGCTCCATTGACAGCTTTGACTAGGAAGAACCAGGTCTTCCTATGAAGCGAGCAGTGCCAGGAGGCTTTCGACTACCTGAAGGAGAAGTTGGTCAGTGATCCCGTACTCAGGTTTCCAGAGGAATGGTTATTGTATGAGGTGTTTTGTGATGCTTCTGGCCTTGGTCTAGGGTGCGTGCTGATGCAGAAGAAGGGAGTGATCTGTTATGGGTCTAGGCAGTTACGCCCTCACGAGCGTAACTATGCCACCCATGACCTAGAGCTTGCAGCAGTAGTGTTTGCACTGAAGTTGTGGTGACATTACCTCTTTGGGGAGCACTTTGTGGTCTTCTCAGATCACAAGAGCCTGCGTTATATCTTCTCCCAGCGTGACCTGGACTTACGGCAGTAGAGATGGGTCGAGTTTCTCCAAGACTATGACTTCGAGATCTCTTACACTGAAGGTAAGGGAAACGTTGTGGATGATGCCCTGAGCAGGAATTCACATAAGGAAGTGGTTCGGGAATCTGCTGATGCTTGGAAAGCGATGGGAGAGTTGGCCGCCTTGCACTTGGATGCAAGGGTAGAAGGTGTTAGAGGTTGTTTGTTTCAGATGACGGTGCAGACCTTCTAGTCGCAGTAGGTGGAAGAGTCTCAGTGGGGGGACTCTGAGGCAGAAGTGATGCGGGATCGTGTCGATCAGGTAAACGCTCCAGAGGGATGGTCAGAGAACAGCCGACATTGGATGCTTTTCCATGGAAGGTTTCTTGTTCCGGAGGCGATGCGTGAGGGAGTTCTCCGTGAGTTCCATAGCTCAGCCTTGGTGGTACATCTAGGAGTTTCAAAAATGTACTGAGGCCTAAGGGAACAGTTTTGGTGGCCCAGGGTGAAACGGGCAGTGGCGGAGTTTGTGGCTAAATGTCTAGTGTGTCAGCAAGTGAAGGCTGAACACCGTGTTCCAAGTGGTTTGTTGCATCCCTTAGATGTCCTCGAGTGGAAGTGGGATGAAATCTCGATGGACTTCGTCACAGGACTACCCAGAGCTCAGGGTGGTTATGATGCTATCTGGGTAGTGGTGGATCGACTGAAGAAATCAGCTCACTTCTTAGCAATTAAGGAGTCAGGCCCAGTGAGTACCTTAGCACAGAGGTATGTAGACATGGTAGTGCATTTTCATGGAGTTTCGAAGGCTATCATATCAGACCGGGATACTCGGTTTACCTCACAAGTCTGGAGGGGGTTACAACATGCTTTTGGCACCCAGCTACGCCTTAGCACTGCTTTCCACCCCCAGACCGACAGGCAGACAGAGCCGACTATCTAGATGTTGGAGGACATGCTGCGAGCATGCGTTCTAGATTTCGGAGGATCATGGGTATGACACTTGACTTTAGTAGAGTTTTCCTACAACAACAGATTCCACTCTACTACTGGCATGGCACCGTTTGAGGCCCTGTATGGAAGACCATGTCGTTCTCCCATTTGCTGGGAAGAGGTTGGCAAGACAGGTGCTCTTGGGACAAAGGTAGTGCAGAGCACCACAGAGAAAGTCCAGCTTGTACGTGAGAGGATGAAAGCGGCTCAGGACCGACAGAAATCTTATGCTGATCGTCGGAGGAGGCCCTTGGAGTTCGAGGTGGGAGATCATGTGCTCTTGAAGGTTTCCCCTTGACGGGGGCAGTAGAGGTTTGGGAAGGGGAGAAAGCTCTCACCTAGGTTCATCGGACCTTTTGAGGTGCTGAGGTGAGTTGGAGAGGTGGCATATCAGCTAGCCCTGCCACCTCAGTTGGAGAAGGTTCATGACGTCTTCCACATCTCCCAGCTTCGTCGGTACTTACGCGACGACTCTCACGTTATTGACTGGGAAGAGTTAGATATGGGAGATGATGCGACCTTCGAGGAACAACCAGTCAGAATCGAAGATTGTAAAGAGAAGGTGCTCCATGGACGAACCATTCCGTTGGTTCGTGTGTTATGGAGGCATGGCGGCCTCGAGGAGAGAACTTGGGAGCGGGAGACCCAGATGCGCGCTCAGTACCTGGAGTTGTTTTGACTTGTGTTTTTCCTTGTTCTTCTTAGCTTTGTTTTGATGTTATACTTTGTACCTTTGATGTTTGGAATGCTTGGCTTGTCGGTTATGAGACCTTTTGTTTCCTTGTTCTCTGGGAGTGTGTAACATGTCCGGGCGTGTGGGGAAGGGAAAAACCTGATCCTTAATCGAGACGCATTAATGCGGATGCGATTGAACCCATGCAGGTGAGTCAGTGACGCCTAAAGTGGATAATATCTCGACATAGGAAAAGTAATTTTTCCCCAAACCACGTGTCCGGGAAGTGTGTGGGTTGTGCGGTGTTGGGGGCAGTGTGAGTTGAAAAATCCTAATGTATGGAAGTGGGAATACCCGATTCTTAATCGAGACGCATTAATGAGGATGCGATTAAACCTGTGTAGGCGAGTCAGTGCCGCCTAAAGCAGATAATATCTCGACATAGGAGAAGGAATTCCTAACACCTATAATTAGGGTTGGTGGTTGTGTTCCTGTTATAACAAGAGCCCTAAGAGGTATCTTGTTGGGTTCCTATGGGATGGTTTTGAATTCTTGAGGACAAGAATGTTTTAAGAGGTATCTGATGTAATGGCCCGGACCTCTTCGGCCCATTCCTTTGTCAAAAAAGAAGGCCAAGAAGTGTTCTGGAGGGTAAAATGGACTTTTCCCACACTTTCTAGAATTTTGTAAGTACACGCCGTGTAGTGTGAGTACACGTTGTGTACCACCTTGCTGGGTATACCCCGTGTTGGAGCCGTGTCTTTGCCGTGTGAATTAAATGGGTACACGTCGTGTACCCTAAACTACACGCCGTGTAGTCCCTCCCCGCGTACGCGTTACCAGTCATCGGTCGTATGCCGTGTTGGAGCCGTGTCTTTGCCATGTGAAATAAATGGGTACACACTGTGTGTCCAAACTATACATCGTGTAGTCCTTCCCCGCGTATGCGTTACCCTCAAACCATGTGTTGACCAGTCAACGGCCGCAAAGTCGTGTTGGAAGCCGCGTGGAGACCGTGTGAAACGGCCGAGTACACACCGTGTACCATAAAGTACACGCTGTGTATTTTTTTTCTCGCCTATAAAAGGTGGGGTCCCCTCCTCCTTTTCAACACACCCCTCTCCTCCCCTCTCCCCTGAGAAGAGTTCTCCCAAGAGACTCGAAGGCTCTTTCTTCTATAACTTCTTCGTCTGAGCTCCGATTTACGATCCATCAGCGGCCACAGGATCGTAACGACGAGGTGGAAATTCCGAGCTTGGATCTGCTGTCTCTCCTTCGGCATTTCCTTTCCGACTTCCACCCGAGGAGGTTTTTTCAGGACCTGACAGAAGTGACGGACGCCGACGGACGTCTTCTAAGGTTGATCCGGGGGAGCGTTGCGATCGGAACCTGTTGAAGTAGGGATCTTACCTTCGTCTCTCTAATTTGTGCATCATGCAGGGTGGGTGTTCTCTTGTTTATGTGAAAAACTTTTGAACCAGTTTAATAAAGATAATAGCTGGCTTACATAATGGGGATGGGAAGTTTGTGAATGTTGTTACTTTACTTTTTATATCATGTGATATTATGTTGTGAATTGAATAGGCTTATGTCTACTGAAAATCACGGTCGTTGGGGGCCTTTTCTTGCGCAATTAAATGTTGCCCTATCTTTCTAGACCATTTTTGTGAATGAAACTTTGTGGAATGCGGGAATTGGTTAATCACGTAAAGTTGGCTAATTAAAATCTGGAACCCTTGTGTGATTACCCTGGTTGAACAAAATGGAATAATGGACATGTGGGTGTTGGCTTGGTTACGTGGCATGTGATGGGGATGTTTTGTGGGTTTTTGTGGATCGGGTGAGCAGCAGGGATGCGGTTGACTTGGTTGTGGGTTGGTGTGAATGCTATGATGGTGATGGGAAGCGGGGATACGATAAATGGTATTAAAGGGATAATGATATACGGGTTTCGGTGTGTTTGTGGTTCTGGTGGTTGGCAGCGGGGCTGCAGGGATGGGTTTAAATGTGAACGGGCTATGGGTTGTGAATAATAAATAAAAGTGGGAGAGTTAATGAATGGTGGGTCATGGTAGTGGAACGAGATAAATAATCAATGAGTTGGTTGGTTAATAAGAAGGGTTTTGTTGTGTTTTCCTGACTTGATTTGTGGATGGCAGGGATATTCTTTACGAACGATCAATGTGGTTGGTTGTGGATAGTTTCCCAATAGTTAAGGAACTAATAAACTAATTCTAATGAAACGTGAAAACCTAAATGGGGTTGGGGTTGTTTGTTGTATGCATGCTTCATGGTAGCAGTGCCGAGGCACGTGCTCAGTTTCTCTGTTTAGAAGCCATAGGTTGGGCTGAGTGGTTGCTATATATATATATATGTATATATATCTTTATCTTTTGTGTTTTATCGTACCCCACCCATGTTAAGAACTTAGTGCCGAACACTCCCATTTCATGGGAGAGGGTGTTTTCCCCTTAGTTACTAGCTCCTTCCTGATCCTTCTTCCCTAGGCTATGATGGCTTGAGGCGACCTTACACCTAAGACTCTTCGGGTTGGTTTCGATTCGGGTGGATTGGCCCAAGAATCTTCGGGTAGGCTTACTATTTCCCAAGAACCATCGGGATGAGGCCCAGGTGTGTGCGGGCGTGATATGTGGTTGTGAGGCCCAGGTGTGTGCGGGCGGGGAGAGTGTGGCAGCATCAGGACGTTCGCCGTTAGGAAGAGCAGCTAACTAATGGGGAATGGTGTGGGGTACCCATTACTCTTGTTCTTATATACTACTACCTATTGTGATTGTGTTTTTGGTGAGTGTGGCTGGTGAGGTTGGGTGGATAGAATTCCTTGCTAGGTTTCTTCTGTTGTTCTCACGGGACATTAGGATGTCTCCCCACTTGTGCACGAGAGCTTTAGGTTTCACTACTGAGTATACTTGTATGTTCACCCTACGTTTACTTTCAGGTTTCCAGGAGGACTACCAGGGCTGTGCGGGACCCTACTAGTCGGACAGTTGGAGTTGTTGCAATTGTTGTACTCTTGTTTTCTTTTGGTATTGTACTTTTGAGATTTCTTGTACTTGTACCTTGTTATAAAATTGTTTAAACATGCATGTTGGCTTGGTTTGGGTTTATTTCTATACACTTGTTCTTTTCCCTTCCCTATCTTAAAATAATAAAAAGGGTAATGCCTTGCATATTTGTGAAAACTCATACCCTTGGTGCTAGTCGCCAACCTGGGGCCTACTGGAGGCGGGACTCAGGGGTCATTATCTCCCTTTCACCATTGCCAGCTCTGGAGGGGCATCTTTGGTGGGAGGGGGTCGTGACATAATTATTCTATATAATTAATATACCATCCAATTCCATACAATTTAACCATCAAGGAAATGATATTGTCGCTTGTGCGTACGTACGACCTACCATCTCCACGACGTGGTGAGATTCATTATCCACATTAACCATTCAAGAATGATTATAAAATTCCTATGATTAATAATTATAATATTTATGAACTTAATATCATTATGGATATGAATAAAATATGTCCTATTCATAAGAAACATGACTTACATAATGAAATATGCATAGGAAAATGAAGTAGTTAACACCTGAAACAATGGTAATACTGAAATATTATTAACAAAACGATATAAGAGGATCATATATGATATCATAAATATGGATATGGTTAGGTATAATTTAATAACATTCTTTAACCATTATACAGGTGGTTAACGCACCCTCGACTAAAGGAAAGTCCAAGGTAAGGGTTAATTTCACAATCTCTTTATTATCCAAAATTGAGTATACACAAATATCTACTAGGATATCCTTATCATCCATGTCCATGTTTCTTAAAATATAATTCAAAATATTATTAACAATTTTTTAAAGTCATTTTTACCCATGTTTGACTTTTTATAAAATGTTTTGAAAGGAATCTTTCCATCAGTTTCCAAATGAGGTACTTTATAACCTTTTCGACAAATTAGGGAAAGAATGTTTTTTAAAATTATACGGTGCAAGTGGATATTTTCCATCATTATGATGACTTAACATTTTGAATATTTTCTTACAAGCTTACAAGGTTATTTTCAAAAGAAATGTTTTCTTTTATAATTGTGCAGCTTCTAAATAATTTCAAAGTAAAAAAATGGATATTTCCCTTAAAGAGTTTTAAGGAATTTATTAAATTATTTTCATCTATGTCAGCATCCATTTTTGGATTTTATGCTTATTTGAGGTTGACTTATTATGATACAATATTCCATATTGTATTGATGGGTTTATGATATACTTGACTATGGATGTGTTATGTTTATACCAATCATGGTTTATGGTTAAAGTACTAACATTTTGTATGCTAGTTTTAATACAAATGTTTATGTTATGTTTCACCATTTTTATAAGAGGAATGCATTGGACTTAGTAAGTATTGAGATGAGCCCGCTATAGCCCCTCGATGCATCAATAGGTCTCATGAGACAAACTAGTGTCTTTGAATAAGGTCATGATGATATGGTAATGGTCTTGGCATGAGGCCTTGATGGTGTAATAATGGTCTTGGAATGAGGCCATGATGGTATGATTATGATGTTTTACATTATGCATTTCCTCATTATGAGATTAGTTATTGATATTGCATGTGATTATTTGACTAGTAGAATATCCATGTGAAAGTTTAAATGGAATTATTTGATTTATTCTTGCTATATTATGTTGAAGATTATGTTTAAAAGGTTTGTGTTTTAGTTTTATACCTTGTCTTAAATGTTTATGATTATTTATGATAACTTTTGCTATGCTGTTTATCCTTAATGAGCATCTGGAATCACCTCTTTCTTATGTTTCATTTTTTTCTCAAGATGCAAAAAATTATATCATGGTTGACCTTCAAGGATAGTTTAAGGGATATGAGAGTTTTCAAAGGGTATAAAATGTTGTTTTTTATTTCAAGATGTAATGTAAAACTTATGTTTGTATCTAGCATTTCCAAGGCTACTAAACTGATCGATCCTTCCTTGATTCCTTGTAATCAAGCCAATGTATTAAAATATTACATAGACTTTGAAAATCTAGGGTCGAAGCATTACACTCACGCCCTACGTAGCTCCTTAGTGGTGTGTAAACCTTTGTATGTCTTCCAATGGAGGGAAAAGCATGGTGTTGTAGTGTGGTGGTGAGGTTCGTGTCAGCTGGTTTTGGGTAGCTGGTAGTGTGATGGTGGGAGTTCATTCATGCCATCACATGAAGTAGTTGTTTGGTTTTGGTTCCTTGCAGTTGGATTTATTTTTAGAGATTTGACTACTTTTGCAGTTGTTCACTTCTGTTATCTTTTGACTATTATGGCATATATATTCCTTTAGTCTTCCACTATCTTTTTCATTTTGTGTATACATATATGCCATGTGTTTGATCATGTAGGGAGAAATCACTCCCTTTGGTGTGTTATTTGATGCCCAGGTGCTTATTGCTAGCCCGTGGGGATCGAGAATGCCCTTCGGATATGTAACATAATGGGTTGGGTACTAGGTTTGAGGGTAACCTGGGTTGGTTTGTTACAATTTGGTATCAGAGGTGGTTTTTCCTCAAGTGTCCTTGTTTTGGGGTGTTTGTTAGACTGAATATATGATTTTCAAGATTTCAGGGGTATGTTGCGATAAGTGATTGGCTATCTCTTGTCGTAACGAGACTCAAGTTGCCATGGGATGTTGGGATGTGTGTCTCTAGTGTTGGATTTGGTTTTAAATATTAGTTTCTGCTTATGGATTTTTTTAGTTTTAATTGAGATTTGTTCTGTTGTCTGATCATTCTTATGTTTTGGTGTGCAACAGTATGCCTCCAAGACATCTTCCACGAGTTCCTTCAGAGGGTGCAGCTGATGCTCCTCAAGGGAATCCACTTATAGATCATAATCTCATTGAGACTATAGTATGAACAATTCGTGCTATTGATCACGATGTACCATAGGTTCAAAACACTTTTGTTGAGGTACGACCAGGAACTAGATGAGAAAGATATCGATTGTGGGAGTTCTTTCATGAGAAGCCACCATCCTTTAAAGGAACGACTAAACCTCAGGCGGAGGACTGGCTGGACATGATCGATCAAATCTTCAACTTTTTGGAGACACTTGAGAATATTAAGGTGAAGTGTGCAGTGTTCAGGTTCAAGGGTTATGGAAAGTGATGGTGGGATTCTATGGTCCAGGAAGATAGACACGTGGACTTGGATTGGAAGGGTTTTAAAAACCTGATATTTCAGCAATTTTTCCTAGAGTCCTTGATGCTGGTGAAGTATATAGAATTATTATCTTTACAAAAGGGAGATAATTCTGTCACGACCCATCCCAGTGGGGCCCGAACCGCAACTCCCCAAGCCCGCCTCCAATAGGCCAGGGGATGGTGACTAGCACCGAGTAGTCATGCTACTAACATGGGAGGCATTGCCTAAAAACCTATACACATGCACGCACATCTCCAAGCCCACAAAGATGAAAAGTAAAAACTACTAAAAGGAAAAGGTGCATGCATACACTAAAACCCAACCAAACAGAGTACGACAGGAAAGTAAAGTACAAGAAGGTAAAACCCTGGGCCAAAAGTACAAGTCCACCAAAAGAAAGTCTGTAACAAAGTCCAACCTGTAATAGAAGGTGTTGGGACGGTAGTCTGTAGCCATAGGAACATACCTCGGCCTGTCTGGTCTCACTGAGTACCGTCCGGTCCTGGTCCACCTAGAATCCTGTTGAAGTCTCACTCGTCTGTACAAGACACAACATGTGCGGGCAAAGCCCGTGCATGGGTGAGTATAACAATACCCAGTAGGACACCCTGAAACCACAAAGGAAATACAACAAGGGAAAATACCAAAAAGGAAAGATACAGTCAGCTCTACACAGTATATGTCTACCGAACATATAATAAGAATATCTAGATATACTCATGCACGGTCGACTATCGCGAATACCACCACTAGGATCCAGCTCGAAAGATTCCACTAAGCATGAAACCGGGAGAACACACTCCTAGGTCTGAAAAGAGAGATATGAAGTACTTGTTCTGGGAGAACACATTCCATAAGTACCTTGAGAACATGATGCTCAGATAAGGATCATAGCCAAGTCATGGGGTGATTCCGACAACTCAGTCTGAGCTAATCTTCTAAGCAGAGGATCGGCGCCCGGGTAAAGTTGGTCACGTCGATACCAAGAACTCTACCTAGGGTTCCAGGAATGAATAGATGATCCGGCTCTAAGTCTCACAGAGGGGATTCTAACAACTCTATTCAGGAAGTCCTACTGAAGGGATCATACTCCTATGTAAAGGAAATGATACCAGAACCTTCAGGGAAAAGACCAAGAGTATGAACCCTAAGAAAACTAGTCCAAGTCACAAAAGACAAGTGGCTCAAGCCATTTAAGACAGGTTACACGGAGTGTAGTATGGTTACATGTCGTGTTCCTTGACCCCGGGTACTGCCCGTGTAAACGACCCGTGTCATCCGTTCAATCTGTGTAAAACCAAACTACACGACGTGTAGAAACAAGTACACACCGTGTTCCTTAACCCCGGGTATTGCCCGTGTCATTCGGATTGTTGGATAGAAAGTAACTACACTGCGTGTAGAAGAATCACAAGCCTTGTCCGAGCACCTGGGGCTCACTCCGTGTACGCTGGCCATGTGCCCGTACATGGCATCTGTCCGTGTCCGTGTCACTTTCCCGTGTACCAGTACACGGGGTATCCCGTGTATCTGGCCAGGTCTAGCCGGGGAGGGGTATACTCGCCGTGTCCTTAGCCGTGTACCCAACCCGTGTCTGTGCCGCCTACCCGTGTACTAGTACACGGGGTATCCTGTGTATCTGGTCGGGTCTGGCCGGGGAGGGGTATACACGCCGTATCTTTGGTCGTGTACCCAACCTGTGTCCGTGTACTCCCGGAGTACACGCCAGGTGATCCGCCGACGAACACACACCGTGTACCCCATACTACACGCCGTGTAGTCAGGATTTTTCCAGAAACACCGTCTTCCTCCTCGCGCCGCGGCCGATCCTCCAGATCTATGGTTTCTCGTTCGTTCGTCCCGATACTCCAGGGGTTGGTTCGTTTCATCATGCGAACACTGTAACGGGTGTTTTTGGTCCTTAAATAGGATCATAAAAGCTCGAATGATCCACCCGAAGAAAAACACCTGAAAACTCGTATCTCCCGATCTGCTCTGAATCGCCCGCTGAAACCGTCGTCGCACCTCCGTGACATCGCTCTGGGGTTGGATCTACCATCTCGGATCGTTGCGCCAATAAACGAATGCGCAACGATCGATTTCCTCTAAGAACGCGTAGAACGCAACGAAGAACGCGAGGGAGAAAATACAAGAATCATACAAGAGGGACAAACCTCGATCGTTGTTCGTGACGATCCGGGTTCGTCGCCTTTAGATCAAAACCTCAACAAAAAACATATTATAAAATCTCGAGTAATTGATTTCCCGATAAAACCCCAAATCACTCCCACCCGCAAAACGATCGATCCGCGGGCTAATCGGTTCCCAGATTAGTCTTCGTTCGTTGTAGAAATCAAGAACGGGGAAAGGAAAATCAAAAGAAAAACATCCTACCTGGATTCTGTGGCGTTCGTTGGCAAAGATCCGGTCTCCGAGTCATCGTCGCCAGCGAAGCTCATCAAGAACACCGTCGCCGCGTTGGGAGGTTTCCTCCAGATCTCTCCAGGGAGATCTAGGGTTATGAGAAAAGTAACCCTGATCCCCTGCGAAATCTCTTTTTAAAAAGGGAAAGAGATATTTCGCTGCAACAAAGATTTAAATAAAATATTTTTAAATTAAATATTTTATTACAGTTACGTCTGAAACCCAAATTTCGCCACCGACATGCGTCGACCGATGTTAGACCTTGCCTAAGGTAAAATCACTATTTCGAATGCAACGGTGCGCTCGGATTTCTGATCCGAGCACCCATTCAGGAGTTATTCCACATTTTCAGGAAAACCGCATGTGTGCATAGTTTAATTATTAAATTAAATTCAAACATTTGTTTCAGGATCACCGGGCCTCAGAACTGCACGCCATCTCGTAGACTGGTCTCGAAATAATTCCCATATAATATCAAAATAATACATGGAAAAAATCCGGGACATTACATCACACCCACCTTAGGGATTTTACGTCCCTGAAAATCCAAAACAAGGGCTACTAAAAAAGATGTGGGTACTGCATGCGAATCTGAGCCTCCCGCTCCCACGTGCTCTCCTGGAGATTCCCGTGCTGCCACCGGACACGCACCAAGGGAATAGCTCTCCCATGAAGGATCTTCTCTTGCTGATCCTCGATCTTCACTGGGTACTCTGCAAAGGTCGCTCCATCATCGATTTCCAGCTCGTCCTAGTCGATAACGTGTGATGGGTCATGCACGTACCTCTGTAGTTGCGACACATGGAAGACGTTGTGTACCCGGTCCATCTGAGGAGGTAGAGCGAAGCGATACGACACCTTTCCAACTCTACTCAGAATCTGAAAAGTGCCAACGAACCTCAGAGATAGCTTGCCGCCTCGGACAAATCTCTGCAATCCCCGTCGAGGTGAGACCTAAAGGAACACATGTTCTCCTTCCTTGAACTCCAAGGGCCTCCGCCTCCTGTCGGCATATGACTTCTGCCGACTCTGTGCAGTCTTCATCCACTCCTGGATGACCTGCACCTTCTCTGTAGTAGCTCTCACCATCTCTAGGCCCATGAGCGCTGACTCTCCTGGGTCAGTCCAGCAAAGTGGTGACCTGCAAGGTCACCCGTACAGAGCCTCGAATGGTGCCATACCAATTGTGGAATGATAATTGTTGTTGTAAGAAAATTCCACCAGTGGTAGGTGATCCTCCCAGTTACGAACGAAGTCAAGTATGCAAGCTCGAATCATATCCTCCAGGACCTGGATGGTCCGCTCTGTCTGACCATCAGTCTGGGGATGAAACGTCGTGCTCAAGCGTAACTGGGTCCCAAAAGCTTCCTGCAATCACTTCAACAACTGGGAGGTGAAACGAGCATCATGATCTGAGACAATCGTGGATGGCACTCCATGAAGTCGAACTATCTCCTGCACGTAGAGGCATCCCAATCTCTCTATTGAACTCTACTCCCACGTGGCTAGGAAGTGGGCCGACTTGGTGAGTCGATCAACGATCACCCAGATGGTATCATGTCCCCTGAACATATGTGGTAAACCTGTCACGAAGTCCATGGATATCCCGTCCCACTTCAACTCTAGCACCCCAAGGGGATGAGTCAAACCTGCTGGCACGTGGTGCTCGGCCTTTACTTGCTGACAAGTAAGGCACCGAGAAACAAACTCTGTCACACTCTTCTTCATTCCTGGACACCAAAACTGACGTCGAAGGTCCTGATATATTTTTTCCACGCCTGGATGTACCACCAAAGGAGATGTATGGAACTCCCTCAGAACCTCTTCTCACAACGTCACTGGTACTATTGTGCGCCCTCTGAAAAGAACAACATGCTCCCCACCTTCGGAATATCCATCAGCAGCATCACCTGTGGATATCTGAGCACGTAGAGTCTCACAGCTAGAATCCTCGAGCTGTGCTTCCATGAATCGTTGTAAGAGTGTAGGGGAAACAACCATCGACTGAAGGTAAGCTCCCTCATCTCCATCCACGAAGGATAACTGTAAGGAGGCCAACTGCCTTGTCGCCTCATCCAGCAACTGCGAACTAGATTTTCTACTGAGAGCATCTGCCACCATGTTCCCCTTCCTAGGAGTATAAACGATCTCAAAGTCGTAATCCTGGAGGAACTCAAGACATCATCTTTGTCTAAAATTCAAATCCTTCTGAGAAAATATATATCTGAGAATCTTGTGATCATAGTAGACGATAAACCACTCGCTCATCAGGTAGTGACGCCACATCTTCAACACGAAGACTACGGCTGCCAACTCAAGATCATGGGTCGCGTAGTTCTGCTCGTGTGGCCTCAACTGACGTGAGACATAGGCAATCATTGCTTGCCTCTGCATCAGGACACAACCAAGCCCGGTTCCTGATACGTCGCAGAACACTACGTACTCGACACCGTCCTCCGGTAATCTCAAGATCGGGGTGCTTGTCAAACTCTGTCTCAATTGCTGGAAAGTCTGCTAGCATCTCTCAGTCCACACGAAAGGCTGCCCCTTTCGGGTCAAATCTCTCATGGGTGCTGCAATCCTGGATGAATCAAGGATGAATCTCCGATAGTAGCCTGCCAACCCAAGGAAACTCCGCACCTCTGTCACGCTCTGGGGTGGCTCCCATGCTAGCACTGCCTCCACCTTGGCTGGGTCCACTGCTACACCATCTGCCGAGATAACATGTCCCAGAAAGTGGACCTCCTGTAACCAAAACTGACACTTTGAGAGTTTCCCATACAACTGGTGCTCTCGGAGTGTGTCCAGAACCATCCTTAGGTGTCTCGCATGCTCCTCCTCAGACGCAGAGTACACAAGGATATCGTCGATGAAGACCACTACAAACCGGTCTAGATAGGGCTGAAAGATCCGGTTCATGAGTCCCATGAACACTACTGAGCGTTCATCATGCCGAAGAGAATCACTAAGTACTCATAGTGACCGTAACGACATCTGAAAGTCATCTTCGGTATATCCTCATCCCGTACTCGCAACTCGTGATAGCCTGATCGTAGATCAACCTTCGAGAACCATCGTGCCCCTCTCTACTGGTCGAAGAGGTCATCGATCTTCAGTAGTGGATACCGGTTTTTTCACGGTCACCTGATTCAAGCGCCGGTAATCCACACATAGCCTCAAGCTCCCGTCTGCCTTCTTGGCACACAGCACTGGGGGGCGCCTAGGGTGAAACACTGGGTCTCACAAAGCCCTTCTTCTGCAAGTCTTCCATATGCACCCTCAGCTCACGAAGCTCTGCAGGAGCCATCCGATATGCTGATGCTGATATCGGTGTCGTCCTGAGTTGCAAATCAATGCAGAAATCTATCTCCCGATGGGGAGGTAGTCCGGGGACATCCTCCGGAAAGACATCCTCGTACTCAGCCACTACTGTTGGAAATAGGAAACTCGTAACATCTGCTACGCCAAGGGCTAGTCTAGCCAATTGATGTGAAATCGGTTGCGCCTTCCTACGCACGAGTCCATCCTGCACTGCCTGGGTCTCTCTTTCACCGACAAAAGAGAACCTCGTTCCATCACTGCAGACACACCGCACCCTTCACCTAAAATAGTCGATCTGGGCATGAACTGTGGATAGTCAATCCATACCAAGAATGACATCGTAAGGCCTTGACGCTACCACCAAGAGGTTCCAACCGAAACTCTCACCTCCAAGGGTCAGGTCACACTGTCTACAGAGGTGTGTGATCTTTGTATCTTCTCTAGTCAGTGTTTCTAAGCGTAAGGGTCGAGTCAATGGATTAACTGGAATCTCAAGGTCTCGAACAAGATAAGCAGCCAGAAAGGAATGACTAGCACCTGTTTCTATCAGTACGGCAGCTTAAGTAGAAAAGACACAGATTGTACCTCTAATCATTCCGGGAGTACCTGGGTCATAAGCCTCTGCCACCTGTAGTTGTCCCTGCCTCTGTCCACCAGCTCCCTGGGCCTGGGGTGGACCTCCTGGGGGTGGTGGTGGTAAAGGGTCAAAACGCTGACCACCTCCAGCTGCTCTCCCAGCTCCTCTACCGCATCCTCCGCCCCACGGATCTGTCTGCTCCACACTTTGCCTCTGCCTCGGTGGTCCATCCACTGCTCCCGTGTCAGTAGTACGGCGGGTCAGACAATCTCGAGCGAGATGTCCCCTACCATCACATGAGTAGCATCGCCTCTCTCGAGGCTGGATGGATGCGCCCTATGAACCCTATACTGTAGATCCCCTGTCCTGAGATCTCCTCTAAAAACGTCTCCCATGTATGGGTCCCTGACGTCGGCTCCCTACTGCCGAGGTCTCTGCTCCAGCTCTCCCACTACTGAAAACTGTTAGTTGTCTCTGCTCTACCAAGAAACTCTCGACCACCAAAGTCTGCTCGAGCACCCCAGCATAAGTAGGAATGCTCATAGGGATGATGCTAGCTCAGATATCTCTGCGCAATCCTCGCTCAAAAGTAAGAACTCTGAAGTACTGATCTCTGACTATATCCATCAAGTACCGCGAGAGGTCGGAAAACCTCGATGAATAGTCAGCCACCGTCATAGTTCCCTATTGGAGCTGAAGAAGCTCCTGTATACATACTGCTCTCAGGGTAATCGGTGAAAACTCCTCTCTGAAGAGACGCTCAAACTTCGACCATGCAAGTGTCGCCTCGTCGTGGGTCTGGATAACCAGACTCCACCATCGTCTTGCCGAGCCCTGCAGAAGGCTCGCTGCCAGGATCACCATCTGGTCTGCTAGTGTCCTGACCAAACGGAAGACTCTGGTCACTGCCTCAAGCCAGTCCTCTGCTGCCTGAGGGTCAGGCTCGCCTCGAAACCTAAGGGGTCTCTGTCTCTGACACTCGTGGAGTGCGCTAAGCCTGCGCTCCTCCTCAACTGGTACATCAGGCACTAAACACTGCTCCATAGGTGGCGGGATAACTGGCACACCACCTGATGGTAAAACTGGGGGATTTGGTCCCTGTATCGAAGCTTCATCACTGAGGGGGTCATCCTTGTGATCGAGCTGCTGGATCCTAGAGGGTGCGCATCGCGGAGGCATCTTGTAAAGAAACAAGATGTATCTCAGTCAGTGAGTAGATCTGGAGAGCTGACTCAAGAAGGACATGGAAACCACAACTTATTCCTATATGATGCATGTACCATTGTTTTTTCCCTTGAAACTTGTGTTCTCATGCTCCAAGTCGAAAAGCAAGTTATCAGGGTCCTGGTGTATGGATACGTCGGCCGCCCGCACCAACACTGGGGTCCCTGGCCTGAAATCCGAACTCGAAACACTAAACACTATTGCCCCAAACCAACTCACAGACTCTCGATCCTAAGGTAGAACCAAACAACTCTGATACCACTCTGTCACGACCCATCCCAGTGGGGGCCGAGCCGCAACTCCCCAATCCCACCTCCAATAGGCCAGGGGCTGGTGACTAGCACTGAGTAGGCATGCTACTAACATGGGGGGCATTACCTAAAAACATGTACACACACACGCACATCTCCAAGCCCACAAAGCTGAAAAGTAAAAACTACTGAAAGGGAAAAATGCATGCATACACTAAAACCCAACCAAACAGAGTACAACAGGAAAGTAAAGTACAAGAAGGTAAAACCCTGGGACAAAAGTACAATCCCACCAAAAGAAAGTCTGTAAAAAAATTCCAACCTGTAAAGGAAGGTGTTGGGACTACAGTCTGTATCCGTAAGAACACACCTTGGCTTGTCTGGTCTCACTGAGTACCGTCCGGTCCTGGTCCGCCTAGAATCCTATCGAAGGCTCACTCGTCTGCATAAGACACGACACGTGCGGGCAAATCCCGTGCATGGGTGAGTATAACAATACCCAGTAGGACACCTCGAAACCACAAAGGAAATACAACAAGGGAAAATACCACAAAGGAAAGATACAGTCAACTCTACACAGTATATGTCTACCGAACATATAACAAGAATATCTAGATATACTCATGCACGATCGACTATCGTGAATACCACCACTAGGATCCATCTCGAAAGATTCCACTAAGCATGCAACCGAGAGAACACACTCCTAGGTCTGAAGAGAGAGATATTAAGTACTCGTTCCGGGAGAACACACTCCAAAGGTACCTTGAGAACATGATGCTCAGAAGAGGATCACAACCAAGTCATGGGGTGATTCCGACAACTCAGTCTGAGCTAATCCGCTAAGCAGAGGATCAGCGCCCGGGTAAAGTTGGTCACGTCGATACCAAGAACTCTACCTAGGGTTCCAGGAATGAATAGAGGATCCGACTCTAATTCTCACATAGGGGATTCTAAAAACTCTATTCATGAAGTCCTGTTGAAGGGATCATACTTCTGTGTAAAGGAAATGATCCCAGAACATTCAGGGAAAAGACCAAGGGTACGAACCCTAAGAAAGTTAGTCCAAGTCACAGAAGACAGGTGGATCAAGCCATTTAAGATAGGTTACATGTCGTGTAGTATGGTTACACGTTGTGTTCCTTGACCCCGGGTACTGCCCGTGTAAATGGCCCCTGTCATCCGTTCAAGCTGTGTAAAACCAAACTATACGGCGTGTAGAAAAAAGTACACGTCGTGTTCCTTGACCCCGGGTACTGCCCGTGTAACCAGCCCGTGTCATTCGGCTTGTCGGATAGAAAGTAACTACACGGAGTGTAGAAGAATCACACGCTGTGTCCGAGCACCTGGGGCTCGCTCCGTGTACGCTGGCCATGTGCCCGTACACGGCCTCTGTCCGTGTCTGTGTCGCCTTCCCGTGTACCAGTACACGGGGTATCCCGTGTATCTGGCCTGGTCTGGCCAGGGTGGGGTATACACGCCGTGTCCTTGGCCGTGTACCCAACTCGTGTTTGTGATGCCTACCCGTGTACCAGTACACAAGGTATCCCGTGTATCTGGTCGGGTCTGGCCGGGGAGGGGTATACACGTCGTGTCCTTGGCCGTGTACCCAACCCGTGTCCATGTACTCCCGGAGTACACGCCTGGTGATCCACTGACGAACACATGTCGTGTAGCCCATACTACAAGTTGTGTAGTCAGGATTTTTCCAGAAACACCATCTTCCTCCTCGCGTCGCGGCCGATCCTTCGGATCTATGGTTTCTCATCCGTTCGTCCCGATACTCCAGGGGTTGGTTCGTTTCATCATACAAACACCATAAAAGGTGTTTTCTGTCCTTAAATCGGATCATAAAACCTCGAATGATCCACCCGAAGAAAAACGCCTGAAAACGCGTATCTCCCGATCCACTCCGAATCGCCCACCGAAACCGTCGTCGCACCTCCGTGACATCGCTCTGGGGTTGGATCTACCATCTCAGATCGTTGTGCCAACAAACGAATGCGCAATGATCGATTTCCTCCAAGAACGTGTAGAACACAACAAAGAATGCGAGGGAGAAAATACAAGAATCAAACAAGAGGGAAGAACCTCGATCGTTGTTCGTGATGATCTGGGTTCCTCGTCGTTAGATCAAAACCTCAACAAACAACAGATTATAAAATCCTGAGTAATTTATTTCCCGATAAAACCCCAAATCACGCACGCCCGCAAAACGATCGATCCGCAGGCTAATCGGTTCGTAGATTAGTCCGCATTTGTCGTAGGAATCAAGAACGGGGAAAGGAAAATCAAAAGAAAAACATACTACCTGGATTCCACGGTGTTCTTTGGAAAAGATCCGGTCACTGAGTCGTCGTCGCCGGTGAAGGTCGTCAAGAACATCGTCGCCGCGTTGGGAGGTTTCCTCCAGAGCTCTCCAGGGAGATTCAGGGTTATGAGAAAAGTAACCATGATCCCCTATGAAATCTCTTTTTAAAAAGGGAAAGAGATATTTCACTGCAACAAAGATTTAAATAAAATATTTTTAAATTAAATATCTATTACGGTTATGTCCGAAACCCAGATTTCGCCACCGACCTGCGCCAGCCGATGTTAGGCCTTGCCTAAGGTAAAATCACTGTTCTGAACGCAACGGTGCCCTCAGATTTCTGATCCGAGCACCCGTTCAGGAGTTATTCCACTTTTTTAGGAAAACCACATGCGTGCATAATTTAATTATTAAATTAAATTCAAACATTTTTTATGGGATCACCGGGCCTCGGAACTGCACGCCGTCTAGTAGAATGGTCTCGAAATAATTCCCATATAATATTAAAATAATACATGGAAAAAATCCAGGACATTACAATTCGATGTCGGCATACACCAACTATTTTGATGAGGTTTTCCATTTTGCTCTGAACGTGGTTAGGAATGACCAACTAAAAGCTCAGAAGTACCTACATGGTTTGCGACCGGATATCAGATCACATGTGCTCATGTTTAAAATTTCTACTTATGCGGAGACAGTAGACAGAGCTATGATGGAAGATATAGATATGGCAGGCAAGGTTGGTTTTCCCAACCATTCTCTTCCATCTAGTGGAAACTTCTGTAGCATGCATGGGAAGAAAAGGAAGTGGTAGGATCATTGCAAGGGTGGTGGAGGTGGGTCTCAGTAGTGAGCCTCCTTCGCACCATCCATTGCAGCTGGCAATGTGCCTTTGACTTGCTATCAGTGTGGCAAGGGCGGACACACAATACATTCTTTCGTTATGCCCTTGAATACATACAATATTTGTGGACGCATTGGTCACTTACAGGGCTTCTATCAAGATATGATTACACCTCGTTATGGTTAGGGTTCGTCGGCTTCAAAGGCTACTGTGGTGCAGTCAGAAACTTCAAAGACTACAGTGCTCTAACCACAGGCCTCAGGAGTGAATCATTTTCATGCAATAGACGAGTGTCCAGCATAATTTGATGCAGGTCTAGAAATAATGATAGGTACTATCCTTATTGAATCTTTAGTAGCAATTGCTTTATTCGATATTGGTTCCTCTCACTCTTTTATATCTGCATGTTTTATTGATATTCTTAAACTTCCAACAAAAATTATGTTCTCTACAATGGAGATAGTGACACCTCTCAATAAGAGGAAAGAGTAGTGGTTTCAGTGTCCCTCGTGTTCTTTAACGATTGTTGATATAGAGCTGGTTTGAGATTTTCTCATTCTTGGTATGGATCTTTTTTATGTCATTATCGGTATAGATTAGCTTTTCACTCATCGAGCTGAGGTTTATTGTTATCATCAACGTGCTTTATTTCTTATTATCGATGAGATCTATCATGTGTTTTAGGAGTAGTGGGACCCAAGGTCTAGTCATTCAATACCTTCCCACCCAAAGCTCAGTAGTTTGTTGTCTGTTGTTGTGTTTGAGCCCGATGACATCTCTCATTTCATTGATCTTCCCATCATCGTTTGAGACTTTCATAATGTTTTCCTAGATAACTTCTCTGGTCTTCCTCTAGAGAGATAGGTAGAGTTTACGATTAATCTGGTTCCAGGTATGCAGTTGTTATCGATACCTTTTAATCGCATGGAACCAATGGAGCTGAAAGAGCTCAAGGTTCATTTGGATGACCTGTTGGAAAAGGGATTTGTTTTCCCAAGCATTTCTCCTTAGGCAACTCATTTTCTATTTTTTAAGAAAGAAGATGGTTCAATTCGGCTATGTGTGGACAATCGGAAGTTGAACTGGGTGATGGCTAAGAATAAATATCCTTTGCCTCATGTGGATTATTTGTTTGATCAGTTAAAGGGGGGAAAGTGGTTCCCAAAGATTGATCTTCAGTCAGGTTATCATCAGCTTAGAGTTCGGGAGTCTGATATACTGAAGATATCTTTGAGGAGCAGGTATGGCCATTATGAATATCTTGTGATACCATTTGGTCTGACTAACACTCATGCAGTTTTTATGGATTTTTTGAATTGAATATTCCATCAAAACCTCAACACTTTTGTGGTAGTTTTCGAGGATGATATTCTGATTTATTTGAAATCTGATCGTGAGCACGAGCACTATCTGAGTTTGGTTCTAGAAATTTTGAGAAATCACCATTTGTATGGAAAGATTTTGAAGTGGAGTTTCTAGATTCAAGAAGTGAAGTTCTTAGGGCACAAGATTTCTAAACACGGATTATCAGTTGATCTAGAGAAGGTGAATTCTGTTTTTTTGTGGAAAGAACCACAGGATGTCTTTGAGATACGAAGATTCCTTGGTCTTGTTGGATACTACTAATGGTTTGTTAAGGATTTCTCTAACATGGCATCAACTTTGAATGATCTTACCAAGAAAGAGGTTAAATTCACATTGGATGCAAAGTGTTAGTCCTATTTGGATGAATTGAAATGACTTCTGACATTAGCTCCTAATCTTATCTCACCTGAGCCCAGTAAAGGGTACGTGGTGTTTTGTGATGATTCAGGTGTTGGTTTGGGATGCGTGCTTATGCAGGATGACCATGTGGTGGCTCACAGCTCTCATCAGATTCAATTGTGTGAAAAGAATTTCCCAACTCATGATTTAGAGCTTGTCACAGTCATGCATGCACTTAAATGGTGGCGACACTATCTTTTTAGGGAAAGGTTCATGGTATTTTCTGATCATAAAAGTCTAAGCTATATATTTTATCAGAAGGACTTGAACCTCAGACATAGATAATGGGTAGAATATCTTCATATGTTTGACTTCGATGTCACCTATACCCCGATAAAGGGAAATGTCGTTATAGATGCTCTTAGCAGGAAAGTACCGTCACAGACTGTTCTAGAATCGAAGGAGGAGTGGAAACTTATGGGGATTTTCACTCAGTTGCACTTGGATACTCAAGAGGATGTTTTAGGCATGGTTTTGATCAGTGTTCAGTTATAATCATCTCTCTTGGAGTCTATTTTGTAGAGTCAGTGGAAGGATGATGAGTTTCAGAAGTCTCGAGAAAGCCTTTATGGTGGGGAGACTATTTCTAGATGGTCTCTTTCTACAGATGGTATGCTCGACTTGAAGGAATTAGGCATGTAGGGAAAGACCCAAAAATGGGATTTTAATTTTTTTCATTAACAAACAACATGAAAATGTCAATGTTGATGGATCATTTCCCAATTACTTCCTCGGGATCACACGTGAAAAGTTTTAAGCACAAAATTAAAACCATAAAAACCTGGTTTAGATCCAAAGTTGTGCTCAATGTTTTCTCGTCGTTGAAAATCACTACTCAAATAATTAGAAGATAAATTCCTAAGATCGTCAACACGTGATTCAAAAATATATGGGAGCACCAATCATCAAAATTTGGGTGCTAGCATGGAGACCTGATGACTCCTTCGATGCTTCAACAATCACCACATCTCTAAGATTGTGATGCCTAAGAGAGAGCTCGATCCAAGCTCTTTGGATCCACAACCTCTCTATCTCTCTAAAACATGGGATAGAGGAGAGGATAGAGAAATCCCATGAATAGTTTCTAGTGGTAATCTCTCCTCTTCTATATATAGTGTGTTAATAAAATACTCGAAATTGTCTCTCTGGCCCTTGAATACTTAACGCACTATAAATGACATGTTATAACAACTTATCTGAGTCATAAATATCATTATTATTTTCCTATAATATAATAAATATATTATATGATAATAAATGAGTCATTAACTCGACTTGTTGTTCCCACAAATATTAATTGAACCTTGAATATATTAAACCAATATTCGTCAATTAATATTTTTCATGTATTTACGTAAAACTTGAAAATACATTTAATAAATAAATTTAATGCTCATTATTCTAAAATTGAATAGTATGAATTTATTTATTGCATCGGTGATTGTATCTCCTTGGAAAAAAACTGGACCCCAGTGGTGGGGCCCACAATGTCCAATATACCTATTCAGCTGAATATGGAAGATTCATTAATACACTATTGTGTGTGACCCTCTAGGCCCTTATTACGATAGCAGTGAATACTATTCACAGACTAAGAGTGATATCTAGCAACCCATCATGGCCCCTAAAGAGATAAGGATTATCACAGCAACGACAACCAACCTATGAACATGTACTGTGTAATATAATCTCTTTGTTTATAGATATCTCTTAAAGTAGGATGCAAATTTGTGTCATCTCCCTTTTCTTTATTTATTATTTGTTGATCTAATTGGAAAGATTTACCTTGGACTACCATGGCCATGGATTTATCAAGGTACTACTATCCTGATCAACATGAACCGAGATATATAACTTTCTTAACCTGAAAGTGAAAAATCATTTCTTAACCATTCAACCAATGTCATGCCACCAATCACTACTGGAAAAGGGACCTTTCCCAACAGTTGTGTACCAACGGTTCAATGAACCGTTGGCATATCTTGTTTTTCCCAACGGTTTATAGAAACCGTTGGAAAAAACCCCTCAATGCATAGTTTTCCCAACGGTTTCATACAACCGTTGGGAAAAGTGGTGAAAAATCTTGTTTTCCCAACGGTTCTATGGAACCGTTGGGAAATGTTGGTCATTCCCAACGGTTTTTAATAACCGTTGGGAAAAAAAAGCCCCAAATACCAAATCGAGCCAGCGGCCTCCCCACATTCCAGAAGCATTCAGTTCATGTCCTCCTGGAGCGATTCCTTGCAGAAGGACCTCCCAATCCCCACATCTTCCATCAGATCAGCACCTACCAGGTTAGACTCCTATATTTTATCAACGATATAGTTCCAGCTCTTATAAATCATATACTTCTATTCTTGATTTCGTTATTCCCAATTATTAGGGTTTTTGTAAAAATTTATGATTGTTTCATGGTGGTCATGTGCACCACTATAGGTACATTGATTCACTAATTTATTTTGGTATTTCCATAAAATTCGAATAAAATTTATTAATGAATCAATGTTGAGTGTTAACATGACATTCATGTTCTTTATTTAAAGTGTAAACAAATACTTATATAGAATTTCCTTGTAAAACCTGATGGTTTAACTCTAGTTAAATGGAATCATAATTTTGTATGTTATTAATATTTAGTAATTGGTGAGGTGAATCATATATGTATATGAAAAATGGATCAAGATCATTTAGTATTGGATAGAATTATTCCCTAGTAATGTGAGACCCTTATGTTGTGGGGTGAGTATGGAGTAGTGAGATATATTGCTTGTTACTTACCTTTTTTCAATTCTATGAGGTAATGATGGCATGCACTCATTTTTTGAGATCTGTCAATGTTTTTATGGTTTTGATAGTGATCCATGATGTGTATCCTAGTATGTATAAATATGATTCTTTTGTAGATTTAAAACTAATTAAAATTTATTAACATGAGGTTAAATACAATTACGAGGCAATGAGAACTTGAGGTAAGGGTTTCTCATCTCACGTTGGTTTCTAAGAGACATTTCATATTCAACACAAGTTTATTTCATGCAATGTATATACAAAAACTTTGATATAACATATCATGAATCAATTTATATTTATTTTATTTAAATTTTCATTTGAATTTATTTCTTTCATGGGGGTTATGATTCAAAAGTTACAAAATAGTTAAGGGTGTTGTAAGGGCCCAAATCCATACAACATGTTTATTATGTATTTTATGTGTTGGAGGTTCCAAGGGAGGATTATAGGAGGAATAAGGGAAGTTAAGTTGAAATTTCAGCTTTAGAGTAGGATTTTAGCATGGTGAGTTATGTTATTCCATAGAGTCTAGTCGGGAGAATAGGTTGTGGTGTGGATTAAAAGATGTGGCGTACAGGCTTAAAAGGAGAGTCTTTTGTGGTTATTCCAATTATTTAAACACAAAGGAGTGGGGATAGGATGTCAAGTAAAATATGGGGAGGTAAGTTTTAGTGGTTCTACCTTTTTCAGTGTCACTACATCATAGAGTTGAGATGTGGTTTAGCCTCATGCATTAGCTATTAGGATTATACAGCATAGTGATTCCTTTGGGTCATATTCCTTATCCTAATTTAAAGGATCTTCAACATAGACCATGCCATGTTTCTTGGATACAAAATTGACCATGAGTGATATAGTGTAAACTCTTCCATTATTCCATAGTTTTTTTCATGTTTCTCCCTCCTTGCCTCATGGTGTAGGGTGTTATGTTGTGGTCTTCTAATTTCTAGTTTTCCTAAAAATTTCTGAACCCTCTTTGAACTTTTCATCCTCAAAAAAATCCTGAAACCTAGGAATCTAGTAGAGTTTTTTTTAAGGAATTTGAATCCCCTTTGATAGGATCCAACACTCTTATTCTAGAGATAGATCTATGATGATCTGAGGTAATTTTTAACTCTTTCTCTTGTGGTTTCTTATATGTTTGGTTCTATTTTCTTTTGTGCAATATTTTAATGTTATTTTGGTTCAAATTATTCATTATTAGGGGAATTATTTTGATGTTTAAATATGTTTTCATGGTATGGTGTCCATAGGGACCATCGGTTCCTTGTGGGAGATGTGATCAAGGAACTGTGCTTGTTATTCCATTCTTGTTCAAATAAAATTGAAAGACTTGATGTAAGGTATTCATTAATTCTACCATATTAAAGTTCATTTTCGAAGTTATTAAGATTTATCCCATTGGGTAATGGTGGAATTAAATTTAATTAATATTAAACCATAAACAAATAAAGAGTTGGTTTTGGGTTGTAGAGATTTCATGTGCTTATTATGTGTTAACAGTTTACCTCATAATTTGCTAGATAGTGTGCTATATTTTTTTATTTTATGGTTTATCATTTTTTTATATTTGTAAACTAGATAAGTAGTGTAAATATAGTAATTATTTATGACTAAATAATAAATAATCATGTTTAATTCTTAGCGTTATTCGTTATATTTGATGGAAATCAAAGTGATACTTGAATCAAGTTTAAATTATAATTATTTATAGTTAATTACATAGGTTTCCTATGGTTATGACCTATGATAAATTAATTGGTTAATTCATGATGGTAAATAATTATTTATTGAATAAATTTTTTTTCAGTTTAGTGAGCCCATTTTCTTATGAAGACTAAATTCCTTGGTTATAAAGCTAAATTCCCTATTAAATATTTTTTGTCATATTCCTTACTTGTGTGATTACTCTTGTTGGGGAGGCTTGTTGTGTTATGTGTTCCTAAGATGTATGATGGTTTACAAAGAAATGGGTGGGTATTTTAGGGTTTTTGGTAGTGTTTGGAGTCTGTGATGGTAGGATGGATTGTGATATACATAGTGGTGTCGGGGATAGAACCAGGACTAGTGGAGAAGGTTGAAACTAGGATTTTCCAATATTTTTTGTGCTAAGAGTTGTGATTCTTTCTTATTAATGAATCTTATTTAATGTTCTGATAGTTGAGTTTCTTGTTTCTTCACTTCTTATCCCCACTAAATAACATATCTGGTTGTGCATGGTTATGCATGTTTTATAGTAGCTTAGGGTGAGACCTAGAGTACCTGGAATTATGGAATGGTAATGCTAAATAATTTAACCCATGGGGTTGGATGCTTAACAGACTTTTGTAATAAAGATAAATATTGAGGAATCATGGAAGAGGTTGGATTATGCCTAGAGGGCATGGATTTAAGTCAATAATTATGAAAAATGAAATGTTATTTTAAATAATTAAAGTCAAAATCATCTTGAAATGGTTGTTTTCTTATAGGTTATCTAGTACCTGCCTCTAAATGGTTGTTTTCTTATAAATAAGGTTTCATGGTGGTCATGTGCACCACTATAGGTACATTGATTCACTAATTTATTTTGGTATTTCCATAAAATTCGAATACAATTTATTAATGAATCAATGTTGAGTGTTAACATGACATTCATGTTCTTTATTTAAAGTGTAAACAAATACTTATATAGAATTTCCTTGTAAAACCTGATGGTTTAACTCTAGTTAAATGGAATCATAATTTTGTATGTTATTAATATTTAGTAATTGGTGAGGTGAATCATATATGTATATGAAAAATGGATCAAGATCATTTAGTATTGGATAGAATTATTCCCTAGTAATGTGAGACCCTTATGTTGTGGGGTGAGTATGGAGTAGTGAGATATATTGCTTGTTACTTACCTTTTTTCAATTCTATGAGGTAATGATGGCATGCACTCATTTTTTGAGATCTGTCAATGTTTTTATGGTTTTGATAGTGATCCATGATGTGTATCCTAGTATGTAAGATCCTCACTACTGGAAACTGGAGTTTTCCCAACACTTACATACCAACGGTTTAGTATAACCGTTGGTATTTGAGAGGTTTTGCCAACGGTTCTTGGAGCCGTTGGGGATCAAGTGGGCAAGTCTGGTCAAGCTCTAACGGCTAGTTTGACTTTGCTTACCGGCTGACCGGTGCTTGCCCACCGGCTGGCCGGTGCCTTGGAAGGTGGAGAGAGCTTCTGCCCAGGAGCCACCGGCTGGCCGGTGGGAAGGCCACCGGCTGGCCGGTGGTGAGACAGTAGGTCTCACTATTCCAAAGAGTTCCACCGGCTGGCCGGTGAGGAGGCCACCGGCTGGCCGGTGGTCTGGACAGAAGACATCCCATTCTGTCTGGGCCCACCGGTTGGCCGGTGGCCAGACACCGGCTGACCGGTGGCACCTGGCAGAGGGCAAGCCCTTCTGCCTTGTCCACCGGCTGGCCGATGGGCTGGATCCGGCTGGCCGGTGCCCTTACCGGCTGGCCGGTGGTCCTACACCGGCTGGCCGGTGGACTTGAAAAAAGTCCACTTTTCCTTTTTTTTGCCACTTCTTGCTCCTGAAATCATGCCTATTAACAAGAACACTTGAAACAACATTAGATCACTATGAGAGTGATTGTGATCATTAAAATCCAAGAGAGTGGGGTACAACATTCCCTACTCTTCCTTCAAAAGTGATTGACCATGTGTTTTTAGGCAAGATGCGATGTGATTGTCCATGTGTCTTCAGGTGAGATGTACTATGATTTCCCTAGTGTTTTTCGATGAGGTGTGATGTGATAAGGCTATAATAAGATGTGGCATGTGGTTGGGGTCATGTAGGGTAGGAGGATGGCACAAGGTTGATGTTATTCATGTTCATGATACCCTACTAATATGGTTATGGGATGAGTCATGCTGTTATGTGATATAACACATTAAGTTCTTGTTGGTTTTACATTTTTTCAATAACACATTTGTATGTTTTTTTGACATGTGTAGTTGATACCTTGATTATTTTCTTCCTTTATCGTTTACTTAAATGTATATTCTATTATAGTTACTGCCTATTGAATTGTTTATGACAAAATGACTTATATAAATTCTTTTTACAGAATGGACAGAAGTTGGATGTATGAAACCGATCGGATCTCAGATGATTTTCAAAACAATTTGGAGAGCTTTATAGATTTTGCATTTGACAATGCTTCAGATAGTGGTCGCATACACTGCCCATGTTCCAATTGTGTTGGTAGACCTTGGTTGAGCCGTGAAGAAGTCAGCTACCACATAACCAAAAATGGGTTTCAAGCAAACTACTTTCTGTGGTATCACAATGGGGAGAAAACGAAATCTCAAATTGGTGATGATCGAAATGAAAAGACTGGAATGGAGAATTTGTTAGATGATCGGTTTCCGTTTATTCGTCATCATGAAAAAGAAAGGATTTCGACTCAAGAAGACTTCGATATGAGGACAGCTGATGCATCTAGTGAAAATGATGATATTGATAGGGTGAAAAAATTGAATGATGCTGCCACGACTCCAGTATATCGGCAATGCGATAAAATGAAAAAGCTGGAATTTTTAATCCGATTATTTCATGGGAAAACTATGTATGGGATTTCTAATACAGCAATCGATTACATTCTTACCCTCTTGAAGGATTTACTTCCAGATGATGCAGATATTCCCTCAAACCACTATATGGCATGGAAGTTAGTTGAGGAACTTGGATTTTCAAGAAACAAAATTCATGCTTGCCCGAAAGATTGCAGTTTATTCTGGGAGGAAACCGCTGAACGAAATGATTGTATAAAATGTGGCACATCCCGCTGGAAGTCAAAATCTGATGGAACACCATCCCGCGTTCCACAGAAAGTAATGTGGCACTTTCCATTGATTCCCAGACTCCAGAATCTTTTTATGTCTGATGACATATCAATAAAAATGAGATGTCGTGATACCGAGAGAAAGAAGACTGATGATGAGTTGGTTCATCCTGCAGATGGATTTGCATGGAAGAGATTTGATGCTCGACATCCTGATTTTGCAGCTGACGTGCGTAATGTGAGGCTGGGTCTTTCATGCGACGGTTTTAATCCGTTTGGGCAGATGCTTACTTCGCACAGCACATGGCCAGTTTTTATACACATTTATAATCTTCCCTCATGGTTGTGTATGAAAAAACCTTTCACTTTCATGAGTATACTCATATCTGGTCCTTCTGATCCTGGCATTGATATTGATGTATACATGCAACCTTTAATAAAAGAGTTGAAGCTTCTTTGGGATGTGGGTGTGCGCACATACGATGCATGTTCGAAAGACATATTTCAGATGCGCGCTGCGCTTATGTGGACAATCAATGATTTTCCGGCTTATGCAATGATGTCTGGATGGAGCACGAAGGGGAAACTGTCATGTCCAGTTTGTATGAAGAATACACGATCCAGAAGACTGAAACATCGTTGTAGTTTCAGTTTTATGGGACATCGACGATTTTTGCCAAAGGATCATCCATATAGAATGAATCGTCGAAGATTTGATAATACTATAGAGACCGATGATCCACCTCAGCGTATGTCTGGAACTGATGTGCTTAATGAATTGAAAGATTTCAGTTTTTCGTTCGGGAAGGGTCAAATGAAATCTGGAAAGAGAAAGAATGTTTCCACAGAAACCTGTTACAATTGGAGGAAGAGGAGTATCTTTTTTGATTTGCCTTATTGGTCAACCAATTTGCTACGTCATTGCTTAGACGTAATGCATATTGAAAAGAATATATGTGAAATGTTGCTTTCAGTTCTTCTAAATGTCAAGGGGAAGACAAAAGATGATTTACGATCTCGACGTGACTTGGTGGATTGGGGCATCAGACCAGAATTGCATCCTGTGCGTATCA
Organism: Viscum album; assembly: GCA_963277665.1. Taxonomy (NCBI): domain Eukaryota; kingdom Viridiplantae; phylum Streptophyta; class Magnoliopsida; order Santalales; family Viscaceae; genus Viscum; species Viscum album. The sequence goes on from OY728120.1 coordinate 831,106,652, forward strand.
GTGAAAATAAATGGCAACTTCCATGTGCTTCTTATGTGATGACACCTACTGAAAAAAAACAATTTTTGGAAGTATTAGATACTATTAGAGTTCCTGATGGCTATTCAAGCAACATATCTAAACGGGTCAACAGAAGAGAGTTGAAGCTAAAATCTTTGAAGACTCATGATTATCACGTTCTACTGCATGAGTTGCTTCCAATAGCAATCCGTCATCTTTTGTCCAATAATGTAAGGGTGGGTGTTATTCGGTTGTGCCATTTGTTTAGAGATCTTTGTGCTAAGAAGTTGTCGAAGTCTTTCTTGCAAAAAATGTTGACAGATGCCCCATTAATTTTGTGTGAGTTGGAGAAAATATTTCCCCCATCATTTTTCATATGCATGCTGCATCTGACTGTCCATATTCCAACTGAAATACTTCTCGGAGGACCTGTTTCTTTTCGTTGGATGTATCCAACTGAAAGAAATATGTTCACATTAAAGTCTTATGTTCGAAACAAGAATCATCCCGAAGGTTCTATCGTGAACGGTTACTTAGCTCAAGAATGTATGGATTTCTGTTCAATGTATTTGTCTGATCTTACTACAAGAATGAGCAGACCAATGAGAAATGAAGAAGAACAATATGAGCAAATTGAACCCAGTTTTCCATCACTTCCTCAAACAGGAGGAATTCCTGGATCATATACATTGAAGACATTAAGTAATGAAGAGCGGGAGATGGCACATCGCACAGTTTTGTTCAACTGTGATTTGTTCGATGACTATATCAGGTAACAAAATTGAATATGTATATCTTACATATATATCTGTTAAACTATTCATATTTTTTTATCTACAGGGAACATAAAACAATGATAAATAGGAAGCATCGTTCTTTATCTTTGAGAAGGAGAGAGACTTTGCATAGCAAAGAGTTTTCTGCTTGGTTAAAATTGAAGGTAAAAATATTACTGTTTAAATTAATTATTTCAATATTTACTTAAGTTTAGCTGTCATTTATATTGCAGGTATTGAGTTTGTCTGCTGACTCTGTCTCTGAGGAAATAAGAGCTTTGGCTTTTGGTCCTAATACCGTGGTTCGTGACTGTAAATCAATTGTTATCAATGGGTACAGATTTATTGTCACTGAACGAGCCAAAAACATGAGAACACAACATGATGGTATTATGGTTACTGCCACAACAGATTGTTATGCCAGCGCATCAGATAGTAGACCGCGACTTGAAAATGTGGGTTATTATGGAGTCGTTGAGAAAATAATAATATTGGATTATTACTCTCATGGACGAGTCACAATGATGAAATGCCATTGGTTTGATTCGATGACGAGACATGGCACATTTATTGATGATTGTGGATTTCGAGTAATTAATATGACCCGCACTCTTGCAACCGAAGAACCATATGTGTTGGCATCAATGGCTAAACAAGTTTTTTATGTCAAAGATCAACTTCAACCTGAATTTGGTGTCGTAGTTGAAGTAATTCCAAGACATATTTTTGATGATGCTGATGATGGAATTGACACTGTCCCTATTGCCATTGGAACCAATCCATTTATTTCTTTTGATGACTCCAATAGCTCAATTGTCAGAGTTGATTGTGAACCTGAAGTTGTGGTTGGAAATATATAGAATCATTCATCCATGTTCTCAATTCTTTTGGTTTACCTCGAGTTGGGTTGTTAAGGTTGGTAATATTCATATTTATTTAGTATTGATCACAAATATGTTTTAGCTGACTTGACCGTTATGTGAATTTTCAATGTTTATTGGTTGCTGTTTTATTTGAATTGCATTTTCTAATTTGGAATTGAACTGTATTCAAACCAAATCAAACAATATTTCAAACTTGGTGAACATTACAACTTGTATGTTTTATTAAATTCATTCAAGCTCTTCTAAAACAATTGATAGCTAAATTACCAATGAATCCCCTCATTCCCTCATATATTTAGTTTTTTGGTTTACACATTAATTTTCTTTTTCTAATTAATTACATATTTGTTTTCCAATGCAGGAAATGAAGCCAATTGAAGAGAGACGAAGAAAAAAAATGGCGGAGAACAATCGTCGGATGGAGGAGCTGGGCATTCCACCATTAGTGCCTACAGTGAGTACTTTATTTCAAATATATATATATATATTTACAGAATATATAATGTCATGTGATTAATTTTTTTTGTAAACTTTTTTGTAGGATCCACCATTACGTCGACAGTTATTCGACGAGGAGCCTAGTACTGGTCCGAGTACTCAGGCCGGTGGTACGAGGAGGGTTCGTACCAGAGGTGGACATAGAGCTGCGCGTGCCCGACTAGACCCTGCCCCTCCCACTGACATTTCAGCCTTCCCACATTCTGATCCCGGTGTGTCGTTAGGGACACACGGGATATTTAGACCTCCCATGTTTTCGCTACCTTCTGCATCTTCTGCCCCATCATTTTCACATCCCATGATGATTCCCACTCCCCAGTCAGCATCAGGTCATACAGTTGTTCCATCTTCTTTTCCTTCTACTTCTGTCTCTCCGAGCTTTTATATTCCATCGTCTTCGACTCCCGTTCCACCAGAGGGTGTTCCATCAGGTTCTGTGGATCCGGCGCCACTCATTGATCAGACTAGCACAGGTATATTTATAAAACCCTATCAAATTTTTATAGTAATATTTATTTTCATTATAACATGTTTTGATAAAATATTTGTTTTTCTTTCATGACAGATACATCTACTGAAAGGAGGCGGGGGCGGGGCCGTACACGCATGCGTTCGGTGTGGAACCGTCGCACACAGGTTATGGTGGAATATAATGAAGACAATCAGATGGTTGAGAAAACAGGGCAGCAATGTCGGAGTTTTATGGCGACGCTTGCCAAATACTCCGACATCATTCCCGTCAGCCCGCTGTCGTGGAGACATTTGCCACATGAGGTCAAAGATAGAGCTTGGGCAGAGATATGGGTAAAAAAATCTGTTGTATTTAATGCCATGAATTTTTTTTGTATTTATATAAATTAATATTTTCATTTCAGCTTCGATTTAATTTTCCTGATGGTGAGGGTGCACGAATGGAACGTCTAAAGGATTTAGGCGAGCTTTGGAGAGCCTACAAGCATGAGCTGTATATTGGCTGGCGTGCTAGAGTTGGCACTGAGTTAGAGGCGGTACCAGTCGTGGATGATTGTCCTATAGAGCAGTATCGTCAGATGATTACTCATTGGACGAGTACCCAGTTTAAGGTATGAATTACATTTGAGGTATTTAAATAATAACTTTCAAGTTTTGCATTAATATTATCCTTTGCATTATCGAATTTTATTTAGGAATCATCTGGTAAAAATAAAAAAAACATTGATGCAAAAAAATACCTCCATACACTAGGACGCACGACGATGCCGGATCATGAGAGGCAGCAGGTATGACAATTGTTTATAAGTTTTCTTTACGACTTACATTTTCTTTTTTTTCCTCAATTATTTAATTATTTGCTGAAGTCTTTATATAAATTTTGTTTTCAATGTCATTGTAGAGGAAAGTACAAAATATTGAAGGACGTGTGCCTCGAGCAAAACTGTTTTGCTCGAGTAGACGAAAAAAGGATGGACGTGCTGTCAACGAAGCGACTCAGCAGCAGATTGTAAGTTTTAATCTGTTGATTTTATATTTTAATATCTATTTCGTAACTTAACAATATATTTATATTTGTAACAGGATGCTTTAGAGGCCCTCGATGCCCAAGAAGCAGACAATTTTGGGCCATCTGATCACTTACATCAGGTGTTGGGAGATGATCATTCTGGCAGAGTACGCTGCCGACCTAGGATAGCCCCGACGAGGTATTGGCCTGTCTCAGGTACGAGTTGTAGTGCCACCGAGCTGCAGCAAGTTAGGGCACAGGCAGAACAGGCTGAGAAAAGGGCCACAGAGACGGCAGAACAGTCTGCAAGGGCAAACAGTGCATTTATGAAATTTATTGAAGTTCTACGTCCAACACTTCCAGCAGAGGCCAGCCCAGCGATTGATGAATACATGTCGTCGATACATTCTATATATGGTGCACCAGGTGGCAGTTCCAGTGGTGGTCAGGCCGATGTCGAGCTTGAAGATGATGATGGCGAGCAGTCTGATTCGGAAGAGGATGGAGATGAGGAGGGCGAGGAGGAGGGCGAAGGCGAGGAGGAAGGCGTTGAGGAGGGTGATGACGATGAGGAGGACGATGACGAGGGCGATGATGATGATGATGATGGAGATGGTGATGCTGATGTGGGACATATTGATCCGTTACATTTTTGACTTGACATGTGATGTTTAATCTATTCTAGTTGTTGGTTTTATCTAGACTCGTAGTATAGTATTGGAGTTGAATTATTTTAATCAGTCGCCCGTATTTGTCGTCTGATTTCAGGCCATTCCGACATCGTTCGGCCCGTTTGGACCCCCCTCACGCGCGTTTACGAAGCGCGCGCATCACTTAAAACACGAATATTGAGCCGTACCGCGCAAACCGCACGTCCGATTGAGGTGCCGTCTGCGCGTACACGTCACGAATAATAATTAAAATGTTCCACGGTGGAGCCAGAGAAATCCCTTGCTTCTGTCTGGTGCACCGGCCAGCCGGTGGATCAGCACCGGTCAGCCGGTGTGCTCAGTCAAACTGACCAGGCTTGCCCACTTGATCCCCAACGGCTCCGAAAACCCTCCAACGACTATTTTGAAGTATTTGGGAGCATTTCTCCTATAAATAGACATCCATGGATGCCGGGAACACTACCGATCATATACCGAAGCATACCAAAGCTATTTTAATCATTTGAGGCTCCTACGACAATTCTCAAAAGCTACTTGAGATCCAATTGCCATCCTTGAAGCTTGGGCTGCCTCTACATCAACTACACTCACCTCTTGGCGCTCAAGGCTTCCTCTAGTTTGTTCTAAATTATTTACTTCAATTGTTTAGTTCTTAATTGGGTTTGTATTAAAACAAACCACCCTTTTTCTTCTTTCAATTTGGGTTTCTTGCTACAACCATAATAAAAAAGCAAGCTGTAAGAAGGTGATCTAGCCTACCTTAAAATGGCTAGTGGGTTTCTTGCTATAACCATTAAAAATCAAGCGGTCGTATAAATCTCCTAACGGTTGAGTTGGGAGCGGAGACGTAGGCTTGAGTTTAAAGCCGAACTCCGTTATCAATTGTGTCTTGCCATTTTACTTTCCGCTGCATTTAAATTTGTTTTAAATTGTTAATTAATTTTAAAAAGGCAATTCACCCCCCCTCTTGCCATCACCTCCGACCCAACATCCATCAGTCATATGTGACATGTACGAGCCCACTCGGGCTCAATCCGAGTCGCGGTGTGGCCGGGATCAGTCTAAGTGGCTCTCTTTTGTTTAAAATGGACATCATTTTAAGTACATACGGAAAACCGACCAAACGCATTCGGTTTCCATTGAAACATTAGGAGAACGATTCATGGGTCATATGTGAGGTGTACGAATCATCCCCGCCACAATCCGAGGCGCGGTGTGGTCAACACTGCTCTAACTGTGTCTGTTTTGTTTAAAATGGGTAGGATTATAAGTGAAAAGAACTGGCATACGCAAAACCGACCAAACGCATTCGGTTTCCATTGAAACTTTAGGAGAACGATCCATGGGTCATATGTGACGTGTACCAATCATCCCCGTCTCAATCCGAGACGCGGTGTGGCCGACACCGCTCTAACTATGTCTCTTCTGTTTAAAATGGGCATGATTATAAGTGAAAAAGAACAACTGGCATACGCAAAACCGACCAAACGCATTCCGAATCTTTTGATCATTTATCACAACAATCCATGGGTCATATGTGACCTGTACGAGGCAACCCGGGTTCAATCCGAGTCGCGGTGTGGCCGAGATCAGTCTAAGTGGCTCTCTTTTGTTTAAAATGGACACCATTTTAAGTACATACGGAAAACCGACCAAACGCATTCGGTTTCCATTGAAACTTTAGGAGAACGATCCATGAGTCATATGTGACGTGTACGAATCATCCCCGCCTCAATCCGAGCCGCGGTGTGGCCGACACCGCTCTAACTGTGTCTGTTTTGTTTAAAATGGACAGGATTATAAGTGAAAAGAACAACTGGCATACGCAAAACCGACCAAACGCATTCAGAATCTTTTGATAATTTATCACAACGATCCATGGGTCATATGTGACGTGTACGAGCCAACCCGGGTCAATCCGAGTCGCGGTGTGACCGGGATCAGTCTAAATGGCTCTCTTTTGTTTAAAATGTACATCATTTTAAGTACATACGGAAAACCGACCAAACGCATTCGGTTTCCATTGTAACTTTAGGAGAACGATCCATGGGTCCTATGTGACGTGTACGAATCATCCCGCCTCAATCCGACATGCGGTGCGGCTGACACCACTCAAAGTGTCCGTCTTTTGTTTCAAAAGGACGTCATTTTAAGTGAAAAACATCAACTGACATACGGAAGACCGACCAAACGCATTCGGATTCTATCGATACTTTAGCACAACGATCCATGGGTCATATGTGACGTGTACAAGTCAACCCCGTCTTAATCTGAGATGTGGTGTGGCCGACACCGCTCTAACTATGTCTCTTTTGTTTAAAATGGACATGATTATAAATGAAAAGAACAACTGGCATACGCAAAACCGACCAAACGCATTCGGAATCTTTTTATAATTTATCACAATGATCCATGGGTCATATGTGACATGTACGAGCCAACCCGGGATGAATCTGAGTCGCGGTGTGGTCGGGATGAGTCTAAGTGTCACTCTTTTGTTTAAAATGGACAACATTTTAGGTACATACGGAAAACCGACCAAACGCATTCGGTTTCCATTTAAACTTTAGGAGAACGATCCATGAGTCATATGTGACGTGTACGAATCAACCCCGCCTCAATTGGAGACGCGGTGTGGTCGGCACCACTCATAGTGTCCGTCTTTTGTTTCAAAAGGACGCCATTTTAAGTGAAAAACATCAACTGGCATACGGAAAACCGACCAAACGCATTAGGATTTTGTCGATACTTTAGCACAACGATCCATGAGTCAAATGTGACGTGTACGAGTTAACCCCGCCTCAATCTGAGGTGTGGTGTGGCCGGTATCACTTCAGGTGTATGTATTTTGTTTAAAATGGACATCATTTGAGGTAAAAATATATGGTATAGAAAAAACCGATCATATTATGAATTGAATTTCAGATTCCACGTATAATTGTCATCTAAATTTTAAATTGAATTCTATATGAATTATGTATGTTTATGAATTGTAATTTAATTATGGATTTGTATAGTTTCAGGATCCATTATATGTTAAATGTGTATGAATTTGTTCGTAATTGAATATGTATGTTTTATTTTATTACTGGTACAATAGTTGGATCGAAAATGAGGTGAAAATGAGGTGAAAATGAGGTGAAAATGAGGGTGGTGATAGACAGGGGACAGGGGCTGTGCAAATTGCAGGGTGCTGCAATTTGCAGCATAGGGTATGCCAACGGTTTCAAACCGTTGGCATATAAGTTTTAGCATGTCTTTTCCCAACGGTTCTAAACCGTTGGGAAAGACTTCACCAATTCCCAACGGTTTAAAACCGTTGGGAAACTGTTCCACATGGTATATCCCAACGGTTTGGAACCGTTGGGATTTGGTTTTCCCAACGGTTTTGGGAGAACCGTTGGGAAAAACTATCCCAACGGTTCACCCAAACCGTTGGGGTAGGGTAACTTCTATGGGCCTATTGCAACGGTTGCAAGTAAACCGTTGGGAAAACCTTTCCCAACGGCTTACTTCCCAACGGTTATGAGAACCGTTGGGAAAACCTTTCCCAACGGTTTGAGGGGCTTTCCCAACGGTTCTGAACCGTTGGGAAATAGTTTATTTCCAGTAGTGAATAACACACTCAACACAAACTACCTCACCACGATTTCAATATCATGGTTTTCGTCTTTCATCAAAGTATGCGATCAAATGACATACATTGGTGATGATCTCAAGTCACGAAACCATTACATGTGATCGTGGATAGAAACATCTAATGACACCCGAAACATGTGGTGTTCCTATTGGCGGGTTTGTCCTCATGATCTCACTACTAGAGATCACCAAGTGCGAAATTAATGAGAAGAAGTCTCAATGCTTATGAGCCCCCAACACCTGATAGTCAAACATCTACTGTGTCCAGTCAGTAAGATGCATCTAGACCATAGGACCTTTGTTTAAAATTAATGTCATAGTATCTCTAGGTCCTCATTATAGACTAAGATCTACTATATCCTTTTGATACTATAATTAATCTATGGTCATTACCATTAAAAAGTGGATGCAGAAATATCTACACTATAATGGTAAGTTATCATCATGTATATCTAACTTTACACATGATATGGTAATCAAAAGCACTGCATAGTTGGGTCTAGGGAACACACTATTTCAACACTCCCACTTATACTAGATCTAACTTACTAATCAAACTTTTTAGCTACTTACATGGTAAAGATCGTGTTTCTGCTGAGTAATGGCTTTAGCCATTGGGCCTACCACGGTTCCACTACGTGGCAATTCTGTTATAGCGACCTCATCTCCTTGAGTTAAACTTCTCAAGATATGGTATCCCGAGTATATCCCTCTTGTCCACTGTCATAACTTTACATCTTGGCTAGTAAGAATATCATAATTTACATTATGATAATACTTTTCTTACCAGGTGCGATTTTGAGAAATGGAACAAATCATTGCATATAACTGCTTCTTAGCTACCTCAGAAGCTACAACATACTCAGTACTTATAAGTATGGCTACCACTGGATTATATGAGCTTGTATCACTCATCACCTTAGCCTAGATACGATATTAGATCTCATTGATCTAAGGAAGAAAAGTTTGTGTCCCCTAAAAACTAGTATCCTTTCTTCTCCACTTACCAGGTACATATCTTTTGTACTTGCTGAAGTACAATTAGATAGTTCTGATTTCTTCCCTTGCAGTGCTCCTAGATATAACTGATATTTTCCTACTAAAAGGTATATCTTAGCAATATCATTTCTTGTACATATCATGGCATACGTGATTAATCCATCGCTAAAGCATATGGAATTTAGCTCACCATGTTAATCTCCTCCCATGTGACAGACATGTCAACTTGGAGAGATTATGCCATGTGACATTGGTAACAATTCTCTCTTGAATTGTTCCAGCTTGTATTTATCAATACCATGTCACTATATGTACGATTGATTAGGTCCAAGCAACCTTTAGATCTACCATAGTAGATCTTGTTCCCTAGAACTTAGGTTTCTACTTTAAGTCAATCATTGGAGAATAAATTTCATCCTAGTCTCAACTAACTTGAAGACCAATCTGTTTTTTATATGTTGTCAAACATATTCTACTTGGAAAACCTTGGCGCTCCCACTAACCTTTGGTAGACACATGGAAACATTCATTCCAAATGAATACTCTATGATCCTGTTGCTTACTTCAATCATAAACTGGATTTCAGTAACTTGCATCCTTTATTAGCATTTTGTGACGTGACCATCCCTTTCTAGTTGTGTCGTATAGACACCTTCCACGAATGATGTTCATGACATCCAGTGCTAAATAATATGATCATATAAATTAGCTATGATAAGTAAAATTCTAATGGATTTAGGCATACCGGCTTGGTGAAACCAATCAAGCCTTATTGGTACTACACTTGTATCATCCATGTATCAACAAATTTGAATACCCACCACAGTATTCAAAATAATAAGCCCCTTTTTCACTTTGATACATGAAATCTGATTATTGAATTTTAATTGATCTTGTCAATATTAGCTAATTTTCATATACTGTATACTTGTAGGAATTATTATTCTCAATGAATAATGTATCATCACCCACAATGAACTCAAAACCATCACCATGGTTTTAAACCTTCCTACGCAGTATGTGTCTCTGGAACATTCCTCTTCCACATGTACTTGTGGAACTTGTTCCTATGACAACTATTTGTGCATCTTTAGCATTGACTAAGCTCAAGTCAACCTTGTTCCCACTATCTCTAATAGAGATATACACCCCTTTTATAGAAAGACAGTCTATCACTTGACTACCACTTTTCTATTTAGGGATTTATGTAATATCCTAAACAACTGTTAGGATAATTTCAATAGATGCACAATGTGTTTGTTCCTGATGCAAGTTTTTTTATGTCCTAACAAACTCTTTGCATCCAAACACATGTCGTTATGACATAGTGGATTTCCATCATACTATGACTTGTATGATATCCATTTGTCATTTTAATTAACATATGGTTATGGTAAATCGCCATTATTTGTAAAGCACGTCATGAAATATAATGGAAGTTTATGCGAGTTGCAACATTAATACTACTTACATCATGACTTTGATGTATAAAATGTGTGTTTAAGAATTAATTCATGCTATATTTTGTTGATCAATGTTAACATGTAAGACTTCATCATCGATCCTCCTCATTAACATCAATGTCGTGATGTAGATAAGGTAATGTGCGTTTAGGAATTGTTCTATGCTACATTATCATGATCGATAATTGTATAGTCAATATATTCTTCGACATGTCGGCTCGAAGCAACTCATATCTTTTAACCATGCACATTCTTCACTATCACATTCCTTAATAACTTAAAAGAATCTTATGAAGTATCTTTACCACTAGATTTCCCTTGAAACAGATCATAGTCACTTTTTGAACTAATTTCAAAAGCTTTGTGACATACCTTTATTTCTAAAGGTTTCTTTGTCTTTATTAAATACGTCGATAATGCCAATGGTGTATAGTTATGTCGGGCCTAAATATCATTCTGGGTATATTCTCGACGTCCACTTTTAGTGTTGCTTGACAAAGAACTATCTTGCCACAACTGAGTGTAAGTCTTACATTTTTTTATATTCATAACTTATTGCCTATGATCCATGTATCACTGAATTATTTGTTGAGTATGATACACCGCAAACAACATTCATTTCGTAACTTGGAATAATTTCTCATTGTGTCCAAGGACACGTGTGATTAATGTCCTAGTTATACTCAATAATAGTTCAACATGAATCTTTCACTTGGCAACAAAGATGTCGTGTACTTCTCACCACTGGCCTAGGTATCACCCTTTCTCATTCACTTGGAGAATACACCTGACTTCTAGTAATATTTCTATACTTACTTGGTTAGTGTATATCAACACAAATATGTGATCATCATATTGTACTGAATACCCAATAAGTAAAATGGAAACATTACAGTGATGGATATACCTGAATAAGAAGCAGTAACTTGCTTCTTTAATTTAGTTTATTGCTATTAAAATCCCATAGTATTATTTCATAATATGCAATGCAAATAACCTCCTGTCAATACCTCTTTCATTGATGGACGTTGCAAATGTGCCCTTGGCATTACATGTCTTTGGCCTCCTCGCCTTGTCTCTCAATTTATTCACCATAAGAATTAAAGATAAAACTATCCTTGATATTCTTATTTACTTGGTGATTCTTAAGCGTTTTTAAAAGGTGGCTCCAATTCAAAGATTTATTTTATTTTATTTTTGACTTTTATCGAGGCTAAAAAAACACTGATAAATGACCCTTTTATCAGTGCTTTTTTTTAGCGTTGATAAAAGAGGCATTTATTAGCACTTTTTTGAGCACTAAATGGACCCCCCCTTTATCTTTGCTGAGATTAGCAAAGCTTTTTTAGCATTGTAAATGTCATTTTCTAGGGATTTTAAAGGCCATATTTGCATTAGTGCAAGCTTGAGATCATATTTTAATGAAGAATACACACGTCAACACTTAAAGCGAACATGAAAAACAAAGTCCAACACCAAGAATCATCAACACTTTACATAGCATGCATATACAGTTTGATATTAAAAACACTAAAGCACTGAAGCAATTAAGGAATTCAATTTAAAGGCATAGACATATGCGACCTACCTCAAACATGTTGCTCTTTGATGACGGCCGCCTGAATCGACCCTTCACACTTACACGCACATGCATTCACACACACACACACATGTGTGTCTATATATACCCCTAGGTGTATTGCACACATTGTCCCCGCCATGAGAGAATATGCACAAAGAGGACACATGTATGGATGGATGTATGTATATATGTATGTATGTATATATGTATGTATTTCTTATGCATGTACATATAGGCGTTCTTGATACCAGCAGCTCGAAACCACATCAACGAGACACAACGCACTCTAGATTAATTTACCACCAACTCAAAACACTGCGGCAAAGACTCACGCACCCAAAATAAATTGTTGACAACTCAAATATCACAAAAACCTTAATTACAATTAAGCCACAATGAAGAAATCGAAGAACCCTTACCCGAAATCATGGCGAATCCACTGCCCTTGACAGTGGGGGCTAGAATCGGCCTTGACGGGACCCGACGAACCCTAAATAATAAGAGCCGATCAAAAGAAAATACCTATAAATGAGTTAGGGTTCACCCAAACCCTACGCACCCCATGAAATTAAAAAAAAAAAACAAAATATGGGAAGAGGAAGGGAGAAGATAGTCGTTGGAGGGAACCACACACCAAACCGGCAGAAGAAATGGTCATCGGAGGGAGCGGCTCGCCGAAGGGCCTCTGCTGGCGGGGGTTGCGCAAGAGGTGGGGCTTCGGCCGGGGGTGCTGCACGCCGGAGAGGAGGGTGCCGGCGGGGTCGCGCGCCGGAGAGGAGGACGCTGGCGGGGGAGAACGGCCGGAGGAGGGGAGTGCGCAGGAAGAGGGGGAAATGGAGGGGGGTGGTGCGTGTGGAAGAGAAGTGGGAGAGGAGAGTGAGACCCACTTAGGGTTTCCAAAAAAAACATAAATTAAATAATATTAAACTTAATATTAATAATAACGTTTTAATGATAATAATAATAATAATAATAATAACAACAATTTTAATAATAATAATAACAATTTTAACAATAGTAATATTATTATCTACAACAATAATAATATTATTATTATGGTTAAAACGTTCTCTTTATTTTAATTTTAATTTTTTATTTCATTTTACTTTATTTTATTTTATCTATTTGAATACTGGGCAACCGCACAGTCACCCCGCATGGCTCAAGCGACAGTGCGCGAACCGCGCGGTAGGTTCTGTCCATTCCAGAAGCGGTCGCACGAGTACCTGAGCTGACTGCACGGTTTCCGCTAACTGTGTGATGTCCGTGCACCGACCTAAAACCCACCAAAAATTTCAAACTTCAAAAATTTAAACTGGGTCTCAAACCCAAACCTTGACCAAAAGACCCGAGACTAGAAAAGGAATAAAAATAAAAGAGTATCTGAGGTCGAGGTGTGACAAGAAAGCACCCTCATGTTATGTAGCCTAGATGACTGATGTGGCGGTGGCCATAAATCCAAGTGACTTGATGAGCTCCGTGTGCGGCCCTTGTTCGGGAAGTTCTACTAGATATCAAACTCCCTACCACATGTTGTGTCAAGAGATTCGAGCTTTTGCATCATGGCATTGTGCATGTCATGAACTCAATGCTAGTTAAATTCATTGTTGTAACATTTTTTTATTCACATAGTTCATTTTCAACTTGCACTTGTGTTACGGCATGGGATTTGACTTTGGTTTATGTGTTTTTTCATTGTTGATTATTTTTTTAGAACACATTAATTAAATGTTGGTGGAGACAATGATTAAATAAGGTGGTCATATTTACTTTGGATCATTCAAATTAATTTTATATTTATTATGTAATAATTATATTAAATGTATTTTATAAAATTATATTAGTAGATATAATATAATATTTTACTAACATATGTTATACAAACAAATGTTTTTTTATACAAAAAAAATAAATTACAAAACAGATATAATCGTTGTTATTGTTTAAAATGCCAGATAAATTGATATGGTTAATGACATTACCAACAAAAATAAAGTGTATGTGATACTACTATCAGCGGATAAATCTATTGGCGAACATCTTGACTAACACATATATTTATCCGTTGATAGTATTATAATTGTAAGAGAACTATTTTATCTGTCGCAATAACATTTAGCGATAAAGTTTTTACCGATAATTTAGTGACAAAGATATATTTGTTGGTAAAACGTTTTACTAACATAAAATGTATTTTTACCAAGAGATATGTCCATATTGAGAAAAGTTAAATATTTTGTACTGATTTATATTGCCAAAACTTTGAAATGGAAAATATCTTGTTAGATAATAATTAGAATCATAAAAATTATACATGATAAGAAAAGCTTCTCCAGCCTATAATAGAACATGATGATAATGTATTACAAGATTAAGAGAAAAAAACGAGTGGTATTTTGTGTGATGATAGTAATGGTTTTTCTTAGTTGCACATAACAATCAAGATGAACTCCAATTATCTGAACTCATTAGGGCATTTGCAACTGTAATTAATTTAAAATTTAATTAGCGCGTCAACATTTTAAATTATAAATGATTGAGTAAAAAATGATAGATTTATATGAAAATTATGATATAATATTTAATTATAATTTTTTTTTAAAATTATTGTAAATAATATCTATCAAAATATATATCAAGTGTTAAATTATAAATACCGTTGAAAATATAATTTAATAAGTGGCTCAAGTCGGGGGCTTTGTATGATTGTTTCACTTTTAGTGTATCAACGTCACCAAAAAAGTCACATGCTCTAATCCCAATGCGTAATGAAAATCTCAAGACACAAAAGTCATCATAAATAGGTTTTCTTTTTCCACCCACGAGCAGTGATGGAATATTTGCTAAAGGTATTATTAAAAAACCATGTCATCAATCCCTTTCCGGGCTTTTCCAACAAATTTAAGAGTTTCGAGTGTGTTGGGATTTCACAAGATCCCTTCCCATTTTTAATTGAAAACAAAACTACAAAAAGGCACTTTAAGCATTTTTTTAATAAAAAAACGACACGAATGGTCACCCCAACCCCTAATATCACGTTGCACTATATCAACAAACCACTGTTTTTTATTTCAATTTATTTTATTACAAAAATATCATTTTTTAAAATAAAAAATATTTTTCACAATTATAACATCTGTTTAGTACTAATAATAGAGTACTGGCTGTAGATAATTTTTATATTTATACTATATTTTGGAGCATACTTGACTTTGTTTTGAAGTTTTATATCAGAGATTATTTGGTGATCCAAGCACGCAAAGAAAGTTTCAACAACGTGAATTGCCACTAATGGAATTTTAGGATTTGAATACCGTCTTTTTTAAAAAAATATCATTTTATAAAATGATGTTATTACAACTAAAATGATAAATATATTTTTAACATTGTTTTAATAACCACCCACATAAATCATTAAATATTCGGTACAACCGCGAAATCGGCACACAACGCAACAAAGAAAATGCAGATAAACCGCTGGTCTGAGGACTTAACCCCACGACCACGCCCCAAACCTCTCATCACCCTTACCACCCCACCCGAGCATGAGGGTGTAACAACCCACATAAATCATTCAACACATTAATTATCACCACAATCAATGAGGTAAATGATGAGCAATATTTTTTATTAATGTTTACCATGTCAATCATTTAATATAACCACTGTGCTAAACAAATTTACTCATATGTATGAAATAATAAGCTAACAATATTTAAAAAATATATATTTTGCTTCAATTGATAAAAAAAAACTTACGTGATTTTTTTAAAATCAAATCCAACATATTTCATTAAATGTTAACATCTTGAAGCACAAAATGTTGCAAACCCGTAGGAATAAATCGCTTCCAGATTTTGTCCTGCTCATTCACCATATGTGCAAGCTGATTATCAGGCCACCACCAAAGAAGAACCGAAAATCATCAAAGCCAATGAAAAGATCCAAAATATGATCAATGACAATTCCCAAAGATGAAAGATTTGTTGAATTGTTTTAATATTATATTATTTGGTTATTTTTTATTATATTATTTATTATTGTTTGTGAGATTAATTGTTTCATATATTAATTGTTCAATTAATTAGTTGTGTTTATGTTATATTATTTTTACATAAATTATATTTCATGCTCACTAAGTTTTTATTTAAAGGAAATTATATAATGTATTATAGATTGTGTCTCACATATTGGATTTTATAAGATTTTGACTAAGTAAATTATCTCGCGTATTGAAATTTTCTTATAACTACATAAGGAGAGGCTTGAAACACTTCTACAAATTTGTCATTTAACAGTGCGCAAAAAGGCTTTTAACATCATTAAAAAAGCGATGTTATCCTCAATGCTGTTAGGGGGCGGGGTGCCCTTTATCAGTGCTTTTAATAGCGCCAATAAAGGGGGAGTCTTTATCATTGTTAGAGATAATGGTGATAAAGGCCCCATCTGTTACAGTGTGCTGCTTGTATAAAAGCACACTGCACCAACCTATAACCTGTACAAAAAATATATAATTTAATTGAAATAAATTTTACATCAAGAATACAAAAAAACACTATATACATTTCAAACAATGTTTTGTATAATTAATTTTACAATTACTATCCATAAATATTTTAAAACATTAATGTTTCATCGTCTTTGGCACCCGTGATCTCCTCTCACAAAAATCTGTTCATGATATCAGTTGCCGAACAAATCACCTCAATCCGAACAAAAGAATCCACCTATATAATAAAACAAATATTATGTTAGTAATATTATAAAGAAATAAGTTAACATTAAGATGAAAGAATATATGTATAAAATGTCAACTTTAAATTAAAATACACACTTGGAGTTATACCGGTCACACCATGCATCATATTGATGTGTGGTTGATTCCAACACATCACAAATGAGTTATGGATTGTTGTAATAAATTATCAAAACAATTCGAATACGTTTGGTCAGTTTTGAGTATGTCAATTGTGTCTTTTTAATGAAATTAATGTCAATTTTAAATAAAGACACACTTGAAGTTATATCGGTCACACTGTAACGTCCCGGATCTAGGTGCCGCCCAAATGTGCCCTGTACCCAGTTGGTCATATGGCCTCAAACGCATTTCCCCGAACGCCAGAGGCTGTTGACTTGCAACGAGAGCCTTGAGTGTGATAGTGGGAAAACTATGCCCTCGTTGGCAGAGTAACACAGTGGAAACAAACGGTAAACAGTAGCAGAAGCAGTAATACCATACAACAGAAGTAAAAAGCGGAAGACTGATAGTATAAACAATTGCAATAGATATAAATAAATGATGCATGTCACATGTAACTAGGAAAACAGCCAAATAAGTCACATTGCTAGAAATACAATACTGAAACCAAAGTACAGAAAACAATAAACTCCAACAACATCGCTAGGCTCAGCTTGGTCTCATGCTCTCTAGCTCTAACATCAATCAAGTACCTCATGAAGGACACTTACCCTTATCTATACCTACAACCATATAATCTGTTTGGACCCAAAAGCATGACCCAAACAGGGTGTGAGACGAATCTCAGTAAACAACCTCCAAAAGATCTATGTCTAACTGTCAGTGAATATATATAGCAGATAATATACAAAATGAAGCAATAAACAAGAAAGTACTCAAAAGTAAACAATCCTACAGTTTCCAATTTCATTCATTTTTCATTTGTTAATTATTCAAATCGTTGAATAATGAAACCCCAGGATCTAGCCTAAGCTCTGTATCCCCTGTGTAATAGAAAAGCAGTTGTCTCAAAATACCATCTAACAATCAAGTAAGACCGAGTCCAAGCTCGTGCTTTGGCTTTAACAAATTCGTCACAATCAACATTCAAAATATCACATTGACCCTCTGGGTGGTTCACACTGTCTAGCCCCTATGATCAAGTGTTCCAACAAAAACAAAGACTCTCTAAGGAAGCACTCATCTTTAATTCCCCCTATAGTCTTTTAATGATAAACTACAGACTCTTTGAGGAAGCACTCAACATCCATTCCCCCTGTGGTCTTGTAACGGTATACTATAGACACTCTGAGGAGACACTCACCGTCAATCCCCCCTATGGTCTCGCAACGTAAAAATAACAGACACTTTGGGGAAGCCCTCAACATCAATTCCCCCAATGGTCTAACTACACCAGGTTCTCCCAACCCTGTGTAATACAATCATGCACAAACAATATCCAGTAGTCCAAAGTAATCTCTACTACTACAAGACTAAGCAGCTACAATGCATAACATATGCATTTAACAAGCAACAATTAAGATATCAATTCCAACATAACAAACAAGGCAAGGAAACAAGGTCTGCCCCACAGGCAACCTAGACTAAACGATCATAAACGTTCAAACAAGGAAATACACCCAAGGGGTGTCCCCTAAACATGTAATTTAGCATAATATAACAACAAAACCCTTAATCTATCAATCAATCTAAGGAAGAAGATATCAGGGTTCAACTCCTTAACACGAAATACCTGAATCATAGGTAATCGACAATTAGGCATATATAACTCAAAGAAAAACTCTGAAAGACAACAAACCATCGACCTCGATGTTGTACGGTGAACACTCTTGAACGTCGGCCCTTGAATCGGCCTAGAACATCGTAGATCTACAAAAGGTAAAAAATGTTCAACCTTGGATAACTCGAGAGGGAGGAGAAATCATGAAGAGAGGCTATAGGGAAAGAGAGAACTCACCAGTGGGAACCCAACGCACCTGGCGACGCTTCAATCAGAGCCCAGACGGAGGAACGAGAGGAGCTCGAAGATTCTCGGCCGTACGTCGCTCTCCTGTACAAGACACGAGAATAAGAAACAAATTCTGGAGATGAGACGCGACCCCAGTTTGATTAATCAAATAAAAATATAAGTACACGACATGTTCATTTAATGTAAACACTGTGTACTAGCCTCAACTGGCCCCCGCTTTAGGCGGTCCACATGTCTATGTACTCAACCAATACATGGCTACACGTGACAACTAGGTACACGGCGTGTACTCAAGAGTACACGACGTGTACTTAGAAAATTTCCAAAATTCTTTATTTTTCCTAAAAAACACCTGAAATCAAGATCCATATATGAAATAATGATTCAGGTTCTTACAAACTTCCCCCTTAAAGCAATTCATCCTCGAATTTCCCTTACAAGGGTGGTGAAGAAGAAAATTCAAACAACTCCAGATCATATGTCAGCCTCCCTCTACCAAGTCTCGTCCTGTACTCACCCGTGCTACCATAGCACCCGTACTAGAGGAACAAACCGACCACAAAAAGCCTTCATACTACAATCCACAATCTGTATAAGGTTCTCCTCAAAGGATGCATCCACCTCCAACTCAACCTCCTTGGGTTGAAAAACGTGAGACGAGTTTGAAAAGTAACGTCGTAACTGAGAAACATGGAAGTCTTCCTACATAGCCCGATATCTCTAAGGTAACTGCAACCGATAGGCAACGAGCCTAACTCTCTCCAAAACCTCAAATGACCTGACATATCTTAGTGAAAGCTTCCCCTGTCACATAATCATCCCGTGTCCCAACCTCGGTGTGACACGTAAGAAAACCTGATATCTGACCTCGAACTCCAGAGGTCATCTCTGTCGATCAGCGTAAGATTTCTAGAGATATTGTGTAGTAGCCATCCTCTTCCGAATCAACTCCACCTGCTCAGTGGTCTCCTAGACAAGACGAGGTCCCAACAATGCCGCCTCTCCTATGTCTAGCCAACATAGAGGTGATCGGTATGATCTACCATACAAAGCCTCATAAGGTGCCATCTGAATTGTCACCTAAAAATTGTTATTGTAGGCAAACTCCACTAGGGGTATGTGTCTCTCGCAAGAACCCCCGAAATTTGGGACGCATGCCTGAAGCATGTCCTCCAACACCTAAATCGCGTGATTGGACTGACCATCTGTCTGGGGATGGTAAGTTGTACTCAAAAGTACCTGTGTACCCAAAGCCCTCTATAGTCCCTGCCAGACATGAGATGTAAAACGATCATCCCTACCTGAAATGATAGAGTGCGGAACCCCATGCAAATGGATAATCTCTTGGATGTACAACCTTCCCAGCTCATCAACACTGAAGGTCTCCTTGATTGGTAAGAAGTGTGCAACCTTCGTGAGTCTGTCAATGATAACCCAAACCGCATCATTCCCTCAAGGTGACCTCGGTAACCCCATCACGAAATCCATCGCGACCTCATTCCATTTCCACTCAGGAATGGGTAACTGCTGTAAACGCCCTACTGGTCGCTGATGCTCCGCCTTCACCTACTGACATGTGGAACATCTCATCACAAAACCAGCAACATATCTCTTCATACCTGGGCACCGATAATGACGGTGTAAATCTTGACACATCACGGTGATACCAGGATGAACTGCCCAAATTGAGGAATGAAAACCCCGCATCAACTCCTCACGTATGTTTGCTGACACCTATACACGTCCATGAAATCACAAGACCTCATCCTTGCCTACGGTCCACCTAGGAGTAGGGTCCTCTCCTAACACACTCTCCCGTAGGACTAGGCCTTTGAAATCTGATAGTTTTTTCATTTGCACTTGATCCAGAAGGGTAGAGGTAAGAGCTACAGAAGAAAGAAACGTCTGCCCCTGTCTGTCGTGCACCTCCAAATACATCTTAGAGAATAGAGTCATAAGTTGCCACACACTACTGACCTCCTAAACTGCC
The DNA here is from genome assembly GCA_963277665.1 of Viscum album. NCBI lineage: Eukaryota > Viridiplantae > Streptophyta > Magnoliopsida > Santalales > Viscaceae > Viscum > Viscum album. The sequence continues at coordinate 831,127,362 of OY728120.1, forward strand.
TGTAACTGAGTCCTCCTTCTCAATGCATCAACCACTACATTGCCTTTCCCAAGCGTGTAATCAAGCTCAAAGTCAAAATACTGAAGGTACTCAACCTACCTTCACTACCTCAAATTCAAATCACGTTGAGTAAATATATACTTGAGAATTTTTTGGTCAGTGAAAATCACAAAATGCTCTCCCAACAGATAATGTCTCCAACAGCGTAAAGCATGCACAACTGTTGCTAACTCAAGATTGTGCGTCGGGTAATTCTGTAACATCCCGGTTCCAGGTGCCACTCAACGGGTGCCCCAAACCCGGTTCGCCACATGACCTCAAGCGCATTTTTCCAAACGCCAGAGGCTGCCGACTAGCAGCGAGGACCCATGTCTGATAGTGGGGAAACTATACCCTCATTTGTCAAAGTGTAGCGCAGCGGAATAAAATAAAAAGCATACAACAACAACGGAAACAATAAACCATACACATTTAATATAACAACTGCAATAAAAGATAACCAACTAGATATATAGATATGATGCAACATGTCTCAAGTTCTAAGAAAACAGCTAGAACATGTTACACAGTAGTACAATACAATACAGAGTACAATAAAACAGAACAAAACAACCGGTAGCATTGCGGGCCTAAGCCCGGTCCCATGCTCCCCTACTCCTCAGCAGCAATCAAGTACCTGTATAGGGACCCATGCCCTTATCTACACCTGCAGAAATGTAATCTGTTTGGGTCGAAAGGCATGACCCAAACAGGGTGTGAGAAATAAATCCCGGTAGGCACCCACCAAAGGCCCGTGCCCAACTGTGTGAAAATATGCAACAACAACGTGCAGTAGTAAAATGCAATAAAATAAGTAGTACTCAAAAGTAACTAACTTTACAAGTTTTATTTCCATTTAATTATTCATTTAATCATTCATTATAAGGAAACCACCACAGTGAATTTCTAAGTAAATAGTCAGTGTCCTTAGACACGCAAACCCTTACCCTCAAGTAATCAGAAACGTAACCTGCAGGTAATTGCCCACAGGCATACAAATATTTCCCTCAGGCGTACAAAGTGTCGCCCTCAGGCACAGAGTCTATTGCCCACAGGCACAGAAGAAGTTGCCCTCAGGCTAAAGATGCACTGCCCTCAAGCTAAGTAAAACATTGCCCTCAGGCTAAACAAGTAACCGGGCCATGCCCAACATGTAAACAAGAAATTCACATACAATTCCTCTCAAAGCAAAAGTAATGTGCAAAATAAACATGACATACCCTCGGGTATCTTGACCAAACGACTAAACAGAGGAACGCACCCCCAGGGTGGTCCTGGATCCAAGCAGCAATCCCAAACAGTAGTTTATTAACATATTTAATTACCTATACAATTCTAGGTACTTTAAACAGCCAAGGCCTCAACCACACGACACCCCAACATGGGTTCGTAGTGCAAAAATATACAAAAACACACAACAGTTGGAAATTAAACACCAAGCTACCTACCTTAAACACCTAAGAATGGTATATGCGAACGTCGCTTCCAGAAATTCCCAAGAACGACGTAGATCTGACGTGAAAGAAAACCCGTTCAAACTCAAATAACTTCCATTAGAGGAAGAATTGACAATAACTATGCAAGGAGAAGGGAGGGCTTACCCGCGCGGTTCCAACGAGATCGTCTGAGGCAGAAATAGATTCCCGACGCTCGATCTGGAGATCCTCGAAGATTCGGCCATCCCCTCCCGAGCTCCCGTCCGGTTCTAAGCCAATCCTGTGAACAGGGTTGGCTACTGCCCATTTTAAGCGAAAAAAACAAAGTACACGGCGTGTACTTTTGACTACACGGCGTGTACTTCCCTCATTTAACTGTTCCTCTAGCGGCACCACCAAACTGTTCACCCTTCGACATGAGTACACGACGTGTATTCCCAACTACACGGCGTGTATTGTCGCCCAGCTGGCGGCGGCTTCCACCACCTTACTATTTCGTCTGCTGACTGACTACATGGTGTGTAAAGGACCACTACACGGCGTGTAGTCGGTTTTTACACCCTTCGTCGCCGCCATGGCTACACACCCTGTGTACTCATTCCACACGGACAAAGTACATGACTTGTGGAATAGTACACGACGTGTAGTCCCAAAATTTAGGATTTTCCCACATTTTCCTCATTTTCTCAAAAACTCTTAAGTAAAAGAGAAAAGAAGAACCCGTACCTCAAAAGTAAGAACCGGGTTCTTTCAAATTCCTCTCATGCTGCCTCAACTGCTGAGACCCATATGCAACGACTCTTTCCCCCTACATAAGCACTACTCCCAGCCCGATACCTAATGCATCACAGTAAACAGTGCAACTCTTTTCCGACTCTGGAAAAACTAGTATCCGTGCTGATGTCAATCTCCTTTTCAGCTCCTAAAAGGCTGAATCATAGGAATCTGTCCACAAGTACTTCACACCCTTCTTAGTCAGTCCCGTTAGTGGCACTGCTAAGCGTGAAAAGTCTTGTATAAAGTGTCTATAGTATCCATCTAGCCCTAGAAAACTCCGTACCTCAAAGACGTTCTTCGGATGCTCCCAGAAAACTACTTCTCTCACTTTCTCAGGGTCTACTAATACTCCCGTCTCTGAGATAACATGACCCAAGAAGTGAATCTGGTCCATCCAAAAGTGGAATTTTGAGAGATTGACATATAACTAATGCTCTCTCAGTGTACTCAAAATGATCTCAAGATGGGAGACATGGTCGTGTCGAGTGTGAGAGTACACCAAGATATCGTCCACGAAAATAATCACAAAAGAGTCCAAGTAAGGATGGAACACTTGGTTCATCAGTGCCATGCAAACTACCGGCATGTTCGTGAGACCAAATAACATAACCACATACTTGTATAGACCATACCTGCTCCGAAAGGCTGTAAGAGGTACATTTGATGGTCTAATGTGCAATACCAGATCTTAAGTCAATCTTCAATAACTCCTGGGCTCCTTGAATCTGATCAAAGAGATCATCAATCCTCGACAAGGGATATCAGTTCTTGACCGTCAACTGGTTTAGCTTCCGATAATCCACACAAAGTCAGAGGGTACCATCCTCCTTCTTTGCAAACAGGACAGACGAACCCCAAGGTGAAGTACTGGATTGGATGAAACCCTTTGCCTGTAACTCCTCTAACTACCTCTTAAGCTCTTATAACTCTGGTGTATCCATCCTATAAGGAGGAATGGACACCGATTCCGCTTGGAACAATCTCAATAGAGAAATCTACCTCTATCTCTAGAGGTAAACCTGGAAAGTCATCTGGAAATACATCCTTGAAATGATCCACCACTGGAGGAAAGTCCATCTGTGAATTCCCCTGGTCATCCAGATATAAACTAGCAATCTGGTCTGTAATTCCTCCCAATCCAAGATGCTCGGGTCCCACTTTACTCACCTAAACATCCCATTCACCCTTGTATAGAAAATACCCTCCCTCTAGTGATGGGAAACTCACCCTACAACGATAGCAGTCAACAAAGGCTTGGAAGGAGACCAACCAATCCATTTAGAGAATGAAATCAAAGCCGGTCATCTCTAGGACATAGAGGCCCCATAAGAAGTGACACCCACAAACCTCAAAAGGGAATTCCTTTCACTAACGTACACTAGCCTTCCTAACCCCCAACAGAGTGTCTAACATCATAACATCCTTGGAAGTAAGGATACATAGCCCAAGGATCTCCAAAACGACAAAAAATATAAAACTATGAGAATACCTTGTATCGAAAAGTGCAAAAGATAAAACTGAGTCAACTAGAATCGTACCTATAACTATCAAGGGTTTGGGATCCTACTCCTCCTGGGCCTGCTCTGTTGAAAAAGTCTCACCTATACTGTGGCCTTGTGACCCTGCCTGACTACCCTGAGCTGATCCACCCTATGGTCGCTAAAAGCCTGCCGACTAGCTACCACGACCAAGGCCCCCTCCTCGGCCTGAATGGCCTGACAAACTCTAGTTCCTAGACTGATGAGAAACTGGTGGTCCTACTCTTGAATGTGGAGTCATAGAAGAATTGCTATCACTAGCTATTGGTGAGAAAAACCAGCAAAACACCGAAGATGGACCATCTTGTCGCAAGATCGGCAATCGACTGGGTCTCTTGAGCACCAAGGTCTTGTGTTCCCACTCTTAACACACTGGTAGAATACCACCTGGCTACCTAAAGGAGTATCCCGTCTACTCAAATCTCTATGCGTAGACTCCCTACGACGTTTCCTACTATCAGTCGGAGGAGTACCACCTCTGAATGTTGAATCACCTTGGATCACAGCTCAAGACTCCCTCAGATCATGCTCGGTGATCAGTGACTGGTTGACTATAGAAGATATGAAATTTAACCTGAAGATGTTTACCTGGGATCATATGTCATGTCTCAGACCATCCTCAAACTTCCTGGCCAGAAAAAAACTCATCACCCCCCGAAATGGGTGTGAAGCGCTGCAGCTCTATGAAGTGAGAAGAATACTCCATGACTGAAAGAGTACCCTATTCCAGACCCATGAACTCTCGGTCTTGGTCAACCCTCAAGGTCTCCGAGTAGAAATAGTCATAGAAGGTCTTCTGGAACTCATCCCAAGCCATAACTCATTGGCATCCCACCTGTGATATCACATCCCACTATCTCTTGGTGGAATCTTAAAGCATGTAGGTTTCAAGATTTACCCTCCTCTCAAGAGGTGTCTCGAGATGCTCAAAGATAGACAACATGGATTTTAACCATGACTCCACAACCTGAGGTCCTCCATCCCATGAGAAAGTGGTAGGTTGCTGCTGTTGAAAAACCCATGTCAACTCTGCTATAGACGGGGCAGGATGCAGTGCTCCATGGTAGGTCTGCATAAACCTCATGAAACCTTCTCAGAACTGTGCATCAGAACCTGTGTCCGGTATAAGAGATGGTACCAAGATGATCATAAGGAGAGGATTTTTTGGTAGTCCCTGATCTACCATTTTTGATGTATGATCATTTCCCTGTATTTGGTGTACAACCGGAGGACGTCTCGGTGGCATGACTCTACAAGGTCAAGTACACACCCCAATTCAAGATTATTGAGGATTGAAACTTAGAAGTGCATGAAAGGAACATGAGGAGAAAACATTCAAGTTTTTCAAAATAGGGTTACATGGCATGTATACCCTCCAAACAACGTGTTCCCTTAGGTTTCAACATGGGTGTGTACCTCTGCCAAACCTGGTCATGTAACACCGCTACACATGATGTGTTCCTCTTGTGACATGGCGTGTACTTGAATTTTCCCTCCTGCCCGAGTTCTTCTACATGGACAAACCACACGGTTCTCTCCTAGGTAACACTACACAGCATGTTCACCCTAAACACGATGTGTACCACTTAATTTCAAACCACTCATGTTGTTAGTCACACAACCATATACATGTCCTCTTCAGCACAACATGTACTCCTAGTACACGGTGTGTTCTACCCAAGTTTCCAAACCCCGTGTCTCTACTCACACAGTCAGTCACACGGTTAAAGACTACACGACATGCACATACAGTAAACGACGTGTACTTAAGAAAACTTATTTCTTCCAGAACATAAGAACATATGACGTGTGTTTATAACACCACAAGCCGTGTTGTCCAGGTTTCCGAACAATAGACCTTTGAAACTTCTTCTAAACCCTTAAAAACTTAAAATTTTATCCAAAGAATGATAAATTTCGACCTGTGAGAGCCCATACTCCCACAAATCAAAGTTTTACATCCTATTCCACATTACAACTTGACAAAATTCAATTAAAGTTAAAATATGGTCCACCAAATTCCGATTCAAGAGAGACCATAACACCTCAGGGACCAAAGTTTGAAATTCATCTAAATAAAACTTTAAAATTACCAATACTCTATAAAAATATGATAGAGATAATATTTTCATCATTTTTTTATATTTAATTCAATTATTTAATCCCTAAAAATTGAACAAGTTGAGTTAATTTCATTAATTTTGAATTTATGATGTGTTTTGGGCTAAAATTGGAAAACTGCTTAATTTGGAAATATTGATAGATTTTAATTAATTTGGTAATTCACGCATATATTTTAAAATATAAATCCAATTGATGTGATTATTTTCTTATTCGGTTCATATATTTATTTTCTTTATCTTTTGTTTTTGGACTAGGATTTAATTCAGCCATTAAAGGGTCCTTAAAATTCAATCAATGTGGACAATTATTGTGGAAGACCGCATGGACCCCACCTCAATGAATAACTCATAACTCGGTCTACACATCTCAAATTTGGGTGATTCCAATTGGTTTTTAATGAATATTAAATGGGGAGTTCTGATGTTGAAGGTCTTGAAGTTTTTCTACTATTAATGCGACCCATGGATGCTGAACTTGTGGGAAAGGAAAAAGGAAACATTCATCCAGAATAAATGCTCCAATTAAATTTCCCATATCTCATACCAAACATGGAGGATAAATCTGAAATTTTGTGATGAAACGTCAAATATATTTTGGAAGATCTTTAAAGAAGAAACCATCCCAAATTTCAGCCATTAAATTGGCCGAACATGGTCAAACTTTCGGTGGACAGAATATGATGGAAATATTAAAGAGGAATTATGAAGATCTTGAATTTGAAGACCGGAGGATGGAACACCCTTAGACTATATAAAGAGGAGTTTAACCATGCTGAGGGGGGAGTTAGACACCACAATCGGAGACGGGAGGAAGCCAGGGGACACTCAGGGAAATTATTCTTCAGCATCATTCTGTTTCTTTCTTTTATTTTTCTTTACTTTAAAATGTCTCTCCTCTCCCGCATCATCTCGCTTACCCCATCCATGGAGGGGTAGTTTCATTTGAGTGATCAGAAAGATGGGAGGTTGGACCTATGTGTTGTGTTTGATTTCTTGTTCTTGAAATGAATCAAATTTCTTCTTCTTTCTTATTCTGGTTTCAATTCTTAATTCAGTATTAAATTTTAAATGCGGTAGTGTTTGATTTTGATTCTGAAATTATAAATTTATTTTGTCGATGATCACATCTCCCTCCACCCAATTCTAAACTGTATACGGTGGAACAATATTAGGGTTGGGTGGTGATTTCTCGGTGGTTGTCAAGCATGTGTGTAGGATTGTATGTCGAAATCTTAGTTTATTAGGGAACAACAATTCCAGGTCTGGGATTGCTCTAATTAATCAAGAGACCTTCTATAACCCTAAACACATTGGAAGGAGAATAGACCAATCTAAGGTTTTAGAAAGGAAAATTATCACCAAATCTATCTGACCAAAGGAGAGAGATGACTTGGTAGATGAATCTCTCTCTTACCAGTTTAAGGAAGAAGAAGATATAAAATTTGGAAACCATGATGGCACAACATTAGGTCTAGCCGAACCCAATCCGATCACCGTATTTATCATTTTTTAAAATCAATCAATTTCAGTTGTTTGTCCCTCTCATATTCATTCAAATTAATTAAAACCAATCTTTTTCAGAAAACCAAAAAAAAGTGACAACCTTGTTTTGTGTGCACTCCTCTTCGGGAGACTACCTAGGATCAACTGCTATACTATAATTAGGTAAATAAAATATTGTTTTGCCACACCCCATGATAGGCGTGCGTCAAAATAGCAATTATTTTATCAAGGAATATATCACAACAACAAGCATATCTAGCACAACATCTATCACAACAACATGCAATCAATAATGCACCCTAAATGACATGACAAGAATGCATGAAATGTGATCTCTAACAAGTGCCTATATGATGCATGAGATGACATACCATCATCTCATCGGGTTGCAACAGAAATAGAACCTCAATAATATCAATGATAGCAAAAAAAAAGCGAATCACCCAACGGTGAAATCAAATCAACTGTAACAATTGCAAAACCAGAAAAATTGAAATATGTGAGGTAACTTGGATTTTACCTGTACACTAGTTAGCTACTCTCAGGAACAACTTATTTCCAACTACCTATTCCTTCCTATACCTATCTATAGGCTCCAAATAGTAAGAAAAAGAAAAAAAGAACCTCCTTTGATACTAATTTGTAACATACTGGATCCGGGTGCTGCACAAAGGTGCCCTGTACCCAGCTGGTCACACGGCCTCAAGAGAATTTCCCCGAATGCCAGAGGCTGCTGACTAGAAGTGAGGGCCTTGGGTGTGATAGTGGGGAAACTATTCCCTCATTGGCAGAGTAACACAATGGAAAAAAATGGTAAATAGTAGTGGAATAAGTAATACCATACAAAAGAAGTAAAAATAGGAAGACTGATAGTACAAACAACTGCAACAGATATAAATAAATGATGCATGTCACATGGAACTAGGAAAACATCCAAACAAGTCACAATGCTGGAAATAAAATACCAAAACCAAAGTATGAAAAACAATAAACTCCAATAGCATCATGAGCCTCATCTTGGTCCCATTCTCTCCAAATCCAACAAAAATCAAATACCTGATTAAAAAGGGTGATTTCCCTTATCTATACCTATAACCATATAATCTATTTGGGCCCAAAATCATGACCCAAACAGGGTGTGATACAAATAAAAATAGGCAAAACCCAAAAGATCTGCGCCTAATAATCAGTGAATATATATAGCAGGCAATATGAAAAATGAAGTAATAAACAAGGAAGAACTCAAAAGTAAAAAATCCTATAGTTTCAAATTTCTTTCATTTTTCATTTGTTAATTATTCAAACTGTTGAATAATGAAACCCTGAGATCTAGTCTAAGATCTGTATCACATGTGTAATAGAAAAGCAGATGTCTCAGAAGACCATCTAACAATCAAGTAAGACCTAGTCCAAGCTTGTGCTTTGGCTTAGCAGACTCATCATAATCAATATTCAAAATATCACATTGACACTCTGGGTGGCTCACACAGTCTAACCCCTATGATCAAGTGTTCCAACAAAAACAAAGACTCTTTGAGGAATCACTCACCGTCAATTCCCCCTGCGATCCTTTAATGATAAACTATATACTCTCTAAGGAAACACTGAACATCCATTCCCCATATGGTCTCATAATGGTATACTATAGACACTATGAGGGAGCACTCACCATCAATCCCCCCTATGGTCTCGCAATGTAAAAATAACAAACACTCTAGGGAATCCCTCAACATCAATTACCCCTATGGTCTAACTACACCAGGTTCTCACAGCCCTATGTAATACCGTTTTGCATAAACAATATCCAGTAGCCCAAAGTAATCTCTACCACTACAAGGCTAAGCAGCTACAATGTATAACATAAGCACTTAACAAGGAGCAATTAAGCAATCAATTCAAACTTTACAAGTAAGGAAAGGAAACAAGGTCTTCCCCATAGGTAACCTAGACCAAACAGTCATAAACATTCAAACAAGGAAACGCAACCAAGGGGTGTCTTCTAAACATACAATTTAGCAAAATATATCAACAAAAACCATTAACCTATCAATCAATCTGAGGTAGAAGATATCGGGGTTCAACTCCTTAACATGAAATACCCGAATCATGGGTAATCGTCACTTAGGCATATATCACACAAAGAAAAACTCCGAAAGGCGACAAACCACCTACCTTGACATTGTACAGTGAACACTCTTGAACATCGGCCCTTGAATCGGCCTAGAATGTCGTAGATCTACAAAAGGTAAAAAATGTCCAACCTTAGATAACTCGAGAGAGAGGAGAAATCAGGAAGAGAGGCTCTAGGGAAAGAGAGAACTCACCGATGGGAACCCAACGCACCTGGAGGCACCTTAATTAGAGCTCGGATGGAGGAACAGGAGGAGCTTAGAGATTCTCAACCATACGTCGCTCTCCTGTATGAGACACGGGAAGAAGAAACAAGTTCTAGAATGAGACGCGACCTCGGTCTGATTAATCAAATAAAAAGAAAAGTACACGACATGTTCATTTAATGTACACACTGTGTATTAGCCTCAACTGGCCCCCACTTTAGGTGGTTCACATGGCCATGTACTTGGCCGTTATGTGGCCATACATGGCTACATGTGGCAACCGGGTACACAACGTTTACTCAAGAGTACACGACATGTACTTAGAAAATTTACAAAATTATTTCTTTTTCCTAAAAAACACTTGAAATAAAGATCTATACTTGAAATGATGATCTGGGTTCTTACACATATTGTTTGTGGGATTGAGGTGTAGCTGATTCCTACACATCACAAATTACTTATGGATCATTGTCCTAGAGTATCAAAAACAACACGAATGTGTTTTACTAGTTTTCATTATGTCACTTGTTCTTTTTACTAAAATTAATGTCAATTTTAAATAAATAGACACACTTGGAATTATACAGGTCACACTGTGCATAAAATTGAGGTATAATTGATTCATAAATGTCACAAATGACACATGGATCATTTTCCTAAAGTATCAAAACAACCCGAATGCATTTTATTTGTTTTAGTATGTCATTTGTTTTTTTATTAAAATGTAATTTGAAAATTGAAACATGCACTTTAAGTCATACCAGTCACATCATGTGTTATTTTTATGTGAGACTACTTCCTACACATAAAAAACAACTTATGAGTCATTGTCCTACATTTTTAAGACAATCTGAGCATGTTTTCTTGGTTTTCAGTGAGTGAAACTTTTTGAACTAAAATTTCAATTTCAAACTAATAACGGAAACTTTGAGTAATACTGGACACATCGTGTATTTAATTGAGGTTAATCAAATTCATACACATAAAAAATGAATTATAGATCATTTTCCTAAAGTATCAAAACAATCAGAAATCATTTACTCAGTTTTGAGTATGTTAGTTGTCCTTTTTACTAAAATTAATGTCAATTTTAAATAAAAATATTCACTTAATGTCATACTGGTCACACCATGCATCAGAGTGAGATGCGACTAATTCCTACATGTCCCAAATGACTTATGGATTGTTTTCATAAAGTAAAAAAACAATATTAATTTGTTTTCTCGGTTTTGAGTACATCACTTGTCTTTTTTACTAAAATGTCATTTTAAACTGAAAAAAAACACTTTGAGTCATACTGGTCACATATTGTGTCGGTCTGACATGGGACTGATTCCTACATTTTCTCAGTTTTGAGAACATCACTTGTCTTTTTTACAAAAATGTCATTTTAAACTAGAAAAAAACACTTTGTGTCATACCGATCATATCGTGTGTCGGTCTGACATGAGACTGATTCTTATATGCCACAAATGACTTAGGAATAATTTTACTAAATTATCAAGACAATCCAAGTGAACTTTCTCAGTTTTCAATGAGTGACACTTTTTGAACTAAAATGCCAATTTTAAGTTTATAACTAGAACTTTGAGTCATACTGGGTAAATCATGTATCTGATTGAGGTGAGGCTAATTCCTAAATGTCACAAATGACTTATGTCTCATTTTCCTAAAGTATCAAAACAATCCAAATGCGTTTTTTTGGTTTTGAGTATGTTAGTTGTCTTTTTTACTAAAATTAATGTTAATTTAAATAAAAAGACACACTTTGATTCATACTAGTCACACCATGTGTTGGATTAAGGTGAGGTTGATTCCTACATGTCATAAATTACTTATGGATTTTTTTCTTAAATTATCAAGACTATCTGAATACATTTTTTCTGATTTTGATTATTTCACTTGTCTTTTTTACTAAAATTAATGTCAATTTTATATAGAAAGACACACCTAGAGTCATACCGATCACACTGTGTGTCAGATTGAGGTGCCACTGATTCATACATGTCCCAAATGTTTTCTAGATTGTTGTAGTATCAAAATAATCTGAACTTCCAATGTTACCATGCTTCCCATTACCTTTCTTTGCCTAACTGCCAAAAATGAATAATGAGCTAATTTTCTTAACTAAAAAACCTTCCTATAATATTCTATTTTTCAAAAATGGGAAAGGTTTTTCAGCTAAGAACAACGACTCAATATGCAGTGTTTCCATCTCAACAAATAAAATCAATGGAAATCATGGTAACATTGGAAGAGAGGAACATGTTATCTCTTTTGTGTCCTGTTACAGATAGTTGAAAGAAAAATATGACATCTCAAAGTATCTATGAAAAAATAAATAAGTATTAAATAAAAATGATAAGGAAATTAACTTACAAATAGTAGATAAAATGATGAAAAATTAATTAAATAAGTAGTAGGAACTCACCTTTTTAGGATGCTTGTATATATTCCTAACCCATTTCCTTATTTTTATTATCTTAATTGCAGTATCAAATGAGCATGAGGAAATTCGAACAAACCACCCCAACTCAAACAAAAGAATCCACCAGTAGTGTTGACATTTATCACTTTCCTTCAAGTTCCCTCCACTGCTTTTGAAGGAAAGTGATAAATTCCAACACTACAAGGGTGAAAATGTTTTGAGGGAGAAGAAATTATCTGCATGAGTAGTCAAACATTTAATTTAGAGTATGCTAATTCATTATAGAACAAATAATATTATGAAGAAAACATAACACATTAAAAAAAACTTTTACCTTCTCATTGGTATTGATATATATGATTTCAAAAAATATTAAATGTATTTAGTCATAATTAATATAGTATATTAGCTTTTGGAAAAAAAAATCATGAAAACACACCTCATGTATACATTTACAACCGAGCCTCCTAGCTATTCATAGTTGATGATTTCATTTATATTATCAAGAGTAATGTAGTATGTAACTTCCTCTCTGTACATTTTTTCTTCAAAATCAACTACATGACTACTACCATTTTGTAACTTTGTATCTACATGAACCTTCAATGTTAGTAAATGTGGATATTGAACGGGTGGGGTAAAGGTACTTTTAGAAGATCTTTTCAATCGGTTGGTTGATCCTTTAGATGGTTTTGAACTAAACTTTCATTTTACCCCTTCCCTTTCCACATCTATAAAAACATTCATTGGTTTAGACATTTTTTCATTAATTGTTATGGTTTAGCATGAAAAATAAATTGGAACTAAATACCTCCTTGTCGACATGTGTTTTTATAAGATTTGATAACCATGTGAAAAATATTCCAATAGCTTGGTCAACTATATGGATATCTTCATCATCAAGTGGAATAGGTAGCTCTGTGCTCATCTCATGAGATAATGCTAATTTCCACTCTCACATGACCTGCTAGAAGTGGTCTGTTGTGTAGACTGTCATTGTAGATATTGAACACCATAGCCCTCACTATAAGGTGATGGGTGGGTGTTGATAGATATAAATCATAGTCATTTTCACCCTATAGAATATCAGTATAGGAATGGTATCAATGTCTATCTTATTCACATTTCATATAAAAATTATTAGAATATTTATTACCTTAGCTAAGACAACCCTTTTAGGGGAATGGTTCACCTCAAAGCTGGTGGGGGGTGGGGCGAGATCTTCATGCAATGGTTGTTCTTGAGTTTTTTCTTCTCCTTTCTTCCCCCCCATAAAAGTTACTAGAAACTCATTCTACCATTGAAATTTTTCTCCAAGAGAAACTAATATTGCTTTCATCTCTTCCATTTCTTTATCTTTACCCTCCTGTTATTTTTTATCAAAATATGTTTGGGGTGTCAAACCGAAACCCACACCTCAGACGCGACCATACTTTTTGGGAAACTTAAAGTCCATTGATAGTAGGTTTTCATCCGGTATAGGTGTTGATGATTCTTTTGAATAATTAAGATATAAAATATAGAAAAATAAGTAATAATTGTTATGTAATAGAAATTTAAATAAAATTTTTTTTTATTATGTCATACTTACACATGTTTCCCACACTTTTTGTGTGTTTTAATCTATTAGCATCTCATCTTTATTTACACATGACTCCTTCCATAGAACATGGCGTGGGTTGGAAGTAGATTTGGATTTGGATTCATCAATCTGTATGTAAATAGAGGAACATAATAATGCTATTGTTTCATGTCACATAAAAGTATTTTGGTTGATTTAAAATACGTACAATTTTTTTTTCAAGTGAAGCGTACCCCATCCTTGCTTTATGGTAGGGGTATGTTGGTTTTTCTACCCGTTCCTTATTTTCAAAACTTAGTTGTTGTCTTATAAATAAAATTCTCAATCAAAGTGATGAATACACTTATTGTCAAACAATTTATTACTAGCCACAATGTACTTAAAATACATCTCCACACAAAATCCAGTAAACGCATCCCATGCTTCTTGGGTTATCAAGTGTGTATACATAAGCAGTGGGTGTGAGTTTATTTCTGCTTCAACATCTTTAAGATGAAATCTCATTAGAATTATGCGAAAGCCACTGTGAATCCTTCCAGAAAGCATTAATAAAAATTTATTGTGGGAGTTATTTACTATAAATACACTTTGCAAGGGATGATGAGAAGTAAGTCAATATTTCAATATTTTATTTTTTAGTAAAATAAATAGAGGATATCATAATGTTATCATAATATATTTCCAAATGAGTGTCTTAAGTATGGACACAAAATGGTGCCACAAATCTACAACAATCGGTATGCACTACTGAGTAATGCTCCCAATGTAACTATTGAACATTACCTTGTTGGGGTTAATATCCTAGCCCCGTGCATTCCATCAGACCTTGAATTTGATGCATTTTCTTTTCACCTTAATATTTTTTCTAACACTGTCACACTACGACCCTCCTATTTTTTCCTCATCATTGGTTATTCACCTCCTACAATTTTCTTAGATTCAAAATCGTTAATATGTTGTTCCTATAGATTGGTAGCATCAGCATGTGCAAAATGTTGTCATTCCTCTGCACTGGGAGAAATAGTAGGTTGAGAAACCTATTTTTTCTTAGGATTGAGTGTAGAAACATGTGCATAAGGTCATTGTTCCTTTGCACTGGGAGTAGCAGAAGGTTAAGAAACTTGTTATTCCTTAGGATTGGGATCACCAACACGTGCATAAGTCATTATATATATAAATGGTTTAACATTTAATTTAGATTTCATAAATACAACAACTAACATATAATAACATGAGGTAAAACAATTTATATTACAAGAAATATAGCATAATTATTAAACTCTTTTTTTAAGGTTTAATAGATTTAACCCCTCTATGGAGGATCCAAATCTCTCCATTGTGGTCTCCTATGACATAAAAAACCTCATCTACATTGGGACTGCTAAAAAATGATTGCAAAGTCCAAATAAAAGGGCCATCCTCAGATTAATTTTTATCTGACCCTTTAGTGGTTTTGGTCGATAATAGAACAATTGACCACTTTCTATTTGAGGGATCTAGAATATATAATAATTATACAACCTATGATTCCATTATAAACGGTTCATATTTGTAACCTTCCTTATTGAAATCCACTATCATGAATCCCAATTCATCTATTTTAACATCACTCCTATTATCAAACCACTTGAATTGAAAAATAGGCCCTTGGAATTTTATATAATTCAAATCCTATATTTGTTTGATGATGCTAAAGTATGAAATATTCACGTAAATTAGATTTCTATCCTCAGTACTAAAAACATGCATCACTTCATTCAAAAGTGCAACTCTACTATTTTTCATGGTACTCCCTTCATCATGTTCATTCATATAGAAGGTATAACCATTAATTACATAACAATTTTAAGATAATACATACACACTTGGTCCTCTAGTTAGCCATCAAAGTCATTCTGAATTTGAATTCAGGTTTTCATCTGACTCCTTAAAAATATGGTCCCAAAACCATCCTATAAACTATCGATTATGTGTATTTTATATCCATATTTTAGAACTTGATGGATTAAAATTCCTAAGAATTTCTTTGTGGGTTTCAATATATGGGGAAACCTTCAAACTATTATGAAAAACGTAAAGGTGGTCCTACTTCTGATTTGTAATATTGACTGTGACAAAATCTCTTCTAGAAATTTATTCACCCACAAGCTACCTAGTATGATGCGATTTTGGTAGACCAATGCTTTCCACACTAGATAGGTAGTCGGTAAAAAATTCAATTGCTTCATCAATAGTATATCACTCTGAAATACAATCCTCTAGATGACTTTGATTTTTGACATACCTTTTCAAAATATTCATATATCATTCAATGGGGTACATCCATCTATAGTATACATGACCACATAGTCAAATCTCTCTCACCAAGTGGACCATTAAGTGAACCATCATATCAAAGAATGATGGTGGAAAGGAAATTTCCAATTCACATAATTTAACAACAATTTCCCTTTCCATGGTTGTAAATTTCACCAAGTCTATAACTTTTCTACCTATAGATTTGAAAAGGAAACAGATCTTGGTTAATGTATGACAAACATTCTTGGAAAAATGAAACGTATTGCTACAAGAATTAGATCTTGCATCAAAACATGAAAATCATGTTATTTCTTACCCTTTAACTTTAAATTGGTTATTGACACAATATTCTTGATATTCGATGAATACCCCACTAAAAACTTTACATCATTCAAGAAGTTAAAAAAATGATATCTCTCCTACCTGGAAATAGTGTAAATAACTAAAGGAAGAAAAGTTCATTTTCACCCTTCACTGGTGCTAACTCTTTCTATATTCACATGTTAACCATGTCTAACTTAGCCTTAATTCCATCCTTTTTTTTCTGGGTGCATTTAGTAATGTTCCGATGACACTATCACATACATTTTTTTTTCAACATGCATAACATCAGGAAAATGTTTGATGTACATACAATTCCAGTATAACAATTAAAAAAAAATGATTACTTTTTCCAACATGTTTTTGTATGGTTTTTTGAAAACAATTTACCAAAAGAAGTGTCCATATATTTTACTTTCTCAAATAGTTGATCACCTATTAGTGGAGATAGTGATGTACATTCTTCTAAACTACCATCAAATGATTTCATTGAAGATCGGTACTTAAGAAGTCAGGGTAGAAATCTAAGATGTCCTAGAATCACAGTCTTCGATGAATGTTTCAACCTAATTGACTCTGTAGCTTGTTCGAAAATGGGACACCCTTGAATTCCTTTAATAATATATCCTAAAAAATTTCCATAATTATAAAATTCATTTATCATCCCATACAACATGTCTCTCAATGTTAAATATTCATTCCTATAAGCACTATACAATGTTGCACTTGAATCCCACAATAATTTCAAATCCTCGATTAATAGAGCCAAATAAACATCAATATCATTACCCAGTTATTTTGGTCATTATATAAGCATGAATAACATTATGTATTTTTATTTCATATGTAACCATGATGAAAAATTATAATTTACCAACAAAAATAGACATGCACAGTGAGTTATGATTTGAAAACCAAAAGGATTCACTCCATCTGTAGATAATGAAAGATGAAGTTTTCTCATCTCATTTCCAAATTCAGGATACTCATGATCAATTTTCTTCTACTAATGAGAGTCTATTGGGTGATGAAGTTTCCCATCTTTATTTCTTATATCTGCATGCCATGTGAATTTCCCTGTAGTCTCCTCACTTCTATATAAGCACCTAAACCTTAGAATGATTGGAAAGTACCATATAATGTTCATAGGACCATATTCATATTTATTTTATCGATAATCACCACACTTTGGGAATTGTTTAAGTGATTTGTGGTCCTTTGGAAACAATATACAATCATATGGGTAGGAATGTATTCTTTCAGAGATCATACCCATCAAACATAGCATTCGTTTGGTATCGTATGTTTGGATAGAGATCTCATTATCTTCTAGAAGCATATCATTCAAGAGTGAAAGTAGTTCAGTAAAACTAGAATCACTCCATTTGTTTCCTACTTTCAAATTATACAGCTTCATTATGGATGAAAATTCTATATATTTAGTGCAACCGATATACAATGGCCTCTTTGCACAACTCTTTAACTTCTCAAACAATTTTGGAAAATTACAAAGTTCATCTTCAACAGTCCTTGTTATTTCATCAATATGATCTTATTATCATTCACACTTGTAATCAAATCCTCAATAAGGTCTCCTTCATTGTCCACATTTGTAATTATATCAGATGATCTATAAAATACAGTACTATCCCAGTCACTAACTACCTTGAATTTTCCCCTATGTCTATTCTAACATTTATAACTTCGATCAATTACATAATAGATCAAGTGTTCTTCCAACTCCTCTGGACTAAATAGTCTTGGATAAAAAAATCATAAACATAGAAAAAGGATTTGAGAAGGGTCATATGCGTGATCTTTTTCAAAATTGATTAGCTCTTTCACATCATCTTTATACTCATTTATCATATGATTGATATCCATCCATTCTTTATTCATATCCATCCTAGTTGATACCGTAATATTAATATTTCATAATATAAATTCACAAAAGATGTTCAATTGAATATGTCTCTCATGAATTGATTTATAGATAATGGAAGGATTGAAAAATGGTTTATCATACCATATGATCAAACACAAAAACTTATTGAAGGAAATTTATAAATATAACTATTGAATGTAATAATGGAAAAAATTCTATAGTATTTAAAAACCCTTTTCATAATAGAAAATATGACTACTGGATATAATAATGGTTTCAAAACCAAAAAAAATAAATTATTATATTTTTTAAAACAATAATCCATACCTTTGGGAAAATCTGGGTCATTACATGAGAACCAAGGGGTTTAATATAATGATGTGAGTAAATGTTTTTTTAAAATGGAAAAAGTGACTAGATTTAGAATGTTTTGTGTAAACTAGAATTTGAAATTTAAGAAGCAGTTTTGAGGTGGAATTTTAAATGGATAGAAATAATTCCCTAACTCTTTTAGGAATTTAAATTTGAATTTGATGGTTTTGAATAAATCTAGGGAAATATTTTATTTTTGATTTTTTTGGATATAAATTGAGAATTTTAAATAGGTGTACTTTATTAAAATGCACAGGGAATAAATTTTTTATGAAAAACCTCAGGATACAAAGGTATTTTTAAAAACCCCCTTGGATTGGATAGCCCTACTCCTGAACCATCTCATATCATCACCCTTTAGGGGAGGAGATCCCCACCCCAGAACCATCTCAATATGCCATTTTCTTATCACCCATAGGGAATAACACCCCACCACCATTATCAAAATCTCATGGTGGATTAGTTCCCAATATAAAATTCCCTAAAAGAAGATGTAAAATAAGAACAAGATGATTTGAGATCTTAATCATATTTCAAAATTAAATATAACTAAGTTATAAATAGGTCACAATTCTATCCCAGCTTAAAATATCAATATTAAATTAAAGAGGTTGGAACTTTCCCAACTGATGTTATATATCCATATTCAACTAGGGTTAATACCATTTTTAGACATTTTACCACATTTTCTCATCATAGGGATTATCATAGGGCATCTATTTTTAGATTACATGGTAACATATTTACTTATGTCACTATTTGGGATGCCTCCTATAATTCTTTTCTCATTAGTCTAAGGAATGCATTTCTTAGTATCCAATGGTCTAAGATATAATTTTATTACTGTACTCCTCATAAACTAAATAATAAAATTTCTACACAAAACTAATATATATACCATTTATTTAATTTTTAGGTCTATCACACATTAGGTAGACACAAACATACATCATATGCTCATAGAACCAGAGTAGCCTTGAAGGAAAACTTAGGTACCACCAAATTTATGAATGTTGTGTGCTTCTCATTGAATATCATTGGTTGATTTGGTCACACATGACCAAAATCAAGAAAAATGGAGAAAAAAATTCAAAATAGGCATAAATGGGTTTAATTTTTATAAATCTAAAAAACAACGAGAGAAACCACAAAATAGATAATCAAGGAATGCTAGCCTTACCCACAGTTTATACCTATAATAAATGAAATGAATATATAAAAATATTTGATGAATATCTCAATTGGAGATGAAAATAGGAATAAGAGAACAATTTAAGGCATGCTCACTATATTGTGGACAAAATGGACTAAAACCTCTTTATATTTCTTGTAAAAATTTTATCCATATTTTAGAAAATACGAACCAAACTTGTCAAACTAAATTTTCAGAAAAAAATGGAACTTTTATGTACAAGTACCCTTATATATGGGCCCCTTACATATGGTAATTGGCTACGCCACTCCATCATCATCATCTAGGATCAAAAGATAAATTATGAATTCTCTACTTAGGGTAGTTCCAATAATTAATTGGAATTTTTTTCCACACAAACTAGCCAGTATGAAAATTATAACATTCAAACCACATATATATTATATATTTTTTCATATGCAAGGTTTTTGACAAATCCAAATATTAAAAAAACTTCTAAAACTTAAAAATATGACCAAATTCACCCCAAAAAATTTCCCAACCCTTTTCAACACAAAAACACTTTTTATAAACATTCCAACTATAATTATTTTAGTAAAATCAGCCTCAAAATCGAGACACTCCTGAGACTCAATTCCTATCCAACACTGGCACCCCTAACATGTTGATTAAGTCCCAATACACACGGCTAATCGATGGTCCAACCAGAACATTTTCAAATACCCCCAAACCAAAAAGAATAGTACAATAAGAATTCATGAATCTATAAAATAAAGAAGCAATAATCTCATATCTTAGACCAGCAATGATTCATTGATGAAGACCAGCATAGGTTCGGTTGGGAGTGACGACAATAGGGAGCTGTGGAGACGGTAAAGGCGAGTGGAAATGGTGAAGGCGAGTGGCGACGATTAGTGGCGAAGGCGAGCAACAATAGTGAACGGTGAAGGAGAGTGGTGAAGGCAAATCCGAGCAACATTGAAGGTGAGTGGTGATGAAGGTGAGCGGTGATGGGGGTGAGTGGTGGCGAAGACGAGCGGCAATGAAGGCGAAGGCGAGTGGTAGTGACAACACTGCGGTTCCGTGAGAGCTTGAAATCGTGAGGAAGATAATGACCTGTTAGTGTTTTTTATAAGAATACGTAATATTTTTGTTATAATTTTCAAAAAAGTGCTGATAAAGAGTAGTTTTATCAGCACTAATATAGAAAGCGCTAATAAAACTACTCTTTATCAACATTTTTTTAATGTTGATAAAGATAAACCTTTATCAGTGATTTTTCAGTTTTCATAAAGGGATATCTTTATCAACATTAAAAAAGTACTGATAAGGATCTAATGTTAATAATTTATTTATATTATTATATATATTTATAAAAATATAATAAATAAATAAATAAATATTTATTTATGATTATAACTATGAATAAAAAAATATTTATTTATAATTATATATATAATAAATATATTTATAATATTTATAATATTTATAATTATATATAATAAATATATTAATTATATATATTTATAACTTTTAAATATAATTAATATATTTGTTACAATTTTATAATTATTTAAATAAATATATATTTACTTATACTTATAACTATAAATAAATAAATATTTATTTATAATTATAAAATTATAATTAATATATTTATTTTAATATATATATATATATATATATATTTATTTATAATTATAATTAAAAATATTTGAATGTATTTATATATATTTTTATATATTTATAAATATATTTATAAAATTATAAATATAATAAATATATTTATCAATATTTGTATATAATTATAAATATATTTATATCTATATATTTATTAATATATAAATATATATATTTATAAAATATAATAAATATATTTATTATAATTTTATAATTATTTAAATAAATAAATAAATATTTATTTATAATTATAATTAGAGAAAAATATTTTTTTTGGGCTATGAGAGGCTCTCTTGCACTTCATTCCTATGGCGATTTCTAGGTTTCCCATCATATGAAGCCTTAATTTGGACCCATGATGGTTGAAAAGCTTTTGCTCGTTTAATACTGCCAGGGGGTTTTAAATCATGGAAAATGGATGACCAAGTTGAAAGACTTTCGATGGTATAAAGATTTAACAATTGGAGTTGTATCTTGATGGGTAGAGTTTTTTTTCACATCCTCTTCCCCATAGAAGATCTGAAGATGTGGGCATGGGGTCTCAGCTCAATCTCCCTCAAGCCTGGAATCATGAACATCCATGAATGGGACAAGAATTTCAACCCAATGGAGGTATCTAATTCCTTCGTCCAACTATGGGTCAAAATATTTGGATCAAACTATTTATCACGGCATCCGAAGATCCTCCATGATATTGTGTTTGAAATTGGAATTCTAATCAAACTGGACAAAGAGACTGAGCTGGCTTATTTGGGAATTATGCCTTTTTTTTGGGGTCAAGGTTGATTTGGGGTCAACTCTCATTGATAATTTTTTATCCACTAATTGAGATGAGTTTGAGCTAAAAGTTGAATATGAAAAGGTTCTGTGATTCTGTTTTGAATGAAAGATGATTGGACAAGATTCTTTGAGCTGCAAAAGAAATGTGATCTATGACTTTTGTTCATCCCATGGGCATGTGGAAATTTACTGCCATAAGAATCTCAACTAGTTAGTTCCACTGGACCATAGGTGATCGCTAGGCGGGTTCTAATGTAGGGTGATGAAAATCCAGTTTCTTTGGGAAAGACTGTACTAGGTAATGCTCTAGCACAAAACTCTCATATGGATTCACAATCAGGGTCCTGCGAGTATCAAGATTCTCCAATTCTAGATGGGCCTTCAGGTAAGGACAAGGATATTTCTTCATGTTTGGGTAGGGGGAATTCTTCTAAATTGGCTATAATTTCACAATTGGCCGTTTCTTCTGACAGAGGTCTAGTCTCGGCTAACAAGAATGTGTCCTCTACCACACTCACTTCTAGTACCTCTAATAATGTCATGAGGGATGTGGGTGAAAATATCACATTTTAAAATCTTGATAAAAGATCTTGGGATGATATTGTTGTGGAGGAGTATTTCATTCCATCCGTGCAAACAATTATTGCTCTTGATTCTGATTTAAATGACCAGTCCGAGCTGGTGGAAGAGGAGCGTGACATTGTTGGTTATTATCCTGATGAAGAATATCAATTATCTGCTGATAAAAGAGTTCATGAGGCTCCTGATATTAATCCTCTAAATCATGTAGCATTCTTTTCACAGGAGGATAAAACAACTTATAGGTAGGTGGGAATTCACGGGGAAAATGGTTCATCATACATAAAGGTATCTTCTTCCAAGAGAAAAGTCACAATTAACAATGAGGGTTTTCAATTGGTTTTTTATATGAAACTCAAACTGTATGTATCCACACATAAGCCTAGTTTTTTTTCTATTTCCTATACTAGTGATTCTAATGAGACTGATCAAGTAAGGTTGTCCTCTTTAGCATTTGCTGGGACATATTATATGGCCACTACACTCCCTTTTTAGGTTATTCATCCATCTAGTTCTTAGGAGGGTGCTGGAAATGTGGTGGGGTTTTACCCAACCCATTTTTCTAATCCTATGAAACCTTCTTATGATTTGTTTTGGATGGAATCGATCAAATAATGTGAATTTTCAAGAGTAATGATTTCTAAAACTGCCCTAGATTATTGAGATGGTGAAAGGATTCCATAGGGTCTTGATGATGATTTGGAAAAATGGTTTGACTTGGAACTTGAAGAGACTTTTAACATAATGGAACCAGACACCTTTTTCTACCAAGACTACCTCATAGTTCAGAAGTTTTTATAGAAAAATATTGAAGATACCTATCAAGAAAAACCAGAGATGGATTTTAGGGATCTCTCTTGGAAATAAAAAAGCTACATCATTTCAGATGATTCTCCTATCTCGTCATTAGATGATGAGATGAAGCCACCTCAAAGGAAAAAATCATGGTAGAGAGGAAAAAATCCAAAGGGTATAGGTCTCCATCCCAGAAATATGGGATCAAGAGGGTGAGACAAGAGTTGATTTCTTTTTTTCTATTCTTTGGGAATTTATGCTTTGTCACACCCTGTTTTCCTCTGTGTTTTCTTGTTTTTTGTTCTTATTTTTTTTAATAAATTTTTGGGTGTGGGTTGGCTTGCCAACACACACTTAGACCTTTTTCATATAATTATAATTACAAATAAATATATTTATAAATATTTTAATAGAATTATAAATATATTTATTTATAAACTAATAATAAATGTATCTATTGTAATTTTATAATTATTTAAATATACATATATACATTTCATTATAATTATAATTATAAATAAATATATTTAAAAAGTATTTATATATAATTAAAAATTTATAATTATAAATATAATAAATATATCTATTATTTAAATATATTTATTGTAATTTTATAAGTATTTATGGGAACATAATAAGTTAATGGGTATAACATGAATGAATCATACCTAATAAGGTATAAATTATAAATAATGAGTCATCACATATATATAGAAAGTATGATTAAGAAGGGTGTTAATGTATAAATGAACATTTACGAGTCTTGAATACATAACATATGCATGCATCATCATAATATAGGTAATCTTAACATTTGGAACATAACAACCCATAATCATGTCCACAAATAAACTTATGATCATATAATGTCAATTATACGTACTCACACATCAATGTATGAACATAAATAACGCCAATCATGTCCATGAATATCATCATTATCTCTTGATATATATATATATATATATATATTTTTATGGACCAAATTCATTAGAGATATATATTTATTTAAATAAATAATTATTTATATAATTATAATTATAAATAAATATATTTCAAAAGTATATATATATAATTATAAATATAAAAATATATATATATATATTTTTTTATAATTTTATAATTATATATATATATTTATAATCTTATTAATACCATTTTTAAAACATTATATATATATATTTCAATTATTAAAAAAAATATATTAATTATAAACTTGTGTTTTTTTAATTAATGTATATAAATAAACATTATTTCTGAATATAAATATAATAATCTTTTATATATTAATAATATTTTTATTAAAAAATTCTATCCGTGTTAAGAATAGCACTGATAAAGGATAAACCTTCTTCAATGCTTTTTAGCATTGATAAATGTTACCTTCATCAGTGCTTTTAGGTAACGTTGATAAAGGTGCGACTTTTATCAGTGCTTTCTGCTTAGCGTTAATAAAAGCCGGTGCATCCCTTGCCCAAATCCACGATAGTGAAAGTCACATATTAATAACGCGTTAGGGAATAAAGGTGAATAAGGATAACATAAGTATTCTTAAGCATTGCATAAGAAGATTCAAATAATGCATTTAGATATTTCTACCGCAACAATCACTCGCTTAAGAATAGTTGGCGTGTGGCTTGATACTGTGTAGAATGAGTTGATGAGTTATAAGTAAGGAGAGGTCGGTCTCAAGAAATATTGAACTAGAATAATTATACACTCTGCATGGATAAGTATTGCAGGACCGACTCTTGCATCAGATTAGATTGGAACTATAACAGCCTGAACCTTCCCGACCCGTTAATTCACACCATGTATCAGTGGTTCACAGTTTGAAGGATGTTTCACAGTGTGTCTTTGTGACTTGGGAGACCTATTTCTTGGATTTTCTTCCTAGGTTTTATTCACAACATAAAATTTTATTCATGGAATAAATGTTCATAGTAGAGTTTATGGTGGTTCTTTATTCAAAGGTTTCATGACATGAAAGGTTTCATTCATACTACCACAGTTTGGCCCTTTAAGAATACACAAAAAGGGATTTAATAGGGCTAAAAAATGATGTTTTCCTCAGTGCCATTGGGGGGGGGATTTATCAGCACTATAAATAGCACTGATAAAGGACATACTGCTATAGTGTTCTATTGAAATTATAGCACACTGTATCTGTAACCTGAATACATATGCCAAAATCATAATTTAATTTAAATAAAAATTACATCAAAAATACAAAAAACTTCGCTATATTATAGACATTATAAACAATTTTTTATACAATTACATTATCAATTACTATAAAAAAATTCAAAAACATCAATATTTTATTTTTTTGAAACCCGACACCCTCTTAGAAAACCTGACCATGGTATTTGTTGATGAAAAAATCAATCCAACTCGAGTAAAAGAATCCACCTATATAAGAAAACAATTATTATGTTAGTAATGCCATAAATAAATAAATTAAACATAATATGAAACAATAAATGAATAAAATGTTAATTTTAAATAAAAGGAAACACTTAGAGTCATTATGGTCACACCGTGCATTAGATTGAGGTGGAAATAATTCATAAACATCAAAAATGACTTATGGATTGTTTTCCAAAAGCATCAAAACAATATTAATGAGTTTTATTGGTTTTGAGTATGTAATTAGTCTTTTTTACTAAAATGTCATTTAAAACTGAAAACCCACACTTTGAGTGACACTGATCACAACATGTGTGAGTTTTACATCATTTTCCTAAAGTATTAGGATAATCTAAGCACATTTTATTGGTTTTTAGTGAGTGACGCACCTTTTGAACTAAAATGTCAATTTGATACTAATAATGAACATTTTGAGTGATACCAGACACATAATGTATCCGATTGAAGTATGATTTATTCCGACACATCACAAATGACTTATAGATCGTTTTTCTAAAGTATAAAAACAATAGGAATGCATTTTCATAGTTTTGAGTATGTTACTTGTCTTTTTTACTAAAATGAAAATTTTAAATTAAAGGACACACATAGAGTCATACTAGTCACATCATGCATCAGTTTAAAGTGAGGCTAATTCCTACATGTCACAAATGATATATGGATCATTTTCTTAAAGTATCGAAACAATCTGAATGCATTTTTTTGGTTTTTAGGTTGTCACTTTTCTTTTTTACTGAAATGTCATTTGAAACTGAAAACATGCACTTTGAGTGATATCGATCACATTGTGTGTTAGTTTGAAATGAGACTAATTTCTTCACATCATTAATTATTTGCGAATCATTTTAATAAAGTATCAAGATAGTCCAAGTGTGTTTTCTCAATTTTCAGAGTGTCACACATTTTGAACTGAAATGTCAATTTTAGACTGATAATAGAGACTTTGAGTAATACTGGGAACACCGAGTATCAGATTGAGGTTTAGATGATTCTTATATGTCACAAATGACTTATGGATTGTTTTTATACAGTATCAAAACAATATGAATGCATTTGATTAGTTTTGAGTATGTCACTTGTGTTTTTTAATAAAATGTCATTTTAAACTGGAAACACACACTTTGAGTCATACCGGTCACATCATGTGTTAGTATAACATGATAATGATTCCTACAAATCACAAATAAATTATGAATTGTTTTCCTAAAGTATCAAGGCAATATGAGTGTGTTTTTACATTTTTCAGTGATTGACACATGTTTTGAACTAAAATGGAAATTTTAGACTAATAACGAACACTTTGAGTCATACTAGGAACATCATGTATTAGATGGAGGTGTGACTGATTCTTACATTTCCCAAATGAATTATGTATCTTTTTTCTAAAGTATCAAAACAATCTGAATGCATTTTCATGGTTTTTAGTAGGTTACATTTCTTTTTTTACTAAAATGTCAATTTTAAATAAAAAGACACACTTGGAGTCATATCGGTCACAACAGGCATCAGATTGAGGTGAGGATAATTCCTAAATGTCACAAATGAATTATGTATTATTTTACTAAATTTATAAAACAATATGAATGTTTTTTCTTAGTTTTTATAATATCACTTTTATTTTTTACTAAAAAGTCATTTTAAACTAGGAACATGAATTTTGAGTCATACCGGTCACATCATGTGTTGGTTTGATGTGAAACTGATTCCTACATGTCAAAAATGACATATTAATCATTCTTAAAAAGTATCAAGATAACCCGAGCATGTTTTATTGGTTTTTAGTGAGTGACACACGTTTTGAACTAAAATGTCAATTTTAGAATGATAAAGAACACTTTGAGTCATACCGGGCACACCATGTTTTAAATGGAGGTGGATATGATTTCTACACATCAAAACTGACTTATGTATTATTTTACTGAAGTATAAAAAAAATCCAAACGTGTTTTCATGGTTTTGAGTATATCACTTTTATTTTTTACTGGAATGTCAATTTTAAATAAAAAGACATGATTGGAGTCATACTAGTCACAAAATGCATCATAATGAGGTGAATATGATTCCTAAATTTCAAAAATTACTTATGCATTGTTTTTATAAAGTATCAAAACAATCTAAATGTTTTTCTTAGTTTTGAGCATGTCACTTGTGTTTTTTACTAAAATGTCATTTTAAACTGGAAACACATACTTTGAGTCATATCGATCACATCGTGTGTCAAAATAATATGAGACTGATTCCTACACATAAAAAAAATGACATATTAACCATTTTTATAAATTATCAAGACAATATGAACATGTTTTCTTGGTTTTCAGTGAGTGACACACGTTTTGAACAAAAATGTCAATTTTAGACTGATAACAGACACTTTTAGTCATACCAGACACACTGTGTATCAGATGGAGGTATGAAATATTCATACACAAAAAAAATGACTCATGGATCATTGTAATAAAGTATCAAAACATTTTAATGTTTTTTCATGGTTTTGAGTATGCTACTTGTCTTTTTTACTAAAATATGAATTTTAAATAAAAATACACACTTGGTGTCATACCGGTTATACCATGTGTCAAATTGATGTGAGTATAATTCCTACACATAAAAAATTACATATGAATTTTTTAATAAAGTATCAAAACAATACAAATGTGTGTTCTTAGTTTGGCGTGTGTCACTTGTGTTTTTTACAAAAATGTCATTTTAAACTGGAAACATGCAATTTGAGTCATACTGACCACATCTTGTGTTTGTTTTATGTGAGACTAATTCGTAAACATAAAAAATAAATTATGCATAGTTATCATAAATTATCAATACAATATAAGTGTTTTTATTGGTTTTCAGTGAGTGACACACATTTTGAACTAAAATATCAATTTTATACTGATATCAGACACTTTGAGTCATACTAGGCACACTGTATATTAGATTGAGGTGTTCCTAAATCTTACACATCAAAAATGACTTATGGATCACTTTTATATAGAATTAAAACAATCCAAATGCATTTTACCAATTTTGAGTATGTCACATGTCTTTTTTACTAAAATTCCAATTTTAAATAAAAAGACACACTTGGAGTCATACCGATCACACTGTGTGTCGAATTGAGGTGCGGATGATTCCTACATATCAAAAATGGCTTATGGATTTTTTTAAATAAAATATTAAAATAATATGCATGAGTTTTCTCTGTTTTTAGTATTTCACTCTTGTTTTTTCTAAAATGTCATTTTAAACTGGAAACATGCAATTTGAGTCATACTGGTCACATCGTCTGTTGGTTTGACATGAGACTGATTCCTACATGTCAAAATTGAATTATTAACCATTCAACTAAATTATCAAGACAATGTGATCTCGTTTTCTTGATTTTTAGTGGGTGACACATGTTTTGAACTAAAATATAAATTTTACACTGATAATAGACACTTTGAGTCATATTGGGAACACCATGTATTGGATTGAGGTGAGAATAATTCATACACATCAAAAATAAGTTATGGATATTTTTACTAAATTATAAAAACAATCCAAATGAATTTTCTAGTTTTGAGTATGTCACTTTCATTTTCTACTAAAATGTCAATTTTAAATAAAAAGACACACTTGGAGTCATACTAGTCACACTACATGTCGAATTGAGGTGAGTCTGATTCCTACACATTTAGAAAATGATTTATGTATCCTTTTCCTAATGTATAAAAACATTATGAATTCATTCTATCTATTTTGATTATTCCACTTGTGTTTTTTTAATAAAATGTCACTTTAAATTGGAAACACACACTTTGAGTCATACTAGTCACATCATGTATCGATTTGATGAGTCTAATTCTAACATGTCAAAAATGACTTATGAATCATTATACAAAATTATCAAGACAATATGAGTGTGTTTTCTCAATTTTTAGTGAGAGACACACATTTTGAAGTAAAATTTAAAATTTAAATTGATAATGGGCACTTTGAGTCATACCGTGTACACCATGTATTGGATTCAGATGAGGATGATTTATCCACATCACAAATTATTTATGGATAATTTTACTAAAGTATAAAAATAATACAATTTTTTCTTCTCAATTTTGAGTTGGTGACTTGTCTTTTTTACTAAAATGTCAATTTTAAATAAAAATACACACTTGGTGTCATACCGGCCACACTATACATTAGATTGAGGTGAGGATGATTCCTAAAAGTCACAGATGACATAAGTATTATTATACTAAACTATCAAAAAAATATTAACGTGTTTGCTCAGTTTTGAGTATGCGATGTTTATTTTGAACTAAAATGTAAATTATATACTAAAAACATATTTTCTGATTCATACCATCCACACTGTGTATTAGATTGAGGTGCGAATGATTGAGTATGACATATGTTTTTTTCTTTAAACTATCTAAAAAAATCTAAAAAAGAGAGAACACGTTCCATTCCGATGGAAGAGAAAACCCCATATTGCCTCAAACACTTCATGTTTCAGGCAACACGAGTTTTACTCTTCCATTAGAAAGGAACATGTTCTTTATTTTTTGGCATATTGTAGATAGGTGAAAGAAAAATACGATTCACCAAAAGTTCTATAAAAGAAACTAAATAAGTATTAGATAAGAATGATAAGGAAATTAACTTACAAATAATAGATAAAATTATGACAAAATTAATTGAATAAGTAGTAGGAATTCACCTTTTAATAATGGTTGTATACATTCTCGACCCATTTCCTTGTTTTCATTTTCTCAATTTCAGCCTCAAAGTCCAATCTCACATGAGCACAACCAGCTTAAAAAACACTACCCCAACCTGAGAAAAATAATCCACATGTATAAGAAAATAATTCTTATGTTAGCAATACTATAAGGAAATAAATTAAAAATATATATGAGACAATACATTTTTAAAATGTCAATTTCAAACTGAAACCATACAATTTGAGTTATATCGAGTACACTGTGTATCAGATTGAGTGCTTGATCATAGTACAAGAGTGAATCATCCTTGTAAATGAAGTCATTTCTTTATGATCTTTGTTAAAATTAACAAAATAATTATCACATAGAAATGATGATGAAATTAATTAAAAAAATTAGATAAAATTATGATAAAATTAACTAAATAAGAAGTAAGAAGTCACATCTTTATGATATATGTGTACATTTTGACACCATGTATGTTTCCTATTCATTTCTAAACAAATATATTTAATGTTATGAATATAAGGATTTTCAACAGTCATGGTAGTACTTAAAAAATATAAATACACAAAGGATTAATAAATATTTTAAATGAAATAGTAATTATATTTGAAAATACCTCTTCGGGGATGCTAGTTTGTTGATGATATATGATATCTATCATAAATTTATAAACATAATAACCACAATATTTTCCATTTGTTTCTTTTCAGAAAATTTAGAAACATTGAGAAAATAAGTAATTTTTTTTGATATGTGTTTTGATAGTGAAATCTTATTATATATAGCTTGATACTTATCCACTTTCAGAAGTCGATAAGCACCTTGTGCGCATGGAATACCCTCATTCCATGATTTTGATGATATTTAAACACCACCCTATTATAACAGAATTATAATTAAAACACAATATAAAATATATAACTTGAATTTTAGTTCTAAAATATTGCATGTAGTGTATTAAAAATTGAAAAACATCATCATGTGTGGTCAGTTTGTTGGGTATCTATGCAGTGAATCCATAAAATAAATCTTTAGAGTATCCAAATTGACCAAAATGAGTACCCAATGCTATATATAAAGGGAATAAGTAATCAAAGGAATGAAAATATATTTGATATGATTAAACTATATAGTTTTACCCCTACATCATTGGTATTAAGAAGAGTCTGTCATCCATAAGTTTTCTTTTAAATGATGTGGCCAGTTTTTCAACTTTTTCATCAATTTTAGTTAATTCTATTTTAGTTTGGTCTATAGAAGTGATGTGAGGACTAGTGAGTCCATATTTATGTTCATGGGGAAATCCACTCAATTGGTATTGATATATACACCTGCAAAAAATATTAATTGTATTTAGTCATAATTAACATAATAGATCAACTATTGAAAAAACAAATCATGAAAAAACACCTCTTGTATATATTTACAAATGAGACTCCTAGCCATTTATACTTGATAATTTCATTTAAATTATTAATAGAAATTAAGTTTATAATGGCCCCTTTATACATTTTGTCTTCAAAATAAACTATGTTATTACTACCACTTTGTAACCTTATATTCGCATGAACCTTCAATGTTAGTAAATGCAGATATTGAACAGGTGGGGTAAATGTTCATTATAAAGATCTTTTTAACTTCTTGATTGATCATTTAGATCATTTTGATCCAAAATTTCATTTCACCCCCTTTCCTTTGTTTTTCTGTAATAACATTCATTAGTTCAGAAGTTTTTTCATTAATTCTTAAAGGTTTAGTATGGAAAATAAATTGGTAATGAATACCTCCTTTTTGACATGTTTTTTACAAGATTTTATGGCCATGAAAAAAAATGTTCCAATATATTTATTGACCATATGAATATCTATTACTTCAAGTGGAATAGGTACCTTAGTGCTTAGATAATGAGCTACACTAATCCCCACACTTACATGACCTATTGTAGGTTGTCTGTTATATAGAGTGTCTTCTTGGATATTGTACACAGTAGCCCTTGCAACAAGGAGATAGATGGGTATTGATAAATATAAATAATAATCATTTTAATCCTATCAAATATCAACATTGGAAGGGTATCAATGTATTTTGGATTCACATTTCATAAAAACAATTATGAGAATATTTATTACCCACATCTAAGATAACCTTTGAGCGGAATGACTTGCCTCAAAGCTAGTGGGGGGGGGGGGGGTATCTTCATGTAGTGGTTGTTCTTGAGATGTTTATTTTCTTTACTTACGCCATAAAATTTTCTAGAAACTCAATCTACTAATGAAAATTTTCTTCAAGGTAATCTAATTGTTCCTATATTTCATCCATTTGTTTATATTTATCCCCATGTTCTTTTCTATTCTCAAAATATGTTTGAGGTTTCACCCTAAAACCCGCACCTCTGACACGACCATACTTTTCTGGACACTTCAAGTCCACTGATATTAGGTGTTCATATGATAAAACTATTTATTATTCATATGTCTAAGTAAGATAGAAAATATAATAAAATAAGTAATCATTGTTATGTAATAGTGATTTAAATAATTTTTTTCTTATGTCATACTTACACATGATTCCCACACTTTTTATATGTTTTCATCTATTTGTATCCCCTATTTATTTACACACACCTACTTACATACCACATGATGTGGGATGGAAGTTTATTTGGATTTGGAATTATCAATATGCATTTAAATATAGGAACATAATTATGTTATTGTTTCATGTCACATAAAAGTATTATGGTATATTTAAAATATGTACCATTTTTTTCAAGTGAAGCGTACCCCATCCTTTCTTTATAGTAGGGTTATGTTGGTTTTTCTGCCTATTTCTTATTACTAGCACTCAATTGTTTTTTCATAAATTAAAAATTATTAATCAGAGTGATTAGTACACATGTTTTCAAAAAATTTATCACCATCCAGAATGTACCTGAAAACATATATCCCCATGATGACCAGTAAATGCTTCCCACACTACTTGGCTTATTAGGTGTGTATACATATACGATGGATATAGGTTTATTTTACCTTTATTATATTTGATAAGAAATTTTTTCATAATTGTGTGGAAGCCTCTTTAATCCATTCCAGCAAGTATTTATACATTTTTTTGTGGGAGTCATCTACTATAAATTTACTCTCTAAGGGATATTGAAGAGTAATTCAATGTATCATTATTTCATTTTTTAGTAAAATAAAGAATGTATATCATAATTTTACCCTAATATATTCCAAAATCGGTGTCTTAAGAATGGGCGCAACATGGTGCCATGAATCTACATCAACTGACATGCACTACAAAGCGATAATACCAATGAAACTACTAAACATAGTCTTATTGGGGTTAATATGATGGACACATATATTCTATCTAACCTCAAATTTGATTCCTTTTATTTTCACCTTAATAATTATTGCTAGCACCGCCATGCTATAATGCTCATTTTTCTTCTTCAGTGCATTGGTTCTTTTTCATATACCATTTACTCAGGATTAACATCATCAATTTGTTGTTCCTATGTATTGGTAGCATCAACATTAGAAGGTCATTCTTCCTCTGCACTATGAGCAGTAGTAGGTTGAGAAACCTATTGTTCCTTAGGATTGAGAACATCAACATGTGCATAAGTCATTATCTATAGAATTGGTTCAACATTTAATTTAGATTACATAATTGTAGAAATGAAAAGATTATAACATGAGGTAACACAATGTATATTAAAAAAATATAACATGATCATTGAACTCTATTTTTTAAATGTTAAAGGGATTTGACCCCTCTATCAAGTATCCAAATCCCTTCCTTATGGTCTCCTCAGAAATACAAGACCCATCTATATTATGACCACTACGAAATGATTTCAAAGTACCAATGAAAGGGTCATCCCCAGTTTAATTTTCATCTAAACCTTTAGTGGTTTGGGTCAATAACATAAAAATTGGCCACTTTAAGTTTGTGGGATCTGGAACATAAAAAACTCGTAATGCCTACGATTCCATTATAAATGGTTCATATTTTTACCCTTCCTCACTGAGATACATTTTCATTAATCACAATTAATCTATTTTAACAACACTCTAGTTATTAACCCACATTCATTGAAAATTCGGCACTTGGAATGTTTTACAATCCAACTCCCATATTTGTTTGATGATGCCAAAAGTATGTCATATTCACAGAAATTGGATTTCGGTCCCTTGTACGAGATACATGCATTGCTTCATCCACAGGTGTAACTACACTATTTTTTTTATGGTACTACCTTTATCATGTTCATTTGTATAGAATGTACAACCATTAATTATGTAATCATTATATGATAATACATGCACACTTGGTCCTTTGGCTAGATATCAAAGTCATTCTGAAGTTGAATCCATATTTACATCCGACTCCTTAAAAATATGGTCTCAAAATCATCCTATAAACTATTTATTATGTGTATTTGATATCCAAATTTCATCCTTTAATGGATTTAAATGCCTAAGAATTTCTTTTTGGGTTTCAACATGTATGGAAAACTCTAAACTATTATGAAAAATGTAAAGGTGGTTCTTCACCTAATCTGTAATAGTGATTATGAAAACATCTATTCTATAAATTCCTTTACCCAAAAGCTGACCACTATGATGATATTTTGGTAGACTAATGATTTCCACATTGGATAGGTAGTCGGTACAGAATTTAATTGCTTCCTCAAAATTATATTACTCCATAATAAAACCCTATGGTTGGCTTTTATTTTTGATACACCCTTTCAAAATATTCATATACCATTCAATGGGGTAAAACCATTTATAATGTATGTGACCACATAGTCTAATCTCTCTCACCAAGTGAACCATCAAGTGAACCATCATATCAAAGAATGTGAGTAGGAAAAACATTTCCAATTCACATAATATGAAGATGATTTCCTTTTCTATAGTTGGTAATTTCACCAGGTCTATAAATTTTCTATATATAGTTTTGAAAAATAAATATATCTTTGTTAATACATGACAAACATTCTTGGGAAAAGTGAAATGTAAATATATAGGCATTAGATCTTGAATCAAAACATGACAGTCATGTAATTTTAGATCCTTTAACTTTAAATAAGTCATTGAAACAATATTCTTGATATTATATAAATACCCCTATAGAAACTTTTCATTATTCAAGATGTTTCAAAACTGATATATCATCGGGATAAAAATAGTGTAAGTAGCTGGAGGAAGAAATTTCCATTTTTTACCCTTCACTAACTCTAACTATTCCCATATTCCCATGCCGATCATGTCCAACCTAGACTTAATTTCAGTATTTGTTTCTCTGGGTACATTTAGTAACATGCCAATGACACAATCACATAATTTTTTTTCAACATGCATAACATCAAAAAAATGCATGACGTACAACCAATTCTAGTATTATAATTCAAAAAAAATGATCACTTTTTCCAACCAGTTTTTGTAAGGTTTTTGAAAAAAATGTTTACAAAAAACAATGTCCATATCTTTTAATTTCTAAAATAGTTAATCACATATTATTATAGATGGTGTTGCATGTTCTTTTGAACTACCATAAAATGATTTCTTCCAAGATTGGTACTTATTTCTTTAGGGTATAAATTTTTGATGTCTGAGAAACACTATCTTTGATGAATGTTTCAACCAAATTGAATATGTATCCTGTTCACAAATGGGACACCCTTGATCTCCTTTAATGGTATATCTTGAAAAATT
Organism: Viscum album; assembly: GCA_963277665.1. Lineage (NCBI taxonomy): Eukaryota > Viridiplantae > Streptophyta > Magnoliopsida > Santalales > Viscaceae > Viscum > Viscum album. Next base: position 831,163,855 of record OY728120.1, read on the forward strand.
TCCATAAGCTATAAATTCATTTATTATCCCATACAACTTGGATCTCAACATGAAATATTCATTTCTATAATCATCATACATCGTAACACCTAGATCCCATAATAATTTCAAATATTCGATCAATGGATCCAAATGAACATCAATATCATTACCCAATTGTTTTGGTCTTGATATAACCATAGATAACATAATGTATTTTTATTTCGTGCATAACCATGTTGGAAAGTTATAATTCACCAACATAACCGACCTTGTACTGTGAGTGCTGATTTGAATACCAAAATGATTTAATCCATCTGTAGATAGCACAAGATGAAGGTTTCTTGACTTGTTTCCAAATTCAGGATACTCATGACCAATTCTCTTCCACTGAGGAGAGTTTTCCGAGTGATTAAGTTTCTAATATTTATTTATTGTATCATAAAACTTTTATAGGACCCAATTCATCTTTCTTGTATCGAGAAGAACCACACTTTGGGCATTCTTTAAGTGATTTTTGGTCCTTGTGAAATAGTATACTATCATCTGGACATGCATGTATTCTTTTAGAGATCATACCCATTAAATTTATCATTCATTTAGAATCATAAATTTGAATAGGAATCACATTATCTTATAAGAGAATATCATTCAAGTGAGAAAGTAGTTAAGTAAAACTATAATATTTTCATCCATTACCATATTTTAAATTATACAGCTTCAGTATGGCTGACAATTCTGTATATTTATTACAACCAGCATACAATGGTGTCTTTTCACAACTATTTAACTTCTCAAACAATTTTAGATAATCATGAAGTTCATCTTCAACTTTAATTGTCATCTCCTCAATACAATATTCATCATAATTCACACCTATAATCACATCCTCAATACATTCTTCTTCATTGTCCACACTTGCAATCATATTAAATGATCCATAAAACACAATGCTATCCCATTCACTAGATACATTCACTTTTTCCTCATTTTTAGTACAACATTTTTAACTTTGATATATTCCATAATAAATCAAGTGTTCTTACAACTCCTATAAACTAATTATTCTTTAATAACAATAACATAAACATAGAAAAATAATTTGAGAAGGGTCATATGCATGATCATTTTCAAATTTTATGAACTCTTTCGCCCCATCTTTATAATCTTCTTTCATATGATTTACATCCATCCATTTTATATTAATATAAATCATATTTGATTTGGTAATACTAATATTTAAAAAAATAAATAAATACACAAAATGGGCCTTTCAAATAAGGGGAACCTAATATTTTAATGTTTCAAATAATTTCATCTTACTTTGAAGGAAATGGGTAATTGAATTTAAAAAAAGAATCACTCCAATAGTGGTCAGTATTATCTTATTAATTCATACATAAAGATCACAAACACCTAGTATGGGATGAATACTACTCAGGGTAGTTCAAGAAACACAGGTTCATATCCAGAAGAGATGGGCAATAAGTCTCAGGAAACAAAATGAAATAATAACTTTTTGGGAGATGAAGCTAATGAGGATGAAAGTTGTCTCTTAAAATCTAAATATTCTCAGGATGGGGAGTTAGAAAAGAACCATAAAACATTTCTTAGTTTTCTATCTAAATTTGAAAAAAGTAGCAGAAATAGTCTGATCCCCACAAGGTTCTCCTTGATTAGTGTGACCATGAGAAGGCTCAACTAGATGGTTTTACATGCACTCATTCTAAGATAGCCATTACATTTTTAACATTCAAAGCAAGCCTTAAATTAATCCATAAAAAGGAAAGGAATTTTGATCATAGGAATAAATTTGAGTAGCGCTTATCTTCCATTGAGGCCAAGGTTATGGGAGTGATTTCATGATGGATATCCTATGTTTTGGATGGAGTTAGTGACATGATCTTTCCATGGTGTTACTATCGATTTATATCATGGAGGAGGTGAGATTTTCTGTACCTAAGAGAACTTTGAAATATACAACGATCATATAAATATAGATATAACCCTTTATCCATAGACATGTTTTTCATTTATAAATATAGATACCACTTATCCCATTGATAGAGCACACTAGATTATAAAAAAACCTCATGAATTTATTTAATCTAATTTCAAATAAAAAAACTCCATTTTAAAGTCAGTGTGAAATTTAAAAGATCATTTATTTAAACCATCATTGAAATCCAAAATATCATCCTCATTCTAAAACATTATAAAAATCCAATTTATTAACTTTAAAACTAATCATTTACCCTTAAAATCACATTTACATTATAAAAAACCGATGAAAATATGACTATTGAATATAATAATAGAAATATAAAAAAATAAATGCTATATTATTTGAAAACCATCTTCATAATAGAAAATATGTCTATTGAATATATTAATGGTTTCAAATTATTATATTTTTTAAAATATTTTCACCTCTGAAAACACCCTTTAAATTTTAAATCCATAGCCATCAAAATAAGGAAATTATCTTCAAGGATTACCTCTACCATTCCAAAACCCAACAATCATAAATCTTATTACTAATTCTATTGATTTATATCTTTCCACCAACTGAATAACTAACATAGTTTCTCATCCCATCTATCTTTTCATTTTCATTGATATCAACCCTTAGAAGCTAACAAAAAATTAGAGAGAATATGTATTTGTGGAGGGATCCACTAATTTAAACCATGAAAATGATGTTGGATTCAAAGTAGGTTTAGAAGTTACCATGGGGTTAAACATTAATTCACCTTTTGATGTTGGTATATGTATAACTAAACTTTATATTGAATTTATAATCATTAAGTTCATACTCATATTGTGAAAGAAAATAAAACTAATCAAATATCATATCTTTCACATCACACCTCTTAGGTATATCAATATTTTCTAGTTGTTGAACTATATCTCTATTATGGTGTTATACCTCATTGTTGGTTTGAAACCAAAATCTAGTGATATAATAACTTACTTATTTATAAGTAATCCATGGTATACTAATGAAATTATAAATGGGAATCATATAAGTTCCCCCTTAGATATATTGTTGAACACAAAATCAAAAAAAAATCAAAGCTAATTTTGAAACTCATTCAACACTCAATTAAAATCATACATCCTACTTCTATTCGTTATGATTTAAAACATAAAATATTTAATATAATAAAATAAATATTAATTAGCTGAATTAATTTGTTGAAATAATAATAATAATATTACAAAATTATAAAAACAAAAAAGTATAATTTATAGAAATAAAATTTATGAAAGTATAAAATTATTAAACTATTGATTAATTGAAAAAAGTATACAGGTATAAAAGTATAAATTAAAAATGTATATATATTTATATTACTATATAAAATTATATATGTATATAGAAGTATAAAATTATATATAATTTATAAAAGAATATATATTTTAAAGAAATATACATAATTTATAAATGTATATAAATTTATAAAACTTTATAAAAGTACATATATGTTATAAAAGTATACGTAATTTATAGAAGTATATATTTTTACAAATTTATAAAAGTATAAAATTATAATATATAAAAGTAAAATTTATGAAAGTATAAAAGTATAATAATTTATAATGAATAAAACTATAATTTTATATTAATTTATAAATCTATAAAACTATAAAACTATAAATAATTAATATTTTTTATTTAAACTATATATTTATAATATGATATAATATAAAATTAATAAAAGTAGATAAATTTATAAATGAATAAAACTATAAAAGTATAAATATTTAATAAAAAAATATTATTAAATTATATCAGTATAATACAATATACTATAAAATTTATAAAATTATATAAATTTTAAAATGTATAAAAATATATAATTATAAATTTTTAACAAAAGTTTATATATAAATTATATAAATATGATAATATATACTTATAATTTAAATATATATATATAAGTATACCAAATTATATCTAGAAGTGTAAATATTACAAATTATACTTATAAAAAATTATAAATTTCTATGAATTATTATTTATAATTTATAAAATTAATGATTGGTGTTAATAAAACTAAATGAAAACCCTAATTAATATCCTAACTAACACCAATTTTCATAAAAAAAATCATTTGAAAATAATTAAATTTATTGATAATCATATACAGAACATCACTTTATTAATCACCAAATAATAAAAGAAAACACCACATGCATCATCGACACTCATGAATTTCCCACACCTAGCTATGAAAATAAAACTACCATGCAAGGAATGTAACCAATGGATCCCTTAAATCATTGTGTACACAAACCATAGACTAATACCATACACAATATCTATTGAAAAAAATGAGAACCCCAATCAAGAAACCTAGAGAAAAGGAAGATGTGGATAGTTTTTAGAGGTATATTATTTTAGGTATTAGTTGTATGTGGGTGAGTTTTAGGTTTTTGTGAAGTATATAAAGCCATGGAAAAGGATGGACGTGTCTAATATGTTGATATTGTATAATAGTGATGGTTGTTTTTGGGTATATTTATTTAGTTCATTGAGAAAAAGTGAAGACGCACAAACAGTAGGGTTCGAAAAGGTGATACTAAAGAAATGAGTGTGGTTATAGGCACTAACAAGATAAATCAGCACATACCTTAGATATGGAGAGTTTTATTTTCCTAGAAATTCGATCGGCAACAATAGTAGGGTTCAGTGAAATCGGTGAAAACAGTCTAGTTTCCTGAAAGCTTAAAGGTGCGAGTGACAATAACACTCTATTAGGGTTCTATTTATAAGAACCCTTAATGTTTTTATCAACAATTTTAAAAAAATAATTGATAAAGAGTAGTTTTATTAGCACTAAAATATAAAGTGTGGATAAAATGAGTCTTTATCAGTGCTAAAATTCTAGCACTAATAGAGTAGTTTTATCAACACCTTTTTAGCGCTAATAAAGATATATGATTATAAGTGATAAAAAAGCACTGATAAAGATCTAATATTAATAATATATTTATATTATTATGTATATTTATAAATTTATAAATATAATAAATAAATAAATGGATAAATCTTGGTGGATGAATTATTAAATTAACTATAGGAAATGGAAACTGGGTTGTGGCTTGTTGTGTTGCCCTTATGGGTTGGTTTTTCAACATTTGTGGTAGTTATTGGTTATAAAATATAATTAGTATCCTGATGGTGGTTGTGGATGCATTACATGTGTGAATGCATAAGTATAGACTTGTGGGGGAATACTATATATCTGTATTCTTTTTTTGTTTATCTACACACCCACCTGAGTCAGATAACCTTACTGACAACAAGATGTATTAGGATGATTTTTCCCAACATCCAGAATAGGGAGGATACAAATGGATGACCATCCACTCTCCCCCACTATCACTTCAACAATATATCTTTATGGTAGCAGCGAGACATAGTTGGGGGTGGTACCTGGTGATGGATATTGAGACATGTGGTGGGGGTCATGCCTGGTAGGTGGAGGGAATGAGATTGATTTCCTTCACCTTCATGACACCCTACTGCTATGGTTAGGTGATATGTGGTTGGTTCTGTGAGATTTGATATGTAGTTTGTGCCATGAGATGTGATCTATGATTTGTGTCACAAGATGCGATACATGATTGGTGTCATTATTGGTTAATATGAATGGGATGGGATGATGTCTTCTCATTGGGTGAGAGTGGAAAACCAGGAGGGAAAGTGGTTGTAGGGAGCCTTAACTATATTTTTTCTTAATATTCTCCTACTGTACTTGGATTCTTTATTTGGTGAGTGAGCCTGGTGAGGTTAGGGGATTAGTTGATTTGTTATGTTCTTTTTGGATTTGTTGTTTGTTCACTGGGGAATTAGTATTTTATTTTTACATTTTAACATGAGACCTTTTGTATGATCCTACTAAGTATACCAGTTATGATGAACTTATATATATAACTATTTTAAGTTTTCTAGGAGGTCTTTGGTGATCTGGGTGGGCAGTTGTAGCTTTAAGGTCAGAGCTGTTTTGGTTTCGCTACCATAGGAATGTTTTAGTATTTTACCTTGGAGGATTATGTAATTGATTTATGTTACATTCATTGTGGGATTGTTTTGTTTCCTTTATATTTCATGTGAATGGTTGATTGGTGGAGTTTATTTTCTTTTCTAGGATTTATTGAGGGTAACTCCTTCCCTCATGTATGTTTATACCCTCAATACTGGTCGTCAACCTAAGGCCTATTGTAGGTGGGATTTGGGGGTTAATCTCATCCTAATTTCCAGGTTAGGATTGGTTCCCACCTGGGGTAGGCTATGATAGAGTGGTATTAGATATTTTAGTTGATAGATATGATATCTGTTGGAGTTAAAAACTATTAAAGGCTGCATGAGTTTGTAGGGAAACAATAATATTCAAAATTAGTGTGTGATGAAAGTGGGGAGACTAGATAGGGTAGATGATTTTAGGACCCCCTATGATCTGATGCAAGGACCTTGAGATATCTAAGCATGCTTAAAAAACCAACATTACTTACAAGGTAGAGATATATGATAGGTACATTCATCATTCTTGATTGATTTTTTTTAAATTAGGTGGTTCTGAGAATAAAATAAATGAAATAAATTTGAATAAATTATTTTCTACTAGACTTAGGTGTATCTTTTTCATTACAAAGATGTCGGCTGGTCATCTTCCTTGTGTGGCTCAGGCTGGAGAGGTTTAGTGGGATGACCCATCAGATTGTTGGAGGGTCGATCCTGAGGTAGAGGGTGAGCAGTGGTAGAGGACGTTGTGTGCCTTTCAATGACAGAGCCTTGTAAAGCATGAGGGCAGATTCTCTGATTTAGAGATAAAGCATTGGTTAGAGGATTTTGAGATGCATTTAGTCTTATTCATGCCCGATAAGAATATTGGTGTAACGAACCAAGATTTCACAATGCATTTTTCTTAAATAAATATTGTGTTTGATAGGTTTCTTCAAATGGAACACCAAATCAAAACAAACCACAAAACATTATATAACCGTTAAATTTACGGGTAAATATAAAGGTAACCAAATTATGAAATATATGTAGAAATAAAAATAAAGGCCATTATTAATATTAAGTCATTAATAAAAATTAAATTAGTATAGCTAAATAAAAAATAAAATGATTTTATACATAATATACTTTCTTAAAAAATCGTTTTTCATGCAATATTAATATTATAATATTATGGTTAAATAATGTTTTAAATGAAAATTATTGATAATTTATATCATATAACAAGTTACCATTCATCCAATAAGTATTAATAGGAACGTAATAAATTTATTTTATGCTTAAAAGATATATGTTTCTTAAATTTATTTTTATGTGTTATGCGTACTTATATTAAAATTGATTTTTATCACTTTTAGAATTGAATAGTATAAAATTATTTAAATATTTTTAATCAAAATTTTCAAATTAGGTAATGAGATCAATTTAATTTTTAGGAAAAAAATTAATTTACCAAGATAAATATCATTCTTTGAGGTTAGTTGGATGATGATGCATTCTTTGAGGTATAGGATAAGCCTCATGTGATGAGTCTCAGATGGGTGCTTGAGAGGAAATATTTGGTGATGTGTAATGGGTTAGGGCATGTGACCAACCTGTGTGAGGATGATGATTATATGAGATAATTATGGGGTGGAAGATAGCCCCTAATTATTATATTAGATATTATAGGTTGTATCTTGACCAACCGCCTGATTTTTATATGAGATATTATGGGGTGGACCCTAGACCCCCAATCGTTACATGATATAGTGCAGGTTGGGCACCATTTCCCTTGATGTAATATATATGATTTTAAAGAGGGATTTCATTCCCCCTAATGTGATATGATATATACTATAGGGGAATCATTCCCCCTGATATGATATATAAGATTTTATGGGTGGGGGCATTTCCCCCTGATATGATATATGTGATTCTAGGGAGGGGTGTTATCCCCACTCATGTGATATAAAATATACAAGGAAAAACCCCTCGGGAATTGTATATATAATATGATGTGAGAATTATGATTACCCCCCTAATTAATCATATATACTTATATATACATGAGATTTTAGGGCATGAAATGTATCCCCTCGAAGATTATGTGACATGCTTATAGACATCCAACACTGGATGAAGCAGGTATGGTTAATCCTGAGTGTCACCATAGAACCCGAGGTTCAAGGGTGATTATTCTAGTGTTCTTATATAGTGTTTTTATTGTTATGACTATATCACATGTGCATAAACTTATTTACTAGTTATGTTATGGACACCATTGGTGGTGACCCACTGAGTCATACTCACACCCTGCTTGGGCGTCCATGAAGCTTTGGTATGCAAGTAGACCTCATGTTCAGATTGTTAGGTAGGGCATACCCAATATGGTGTGATCAAGATAGATAGCTTGGAAAAATATTTTAGTGAGGAGAGGATTAGGGATAGTAGTATATCCACTTCTATACTTTATTATTTTGTTTATTTTTGTAGTTGTGTTCATCCTAGTAGATGATAAGTTGGGATGTATACTTGTATGACCTCATTTTCATTTATTATAGCATGGAGGTTGTTTTATTTATTATGTATAATCTGATTATTGTTATTAATATTTTTTAGTTATTTTTTCTATGGTTTCACTATGATATGAGGGTATAGTAATCCCATGCTAACCCCTTAAACCCTCACTACTAGTTGACAACCTTTGACATATAAGGAGGCACGTCTGAGGTCACATGGAGAACTTGTTCGGTTACTATAGAGTGAATGGATTTTGGATGTTACATCTTGATACTTTAGGAAAATGATCTTTAATTTATTTTTTATGTTTAGGAATTAACCACATGTTAATTCGACACACCATGGTGTTGGAATAACTGAAAGTTCACATTTTAATTTAAAAACAATATTTTAGTTCAAGACTCGTATCACATACTCAAAACTAAGTAAATACACCCTAATTATACAGATAAATTAGTAAAATGATCCATGATTAATTTTTTATATACAATAATGAACCACATGTAAATCCAACACACTGTGTGAATATCATGACTGAAAGTGTATGTTTTCATTTAAATGTAATATTTAAGTTCAAAATGCATGTCACACACTCAAAATCAAGAAAACATGCTTAGATTATCTTGAAAATTTAGGAAAACTATACATGACTTATTTTTTGCATGTAGGAATCAACCTCATATCAATACGACACATGGTGTGATTGGTATGATTCAAAGTGTGTGTTTTTAGTATAAAAGTAACATTTTAGATCCCAAAGCACATCACATAGTCAAAATTGTGAAAATAAACTTAGATTTTATTGATACTTTAGTACAAGGATCTTTAATTCATTTTTGATGTGTATGAATTATTCGTACATCAATTCAACATACCATGTGACCGAACTAACTAAAAGTTAATTTTTATAGTTTTAAAGTGATATTTTAGTCTAAAACACTATCACATACTCAAATATAAGAAAATATACTCTAATTGTCTTGATACTTTAGGATGATAATTAATAATTCATTTTCTATGCTTATGAATTAAGTTATATTGAATTTAACACACGGTGTCGCCGATGTGACTGAAAGTTCGCTTTTTCATTTAAAAATTAAATTTTATTTCAAAATGTGTGTCACACACTCAAAATCAAGAAAAAGAACTCATATTGTTTTGATATTTTATGATAAATATTGATAATTCATTTTTGACATGTAGAAATTAACTTCCTATCAATCCAATATACAGTGTGACAGTTATGTCTAAAAGTGCATGTCTTTATTTAAAAGTGAAATCTTAGTTCAAAATGTTTGTCACATACTTAAAATTGAGAAGTCATGGTTTCATTATCTTGGTACTTTATAAAAACAATCTATATTTCATTTGTTATGTGTATTAATCAACCACATGTCAATCCTACACATGGTGCGACCGATATGAATCAAAGTGTGTGCTTTTATTAGAATAGTAAAATTTTAGATCACAACGTGTGTCACATAGTAAAAATCGAGAAAACACACTCATGTTATCATGATAATTTAAAATAATAACTGATTATTCATTTGTGACTTGTAATAAGTGACCACATATTATTCCAATTTAAATTTTTCAGAGATTTCATAACATTTTAATTATTAATTTGTTTTTTATTTTTCATGCACTTTTATTAAAAATAGAATTGTTTTTATTATAGACACACACCTATTTTGCAACATTTTTATTTGGTTGTTGGATAAATCCCCAAACGAGAGTTTTGTTTTTATATTGGTTGCAATTATTTTTGTTTTTTAGTGATTTTATGACCCGAACAACTATGGTCCAACCTGTAACTACCCCAAACCCACCTCCAATAGGCCAGGGGCTGGTGACCAATGATGAGTAGACATATCCCACAAATGGAAGACATTTGAGTAATATACAAGTATGAAAAAACATATATCCAAGCCCATACAATGATGAAATTTAAAATAATTAAAACCAATGCCTGGATAAATCTATAATCCCACAACAGAGTATGATAATAAATTACTAAAAATGAAAAAGTGTCTAAATAGTGCCCAACCAAAAACTATAAAGATTCTAACCTGATCTAAGGGAGAAGACTATAGTAAAATGAAATCTCCCAAAAAATAACTTGAACTATCAAGCTCAAGCTATGGTCCACCCACTCCCTATCCTATAAGGACATCGTCAAATGGGACTTCTTCTATATAATACACAACATTTATGGGAATAGCCTATGCTGGGGTGAGTATAAAACTACCTAACAGGACACCCCCAAAACACTAAACATGAATCATTAATTATAGTCATCTCAAGAAAAGGATATAACTATCAATGTATAACAGAAAACACCTATAGATATACTTAGTAAGGACACCGCGCCACCAGGTGGTCACAACTAACTTCCTACCATAGGATTCTGTATGAAGAAACATTTTTTACAGGAGAATACACTCCATGAATCATGCTATCAAAAAATAAACTCATCCAAGTGGTCATGATAATTGGGCCCCACCCAAGAAAGCTCACTGGTCTCATAATACCAAGATACTCAAATAGGATGTCATGCCCAGAACCGCTGGGGGACACCACAAACCCAATCTAGATCAACCCGCTATGTAGGGGGTCATATTCCAATGATACCACAAACCCTACCAATATGGATTACTAGATGGAGGATTAACACACCAATCAAGGAGGTCATGCTGATTCCACAAACCCCACCTAGGGTAAAAATACTATAGAGGATCACACTCTAGTATCATGAAGGAACACCGTAAACTCTATCTGAGACTCATCATACAAAGGGGATCACAATCCTATCATTTGGATGTAATCCGCTCTGTAACCTTAAAGGAATGGACCAAGGGAACACAATCAACCAAAACTAGTAAAAACTAAATAAACAAAGGGCTGTAAACACACTTGAAGGGGTTACACGACATGTACTGAGGGGACACGATGTGTCCAGCTATCCCCAGGTCCGCCTGTGTGGTAATGCCTCGAATGGGATGTAAACCTTAACATACACTGTGTGTGAATGAAACAAAAATCTTGTAGTGTTCACCTGACACCTTCCCGTTCCCTCTAGACATGCCTGTGTATCTATGTCCATGTCCATATACCAGCTTGTGTACACCTGGACGTGTTCTTGTCTGAGTACATGGCATTTCCATGCCCGTATACACTTGGACGTATCTGTGTACCTTTCGAAGTACAATCCGATACATCATAGAGGGGTCACATGGTGTGTGATATTTAACTCCAGCCAAAACCCTAGAACCATAGCTAAGAGTTCCCACATGGTGTATAATCTCAAAATACATACTATGTAGATAAAAAATTTCCATATCCATCGGTATCTTCCTCCGAATCATCCCTCATATTGTCATATCCACCCATATCATTAGATAATCCAAGATAGGGGGTTGGTTGAACCTTTCCATCATCAATTGTCAAGATTCAGGTTTGAATCTTCTTAGAAAACATCACCATCGATCCATTCCCACTACCATATGTCAAAACCAGGAATAATGGGAACCACAAATCCATTCAATCTAGGTCAGATTTTTCACCACCTTCATTATACCTCAACTGCACCAGTGATCATGAACTACACCCATGGTATCAATCTGTTTCACTAAATAATGATCACACAACAATCAAATATTGGGTATTTTATCAAACCACTGGACAATGAAATGTCCACAATGATCATGAAAAGAAATAGGTAAAGATAACTATAAGAATTAATATTTGAGGAACAAACCTTTGACTTTGTTCATTAATCCTCAATCTGTTGTCCTAGATATAGACGAACAAAGAGGGATAGATAAACAATGAACAATAATCCATCAATTTAAATATATCGATGATTCACATATCAATTTTTTTTCGTGTGATTGATCCAAATTCATCTGATATTAATAAATGGTATAAAAAATGAAAATCAACATCCTACCTATAGTTTGGACCAATTGTTGATGAATAATGGTTTTGTGTTTCTATCGTTGATGAGATCCACAAACTTCGTTGGTGCAATGATCCTCAATTTAGTCCTGATCTATCATTGTTCACAAGAATGATCCCCTATAATGGCCTCTAGGTCTCTAGGGTTTAGCGGCCAACCCTGATAAAAAATATATCACCATGGATATATAGACAACTAGGTATCTATATCAAAAAAAAATAAAAAAATAAAAAAATAAATTTATTTTATTCATTTTTCCCACGACAACTATTTCAAAAATTCTTCATGCTGATAAAGTTTATATTATGCCTAAGATAAAACCCACATTCTAAACTCAATGATTCCATCATATATTTTATTAAGTTCCCCATTTAGGGGTTATTCTAGTTTTTAGAAAAACTATATTAAAATACTATTTAATATATTTTATATATTTCAAACATTTAGTCTGGGCACATCGGGCCTTGGAATTATACACCGTCTCAGCACATGGTCTCGAAAATAATCCATATAATATCCAAAAAATAATACATGGAGAATCTAATTCATTACATTCTCCCCACCTTAGGGATTTTTATCCTAAAAAGAGAAAATCCTACTAAAATATATGAGGGAATTGGGCTTTCATCTGGGTCTCATGCTCCCAAGTGCTCTCTTGAAGATTCTCATGCCACTACTAGACATGCACTAGGGAAATCTATCACCCATGAAGGATCCTATTTTCCAATACTTGATTTCCATCAATTACACTATAAAGGTATATCCATCCTCGATGTCTATATTTCCCCAGTCAATAACATGTGATAGGTTGTGCACATACCTCCTCAAATGCAACACGTCAAAGACATCATGTATGTAGTCCAACTATGGTGGTAGAGATAAGCTGTATTCCACCTCACCAAGTCTACATAGTATCCAGAAGGGACTAGTGAATCTCAGAGATAAATTTCCACCCAACAAAATATATACAATCCACATTGAGGTGAGACCCCCAGGAACACATGGCCTCCCTCCTCAAACTCCATAGGTCTTTGTCGTTGGTCAACATAAGACTTATGATGGATTTGTGTAGTTCTCATATGATCCTGGATGATCTGAACCTTCTCTGCTATAGCTTCAGTCAACTCTAGGCCCATGAGTGCTGACTCACTTGGATTAGTCTAAAAAAGTGGTTACTTACAAGGTTTCTCATAAAAAGACTCTAATAGAACCATTCCAATGGTGGAATGATATATACTATTGTATTAAAACTCCACCAAGGTTAGATGATCCTACGAACTAAGGACAAAGACTAATATGAAAGCCTACAACATGTCCTTCCAGACCTGAATGGTCTGCTCAATCTGAACAACATTCTGGGGGTGAAATACTGTGCTCAAGTGTAACTATGTCTATAAGTACTCCTACATTCCTCTATATAATCATGATTTGAAGAAATCATCATGGTCCAGAAAGATCATCGATGGAACTCCATAGAGTCAGAATATCCCATGCATGTAGAGGTGTCCCAATATCTCTACTAAACTTTTCTCTCGAATGGTTAGGAATTGGGACGACTTGGTGAGTTGGTCCATGATCACCCAGATGGTATATGTGGTAACCCCATAATTATGTTCATGAATATACCACGTCACTTCCACTATGGAACCTCAAGGGGTTGGGCTAAACCCTCTAGAACTTGGTGCTTTTCCTTCACCTACTGACAAGTGAGGCATCAAGAGATAAACTCTACAACATAAATCTTCATGCATGGCCATCAAAATTGAGATTGGAGGGTCTGGTATATCTTTTACACACCTAGATGTACTTCCAAATGGGACATATGAAAATCCTGTATCACCTCCTCTCACAATGTTAAAGGTACCATCGCTCATCCTATGAAAAGGATAGTGTGATCCCCACCTTTACAATATAAATTAGGAGCACGTGTAGTATATATTTGAGTATGTAAGGTCCCACAATTTGTATCTCTATAATGAGAATCCCTAACCTGCTATAAAAGTGGTGGGATAATAACTATTTACTATAGATATAAAGCACTATCCTTTTCCACTAAGGACAACTGTAATGAGGATAACTACTCCAACACCTCGACCAATAGCCAAGAACAAGATATCCCGCTTAGAGCATATATCACCACGTTCCCCATCTCAGGAGTATAGAAAATATCAATGTTATAGTCCTAGAGAAACTCTAGTCACTGCCTCTGTCGCAATTTAAGATCATTCTGAGAGAATATATACTTGAGACCCTTATGGTAAGAGTAGATGATAAATTGATCGCCCTTATGGTAGTGTCACAACATCTTAACTAGGAAGACTAATACTTCAAACTCAAGATCATGGGTTATGTTTTTCATATCATGTGGTCTTAACTAACATAAAACATAGTCAATAACCACATTCCTTTACATTATAACTCAACCAAGTACAGTCTCAGATGCATTGAAAAACACTACATACTCCACACCCTCCTATGATAATATCAAGATGGGTGCACTCATCAAACGTTATCTCAACTCCTAAAATAAATTATGGAGCCTTTCTTTCCAGAGGAAAGGATTCCCCTTTTCAGTTAAATCCATCAAGGGTGATGCCACTCTAAAGAAAATGGGCACAAAAATCTGACAGTACTCTACCAACCTAAGGAAAATTTGCACCTTGGTAACATTCTTGAGTGTCTTCCAAGCAAGAAATTACTCAACCTTCACCAAGCCCACTACTACTCCTTCCTCTGAGATGAAGTATCCTAGAAAGTGGACCTCATGAATCCAAAACTGACACTTCAAGATATTTCCATAAATCTGATGCTCTCAGAGTGTTTCTAGGATTATCCTCAAGTGTCTCAAGTGCTCCTCCTTAGACCCTAAGTACACTAATATATCATTGATGAAAACCACAACAAACTAGTCTTATAAAGGCTTAAAGATCCATTTAATGAGTCCCATAAACATTGCTCGGGAGTTCATCATCCCTAAAGGCTGAAAGATCCATTTCATGAGTCCCATAAACACTGCTCGGGAGTTCATCATCTCGAAGGGAATCACCAAGTACTCATAGTGACCATAACGAAATTTGAATGCTATCTTCGATATATCCTCATCCCATACTCACAGCTAGTGATATCATGATATGAGGAAAATCTTCGAGAACCATCATGTCCCTCTCAACTGATTGAAGAGGTCATCGATCCTTGGAATTGGATACTTATTCTTCATGGTCACCTGATTCAAGCACTGATAATCAACACATAAGCTTAATCTCCCATCTGCCTTATTAGAGAACAACATTGGGGCAGCCCAAGGGGAAACACTAGGTCTCACAAATACCTTATCATGAAAGTCTTATAACTACACCCAGATTATGAAGCTCTATAGGATCCATCTGATATGATGGTGCTGATATAAGGGTTGTACCAGGATGCAAGTAAATATAGAAGTCTAGCTCTCGGCAGGGAGGTAAAACTGATACATTTTAGGAAAGATATCCTCATACTCCGTCACCACCATAGAAAAATGGTAGACCAAAGTATCCACTACCCCAAGAGTCATGCTATCTAACTGATGAGTAATTGGATACACTATCCTTTTCCTGATCCCATCCTACTCTTCTAAGGTTTTATTTTCACCCATAAAGTAAAACCTTATCCCATCATTGTAGACACACCACATCCTCCACCTAAAAAAGTAAATTTGGGCATGAACTGTGGATATCTACTCCATACCTAAGATAACATCATAAGGCCTCATCGTTTCTATAAAGAGATCCCATAAAAAACTCTCACCTCCAAGTATCAGGTCACAATGTCGGTATAAGTGTGCAATTGCTGAGTCACTACCTATTAGAGTCTCTAACCATAAGGGCTGATCCAATAGCTCAACTAAAATATCTAAGTCTCGAACCAAAGAAGTATAAAGAATGGAATGACTCATAATTGTGTCTATCAATACTTAATCTAAGATAGAAAATATATAAATAGTACCTTATATTATCCCTAGATCCTTAGGGTCATAAGCCTCCATATCCTACAGCTGGCCTTGTCCCTGACCACCAGATCCCTAAGCTTGGCATGGACCAACTAGGGGTGGTAGTGGTAATAGGTCAAACCTCCAACCACCTCTTGATACTCTACTACCCCCTCTTCTATATCATCCACCCTACAGAACACCATATTACTACCTCTATCTATGCCTTGACGGTCCCTCAATTGTCTCTTGATCAACTATATAACGGGTTGGAAAATCTTAATCCAAATGTTCCTTACTATCAGGGTAGAAGCACTGCCTCTCCCTCAGCCAGTTTGATCTATCCTAAGATCCCTACACTGCTGACCTTAGGTCTTAGGATCACAAACTAAAGCGTATAACATTCTTGGATACCTATGACTACTATCGGCTGCCTTCTTCTAAGGTCTAATCCCCTAGGTGCCCACTACCTGTTCCCAATATCAGTGCCTACTCTGCCATAAATCTCTTCACCACCAAGGCTCACTCCAACACTCCAATATAGGTGGAAATTTAGAGTGATATCACTGAATCCCCGATATCTCAACGTAATCCCTGCTCAAAGGTTTGTGATCTGAAAATCAAATCCATTACCATATCCAATGAGTAATGTGAGATATCAATAAACCTCATTGAGTACTCCTCTAGGGTCAAACTGCCCGGCTGAAAATGTCGAAGCTCATGAATGAACACTGATCATAATGCGGGTGGATATAACTCCTCCCTAAAAAGATACTCAATGTCTAACTAGGAGAGAGATGTCTCTTCATGTGACCAAGTCACTAAATTTCACCATCGCCTATAAGAGACCAAAATAAGGCTCACTGTGAGGAACACCATCTGATCTGCAGACAACATCATAAGGTGGAAAACATGAGTGGATACCACTAGCTATCCCTCACCCACCTGGGGGGTCTATCTTTCCCCAAAACCTGGGAGTTCACTACCTATGGAACTCGTTAATCGCACTCAACTTGTGTGAATACTTTAATGGAACTTCCATCACTAAATACTATGAAATGGGTGGTGGTATAGTCGGTAAACCACCTAGAGGTGCTATCTCTAGTACACGCCCCAATATTGAAGCCTAGTTACTCGAAGGATCATCCTTGTGATCACACAGTGGAATCCTGGTTGGCTATCTATGCAAAGGAATCTTGAAATAAAAAAATTTGTACCATGGTCGAAAGAGTATATTTGTAGAGTTTAATTAAGAAAGACAAGGAAAACACAAACCATTTGTATATGATTAATGTACCAATGTTTTCATTACAAACAATGTCTGGGTACATGGTGTGTCCATGCCCATGTACTCCTAGTCAGGTATGTGTACCTTCCGAAGTTCAGGCCAATCCATCATGGAGGATTCATATGACAACCCTGCTTTTTATTACAACTTAAACATTCTTTATTACATAAAACTTCACTTGATCCAACAAAGAAGATCTAGAGGTTTAGTGTCTTTGGGGATTAGGATCATTACATAAAAACTTTAAACTTGAAATACAACATCCTTATTGAAAACTTCCTTTACATGACCACTACATTCCTTCGTACTTAGCATTGCATGGGATAACCTGAGGACATGCATAAGAAAAGGGTGAGCTATAAAGCCCAGTAAGGGAGTACACAATGAATAACATGAAGAGTACAATACATGTTAGGCAATAGGCATATCAATAGAGCATAAGAGAGACATGAACATAAAGTCATGATAAAACATGATAATCATAACATGGAAATGTGGCAACAACACTTAACATTGAATTAGCATGAGCCAAGGCTCATTGCACATGGAGCATGAGTAAACCCTCATTGCACTTGAAGCACGAGTAAACCCTAGTTGCACTTGAATTAGCATGAGTCAACACTCATTTCACATGACGTATCATGATACTATACTTTACCCAATGCATTGGAGCGCTATCAGGGCGCACCCTTCTTAAACATTTCATTTCATGCATAAGTGTGCCACATGGATCATAAAACATGGATTCATAAAACATAATCATTTATTCCACGATAAAGGAATGTGGAATTCATACATGAAACTTTACAATCAATAAGTAAATGTGCATAAAGGTGAATACCCTTGATGGAGAAATGGGCATGGTATTCACTACACAATGATATTGGCTTAGAAAATCGGTGTGATTTCGGCAGCGTAACGGCGTGACATAAGAGTTCATAAGAAAGGCTGATGAGATAGAAAGGGGTTCCTCATCATATTTACATGTAATGGACAATAAGAAGGTCATATAGATACATGTCCCAACAATTGAAAAGGAATTTAGATTCATGATACAAAAGTATTGCTTGGATATAAAAGAGGAGAAAAAGGTTCCTTTCGGAATTTCGGCATAGTAACGGGTGTACATGGGAGGCATTTAATGAGATAGAAAGGGGTATCCCATCATTCAAATAATAATAGGGCAGTATGGGAGAGGTGAGAAACCATACCCCAACATTCATAAATGAAATTAAAAGGGCAATACAACTTAAAGAAAATTGACAAAAATGAGAAAGGAAGAAAAACCCTTACTTGGAAGTGTGCTTCCAAAGGCTAGAGAGAGGCTTGTGAGAGGCTTATTGGGAGCTTGGGGCACCTTGAGAGGATTCTAGAGAGAGTAGGGCAGAGGTTGGACGAACTTAAAGGGCTTTGGGTGAGGAGGAAGTGGGATCTTGGGTGGGTTTATATAGGAAAGGTGAGAGAATTCTTTATTATTTAGGTTTGGGACCCCTTATATTAAAATAATCCAAACCATAAACCATCCCATGGTATTTTCCCATGGTTTCTGGAAAAGGAAAGAGGAAAACAATATTTTACAAGGCCAAGGTCCGAACTTATTAAAAAATTAGGGTTGCTTATGTGGAGGTGAGTCACACTCCCATGAAAATTAATTTAAAAAGGCAAAGTGTTGAATAAGTCTTGAGGGCTCCATTAATGCTTTGAAAAGTGAGTCAAACAAACCCAAAACCTCATTATTTTAATTATAAAACACATATTGGCCGAACATAAGGATTATGGTATTTTATTACATCACCATTGGGTCATTATGATGTCATAAAACACATTATATATTTAAATGGTATTTAATTTTTACCCAAAAATTTGACTGTCTCAGAAAATTATGAAAAATTCACCGTTGGATAATTTCAACGTCCTGATTCCAAAAATAATATTTATTTTATCTAAATAATTTTCTAAATATGTGAATTTTCACTTTTAAAATAAAAACCGACATTTATAAAAAATTCACGGGTTTTGACAGAAATGGATTTCAAACCTTAATAAAAATTTTAATTGCATTCATAAAATTATAAGATCACTTATATTTAATAAAAATTAATTTAATATTAATAATAATATTTTATTAAAATATTATTTAATTCAAAAATCCTTTAATTTAATAAAATATAATTCTTAATTAAATAATAACTAAAAACACCGTTTGTACTTTAAAAACTAATTACAATGTATCAAAAATGACTAGAAATTATATTCATTATTATATAAAAAAATAATGTACATGAACATGGTGCTACTTATTTGTTACATAACCCCTTAAAATAGCCGCATAAGACCTAAGGGTAAGGTGTGCGATGGTGACAGACTCTTGGGGTTGCTCGGATAACATCGCTCGAGTGGTAATCTCTATCAACTTCCATTTTTCCCGTAGACGATCACGTTTGAGCTTGACTTGATGAAGCTCAGCTTGGGCTTGGTCAAGGGCAAAGCCCAAAGACGCCACCTCCTTTCCGAGCTCCGACAAATGGGCTTCGTAAGGGGCAATTCTACTGGATGAGGCCATCACTTCCTTTGTCTGAGTAGAAAATTGGTTCGTTAAAGCCTTATATTTAAACTACCCAGATGATCACTGTTCAACGACTATAAAAGTAACGGTCACAAATCTTAACGTTAAACTAAAGAAGTTGAAATCTTATAAAAACATTTTTTTTTCATAAAGAAACATTTAACTGGATCAAGAGGGATTTTCCATTAATGAAATTTTGGGTCGTTACAACATTCCCCCCTTAAGAAATTTCGCCCTCGAAATTTTCCTTTTCCCACACTAAAACAAATGTGGGTAACTTAGCTTCATCATATCCTCCGACTCCCAAGTTACTTCTTCAAACTTGTGGTTTCTCCACAACACCTTGACGAGGGGCATTGTCTTATTTCGTAGAACTTTTTCTCTACGATCCAAGATCTTCACTGGTTGCTCCTCATAAGAAAGATCGTCTTCTAATTGTACCACCTCAGAAGAGAGTACATGTGAAGGGTCTGGTATGTACTTCCTTAAGAGGGATACATGGAAGACATCATGCACCTTGGCCATAGTAGGTGGAAGTGCTAGTCGATAGGCCACAACCCCAACACGATCAAGAATCTCGAAGGGGCCGATGTACCTTGGACTTAACTTCCCTTTCTTTCCAAACCTCATGACCTTCTTCCACGGAGATATGCGTAAAAACACCATGTCTCCGACTTTAAACTCAAGGTCTCGTCGATGATTATCTGCATAACTCTTTTGTCAACTTTGGGCTGCCTTGATATGCTGCTGAATGGTTTTCACCTTCTCCACCATTTCTTCGACCATTTCTGGTCCAAGCAGCTTACGTTCACCAACCTCATCCCAACATGCCGGTGTTCTAAACCTTTTCCCATACAGGGCTTCATATGGTGCCATTTGGATGCTCGAGTGGAAACTATTATTATAAGAGAACTCAACTAGAGGAAGATGTTGATCCCATCCTCCTTTAAAGTCCATTGAGCATGCTCTCAACATATCCTCAAGTGTTTGGATAGTCCGCTCAGATTGGCCATCAGTTTGAGGATGATAGGCCGTACTGAAGTTCAGTTCAGTATTCAGAGCATGTTGAAGACTCTTCCAAAACTTAGAGGTAAATCTTGGATCTCGGTCAGACACAATAGATAGTGGTACTCCATGCAACCGTACCACTTCCCTGATATATATCCGTGCCAGTTGATCCAAAGAGAAATCCTCTCGAATAGCAATGAAGTGTGCAGTCTTTGTAAGACGATCCACAATAACCCAGATTGCATTGTTGCTTTTGGATGTCCTTGTAAGTCCAGTGACGAAGTCCATGGTGATGTTCTCCAATTTCCATTCTGGTATGGGCAATGGTTGCATCATCCCCTTAGACTTCTGCCTCTCTGCCTTCACTTGCTGACACACCAGGCACTTTGATGTATATTCGGCGATCTCCTTCTTCATATTATCCCACCAAAAGTTTTCTCGGAGATCTCGATACATCTTTGTGCTCCCTGGGTGAATAGAGAAATTTGAACTATGTGCATCATCCAAAAGTTCCTTCTTCAGCTCCGAACTTGATGGGACACATAGTCTTTTCCCAAACCGCACAATTCCTTCTTCATTAACATTAAACTCTGAGGATTTTCCCTTTTTGATAGCTTCCACTTTTTCTTGGATTCCCGCATCATCCTTTTGAGCATCCTTTAACCTTTCCAAAAGAGATGGTTGAGCAATCATTTGTGAAAGGATTGATGATGTTCCCTTCTTTATGATTCCCACGTCCATCTTCATCAAGTCTAAGAAGATTGGATCCTTCTCAATTCTCATCATTGATAGAATTGCTGGATCCTTTCTACTTAGGGCATCCGCCACCTTGTTCGCCTTCCCAGGGTGGTAATGTATTGAACAGTCATAATCCTTTATGAGCTCTATCCATCTTCTCTGGCGCATATTAAGCTCTTTCTGTGTGAATATATATTTAAGACTCTTGTGGTCAGTATATATCTCACATTTCTCTCCATAGAGATAATACCGCCAGATTTTCAAGGCAAAGATCACCGCCGCAAACTCCAGATCATGCGTTGGATAGTTTCGCTCATGGATTTTCAACTGTCTTGAGGCATAGGATATCACTTTATCATTCTGCATCAACACACATCCTAAGACCTTCTTCGAAGAATCACTGAATACTACAAAAAGCTCCCCACTTGTGGGTAAAGTGAGTACAGGTGCAGTGATAAGCCTCCTTTTCAAATCCTTGAAGCTTTCTTCGCATTCATCACTCCAAGCAAACTTTACTCCCTTTCGAGTTAGCTTGGTAAGAGGGTTGGACAATTGTGAGAAGTTTCTCACAAATTGTCGATAATATCCAGCTAACCCCAAGAAGCTACAGATATCAGTTACCGATGTTGGCCTCGGCCATCCCTCAATTGCATCTGTTTTGGAGGGGTCCACAGATATCCCATTGCTTGTGATGATATGGCCCAAGAATGAGACCTCCTTCAACCAGAACTCACACTTGCTATACTTGGCATAGAGCTTCTCCTTGCGCAAAGTCTCCAGTACAGTTCTTAAATGCTCCTCATGGTCCTCCTTGGTTTTGGAGTATATTAGAATATCATCTATAAAGACTACCACAAATTTATCTAGGTAATCTCTAAAGACTCTATTCATCAATTCCATGAATATTTCTGGAGCATTGGTGAGTCCAAAAGGCATTACTATGAATTCATAGTGCCCGTACCTTGTACGAAAAGCAGTCTTGGGGATATCTTCCTTCTTCACCCTTACTTGATAATATCCCGACCGCAAGTCGACCTTGGAGAAGTATTGTGCTCCACGCAGCTGATCAAACAAGTCATCGATTCTTGGGAGCGGATACTTGTTCTTTATCGTGATTTTGTTAAGTTCACGATAATCGATGCAAAGCCGCATTGACCCATCCTTCTTCTTGACGAAGAGGACTGGTGCACCCCATGGTGATGAACTTGGGCGTATAAACCCTTTATCCAGATTCTCCTGTAGTTGTTTCTTCAGTTCTTCAAGCTCAACCACAGCCATTCTATATGGAGTCTTGGATATTGGTAGCGCCCCAGGTATAAGTTCAATTGAGAACTCAACATCTCTTCTTGGAGGAAGACCAGGAAGTTCCTCGGGAAATACTTCAGCGAATTCCCTCACAATAGGCATTTCTTCAAGGGTGGTTTCTTCCTTGGACTCAATCATCTGAGCCAGATATGCGTGCTCATAAGGCAGTAATATCCATGCTTGAGATGATGGAGCTAAAGGAGATTCATATTCCTCCTGACACTTGTAAAGAATCAGGGGTCGATTCTCCATATGAAGTGTGATTTACCTCTCCCGACAATTTATGTTGGCTCTATATAAGGAAAGCCAATCCATGCCAAGAATTGCATCAAATTCCACCAAAGGGAGTATGACAAGGTTCGCCGGGAAATTCAATCCACAGATTATAACAGGGGAGGACTTATACTCATGGGATGCAATGATTGCCCCATTTGCCGTACTCACTGACATCTTTACTTCCATGATTTGTGGTGGTGCAGGGATTGTTCTACTAAACTTTTGAGATATAAAAGAATGCGTAGAACCTGAATCAAAAAGTACGTTCGCTATTCTTGAATGAATAACTAGCGTACCTGTCACCACTTCGTTGTCGGGGTTCACTTCGGCAGAAGTGATGGCAAAAGCTCTTCCTTGCTGTCTTGGAGGTTGTTGATTGCCTCCGATAACCCTTGGATTAGGGCACTGATTCGCAAAATGACCCGATTCTTTGCATTTGAAGCATTGAACAACGCGTTGAGGTTCGAACGGAGCGTTCCTCCTCTCCGTCGCAGCCGCGGGTCCTTCTTGCTGACAGTTAACAGCTAGGTGCCCTTCTCTTCCACACTTGAAGCATTTTCTTGTCCCCCTAAGGCAATTCCCAGGGTGCTTTTTTCCACACTTTTGGCAAGTGGGGTGCTGGAATTTCTTAGCGCCGTTGGATTTATCCATTGTACCACCAGCATTGAAGTCCACCTTCCGCTTCTTGTCCCCATGATACCCCTGTGATTCTCCGATCTCCATTTCAACCTTGAGGGCACATCGGACAATTTCCTCATAGCTGTCGAAGTCACGGATCGCTAATGCTTTCCGCAAGCTAGGCTTCAGCCCACCAAAGAAGCGGTCAACCTTGCATTCGGGGGTAACGACAAAGCCGGAAGCGTATCGTGCAATCCTTGTGAAGTTTTCCTCGTACGCTCCCACATATTCCTCATCTTTCTGCTTGAGGGAAAGGAAGTCCCTTTCCATCTTAAGACGGAGGGTGCGTGGAAAATATTTATCGAAAAACATCTTCCGGAATACCTTCCATTCCAAAGCCTCGATCTCCCTCTCAGGCTTCGTATTTTTGATCAACGTCCACCATTGATCATCTTCACCCTCCATACGATAAGCCGCCAGGAGAACCTTCTCTTTTTCAGAGCATTGGAGGATGGAGAATATCTTTTCAATGGAGTTGATCCATTGTTCAGCAATCGTGGGATCGGATGATCCACTAAAAGTAGGAGGCCTTTGTCTCATGAAGCTTTCAATAGCGACTTGTTCTTTCTTAGGGGGGGTTGAACGTTCCTCTTGACCAGTGTTTCTATTCAAAACTTGAGTTAGCTGAGAGAGAAGTGTGACAAAGTTCACGATTCCCGCTCCCATTGGATTGGGCATCTCATAAGTACAATCATCACACTGATCTTCACAACGGTTGTTAGCCCGAGTTCTCCTATTACCGGCCATTGGCTGGAATAAAAGGAAAGTTAGGGGTAACACATAAAGGGTAATCCAAAGACAAAAGTTGATGACTTATAAATAAACTTTAATCTCTTTAACTCATGAGTCGATAGGATTCAATCCAGGATTTTCATGATCTTCCTTCTAACATATATTCTTAGGGGCATTTTTCCCTTAATAAGGATTCATACTAAGATTGTGAATTTATCAAAACATATCCCCCGGGAGTGTCGTAATCAAGAGTGCAACAAGGCCCATTGTCGTGCACCAGTTCCCGTTCGAGTCTAGCTCAAAGCGGTGTTTTCGGGTTTTACCCCTAGGATACATCTGTGCCAGAGCCGCCTCTACCTGCTCGTATCCAGACAGGGATGTATTTGTTTGATAAACCACTTACTTAGTATTTACCAAAACTTAGGGATGTTTTTATTATTCTTAGTCTTGTATCTAAGGCTTTACTAGGGTTTCCTAATCCCAAAAATAACCAAACCTATCCTCTGATACCAACTATGACAACCCTGCTTTTTATTACAACTTAAACATGCTTTATTACATAAAACTTCACTTGATCCAACAAAGAATATCGAGAGGTTTAGTGTCTTTGGGGCTTAGGATCATTACATAAAAACTTTAAACTTGAAATACAACATCCTTATTGAAAACTTCCTTTACATGACCACTACATTCCTTCGTACTTAGCATTGCATGGGATAACCTGAGGACATGCATAAGAAAAGGGTGAGCTATAAAGCCCAGTAAGGGAGTACACAATGAATAACATGAGGAGTACAATACATGTTAGGAAATAGGCATATCAATAGATCATAAGAGAGACATGAACATAAAGGCATGATAAAGCATGATAATCATAACATGGAAATGTGGCAACAACACTTAACATTGAATTAGCATGAGCCAAGGCTCATTGCACATGGAGCATGAGTAAATCCTCATTGCACTTGAAGCACGAGTAAACACTCGTTGCACTTGAATTAGCATGAGTCAACACTCATTTCACACGACGTATCATGATACTATACTTTACCCAATGCATTGGAGCGCTATCAGGGCGCACCCTTCTTAAACATTTCATTTCATGCATAAGTGTGCCACATGGATCATAAAACATGGATTCATAAAACATAATCATTTATTCCACGATAAAGGAATGTGGAATTCATACATGAAACTTTAAAATCAATAAGTAAATTTTCATAAAGGTGAATACCCTTTATGGAGAAATGGGAATGGTATTCACTACACAATGATATTGGCTTAGAAAATCGGTGTGATTTCGGCAGCGTAACGGCGTGACATAAGAGTTCATAAAAAAGGATGATGAGAGAGAAAGGGGTTCCTCATCATATTTACATGTAATGGACAGTAAGAAGGTCATATAGATACATGTCCCAACAATTGAAAAGGAATTTAGATTCATGATACAAAAGTATTGCTTGGATATAAAAGAGGAGAAAAAGGTTCCTTTCGGAATTTCGGCATAGTAACAGGTGTACATGGGAGGCATTTAATGAGAGAGAAAGGGGTCTCCCATCATTCAAATAATAAGAGGGCAGTATGGGAGAGGTGAGAAACCATACCCCAACATTCATAAATGAAATTAAAAGGGCAATACAACTTAAAGAAAATTGACAAATATGAGAAAGGAAGAAAAACCCTTACTTGGAAGTGTGCTTCCAAAGGCTAGAGAGAGGCTTGTGAGAGGCTTCTTGGGAGCTTGGGGCACCTTGAGAGGATTCTAGAGAGAGTAGGGCAGAGGTTTGACGAACTTCAAGGGCTTTGGGTGAGGAGGAAGTGGGAGCTTGGGTGGGTTTATATAGGAAAGGTGAAAGAATTCTTTATTATTTAGGTTTGGGACCCCTTATGTTAAAATAATCCAAACCACAAACCATCCCATGGTATTTGCCCATGGTTTCTGGAAAAGGAAATAGGAAAACAATATTTTACAAGGCCAAGGTCCGAACTTATTAAAAAATTAGGGTTGCTTATGTGGAGGTGAGTCACACTCCCATGGAAATTAATTTAAAAAGGCAAAGTGTTGAATAAGTCTTGAGGGATCCATTAATGCTTTGAAAAGTGAGTCAAACAAACCCAAAACCTCATTATTTTAATGATAAAACACATATTGGCCAAACATAAGGATTATGGTATTTTATTACATCACCATTGGGTAATTATGATGTCATAAAACACATTATATATTTAAATGGTATTTAATTTTTACCCAAAAATTTGACTGTCTCAGAAAATTATGAAAAATTCACCGTTGGATAATTTCGACATCCTGATTCCAAAAATAATATTTATTTTATCTAAATAATTTTCTAAATATGTGAATTTTCACTTTTAAAATAAAAACCGACATTTATAAAAAATTCACGGGTTTTGACAGAAATGGCTTTCAAACCTTAATAAAAATTTTAATTGCATTCATAAAATTATAAGATCATTTATATTTAATAAAAATTAATTTAATATTAATAATAATATTTTATTAAAATATTATTTAATTCAAAAATCCTTTAATTTAATAAAATATAATTCTTAATTAAATAATAACTAAAAACACCGTTTGTACTTTAAAAACTAATTACAATGTATCAAAAATGACTAGAAATTATATTCATTATTATATACAAAAATAATGTACATGAACATGGTGCTACTTATTTGTTACATAACCCCTTAAAATAGCCGCATAAGACCTAAGGGTAAGGTGTGCGATGGTGACATACTCTTGGGGTTGCTCGGATAACATCGCTCGAGTGGTAATCTCTATCAAATTCCATTTTTCCCGTAGATGATCACGTTCGAGCTTGACTTGATGAAGCTCAGCTTGGGCTTGGTCAAGGGAAAAGCCCAAAGACGCCACCTCCTTTCCAAGCTCCGACAAATGGGCTTCGTAAGGGGCAATTCTACTGGATGAGGCCATCGCTTCCTTTGTCTGAGTAGAAAATTGGTTCGTTAAAGCCTTATATTTAAACTACCCAGATGATCACTGTTCAACGGCTATAAAAGTAACAGTCACAAATCTTAACGTTAAACTAAAGAAGTTGAAATCTTATAAAAACATTTTTTTTTCATAAAGAAACATTTAACTGGATCAAGAGGGATTTTCCATTAATGAAATTTTGGGTCGTTACAATTCACATGATGTGTGATATTTAACTCATTCTCAAACCCTATCTCCACATCCAAGGGTCCCACATAACATATAATCCCAAAATACTTGTCATGTAGATTGGAAATTTCCAAATCTATCAGTATCTTCATCCTTGTCATCCCAAACCTTTCCAGAGCCTCCCATCTCACCGAAGAATCCTAGATTAGGGGTTTTCTGACCCTTTACATCACTGATCATTGATATTTTGGTTATGATTTTATCATAAAACACCATCATCGAGCCATCCACATCTGCCACATGTTAAAATATGGAATAAAGGGAACAAAAAATCTATTTGATCAACCTATAATCGCGCACTTTCATTATCTCACCTGGAACACACCAACGACCATGAACCAAACTCATGATATCAATCATTTTTATTGAAGAATAATCATGCAATGATCGAATAATGGGTATTTCTTCAAACCACGAG
Source organism: Viscum album (assembly GCA_963277665.1). Lineage (NCBI taxonomy): Eukaryota > Viridiplantae > Streptophyta > Magnoliopsida > Santalales > Viscaceae > Viscum > Viscum album. Next base: position 831,192,503 of record OY728120.1, read on the forward strand.
CCAAGTAAATACCCATAATGATCACGTGAAGAAATAGGGAAAGAAAAACATTATCCATAATACATGAGGAACTATCCTTGGAATTTGTTCATTCACACTCGATCCATTGTAAAAAATATAGATGAATGAAGAGGGATAGATAAACAAATAACAATAATCCATTAATTTAAATCTACTGGTGACGTGTGTATCAATTCTATTCATGGAATTGATCCGCATTCATATAGGATTAAATAAAGAGATGGAGAACACAAATAAACATCCTACCCAGAGTTTGTATAAATTGTTGATGAAGAATGGTTCTGCATTTACATCATTTATGAGATCCACAAACTCCATTGGCATAATGTTCCTCGATCCGGTCCTGATATATCATTATTCACCAAGAATGATATCCTCCAATGGTCTCTAGGTCTCTAGGGTTTAACATCCAACCCTGAGACAAAATCTATAACTGTAGTTTTTTTGGAAAACTTGACCGATGCATCAAAACAAATAAAATAAATAAATAAATTTATTTTATTCATTTTTACCCATGAAAATGTTTCACAAATGACTCACGCCAAAAAAGGTTATGTCATGCATATGGTAAAACCCATGTTCAAAACTCAAATGTGCCCTCATATTTCTGATTCAGGACCCCATTTGGAAGTTATTCCACCTTTTTCGGAAAAATAGATGCATATTCTATTTAATATATTTAACATATTTAAAAAATTTATTCTAGTCGCACCGAGCCTTGAAATCACACACCGTCTTAGTTCCAATTCACGAAAATAATCCATATAATATCTAAAAATAATACATGGAGAATCCAAGTCATTATAGGTGAGCATTAGGATTCGCTTCACTTCCGAGGAAGACTTGATCAAAGCTTGGTCTAGTGCTCCCTGCAGATGCAACATATCTTGATTCTACCTCTTTATATGGACATAAAATTTCCATATGAAGTGAGATTCTCCTTCAGTGTTGATTTGGGTTAGTTTCCCTAATGTAAATTTACCATTTCAAAACCCTTTGATTTTTATAATTCTTGGGAACCTCATAGGTATGTACTTGTGTTATAATAGCCGAACTAAATTGGTTTTTCATCCTATAAATCCCCAAATTAGTGTGGAAGTAGATTCCTCAAGAATGCCTTAAGATTACATTTGGATTATAATAGATGAAGAGATTAGTTGCATAAAACAAGTTTTTTATGAATCATGGTTTGAATTTTTTTATTCTTGTAAGTGGATGGTTCATTCGGCGATGGCCTGTAGGTGTGGGTTTAGGAATCTTGGTTAGTAGAAGGGTGTGGGAATATGAGGAAGCAACAAGGATCTTAAGTACAACATTATGGATAGTTCATATGGTTAGTGGAAAGTGGGTGTGGAGACCATGGAAAATGTTGTCAAGAGTAGATTACGAGAAGGTAATATATTGGTGGAAGACATCTTCAGTCGATTGAGAAAGGACTTGGGTAATCCTCAGCTTTCTATTCAAGCTTCTCTAGAGTAAATGAGTTCAGGGGTGGAGAAGACTGCTCATGTTTTGAACCCTTAGTATCTTGAGGGTCCTCATGGTGGAAGCATGAATAACCCTAATGTAGAACCTCAAACAGTGGATGATGGAGGTCCCAAGACTCCCATTGGTGATTTATATGCCTAGGTGGTGTGCTCATGGATCAGTATCAGTGATAGAGGCTAGGAAGAGGCTTCTATGGATCACAAGGAGGGTAATCCTACATGTTTCAATGTTTTGGGACAAGTTTTAGGGTGTGAGGCCTTGATTAGGACAATTCCTAGAAGGGGTTGGTAAGTGTTGAGCTGGGAAACCATTTCGAACAATAAAGTAATGATGATCTGGTTTAGGAGTTTTGATAAAAATCCAGTGAGGCCCTCCATTGATGGGCATAAGGCCCATGGTAATGAGTTTAGTGATGAGTGTTCTATCCATTTTTTAGGTGATACAGAGGATGAGGTTCAGGGTGGTAGGATTCCAAGATTAAGGAGAAGCAAGAGTTGGAGGGGAAACCGTAAAGAGAGAAAGGATTACTCATATTTTCCACTACCAATGGAGAAAAGATCAATGAATAACTCGAAAGCCAAGCAGATGGAAAACAAACCACACCTTTCTTCAAAGGCTTCTTGTTAGTAGCGGAAGTTAGGTGATATACTTGATCAATCATTGGAATTGATTTTGAACTTGGAAGAAGAAATGGTTGAATTTATTATTCTAATTAACAATACTAAAGAAGAAGTCAATAGAATGATGGGAAGGTCATTATGGGTGAATCCCAATGAGGTTTGTGTACTTGGATCAACAATAAGGGCTTGATTTTAATAAGGGGATTTAATAATTGTAAGATCATCCTAGAGGAGTACATCTAGTCTTGGGACAAGCTAACGTATCAGTTCTAAAATCTTTTAAAGGATGAACCAAACACTCAGGTAAACACTATCTCTTGGAAATTATTTAGGGAGATTAAATCTGGTAGGTTTAAATTTTATTTTAATGTCTTTGATATTTAGTTTTGTGGTTGAACTCATGGTTTCTCACCTTTTCCTTAAAAATGTTTGATAATAAAAAATTTAATTCTCAGTCAAATTATAGTGTAATATAGATTTAAATTGTTTTTTATGTTAAATTTAGTATTTTTACTCCAATTTAAATTATTTTTTATATTTTTTTATCAACTATAGAATAATTTTGTTTATATAGTTGATAAAAATTAATAACTTTTAAAGTTTCTCAAAATATCACTTTTTTAGTGGGGATGAAATCTTTTTTAGTGTTTATGTGTATTAGTAAAATATAGGCATTTTTTAACATTAAAATAGGTATTTATTTTGAGGGTGGATATAATATAATTTTTTCTAGGATAACAAGGACCAATTTTATTCATATTATTATATTTATTTCTTATCATAGGAGATTAACAGAGCTAAAGGATAGATCCATAGAAGGGATTCACTGTTCGAATAGGGGAAAAATCTTGAAGTTGAGGGGATGAACGTACGGGACAAGGAAAAATTAGAGAGTAGAGGAGAATATAAAAATAGATCACATGTACAGGGGATAGAGGATTGGTGTAGGGTTAATTTATAAAGGATCAGCAATAGGAACATGTGGAAAAAACATGAGGGAAAACAACAAGCTCACCCAGAATGGGGATAAAATTCAGTAGGCAGTGGTGTCTTTATAAAATATTATTATCTAAATTAGATGATTTATATTTTTATCCTCAAGATCCAAAATCATATAGTGGAATTTATTATTCTCACATTAGTAACACGATGAAACTTCCATATATACATCACCCAAAGACAATATAACTCAATTAGTTTACTAATTTTTTTTAGAAAATAACTAAATAGTGAGTGAAAATAATTTTATTATTATTATTTATAGTAATATAATATATGAACATGTGAACCTACCTTTGGATAATTTGAGTCATGATATTAAATTAATATAGTGAACCTTTTTAGAGATATCATGTATTAGATTAACCATATGCATGAACATGATTTTATTAAGGAATGAGGTTAAACTGATTAGTCACATCAATGGTTTCACTCCACTATTGTTTTTATGATATCGATGAAAAAAATATCATGATAATATTATTATCTACCACTTCCCTAATTTATAGTGGTTTATCCTCATTCAAATTGATCCAACAAAAATTAGCTTCACCATGGTAAATATTTTAGGTAGGATATATTTCTAATGACTATAATAATTTTTTTGAGTGTACATATATTGTAAGAAGCTAAATCATTATACAATTAAGGAATCTCCCACTTCTAAAATTAGTAATATTCTTACAAGTCTCAAAACTGAGACACACAATTATTTATTGGATGGTGTGTGTTTATATATATATATATATATATTTAATTTTATGTTTACATTCATCTACAATATCATGTAATGAAAAAACTTACATGTGTGCTTTATTAATACATTTATATATAAAAGGATGCTATTTATAATTCATAAGCATCATGTGTCATTTATACATGTATGGTGAGTATATTTTCTAATTTACTTGAGAAATTACAATAGGCATTCTTGAAAGAATTTATAGTATATGAATCAAAATTTTATAGCTTTCTATTTAGATATATATCATTGTTTCATTGATACATTAAGAAAAAGATGGTATAAAATCATTATTTTATCTTTTCATAATAGATCAATTAATTTACCAATGGAATTTTGAATATCAACATGTAATGGAAATTCATGTCCTATATGTTTTAATGATTATTTTCTACCATATACATAAAATTTTTGTTGATGTTTCATCTAAGGTTATTGTAAAACCCAGAGATTTTAATATGTATTATTTTAAGTAAATATCTTGTTTAATAGAGTGTGAGATACGCAAAAACAAACTAAAGTGTATAATAATTTAGTAAAATGCAATGTAAACATAAATACATTATTATTATACAATTAAAAACAAATAAATTAACTCACTTTGGTAAATGATATGAAATAAGGTTAAAACCTTTTAAAGTTTAAGTGTCATTTTTCTATAAAATAATTTTTTATTTATATTTTTTTATTTTAATTTAAAAGATAAATTTATGAATTTTAGATATTAAATTTTATGAAATGTACATCATTTTTTAATTCATCATATCAAATTTTTCTTAGGGTAAATTTTGAGTATTTTTCTTATAAAGTTGATTTTTAGGTAAATAGTGAAAAATACCAATTTTATAAATACCATAACTTTTATGATATAATTGTGATATAATAATGAATTAAAAACATAAAAAACCATTTTCTAGACCAAATACGTTTTTAAGGTATAAAATAAATAATTTAAAAGTTTTTTTGTTGATTTTTTAAACTCATGTTTGTTTGTTTGGAAACTAAGTAATATTTTTAATATAATAAAAAAACTATTTTTGGTTATTTACATTTAATAGTGTGGTTGGTAGGTGTCATTCGGTTTTGTAATGGTTATAAAATAAAATAACATTAATTTTTGTAAAAATAATCCAATAAATTCATGATAAGAACCACTACTCAAAGTCTTTGGCCAAATGTTTTATGAATTTTGTGCTCTTATATTAGAATTAATTTCCGCCACTTATAAAAATTGAATCTTGTAAAATAGATTCCATTTTGGAACCATCATATTCAAATTATGAAATAAGATCCATTTATTTTTTGGTCATAAAATTAAATTACCATAGTAAAAAGTTATTCACCAGGGTAAGAGTTAAAGGGTTAAAGAGGAGGTTAAACTAAGAGATAAGACTACCAATATCTATAAAACTTACCTAAATCTAATTAAAGGATAATTTAACATTACCCTATCCTATTTTAGAAATTATACTAAATTGGACCCACTTTATATGATAAAGAAATTTATCATATTTAAAACTTATTAACATTTACAAGGGTGTCATTCCTCTCACTTATAAAAGGGAAACTCCACTCCTATTTTCACTACACAATTTGAGAAATTTGGATCAACCAAGAACTACCCAAATACCTTTCTAACATCCTTAGACACATCTTTATGTTCATGATCTCACCAAAATACCAATACTAGAAGGCTTAAGGTGCAAGCCAAAGGATGATATCCAACAAGGTGGTATAAGCCTTAACTAAATTATTTCAAGTTTATTTCCTTTTATATCACCTTAAAATATATTATAAACATACTAATAAAATTTCATAAATATATTTAATATAATTATATTTTATTATGTTTATGTAAAAACTATTTTATACCACCTTTTCATCTAATGGAAAATGAAAACGTCGCTCATGCGTATGTGTGGAGTACCACCGCCACAAAGTGACATATTTCATTATTTATAATTGAAAAACATTGATGGTTATAAATATATATTTAATTTAATTATATTATTTTTATGATATAATTATAATTCTATAAAGATAAAATATTATCTACCTTTTTACCCTACCATCATTTGAAAAATTGAAACTTCGTTCGTGCGTACGTGATGACTACCACCACCACGAAGCGATGCAATTAGTTTTTGATCACCGAATCACATGGATTTATATAAGAATATATTTAATGAGTGAATTTTATATTTATAATATGATTATAATTATTTAAATGTAAAACCTTATCTAATTTTCATTCATTAAAAAAGTGAAAATGTTGCTCATGTGTATGTTCAGACTACCACCTCCAAGAAATGACATATCTTGGTTTTCAATCACTACCTTGAATGGATGATTTAAAAATTATATTTAATGTATAAAAATTATAATGATAACATTTTAAGATTCCATATATGATTTAACCATGACCCCTTTGATCACGATTAACACACTAAAGTTATTTTGGACCAAATGACCCCGAAACATCCAATGCACACTTTACCGATTTAGTAACTAAATGGTTTATGTTAATAAATAAAATAAAAGGAATAATTAAAATGGGGTTAACTTGAAAAATGTTCTGAAGAAATTAAATAATTAATACAATTTTATTATTTAGGAATGTAAAACTCGTTCATGGTGAGTCTATAATTCTAGATAAGATGATTTTTAACTCAATTTACTTTCATTGGGTTATATCACTTCTTAATTATTTATGGTTTGTAAAGATTATGTGTATTATTACCTATTATTTTTATGTTATATTTAAATTTTTTTGGTGGATTTAATTTTTTACACAAAATTATTTCATTGAAGTATTCTTATTTCAAATTTTATGATTTTTATAACAGTTTCTTGGTCCCTATTTCAATTTTTTAAGGCTTGTTTCATGTTGCGCACCATGATTTTTTATATGGTTTACATAATACCCCATGAATATATTTTAAAATATTATTTCATTGAAATTATTGGTTTTAAAGAATCATATTATGTTCCTTCATTCAATTAAATTTTTATTTAAATATTCCTAAAGTTGTAAGGGATTCTCATCTCAAACTTCCTTATTTCAGACATGTTTTAATTGGTGCACCTATATTCATTTACATGGAATATATTCTACTATCACGACCCGTCCTCAGGGCCCGTGCCGTGACTACCCCAAGCTCGCCTTCCATAGGCCAGAGGCTGGAGACTAGCACCAAGGCGTAAATCTCGGTAAAAAGGGAAGGCATTGCCTTTGTAAAGTAAACAAACACCACAAAGCAAGAAAGAAGTAGAAGTAAACACTAAGTAAAAAATGGGTACAACATTAAGTGCGGAAAAGTAAGTGGGCCAGTATACAAACCCAAACTGAAATTAAAGTACAACTGGAAGGGGAAAAACAACAACTGAAAAGTAAAGCCGCAATGTCGATCCGCCCACTGGAAGTCCCACCTGAAGGGTGAGTACAGATGGACTCCACAGCTCCTCGGGTCCAACCGTCCGCTCCGAGTACGTCCCGCCAGGTGGTCCACCTCCAGGTACCGTCCTGCTCCGCAAGCCTCAACCACGATCAGCGCTATCCGTCGTCTGCAACCAACACAACGTAGTGCACGCATAGCTCGTGCAAGAGTGAGTATAAGCTACTCAGTAGGGACCCTGAGACCCCCGAAGGTCTCCCAGAATCCACAAAGGATAATCCACAAAGGATAGATAAAATCAAAAAGTAACATCCGACACTGCTTAGGTATATGCCCATACATATACCTAAGTCATCAATCCCAAGTTCGGCTCCAACATCCGAGCCCAAGTACAACCCAGTCCACATAGAAAATCACAACCCAATCCACACAGGAAAGCAAAACGTAATCCACACAGGATAGCACAACACAATCCACAAAGGAAAGAAAAACAGGATTCAGCTCACACAGGTATACTTCTTCGTATGACGATAGAGATGATAAGATATAACCACTGATTCATCTAAGTTGTCGGACCCACAAATGATCGATTGGTACTAACCCCCTTAATGACCCACAAAGGATCTGACCCACACAAGATCGATAGGTAACTAACCCCCGCAATGACCCACACAGGATCAGACCCATAGAGGATCTGTAGGCGCTGGCCCACACAGGACCGCTGAGCGCTGACCCACACAAGATCGGACCCACACAAGATCTGTAGCACTGATCCACGTAGGATCGCTGAGTGCTGTAGTCGTCGCCGTCAAATCCACTGAGGATCTATGCACAGTCGTCGTCTTCGTCGCATTCGTAGCCAGCTCTAGGGTTCCCGCACACAGCAAGCTCATTCCGGAGGGTCCACTCCACGAGCTGAGAGGCTGATACATCAACTGACACATAGTCTAGAGTTGATGTATCCAAAAGTTCTGTATCGTCAACAGGAACTCAACGTCGCAGACGGCGCGTCAATCGGACACCCGGTCTGAGAGATATTGGCCTTTTCGTCCCAGGGGCCCGGTTGGTTTTTAAGTCAAAACCAACCTGACCGTACTTCACCTGCGTCCAAACCTCAGGCAGAGTAAGCCAAAAGATCCGTCTCATTTAGAGGAATCCATCAAAGTCAACAGCACATCAATCGGACGTCCGGAGCTCAAGTTATAAGCGTTTCCGCTCCGAGGGCCCAGTTGATTTCGTGTATGAACCAACCCGACCAAACCCAAAATACTCTGAAACCTTGAGTGCGATATACCGAAACGACCGCCTCGATCCAAGCATCACATCGCCGCTGATGGTGCATCGATTGGAGCCCCTTAGCTCAAGTTATGAGAAAAAGACCAAAAAGGTCCGAAAACGGGGGGTCTGGGCCTGGACCGACCCGGCCCAACCCCCCTGGGTTGGCCCGACCCGGGTCCGGGTCCGACCCGGCTGGCGCGGCCCGGTCGCCAGGCGGGTCGGCTCGGCTGGTTACGGCCGAGCGGAGCGGGGGGCGCGCTGCCCCCACGTGAAGTATCCGCGGCCCCGCGTGGGGCCGCCCTTGCCAGCGGACGCGGCCGCCGGCCGCGTCCCATGCCCCTCCGGTCCCGCGCGGTCGCGGGATCGCACCTTGCCGCCGCGGCTTCAGCCGCGATGGCTCATCCTGGCGGCGCGCCGGGCGCCGCCGCCACCTGCGGCCGGCGCCGCCGTGCCGGCGTGGTGCGACGACGGACTGCTCCGCGGACCACCGGACGAGTTCCGGTGGTCGGAAAAACGCGACGTCTTCGCCAAAAGCCCTCCTGGGGTCCGTCCTTCACTGATAGGATCTCATATCGCCCGTGCGGCTTACTTTGTCATTGTCCGCCGTTCCGCACACGAAGAACAAGAAGGGCGGTGGGTTCGGACTTGTTCGTTGGTCCGCACCCACCGCGTTAGTGGTTTAAAAAGTCTCACAACAAATATTTAATCATACACCGCGGGTATAAATCACAAAGATTTTAATGAATCAAACCCCTACCTCAACGTTGTTGTCGAACGTGAGTTCGTTGCGGAAGAAGAGGATCGTCGCGTCGCGGAAGGGGCATCGCTGTCGTCGCGGTACACGGCGTCGCGTCGACGATCTCTGAAGGTTATAAACACACATATTTAATTGCACCAATTAGACCCATGTTAAGGATATAATCCACAAAGGAAAATTAAAAGAACCGCAATCCCCTCCCTCAATCGGTTGTTGATTGAAGGTTGTCGCGGGGAAGGAATGCCGCAGAAGAACGCTGCGGAATGAGAATGGAGATAGAGTTTCTCCAAATCCTCTCAACAAACCTCACCCAAGAAAAACATACGTTGGTCTTATTTTATTCTTATGCCAACAATTTGAAATTCAAAGTTAAGAAACGAACCATTAATTCTATGAATTAATGGTAACGACTTAACTGCCGAATTAATAGGGGCGTTAAGAATTTAAGAAAACACACCGGTTGACTTTCATTTAAAATAGGTTTTCACGGGTGCATTACTTAGAGGAAAAGAAATGATGGGGCTCGTGCGGGCCCCACCTCACAAATATCCTACCAAGTGGGTAGGATATTTTGGGTTCTACCCTATCCGCTTCAACTTATCTTAAGTGGCTTTAAGTGGCTTATGTGAAATAAAATAAAGTTTTCGCACCACTTTATTTTATTTCTTAACTTAACCCCAAAAAATTAAAAACCACACCCGAGCAAATGCAACTCCGAAAATGGCGTTTCTAAGCAATTACCTGTGCTTATATTCCATCGGTGCCCTCGAAATTCGATTCCGATCACCGGTTCAAAAGTTAGAAAAAACCCGCGTGTTCGTTCACTGAATGTACCCGATCCAAACTTCGGAAAATGATTCCAGGCACACCGAGCCTCGGAATCAGGTGCTGTCAGAAACTGAGTTCTTGTAAAATTCCCAAAAAAATTAAGAAAAAAATTTCCTTGAATTTTACGGGTCTTTACATCTACCTATTTGAAATATAATATCCTTAATATCATTATAATATTGCTGTTTTAAGTCCCTTCTCAAATTCTTTCTTTTTAAATGGTTTTTTTATTTTAAAAGTTGTAAGGGGTTTTGTAATTAATCATTACATAAATGTTTTTACATATATTACAAAAAACATTTCACCTTAATGTCTATGTTCTTAATTTTTTTATGGAAGTTTTTATCTATACATGAATTTTTGATAAATTTATTTTATTCTAATTTTTAATTTATTTAAAAATTATTAAAAGTAATGCTTTCAAATGTTTTCCATATGACTCACTTTTAGCATTCCTTAAAAAATTATGAAGAGAATGGTTTTTTAACATATACTACATGAATAGATTTTCCTATCACCATATAATTTATTAATTATTGTTTTTTAATGAAAATAATTTCCCTATTTTTCTATGAAATTTTATTTTTGTTAAAGGGTCACCAAAGGAAAATGATATTTCTTATTATTTTCAAAAGTATATTTCAAATACTTTTATAAATGTGTTTTTTATCTATATCAATATCCTTTAATTATTATTATTATTAAATAGAGATATTTTATAGTGATACCATACACATTATTTATCTAGATGGATTATAATGTTCTTTTAAAGAAATTGTCATGAAACTCATTTTCTTTCCATGAGTTGTTTATGATATGGACTGATGATGGATGATTTTATAATTTTTATGATGAAAGAGAAATATATTCAATATTTTATTCATGTTATGGTTACTAATAATTTTATATAATGATAGCTGGGTCTTATATATCCCTTTAACAAATTTTATAATGATATGTTCTCAAGAAGAGACATGTTGGAATCAACCATGAAGGTTAGTAGATTATAAGGGTGATTGTAATGGTAATGTACCTAGATGACTACATGGTTTTTATATGATTTCAAATGAGTGTTATAGAAATATTTTGATTTCATAAGGTAAACAAGTGAGGTTATTATTTTGAGGAAAATTTAGAATCTTCTAAAGGTAAAAGATTTTTTTCAAGGAAATGTTTTCATATATTTCAATAAACCCTCGTGAATTATGATTGTTTCCATTTATTCATGCTAAAAATAGTTTTATAAAAATATTTGGGTAATAAAGTTATTTTCAACAGTGAGTAAATGATTATTTGTGTTAAAATTTTACTTTGTAAAAATGAAAACTTCCTTATGGATTTTCATATTTTTTAATAAGGGATTAATGATTTTACTTTCTTATTATATAACTTATTGAGATGTATTTTTATCACCCCCCATTTTCAAGTATTTTTCATTGGGAATAAGGATGGGTGTAAACTATATTAGGGTCTATATTTCCATTATGTTGATTCATCTTAAAAGAAGAAAATATGTCTTGAATGAAGGAGTGAAAGCCTAAGAACTTTTTTTGTGAAAAATTGAACATTATGTAAAAGTGTTCCCTATGTAAATGTATGGGATTTCTTAATTATCAAAAAATCAAAACCTAAAATATCACAAGAATGTAAAAAGGTTCAAAATCCATTATGATAAACTATGGGTTGGTTATCTATTGGTTGTTATAGTTGGTATCAAATCAAGTGTTTAGATAATATTAGAGGCCAGGATGTTATTAAATGAGAATATTTTAAAATATTTATAAAAATTAAAGTTTTAATATAATGGTTTGGGATCATAAGTTAAAATTATTCTATAACTTTGAGTATAATATCTTATGAAGAATTATTGTTATTTTTTGGTTGAATCAAAATAGTTGAATAAGAGACTATTTGGTTAAGGATATCTTAGTATTTATTCTCCTCTTAATAAGGTTTATTATGATTTTATTTGACATACTTACACCAACCATTTTTGGTTTTGGTAAATGACTGAAATCTACCGGAACAAAGTTAATAATGGATGTATAGGATAATTTCATGGTTTTATGAATGAGAAATGAAACGAGGTATGGGAAGGAGTGAAAAATATTATGGTTATTCCTAACAAACTATCTCAAGTTATGATTAACAACTTTATCCTAGGGGAGTTTCATAACACACCAAATTAGAGAAAAAAATGGAGTTTCGTGGAAGTTTATGTGATAAAGATCATGAATATTAAAATTTTCAACATACTATGTGTTAAGAATTTTGGAAGAAGCACCATGGGAAATTTCTCAAAGGAACATGAAGATAATTTATATGTAGTAAAGGAGGGTATAGAGTAATAAACTGATGAGAAAAAAATAATGATTCCAGTTTACACAATAGAATGGAATAAAGTTGTTACTAAGTTATCAATTGAATATTTTAAATGTGGGGAGTTCATTCATTCTACAAATCAATTCCATCGGTGGAAATCTCATGAAGGATACTACTGATATCATACAAATAAATGTTTGACAAGGTCATATGTTAAAGATAAATAAAATACAAATAACATATAAAATATATGAATTATTTTAATAGTTTTTGTTATATTTAAAGTATGAAACATGATTAGATTATGATTGATTAATATTGGGACGTGATTCATATTTTTGTTTACAGGAAGGAAAGTGTTATGGAATAAGATGAAAAATCTTAGTTAAAGGTTTATAAAGGATGTTGATCGATTGAAGTGTTTACATATAGGGTTTAAAGAGTTATGATGTAGTGTTATTTTATTTAAGGGTCGATAAATTTGAAGACAATAATAAGGTCAAAGGTATATATACCCTTTTTGAGGTATTATGAAATATTAAGGTGATTAATGATATTTTAGAGTTTTTATTGGGTTTTAATAAATGATTGAGGTACACATAACCCTTATTGTAAATACCCTGACCCTAGTATCCTAGATATAGTGGTTACCTTATTACATTGGTGCTATATACATGGAATCATATTCCAAAGGACTAAATAGTTTAGCAGACTTGAAAAACTAGATACATACTTGAATCTAACATTAAGATTGAGAGCTTAAAATATAACACAATATTTTCTTTATGAACACCATTTTCACCTTTAACACATCCCTATATATTAACCATAAAACACTTATTAATATCATGGGGAAAGGAAACATAAGAAAGGGGTGAGATCATATTCTTAGTAAGGGTATGAATACAAAAAAGCTACCATGAATAAATAAGGCAAAATAAATATGTCAATGTAAATATATGAAAACACATTCTATTTAACAAATACATTGAGAATGAAGAATAACATGACAATAATAAATGATGATAAAATAATTCCATATAAAAAATCACATGATCTTGAAACTTATCCATAGATATAACATTAATATCTAATCCCATAATGAGGGAATTCATAATGCCATAAATCTAAAACTTACCATTGATTCCTTATTCCATGGTATCATAACACACCATCAAGGCCTCAGGCAAAAAAATCTTATATAAATGGGTAAGTCATCAACCAAAACCTAGTTTAGTTTGTCTAATGAGACCAAATAATTCATTAAGGGGATATGTAATTATTGGACCAACCCAAAAATTAATAATTCTAATGCATTACTCATATTAAATAGTTGAAACATAATCAATGTAAACATTCATATTGAAAAACTATCATATGAAATGTTAATACTTTTCCTAATCAAAAAACATAATCATAAACCCTCTAGAGTAATATGGTGAATGGTATAAAAATAGTATATCCCCAGTCAAAATGATCATAAAAAATCCAAATAAATATGGTGGATGGTATCATTCATGTATATTCTCAATATATGATTTAATAAAGGATGTCAACATAGATGAAAATACTTTAAAAAGATCACTAAAAAATTTCTTGAGGAAAATATCATTTTTTTATATTGAAATCTAACATAATTTAAAAATATTAAGGAAAAAATTTTATTTGAAAATAACCTTTTAAACTTTTAAATAAATCTTAAAATCACTGAGTAATAATGATGGTGGGAAATTCCATTTAGACCGTATAAGTTAAAAAAAATTTCTTTCACACTTTTGTAAAAATAAAGTCAAAAAGTACCTTATTTGGAAAATGATAAGAAGATTAATTTTGAAACCTTTTGTAAAAGTAATATATGGGTAAAAATAAACTTAAAAAAAACCAATTATTAATAATAAATACATTCTTAAAAACATTTTTTAGAAAACATGAACATAGAAGAAAAAAGATTTTCGTCCGAAGAGAGAAATAAAACCAGTTTTATTTAATTGTTTTTGGGTATCTTGAGTGCTTAAAGAGAGTAAAATGAAAGTAAGACATATAATTTTAAGAAATAACCAGAGTATAATAAAATATATTGAGTTTAATATAAAAATATAAAATAATACCTCTACTAGAGATTTAATAATAAGCAATCCTGAAAAATGGTGAGATCGTGAAATAAACCCTTACCTTAGGTCTGATTTTCTTCATACTTGTTTGAACCAAATATATAATAAATATAAAATTATCATAAATATACTAAAAAACCATAATAATATATATCATACCGAATATTATTTACTTATAACCTTTCATCACCCATTTATTAACAATTCTATGTTAAAATCACTATTTCTGATAATAACTGCTTCGATTTTTATGTATATTTTGGTTCAATAGTTTTAGTCCTTGTAATTTGATTATGGTTACATAATATATATAAAGTTAAACATGATATAAATATCATATAAATTCATTATATATATATTTATAGTAATCCATAAATTTAATAGACAGAAAAACGAATTAAACCATTAATGGAGACAGTAGGCTGTATGTACGAATGAACGCTGCTTTCAATTTTCAATGGATGGAATGAAATAAAGGTAAATAATAATTAAACTATAAAAAATAATTATAATTTAATATACATAATATATAAAAACTATTCCCATCATAATAACCATCCATGAAAGACGGTGATGAAAAATGAATTGTATTGCTACGTGGGGACAACAAGCCGTATGTATGCACGAGCGATACTTTTACTTCCCATTTGATGAGAAAGAGGGTGGATAATTGTGTTTCAATAATCATAATAACATTTAATTATATTTATTATACTTAATTTATAATTTTATGATAAATACCATATATTTAAATGATGTAAAAGAAGAAGTAAATTGAGTGAGGTCGGGTAAGACAATTACATTTTCTTCGAGATATCTACTTTAGATACTTTCTTATAGAACCTAGATTTGGTATTTTGAGGATAAAAAAATGTAAAAAACATGGATAAGTATGTTTATAAAAGAAATTGGTGAGGAGTTTTTTGACCTAGGTTTCTCAATGTGGTGTAAATAAGTGAAGGAAGAGGTGTCCTTTTATAAGAGAGGGAGAGAACACACTTGAAATTTCTTAAAATATTAAAATAAAATAAATTAATTCTTAAGAAAAATGTTTCAAAATGGATATATATTATAATATAAGGAATTATATTGTTAAAATATAATAAACCAATAAAATTTGGGTAGTTTTAAGTGGTTTTTTAAACCTTATCTTTTGGTTTAACCCCATAATTAACCTATTTTAACATTAACCGTGGTAACATCTTTTTCACTCTTAAGGGGTTAAAATTTTTCTTATAAGATGAAAATTTGATCATAAATGGAAAAATATGAAATTTTAGACCATATAATATTAAACTTATACTCTTTAATTTTTTTAATTTTTAAATAATTTAATAATATATTATTTTTGAAAAATATCATTAATGTCAATTTTGACACTATTAATTTAATTTAACTTAAAAGACATAAATAAAATGTTATAATTTGAATATAATAATTTTAAAAATATATAATATGTCATATGTATCTAAAAAATTATCAAAACACTATAAATCACAAAAAATTATATTACCTTTAATATTTTTAAAATCATTTACTCTATTTTTTTATTTGATTAAATACTATGTCAGCATTGTTTAGAAATTTAAGGTAATTATATAATACCTAAAATTTATAAATAAATTAACATTATTAATATAATTTAATTATTCATAAAATGAATATTTATATTAATTCATCACTTTATTTTTTCCCAATGTGAGCACATAATAGATATTTAAAACTAAGAGAGTGACATTTTGTACCGCTTAAAAAATTATAATTTTGATCCTAACAATATAATGGTATGATTTTATTTATCAATTAAAAATTATGGCCTTATAATTTAGTTTTAAACTAAATTAACTCAATTTACGATTTACCATGGTGATAAATTTTACCACAATTACTATTCATAATTATTAAAAATAAAATAGAGATATTGACCAAATATAGATCCCCTAATTAAAAATATGTAATAAATTTTATCAAAATAAATATTTATAAGTGCTTGAAATTAATTTTAAAGTATGTTCACAAAACACGATGAAAACCGCTTTTTGAAAATTACAGTTTTATGCATAAAATTTTATTTATTCTTATCCCATGCATAGTAAAAATATTGGATTAATTTTAAAATATTTTATAAAATATATATATATATAATTAATATAATTCACCAATAGTGATAATTTTAATTTATTTAGATAAAAACACATTGCACACATTAAAATGATTTTTTTTTCAGAAAAATTCATTTTTATATATAAAAATGTTTTTATACCAAATTAAATCCTTAAATTGATTAAAATTAACTTAATTAGATTATTAGTAATATTTTAGAACTGATTTTAATTTTAAATCATTTTAAAATTAAATGTTACTTTGTAGATTCTCGAAACACAAATACATTTTTCAATAAAAAATGGTATTTCTCACAATTTACTTGAAAATCGATGATTTTAAAAAAATATAAAAATTTAACCCTAAGTTAATTTTTATATGAGGAATTTAGAAATTATATATTTTTAGAAAATTAAATTTATATAATTTTAAAAAATTTATTATAATATTTTCTCATAAAAGAAATTAAAAATCATTTTTTGAAGAAAACTTATTTCATAAGCCTAAAATAACATTATTGATAATTGAGTACTTATTTGATAATCATTAATCAATGAATTTATATTGAGAAGGCCCTTTATATATATTTAAAAATTCAATTAATAATATTAATACCTAACAATTCAAAGACTAGGTTATAATGATCATATTTAAATAATAATATTATGGTGGTTCGCTTAGGCTCAATGTTACGTAGCGTATATGCTATCAAACATAGCATTATTTTAAAATATTGTGATGTTACACTTAGTTTTATCATGTTATTTTATATTATGGTTATTTGGGAAGAATTTTTTTTATATTTGGGATAATACTATATGGTAAGAATAACCTTTACAGTTAATATCTTTTATGTTGAGTTAATTATGGTTAATTTGGACAAAGAGTTATTGTTTTTTCAGGAAAATATGTTTTACTGTATATATAACTATGGGATTATAAAAGTGGCTTTGTGATTAGGTAGTTATATTTATTTTTGGAATAAATTAACTATATTTTTGGGGATATTATTGGAATCAAGAAAAATGGGAATTTTTTTTCTAGTGTGGGATTTTATGCCAAAGTGGTTGATATTAATTGAGGAATAAATATTGAGTTAACATTTAGAATCATATATGATTTTAGCATGGATTTATAGTGAATCGGGTTATTTGTGGAAATTATTAGCATATTTTGAAGAATATATGACTAAGGCATATACATTTTTTGTATGTTACATTATAAGTGATTGATGTTGTTTAGAGATAACTGTTAAGTTGATTTTGGATGAATATGTGATCAAATAATTATAGACTTTGGGTTTCGAATTTGGTCTATAATATTTTGAATATTTTTATAGGTAATTATATTTGGAATGATTTAAGTTGAAAATTAGGAATTATTGTTGATGCTTTAGAGAATAACGTATTGTTTTTTCATATGAAGGTTTATTCATATTGGATATTATCTTAACTTGTTATAAACTTTTTGTTTTTGGTTAATGGATACAAACCAATAAAATTTAACTTTTGGAATATAAATAAATAAATTATTTATATTTTATCATATTCAATATCTTTGGTGTAAAATAATTACTTAACTAAAGTAATAGGATAATAAATATATCTAGTATTTTTTTGGAAAATATCTCTTTGTTATAATGTATGATTTTGGAAACTTATTCTCAAATACGATTCTTATTGTAGTGACTTAGAACATACTTATCATGATAAAATATACATATGATTTTATTAAATTTTTGTTATTCAATATTTTTGGTAAAAGAAAAAAATCACGAGGATGTAATTTCTTTAATGGGGGAGAATGTAACACCCTGATATTTTAATATATAATATTTTAAGTAAACATCTCATTGAATAACGTGTGATGTACAAAAAATTGATCTAAAGTGTATAATAATTTATTAATAAACTAGGTAAAAATATATAAATTATTAGTATGTAGTGTTAAAATAATTATAAAAACATACTTTGACAAATGATATGAAATAAGGTTAAAAACCCTTAAAGTTTAAAAAGGTTTTTTTCTATAAAATATATTTTTCTTTGTATTTTGTATTTTCATTTAAAATATATTTTTTAAATTTTATAATTTGAATTTTTTTAAGTGAAATATTCTTTTTAGTTCATCATATAAATAATTTATTTGGGTGAATTTATGAGAATTTTTTGAAATGGTATATTTTTAGGTGAAGTGTGGATAATACAAATTTTACAACTACCGTAACATTTATGACATCATTATGATACAAGCATGAATTAAAAATATATTAAATCTTCTTTTTAACCAAATATTCATTTTTGGATTAAAAAAAATCATTTAAAAGTATTATTTTTTATTTTCAAATATATGTTTTACTTTTTGGAACCTAAGTTACATTTTAATATAATAATAAATTATTTTTGTTTCTTTTCATTTAATAGTGTGGTTAGAAGGTGTAAGTCAATATTCATATGGTTTCAATCTAAAATAACCTCTATATTATTAATAACAAGATAATAAATTCTTGTTAAGAACTAGTACTCATGATCATTTGGGATAAATAAGTATAAATTCATTTTTACAAATAAAAATCATTTTTTCCTAAAAATGTTTTTTTTACTTTGTGCACTTATATTAGAATTAATTTATATGACCTATATAAATTGAATCTTATAAAATGGTTTTTATATTTATAATAATAATATTTATATTATTCAATATGGTCCATTTAATTTTTATTCATCAAATTAAGTTACCATAGTAAAAAGCTAGTCACCACGATAAGGGTTAAAAGGGTTTAAGTGGGTTAAACTAAGAGATAATGCTTTAAATATTTATAAAAATTATATAAATTTGATTTTATGAGTTTACATAGACCAATAAATACATGATATTTAAAATTGGACTATGTTTATTTTACTTTCCATGAGAAAGACATTTATTATATTTAAAAGTTCTTAATATTAACATGGGTTCCACCCCTCTCACTTATAAAAGGGAACATCCTCTCCTCTTTTATCCACACACATTGCGAACTTTATATCAACCAATAAATTCCTAAATACCTTCAAAACATCATTAGAAACATCCTAGGGGTCCTATTCTCACCAAATTAAAAATCCTATAAGGCTTAAGGAGTAACACAAAGGAAGATATCAAAAGAAGAGGTATAAGTCTTAAATGAATATTTTCAAGTATATTTCTTATTATACCACATTGAAATATATTATAAACATAATAATATAATTAAATATTTATATTCACTTTAATAAAATGTTATTATGTTGGTCTAACAACTATTTTCTACCTCCTTTCCATCCAATGGAAAATAAAAACATTACCTTGTGCATATGTGTGAAATACCACATCTATGAAGAGATTTGTTTATTTTTTCATCACCACCTCACATGGATGGTTATATATATGAAATTAATGAAACTATAAGTTTTTAAAAAAAATTATTATTCTATAAAGATAATATATTATCCATGTTCTTACCCTCCCATCCGCTAGAAAATGGAAATGTCACTTGTGCGTATATATGACTACCGCCTCCACTAAATGTTGAAATTTATTTTTCATCCCAACCTCACATGGGTAGTCATAAGGATAGATTTAATGAAAAATATTATATTTCTAATATGATTATAATTTATTAATAATAAAAATTTATCTATATTTTATCCATTATAAAAATTAAAACGTCTCTCATGTGTACGTGCAAACTACCACCTCCATCGAATGACGTATCATATTTTTCAATTATAAAATTACATGGATGATTATAAAAATGCATTAAATGTAAAAAATTGATAATTTTAACATGTTTAATATTTTTTATATTGTATAACCATGAATACTTTGACTTTAATCATCCTACCTAAGCTATTCTGAAGGATAAGGGCCGAACGACTTCAAAAGTTATGACACGACCTTTACTAATTTAGTGACTAAATTGAACATGATAATTAAAGAAATAAAAGGAATAATAATAAGGTAATTAAAATGAAAAAATTTATTTATAAATTATATAATTAATATAATTTTATTATTTTGGAATATAAAATATGTATGTGTAAATTTTTGACACGAGGCAAGGGATTTCTCTTTAAAATGTTGTTTTAAATGTTTTGAAATATTTTTCATCCATACCCATGTTATTTTAAATGTTTAAATAATTTTATTATTATAAATTAAATTAATTTTTAATTTCATTTTTAAATATATTTACTTTCTTTACAGATTTTATAGAAAGGAATCTTTTTGACATTTTTTGTATGGGGTTTTTTTACTTTCTCTACAAAAGTTCAGAAAGAATATTTATTTTAACGATTACTGAATGATTTTTTTCCCAACATCATAGTAATTATTGATTTTTAATCTTAAATTATATGTTTCCAAGATTTTTGAAATATTTAACACCCCATTACCTTTCTTCTGGTATGATTTGTCTTTGGTTTATGGCTTCACTCTTTGTTTGGGTACATTGCGGGCTTCTTGAGAATGAAGATCCTTTGATGTAGAAAATGACCTAAAATTCAAGGATGTATGTTTTTTTGAATTAATTTATTCTTTTTATAAATGTGTAAATGGATTTATAATGTGGTCCTTGGTACTGGAGAGCCTTATGTTTTGGTTCAGTGGATTTCTACAGAAAACTATGCTAAGTACTGCCTGCTGGAAAAATCCACATCGTGAATGGATTACATGACATCAATATATTATAGGGCATATTCTGTGAATCTCATGCATGGTGTGAAAATTTTATACGCCACAAAATTTCTACACATTTTGAAAACATTGATCAATAATTAATTTAATCTGATCCAAAGCGTTTTTCAACATATTTTTAATACAAGGGATTTAACAACATGAAAGGGATTCATGACATGAATTCCTCACATCCATCAGTTTTAAACATGATACATGCTTGATTATTTATTCATTCAAGGAAAAATATTTAATCTAAAACCCTAAGGAAATTTTGGGTGATTTTGGGTGATCTCCCTCCTTTCAAATCACTTCATTCAACATTTGATTCCTATGGTGGCTACAATGAATATCCCTGGTTAGTGGTCTTTCTACTTCTTTATTTACATTGGTCATAGTAGAGGTTTTGTATGTGTTTTTTTAGATTCATGATCATTTGGTGTTTTCTATCAATCCATTGTAGTTTCCTGTCATTTCATATATTTCTAAGTCCAGTCCATGGTTTTTTATCCATGTTTTTGAAGGCAATTAGGTTTCCATCATTCTTGAGGTAGGTATATCTATGAAAGTGTTTCTAATTATTGAATTTATATATGATATTTTTAATTGGATTTTATTTGGATAAAAAGGGTTTTATTAAAGGTGATCATGGTTTTGGAAAATGGTTTTGGATAAACTTAAAACATTGGGAACCTTGGGTACATCAGGAAATAGACATAGGTGACCCTAGTGTGTGTGGAACAACTAGGGGTCACTTTGTGATATTGAAATACTATGGAATGACTCGATATCAGTTGGAACCAACTTATTCATAGTTTAGTATTCTTTTATGTCTACTATGTATTCCCATATTTTAGGGCCCAAATGGAGTTATTTGTCATTTATACATGGTTTATCGCTTGATGGTTTATTTCAGGGATATTTTCTCACATGTTTAATTTAACTATTTTTATTTTATACTTTATATATTCCTAGATTCAGTGAATATGGTATGAATTTATTGAAATCAAATGAAAATTTTAAAAATCGTTTTATTTATGAAAACTCTTTATAAATTGGATTTTGTTTTAAAGATTGAAATATTGCATTATTGATGTTAGAACTTGTATAGATTATTTGGTGGTATCCTAATGGGATCTCTGATCACACCCTAATTTTTCCTTTTGGCAGTTTTACACTTTATTTTGTAGGAATCTAGTAAAGGAAAGGGTATCATATTTTATTCCAGGTTCTCTTGTCATCTGTTACCTTCGTAGCAGGATGGTTTAGAGGCGACATTTGGTCACATGGAGACTTTTTGGTCTTGTGTATTCATTCTTTTTTGGTTTATCCTATTTGGATTAGGTTGTATAGATATTGTTGCATGTATTTATTCTACACCATAATCTAGTTTTATTTCTTGTTTTGGTTACATTTAGGACTTGTTTCTATTATTTTTTTACCTCACCATGTGGAGGACCGCCTTGGGTGAGTTGTCTAGTTGACTCGACTTGGTTCATTACAAATTGGTATGAGAGGGGAATAATTATCCTAATGTATGTTAACACTGACCAAGTTTGGTTCTATGTCTTGGGTATATAGGAGTTAAGACTATAAAAAATTGATAAGTAATTGTGGGAGGGTTCTTGGATAGCTCATTTCCATGTTTGAATTCGAGTTACCATGGGTGGTCAAATTTTTTTTACCAGGTTTGAGACTTGGTGTTTGGGGTATTTTGAATGAACTATATGAAAAGTTTATTTAAATGAAACTGTTCCTTTTTAATGTTTCATCTTTCTTTCATTGGATGTAAAATTTATTTAAATTCTTATTTTTTAAAAGATTTGATATATATAACTGAATTTATTCCTATGATTTTGGAATCTTCTCACAACTGATTGATTTTTGTTTTGTTTGTTATAAAATGCATCCTAAAAGCGATCTTCCAGATCCAAGAGAGGAATCTATGAGAAATGTTTGGCTGGAAAATTCTCTAGTGGACCCTTCCTTACTAGAAACTATAATCCACACTATTCAGACTCTAGATCAAGTAGGTGTAAGGATCCTGGAATGAGCAGTGGATTATGGATCAAAATTTAAAAAGAAACATCCACATATCTTCTATGGTGACCAATGACTATAGGAATATTAATAATGAATTAATAATATTATTAGGATCTTAAAATTATTAAAGAATCCTGAGGAATCTATGGTGGGTTTTTCAGCATATATTCTAGAAGTACCGGGAAGGAGATGATGAGAATCTATTGTGTAAACTACGTTGCATGAGGATCTTGCCTAGGATAATTTCAAGAAAATATTCAACCAACATTTTTATCCTAGTAAATTACATAGGGAAAAGACCTTGGAATTCTTACCTTAGATCAGGGTGAGCATACTGTTTTGGAGTAATCTACCCATTTTTCTGAGTTGGTGCACTTGGCACTGGAGGTAGTCATCAATGATTACCTAAAGGTTCATAGGTTTTAGTTGGGATCCAGGGCCGATATTCAATCAATGAGGATTATTATGTTCCTTATGACCTTTGTAGAGGTAGTTGATAAGGAAGACTTGGTAGAGGCTAACATAGCTATAAAAATAAATTTGTGAGGAGCTTGAGTTGGTACTATTGCTTTCCAGGGTTTATCTTTTGGTGAGAAGAGGAAGCACAATGGTAGTAAGTTTTCTTCCAGACCAGTTTTGGTGGCTTTATCTAGACAACAACATGTTTTTTTCTATCCGTGTGGGTGGACAGTTCATGCGAATCCAAATTATATAGAGGGTCCCATGACTTTTCATAATTTTGGAAAAACTGGCCATCCGAAATATTTTTATGATAGTTTATCCCTAGGCATTAAGGTTAGATCCACATTTAACAAGGGATCATAGGTTTGTACTGATGCTTCTGATGGTGGCAGGTATCATCCTTAAGCTAATGGGGATGTTCATGTGGACAATAAATTTCAATTTGGAGCTAATATTAGATATCTTTATTTGGTGGAGTATGCACTAGAGGAATCTGAAGCAGGGCCAACCACAGTTTGAGGTACATTGTTTACTTCATATTATATGGTGCTAGATTTGTTTGATAAAGGTGATAATAATTATTTTATATCATCAAAGATAGTTTACATGTTTGGATTGAGTTTAGATCTTTTTCCATTATTTTTGGATATTTACACACCTTTAGGAAAAAGTTGTGAACAAGGTTTCAAGTTCCCAGTAAGTGGAGTGATGATAACGAACCATGAAGTGGAGTGGGAATTTTTAGTGATCGATCTTGATATCTTCAACTTGATTATCAACATAGATTAGATGATCAATGTTATGGCCTAGATATATTTTTATTGTTTCCGAGTCCAGTTATTATCTTTTTATGGGGTCACTCCTGATTTTTAGGGTGAGTGGGACATTATATCGGTAAGGGTGGGGCCTATTGTTCCTTATGATAGGGAAATCTCATGATATTTGTTAGAGATGTTTCTTAATGTTTTTGAACCATATTTGTGTAGTTATCTAACTATGGTAGTGTTTTCATACCCCGATGTCTTTCTTGACTATTTTCTTAATTTACCACCAAAGGGAGAGGTCAAGTTTTTAATAACCTTAATTTCTTCAGGCCATTTATTTGTGAAAATATAGTGTTTGAGGTGTTCTGTGAGATGTCGGTGGCTCATTTCAAGAGTTTTCCAAATTTCAAATTTTCCATCAATGTCTCAGGGCATCGGCATCGGCATGTCAGTGCGTTGACATATCATTGCGTCGGTATATTAGTGCATCAGCATGTCAGTGCATCGGTGAGTCAGGGATTAGGTAGGTGAAGGAGTCAGTGAGTCAGGGCATCGGTAGGTTAAGGTGTTGGTGAGTTAGGTATTTGGTAGGTCGAGTCATCGGTGAGTCAGAACATCGGTAGGTCGAGGCGTTGGTAGGTTAAGGAATCAGTAGGTAATTGCATCAGTACCTCAGTTTTAGTGGATCATCTTCAATAGGACGCATCAGTAGCTCATCCGTCAGTGGCTCGACATCGGTGACTCACCCATCGATGAATCATTTTCACTTTTTCCATTTTTTTCCAGTTTTCCAATTTCTCCCCTCTTACGTCTTATTTGAAGTAAATCAAGTTTAAATCCTTGTTTGAGAATTTTTAAGGGTGTTTCAAAGGATGTTAAATATATCTTTAAAATCCTAACATTCTGGGGGATTTGAGATACTCAAACCACAATACCTTGACCACAATTTCACGATTAATGCCTTTTAAAACCATTCTTCCTTTATTATATGATCCGAATTTTCAAAGCCAGGATCTTCTCTTCCCAGTATGTTTTTTGTTCTTTCTTAGTGCACCTAGAGCCTTCCTCCATAGAAAATTTGTGTGCCTATTTTGTAGATCTCTTGCTCAGTCTCCTTGGAGTTCTTTCATACTAATCTTTCGATCCCCTTTTCTTGGCACAAGGAGGAACTTCAATCATTTGATCATCCAAGTAGGGATTGCTTCTACCTCTATTTATTTGTGCATCAAGCAGGGTGGGTGTACGAATGATTCCTTGTGAATAATGGGTGAATAATTTCTTAATGAAATAAATAAATAAGAATGGGATATGATCAAAAGATAACAAGGTAATAAAATAATGGGATGAGAGTGGGTTGATGTTTGATCGCCATTTTTATTTTTGTTATTTTTTTTCTTTATGGTTTGATTATGGATGTATGCCTTCTAAAAATCCTGGCTATTGGTGATATTTTCTTATGCACTGGTGGTGTCCTGTTTTTTTGTTATAAAGTTTGATAATAATATAAATATATGAAAACTGCTTAAACACACACACTTGGTTAATTGAAATGGATTCCCCAGGATGAAAACCCTTGTATGATCACCCTTGTTTATCAATTTTATTAAAGAATGATGTTTACCAAATCTAAATATATGTATACAAATCCGGTTGATAGTTGTGGATGAGTATTGCATTCTGTTGAGTTTTGTGACTTTGTGTGAGTTGTGTGTTGCTACTGTTGGGAGCATGGTTGTGGGTACAGGGGTGGACAGAGGAGTTGGTTCTGTGAGAAGGGTGTGGTATATGTATACAATGGGGCTGTGGAATAATAGTAGTTGTTGTGGGATTTGTGTATGGGGTTGTATAGGGGGCGTGTTGGTGTCCCAGTTTTATAGACTGATTGATTGCAGAATGAATGGATTTGTAGGCAACTGAATTGCCTTTGTTTGTGTCGTGGTCGTCAAACAATGTTGGGCCGTGGGACTGTGGGGTGGTTATGAACTTGTATGTAGTGGGACTGCATCTGGGAATTTTTGGGCAGTGAGGCTGCATGGCTGGGTTGTGAGAGAAGTTTTGTGCAGTATAATTTTGAATAATGATTGTTGTCAATGACTGATTAGGTTTGTAGGATGTTTGGGGGTTTGTGCATTGGACTGTAAATTTGGTTTTGTGTTGTTATGTAGTGGGACTACAGTTTGGTTTTACTTGTTGTTTTGGTGTGTTTTTGGTTGGTATTTGATTGGTAGTGCTAGAATAAATTATAGTGAATCCCTTAAATAAATAAATGGCACATGGTTAAGTGAAAAGGGGTTGGGTTTGTGTGGTTGTGCATATAGGGTTAGCATCGAAAGTGGTTCTATGTGGGATGGTTGTTTGTTCAGAAACCCATAGGTTGGATTGAGTGTTTTCTTATCAATATGTATAAATTTTAGTTCCTTATGATTTCTATACGCACCCCACCCTTATTGAGAACCATGTGTCGAACACCGACCATTTCTTGGGGGAGGGTGTCTTTCCCAACATCTCGGTGGGAGGATTGATGGATGGTTACTAACTTTCTCCCTCGCACCCTCTTCTGGGTTCTTACCACTCGAGCATATCCGGGTAAGCTGTAATGGCTTGACGCTTACCATAGTCCTAGATTCTTCGGGCAGGTTTTTTGTTGATGAGAGGCCTAGGTGTTTTCAGGCCAATATTGTTTTCCAATGTGTCTTTGGGATGAGGCCCAGGTGTTTTCGGGTGAGAGGTGTGGTTATTTTGTCCCAAGTGTCTACGAGCAGGATTGTGTGTGGTTTGAGGCCTAGGTAAGTGTGGGAAGTTTGTGGTAGTTGGACTGTGTGTGGGAAGTGCGGTAGCATCAATTTGCTATCCATTAAGGATGAGCTATTAACCGGTGGGAAAGTGGTTCTGGGTACCCAAATATCGATGTGATTATACTTCTAATTTACTTGACTTTCCTTATTTGGTGAGTGCACCTTGGTAAGGCTGGTCTGGTTAGTATTCCTTGTTAGGTGTTTTGACATACTAATATTTTCTTGGAGGGAAGTTTTTATGTTTCCCTCACTTGTGAATGAGTGACTTTAGTTTTCCTACTGGGTATACTTGTATACTCACCCTACGTTTGTGACACTATTTTCAGGTTTCCGGGAGGACTTTGAGGACCGTGTTGGAATTTACTAGCCCAGGTGTTGAGATTAGTTGATGTTGCTACTTAGTCTCTTTTATTTTGGTACTTTACCATGGATTTTTGTTGTACCTTATATTATATTTACTTTTGAACATGAATGTGTGAATGAATTTTGGATTTAATTTTATTTTTAGTATCTGAAGTTTCTTGGGAATTACCATCTTATCTCTCGATCATGTTGAAAAACAAGGGTAATGCCTTACATATTATGTGATATTTAATACATTTGGTTCTAGTCGCCACTCTAGGGCCTATTGAAGGTTGGACTCGAAGGTTATTATCCCTAAATCAACTTGAGGAAGTAAGGGCGTGACA
This sequence comes from Viscum album, assembly GCA_963277665.1. Lineage (NCBI taxonomy): Eukaryota > Viridiplantae > Streptophyta > Magnoliopsida > Santalales > Viscaceae > Viscum > Viscum album. The sequence continues at coordinate 831,220,612 of OY728120.1, forward strand.
CTTTTTTTGTCCCTTCCCTCATCTTGGAGAAGGTGAATCATGCCAAAATGGTATCAAAGGTAGGTTTTGGGAGTTGAAGGATAGGATGGAGTTCGGATTTAGGCACAATGAGGATTGCGTGGGATGATAGGGAAATGGTGTTAGGAAATCTTGGTGCGTGAGATAGGCTACGAAAGACCAACCAAGACATGAGATTTTAGGGCTCCCATGATCTGATGTAAGGACTCTAGACCTACTAAACGACCAAGTGAGGCTACACTGATTTTATGGTTGAGACCCTAAGAAAGGTAGATGCATTATAATGACTTTTTATCTGGTTTGTATTTTCTGTTTTTGGAATTTAAAATAAATGAAGAGTTAAAACAAATTTAAAAGAAAATTTCCACACTACACAAGCTTAGGAGTTCCTTGTTTAAGTTTTTATATATGGCACATAGACGTTGCCCCTATGTGGTATGAGATGTTGTGTCCTGATAGGTCGACTCGGTTGATCAGTGTAGGGATTATTGAGAGAAGGAATATGACCAATGGTAGAAGACGCTTCGTTCCTTCCAGCGGTAGACTCTGGGAAAGTACGAGTGTAGCATCTCTTATATGGAGACAGTGAGTTTTCTTGAGGATATGGTGATTACTTTTAGCTTGATCTAGGATCCAATAGAGTACCAGGTTCCTCTGGCAGTGAAATAGATATGAGGAGAATCATGTTAGTGGTGGACACTTTACCTTAGGGAGAGGAAGGAAACTGAGGTTTTGTGGGCTGACTTTGAGAAGGAGTTCCAGGCAGAATTCCTTTCTTCCATGATGAAGGATGGGAAGAGCTAGGAGCTAATATCCATCCAAAAGGGGATTATGTCGGTAGGGTAACTAGGGATCAAGTTCAAATATCTCCTGTGCTTCACACAAGATCTCTTTCTGGATGAGGAGTCCCGAGCGAGATGCTTAGAGGAGGAACTCCGACCTTCTCTTCAGTATGCTGTTACTCCCTTTACTCTTATGACATAGTTAGAGGTGAAGAAGAAGGATGTGATAGTGTAAAGGATTCACTCTTTGAGAGGCGTTCCATGAAAGTGGAGCTATCTGAGTTCATAAAAGGGGAAATCTGTTAGCAGCAGGTCTCTAAATGTTAGGGCCTTATAGGTTTTGGCCAGTGGGAAGTTGTCCTCAATTTCCTATCTCATGGTCCTCACCCTTTCCCCATGGGTCTAGGATCGAGTTTATTTGTCTATGGAGGTTGTGGAAATATTCAAAACCAGTGCCCAGTTCGAGTACCATATAGTGGGGGTGGGCAGGTTCAACGCTCACCTTAGTAGAAGCAGTTTTTAGTCAGGCCTTTATAGTAGCAGTGGAAGCGAGTTCCCACCCCACTGAGGGTAGAAGTTGCTGGGGGAGGCCGACCTCAGGGTGATCCTTAGGGACCTCGACTAGTGTGGGGTCCGGGAGGTGGATGACAATAGAGAGATAGAGGAGTTGGCATGGGTAGTTTCACACCACAGAGGTAGCAGTTCCAACAGGGCCATAGGTTGTTTGAGGTACGATCAGTTTGTTTAGTAATCTTGCATGTGCTTTGTTTGATTTAGTAGATTCTCACTTCTTTGTTTCACCTGGTCTATACCATTCTCTAGGACTAGATGTAGAGATACTTCCCATGCCTCTGGTATTGAGTACTCTAGTTGGAGGTTAGACCAGTCTGGTTAATGTTTTTTGAGGATGTAGACTAATATTGGGGCCGCATCAGTCCATTGGGGATCTTCTTTTTCTATAGATGCGGCCATATGATGTCATACCTGGCATCAAATATTTATTTTTTGTGAAAATTTTTACCTAATTCATTCGGAGAAGGGTCGTGTTCTTAGATATGGGTGGCCAACATGTAGCTTTCGTTGGCGAGCAAAGTTGTTAGGAGGGTAGCCGGTGTATGGATACTATTCTTTCTTTGTTAGCTGAGATGTTAGTGGAATCAGCAGACACCGAGATGGTGAAAGTTCTAGGGGTTTTTGGTGAGTTCCTAGATGTCTTTCCCAAAGATGCTCTGACTCTACCCCCTCGACATGAAGTTGAGTTCGGAATAAACTTACCACCCGGTGCCCATCCAATTTCGATTGATCCCTATAGGATGTCACTTATGAGTTGTGGGAGTTGCAGATTCAGGTTGATGACCTGATAAAGAAGGATTTTATCTATCCAAGTTTGTCACCGTCAAGTTCCCCAGCCTTGTTTGTAAATAAGGAAGATGGTGGTCTAAGACTATGAATAGATTACCAGAGACTGAAGGTGGTGGTCAAGAACTGTTAACCCCTTCCAAGGAACGACGATCTCTTCAACAATTTAAAGGGAGTAGGTTGTTTCTCTAAGATCGATCTGCGGTCTGGATACCACCAGTTACGGGTGAAGGAGGGTGAAATCCCGAAGATTTCTTTTAGATGTAGTTATAGTCACTTTGCGTTCATGGTCATGCCGTTCGGTGTTACAAATGCCTAAACGATGTTCATGGGGCTCATGAACTCTGTTTTTCGGAAATACCTGGACCGATTTGTTATCGTGTTCATCAATGATATCCTGATCTACTCAAGATCAGATGGGGAGAATACCGAGAATTTTAGGACTATCTTGGAGGTCCTTTGACACCACCAGATCTACAAAAATTTTCCCAAGTGAAAGTTCTGGATGCGAGAGGTGCACTTCCATGGACACGCGGTGTCTCAACAAGGGATAGCAGTGGAACCTTCAAAGGTCAAAGCAGTTATTTCTTGGTCATCACCCAAGAATGTGGAAGAGGTTCGTAGCTTCTTGGGTCTCACATGCTATTATCGGAGGTTCTTACCCGACGTCTCTCGAGTTGTGGCTCTATTGAAAGCTTTGACCATAAAATACTAGGCCTTTATGTGGAGTGAGTAGTGTCAAGCAGCTTTCATCTATCTGAAGGGGAAGCTAGTTAGTGCCCCAGTGCTTAGGTTTCTAGAGGAAGGGGTGATGTTCAAGGTGTTTTATGATGCTTATGGTCTATGATTGAGGTGTGTGCTGATGCAGTATTGGGGAGTAATCTATTACGGGTCTAGGAAGTTATGTACTCACAAATGTAACTATGCCACCCATCACTTGGAGCATGCAACAGTTGAGTTTTCATTGAAGTTGTGGTGAAATTACCTCATCAGGGAGTGCTTCGTGGTCTTCACAGATCACAAGAGCTTGAGGTATATCTTTTCCCAGTGAGAACTAAAATTGAATCCATGATGGTGGATGGAGTTCCTTCAGGACTAAAATTTAGAGATCTCTTACACCTCCAGAAAGGGGAATATTTTGGATGATGCTTTGAGCAGGAATTCGTAGAAGGAGGTAGTTTGGGAATCCACGAATACTTGGAAGGTAATAGACGAGTTGACTGATTTTCACCTCGATGCTGTGGAGGATAGTGGAAATGAATATCTATTTCAGATGACAGTGCAGTCTTCCTTGGTGTGACAGGTAGAGGAGTCTCAGTGGGGAGAATCATTGGCTGAAGTAATGCGTGATCGTGTTGTCTAGGGTGATGCTATGGAAGGATGGTCAGACGATATCCAGAATCAAATTCTGTTCCATTGGAAGATTTTTGTCCCTATATAAATGCATGAGGTAGTTCTTCATGAGTTCCATATCTCACCTCTACGATGCATTAATGAGCCTCTAAGATTTACCAAGGCCTGAGGGAATAGTTTTTCTGGCCTAGGGTGAAGCAGGTAGTGGTGGTTTTTGTGGCAAGATGGCTAGTGTGTCAGCAGGTGAAGGCCTAGCACCATGTTCCCAGCAGTCTGTTGCATCCCTTGGATATTCCTGAGTGAAAGTGGTATGACATATCGATGGATTTCATCATAGTATTACTGAAGGATCAGGGAGGATGTGATGCTCTTTGGGTAGTGGTGGAATGGTTGAGGAAATTGGCTCACTTCTTGGAAATCAAGGAGTCGAGCGCTATGGGTACCTTAGTACAGAGGTATTTGGATGAGGTTGTATGGATACATGGAGTTCTAAGATCCATTTTTTTGGATCAGGATACATGTTTTACATTGCAAGTCTAGAGGGTATTGCAGCATGCCTTTGGAACCTAGTTACACCTTAGCACTTCCTTCCACCCTTAGACGAATGGGAAAATAGAGAGGACCATCCATATGTTGCAGGATATGCTACGAGCATGTGTTCTGGACATTAGGGGATCATGGTTATAATAATTTCCCCTGGTAGAGTTTTCCTACAATAATATCTATCATTCTACCTTAGTAATTGAACCATTCTAAGACTTATACAGAAGACCATGTCACTCACCCATATGCTGGATAGAGGTAGGGGAAGCATCCCTTATTGGACCAGAGGTAGTGCAGAGCACAAAAGAGAAGGTTCAACTTGTGTGTGAGAGGATAAAGGTGGATCATAACTGGAAGAAGTCATATACTAATCATAGGAGGAGGTCCTTGGAGTTAGAGGTTGGGGACCATTTTGTCTTGAAGGCTTCCCCTCGGTGTGGGCAGCAGAGGTTTGGAAGAGGAAGCAAGCATTATCCTAGGTTCATCAGACCTTTTGAAGTGTTGTGATGAGTCAAAAAGGTGGCGTATCATTTGGAATTGCGGCCGTCATTAGAGAATATCCGTGATGTCTTCCATGTCTCTCCGCTCCGTCAGTATCTACACGATGAATCCCTTATCCTTGACTGGGGAGAGTTAGATATCAAGGACGATGCGGCGTTCGTGGAGTAACCATTAAGAATCGAGGATTGTGAGGAGAAGGTACTGCGAAGATGGGCCATTCCTTTGGTTTGTGTGTTATGGAGGTATGGTGGACTCTAGGAGAGTACTTGGGAATGGGAGGCACAAATTCATGCCCAATACACAGAGTTGCTCTAAGTTTTGTTCTATGTTTTAATTTTGTGTTTCTTTCTATGACGTAATGATTGAACTTGTTCATTATTAGACGAGTTGTTCTCTATTCTCTGAATGCATGTGAAAAGTAGTAATGCAAAACTGGCGGGGCGAGGTGGGGAGGCCCAAGCCTGTGTAGGTTTGATCCCATGTAGGTTTGTCTGCAAAAGCCTGCATATAATGCGAACAAAAATATTCAAACCCACCCCTCCCCGCATAAGCCCGCGGGATGCCCGTAGGTTTCTTGCATTTAAAAAACATATACTATTTATAATCATTTAAATATTGTATTTTTTCTCATTCTTAATGGTTTTTGTTGGGATAAGTATGGATTTACAATACCTAGAGTTTTAAGGGATGATGTGATGAAACATTTTTCTATTGGTTAATAGTGGCATGTGGTGACGACGATGTGGTGGAGAACAATTGCGATGCAAAGTAGGTGAGTGATCAATGAGGGGCGACAAATGATAATGTTGGTCGTGTAGTGATTTGAATGGTTGGAATGAATGATGACTTTCCAAATAACTGGTTTCAAAGGAGGCTTTTAGGGTTTCCATGAGATTATTTCCAATTTTCTTAATAAAAAAATAAAATTAAAGAATAAAAAAATTAAATCGACCCAAAAAATATTAATTATAACAACTCTTTTATAATTGAAACCACGTGAAGGGGATGAGTTCCATTTTTCGAGAGGTGGGATGACAAATCATGTGAATATGATTATAATAACTCTTGCATCATGTGTCGCTTTCACGGTTGTACCCCATTTTTTAAATATTATAATATCATATTAAAACAATAAATATAAACCTATTTAAAATTCACATGTGAATGAATGGTGAATTAGTATGATAATTACGGTGAGAAATCATATGTAATTGTTTAATCATAATTTTTTATTGAAAAAACTAAAATATTAAAGACACATATATTTTAAAAGAATATTTTTTTTAAATTAGGTGCATGGGTAAGCCCGCACCCGTGCGGGCTCATCCCGCCTTAGCCCGCACCCACAGGGGCTCAACCCGCATTGGCCCGTGCTCTAAACGGTCATAATTTTTAGGACCGCCCCGCCCCGCATCCGCCCCATACCCGTGAAGCCCATGGGCCGTGGGCCCGTTTTGCATCACTAGTGAAAAGTCCTGACTGTGAGGATGGTAGGACCCGATCCCCAATCATGACAAATTAATGTGGATATGATTAAACCCATGTGGGCGAGACAGTGCCACTAAAATTGGATAGTATCTTGACATGGAGGAATGAGCTCCCTAATCCAATTATCTGGACGATGTGACCTTTAGGGTTTTCAAAGGTTTTCAGGATATAGATGACAATGAGGTGTTCCAAGATGTTGAGTTTTTCAGTCTAGCTTTAGAATAACACAAGGTGGTTTTATCTAGAGAGGTATATTAAGGGGTGGTTGTTTGGAACCCCTTTCTTCTAGGTTAGTTTTGAAATTATTGGGGACAATAATAGTTTGAGAGCTATCTGATGTAATAAACCAGATTTCCCTGGGCCCTTACTTTGTGAAAATCCTGTGTTTGAGATGTTTTGGGAGCCGTCGATGGCTCATTTCAATAGTTTTCTAAATTTCCATTTTTCCATCAGTTGCTCAGGGCATCGACGTCAGAATGTGAGTGCGTCAGTATATCAGTGCGTCAGCATGTCAGTGCGTCAGCATGTCAGTACGTCGGCATGTCAGTGCATTTTCATGTTAGTGCATCGGTGAGTCAGGACATCAATAGGTTATGGCATTGGTGATTTAGGGTGTCGGTAGGTCGGGGCGCCAGTGAGTCAGGGTGTCGGTTGGTCGAGGCATTGGTGAGTCAGGGCATTGGTAGGTTAAGGCATTGGTTGTTCAAGGTGTCAGAAGGTCATTGCGTCGATAGCTCAGCGTTGGTGGATTAGCATCAGTAGGTCGCGTCGATAGCTCACCCATTGGGGGATCAGTGTCGGTGACTCACCCATTTGTGACTCATTTGTAGTTTTCCCAGTTTTTCCCAGTTTTTCAGTTTTTCCCCTCTTATGTCGTATTTTATGTAAACTTAGTTTAAAGCCTTGTTTGAGCATTTTTATGGGAATTTCAAAGAATATTAAGTATATCTTTAATATCCTAATGTTCTGGGGGAGTCAAGATACTCAAACCGTGTGATCTTGACTATGATTCGATGATTAATTCCTTTTAAAACCGTTCTTCCTTTAGTATAGTATTTGGATCTTCAAATCCTGTATCTACCCTTCACATTATTTTTTTTGTTCCCTATTAGTGCGCCTAGATCCTTCCTCCCTAGATGAGTTGTGCACCTGTGCTAGATGTCTCCTACTCAGTCTCCTTGGAGTTCTTTCCTACAGCTCGTGTGGTCCCCTATTCTTAGCGCAAGGAGAAACTTCGATCCTTTGATCATCCAAGTAGTATTTTATTCTACATATCTTTATTTTTTCATCATGCGGGGTGGATGTAATAATGATTCCTCGTGAATAATGGGTGGATAATTTATTAAAGCAAGAAATAAATAAGAAGGGGATATAATCAAAAGATAATGGGGTAATGAAATAACAAACTGAGAGTGGATTGATGTTTGATCTCCTGTTTTATTTTTGTTATATTTGTTTCTTTATGGTTTGACTGTGGATATATGCCTTCTAAAAATCATGGACATTGGTGGTCTTTTCTTGTGCAATAGTGGTGCCCTGTTTTTTTTCTTATGAGTTTTGGTAATCAGCCATAACATTAAAACTACTTAAACACGTACACTTGGTTAATTAAAATGGATTCCCCAGGGTGAAAACCCTTATATGATCACCCCTATTTATCAATTGGATTAAGGAAAAGTCTTTATCAAATATGAATATATGTATACACATCTTGTTAATAGGTGTGGTTGAGTGTTGTGTTTTGTTGAGTTTTATGACTTTGTGTGAGTTGTGCGACGCTGTTGTTGGGAGAACATTTGTGGGTACATGGGTGGAAAGAGGAGTTGGTTCTGTGAGAAGGGTGTGCTATGTGTGTATAGTGGGGCTGTGGGCTAATAGTAGTTTCTGTGGGCCTTGTGTGTGGGGTAGTATAGGGGGTGTGTTTGTGTCCAACTTTGAGAGACTAATTGATTGTAGAATGGATGGACTTATAGGAAGCTGAACTACCTTTGTTTGTGTCGTGGACATCGAATGATGTTTGGTAGTGGGACTATGGTGTGGTTATGGACTTGTATGCATTGGAAATCTATCTATGAATTATTGGGAAGTTGGGATGGGTTGTTAGAGAAGGGTTGTGTAGTATAATTTTAAAGAATTATTGTTTTCAACACCTAAATAGGTGTATAGGAAGATTGGGGGTTTGTGTAGTGGAATATAAATTTGGTTTTGTACTGTTGTGCAGTGGGACTACAGTTTGGTTTTGCTTGTTGTTTTGGTGTGGTTGTGGTAGGTAGTTTCCTGGTAGTGCAAGTATAAATTATAGTGAATCCCTTAAATAAATAAATGGAATGTGGTTTAATGAAAAGGGGTTTTGTTTGTGTGGTTGTGCATATAGGGGTAACAACAAAAGTGGTTCGGAGTGGAATGGTTGTTTATTTGGAAACCCATTGGTTGGGTTGGGTGTTTTCTTATCTATATGTATAAATTGTTGTTCCTTGTGATTTATGCAGACACCCACTCTTGTTGAAAACCATTTTCCGAACACCCCCATTTCTTGGGGGAGGGTGTCTTTCCCAACATCCCAGTGGGAGGATGGATGGATGGTTACTGACTTTCTCCCTCTCACTCTATTCTGGGTTCTTACTGGCTAAGCATATCTGGGTAGGTGTTAATGGATTGAGGCTTACCATTATCCCAAATTCTTTGGGAATGTTTTTTGTGGATTAGTGGCCTAGGTGTTTGTAGGGAAGGATTATTTTCCCAAGTGTCTTAGGGATGAGGCCCATGTATCATTGGGCGAGAGGCGTGGTTATTGTGGCCCAGGTGTATGTGGGAAGGATTGTGTGTGGTTTGAGGTCCAGGTTCATGCAAGTAGGTTATGGTAGTGGGACTACGTATGAGAAGAGTGGTATCATCAAGATGTTAGTCATTAGGGATGAGTAGTTAACCAGTGGGAAAGTGTTGTGGGGTACCCAAATATTGATGTGCTTATACTACTAATTTACTTGACTTGTGTTTTTTGATGACTTTTCCTTGGTGAGGCTAGGCTAGTTAGTATTACTTGGTAGGTGGTTTGAGGTTCTAATGTTTTCTCACAGGTACGTTAGTATGTTTTCCTCACTTGGTCATGAGTGGCTTTAGTTTTACTACTGGGTATACTTGTATACTCACCCTATATCTATGACACTATTTTCAGGTTTTCGAGAGGACTTCGAGGACCGTGATGGAATTTACTAGCTCGGGTGTCGAGATTAGTTTCTGTTACTGATTAGTCTCTTTTCTTTTGGTTCTTTACCTTGAAGTTTTTTTGTACCTTGTATTAGATTTACTTTTGAACATGCATGTGGGAATGAATTTTGGATTTACTTTTACTTTTAGTATTTGGATTTTCTTGGGATTTACCATCTTATCTCCCATTCTTATAAAAAAAGGGTAATTCCTTCCACATTATATGAGATTCTATACCCTTGGTGTTGGTCACCACTCTAGGGTCTATTGAAGGTAGGAATCAGGGGTTATTATCCCTCCTTCATCTTGATGAAGGAAGGGTGTGGAAATTTTGCTGACCCTCCCTCATCTTGAAGAAGGCGGGTCATTAAAAAATGGTATCAAAGACAAGTTTTGGGAGTTGAGGGATAGGATGGAGTTTGGAGTTAAACACAATGAGGATTGCTTGGGATGGTAGCGCAATGGTGTTAGTCAATCTTGGTGCATAAGATATTCCAGGGAATACCGGTTAGGACACATAATTTTACACCCCATCTGATCCGATGCAAGGACTCTGGACCTACTAAACAATCAAGTGAAGCTACACTGATTATAGGGTAGAGACCCTAGGAAAGGTACATGCATCATAGTGACTTGTGTTCTTGTGTGTATTTGGTGTTTTGGGAATTTAAAATAATTGAAAAGTTAAAACAAATTTAAAATAATTTTCCACACTACTCAGGATTAGGAGTTCCTTGTTTACCTTTTCAGATATGGCACCCGAACATCGCCCTTATGTGGTATGAGATGTTGAGTCTTGACAGGTTGACCCGATTGATTAGCGGAGGCCTGATTGAGAGATGGAAGATGACCAGTGGCATAAGATGCTTCATGCCTTCTAGTGGAAGACACTGGGAAAGTACGGAGGAAGCATCTCAAAAATTAAGACGAAGAGTTGTCTCTAGGATCTGATGATTTCTTTTAGCTTGATCCAGGCTTCGATAGAGTACTGGGTTCCTATGGAAGTGATCCAGATACGAGGAGAAACATGTCAATGGTGGACGATTTACCTTAGGGAGAGGAAGGAAAATGAGGTTTCATGGGTTAACATTGAGAATGAGTTTCAGGATGAATTCCTTTTATAACACCCCAAGCTTCCATGGTACGTTTCCCTTTGAATAATGCAATATCTTGCACTGTATGCAACTTCGAGATTCTAACACACCATGACCAATCAAACTAGACATTATGAATAGTAATACCCACTTTTTAAAATTTTTATTTTTTTTTCAAAATGGACTTCATTTTTGGATTCAGAATATCAAAATTATCTTAGGGTGAATTTTGGTACTCTTCTAAAAACTTTCAATTTTTGATGAATAGTGAAAAATTCTAAATTTTAATTTAAAACAACTTTTTTAATTGAAATAATTTATTGTGTTAAATTATACATTTGAGTGGTTTTAAAGTATAATTATATTATATTTTTATCATTTAATATAATTAAGGTCATTGGATGTAATTTCACATTTACACTGTACATAAACAAGTGTCAATCTTTTGATAGTTATTATTTCTTAAAAACACGCTTTTTTGTTTTGATAACAGGAATTAATTTAAAATTAATTTCTGCCACTTATGTGTTTTGAATTTGGAAAAATAGATTCAATATTTGGAATCAGGAGGTCCAAATTGTGTAAATAGGTAACTTTTATTTTTATACATTATGAATATTTACTTCAGTAAATATTTTATTTACCATGGTTAAAGGGTAAATCTTGTAAATAAGGGTAAAGAATTATTATTATAATAATATTAAATTACCCTAAAATGTGTCATATTACTATTGGTTGTTACATGTCTGACCATGGGCATCCTTGGGTCAATTTTGGGACCCCATGGAGCCACTTGAGAGTGATAATGACACTTTATATTAATTAATTTAAATTAAACGACAAAATGACATAAACATATATCTTTTAGTAAAATAATTTTTACAAGTGGTTATATATGTTATCTTTTTGACTATAAATATTCATTTAAAAGATAAAAATATTTACCACATCATGATATTTTTTTTATAATTTTAGACATCAGATAAATAGAATTAGTTATGATACAATAATGATGCAGTGTTTACCTCATTAAAGAATGATTTAAATAAATGAGATTATAAAAATTAAAACAATATCCAAAACCTGTAAAATTCTTATTGGATGATTTTATTTAAAACACGAGTCATCATATCTTCGACTTTAATGAGTTTTTCACTTTTAGAAACCGAAAATAATTATATAATAAAATAATATTTTCAAACATTCCTAAAAATCCCCTCCTGCCCCTTATAAGAAGCCCTCACCTCTAACCCATTTCTCACCCATATCAAGCCCCTTGGCTCATCCAACCTCTGCCCAATTAAGCTCCATACATCCCTTTCTTCATTTTAGAAGCCTTAACTAAGGCATAAGGCACTTCAAGGAAGCCTGTTGGTTCAAACCAAAGGGAGTTACCCGATTTAAAGGTAACGTCTCCTCTTAAGTTCTTTTCTTTTATTTTACTTCTCCAACCCCATAAACTCTCTTTATTACTTTATTTTATAATAACACCAGTATACTAAATATAATAGGTTGTGTTTATGAGAATTATTTGAACTACATTTACACACACCTCTATCCAATGGGTATAGAACATAATGTTTCTGCGGATCACCGTCTCCATGAATGCGATGAGATTCATTCCCCATCATAACCATTCAAGAATAATTTTCATTTGATTATTAAAAATAATATTTAATAACATTATATAATTCTATATGTGAATAAAATACATCCTATCCTTGACAAACATGACTTACATAACAAAGACTATAAAAGAAAACGAATCCGTTAACACCCAAAACAATGATACTACTAAAATATTTTTAACAAAGCAATATTAGAAGATCATATTTGATCTCATATTTATGTATGTGGTTCTTTTATAATTTAATAACAATTATTTAAATATTATGGAGGAGGTTAATGTACCCTCGACTAAGGAAAAGTACAAGGTAAGGGTTAATTTCACAATCTCTTTATTATTCGAGGTTGGTTTTACGTAAGTGTCTACTAGGACCTCTTTATCATCCACATCCATGTTTCTTAAAAATGTATTTCAAAACATTTTTACTATTTACTGGACTATGGGTCAAAGTCATTTATTCCCTTGTTTGAATTTTTATAAAATGGGTTGAAAGGAATCTTTATGTCGTTTTCCAAACAAGGTATTTTATGACCTTTTCAACAAATTAAGGTATGAATGTTTTTTAACATATACAGCAGGTGTGGTTATTATCCACCGTTATAACACCTTTGAAGCTTCCCTTACAAGCTTATAAGAATATTTTCAAAATAAATGTTTTCTTTTATAATTACATGTCTTTTAAATTATTTCTAATAGAAAGATATATTTTTCTCAAATAGTTTTGATTTTATCTATGTCAACATCCTTTAATAGATTTTATACTTTTTTGAAGTTGATTTATTATGATACAAATCTTCCATATTATATTGAAATTTTTGTGATATGTTTGACTGTGGATGTGTTATTTTTATACCATTCATGGTTTATGGTTAATGTATTAGCATTTCATATGCTAGTTTTAATACGAATGTTTATGTTATGTTTCAACCTTTTCATATGAGAAATGAATTGGACTTAGTAAGTGACGAGTGGAGCCCACTATAGCACCTTGATGCATAAGTAGGTATCATGAGACAAACTAGTGTCTTCGCACAAGGCCTTGACAAAATCTTATTTGTAGTCTTGGCACGAGGCATTGACTATGTGGTTATGATGTCCAACATTTTTCTTTCCATCATTATGAAATTAGATATTGATATTACATGTGATTATTAGACTAGTAGAATATCCATGGGAATAATTAAATGGAATTATTTGATTTATCTTTGCCATATTATGTTGAAGTTTAAGTTTAAAAGGATTTTGTTTTATTTTTATACATTGCCTTAAATGTTTATGCTTATTTATGAAGTTTCCTTTATATTGTTATCCTTATTGAGCATCTGAGCTCACCCCTTTATATGTTTTATTTTTCCCTGGATGTGAAGAAGTATTTTATGGCTGACCTACAGGGACAGGCTAAGGTAAATAAGTGTGTTCAAAGGGGACAAAATATTGTTGTTGTTTTTATCTCATGATGTAATGTCAAACTTATGTATGTATCTAGTACTTCCAAGGATACTAAACTAATTAGTATTTTGGGACATGATTCCTTTTATCATGCTAATGTTATGTAATAATGCACCAACTCTAGGTAACTAGGGTCTGGGTGTTATAGTTGGTATGAGAGGAAGTTTAGTACAGACCTTGTAAACTAGATTTAGATAAATTATGATCAGAGCACATTACCTTAAGATAGACTTTGATGATTTGTATAGAATAACTTCATAGAATTTTGGTAATGTAGAGATTTTGTGTATTTTCCAAGAAATACATCCCTGTCTGTATACAATCAGGTAGAGGCAGCTCTGACATAGATGTACCTAGGAGTGAAAACTCCAACAATGAGTTTTAGGCTTGACATGGGGTATCCTGGTACACGACAATGGGTCTTGCTGCACTCTTGGTTATGACACTCCTGGGGGATATGCTTAGAATAATTCACATTTTCTTTACAAAAAAGTATGAAAGATTTATGAGTATATACCTTCTCAAAGAAAACATTTTTATGATTATGGATTATATCCATAAATTGTTTAATTAATGTTAAGTGTTTTACAATTTTGGAATTATGTATTGAGATTCATAAACTAATATAGTGTATGCCATTTTTTAGAAATGGTGCCTAGTGGAAGGAATGGGAACCTTATCAACACACGTAACACATGTATGGATTTCCCTCCTACTCAAGATAATTATAGTGTAGATGGTGATGCGACTGGTGCTCATCAGCTTATCACCATACCAGGACAACTCACTCAGGTTATTAATAATAACCTTACCCGTATGGAGCACCCTGATCCACAACGCAAAGGATAAATATTAGACATATTCATGAGGAAATAACCACCAACATTCAATGGGACTACAAATACATTTGTAGTTGAGCAATGGATAAGTTCCTTAGAGAAAATATTTCATGCTTTGGGGAACAATGAAAGGGAAAAAGTTGTCATGGTAGTTTATCGCCTCACGGGAGATACATATCAACAGTGGTCATTATTTAAAAACACAAAGGAATAAGAATAAGTATAAAATATTGAATGGAGGGAGTTTAAAGAGATTTTATTAGAAAAATAATTTCCTCATGACCATTGATTGGATATGGAAAGGAAATTTCTGAGTTTGAGGCTAAAGGAGGATGAGAATGTCACAAAGTATGAGGCTAACTTTAAAAGGTTAGCAAGACATGTATCAGATTATATACCTAACCCAATGAGTAAGATTTATTGATTCTGTGATGGGTTAAAACTATTTATCCATCAAGAATTAGTCGCACAATCTTTGTCATCATACGAAGATATTGTCTCATGTGCTATCAAGGAAGAAAATGAATTCTCTAAGTCTTACAATTTTAGAGCAAATCAAGAGAAGAAGAGATCTGCTAAAAACTCTGGAAATGGAAATAAGGGAAAGAAGGGAAAAGTTGAATATCCATCCTGCAGTAAATATGAGAAGTAACACCCTGGTACTTGCTTGAAGGGAATGTGAGTCTATTACAAGTGTGGTAAAAAATGACACCAAGCTCGTGATTGCAAGGGAGAGAAAGAGGCTGTCAATGTTGAATGATACAATTATAAAGAAATTTGGAATTATGAAAACGAATGTCCTAAGTGACAAGGAAACTTACCTCAGAAAAGGCCAAGGGAGCAAGGCTAAGCTTATGCGGTCACTAATACCGAGGTTGTAGCCCCGAAAGACATGATGGTAGGTAATTTAATGGTTTACTCAAGTTTATCCAATGATTTATTTAATTCAGGATCATCACATTATTTCACATCTTTCCAGTTTTCTAAAAAATTTAGATATTTAAAATTTAATTTAACAAGGGAGTTATTTTTCAAAACTCCAAAGGGAAGTATCATTGAAACAGAGTTTTGTGAATCAGTCCCCATTAGGTCATATAAATGTTCTTTATCTTATGATCTCATCGTCATACCCATGAGTGAATTTGATATAATCCTCAGTATGGATTGGATTTCAGACAATGATGCGAAAATTTATTGTAATAAGGAGGTTACAATTTTTGATGATGATAAGGAATACCTTATCTTTAGAGCATAAACGTCACCATCTGATTCTTATCTAGATCCACCCCCTATATCTCTACTAAATTCAATTATTGGGGAGGAAGAGAGTTAAATAACTATGGGTGAGGAATGGAATGATCAAATAGAGGGTGTACCTATTGTACAAGAATATATTGATGTATTTCTAGAGGATTTACCTAGACATCCTCTAGAATGAGAAATTGAGTTTTCCATTGATTTAATTCCTGGTTCAAGGCCCATATCGAAGACCCCTTATAGAGTAGACACTATGTAATTAGTGGAGCTAAAGAAAAAACTAGAGGAGTTGAGTAATAAAGGATTTATTTGCCCTAGTGTTTCTCCATGGGGAGCCCCTATTCTTTTTGTTAAGAAGAAAGATGGATCTATGAGGTTATGCATTGACTACATGAATATCAATGCTATAACAATAAATAAAAAGTGTCCCCTACCTCGCATTGAAGATTTATTTGATCAACTTCATGGAGCTAAATATTTTTCAAAGATTGACCTTCGATCTGGATATCATCAATTGTGTGTGAAGAAGGAAGACATTCCAAAGACTGAATTTTGAACTAGGTATGGGCATTATGAGTTTACAATAATTCCTTTTGGATTGACTAATGTACCCTATGTCTTCATAGATCTAAATAATAGAGTTTACAAGGAATATCTTGATGAAATTGTAGTGTTATTTATTGATGATATCTTGGTATACTCCAAAAGCTACGAAGATCATGAAAATCACTTATGCACTATGTTGGAGTTGGTGGCCTAGAACCAAATACTTTGTACTTTATTCAACAACAAATACCTTATCAAATCTTTATTTTTATTCTCCATGAAAATGCATGTGATAATGTCCTAAGGATAGTTGTTGCATTAAAGGGTCATAGCGGATCCCTACTATGATGAGAACCCGGAAGTTCCATAACACTATTCTTGAATATATGTTCTATGGTTGGATGATGTTATTTAAGGGACATAAATAATACAGGCCATTAGGGGTAAGGACTCAAAAAAATTTGAGGCACCTTCTCAGGGTGTGAACCCTTGGTAATATCCAGGAGGATATTTTAAGAACAAGCCCTTCTAGTAGGAAATCCACATTTCATAGTTTCATTGGATGTTCCTATCCATGGATGTGTTTATTTGTCCTTTGACTTAAATTTTTTATTAATGGGTATTAGAACTCACTCACTTAGATGTATTGATGAAAACATTGATGAAACACTGTTCGTAGTGAGGTAGGATACGTTGGGCGCGTCATAAGTGATACTACCTTAATAGATAATGTGAGAAAGTATTTTCCCTTCTGTTCCATAACTGAAGTAGATATCTCAGGCCCTTTGATGGAATTGATATTTACTAAATAAATCCATGGCCATGGTAAGGAATGGGCAAGTTCAATTTTGGAAATTCAAAGAAAGAATTATCAAGCACATGGGTTGATGGCACTAGAAGGCAACCATCTTGATTCGATATATCGAGACAATGAGATTATATTACATTGTAAGCGTTCATAGGAGGTGACACATCATTGTGGCAAAAATTCTTTCTCTATGGGTGCCTTGGCGTGTTGCTAGATGCTAACCTTGGACTTTAGGCAGGCTTTGCCAAATGCCACCGAGAAAGAGGCTTAGAGGGTCACAGACTAAGTGTGTCCAAGTATCTCAGTTAAATATTAATTTAACAGGTTAAATAAATATTATTCATGATTTTGGTTTAATAATTATATAAGGATGACTGATCACATTTATTTCTACACCAGTTATTTTGGAGAATAAATTGTGGGAGAAATAATATATTTAATTGCAAGTAATGTAGTGATATTTATTTTAGAAATAAATATCCATTATTCAAGGTCTAATAAATATGGTGGAGGAAATAAAGAAAAATGAAAAATAAAAGTACACATCGTGTATTTTAAATATACACGCTGTGTATTTTTTTTGGGAATTTATGATAAATAATTTTATTTATTTAATAAAATAATATTAGGTGTAATTCGCTGGGCGCATGTCAAGTAATAATAATAGTCAACTGTTATTATTAGACAAGGGGTATTACTAAGAATTAAATTAAATGAATAAATGATTTCGGATAATTAATTAATTTTATTATTCTCTGTAATTAAAATCCCAATTATATAATTCTCATTTGCCAAGCCATTTTTTGGTGGTTGTGCATATAAGGACCTGACCTTAAAACATTACATAATATTGAATTAAATGAATAATTCACATTGAGGATCTTTTCATGTTTAGAGTTTTAGAGAATTAGGCATAACAAATACATTACAACTTGAATATTACATGTAGAAACTACTACTCAGTATCCATTTTTTTCATAAAATAAAAACTCTTAAAAAGAAACATGTCTAGTTCCATGTTTTAGATAGCATGACTTTTCCTTGATCCCATCCTTGAACCTATTCATCTTTAAGTCCTATGGAAAACATTTCAAAAACTTTGGATGAGCATAAAAAGATCAGTAAGGGTTTTAAAATAAGTAAGGAAAACAATAGCCCATCAATAAATACAAATCAATGAAACCATACTTTTCAATCATAACATACCTTACAAAATTATAATATTTATGAATAACACACACAAATCATAAATCATAAAGGTTAATTATGGAATCCATATCAAACTTACATTGTAGCTATCAAAACTATGTAGGGAGTTACACTTGGAATACCCATAATAGTATATTCCCTAAATCTCTTAGGAGAAACATGACGTTTACCTACATCACATTACCCAATGCATTGGAGAGCTATCTCAGGCTCACCCACCCTAGGTTTATCATAGAACCACCCGTATACATAAACAATGCCCAATAACCATAACATAATCATAACACATAACACAAGTATAAAGGAAAGATAACATTTCCACATTCCAATATATCAAATCAAGATATTGAAATAAACAATGCTTTATCAAATCATTTTCAAAACCATTTAAAAAGAGATTTTTGAATCAAAGTGTACCATACATATTTGAATATTTTAAATGAATTATCATTTGAAAACATTAATTTCCATATAAATAAGTCCTAAAACCCATTTTTAAAACATGGAAATTAATGATAAATATTTAGAATAATAAACCTTTAAAACATTTAAAATGATATTTTAGTTAAAGAGTTTTTTAACAAAAAGAGAGACGCTTGAATACAAATAAATGAGGAATAAAATTTAATAAAAACATTATAATATCATGATAATAAATGGATTCATGATATAATATGTCGAAGGATAGTATATACACCATATAAGAGTTAATTGGTGCATAACAACATTGAAGTCTAAGTGGAAAGGTAAATTGATATGAAATCCCTTATAAAGATGGTATCCTTAAGTTAAGGATAAATCAATCGCATAATTATGTGTGAAAAATATAAATACACCCAATATAAGTCGATATTAAGTGTAAAAAAATCATATTTTATTCACACATATTTATAGGACAACATATTCAAGAAGTACAAGTTGAACCCAAAGAATTGAAATTGGATTAAGAAGTTCCCTTGTAAAAATTCGATAGCCTAACGACATCACTTTAAAATTCAGAAGATGATTTGATGAGATAAAAAGGGTATCTTAACACTTGGACATAAATTTTACATCAATAAGGATATATAAAAGAACATATCCCAACATAATAATATTTAAATTAAAATACCTAACAAAAAAGAAGTCTTTTAAAAAGAGGAGGGTGAAAGGTTCCCTTACCGATTTGGTAACTTACAAAACATACGCCCCATGAAAGAAGGATCATACAATAAATATGTAAATAATCATAAATTAAAGTATATTACCCAAAGAGTACAATCATGGGTAGTACATACACCACAAAAAAGGAAATAGTGGAAAATATAGCATGAATCTCACTAGAATAAAAAGTGAGATGAAACCCTTTACCACGTTGCAATCAACTGAGTCAGATGAACCAAAGTTAATATCCACCAAATGAATCACAAGATACCATGAATATAATGAGAATAATGATAATATATATCAAATTTCAGTACAAAATACACCACATGAAATGAATAAGTGGTGAACAATGGAAATCTCACGGAATTAAAAGTGAGATAAGAAAATCCCTTACCTTGTGTCTCACTTGATTCGTTTGTTCCTTGTTCTTCCTGAATAATAAACTAAAGTTAATTTATAATTTCTTAAGAACATTTTCAAGTTTATTATACTTTTTATATCACTTATTACCATGTTATAGACATTATGTAATCATTTAAGTTAATAATTATCGTTTTATCGACATTTGGTACTTGAGTCAAAAAATGAACACCTTATAATTACAAGTTGCCCATGTGGTCAAGAGACCATTATATCCAGAATGATATTAAATATTTAGATATCATATATATAATATATATCCAGTATATATATATTTATTTATTAAAGTAGATAACATTTGGAGGTAAGAAATGAAATGCACCGTTCATGGAGACGGTAAGCCGTACGTATGCATGAATGCTACTTTCATTTCTATTTCTTATTTTAATGGAATTAAAAAATAATGATACATAGGTATATTATAAATCCAGTAAAATTTCATATATAATATCATATATAATATCATTAACTCCATCATTTATATGCCCCACATATGGCATTAACGAGTCATATCACTTTGAGGGGGCGATGGTCCACACTTCCTCAAATGAAATTATCGTGTTTACACGTAATGAAAACCATAAAGGTATGATATAAATGAATAATACAGAAGCATAAAGAAAACATAAACATAATATAAATCAAATATAAATACAGTTCCATCTTAATGGCCACACTGAGAGGCGGTTGGAGATATTTGAACAATCATCATTTCGTGGGGCGTTAGTTTTCCATCCACAGAAACATTATGTTTTTCATCAATTAGATGGAGGTGTGTGTAAGTGTAGTTTGAATAATTCTCATAAAAGAATCTTAGTATATTTAGGATACTGATTTTGTTACAAAATAAAGTACTAAAAATATTTTAGGGGTTGGAGAAGTAAAATAAAAGAAAACAAGTTAAGAGAAACCATTACCTTTAATTTGGGTAAGTCTCTTTAGTTTGAACCAAAGGACTTCTTGAAGTGCCTTCTGCCCAAGGTTTGGCTTCTAGGAGGAGGAGAGGGATGTAGGGAGATTAATTGGGCCGAGGTTGGACAAGCCAAAAGGCTTGAAAGGTGTAAGGAATTGGTTAGAAGTGGTCTCCTTTTATAAGGGAGAGGGGATCATTAGGAAAGTGTGATAATATTATTTTATTATATAATGATTTTAGGTATATTAAGGTCCAAAAATAATTAAAGGATAATATACGATAACTCATAGTTGAAATAATCTCATCCAAAAGGAATTGGACAGGTTTTGGATGTTATTTTAATATTTATAATCTTATTTATTTAAATCTTTTATTAATGAGGTAAATACTACATCATTATTGTGTCATAAATAATTTAATTTATGTGATGTCTAAAAATTATAAAAAAATACCATGATGTAGGAAATATTTTTAGATTTCAAATGAATATTTATAGTCAAAAATATAATTTATACAACACCATATAAAAATTAATTTACTAAAATATTCTTGTTTATGTCATTTTTACCTTTACATTAAATTAATTAATCTAAAGTGTCATTATCTTTCATAAGTGACTCCATGGGGTCCCAAAATAGACCCAAAGATGCCCATTGTTGTCCATTACTGATCCAATAAGGTTAGGACATGTGTTAAGGTAATTTTGAATTATTACAATATTCTTTTTACCTTGAATTACCCTATTTACCTTTAACCGCGGTAAATAAAAGTCAAAAGTTACTATTCACCAAAAATTATTTTCATCTTATTGAACCACATTTTACTTCTTGATAACAACCATGAATGTCGGATTTTCAAAATTCAATTCACAGAAGCGGTAAAATTTCATTTAAATGAAAAAGTCAGTTTTTTTAACTACTACTAAGTGATTTCACTATTCATTAAAAATTGAAGTTTTTCAGAAAAATACCAAAAATTCAGCCTAAGATTTATTTGATATTCCAAACTCAAAAATGATGTATATTTTTATAAATTAAAAATATAGAAGTGACATTAATTAATTTAAAATTAATTCCCATTGTTAAAACAAATAGCGTTTTTTAAGAAATAATAACTATCAAAAGATTGACACATGTTTTTGTCCAATTTCAAAGTGAAATTAATTTCAATTACCAAAATTGGATTAAATGGTAAAAATATATTATAATTAAACATTAAAACCAATTAAAAAGATAATCTAACCATATTAATAAATTATATTAAAACACAGTTTTGAATTAGAATACAATATTGTTCACTATTCATTAGAAAATGAACTTTATCGGAAAAATTACAAAAATTTACACAAAGAAAATTTTGATGTCCCCATTCTAAAGAAGGATTTTATTTGGTCAAATAGAATGTATTAAAGTTACCAAAATTTTATTCAAAGAGGGTTATCTATTAAAAGGCGGTAAATAGTATTTTTAATGTAAATTATGCTTAAAATTAGATTCATTCACATTTTAAGCCTCTAACTTTTGTTGGATGAATGTAAATACATTTAAAAAACATGTATAATCATATTGTAGTTAGTTTTGTTCATTCCCACCAATACAATGGCTAGGAGTAAACTACCATTTAAAATAATAATATTATATTATTAGTGTGCAACATAAGATTTCAAAGGAACCCGTTGTTGCATATAGGGTATGCTATCGAACATAGCAACCCCTTTAAAGTAAAATTAATATTTAATTTAAAATTATTAATAAATATGAAATATGTCGTATTCTTTATTTACCTGGGATGTTACATCCTTCCCCCCTTTTGGGAATTGCATCCTTGCAATTTTAAAACTGGGCTTGGAAACTTCATTGAAAGTCCCACATCGAAAAAGAGTCAGTAAAACTATCACTTTAAAAGAAAGAAAGAGAAGTACAATGGTCACCCGAGATAACCTGTAATAGGATTCCATATAGGAAAACATGGATATGGAAGAGAGAACAAATGAACAAGTTCTGATGGAGAGTGATATAAGACATGATTAGGAGAAAGATAACCACTAGAAAATCACAAACTTATGATGTGTTAAACAGTCTTTGATTACCCAGTAGGAAACGTAAACCAACAAAGTTTTTGTTTTACATTCCTTTTAATAATTTGGAGGAATTCATTTACTACATATAATAAGAACATAAGGAAATATACTTACCTTCAAGTAGAGTTTTATCCTCTAATAAGTTTCTACCAAAAACTTATCTTTTCTCCAAACAAAGAGCATTCAAAAGACTTGGTCACATCAAAAGCACAAGAATCATCTTCTTGAGAATCACATAATCCACAAAAGAAGAACTATATATTTCCCTTGTCTTTAGACATCAACTAAAACCAAAATTATTAGTGCGAGATTAGATAATACCCAAAAAGGATAATCTTTTACAAAAAGAAAAACTACTCTTAATCTCCAATTTTTTTCAAACAAAACCCAACGTTCAAAAAATACCATTAAAAAAAATCACTTTCCATAAAATTCTTCAAAAGTTATCCAAAATAAGATTTAAACCCAAATCTCATAAGGATTTAATTACATAGTCTTCCAAGATAAAATTTATCTCCAAAAAACAATAGTTACTCATAAAGTCTCATATTAAAAAGTAATTAACCAAATCGCATGTTCTCCATGATAGGTTAATCATTTTCATAAATAAACCAAATCTTCATATGTCCACAATAAAAACATAGATTCTTCCAAACTAAAATTTCAACCATTATTCCACAATTGAAATACAAAGTATTCTATCTTCCTTAGGCATATAGTGTTTCCTCAAAAGAGAGAACGTCTTCCACAATAACCTTTATCACTTAATCAATAAATCATTTTTCTATACTAAGTATATCCATTTGATAAAACATAAGTTCCAAAAATCAACTTATTCTTGTTCCATAAAAACATTTTACTAAAATAATAAGTCATACTAACTAGGGAATTCAAGTAGGATAATGATAGGCGATACACCCTTGGACATAAATTTTACATCAATAAGGATATATAAAAGAACATATCCCAACATAAAAATATTTAAATTAAAAGACCTAACAAAAAATAAGTCTTTTAAAAAGAGGGTGAAAGGTTCCCTTACCGATTTGGTAACTTACAAAACATTCACCACATGAAAGAAGGATCATAAAATAAATATGTAAATAATCATAAATTAAATTATATTACACAAAGAGTACAATCATGGGCAGTACATACACCACACAAAAGGAAATAGTGGCAACTATAGCATGAATCTCACTGGAATAAAAAGTGAGATGAAACCCTTTACCACGTTGTAATCAACTGAGTCGTATGACCCAAAGTTAATATCCACCAAATGAATCATAGGATAATATGAATATAATGATAATCAAGATAATATATATCAAATTTTAGTACACAATATACCACTATAAATGAATAAGTCGTGAAAAATGGAAATCTCACGGAATTAAAAGTGAGATAAGAAAATCCCTTACCTTGTGTCCGACTTGACTCATTTGTTCCTTGTTCTTCCTGAATAATAAACTTAAGTTAATTTATACTTGATTAATAACTTTTTTAAATTTTATTATCCTTTTTATATCACTTATTACCTTGTTATAGACATTATGTAATCATTTAAGTTAATAACGGTCATTTTGTCGATATTTGGTACTTGAGTCAAAAATGAACACCTTATAATTACAAGTTGTCCATGTGGTCAAGAGACCATTATATACAGAATTATATTCAATATTTAGATATCATATATATCATATATATACTGTATATATATATGTATTTATTAAAGTACATAACATTTGGATGTAAGAAATAAAATGCACCGTTCATGGAGACGGTAAGTCGTACGTACGCATGAACGCTACTTTCCTTTATATTTATTATTTTAATGGAATTAAAACATAATGATACATAGTTATATTATAATTTCAGTAAAATTTCATATATAATATCATATATAATAACATTAGCTCCATACTTTATACGTCCCACATATGGCATTAACGAGTCATATCACTTTGAGGGGTGGTAGTCCGCACTTCCTCAAATGAAATTATCTTGTTTACACATAATGGAAACCATAAAGGTATCCTATAAATGAATAATACAGAAGCATAAAGAAAACAAAAAACATAATATAAATCAAATATAAATATAGTTCCATCTTAATGGCCACCATTAGAGGCGGTTGGAGATATTTGAACAATCATCGTTTCGTGAGGCGTTAGTTTTCCATCCAGAGAAACATTATATTCTTCATCCATTATATGGAGGTGTGTGTAAGTTTAGTTCAAATAATTCTTATAAAAACATCATAGTATATTTAGTATACTGGTGTTGTTACAAAATAAAGTAATAAAAAGAGTTTAGGGGTTGGAGAAGTAAAATAACAGAAAACATGTTAAGAGAAACCGTTACCTTTAATTTGGGTAACTCCCTTTGGTTTGAACCAAAGGACTTTTTAAAGTGCCTTCTTCCTAAGGTAAGGATTCTATGAGGAGTATAATAATGTAGGGAGCTTAATTGGGTAGAGTTTGTACAAGCCAAAAGTCTTTATAGGTGTGAGGAATTGGTTAGAAGTGGTCTCCTTTTATAAGGGAGAGGAGGGGCTCTTTAGGAAAGTGTGATAATATTATTTTATTATATAATGATATTCGGTTTCTAAAGATCCAAGAATCATTAACATCGAATATAAGATGACTCATAGTCTAAATAATATCATCCAATAGGAATTTGACAGGTTTTGGATGTTATTTTAATATTTATAATCTTATTTATTTGAATCTTTTATTAATGAGGTAAATACTACCTCATTATTGTGTCATAGATAATTTAATTTATGTGATGTCTAAAAATTATAAAAAAATACTATGTTTTATGAAATATTTTTATCTTTCCAATGAATATTTATAGTTGAAAATATAATTTATATAACACCATATAAAAATTAATTTACTAAAAGATTTTTTTTATGTCATTTTTGCCTTTACATTAAATTAATTAATCTAAAGTGTCATTATCTTTCATAAGTGGCTCCATGGGGTCCCAAAATAGACCCAAAGATGACCAAGGCCGGAAATTACTCATACAATAAGTTTAGGACATGTGTTAATGTAATTCTGAATTATTACAATATTCTTTTTACCTTGAATTACCCTATTTACCTTTAACCGCGGTAAATAAAAGTCAAAAGTTACGATTAACCAAAAATTATTTTCATCTTATTGAAATTTTTTTACTTATTGATAACAACCATGTATGTTGGATTTTAAAAATTCAATTCATTGAAGCGGTGAAATTTTATTTAAATGAAAATGTTAGTTTTTTTAACTACTACTAATTGATTTCACTATTCATCAAAAATAGAAGTTTTTCAGAAAAATACCAAAAATTCAGCCGAAGATTTATTTTATATTTCAAATTCAAAAATGATATCAATTTTGATAAATTCAAAACATATAAGTGAAATTAATTAATTTAAAATTAATTCCCGTTTTTAAAACAAATAGCGTGTTTTTAAGAAACAATAACTATCAAAAGATTGACACTTGTTTATGTCCAATTTCAAAGTGAAATTAATTACAATGACCAAAATTGGATTAAATTGTAAAAGTATATTCTAATTAAACATTAAAACCAATTAAAAATATAATCTAATTATATAAATAAATTATATTAAAACACAGTTTTTAATTAAAATACAATATTTTTCACTATTCATTAGAAAATGAACTTTATCAAAAAAGTTCCAAAAATTTACACAAAGAAAATTTTGATGTCTCCATTATAAAGAAGGATCTTATTTGGTCAAATAGAATGAATTAAAGTGACCAAAATTAGATTTAAAGAGGGGTTTCCATTAAAAGACACAAATTGGCCTTTCAATCTAAATTATGCTTAAAATTAGATTCATTCACATTTTAAGCCTCTAAATTTTATTGGATAAATGTAAATACATTTAAAAAACATGTATAATAATATTGTAGTGAGTTTTGTTCATTCTCTCCAATACAACGGCTTGGAGTTAACTACCATTTAAAATAATAATAATATATTATTAGTGTGCAACGTAAGATTTCAAAGAAACTCGTTGTTGAATATCGGGTACGCTATCGATCATAGAAACCCCTTTAAAGTAAAATTAATATTTAATTTTAAAAATATTAATAAATATGAAATATGTCTTATTCTTTATTTACCTGGGATGTTACAGTGCACAACGGATCCAAGAACGCTCTCAAGCTTCGAGAGAGAGATCCTCCTGCACCGGATCAAGGCGATCGAAGGCGACATCACAAGTGAAGGATATTCAGCAATAGTAGCCAGAGATCTCTTCGACAACATTCAGAGATATGTGGAGCATGTGTGGATCACCACTAGAGGAATCCTACACTTGGATTCTATGACGCAATGATGTATCACATTGGATCCTGACTAGAAACATCAACGAAGATATAATTCCATCAAGGCAATTCTTGTTAATTAATTAAATTAATTATAAACAGCATATGATGATCCTCTCTATGGTTCCAGGACTCCCATCTTTTTTTTTTCATTCTTCGTTCTATTATAAAGATCCAGCGTTTTGTTATCATGATGGATCTCGGATTGATCATTGTTAATGCTAAAATTAAAGTTGGGTATACCCACCAACGCGCTTCCGCTACGCTCGGAACCTACAAGTGGTATTAGAGGGAGTCATATCGTTTATTATAATTATTTAGTTTTTCGTTGGTGATTTACACATTTAATAATTTAGTTGTTTCAATTCAAGTTAATCATTCTTTAAATATGAATCTCCAGATATGTTCCTCCTCCCTCATTTCTCATTCACCTTACAGAAACAAATTTTTCTTATAATTTTTATTAAAATAAAATATTGGATATCATCCGGAGGTTCCAAACATTCCTAGCTGTACAACACCAGAATACATGACTTGTATTTGAAAGTACACGCCATGTAGTCTAGGTTCAATGGTTTGGACTGGTCCACCAAATCAGGCCATGTAAATGGATCCTATCTAATTCTTTAAGACTCTATATGTTGACCAGGAATAGGTGGCGCATGGTTTCTGGATTACAGGCCATGTGGCCCATGGAACATCACGTGTAGTCCCTTCGGGTTTGGGTTGGACCGTGTACCCTGTACACGACTTGCCTAGCTGGAAACTGTGAAACACGGATACTACACGGCGTGTGTCCCACTGAACACGCTGTGTACTCTGAAAATTTCTAAAGTAGATCTACCCACGATGTCCCCAGGCATGTACTTTGGATGGACAATGAACAAAAGTACATGCCATGTAGTCAGAATTACACATCGTGTACTCATCCAAATTACGTAGATTTATTAAAATTTATTATTATATTATACAAACCCTTGAGATGTGTACCATAGTGCATACATAAATTTGAGGCACAACATGTGATAGGTGTTTTATATATATGTGTTTAATTTAACATATGTGTAATGTTCTTTTCTACTCATTGGGTAGTTATGAACAGGAATTCACCGGGTTTCCTCCAAGGTAGAATTTATGTACACTGATAATTTTAAATGAATTTATTTGTTTAAAATTTTGATGCATGAGAATCTCAAGGAAATTTAGAAACGAGTTTAAGATAAAAGGATTGATTAATTAAGAAAATTAATTTATTCGAGCATGATTTATCTTAAACAAGAATGATTAAAGAATTGAATGCTAGTTTTATTTATGCGTATATATTGTTGCATGCATGGATGATCATGACCTAGACCAAGACCTTTGTATGTGAATGGTTTCTTTTAATTAATTTATTTAAATTAAATTTGGGGGCCTAAGAGATTTATCCTCATTAATATGTAGGGACTATGCGCCCAAAGTTTCCTTTAGGTAAAACCCCATTTTACCCCTCACCTGCATGTGAGATAAAAACATATGCAATGGATGGAGCTCCCAAGCTAGTGGAGGCGGCGCAAGTTAGGAGCCAAGGTGAAACCAATCCAAGGAGATACAAAGGTCGATAGGTGGAAATCTATAAACATGAACCCAAAAGGTTCGAGGTGTTTCTCCCTTAGTTCTTGGGTTAGTTTATCAACCGCTAGATAAAATAACCAATAGAACAAGTTCATGATCATACCATTTATTTTATTTATTTTAGTTGCATGGTTTATTTATTGTGGGTGTGTGGTCACGATCACAAAATTAATGAATTAAACAAGCATCCATGATGGAAATAAAATAAGACCGAATTATACGTAAAATATTATCTTAGACATGGTTAATCACTTAAGTATATCCCACTTAACATTAACAAGCATGTAATCAAAGATAATAAAATGGAAATTTACATATAAAGATAAAATCCATCAAATAAATATTATGTCGGTATAGTCTTTCATAATCTTAGTTAGAATCTAACCATAGTTCAAAGTTCTTGACCAACCCTAGTTGGGGTGATTTAAATTATTAAGGAATTATAATTAGTGGTTTTGGGTTGAATTGACTTGGTTTGCATCAAGGGTTGACTGCCACAATAGGACTTGGTGTGATTAAGAGGCAAAGGTTGAGTAAATCTAAAAATAAATGGGGTTCAGGATTTGGGAGTCCACTCAGTGGATCAAGGAGTTGTGTGTTAATGCAGTTGTCATTTGGAATGCCTACCTAAAACCCTTCAAGTTGCTTGACCAATCCTAGTTGGGGAAATGTGAAGGGAAATATGGATACTTTCCACTAGAATATTCAGGCAATAGAATATTCTGAAGTCAATGGTGAGGGATATTGGATTTTGATAAAATAGTGGGAGACTAATAAGTATTAATTAATTTATTTATCTCAGTTTAATCATAATAAAGTACTAAACCTTTGATCATATTAATTTGTAGAAATGGTAAGAAAAATGACTTCAAACATATCATTGAGAACCATACTCAAGAAGGAGAAACTTCTCACCGACACCAATTTCCAAGAGTGGTAGAGGCATTTACGCGTCATCCTTCTCCACGAGAGGAAATTGTATGTGCTGGAAGAGCCTGTTCTAGTTGTGCCTATGAAAGAGGCCAGTGTTAAGGAACTATATCTCTATATGAAACATATAGATGATTCCACATATGTCCAATGTTTCATGCTATTGTCCATGTCTAATGAGCTCTTAAGGCAATATGAAAACATGGATGCGTATAGCATGATGTCTCACCTTAAGGATATCTACCAAGAGAAGGTGAGACATGAGAGATATGAGATCTCCAACGCTTCGTTTACAACTAATCTTGGAGATTCTATGCTAGCTGGTCCTCATGTAGTCAAGCTTATTAGCTACATTGAACGCCTAAACATCTTAGGGATTATGTTCTCAGATGAGTTTCATACAGATCTCATCCTATCATCACTGCCCAAGACCTTCTCTAGCTTTATTTTCAACTATAACATGAGAAAAAATGAGTAGAGTCTATCGGAACTTATGACCTTAATTTTTCAGGTAGATAAGGACATGGGGTGTGAAAAACCCGTAATCCTTATGGTGAATAAGAAAAGGAAGGAAAAGGAAAAGGGGCCAAGGACTTATAAACGGTCTAAAGCCCCCGAGCACCGTCCCTACAAGAAGGGGAAGATCCAGAGGTAGGGTAGGAAATGTGAGGTAGTATGTTTTTCATGTGGCAAGAAAGGTCACTAGAAGTGGAACTACACCCAGAAGCACGAGGACGCTAAATGTACATTCATTATCGAGTGTTATCTTTCCATTTCTAAAAATTGGGTATTAGATACAACTTGTGGGGATCACATCTATATTCAAATGCAGAAACCAAGTATATTTAGAAACATTGAAAGAGGATAGGTGGGTCTTTGAGCTTCCAATGGCGCGAGGCTGGCTGCATTAGACATTGGTGATTACCACCTCTCATTGCCAACTGGGATGATTTTGGTTTTACATAACTATTATTATGTTCCTAGTGTTACCAAAAACATAATTTCTGTATCATGTTTGGATATGGGTGGATTTATTTTCAAGTTTGGAAATCAGGGTTTCTTCTTTTATAAGAATGATGTATATTATGGTATGGAACATTTAAATAATGGTTTGTATGTATTAAATTACAAAAACCAAGTGTTGGCAATCGATAACGAAACAAACTCACATGACTCATACATCACCCAGTTGTGGCATCACCGTCTCGGTTATGTAAATGAGAAGCGCTTGAAAAAGATCTTCCAAGATGGATATTTAGACTCTACTGAGCTAAAACCACTTCATAGATGTCATGCTTATTTACAAGGTAAAATGACCAAGCCGCCTTTCAGTGGATAGGGTGAAAGGGCCAGAAAGCTTCTAGGCTTGGTGCACACAGATGTGTGTAGACCATTTCCAGTAGAAGCTAGAGGTGGATATTCTTACTTCATTACTTTTACTAATGATTTAAGTAGATATGTATATGTATAATTGATGAGGTATAAGTTATAATACTTAGAGAAATTTAAGGAATTCAAGAATGAAGTATAGAATCAGCTTGGTAAGAAGATAAAGAAGCTTTGACCTGATAGTGGTGGAGAATATCTGATCCAATAGTTCATCAATCTTCTACAGGAGTCTGGGATTCTATCTCAGCTCACTCCTCCTTATACACCACAGTGGAATGGTGTTAGTGAAAGGAGGAACCAAAACTTGTTGGACATGGTGAGGTCAATGATTAGTCATTCAGATCTTCCATCATCCTTTTGGGGATATGCATTACAGACTAAAGTATACACATTAAACTGAGTACCAACTATAGAGGAAAATGGAATTCCCTCCGAGTTATGGAATGGAAAGAAACCCATTTTTTCGTACACACGTATATGAGGATGCGAGGAATTTTTTAAGGCCTTCTAGAGAAACAAACTAGCAACCCGGTGCACGAGGTGTATCTTTATCGGATATCCTAATTAAATAAAAGGATATTAACTATATAACCCTTTAGACAAGAAAGTGACTGTTGCCAGACAAGCCGTCTTTCTTGAGAGGGAGAACATCCTCAAAAGGGATAATGGGAGAAAGATTGAATTCAATGAAGTTGATGCTCAAGATTCATATGATTTTATGTAGGAAAAAGTTCCACAAGTCCCCATTGAAGAGGTTCCAAAAACACAAGTACTACGTAGGAGCTCAAGAGAGGTAAGGGAACCAGAGAGATTTGGTTTCCTAGTCACCGAGGATGGTGAATCATTATTTTTGGAAAATGATGAACCTCTCTCCTACAAGGAAGCAGTAGAAATCTCAGAAGCTACAATATGGCTAGAAGATATGAATTTTAAGTTGGATTCCATGTATCAGAACCAAGTCTGGGTTCTGGTCTATGAGCCAGTTTATGTAAATCCTGTTGGATGAAAATGGGTATTCAAGAGAAAAATGGACATGGAAGGTCAATTAGAAACTATAAATCAAGTCTAGTGGATAAAGGATTCAAACAGCATCAATGAATTTACTATAATGAAACCTTCTTGTAAGTTTCCATGTTTAAATCCATAAGAATCATACTGTCCACAGTAGCTTACCATGTCTACGAGATTTGGAAAATGGATATCAAAATAGAATTCCTTAACGGGAACCTTCAAGAAGATTTCTATATGACACAACCAGAATGGTTTGTGACACCAGGTGAAGCCAAATGGGTTTGCAAGTTGCAAAAATCCATTTATGGATTAAAGAAAGCATCTAGGTCATGGAAAATTCAATTTGATGAAGCCATAAAGTAATTTGGTTTCATTAAGATTGAATGTGAGCCATGTGTTTTTAAGAGGTTTAATGGGAATGTAGTCTTTATCCTAGTAGTATATGTTGATGACTTATTGCTTATTGGAAACAATGTACCAGTTTTACAGTCAGTTAAGGACTGGTTGAACAAGTGTTTCTCCATGAAGTACTTGGGTGAAGCAACCTACATTATAGGGATATAGATCATTTGTGATAGATCTAAGAGGCTGCTTGGACTAAGTCAGGGTACATATATTGACCAAATACTAAGGATATTTAGTATGAAACAATCCAGGAGGGGATTGGTTCCAGTGTCACATGGCCTACATCTTTCTAAGAAAATGTGTCCTCAGACACAATAAGAGAAAGATAGAATGAGTAAGATCCCATACGCTTCGGATATAGGATCCATCATGTATTCCATGTTATGTACCAGGCTTGATGTGGCCTATGCACTGAGTATGATAGGCAGATATCAAGTAGATCTATATGAACAACATTGGACTATTTTTAAGACCATCCTTAAGTATCTGAGAAGAACTAAGGATATGTTCATGGTGTATGGAGGAGATGAGGAGATTGTCATCATAGGGTATGCTGATGCTGGTTTTTAGAAAGATCAGAATGATCTAAAGTCACAATCTGGATATGTTTTCTATCTCAATAGAGGAGTTGTGAGCTTGAAGTGCTCAAAGCAGCCAGTTGTCACTGATTTTATAGTGGAGTTCGAATATATAGTGGCTTTTGATGCAGCCAAGGATGCTATTTGGATTTAGAACTTTGTCCAGGAGCTTGATGTGGTTCCAAGCAGTAAATATCCTATGACGTTGTATTGTGATAATACTACAGCGGTGGCTATTGCAAAATAACTAAGGTCACATCAACAGACAGTGCACATACTCCGAAAGTATCACCTCTTGAGGGATTTCTATCAAAGTAGTGAAGTTGCAGTGATCAGAGTGTTCACGAAAGAGAACATGGTGAACCCCATGACTAAAGGACAATCTCAGTAGAAGCATGAATATCATGTGAGAGCTAGCAGGTTAAAGGTTGTTAGCAGTTGACTCCAGTCCAAGTGGGATTATGTTGGAGTTTGTGGCCTAGAACCAATTACTTTGTACTTTATTCATTAATTAATACCTTGTCATATCTTGATTATTCTTCTACATGATAATTCATGTGATAATATCCTAAGGATATCTATTGCATTAAAGGGTCATAGCGAATCTCTACTATGATGAGAACCCGGAAGTGCCATAACACTATTCTGGAATATATGTTCTATGGCCGGATGATGTTATTTGAGGGACACAAATAATACATGCCATTAGGGGTGAGGACTAATAAAAATTTGTGGCACCTTCTCATGGTGTGCACCCTTGGTAAATTCTAGGAGGATATTATGAGAACGAGACCTGCCAGTAGGAAATCCACATTTCATAGCGTCATTGGATGTTCCTATCTACGGACGTGTGTATTGGTCCTTAGACTTTAAGATTATTATTAATGGGTATTACAACTTGTGAACTTAGATGTATTAATGAAAACTGTGATGACACACTATTTATAGTGAGGTAGGATATGTTGGGTGTGTCATAAGTGATACTGCATTAATAGATAATGCGAGAAAAGATTTATCCCTTCTGTACCATAAAGGAAGTAGATATCTCAACCCCATTGATGGAATTGATATAGCCTAAATAAATCCATGGACATGGTAAGGAATGGGAGAGTTCAATTCTAAAAAGTCAAAGAAAGAATAATTGAGCACATAGGTTGATGTCACTATCATGAAACCCGCTTGATTCGAGATATCTAGAAAAAGATATTATATTACACGGTAAGTGTTTGTAGGAGGTGACACATCATTGTGGCATTAAATTATTTCTATATGGGTTCCTTGGCGTGTTTCTAGACGCTAAACTTGGACTTTAGGCAGGATCTTCCTAATTCCACTGAGAAAGAGTCCTAGAGGTTTACACACTAAGTGTGTCCAAGTATCTTAGTTAAATATTAATTTAACAAGTTAAATAAAGATTATTCCCGATTGTGGTTTAATAATTATTTAAGTATGCCTGATCGCATTTATTTTGACACTAGTTATTTGAGAGAATATATTGTGGGTGAAATAATATATTTATTAGAGTGTAATTCATTGATATTTACTTTAGAAATAAATAGCCATTATTCAAGGTCTAATAAAAGTGGTGGAGGAAATAAATAAAAATGAAAAATAAAAGTACACGTCGTGTATTTTTTCTGGGAATTTATGAGAAATAATATTATTTATTTAATTAAATAATATTAGGGGTAATTCACTGGGCGCATGTCAAGTTATAATAATAGTCAACTGTTATTATTATATATGGGGTATTACTTAGAATTTAATGAAATGAATAAATTCTTTTGAGTAATTAATTCATTTTATTATTCTATGTAATTAAAATCCCAATTATATAATTCTCATTAGCCTAGCCATTTTTTTGGTTGTTCACAACAGATCCAATAATGCTCTCAAGTTACAAGAGTTCGAAGTATATTTTCTCACAAAAAGAACACAACATGAGGCAAAAGAGATGGCTTTAACTACTCAAGGATTTTTATTTCACCATACACTACCACCTGGGGAAGGAAAATAAGGAGGGAGATGCTTTGAGCAGAAAGGATCATGGAGTTTTTAATAATATGAGAGTTGAAAGGGATCCTATGTTCAAGGATCTAGTAAAGATAGATATGGGAATAATAATGGAAGGTGAAACATCAATACATTTTCAAATGGTTGTGAAACCATCTTTAATAGAAATTATAAAAAGTTCTCAGAATGATGATTAGGAGTTTCAAAAGAAAATTAAATCCATGAACGATGGGAGATTAATCATCTTCGTATATGAAGATGAGATTTTGAAATTTGGGAAGAGACATTATGTTCCTGACATACCTGATCTAAAAAGGGAATTGTTGGATGATGCTTATAGCTTCAATTTCTCTATACACCCTTGTAGCACTAAGATGTATAGATATTTGAAGGAACATTTTTGGTGGGACAACATGAAGAGAGAGATTTCTGATTATGTGTTAAGATATATGGTTTATCAATAAGTGAAAGTTGGAAGACAACATCCTAGAGGAGACATGCAACCTATTCCCATACTTGAGTGGAAATGGGATGATATTACGATGTAATTTTTCATGGGGATACCAAAGACTCCTAGAATGAATGATGCAATATAGGTCATTGTTGATCATTTTTCCTTGTCAACTCATTTTATTTCTATAAGAGAAGATTTACCACTTGAAATTCTAGCAAGACTATATATTAATGAAGTTTTAAGACTTCATGGAGTACCCCTATCGATTGTTTTTGACCGTGATCCCCATTTCAAATCAAGATTCCGAAAAAGTGTTTTGAAGGACTTGGATACTGAACTTCATTTGAGCACTTCCAAACACCCTCAAACTGATGGAAAAGTAGAACGAACTATTAAAACATTGGAAGAAATGTTGAGATCTTGCTCACTTGACTTTCAAGGTGTGTGTGATCAATATTGACCTCTGGTAGAATTTTCCTATAACAATAGTTTCCATTAATGTATTCATATGGCACCATATGAAGCATTATATAGAAAGAGATGTCGCACACCAACTTGTTGGGATGATATTGGTGAAAGAAAACTCATAGGCCCAGAACTTGTTGAGAAAAAAATGGAAAAGGTGAAGGTTATCCAAACCCACATTAAAGCAGCTCAAAGTAGGCAAAAGATATATGCTGATAACCAAAGGAAGGATTTGGAATTTCAAGTAGGAGAGTATGTTTTCTTAAATGTATATCAGTGGAAGGGTGTTATATGGTTTGGTAAGAAAGGAAAATTAAAACCTAGGTATATCAGACCTTTTGAAATTCTAGAATGAATTGGAGTTGAAGCTTATCATTTGGAAATGCTGCCAAGTCTCTCAAAAGTTCGTGATGTGTTCCACATATCACTGTTGAGAAAATACATGCCTGACCCAACACATGTACTCAACTATGAATAAATATAACCAGAACCCAATCTGTCTTATTGTGAAGCGACTATCAGAATTCTTGATACCAGAGAACAAGTGTTGAGAAATTGGACGACTCGTCTTTTGAAATTTCTATGGAGAAATCAAAAGATGGAAGTGGAAATGTGGGAACTCGAGGAACCTATGATAAAGAACTACCAAAATATTTTTATGTAGTATTATTATAGAAATTTCGAGGATGAAATTATTTAAAGGAGTAAAAAATGTAACACCCAAATCTTCCACAATATATTTCCTTTTGAATAATGCAATAGATTGCACTATACGCAACTTCGAGATTCTAACACACCACGACCAATCAAACTAGCCGTTATGAATAGTAATACCCAATTTTTAAAATTTTTAAAATTTTGTTTTTTAAAATGTAATTCATTTTTGGATTCAAAATATCAAATTTAGCTTAGGGTGAATTTTTGTCACTCTTCTGAAAACTTTGAATTATTGATGAATATTGAAAAATACCAAATTTTAATTAATACTTTTTTAATCGAAATAATTTATAGTGTTAAATTTTAAATTTGAGTGGTTTTAAAGTATCATTAAATTATATTTTTATCATTTAATATAATTCAGGTAATTGGATGTAATTTCACATTTAAACTAGACATAAATAAGTGTCAGTCTTTTGATAGTTATTATTTCTTAAAAACACGCTTTTTTGTTTTGACAACGTGAATTAATTTTAAATTAATATCTACCAATTCTGTGTTTTGAATTTGGAAAAATGGATTCAATATTTGGAATCAAGAGTTCCAAATTGTGTAAATAGGTAACTTTTATTTTTAGGCATTATGAATATTTAGTACAGTAAATATTTTATTTACCAGGGTTAGAGGGTAAATTTGGTAAATAAGGGTAAATAATAATAATTATAATAATATTAAATTACCCTAACATGTGTCCTATTCCTATTGGTTGATACATTTTTGACAATGGTCATCCTTGTGTCAATTTTGGGACCCCATGGAGCCGCTTGAGAGTGATAATGACACTTTATATTAATTAATTTAAAGTAAAAGACAAAATGACATAAACCTATATCTTTTAGTAAAATAATTTTTACAAGGGGTTATATAAGTTATATTTTAGACTATAAGTATTCATTTAAAATTTAAAAATATTTCTTATATCATGGTATTTTTTTATAATTTTTAGACATCAAATAAATAAAATTATTTAAGACACAATAATGATGCAGTGTTTACCTCATTAAAGAATTATTTAAACAAATGAGATTATAAAAATTAAAACAATATCAAAAACCTATCCAATTATTATTGGATGATTTTATTTCGAACATGAGTCTTCTTATCTTTGACTTTAATGAGTTTTGGATCTTTAGAAACCGAAAATAATTATATAATAAAATAATATTTTCAAACATTCCTAAAGAGCCCCTCCTCCCCCTTATAAAAACCCCTCATCTCAAACCCATTTTCACACCTCTCAAGCCCTTTGGCTCTTCCAAAATCTACCCAATTAAGCCCCCTACATACCTCTATTCCTATTATAAGCTTTACCTTAGGCATAAGGCACTTCAAGGAAGCCTCTTTGTTCAAACCAAAGGGAGTTTCCAGATTTAAAGGTAACATCTCCTCTTAAGTTATTTTCTTTTATTTTACTTTTCCAACCCGATAAACTATATTTATTACTTTATTTTATAACAACACCAATATCCTCAATATAATAGGTTTTTTATGAGAATTATTTTAACTACATTTACACACACCTCCATCCAATGGGTATATAACATAATTTTTATGTGATATTTAGGATATTTATTTTATCTATAATCTTCTTTAATTCTCTTTTATAGCATACCTTTATTCTTTTCATGTTGTATATATATGATAATTTCATTCGAGGAAGTGCGGGCTACCGCCCCCTCAAAGTGATATGCCTCGTTCATACCATACATGGAACATATAAAGGATGATATTATTGAACTTAAATAATGTATATAAAATATTATATTGTACTGGAATAATAATATACCTATGTATCATTTGTTCTTCTTTCCTTTTAGAATAAAAATATGAAATGGAAGTAGCGTTCGTGCATATGTACGAATTACCATCTCCATGAATGCAATGAGATTCATTCCACATCGTAACCATTCAAGAATAATTTTCATTTGATTATAAAAAATAATATTTAAGAACATTATATCATTATGTATATGAATTAAATACATCCTATCCATAACAAACATGATTTATGTAACAAAACATATAAAGGAAAACGAATCAGTTAACACCTGAAACAATGATACTACTAAAATATTATTAACTAAGAAATATTAGAAGATCATATATGATATAATATTTATATATGTGGTTATTGTATAATTTAATAACAATTATTTAACTATTATACATGAGTTTAACGTACCCTTGACCAAGGAAAAGTACAAGGTAAGGGTTAATTTCCCAATCTCTTTATTATCCGAGTTTGTTTTTTACATAAGTGTCTACTGAGACCTCTTTATCATACACATCCATGATTCTTATAAATGTATTTCAATTTTTTTACTATTTATTAGATTATGGGTTAAATTCATTTATACCCTTGTTTGAATTTTTATAAAATGGTTGGAAAGGAATATTTCCGTCATTTTCCAAACAAGGTACTATATGACCTTTTCAACAAATTAAGGTAAGAATGTTTTTTAACTTATACGGTGGATGAAGTTATTCTACGCCGTTATAACACCTTTGAAGCTTCCCTTACAATATTATAATAATATTTTCAAAATAAATGTCTTCTTTTATAATTACATGACTTTTAAATGATTTCAAGATAGAAAGAGATATTTCTCTCAAATAGTTTTAATTTTATATATGTCAACATCCTTTAATGTATTTTTTACTTGTTTGAAGTTGATTTATTATGATAAAAATCTTCCATATTGTATTGAAGGTTTTGTGATATGTTGGACTGTGGATGTGTTATTTTTATACCATTCCTGGTTTATGGTTAATGTATTAACATTTCGTATGCTAGTTTTAATACGAATGTTTATATTATGTTTCAAACTTTTCATATGAGGAATGCATTGGACTTAGTAAGTGATGGGTGGAGCCTGCTATAGCTCCTCGATGCATTGGTAGGTCTCATGGGACAAACTAGTGTCTTGGCACAAGGCCTTAAAAAAATCTTACTTGTAGTCTTGGCACAAGGCCTTGACTATGTAGTTATGATGTCCAGCATTATGCATTCCATCATTATGAAATTAGCTATTAATATAACATGTGATTATTCGACTAGTAGAATATCCATGTGAATAAGTAAATGGAATTATTTAATTTATCTTTTCCATATTATGCTTAAGTTTAAGTTTAAAATGCTTTTGTTTTAGTTTTATACATTGCCTTAAATGTTTATGCTTATTTATAAAGTTTTCACTATTTTGTTATCCTTACTGAGAATCTGAGCTCACCCCTTTCTATGTTTTATTTTTCCTAGGATGTGAAGAAGAATTTTATGGTTGACATGTGGAGACAGGCTAAGGGATATAAGTGTGTTCAAAGGGGAAAAATGTTGTTGTTGTTTTTATCTCATGATTTAATTTAAAACTTATGTATGTATCTAGTACTTGCAAGGATACTAAACTAATCGGTCTTTTGGGACATGATTCCTTGTATCATGCCAATTTTATGGAATAATGCACTAATTCTGGGTAACTAAGGTCGGGGCGTTACACCTTTCTTCCATGATGAATTTCAAGAAGAGTTATGAGCTACTCTTCTTCCAGCTGGGTAATATGTTAGTAAGGGAACTAGAGATCAAGTCCAATGATCTCTTGTACTTCACACCTGATATCTTTTCAGATGAGGATTACCTGTTGAGATTCTTAGAGGAGGCACTCCAAACTTCTCTTCAGTATGTTGTTACTACTTTTATTCTATGAACATACTTAGAGGTTTAGAAGAAGGTCGAGGTAGTGGAACAGATGCACTTACTGAGAGGTGTACCGCGAGAGGGGAACCATCAAAGTTTGTTA
This sequence comes from Viscum album, assembly GCA_963277665.1. NCBI lineage: Eukaryota > Viridiplantae > Streptophyta > Magnoliopsida > Santalales > Viscaceae > Viscum > Viscum album. Next base: position 831,260,970 of record OY728120.1, read on the forward strand.
AAGGGAAAAGTCGTGAGTAGCAGGTCTCCAGTGTTAGGGCCTTCTAGGTTTTAGCTAGTGGGATGTTGGCCTCAATAGTTCCAGTTCCGATCTCATGGTCCTCACCCTTTCCCCATGGGTCCAGGACTGAGATTCTTTGTCTATGGAGGCCATGGACATATTTGGAACCACTTCCCAGTTCAACTGCCACATAGTGGGGGTGGGAAGGTTCAACACCCACCTCAGTAGGATTACTTTCTAGTCAGGACTTTCCAAAAGTAGGGGAAGTGAAATCCTACCCACCGAGGGTAGATGGTGTTGGGGGAGGCTAACCTCAGGGTGCTCATCATAGACCTCAACCAGGGCATGGTTGGGGAGGCATACAACTACAAAGTGGTAGAGGAGCTAGGCGCAGGTAGTTTCATGCCGTAAAGGCTATAATTCTAGTTCGATAGAGGTTATTCAAGGTATGATGAGTTTTTTAGTATTCTTGTGTGTGATTTGTTTGATTCATGATATTTTCAATCCTTTTTTGCACCTGGTCTATCCCATGCTCTGGGACTAGATGTAGAGAGAATTCCCATGCCTCTAGTGTTGATTTCCCTAGTTTGAGGTCAAACCCATCTGTTTGATGTTTTTCAAGGATGTAGACTGATGTTGGGGCCACATAAGTCCAGTAGGGATCTTCTTCTGCTATAGATGCAGCCATACGATGTCATCCTAGGCATCGACTGATTTTTTTTTCTGTGCACGCTATTATTGATTCATCTAGAGAAGGGTTGTGTTCTCTGATATGGGTGGCCAACATGCAACTTTCATTGGAGAGTGGAGTTTTCAGGAGGGAAGTTGGCATGTGGATCCTCTTATTTATATATTAGACGAGCTATTAGTGGAATCAACATACACCATGATGGTGGAAGTTCCAAGGGTGTTAGTTAGTTCTTTGATGTATTCCCTAAAGAGGCTGCAACTCTACCCCCTCCACATGACATTGAGTTTGGAACAGACTTAAAACTTGATGGACATCAGATTTCGATGGATCCATATCGGATAACACCTTCTGAGTTATGAGAGTTGCAGATTCAGGTTGACAAACTGATGAAGAAGGGTTTTATCCGGTAAAGTGTATCGCTATTTGGTGCGTCAGTCTTGTTCAGAAAGAAGGTGGATGGTGGTCTAAGACTATACATATACTACCGGAGACTGAATCAGGTGAAAATACATAAACATTACACCATTTCAAGGATTAACGATATTTTTTACCAGTTAAAGTGACTAGATTGGTTCTCTAATATTGGTTTGGGGTCCGGATATCACCAGTTGAGGGAGAAGGAGGGTGAAATCCCAAATACAAATTTCTGATGTAGGTATGGGCACTTTGAGTTTGTGGTCATGTTGTTTAGCATTAGAAACACACCAGTGGTGTTCATGGGTCTCATGAACTCTATTTTGTGGGAGTAACTAGATTGGTTCTTTGTTGTGTTCATCGACGACATACTGATCTACTCAAGATCATAGGGGGAACACACCAAGCATTTGAGGACTGTCTTGGAGGTCCTACGATACCACCATCTCTATAGGAAGTTATCCAAGTAAAGGTTCTAGACATGAAAGGTGCACTTCTTTGGACACATTGTGTCTTAGAAAGGGATAATAGTATACCCTTCAAAGGTCAAAGCAGTTGTTTCTTGGGTAGCACCCAAGAATGTGGTGGAGGTTTGTAGCTTCCAGGGTTTTGCAGGATATTACAGGAGTTTTGTACCTGAATTATCTTGAGTTGCAGCTCCATCGATGGATTTGACCAGAAAATACCAAGCCTTTGTGTGGAGTGAGCAGTGTCAGGCTACTTTCAGCTATTTTAAGGGGAAGCTGGTCAGTTCCATAGTGCTTATGTTTCCAGAGGAAGGGGTGATGTTCAAGGTGTTCTGTGACGGTTCTGGTACTGTCTTGGGGTGTGTGTTGATATAGTAGTGGGGAGTGATCTCTTACGGGTCTAGGTAGTTACGTACTCATGAATATATCTATACCAACCATGAACTAGAGATTACAACAGTTAGGTTCGCGCTGAAGTTGTGGCGACATTATATCATTAGGGAGGGATTTGTGGTCTTCACAGATCACAAGATATTGAGGTATATCGTTTCCCAGTGAGACTTGAACTTGTGGAAATTAAGGTGGATGAAGTTCCTTTAGGACTACGACTTTGAGATATCTTACACCTTGGGAAAGGGTAATGTTGTGGCCAATTATTTGTGAAGGAAGTTATAGAAGGAGGTAGTTCAGGAATCCATGAATTCTTTGAAGGTAATATAGGAATTGACCGCTTTGTGCCTAGATGCTGAGGAGGACAGTGGTCGAGGCTATCTGTCTCCAATGATAGTATATTCTTTTTTGGTGTGACATGTAGAGGAGTCTTAGTGGGTAGACTGAGAGGATTAAGTAATTCATGATTTCATTGTCCAGGGTGATACTCTGGAAGGATGGTTGGAGGATATCCAGAATGAGATGCTATTCAGTGGGAAGCTATTTTTCCTAGTAGCAATGCATAAGGGAGTTCTTCATGAGTTCCATAGCTTAGCCATGACAGTGTATCCATGAGTCTCTAAGATGTATTGAGGCTTGAGGGAACAATTTTGGTTTCCTGGGGTGAAGTGGGAAGTGGTAGAGTTTGAGGCAAGATGCCTTGTGTGTCAGCAGGTGAAGACTGAGAACCATGTTCCCAATAGTCTATTACATCCCTTGGTTTCTCCCAAATGGAAGTGGGATGACATCTCGATGGATTTCATCACATGATTACCTAGGGATCAAGGATTATATGATTCTCTTTGGGTAGTGGTGGACCAGTTGATGAAGTCAGCTCACTTCTTGGTGATCAAGTAGTCGAGCGTAGTGGGTGCCTTATCATATAGGTTTGTGGATGAGGTTGTACGGATTCATGGAGTTCCAATATCCATTATCCCGGATCAGGGTACACATTTTACATCGCAAGTTTGGAGGGGATTGCAGCAAGAATTTGGAAAAATTACACCTTATAACTACTTTACACCCTCAAACATATGGGAAAATAGAGGGGACCATCTAAATGTTGTTGGATATGCTACGAGCATGTATTCTAGACTTTGGGGGATCGTGGGTATGATACTTTACCCTAGTAGAGTTTTCATACAATAATAGATATCACTATACCATTATCATGAAACCATTCAATGACTTGTACCAAATACCGTGTCTCTCACCCGTATGATGGATAGAGGTATGGGAAGAAACCCTTCTTGGATGAGAGGTAGTGAAGAGCATAATGAAGAAGGTTCAACTTGCATGTGAGAGGATGAAGGTGGATCAGGACAGACAGAAGTTGTATGCTGATCATAGGAGGAGGCCCTTGGAGTTTAAGGTTGGGGAACATGTTTTCTTAAAGGTTTCCCCTCAGCATAGGAAATAGAGGTTTGGAAGAGGAAGCGACATTTATCCCAGGTTTATTGGATCCTTCGAAGTGTTGGGATGAGTCAGAGAGGTGGCGTATTAGCTGGAGTTTCCACCATAGTTGGAGAAGATCCACGATGTCTTCCTTGTCTCTTAGCTCCATCAGTATATACTCGATGAATCACACATCCTTGAATGGGGAGAGTTGGATATCGAGGATTACACGACGTTTGTGGAGCGACTAGTAAGAATCAAGGATCATGAGGAGAAGGTGCTGTGAGGATATACCATTCATTTGGTTTTTGTGTTATGGAGGAATGGAAGCCTCGAAGAGAGTACTTGGGAATAGGAGGCAAATATGTGTGCCCAGTACCCACAGCTATTCTAAGTTTTGTTCTGTGTTGTACTTTTGTGTTTCGTTCTATGATGTAATGATTGACCTTGTTTGTCATTAGATGAGTTGTTCTTTGTTCTCTGAATGCATGTAAAAAATAATGACTGTGGGGAGGGGAGGACCTGATACCTAATCAATATGCATTAATGTGGATGCGATTAAACCCATGCAGGTGATAAAATGCTACCCAAATTGGATAACATATTTACATGGAGGAAGAATATCCCTAATCCATGTGCTTGGACGGTGTGACCTTTAGTGTTTACACAATTGTTCAGGAGACTGATGACAAGGAGGTGTTATGGTATTTTGAGGTTTTTACTCCAGTGTTAGAATAACACAAGGTGGTTTTCTTTTGATAGGTATCTTAAGGGGTGTTTATTTGGATGCCACTTTCTTCTAGGTTAGTTTTGAAATTCTCGGGGGTTTGAGAGGTATCTGATGTAATAACCTAATTTTCCCCAAGACCTTGCTTTTTGAAAATCTAGCGTTTGATATGTTATGGGGGCTATAAATGGATTTTTTCAAGAGTTTTACAAATTTTCAATTTTCCATCGGAAGCTCAGGGCATTGGTGTCGGCATGTCAGTGCGTCGTCTTGTCAGTGCGTCGACAAATCATTGCGTCAACATGTTAGTGCATCAGCATATCAGTGCATCAGTGAGTCAGGGCACTGTAGGTTGAGGTGTCTGTGAGTCATGGAATTGGAAAGTCTAGGTTTTGGTTAGTTAGGGAATCATTAGGTCGAGGTATCAGTGAGTCAGGGTGTCGGTAGGTCGAGGCGTCGATAGGTCAAGGGGTCGGTAGGTCTTTGCATCGGTAGCTCAGTTTCAGTTGCTTAGTGTCGGTAGGTCGCATTGGTAGCTCACCCTTAGGTGGATCTTCTTTAGTGACTCAACCATTAGTGACTTCCCATCAGTGACTCACCCATTGGTAACTAACCCATATATGAATCATTTGTAGTTTTTCTAATTTTCCTAGTTTTCTAGTTTCACCCCTTTTACGTCTTATTTTATATAAACCAAGTTTAAAGCCCTGTTTGAGAATTTTTAAGGGAGTTTCAAAGTATATTAAGTATATATTTAGTATCCTAATGTTTCAGAGAATTTTAGATACTCAAACCGTGTGATCTTAACCACTATTCCATGATTAATGCCTTTTAAAACCATTCTTCCTTTATTATATGATCTGGATCTTCAAAGTAAGAATCTTCCATTCCTAGTATGTTTTTCATTCCCTCTTAGTTCCCCTAGATACTTCCTCCCTATATGATTTGTGTGCCTATGATAGATATCTCCTGATCAATATCCTTGGAGTTCTTTCGTGCTGCTCGCGCGATACCCTGTTCTTGGCGTAGGTAGGAACTTTGATCCTTTGATAACCCAAATAGGAATTTATTCTGCCTTTATTTATTTATGCAACATGTGGGGTGGGTGTACTGGTGATTCCTTGTGAATAACTGGTGAATTAATTCTTAAAGAAATAAATAAATAATAAGGGGATATGATCAAAAGATAACGGGGTAATGAAACAACGGGCTGAGAGTGGATTGATGTTTGATCTCATGTTTTATTTTTGATTCCTTTATTTATTTATGGTTTGATTATGGATATATGACTTTTGAAAATCATGGATGTTGGTGGTGTTTTCTTGTGCACTGGTGGTGTCCAGTTTGGTTTGTTATGACATTTTATAATTGGCCATAACATAAATACTGCTTAAACATGTACACTTGTTTAATTGAAATGGATGCCCCAGGATAAAAACCCTTGTATGGTCACCCCTATTTATCAAGTGGATTAAAGATGTTGTTTACCAAATTTGAATACATGTATACACATATTTTTTATAGGTGTGGCTGAGTGTTGTGTTTTGTTGAGTTTTGTGAATTTATGTGAGTTGTGTGGTGCTGTTGTTGGGAGCAAGGTTATGGGTACATGGGGGGATAGAGGAGTTGGTTCTGTGAGAAGGGTGTGGTATGTGTGTACAACAGGGTTATGGGCTAATATTAGTTTCTGTGGGATTTGTGTGTGGGGTAGTATATGGGGCGTGTTGGTGTCTTAGTTTGAGAGACCGATTGATTGTAGAATCGATGAACTTGTAGGTAACTGCAGTTCCTTTTCTTATGTTGTGGCCATTGAACGATGTTGGGAAGTGGGAATGCATTGTGATTATGAACTTTTATGTAGGGGAACTGCATATAGGAATTGTTGGGAAGTGGGAAAGCAGAGATGGGTTGTGAGAGATGGTTTTTGTGGTATATTTTTGAAGAATGATTGTTGGAAATGACTGAATAGGTTTCTAGGATGTTTGGGGGTTTGTGTATTGGACTATAAATCTAGTTTTGTGCTATTGTGCTGTGGGACTATAGTTTGGTTTTTCTTGTTGTTTTTGTGTGGTTGTGGTTGGTAGTTTCCTGGTAGTGGTGGAATAAATTATAGTGAATCCCTTAAATAAATAAATGGAATGTAGTTACATTAAAAGGGGTTGGGTTTGTGAGATTGTGAATATAGGGGTAACAGTGAAAGTGGTTTTGATTGGGCTGGTAATTTTTTCTAGAAACCCATAAGTTAGGTTGAGTGTTTGGTTTTGAATATTTATAAATTATATTTCCATTTGATTTCTATACGAACCCTACAATTGTTGAGCACCATTTTCCGAACACCCCCATTTCTTGGGGGGGAGTGTTGAAACGCACGGCCGATTGTCGCCTATCGACCGGTCAAAGTTCCGGTGCTCTGCTAATGTGTATAGCAGCACTCAGGTCGAATCCTCAGCGATGATACTTTGTAATAGTCGTTTGTTTTTAGTTAATTGAATTCTCATTGGGGGTTTGTTTGAAGAGCTTATGAAATAATTTATGGATGATGTTTGATTTAACAAATTGATAAAGATTGGGGTGAGTTCATCATTAGGTTATTTAAGCTTGTGATATCCTTGAGCTTTGCTTTGTATTTCATTTAAATTAACACCCATGTCACAAGATGATGTTGATTAGAATTCCTAAGTGTTAAGGATTTAAACCAAGCCTTAACTTAACTTAAGGTTATAATATCAATCAGACCTTATTTATGGTGGTGTATTTATGGTTCCAATAATCTATGGAAACCACATGTTAAACAAAACAAGTCATTAATCCATGACATGTTAAGTCCAACATACACAATGTTAATTCAAAGAATATTCATCGAGCAGAAGATCTCAATCACTTAACATACCTAAATTATAACTCACCCCAATGAGAGATTTACTCATCCATTAGGATTTTTTATTATTATGGTAATATATGTTTATGGTGATGAATTACAAAGAGAATAAAAAGAAAGAGACAAGATAAGAGTAGTGTTCCGAACACACACACGAAATATTTTGAGAATCAAAAATGGAATTTCGATTGAATGAGGAAGAAAAATAAGGGACTGTAATTTAAAATTATTCAAACTCTTTTAAGACCATGAATATTATACTATAGAATGTGGAGAAGAATAAGAGGTATTGAAGAAGAAACAAGCACTAAAATTTGATTGAAATGAAAACACAGTTACACAATTACAATTGAACGCAAACATAAACAAACGTGAAAGAGAAGTGGAGGAGAGGTCTCTCTTGTTGAAACAAGATCAAAGCATATCCTCCCAGAACCTTTTCAAGGCTCTAGTAATGCCAAACCTCCTCCTTAAGTTCTGAAGTGCCAACCCTTTTGAAAGGAGAGGAGGGGATGTATTTATAGCCCAAGGTGGTAGATTTTTTACATTCCAGAAATACCCCTCAACTTGGATCGCCGATATGTATATCCAGACAGCCGAATCTTGAGAAATATCCTTCTTCAAAGTTTTATATAAAAATTTCTTCTGTCTACTGTGAAAATTTGGCGGCCATTTGACTTATTTAGCCAAAGGTATGGCAGTTTTAGTAAACAATTATGATCTGTCCATTTCAATACATTTTTCAAAGTCCATAATGTGAATGGGTTTTTGAATAGGAAGATGCCCTCAAATCCGAATTACTTATTCAAAAAAGTCGGCCACCTATATCTCCTATTTCACACTGAAAAATATCAGCTCGCTTTGATGCTTAAATCATGAGATATGTCATGCATACTATGCTGATTTTAATTCTCGGCCAGAATGGTGGGCTGGACTTCAAAGCTTCATTTGGGCCCCTTGTACTTGGATTGGGGCCTTGAAATTTTTATCCAAGATGACATGTAGTGTCCCCCGGATTATGGTGGAGAGTTAATGTTTTTGGACTTCTGTATTGAGCCCAGTAAATCAATCTTCAAGGCTGGTCCAGTTTGTTCACAGATTCTTTGGTCTTGTTTGTGAGGACCATATGACCCTTCAAATGGAAGAATTGGATCATGGTACCTTATAATGAAATGTTATATATTGAAAGAAGAATCCTAAAAAACAAGAACCACATAATTTGGATCAGTATAGTGATAGTTATTATTAAAACATTAAACTGACTCAATTGGACTACTTCTAAAAATGCTCAAAAATTATACTTAATATTAAAACATTAATATTTCACACAAATTATGAACATTTCATATAAAATAAAGAAACGGAGTATATAATAATTCATGAAAATATTAATAACATCAAGTATATTTCCCAACATCCTGGTGGGAGGATGGATGGCTAGTTACTGACTTTATCCCTACACCATCTTTTGGGTTCTTGCTGCTTAAGAATATATGAGAAGGTTATAATGGCTTGAGGCTTACCATAGGACCGGATTATTTAGCCAGGTTTGTTGAGAATGAGAGGGCTAGGTGTTTGCAGGCCATGATTTTTTTCCCAAGTGTCTTCAGGATGAGGCCTGGGTGTCTTCTGGTGAGAGGCGTGGTTATTGTGGGCCGGGTGTTTGCAGGCGGGATTTGTGTGGTTTGAGGCCCAGGTGTGTGCAGGAAGGTTGTGGCAGTGGGACTGCATATGTGAAGAGTGGTATAATCAAGATGTTATCCGTTAATGATGAGCAGTTAACTAGTGGGAAAGTGGTGTGGGGTACCCAAATATCGATGTTCTTATACTACTAATTTACTTGACTTGCATTATTTGGTGAGTGTGTCTTGGTGAGGCTTGGATGGTTGGTATTACTTCGTAGGTTCTTCGAGGTTCTAATATTTTCTCAATGGGACATTAGTATGTTTCCCTCACTTGTGCATGGGTGGCTTTAGTTTTCCTACTGGGTATACTTGTATACTCACCCTACGTCTATGACACTGTTTTCAGGTTTCTGGGAGGACTTCAAGGACCATGCTAGATTTTACTATCTCATGTGTTAGGATTAGTTGTTGTTGTTTCTTTGCCTATTTTCTTTTGGTACTTTACCTTGTAGTTTTTTTACCTTTTATTAGCTTTACTTTTGAACATGCATGTGGGAATGGATTTTGGATTTACTTTTACTCTTAGTATTTTTATTTTCTTGGGATTTACCATCTTACCTCCTGATCTTGTTAAAAAAGGGTAATGCCTTCTTTATTATGTGAGATTATATACCCTTGGTGCTAGTTGCTGCTTCGGGGCCAATTGAAGGTGGGACTCGAGGGTCGTTACCCCTTCTTCCTCTTGAGGAGGGAAGGGTGTGGCACTTTTTATGTCCCTTCCCTCTTCTTAAAAATGGAGGGTCATAAAATGTTTCCTATTGACGTAATCACTGGAATGATGACCATTTTTATTCCATATTAACATATGAGACTTTTCGAGTTGGTAGAAGTAAATATCTAGCTTACGGATCTCAAGGATAAGGGATTTTTTTATCCTAGAATGTCACAATGGTCTTTACATGTCCTCTTTTCTAAGAAGGTAGAAGGAATCCTCATACTTTATATTGAATATCAAAAGTTAAATTAGCTGACCATCAAGAAAAAATATCCTTTACACAGGATTGATGATCTCTTTTATTAGCTTAGAGGGGATCGTTAGTTTTCAAATAGTGACCTATGGTCATGGTATCGCCATTTGAGATTCCAAGAAGAGGATATACCTAAGACAAAAATTATGATCCGGTATAGTTATTTTATATTTTTGGTTATGCCTTTTGCCCTAACTAATAGTCCTATTACATTTATGATATTGTTGAACTAGATCTTTTAGCAGTTCTTGGAATCATTTGTTGTGGTAGTTGTCGATGATATTTTGGTTTACTCCATGTCATAGGAGGATCATATGGACCATTTGGATACCATTCTTATAAATTTAAGGGAACATCTTTTGTATGGAAAGATTTATAAATGTGAGTTTTGGATTCAAGATGTTAAGTTTTTAGGGAATTTTATATCTAAGTGGGGAATATTAATGGATCCTAAAAAGGTATAGGAAGTAATGTCTTGGGAGAGGCTGAAAAATGCGTTTAATATCTAAATTTTTTTAGGGTTGGTTGGTTATTACAGGTGTTTTGTTCTGGACCTGTTCAGTATTGCATATCTAATAGAATCATTAACCTGTAAGGGTGTAAAGTTTGAGTGGACTGAAAATTGTTAGAGATATTTTTGAGCGACTAAAGGTGATATTGACTTTTTCTCCAATTTTGATTATTCCAGAACTAGGTTTGGGTTATACATGTTTTAGGGGACGTCTTGATGTATAGGAGAAATTTAGTAAACTATGTCTATCAATAGTTATGTCCTCATGATAAAAACTACCCCACCTATGATCCTGAGTTGGAAACGGTTATTCATGAACTCAAAACATGGTTTCACTACCTCATTAGAGAATAGTTTACAATATATTTTGATAATAAAATCCTGAGGTATATTTTCACTCAAATGGATATGAACTTGGATAGAGATGCTGGGTATAGAATCTATAGAGTTTTTATTTTGATATTTTTATACTCTTGGAAAAGTGAATGTGGTCATTAATGTGCTGAGTTAGAAATTACTAACATAAGAAGTGAAGTAATCAATGGAAGAGTGGTCTTTGAAGATTTTGTTTGCAGAGATGGGATTGGGAATGGAAGAATCTAGTGGTAAGGTATTTCTAGATTCGATGAGGGATGACTCATAATTGGATGAGTGGGTTTAGATCAATCAGACATCTATCCCTGAGTGTTAGAGCTTTAGAAAAATCCTTTATAGCTGGGAGACCTTGGTTGAGTGGTCTCAGTATCCTACTGTCGCTTTATGTTTTTGAAATAGGATGGTTGTTTCTCTTTTCCTAGAGGTAGTTGTTAATGGATATTGAAAACCATTATTGCTATTCCATACTCCCAGGTACTACCAAGACATATCATGATTTGATACATCAATATTGATGACCAGGGATGCGATGGTCAATTTTAGATTTTGCATCGTAGTGTCTTACATTTTATAGAATTAAGGTAGAAAACCAGAGACCTTCTTTTTTTTTTCATTCCTTACCCATTCTGATTTGGAAATGGGATGATATTTCCTTGGATTTAATCATTGGTTTACCACAAAATCCTAGTGGGAAAGATGCAGTTTGGGTGGTCATTTATCAACTCACAAAATCAGAACATTTCCTACCTATCAAGGAGACAAAGAAGGTAGAACAACTTGGGGACTTTTATTTTTGAGAGATTGTGAGACTTATTGAGGCTCCCTTTGTGGTTGATTCTAAGAGGGCCTTGACACTGACCTCTAGGTTTTTTAAAGGTTTGAAAGAGGTGATGGGTTACCAATTTAAATTGAGCACAACATATCATCCGTAGATGGATGTATAGATAGAGAGAGCTATCCAAGTTCTTGAAGATATGATTTGGGATTGTGTGCTTGATTTTGGTGGTTCTTGGGAAAATAATTTTCCATCACTTGACTTTTATTATAAAAATAGTCATCAAGAATTGATCAAAATGGCACCCTTTGAGGCTCTATATGGGATACTATATATAACTCCCTTGTGATAGGAAAAGTCGAGAGAGCTGTTCTTGGTTGGGTCAAATGTTGTTTAGGAGATGATGAAGAGGGTACAATTGATCCAGAAGAGATTGATCATGGAATAGGGTTGTCAAAAATATTATCCGGGCTATCGTCACTAGGAACATGAGTTTGAGGTTGCTGATGTGGTCTTTCTTATAGTTTAAGCTCTCTTGGTATAATGTCAATTAGGTGATTTGGGTAAGTTGGAACTATAGTTTGTGGGTCCCTTTAGGATCCTTGGATGCCTGATAATTGTGGAATATCGGTTGAACTTATCATCACATTTGATTTCCATCCATGACATGTTTCATGTTTACCTATTGAGGAGGTATCAACTTGATCCTTACCATGTGATCGAATGGGAGGATGTAATTCTTTTGTTGACATCACTATAGTTGATTAACCAGTTGAGATTATGGATCTATGAGAGAAGGTGTTTCACAGTAAAATGATTCCTATGATTCATGTAATGTGGTAGTGTGAAAAATATTGCAACGAGACTTGGGAGTGAGAATTATTGATGAGGTAGCAGTGACCTTCACTTTTTGTGAGTACAATATCTTGAGTAATTTCTAGGGAAAAAAATAATTTATGGTGGGTAGATTATAACACCCCATTACCTTCCTTCATGTATTATTTGTCTTTTTTTTGTGACTTCCCTTTTTGTTTGGGTGCATTGCGATATTCTCAAGAATGGATATCATTTTTTGGGGAAAATGACTTAAAATTCAGGGATATATGTTTTTTTTAATTAATAGTGTCCAGGTATAAATGCATAAATGTATTTAGAAGGCGCTCCTTGGGACTAGAGATCCTTAATATTTGTGTTTTAGGATTTATGTAGAAAACTATACTGAGTACTTCCCACTAGAAATATCCACATCATGAATGGGTTACATGAAATGAATATGCTGTAGGAAAGATTAAATGAATATCATGTTGGGCATGAAAATTTTATAGGGTGTGGAATTTTTACACATCATGAAAGCATAGATTGGGAGTTAATATTAGGTGATGCCTTTTTAGTGTATTTTTAATATGTGTTTTTTCATTACATGAAAGGAATTCACAAAGTGAACTCCTCACATCTAGTGGTTTTAAATGTGCTACACTCCTGATTCTTTATTCCTTTAGTTCACTTGATTTCCTCTCAAAACTTAAAGTGATTTTTGGTGATTTTGGGCGATCTTCCTCTTTAGAAATTGTTTCATTCATCATTTGATTCTTATGGTGGCTCCATCTCCTATCAATGGTAGGCTATCTTTCTATTTCTTCATTTCCTTTGGTTGTGGAAGTGGCGTTGGCTACATTTTTGTTTCATATTCAAGATAAATTGGGTTTTTCTATAGATCCTTTGAATTTTATTATCATGCCTTGTACTTTGAAGTCCAATCCATGGTTTTTCGATCCCTATTATTAAATGTAGTTACGTTTCCATAGTTCTTGAGGCAGGAGTAAATGTGTTTCTAATTCATGAATTTCTATATGTTATTGTTGAAATGGATTTTATTTTGGAGAAAAATGTTCTTATTAAAGGTGACCAAGGATTTTGGAATATGGTTTTGGAAAAACTTATCACATTGGGAACCTTGAGTGCATTGGGAAATGAACATAGGTGTTCCAAGTGTGTAGCACCATTAGGGGTTACTTTGTGATATTGAAAGACTGTAGAAAGACTCAATAATGGTTAGAACCAACTTATTCTTGGTTTGTGCTTATTTTATGTGTAGTATGTGTTTCTAGAGGCTAAGTAACCTATTATATCACATTATTCTTTATTTCATGGATATTTTCTCACATGTTTAATTCAGCAATTTTTATTTTATACTTGATATATTCTTGGATTTAATGAATATGGGTTGCATTTGTGGAATGCAATGGAAATGTTTAAAAATGGTTTTATTTATGAAAATTATTTATAATATGGATTTTGTTTTAAAGCTAGTACTTATTAATTCTTTATATTATATCTTGTATAAATTATTTGGTGGTATCCTATTGGGATCTATGCTCACACCCTAATTTTTCCTTTTTCTAATTATAGACTTTGTTTTATAGGACTCTGGGAAAGGGTAGGGCATCGTGTAGCATTCCAAGTTATCTTATCATCTGTTACCATAGACTAGGAAACCTTGTATATCACATGATGGTTTATTCCATGGATATTTTATCACATGTTTAATTTACATATTTTTATTTTATACCTAATATATTCCTAGATTCGATGAATATGGGATACATTTTTGGAATGCAATGGAATTTTTTACAAATGGTTTTATTTATGAATTTTTTTAAAATATAGATTTTGTTTTAAAGATGGAACTTGTTAATTCTTGATATTATAACTTTTATATATTATTTGGTGGTATCCTATTGGTCTCTGTTCTCACACCCTAATTTTTTCTTTTTCTAGTTGTAGACTTTGTTTTACAGAACTTAGGGAAAGGGTAGGGCATCATATAGTATTCCAAGTTCTCCTTTCATATATCACCTTTGTTGAAGGATGGTTTGGTAGTGATGGTTGTTCACATGGAGACTTATTAGTCTTTTATATTCATAAATTTATAGTTTGTCCTGTTTCTATTAGGTTTTATGGATATTGTTGTATCTATTTCTTCCACACTGTACTATAGTTGTATGTCATATTTTGGTTATATTAAAGTCTTGTTTCTATTATCTATGTTTTACCATAACATATGGTAGACCACCTTGAGTGACTTTTCTAGTAGGCTCAGGTTGGTTCGTTACAAAATAAGATCCATTACCTATTGCTCTTTTATTTTTTTGTTTTAATTTTTTTAAAAGAAAATGATATTTCTTCTCATTTTATGTTATTAATGAAAGTGAATTTTCTTATGGGTTGAAATGATATTATTACGAGTTTAAGGATTTTAATTCAATCTTTTATGTGTTTTTATCATGAAATATTTCTTGTTAATTTTATATGATGAGGACTGGGTCTGATATAACCCTAAAAAATAATTGTTAGTGATATATTCTTGAGAAGAAACAGATTTTAATTAACCATCAAGGAGATTCCTCTATAAGGATGATTGTAAGGATAATTTCCCTAGATAACTATATAGTTTTTATATACTTTCAAAAATATTTTATGTAAATATTTTGATTTCATAATGTAGAAAAATGAGATTATGTTTTTAATTTTTTTTTGATCCTCTATTGGTGAAAGTTTTGTTTTCAAGGAAAAAGTTTCATGTTTTTTTAGTAATCCCTCATTATTTATGATTTTACTTTATGCACGCTATAAAAGGTTTTATGTAATTTTTTTTGAAATAATGTTAGTTTCCGGGGTGAGTAAATGATTAGTTGAGCTCAAATTTTATTTTTTTTAAAAAGAAAAATTATTTATGGGTTTTCATTTATTACAAAAATGGATAAACAATTATCCTTTCTTCTTATATCCCTTACCAAGATTTTTTCTACCTATCCCAAATTTTCAAATGTTTTCAATATATTTATGGATGAGTATGAACTATTTAAAGGTCTATATTTCCACTTTGACGATTCATTGAAAAAGAAGATAATGTGTCTCGAATAAAGGAGTGTACATATAAGAACTTGTTTTTGTGGTAAAAATGTACACTGTGAGAAGGTGTTTAGTTTTTTATGTAATAATTTTCCCAATTCTATAAAACCCTAAACCTAAAAGATCATAGGAATATAATAATTTTAAATTCTTATTATTAAACTCATAATTATGGGTTTTTTATGTTATGGTGAGTTATACCCTATCCCTTATTTTTCAACTTCATATCCACTTTCCTTTTAAAATGAATAACTTATGCATTGAAGATTGCATATTTGTGGAAATGCTTATAAAAAATAATTTATTAAAGGACCCCAACTCTACCCCTCTCGAACCACTCTTTTCCTTAGGTTCTATCTTAAAAATATTTTCATTTTACCTCTCTAATATCCTTATTATAAATTTGATAACATCTTGATCAAATGAGGAAGACTAAATCCTTGATTCTAAAGGAACCTATATTAAGGAGGGAATTCATCAAAGTACCCAATTCTTCACCATTTTTTTTCAATTAACTTTTCATCTACACCCTTTATAAATATCATTCAACATATTAATGATTTTATATTAGAAAAATTATTATTCTTTGAAAAATATGTTACTATTATATAACTCTAAACACTTGGTCATTCATTTGTATATAATTTTCTTTTCTAGGTCGTCTCAACCACCTATATGAACGATGTTATATAAATATCATCATTTTCACCATGAATAAGTATTAAGAAATTATTAATTTTAATATATAATGTTAATAATTAATATATACCATGAATATGGTTATAAATTAATGACATAAAAATAAAAAAATATTAGAAAGTAACACATGTGTTTTGATAAATTTCCTAAAACATGTTTGTTATGGATTCCATTATCTCAAATCATATTTATAAATTCCTTAAAATGACTATGGGAGTGTATAAAACATTGAAATAAAATGATTCCACTACCGTGACTATTATTATAATGATGAACTTAGTATATCAAAGAATGAGGATTGTCATCACCATTCCGAAACTTGTAAGTGACAATCAAAATTACTAATATCTGATAATGAAAAAAAACTATAAGTAGCTAATATAAGTATAATTAATGATTATAATTTAATTTTATAAAAGGTAATATATATGAATAATTTTATGATATAAATTAGTATGATATTTATATTTTTTATACAGGAGGTTAAAGCACTTTCATGGAATTCATTAGTAAATTAAAGAGTTTCTTTTCCAATATCACTTTGAATTCAAGATTGTTTTTGACTAAATTACCTCATAAAGAGATTAAGTGTTATTTCTATCTATAAAATATATATTTTATTCTCTTATGTTTATTTAAAGGTTTTTCATTTCATCTTATAATTTCCTTTGTCTTTGGATTACAATTCAACTGAAATTTTTCTTGTAAGAGGGACCATAATTATTTATCATTTTTGATTGGGTATGTTTTTACTCCATGTTTATATTATTTATGTTGTTTTATAAATGTATTTATCTATACATTAATTATTTTACAATGTAAAATTTTATTATATTTAACTTCATTCACAGGTTTTTTAAGTATTATTTTTAAAACTTTCCGCCATGGAATTCATTATTATTTACGAGGCTTCCTTTCCAAGTTGTCATGGTTTTATAAAATAAATAATTATCCTCCTTGTTTTATAAAGTTTTTTCATTTAAATAAATTTTATAAAAAAGAAAGTGGTATTTCTTCTTATTTTTTAGTGCAATTATATAATTCTCTAATAAATTATTTTTTATCTATCTCAATATGATTTAATGATTATTATAAACCATTTATAATATAAATTAATGATACCACCCACATTCTACCTCTAGATGTGTTATGATCATGTTTTATAGAGATAATTATGGTACCTATTTTTTTCTCATGGGTTATTGAAGCTATAGTGTAATTATTAATATGTTCAAGTTCTTATAGAACATATATGTATTATTTATCCTTATTTGATAGATTGGTCCATTATAGAACTCTAATTCCTTATATAAAGTTTAATTTAACATGAGAACAAGATGTTTGGTCATGAGACCAGGCCTAATATGTAATGGGATATAGGTGGTTAGAACAAGTACCCTATGTTATGGGAAGGTGGTTAGCCTAGTCCATTATGATATGAATGTATTGATGGTTACCCTTAACATATTTTTTGATTTATATGATTTTTTGTTCCATATTCTTATTTCATAAAACATACCCAAGTCATGATGGATCATATCCATTGATTAATATTTCCATACCCCTGTGGATCATTTATTATTTTATGCTCAAATCATTAGGTATTGATTTATAATTTATGATTTATGTTTATCTGTATTTTTTCCTTATGTTTTTTATGCACCATGATTATGTTCTCATATACACATTCCCATATTATGATCACTTATGATATTTTATTGTTATCTCTATTACTTACACTTATTGATCATTTAAGATCACCCTTTCTTATGTTTCCATTACCTATGTTATGAAGAATAATGTTATTATGATATGTATTTAATGCTACTATATGTGAAGATTATTTGTGGTAGATGTTGTATAATGGTATTAAAGTAAGTTGATTGTGTTTCTACTCTCCATGAAACTAAACCTATTGGTTCTGGGGTATGAATTATTCTGAGATATAAGTAATATTTATGTAAAATGATATAATATGTATGTTTTTTTCTTGTTTAACCCCAATTAATATCAATTGAGGTTTAGTTATTTTTAGGTATTAAGTTAGTAAGAGTTTTAAGATTTAACCTAAAACAAGCTATGATAAATCAATAGTGATATATGATGAACCTAGTATTTCATTGGTTGAATTAAATGTGTCATAATTTTGGACATATTATGACTGATTCTCTTTATCATTTGATTTTATACCATGATTATTGTTGTTTGATACTCACACTAAACCTTTTGATTACTATTGATGGATATTCCTAAGTAGAACCAAGTAAACAATGAGTGTGATGGATAATGCAATGACTATTTTAATGAGAAACCAAATGGGATAGGAGATAGAGTAAAAAATATCATGTCTAGGATCACCCAACTCTCTAAATCTATGAATAATAACATGATTCATGATAAACTCGAAAATGATCCATGGAATTAAAAACTCTCTATTGATTCTTTAATTTGTAGATTTACACCTTTTTATTGGTCTTTTAATTCACTGATTCCCAAGAAGTAGATCAAAACAATAGAAAATATATTTTCTATTATCCAATACCATGAGAATGAAAAGGTTATTTTAGTTGTTTATCATTTGGAAGGTGAAGTTGATCAATGGTGTACTATTATCATGAACACAAAGAAATAGGAATAAATTGACAACATTGAATGGGATGAATTTAATAATATATTTTTCTCTAATTATTTTCTATAAAGTATTCTCACCAAAATAGAGTGATTATTCCTATAACTAAAAAAGGAGGATGAATCCATTTGTAACAATGAAGTAAATTTTATGAAGCCTGAAAATTGTGGTTCTAGTTTTGTAATTGACCTTTAATGAAAAATTAAACATTTATTTAATGGATTAAAACTAAGTTTATAAAATCTATTGACTATAATGTATATTTATTTGTATAAATAAATTGTTTAATGTGCTCTCAATGTTAAAATGGAAATTGGATAATCCAATTATTATTTTTTTATGTGGGATAAAAATAGAAAAATTGAGTTTCATAGAAAATTTAATGATAAAACTCATAGAGGAAAGAAGATTCATCTTCCTACATGTCAGTGTTGTGGGAAGAATCATGAGGTGAACTATCTAAATAGAACACATAAATTATTAAAGTGTGTGAGAGACGGTTATTAAGAACTTTTATGATAAAGGGATATGGATATTTAAAAAAAGATTAACCTAAATCACCACCCATACTACTATGCTTCAATTATAAGGATTATAGACATTAAAAAATCATGTACACTGAACTGAGGGTTAATGGGGATAATTGTTTTTAACAACCTCCAAAGCTAATGTATAAAGGAAAATCCTATTCAATCACAACTATTGAAGTGGGTCACAAAAATCTAGTGGTGAAAGGTATACTAATAATTCACTATAGAACTATTTTTTATTTGATTCTGGATATAACCACTATTTTTTATCTATAGAGTTTTCTAAGAGAATAAAATCATTTCCCCAATTGCTAAATATTGAATTATTGGTGAAATACTAGTTTAATGATTATTGTATACCATGTATATAACTCCTATCTACTATAATTTTGTGTAAAATTTCTATTATAAAATATTATCATTCTCAATTTAGTTGAATTTGAGTTTTTAGAATGGGTTATCTATCTCTATATAGATTCCATATCAATTTCATTGGTACAAAATCCACATTTCATATGCTAAATTATCCTATGATCATTTATCATTTGAATTATAACCATGAACTCCATATTAAAATCACTTCAATTAATGGGTATTAATACCCATTTATGAGGGGTATTTAGCTCAAATAGTTGGGGGAAACATGATATTGATGATATGCCTATTGTGTGGGAATATATTAATGTTTTTCTTAAAGAGTCACCTATTCTCCCCATAGATGATGAGGCTGAGTTTTCCATAGAACTCATACTTAGTGCTATGCTTGTATTGAAGAATACTTATAGAATGAACCCAATTATATTTGAGGGATTGATGAATCAACTCTAAGAGAACCAAGATGAGGGATTTATACACCCAAGCAATTCACCATAGGGTGCACTAGTTTTCATAAGATGAAAGATGGATCAACGAATCTCTGCATTTATTATCATAAAATTAATGAAATCACAATAAAAAAATATATCCTCTATCCCATATTGATGAATTATTAGATAATATGTGAGGTTATTAATACTTCTTAAATATTTAACATCAATATAGGTATCATCAATTAAGTGTGAAAAGAGAGGATGTTCCCAAGATAGACTTTCATAAAATAAACAAGAACTATAAATTCATATTGACTCCATTAAAACTAACCAATTATCATGTAAGACTATTGGATTTGATTAATATTTTATTTAGAGATTACTTAAATCTATTTTTGTTAGTCTTAAAAGTTGATATTATCATATATTATCAGAGAAATTAATATCATGACGATCATTTTAGGATTGTGCTATAGACCTTGGTAAATGAGAAAATATTTGAAAAAAATTTCATGTGTGAATTCTAGTTATAGAAAGTATCATTATTGGGTTATGTAATCACAATAGAGGGTATATTTTTGGATCCCTAAAAGATAGAGGTGGTTGAGAAATGGACCAGACCAACCACTATAACAGAGATCAATAGTTTTGTTTTATAGGATGAATATTGTCAATACTTTGTGATAAATTTCTCTTGACTTCAAAATCAACTAATAAAGTTAACCTTGAAGGGAGTATTATTCCATTAATATTTTGAATATGAATAATATTTTATGGATCTCAAGAGAAGGTTGGTCACTGCACCTATACTAAAAAACTTGTAGTTGAGAATGGTTTATAATATATAGTGATGCATGAAAGAAGGGATTAAGATGTATTCTTTTGAAAAATGAATTAGTGGTAGATTATAAATTACAACATTTAAAAATTCATTATAAAATTACATGATCTATAATTTGGAGATAGAATTGGTAATATTTGAAATAAAATATAGAGTAATTATCTATATGGTGAAAAAATTTGAATTATATATGGATCAAGGGATCTTAAAAAACACATTCCCACATATAGAGTTGAATATGCACTACGGAAGATGATTAAAGATAATAAACAACTATTATTTCTCAATAAATTACCTCTCTATAAAGAAAAACAATGTAACTAAGGATATTAGTATGAAAGATCATGCTACCTTATCTATTATAAGGATTAAAGGAGACCCAATACTCATCGATTTGAAAATTATGGACCATTAAATCATATGGGAACTGGAGAAATATTATCTTTCCCAAACGTATTCTTATCTATAAATATATATCAAGATCAAAGAGGTATAAAATTTGTATATGGAGCTATATAAGTATATAGGAAATTTTTTGGAGTTAAATGTTGATAGAAATATTTTAATAAGTTTTTGAAATTAGATATGCATCCCATTTATACCATAATTGAAGATGTTATTAGATGATGCACATTTCTCATCCTTATCTCTTCACCTAGGGAGGATAAATATTTATAGTTATATTAAGCAAAACTTATGGTGGGACAATATGAAAATAGATATTTGAATGTATATATCTTGATTCTTGGCATGCCAACATGATAAGGTTGAATAACATAAGTCTAAGGGGATGATCCAACCATTTCCCATACCTGTATAAAAACGGGACAACAAAACCATGGATTTCTTTTTATTTATTCCTAAGATATATAATGTCCATAATTACATTTTAAATGTGGTTTATAGACTTAAAAAATTATATCATTTAATTTATATTTGAGAATAATTCTCACTTGGTCAACTTTCCAAGATAAATATAAATGAAGTAGTAAGGTTGTAAGGGGTACCACTCTCAGTTGTATTCGATCAAGATCTTAGGACTACCTCAATGTTATGGTTAAGTCTTTAGTAAGAACTAGAGACAAAGATGATCTTCATCAATAATCATTATCATCAGACTACTTTTTAATCTAAAAGGACCATTTAAACACTATAAGATATGTTGATATCATATTCAATTGATTTTAAAGTATATTTGGATCAACAACTTCCTTTGGAAGAGTTATCATATAAAAATAGTTTTCATTCTATCCCTCAAAATGGAACCATTTTTGGATATTTATAATAATTGGTGTAAAACACAAAAATGTTGTGATAATGTTGGAGAGTATAAAATACTAGGACTATATCTTGAATAAGAGACAACATATGAAATTAAAAGCATTCAATGTCACATTACAACAACATAAAGTAGATTAAAAATCTATAATGATAATCATTGATGATATTTTGAGTTTGAAGTTTGAGAAAATTTATTCATTTTAATATCACCAATAAAGAGAGTTATGAGATTTAGTAAAAATGGAATGTATAGCCCTATATACATTGGCCCATTCAAAATCCTTGATTATGTGGGGACATTAGGTTATTGTAATAAAATTACACCTAACCTACACCAATTTCATGATGTGCTACTTATATCTCTTTTAAATAAGTAAATATCTAATCCATAACTGGTTATGAACTTAGAGGTACAATAACTAGAACATGACCTCTCTTATGAGGAAAAATTGGTATAATATTTGATTATAGAGATAATGTACTGTGAAACAAGACTACTCACTTAGTTAAAGTTCTATGAAGGAATAATAAGTTTTAAAAAGTAACATGGAAACCTAAAGATATATTGAGGTAGAAGTACCATCATTTTTTTCATCAGATTTATGAACTTTTGAGGGAATAATTCATTTAAGGGGGTTAGATGGTAACACCCAAATATTTTACTATGTATTTTTTACTTTAAATAAAGAATTTGTTAAATAACTTGTTTCACATGAAACACTAACCTAAAATATATTTCAATAAATTTTATTGATAGAAAATAATACAATTCAAAATAAAAATTAACACATTAAAAGAATACATTATGATATATCATTAGTAAAATTACTGTAGGAATAAAACCACATGTAAATAAAAATACCATCAACATAAAATTTTTATCCTTGTGGTTTTATATAAGAATCATAACCGATATTGAAACTATAAAAATAAGTAAAAAAATAAAAAATATAATAGACATGTTGATAGAATAGTAAATGAATATGATTGATTATTTTAGTGATGTAAGTAATGCTATATATATAAATGGAATTTGACCATTATATAAATGGATTTTATAAATACAACCATTGGAAATATAGGCATTGAATATATAGTCATTAGGTATGGATATATCCAATAGGTATATTGAATTTGTGTAATTGTTAGTAAAAAATTTAAAATAATATAATTCAAAAAAAAAAAAAAATCTGGATTGAAATAAAAATATTATATTTAATTAAAAATATTTATTATAAAAAAATATTTTTATATATTACAAATTATTACTATTATCATTAAGAAATAATTTTATATATTTATAAAATTATAATAAGGATTATAATATATATTTATTGGTAAAATTAAATGTTTTTGAGGTAAATAACTAATTTTAAGAAAATGTGAATAAAATCATTAAATCTAAAAAAGGTGGTATTTTTTAAGAATTATTTTAAAAGAATTATGTATTTTTATCTTACTAAATTAAATTTATCAATTTTTAAGGATAAATATAAGTGTATTTTTTAATTTATAAATAAATATATTAATATATAGTAATTTTTATGAAATAATATTAAGAACACTTAATGTTTGAAAAAATCATTGTTATAAAAATATTTTTTTCTATATATATATCATCTTTTAAATTAACAGTTAAATTTATCATAATTAGAAATTGAATTAGATTAAATGGATTTACAAATTTTTATCCAAATTTTGAAGTTATGTAATAAGTTTAATTTCATTTTTAGGCTTAAAATGAAGTTGCTAAGATAAAAATTGAGTTACCAAAGTAAAGGTAAAATGAGGAGAAAGGGTTAAACTAAAGGGAAAAGACAAAGAATTTCACGAAATATTATCTATAAATAGTATAGATGATGAGATTACTAAAATATATCCATTATTTTACCAATTTTATCCACTTTCCTTTTGAAATTAAAATCTTATGCATTAAATGATGAATATTTGTAGAAATTCCACACAAAAATCATATACAAAATAACCCCTCTTATACCAATCCCAAATCACTCTTTTCCTTCAATTATCTCCTGGATATATAAAGTTTTTCCTATAAAATATTCTTCTTATAATTTTTTTATCTTATGGTTATAAGAATCAATCCTACATCCTTCCTTATGAAGGAACACATATCGAGAAGGAGATAATTCTTCAAAGTTTGTACCGAGTTCTTCACCATTTTTTTCAATGTCATTTTCATCAACACTATTTATTAACATAATTATCCACTAAAATGATATTTTATTAACATAATTATTCTTATATTAAATTTATATTATTATATAAGTTTAAACTCTAAATCATTCATTAGTATAACATGTTATTGTTTTGGTCTGTTCAACTACTTATATGAACGATGTTATACCAACATAATCATTTTCACAATGTCTAAGTATCAAGACATTAATAAATTTAATATATGACATTAAGGAGTAATATTTTTCTTGAATATGGTTTTTAAGGATGGAAAAAATGAATAAACATTATAAAGGAACTCATGTTTATCGATAAATTACTCAAAACAAGTTCATCATAGATTCCATTCCCACAAACCATACCCATATCTTCCTTAAAATGAAAATGGGACTAAATAAATTATTGAGAAAAAGTGATTCCAATACCTTAGATAATATAGTAATAATTATATTGGTATCAAATAATGAGGATCAATATAAATATTGTGAAACTTGTATTAGATAATCAATATTAATAAAATATTATGATCAAAATAAATAATAAAAAACTAATATATGAATAAATAGTGATTATAATTGAAGTGTATAATTTTTAGTAGATATTAATAAGGTTATAAATCAAATTATTAGTATGGTTATGATTTTTATGTAGGAGGTTAAAGTGCTTTAATTGAAGTCAAGAATAAAGGTAAGAGCTTTTTATACAATTTTACTTTGAATTCAAGATAGTTTATAACTAAATTACCATTTGGGAAAATTGAATGTTATTTATATATAAAACTAAAAATATATTTGTTACTTTATTTAATTTCACGTTTTTAATTTCTTCTTACCATTTATACTCTTTTTAGTATATAATTCAACTAATTTTTTTCTTGTAAATGGAACTGACCTTATCTCTTTTTTCGGTGCGGTAACTTTTTCCACATTTTTCATATTATTTATTTTTTTATTTATTCCCTCATATATACTTAAATATTTTTTATGTTAATTTAATATTTTCTTTTACTTTATATACACATTTTTAAGAGTAATATTTTTAATTTTTTCACATAATTCATTTTCTGTTGATTTTACTTTATTTGCATTAGTTTGAAAGGAATCATTATTTTTAATTCTTTGCACAAAAACAAAATTTCTCACCATTATAATTGTTGTTATTAATGGGGAATAATTTCTATGATTTAAGGGTTTTTTAAAGTAATTATTATTCTCCTTTTTTATAAAATAGTTTCTTATAAACAAATTTTTAAAAATGAAATGTGTACTTTTTCTTATTTTTCAAAGATTTTTTTTAATGTTAATATAATGTTTTTTTCATCTATTTTAATATCCATTAATTATTATTATAAACCATTTGGAATATTACTTAATGATATCATCCATATTATTCCTCTAGTGGGATTATGGTCATGTTTTTTTAGGAAATCATTATGGAACCCTTTTATTTCCCTTGGGTAAATTATGATACAAACAATTTATGAATTTTTTCAAGTTCTTATAGAACAGACATTTATTATTTATCATTATACAATGTTTGGGTACATTATATCCCTATAATGCATTGGTAAATGTTATATTTCCCATGATATCAGGATGGGATAGGGGTGGTTAGCTTAATTTCAAATTGTTATGGGATATGGGCGGTTAGCCCAAGTCTACTATATTATGGGAATGTGGTTAGCCTAATAAATTATGAAATGAATGAATTAGTGGTATTCCTTGAAATATGTTTTCACCCATATGATTAAGTTTTTGAAAAAGTATTATATCATAAAATGTACTCAAGCCAGGATATCTCATATTTGTTTATGTACAAGTCTACACCCCCACGACTCTTGTTTTTTGTTATGGTCAAATAATTTTTTATTAATTCATAATTCATGATCCATATTTATTTGGGTATTATTTACTTACATAATATTTATGCACCATTATGATGTTCTCATACCCACATGATCATCTTATGCACACTTTTAATGATTGACTATTATCTCTCATGCCTACCCTTACTAAGCATCTATGCTCACCCTATCTAATGTTTCCATTCCCCATATTTTGAGGAATAATATTATATATGATATTTATATAGGGGTAATATATGGGAATATTAATTGTGTAAGATTTTGAAGAATGATTTTAATATTTTTTGATTATATATCTTGTCTCCAAATATGCTAAACTTATAGGTTACGGGGAGTGGATTATGTTGATATATAAGGAATATTCATGTAAAATTATGTAATATGTTTATATTTTGTTATTGGGTCATGTCAAGGAGTATTCATGGAGATGTTTACATGCACCTAAAACCCTAATCTCACTACATTGGTTATAATTTTTGGGCAGACCCTTTGACCCTCCTTATTTATAACCTTTATGAATTGAAATCTTGCTACTCTCAAACACTTATGTAATGAACTAGTCCTATAAGAACTAATTTATTTAAAATATATGAACATATAATAATGATACATCAATAATTTGGTATCTATTTTTTAAACCTTCTTCTTATTGTAATTTTTTTAAAAACTTTGAGTGAGAAGTCTCCTAGAACACCTTCGTCTTCTAGTGAGAGACTGAAATTCTTCTTCCTTTACATCCCATGTATAGAAATATATTCCTCTCTTTTTTCATATAAAAAATCATAGATGTGTCAATGATAGTATCTATTTTATCTTTATCCCATATTATGACATTTTAATTAAAATTCATGTTAAAAATTATTACATATTTCAAAGATATATTCCCTCCTTTTAATCTCAGTCAAGAAATATTTTTCATTTAATCTCCCCTGTTTTTTTTCAAATAATACATGGTCATTATTCTCTAAAAAATACATATCATTACTTTTTATTGGGTTAAAAATAATATATTTTTATAGATAATTTCCCCATTCATGTTATCATGGGGTGTATTTTTCTATGTCTTAGAATTATTTTTAACTCCATATAATATGTATTTGAATTTTTTAATTAACATGTAGCATGATCATCCTTATATTTGTATTTTTTATTCTTTTATAGTTGATTGAATTTTCAATAATATTTTATGATTTATAAAACACCTTTAAGACACTTTGGTTTATTCTTAAATGAAAAATTATAATGGAATAAACCTTATAAATTTTTCGTTCACTTCTAGTAAATTGTCAATTATTAAAAACAAGATAAAACATATATAGTCTTCTTTTAACCTTAAGAATTCATGAAATAAAACTTATAATGTTTTCATGACCCATATTTGGTTTGGTAATTAAATTAATGAAGTTCCCATTAAACATACAAAGTCTTGGAATCAACCTTTTAAAGATCCCATCAACTTTATGAATTCTAGGTATAACACCTATGAAGTTCCCATCAACCTTATGACATTTGGGAATAAACCATTTGATTTTAACTATTTTCTAAAATAAACCTTACATTTATATGGAGTTCTACTTACATTTTCCACAAAATTAACATTATGCACACAGGGTAACTTGCATGTCTTTTCCATTTTTCCAGAGTGAACTATAAAAAGTTCAGTCTTCAACCTTTTTATGATTTCCTTTAAAAAAATATAGAAACCTTCACTACATGAAATTTTACCAGGACACTCTATAATTAATCCAAAACACTTCTAGACTTCACATTAAAAGTTACTCTTATATTACGAGTTATTTTGGACATTTCATCACAAATTTTTTCAACAAAAACAACTTAAAATCACTTTTAATGATATTTTATATAATAACATACCATTTTAGGTTTGTTGACAATTACAAAATAGATTGAACACTTCTCTATTTAAAAAATTATAAATAACTGGATCTTAAAAAAAATTAAATATATGAATCTTACCTTTAAGGATTTTATCAATGGTTAAAAAAACTAAATCTAATCCCACTTGAGTTAAGATCAATGTGGGAAAAAATATTAAAATGAAAATATCACCATTAAAACAATAATTTTTGATTTATGCTATTTAACTTCATCAGAAACCTTCTCTCCTTGATTAAAAAATTATACCCATTCCCATGATTAAAATTAATTGAACATGATTCCTCCTCCTTTTTTAATAAAAAAATTCCTAACTCAATTTATTTTAAAATATGCTTCTAGGATTACTTCTCCCCTTAACACATGAACAAACTCACCCCATTTTCCAACAAACCTTTCGAGAACTTCTATTAAAGTTAATAAGAGATATTAATAAATCTAAACATTAAATACATGTGATATTTACAATTATTTTCTATAAATAAAAAATTTCTTAGGGGAGTGGGGATCACTTTCCCAACCCATATAGTTAGAGGGAGTTGGTTGGACTCCAAGAGCCAATCAATTTCATTCAATATATTCATTGGGTAGTGCTTTTTTCAAAATATCCACAACTTGTTTTTATGTGGAAACTTAATCCAAATTCACCAGAACCTGATCAATTATCTCATTTATGATGTTATAATTTATCTTAATGTGATTTTTCTATAAATGTTAGATGGAATTTTTTGGGGATTAATAAAATTTTAATTATCACACACAATAATAGTAGAATATTTTACATTAACTTAGATATAATCAATTTATTATTTCTTATATATCAACCAAGTACATGATTGAGTGGAAACTATGTATCATATAATGTGGGGATAAATGAAATAGAGTCATGATTCTTACTCAACCATGAAATATAGTAACTTTTAAGGTAATAATCACCACTTAATATTGACTTCTAATCATCAGATGAACTTTACCAATCTACATTTGTGTATCCAATCAACTCCTACTATAATGTTTTGTTGTAAATCATCCTATAGTACACTATATAATTAAAATATCTAAGTATCCTCTTCAAATATATAATATTTATCTTCTTAGTAAAACATTGGTATTGTGAAGATTAGCATGTAGAAAACACTATATTTGGTTATGTTATAATAAAGTATAATAGAATTGAAATTATTTTTCTATAATCCATGATATTAACCAATTTTCCAACATCATCTCTTCAAAATTTAATCCAAGTAACCAAAAATTCTTTCAATTTCCTAGAATCATATATTTTGAATACCTTGATCACTTCTTTTTTATATTTTTTTTGAGTAATAAATGTTCAATTTACTTGTTGAGTCACCTATAATCAAAGGAAAATTTTTATCTTTCCCATTATAGAATTCTCAAATTTACACCACATATATTCTAAAAATACATTTTATTTTGAACAATTTGATCCTCAATAAAGGATGTTATCTACATATATGGGAACCAATATCATTTTATCATTTTCTATCTTGATTTAATGGTTTTGATAAACTCCACCTCTTTGTAATATAATATTTCTTAAATATTGATCAAGATTATAAATCCAAGATCTTTTCACTTACTTTATTCCATAAAATATATTCTTAAATTTAGACACCTTGTTTTTGTATTTATCTATAAGAAATAAATTTGGTTTCTCAATTTATACCTCCTCCTAAATAACTCCAATAATTAATTACAATTTTAAATCTATTTGGTATACTTTGAATCCCCTTTTCACTAAAATTTCCAAAAATGTTGAAAGGTTTTTAACTAGTAAACAAGGGAAAATGTCTCATCTATATTATTAATTTAAATTTATGAATATACCTTTCACACCATCCTTGATTTTTTCTGATTAACCTTTCCTTATTCATTCATTTAATTCCAAAACACAAATTTGGTTCCACGGACATTATTATTTTCTATCCATGAAATAATTTCCCATGATTGATTATTTTATATTGGGTCAAGCACTTCATGCATTTCCTAAACTGAATCCTCACATTTATGAGGATCTTCAAAAATTTAAGACTATACTTGAGATATAAGAGATGGATATTGTCGATCCTCCATCCATTAATCTTGAACTTGAGCTATATGTTCGCCAACTATATCATTATAACTGATTTAAATTTTTATAATTCTATTATTTTACATGAATAATCCTATTTAATTTTACTTAATATCAATTTATTATTCTATGTATTATATATTCCCACGATCTCCCCTCGAGTTTCACATCTCAATATCACTTTATTCCCCAATTTCCTCATTCATTTTCTACAAAATCCACTCACATGTTTAAAAAATTTTCTCATGTTATACAATAACTATATCTTATATCTCAATAAATTTCTCTCTTTTTTTTCTCATACCACATATTTTATGAGGTATTATATTCATTCAAATATATATAATTTCTATTTGATAGATATACTAATATAAGAACATCTTCATTCTAATAATTCATTGGGAGATTCTTTTCTGTTGGCATTGTGTGAGACATTTGTTGATAATTCAGTTTCTCTTGTCAATAACTCTATTTTTTTGAGGAATACTCACTACTACGACTCAATGACATATCCCATGTTTCCATAGATTTTATTACACATAAATAATATAAAATTTCATACCATTATTGGTTTGGAACTAATAAATTTTTTATAATAAGAATATTATCTACTAACCTTTGATAATGTGTATTAGATTTGTATTCTTCAGATTTGTGGGTAAAAACCAAAATCCTCGACATCCCTCTATATTCATAAAAAATAAACCATACTAAATTTTTATATTTATGTATTTACGTATGATATGACCTCACACATCAACATGCACCAACTATAGTTTTATTTCTTCTCTTCTAGCTTATATGAATTCTAAAAAATATTCCTCTTTTGGAAAGTATCTCACCATGAGTGAAGTAATTTTAGATTTTAGAGATGCCACAATATCTTTCACTTTTCAACAAGTTATAAAAGGTATTTTCACATAAGTCTCCATGACCCTTATTATACAAATAAATTTATTCATCCTTAGACTAAAAATACCTATATCCTTCTTTATTAATAATATAATAATTTCCTTTAGTGATCCAACCATAAAAAATTACAATACTATATTTTCAATTAATTATTAAAGTTTTATTTTTTGAAATATACCACATTCACCAAGTCACATAATTGGTTTACACATACTATGTTATAAATAAAATATTCATCCATCAATACATTTGTGCATCTCTAGTATTTTATTCATATTATAGAAATCTCAAAAAAATAATATTCAACCATTAATTATTATACAATTGAACAAAACTATAATTGTATTATTTTATATTAATTACAAGATGTTTATTATAATTATATGGGAAGTAAAACCACTATCCCGAATCCATGTTCTAGCTCTATTAATCACTCTGAAGGAAATTGCAGTGGCATCCTCCTCATCTCTTCCTTTATTCACCCATGTTCCTTTTCCCCTTATACTGGTGAATATTGTGACTGCTCCATATTTATCTCAATGAAAGCATGATAATATTATATGAATGTGACTCGATGATATGTTTTCAACTCATTTTATGAATCTTCTAGGTACTATGATTTCCTTTTTAGAGCACGATTTGATACATCCCTTTTACCTTTAATAAGTAATTTCTAGATTTATTTCTAAAACCTTCACAATAAAAATAATATACATTAAAAATATACTTACCATAGGAAAATATTCTCATATATTTTTTGTTTTTATTAAGATATAAAATAAATTTTTACAGTATAAGACATATATTGTGTGTTCCCTGTCATTTCACAAGAATTACACCTGATATGTGGTTCATTTTATGTGTTTTTTTCTTTAACTATAGATTTCTAAATATATTTTTATTTATAAAACTCAACCTTCTTTTGGGGAGTGGGTGATTGTGATTTGAAATTAAAAACTAATGATTTTTTTCATGATGAAACCCTCTAATGGATTTGGATTTATTCTTTAATCACTTCATGTATGTAAAAGTGACTATTTTTTTGGTTTCTACCCCAATCTCATCCTTAGCTTCTTTAGTGGTTGGTATACCTGAACTTCCTAAAGTCACATCAAGAGTTAGAAGTCCCACTTGATCGTTAGGAGTATATTTCATCATAATAACTTGCCTTTTTAGTTACTCAATTATTTTTTCTAAATATTTCATTATGGTTTTTAGGACATAAATAATCCATGCCCATTATTTAAATTTGGGCATAAGCTTTTAAACTTTCAAAATTTCTATATTTCAGCCCCTTAATTTTATCTTTAAAATAAGAATTTTAATTTTATTATTGATATATATGTATATTTTTCCATCAAAAACCACTCCATTATCTTTATTTGTTTTGGAGCTATAAATATAAATTTATTTAAGAGTAAACTCAAGTTTATCTTTGTGGTTAACTCTTCTCTCAATTCCAACACCTTCACCACTGCTGAATACTTCTCTTGGACAATCTATAGTAGCCATAAGAAGTTATTTGATGAGATAATTTCAATCCTCAATCTCATATATTTTTATTTATTTTGATTTTTCATTTTTTATGAGAGACGTTTATTCATTTTTGAAATTTTTTTATGGTCTCCACTTTCTCTTATCACATTTAAAAATATTATTCACTGGTTCTTCATCTTCCTCATTAACTCAAAATTTCTTTGGTATACTTACTACAAGATGTATTAATTTTAAAAAACTAAATCAGTCAAGTTAAATATTTCATTTTAATTTTCATTTTCTAATTTTTATATTTTAGGAAATAAAAGGCATAATTTCATAAAATTCTTTATACTTAGGATTATCTCTCAATTAGAGTTACTTTATTTCCTTTAATGCCACTACCTAAGAATTTTATTTTGTTAAAGACTGATTTACATTTTTTTTAATTTCATAAGATACATGAGAACTATGTATGCTATCTATATTCACCTATTTTTAATCCCTTTCCTTTAATATTGATACCTCTATGTTGAATCACGGTGGTTATATTATCAGTATTCATTTTACTATTTTAATAACTTCAAGGATCTCTCCAAATCTATCCATATATTCAAAAATAATATTCACCTAATCAAATAATATACCATCTCATTTAGGATCATTCTCAAGTCTTCATACTTATTCAAAAATATCCGTAACTTTGTCTACCAAACCTTATAATCACCTTCAAAAATGTTAAACATATTTTCCCACAGGGAATATAAATTTTTACATGACATAAAATTTTTGTAATTGGGGTTGGAAAAATCTCCCCATTATGCATAAATAAAGTTAGTGTTATCATCCATGTCATTTTGGTCTATATTTTATGGGGATAGAATTTCTTTTCTAACTAAAATCCCATGTATAGCTACCAAGTACACATTAATTTCTAATGATTTGAAGTAGTGCTGCATTTATTTTTTCTATAACTAGAAATTATTTTCATAAAAAACATGAATTTATTTATGATTGAAAGTTTCTACCATTGATTATAAAAGAGATAAATATCCATCAATAACGTTTTCTATGATACTAATTATTGGTCCTAAATAAGGTTAATTCCATGAGGGAGGTGGGGGGGGGGTCAATTTGGGTATGTCGATTTTTAAATTAACAATTTCAAAAAAACTTGTCCCACTTTTATTAGGTAATCTCCTCTATATATATCTCACACAAATGATATTAAGTATTAAAAACAAAAAAGTAGATACCTAATTATTTTTCATTATTTTCACCCAAATGGGATAATTCTAGGAGAGTGTATGGTGATGTGCCTATACACCTAAAATACTATGCTCAATACTTTGGTTTCAATTTTGGGGTGGACAAACTATCCTTACTGGTTTAAAACCTTCATTAAAAAAATACCACTACTCTAAAAAAGTTAGGTAAAACACTAATACTCTTATAACTAATTGATTTAACCTCTAAGAATAGAAAATAACACTACTAAAAGGGTGGTTTATTGATTTTCTGAAACTTCTTTTACTTGAAGAACATCACAAAAACATCGATAGAGAAGTATCTTGGAAAACCTTCTTCTTCATGTTGTAATTTACAATTCAAGCCTATAATTATACATACTTTACATAAAATGTCTAGAAATACCTTCCTCTCTTCACTCTTATCTTAATTCATAGATGTGTCGATAATCCCATCTATTTTCTCTTACTCTCCTCTTATTATATTTTGATAAAATATTCGTGTGAAAAATTATTCCTCATTTTGAATAAAGAAACCCTACTTTTAATATTAATCATGAGGTATTTTTGATTTAATATACCATGATTTTATAACCTATATTCTGTGGTATTTCCTCTCCCTAAAAATCCATATCTTTCCTTTTGATTAGGTTATAAATCATATATTTTAATTCATAATTTCCCCATTCATATATGCATGTGGAACATAATTTTAAGTCATGAAAATATTTTTATATTACAAAATATACATTTAAAATTTCTAATATACTAATAGCATGATCCTATTTAATATTTGGATTTGTTTTCTCCTCATTTACTACATCAAGTTATTAATCATATTTTTTTGATTAATTAAACACTTTTATGATTATTTGGTCAATTATTCATTTAAAAATGATAAGGGAATATACCTTATGATTTTTTATTAAACTACCTATTGTCTATAAATTTGTACAAAGGAGATGAACCTTCTAAAGTCTCATTTTAACCATAAAATGTTATGAAATAAAGCTTATGATGTTCCCATCAACCATAAGATGTCGAGGAATGGAACTTATGAAGTTACCATCAAACCTACGATGCCTAGGAATTAATATTATTAAGTTACCATCAACTAAGAAATGTTTGGGTATCAAAATTACAATGTTTCTATTTACCTTAAGATTATTTATAATCACCTAGAAAAGATATATTATGACATAAAATGAACCTTACACACACATGGAGTCTTACTTACCTTTTTCATAAATTGACCATTATTCACACGTGGTGACTTCCATGCCTTTTCTATTTTTCAAGAGTGAACCTTTTGAAATTTAGTCTTTAACATTATGAAGATTACTCTACTAAAATACTAAATTTTTAACTATATAAAATTCGACCAATGCACTACATAATTACTATATAATTTGTAAATACTTCACATTATGAGTTTTTTACTCTCCCGGTAATCTATTTTGGATATTAATTTACTAAAAATATCATCCCATGCTACTTAAAAGCACTCATAAGGGAATTTTTTTCCAATAACTTCCATCAAAATCAATGAAATAACATTGCCTTTGTATATGATATTATTGAAATTCCTTTTGTAATACAAATAAATCATTCAATAAATTTTATAACTAGGAAAAATTACATTTTCAACTGTAACATATTGACCTAGATCACTCAGAATGGTAACCAGATGGAGGGAACCATGTGACCTCAGGTGTGTTTCCCTATATTGCAATGGCTGATGGATAATATTAAGGGTTTAAGGAGGCACCATGGGGATAATATACCCCATGTATTAGTGTGCATATTAATATAAAAAATAATAAAACATCTATAAAAAAGTAAATAATCAGAGCATGAAATAATGAATAAACATCCAATAATAGTAATATGAGATGCAATGATATACATATAGTCATACAAACTCAACTACCCACTAGGATGTTCACATATAAAAAATATACAAAAGAAAATTTTTAAACAAAAAAAAATTACAGGAGGCTACACTAATATCCCAAATCCTCACCTCATCCCAAAATCCAAATCCAATCTAAGATACTCCATATCGATCATAAAATCCTAGGCCTCAACCCAACATTAACCTGTAACAATTCGGGGATTCTTGGGTAACCAAGTAGAATAACCACCTGAGTTGGGTGAGAGTACAAAACTCACTAGGGAACCACCAATGCGTTATTATAAATAAACACTAATTAAAATATATTTACATGTGACATGCTATGAAAAAGTAATTTTTTTTTGTAAATAAATAAGTAAATACACAAACCTTACCTACTTCGGCCCGATTTCAGAATATTTCTGAGCACATCACAGTGACTGTTCCTTCCACAACATCACAACAACTAAAGGGGTGTATGAATATAACCTTCTATAAGACAAAAATCCACTGTCGATCCTTAGGTATATGACCTAAATTAACCATTCCCATTTGTATTAGTTTTGTGGTGTCTCTGAGAACACCACGACGACTATTCCTAGAAATATAAAAGATCCAGGTCTCCATGGTATGTTGATAAGAATCATGGACATCTCCAATAAGAGTTTTATTTTCCATGTCATATGACCAAAAGTAACATGAACCTCCCCTACAAGAGTTTTATCATCCAATTAATAGTCCTAAAAGTTACCTGGAACTCCCCCATGAGAGTTTTCTCAAATTGTAGTGACATAGACCACCCTTATGGGTGTTTTCATTGGAAGTAACCAAGACCTACCCAAGGGTGTTTTTCATATATAATAAAAGAGCATACCCAATAGTTTCTTCTATTTCATAACCCAAGCTTCCAAGATGGAATATACCATATCACATCATAAATAAAAGAAAGAATAAGGGTTAATAAAATAACTAATCTATCCATCACTATCCACATCCCAAGAACACCTTCTCACTAGGGTCAATATATCTCTAGAAAACCCAATAGGTCCCCTAAGTCACCAAAAAAGTTAGGGAACCCCACTTGAGGTATTTGGTCTTGAACATGTCTCAGACCATCATCTATCTCTCAGAGGTCATAACCCTCCTTGGAAATTAAATACAAATACATGGTTTTAAAAACCTCATATGGTACGCCATACTGGAAATAGTTTAGGGAGATAACTAAAGGACCATCTCAAAGTCATAGGGGTCTTTATAGGTTAGTATGCTTATTCAACCCAATTACATCCTTCCAAACACTTCAATGGTGTCTTAAGTGTCATGATACAAAATTCTAGGGATAATTAATCCCAAGGGATCCTAATTATGCCTCACTAAGTCTTATCTATCCCATATAATTTGATTAATGAACATCAAGGGGTTTAATTATCAAGGAACACCAATAGTTCAATCCTCGTTCTTTTGAGATTGTGACATCAAGATAGCCTACCAGGTTTGTGGAGGCCCTAAAACTTCTGTCCTCTTATTCTCAGGTGATCATATATATTTAAAAATTTAATTTAATATAAAATAATTAAATTAAACTGGATAAATCCATTAACAAAAAAATATTTTTGACTTTGTGGAAAGACCACATAAACACATACATATAAATATTATGCATAAATCCATAGGGAAAGTATTGGGACTATATACCTCATCCAGAAGCTTTTCCAATTAAAAAAATATCCTAGAAGCTACTTTCAATCCTCGACCAAGCCTTGTAAAAGCCCGATATATCACTCAAGCATCCATCCCAATTAAAAATATCCAAACCAATTAGTTAGAACCAAAACAAAATTTAATCAAATAATTTATAATTTACTTCTAAATTATTAAACTCAACACAATTGATGGAACACCAATAAAATGGTCTCATTTCATCAAAACCGTGACCAACTATACACTAGTGGTCTATGCCCCATGTCTGACACCAACCTTGCTAAAATACCTATGAATTAGAACCCAAATCATATTTAATTTAATTAATTTTAATAAAAAATATAACAAAATTACAAATGGAAACATACCTCCATAAAATAACCAAATGAAAACATACTTATGAAACCTTAGGATTTTCTCTTCCTAGGTTAATCAGAATCCCCAAAAAGATCACCCGATTCAACCATAATTCGCTAGAATCCAAATCAAATACCTATCCAGAGGAAAAATAAAAATTTGAAGAATAGAAGGTTGGAATAATGGGAATCACTAGAGGGATGGACTTAGCTCATGTCACTAAAAAAATCCAAAGGACCCTACCCTTTTTCAATAAGAAAAAGAAGAGATGAAGGGGATCAGACCCTGGTTTATGTAAGCAAGTGAGCGGAAAAAATAGGGGGCTGAACCCATTTTAAGTTAGAGGGGAAAAGGCCCCACTCTAAGACCACCAGCTAGTTAGTGTCCACTTAAAGATTGCAAGTGACGTTTCCCAGGCCAATGGTGAGCTGGTGGCCATCCACCAACTGAGCGATGTCTACAGACTGTAGACTCGATTATCCTAAATTCTTTCGATGCTTTACCGCTACTCTCTAAATACCACTAACCATCCTTCAAGATTCATTACAAGTCAAAAATGATAATTTTAATAGGTTTAAACCCTTATAATTATACTCTGATCATTGGTCTAAAATCCTAACCCTTCAAATTCTTTCTATAATTTTTAACCTATACGGGCATGGGATCAT
The DNA here is from genome assembly GCA_963277665.1 of Viscum album. Taxonomy (NCBI): domain Eukaryota; kingdom Viridiplantae; phylum Streptophyta; class Magnoliopsida; order Santalales; family Viscaceae; genus Viscum; species Viscum album. The sequence continues at coordinate 831,299,292 of OY728120.1, forward strand.
ACATTGAAACTTTCATCAAATTTTCAAAAATTGATTCATTTGATTTTGATTAGGAAATAACGATAAAATACTCTGAAACTCTTTATTTTTGGATTATTTTTAGACCATAACTCATAAATAAAAATGAAGGAATTATTTTTAAGTATTATTTTTTAAATATGTTGACCATAGTTATCATAGATTTTCTTCTAAAATACTTTTATGTACTATTATATTATAACATCATTATTTTATTATCAACTAAAATTATTATTCTTTACTCATGTAGTATTTTTTGAGTTTATAAAGATATATATATCAATTCTGTAAAATATTATTTTCAAGATATTCCTCAAAATACAAATTTTTCTATTATAATCCATTACCATATCAGAACTTCTTGATAAAATATCTTATTCACTTATCAAAACTCTTTTATAGACCTTAAAGTTTTGTAGCACCTATTATTTACTAATTATAAACCAACATAATTTGTTTGAGTATAATCATCAAAAAAATTACGATGTTTCTTTCTCTCTATTAATTTATTTTAAACCTATAGACCAATAGATATCCTTTTTTTCAAGTCTAAGTGGACTATATATATTGATCACCCCCAATTTGTGTATTTTTTAACTATCTTAACTTTATGAACAACAACAAAAGAGTAAAACATACCATAGTATATCTTTATATTATTTATCTTGGTATCTTGATATAAAATTCTTCTCGTGTTCAGTGTTATATATCATTATCTTCTTTAATACTCAAAAAATAAAAATAATTTTCTTATTTTATTTGAAATAGTTTTAATTTTGTTTGATTCTATCTCATAAATCAGACTCTATATTTTAATATTCTTATTAAAAATTCATTTTTTAAAAATATCACTTAGTTTCCATAGTCTTATAATTTAGAGACACTCAATAAGTCATGTATAAACCTATAAATGATGAAAACATCTTTTAAAGTGAATTTTTTTCTCAAAAATTTAGTACTCTATATTCATTTGGATTTTAATGATATATAATTTCTAAATAAAGTGACACCTTAGACTTAATTATCAATCTATTTCAATTTTTTTTTTATCAGTCATTATGGAAAGATACCACTATATATGAAACACGACTTTTCATATTTCAAGGATTTTTACATAGACTCAACTACCATCACTTGTTCTTGATCACTCAACATTTAAAAAAAATTAGTTCACACCTTGATGCAACTGCATTGTTAGAATAGTGAGAAAATAATTATAAGTATATCTTTATTGATCACATTTTTTGAAAATATTATTAAGAACATTATAAACATGTTTCACTTTCACCTCATAGTTTTTTGTTGTGTTAGTTTCTTATTTTTTCCAAGAGGTTGTCTCCCCATGATTGATTTCCACTTGTTTATTGAGATAATAAAATACTATACTAACACTTGTATAGTTTTTTTCCACACACACCATAGAAACAATATATACATTAAACTAAAAATCTTATCATCATCTGAAAACATGTTAAATTCTTTTTTTTCTTATTATCTTTTAACTAGTTGTGACATTTTCTAAATTTTCACAACTTTCTCATGGTTTTTTCTTTCCGTATCAATATATTTACCTATATGATGATAATTTTACAACTAATGCATCCATATTTGATTATTATTATGATTTTAAACACCCTAACTTGTTGAAATAATTTGCGAAGCATCATGATTTAAGGAAATTACTCAATTTTAACTGATATTATCTCCACTAAATTAATTTATTTAGATTCCTTGAGTGTATATAAGGTGTAATAATAACTATATTAGACTATAATAATGTTTTATTATGTAATTGGAAACATTTTACATTTTTTATAAATATACACTCAATGATTCATTACATTTTTCATAAACAGATTAAATTTTCTTTATGAATTTTTAAAATTAAAGAACCATAGCTTTGAGAGAATAAACTTCCTCATATCTCAAGACCAAAAGGGTTATTATTTCTTCCACATATTAATCCTCAAGGGATGAAATATTTGCATCATTTTCACTTAGAATAATTCATATTAGTTGAATATTAAAGAGTTTCCCCAAAGCCATGTTGTGTGATAAAAATTGTATCCACCCAAGCGAAATGCTCTCCTAATATTTATACCTCTAATATTTTAGTGTATTTAAATTGATCATAGAATAATTTTAGATGGTATTATTTTAACTTATTATCATATTCCTAAATATCATTGTTTTTATAATATATATATTTTATAGTTTTAAAACCAATTATTTTAAAAAATTTCTTCCTCTAGATTGATGATAAAAACATATTGCATGATCTTCCATCGATTTCAGTATTATTTTAATAAATCAAATTATAAAATTTATTTAAAATTGGAGGAATAAACAAATTGATATTACTACCAATCACATTCAATATGAAAGGTATAATGTATAGATCCATCCTCTTCTTCCATAGATTAATTCCCTTTTATTGAACATTATAATACCCTTATTGTTAACTAGATTCATATGATCAAAGAAAAATATTTTTTTAATAAGATATAAAAGTAGAAAACATTATAAATATCCATGAGATAAAATCTATGATTTGATTAAAATTGATATAAATAAGTGTATATGAGGATTACTATGACAGGGTGGATAAAGTTTCTTAAATAAAATTCATGCTTCAAACAAACCATTGAAAGTTTATATAAAATATCACCCAATAAACCTATTAAATTGTGATAAATGGTAAATTTATAGAGATAAGAAATTGAATACCATGTTTTTTATAGTTCACTAATTATTTATTAGTTTTTAGTCCGTGGTTGTCCATGTGTGTTATCTCAGATCAGATAGAATTTTTTGTTTTATTAATTACTAATCTTTAGTGTAAGGTGTAGTGTCCAAGACCGGCTTACCTGCAGACTGGTAGCCGAACTGGTCACCACATGACCTCAAGTGCATATCTCTATACCCCAGAGGCTACCGACTAGCAATGTGGGTTTAATGATTGTTAGTGGGGAGACTATACCCCCATATTCGGAGTTCACAGTGGTAACAAATAGTAAACTTAGACAACTGCGGAAGAAGATGTAAGCAATAATCAACTGAACAATGAAAAAGGCTAATACCAGTTTATACAATAAATGAATGTCATCGTGATACATATAAAAAAATAGTAAACAAAACAAAATGATTTAATTTATAATATGTAAATAAGGAAAATACTGAAATCCCCAAGGGAGATTTCAATGAGCATCCCGAGCTCCCACTCGTTCCATTGCTCCTAAATATCAGGTACAAGAAAACAACAACAAGCAATGTCCAAGGTCCTTTAAACAAGTAGTGTCTACTCAGGTATCCGAGTGAAATGGTAGCACGAATAGGGTGCGAGACATAAATATCAGCAGGTCGGGACCACCGATGTCTAGCTCAATCTAGGCAATGAAATAGAATTAAATAACATGCATGTATATCGAAGAAATAACATAATTGAATAAATAACTAACAACCCTTCTAGGTTCCAAAGGGACACCTGATGGCGATACCTACTTCATCTCATATCTGGAATAAGAGTTTGAACATGAAATATATATATATAAATAATGTATAATGAACTTTCGATCACATTATTTAATATTCTTTGTTTAACCACACAATGGAATGAGCATGTTACCATTCTTAAATTCCACCAATTTTAGTGACATTATCATTCCATAACCCACACACCCATGAATGTCAATTTTACCATTCTATACTCATGCACCATGAATGTCAATGTTAACATTCCATATTCACGCACCCATGAATTTCCATATTACCATTCCATACTCACACACCACGATTGATCATGTTACCACTACATACTCACACACCCATGAATGTCCATGTTACCATTCCATACTCACACACCCATGAATGTCTATGTTACCATTACATACTCATGCACCCATGAATGTACATGTTAATATTCTATACTCACACACCCATGAATTTCCATGTTACCATTCCCCGCTTCATAATATAATTAATTCATCAATTAATTATCATCATAAATTTCATTATTAACTCAACAATTAGTCAAACACAATAAGTAATTTAGTTAACTCAACAATTAATTAATCACAATAATTACTCTAGTTAATTCAACAATTAACTAGTCACAAGGCAACCATTTAAATACCACATAATTAGTTCATAAATTAATTATCTTTAGGAAACAATATCTATATCATTTAATTAATTCACTAATTAATTATCTCAACTTAGTCTAAATAAAAATCTCATAATTAATCCCCTGATTAATTACCTATTTTACAGACTCATAACACATAATTAATTCATAATTAATTTTGTCAACTTAACCGATTTCGTATCTCTTAATTAATCTTCTGATTAATTATCATCTCAAAGCACATAATTAATTCATCATTAATTTTTTCAACTTAACCAATTTAGTATCTCATAATTAATCTTCTGATTAATTATCATCTCAAAGCACATAATTAATTCATAATTAAGTATCTCAACTTAACCAATTGAAAATCTTATAATTAATCCCCCCATAATTATTATCTCAAATCACATAATTAATTCATAATTAATTATATCATTTTAGCCAATTTAAAACCTCATAATTTTGATAATTAACATATCAAAGAACATAATTAATTCATAATTAATTATCCAATCTTAACCAATTTAATATCTCATAATTAATCCCCTGATAATTATTATCTCAAAGCACATAACTAATTCATAATTAATTATCTCATCTTAACCAATTTGATATCTCATAATTAATCCCCTGATAGTTATTATGTCAAAGAACATAATTAATTCATAATTAATTATCTCATCTTAACCAATTTAATATCTCATAATTAATACCCCAATAATTAGTATCACAAAGCACATATTTAATTCATAATTAATTATCTCATCTTAACCAATTTAATATCTCATAATTAATCCCCCAACTATTTATCTCAATTTCAACCTCAAATAATAAAATTAATTCACAATTAATTATCTCATGTCACCAATAAACAATTCATCCAACCATTTTAGTCAACTTTATGAGAATCAGTAAATCAACAAAACATTAATTTATTAATTAGGAAACGTTGAGAACCCTACCTCAAGGAATTGAATGATCTAATGCTTTCTAACTCAAACCGCAACGTGATCACGTACACGCCCTTACAAAATATTGTGCGTGTGTACTAGGAATTGGTTACATCACCCTAAAATGATAACCGACACCCAACATTAGTGCGATGAGGACCAACACACCTCCAATTAATTCACCAGAACCCAAATATACCATAATCATCTAATTTAAAGGGTGAAAAAACTATTATTGGGTTTATATCCTTTCCTAAAAATGACGGTGGTGACCCAAATCAACCTGAACTGCCACGACTTTGGTGGACATTATTGAAATAAAACCCAATGGGTCCTGAGATATCTTCTGCACCTCCTAGGATCAGATGAAACAATAAATCTGGGTTAATACAGAATGTAGGTTTTGGGCCCAATGAAACCCGGGTGAATGAGAGCTCAGGCGACTGATGTGAGGAATGAGAAATGCGGAGAAGAACATACTTCAATCATACAAACAACTTCACTAAATAAACTCAGAGGAGATAACCGTGCAAAGAGGGAGTTGGATAGGAGGGTGGTGTGCCACCCATGGGTGCTACACCACGGGTGTGTCATGCCCCCTCTAAGAGGAGGGAGAGGTGCACCCCCCTCTTCTTTTCTCCTTTAAAAAAAATTAAAATTCTATTTTAAAATATAATAATTAATATAATAATAATAATAATAATAATAATAATAATAATAACCATCATCTTATTATTATTTCCCATTAATATCACACAACTTTGATAAACCCCAAATCTCAAATTAAACATCATTTAATTAAAATTTTATCCAACGAATTTAATTAAATAAACTATCCAACTAACCATTATTTAATTAAATTCTTACAAACATAACTAAATTAAATCAATTCCCCCATTAAACACCATTTAATTAAATTCTCTTCAACACAATTTAATTAAATGAATTATCCATTTTCCATCTCACCCTCATTTAATTTAATTCTCCCAGCTTTAATTTAATTAAAAAATACCCCCATTTCATGTTTTTAATTAAATTATTTTCAACTGAATTTAATTTAAAAAATTCTCCAATTCATCATTATTTAATTAAATTCCATTTAAATTAATTTAATTAAATAAAATTATCCATCTCACCTCATTTAATTAAATTCATCAATCTAAATTTAATTAAATAAAAATGCCATAATAATAACCATTATTAATATTATCATTTAATTAAACAATTCTTTGATAAAACCAAAAACTCAAAACTGGGTAAGCCACATGGGTTGACTCGCATGGTTTAACTGATAATGCACAGATTATGTGTTTGCTATTGGACACCTGATTTATCAAGTAGGACTGACCAACACAGTTTGACAAATCGTGTGAAACCTGTACGAATGTCTCCTTTGGGTCTAATTCTCTTGAACCCCATCTAGGAACCTGGTAAAATTCTCTAACCTTTTATCATGCTCGAAATCAACATGTTAAATGATCCTAACTAGTAAAACGTCATCCTGAATCTTGGTTTTAAAACTGAATTTAGCAATAAATGAAAAAGTTAAGAAAATCACATTTTTAACCTGGTTAAAAAACACAGGACTTTACAATCTGTAACCATTTTAGAACCCCAATCCATGCCTCTTTCATTGAAATACATTGGCGACCCATGAAACCTATACCCATCATTAAACAGGCGACATGCCTTTAAAACTATTTCAACACCAATTGCAAGTAAGCCAATGTCCTTAATCAAATTCCGATGAACTCTCCATTTCAAGGCACTATAAGGATACAAAACAACTGCCGTTCCCCAACACCAATAAAATTGCAACCCAAAGGACCACGCATCCCGTGTACAACCCAGTTAAAAAACACTTATCAAGACCCATGATTTTTAAAACTTTAGCAAAACGTAAGACTGATTCTTTCCCGATGCCTCTAGGATGAGTCCAAGATAGGGGACATGATTGTATCAATAAAAAGAGCACACTAAGAAAAACCCTAGTCACCAATAAGGTCAAACAAACTATCACCAGTCATATCTTTGTGAAAATATCAGCTTCACCTACTAATGCGTCATCGACCAAAACATGATGCCTATTCCACCCAAGCCATTCATGTTCATTCAAAGCATACCACTAAAATTATTCCAAAAACAAATGGAGTTTCCAAAAATTTGCTCACACTGCCAACCTTATCAAGTGGTTCTACCAAGAATGCACATACATGTTTATTGGAACTAATATGACACTACCCAACTTAGGAGCATCCATGTCATGGAAAGAAAAGACTAGCTACTACCGAGCGTGCTATTTCAGAAACACCTTAAAGGAACATGTGATGTTGCATGAACCATGATCACTATGTCAACATCTCACATGAACGCTGAAATTTTAAACCAACTAGAATGTCAAAACACTAGAGTCCCAAAAATCCCCCCCCTCAGTAGTTGGATGATCTTACCTTAAATCCCCAATCTCTATACTCCAAAGTTAACCCGAGAACATCTTTAACGACTGACCATGTCCAAGGCATTTCTCACCTGCTAAACCAAGCATTATTTAATGCTTATTCCTAAACCAAGATTCAAGATATAACGACCACCCTTTAAAACATGTGTTTCATTCTTTAAAACCCAAAAGTAATACTAGGGACAATGACACTTAAATGGTACCAACATCAAAAATCTCACAGCCGAAACAAATCAAACCCCCCTTTAAACATTTTACATTAAGTGTCATTTAATTTTAAATAGGAAATTTAGAATCTAAATTCCTTTTTAACATAGAGGTGACCTATGAGGGTCTCATTTATTCTAATCTAGGTTCTTCAAAAAGAAACCCACAATAGTTTATTCAAAAAACTCAATAGTTTTACATTTATAACCATTTTAAAACACATTATTGTTATATAAGGATCAGTCACATGAGTAACCATCTACCAATATATAATATGCTCATACACCTTACTACTGGAATTTGGAAACCATTTATCATATTCAATTTTGATTTAACATTTTTAACTTTAGAATCCATTTTTCAATCATTCCAATACACGGGTTACACTTTTTCCAGTTATAAGGTTACCATACACTTTATAAATGAAATTATATCCCATTGTAAATGCAATCAATCAATTTCCACTCATGAAAGTATTTGAACATAAAACCATCTCTAGCATGTTATCATAATCAGTAACACAACATCATGTTATAATAAAAAATCAAGGAATATAATCATCTAAACGTGTTATATAAGCAGGAATGATAAATTAGATTAAAAAAAGACATTCCACCCAAGGCACACAATCAAAATTAGCAGGCATCCTACTAATGAAACTACATGGCTTGTTATATGCACGACATATGAATCTATAAGCGCCTAAGAAGATGAATGTAATGCAATTTCCTTTCCATATCAGGCATAGAAATATTTCAAAAAATTCTCAAAATCAATAAGCACTGAAGACTACACCAGTCACTCAATGTGAAATCACATCAGCTGTAATCTCAAGTAGTATAAACATCAATTCCCATACCTGGGCACTTGGTCATTTCCCATACATGGGGTGATCAGTACCATGCGTGGATATTAACCATGCGTCGATATGTTCCAAGTATCCTTTATACCAACCCAAATTAGAAAGACAATGGGAAAAGAATGAAAACCTGAACCCTATGATAAAACTTTTTAATGTCTAGGCCTGACTTACTCATAAACCGGTTGCTGAACCGGTCGCCACATTACCCTAAGTGCATCTCCTCATATGCCTGAGGTTGATGACTAGCAGTGTGAGTTTAAGGATAGTCAGTGGGGACACTATACCCTCATATTCGGAGTGTATAATGATAAAAAATAGTAAATTCAGACAACAACGAAAGCATATGTAAGCGATAACAAACTTATCAATGAAAAAGGCCAATGCCAATTTATACACTGTATGCATGTCATTGTGATACATATCAGAAAGAAGTAAACAAAACAGAATTCTCTTCATTAAAATAAAGAAATAAAGAAAAGACTCAAAGCCCCAAGAGTGATCTTGACTAGCATACCGAGCTGCCGCTCGGTCCTTTACTCCTAAATCCTAGGTACAAGCAAACAACAAGCAATGTCCTAGGTCCTATAAAAAAATAGAGTCTACTCGGGTTCCCCAATGAAATGGCTACCCAAATAGGATGTGAGACATGAATCTCAGTAGTTCGGGACCACCAGTGTCTACCTCAATCTAGAGAATGTAATAAAATTAAACATCCTGCAAGTATATCAAAGTAATAACAGAATTGAATAAATAACCAACAACCCATCTCGGTTCCAAAGGGACACCAGACAAAAAAAAACATTCTTCAACTTGTAGCCTGAATAAGAGTCTGAATAGGAATAATATATATATATATATAAATAATGTATAATGAAATATTTATCACATTATTTAATATTCTCTGTTCAACCACACAAAAGAATGATCATTTTACCATTCTTATATTTCACCCCTTTGAATGAGTTATCATTCCATAACTCAAACACCCATGAATGTCCATGTTATCATTCCATACTCACGCACCCATGAAAGTCCATGTTACCATCTCATACTTACACACCCATGAATTTCCATGTTACCATTACATACTCACACACCATGAATGTCCATGTTACCATTCCATACTCAGGCACCAATGAATATCCATGTTACCATTCCATACTCACGCATCCATGAATGTCCATGTTACTATTCCATTCCCACACATCCATGAATGTCCATGTTACCATTCACTACTTCATAATATAATTAATTCATCAATTAATTATCATAATCAATCTCATTACTAATTCAAAAATTAGTTAAACACAAAAATTCATTTATTTAACTCAACAATTAACTTATCACAACAATTACTCTAGTTAATTCAATAATTAACTAGTCACAATGAAACCATGTCAATACCACATAATTAATTCATAAATTAATTATATCGAGGAAACGATCTCTATATTAGGTAATTAATTCACAAATTAATTATCTCAGCTTATCCCTAAATCAAAATCTCATAATTAATCACCCAGTTAATTATCTATATTACAAACTCATAACAAATAATTAATTCATAATTAATTATCTCAACTTAACCAATTTAATAGCTCATAATAAATCTTTAGATTAATTATCATCTAAAATCACATAATTAATTCATAATTAATTATCCCAACTTATCTAATTTAATATCTTATAATTATTCTCCCGATAATTATTATCTCAAATCACATAATTAATTATCTCATCTTAACCAATTTAACACCTCATAATTAATCCCTCGATAATTATTATCTCAAACCCCATAATTAATTCATAATTAATTGTCTCATCTAAACCAATTTAATATATCATAATTAATCCCCCGATAATTATTTTCTCAAAGAACATAATTAATTCATAATTAATTATCTCATATTACCCAATTTAATAACTCACAATTAATCCCCTGATAATTATTATCTCAAGGAACATAATTAATTCATAAATAATTATCTCATACTAACCAATTTAATATCACAAAATTAATCCCCTGATAATTATTATCTCAAAGGAAATAATTAATTCATAATTAATTATCTTATCTTAACCAATTTAATACCTCTTAATTAATCCCCCAATAAACTACACAATTAATTCATAATCAATTATATCATCTTAACCAATTTAATATCTCATAATTAATCCCCCTACTATGTATCTCAATTTCAACCTCAAATCATCTAATTAATTTACAATTAATTATCTCATCCCTCCCATAAACAATTTATTCAAACATTGTAGTCAATTTTATCAAAAGTTGTAAATAAACATAATTGTATTTTATTAATTAGTCAAAGCTGAGAACCCTACCTCTAGGAATTTTTTGATCTAATGATTTATAACTCTAACCACAACATGCTCGCGCACACGCACTTCCACAATATTGTGCGCGCATACTAGGAATTTGTCACATATCCCAACGACGATAACTTGCATGAATATCTAGTACGACGAGGACAAAAACAACTCCAATGAATTCACCACACCCCAAATCCCCCATAAGCATCTAATTTAAAGGGTGTGAAATGAATTATCGTGTTTATAAACTTACCCAAAAAATGACGGTGGTGAACCAAATCAAGATGAACCACCACGCCTTCAGTGGCGATTGTCAAAATATGACCCAACCAGTTCTGAGACATCTTCTACACCACTTAGGATCTGAAGAAATAAGAAATCTAGGTTAATCCAAAACCTAGGGTTTCAGAGCAATGGATCCTGGGAAATGGAGAGCCGAGACAACCGATGCAAGGAATGAAACATCCGTAGAAGGACTTACCTTGATGATACAAACATCCTCTGTAAAGACTCTGGGAGGATATAGTCACGTAAAGAGGGAGTTAGAGAGGAGGGTGGTGTGCCTCCCATGGGTGCTGAACCCTGGGTGCATCACGCCCCCTGTAAGTGGAGGGAGAGGTGCACCTCCCTCTTCTTTTCTCCCTTAAATAAATTAAAATTTTATTTTAAAATATAATAATTAATATAATTTTAATAATAATAAAAATAACCATCATCTTATTATTATTACCCATTAATATCACACAACTTTGATAAAACCCAACTCCACAATTACACACCATTTAATTAAATTATTCTATAACAAATTTAATTAAATAAACCATCCAAATCATAATTATTTAATTAAATTCTTCCAACCATAATTTAATTAAATGAATTCCCCCATTAAAAACCATTTATTTAAATTCTCATCAACACAATTTAATTAAATTAATTCTCCATTCTCCATCTAGACCTCATTTAATTAAATTCTCTAAAATTTAGTTTAATTATATAAAACCCCCATTTCACTTTATTTAATTAAATTATTTTAAATTGAATTTAACAACATAAATTCTCCAATTCATCATCATTTAATTAAATTCCATTTAACTTAATTTAATTAAATAAAATTCTCCGTATCACCTCATTTAATTAAATTCCTGAACCTCAATTTAATTAAATAAAGCCTTGATAATAATAACTATTTTTATTATTATAATTTAATAAAACTATTATTTGATGAAACCAAAAACTAAAAACTCAGTAAGATGTATAGTTTGACTTGCATGGTTTGACTGACCATGCACAGATCGTGTGTCCGCTACCGGACACCTGATTTATCACACACGGCTGACCCGAACGATTTGACTAACCACGCGCAACCCATGTGAATGTCTATGCTAGATCCGATGCTCCCGAAACCCATCCATCCACCTAGGAAATTCCTCAAGCCTTTAATCATGCCCTATATCAACATCTTAAATGATCTCATGTAGTGAAACTTCATCCGAATGATTTGTTTTTAAACTGACTTGAGCATTAAATGAAAAAGTTCATAAAAAAATTGTAGTTTTGACCTGGTTCAAAAACATGAGACTTTACAATCTACCCACCTTAAAAACTTCTCATCCCTAAGAAGACATCGGGAACTACTAGAACATCAACCAACCCACCAAGGGCCAAGAAGTCTCATTTGAATGATCATGTTGCATTCCCAAATTCCCAACACACCTATAACCATTTTAGAACCCCAATAGATGACTCTTTCCTTGAAATAAATTACTAACCCATGAAAACCAAAATAATTATTAAACTAGCAGCGTTCCTCTAAAATGATTTCAACACAAATCGTAAGGAATCCATGGTCCTTACTTGACTTTCGGTGACCTCTCTAAGTCAAGCCATCACAATGCTACATTAAAACTGTCGTGCCACAACACAAATAAAGGCATAACCCAAAGGACCACGCATCCCATGTACAATCAAAATAAAAACCACTTATCAAGCCCAACAAATTTTAAAACATTAGGAAGACAAAAGACTGACTCTATCTTAGTGCTTCCAGTTTGAGGTCAAGATAATGGAATTGCTTGTTTCAATCAGAAGATCACACTAAAAAAACCCAAGTCACCAAGAAGGTCAAATGAACTATCACTATTCAAATATTTATGAATAGATCGACTTCACCTGCTGATGCATCATGAACCAAAACCTGATGCCTATTTCACCCAAGGAATTTGTGTTTATTCAAAGAATTCCACTGGAAATCTTACAAAAAAATGGAGTTTCAAATTTTTTTCACACTCTTCCAACCTTATCATGTCGTTCTGTCAAGTGAGCAACAATGCTTCCATTGGAATTGATGCGACACTAACCACCTTAGGAGAGTCAATGTCTTGGTAAGAAAATACTAGCTTCTCCCAAGTGCACTATTTCAGAAATACCTTAAATGCACGTGTGACGTTTCACAAACCATAATCACCATATAAAAATCTCGCATGAACACTGAAATTTTAAACCGATTGTCATGTCAAAACCCCCGAGTCCCAAAAATTCCTCCAGATGAATGGGATGATCTTACTTTAATTTCCCAACATTTGTACTCCAGAGTTAACTCGAAAACATCGTTAATGGCTCACAATGTCCATGGAATTTCTAACTTGCTAAACCAAGCATTCTTCAATTCTTATTGCTAAACCAGGAGTCAAGATATAGTGCCCACCCTTGAAAACAAGGGTGTTGTTCTTTAAAACCCAAAAGTCCTACAAGAGAAAATGACACTTTAATTGTACCAACATCAAAAATATCACAATGGAAACAAAGAAAACTCCCCCTTTATATATATTTTATATTAGGTGTCATTTTATTTTAAGCATGAAATTTAGCATCTAAATTCCTTTTTAACACAAAGGCGACCTTAGAGGGTCCCATTTATTCTAATCCTGGTTCTTCAAAAAGAAACCCACAATTTTTCATTCGTAAAACTCAATATTTTTACATTTATAACTATTTTCAAACACATTATGGTTATACAAGGCTCTGTCACATGGGTGTCTATCTACCAATCGATAAGGCACCCATACAACTTACTGTTGGCATTTTCCCCCCATTTATCATATTTAATTTCCATTTAACATTTTTAACTTTAGAAACCTTTTTTCAATTATTTCAATACACGATTTACACTTTTCCCAGTTATAAGGCACCTATACACCTTATAACGAAAATTGGATCCCGTTTTAAATACAATTAATCAATTTACACCCATGAAACCACTTACACATCAAAACATCTCTAGAATGTTATTATAAACAGTAACACAATAGTATTTTATAACACAAAATAATGACATATAATCATCTAAACATGTTATACAAGAAGACATGCTAAGTAATATAAAAACATAGCATTCCACCCTAGGCACACAATCAAAATTAGGATGCATCTTACTAATGAAACTACATGGAATGTCATATGCATGGAATGCGAACCTATAAGTGCTTAAGATGATGCATTTAATGTAGTTTCTTTACCATATCTAGCCTAGAAAAATTTTCAAAATTCTCAAAATCAATAACTAGCAGAAAATACACCATTCCCTCAAGGTGAAATCACATAACCTATAATCTCAAGCAATATAAACAATAATTCCTATCCATAGACACATGGCCATTTCCAATACATGGGGTGATAAGTCCCATGAATGGATATTAATTGAGTGCTGAAACTTTTCTAGTATATTATCTACCAACCTAAAATGGAAAGACAAAGGAAAAAATAATGAAAACCTAAACCTTCTGATACCAATTTATAATGTCCCGACTTGTATTACCTATAAAATGATAGCCGAACCAGTTTCCACATGACCACCGTCACATATCCCCCTATGATAGAGGATACTGATTAGAAAAAAAGGTTTAAGGATAGTCAATGGGGAGGCTGTACCCTCATATTTGGAGTGCAAAATGGTAACAAATAGTAAACTCAGACAATAGTGGAAGTAGATGTAATTAATAATCAACCGAACAATGAAAAATCCCAATACCAGTTTATACAATGCATGCATGTCATTGTGATACATATCGAAAGAAGTAAACAAAACAAAATACATTAAATTACAATGTAGAAATAAATAAAAGACTCAAATTAGCTAGGCCAATCTCTATGAGCATCTCGAGCTCCCTCTTGGTCCTTTGCTCCTGCTCATTCCTTTTCTCTTAACTCCTAGGTACAAGAAAAAAACAACAAGCAATGTCCAAGGTCCTGTAAACAAGTAGAGTCTACTTAGGTACCCCAGTGCAATGGCATCCCAAATAGGGTGTGAGACATAAATCTCATTAGGTTGGGACCACAACTGTCTGGCTCAATCTAGACAATGCAATAAAATTAAACAGCGTGCAATTTTATCGAAGCAATAACATAATTGAATAAATAACCATAAAACCATCTAGGTTCCAAAGGGACACCTAACAGTGATAACTGCTTCCTCTCGTAGCTGGAATAAGAGTATGAATAGGAACAATATATATATAAATAATGTATAATGAACAATTTATCACATTATGTAATATTCTTTGTTTAACCACACAAAAGAATGAGCATGTTACCATTCTTAAATTTCACCCATTTGAATGACGTTATCATTCCATAACTCACACACCCTTGAATGTCCACGTTACTATTCCATACTCACACACACATGAATGTCCAAGTTACCATTCCATACTCACACACCCATGAATTTCCATGTTACATTTCCATACTCATGCACAAAAAATGTCCATGTTGACTTTCCTTACTCACGCACCCATGAATGTCCATGTTACCTTTCCATACTCATGAACCCATGAATGTCCATGTTACTAATCTATAGTCACGCACCCTTGAATATCCATGTTACCATTCACCGATTCATAATATAATAAATTCATCAATTAATAATCATTATAAATATCATTAATAATTCAATAATTAGTTAAGCACAATAAGTCATTTAGTTAGCTCAAAAATTAGCTTATCACAGAAATTAATCTAGTTAATTAAATAATTAACTATTCATAAGGAAACCATGTCAATAACACATAATTAATTCATAAATTAATTATCTCTAGGAAACCATCTCTATATCACGTAATTAATTTACATATTAATATCTCATCTTAGCCTCAAATCAAAATCTCATAATTAATCCCCCGATTAGTTATCTATATTAAAAACTCATAACACATAATTAATTCATAATTTATTATCCCAACTTAACCAATTTAATATCTCATAATTAATATTTGGATTAATTATCATCTCAAAGCACATAATGAATTTATAATTAATTATCTCAACTTAACCAATTTAATATCTCATAATTAATCCCCTGATAAATATTATGTCAAAACACATAATTAATTCATAATTAATTATCTCATCTTTACAAATTTAATACCTCATAATTAATCCCTCGATAATTATTATATCAAATCACATAAATAATTATTAATTAATTATCTTATCTTAACTAATTTAATATCTAATAATTAATCCCCTGATAATTATTACCTCAAAGAACATAATTAATTCATAATTAATTATCTCATATTAACTAATTTAATACCTTATAATTAATCCCTAAATAATTATTGTCTCAAAGAACATAATTAATTCACAATTAATTATCTCTTCTTAACCAAATTAATATCTCATAATTAATTATCCGACTATTTATCTCAATTTCAACCTCAAAGCATAAAATTAATTTATAATTAATTATGTCATCCCACCAATAAAGAATTTATTCAAATATTGTGGTCAAATTTATCAAAAGTAGTAAATCAAAAAAGCTACATTTTGTTAATTAAGAAAAGTTAAGAACCCTATATCAATGAATTGGCCAGGACAATGCTTTCTAAATCCAACCTCAATGTGCTCGTAAACATGCACTACCACAATATTTTGCGTGCATACTAGGAATTGGTCGCATCACCCTACAATGATAACTACCACCCAAAATTAGTGCGGCGTTGACTAACACACCTCTAATTAATTCCCCGCAATGAAAATACACCATAAGCATCTAATTTAAAGGTTTAAAAAACCAATTATCAGGTTTATAGCCTTACCCAAAAATGATGGCGGTGAAACAAATCAAGACGAACTGCCACTTCTTCAGTGACGGTTGTCGAAATACAACCTAATGGGTCCCCAAACATCTTCTACACCACCTAAGATCAGAAGAAACAATAAATATGTGTTAATCCCGAATTGAGGGTTTTGTCCCAATGTAATCTATGAAAAGGAGAGCCGAGATGACCAATGTAAAGAATGAAACATGCAGATAAGGACTTACCATGATGATATAAACAACATCTTTGAAGAGTCTAGGTGGTGATAGCCATGCGAAGAGGGAGCTGGAGAGGAGGGTGGTGCGCCACCCATGGGTGCTGCACCAAGGGTGCATTGCGCCCCCAGTAAGAGGAGGAAGAGGTGCACCTCCCTCTTCTTTTATCCCTTAAATAAATTAAAATTGTAATTTTAAATATAATAATTAATATAGTCTTAATAATAATAATAATAAACATCATATTATTATTATTACCCATTAATGTCACAAAAAATTGATAAACCCCAACTCCCCAATTCAACATAATTTAATTATAATTTTCTCTAATGAATTTAATTAAATAAAATATCCAACTCATCATTATTTAATTAAATTATTCTGTCCTTAATTTAATTAAATCATTTACCCTATTCAACAACATTCAATTAAATTATCTTTAGAAAAATATAATTAAATTAATTCTCCATTATCCATATCGACCGTATTTAATTAAATTCTCCCATATTTAATGTAATTAAATAAAACTACCATTTCAAATTATTTTCATAATTTTTTTAATTGAATTTAATTAAATAAATTCTCCAATTCATCACCATTTAATTAAATTACATTTAACTTAATTTACTTAAATAAAATTCTCTATATCACCGCTTTTAATTAAATTCCTCAATCTCAATTTAATTAAATAAAACCACCAGAATAGTAACCATCATTATTATTATCATTTTATAAAATGATTATTTGATATAACCCAAATTTCAAAACTGGGTAAGCTACATGGTTTCAGTCACACGGTCTGACAGACCATCCTTAGATTGTGTGTCAGCTACTAGACACCTGATTTATCATGCATGACTAACCAGTACAATTTGACTAACTGTGTGCAGCCGGTGCAAACATCTCTGTAGGGTTTGATGCTCCCAAAACCCATCTAGCCATCTAGGAAACTCCACAAGGCTTTAATAATTCCATATATCAACATGTTAAATGATACCAACTAGCAAAACTTCATCACAAATCTTGTATTTTTAACCGACTCGATCATTAAATGTAAAAGATAAAAAAATCATATTTTTAGCACGATTAAAAAACATGGGACTTTATATAAGGGGATAACCTTGAACCCTTTACAGATGATATATTCCAACATTCATTCAATACACCAATATATTATACAATTTATTAACATAAAATAAAAATAACTAATGATTAATATTAATAATATATCAAATAAGAATGATTTTCCCTTTCATAATAAGTGTCTTTGATAAACCATTTAAGTTTTCACCCATTTTTTACTAAACATTATCAATTTCCTCTATTGAAATATTTCAAAAAAGTTTGGGTAGTTTTCTCTCCAATTATCCAAGATAAAATCAATATTTATATAAATATAAAATATTCTTGACGTGTTACCTTATATCATGACATTTTTTTCATTCAACCTTGGATATGAAAATCTAGGGTGATATTTTTAAATTCTCTCTAAAATCCATAATCCACATCTATAAAAATCCATATATATATGGAAATAAAAACAATTTTTTTTGAAATTTCCATAAACTTTTTGTTATTTTTCCTCCAAACCACAATGTAAAACTCAGAATATTGATCTTCTCATGTTATCCAATGAAATTCACTTCTGGCCTTCAAAATCTCACTATGTCATGATTTTAAAAACTATCAAAATGTTCTTCTTCTCTCCAATTCCTATGGAATCTCCAAAACCCTCTTAAATCTATAGATAAGAACCATGAAATTTATAAATAGTCCAAGATATGTTTCATGAAACAATGGAATGATTTTTATCCTGTGTTTAATACAGTTTTACATATATAAAATTCCTTAAACTAATGAAATATTCAATGCCTCTTAAATTAAATCACCTCAATGGAAATTTAATCATTGAAGTATTGGATAAATAATTTTAAATTGAATATTCATAAAACCCACCTTTCCCATTTATATAATTTAAATTATGATGTAAAATAATTTTTGTAATTTCTCTATGAAAAGAAACATAACATTTTAGAAATCCACTACAAGTTGGTTTTCTCTTTTATTGGAAATATTGATTTATTTGAAGCCTATCTAACTCTACTCAATCATAATAATATTTTTGAGCATGTTAAAAAAAATATCATAACTAATAAATCATTATTTATAGAACCATAGTATACTTCCTATGAGAGAGTTTTTAGACATGAAATTTCTAGATAGAATAATACTGGTTAAAGGGATGTATCAATTTTCTCACAAAAAAAAATTCACATTTTAAATATTTTTCTCTCATTAACAGTTAATTTTACATATTTTACTCTCAACCTTTTTAATGTGATGAATGATAAAGTGATATAAAAGGCCATGTATACTATGTTTTTTTCAAGGCTCACTAACTCATTATTAGTGGCCAGTTTTTAGTGATTGGTCAGTATTATCTCACTCGACAGTGTCTGTATTTATTTTTTAACAAAGTATATTAAGAGAAAGGGGATGACCTTAAAACATTTAGGAATGATGTCTATTAAAAATAATTCATTTTCTATATACATTATATAATTTATAAATATAAAATCAACCTAAATAATGATCAATAATAAGAATATATCAGACAAAAATAACCTTTTCCCTTCTCCACTTGTGCAGTTCATCCACCAATGATTTGTGAACTCATTTTATACTTAAAAATATTCTGTTACCTCTCAAAAAACCTATAAAATATGTTTAATTTGATATATATACTATTATCTAGATTAATATCTATATTTTTATTGAGATAAAAAAAAATAGTGTGTTACCATAAACCATACTATGTATCACACTTACCCTTAGATCGAAAAATATTTGATAATATCTTTAAATCCTATATAATTTTTTCAATCCATTTCCATAAAAATCCACATAGACCTAGAGACAAATATGACATGTTTTAAAGTTTCCATGAAGTGTTTGTTTATTTTCATCGAAACAACAATGCTAAAACATGGTATAGTGATCTTCATATTTTTTCCATTGAAATTATTTTCTGGAATTTATCATATCATAAATTAATTATTTTTAGAACCCTTTCATGTTTTTTATGGTATTAAATTCATATAAAAGCTCTAAAATCCTCTTTAGAACACATTTATGAACCATGAAATTTTAAAATAGACTAAGTTGTGTTTTATAAAACAATTATATTGTTTTTTTATATTAGATTGGGTTTTCAACATATTAAATGGGTAAAAATTATGAAATATTCAAATCTTATAAAATCAAAATAGTATAATAATGATTTCATTGATGTCATATTATCTAAATAAGGGTAAAATATAGCTTCATCAAACTCCTTAATCTCTTGTGATACATTAATTTATAATTTAAAATGATTTAGTTATTTTTACTAGTAATAAAACATGATCTGTTAAAAATTCACCACAAAATGGTGTTCACTTTTCTTTAAAATATTCATCTTATTAAAACCAATGAATCTCTTATTAACCTGAAATAATTTAATGATCTTGTTGAAAATAAAAAAACACCAAATAAATTTCGTAACTCCAGATTCAGTATCTCCAGAAACTAGTTCATATTATACTCCCAATGTGAGAGATATCTAAACATCATACTTTATTGAATTTTATTATAATATATGATACATATGAACTTCAAGTAAATTTATTCACTCAATGAAGTATTTTTATTTAAAGGGAGTTCAAGAACCTTATTTTAATACAATTTTTTATTCTCATACAA
Source organism: Viscum album (assembly GCA_963277665.1). Taxonomy (NCBI): domain Eukaryota; kingdom Viridiplantae; phylum Streptophyta; class Magnoliopsida; order Santalales; family Viscaceae; genus Viscum; species Viscum album. The sequence continues at coordinate 831,320,298 of OY728120.1, forward strand.
TAAAAAGATATTTCTCATTTCCTAACCATTATTAAAATTATAGGTGGTAGTAGAATAATTATTTAATGGATAGTAGATCCATACAAAATATTAAGTGATTCCATTTGGATAATGGATACTTATAAAGGAAACTATATATTGGCAGTTGTTAAGGGATCTAAATTAACCTCACTGATTTAATATGGATAGATATTGACAAAAAGGTCTGTATGGTTTATCATTTTACCATTTCATCCTTTGAGAAATATTGTATATGGTATTGTTAACTTATTCCATAGTATTTTGGGAATAGAGATGTCCTATAAATCCCTTTAATTTCTACTTCTTATTATTCTTGATTTTATAAGCTTTCAAAAACCAAATTTTGATCAAATTATTACATACATTATAACTATATATGTTTATTGAAGTCCTTTATGATTATAATTTAATTTAAACTATAAAACTATCATTATAATATTATTCATGAAATAGTTGAGGATATAAAATCTTATAAAATAAATATTAATGTCACATATTTAAGTTACATATCCTCAGTGACTCAATAAATCTATCAAAATATTTTTCTATCTCTCATGTTATATCTTATTTTAAGAGAAAACTTTCACACACACACACACACACAGATATAAATATTTCTAATTTTTACTCTAATATGTTAATGAAGTTTCACTAAATATTAATTAAACTACACTATTTATTATAGAAAAGCCCTAAATTATCTTCTAAATAATTTATTGGACTAAATTATTTTAAAATATATATTTGTTATTGACTTTATTTATCCAAAATAACATAACAATATTGTTATAAGTATATTATTTTGATAAATTTTTTACTCTTTTATATAAAAGTATTAAATTTAATAAAAATAACATTTCAATGGTTATTTATATAAAAGAAAGATTCATATAAACTTAGTTTTAAGAATTTGTTTATTCTTTAAAATGATTCATGCTACTAAATTTTTAATCTTTAATCATTTTATTGATAATAAATAAATATTTTTATATGAATTAATGAAAAATATATTATTTATTATTAAATATCATTTATTTATTTTCAATTGATAGTATAGAAGATTCCATGACATGTTTTAGAATGAATGTTTTATTCAAATGAATATTGACTAAATATAAGACAAAGTATTTATATTACCCCTTCTCTATAAAAAAATTATTGTTTATAATTCAATTTATAAGGAAACTTTTTCATTTTTTATTTTAAGGTTAAATTTAGAATCCCTATTATAGACTAGAAAAAAGATTTGTCAATAAACACACACAAACACACTACATTAAAATAAAAATTCACCACTAGAATTTTTTTGTTATAATTATCAATTTGAACCCATTAGGATATTTTAATTAATTAATTATGTGGTTAGATTCATTGAGTTTTAAATATACACACTTTATGAAATATAATTTTAACTTTATAACCAATATAATTTAATTTTATACATTTATAATTATATTTCATTCCATTAATCTTCCATATAATTCAAAATAATACAATTTTTTTCTAATTTTAAGAATATTTGAATATTTTGAAATAATTTTAATTTTTGTTTGTTTTGGAAAAATAATAGAGATATATACTTCTGGTAATTCCTTATTAAATGAAAAATATCTATTTTATTAAAATAATTTTATTTTGTACATTGATTTTTGTAGGGTGATAATCTTATAATACTAAGATACATGATCATAAATGTAAAATTATGAGTTGCATAATTATTGAACATGATACACACATTTTGATGTTTCCACGTGGATAAAAATTATTACAAATATATATATTCATGATGGTTGAAGAGATAACATAATTGAATAAAAATAATAAAGGTTGAAAATATGAATGCAAGTCCCATTTTTAGATGAGTTTATGTCAAATCACTTATTCCTTTTCTATTATGGAATTTTATAATATTATAATGCGATGATGAGAGTGAGAAGAATACATGCTTTAATATTTAGGAAAAAACTAGTCATATGTTCTCATGTAAATACCCAATTAGAATATATTATGTTATTGGTTTTTTTTAAGTTAAATAAAATCAAATTCAAAAAACATAAGAGGAGTAGTAGAAGCAATGGTTGGTGATTCAATATGTGAGCAATAAAAAAAATAAGGTAGTGATTGAACCCATAATATTTGACATAGTTTGAACCAATATGGTTCTACATATAGTTTTAAAACACCATCCTGACTAAGTTTAATTAATTAAAAATAAAGGAATAACATAAAAGAGAGAATAATTAAAAAAATACATGAAAAAAAGAAAAAAATGAAACAATATAGCTTTCAAGAACAATTAAGGGAAGGAGAAATAAATTAAAAAATAATCAGACATTTCATTGAATGAATCCTTTATTTCAAGAAGTATTTAATAATTTAATGTACCATTTTCAAGGTTCTTTAGGTACACTACTAAACAAGAGATCTTATAAATTGACATGATGGCCTTACAATATCTAATGGACTATAAATATAATATTGGGTTAGGAAAACGACAATATGAAAACAATAAAATAGTCCTTAATGATGGAGATTCTATGGATTTACAACTTAAGAAAAACATATTGGTGGATATATTCACCTTATCTATATATTTTTCATTTTCTAATACTAAATTTTGAATAGAAAACAGACTAGTGAATGAAGTGACTAGTGGAAATGATGGAGGCTCACCTTATGTGGAGGTGATGTAAAAAACCTCGAGTATGGGAAACTTAGTAGACGATAATATCATCTTGGTTAAAACCATCTCACTTCCAAGAGACAAAGAGGGTGGACATGCGGAGACCATGAAGGAAAAGGGTTATAAAGAAATAGATCAATCTAGTAATGAAATACAAAAAATGATCATGTATCCATGAGATGATGAGTAACCAATAGGTCATAATTAAGTTATGTATGAACTAATAAGCTGATGAGATAAATAGAAGGAGACCAATGTATAAATAACACTAAGATAATAAAATCTAGGTATAATAAGACAATTTAAAAAATAATTTAATAATTTAAAATAAATAAAAACCAAATTTCAAGGAAGAATAAAAATACATAAAATGGCATGTAAAGTAAAAACAATTAGTTGAATTTAAATTAGTTTAATATACAAATTATAAAATCATTTAAATTAAATAAATAAAAAATTTAAAAATGAAAATAATAGTGTTTTCATTAAACCTAATGATATTAAAGTGGAACCATATTAACTATTTCTAAATAATGTTTTAAATTTGGACAATTCCACAACCTTATTCCTATTGTTGACTAGGTTATCATTGGTGTGTATTTTATTGACATACACTATTCCAATTTCAATAAATTATCTATTTAAATAAAACATAATTTATATATTCATTTACCTACCATGTAATACTAAATTCTTAGTCTAATTCAAATCATATTTTGAATCTAAGTAAATAGGTAATACAAAAATTACTTAAATAGTTTAGAAATTAGACCTTTAAGCCACATGAAATTTTTAACAGATTCTGTCAATTAAATATATTAATTTTTAGTATTATAGAGAGTCATAATAAATTTCATATTGCATGTAACACCTTGAAATTTTAGAATATTAATATAACATTCGATAGTTCATATAACACCTAACACCAAGAATAAATGAACCACAAAATATTAATATTTAAATATGAAATTTATAACATAGTCGTTAAGTTTGAGGGCATGAATATGAATAACTAAATTATGAATTATATATAAAATTCCTAATCAATAAAATTTTATTGATTAATTCCTAGGAATTAATCATTCAATCTTTAGTAAAGTCTTATTATGCTTAAAAAATACATTTCCTTCAAAAAATATTTTTATTTCTTTTTGTGAGAAAGTTTTATAATTTATTTTATACAATTTTATAAATTGTATTTTATAAATTGAAATTCATTTTTAAAATTATAATATCAAAATTAACATAGTTTGAAATTTTGGTATTTTTCCTAAAATTATTGATTTTTAGGGAATAGTCAAAAATACATATTTTTTAAATATTGTTATTACTTTTTATTAAATCAAGTAATTTAAAAGTACCATTATATTTGAATTTGATCTCAAAGTTACAGATGATCCATTATATTTATAATAATTAATTTCATTTGAATAATCAATATTCATGATCTTGATATAAGTTAATTTGTAATCTTAAAAGCACTTTTTTTTCTAAAATCTATTTTGTTGGGTTTTACACATTTATTTTAAAACTTATTTCTACCACATATAGATATTAAATCATGAAAAATGGATATTATAATTTTGTTTAGGAGGTTAAAATTTGGTAAAAATGTCCCTTTTAATTTTTTTTCAATATGAATAGTAAGCATGGTAAATATTTGTCACATCTCTAAGAGAAAAATGGGTAAAACCGAGTTAAAACCATGAGATAAGGTCCAAAAATCAACTCAAAAATTCACTTTATCCTAATTTATGGGTTTATTTTGGCCTTTTCCACCCATGTATTGAATATATGTCCACTTGATGTAATTTTTATTTTATTATGACCTTTATATTAATTTAAGAAAAGAATAATTACAAAATGTCACTCTCTTGAATTTAATATCTATAAAATATTTATATAATGATTAAAAAAGGATAAGTTTAGTTGTAAATATTTATTTGAAATAGAAATTAATATAGTGGTAATTTATTTCTAAATTTTATTTATTAAATAATTACCTTAAATGCTTACGCAACATTGATATAATAATTATTTAATTAATATGAAAAAATAAATGATTTAAAAAATATTAAAAGTAAATACATTGGGATGAATTAACATGTTAAATGAATTTTTTAGGTTAATATAAAATATTAGGTATGGTTGAAGGGTTTATATTCAAATTCCATTTTTTTATGTTGTTTTCAAAGTCAAATTATGTGAATAGTTCTTAAAATGACATTAAAAGTATTTTATATTAAAAATATATTATTAAATTATTTAAAAAACATAAAAAAATTTCAAGAGGAAAATTAGGATGATAAATGGTCAAAAAGTTCATCCATTTTCCATTTATGAGCCAATTTTTATTTTATAATTAAAATAAAAAACCTTTAATTTTAAAAATGTCATTACCCCGATTAAGATTTAAATTGGGTAACCAATGGGTTAAACCAAAAGATAAGGTTTAAAACTACACAAAAACCTATCTAAATTTAATTTTATGATTATATTTTGACCTTATCCTCTTCTTCTTCAAATATTTATCCAATTAGAATCATTTGGTTGAGAATAACATATTTATATTTTTATAATTTTAGTAATTCCAAGTGCATCCTTTCTCCCTTATAAAAGGATACTTATTCTCTCTTTTATTCACACCATTTTGAGACATATATCCTGAAAAAAATCAAAAAATTCTATTTTAAACCTCCCTACACATGATGTAGAGTTTCTTTCCTTCTTTAAAGGACATTCCAAGGGTCCTTAAAAATGGATCTAAAAGTGGCATACCGAAGAATTGGTAGTCGTCTTACCTGACCTCTTTAAATTTATTTCTTATTATAACTACTATGAATATTTGGTATTCATCATGAAAAAATAAATTCAGAATAATCAATATATTTACATTTTATTATGATTATTTAACCACTAATATCAACCCTCTATTTCATCAATTGGGATGTAAAATTATCGATCGTGCGTCCATCTGTACTACCACCTCCACGTAGCAATATGATTAATCTTACAAAACCATCATTCATGGATGTGTATTATGATGGGTTTAATGTTTGTAAATGATATTTATGAAATAATTATACTTATGTAATTATAAAATCATATATACCTTCTTACCTTCCAATCTTTTGGAAAATGATAACATCGATTGTTCGTATATGTAGACTACCACCTCTATGAAGCGATATGATTAATTTTTCATTTTAAATTTACATGGAAGGTAATTAAGATATATTTAATGAATATATATTATATATATGATATAATATTATTCTATAAAGTTTAATTATTATTTAAATTTCTTTCATTCCATCTGTTGAAAAGTGAAAACAAGGTTCACAAAAATATATGGCTTGCTATCACCATGAATGGTGTAATTCATTTTTCTATATCTATCCTATATGGATGAATATATATATATATAATGAATGTATTTGGTATTTATATGTTGGTAAACATTCTGTATTTTATGGGACCATGATCAAATTACAAGGACTATAACTACCAAATCAGAATTTTCCTAAAAAATGAAATAGTTTACACTTAAAAATAAGGATTTAAAGAGGAATTATTAATAAATGGGTGTTAAAATATTATAAGTTGATCATATATTATATTATAAGTATTTAAATTATTTTTTATAGAATTATAAATAATTTAATTTATTATATATAGGTTAGAGATCCTTCGAATCAATTCAAAATTGAGGTAAGGGTTTATCGTCTCAAATTGGCTTCTTTGATACATAAGTTATGTTATGCACCAATATTGTTTCATGATGGGTAATTACTAAACTTTGACATGATATATCATAAATTTATTATTTTTCCATGGTATTTTAGTTTTCACTTGATTTTATCTTTCATAGGTCTTACGATTCAAATATTACCAAAGTGGTGAGGGTCTTATATTGCAATCTCATTATTTTTCAGCATTGTTTATGATTAAGTTTTCAATGATGAAATATCATAATCTACCTCGAAATAATATTTTTAAATTTATTCTCCATTATTTATTCATGAATTTTCAAGAAATATTACAATTTCCTCTATTTAAAAAATAATATAATTTACAAAATGTCTTTAAGAAAACAAACTTTATTTTTCTCTTTGGTCAAAAATCATTTTTTTATGTATCCCTATTTTTTAAAAATATTTTCAAGAATATTTGTTCTATTCTCATATGAATGTTAAAGTAAATTTTAACCACATTCGAATATTTAATTTTTTTAAAAATGAATCTTATTATAGTCTTTCAAACGAGGTACTTTTAAATTTTACCAAAGATGTAAAGGTAATATTTATTTTAACATATAGAGTATGAAAAAAATTTCCCACCATCATGAATATTCAATGTTTTAAAGTTTATAGTATAATTTTCTAGGGGTTATTTTAAAATAAAATGTTTTCATTAATATTTTGGGTTTTTTATATTTTAATATGTTATTTAAAAAGGAAAATGGTATTTTCCCCAAGAAATGTTTTATTGATATTTTAAAGGACATTTTCCTCTATGATATGATCCTTTAATGTTACTTTTTTTAATGGGGATATGATCCAATGATACCATCTATATTCTTTTAATGAATGGTTTATTGTTATTATAATGAAATTTCAATGAAATATATATTTTTTTCTATGGGTTATGTTATAATGAATGTTTTTATGTTCTTGTGGTATACATTTGAGTGTATTTATGATCATGTGATGGGTTGGACCAGGATTATATATCCTACCAATTCATTGGTTAATGATTAATGTTTTATGATATCCAAGGGTACATAGGTTATTATACCAAACCTAAAACAAGATAGTTCATGGGAGGATATCCCAAGATCAAAACAAGAGGGTACATTGGAGGTTTTCCCAAGTTCAAAAGAGGGTATCGAGGAGGTTATCCCAATCCTGAAGCGATACATGGGAGATTTCCCCATTCCCAACATGTTATGAATGTCTTGGTGTATAGCCTTGACATGATATTTTAATTATTATGATTATGATACACGTATTCCACACATATGACATGGTATTTTTTTCCAATGTTATGTCCTCATGGATCATGTTATTTGATTATTTTATGATTATTGTCTTATAAATGCCCTTGATTTATTCAATAACTCATGTTTATGAACTTAGAAGTTTTGGGTCTGATCTTAAAAGGTTGATATCGTGTCCACATACCCTTTATGGTAATTTTATATTTAAATGAATATTATTATCTCCTTTATTTAACCTTTCTAAGAATATGAGTTCACCCTTTATTATGTTTTATTTTCCTTATCATATGAAGAAAAGTTTTAAGTATGATGTCTCTAAGAAGGGTGATTATGAAGAACTAAGTGAGAGATGATATATATCTTTTAATAACCAGTTGTTTATGTGTCCAAGTTTCCATATACATTAAGCCTATGTGATTCAAGCATGTATTGTAATACTATGTAAGGAATATTTATATATTAAGATATAATATATATGTGTAGAAAGTATAGGTCACTATAGTTGGCATTAGAGATGGGTTTAGTAAATATTTTGATGTTTGGATTAAAGAAATTTTGTGAAAATACTGTGGATAAGTCTAAGTATTGGATAAAATTATAATGTTTTGGTAAGGAAGAGATTATGTGGTTTTCATAGAAATATATCCCTTTATGGATATTATAAGTAGAAATTGTTTTTGCACAGATAATATGGGGTTAATAACCACGAAAAGGGTTGGTTTGGTATATTTTGACCATCATTCCGGTGCACGGTGAGTATGCCATTACTGTGCTAGTAGATTGAAAATCCCAAGAAATATTCTTGGGTTAATTCACATTTTCCTGAAAAATTATAAAGGATTTAATAGATGATGATCATGGATGACCAATGTTAAACCTATGGTGTCCAGGATTGAAAATAATGTGTTATGATTTAGATATCCTATGAATGTTTTTTCCTGATTACGTGGATTTAAACTATGATTATTGTTTCCCAAACTATGTTTTTTTTGGTTTTAGATAATATTTGGAAATAAAATTAATCTTGTAAATATAGAATGTGATAAATAATGGAATGATTTTATTCATGAGAAATCAAATGAAATATGATATAGAAAGAGAAACCTTATGATTATACCTAATATGAAATCTCATTATATTATTAACAATCTAAAATTGGGTGAGTTTATCGATAAAACTAATAATATAAAAATGTAATTTTATAAATGTCAAAAATATATAAAGATTCAGCTTCCTACATGTTTAGAATGTGGGAAAAATCACTCAAGGTAATGTCTCAAAGGAAAATAAATATATTTTTTATGTGGGAATGAAGGGAATATATCAAATAATCATCAGGGGAAAATTAATAGTTTTATGGAGGGAAATAAATTATATGCTAAGGTACTATTAACTATTAAATGTCTTATGGATGGAAAATATGGCCATTATCTTATAAAATTCCCTATTCCAAGGTTTAACTCCTAGATCAAGGAAGGGACTATGTTATTCCTTTCAATAAAGTGAAATGATTGTAGTTTTCATGTTTTGGGATTCAATAATTATGTTATAAAAGTGTTATATAAATGATATTACGGATATAAAAATTATGAAACTTATAAGGATCATTACACAATAGATTTTCATTAAGGATTTTAAAAATTATTTTGAAAGGTACCAATAACCAATAATGGTGATTTAGTGGTAAGGTGAAAATTTTTAGTTGGGATTAAGATATTATTAACATTGATGAATTAAATGGGATAGAATTGGTTACCTTGAAATTAGTTATTGATTTTATGAAAAGGATATTTTGGTATTTTTTTATGAAGTTTATTTCATTTTTTTATTTATTGAAATAGTCTCTGATTTTATTAGAGGAATAAGAATTGTGTTAATTTTTGGAAGCATATATGTTTTCATGTGGGGTTAACTTGAGAGTTATGTATACCATTATGGGTTTATAATATTAAGGTTTATCATAAGTTCAAAGGTATAAATACCCATTTTTAGGTTTTAATTGATGTGATTTTGATGTGATTTGAAACTTTTAATGTGTTTTAGGAAGAACAATATATTTTGGTTTAAATAAACCTTTGTGTTAGTGTAATATTTTATGTTAAGTTAATCATGGTCTATTTTATAGTGGGATATAAATAATATTGATAGTTGACAAGTGATTCATTGAAAAGGAAACATTTTTAGATATATTTATGGCCATGATAATAATTACCTTTTAGGTTAGTATCTAAATATTATTCAAGATATTTTGGTGAACTTTACTAAACTATAAGATTATATAGTGATTTTTCATGGTGATTGATGATATATTGGGAGGAATGCAATTAAATTTTATGGAGGTAAGATGGAATGGTATGATATGACTTTTAGTTTTAAACATTATTTAATATTGAGGTTATTGATGTTATTTGTGATATTGGATTATTTATGAAATGATATAAGTTGAACCTTTTCTGTTATTATGGAAATTTTAGACTTAAATGTATTATTTCATCATATGAAGGTTTATACATTTTGGATATTATTTTACCTCATCCTAACCAATTATTTTTGGATAATATTTGTCAATAGGAGGAATATTTTTTTATCATTTTTGGATTATATAATCCATCAAAATTTTATTTTATTACTTTAGTAATGAACAAATCATCTTGAATACTCATCATTCATAGAAAAAGATGAGATTGTGGTGGAAATTTATTAAATGATGAATTATACTTTTCAAGTAAATTTATTTCATTTTGTTTTCAATATAGATGGTAAAATAATTCCTTAACTCTTGGAAAATATCATAAAAAAAATTTCATCCTATTACATTCATTTCTGATAAATCGATGGTCTTTTCAAACCTTGTAAATTTATGGGTTTTTATCAATCATTCACTTTCTTGTGATTAATGTTCTTTGTCACTCTCCATCATTATTAGAGGGACTAAATTTTCCCTCATTTCCATATTTTCACTTACCACTAATTTTATAATATTTGGAAACATAGTTATATGGTATTCAAAATAATCCTTATATTTACCTTCACCTATTATTAAGAGGAAGTTTTATTAAACCTTTTTACAATGTGGGTTTTCAAAAAATGGATGTACAAATATCAAGACCTTGATTGCTGGGAACATGTTTAAATTTTGAAGGAAAAACTTATTAATATGGGGGGGAACATAACATTATGTTTTTTAAAATAAGAATATTATGTTTGATAGTCTATATGATTCTCAACGCCAAAATTAACCAGACCACAAAATATTATTATTTAAATACGAACTTTATAAACTTTATAACCTTTTCATTGAATTGGTGGGTATGGATAGGAATAACCACATTTTGATATATATATATATATATAAATTTACTAATCAATAAATATTCATTTATTAATTCATAGTAAATAATAATTCAATTTTTAATAAAGTCATATTATACTTAAAAAATACGTTTCCCAAAAATTTTTTTATAGTTTTTTTATAAAATATTATATATATACTTTTTAAATTTTTATATTTTTTTTTGAAAAATTTTACTTCAATTTTTTAAATCATCATATCAAATTTTATTTAGGGGAAATTTTTGGGATTATTTTTTGAGATGAATGATTTTTAGGGAGAAATTAAAAATATAGATTTTTTAAATACTCTTGTTTCTTTTCATTAAATCAGTTAATTTAAAAGACCCATTATATTTTTATATTATATTATAGTGATTTATGATCCATTTTATTTATAATAATTAATTCTATTTTAATCACGAATATTCATGATTTTGATATAAGATAACTTTTATGGTCCAAAACGTTTTTTTTCTAAAGAGTAATTTTCATTATATTTTATGAATTTATATTAAAATTCATTTCTGGAATATGTAGAGATTTAATATTGAAAAATTAATACCATATTTTGAATCATAGGTTTTAAATTCGGTAAATAGGTCCATTTTATTTTTTTTCATTATGAATGGTATTCGTGGTAAATATTTGTTACCACAGTTTGGGTAAAATGGGTAAAATAGGGTTAAAATCATGTTATAAGGTCTCTGTATTAGCCTAAAAAGTTGACTTTATCTTATTTTATGGTTGGATTATTTCCCATTTCCATCCATTTTTCTAATATATGGACACTTGGTTACATTTTTCCATGATTATGACCTTTATATTATTTTAAGAAAAGAATAAATAAAAAATTTACTCTATTGAATTTAACAACTCTTAATTTTTTTACATAATGTTAAAAAGAGGATAAGTTCAGTTATAAATGTTTATTTGAAAGAAAAATTAATTTTTTTATCATTATATTTTATTTCTAATTTTTAGGGATAAAATACTTACCTTAATGCTTACACAATACCGACAAAATATGTATTCAATTAATAGAAAAATAAAATAAATGGTTTTAATTTTTTTAAAGTAAATCAATTTGTATAATTGTTTTGTTTTGTAAATTTTTTATATTAATATAAAATATTAGATATGTGTGAATGGTTTATATTTTAATTCCTTTACATTCATGTTGTTTTCGAAGTCAAATTATGCAAATAATTCTTAAAATGATATTAAAAGTATTTTTTATAAAATATTTTATTAAATTATTTAAAATCATAAAAATAATTAAATAGGAAAAGTGGGATTATAAATTTTCTAAAATTTTATATTTTGGTGTTTTATGAGCCAATTTTTATTTTATGAGTAAAATTATAACCCTTTAATATTAAAAATGTCACTATCGTGTCTAAGATTAAAATTGGTTAACAGAGGAGTTAACCCAAAAGATATGGTTAAAATGACTCCAAAATCTATATAAATTTCATTTTATTATTATATTTATACATTAACCATTTTTTCACAGAATATCTAGCCATTTGGAAGCATTTTTTTTAAGAATGACTTATTTATATTTTAATCTTTTTTGTAATTCCAAGCATGTCATTTCCCTCCCTTATAAAAGGACACACATTATTTATTTTATTTACACCACTTTGAGCTATATAGATAAAATAACACATAAAAAATTATATTCTCAACTTTACTATCCATGAAATATAGGTTTTGGTCTTCTTAAAAGACTATTCCAAGGGTCTTTAATAAAGGATCTAAAAACGGTCTATCGAAGAATACACAATCATCTTACCCGACATATTTAATTTTTTTTCTTTTTATAAATCCTCTAAATAATTAGTATTCAACATGAAATAATAAATTTGGTGTTATAAATACACAAAAATGTTATTATGAGTATGTATCCACTAATATCCACCATATATTCCCTTAAATGGGAAGTGAAAGTATCACTCATTCGTACACGTCGATTACCACCTCTATATTCTGATACGATTAATTTTCCATCACCATATTTTGTAGATGATTATTATTATGAGTTTAATGATTATAAATGATATTTAAGACATTATTATAATTATGGAATTATAACTTCATATCTACCTTCCTACCTTCCCATCTGTTGGAAAATGATAATGTCGCTCATGCGTATGTATAGGCCACCACCTCCACAAAGAGATGCTATTCGTTTTTCATGTTTCTTTAAATGGATGGTAATAAGGATAAATTTAATGTATATATGTGATATATTTTGTATCTTAATATAGATGTTTATGTATATTATATGGCACAATACAAGAGGGGGAGGGGAGTTTGAGGTTTAAAATCTATGTATTTAAACACTTAAGAGAGGACTTAGTTTAATAGGTCTTAAACTAATGAAATTCATAATCAATACAAGATACCATATAGGTCTTGGATCCAATGGTAATACTATGATGTAATACTAAAAGTAATGTAAAACAATTGTATTTGAATATAATACAATAATTAGTGTAATACAAATGTTAATGATTCTACTATATAATGTATAGAATCTCTTAATACAATATGAATCATAATTGATACAACTATAATTGAATTGAATATGAAAAGATAGAGGTAACGATACAATTCCCTTTCAAATACATATAACAACAAAAATATAAAATTATTACAATTCTTTTATCCCAAATAGTAGGGTATCCCTTCACCTAGGATTAAGGTCCGTCTTACCACCACATTGGTAAGCCCTCGATATGACGACGAACATGACTATATTCCTATCCCCAAAAGTCCTTAATTAAGAAACTAATCGACACCTCTATCTTTTAAGAAATTGAAACTCCCCAATATGATGATCAATATCATGTCTTCTTATCCCCGAAATTTCTCGACCATTATCACAATGATCGGTCGCCCAAAGTAGAAACAAAGCACTTATAGAAATACAAGAACATGGAACAAGCTGTTCACTTCTGGTATCTTCAAGGCTTTGGCACTAAGCAAGAGAGAAGTCACAACATCTCTCTCAAGAACTTTTTAGAATAAAAAGTTGTATATTCTGGTTTGAATGGCCTCCTATTTATAGGATTCAGGTTCTAATAGTCATATTTCCTCTAATGGTGATATTTCTTTGAATTATCTTTCCTTCTGTCCCTATTATTCTTGACCGTGTTCCTCTTAGACTTCTTTATCTTGTTATTTAGCAAGATATTGGGTAGAATAATGTTCAGAAACTTATTTCTCCTTCCCTTTTTCTATAGGAACTAATTGAGTTTTACCAGATGGCTCCCTTATTTCAATTCCGTATTTTATTTTCTCACCTGTTATGAGATGACTATCAGTGTCAATATCCTCGACCTTCTTCTTATTAAATATATACTTTCTATCATCTTCGTTCAAAGTTTCTTCAGACCTTACTTTCAAATCCAAAGCTTCAGTAGGATCCAATCCAAAATGAGGTTCCCCTAATTTCCTTTCTTGCTTTTTATTTCTCCATTTAGCGAAAAATTCATCAGATACAACCTTTTGTTTCTTTGAAGGCTTTGGAGTTGTTGTCTTAACTACCTTTCTTTTATTCAAAGTAGTATTTGATGGCTTAGAAGGTTTCTCACTACCTTAAACAAATTCCTTTTCTTTCTTAGCATCCGGATCTTTTTCAAATATTTTCGATTCTGGATTAATTCGTAACTTGAGCCTTTTTATAGCATCCTTACTAATTATGGGCTCCTTAGAGGTGGTGGGATATGACATGATTTTAATATTAAACAAGAGCAAACATTCTTTCAGAAACTTACTAATAATGGTGGGAAACATTATCCGTAGTGATTTTATACCAATGGATTTTATCTTCTTAATTTTTTGGAATATAAACCCCATAAAGTTAAACTTACTCATGTTCACCAAGTAGTCAAGAACATACACATTTGAAACTTTTAAAGTTTCCTTATCACCCTTTCTTGGCACCAAAAACGCATTCATCCAGAGAGCTACGAGTCTATTATCTCTTGATAAATGACTTACTTTTCTTTTGTCATCATGAATCACAAAAAGTGTTTCTTTGAATTTAGTCCCATAAAAAGTTGCATCAGCTTCCTGTAACTTAAGAGAAGGACATAATACATCTCCCTCCAAAGGAACACTTAGAAAAGTATCTTACTATTTTGGAGAGGTTTTATATGTCTTTTCATACATCATAAAATATATCATAAGATCCTTATCTATCTCTACTGATTCATAAAATTGTAACACCTCATCATGATAGAAAAAATATTGACCACAACCCTGTATTTCCACACAAATTTATTCTCAGGATTGAAAACATATAATCCATTTTAAAGATGAATCAAAAGATTCATAAAAGTCTCGTGAGACTAACCTTTCACTCCCAAAGTCATGGAAGAAAATTATTTTGGAGCCATTTCTTTCATAGAAGAAGTAGTAGACTCAGTCATGAAAGACGAACTCACACCTTGAAGATCCTACTAATTACAAAATATTAGTAGATATCTGATTACGAAAACTAAGGTAGGAACCAATTTCTAACTAAGCTGACTACTTATAGAGAAACTGATCTTGAGAAAAAAACAGACGAGTTTGATGTGGGATAAGTTATTTTAAAAAGAAATTAATGGTCAAGATTAGATCTGAGAGATCCAGTTTCCATGAATGATTTTTAACTCTTGAGGTTTTCCTTAAAAGAAAAATGTATTCAGACTAAAACAATTACAAATTAAAAGAGATAAATAACCAATATAATATTTTAGAAATTTTACCTATCAGAGTACTAGGATAAATGTATTGGTTTTAATATATTGTTCTTATAAAAACATTACAAAAACAATGATACAAATTATAAAACTGATAAGGTCAAACAGAATAGTACTGATTAATTAGAATCGATAGAATAATCCACAACTGATAGTCCAGTACCGACAAGGTAGTCCAATACTAATAATTTAGTACCGATAAATTATTTTAATATCGATAGTATAATCTAGTACCAATAATCATGAAACGAATAAAAACATGAAACCAATAAAATCAGGAAAATAATAAAATTATTAAATTGATATAGTGACAAACTAAAGAGTAAAACTAATAATAGTAAAATTGATAAACTTTAAAACAAAAAAGTGAAACCTATGAACTATAAAATAGAAAAGTGAAACCTATAAACTGTAAAACAAAAAAAGTGAAACTGATAAAATATAAAATATAAAGGGTAAAACTGATAAAATATAAAATATAAGGAAATGAAATGTATACCCCCCTTTGAAAAGGAGTAACTCAATGTAAAGAGATGGGTTAAACAAGAAATATATGTGAATGATTACTTTACAGTGATCATTCCTTGTTTCTGTTTAATGTATTCAAATATATCAGAATATAATGGTTTTGTAAAAATGTCATCAATTTTTTCTTGTGTTCTAATAAAATGTAACACAATATCTCCTTTTGTGTGTGTGATCTCTAAGAAAGTGATGCTTAATATCTATGTGTTTTTTATGTTAGTGGTGTGCAGGGTTCTTACTAAGAAAAATGACACTAGTATTTTCACATAGTATTTGAGTGTTTGTAAAACTCATTCTATAGTCAGTGAGTGTGTCTTACATCCACAACAACTGAGCACAAAAACTTCTATCTTCTATATATTCAGCTTCAGCAGTGGAAAGTTCTATTGAGTGTAGTTTCTTACATGAAAAAGAAACTAGAAAATCTCCTAAGAAAGGAAATGTTCCGTATGTACTATTTTTATCCATTCTATATCCACTGAAGTCAGAATCTAAAAAACTTTTCAAAATAAAATAATTTTTAAAAGAATAAAATAGTCTTAAATCAATAGTTCCCTTTAAGTAGTGAAAAATTATTTTCACTACTTTTAATTGAGATTATTTTGGATTAGATTGGTATCTTGCATATAAGAATACAGAAAAAATTTAGTCTGGATGACTAGCTGTCAAGTATAACAAGATTCCTATCATACCTCTAAAAGTTGTTTGATCCACTAGTTTCCTATCTTCATCAAGATCATGTGTATTTGAGGTACTGATTAGAGTGATAATACTTTTAGTATTTTTATATCCATACTTTTTGAGTAAGTATTTGATATAATTATGTTGATATATATAGGTTCCTTCTAGTTTTTGTGATATTTGAAAACCTAAAAAGAATTTTAACGTACCCATCATACTCATTTCAAACTCATATTTCATTAGATTCACAAAATAATCAGTTACAGATTATTGAGTTGAACTGAATATAATGTCATAAATATAGATTTCGACGATAAAAACATTTTTGTTTTACTTTTTTTATAAAAAGAGTTGGGTCAGAAGTACCTTTTACTTAATTGTTTGGTAAAATAAATCATGTGATTCTATCATACCATGCTCTTGGGGCTTGTTTAAAGCTATAAAAATCTTTAGAAAGTTTGACGAAATGACCAGGATGCTTTGAATCTATAAAACTAAGAGTTTGTTAAATGAAAACTTCTTCTTGTAAAAAACCATTATTAAAATCACATTTTATATCCATTTGATTTTTTAAAATTGAAGTATGCTACAAAGGCTAATATAATTCAAATAGATTCAAGTATAGCTACTGAGGAATAGGTTTTTTCATTGTCTATTCCATATTGTTGATTATAGCCCTTAGAAACAAGTTTTACTTTATTTATTAGGATGACTCCATTTTCATCACACATGTTTTTAAAAACTCATTTTACACCAATAATAGTTGTTTATTTATGTCTTTCAACTAAAATCAAGACTTGATTCCTTTCAAATTATTTTAGTTAATCTTTCATTTCTTTAATCAAATCTTCATCACCAAAGGCCTCATTAGAAGTTTTAGGTTCAAATTGAGATATAAAAGAAAGATGTTATATTTCATTTCTTAAAGAATTTATAGTCTATACTGGTTGATTTATATCACCAATGATAATTTTCATTGGGATGATTCTTAAGAAAAAAATGATTTGGGTTTTGTAAAACATGTTCATCAACATAAGAAAGAAAATATTCTGGGTTAAATGTTTCATAAAAATTTTCTTGAGTATTTCCCTTATCAGAAGAGTTTTCAATCAAAGGTTGATAATCAGTTTGGGAAAATACATCAGTTGATGTAGGTAAGGATTTTTTAAAAAAAGGGGTCAGTTTCATCAAACTTTACATGTACTATTTATTCAATAGTAAACGAGTTTTTATTAAAAACTATATAAGCCTTAGAAGTTCTGGAATCACCTAGAAATATTCCTTCATCACATTTGGGTGCAAATTTATGTAAATTCTTTTTTGTATTAAATATGAATACTTTTCAACCAAATACTCTGAAGTATGAAAATTTAGGTTTTCTGCCAATCCATAATTCATATAGTGTTTTATTAAGAAAAGGTTTAGTTAAAACACGATTTATAGCATAACATGAAATACTAACATATTCAGCCCCGAAATTCTTAACAATTGAGTATTCACTCAACATGATTTTTTCATTTCTTGAAAAATACGATTTCTTCTTTCAACAACACCATTTTTATAAGGGGTTCTTAAAGGTAAAAAGTTGTGAGCAATACCTTTATTATTACAAAAGGTTTAAAAATCCTAATTTTGAAATTATCCACCATGATCACTACGTATAATTATCAACGATAAGTTTATCTCATTTTTAACTTGGGCTCTAAAAGTTTTGAAATCGAAAAAGGCATTAGATTTATTTTCTACCTAATAGACCCATGTAAATATAGTGTAGTCATCAACTTAAAAAAATACATATTACTTTCCTCAAATGATTCTAGTTTGTGTAGGACGTAAGAGATTAATGTGGACTAACTATAATGCATTAGAACTTGAAACTTTATTGATTGATTTAAAGATAGTTTTATGTTTATTTCTATATGGACAAGGGTCCCAAAATTGTGAGGAATCATACCTTAGATCTGGTAGATCCTTAACAAGTATTTTCTTTGAGAGTTTTCAAAGGATTCTAATGATAATGTGTCATAACCTTCTATGCCATAACCAATATTTGTCTTCCATTGCACTTAATCAAGGTAAGTCTTGGTTCTTAATATCTTCTAAGTTGATTGTGTATAAATTCTCATGCCTATGGGTAGAAAGAATGAATTCATCCTTGTAATTGTGAAGAGAAAATTTATCATCACTAAAATTTACAAGGAAACCTTCATCACATAATTTTCTTATGTTAATAAGGTTGTGATTAAGTCCTTTTACAAAAAAACATTTAAAATTAAAAATTTTCCTAAAAAAATAATATTACCCATACCAATGATCTTTCCCTAGGAATTATCTCCAAAGGTCACTCTTCCACCTTTTATTTCAATAATATTTTAAAATAAATCTTTGTTTCCAGTCATGTGTTGATAATAACCAAAATCCATTTACCAAATGTTCTTATTATTGGTACACTTCTTGTTTTCCTGAAAAAGAAACAATTATTTTTTCGAAACCCAAACTTGTTTGGATCCAAAAATGTTAGAGAAAAGAATTTTAGGAATCCACATTTGTTTTGAAAAATGTGATTTTTGAAATCCAAATGATTGAGTTATATTAAGAGAACAATTTCTTTCCCTATTTTCCCCACATTGACATTTAGTACAGAATGGAGCACTTTGAGGAGTAATATAGTTATGCCTAAAAATTAGTTTTTACTAATTATAACCAAATATAGAACTATTCATAAGATAAAGAATTAGTGAATACATTTTATCAAATTCTTTTCCTCACAAGGTGAATTTTGATAAAAGTTTCTTAAGAGAAAAGATTTCAGATTTTAGTCTAATGACTAAATTATCATTCTCACAAGAAATTGTTTTGGAATTGTTTTCAGTTTCAAAAACATTTTTCTTTAAAACAAGTTGTTCAATATCCTTAGAAACTTTATCCTTCTCAGAACTTACTTCCTTAGTGGGTTTTTAAATATTTTCTAAATCAAGAGTTTTTATATTAAGATCTTTTGAAAGATCTGACACTTCTTTTGTAAGAATAGATATTATAGAATTTTCCTTATCAATCTTTTTCTTGATTTTAGAATTTTCATTCTCAAGTAACTTTGAAAATATGGAAACCTCTTTAAAGGAAGGTTAATTGTCCTCTACTGAGGAAGATTATTCATCCGAAGAGTAAGAATTCTTCTCATCAGGATAATTTGCATTTAAATATACATTTGTGAGTGATTCGGCATTGTGTACCTTAGCCATGAAACAATGATTTTCAATAGGTAGTTTAGCTATAAGTATAATATTCTTTTGACCATAAGATCCTAATTCTAAGCATTCTCCTGATTAATCACCACCACTTGCACTACAAGTATCATTTTCATTCAAGACATTCTTTATATTTGACTTGTAATACCTTTTCTTGTTTATTTTAGAATGTTTATCCTTTCTATATTTTATTTTTAGTATAGGAAAATATGGTCTAATATGACCTGATATTTTACATTCATAACATGTTACTTATGAATATTTTTTTTCCTTCCTATCATTATTTTTAAATCTGCATTGAAAGTCTTTCTTTCCAACAATATTTTTCATCATTTGAAAAAGATTGGATAACTCATTCTTTGAGTGATCACTATCACTTAATTCTGATATGATAACGAATTTCTTAGATTTGGATCAGGTTATCATTTCCAATTTCTTGACTTTGGATGTATTAGTAAAAGCTACACTCCCATTACTATTCTTCTTCTTATTGAAATTGGTATCTCTTTTCATTCTTGTCTCATGTTGAAGAACAATTCGAAATAACTCATCAAGAGTAATTTCAGTAACTTTTCTATTCTCATCAATATATGTATTTTTTGATTCCCATTCATTGGGAATTATATCAATTATCTTTTCCAAAAGTGCTTCATAATCAGGAACCTTTTCACCCATTTATTTTAGAATTTTGATGATTTTCATAAATCTTTATTGCACCTTGCATACTGGTTCTCCATAAGGAAAAATAAACTCATGATATTCTACTCGAAGCATTGCTCTTCTTGTTTCTATAACTTTGGATGTACCAAAATATGTGACTTCCAATTTTTTCTAGATACAATTGGCTGCTTCACATGATGATATCTAACTATTATATTCTTGGTCATGGAATATAACAAAGTATTGCGTAACCCGCAGTTTAATTAATATTCTTGTTTCTCTTGATTGGTGATGGTATTGACTTCCTTTTCTGGTATTTTTTAACCTCTAGTAAGCATGATAAAGTTGTCACACTCAAGTATTAATAACAAAAGTCTTCATTTTATCTCTCCAGTACTCATAATCATTTCCATAAAAAATAGGTGGTTTTGTTGGATTCATGTTTTCAATTGATCCAATATTTATTCCTTCCATCTTATAAAACAATACTTTTCCACTGCACATGTTAGTGTAGTAAGTAGTTATAAAAAAAGGTTTGTAAAATTAATACAATTTTATTACTAAAAGAAATAAATAAAGTAATAAAAAATTGTGGAAATCTCCTTTGATACCAATTTTTGGATCGTAATATATATTTATATGTATATTAGGTGGCTCAATACAAGAGGGGGGGGGGATTGTAGGTTTAAAAACTATGTATTTAAACACTTAATAAATGAATTAGTTTAAGAAGGCTTAAACTAATACAATATATAATCAGTATAAGAGACCATATAGGTCTTGGATCGGACGGTAATACTATGATGTAATACTACAAGTAATGTAAAATAATTGTATTTGAATTGAATACAATGATCAAAGTAATACAAATGTTAATTATTCTACCATATAGTGTATATAATCTCTTAATATAATATTAATCATAATTGAAACAATTAAAATTGAATTGAATATGAAAAGAAAGAGGAAATGATTCAATTCCATTTATAATACAGATAGTAGTAGAAATGTAAAAGTATTACAATTCTTTTTTCCCAAAGCGTAGGGTATCATTTAACCTAGGATAAAGGTTTGTCTTACCACCACCTTGGTCAGCCCTCAATACGATTACCAGTACAAGTGTCTTCCTATCCCTGGAATCCCTAGATTAATAAGGTTATCAGAACCTCTGTCTTTTAAGCAATTGAAATCCCTCGATACGGTGGTTGGCATCACATCTTCTTATCCTCGGAATCCCTAGATCATTATCACAATGATCGGCCACAAAAATCAGAAAAAAAGAACCTATAAAAGCACAAGGACATATAAATTTTTTTCATTTCTTGTATCTTCATGGATTTCACATGGAGAAAGAGAGAAGTCACATCATATCTCTCTAGAACTTGATAAAAGTAAAAGTTGTGTTTTCTAGTTTGAATGACCTCCTATTTATTGGCTTTAGGTTCCAACGATCAGATTTTCTCCAACAATCATATTTATCTGAAAAAATAAGTGTGACTTGGACACCTGTCATTACAACGTTCAAAACAAATAGAATATATGACATCGTTTTGATTGGTAAATAACCAACTCAGTGTCATAATTTTAGATAGAAAGTAGTAAGTAAAAAAGTATGGAACAACGATTATGTATAGAATGTAATTGGAATTGAAGTTATGATATGAGTGTAATCCATTTCAAAAGTACAATACATAATTTTATTACTAGGATTATCATGATAAAAATGCATTTTAATTTCAATTTATGACCTAGTTACGATTCAAAAAATGGTTACGATGCATGATATTTAATATAATTATGATGGTTATATTAGATGCATAATAAGAGTATGGTACATAATAGTGTTACGATACATAATTACGATGCTATACTTAACCTGGTTACGATCCATATTTATGATGTAGTACTTAACCTGGTTACGATGCACGTGGTTACGATGCATGTGGTTACAATGCATGTGGTTATGGTACATATATAAATCTATGCACTATATAATCTGGTTATGGATTCTGGTTATGATGCAATACATATTTTGGTTACAATTCATGATTACGATGAAATACATAGTCTGGTTACGATTCTTGATTACTATGCAATACAAAATCTGGTCATGATTCCTAATTATGATGCAATACATAATCTGGTTACGATTGTGAAACAACATATAAAACAATGTGAGTGAACAACATACATGATTATATTAAGAATGAAACATATAATAAAGATTTTGTGTGTGATTACAATTGTGAATCAACACACATGATAAACACTCTATATGATTACAATATATATGGTTTGTGATTTCCAAAATAAATGATTGATGGGAAATTAAACAAACATTTTAACTCAAAAATATTTGTGATATTATAATTTTTAATTAATATGAATTATTATTTACCTTTTGTCCCTTTTTTGAAAAGTGAAAATAATGTTCATGCATACATATTACTTTGCATCTCCATGAATGGTGTAATTAATATTTTTAAATCTATCATATATGGATGAATTTAAATAAATAAATAAATATATATAATATCACTATATAATATATTTATATCATTTTTAACATTATATATATGATTATACAATGATCAAAGTACAAGGACCAAAACCACTGAACCAAAATTATCATTAAAAATAATATAGTTAGCTCTTGAAAATGGTGATTTTAATAAGGAATTATTAATAAATTAGTTTTAAAATGATATAAGTGGATCACATATGATATTATAAGTATTTAAATGAATTTTTTATAGAATTAAAATAAAATAAAATTTATTTTACATGAGGTTAGAGCGCTTTTGAAGAAAGTTGAACTTGTGGTAAGGGTTTATTCTTTCAAATTGTCTTCTTTGAGACATATATTATGTTATGAACCTATATTATTTTATGAGGTGTAAGTACTAACCTTTGAAAATATATATAATTAATTTATTTATTTTTATGATATTTATAGTTTCATTTTATGTTTCTATTTAATAGGTATTATTATTCAATTGTTACCAAAGTAGTAAGGGTTTTATGTTAAAATGTCATTGTTTAACAGGATTGTTTATTATTAAGTTTACAATGATTAAATTTCATGATATAACTCCCAATAATATCATGATTTTTGTTATAATCTGGTTATTCATTTATTTTTAAAGTAATAATACCATATTTCTAATTTTGGGACTTAAAATGATTGAGAAAATGTTTTTAAGAAAAATAGACATTATTTTTCTCTTAGGTAATTTTTTTTACTTCCATATCCATGTTTTCTAATTTTTTTTAATATTTTTTTTACTATTATATTTTAATTATTAAATTCATTTTTACCCATGTTTTACATTTTCCAAAATGTTTTCAAAGGACCCTTCTTTTTGTTTTCTGAATGAGGTACTTTAGACTTTTATAAAAAATGTTAAAGGAATATTTGTTTTAACATACACAACACGAATGGAATTTCAATATGTCGTGACCAATACATGTTTTGAAGATTAAATTATAACCTTCCATGTTTATTTTCAAATAAGGTTTTTTCAATAATATTTAGTAAATTTTTAAATTTTAATATATTATTTAAAAATGAAAAGTGTATTTTACTCAAGAAATATTCCAGTGATCTTTTAAATGAATTTTTCATCTATGATTATATAATTTGATGTTATGTTTTCTTTAATAAGTATATAATATAATAATATAATTTTTATTTTTTCTTGGTATGGTTTTTGTTTATGATGATGAAATATTGATGTAACCGATTTTCTTTTCCACATGTTAAGTTAGGATGATTGTTTTTGTGATCATGTGGAATACATATGAACAAATTTATGGTCATGCGATGGATGGTACCTAAATTATATATTCATTCAATGAATTGGGTAAATATTAATGATTTTTGATCTCAAATGGTACACATGAGGTTATACGAAGTCTGAAATAAGAATGTACATAAGAGGTTATCCGGAGCCCAAATTTAGAGGGTACACAGGAGGTTATCCCAAGCCCAAATGAGGGTACATGAGAGGTTATCCCAAGAACAAAGTAGGTACATAGGTGGTTAGCCCAAGACTAACATGTTATGAATGTATTGGTGTATATCCTTGATATAATATTTATATGATTATGATAATTCCACACTTATGACCTAAAATTTTGACATGATCTTGTGTCAATGTTATGTTTTCATGGCTCATGTTCTTTGATTATTTTATGATTCATGTCTTATGAAATTAAAAGATTTATTTTATGATATATTTTTATAATCTAATAATTATTGGGTATGCATTTTAAATCTTTTTCTCATGTTCTCACACCCTTTATACTCATGTTATGTTTAAATTATCATTGATATCTCTTTTATTTACCCTTATAGAGCATCCAAACTCACCATTTATTTTGTTTTATTTTCCCCTGGCTATGAATAAAAGTTTTAATTATGATATTTTTAATAAGGGAGATAGTTATAAATATCTAAGGGGAATGAAATGTATATATTTTATGAAATAGTTGTTTATTTTTCTAAGTTTCTAAAGTCACTAAACCTATAAAATTTTGGCATGGATAATAATTCTATGTAATGAATATTCATCTACTAAGATGTAGTATTTATGTGTGAAAATTATTGGTCACTATATCGAACTTCCTTACAATAGTCCCCCTTAGGATATGAAAACACAATGAGTTAGGTATTTTCTTGTGTCATAGTTCAAGAAAAGTAATGATCAATATAAAGTTTCATAAGATCACTAGGTTTAATATTTCTACTATAGAATTGTTCACATTTGGATTATGATACTTATTCCCAGATATCCATTTAAGGTCATTCTAATGTGTCTTACCTATATTTCCTATAAAACTACTAAATTTGAAAACATAGTGGAAAACATTTTTTCTTGTGCATATCATATCATACATAATAATACAAAAAATATTAGCATTATGAATTAAAATCATATACTAAACTTTATTAGTAGTGACCTTAGACTGGGAAAGTGATAATTTAATGTTGTTGTAAAATAGAGCACCAATTGGATTCATTAAATCAAATATATGTTTTGTAAAAACTTCTGGAACTTATCCATACCTAGATAGGTTAAAAATTTTATGTTTTATATACCTTACTATTTGTATACCTAGTATCTAGTTAGAATTACCTAGACCATTTATTTAAAATGTTTTCTCCAATTTTAATTTGACTGTGGTGATCATACTTATATTGATACATATAATCATTATATCGATATAAATAAATAAGTAATGTATGAAAATCATTATAATTTTAATATAAATATAGGTATAATTTTTTACTAATTATATTCTATAAAAAGAAAGAACAAAACTTATTATATCATTGTTGGTATTAAATATTCATACATTATATGACTTATTTAGTGAGAAAACCTAGTTTTATTTGAATTTATGAGTAAACCCATCAAGAGATTCATATAGAGATTCTATTCTAGATCACCATAAAAAACTATGTTTATCATTAAATTATTAAATATTAAGATAAAGGGAAGTGTCAAAATAAATAAATAGTCCAATAGATAAATGTTTAAGCATGGGAGAAAATTTTTTAGAGTAATCATACCCTTCTATTTAAAGGAATCCCATGGAATAAACATTAGAATTAAATTAAATTAAATTTTCTCTAGTTTTATCCGATTTTATTTTGAATATACATTTATGTCCAATAAACACAATAGAAGGTGGATTATTAATAATTGGAAAGAATTTTTTGCAATAGGTAATTTATTTATTCATTTATGTCAGTGATCCAATTCTTAGAATCATTAAAATTATAATTTTTTTATATGTTTGGAGAACCCTAGTTGCATGATCCTAGGATATATAAAAATAAAATGCATCCATATCAACAAGGATGAATTGAGATGGAAGTCTAATAAACCTCCTAAATAAGTCACTAGTGAGATGGTAATAATTGGTGGAAATAGGAAATTTGGTATCTAAATTATTGTAAAACTAATATTAAATATTGAATCATTCATTGAGGTTCAAGTGGTGAAATATCAATATGAAACTAAATTTCATAAGGTGGATCAACATTAATATCCTTGATTTTGGGTGTCTCATCAATGTCATCCCTATGAATATTTTTCATAGAAGTAGGTAATTAATGGAACATAACATTCCATTTAATGATATTGTTATGAAATATAGGTATTCAACCCATAATTTATAACCATTGACCCCTTTTAGATAAGCTATGTTGATGAATTGAACAGATCAAGGTTCAAGATTTTTAGTTTTAATATATGACAACCCTTCTATTTATTACACATTAATTCATGATTTATTATATAAGATTAAAAATAATACCAACTTGAAGATATATAAGTATAATTTATTTTGGAATTAAGTACTTTACATAAAAAATTTAAAATAGGGAATACATTTCCATTACTGAAAACCTCCTCAACATGCACATATTGTTGCATCATAATTAAAACTGCATGGGTTAGCCTGAGGACATACATAAAAAATGGGTGAGCTATAAAGCTCAGTAAGGGAATAAAGATGGAATAAAATGAATAATGTAATACATGTTAGAAAATATTCATATTAATGGGGAATAAAAGGGGCAATAAAATAAACATGAACAATGCGGCATGATATATCATGATAATCATAAAGGCAACATGGAAAATGCGGCAAAAAAATAAATACTACATCATAAACATAGGTCAAAGATAAATTCAAAGAAATAATGATGGAAAAAGTCCCATGATGGATTAGGTTCACTCTTTAATATTTTTAATGATGTATCATGAGACTAAAAAATTACCCAAATTCATTAGAGTCCTATATAATTTTGGGTGCACCCATCACTTTTATTTCAAAATCATGTTTAAGTGTGCCGCATATATTGTACAAAATGTAATCATTTTCATCACATTTTATTAAAATATTGAGAAGTATATAATACATACATGAAATTCCCCAATAAAATAAGTATATGTGTGTATAAGTGAACAACCTCTATATAAATTGGTTATGTGTATTCACTACACATTTGTTTTGGCATTGGAATCTATGAGTGAAATTTTGTCAGCATAACGAGGACACATAAATGTTCATGGGACGGATTAATGAGAGTTAAATGGGTCTATAATCCTTTATAAATCATAATTTTAGTATGGGATATGAATAAAAATAAACGCCAACATTAGTAATTAAAAATAAAAGTGAATAAAATGAAGAATATTCTGGAATAAAGGGGAGAAATAGATAATCCCATGCCTTGAGAGTGTGGCTCCAAATTCTTGAGAGAAGCTTCTTGAGAGATTGGGGGATCCTTGGGAGGAATATATGTAGGGATGGTCATATTAAGGATGTCCTCTAATGATTTTGGGTGAATATATATAGGAGCTTGGGTGGGTTTATATAAGAAAAGAGAGGTTAGTTCTTTACTATTTCCCACAATTAGGTTTGGGAATCTATATAATAAAATAAACAAAACCACAAAAAATCTCATGGTTTTTCCTATGGTTTCTGACAAATAGGTATGGCTTACATTATTTTATATTTTTAAGTAAAAAAATTAATAAAATAATACCCCTTCTGATGTGTAAGAGAGTTATACTCTTAAAGAAATGATTTTTAAACCTTAAAATATATTAATGGGCTTGGAGGATTCATAATGACTTTATAAAATTAATAAAAAAAATAAAATATCATAATTATATTTGGAAAACATATATTTGGTCATGGTTACCCTTTTTTGTATTTATTATATCACCTTTGGGTGAATATAATATAATAATACACACCATATATTTATGCCATATTTAAATTTTACCTAAAAATTCAGCTGTCTTGGGAAATTATGAAAAAATCACCAGAAGATAATTTCGATGTTATGATTACAAAAATAATATTAATTTTACCAATATAAATTTTTAATCATTTTTATTTTTACTTTTAAAATATGAATCTAAATTTATTGATAAATGTTTGTTTTTTTGAAAATAAGAGTTTTCAAACCCTTATAAAAAGTATATTTGACTTCATAAAAATTATGTGATCATTTATATTTAATAAAAATTATGTAATGACAATAATTTTTTAAAATATTATTTATTTAAAAAATAAATTAATACATGAAAATAAATGACTAAATTGAAATTGAATTAAAAATACATTTTTTATTGTACGGAAATAAGAATCATTTATAATGTAAGAGTAAAAATTAAAGATAGAAATTATTAAATTTAAAATACAATATAAATATTCATATTATTATGGTCTTGATACATATCCCTTTAATACACTACAAAACTCACTAAGGGTTAGGTGCGCGACTGTGAGACTTTCATGGGGTGGTTTGGCGTACAAGGTTTGGTCTGTAATCTCAATGAGCTTGAACTTCTCCCATTTATAGGTTCACTCATGATTAAGTTTTTAGATATCTTCTTTGGATTAGATAAGGGAAAAGACTGGAGTTGAAATATCCCTCATAATATCTGATAGATGGGTTTCATAGGGTATGCTCCTACTGGTTGAGACCATCACTTCCTTTTTCTGTGCAATTAGATTTTTAAAATCTCTATATTTATACTAGTCATATGATCACTGTTAAATGAATATATTATCAAAGGTTATGATACATAACGGTCTTTTAAATCTAATAGTATATAATAAAACCAAATAAGTGCACATGTTTTCTATAACCATATTATATAATAATATATTTAATTAAATCATATAGGGAATTTTATTTATAAAAGTCCAAGTTATTGTATAACATGTGCATAAATAGAGAATCTAAACACTCTCAAGTTTGAAAAAGAAAAATGAATATTATTCCAAAGTTCTTCTAGGGTCTTATACTGGTTGAAATAAAATGAGAATTGGTTCATCAGGTAAACTTTCATAGTGGTATCCTCCCATAAAAAGGATTTTGGTAAGTCCTAGCATGGAAGAATACTTCAAACTTGTTCTACAATGGTGTGTCCCAAAAACTTGACCTTTCCATTTTATTATGGAGTATATATTGCAGTGTGACACCCAATTATTCCCTTATACTCATAAGAATGAGTAAATCAATTTCTTAGGTATTCTAAACCATTTTTCATTCTCATATATGTAAGTATCCTCCTAACATAGGTTTTAACTAGGGACTTATAGGTTTTAAGCACATTAAAGGCCTTGTAATTATTCCATAAAATGTAGATCCATAATTTTATAGAAAATTAATATATAAAGGTGAAAATTATGATCTTTACCATGGGAGTTAGTCCTATAGAAATGTCACAAGTCAGAGTGGATATACTCTCTAGGGTGGTTACCCTTAATTTTAGACCTTTGGAAGTTGAATCTATTTTATTTTCCCAAAAAAAAATATTCACAAAAGGGTAAGTTACTTGGTGAAGTTATGAATATTCCTCTATCTAGAAAATTACCCAAGACCCTTGGTAGTTAACTACCCAAATATTATATTTGATAGCATAAAAACCCAAGAATTTAGTATATATTTCATAAATAAACATTTTCAAATAGCTTGTTTCCCCTGAAATAAGGAACAAAAACAAAAATTTCATATATTTTAAAAGTAATAAATATGGTAATTATACTACAAATATTGAATTAGCTGGTATAAATGAAATAAATTAAATTTTGATATATATAACAATGACATTAAGAAGTAGGATTATTCCTTATAAGGAAAATTTATCTAAGCATGGAGAGGAGGTGGAATCAATAGGGTTTTCCCCAGACTAATCCCACCATTAACATTAATAAGTTTGTTTTGATCGAAATCCATTATGGGAGAAGTTCAATCTTATAGAAATAATTACAAGATACCTGATATCTGAACCACCACTCGTGAAAAACACCAATGCATATCTTACTAACAAATATTATGATGAGTTCTTGAGATATTATATGTATAACACCTTAGTACCTTCTTTCAGGTACTTATTGACTCTTGTTTTAATTCCCTTCTTATTTGGGTTTGTTTCAGGCCTTTCTAGGATAGAGATAATTAGTTGGGGAAATGACAAAAATTTCTGAGATGTGTCTTTTTTTGAATTAATAGAGTTTGGGTATAAATGTGTCAATTTTTTAGAGGGTTCACTTTGGGTTTGGGTTGAATTGTGATATTTATGCTAGTTTTTAGAAAGGATCTACATCATGGTGTAGGGTTTGTGGTATGAAGAGTCCCAAATACATTGTGGATCATCGGGCTACAGAATATGGGAGATTGAGGTTGGACATGGTTATAGAATAGGTGGATGGTTTCACTGTGGATCCCTGGGTGGTGAATTTTGATGCTACTACCTATATGGGCATAATTGCCTCATGGATTACAACTATGGTAAAGAGGTATTTAGATCCATTTCCAATTTATTCCAGGCCACGATTTGATGCTTTGCCTATGCCATATCCCCTTATTCCCAAGTAAATAGGTTATGGTGAAATTTTTACTATGTTTTTAGGTGGATAGTTGATTGGGGGTGGATACAACATGGTCTGGGGTGGTTGTTCCATTTTTTGACTATTTTAATCCTTTATTTACTATGGAAATGGGGGATAAGATTTGGCCTATGTTTTCATAGACTTATATACCTTGAGATATTTTCTGTATTCCTTTTCTCTAGATCAACTCTCAACCAATATTTTTCCTTTTAAAGGATCCAAAGAGGCATTTTAGATCCTCCGAACTCCTTTCTTCTCATATCAAATATCCAATGGAAGTGCTTGATTCAAATCATGTAAGATATATCTCCTTATTCAGAAGTTATCTATTTTATCTTTCCTCATTCCTAGAGTTTGACAGATCATCATGTTACTAATGGATCTAATATCTTTTTTGATGGATCTTGATTCCAGTTTTGATTTATTGATCTCTTTCACCTCCATCCTTGTTGGTGTTCCCATTATAGGTTTCATTAGATCATGTGATTAATGGTTGGTGGTTCTATATGATTTTAACCTACAACTGAATTATTAAATTGATTGATTTATTTTAGTTGAGTCTTTAAATGATTTTAAAACCTATATTTTATATGATTTATGTTTTATTTTGGAAAGGGAATTAAAAATGTTAATAATACAAAATTCAATCGAATTGAAATTTTTATGTATATTTGAGAAAAACCGATGGATTGATTTGGAAATTGATTTTATGAAATGATTTAACATTTAACCTTGAGATTAATGGGTTAAATAGATATATGTATTTAAAAGGAATGAATTGATGAAAACCTATGATTTGGTTCTGAATTGAGAAAGTTATATTGAAAACTGAAATTAGAAAATTTTATTTTTAACTAGTTTGAAATTATTGATTTCCCCATGATTGATTGATTGATTGAATGAATCACATGTGATTCTAGGTACTTACTGGGTAATTAAGAAAAAATGTAAGGATTTGACCCTATAAAAATGAATTCATGATGACAACACTGACATAAAATTACTATGACTTGATAACCTCAATGGGGAGTTGAGTCCCAATAGCCCAAGCTGAGGTATGTGTGAACACATTGTGCCAAGATCATTAATTGTGTAGTGTGAGGATCTAATTTCTGGAAACTAATGTACCATATGGATTATTACAAGGTTCTATGATATATTTTGATTTTATGATTACATGTCATTGATCATAGAACTGTTTTATTAATGAAAATAATTTTATATAAATGTTTTATATAAAAATTTTCATATAAGCCTGTTTTGATACATATTTCATCTTTTTTATTTGAAATAATGGTTCAATTAAAATATGTAAATGTCATGTCATTCCATGACTTATTTTATTTAAATTGAAAAAAATTGGTTTAATTTGTATGGAATTGATTATGGAACACATGGTGAGACCCTTTTGGTCTATTTAGCTAATAACCAACCTTTTTCCATCATGAATTGGTATATTATCTTATGCTAGATATAAGAAAATGGAAAGAACCACTTGGAGGTGGTGGATGTTCATGATCCATGGGACCTGGAGTGTTATAGGTGACTGGTGGATATTTGATAAACTTGTTATATGGGATGTGTCCAATATTTTACCTTGGTTTTTTTGGCCCTTGATGAAGTTATATTTTGGGTATTGTTTTACCTATTTTATTTTGTCACTTTCTCCTTGAGGAGTGTTTACATACTTAATTGTATATTTTTTCTTCCACTTTTTTGTGAAGAAATCATTCCCTTATGGTTTTTAATTCCTGGTGCTAGTCACCAACCCATGGGGATCATGAATTACCATTAGGCTATGTCAAATCTAGCTCTGTTATCATTGTACTTGGGTATCTAGAATAGTTCATAAAAAAGTGGTATCATAGGTGAATGTTTTTCATCTTTCCTTGACATTGGTATACTGTTTGGATTTATCTTGGTAGAAAAGAGGTGGGATTTTTGGGACTTAGGAGGTATTGGTAAGCAAGTTCCAAGTGAGATACCATATTAAATAGCCTTAAGTCACCTTGGGTGTTTGGAATAAATGTATTTAAGTAATGTTTTGATCTGATTCTATTATTGTCATAGTTTTATCTGTGTGTTTTGGTATCCCTATAACTGTTGATTGAGTATATTATCTGAGTATTATTTCAGATAATTTCAATGTTTTCAATTGTTTCTGTGTAGCACCACACTTCAAAAAAGATGCTTAAATAGGACATAGGTGGAAGCTGGTGGTGAACTATAGTGAGATAATTCTCAAGTGGATCATAATCTAGTTGAGATAGTGGTGCGTACTTTCCTAGCCATGGGATAACTATATACACTCTTTCCTATTCAGGTTCTAGAGGTGGAAGCACAAAGGGATGAATCTATAGATCATTATTAATAGTTTATTTGTCATAAGGCACCAGTTTTGAACGTTTCAAATGATCTTCATGAGGCCGAGGATTGGTTGAAAAGTATTTAACAGCTTTTTTAGTTCTTAGAAATACCAAAAGATATAATGGTGAACTGTGGTAACTTTTAAGTTTGAAGGACCTAAAAGAAGATGTTGGTATTCAATAATGATAGAAAATAAGCATTAGAAATTGGAATGGAAAGAATTTAGAGTGAGTTTAAATGATCAATTCTATCCAGATTTGGTGGTGTTGTAAAATTCCATGGAATTTCTAAGCCTCTATTAGAGTAAAAGGACTATGAATCAGCATGAAAATCATTTTTTTGAACTCATTTAGGTTGCTCCTGAGTTAGTGAAAGATGATAAATTAAAGGATTTAAGGTTTGATATGGGGTTTTGTGATGATATATGATCTCAAGTATTCATGTTTAAGTTCAAATTTTTGCTGATGTGCTAGATAGTGTGTTAATGGATAAGCTTG
Source organism: Viscum album (assembly GCA_963277665.1). Classification (NCBI taxonomy): domain Eukaryota; kingdom Viridiplantae; phylum Streptophyta; class Magnoliopsida; order Santalales; family Viscaceae; genus Viscum; species Viscum album. Next base: position 831,354,491 of record OY728120.1, read on the forward strand.
ACCTAATTGGCAAGTCAAGCTTGATGGGAGTTATTTTTTCTCCTGCTGGTAGTTTTGTGAGTTCCATTAAAGGAAAGAGAAATTACAATTTGTCTCATGGTGGTTCTATGTAGTAGCTTTCATATAGAACTCCAGAAATACTTAGAATACGCCCTTTGACTTGATTATAGTGTGGAAAGATTGGGAATTCATAATGGGTTTGTATTGAGGCACCAAAGATCTCTAGTTCTTGTGGTATCTCAAGGAACCTACAGAATATTTTCCATTTATTTTCTATACTATGAAGTGGAACGATATCATTATAAAAAATAATTAGTGTGGTTCAATTAGTTTCTCAATAACTAAGGGGTTCCAACCATAAGAATATGGAATAAATATTCTTTACATAGTTGAAGAATATCCAATGGATTTTGATGCATGTTTGGTGATAGAGAGAGGTACAGTCACTATAGAATCATCTTTAATGAATAATTTATTTTATATTGGTGAATCTCAATCATTTATATCAACTAGTATTGTGAACCTACTAAATCATATTATGGAGATTTGGACTTATGTGATGGATATTACTACACACCTCATAACAAAGAGAGAGTAGGGTCTTCGGTGCCCTTCTTGCATTTTTTATTTATTATAGGTTTACATTACCCATAATTTTTTCATTGTCGAAATTAATAATCTTGAATTAATTTTTGGGTTGGTTTGAATGATTTCCCATATGGCCCGAATTGACTGTTACCTTTGTTAGGTCTCCTGTATTGTGCCCAATGGGGTGTGTCGTGTCTTTGAGGAAGAATGCAACCTGAGGTCGACTAGATAAATACCATATTTTCTGGAGTTGGGAAGGATAATATTAGGGTTGAATTTTTACATGGTGTGATAATATTTTTTTGATGACATCACTCCATTTTTTTGAATTTCCCAATGCTTTTCCTTTTGATTTTCCTAGATGGCCATTGGTAAGAGAGGTAGAGTTTTCTATTGATTTAGTAAATATCAGTCAATAAGTGTATGTTCCTTCTTATCATTTTGAAACAATAGATTTGAAAGATTTGAAATCTCTATTAGATAATTTTCTAGAGAAAGGATTCATACACCTTAATGTGTAAACTTGAGAAACACCTGATTTCTTTGTGAAGAAAGATGATGAAACACTTTACCCATGTGTTGATTATTAGAATCAAATCGAGTTACGATAAAGAAAAAATATCCATTTCCCTGGATTGATGATCTGTTTCACCAACTAAAAGGGGTGAAGTGGTTATTAAATATTTAACTTTGATATGGTTATCATTAGTTGAGTTTAAAAGATTCCAACATTCAATAAATCACTTTCAATAGTAGGTATGTCCATTATGATTATCTTGTTATTCTGTTTTGTGTAACTAATTATCCTATAGTTCTTTTGAATCTAATAAACAATATATTTCTTGAGTGCCTTGACATATTCATGGTGGTACTTATGGATGACAACCTAGTTTAATTTCATTATGGGGAGGTTGGATTCTCTAATGAATGCTCTCACTCAGAAAGGAGTGAAGTTTGTTTGGGATGAAAAATGTCAGAGTTCTTTTCTTGAGTTGAAACAAATTTTTTACATATTCACTAGTATTGAATATTACTAAGTCCATCCATGTATATGTGGCCTTTTTTGATGCATCCAATTTAGGTTTGGGTTCTGTCTTTATGCATGGTGATCACGTGGTATCCTATTGTTCTAAGTAGCTTAGGCGACAAGATAAGAGCTATCTGAACCATGATCTTGAAATTGTAGCAGTAATGCATGATATTAAGAGTTAAAGGAATTTCATTTTTAGTGAAAGGTTTACCATTTATTCTGACCATGATATATTGAGTTATATATTCTCTAAAAAATATCTGATTCTCCGACAAGAGCATTGGGTGGAGTACCTGTAGTATTTTAATTTCAACATTTTCTACACCTCTGGTAAGGAAAATGTCATTATTGATGCTTTGAGTAAGAAACTTAGAATCCAAACCATGAAATAATAATCATAATAGTGAAATATGATGGCCCTATTTTCTCTATTTCATTTGGGAGTCCGAGAGGATGATACTAAGAATGTTCTAGTGAATGTTCAATTTACATCTTATATTCTTGAGAAGATTCTTTATAAGCAACATCTTGATAACGAATTTCATATCATTAGTGATTCAATTTATGACAGGGAGACTATTGGAAAGTGTTCATTCACTTTATAGGGTTTCCTATGTTTCTATAACCTATACATTGTACCATTTTACATGAGAAAGGCTATGTTAGGAGATTTTCATAATTCCTAATGGATGATGAACCTCAGAACGAAAAATATGTTCTATGATATGTAATGATGATTCTGGTGGTCTAGTATGAGATGAAATATCCTTGACTTTGTTTCTCATTATCACACCTTCCAACATGTAAAATATAATCGGCATATACCTTTAGGTTTACTTCATCTTCATCCAATGCCAACTCCCAAGTGGGAAGAGATTACTATGGACATTGTGGTTGAGTTTCCACTTAACCCTCTAGGGAAGAACATGATATGGGTTATGATCGATCAGATGAAAAAATAAGTACAATTTATAATCAATATAGATATAACTAAAGTTGAGGACTTGGGATGTCTCTATGTGTAGGATATTATCAAATTGAATGGAGTTCTATATATTATAGTTTCTAATAGTGATACCCACTTTACTTCTCATTTTTAGAGTTTCTACGAGGAGGCGATGGGATCCCATGTGATTTTGAGAATGAAATATCAAGAACATATGGTTTTCTTAATAGAACGAGCTATATATATCTTGTAATACATGATATATTCTCAAGTTATTTACTTTTTTAGATCTTGAGATGTCCTTTTGGGACTGGTTGAGTGTGCCTACAACAACAGCTACCATTCTGCTATTAGGATGGATCATTTTGAGGTCTTGTAAGGATATCCATGTAAATATATATTATATTGGCTATAGATTGGTGAGACTTATTTGGTTGGAATGAGTTTTTTTCCAAGAGATAATGTTGAATATCTAATTTATCCATCATAGAATGGTGATGGAATAGAGCTTGTAAAAATTCTATGCTGGTCATGGTTGATGACTATTTGAATTTTATTTTGGTGATCGGGTGTTATTTAGATTTTCACCTTAGTTGGATCACAGAAAACTTAGGAAATAGATAAATCCTACATGATGGTTTGTGGGTATTTTTGATATTTTTGAGTAGGTGGGGAAAGTGGATTACTATTTGGAACTTCCACCTCAGTTGACTTCGATCCACAATGTGTTTCATTTATCACATCTTCAAAAGTATATTTCTGACTCTTCTAATGTTCTAGGCTTTGATGATCTTGATGTTGAGTCTGATTTATCTGCAACTAAGCATCCATCAAGGATTTTTTATTTTTATAAAATGGTTCTTTGTGGGAAGATGACACCTTTACTCCAAGCGCTATAGTAGTGTCGTTCTGATTCGCATATGGCATGGGGGAATGAGGAACTGGTGAGAGATAAGTGGCCTCATCTCTTTGATGAGGAATATACTTAAGAGTATTTCTAGGGATAGAAAGTGTTTATGGTTGGGAGGTTGTAACATATTTTTACCTTCTATAAAGTACGTATTGACACTTATTTCAATTCCCTTATTATTTGGGTGTGTTTTGAGCCTTTCAAGGATGGAGAGAATTTGTTAGGTAAAATGGGATAAATTTTGGGGATTCATTTTTGTTTTAATTAATGGATTCAGGGTATAAATGTTTAAAAGTATTTTAAGGGTGAAATTTGAGTCCGGGTCTATTTATGAACATTATAATGGTTCTTACCAGGGAGCTGCATTGTGGTGTAGGGGCTACGAAGCAGAGAGTACCTACTGTATCATGAACTATTATGTTATAGAATAGGGGAGGTTGAGGTTATAAAAGACTGTAGTGTTGGTGGATGGAAACATTGTGGATCCCTGGGTGGTGCATTACGATGATAATTCCTATTTGGGAGTAACTGTATTGTGGGTTATTTTTGTGGCGTGGATATTTTTAGATCCACTACCAAATTAGGAAGGGCCATGACATGTTTTTTTGGAAACACATTATACCCTAGTTTCTAGGTAAATAGGATATCTTATATTCTATGTTGCGGTTTTAAGTGGCTGATTGATATGGGTGGCTACGGTGTGGTTTAAGGTGGCTTCACCATGGTATGGATGTTTTCATCCTTTCTAAACTGTGTCTATGGGGGCTGTAGCATGGTCTGTGTTTTCATAGACTTAAATGTACCAAGCCACATTATGTATTCATTTTATCCTGATCAAATATCAATCAATATTTTTTACTTTTAAAGTTTCCTAAGAGGTATTTTAGCTCCTCCTAAATCATTTCTTCTTGGATTGAAACTTTGATGGACTCCTTTGATTCTTCTTCAGTAAGAGATCTATCCTTGATTGAAAATTTTGTATTTTGTCTTCTATCCTTCTTAGAGTGGGATAGGTCATCATGTTATTGATGGATCTACTATCATTTTTGAAGGATCTTGATTCTGGGTGTGAATTCTTGATCTCTTTCACCTCCATCGTCATTATCATTCTCGTTGGAGGTGTTGTTAGATAACATGATTAAAGTTAGGTGGTTCCATACGATTTTCCCTACAATTAAAAATTAAATTGATTTATCAATTTGAAGTGAGTTTTTAAATGATTTAAAAACCAACATTTGAGATTATTTATGTCTTATTTTAAAAGGGAATGAAAACTATAAAAACCCACAATTTCAATGGAATTGAAAATGATGAGAGTATTTGAGAAGAATCCATGGATTGATTTGGAAATTTATTTGATGAAATATTTTAATGTTAAAAATTGAGATTAATGGATTAAATTTAAAGATGATTTGAATATAAATGAATTTATGAAAACCTATGATTTACTTTTGAAGTGAGAAACTCATGTTGAAAATTGAAATTTTTTAACAGTATTTTGAACTAATTTGAAATGATTGATTTTCCAATGATTGATTTATTGATTGAATCACATGTGAAAATATGTTCATAGTGTGTAATTAGGAAAAAATACTAGGATATGACCTCGTAATAATATATTTTTGATGAAAACACCAACATAAACTTACTAAGGACTGATTACCCTATTAGAGAGTTGAGGCCCGATGACCTGAGCTGAGGGACATGTGCACACATTGAACCAATATCACTGATTGAGTAGTGTGAGGATCCTATTACTAGAAACTAACACACCATATGTTTTATTACATGGTTATATGATATTTTTATATTTAATTATTAAATTCCATTGATTATAAAACAATTTTATTCATTCCATTTTTTGTATAAATTTTTTATATAAATTTTTTTCATTTAATATTGTTTTGATATATCTATAATCTTTTTTATTTAAATCATGTTTTTGTAAAAAATATGTAAATGTCATGCCAAACCTTTTTTTATTTAAATTTTAATCATATTTGGTTTAATTTTTGTGTAATTGATTATGGAACAATCAGTGATACCCTAGTGGGTTGTTTGACTCACACCCTACATTTTTCTTTAGATGTTAGTAGATTATCTTATGTTAGATCCAAGTAACATGAAATTTTCACTTAGATGGGGGGGATATTCTCGATCCATGGGCCCCAAATTGATAGCGGTGACCAGTGGAGATGTGATCCATTTGTTACATAGGATGTGTCTGAGATTTTACATTGGTAGTTGTTGTGTCAGTTAATAATATTCAATTTTTGGTATTTTTTTACCTGTTTGGTTCTAGTTTTTTCTCATTGGGGACTGTTGACATACCCACTTGTATCTTTTTTCTTACACTATTTTGTGGTAAAATAATTCCCTTATTATTTTTTATGATCCCTGGTGCTATTCGCCGACCCGTGGGGATCGAGAATGCCCTTCGGGCTATACCACAACCTACTCAAGCATCAACATACCAGGGTATCTGAGATGATTTGATAAAATATAAGTATATTTTTAGACAATATAAGCAATAAATTGTTGATTTATTAAATTATTATTTTCTCTATTAAGTATTTTTATTTATTTTGTGCACAAAAATATATTTTATAAAATAATTATGAATTATGTGATATTATATTTAAATTAATTTTTATTAACTTTAAAATTTGAACTTGAAATTTTTTTCTTCATTTATGGTTTTATAATTTAAAAATTAGCTTATGGTGATGTTTTTTCAATTTTTTCTAAAAAGTTGATTTTAAGTGAATAATAAAAATATAGTATTTAAAAATACCATAAATTTGATGACATAATTATCCTATAATAATAACTTAAAAAAATATTCTACCTTTTTATCAACCAAAAATGAATTTAAAGAGTTAATGATTTTTCAATTAATATATTAAATTTATTAATGTCTTATTAAAATTTTAAAATCAAAGATATATTTTATTCTAATAGAAAACTATTTGAATAATTTTCCTTTAATTTAGTATTCATAATGATTTGTTTAGTTTTGAATTGATTGAATGCCAAAGAAATAATCTTTATTTAAGTATAAAGAAATAAATGTTATGAGAATAAATATTATACATGATTTTGGTGTAAATTTATTTCTTTGACTCAAATGATTTTTTTAAATCTATTTGAATTGCATTAGGATTAATTTTATATAAATAAATGTTTTAAGACTCTAGGAATTTAATTATGAAAAATGGTTTTCAAATTTTGAATATGAAAATTTAAATCATTTAAAAAGTCCCATTTTTCTTTTATGCATTAAAGGGTTACTATGAGAGACGTTATTCACTATAGTAAAGGTTTAAATGATTAATAAGGGGTTAAATTTTTAGACATGGAAAAAATATCAAAAAAAGTTTATCTGTAATTGATTGGATGAGTGAATTATTGAACTACCCTATATTATCTTTTAAATTTGTCTAATTTGGGTCCACTTTCTTTAAGAATGAATTCCCTTGAATTTTAATAAAATATGTATTTAAAAAATTTCACTCATCTCAATTAAAAAAGGTGCTCTCCTCCACCCCTTTAAAAAAAATTTAAAATACCACTCATTACTCTTCTATATTTCTATCCTTAATAATCATTCCCCACGATCCTATTCTCTTTTTTCCAATAAGTAATCAAAAACTTCTCATTTCCAAGAGGGCCTAAAAATAGAGATTTAATCAATCAACATACTAAATATATTTTCTTGATTATATTTCTATATATTATTAATATACCACTTTTGAATATAATTGATCATTTAAAAAGAATTTAAACCATTAATCTTATTTAAAAGTTTTTTTATCACTATTCAATCACATGTTCTTACCTGTTCAACCAATTTAATGTGTTCTTGTTTTGATCGGTTTTACCGCCTACATGAATATTATTATAATTATTATATAATGAATGAATAAAAAATTGAATTAATTTAAATAATATGTAATAACTATGAATTTAATATTTTTTTTTCAAATTATGGAGTATTAATATTCAAAATTACATTTGTCAATAGATTTAATTCTTTTTTTAATTGAATAATCACCCAAAAAGGGAATTTTTAGGTATTCCATGTGAACCATCAACATAAGTTCCATGAAAGGTATATGGGACCCCAGAACTATATCAACAAATGTATTACCTTATAATGAAAATTATTTAGCTAATGAAACCATAAACAAGATTCAAGGACTAGAACCACCAAAGTGGTATATTTAAGTAAAGCATAACAATTAACACCAGCATTTTAATTTAGTAAAAAAAATTAATATATGGATAATAAATAATTATAAATGGATTATATAAATAAAAATAACTATGAATAAGGTCGTTATTACTGTGAATAATAAAGTAAAATATATTTTATAGGGAAATTTGAGAATATTTGACTAAGAATATGTTCAAGGTAATGGTTTTTCATCTAAATTTAACTCCATTGATACATGTTTTATATTATTCACCTGTTTCATTTATATATTTTATATATTACATATTTGATATATTATATCATGAATCTATTTATAGTCATGGTATTTTAAGTTCCTTCCCACGTTCTTTCCTTGAAGGGGGTTTTGAATTCAAAATTCATAAGGGGTCTTATTTTAAATCATTTCTTTATAAGTTTTGAAGCCATTTATTTTATCCAAATATTTCTCATCTATATATATATTGATTATAATATTTCAATATTTATTCCTCTATATTTTATTTATTGTTTATAGTTATTCTCTAATATCATTCAATCTATACATTATTTTTTATCAAAATTATTTTCTATTTTTCCATGGATTTTCAAAGAAAATCCCACTACTATTTTTTAAGGCATTCCATTTTTTTTATAATTACTGAAAGAAAATTATATTTTTTTCAACGAATATTTTTAATGATTTGATGAATGTTTTTTTCATTTATGTTAACATTATATAATGGGTTTTTTCATAAATAGGGATATTATAAAATGATACCATGCACCATATTAATAAAGAGGGAATATAATGATATTTTGATGAAATTTTCATGAAACCCATTTCTTTTCCAAAGGTTAATTAAGCTATAAAGGAATTAAAAATTATTTTATGTTCTTGTGGAATATATAAGTTTGTTTTATCAATATGTTGTAGGTAGGTTCCAAGATATACCTTGTATTCATTGGTTAAAGTTTTTTTTTTATATTTTCAGATAATAATAATGCATGGATATTATTTTGTATGTTCATAAATTAATGTGTGGGAATGATGGGTTGTATCATACTTTAATGTGTGGATATTGTTGGGTTAGTTTACAATGTAATTTTTAGAGATGATTGTATTTTATCAAAATTTTATGATTACTTTTACATTTTTATATTATCTAATTATTTGTTTTCCCCAAAGATAATATTATTTTTCCATGGTTTATGATTAATTTCACATGTTTCCAAGACATGATATATTTTAGATTCTTCCATGAAATTGCTCGTATGATCCTACAATCCCTTTCCATAATCTATAATTTTATATAATTTTTAATTATTATGTATTATGATTATATGGTGAATTTTATCAGATATTTTTCCCATGCTCATGTTATCTCGTATTCTTATGTTCTAACCCCTTTATGACTCATTGATAATTTTCTCTTTCTGGGTGTTTAACATCACTCCATTTGTTTTCCACTTCTCTAGGAAATTATATGTAGGAGTATGTATAGAAGGAAATTTTATATCATTTTTTATAGGAAATATTAAAACATTATTTTGTAATAGTATACTTATATAGCTAATCTCTAAAGACCTAAAACCTCTTGGTTATGGGATTGTGAGATTATTTGTGATATGTAATTTTTAAATTTTGAAAAAATGTAGAATATATTTATGATTATTTTGGGTAACCTAATTTAGTATCAAATTTAGGTTTAGTAATTTTTGGGTATTAGGTTAAGATATACAATCTAACCCAAATTAAATCCACCTATGTTTAACTAAAATTGATATAGGTTAAACCAAAATTGAAATATAAATATCATAGTCTAGGAGTAAGGTGTCATAGAGTAAGACATTAATAACATGGACTATTAAAATTTATGTATTTATTTACTATGATTATATTAAGATATTATTGTTTTATTTTTCATGTTATTCTATTTTGGTTTGAGTAAATGATTTGAAATAGTAGAAACATAGTTAAAAATGGGTGCAAAGTTCAATGTAGTGATTTTCCCCATGAGCTGAAAAAGGAGATGGGATATGGAGTACAAATCTTAGTGGCAATTCTCACTCATCTATATCAATCAATGAATAATAATGTAAACCATATTTAGATCTCGAACACACCAAGGAAGGAGTGAATATCTATATATTCCTTCATGTGAAAATGTCCTCCTTCTTATAGTTTTTATTATAACCCAAAAATATCAAGTAATTCATTAAAAAATTAGGGAAGATATTTTCTATTATCTATTTCTTGGACCTTGAGATGGTTTTTTTATCCATATATTACCTTTAATGTGGGGTGGAACAATGGTGGATCTGCAATATGAATACCATGAAAAATAAAAATGTTGAATCTATAGAACGGGAGCAGTTCAAGAAAATATTCTTCACTAAATATTCTCCCTAAACTCTTCACCTGAAAATGGAGTGAGAATTACTAGAGTTGAAAAAAGGAGAATGAATCCTTTGGAATCCATAAAGAAAACTTCATGAGACTCACAAGATATGTAAATAAGTTTATTACTAATTCTAAAGGAATGATCAATCCATTAATTAGTGGCTTAAAAATAGGTATTAGAATGGAATTAGATATAAAGGAATTTGGTATCTATGAAGAAATTGTTCTATGTGTGTTTAAGGTAGAAATAGAAATTAAAGACTCTCATAAATACCAATTATTTGTAGATAAGAAATGAATAATGGAGTTTTAAGGAAGCTAAAATTATAAATCACATAGAGGAATGAAAGTTCAACCACCAAAATTGTAAAAATATGGGATGAAGCACCCAAGAAATTGACTTAAAGTATTTGGAAAATTCATCACATAGTAAAGTAATCCACTAAGAACATAACTACCAAATTAATATAATAGGTTAATTAACAAAATAAAGTAGTAGAAGTTAAAAACTAACCCTACACGTCAATGATTCAAATTCAATGAGTTTTGGAATTATGTAAATCAATGATATAATACAAGGGCTAACAAATATAGTTAGAATAAATAACTTCATAGACCAAAGTAATAGGTAATAGTCTATGAAATCACTACTACTGAAGTAGTGAAAGGTACACTTAATCTCCACTACAAACTTGTCTATTTATTATTTGATTCCGGTTCTACTCATTCTTTTATATCAAAAAATATTTCTTATAATATTTAATCACTATTAAAGACATTAGGTATAAAATTATTGGTGAAAACACCTAGTGGTGAGTTTATTGTATACAAAGTATTAAAATCTTAACTAGTCAACGTTTTTAGGAATATAATTTTAAGAAATTATGTTTTTATTTCCTTACTATAATTCAACATGACATTGGGAATGGATTGAATATCCCTATATAGATATCATATTAATTTAATAGATTAGGAAGTGTCATTTTATATCTATTATCATCCCATTATCAAATATCTATTCATCAATGATTAAGAACTCCCTTTGGAAGTAAATTATATAATATGGTTCATGATACCAAGTTACAAGGGACTCTTAGCTCAAATTCTTGGGTAAAAACTCAAAATTTAATACATACATATAATATGGGTGTATATTGATATATTCCCTAGTGAACTGCCCAGTATTCCACCTAAATAAAAGGTTCTGTTTTCAATTGAACTCATACCATGTTCTATGCCTATATCTAATAGTTTTTATTGATTTAGACCCATAGAATTAGAATAATTTAAGAACTAACTTCATAAGAATCTTGATAAGGGTTTTATTTTCCCATTTGCTTCTCTATATGGTGTAGTGATCCTATTTTTCCAAAAAAAGATGGATCAATAAGTTTTTTTCATTGATTTTTATAAACATAAAAAAATAACAATCAAGAATTATAATCCTTTACCCTATATTGATGACTTTTTTTATTTAAATTACCAGGGATCAATAATTCTTAATGTCTAACTATAGACCTATATATCACGAATTAAGGGTTAAAAGAGAAGATACACCCAAAAAAACCTTATGTATGAGATATGGATGCTATAAATTTATAGTGATACCTTTTTTAAAAACAAATTACTTTTCAATGCCCTAAGATATAATGAATAGAGTCTTTATAAACAACCTAGATCAAATTTTAGTATTATTCATAGAATATATTATTATATAATCCAAGAGAAAGGAATACCATGAATATCAGTTGAGGATTGTGTTCGTGTCCCTGAGGATGGAGAAAATGTATGCCAAATTTAGAAAGTGTGACTTTTGGTTATAGAAAGTATCATCCATAAGGCGTGTAATCACAAGTGAGGTAATATATATAGATTCTTAAAAATAGAGGTTATTGAACAATGGCCTAGACCAAATAATATAAATGAGATCCATAGTTTTCATGGGTTGGTTAGATATCATCGAAACTTTGTAAGAAATTCTCCATGGATATAAAATCCACTAACCAAGTTAATTTGGATGGAATTAAAATTCCTTTGGATAATATAATACGAAGACATAAATAATCTATTTAACATATAACTAATCGAGTTCATCAATTGAGGAAGCCTCCTAAATATGTAATAATATATTCATCTTAGTTAGGTGATCCAATATAACTCACAATACATCTTTCTATTTAGTTGATCTTAAAAAAATGGTTAAGAAATCCATGATGATTTCATCCCATTTTCTAATCGGAAAATAAATTATTGAGTGTAGTTATTGGTTTTTGTATTTTTTCTTCACCAGATTATAGGTAAAAATTTTAGCAGGGAATACTACGATTCATTTCATCATTACGGGCCACAAAAACTGGGGACGAATATCATGGTACATCATTATGATACTAATATAAACCTAGACGAGTCGTGCTGGTAGTGGTGAGGAGATGATATGTAGGGTTCTTCAGGGTTAAAAATAGCGCAAGAAAAAAAAAACACAGAACCCAAAAGATCAAGTAACTATAGAGAAAAAGTGGAAAATAACATACATTGGTTTTTATCTTGGATTCATTCAAGGGGATATAGAGGAGTCGTGCCGATAGTATAGGAGTTCTGTGAGATATTTATAATTGTCACTAACTTGGAACCTATTAGGGTTCTTTTAAATAGATGAGGAAAACATTTAACAACACATTCAGAAAAGTGCTGATAAATATACTTTTTAACAACATTATATTGATAAGTGCTGATAAAAGGGATATTTATCATCACTACAAAAGCACTGATAAAAAAAAATTTATCATTGATAATGTTTTAGCATTGATAAAGATTATTTTTAATAGTGCTTTCTTAGCACTGATAACGATTGATCTTATCAGTGTAAAAATTTTAGCACTGATAAAGGATTTATTTAAACAAATTTATAATAATTTTAAAATTATTAAATATATATAATTATTTATTTATAATTATATAAATAATTATTTAAAAAATAATAATTACTTATTTATGATAATTATAAATATATAAATATATAAATATAATAAATATACATTTATAAATATATTTATTTATAAATATTTATTTATGAATATATTTTTAACATTATTAGTGGATATATTATCTTAAATACATACATTTTAAAAATGAGTGAAATTGATTAATTCAAAATTTGTACACTTCAAAAATATTAAAAAAATGACAAGTTTTATTAATTAAATATAAATTATTAAAAAAATATAGATATATATATGCATATATTTATATTAAATTAAATATGAACACATTTTGGAAATACTAAAACATATTAATTAAATATATATAAATAAATGGTAGAAAATGATCAAATTCAAAAATAAAATAAAAAATAAAAAAATATTAAAAATGAACATCCCAACTGTAATAGTATTAAAATTAAAAAAAAATAAAATTAGCTGATTATAAACATAATTTATTAAATGTATCATGTTATAATGAAATTCAATAATATACTGAAATTTAAATAAATTACATAAATATTTGGTGTATGTGTTTCTAGATATTGCATAAATATATTTGTGTGCGCGTTTGTATATAAAAACGCATTAACTGCATATATATATGTACATGAAATCAATGTAACACACAACATTTGATATATAATAAATTGAAAAATCAAACAATATTAAAAATTAATAAGAAATTAATATATTTTTAATTAATATTTTACTCATTATATATATATATTTGTTTAATATATATTATTTTTTACTATTTGTAATATATATATATATATATTATAATTATTCATTTTTATTAATAATTGTTTCATTAATAAATTTTAAATATTTTTTATTTAATTCATTTTTAAGTTTTTTTTAAATTATATATTCATTTATATATCTAAATTTAATATATACTATTTAAAATTTTTATAATCTATATATATTTATATTTATATTAAATTTAATCATTTTTGTCAATAATTGATTAATAAATAAAATGTTTAATATTTTTCTTCATTTACTAATTTTAAATTTTAATTTGTTTAATTATTTTATTTTATTCATTTTACATATCTATATATTTAATATATATAATTTATTAAATTTTAAATTATATTTATATGTATTGCAATTCATTCATTTTTAACAATAATTATTTAATTAATGAAATTATTAATATATTTTTTTTAATTATTTTATTTTATTGTGATCCTTTATCTGTGCTAATAAAGTGATGATAAAGGTTACCATTTATCAATGCTTTATTTTTAACACTGATAAAGGGTACTTTTTTTTTTTCAGTACTAAAAATAAAACGCTAATAAAGGGTAACCATTATCAATGCTAAAATAAAGCCTTGATAAATATGAATTTTTATCTATGCTAAAAAAAACACTCATAAAGGATACACTTTATCAGCACTTTTATTTAGTACTGATAAAGGTCCTACTTTATCAATGCTTCTTTCAACACTGATAAATATGGAATTTCTTAGTGCATTTTTCTGGCACTAGTAAATGTCGGCGCTGTTAAACATGCATTTTGTAGTAGTGGAAGAATTTGAACTGATTGTGAAGATCATGTAACCATGTGGAACCTATCACACATTGTACTCCTAAAAACTATATGAAAAAACTAATTACCGTGAATTAGATGAGAAAATTATATCCAAGTCATGAACTCATCATGTGTTGAAGAAGAACCTACGTGTGTTGAGAATTAACTGACCAGATGAAAAATCAATCTATTATTCTATTTGTAAGTCTAATTTATCTAAAATCATGTTCTAACCTTGTGTATCTGTATTTGTAGTAATAGTAAGAACAATTACTAACCACGTGAAGAGATATACCAACTGTGAGTAAAAAATAACAGACTGTGCAAAGTAATAAAGCAACCGTGAAAATTAGTGAAGTGACTGTGTGAAGTCATGATCCACCCTCAAGAACAAGTAGACCAAACTCATAAATAAATGAAGTAATCATTCCAAGTTACCATATTTATTTTTCATGCCAACTGACTGTGTCTAGTTTCCATGAGTTGAAGTGACCATGTTTTAAGTGAAAATAACATACTATGTATAAATTAACAATAGAGAATTTACCAATATCCAAATACTAGTTTCAGAGAATTAATTTCAAATTTAGTGCAATTGAGGCACCATTTATTGTTCTCTAATAACTACTTTTGGATAGAGATATGTTTAAGAAGTAGAACAGATCAAGTACAAATGGTGGATGATGAAAAAAATATGCTCTTATAATGGGAGCTTAAATGTAAATCGGTTCTATACAGAAGACTCATTCAAAACTCTTGGCAACACTCTCTTTTCATAAACCTAATATTAAACTTGTTCGAGCTCTTTTCAAAGAAAAATTTATGGACTTTTGGAAAACTAAATCTATTTAGATTGAGTTGCATTACATCTTCATATCTATCACATATTTCTCTTTACGTTTATTCTTATTTTTGAGATATTTTTATTGAAATTTTTTTTGTCTATAATAACAGTATCCTATACTTAACTGGAAATATTTTTACACTCTCTTTTAATTATTTTCATATGTACTACCACTAATAACTATGGAATAGGTCATGTGTGAACTTGAATATTTTTATCCTTTATATAACTTTGGAAGGTATTTTTTTTTCACGACCCCCTCCCCACAAGGTGTACCCCTATTTGGCTAACAATGTGAGATGGGATATAATGACCCCCTGATTCTCTCCTCCAGTAGGCCCTGGGTTGGGAACTATCACTGAGGGTATAGAAAACACATAGATTGGAGGCATTACCGTCTAATAGAACACATGCGAAAGAGAGAGATAAGACAAACACCAACCAAGATACTTGTCTCAGATAACAATATAAATGATATCCCAAGTACACATATGTAATGTCATGAAAAACTACTACAACTGAAAGGTTGAAACTGAAGGTACCCTAAAGAAGGTAAAAAAACAACAACCATGAAGCCCAAACAGCTCCTACAACCCCAAGCTAGTAGAAACTTGCCTTATCTCCAAACTGCTAGAAGTGACCTAAAACATAGTTTATATATACATAGGGTGAGTATAACAGTATACTCAGTAGGATCCTCCCCGTAGCTTCTCATGAAATAGTAAAGAAAGCATGCTAAAACATAGTGAACAACAAGTGAAACTAACTCATCACATAAAAAGGTATACTAAGTTCCCAACCTCACCATGGATACTGTCAAAAAGTATTGTATACAAGAGTATATAATATAATAAAGAATATCATGGGTACCCTGATACTACTTCCGCATTGGTTTTCCGTTTTTCCCCAATATCGCACGTCCTAAGCATCTCTCTCCAAAAAGGTTTGACCGCAGACACCTTGGAAAAACACCACAATATGCAGCTCGTGCAACAAAACCACCATGTCCACATAAGCAAGTAACTAGGTAGTTTATTAGATCCACCACAGCTCGTATGACATGTATCATACGTCAGGTATTATACCTCAATCCATTACAGTCCATACACCAAGTAAGGATACTCAATCCATCATAACCTATACATGTTACACCTATAGTATTCCATAGAAAACTATATCTAGAATTTATGTGTGTGAATAACCACAAGACATTACATCCCTATACACACATATATGGGGAAAATAACCGCTCTGCCTACCAGCACAAGCAACTACCAAGAGAAGAGAGTAGGGCCAAAGGGGGTAGTCAGCCATCCTTCCTCCCACCAGAATGTTTGGGAAAACACCCCCAGGGATTAGAATCCCTAGTGTGTCAGTTTTTATAACTGACAGGGTGGAGTTGCATATAGAAACCAAAAAAGTACAAAATATACTATATCTCACAACCACACTGTGGGCATAACCTAGTCTTAGATTCAACTCCATCTAACATCTCTCTAACTCCCGGAAGCCACTTATAAGACAAGGTTTTCTATAAGCACACAACCATTTAAAGAGATTTATTATATTACTTCATTCCCTTTTTATCGGTTTCACTTTATGTTAATTAATTATTTCAACATTAATTAACCATACACAATTTCCACATTATATTTCATTATCATCACACCCAAAGTACACTATTCCTTTAAATTGTAAGCTCAGTATTGTACCCCAGTGAGCTCCAACCCATTGGTTGAACATCATTTATTCAATTATTTATTTACAATATTACTTTCTCATATTCCTACGCATTCTAGAAAAACATTCTAGGATACTAAACACAAGGGGATCTATACGGTGAGTAGATGAACTACCAGTCGAGTCTTTGCCGCCTATAGCAAGAGGATAGACCCATCATCCCACAGGAAGCTAAAAACAGAAAGCATGTGTCATACCCCACTTGTCGTCACCCTTTTAGAAGGAGGGTATGAAAAACTAGCTGCCTTGACCAGTGGGGAATGTAAATCAGATAAATGAATAATAAGAATAAAAAAGATTCCAAATATTCACATCCAACTCATTTCATCATCCCTGGTGTCCTCCCCTACACCCACATGCATAAACTGATACATATAACCACTCTAGGAGTCAACTGCTACCACAACCAGTAGGCCTCCCTACCCCCACATATCACAACAACCATCCAGGATCACATCATAACACAAGCATCAGGAAAAAAAACATCATTTTATTTGGGCTCTTGGACCTTAAATATAAAGAGTGTAACTTAGAACCCTACAAAGAATTATCTTTTATTAAACAATGAGTTATTTAATCCATCTTTGATTTACTGATTTATTATTTGTAGGTTCCAACTTCGAGAAACATAAACAGTAAGCTATCACAAATAATTAAACATGATTAATGAACCAATTTGATTAACATCAAATTACAACAAGAAGAACCAGATTCATTTAGAAACATCTTTATCTTTAGCCAAAAAATTACCAATTAATTGTAGATTTAAGTTCTTTACCAAGTTCCATCAAGAATGAAAATCTAAACAATGAAATCATAGATATCACACTATCTAGAAAAAAAGAGGCAATAACATATGATCGATTTTGATTTATTTATCTGGTTAAAATATTTATTTTATCAATTCCATTGTTATCAAGTGGGATAAAACATTCTAACTATATAGTTTCACATAAAATAAAAGAGAAGCAATGAATCCCTTACCTCAAATGGTTCTTGATGTTCTTTATATGAGAATGAGCCACACAACGAGTTATAATCTCATCCCCCCATGACAACTGTGTCCACCCGAAGATGTAGAGACACCACCACACTAATCAAAACCCAAGAAAAGTCCATTAGGAACTTGGAGATAGAATTCCATAAATGGGAAAGGAGAAAAAAAGGAGATGAACCCAAAAGAATGATGATAGATCATACCTTATATCGACGATTGATCGATACTGCTTGGTTGCATGAAAATAGAGTGGAACCAATACGAAGAGGACTGTTTGATTGTGAAACTCCTATGGGATGGAATGAAAGGTTCGGGCATCTCATAGCTGAGAAAAAGGAGGAAGAACTTGGGAGGAAGATATCTCGTCCCTTTAGAATATTTAATGGAGCAACAGTTTAAGGTACGCTGGATTTTCGATTAATAGTGGATCCCATTAAACCACATTGTTTAACTAAGTAAATGCATCCTGAGCCTTAGGAAAAATTAATATAGGAGTTATAGTCTTTGAATCGGCCTTAGAGTCCTTAAAATGAGGCTTTAAATTCGTTTTACGTCAAAGGAAATGTCAAATGGGTGAAACTAGAGGAAGCTGGAAACAGTGTTCATGAACATGAAATTTGGAAAAGGAAAAATACTATTCATGAACCTCACCATTGGAACCTCACTGTTGGAACCTCACAGTTCTGGAAACAGTTTTCATGTTCCTCAGCATTGAAACCTCACCGTTGGAACATCTCCATTCTAGAAACACTGTTCATGAACCTCACCATTGAAACCTCACTATTCTGGAAACACTGTTCATGAACCACACTGTTGAAACCTCACTATTGGAACCTCACTGTTCTGGAAAAACTATTCATGAACCTCATCGTTGAAACCTCACCAGTGAAACCTCACCATTCCGAAAACACTGTTCACGAACCTCACCATTGAAACCTCACCATTGGAACCTCACTGTTCTAGAAACACTGTTCATGAACTTGAAATTTAGAAAATGAAAGAGGATACCATTGATACTATTCACATAAGGTTACCATTGGACTATTCATATAAGGCTACCAATGACACTGTTCACATAAGGTTACCATTGCACTATTCACATAAGTCTACCAATGACACTATTCACATAAGGCTACTATTGCACTATTCACCAAACTTGAAATTTGGTAAAATGTTGAGGACAAGTCACCTTGACCTCCCAGAACACCTTAAACACCATATTTTCACAAAGGAATGGACCATAGAGGTCTGAGCCATTACATCAGATACCTCTCAAAACATTCTCATCCTCAAGAATTCAAAACCAACCTAAAAGGAAACTAAAAAGAATCCCAAACAACCACCCATCGAGATACCTCTCAAAATAGAGCAAACCACAAGAAGCAACCAAAGAAATCCATATCATAGACACAAATGGTATTTAACCACAAAGATAACTTCGTTACATGAAAAGAGTTAAACATCAAACAAATATGGGTATTGAGAATGTATCTGCGACTCACGTTCCCAGTTACTCTCCTCCATGCCAACATGTCGCCACAAGACACGAACCAAGGGGATAAAACGCCCAAAAAACACCTTCTATTTGTGGTCTTGGATCTCCACAGGTCACTCCTCAAAGGTCGCATCATCATCAACATCGATCTCTCCCCAATTGATGATGTGAGAGTCATCATGAAAATAACGATGGAGCTACGACACATGAAAAACATTATGTATCTGGCTCATTTTTGGGGGGAGTGCTACTCAATATGCCACTACTCCAACATGAGCTAACACCTCAAAATGCCAAAAAAACCGGGGAGAAAGCTTACTCCCACAACCAAACCTTCACTGGTCACGATGGGGAGTCACCTTCAGAAACACGTGATCCCCAACATCAAACTCTGAGGATCTCCTCCTTTGATCGACATATCATTTATAACGATATTGTGCTGTCTTCATCCTCTCATGAATCACCTGAATCATCTCTATTGTATTCTGTAATAGTTCCACCCCAAGAATTGTTGACTCTCCGAACCTAGTACAACACAACGGAAAATAGAAAGGCCGGCCATAAAAGGCTTCAGACGGTGCTATACTGATGGTGGAGTGAAAACTATTGTTGTAGGTGAACTCCACCAAGGGTAAGTGCATCATCCATGAACCTCAAAAATCCACAACATAAGAGCATAACATGTCTTCAAGAGTCTAGATGGTCTGCTCTATCTTACCATCCTTCTAAGGATAAAAAGAAGTACTAAGGCATAACTGAGAACCAAAATCATACTAGATACCTCTCCACACCCTAGAGGTAAAATGAGGATCTTGATCGGAAATGATCGTCCTTAGAAATCCATGAAGTCTCACAACCTCCTCGAGATACTTCCTTGACAAAACATCCACTGATCTTGACTCTTGGATTGTTATGAAGTGGGATGATTTTGTTAAATGATCCAATACCACCCAAATAGCATCATGTCCTCCATATGCTCGAGGTAAACTAGTAACAAAGTCCATTGAGATGTCCTACCACATCCACTAAGGAACATATAACGGTTGGAGAAGAACACTAGGAACATGGTGTTCGACATTCACCTTATGGTAGACCAAACATCGAGACACAAACTCCGCAACAACATGCTTCAGCCCAGGCCACCAAAACTAGCTCCTCAAGGCTCAGTACATATTTGTCATTCCTGGATGCACCACTAAAGTAGAACCATTGAACTCTCTAAGAAACGTCTCACACATGTTCAAAGGAACAAATATCCTTCCATGATATAACTCTCAGTGTCGTTAATCCTCAGAACAACCATCAGGGGCCTCACCACAAACAAATCGATCTATCCAAACCTCTACCTCTAGATCCTCTACTGGGACTCTTCCACCTGCTACACTAGATATGACTACTCCATCATCTGAAAAAGACAACCTTTTCCCCCAAATTCTCCCACATCAAGATGTAATGCTGAAGGTTCTTCTATTACTCTCCAAGAGTCACCAGATTTACGCACTGCATCACTATGTGACTTCTGAATCAATTCATCAGCTTCCACATTCCCTTTTTGGGGTGTATACGATATCTTGATGTCATATTCCTATAAGAACTCCATCCACCGACAGTGTCCTAATTTCAAGTCACGCTAAGAGAAAATATAAATCAAACTCTTATGATCAGTGAAAACCACAAAGCATTCACCAATGAGGTAATTTCTCCACAACCTCAGAGAAAACACCATGGATTCCAACCCAAGATCATGAGTGGTATAGTTAATTTCATGGGGATGAAACTACAGAGACCCATAAGAAACAACTGATCTCTACTACATCAGAACACAGCCTAACCCCAGATGAGAAGCATCACAAAAAACATCAAACTGAACTCCCTCTACTGGAAGAAAAATAACTGGAGCACTTACTAACTTCTCATTTAGATACTTGAAAGATACCTGACACTGATAAGTCCATATGAACGCCTGATGTTTCCTGGTCAAAGTTGTCAGAGGAGTCGCAACTCTAGAGAAATAGGCTATGAACCTCTTGTAGTAGCCTATGATACCAAGGAAACTTCGCACCTCTGACACTGTCTTGAGGGCTGTCCAAGACACAACTGCTTCTATCTTCAATGGATCCATAGCTACTCCCTGCTAGGACACAACATGCCCCAACAAATGTACTTCTCGAGCCCAAAACTCACACTTCGAAAACTTCCCAAATAACTGATGTTGGCAAAGAACTCCCAAAATGGTGTGTAGATGTTCTGCATGCTCCTCCTTAGACGTGGAGTACACAGGGATGTTGTTGATGAAAACCACCATGAACTTGTCTCGGAACTCAAAGAACATAGCATTCATCAATCTCATGAACACAGCTGGGTAATTTGTCACACCTAACGACATTACAACGAACTCATAATGCCCACGAGGACAACAGAAAGTAGTCTTCGGGATATCCTCATCTTTCACACACATCTGATGATATCCTGGCTGCAATTCGATCTTTGAGAACCAAATTTCACCCTTCAGTTGGTCGAATAAATCATCAGTACATGGATGAAGATAGAGATTATTCACTATCACTTTGTTTAAGTGATAATAATTGACTCACAACTGCAAAATGTCATCTCCCTTCTTCACGAAAAAAACTGATGCACCCCATGGTGACACACTAGGCCGAACAAAATTGAACTGTAACAGACCATAAAGCTGTATATGAAAATCTCGTAACTCAGAAGGGGTTATCCTACATGGATACATAGAGATAGGAGACACTTCTGGTTGTAGCTCGATCCCAAACTTGATCTCTCGTTGAGGGGGTAATGCTGCAACCTCTTATAGAAAGACATCAGGGTACTCTTCTATGACACTAGGAAACTCCAACTGTTGATCCTCTGAATAACTCAACATTAGTTAATTCATTATGGATGATAAGGACAGAACACGCCTATGACCCATCCGAGGGTCTGCTCACCAGCAAACACCACTGGATCTCTATCCACATCAAAGAACACAACCTGACTCCTGAAAAAATCCATGATATCATACAACAAATACAACCAATCCATGCCAAGGATGAAATCATATTTTTGTATTTATAAACATAGGAAATCTCCCCAAGAGAGGTGCTACCCCAACACTAGCTCAAAATCTATACACACTTCAAACAAGTCATCTCAACCTCCAACTGGCATAGTCAACGCCAAGGGCACTATAAGTATCTCTACCTAAATTTCCAAAGCATGGACAATGGTAGGTTATATGAAGGAGTGTGTAGCTACTGAATCAAACAAGGAAAACACCAAGTTATAAAATAAGCAAAGGGTACCTCAAATGATTTCTAGCTTTCCTGGAGTTGGCAATGCTAAAGCATGAAGCTTACCAAAAACTCCTATATAGCCTCAATGACCTTGATTATGACCACCACCATGGCTGCTCTCTACTCTCTGAGGACCGGGAGTGTCATGAGGATATCTTATGCCTGCCCCATATACCTTCTACCAATCTATAGCTGGTGCAACCTGATGCTTTTGTCTCAGCTAGAACTACCTCAACGGAGTAACCTGGACTTGAAAACCTAGTGAATGATGACTGCTCTAAATGTTTGGCCACTCCCACTACTGATGACCTCAACCACCATAAGAAAAACAAGTGCATGATCCCTTTTCAAAGGCCTGAGGGCCACTGACCATGGAGAAACGAGATGCTGAGGGCTAGGAACTACCCTCGACTGAATGGAAACTCTTCTGCTCTAAAAACTGAGAACCCCATACCACAACTCTGCTTAGTGAGGAATCAGGAGGAATCCACTCTCATGATGATATGGTTCTATCCAATGTCCTCTTGATGACCTCTGCCCTTGACAACACCTCAAGATATGTCTTCAGCATAAATGGGGTGACCTGACACTGGATATCTGGATACAAAGACACCTCGAAATTCCTCTCCCAAGCCTCCTCATCTGGCAATAGGTCTGAAGCATATTGTAAAAGGTTCCGGAAATAGATTCCAAAATCTCAAACACTATAGCTCCACTATTGAAGGGTAAGGAGCTCCTGCCGACTGGATTCCTTCACAGTCGAGTAAAGAAACTCAGCTGTAAACATGTCTCAAAACTCCTCCCACGAGATCGATGGCTCCTCACGATCCCTGAGAGACAAGAACCAACACTTTCTCACTGCTCCACACAACATCGTCACAACCAAGGAGACCCAGTCCTCCTTCCGAGCATGGATCGAACTGAATCCTATCTCAACCTCCTCCAACCAGTCTTCCGTAACTGCATCTGAAACAAATCCCTTGTACATTTGCAGACTCTAGCCCTAAAAATCTCAGAGTTTCCTCTTCCAAGTGTCATCGTCTTCAACCTCTACCCGTTGGCGATCTGCTGGAGCAACCTACTGGACATCTTCTATGTGATCTTGACAAGGACGATGACCTGGAGACATACCTGCAAAATAAAAAATAGTTAGAGCTCTTAAACCTAGAATATGGAAGATTCTACATTAATTAATTATTTTTTTCTTTTATACATTTTAGGTTAACCCATCCCAAGCTCAACCCATTCAAACACTGGTACAAGGAAGAATGATTCATGATCCTTTATTAGGTCTCTACCCTGCAACTAGCATCACATCGTTTAGTTTCCATTGTAAACTTAAAGGTCCATACATCAAATCATAGGGGTCCCTAAATGTCTATGTCTTAGTCGGTCTCCAGTGTTTACATCACTTGCTAAACTTGACTAACACCGTTGCCCTACCAACCCATTTAACCTCACCCGTTCCTAACTCCAAACTCCATTCTATCCCTCAACCAGAGCTCTGATACCACTATGTCATGACCCCCTCCCCACAAGGTGTACCCCTCCTGGGCTGGAAATGTGAGAAGGGAGATAATGAACCCCTGAGTCCCACCTCTAGTAGGACCCGGGTTGGCGACTAGCACCGAGGGAATAGTAAACACATAGAATGGAGGCATTACCCTCTAAGAGAACACATGAGAAAGAGAGAGATTAGACAAACAACAACCAAGTTTCTTGTCTCTAACAACAATATAAATGATATCCCAGGTACACATATGTAATGTCATGAAAAACTACTACAAATGAAAGGGGTAAACTTAAAGTACACTAAAGAAGGTAAAAAAAACAGCAACCACAAAGCCCAAATAGATCCTACAACCCCAAGCTAGTAAAAACTAGCCTATTCTCCAACCTACTCCAAGTGACCTAAAAAACAGTTTATATATACATTGGGTGAGTATAACAGTATAATCAGTAGGATCATACCTAGAGACTATCATGAAAAAGTAAATAAAGCATGCTAAAGCCCAGTGAACAACAAGTGAAACTAACTCATCACCTAAACAGGTATACTAAGTTCCTAGCCTCACCATAACTACTCTCACCAAGTATTGCATACAAGAGTATATAATATAATAAAGAATATCAAGGGTACACTACTACAATTTCCCGACTAGTTTTCCACTTTTCCCTAGGGTTGCACGTCCTAAGCATCTCTCTCCAAAACTACTTGCCCTTAGACTACTAGGCAAAGCACCACAACATGAACCTCATTCAAAAAAACCACCACGTCCATGTAAGAAATTAACTAGGTAGTTTTTAGAAGCCACCAAAAATTGTATAATGTGCATCATATGCTGTGCATTATACCTCAAGCCATTACAGCCCACACACATTGTAAGGATCCTCAAGACATCACAACCTATAAACGTTACACCTATAGTAATCCATAGGAAAATATATACAGAATATATGTGTGTCAATAACCACAAGCCATTACATCCCTCTATAGACATATATTGGGAAAAACAACCGTTGTGCCTACCAACACAAGTAACTACCAAAAGAAGAGATCAGGGCCAAAGGGCGTAGTCAGCCATCCATCCTCCCACTAGAATTTTGGGGAAAACAACCTCTAAGGATTAGAATCCCCGCGGTTTCAGTTTCCCTAACTGATAGTGTAGATTAGCATATAAAAACGAAAAAATTTTAGAATATGTTATATCTCACAATCGCACCATGGTAATAACCTAGTCTTAGACTCAACTGCATCTAATGTCTCTCGGACTCCCGACTGCCACTTCTAAGACTAGGTATCCTATAAGCACACAACCATTTAAAGAGATTTTTTACATTACTTCATTCCATTTTTATTAGTTTCACTTTACATTAATTAATTATTTAATAATTAATTAACCATAAATAATTTACACATTATATTTCATTATCATCACACCCAAAGTTCACTATTCCTTTAAATT
This sequence comes from Viscum album, assembly GCA_963277665.1. Lineage (NCBI taxonomy): Eukaryota > Viridiplantae > Streptophyta > Magnoliopsida > Santalales > Viscaceae > Viscum > Viscum album. The sequence goes on from OY728120.1 coordinate 831,380,428, forward strand.
TCACCCTCAATATTGCACCCCAACAAGCTGCAACCCTATGGGTTAACATTATTTATTCAATAATTTATTTACAGGATTACTTTCCCATATTCCTAATAATTAGAGAAAAACATTCTAAGCTACTAAACACATGGGTCTCAACACAGTGATTATGTGAACTACCCGTCGAGTCTTTTCCACCTATAGCAAGAGCATAGACACATCCTACCTCATGAATTTAAACACGGAAAGCATGTGGCATACCCCATGCATCCTTACCCTTTTGAAAGGAGGGTAAGAAAACTATTCACCTTGAGAAGTGGGGAATGTAAAATAGATAAACAACCAATAAGAATCAACGAGCATCCAAACAATCACATCCAACCCGTTTCATCATCCCTAGTGTCCTCCATAATACCCACATGCATAAAAAAATGAATATCACCACTCTAGGCATCAACTAATGCCACAAACAGTAGACCTCCCTACCCCAAATATCACAACATCCATCCAGGCTCACATCACAACACAATCAGTAGGAAAAAAAACATCTTATCAATTGGTCTCTTGGCTGTTTAACAAGAAAGAGTGTAACTCAGAACCCTACAATGAATTATCTTTTATAAAACAACGAGTTCTTTAATCCATCTTGGATTAATCTATTTATTATTCTTAGGTTTCAACTTCAGGAATCCTAAACAGTAATATATCACAAATAATTAAAGATGCTTACTTCAATAAGGGGAAAAAGAAGGAGATGAACCCAAAAGAATGACTATAGATCACACCTTATATCGAAGATTGATCGATACTACTTGGTTGCATCAAAACAGAGTGAAACCAATCTAAGGAGGAAAGTATGATTGTGAAACTCCTACAGGATGGAATGAAAGGTTCGAGAGTATCACAACTGAGAACAAGGGGGAAGAACTAGGGATTAAGATTTCTCATCCTTCTATAAGATTTAATGATGCAGCGGTTTAAGATACTCTGGATTTTCCATTAAAATCAAATCCCATTAAACCGTGCAGTTTGACCAAGAAAAAGCATCCCGAGCCTTAGGAAAATTTAATATAGGAGGTATGTATTTTGAATCGGCCTTAGAGTCCTTAAAACGAGGCTTTAAATGAATTTTACATCAAAAGGAAATGTTAATGGGGAGAAACTATAGGAAGCTAGAAACACTATTCATGAACATGAAATTTGGAAAAGAAAAAATACAGTTCATAAACCTCACCATTGAAACCCCACCGTTGGAACCTCAACGTTTTGGAAACACTGTTCATGAACCTCACTATTGAAACCTCACCATTGGAGCCTCAACATTCTGGAGACAATGTTCATGAACCTCACCGTTCTAGAAACACTGTTTCTGAACCTCACCCTTGGAACCTCACCATTTTGGAAACACTATTTATGAACTTCACCGTTATGGAAACATTGTTAATGAAATTGAAATTTGGCAAAGGAAAGAGGCTACCATTAACACTGTTCACATAAGGTTTCTATTGTACTATTCACATAAGGCTACTAATGAAACTGTTCACATAAGGTTACCATTGCACTATTCACTTAAGGCTACCGATGAAAATATTCCTATAAGGCTTCTATTGAATTGTTCACAGAACTGGAAATTTGGAAAAGCGTTGGGGATAAGACAATTTGTCTTCCAAGAACACCTCAGACACCATATTTTTGAAAAGGAATAGACCATAGAGGTCCATGCCATTACATTTTTCCAATATTATCTTAGTATAGTTTTTTTTAAAACCCAATCCTTATAAACTTATTGTAAGTGGGTGATTTCTAGGTTGAGTGTATAATTTTTTTGCTTAAGAATAGAACCCTTGTTTATTTCCACTGTATTTTTTGTATTTTTGTTTTCAATATTGTATATATCATGAATTATCTATTTTAAAATAATCGCAAAACTTCACTTTGATAGATGGTCTTAACCAGTGTGTTATATAATGTATTTTATACTAGTAATTGGTTTAAAATATTATAAAGACCTTTTAAACATGTGTTTAATTCATTTATAGTCTAACTATCAAGAATATTTTTGAAAGATGAAATTATATAATCCTACTATTTTATTTAATTGGTTCTTTTAAATAATATATTGGATTTAATTTCAACTTTTGTAATATATTTTTTTATCAGGAACTCAATTCACCACCTCTCGAGTTATCCAATTCGAGCAATAAGAAGTTTATGTAACCAATCTTTAAACACACTAAACCATTTGATTATGGGATAATGACATTATTGTTTATATAGAATGTTTTAATTATGAAAAACATGTGGAATATGTGGTTGTTTAATTGAAATATCTTCATCTAGGGACCCATATCACTTCATGTAAGTTGAAAATAGATTTTTCCTATAAATTTAAAAAATCATAACATCTACCCATGAACCTTCAACTCTTATTGTTTCCTAAAACAACTACACCTTATGTGCGGTTGACAAACTAAAAAATGATAAGCTATTTGGGAACATGTAGAAGGAACATCCTGAGTTATGTACCCATTCATAGGATATAACATGTTCAGACTTAGTAAAAAACACAACAATATCAAATCCTATATCAAAAAATAAAAATTTACATATAGGTTCCTTATCATACATCACAATCCCTATAAGAGTTTTATATGAACTATCATGGGAGATAGGAAATATTATTGACCTGGTCTTAATCAAAAATAATAAAATTAATATTAGTTAATAGAAGAATTATTTTGTTAAATTCATTAATATATAATTAGATTGATATTCCAGACTTAATTTTAAATATAAACAGTCTATGTATTTTATATAAATGGAAAACAAGACAAGAATTCATATAAAGTATATATAATTAGTCCAAATAACTATAATTAAAGATTCATATGAAACCACATGAAGAACTATATTTCCTAAAGATAGTAAAATAAAACTAGGATATTTATATTAAACAATAGAAGATACATTTATTTAATTGATTATAATCTATCCATTAGTGGACTAACATAAAAAAAGTTTCTTAGTTACATGAAGTGAATCCAAAAGCGCTTGTTGGACAAGGAGGGAATGCATATTGATTCAATAATGGTTAAAGTTATTTTCCTTATCCGATATCTTTATTTTATACCTAAATGATTACATTGAAATTTTCAAGAGAATATGATACTTATTGTTGAGGATAAAACTTTTTATACTCCCTCATACAACATCCCAAGGAGTATTGAATATTCATCAAGTTTCTCTAAGTCAAATAAAATAAAACTCAAGTAAATAAAAGAGAATTTGTAGAAGTGATGGTTAGTGATTCTGAAATATTGAAATGAAAATGAATAAGTAAAAGAAAACACAAGATTTATCACAGTTCATGCTAATTATTTCGAACATCCTATGCACAAAACTTGTATATTTTTTATTATTTTTCAAGTAAATTTTATCTTAAAAGAGAAGAATATTGAACAATATATTAAAAAAAGAAAAAAAAAATGAAACACTGGAAATTAAAATAAACATAAAGTGAAGGAGAAATAACATTAAAATTAGTTAATCTTACCAAAAATTGGTTCCTTTGAATTTATATAGATTTTAGTATCTCAAATCAATTATTTATGGTTTTCTAGGTTCATTTCTAAACAAGTGAGTAGATAAAGAGATGGAGAAAACTAAAAGTTTACACTAGAATTAAAATCTTAGATTAATATGGAATATTAATGATGAGAGGGTGATATAAAAGTCCAAAAAGATATAAATACTCTTGATATCCTAGTTTAAAAATGGAATAGTGGTGGAGATCACTTCTTACTCTCTCTATTTTTCTCACTTTAATTATGAATTAGTAATGGTAATGAAACTAGTGAATGAATCCATGGGAGGAAATAATAGAGGCCTAGAATCTAAGGCAGAGGCATAAAAAACTTGAGTGAGGGAAACCGTGTGGGTGTCCATGATTATCATGGATAAAACCACCTCACATCTAAGGAGAAACATGGTAGGACAAGTGGAGGCCATGTTGGAAAAGGGTGGAAATGATGTAAATTAAGCAAAAAAAGAAACATGTAGAGATTCCTATATAGACATTGGATGATGAGTATTAAATTGATTCCAATTATTTCATAGATGAAATAATAAGCAAAATGTCCACACTGAAGTATCCCATTACATGAAATTCATTAAGAAATAAAATTAAGAGATAATAATCCCAAAAAAATTGATAATAAAAAATAAATATAATACAATTTGAATGGAAGATAAAAAGTACACAGATGGAAAATAAATACAGGGAAATAATTAATTTGGAGTTAGTATAATATTTAAATCATAACTTCATGTCAATTTAATATTTACATGAAAGAGTATAGAATACTGGAATATTATTGGATAAAAGGGTTGAAATGAAAATTCTGTTTTGTAATATCTATGATATATGAGCCAGTGAGCCTGTGATTTTTAAAAATTCTTCTAAATATTTTTTCATGTTCTTGATTATTAAGGTCTTAAATATTTATCAAGTTGTAATAGGAAATAATGAATATGTTTATATGGTGTGGAATGTATAATTGAGGAGAATCTCATATTGTTACTACATATTTTTGATTGATGGATACAAAATTGTGAAGAAATGTACATTGAAATTTATATAACATTGAAATATGTGATGTGCATATTACGTCCTAAATTGAATGTGTTAAAAATTGAATGAAACCATGGATACTATGGTGATATGTTTCAGATGTATATGGTAAACTATATATGGAATACTAAAGGGATAGGGTAAAGCAAGGAAAAATAGGGTGTGATTTCAGTCATTTAAGAACATATGATTTGTCAGCATTATGATGTCATATTCTATGATGTGAATTGCTAAATTAAATTATTCAAATTATAATCTCGTTTTATTGAAACTATAAATGGAATTTATTTTTTATCAATAGCTATATCAGATAAAAGTCATGGTACAAAATGAATTATTCTATATATTTTGTTATTGAGAAACATTTTATTTATCTTTTGTTAAAATAGAATATGATTGAATCACTTATATAAATTATTTTAAACAATTAATATGGTTAAATATCTTTCAAACTCAAGTTAAGTTGGTGACAAAGTATCATGAGTATAATAACATGTGTCCAAAACCATTAACTTGCATGATAATTGAATATAAAAACCGAAAGTAGTAGTGTTGTTATAAGAATAAGTTTAAATAAAAGTATCAATGTCATTATGGGTTGGGTAGGGAAAAAAGGTGTATAGTGTTTTATTCCATAAAAATAATAGAATGTGCTCGTATTCCATAAAACAAGAAGATAAGAAAATTATTGAATGTAATATATATAAACCATAAGAAAATACATTGATATATCACTTATCACAACCATGTCATTAAATTTTGGTGTTTTATTTTATTTTTTTTGAAATATTTAAAAATAATTTATTTATTTTTTATAAAAGGTAAAAAATGTTTCAATCCCATATTTGAAAATGGGATGGAATGCGGTCTTCTTTATTTTGGGGTGAACTTTTATCAATATTTAAAAATGATAAATTAATATAATATTTATATGTGGGATAGTTTAGTACACCATAACCTCATGTGGATTATTTCATAATGTGGAACATTGATGGAACCCTATGAACTTCACATGCTACATTAATGTGAGGTTGTAACACCCCAAAAATTCTAAAAGAGTAACATTTTATTGCTGATGGAAAATGAAACACCAAGCATGGAAGAGAATATAAAATATAGATACATTAAGATATATTTAATATTTTAAATAAATTAAATATGTGATATATAATTTAATGAACACAATATTGAGTTACCTTGTGTCACACGTAATAAGGATATTCTTCGATATCTTGTGTTACACACACGATCGAGTTTTAATGAATAATATTAATAATATTATTTAAAATGAAAATTTAATACAAGTTGTTAAATTTGTGGTTATAAATAGGATTAAATAACTTATGAAAATATATGGTTTAATTAATTGGATACTAATTAACTATAAATTAAAATAAAAACCAATTGAAAATAAAGGATTTGTTTTTATGAAAAACTATTTTTTGCCCACGAAGGTGATTTATTTTAATAAATTAAATTCATAACAATTAGTGAATGATACTAATAAAATTTATATGATATATACTCAATAATATGTTTTTAAATTCATAAAATAAGTTTTATATACATAAAATAAAAACATATTCAATTTTAAGCATAAAAAATGTATTTTTCTAAAATATAGTTTTCCCACCTTTTAATAGAAGACTTGGTTTAAAACTAAATTTTTAAACTTTTATAAATTTATTTGAAAAAATAATCCTTCTTTTCTTAAATAATAATGTTAAAATTATCTTAGGGTTAATTTTTTATACTTTTATGAGAAGTTTCATTTTTTGATGAATAGTTGAAAATACAGAATTTTAATTGAAAACTCAATTTTCATATAAATAATTTATAATGTTAAATTATATTTTTAGTTGGTTTTAAAGTTAAATTATATAATTTATACAAAAATTAATCCAATTTATGTCATTTGAATCATTTTTATTATTAATTAAGATATAAAAACTTAGTAAACATTTGAATATTTTCACTTTGAAAACCTGTTTTCCTGTCCGTTCTACATGATTAATTTTAAGTTACATTCTGTCAATTAGGTGATTTGAATTTGAAAAAATGGATTAAATATTTTAAATCATAATAATATATAATTTATATTAAGGTAAAATATGTTTTTTTTCCAAAAATATTAGTGAAAATAATTAAAATTAATTACAGTGATTAAGGTGGAAATGAATTTACTTAGTGGTTAAACTTTCATCTTAAGAGGCCAAATGAACTAGAAATTTTTCTAAAACCCATTGTATGAAAATATTTATACAATATAACCAATTTTATATAAAATATTTCATTATTGGATGCACATGATGTAAGGGATACCTCCCAATAGTGTTTACCTTTTGGTATTGACAAGAATTCCACTCCCCCTCTACTACAAATGGGAACTCACCCCCTCACTTATTTATACCTCTCAATCCATTTTTTCTAGAAGGAAACCTGAAAAATAACTTCCAAAATTTCATTCCCTCATCATATAATAAAACATTTAGGAATAAATTCAACTAAAGAAGTCATTTGATTCAAACCAGAGAGGATTTACCTGAAGAAGAGGTAACATTCTTCAACGAGCACTTTTAGTTTATTTCATTCTACACCCCTTAATTTTTTTATATATTTGTTATATAATAATTTAATTACATTAATTATAATAATATATTTTGATATTAGGGTACTACATAAAACCACACACACTTCCATCCCATGCGATATATAATCCTCATTCTCTTGTACGGAGGAATACAGCCTCGCGAACTGATATCATTCATTATTCCATTAACACCTTTAAAGGTTGGGAATATTGATAAATTTTTATTATATATACGATATATATGATATTTATATTGTATTTATGATTATGTAAATATTATATAACACATAATTTAATGATTTCCATTTTGTGGGACTATGATAATGTTGTTCGTGAGTACGATGGACAACCACCTCACAAAGAAATGTTCTTATGTACGTATGACCTTATGTCTTTATGAATGGTGTATTTCATTTCATATCAGCAAATTTTGTGGATAAATAAATAAATAAATAAATGAATATATTTATAATAAAAATATATGATATTTTAATCATTTTTTACCTTTTTATATAATTTAATCATTATATAATTAAGAGGAATGAAAAATAATAGGTCGAAACATACTTGAAAAACAAGGTGATTAACACCCGAAATAGTGAAAATAATGAAAAATTATTAAAAAAATGGGTGATAAGATTTTATAAAAGGCTCATATATGATATTATAAATATTTATATAGTTCTTTTGTCATTTAATAACATGATTAAAACTGTTATACACGAGGTTAACGAGAATTAAACCAAAAGGAATCGTAACGTAAAGGATTTCACCTCAATTTACATTCCCTTGAGACTTATTTTTTATTATGAACCTATTCACTTTAATATGAGGTATATACTGATTTTTTTCATTTAATATCAGGATTCACTCATAATACAAGGTATTTTAAGTTTCACTTTGAATTATCTCATCCAAGTGGGTTGAATCAGAAATTTCCAAGTTATAAAAGTTTTCTTTGCAATCTCAGTTTCTTTAGTGATTGTTAACATTATCTTGAAATAATCACTTCCTTATGAACATTTTCCACTAGAAGTTACATTTATTTTAAATATACATAATATATTTTAAGGGTATGATTATTTAGTAGACTTTATTCCATTTTTACACATGGTATACAGTTTAAAAGATATTTGATAGGCTAGGAAAATATTGATAAATTTGTATCATTTACTACGTAAAGATACTTGATGATATGGAACCTTTTTTATGAATTAAATTAATTATTTGATATATGAGGAATGATTTGGATAGGTATGAAATGGGTTTGAAACTGTTTCAAGTAATCCCCTTGATGCATCGATAGTATCATGAGACGAATCCGTTTTCCAAATTAGATGGGTTTATACCCGATATGTTTTAAAACATATTGTGAATGGTCTTTAGGGTAAATTTACCATTTATTTGGGAAACATGGAATCCTATAAATAATAATTTCCTTCATTTGTGTTTATTTTTATTAATTTCCATGTGATTTTTTATATTACATTATCAATGGATGCATTTAGTTCTCAATTTAGTGATTAAATGACATGTATTTTCAGTTATTTACAGAACCATATTGATTAATACTTATCCAATTATTTAAATGGAATGTGTGTTTAGTTATTTAAATTTCTATTTACTATTCATTATTGATTCGCGATAGCTTCCACTATACTTAAACCTTACCGATCATTTGAGATTACCCTTATTTTTTTCCTTCCCCAGGTTATAAAGAAGTGATATTTGAATGAGTATTCAAGGATATAGTTAATTTCTTTAAATATTTATTTTATTTCATTTTCTATATGAAATTTAAAATGGGTGTCATGTTTGTAATCTGGTTTCCAATACTGTTAAACTATTCGGTCCTTTGGGATCCGATTCTTGTGTCTATGCTAATGTAATAAAGTAAGGTAGTTTCTCTAGGCTACTAGGTTCATGAATGTTGTAGTTGGTATCATTGAAAGTTTTGTATATACCTTTGAGATTATATTTAAGAAAAAATGTGTTGTAGAATATAAACCTATGATATAATTTGAGGATATGTAAAGAATAAGAACCCAAAGAAACCATGTTTATGATTATGAGATTATCTATGTAAAAAAATTTCAATTTATCTTATATATTTCACTGATTTTGAGATTATACATTATGTTTCAAAATTATATGATCTAATCTTGTGTATGTCGTCATTTGGAAATGGTTCCTAGAAGAAGTAATGTGAACCACACCAATACACATGATCCATAGAGTAAGAAAGATCATATACTTTAAGGTCTTAAGACAATATTCAAAGGGAAATAGTCTCCCAATCATTATCATCATATAAGGATATAATATCATGTTCTAACGAGATAGGTTAAAATTTATATAAGTATTATGTATTTGGAGGGTGTCATAATAACAATAGGATAGTTGGAAAAAAGATGGATAAAAGTAATAAGAGAAAGAAGTATTCTTCCACATGTGATAATTTTTGGAAAGAAACACCCTGGTACTTACTTAAAAGAAATAGGAGTTTTCTACAATAGTAGAGATAAAGGCCAATGTTCTTGTGATTTTAAGGGTAAGAAACAGGTTTTCAATATACAATTCTTCAACTGTAAGGATATGGGACACTACAAAAATCAATTTCGGAAGCATAAAAAGAATATAACCCAAAATATTCTAATAAATCATGATAAATATTATGCTACTACCACAAAGAGATATAAAAGATTCATATTATTGTGTTTGGATTCAAGAATTATGTCATTTTTGTATTTTATCAGTGATGTACTGGTTATAATAATTATGAAATATATAAGGATTGTACTGTAGTAATGTTTCTTAAAGGATTTGGAATAGTTTATTAAATGGTCCAATAAAAGTGGAAAGTTGAAATAAATGAAAAAAGCATTATTGAGGGAAGGATAAAAATTAATATGTTTCAGATACAGAGATAATAATTTTGGGATAAAGAGATTATTGATTTGTATAAAGTAAATTGAATAGTACTAACTACCTTAGAACTGATTAATGGTTTGTTGATACCGTGGTTATTCTACCATTGATGGAATTTATAGTATTTTTTGGATTTAAGGATTATATCCATATGACATATTGCCATTTTATTTTGTAATTTTTCATTACATCTTACAAATAGAGAATCTTGTAAGGCTTAATGCCTTGAAAAAAGGAACATAATACATGAAATTAAAAAACAAATATTACACTTGAAAGGATTACCCAAGGTTCATACTATGTAAATTTATTGAATCTCATAACCTGGGGATATACATCAAAGGAAAGGGTGAGTTTAAGGCCAGGTAAGTGATAACGAAGGGAAACAATTTACTTGTGGTCTTAAGGAATATCAATAAGAAATTGAGAAATATAAATATGGCTTGAACATTAGAACATGTGGAATATAATAAATAAAATAACTGGAATAATAACTTGTGAATGTGGCTAAAACATTTAATTGATACATTCATAATCATATCACCAATGTCTATCCCCAAGGTGTCATAAAAATTACCAAGGTTTCTCTCTAAGGTATCATAAAACCTGTCATCTCTAGAGATAAAATTCTTTTCCCAATGCATTAGAGTGCTATTAGGGAAGACCCTTAATATTTATTTTTTATGTGATACACATAGATCATAAAAAAACAATTTATAAATAATTCATAGAGAATAAAATAAATCGGTTTCATATCAAAATCATGACATTTTAAAAAGTGCTTAAAAACATGACCATTATTCCATTTATAACCCACAGAAATGGAATGGGGGTTTTATGTATTTCAATTAAAGAATAAATTAAATAAATTTTATGTATTCATGAATACCCCTAGAAATTAAAGGGTTTTCTTCATTCACATAAATAAAATAAAATAATTTCATGAGAAAAAGAGAGTTTTTTAGACGAAAATTCTACAGCATAACAGGTATGGAACATGATTTTATAAATAATTAAAAAGAAAAGGGAAAAGGTTCAAAAATTCATAAAATAATCATAATATAGTATAGGGGTAGAATAAAACATAAATAAGAACACGGTATGAAAAATTTAAATACATAGCACATAACGGAGAACCTAAGAGGAAAAGAGAAGTTGAGAATTCATTTACGATGAAGAGTAATTTATAAAAATCTATGATCGGGACCATGGGGGATTGGGGACACCACAGAAGGACTACTTGGGAGGTAATAATATCATATATTTAAGGGGGAATAATTTTTTATTGAAATTAAATGAAGGAATTGGTGGGTATTTATAGTAAAAAAGAAGGAGTTTTTTATTAATTTCTGAGGACACCTCATTAGTGGTATTTACAAAACCGTGGGTTTTCCCATGGTATTTTTACATGGTATTAGTATCTTGGGACACCTAATATAATATTTTATTCATAAAGGGTCCAAAAAAATTATTACATCATTATTACATCACTAATGATATCATTAAACATACCAAAAACTCATAAGTGTTTTTTTACTATTCACTAAAAAACAAATTATTTTATAAAATTATCATAAATTTACCATAACCTAATATCAATGTTCTAAATTCAAAAATAAAATTTATTTTATCATAATAAATCTCTATATATGATAAATTTTACTTTTAAATATAAACATACTTAATTATTAAAAATAATAGCGTGGAAAAAATGCATAGTAATATGCATAGAAAAATTTTTGACTCTTAAAAAAAAGTAAAATTATTTTGTCATTTATAATTAAAAAGGAGTGTTTTTATAATTCCATTTCATTATAATAAACATTATTTATAAATCCTTATTTTAAAATTTTAATTTATATCTTTCTTAAATGTTCCAATTTTTTTCCCAAAAATCATTTTATCAAATTCTATCTCAAATTTTAAGCAAAACAATTCTCAAAACAAAAAAGATGGAATGAAAATTTTATTTTGAAAAAGTTATTACACATTAAGTGAATAAGGTCTTGATACATAAACCCTTATAACACCAATATATAACATAAGGGTAAGGTGTGCAATGTCGATGGACCCTTGGGGAGGCTCAGATAACATTGCCCGAGTTTTAATCTCTACTTACTTGAACTTATCTCTTAGGTGATTTATTTCATGTTTAATATGTTGAAGCTCGACTTGGGATTGGTCAAGAGTAAAGCCCAGTGACACTACCTCCTTTCCAAGCTTCAAAAAAATGGGCCTCACAAGACACGATTCTACTGGATGATTCCATTGACTCTTGTTTCTGCATTAATAAACCATTATCATTTCTATTTATAGATAATAATCATAACATTAAGTGTATAGCTTCCAATGATCATATTGACCAATGTTCATATAACAATCGAAACTGATGGTCACATTAAAATATATATACTTCCTTATTAATGAGATATAGTTTTTTTGTGTAATAATATAACACACATTTTTAGGAAAAAAACATTATTCAGTTGTTTGGGTAATTACAATCCAATAATCTAGGTTTTAATTAAGGAATAAGGACTATTTCATGATTTTAATATATTTTTATGGTAATTCAAGTTATTTCCATGCTTTAATAGAATACATGATGAAAAACTTCAAATGTTTGGAATGTGATTATTTGCATCTACTTCATATTTTTTAGATTAATGACAAGTTCATTTTTCAAATTTATTGACCTTATAATGTTTTGGATTTGGATATTTTTAAGGAACATAAGATTAACCATTTATGAAATAGTTTAGGTTTATATTTGGAAAATGTTTCAGAGATAATGTATCAATTACACATATGATGCAACCTAAGCTAAGAGATGAAGTATAAATAGTTCAATGTATAATTAAAGGATAAGATTATTTTTAAGAAATATTAGTGTATCAAGTAAGTATATTACCTTATATTCTTAAAGAGTGAAAGAATTACTCAAATATTAAAAAATTGTCTTGAAACAAAAATGTTGTCTTATTTAATCATTTTTGATGATATCTATGATGTTTTTGACACCTCTGATTTATGGATTTATGGATGTTAAATTTCTCTTGAACATGTTCTCTATCTCTATTACTCGGTATTTTTGTTTTTTTTGATTACATGTCCGTGTTTTCATTTCCCACATATGTTCTCCTATCTCAAATCCAAGTTCTATGATTATTACAAATGAATTCTTTACTTCTAATTCTGTATTATTAAATATATATTTTATTAACTCTCCTTTGATGTGGTTTTTCTAAACAAGCGAATTTAAAAATTTCAAACCCTTTATTTCAAGATCATGTTTAAATTTTTAGGATGCAATTTATTTAAGGTAAGGAGAATACAACACCCTGAAAATTCTCAAAGTGTAACATTTTATAGCATATGTGACACGCAACACCAATAGTAGAAAGGAATATAAAATTATAAGAAATTATGATATATTTTCTATTTTTAATTAACTAAATATATGATATATTTTTCAACACACATAATAATGAGTTAGCTTGTGTCACACACACGAATGAGTTTCTTCCACATCTTTCTTTACACATAAGAATGAGTTTGAACGAATACTATTAATATTTTTATTTAGAATGAAAATTAATTCCTAGTCATTAAATTGATTATTATAAGTAGGATTAACCAAATTTTGAAAATATATTGCTTAATTCATTGGTTAACAATTAATTAGAAAAAAAATAAAAACCAGTTGAATATAAAGGATACGTTTTTATAAAAAATTATTTTTATGCCTACCAAGGCATTTTATTTTGAAAATTAAATTAATAACTATTATGGAGTTGTATTAATGAAATTTATATTTTTTATATCCCATAAAATGTTTTTAATTTCACCTAAGAAGTTTTATATGCATAAAATAAAAACAAATCCAATTTTAAATATAAAAAGCTATATTTTTATATAATACAGTTTTCCACCTTTTTCTAGAATACTTATTTTAAAAATAATTTTTGAAATTTTATAAAATTTATTTTAAAAAATAAAATTATTATTTTAAATTTTAAGTTCAAAATTATCTTAGGGTGATTTTTTGATATTTTTTCAAGAAGCATAATTTTTTTGATGAATAGTTAAATTACTGATTTTTAATTGAAAACTAACTTTTCATATAAATAATTTTAATGTTAAATTATATTTTTAATTCATTTCTAAGTTAAATGAGAAAAATTATTAATATATCAGTCCAATTAATGTAATTATAGTCATTTTTATATATATTTTAGATATAAAAACTTAAGGATCTTTTGAACATTTTCACTTAAAAAACTCCCTTTCCCTTCCCATTTGTGAAATTAATTTTAATTACATTTCTACCACTTAAGTGATTTTAATTTTGAAAAATGGATTCCATATTTGGAATAATAATAATTAATAATTTATACTAATTTAAAGTTAGTTTTTTACCAAAAATATTAGTGAAATAAATTATAATTAATTTCATAGATAAAGGTGAAAATGAGTTTAATTAATGGTTAAATTTTAATCTTAAGGGGTCAAAGAACTAGAAACTATTCCAAAAACCATTATATAGAAATATTTTAAAAATATACCATATTTTGTTAAAAATTTTTTATTATTTGATTAATTTAATGTAAAGGAGACCTACCAATAGTGTTTACTTTTATTTTATTTTCAAGAATGTTACTCCCCCATAATAAAAGGGCACTCACTACAACACTTGTTCACACATCTCAAGACATTCTGCTCGAACAAAGAGAAAATAACTTCACAACATCTATAATCTCATTATATAAGCCTATATTTGGGTATAAATCCAACCAATAATGTACTTTGGTTCAAAGCAAAAAGAGTTATCTGAAGAATAGGTAACTCTCTTCAACGATCACTTTAGTTTTATTTCTCTATCCACACCTTAAATTATTCTTATATCCTTCTTATATAATAACCTCAGTAAATTAAATATAAAAATATGTGGTTTTGTTAAGGTTATTACCTAAAACCACCCATATTTCAATAAAATGGGATATAAAATTATCCTTCATGTGTACGATGGACTACCACCTCGCTAACTAATGTCATTCATTTTTTATTAACACATTTAAAGGTTGGTAATAATGATGAATTTTTTGCTTATATATATTATATATAATATCTATAATTTATTTATACCTATTTAAATATTATATAACTAATAACTTAATGCTTTCCATTTTGTGGGAATACGATAATGTCATTAGTGTGTACGACGGACTACCGCCTCGTGAAGCGATGTTATTAATTCACACTTTTTATGGAATGTATTAAGGATGGGTATAATAAAAATATGTGATATATATGATATATATATTATAATTTAATAATAAAATTCATATATATTATTTACTTTTATTTCTTTTAATATGATAAGAAAATGAAAGCATTGTTCATGTATATGTATGGCCTACTGTCTCCATTAATGATGCACTTTATTTCCTATGAGAAAATTTTATGGATAAATATAAATATATACATAAAGAATATATATGATATTTAAATCATGTTTTTACCTTATGTAGATAATTAAATCATCCTATAATTAAGATTAATTGAAAATAAAAAAGTCAAAACACACTTGAAAAACAGGGTGATTAACACTCAAAATAGTTTAAATAATGAAATATTATTAATAAACGGGTGAAAAGATGTTATAAAAGGATAATATATGATATTATAAATATTAATATGATTATATAAAAAATTAATAACATTCTCAAAACCATTATACATGATGTTAAAGGGCTTTAAACAAAAAGGGAGTGCAAGGTAAGGGGTTTCATCCCAATTTACATTCCATTGATACTTATTTTTTATTATGCACCAATTCCATTTAATGTGCTGTATATACAAAATTCATTTCATTTAATATAATGATTCACTCATTAATCATGGTATTTTGTTTTTCACTTTGAGTTATCTCATCCAAGGGGTGTGACTCTGAAATTTCTAAGTGGTAAATTTAATCTTTGCAATCTCACTTTATTTTTCTATTGTTAAGTTTCACTTGAATTAATCAATTACATATGACCATTTTCCATTAGAAAATATATTTATTCTAAATATCCATACTATTATATAATGGGTATGATTATTTCCTAAACTATATACCATTTTTACACAGTATATACACTTTGAAAAATATTTGATTAGTTGGGGAAAATATTAATAAATATGTATCCTTTGAAAAATATGGATACTTGATGATGGGGAAGATTTTTTATGAATTAAATTGATTATTTGATATGTGAGTAATGATTTGGATAGGTATGGCATGGGTTGATGACTGTTTAAAATAATCCCATCGATGCTTCTATAGTTTTATGAGACAAATCTATTCTCTAAATCAGATGGGTTTCTACATGATATGTTTTAAACCATCTGGTAAAAGGCCTTTATGGTAAAGGTACCAATTACCTAGTAAACACGAAATATAATAAATAATAATTTTAGTTATTTATATTTGGTTATTATTACTATGCTTGATATTTTTTCTATGACATTATCTAAGGATTTATTTCATTATCAATTAATTTATTAAATGACATGAGATTTTAGTTATTTACCTCACTATATTGATTATTACTTATCTTGTTATTTAAATGGAATGTGTTCTTAGTTATTTACCTTTATATAATGATTATTCATTATTGATTCATGATAGATTCCACTATACTTAACCCTTATTGATTATTTGAGATCACCTGTATTTTGTTTCCTTTCCCTAGGTTATGAAGAAGAGATATTTGAATGAGTATTCAAGGATATAGTTAATTTGTTTTATTATGTATTTTATTTAATTTTCTATACCCAATATAAAATGGGTATCATATATGTAATCTGTTTTTCCGAAACTGCTAATCTATTTGGTCGTTTGGGATCTGATTCTTATATCTATGCTAATGTAATAAATTAAAGTACTGGATCTTGGCTATTAGGGACAGAGTCATTATATAGTTTCTTAGAGGTTCCTTTATTTTTTTATAATGAATCCATTCATTATACTGGTTTGGGGTCAGGCCAAAATATGTACACCCAATGATTCAACCCAAATCACTAAACATGTACAATCTATATCATTGATATGATTAAGTGTGATATGGACTACATTTTCGATTAAGTGAGATTTAACATATGGTATTAAATATGGAAAAGTTAAACCATTATAGAGTAGGTGTCTACGAAATTCTATAGTGTAATATGACTTATCAGAATGGTTTCCTCTATACCTATAAAATAGAGTCTCCATTGGATGGAAGAATAAATTTTATTAACTCCCTAGTACTCGAATACCACCTAAAGATTAAAATTTCCCTTGTTTTATTCTTTAGGTATCAAAAGACCCTTTTTTATATATAAAAATAACAACTATTCCAAAACGTTCTTGATTCTAACACATATACCTGGGTTACTCTCTAATAATTACATATGTAGAGATATGAGCAACCATTTTATCCTAAACTGTATTTTCTTGAAAACCTTGGTACTCTAGGTTTGTTTAGGGTGTTTATACACTTAAGGAGAGTGAAATCATAATGTGCCTCAGTGGAATCTGTCTACTAACATCTAGGAAAATTCCATTCCATTACCCACATATATACCAAACGATCATAAGTTTATATTTTTTCAATAATATCATGATGGTGGGGAAATTTGTTGGATTTTTTTTGAAGAGGTTGCAAAATAAAATACACTTGTTTCATAAAAAACTAAAAATGGTGTATGTGGTCTCAACTGTAAATACATACACATCTAAATATGGGATTCTAAAAGTCTCTCTTATGCTGAAAATAATTGGAGAGTGACGTTCTCATTTGTTGAGGATACATACTCAATGAATTGGTAAAGACTTATTTGAAAAAAATGAATGACTTCCAATTATGAAGGAGATCTGAGATGATTTTGATAAAAATTACATACTGAGGATATGGAGAGAAATAAATTCCTATTAATTAATTGTAATTAATATAAAATATTAGATATTAGACATATCATCTAAAAATTTTATGACATTCTTTGTATGTTACAACATCTAATGAAAAATAAAATGAACATGGATACTTCCGTTAGTGTCATATTATTTATCGATAAACTCCTTAAATATTGGTTGAATGGTAAACAATATCTAAAGAACAAGGATAAAGATATTAACCATATTGAGTTTCTGAAATAAATAAAAATTGAGGAGGAATATAAAAATAATGGTGAGGAAAATGAAACTATTACTGATAAGTCCAAGATACTTTTAGAAAAGGTATTTTTCCTATCTGGGTCCATAAATGAGAAAAAATATCCAAACCATCCTTCAAATGTAAATAATTAATTCAATTATAAGAAGTGGTTTCTCTTCTTCTATAGAAAGTTGAGACACTCCAAGAAGTGTGATCATATTTTTAATAATAAAGATGTAAATAACATCCCTATTAATCATAACTTTGGTTGTATGATCTTATACGACAATGTGAATGTGGATATCTCTTATACATGGGTCTATTTGTGTGCTACACTACATTTTCGAAATAAAAAATATCTCTTTAAGAGGATGGAACCAATTAATTGTGGTGTATCGCTGTACATGGGGAATTCTATAAGAAATTACGTCTAAGGGAAGAGTGTGATGATCATGAGTTTTCTTCAAGAAATATCTTAACTTTTAATGATGTATTATTTGTGATTGATGTTCATAGGTTCTTAGTTTTAGGTTGATTATTAAACAAGCATGGTTCTGACCTTATATTTTAGGCAGACAACATTATTCTATCCAAGGGTGGGATATTTGTTTGAAAGGGTCACTTGTGTGATGAATTATTCAAATTAAATATAAATATAATTTTTTCTTACCCACTAGAGTATTTTTGATTTATGAAATAATATTTTTGTTCATACAAAATATAATAAAAAAAATGACTAGTTAAAACTTGAATTATTACCTATCACATATTAAATTTCTCATTAAGCTGTCACTTTTATGAAAAATATAATAGTTACAAAACATTTTATAACTATATAAAGGGAATTTAATTTGATATAATTAATATATAATGATGTATTTGATTTTAACGCCACACACACCATAGGTATCAAATTTTAATTTTCATATTTTTTTGAAGATTTATTCATATCTTTTTAGGTATATCTTTTACATGTTAAATATGATGTTAAAGATAAATTAAATATATATGAAAATGTGGTTAAAACCCAATGCAGACTTATAATTAAATGACTCAAATGTGATTGGTGAGGTGAATAATATAGTCCTTATTTTTTTAATACCAAGGTATCGAACATGAAGGGACTACTATGTACACACCTCAATATAATGGTGTAGTTTTGAGAAAGGATAGAACATTAATGGACCTAGTCAATTCCATGATGTTTGTATTGTGACTCTCAAGGGGATTTCAAGGAGAGGCAATATTATGTGTGTTTTAAATCCTAAATTTGGTTCCCATAAATGGGAAGGCTATGATTTCCATAAGAATTATATTATCATAGGAAACCAAACCTCAATTATTTTAATATCTAGGGTTTGTATAAGATTATAAGGGGACCTAAACCTAAATGGGAAAATATGGATAAAAGATGTATTGATAGATTTTTTCAAGGACAATGAGAGAATTTTAAACCATTTAGATTAATTATTATAGAATATAATGATTTTATATATATATTTACATAGTTATGGAATCATGAGTGGCTATCTTTAATGAATATAGATTTATCACTTTACCTATGAAAAAAATAAAATAATCTAGGTAAAAAAAGAATATAACAAAAAGATTCAATCAATATATATTGTAAAAGTAAACATTCTTGGATAACTAAGACATATGTTTTTTATTTCTACATTTACTTTTTGGGAGGATTTAAAGATAATACTTTTACATAACTCTGCTTTTCTTAATATAGAGGTTGGTTAATAAAATTTCAAAGTTGATATGCCATTATCTGATGTATCTAATTGGAAAGTAGTTATAAATGACGAAATAAACTCTATAACTTGGAAAAATGACTGTATATTAGTAAATTTTTCTTAAGGTTCACAAAAATAGGTTGTAAATGTGTATTTAAAATGAAAAGGAAGTTCAATAATTGTTCACACCCAATTTTACATTGTTTTGGGATGAAGTAGTCACTTATAGTATATATTGGGTTATCAAATCATCAGAGACCTAAGTAGAAAACTACACACATAGACATTTTATTAAGTAGGGTTGGGTATAAATTGGCTAAATTTTGATTGATTTTAGTGGATTACTTAAACATTAAATGAAATAATTGAATTCAATTACTAAGAGAGAGTTGGTATTAGGTTATTGGTAGGGGTATATTGGTTGAATTTCCTTTTTAAATGATTTCAATTTCCAATATTCGAGAGTAATTAATTCAATGAAATCAATAAATCCACAACACTTATTGGTTTAATACATGAAAAAACTAATTACAATCAACTATATACTTATAGGGTCATTTTTATAAGAACAACAAGGTAGTGGATTATATTATCACTTAAAATGTGTGGTCTTAAAATTAAATAAGTGTGCATAAAAAATATGATCTTTTAACAAAAATATAAACTAAATAATTGATTTAAAACATGATAAAATAATAAATAACATCCAAACTAACCCATTAATAATCCCTTTTATAAAACCATAAGATGTGTATCAATCCATTAATTTCAATATCTCAATTGATTATAGAAGTAAACCTGTAAGGGTGGAATTGAAGAAGTGAACACAAGAAAATAATGCATGCTCTACCATTGTGTGAATAATTTCACAACTGTTAGAGTGAATAAATTCCCACATTGAGGCAATGATATTAACAATAAGAATATAATATTTTAATAAGAATAAATTATATATAGAAATAATGTGATTTATAATAACTTACAAGTAAAAATTTAAAGTTGCAACAAGAAATAGAAAAAGTAACATTACATTGAAAATAGAAAATGAATTCCCCCAAAATAATTAACTAAAAATACATTGAATAGAAATTTTTGAATACTTTGGTCAACCCCATAATTGTAAGATTCAAACCACTTTATTGTTTTAGGAATATGGTGGTGGAAGGTTTGTGGAATTTGTACATTTTCACACTTGACCCCAAATCAAATCCAACTTGCATCTCTCAAACAGATTCCACAAAGAGAGATTCTAAATGGATAAATTTGAGTGGGTTATAAAAAAATATTTCTCCTATGATTTAGTATATAATATAATAATTTTTTTATCACATTTTTCTTCTTATTCTCTAATTTGTGATGAAAATGGTGGGTTGTTATTCTTGTCCATCAAATCTAGCCCAAAATTTTATCTTCCACTTAGGCGGTATAGATTATCCCATAAACCTAAAATTTAGATCTAGAAATAGTTTAATGAAATTTTACCTATTATTTAATATATCCACATTTTAATTTTTAGCTTCATTGGGTTTTTATAATGATTTATATATTAATTTTAGTGGGATGCAACCAGTTTAATTTGCTTATCATTTTCAAGATTCAAGGCCCAAGATGAGTGTCTTCATAGGTGAATATTTATGTAATATAGGAGGAAAATATATTCCTTAAATCATTATGAAAATTATTCTAAAATATAAAAACAAAATTATGAATAGGGGTTGTTTTACAAGGTGTTGAAAAATATACTGATTATTAGTATAATTTAAGAATGTATTACAAATATAATGTGAAAAAAATTAAAATTATAAAATAAAATAATATCTGTTTTTATAAACAATTAAGAACATAAAAAGAATAATATGAAGGATTAATACTATCCTCATCTAGTGGCTAATGAAACCCCAACATTAGTTTTTTAATTATGGAAAAAATGGTGACTCAAAATGATGAAAATTAAATTCCGTTTTCCAAACACATTTTAACATAAAATTCTCACCCATAAGTCTTAATACAAAAAATAATGAACCCATAAAAATAATTTAAATCAATTTATTTCAAAATTATATCCCAATAAAAGGCCCATTTATTTATTCAAATTCATCTTGATATTTCATCCAATTTCAATATAGCTTGACGGTGCATTATCTATTAAAAGAGATATGAGGTTTCTTTTTTATTCAAGGAGAATAAAAAATTGATACACTAGGTGAGATTCATGTTTTAGTACTAATATGAGTATTAATTTTTCATTTTTCATTTTTTTTTATTTTTAATTTTTCCATGGCAATTGAAATTATACTCAATGAGGTCAATCCTTTCAGCAAGTATTTTCAAAGACTCCTAGTATTAAAATCCTTAGGAAACCATGTGAAGATCATATACTCAGGAATCATCTTGAGAAAAATCAATAAATAAAAAAATATAACTACCAAAACTAGACATATAATTCCAAACTCTGGGATATAAAACTATGGATTCATTATCACCAAGTGTTTAAGTCCTGCATTAGGTAAATTTATAGCTATTGGTGAAAATTTATCATTTTTTTCATTTATCATTTTTTATTTTTGACACTCATATAAAGATTAAAATGATCATCAAACCTATTATATTTTTTATAGACCACATGTAATAAAAAAGATACCCCATAATCCGAAGGGAATGACTTGTGAAATTTTGATTAAATGGGATACATAATTTAATGTGAAAAATCACAATGAATATCAATAATTTACAAAAATGTATACATGTGAACATACACTTGCATTAAAATAAAAATAAAGGAATGGAAAATTATTTGATATTTAGTTTTAAGGCCTACATTTTACATTATCACATGAAATGATAAATAATTTTATTTTACACTAATACATTATTTTTTATGTACATTTTTTTCTTTTCTACCTCCCAACACAGAATGAAACTATAACCAATGTTTAAAAATAAAATTTATAATGGGGTTAAAGTATAATAGAAGTGTTCTAAAATAAAATTTTAAAACGATTTATGGAATAATTTCACCTATTTTTATAATAAAGAAGGTTTCTTCACCTCTAATTACTTGTTAGGTACCCATGACATCACATAATCCACGTAGAAAATGATAGAATTAGTATTTACTTTAGTGTTGATTTTGGACTCGAATAGTGAACCCTTCTATCGATCATCATTGAACCTATGTTAACATAACCTTGAATTTGGAACATTTTTTCTATGCGTTCTTAGCATGTTTGTTGGAATGTGTGTGTAGCCCCGTGAGACCTATGTTGATGTCTGATCATAAGATTTTTTACCTGTTATTGTTTTTATTGCATATAGATGTGATGATTAAGAAACATTATTTATTTGATGTGATTATCGATCTTTTATTTTTATGTTGTATCATATGTATGTTGTATTATTTTAGCCTTAGTATTTGAGAATCCGGGTTGATCCTAGTGCACTATCTCCCAAGAGGGATGTGCCACATGATTTGTCAACATTCATTAGACTATCCCATCAAGTGGGATATTTAAACCATGTTTTTGGACTATCCCATCGAGGGGGATGTTCTAGGAAGCTGGTCAAATTTCCTTCTAGAATTTTTATGAAGAAGGTAGATCTAGTCTTTAAGGTTCAAAAATATGTTTTTTTCTTATGTGATATACTTTTTTTTATATACGCATTATTTAACTTCATGGAATGCACCAATATATATATATATATATACATATATACTATGAAATTTTGTTAAGGGACTTTGGTGGTGTACTATCAAGTCTTATACGCACACCATAATCTATAACTTCATTGTGCTTATAGATTTCATGGTCAGGGATCTAGTGAATGAAAAGGGCTCTATGGTGGACAGTTGAGAAAGTTAGCAGGATGATGAAAAGGTTATTGGATGGAGTTCGAGATGGATGTGTACCACTTCTTCCTTTTATTAGATTTACCATATACTTTGGATTTTTTTTTTCAGTTTTGGTTTATGTATTTTACATGCCACACTGGTACTCCTTGGGTTAGTTTTATTTGAGGATACTGCTACTTGGGTGATTGATTATTTTTTAGTTCATTATTATTGATTCTTGAATCTCTTCCATAAGTCTGCTTAGATGTTTACCTGGAACAAAGGGCATAGTCTTCCCATGATATTCCATAAGACATCATCACTGGTCAAAAGCCTCTTATATATGGGGAGGATCACATGAGGTTATGTGGCACTCATCTCAAACTTGGTGGGTTGTGTCAGGGTGTTACAAAAAGTATAAAAATGAAATGTGTGCCTTAATAAGTGAGAACATAATGCATGGTTCTTACTCATCTATATAATGGAACAAAATTTGGCCGTTATAAATATGATCATTGGAAATATGGTTATTTGTAATATGGTCTTTGGGAATATGTTCATTGGATATACATGTATCCAATACTTATACCAAAGTTGTGTATTGTTAAATTAAGTGTTCTTAATATAATTATGTGTTACATGTTAATATTAATAATGATATTATTAAAATACTATATTATATATTTATAAAATTAAATTAATTTTTTTAATATCAAAGGATTCATAAAATTAAATTTTATAACATAAATAATTAATTTTATTGGTATTTTGTTAAAGAGTTTTTAGTATAAAAGTAATATATTTTTTTAATATAATTTTCAAATTAAGTATTGTATATTTTCTCCAAATAAATTAAATTGAAAAAATTTAAAATATTTTTATATATTAACATATATATTATTATTATTTAAATTTTAAATTGATATTAAACAATATTAAGAACACTTAATCTTTAAAAAGTTCATTTTTCTAAAAAGAAAATATTCTTTATATTTTTTATTTTAATTTGAAAGCTAAGTTTACACATTTTTTAATTTTAATTTGATAAAATGAAAATAAATTTTTGAAATTTTATATAAAATATTATTTTAGTATAAATTTTTTATATTTTTGTAAAATAATTGATTTTAGGATGAATAGTGAAAACACTGTTTTTACACAGACTATAATTTTTAAGAGATTTTCCTATGAAAAAAATGACAAAGAAATTTATAAAACATATAAGGTTTATTTAAAGGATAAAATTTATTAATTTTAAAACATTGTATCTTCATTATTAAACCTATAATTAAAATTTTAAGGACTTAAGTGATATTTTCAAATAAAAACATTTTTTTCGACTTTTTATTTAATTAAATATCATTTTAGGTAAAATTATGTTTTGGACTGATTTTATTGACACATAAAATTTATTTTATTAATAATTAAATAATTTATAATGCGAAAATAAAATGAAATGATAATTTTACCATACACATATATTTTATTCTTAAAAATTGACCTTTTTTAAAACGTGTTTTAGGCGTTGCATGCGCTTAATTTAAAATTAATTTTTATTACAAATATCTATTTTACCTAAGAAAATGGATTTAATATTTTTAACTATTATAAAAAAATATGTATTAATTCCATTTTACTTTTAGGTTTTATAGTTAAATAACTTAGGTAAAAATTAACTACCATGGTAGAAGCTACAACAATAAAAGTGAAAATTATAAGAGTGGAGGACTTGAAAACATGTTTAAAAAAGGTGTGAAAACAAATGGTTGAGATATTATCTATGTTTTCTAATTATACATTCCATTATTATCCATTTTTAAGTCTTTTTGATATCTAAAATATTCCCTCTCTTTATATAAAGTTGAAATAATTACAAAACATTCATTCACACCACTTATAAAAGGGTCCGCTCACGAACCATTCAAGTAAGAACTAATTTATTTTCCTCTTTAAAATAAATTTTTTTATTATCCAATAATAATATTAGTTTTCCTTAATCCTATGTTCATAATATATTTTATTAATTCCTATATTTCTATGGAGTCTTCTAAGGTAAAGCCTATGTCCTCAACATATGTTCTCTTTTTTCCCCTAAATTATTTTCCTTTCATTCTTATTTTCCCACAAAT
This sequence comes from Viscum album, assembly GCA_963277665.1. Classification (NCBI taxonomy): domain Eukaryota; kingdom Viridiplantae; phylum Streptophyta; class Magnoliopsida; order Santalales; family Viscaceae; genus Viscum; species Viscum album. Next base: position 831,406,438 of record OY728120.1, read on the forward strand.
AATTTTTATAATTACTAAATAATTAATAAAATATTGTTTTATAATTAATTAAATTATGATTAAGGAATAAATATTAACCTCCTTTCCCCTTTTTTATTAAAAAAAATGAAATCGAAATTCATGTATTGTGTAGAATGCCACGTCCATGAAGCAATGACTTTTATTTTTCACCTCCATATATCTTCACTGATTATAAGTGTGTAATTAAATAAGAAACGTGAAGTATATAATATTATTATGTGTATTATGAGAAAAATTATAGCCCAACTATTTTCCCTATCATGCTTTGAGAAATGAAAATGTTAACTATGTGTTGTATGGACTACCGCCTACACGAAGTAACATATCTCATTTTCATCTAGTTTTTTATAAATTACTAAAACCTATTAAAATAAAATTCACCACACTGAAATTATCTAAATAATAGCATCATTCTCCAATAATATTGATATTATTCCCAGCGATAACCACTTTCACAATCATAATTATCCATAATTGTTGTATGTCCATGTTTGGGTTGGTCCAACCACATACTTGAAAAATGATATAAAAAAAATGACATGGATGAATATTAGAATTTAAAAATTAATAATATATGATATAAATAATTAAATATATATTTTTTATTTTTTGTCCCATAATGTTAAAATTAATATTAATATCATTAATTATGATACCACCATTCGTTTGTTAAAAATCAATGAAACATGATTGTCACCGATTTTATTTTTAATGATTGTAACCAAAAGTCCCATAAAATTAAATTATAACATTGTAAATAATTATAAATCTTCAATTTAGTACCTTATTTTATTTAGTAATGGTGAACTTTGGGAGAATATTGAAGTATAACACCACTATTAGGAAACTAGTTCAAAATGATCAAGATTACACACACATGATATTGAAAATAGATAATAACTAACTAAAATATTTGTAGAAAATAATTGTAATTAAATTTAATAAAAGGTGATATATATTAAAATGGTTCAGAAATAGGTGATTAAGGTAATTAATTTTTTATACATGAGATTCAATTGTTTTAATTGAAGTTATGAATTAATGTAAGGGTTTGTTCTAACTCAATTTTCATCCATTGGGTTACAAAATTTATTTTTGAAATATATTTTACCATATTTGATTAATTATAAATAATGAATAATTTTTATTGTATCTTCTCCTTATTTTTTGTTTTTATAAAATTCTTCCTTATAACCTCATTATCAAATGATTCTTATCTCAAAGACTATGTTTCTCATAGGGCTATTGGTCTCAAATTTCAATTCTTTGAGACATGATTATGTTATACACCTTATTTTCTATTATATGGTGTAATTATTACCCATTTAATATTTTAGTTCATTATAATCTCATTATTCTGGCAAATTAATGTCTTATTTGGAATCATATTTTTCAATATTTTTTGACTGAAAAGTTTAAAAGGTTGTAAGGGTTTCCGCTAAGTTAATTTTCTTCCATTGAGTTATTTTTTTATTAAACTCTATTATTACAAGTTTGATTTATTTTACCTAATGAATAAATTTTATTACATTTACTATTATATTTTGGGGTTCTATAATTCTTACTTATAACCTCATTGTGAAATGATTCTTACCTCAAATATTATGTTACTTAAAAGGGGTTTTCTTGGTCTTAATTCCTATTTCTTGAAAAATTATTTCTATTCTACAAAAATTTACTTTTATATGGTTTATATAATTAATATTTGTTATATTATATCATGATATATATTTCATGGTATTATATGTTTAGTTTAAAGATATTTATACTTTATGGGTTTTGATTTAGATGATACTCATGCTATAAGGGTTTTCTATGTCTCATTTTCATATCCATGAGACATGTTTGATATTACACACCATTATTTATTTTATATGGTATATTCACATCCCTATTAACTTAAATTATAATGATTATATTTCACATCATTATATTTTAATATCATGTTGTTCCTATCATGTTATTTTTTTTACATTATCATTAACCAAAGGTCTTTCACATATAAAATTTTTATTAATTGAGATATGATTCATATTCACCACTTGTTTCTTTTTTTTGTGTATATTATTAATATATTACATTATAAATCCCCTCATAGTACTTTTTATTAGGGTATTAAGCTTTTAGAAAATAAATTACCCTTTTTTTCTTACATAATCATCTGATGTGTATAGGAATGTTTTTTTCTTTCAAATTCATTTCCTACCTTAACACTATATGTTTCTTTACTTTTATTAGAGGGTGTTAACCTAGATTACATATGTTAATTAATTGTGGAAATTATTAACTTATACATATACCCATTTCAATATATGGTGTTAGTTTGAGTGATTTTGACATGAAAAGATATTCCATTTATGGATTAGATAAGTACTGTCAATCCATATACTTTTTATATCATTATAAACTTTTATTGATTAATAACGCATGTTGGTGTCATATTGTATTTTTTATTTATTCCTTCATATAATGAATGAATAATAATTAATTAGTGATGCATGGGTCCTGATATATATAGTCTCTCAATTCATTAATTGGTCTCATAAGAAAAACAACCTTGGGTATTTTGGTATATTCATACCCAGGAAACATATTTCATAGAAAAGTGATTTAGTAGTAAGATCATGCTGTCTTGGATTTGGGCATGGAATTAGTTTTTATAAATTATGAAGTTCACCACAAAAGAACTAATTATTATTATCCTTGTGATATTTTCATATCCATTTCTATCTCTGTGTATATTTTGCTTTTATTTTTATTTTATTGTGGCATTATTTTTGGTTATATATTCCCACTATTTTATTTATTTTCATATTTGGATATTTGATTGTTATCACTTATGTTTACCGTTATTAATTTTTTGTGCTCTAGAGAGACTTAGAATCACACTCTAGAATTTAGGTTCGAAGACACATATTTTGTATACTAGTTTCAATACCATATATTTATTATCTATCATAACTATCCCATAAATATATTACTTAAAACAAAATATTTCATTACATATAATCCCATGACATTTTAGGTTTATATATTTAGATAATTATGGAAATTATTAACTAATAAATCCTATGTATTTCTCAAATAAAGTTAATTTTTTCCACTATATAATAAACTAATTAATTCAAATTAAGTCTTAAAATCTCCAATAAATTGTCCACACAAGCTATCTTTTTAGATATATCACGTATAATAATTTTATTCATAACCTGGGGAAATGGAAACGTAAGGAGTGATATCAAATACTCATTAAGGGAAAAAATAAGCAATAAAAATCAAAGATCACAAGTGTGTATAAGATGAAAATAAATATTATTGATGGAATATGTAATAAAAAATAACTTCCTAATAGCATGAAACTAAAAGCATAAGATATCCATGTATTATAATAGAAATAAATAGATCACATGGATATCAATAACGGGTTCCTTAGAGATGAAATGAATAATTATAGTTAGATAATTCCAAATCCAAAGACAAGACATCTTGATCTTATAAATCATGGTATTACTATTAAGGAACTATGTCTAGGAAATATATAGTTCTTGTCAAGTATATAACAAAATACCAAGGATAGTTTATCTGATGAGATATATAGATGCATCAAGGAGCAATTTATAACCAAGACCCACACATATCTAATTAATACCAATCTATTCATCATATTAAGGAAAGAATAAAAAATAAAATACATAACCAACATTCCTTAATAATCAGTAAGAATCTATATTTGAATATTGATTATATAGATTTTCAATATTTCCCAAATCAATAAACGAAATAACTTTCTATGTACACTACCTCAAGATAAAATGGTATGGAGTAATGATATGTTATTAAGTCAATAATTTGTTTAATCAATTGAATAATGTGTCTATCCATGTGAATATTTAATAAAATTAAGATTCATAATAAAATATAAAATAACATTATCAAAGGAAACTTATCATTGTAGCAGTGAGGAGTACTCTACTGGCATATGGATATCAAAAATAAATGGTCCGTTAAAAATTGAGTTCATAAATATGAAATGTAAATCCAAAAAAATAGAAGTGGAAATACAATTTTTTTATTATCATAGGGTAAAATAATTCAACTTATAATAATGGGGTTAAAAAATAATCACAGTAACCCATGGAAGGGAAATTGAATTATAAAAAAACATTATGGATTGAGTACCATCACAATGAAATCCCTTGATAAAGAAATAACTTTAAACTGAAAATAAAATACCATGAATGATAATTAATGATATATTATAACCAATAGGATATATATACCCCATTTTAAATTAAGTTGGTGCATAATAAGATGTAATTCTTAAGAAATAAGAATTGAGACAAAGAAATCCCTTTCAAGAAACAAAATCAGGGAGGTAATAGTCATTTGATAATGAGGTTTTAATAAATAGTTGTATAAACATATAAAAAAGATTAAATGAAATAAAAATTATTCATTATCAAGAATAAACCAAATTTAGAACAATATATTTCAAAAAGAGAGTTTATAATTTAATGGAAGAAAATTGAGTTATCACAAACCCTTAAAAAGTTTGTAATTTTTATATGAAAGCAACATGAAATATAGAACATTGATTTGAAAATTAAATATCATAAAATATAATAGAATAAAATTAAAAAAATTTAATGGGTAATTAGATACACCATTCCAAATAAAACATGGTGTATAATAAGAAATATATTTAAAGTAGTAAAAATTGAGACAAGAGACCCCTACCTTGTTTCTGTTTTTTTGCGCATGAGTATAACATCCAAAATAATAATTTTAGTTTTATTAAATACATAATTAGGAAAATTATTCATTTATATTCAATATAATATGAACCATTTAATATATTATTATATTTACTTATTATAATGATTTTTCTTATGTTTTTTTTGTGAAAATTTAATTAGTGTTGAATTATTAGATAATTTTAGAGATCAAAGGTGATATTATTTAATAAGTTATATATATAAAATAATAAATATAGATAAAAAATATTATTTTACTTATTATATTATAATAAAATTAGTATTTAAGTTCCCATAATCATCTATGATTTAGCTTTATAGAAATGTTTAAGTTTGTTAAAGTTATAAAAACATGAACTTATATTAATTAATAGACGAGTATGGTTAAGAAGTGGTAATTTTGGAATAATGTGACTATTAAATAATAATAAGGATATTATTTTTATTTTTTAATTTTTTTCATCATATTTGAATAGGGTTAAAAAAATTGAAAATCAATATGAGAAGTAAAAGACGTTAATTCATAGTGGTGGTAGTTCCAACATATGATTGATTAACATTATCACTTATCAGTGATTAAGAGGGGATAATGTTAGATATTAAATTTAATTTTAAGCACAAAAGTTAAATTATATATATATATATATATCATAATTTTTCATCATTCCCATTATTAAAACCATGCTTGAAAGACGGTGATAAAAAAAAGAAGGCCTCGATTCAGGGATGGAGTATTCTACACATACACGTGATCCACATTCTTTTGTTTTTCTTGGGGGATGTAAGTGAACAAATAAGGTTTGTTTATTTAATATAATAAAATATTGTTATATTAATTATGATAGTTTCCTTATATTAATGTGGTTATAATTTTTTTAGAAGAGGAATATATAGAAGAAAAGATTTTGAATAAGGTAGTACTTAGATCTAGAGCTTGAGTTTTCTCTTACAAAACTTCATAGATATAAAGGAATTAAGATAAATAGTGGTGACTATATGATAAATTACATGGAATAGTGTTATATACAGAAATTGGAATATTTTAGTAACAAATATGAAGGAAATGTGTAACTTGAAGTGGTGGGTGTGTTCCTTTTTTATAAGTGAAGAGGAGAAATTTTCTGGAAACACCCTTAACATTTTCAATAATTTAAAGTTACCATTCAAGGAATAAAGTCTCAAAAAATAGAAAAAAGAGGAATGCATGAGAGTTTTGGATGATACATACCTAAAAAATCCGTTTTAAAACATATTTTTGATCATTTCCTAGTAAATCTATTTTTATAACTTTTACTTTTATTGGGGTATTTAATTTTCAACAATAGTAATAAATTTAATGATTAAAATTGAAATATAAAATTTTACCAAATTTGAATTTTCTTTTTTAAAATTTTATAATATTTTTATAAAAAAATATACATCAATTTTAAGCATTAATTTTAAAATAATTACTCTTAACACATAAACATAGTTTTTATGAAATGCATGTTTTTATGATTAAAATTTATGTATGTGATAAAGATATAAAAAAAATTATTTTAAAAACATAAATTGGTTTATTTTAAAAATAATAAACGTTATGTGGATTTCAAATCAATAGAAAACCGACTTTTTTCAGAATAATATTTAATTAAATGAAAAGATCAAAATGGGTTTTTATTAGGAAAAAAATTACTTAAAGCTCCAAAATGCTAAGAATATGTTTTATAAGTTCCAAAAAATATTTCAAAATGAATAATTCTTTTATCTTTTAAATATATCTTTTATTAATTAAAAAATGTTTTATAAATTTCTAATTTATGTTTATCTTATGAAAATTTCATAAAGATCATAGTTTTGGTAAAAATTGTATTTTCACCCATCAAAAAAAAAACATATCAGAAAAATCCTAAACATTAACCCCAAGATAATATTGAAATTATAAATTAAAAAATTATATTAATTTTTACTAATTACAATTCTAGAAATTATATATTTATCTTTTAAATAATTTTTTTATATTTGAAAAATGATTAGGTGTACTTAGCATTATTTCTTGCAAATTTCCATTTTAGAAAATGATAATATATTAGTTTATGTATTTAAATATTATAAATTATCATTTTAAATTTCTTGATTTATTTTATTAGGATATAATTTAAAAAAAATATAAAAATTATTTAAGAAATAAAAATTAAATCACATTTTATTTATCCTCAAAATCTAATCATTTTTAGTTTAGTTATTTCTTCTTATTTACTAGTGGTTTTATTATTTTTATATTTTCCTTTATAGTATTTACCTATCAATTCATGAATCATTTAATTTTTTTGGTGTATATAAAACAAGTTATTGAATATAATTTTTATTTAAATGAAAAATTATATAGTTTAATCTTAGATCGTTACATTCTCCCCTTAAATAAATTTCATCCTCGGAATTTTAAAACTCATATGATAGGATAAATTTTCCTAAGGATTTCATAATTTACCACACATCAGAAGATGATCATGACTTGGATTAGGTTATGAAGTGAGGTTTCCATTTATAAAAATTGATTTGAGAATCCTGTAAAGATAGAAAACTCATTCCTAATATATCATAGAATCATAATTATGGGAGAATAGCAAGATATATAAGGAATAACTTCCCACAAAACATTAAAATTATTTAATAATTATCATACACAAGGCTTTTTTGTTTATAAATAAATATCCAAAATACGGTGAGTAATTACATGACATAAGAAATTGGTAAATCTAAAGTGAAGAATAAATATATTCTTAAATATTAGTCATTATATTAGATTTTCCTTGATCTCATGGTCTTGGAGGTTATTGTTTCCGATATCCCTTATTTTCCCTTGGGTTGAATAAATGATTGGAATAAATTCAAATTTCTTTTCAATGGAAGAATTTTTTTGTATATACTTTATTTCCCTTACACATGTGAGTTTGATGACCTTTATCTCTATGAGAATCCATTATTTTCTTCTTTTGTCTATTTTTTATTTTAATTATATTTACTTTGTTACTCATAATTCTTGATATCTAGTTTTGTACATTCGTAGGATTTATCACACCAACTCTTATCACTTTAGGTTGTTCATTGGCACAATTTTTTCATTGTCCATGGAATCTATTATTAACTTGGTTCCATCAGGACAATTCTATTAGGAAAACAAAAATAGTAAACACAAGTGAAAAAAATTATAAGATAATTTTCGTAAATAACCACATGAAAATTAACCCCAAGATGTATCACTTTAGAACACTGTCATGTTAACTTATAGTTTATCTAATTCAACTTGTATCAGACTAAGTTAACCTATATCACTCTTAATTTAACCTAGACCATTCTTAGTTAAACTTAAATTACATTTAGTCATGGTTTATCATAAATCTTAACCTAATCCTCAAAATAGTGATCCAAAATTACCAAGAACATCCTTTCATTTTTCTAAACACAAATATATTTTAATTCTATAATCTAAAATTCAAACTTATTCTTTATTATAGAAGGAATATATCATCTAATATATGCCTTTACTTATGAAACACTAAAGTTTAATCTTTTTTATACATGGACACTTCCATCTCTAGTTATCTGGCCAAAATATATTCAAATACCTCACAATGGTTCATAAAGAGAATATGAATTAACCAAAAATATACTCTAAGAGTTTCAAACTAGGTGTGCAGTTTTTCCTCTCAATTATGAATTAGGTTACAATTGAGTTAATACCTAACACACCCATTTTCGTGTTATTACTCCTAGATACAATTGTGTAGGATCCTGCATCCACTTATATTATCTATATATGTATGTTATTTCTAGGAGTTCCACACAGTCTCTAATTTACCAAAACATCAGGTTGTTATACTATAATTATACCTATTCTTAGGCTTTTCACCAAATTTCTCTTATCCCAATCTAAAAAATATATAATATTACTTCAACCAACCTAAAGGGTTATATATACATTTGAAATTATGATCAACCATAACTTATAAAACTTTGAAGAAATTTACAACATTAAAATTATCCTCAACTGATTATATCCTAATCTCCAAATTTATCTAAACCATGATCAAATACCAACCCCATATATTCCCGCACTCCCCTATTTGGTATCGAAAACCAATGCATTAAATATTTCCTTTAATATCAACTCTATATTATTGCACATAACTATCCCATAATTACAAGAATTAATGGAAATATTACACTATATACATTCCCATGACCTTTTTGGTTTAGAGATTTACAAAATTATGATAAAACATTAAATAATAAATCCTATATATTTCTAAACTAAAGAACATTTTCCCACTATATAAGAAACTAATTACTCTATGACAACTCTTCAATATCTCATATAAATTTTGTACACAATATGTCCGCATAGATATATCATGTGTAATTCCTTTATTAATTATGCGGGGAAATGGAAACATAAGATGCGGTGATATCAAAATCTCAGTAAGGTTAAAATTAAGAGATAAAAATTGAAAATAATAATTGAGAATAACATAGGCATATATAATATAGAAATAATATATAATATAAAATCATTCCATAAAATAATTAAATTTAAATAATAATATATACATGTTAAAAAATGGAAATAAATAGATCACATGGATATCAATAACAGGTTCCTTAGTGATGAAATGTTTAATTCTTGATAGCCAATTACATTCCTAAATCCAAGAAAAAAATGATAGAAAACATCCTGATCTCACCTTCAAGGACCCATGTTCTGTAAATATCATGTTCTAAGTAGGAATACAACAAAACACACAAGATATTTTATATCATGAGACCAATTGATGCATCGAGGGTCTATCTATAATCTGGTCCCACCCAATAAAAATTAAATCCAATGAATTCATCATTTTAAAGAATGAATAAACTATAAAATATATCACGAACAATCCCTAGTAATCAATAAATATCCTTATTGAAATAATGAGTATAGATATTGTTAATATTACCACAATAAATTAATGTAATAACATTCTATGTAATAATCCCTCAATATAACACCACATGGAGAATGTGTATATAGTTAAGTTAATAATTTGCATGATAAATGGAATAATGTAGATAAATATGTGAATATACCAAAATTTTAATATTAAGAATATAATGTCATTTACCCTTTTTAAGGAAAATAACAAGGTAGTAATGATGAGTAATTTATGTTGTAAGGATATCAATAGGAAATGATCCATCAAAAGATGATTTTATAATGATGAAATATAAATCCAAATAAATGTATTTTTAAGTACTATTTTATACAATCATAGAGTAAAATAATTCAACTTAAAGGAATGGGGTTTAATAATAATTAGTAGAGGAAATGAAATTGAGTTTTGAAAAAAGCTTATGGATTTAGTATTATCTAAATCAAAACCCATGAAGGAGAAAGGAAATGAAAATGAAATTAAAATACCATGAAAGATAATTCATGATATAATACATCAAATAAGAAGTATATAAATCATTTAAAATTAAATTGGTTCATAATAAGGTAAATATATAGAGAAATAGTATTTGTGACATAGAAATAGGAAGTAATGGTTTTGGCAAACTATGTCCATAGAGATTAGACCAAACACCTACATCCACAGCTTCCAAGAATCATAGCTGTAGGGTGGCTCTATGGACACAGTTTTTGAATAACATGGCCGTAGAGATTATTCCAAATAGATATAAACTTTGTTTTCTATAAATGTGGTAATAAGAATCTATCGAAATCTAAATTCCATAATCCACACAGACTGTGACCGTCTTATGAGGGACATAGTATAAGTTTTTATTTTCTAAAATATTAACAATTATAATTACATAAAATAATATATACATATATATGTATGTATATATATAAATACATATATACAATCATATAATAGTAGTAATGTCATATAGTAATTATAGAATAGATCTTAGGATCAAACGTCGATGAATTTGTATAATTTTTCAAAGGCTATGACTACAGTTTAGTAAACCTTGGTAATAGGTGACATTAGAATATAGTGTGTAGCATATGTCCATGGTCTATATATACCATTTACATTGAGAAAATAAGGAAACATAATAAAGTCCTGGTTATAGATTAGACCCTATTTTAATGGAAATTGGGTCCATGACCCATATGAACTGTGGCCTTAAGCTACAATCATGGTCTTTAGGTCCATTTCCATGGTTTTTGATCATAAAAATTATCCCATTTTCTTGTTACATTACTTCATGAAAAATAAAATTATGTTAAATAAATTAATTCTTCAGAGTGTTTTTATTTTATATCTAATTTTATATCGACCATTTAATATCATATGATATTTATTTATTATATTTTTTTTCTTATGTTTGCATGAAAATTGAATCTATTTCAACTTATTTTAGTAATTTTAAAGATCAAATACGACATTTTAATAATAACTAAAATAAGTAATATAACCCTTAAAAAACAAAAAAACAACAATAATTTGATTATTAACTTATAATAACATTAGTATTAAAGTTCCCATTATCATCAATGATAGTTTTATAACATCAGTCATATAAGTGGTTGAACTTACCCAAATAAGAACATACTATAAATAATGTAAGAGTATGTTTATGAAAGTGGTTCCTTGAGAATAATATCATTATTAAAGAATAATAATGATATAATTTATATTTTTCTATAGTGTGGAATCATATTTTAGGAGTTTTGGATAAATAATTTGAATCTATATGGAAAACAAAAAATGTTACTTCATGGAGGCTGCAGTCTGCTCACACACACAGTTGATGTTATCATTTCTTGGTGCATTAGAGGAGTGAAAGGTAAATAATAAATTCTAGTTCCAGATTCATAATTAAATTATATATATATATATATATATATATATATATATATATAATTTTTTCAATATTCCATCATTAAAACTTTCCATAAGATACGACGATGAAAAACCAAATACATCGATTCAAGGAGGAAGTCTTCTGCACGTACGTACAATCATAATTCTACTCTTTTTCTTAGGGGATAGAAATAAAAAGGTTCTTTTTTAAATATAATAACATCTTATTATATAAATTATACTTATTTAATTATATAAATGTTTTTAAAAATTGTTTTGTAAGAGAAATACCATGAAGAAAAGATTAATAAGAAGGTAATACTTACATTGAGATCTTATGTTTTATCTTAGAAATCTATTTGGAAATAGGGGAATTAAGATAACTAATAGTGAAAAAGGCATAAATATCTAGAATATGGCCTTAATTAGAACAGATTGGCATAGTTTTAAGAATAAATTCTAAGTAAATGTGCAACTTGAAGTGGTGAGAGTGTTCCATTATTATAAGTGAAGTGGTGGGAAATTTTGGAGGCACCCCTTACAATTTCAAAAATATAAAGTTACTATTAAAGTTTCAAATAAAAAATGGAAAGAGTAATTATAGAGAGGCTTGCTTAAGAAACAAATAAAACATTCATTTGGAAACATGTTTCTAACATTTTTTTGGATCTTTTCCCCTTATTAAATCATATTTTAACACTTTTAATTTTAGGAGGGAAATTAATTTTCAACCTTAGTAATCAATTTCAATTAAAAAATTTATAATTTAAGATTTTACATAATTTTAATCTTTTGATTTAAAATTTGAAAATAATTTTATCAAATAAAATTTCTGGTGATTTTAAATGTCAATGTTTAAATAAATTCACATAAGATATAAAAACTATTTTTAGTAAATGTGTGTTTTTAAGAATTAAATTTATATATAGGATAAAAATAAAAATATTTTTTATTTTAAATACATAAACATTATTATTAAAATAATTAAATTTTATATTCCTTTAAAATAAATAAAATGCTGAATTTTTTCAAAATAATTTTTAACTAATTGAAAAGACAAAAACCCAATTTTATTTGGGAAAAATATTACTTAAGCTCAGAACTTTTAAGCAAATGTTTTCTACGTTCAACCTAATATTTTCAAATTTATAATTATTTACTCCTTAAATAAATAATTTATTTATAAAAAAATGTTTTGTAAATTTCTACGTTAAGTTAATCATATGAAATTATCATAAAAATTGTAGTTTTGGTAAAAATAGTATATCTCATTATTCACCTAAAAGTAAATTATGTTTGAAAAATACAAATAATAAACCCTAAGATAATTTTGAAGTTATAAATTAAATAATTATATTCATTTTGTCTAATTATAATTTAAAAAATTATATACTTATATTTTAATTAATGATAATCCAATTTTATTAAAAAATGAAATTTTTTCACATTAGGTGTCCTTAATATTATTTCACACCAATTTATGACATAGATAATTATAATATATTAGTTTATATGTTGGAATAATATTTATTATAATTTAAAATTTGTTGTTTCTATTTATTAGGATAAAATATTCAATTACTTAAGGAATTATTTGATAAATAATAATTAATTCACATTTATTAATCATCTTCTAAATATAATAATTTAAAATTAAATAATATCATATTATATATAATAAGTTTAATTATTCATATATTTTTCTTAATAGTATTAATGTATATGGTCATGTATTATTTTAATTTGGTGGTGTATATATAATATGTTATTGGACATAATTTTTATTTTAAGGAAAAATTATATAGTGAAATCTTGGGTCATTACATTCTCCTCCCTTAAATAAATTATTTTGTTGTGATTTTTAAACTTATATGATGGGATTAATTTCCACTGGTTATTTATAATTAACCATACACTGGTATATGATCATGATTTTTTATAGGTTATAAAGTGGGGTTTCTGTTTTTGAAAATTGATATGAGACTTTTTCAAAGAGAGTTAACCCATTCCTTACACCTCATAAAATCATAATTCAAAAAGAAGATCTTGAACCATAATGAATAATTTCCCACATACAGTGAAAATGATTTAATAATAATCATTCCAATAGATATTTTTTTATTTATAACTCCAAATCAAAATTATAGTGAAAACATAAATGAAAAAAATACATTTTTAGATCTTGAGGGAAGAATCACTATGTTCTTCAATATTAGTCATTGGGTAGTATTTTCATTTTTCCCACGGTTTAGAAGAATTTTATTGCATATTTCCTCATTAGCCTTTGGATTAGGGGATCGATTTTCATAATTTCCAATTTCCATATAATTAAATAAATTTATTTTTGTAGGTTATATCTTTCCATTAAACTAGTGAGTCTGATAACCTTTATCTCTAAACTTATTGCATTAACATATCCCTTTAATTTAATTTCTCACATTCTTTTTTCTACATTTTCGACATATAAAAATATAATCTTATTTCATTCATCATATTTATCACCCAAATTTCCATGATATTCCATCCTTATCTTCTTTAGTGTTTTTTGGATTTGAACTATATTCACATTTTTAATCATAATTCATGATTTCTGGTTTGACATAATCATAAGTTATCTTATTCCGACCTCTATTATTTTAGGTTTCTCATTGGGACAATTTTTACACTGTCCATGACATCCATTATTATCTTTGTTCCTTTTTCATTTATCTGTTACGACAACCAAAATATTTAGAATGATTGATGAAAATTATAATAGAATTATCATAAATAACCATAGGAAAATTAAACCCCAATAAGTCTCACTTATATTACACTATTGTTTTAGACTATAGTTCTTCCAACACAAATTATTTTAGACTAAATTAAATTGATATAAATATTATATTATCATATATCATTCTTCATTTAACCTAGGTTATTTTAAGTTGGGTTCACTCATTCTTATTAACTTAACCATAAAAAAAGAGAACCAAATTACCATGGCCACTCTTAAAATATTATAAACCCAAAAATCATGGAAATATATTCTCTTAAAATCCAAATAATCCTTTACCCTAGAAAGAAAATATCAAACAATATATACCAAAACTTATGAATATCTATGTTTCATTCTATATTATCCATGGTTACTTTACTATTATATTATCTAAAATAAAAATATTCAAATCCCTTATAGTGGTTCATAAAGAGATTGTGAATTAAAAAAATAACTTCCCCCTTGTGTATCAAATAATAATATGTAGTTAGGTCTCTTTAATGTGCCCTAGGTGATGATTGATTTAATACCCAATAAACACTTTTTAGGTTTATTACCCTTAGGAACATTTTTCTAGAGCCTGCATCCACTTGTTGTATCTAGACTAGAATTTTATTACCAGGAGAACCAAACAATATCCACTTTACCAAAAATTTAGGATGTTGTCCTATATATATACTTATTATTAGGGTTTCACTAAAGTTCATTTATCTCAATCCCTAAAATATTCAATTATCACTTCAACTAACCGAAAGGATTATCTATACCTTTGAAATTATGATTGAACATTACTTTGAAACTTTGATAATATTACTAAGTCCTAAACTATCCTCAACTAATAACATTCAAATCTAAAATGTTATCTAAAATCCTCTATGATATCAGTTGTAGTGCCTTGGACCCACACTCTAAGATATAGTTCCATAAATGCAGACTCCACATACTAGATTCCATACCAACTATATATTTATTAAAATAACTATCCCGTAATTACATGTCTTCAAGAAAATATTTCATTAAATATATTCTCATGATCTTTTAGGTTTAGATATTTATATAACTGAGAAAAAACATTTCCTAGTAAAGTTTATTTATTTCTAAACTAAATAGATTTTTTACCACTATTTAAGAAACTACTTAATCCATAATAAATATCTAATATTTCCTATGAATTATACACATATTCTATCTTGTTAAATATGTTATCTCTAATAATTTTCTTCATAACCAAGGAGAATAGAAACATAACAAAGGGTGTGCTTAAATGATCATCATGGGTAAAAATAATTTATAATAATTCCTGATGATATGTGAACTTAAGATGAGTATAAATAATATATCATGAATAGATAATAAAAAATAATTCAATAATTGAATGAAACTGAAAGAATAATATATCCAAGGATAACAATGGAAATAAATAGACCACATGAATATTAATAACAATATCCTATATGAGGAAATTAATATTGATGAAAAATTATTACTATTCTGAAATCCAAGACATCATGATCTTACTTTTAGGCCTTATGATTAGGAAATATATCATTAGGCATAGTCATGGGCCAAAATATGCAAGAAAATTTTTCTCAAGACCTATCAATACATAGAGGGGATTTATATAACCAAGCCCCACCCATTTATAATTATTTCCATTTCATTAATTATATGAAGAAATTGATAAAATATAAAATACATAACTAATAATAATTAGTAATTGATATACGTCTGTATTGAAATAATGAGCATATATATTTTCAATATTTCCCTAACCAATAAATGAAATGGCTTTCCTTGTAAGTATATCTCAAGATAACACAGTATAGAGAAATAGTATTTGTTTAAGTCAATAACTTATATTTTCAATATAATAATTTGTTTAGCTACATGAATATTCAACAACAATAATATTCATAATAAAATGAAATGTACCCTTATTAAAGGAATGATGAAAATGCAGTAGTAAGGAGTATATTCATAACATAAGGATGTCAATAAGAAATGATTCATAAAAAAGGAGTTCATAAATATGAAATTTAAATCCATTAAAATGGAAGTGTAAGTACTATTTTATATTATCACAAGGTAAAATAATTCAACTTATAAGAATGGGGTTCAAGAATAATAACTATAACTCAAGGAAAGGAAATTGAGTTATGAAAAACCCTTATGGATTGAGTATCAACCAAATAAAATCCCATGAAGGAGAAAAATATTTAAACTAAACTTCAAAAACCATGAATGATAATTCATTGTATAGTATAAAAATTTGTATTATATATAATATAAAAAAGTAAATTGGTGTATAACAAGAAGCATATATCAAGAAATTTGATTTGGGACCAAGAGGCACATTTCAAGTAACATAATATTTTAGGTAAGAATAATTTGATAAGAAAGTAATAAGAAGGTGTTGTATAACCATATAAAAGAGGGGTAAATTCACTACAAATTATTTTTAGTTAAAATTAAAAACATCAAATAACAGAGTTTAGTAAGAGAGTTTGTAAGTCAACAAAATAAAATCGAGTTAACACTAACCCTAACAATTTTTTTAATTTTTGAGTAAAGGCTACATGAGATAATGAAAAATTAATAAAACATTGGATATAAGTAAATATAATAAAATAAAATTACAGAATATTAAATGGACAATAGAAACACCAATACAAAGTACACATAGTGTGTAATAATAAATATATATCAAGTTGTGAACATTGAGATGAGAAACCCTTACCTTGTTCCTTATTTATTCTATACACGACCCTAAATTACTAAATAATAAAATTAAGTTTAATACATATAGCTTTTTTGGAACATTATTATTTCATATTTAATTTAATATGGACCATTTTTTATACATCTTTTTCTTATTTTTAGATTAAAATTGAATCCGTTTCGGTTTATTTTTGTAATTTTAGTGATTGAAGATGATGTTTTAATAATATGTTAAATGCATAATATAACCACTAAAAAAAGAAAAATCAAAATCAAAATTTCCTTGTTAACTTAGAATAAAATTATTACTTAAGTTCTCATTGTCATTTATGATAGAGTTTTATATCATCATTCATGTAGGTGTTTAGACCAACCAAAACATGAATATACCATATTTAATGGACGAGTATGGTTATAGAAGTTGTTAATTTGATTTAATATAACTATTAAAGAATAATAATGATATTATTTATATTTTTAAGGTAGTGAATTATATTTTAATATTTTTGGATAAAGAATAAAAATCAATATGAAAAATGAAAAATGTTACTTCGTGGAGGACACAGTTCGCACATATACATGACTAGCATTATCACTTATCAATGAATGAGAGGGGATTTAGGTAGATAATAAATTTAATTTTAACAATACTAATTAAATTATATATATATATATATATCATATTTTTAATCATTCCCATCATTAATACCATCCTTTATAGATAGTTGTAAAAATTGTAATATATTGATTCAAGGTGGAGATAGTCCACACGTACGCACAATCAACGTTCTTTTATTTTTCATAGTTGATGGAAATTTAAAAATAAGGGTTTCTTATTTAATATAATAACATATTTTTATATGAATTATAGTAATTTCATTATATTAATGTGGTTATAAAATATTTTGAAGAGGTAGATCAAGAAGAAAATATTAAGAAGAAGGTAAAACTTACATTAAGATGTTTAGTTTTCTATTAAAAATATCCTTTGAAATAGAGTAATTAAGAAAAATAATAGTGAATAAAGGATTAATAACATGGAATATGGATATAGGTGAAACAAAATAGAATATTTTTTGGAATAAATTCTAAGGATTAGTTTAACTTGAAGTGGTGGGAGTTTCCCCTTTTTATAAGTGAGGAGGATGGAAATTTTGGAAGCTCCCCTTACATTTCAATAATATAAAGTCACTATTAAAGGGTTAAAGGATAAAAATGGAAAAAATAGGAAGTTATATAATTTTTATTTGAGAAGAGTCTCAAATATCCATTTTTACGAATGATTTTAACAATATTTTGATAATTTTCTCTTATAAATCATTTTTACCACAATTAATTTTACCACCGTAATAAATTTTCAGCCTTCGTAATAAATTTTAATGAATTAAATTTAAATTTAAATATTTAACTAATTTGGAAATTATAATTTAAAATTTAAAGGTATTTTTATCAAATAAATTTTTTAATGGTGTGAAATGTAAATTTTAAAAGAAACCCACATAACAGGTAAAACAGTTTTTTTAAGAAGTGTGTTTTTAAGATAAATATTTATGTATAGGAAGACATTATAAATATTTTTGATATTTAAGACATAAATTGGTTTATTGTAGAAAAAATTAATTTTATATGGGTTTTAAAAAAATCAAAAATTGAATTTTAAAATAATGATGTCTAATTAAATAAAAAGTATGAAAGCTGTTTTTATTAAGAAAAAATATTACTTATGATCCAAAATTATAAGTGCATGTTTTCTAAGATTAAACTAATATTTTCAAATGAATTTTTTATTCTTTTAATAGATATTTAATTAATAAAAAATTATTTTTTAAAATTTATATATTAAGTTTATCTTATGATACTTTCATAAAAATCATTGTTTTGGTAAAAATTATATTTTCACTATTAACTTAAAAATAAATTTTTTCATTAGAATCCCAAAAATTAACCCTAAGATAAATTTTAAATTATAAATTCAATAATGATATTTATTTTATCTAATTATAATTCTAATATATATATATATATATATATCTTTTGAATAATAATGAACTGCTTTTATTGAATAAATGTCCATTTTACACAGTTGGTGTCCTTAGTATCATTTCCTACCAATTTCAATATTATAGAATGCTAATATTTTATTTCATATACTGAAATATTATACATTATCAATTACAATGGGTTTATTTACTCTATTAGGATAAACTATGCAATAACATAAAAATTTCATGAGAAATAAAATTAAACATCTTTTATTATTCATCCTCTAAATGTAATAATTTTTATTTGAATAGTATATTATATTTTACTATAAATTTTATTATTATTATAGTTTTATTCATAATATTTATCTATTTGGTGACGATGATTTTCAGTTCGGTGGTGTACACAATTTTTTATCAAATATAATCTTTATTTAAAGGAAAAATTATATAGTGAAATATTGGGTCGTTACAAGATCACACATTCTTGTATTTACATTTCCCCCTGTTCTGAATAAATTTATTACAAATGATATGTAATATAGATTAGATAGTGTGGAGAATTTTTGAGAGATGTGTAGGACTTGATATGAATTAATTTTTTCTGATATAGGGGAAAAATATCTATTAGTTGAAAAAGACATAGGATTTATTAGTTTATTATTTTTCCTAATTCTCTAAATCCCTAAACCTAAATGGTTGTGTGAATGTATTTAATTAAATATCTTATTTATGATCTGTTATTATGGTATAGTCATGTACAAAAATCTAGCCCGAATGGCCTGAAGACCTTCATTTTTATTGAAGTTTTCTAACCCCTCTTTCAAGGGATGAGGGGGAACCCTTATAAGGCCTGTAGGCTTAGTGATTACATGGCCTATAGGCTTAAGAGACATTACATGACCCAAAGGTCTTAGGGAATTCAACCAAACTATAATTACAAGGAACTACCCCTCCCTAGCATCTGCATCGTGATGGTAGCTCTCCACCTTCGCATGACCATCTGACTAAGCTTCTTGTCCAAGAACATGCTTGTCCCAATGGAATAGACATACCCTCTCATTCTTCTAAATCCATTGGTTCTACTCTGGTGAGTGTGCATGCTCGGAATCCTCCTCTAGGGAAACTTTTTTTTTGTAGATTCTGTCTGGGGAAACTGCATGTGGCCCGAATGTGAGGACCTGGCCCAAGAACGCCCAGATCTGGTGCCTCGAAACATGATATATACATTTTAACAAAAAAAAGACCTGATAAATTACACATCATGTCCCATCCAGAGAGGATCGAATTATATTCAGGTACTGGGAAACTAGCCACATCTGTCATACTTCTTTTAGCACCAACTGATACGTGAAAATTTATTTCAAAACCTAGGGTGAGCATATGAATGCCTAGTAAGGTGTTTTTAAAATAAAACAATATAACTTTTGAAAACATTCTTTAAAACTTTCCATAAAATATTTTTCTTAAATAATAGTTGTAACACATGTAACATATTATAAAAATGACCAATTAAGAGAATATTCTAATAGGATTACATGGATAAAAGATTCAAGTAGGAATTCTCATCTGAGGTACTAAATAAAAGACATTCTAATCATTTATGACATATGAAGATGTAAGCATAAATTAAAAATGAAATATTAGAGTTGCGCATAAAGGTCACAACTTCAATTTCATGCACTGAATACTAATTCATTGAGTGCTAAACATATGTCATGCCATAAGCTTTTACTTTTCTGATACTCATAACTACTGGCTCTTAACCATTGATATTCTATTAGTCTAATATCCATTTGGTTAATTAATTAACATAAGAATAATGAGGGAATGTATAATTCCAAACTTCTGTATCAAGGCCTTGTGCCAAGACCTAGGGTACAACTGTGACTGGACCCCAACCCAGAGAGAATCTGCAACTAGAATCCAACCCAGAGAGCATCTGTAACCGGACTCCAACCTAGAGGGCTTACTTTTACCGGTCCCCAACCGATAGGGCTTACTTTTACCAGTCCCCAACCCGGAACATACTAGTCCAATACATTCCTCATATGTCATATTGGATTGTGCATTCAAGGTGTCCCATACCACCTTAAATAATTAAATTTTCTTTCATATTACTCAAGGTGTCCCATACCACTTTGAGTAATTTGATTTATTATATTATTATCATGTTATGCCACATGCATGCATCATTGAGTGCAACTATAAAATGGAAAAATGAAACCATTTGATCCATAATTACATAATGTTATAGGTAATATTGAAAATAAGGTAGTAAGAATTTATCGAAGGTATACATGGTTCATTAGACATTCTTTGTACAAGAGATAATTACCAAATCACAAAAAATAGTGGGTGAGAAGGGGTTTTCCATGAGAGATGTTAAAATGATAACTATTTAATTTAAAATCCTTATTCCATGAATGATAATACATGTTATTTAACATGCTGCTAAGAAGTTTCAGTGATCAAATAATAAAATTACATAACAACTAACAACAATCACCACAGTTGAAAAACAATTAGGCGAGCTTAACATGGTCACATGGTTTAACACAACTTTTCTTCATTTAATATATTTTGTTCAAAAATAAATGTTTATATTCTTTTTAATCATAGAGCATGACAAGGTTAATCATATAACACTTGTGAAACATGGAATTATAATAAGGCAGATGTTACTAAAAGTTCTTTAACTAAAAAAAGTTTAGAATACTTTATGGATTAGGACATACATATTTAAAAAAATACCTATTGGTTTGTCTTACATGAGACTGATATTCATTAAACTCTTATAAGAATTAATTAAATCAATTAATTAATTATATTCTAATAATCTATTCATAAACTTCGGGAGTTAGATACTATTGCCGTATATATATTCTATGTATATATATGAGTTTCCAATATTAAACTATGTTTAATAATTTCTCATTAGTATTAGATGCTTAAAATATATTTATTACACCATTATAAAAACCAAAATCATGTTAGGTTATAACATATGTGACCATATATACATATATAATTATAAAATGCATTCATATATATATATATTGCATGAGGAAAGAATTATTTATTCAAGTTTGCATAACCTGAAGATTTGAAGGACCTAGAATCGGGTATTTGATGATTTCTACCCATTCTATATGACTATACATGCATTCATACATTTATAAACTAAATCTACCACAAAAAAATGTATATATATATAGTACATAATTATGTTTTTCTTGTATTAAAATACCCTCCTATGTTTTCTCAACCTCTTGAAAAACAAAACACATTACTTAGGTTCGGTTTAAGTAAAGGTTTTACCTGAACCATGTGACTATCTATATTTTAATGTATATATATATAGTCACAAAGAAATGAGACAAATCAGAATTAATATGCTTACTTTGTCTGAGAAGAAGGATAACTTGAGGAAGGGTGGCTGCAACTTCCTGGAGATTTGAGAGAAGAAGGTCCTAGAGGTTCCTTGGGTGCAACCAGATGACTTATAAAATATAAAAAATATACAAATCATTTAATACAACTATTGAGAAAACTGAGTCCAACCGGTTCAATAATTGGCCGGGGAAGACTTATGGCAGAGCGGGGCAAGGAGGTTCCACTCGATTGTCTAGGTTGAGGAAACAAAAAAAAAGAAATGGTGTAAATGAGTATAGGGTTCGGTGTAGCGCATGCCGCAGGGAGGAAGAAGATGATGGAGAGGGGTGAAACTCGGAGAAAAACGGACGGTCATGATTTGATTCGGGGTTGATCCAACGGTCAGGATACATCTACGGTTTATAAAAGTGATGGACGACTCGGATTGATCTGAGGAAAGATTGGGCAGCTCACGATCGTCGCGACATTTTAAAAACTACGAATGATCACGATTAGATTGCACCAGATTGAACGGACCACGTAAATCACGAAACGAAATGTGGTTGCTTAGGGTCCATCGTGGGTTCGAGATCGACGACCTATATTGTGCGTGATGTGATCCGATGGCCCAGATATCATTTTGCTGGAAAATTATTGTCCCACATCGAATCGGCAAGGGTTTCACCAACTCATTATAAGCCTAAGCCTCCTGCAACACTACTAATAACACAACACACTCCAGGGAGCATTACACACAGGCTCCCACATTCCCCCGCAGGCTTTGGCCTATGCTTTCCTCACCGTGACCCTATGCCCACTGTCTCGAACTCATGTGATCCTGCTCTCATGCGTGGGCCCTTTTGGGTACCTATCCTAGAGCTTGGGCCAACCTTGGTTTGGGATGAGGGCTAGGCTCAGCCACTACGCGTGAGCTGCCTCCATCGGCCCAACCTTAAATGGGCCTTCCTTAGCTGGCACAATTTTTTTTTATAAAACTAACTTATAAAACTTATAAGGTCTTAAGAAAAAAATTACATTTATTAAAACCATTTAAAAATTATCTCTTTTAAACATGGCTTTTATTTAAACATTACAAGGTCAAAGAATACAAATTAGATTTTGTCTTAATTAAAAGTATTTATAAGATTATTAATAAACACTAAAATTTTTAACATAAGAGTTAATAAATTGAGATTTAAAAAACATACATGATAGTTACTATACTAGTATTATAGAAATCTTGTTTTAATAAAAAACATAATTAAATTTGAGGAAATTAAAATAACTTATAACACTATTTAAGAATTGGAAATATTCAAAATATAAATAAATAAAATATTTGCAAATTGTTTTTGAATTCCTTATCATATTTCAAAACTTATGTATAATTCAAAACACTATATAGTAGTTTAAATGTTACCTTATAATTCCCAATTCATAACATAAATTTTGGAAAACTAATTTGTACTTAATTGTTTTTTAGTTAAAACACTACAAGGCCAACGACTATAGGTATAGCTGTTGGATTTCCAATGGTCACCCAAGCTAATGGTTGAGTTGATGCCATATAAAACCTTTTCTTAGGGTGTTCTAAACTCAAGAAGAAGGAGAAGAATAAGAAGAAGAAGAAAGAGAGGAAAAATAGAGAATATGGTGCTTCCCATACCGTTGACGCTTAGTATAGTTTATATGATCCTGGTGGTGTTTTTTCTTCATTTTCACTAACCTAAAGGATCCCTTTTATTTATCGTGTCTTGTTATCTTTATAGGGGGCCTTCTCGTAGTTCTGATAGGGTTTTTATGAGGTGTTTTTTTGGTAGGATGGTTCCTTGTGTTGTTGACACATTATAGACACTACTGTGTTCTATTTATTATAAAAATCCTTGTGTCCATTTGTGTGTTTTACTTGGTTACATTCTAATATAAATTAAAAACACATTATTACTTTCTCATGAAAAAAAACTTTGTTTAGTTTGTTAGGAATTAAAACAAAAAAGTAAACATGAACCTATCAATACATGAGGTTCAAGTTTCGGGGGTGTTACATTATCTCCAACTTCAAAGAATTGTGTCCTCACAATTCCTTTCACACAACCTCAGTAAAAGACTTCCTTACAACTTCACCAAAATAGCCAACATTGAGGATCCTCAGGTAAGGAAAGATAAATTCCCATGTTGGTGTTTAGTTACTCTATTTATCTAGCCCAAACACACTTCAGACAGTGTGGGTTAAACTCATGCTGTGTGCACTCGGGCTTCCAAAGAGAGGCTCAAAAGGTGTAGAGTTAAGAAATGTCTGAATGGAAAATTTCTCTGAGAACTTGTTGGGTTGACTTCTGTATGAAAATGTTGATGACCTTGACATGGTCATGCATATAGATTCTCAGGATCTAGTACATGCAAGCTGCAAATAGGTCACCTTCCAAGGAAATATCATGAAACCTTTTCCTGGCCATGAAGTCTTGGGACTGGGTGAAACATAGGAAAAGACCTTCATGGTATTTTCCCCTTCTTCTATACACAAAAAGTTGATAATTAGCTATACCATGGTAAATATAGGCATTCTCTTGATTGGAACAGAGTATGTTCACACTGTTTGACACTTCATAAAGTTGCTTGCACGTTTCTCGTAAGTTTCTAAAAGGTCGGTACTATCTCTCACATGATTTGACCTAGATGGTCTTTAGTATCTCGGTAGGGAGTGATAAGATGTGAGTCCATCCTTTCATCTGAAAATTAGGGAAAAATCCTCATATTTAGTAATACCTAGGTAAATTTATTTTTGTTTAAGTTCTGGTTTTCCGGAGTTATCTAAACCGAATCCTCTGATACCAACTGTGAGGACCTGGCCCCAGAACACCCAGAGCCGATGCCTCGAAACATGATGTGTACATTTTAACAAAAACAAGCCCTGATAAATTACACATTGTGTCCCATACAGAGAGGATCGAATTCGGTTCAGGTTTTGGGAAACTAGCCACTTCTGTCGTACTTATTTTTGCCCAAACTAAAACCTGAAAATTTATTTCAAAAGGTAGGGTGAGCATATGAATACCCAAAAAGGGGTTTTTAAAATAAACCTATATAAATTTTGAAAAATATTCTTTAAAACTTTCCACAAATCATTTTCATAAAGAAGAGATGTGACACATGTAACATATTATAAAATTTATCAATTAAGAGAACATTCTAATAGTATTTCAAGGATACAAGATTCAAGTAGGCATTCTCATTTGGGTTAATAAATAAAAGACATTCTAAACATGTATGACATATGAAAATTTAATCACAAATTAAAAATGAAATATCAGAGTTTCTTATAAAGGTAACAACTTCAATTTCATACATTGAATACTAATTCACTAAGTTATAAACATATTTCATTCCATAAGATTTTAATTTTCTGATACTCATAAGTACTAGATCTTAACCATGGATATTCTATTAGTTTAATACCCATTTGGTTAATTAATTAACATAAGCATAATGAGGGAATGTATAATGTCAGACTTCTGGTTCAAGGTCTTGTTCCAAGACCTAGGGGACAACTGTGACCGGACCCGAACTCGGAGAGAATCTATAACCGGACTCCAACCCAGAGAGCATCTGTAACCGAACTCCAACCCGAAGGGCTTACTTTTATTGGTCCCAAACCCGGAGGGCTTACTTTTACTGGTCCCCAAACCGGAACATACTAGTCTGATACATTCCTCATATGTATGATCTGGTTGTGTATTCAAGTTGTCCCATACCACCTTAAATAATTAAATTTTCTCTCATATTACTCAAGGTGTCCCATACAACTTTTAGTAATTTGATTTCTTATATTATTATCATGTTATGCAACATGCATGCATCATTGAGTGCAACTATAAAATGGAAAAATGAAACCATTTAATCCATAAATACATAATGTGATAGGTAACATTGAAAATAAGGCAGTAATCATTTATTGAAGGCATACATGGTTCATTTCACATTCTTTTTACAAGAGATAATTACCAAAGCACAAAAAATAGTGGGTGAGAAGCAGTTTTCCATGCGAGATGTTAAAATGATAACTATTTAATATAAAATATTTATTCTGTGAATGATAATACATGTTATTTAACATGTTGCTAAGAAGTGTCAGTGATCAAATAATTAAATTACATCACGACTAACAACAATCACCACAGTTGACAAAACATTAGGTGAGATTAACATGGTCACATGGTTTAACACAACTTTTGGTCCTTTAAATATATTTTGGTCAAACATAAAACTTTATATTCTTTTTAATCATAGAGAACAACAAGGTTAATCATATAAAACCCATGAAACATGGAATTATAACAAGGATAATGTTTCTAAAATTTCTTTAACTAAAACAAGTTTGGAATACTTTATGGATTAGGACATATATATTTACACAAATACCTATTGGTTTGTCTTACACAACACTGATATTCATTAAAGTCTTACATGAATTAATTACACCAATTAATTAATTTGATTCTAATAATCTATTCATAAACTTAGGGTGTTGGATACTATAGACGTATATATATTCTAAGTATATATATGAGTTTCCAATATTAAACTATGTTTAATAATTTCTCATTTGTATTAGATGCTTAAAAAATATTTATTACACCATTATAAAAACCAAAATCATTTTAGGTTATAAAATATGTGTCCGTATATACAAACATAATTATAAAAGGGATTCATATATATATATATATATTGCATGAGGAAAGGAATCATTTCTTGAAATTTGCATAACCCGAAGATATGAAGGACCTATAATCGGGTATTTGAGTATTTCTACCCATTATATATGACTATACATGAATTAATACATTTATAAACTAAGTCTACCACAAACTCAAGTATATATATAGTACATAATTATGTTTTTCTTCTATTAAAATACCCTCCAATGTTTTCTCAACCTATTGAAAAAAACAGATGACTTAGGTTCGGTTTAAGTAAAGGTTTCACCTGAACCATAGGAAAATATCTATATTTTAATCTATATATATATACTCTCAAATAAATGAGACAAAGAATAATTAAAATCTTTACTTGGTCCGAGAAGGAGGAGAACTTGAGGAAGGGTGGCTGCAACTTGCTGGAGCTTTGAGAGCAGAAGATCCTAGAGGTTCTTTGGGTTCAACTAGAAGACTTATAAACTATGTAAAATATACAAATCATTTAATACAACCTTTGAGAAAATTGAGTCCAACCGGTTCATTAATTGGTCGGGGAAGTCTTATGGAAACGGGGGACAAGGAGGGTCCACTCGACTCTCTAGGATGAAGAATGAAGAAAAAAGAGAAGATGGTGCTTGCCATACCGTTGATGCTCAACACAGTTTATATGATCATGGTGGTAATGTTCTTCATTTTCACTGACCCGAAGGATCTCCTTTATTTACTTTGTCTTTTTGTGTTGGTAGGGGGCCTTCCCGTAGTTCTGATAGGGGTTTTATTAGGCGTTTTGGGTAGGATGGTTCCTTGTGTTCTTGACACATTGTAAACACTACTTTGTTCATTTTATTATAAAAATCCTTGTGTCCATTTGTGTGTTTTACTTGGTTACATTGTAATATAAATTAAAACCACATTATTACTATCTCATGAAAAAGATGTTTTGTTTAGTTGTTATAAAATTCAAACAAAAAGTAAACATGAACCTATCAAAACATGAGGTTCGAGTTTCGGGTGTGTTACACCAAAGGACTTGAGGTGGACCGAAGGCCTTAATGGTGGCACAGAATCCCTACTGACGCGATGTACTGGGTGGCCCAAAGGACTTAAGGAATCCAAGTCCAAACCAGTGGCCCAAGGTGAATAGTCCTGGCTACTACAATACCGAACAGTACCTTCTACAGTACTTACATAGTATATAGTACTGTTACGGTACCTGCTAAAATACTACTACAGTAATAGAAATATGCATCTGTCTGGTTTTGAACCTGGGTCTCTTGGATGCACCTAAGGATACCTCACAAACTGGGATGAGGCTTGTGTACATGTCCAAAAATCTATAGTTGGTGTAATATCCAGTATATAAAGTATGTGTTTTAGGTACTAGATCTAGTAGTAAATTTTGATGAAAATGGAGAACATATGAAGGTTTGATTAATGAGTTTATTTATTTCTTTTATAAATAATTAAGACTAAGGGTAACAGATGGTTTTGAAAGATACATTAGTATGGTAACAATTATAGAATTTTTCAATTAGTTTTGAATGTTTAATTATGTAATGTATTTTTAGTTACAAACCTCCATATTTATATTTTATACTTATATATGATTACCCAAAAAACACATAAAAAATGGAATAACCTTTTCAATAACCAAATTGACACTATATTTTTTTTTGTGAGTGGTAATGTAAGAATCACATAAAGATTATGGTAAGTGTGCATTTTATTAAGGAGGAAAATTTTAAACATATTTTCTTCTCACTGAAGAGTAAATATTTCCTAAAATTTTGTTTACAAATATTTTTGGGATGCAACATGAATCAATCCACTGATACCAATCTTTGGAATATGGTAAGACAATGTTTCCATGCCAATCCTACCTATAATATACTAGGGGATTGCGACTAGAACCAAGAAGAAATAAACATTTATGAGAGGGATTATCCTATAAATTTTTTTATAAAAATTCATTTACAATACTCAGTAATAGAAAAAATTACATATATATAAGAAAAACTAAATAGTATATCTATTCATGCATTGGATATCAAACAATAACTATAATTATATAGACATAAAATATAAAAGTATAATAGAAATAAGAAATACAAGAATCACTAGGTGTAACTGACTTTAGGGATAGAAAGACACCTCCATACTATATGGTTTTCTAGAATGAACTCTAAAAGTAAATGTTTCCCATCATCTTCAACTATCATCCTCTACATATTCTCTCCACTCAATCCACATCAACCATTGAAAATCCAATCTATACTATATGTGCAATGATACCACATGTTTGGGCACAATGACCATACAAATGTGAGTGTAAACATACCTACTATGATGAATTTAAAATATAAAGATAAAAAAATAGTTAATATTATAACCCATGTAGGATGTAAACATGAATTTGAATCCTAAGGAAAACATAATTCCTTTAAATAAAGTAAATTATATTAAAATAAATAACCATAATCTCTATTTCTCAACCCCATAGAGGACTATTTATCATAATAACCAAGGATTATAGGACAAAAGCCTCATAAATCCAAATTCGAAATCCCAACCTCAAGTCTTATCCTAAATAGAATCCAACATGTAAAATATATCAAAATATATACAATGTTCATACAATCCATTTCCATATCCACCAATACCACAAATATCCCACACATACAGAAACTATACATGTAGTAGGGTACCTATGCCTCATTGGGAAGTACACTAGTTAAGAGTGATCTAAACCCTAATTGAAGAATGATCTACAATAGTTATTATTGGAAAAACATTGACCTCAATATACGGGGGGACCAATTCCCCATGATATGGGGAATACTGATCCCACCTATATTATGGGGGAGACATACCTTATCAAGATTAAGGGGGTATTTAACCAGTTATTGAATGGTGTAATCATTCCTAGAGGATTAATTACATGAATCATTAATCCTATTGGGGAGTACATACTAAAAACTGAAGATGAGGGACCCTCACTCTATTGTAAGAATGTATATATGGGAGAATTGACATAGTTCCAAAACTAAATGAATTTCCCATTCTCCATTATCATCAACATGAATGCAAGAAACTTAATATACACTACACACCATGAGAACAATTTCAATTTTTATGGAATCATGTACCATCACACTCTATATAGAAATTCACTCAGAATGGATGACTCATGTGACAATTTCATAAAAATATTGGAAATATTTGAGTAATTACATAAAATTTATGCTATAAAACATGAAATTAAAGGCTTAATGATGTTTAGTTTCTTAAAATTCACTATTTGTATTAGAAAATTCTCAAAAAAAATGGTTTTGACCTATATAGTGTGTCTATTAGGCTATATAAATTTTAGGACTCCCTAGCCCATCTGGATGCATGTAAGATCCCAAAATTTTCTTCAGATTTCTAAATATTGATTATTGGAACTATTTTTCATAGTTTTGAGTAATTTTAATTTTTTATTTAACAAGGGAAGTGTTTTTGTGGTTTTTTTGAAAATAGAATAAATAGGGAAGTGTATGGTTGGCGCACAGTTTTCCTTAGCTGTGCACCCCAACCCAGAAAACTATGCAACCCTGGTTAGAGAGGGATTTCATGGTTAGATCATGGATTTTCAAACTACGTGCCCTATTTAGAGTGAACATGAACCCCTAGAAAAGTGGCTCATAGTAAGGGGAAACTATGTGCCCCTGCCCAGAAAACCATGCAATATAATTAAATTAACACAAAAATTAGTTTTAAAAATTACAGAACCGCCATTTTAATCCCAAATCAAATTCCATTAAACCCTAATTCCTATTTGAAGATTAGGGATCCTCCTAGAAAATTCAAAGCCTTCCCAACCCCTGTTATTCATGATTCGAATCCCGAATCAAAGATTGACACCTCTCCCGATAAGTGAATCTTATCTTGCTTAGTTTTCCCATTCATATTCCTTTCTTCTCCCACTATAGAATGATTTGTTCTTCCTTTCTATTGTTTAGATATATATCTATTTTTATGAATATAGATCTAGTATTATAAATATATATCTTGATTTGAATGATCTTTATTTGTTCGATCTTTATTTAGGGTGTTAGATTCAGATCATATTCTACATCATTGTGTCACTAAAATTTTGGGGATTTTTGTTGGGAGATCATTCATCAATGAATTGAGGTTTATTGCATGTTATTAAAATCCCATAGAAATTATTTAAATTAAATTTATGTAATTATATAATTTATAGGGTTCATTTTTAAATTTTAAACTCCAAGATTTAATTAATTAATGTTGTCATTTAATTAATCAAGGGTCTAGTGATTTGATTGAATAATGTGCTTTTGGAATTAATATAATTAATTTTTAAATTAATTATTGAGATATTGTGATTGTAAATATTATTAATTAATTTATGAATTAATTATAGGATAACAAGATTGGGGAATTGAATAGTTAATTGATGAATTAATTATAGGATAATGAGATTGAGAAATATAATAATTAATTGACGAATTAATTATAGGATAATGATATTGTGGAATTGAATGATTAATTGATGAATTAATTATTGGATTATTGGGATGGTATATTTTGATTAATTAATTAGAAATTTAATTAAGGTAATTTATGTTATGAAATAATTATTTAATTATTAATAAAGTTGTAAATATTAATTAATTGTTGAGTTAATTAATGAGATTAATATGATTAATTTATTATTCTGTTAATTAATGAGATTGAGAAGATTTAATTAATTTTTGAGTTAATTAATGAGATTGATAAGATTAATTAATTATTTAGTTAATTAATGATATTGAGATAATTAATGATATTGAGAAGATTAATTAATTTTTGAATTAATTAATGAAATGATGAAAGGTAATAGTGGGATTTATACGAGAATTGAAATATAGAATAGAAATGACAGAATTCTGATATATGACATGAAATGTAGAATGGAAATAATGAAATTATGAGATATTTCATGAGATATAGAATGGAAAGAGTGGAATTCAAGAAATTATATCCCTTGAGGATAATTTAGACTCCAGTGTGGGCCAAAGTAGGTATTGAGGTCTGGGTGCCCTTAGAAACACGTGAAGTTTATGTGGTTAAATGAAGAATAATTTGATGACATGATTTTTTTATTTATGTATTGTGCTAATTTATTTATAAAATCACATACAATGTTATTGACTGGATATTATTTTATACATAGTTTGTGGTGGCCTACTAAGTTGTACTCACAAACTACTCAGATGGCCTGATGAGTACTTGAATAGATTTCATAATTACTGGACATGATAAGGGAAAATTACTTGTGTTAGGTAGCGGAGTTGGGATGGATCATTGATGAGGGAACCAAGCATGGATCAGGAACCAATTGGGATTCATTAGTTAATTTACTTTGATTTATCATTTTTACACCAGACACATATTTTGACAGGACATATCTTATTTTTAGTTTGGGAAATTGTATTTATAGTTTTTTTTATCTTTTTGTACTCTTATTGTTCTTATCATGGATATGTATTTTAATATTTCTTATTTATTTTTTAATGGTTTCTTAATCTTAAAATGTGGGAATAGTCTCCCCATGAATGATATTAGACCCTCATTTCTTGTCAGCAGTCTCTGGCATACAGGGGGGCATACATAAGGTCATGTAGCAAACCGGCTTGGGGCACTAACATGTAGAACCCAGGCCCGGATGTTACAAAGTGGTATCAGAGGGACATTTTATTTTATTTTTTTCTTTTTCATTTCTATATTTGAAAGGTATGTAGGAGACTAGGAAGAGTGGGGCCTTCATTATGAGATTGTTCATGGGAGTATCTAACCTATATACTTGGGAGAACCCAAGAACCTAGGGTGGGATTATTGTTATTGTTGTTTGATGTTACAACTGAGTATTTTTCACCATAGGTGACACACCTGTGGTGTGATGTCATTATTATTTCTCATATTTTATAATAATGAACTCATTGTCCAATATGGCGTGATAAGTGAGTTTTAATGAATCATACTGGGCACTCAGGATTATATTATCACACGAATCATTTTAGGTATGCACAGAAAATGGGTTTTGGGTAAGTTTTTTAACTTTAACTATTTTTACTTGTTAAATTGAATTGGAGAGGGTTCTGAATATGAAATTTAAATGGTTGAATGATGAAATAGGAGAATAATTGTGTGTCTAAATGTGAAATATGAATAATGAAAAAATGGGTTACCCTTTTTTAACATTTAATTAAATGTAGGATGGTTGAGGTTAGTGTTAGAGCCTTGGTTTTAACCATGTGGTGGTTTTTGGGGAAAATATTTC
Organism: Viscum album; assembly: GCA_963277665.1. Classification (NCBI taxonomy): domain Eukaryota; kingdom Viridiplantae; phylum Streptophyta; class Magnoliopsida; order Santalales; family Viscaceae; genus Viscum; species Viscum album. The sequence goes on from OY728120.1 coordinate 831,439,901, forward strand.
TTGTGCCTTATTTTATTTTCCTATAAACATGTCAATTATAGGAAAAGCATCATATGGTGAATGTTTGATTATAGATTTAGGACTCCACAATGATGCATGTTGAGAGGATGATAAGAGAACATGGCTTGAATTGATCCTCTATTGGTAGAACCTAAGGCATCTAAAATCCTAGATGAGGACGTTTGAGGGTAGTTTTGGGACAAATTCTCTCTATTCATGCAATACATGCAAAGAGACCTAGGGCTGGTTGTGAAGAGAATGTCTGACATGAAGTGAGAGTTTTAGTTGTATCACCCTCTGAAATTTTCTAGATAAGGTGGACCAAAGAAGATGAGTTCTAGATTGATTATATCCAGACTATACTTTAACACCTAAAGACTCTTACTGATAAGGGGGTTGAGTTGGCTACTTATATGTTATGAAGATCATCAAAGAACTGATGGGACATTAAGGCTCTTACTATATAGGCTGATAGTATGTTATGGAATGAATTATTTGAGAGGTTATTAGAGCACTTATATATAGAGACACTAAGGTTAGAGGGTGTAGTTGTGTTCATGAGATTGACTCGGGGGAGTAAGTCCATGATAGACTATGCTAGACTCTTTATAGATTTTTAGTGATTTTCTCCAGTGTTGGCAGTGGATAAGGTTACTTGAGGAAAATTAATCTAGGAAGGGATTATGTTTGAAATTAAGTCCTGGGATTTCATCTTCTAGCTGTGAAAGTTTTTAGAAGTGGGGATTTAGGCTCTCATAGCTAAGGGGAACCTGAAGGGGGATTATACTAAATGATAGATGGTTATACTGGATGATCATGAGGTATGTCTTCTAAGATAAGGAAGGGTTGTTCTGAGAACTTTAACTAGATAAGTGGAAAAGAGAGTGACCAAGGGTAAAATTAAATTTCATAGGACCTTTATCTGTTAATTATCTACCTGTTTAGTAGGCTGTGCCACTATCATAGACATTGTTTTCAACCACCTGTAGAGTGACAATATTGTAGTAATATGGGACATCTACAAAATTACTGTAGAAACCAGTGACAAATGGGTAATAATGGGACAACTAAATAGAATTAGATTGTAGGAAGGGGATATTATACACCTTATCAGTTTGAAAGTTAGAGTTATACTAGTCATGGAAGTAGAGGGAGGGGGAGGTACTTTTAGTAAAGTAAAACTATATTAGTAGAGTGGTGCAATGTAATAGAGTTAGACTACATTATAGGGAAGATGAGTAGGATAGTTTCATGAAATTAATCTTATACTGGTGGATAGTGAGTGACAGTTAATGGTAGATACACTATTGGGAGTATGATCTAGAGATATCTAATTGTGCACGGTATGTTCTCTTGAAGTTGGATAATATCATTTTTTGGGGGATATATACTTCCTCGAAATTTCATGATTAGACCTAGTTTTGGGTATGAAGTAGTTAGTAGCATACAAATTCCATATTGATTATTACTACTGTAGAGTGACTTTTACTTCTCATAAGGGTGAAAAATCTATTCACCATGGAGAGTGGGATATCCAGGCAGGATGACCTGGGATAATTACTTAGAAATTGGGTGATCTCAAATCCCAAGTCTCTAGTCTATTGCTGGATGATGGATGTGTAAAGAAGGATGTATTTTCACCCATAGTGGAGAAGTTTTAGGATGTGTTTCCTGAATAATTCTAAGGATTTCCACCTGAGAGAGATGCAGAATTTACAATTGATCCCATGTTAGGAGATGAACTAGTTTCTATTTCATATTGTATAATGGTGCCAATAGAGCTTCAAGAGATCGATAATAAGCTATTTTATTTATCAAGAAGTCTGAAGAGAGTTTCCGCTTGTGTGTTGATTATTGGAAGTTGAACCAGATGAATATAAAGAACAAATAGCCTCTTCCATGAAGGAATAATATTTTTGACCAGTTGAGAGGAGCTTGTGTCTTTTCCAAGATTAACTTGAGATCAATGTATCAATAATTGAGAGTCATAACTTATAATATACTGAGGAATGATTTCAGAACCAGGTATGACCAATATGAGTTTTTTTAATGTCATTTGGATTGATGAACACACCATTAGGACATAATGAACATAATATTCCATCCGAACCTAGATTAGTTTTTTTTGTAGTATTTGTGGATGAAATCTTTGTGTACTCTAAGACACATTATGATCATTCCCAAAATCTTGATATTGTACTGAGTACATTGAGAGAGCATTGGATATATGTAAATCTATCTAAGTGTCAATTGTGGATTGATCTGGTACACTTCTTGGGTCACATTATCTCATAGGAAGGTGTATTTGTGGACCCATAGAATTTTTAGGAAGTGGTTTCATGGGAGAATCCCAAGAATGTGTTCAATATCTGTTGCTTTATGGGATAAGGTGTATATTATCGAAGATTCATCTAGGACTTTTCTTAATTCTATACTCTGCTTCTGGCCTAAAAAATAATGGGATAAAGTTTGATTGGTTTGAATATTGTGAGGATTCTTTCCAGGAGTTGAAGAAGTGCTTGACATTAGCACCAGTATTGATCCCACTCAATCTAGGTGAGGAGTACATAGTGTTTTTTTGATGATTCTAGGATTGGTATTGGAGGAATATTGATGTACGAAGATTGAGTTGTGGAATATGAGTCTCTAAATTTGAGGCCACATGAATGGAATTACCCTATGAATGACCTTTATTTGGCAATAGTGGTTTATGATTTCAAGTGTTGGTAGCATTATCTACAGGATGATAAGTTTACAGTATTTACTGATCACAAAAGCTTAAGGAATATCTTCTCAGAGAAAGATTTCAATCTTTGACAGTGGATATGGTTTGAGTATATGTTGTGATATGATTTTTAACTAGCATATACTCCTAGGAATGTTAATAATGTTTTTTATTCTTAAAGAAGAAAAACTCATACTAAGGATGTTCGGGAGTCTAGTCCTAAGTTGATAATGATGAATGTACTTGTTGAGACGCATGTGGTGGTTCTGGAGAGTTAGGAGCATATGATTATGGTATCAGTTTCAGTGGAGTATACACTTTTGATATGTATTAGGGACAAATTTTATGAGGATCTAGAATGTTTTTCTTTGAGGAAAATCCTTTAAGATGGGGAGACTTATTTATATTAGTTGATAGATGAGTATGAGATCATCTACATCAGGAATCTGGTTGTTGTATCTTTGAGCATTTAAGAGGAGTTTATGTGGTAATTTCATGCCTCAAAGTGGGTGGTACATCTAGGGGTGACCAAAATCTTCCACGATAAATGATGAAAGTTTTGGTGGTTGAGAATGAAAAAAGAGATACTAGGGTTTCTGACATGACGCTACACGTATCAATAGGTGAAGGGAGAGCATCAACGACCTGGAGGCTTTCTAGTGTTATTTCCCATTATGGAGTGGAAGTGGGATAATGTTACTATAGAATTTATGATTAGTTTCCTGTGGACACCTTGGAATAATGATGATATTTGGGTTATTGTGGGAAGACTGAAGAATGTAGGGCATTTATTGCGTATATGGGAGAATTTCTTAATGGAGAATCTGAGAGATCTATATATACGGGAGATAGTCTATCTACATGGGGTGACATGGAATATAGTTTTTGATCAAGAGACATGTTTTACTTTATAGTTTTGGTAAGTCTTATAGAAGGTTCTAGATACATAGTTTCTTCTGAGTATGGCTTTGCACTCACATACAAATGGGTAGTTAAAGCATACTATTCAGGAGCTTGGGGATATGATGTGAGTGTGTGTTATTGAATTTAGTGGATATTGGGAGAATCAACAAGCTTTATTGTAGTTTACCTATAAAAATATTTATCAGGATACTATTCATATGGCACCATACTAGGCTCTTTCTGGATTTCCATCTAGATTACCTTTATATTGATTGGAGGCAGGTGGGTTGGAGTTGTTGCGACATAGTCTCATGTACGAGACATCAGAGTGACTTAAAATTATTCAGAAGCATATGGATACAACTCAGAGTATAAAAAAGTCATATATTGACAAATATAGAAGACCCCTATAGTTTATAAAGGGTGATCATGTATTCCTTCAGGCATCGACAAGGTTGGTTCACTGCATGATATGGAGATAGGGCAAGCTGGCTTCCATGTTCATTGAACTGTATGAGGTCGTGAAGAGAATAAGGCTGGTGGCGTACCGATTGGATCTTACATAGAGATACATTACAATGAATGATGTTTTTCATGTTTCATAACTTCAATGGTATCACCCCGACCCTTATCATGTCATCGATGTGGATGATGTTGAGCTAGAGATAGATGCGTCCTCTGAGGAGAATTCAATACGTGTGCTAGATCACAGTGAGAAAGTATTGCGGGGAAAGACTGTGCCGATAGTTTGTGTGTTGTGGAAACATAGATGTGTGATGTAAGAAACATGGTATAGTGAAGTAGATATGAGGTATCAGGGGCCCCATCTTATTGAATCAGAATCTTAGAGATTCTTGGGAGTACAGCTTGAGGATGAGCTGTTATAAGGTGGGGAGATTGTAAGATCCTATCCTTTTCTGGAGATTTCTTGGGCTTGATTACCAGTACTATTTTTCTTAGTGTGGATTAATTTTTTTTAACATATAAAGTGTTTGGGTGAAATTTTGGAAAAATGGAAGAAATTGGGCAGTGCATGGTTGGTGCACGATCTGCCCGAACTATGCACCCCTGCCCAACAAAACGTGCTACCATGGGTATAGGGGAATTGCATAGTTGGTTCATGGTTTTTCAAACTGTTCACCCTATTATGAGTAACCATGAACCCCTATAAAAGAGATGAATGGTTTAGGAAAAAGGTTAGGGGAAATTGTTCACCCCTTCCCAAAAAACTGTGTGCAGAAATTAAATAAACATAAAAATTAGTTTTAAAAATTCTGAACCTTGATTTTACTCCCAAATCAGTTCCCATTCAACCTCGATCCCTATTTCATAATTTTGGTGCATCCCAGATAGATTCCAAGCCTTCCCATCCTCTGTTACGTATGATTTGAAGCCCAGATCGAAGATCTAGACCTCTCCCGGTAGGTATATTGTATCATAATTGTTTTCACCATTCATCTACATTTTTTTCTACCATTCTAGAAACAATTTTTATTAATATTTTAATTATATATATATTTTGTTTTTTGGATCTATATTTAGGATTGTGGATCTAGATCTATATTTGAAGGATAGTGATTATTTGTATCTTCATTTAGGGTGTTAGATCGAGATCTCATTCTATGTCGTTGTACCACTCAAATTTTGGGGATTTTTATTGGGTAATCTTTCATCAATTGATTGAGGTAGGTGGTCTATTATTCAAATCCCATAGTCAATATTACAATTAAATATATGTAATTATCGAATTTATAGGGTTAGTTTAGGAATTTTTGACTCATAGATTAAATTAATTAATGTGATCAATTAATTAAATAAGTGATTGGGGATTCGATTAAATAATGTGATTTTTGGAATTGGGATAATTATTTGTTAAATTAATTATTGATATATTGAGATTTTGAATTTGATTAATTAATTGATGAATTAATTATAGGATAATGATATTGGTTAATTTAATAATTAATTAATGAATTAATTGTAAGATAATGAGATTGGGGAATTGAATAATTAATTGATAAAATAATTATTGGATAAAAAGATTGGGGAATTGAATGATCAATAGATGAATTAATTATGGGACTATGAGGAGAGTGGATTTTGATAAATTAATTGAGAAATTAATTAAGGTAATTTATGTGATGAACTAATTATCAAATTAGTAATAATTAGAGAAGATTAATTAATTTATGATTTAATTAATGAGATTGATAAGATTAATTAATTGTTGAGTTAATTAATGAGATAGAGATGATTTAATTAATTTATGATTTAATTAATGGGATTGATAATTTTAATTATTTTTTAAGTTAATTAATGAAATTAGGAAAAATAATTAATTGTTTAGTTAATTAATGATATTGAGAAGATAATTAAATGCTGAATTAATTAATGAAATTATGAATGTGAATAATGGAATGCATATGAGAATTGAAATCTAGAATGGTAACGAAGAAATTATAAGATATGACATGAAATATATAATGGTAACAATTGAATTATGAGATATTTCATGAGATATAGAATGGTAACATTGGAATTATTATAATTTATATCCCTTGTGGATAGTTTAGACTCCGAAGTGGGATGAAGTAGGTATTATGGTTCAGGTGTCCTCAGAAACCCAATAAGTTCATGTGATTAAATAAAGAATAATTTGATAATGTGAAAATTGTTTTTTTATTAATTGTGATTATTTATCTATAGAACTGCATACACTCTTATTTATTGCATATTATTTTAGACACCATCGGTGGTGGCTTACTGGGTTGTACTCACACCCTAATTGGGCTACCTCATCGGTACATGAATATATTTCATGATTGTAGGACAAGAGAAGGGAAAATTCCCTATGTTAGGTGGTTGAGTTGGGATGGGGTGTGGATGAGGGAACCGGATGTGGCTTGATACCCTCTTTGGAGTTGTTAGTGTCTTTACTTTGTGTTTTTATTTTTACAATGGACACATATTTTGGAATGACATATCTATAGTTTATTTTTGGAAATTTTCTTTACAATTTCTTGTTATCTCATCATAGTGTTATTATTATGGCCATTTATATGTATCTTGTTATTGTTTATTTATTTTTTTGGTGGTGTTTTACTTTGATTAAGAGGGTATAATCTCCCCATGACTGATATTAGAACACCCCTACTAGTCAAAAACCTCTGGCCTATGGGGAGTTGCGCTTTAGGTCATGTGGTGAACCATCTTGGAGCACCAATGAGTAAAACTCAAGCTAAGACATTACGATATGTATCAAGAGTAAAAATTGGGAATTTTTACTAAATTAAAATCCTATATAGATTGAAATAAATTGTTTGTGGATCCACATGTTTACCTGGAAGCATAGATGATCCATGTTGAGTTTCTCCCTATGATATATAAGACATATGTATAGGGGGACATAATGTTTGGGTCTAATGAGTTGACCTGGTATGTAATCTAGTAGGTTAAAAGACACTATATACTTGAACACATGGCATGTAACTCAATATCACATTGTGTGCGATATTTATAAAACCATGTAAACCCTATTTTTAACACCCTGATATTTTATCAAATATATATTTTCAAATTAATATAATCTTTTTGATATTTTATATTTCACGAAACATTGAATATATATTCAGTTATATAAAAGTTCTAATTTTTTATTTAGTTATATGAAACACCAAGTTAAGCTTTCTCTACACACAACACCAAGCATGTAAGGGAATTTAATCTCACTTTTTATTTTTTTGAGATATATGTATTATTCACCACTCATTTATTTTTTTGGTGTGTATACTACCCCTGGATGTATTCTATGGATTTTTACTTAAATATATGGGTATTTAAATATCAATTTTGTTATATTTATTTCATGGGTTTTATTTTTCAAAATTTAACAAATCGTTAAAATAATGTTTTCTCAATTTTCTTTTACTGAGACACATGCCCTGTTATGCACCTATATTATTTCAATGAGGTGTATTTACTAGGTTTGACATGTTATATCATGAATAAACTTATTTCAATGATATTTTAATATTTATTTTATTTTATTTTTTATGTAGTGTTATGATTCAAAGTTACCAAATCGGTAACGGTTTATAACTTTTATCTCACCGTTTATCAAGATTGTTTATGATTATGCTTCCATCAATGAAATATTATAATACATATCTTAAGAAAATGAATGAAGTTTATTATCCTCTATATATTCATGATATCATCATGAATATTTGGTCATTAAAAACCATGCTTTCTAGATAGGTTTTAAAAATGTTTAATTAATTATTTATATGTTTTCAAAGTGTTTTCAAAGAAATAGTTTTCAAAAAAATTTCAAACATTATTTATAGGTTTTCAAAGTATTTTAACATTAATGGTTTTCAAAACGTTTTCATGATTTCTTTATAAGTTTCTAAAGTTTTTTCAAAGAATTGATTTTCAAAAAAAATTCAATATTTATCTATAATATTTCAATTTTCTTCAAAGAAAAAAGATTTTAAATTATTTTAAGATTATTTTAGATGTTTTCAAGGATTTTCTTTCAAAATTTCTTCCAGATTATTTTATTAGTTTTCATGGAAAAAATTTTCAACTTTTTTTAATATTGTTTTACATGTTTTCAATGAAAACACTTTTCAACATGTTTTCAATATTATTTTATAATTTTTTAATGGAAAAGGATTTAAAAAATTATTTCAAGACTTCTTTATAAGGTTTCAATACATTTTCAAGGAAAATTATTCTCTAAAGGTTTTATATTTTAAAAATCATTTTCAAATAAGTAAGGATATTTTCTTAAAGAAATTATTTTGAGAGATATTTTAAAATTATTTTAAATATAAGATGGAATCTATTGATGTTACTCATTCCCTTCTGGGAAATGATCCAAAGGTTCCATATATATTATTTCTTGAATGGTTTAAGTTTTTATGGAATGATACAAATGACACCCATTTCTCTTTCATGGGTTATTTTTCTGTAAAATCCATTTCTATTTCATAGGTTACACTTTAATGAAATGATTGTGAAATATATCACTTTTACATAGGTTTGGATAAGATTAAAAGTTTATTATACCCATTTTTTGTGGTTTATGTTATGATTAATGTTTATGATCTCGTGGCACACATACGTATGAATTAATTATAAGATGGGTGGGACCTATAACTCCATCCAATGCATTGTGTAAAGATTTTCATATCATGAGCTAAACTAAAATTATATTGGGAGTGAAACTTGACTGCTAATATAGACATGGGAGTGAAGCATGACTACTAAGATGTCATAAAGAGTGAACTCATACTTCTAATATGTCCATGGGAGTGAACCATGACTACCAATATAGTGAGGGGAGTGAACTGATACTAATAAGATGGCCCGTGAAGAGATTACTTGAATACCATGGAAATGATTTTATATGATTATGTTTCTTCCACAATTCCATGTCTTATTCCAATGTTAGGCTTTCATGGATTATCTTATTTATTTCCTTATGATTCATGAATTTTAAACTACAAATATTTATTCATGGATTCATGTTCATGATATTTTATATGAATGGTATGATCTTATAATGATAATTATAATGTTCTCATGCCCTTGTACTCATGATATTCTTACACATTTCCTTTATTCACCCATACCTATAATTTGAGATCACCTACTTCTTATTTTTCCCTTCCCTAGGTTAGGAAGAAATATTTTTAATTATAATTACTAAGGGGGGATATCTTTATAGGAAACATTGAAGATATTTCACTGAGTTAGAAGTTTTTTTGCTCAAAGTTTCCAAACACACTAAAATAATACAATCTTTGGTCATCTATTTGTATAATTTACTAAGTATTCAGCAAAAGTGATGTAGTATTAATGTATGAAAAATGAGGGTTACTATAGTAGATATCATTGAAAAGGTTTAGTCAACCTTTGGAAACTAGGATGAGAAAACTTTGGTGAGATCCCTTGGTATATTTATAAAGATATTTCTAGGGATGTATCTAAGGATAAGTATGAGGATGAGTTAATGTTTAGGAAAATGTATTAGAATTTATGAAAATGATATAGTGAGTATTTTACTTGAAATACATTCCTGTATTTATACTGCAAGTGGATGTGGAACTAGAATATATGTAACTAGAAGTTACAACATTAAAAAGGTGTGTCGATCTTGAATCAGTGTAACCTAGTACATGACAATGGGATTTATACTTTGCACCTAGTTTGGCACTCCTAGGGGATATGCTTGGAAAATTCACAAACTCTTCAGGAACCATCATAAAGGATTTAAATAGAAGATGAATATCAATAACCTAGGGCGAAAATAAGTTTTCCTAGATAAAATAAGTAGGTTTAATGATTTAGACATCCTATAAGTAATTCATTTTTCATGATTATGTGGTTTTCCTCTATAATAAGTAATTCTCACACTATGATTTCTAGTTTTAGTTAATGATGGGAACCTGAAGGAAGTGAATTAAAATTGAATGTGATGAACAATTTTCTGTAGACCAGTCCAATGGGATGATCACTGGAGTAAAGGCTATTGTGATCATGCCTAATCTGTTTTCAAAGTACATGACTAACAATATGTGCCTTAACCAAATATCAAACTCCCCAAGGAAGATAAGTAAGGAGTTTTCTAACATTTCAGGTAATAGAGACCATAGAGTAAAGAAGATTTAGTTTCCTTTGTGTCAATAATGTTAAAATAACCACCTACATTAATATCTTAGAGGAATTAGAAGATATTTTGACTATATAAATGAAAGAGACAAAGAAATTAACTATACATAAAAAATAAAGGGTTTATTTAATGAAATGTATAGAAATACTTTCCTCCCTGAGACATCATTAAAGTTTAAATACTTTAAGTGTGTAATGAATGTTCATTATGAAAATTTGTGTCCCAAGTAGAAATCTCAAGAAGAGAATTAACAAGGTTATATGTGTAATTATTATACTATGAATGAAGATGAGACAACAAATTAAATGTGAAGGGAAATATATATTAAGTAATTGGATTAGGTATCCTTATTAGGTATTGTGGGTGAAGTGGAATGGTCAACGTTTTTATATATTTGGTTTCAATAATTATTTTATATTAAGGGGTAAATATAAAATGGTTGTTCAGTTTATGTTTTTCTCTTAAGATTTAAAAGATTATGTTGAATATTTTCAATAGACTGGATTAGATATTTAATGGAAAGGTTACATTTTGACTAGGGTAAGATTAACCTTAATACATTACTTATGTTAATATAATGTTGTTTGGATATGAATAAGTAAATTAGATGGTTCTAATTAGCTTGGAACTATTTAAGGACTTATTGAGAAGAAGTTGTTCTATCATTGATGAAGTTTATGCCATTTTTGTATTTAATTAATAGATCCAATATACATTGGAATAGGGAAGAATTCATGTTTTATAAAAGGATTTGTGGTAATTTTGGTTATTAACTTGTTTCAAGAGAATATACTATTAAGGTATTCACATATTTGGAATGTGATAACCAATAGATATTTTGTGATATATGGGGGATCAATGTTAAGATGATTTCATGAATTTATTTATAAGGTTATTTATTTTCATATTTTTAAGGGTTATAAGTTTAACCATTTATGAAAAGTTTAATTTAAACTTCAGATGAGATATTTATATACTAAGGTTTTATTGAAAACCTTAGTTAAAAGTCTGTTTAATGATTAAAATTATTTCAAGTATATCAATCCTATTTATTTTAGAAATTTTATGTTTTTTTTTATAAAAGTAAAACCTTTATGTTGGGTGACAACCCATCATGTCCGGAAAGGCTGTCGGTCTTGAACCAATTACCAAAAGACGATAAGGGTTTTACACCTACCACTAGCCTTTGCGATGTCCTGGTTAATGGTAAATTTTTTTATGGGTAAATATTAACCAATATTTTTAATTTTATTATTAGAGATAAATTTATTAACCATATTGTATTTGGAGAATAGTTAGAGACAAATAGTTAGAATTTTCAATCTTTTATGGGCCTTAAGATCCCTTAAAAGTGTAATTTTGTGCTTTAGGCATCCAAGTTAATTTTTTAATATCCATTTATTGAAGTAATTAATGAATTAGGAATTTATCGAAGAAATACCATATAATGAAATTCTGGTAATAAAAATATACAAAGTAGGTATATTTCCTTATATTCTTGGACAATAAAAGAATCACCCAACATTAGTAAAATGGTCAAAAAATGTTGTCCTAATAACTTATTTTTTCTATCGAACCGATGTCCTTTTAAATCATCAAAGATTTTAGAATCCCAGGTCCTCAAATTTCCATTTTTAATTAAATTTCTTATGATTTATGACCACTATGAATCCCTATAAATAGTTATGCTTTTAATCTAAGTCTATATTTTCACATCCCACCTATATTCTCCTATGTGGAAACCTAATTATATATTATCTTAGGTAACCATTCTGTTTCCAAGTTTCTTTTTTTAAAATGATATTTTGGTATTCATTTTTTACATTGTAGGTTTCTATGAAAGTAACTTTAAAGTATTAAACATTTAATAAACACTATGAATTTTGAGGGTGAAATTCATTTTAAGGTGGGCAGAATGTAAAACGCAGAGATTTTTTGATTTTTTTTTCAAATTAATTACATCATTTTGATATATTAATTTTCATAAAACATTGAATAGATCTTTTTTTATATGAAATTTCTATGTTTGGATTTCATTTTATGAAATGCTAAGTTAATCTTTCATTACACACAACACCAAGTGTGTAAGGGAATTTCATCTCGCAATTTATTTTTGTGAGGTACATGCCTTATTCACCACTCATTTAATTTGTGTGGTGTGTACAATACCAATTAATGAATTATATAATTATTATACATAAATATATGGGTATTTACATATCAATTTTATGATATTAAGTTCAGGGTTTTTATGTTTTAGAAGTTTCCAAATCGCCAAAGTAATTTTGCCTCGATCTACCTTATTTGAGACATATGACATGTTATGCACCAATATTTTTTACAAAAGGTGTATATAATGACTTTGAAATGTTATACCACGAATCCAATTATTTTATTGACATTTTAATATTAATTTAATGTTATTATTTCTATTGTATTAGAATTCAAAGTCACCAAATTGGTAAGAGTTTTAGGTGAAATCTCACAGTTTATCAAGATTTTTTATGATTATGCTTCCATCAAAGAATTATTACGATCCATATCTCAATATAACTAATTAATTTTATTATATTATATATATTAATGATATATTCATGTATTGGCACCATTTTCCCAATATTTGGTATACATTTTTATCAATAAATTGTTTTTAAGAAAGTCCGACATTACATCTCTCTTCGGTCAAAAATTTATATTCTTTCAAAACCATATTTTCTAAAAATGTTTTGATTTTTTTCAAAGAATTTTTTTTAATTTTTAAAAGTATTTTCAAAGAAATAGTTTCAATTTTTTTTCAATATTTCTTTCTAAGTTTTCAAATTATTTTTAAATAATTTTTTTTAAAATGTTTCAAGATTTCTTTATAAATTTTCAAAGTATTTTCAAAGAAATGGTTTTAAATTTTTTTTCAATATTTATTTATAAGATTTCAAAATGTTTTCAAGGAAAAAAGGTTTTAATTTTTTTAATATTATTTTATAATTTTTCATAGAAAATGGTTTTCAAGATGTTTCAAGCTTCTTTTATAAGAATTCAAGGAAAATGGTTTTTGAAAATGTTTTCAGGATTCTTTTATATGTTTTCAATGAAAATAGTTTTCAATATGTTTTCAAGATTATTTTATATTTCTTCATTGAAAAAGTTCTTCAAAATGATTTCAATCCTTATTTCTATGTTTTCAATTCATGTTCAATGAAAATGGTTTTCTAAAGGTTTTATGTTTTAAAAATACATTTTCAAAGAAGAAAGGATATTTTTCACAATGAAATGATTTTAAAATTTATTTAAAATTTATTTTCGATATAATATGAAATCCATTTATGTTAATCATTCCATTATTGGAAATGATTTAGGGGTTCCATTCATATTCTTTCTATAATGGCTTATGTTTTTATGTAATGATGTTTAAAAAACTTGTTTCTCTTTAATGGGTTATATGTATATGAAATATGTTTATATTTAATGGGTTATGCTTAGATGAAATTATTATGAAACATGTCTCTTTTCTTGAGGTTAGAATAAGATTACATGTTTATGATACCAATTTCATTTTTTGGGAATGTTATGATTAATTTTTCTGATCTCACGGAATAGATATGTATAATTTCAATATGAGATTGATGCGACCTATATCTCCCTCCAATGCATTGGGTAAAGATATTTATCTCATGAGATGGAATAATATAGTCTTGGGAGTGATCCTTAATTACTAAGATAGCCATGTGAGTGAACTATGACTAACCATATTGTATGGGGAGTGAACTCATACTAATAAAATAGCCATGGGAGTGAACCATGACTACCAATATAGTATGGGGAGTGAACCTATACTACTAAGATAGACCTAGAAGTAATGCCTTGAGTACTGTATAAATCATCTTACATGCTTATGTGTCTTCAAAAATTCCATGTATTATTCATATGTTATGATTTAATGGCTTATGGTCTTTATTTACATATGATTAATGTCTTGTTAACTGAAAAAATTTATTCCTTGATTCATTCTCATGATCTTTGATATGAAGGGTATGATATTCTAATGATCATGATCACATTCTCATTCCCTTATGTTCTTGATAGTCTTACACATTTCCTTTATATACCCTTACTAATAATTTGATCAAACCAGTTTATTATGTTTTCCTTCCCTAGGTTATGAAGAAATATTTTTATGTAGAATTACTGAGGGGAAATATCTTCGTCGAAAACATTGAAGATATTTCCATGAGTTAGAATATTTTTTTATAATCTTCTAAAGGAACTAAACTAAAATTATATTTGATTGTATGTTTGTGTAATGTAATAATTATTCCAAAAACGTGATGAAATTTTAATGTATAAAAAGTGAGGGTTTCTATACTAGTGCTATTGGTAATAGGATACACAACATGTGACCTGAGGGACTACATGTTGTGTCGTCAAGAATTCCAAATATGTAATGCATAACCGACAAATTTTTTCATTGTAATCACATGATTTTTCATCACCACTATCTTCACCTATATTTTTATCTAGACTTGTCATCCATATATATTCTATGATATTTTTTTCGAGATATAATGATAATCCATAATTTCCACTCATCATAATCCTATCAGACTTCAAAACCACACTTAAAACTCAATTTAAAATCCACTCTACGCCATTGCCCCATTTTGGAAAATTCATCTGAACTTACTTTATGATGATTTTATTGTCTTTCATAATGACATATAGGGTGATGATCTAAGATCAGTCCCATATGGGTGAATCTGATAAATTAAAATAATTTGTGGGAATTAACATAATTCATTTATGGAATTATTATCCAAGTTACTAAGGTGAATTTTAAAAAAACTAACAACACTTAAATAATAAACAAAATCATTAAAAAAATATCACAAAATAAATTAAATACACATAGATATATATTCAAAAAATATTTCAAATAATTTTTATATGATAAATATATGTCAAAAATTATTTTCATAAATTATTTTCCAATGAATTTAAATTCAAAGAACAAATTTTCTATTTTGTGAAAAAATTTCTAGTCTATTATTTATTGAATTATTATTTAAAATATTTAAGAAATAGTGATCATAATTTTACATAATGAAAATAATCCTCTTTCTCAAAATAATTCAATATTTGTCTCTTTTTCGAACCATTATCATTTTATTTGTTAACATATTTCTGTCATGTTCATTGGTCAAATAATATGAAATTCACAATTAAATTAATTGAAATGAAAATTAAATTATTGTGTGATATTAAGGAAATGACTATGGAATAAGAAAACATTATTTTTGTACTATTTGATAAAATATTGGAATTATTATTATTATAAATAATCAACATATTCACTATTTAAATTCATAGAGAATTAAATATTTCGGGGGATAAATGAAGAGCACGAAGGGGGATGAATGAATCAATAATAAAGTCCTACCAAGATGGTTTAAATGTTTAAAATTTGATAATTACAACTTTTATAATAGATAACCCAATGAGGCACCACTTGAGCCAATGGTAAGCTAAGTACACCCCCCCTTACCCACCTCCTATAAGGTAGGGGATGGTGACAAGAACCAACAAGTCATAAAAAATGCAGGGACCTTCCCTATATAAAACGTTATGAGACATAAATCAAAAAAATCAATGAATTAACAATAACACCAGTAATATATATAAATGAATAATTGAATTGAATACAATTATTCTGTGATACATCACATGAAAAGTAAATCACCGTAATAGACCTCACTACAGGAACTGTATATATGAGAAAGTATTTGAACTCAAAAACATAAACATCAAAACCTAGATAACTCTATATTAATTTTATTAGAGTGCCACACTGACTTAGGCATGCCTCTATGTACACTAGAAGCTTCTTACTAGTAGTTTGGGTCTATAATAATACCATAGGGAGACTATACCCTTATAACATAGTAAAAAAAAGAATGGAAATATGATACAACAAGTTATCCTAATATCTAATAGAATAAAAGAAACTTAATATTGAAATCTAGAAAATATAACATCCCAAAAGATATAACAAAATGAAATGTCTATGTGTCGCACAATTTAGGAAGATGGCAATTTGATCTCTCATGGTAAGATCATATACAACTCAAACCAAAAGTAGATAAAATAAATCAAAACCATGTTCCAACTCTCAGATTGGTCCCATGTCCTACCTCCATCCAGGATATCCACCTCAACCATCCAACATTGGGCCTCTATTTAACCTGTATCTATGATCAATAGGTTTGATCCAATATAAATTTTTTAGGGCCAACCAAGAAAGGTGAGAACAATATCAGTATGCCCCCACCAATGATATACCTTATATGACCACTATATATAGTTCATGTACATTATGATATGCTCAGAATAAATAAATAAACTATATACAAAATACTTTTTACGACCACCAGTACTATCCAAGTCACCTAGGCGGGGCCATACCATCTTTGGCCAATGTCAGAATTTCTTTGAGCATGATACATAAACATCCAAGGGGGAATATCGCCCATCCCCATATACCATTATATATCATAAATAATCAGGGGTTATAATTCCCTCTCTATATACCATTATATATTATAAATCATCTTCAAGAATTGAACCCACCCTATATGACATCATAAATCATATATCATCAAGGGGGGATACCTCCCACCCGATTTACCATAATATAATATATATCATCGGAGAGATTAGAGCCCACCCCATATATCATAATATAAAATATATCATCAGTGGGATATTTCTCACAATGTATAACTTCATATGTCATTGGGGGGATGATCAGACTACTCATATATCTATTGGGGGAATATCTTCAAAACTGTCATTCTATATAACATATCGCGGGGGGGGGGGGGGGGGGGGGAGTAGAACACCCATGTTTCCATCTAGGGGGATAGAATCCTGAATGAATATCACTATATATATCATCAATCATGGGAATTAGTGGACCACCCAATATCACTATACATCACACTCATTGGGGGGGTGTAAGAGGATTTTACGAATATCAGTGTATATCCTACTCATTAGGGGGATAAGAAGCTTAAAAGATATCACCATATATCATACCAATAAGGGGAAGGGATAAGAGGCCCTCTCAAAATAAGTATTGGGAGGATAAATTACCATCCACTGTAAAAATATCATAATAGGGGTAGATCTACTCACCTGAATAACTATATCATATATATATAAAGGGGGAATACCAACCCACACTAGAACTTTCTCATTTCTCATATGGTCACATTGGTTTGAAAAATTATTGTAACAAATATGAACTTCTGTAGTTGACTTCTCATGTACATAACATATACCCTTTTCCATATTCATATAAGGTTTCATTACATTGTCCCCCTCAATCTAATTATATTTTCGTAAAAAAAGGCTTGGGCACCCATTACAGTTCCCTTGGTCACATCAAGGTCTAGACACCCCACATGGATTCCTTCATCTTATTTACAAAATATAATGTCAATGCACATTTCTCAAATGGAATAATACAGCTAAATTTAGCGAAAATCACATATTTTCTTAATTGGATAAACAAGGAACACCATATCAAATACTGATAAGGATTGGTATAATGTCCATCTCACATCCAAAGTCAAGTTAGGTCAGTCATCTCACAACCATTATATATATATGTTCCTTCCATGAAGTAACCATTAAAATAGAAACATAACCAATTGAAGAGGAACTATCACCCCACAAACTAATCAACTATCCAATATGCGCTATGTTATCCCAGGATTCCATATGGCATACCCTATTCCAACCACTCCCAAGTCATCACACTCTCCTACTCAGAGTCAATTGAAGAAACCAATACCAAGTTCCACTACCCTTTATTCATTATATTTATACACCTAATGGGATCATATATCACATAACACATATTTATTTTCAATCCCATGACCCCGAGAGATCAAGAAAATAAGTCTATTATTTAAGGGTTCATCATGGATAAAAACACTTTTATTCCTTTCAAATGAATAAATAAATAAATAAATAATTTTATAATTAAATTTAAATCAAACAAAAGTTGGATGAACTTATATCACATGATATATAATAATTTTCATAAACCTTTGAGATATGTTTATGTACAACCAACCTCATTTAGAGTTATTTCATTTAATAAGTGCTTTACCCCCCTCTAAAAAGATCTTTTAAGAATAATATGACATCTCCCAATTAACTGAGGCTCTAATTCTCTCAACAATCATCCAAATTAACTAAAAACCTATTTTAATCAATTTACAAATAAATCGAATTTGAATTCCTCAATAAATTAATTATGAATAATTAGGGAATAAATCATTGTGTGATCTCACATGACCTGATCCTTAGGCCATGGGGTTAGAAACAAATATAACATCCACCCATACATTAATAAAACCACACAAAAATAAGTTCATTCATCCTTCTTTACTTGATAAAATCTCCATCAAATCTAGATGATTCCACCACATCCTAGTGGAATTCTCACTAAAATCCTGACCTAAAAACACCATTTCTAGTGTCTAAAAACAGAATAAGTGAAATTTATGACATATAAAATTATACCTTAAAAGATAAAGAAACACACCCCCATTAACCAAGGATTAAAGAAAATAGAAGGGGAAATAGAAAGGTTGGAGGATATCATAATCCTAACATTCATACATCCAAAAAATAATGAATCCTAAAGTGTTATTCTGATTTAAAGGAAAAAAATTCTATGAAATCCTAGGTTTTTAACCAAACTTGAAAAGAACCCATAATTACATTACCCTTATAATTTCCTAACCTAGATTTCCTAAGTGGTTCCCGAGTAGAGGGTGCTATAAAAACACAATATTTCCTCTTTCTATACCATTTGTTGTTGACTAGTGGAATGGTATCAAAATAGTTATACTAAGACTATTCCATCAAAATTAAATATCAGGGGTCATACCCAAATATACTAAAAATTTATCATAACCCATCTGTACAACATAAACCCTCAATGTACCTATAAACACAAAACCAAGAAAAGTGGTACCCCACAATTTAGAATAGAATTTATTAAAACTATCTATATTATGAATCAAAATATAACTGAGTAGTAAAAGATAAATATTTCATAAAAGGAACCATATATAATAAACAATTCCACATTGGACAATACATATGCTAAAAAAATCATAAAATATAAATTGTCCTTTGTACAAACTCATATAGTCATCCTTTTAAATCATAGATCTCTATAACTTCCAAGACTATACCCCTTGTCTAGATCCAAATGATACCTATTCCTTAGAGAAACCATTAATTTATACCAACATACATCAAAACATATGTTATGTAAATAGGTAAGGGGAGAGTCTAATGACCTAATAAGAATCCCCAATGACTCAATAATACTAATTTTTATTGTTATAAAGTGGATGTGAATGCAATAGGAATAATTTGTTTAGTCATTATGATGTAACATACACACCAAGAAAAATTAAATTAAATTAACATGGAAACATACAATTTAGATCATTTTATGCTCTCCTGGCCACAATAAAACCAAAATCTACCTAATTCACTACCATTATAGATGGATAACATATCATGCCATAATCCCAACTCTAAAATGAAAACTTAAGATGGGTTGAATTTCATGTACCCATGCTGACACCCTTTGGAATCGACACAATTAATATATCCCAACCCATTCCTTCTCTGGGAAGGGTGCACTGAAAGATACAAACCCCCCTCTTACAAGTGTAGGAAAACTAAATGTTTTAAAACCCTTATCCTATTATAGAAGTAGACACAAAATAATGTTCCCATCCCTAATATTTTTATAAGATTGTATGCATTGTATAGTTCCTAGACCCCCCTCTTATAAGGCTAGGCACACTGTACAGTTCCTAACACTCATCCTCTTATGAGAGTGGGAACACTGTATAATTCCAGACCCTCATTATCTAATTAAATTGAAGATATTTAACGGTTAGATCTATCTATTCTTCCGTATGAAAAAATATCCATAAATATCCAACATCACAAAATTGGTCTATGAAATAAATAAAAATAGGGCATCCAACCCATCCCACAATCACATCACTCATCCCTAGGGTTCTAGCCACTCGACACCGGTCCGTACATCTCAAATGAACCTCAATTACCCATTAGAATTATAAGACACTCTCCTAAATACTACCATGATTGTAAAAGAATAATACAAAAAACCCCATGATATCCACATCTCAACCCAACCTCATCTTTGATACCAAATTTAGTTCATCAATCAAACTCGCACAGTCAAGCACCATCCTGAAGAAAAATTTATATATATAATAAACTATTACCAGGAATTTCAAAAAGCATAAAAACTTTGGAAAACTATGTATCTCCCCCATGATGTCAAACAAAATGAAACTAACTCAACCAAGACCCACAATATTTATTTAAATACCAATTAAAAATTCAATTTTTGAAACATTTAGAAAAGGAAATGTCTTCCAAATCTTGATAGTCACTTGGAAAAAATAAAATCATTAAATTGCTTAGAAAACAACACTTCGATTTTATAAAAAAATTTCAATAAATAATTCTAAATTCACTAATTTTCTTTAAAAATAACTATTTGAATAAAACCCCTTTTTGAAAATAACATTTTTAAAAGGAAACCCGTTTCCCATTGAAATACAATTCCTAACACCATGAAAACTATAAAGTATGTTTCTAAAATTAATTCAACAAAGGTTACACCATCAAAAAATTTATAAAGCTATTCATTCAATTTTGATAAATACACTGACATAAGCATTTATCAATCTATAGTTTGGAACCTCACAAGGCATGTAATATTCTGAAAATAATTATAAAGATGGAATAAAAATATAAAATCACGAAATAAGAAAGTGAGATTATAAAGTCGAGGAATCCTACCACAATTGGTTATTTTCAATTCAATCCCATACTCAAAATAACATTCTTAGAGACAAGGATAACCTATCTCATAAATAAATAATATTTAATTAATTATCTAAATATTTAAAACAAAAAACCCATAATTACATTATCATCTCCAAAATCAACCAACAATGTAATTTCACCGAAACCATAGACAACATTGTGGATTCTACTCTCAACACGAATCAATAAATAAGCCCCATAAAGTACCCAAATTATACACCTGAACTGATGATCAATTCCACCCAATTTCATGAATATCCCTAAATAAAACCATGGGGAAACATATCTCAATTCAAATAATGAACAAAAAAAAGAACAAGTCTTCTCAGGACCTCTACTATAAACTACACTTGAGAGATCAGTTAAGGGTGATTATTCCACCATCCTCTGGAGATATCAGCTCACCGACAACCAAACTAGTTTACTAAAAATTAGAAGAATATAAGAGGGAGAAACAAATATGATGGGTGGGTATATATTACCTTGAATATGGATGATGAATCTCTCTAAAATAGGATGAGACAAAGGGAGTTAAAGGGAGGTAGATGGAGATCCAAAAAGGGAATCAAAGGCCCTATTCTAGGTGATTATAACTGAAGGATCCCAAGGTGGGTAGGGGGTTCTAAATAGGGACCATATTAATTTACCAAAATTAACTTAAAAAATTAAAACATATATATTTAAATTCCACCATGAGTGTTTCACCATGACACACTCTCATCAAGATTAATCATAGAATGGTCCCTATGGGTTAATACATGACCACACCTAGGAAGAGGGTCTAGCCCCTGACAAAACACAATCTTGGAATGATCCACTTAGTTTGTGGTGTAATTACCCCCAAACTAGGCCTTATATTTTATTCTAGAACAATGCTAGTGTGGCCCACATGAGTAATGGGGTAACCATATGAACAATATATAATTTCATCCACCAAATCCCTAAAACTCACTTTGAGATCTCATACACCACACCACCACTCTTCAAACATCCCACAAACATTTAAAATATGATCAAAATTCCAAATCCTCAATAGATATCCATGAAATCAAAATCAACTAGATTTTCATTGACTCTTAATGAAGCGGGTTTTCACAAACCTCCCACCATAACAATTAAAATCCAAAATAATACATGGCTGTTCTCCAACCATACATCCTAACCTTCCATGGTACACAATTTACTATTAACCCACCATGTCCTATCATTGAACACCTAATATGCTACTGCTATGAAAATAATATGTCAACACATAAAATTCATTGAAAGTTGAGGTACCTTATTAGAGAGTTTCACACATATCTATCAATTTCCATAATCACCTATCTATCATCATGTTTCCGCAATCTATCCAAAAAACTCTTTATGTGGATTTCGACTGACCATGTCAATTTCTATGAAAAATTACTAGTTCATCATTCTTTGTATGAATTTCCTAGAAAACACTCAATTGTACCCACCAATGCACTATCACTTCTCATTTTCATGACTCCTAAATTACCTCTAGCATCTATGAATCATACAAACATACATACCAAATTTTTAATTTAACACTCAAAGTGATAATATAGTTGGATCCCCGACCAACTGTCCCACCATCGTGCCCTACCCACAAGGATTGAAACATGTCTGATCTGACACACTCTTGGGTTCCGCCACTTCCTCGACTCTAACAAAGAAAAGAATCCTAAATCCCCATATGATTTAATACTCCCCTCCATAAGATTATCCTTGCCTTTTCATAATTGAACCATTACATTCAATTTCTAATAGTCACATCATATTTCTTTACCAAGTGTAATCACATGATAAAATTACCACATTGATACCCATACACCAATAAAAATCATTATTAACCAATCACGATAATGGTGATTACATAAAATATATGACACTAAGACATAGAGTTGACCAAAATGAATTCATAATTATTCTTATGCTACTACTCACCATAATAATTCACTAGTAAAGAACAATTTAGATTAATGGGGCTCCCCACTATAAGAATAACATATAAAAAATATACATCAATTTATCCAAATGACTAAATTGCTAAACACTCATAAAACAACTCAATCCCAAAACCAAGAAATATATCCACTTATCCCACCATATGTGGATCTCTAGAAACATCCATGGAATTCCCGTTTAATTAAAAATCCATACACCCAAGTCATCACTAGTCTAACACTAAAAATAGAGCAACCCAATATACATAAGAACTAGTTTATTTTTCCCATCATCCCATACAACCATCTAAACCTTCCAACCTCATTTTTCAAATTATAGGAAAACATGGAACACTAGTCAATCACCGTATTCAACATCCTGGTCACTCCCACTAAAACACTAAAATCCAAGTATTTTGGTTTACAAAAGTACTAATTACTTATTTAAAAACCATCTTAAATAATTTATATATGCCAAAAATCAAACAAAATCTCAAAACACCCCTTAAAATCTAAGGGTTTTCACTAAAATATAAATCTAAAATTCCTTGGCCTATTTGGTCCCTTTATCGAAAACCAATCACATTATCAAAACCATTTTGAAATCAAAATTCAAAAACCCTTTTTCCTAACAATTATTTAATACTTAAAAAATCTAACCCATTTTAAAATGACAATCTACAT
Organism: Viscum album; assembly: GCA_963277665.1. Classification (NCBI taxonomy): domain Eukaryota; kingdom Viridiplantae; phylum Streptophyta; class Magnoliopsida; order Santalales; family Viscaceae; genus Viscum; species Viscum album. Next base: position 831,463,791 of record OY728120.1, read on the forward strand.
TCTCTATTTAAATTAAATATAATTATAAAGCATTTTTGGGCACAACTAATTTTACAGTAAAAAGTTTTTCTTTTTCACAACTTGGTTATTCATTAGAATTTAAAATTCCCCAAAACCATTTCACTATAATCTAATCATCACTTAAAATTTAATCTAATCATCACTTAAAATTTAATCCTAAAAAATTGATTATTTTATATATTGATTCAATCAGTAGAGGATCTAACAATGTAATAAACTAACTAACACCACCAATATCCACATGTATCATGCCCTAATAATACCTTCACTAGGATGAATGGACAAGTCACTACCTCTAAGATAAGACCTATAACTCATTACAAGCTTCATCTATCCAATGTTGTGTTTTTTTGTTGAAAACCTCACTCATCCTAGAGTGCCTAGTTAAAACATTAGATAACCCAAGAAAACTTGGGTTTTAAATGATTTCATTATTCCTAAGAATTCACGTGGTTTACCTCTCATGTATTGAAAACCAATATACACTATTAACTATTATTGTACCCTACCAAAATATACATTGATACCTTTTTTAATGCCCTGAACCGAATCCCTCAAATGAAACTCAAGTAGGGGTTGCATTAAAAACTCTTTCATGTTCTCCATAGATAAGAGGGTATTAACTAATAGAGAATGCTAAAAATATTTACGGGGTGACTATTCACACAAAATTATATCCTAGGGGTAATACCCAAATATACTAAATATTTTGAAAGATCTATCTACAAAATGGACATCCTTAAAGTGCCTATAAACACACAAGGGATCCAAGAGGGCACATATAGTCTAAAATAAAAAGTGGTAAAACTAACTTTATGATAAATCAAAACATAATAGAGTAATACAAGATAATCATGGAATAACATAAATAATATATAATAAAAAATGGTACACTTTCTATTTTATATGATGAACAAAAAATGAAAAGATAAACTAGCCTCCAACCTAACTCATAAAGCATCCCCGTTAAATTTTAGGCCTCCATAGCCTGATATAATTCTATATATGTCCTGATCAATGTGATATATATGCTTGGGAGAAAAAAATAATTTCTAACAATGTATATCAAAACCCATGCCATGTTTATGGGTAGGGTGTTATTCCAATGACCTAGTTAGAATATTTAATGCCTTAATAATATTGACTATTGTTATGATTAAGTGGATGTGCATGTAATTTAGGTATAGAGTATAGTCTTTCTCATTCAACACAGCCATTCGAAATCATAAAAAGAAATTGACATAGAATTATACAAGTTAGGTCATCCTGTGTTAATGAGGCAACCACAATAGTAAAACCAATATAATTTATCCCCATGTAGTAAAAAACTCATCTCATGCTCCATTAATAGACCATTTATGAAGACTTAGGGTAGGTTTAATGTTAAGTACACGAACAAATCCCCTCGTTGAAGGCCACACTAAATATATCTTAACCCATTCCCACACATGAAATGGTGTAATGAATTAACCAAACATCCTTTTATTATTGGAGTGTGTGGATTGAATAGTTCCCATCTATACCCCTCTTATAAGTTTGGGTGCACTACATTGGTCCCAACCACCCTCAGTTTACGAGAGTGGGTACACTATAAATTTCCAAACCCAATATCTCTGAAATGAGTTAGTGAACTATAAAATTCTCAACCTTAATCCTATTATGGGAGTGGGTGCACTTTATATTTCCCAACATTCATCCTCTTATAGGTTTGGGTGCACTGAAATATTTGGTCTATCCCCTATTTCATAGGGAAATTCATTAATCAAAATTCAGTATTATGCTACTGAAAGACATAAGAAACTACAACAGGGAACATATCACATACCACAAGATCACCATCTTGTCATCAATGTTTTAGGAACTGAATTAATATCCCCATGACTTTGATTTGCCTCCATATCCATCTAGTTATATAGTATAATCTCCTCATGAAAACCATGGTTTTAGAAGAGCTATATATCGAACACAATAGAATCCATATCTCAACCCAACCTAGTATTTGATACCAAACACATGTCATCAATAAAAATCAAAAAATAAATCATCATCATTCAACAAAATAAATACAAAAAACCATAACTAGGATGCATAACAAGAATACATGCTTTAGAAAATAGGGAGTCTCCGTCACATAGTCAAACATAGCAAAACAAACCCAACCAATCCAATAAATATTTATTTTAAGACCAAGTCAATATTCTATATTTAAGACCTTTAGAAAATACGTCATATACTTTCTTAATCATGTTTGAAAATTGGAAGAAAATATAATCAATTTATTCTTTATAAAACACCAATTACATTTTAAAATACCATTTCAAAACTCACTTCTAAAATCACCACTTTACTATTGAATTCCAATTTGATCAAACCCATTTTTAGAAGAATTTTTAAAAATGAAACATATTTATATTTAAAATTGAATTCATGAATCTAATAAAATCATAAATATATACATAAACACTTGTTTTAAAATGGCACCACCATCAAAACATTTAGCAAGTTATGTGGTCTATATTAACAATTTGGCTGACACAAGCTTGTACCAATATATAGGGAGAAACCATACAAGGCATGAAACATGATGAAAATCATTATAATGATTTCATATAAAAAAAAATAAAAAAAAATAAGCAATAGGCTTAAAAACATCATGGTATTCTACCTAAACTAGAAATTCTTAAATTGTTCTAAAGATAGCATTGACTGCATCCAAGTCTATGATTATATATCTCATTAATAAACACCATTAAATTAATAAATAAAACATTTAAAATAAAAAATAAATGATGATGTAATAATTTTCAATATCACCAGATAGTGTAATGAATTTGAAAAACTGATAGGTCGGGTTCGATTAACTAGGAAGATGCATGAAAATTTAGAAATAGAAAATCCCCAAATTATACACCTGAATCGATGATCAATTCCACCCAAATCCGATAAAAACACTAAATAAAATTTTTAGTCAACATAACTCAATTAAAATGATGAATAATAGAATGAAATTTTTTTTCCCAGGATCTCCACTAATATACACACATAAAATCCCCTTCAATATAGTTGATTTATCTATTCTATTGTAGAATCGTCTACAAAATACGTTAACTTTAGAACTGAAATTAGAGGGAAAAAAGTGGGAGAAAGTAATTGAAGAGGGGTAGATATAATACCTTAAATCCACATGATGATATTATCATTAAAGATATAGATCAAATAGAAGAAAATATAGGGATATGAAGATCCAAATAGTGATCTTCTCCCATTTTTGAGTGATTCAAACTAAAGTAGCCCATGGGGGTCAAATAATTTTCCTCATGAATTTACCAAAATTCACTTTACAACCGACATATAAATATGTCATAAAGAAACCATAACAATAATTCCATGGAAAAACCTCACCAATACATGTCGTGATATCGACCTTAGGAGTTACAATGTAAACACCCCAAAGAAGAGGAGCCAAAACCAATCAAAAATAAGTCATGGCACAACCTACGTGGCTTATGGTGCAACAACATGCTAATTTACTCTGAGACCTTAACCAAGAATCATCATGATAAAATCTAACTGTGTTGTGGAATGAATTTATTCACATTTTATAATTTTATCCACAAATTCCTATGAAATTTATCGGGACATACTTCCACCATACCACCACACTCAAAACATACCATAAACCATTTAATACACAATATAGTATATGGACCTCAATCTTAATCAAAAAATAAAATTTAACCTTATTTTCACCATATTGTAATGACACAGGTCCTTATAACCCCTATAGATCACAACTAGATGAACATTCTAGAATCCCTTTACGGAATTTACCCCTAGGTCACCATGTGTAAAAAATCCCATAGGATTGTAATAAAAACCTAATATCACTACCCAGTGTCTTGTAATGATATAACCCTTCCCTTCATAATGTAATGAACCACCTAGAGAAAATGGAACCTCTTCTTTTTAAGGACCCTCAAAGGTGTAAATTCCTCCCTTTATTCAACAAAGCATCATCCCATTTAGACTTAATAGAGTGACACCATTTCTAAAACACACACTCCTTCCATACATTATGGTGTAACCCTATAGGTCACATTGTGAGAATATTTCTATATATAAAAATTTCTAAATGGTATATATGAGGATTTCAAGATAAAATATAAGGTTTAAATATTGATATGTATGAATTTCTATACCAAAAAACAAAGTACATAAGGATTTTTATTACAGTGTGTCCCTAAGGGTATAAGAATAACTAGTCTTCACCGTGTAAGATTTGTCCAAGAAAATACATAAGGTTTATGATACCTGTGATTAATGGTTATCGTCATGGTGTGATTCCATCTTACATAGAGTGATCACCATACCAAAAAAATAAGGGTTATATAGTTTATGTGTAAGGGTTAACACTTAAACTAAAAATAGTTTACCCCGAAACAATACCTTCCACACTGTATTGCCTTTATCTTTGGTGTAACCCATAAAAACATTAATAATTTAATCACACACAGCCCTCAAAAAAATATAAAACCCTGTGAAATAGTTTGACCAATCCCTGTGAAAAAGATAGTTATTATGATTAAAGAACATGTCATGGTGAAACCATTACATGTTTTGGTGTGATGTTAATCTAGTTTTACTTCATCATGGTGTAACCATCATCTGTCATGGTGTGACAAGCCACTTAGAGAAAAATTCAATGTTTGGGTCACACAAAATTAGATTTGAATCTCACCTAATCTCCTATTACAACTTTGATACCTTCAATAAAATCCAAAAATACCACTGAGAGATATCCCAACCCATAGAATCTCAAACTAAGTCCCACATCTAAAAAAATCCCCTACTCCGGGAAATTTTTTCCCCATAACTTTAACCAACTTGTAATATGCAGGTCATTAAAACCACCCCACCATAATGCTTCTCATTCTTGAGAAGTATCATCATGCATCCTTTGTGAGCCATTATGATCATCAAGACCTAATTCATGGACATAATTCTACGTATCTGAACGTTTATGGTCATGTCAAAACTACACATAACCAACTTTTATGCTTGAAAACCCTCCATATGACACATTATAACACCGATTATTTCCACCAATTACATGATAATTCAACACTCATTGTTGAATCCATGAACTATCAATTTAAAAATATTACCCCATCATTTATCATCCCTCATCTATTCTAGACCATCTCTTTCTAAGAGTCATATTAATTCAAATAAAGCTTCTTGTACTTATTATGTAAATCACAATACACTTTACTTAATTTTTAATCTAACTTAAAGATTTTTTTTATGTTTTATTTATATTGATTTAACTAAACTTTTTATGCTTCAATGAACTGAACCAAAACATTTAAATACTATAACATGATAGATAAATAAGATAGTGTTTAAAATAATTTTTATACTCATTAGAGTATAAAATAACTTATGATGATGTTTCAAATGGATTCGGGAACAACATAAACACCAATTGGGAATAAATAACTCATATTTTTGTTAAAATTAAAGAATAATCCTAGGTACACGTCGAAAATAATTTTATGACAAAAATAAATAAATTAATGATCAATTAACTAATTACACTGGAACAAAGAAGGTGGTATCATCACATATTATTTATAATCAATTTATAGAAAGATTTAAAATTATCATGTATTGTAAATAATTATTCATTTATGAATTGGTAGACCACTTATTATTGTTCCAAAATTGTAGTGAGATGACTAGATTATAGAGTCCCTATAGTAGTGATACACACATGTAACACAAAACATTCGAATGTCTACAAATGCAGAAGACTATACTGCTTGCGTCTTTCATTTTTTAGTTGCAACAAGAATCATTCCAAAGGAGAGGGATTCTTCTTGATCTATCCAGTCTTTAGAGATTGGTGGAGGAGGATTTATCTTATAGTTTGAGATAATTTTAGGAGAAAATGTCTCTAAGGTTTTAGGGAATTCTATCTAGATTTTCATTGTGTAAAATGATGAATAGGGTTAGAAATAATAAAACCAGGTTTAAATAAAGATAGGGTTATAAAATATTAATTTCACATAATACCTTATTATTTTCACAATATTCATTAAGCCTTATGTCTCACCATTATTATTATTATTTACTTGTCATGTTCTAGACTCATGGATAAATAAGTATTATTATCATCAATAAATAAACTAGTATTTATTCAAATAATATTTAATATATAATTTCTCATAAGATAATTAAAATCAGGTATCATTCTACATCAATATTTATCAATCGTTGAATAATAATAACTTATTTAACTAAATAAATATCAATTCACTACTCACCAAAAAATGGATAAATAAAATATTCACAAAAACCACCGAATACATATTTATTAAATATGAACATAACCAAATAAATAATTATTGTTCACCATTTGAATAAACCATAATTAATATTATATATTCACATAATTGATAATTAATTTTCAAAATGAGTATTTATTTAAAATTAAACTCACATAATATTCCATAAAATAACTGGTGAATGAATACTTGTGATCAAATAAACATGAATAATTATTAAACCAAATATGAGAATAATATTTATTAAACATGTTAAATTCATATATAATTTTACCAATATTCAGAATATAGTTAGTTTATGATCCTCTAAGGCCATTTTCTATGGAATTATGTTGTCATACATAAATTCCAAGGTTAATATAACAACTTATTTTTATATTAACCTATAAATATTTGATTTATAATAAGGGTTTAACTTGATTAGACTTGCAAGATATTTTTGATTCAGCGACTTAGACAATTTGGTAAAATATAACACAACAAAGTAGAAATTTCTACACAATGTCCAGTTTTTCAATGAAATAAGTTCTATATAAAGACATACATTATTTTCTCAAGGTAACTCCCCTAACTAGAACTCTAACTTTCTTAACATTTAAACTCTTCCTTTAAACCTCAAAAAAATCCTTTTATAACTTGCAATGAGAAAACAAAATATCAATATGGGACATAAAAGAAATGAAACATGTAAGTCCATTTTAACCTGAAAAATCCATAAAAAAGTTCCCATAGTCATAATGAAATTTTCCCTTAAATATTTTGTTTTATTTTCTTCGAAAATTACTTAACTACATAATAAATTTAATGAAACATTTCATATGAAATCATAAAGTAAAATTAAAAAACATAATGGTTTCTTGGATACTATAAATCCTATAGAATACCTTTCTTCTGAAATCAATCCAATCAGCTTTATTTTTTTGAATAAAAATTTATAAACATTCCTTTAAAAACACAAGTACATTTTATTACCATTTAAAATCAAAATATTTACTTTATAAACCATTGAAAGCATATAATTTAGGAACCTTGAGAAATTATCATTAGATTCCCTCTTACAATAACCGTTATAACAGAATCACCCAATAAAATAATTCCACATCTCTTAAGATTAACCTCTCACCGATGAACTTAGTCTCTTTAACGAATGTATGAGATAGATAATATAATCACCAGTAATCCGAGATATATTGAGGTAACCCATAAAGAAATTAAAATTTATAAGAACCATAACATGAATAAAACACATATATCTTTAAAGTTGATTATAAAAATATTTTAATCTGAATTAAAGGCTATAGTAAATAAACTGTATGTTATCTTATAAAGTTGAGAAAAAGTTTTCATTTCAGTAGAAAAACTTTTTAAAAATAAACATTCCCCTAATATTGAGAAAAATATTTTCTTTGAAAATAACCATTAAAACTTTTATAGGAATATTTATAATAAATAAATACTTTTATGATAGGAAAATATGGTAAAGTTGTATGTGTTAATTTTTTTTTACACTTTGGTAAAAAAATATCAAAATTGTCTATTTAGAAAATATTTAAAAGATTAATGTTTCAAACCATTAAAAATAAATTAAAAATTAGTTTTAAATTAATTTAAAAAAATATATGATTTTTAAAGAGGAAAATTCCAAGAACATTTTAAAGAAAAGGGATATAGAGGATATAGTTTTGAAAGGATACATTAAAACAAGGTTTCAAAGAAAAATATATTACCATCAGTCTCTTCCATCATCAAACATTAATGAAATACAAAATAATAAAATTATATTAGATTTATACCTTCATAATAACATTTTTCATGTTATTATAATTATTTTTATTCCTGTTATTTCATTTATTACGATGATATATTTAGTTACTAAAATGGTTAAGTTTACATTAAATGTTTTGGGGTCATTTGGTTTATAACCTAAAAAACACTATTTTTTTCACTATGTTCATTGAGATTTTGGTTAGATTAACTCCAAAATATTAAATATATTATAGTTAACATATTCATATGTCATATAGACCTTTTAATACTGACCATGTAATGTTTTTATGAAAAACGAATCATGATGTTTCATGGAGAAGGTAGTCCATATATACACATGAACGATATGTCAATTTTTATAATGACCAGAAAAAACAAATTATTTAATATTTTAATTTTCTAGAATAATAAATATTTTATAAATTTAATATTTATTCATTATTTTAATCCTTATGACAATAAGTTTATGTTGGAAATAAAAAATTTATCAGATCTCTTTTTGGAGGTGAAATTTCCAACACACTCACGAGTGATGTTATCGATTTGTAACAGATGGAAGGAGTAAAAATTTAAGTAATATATTATATTTAAATAATAATAAAAATAATTTAACGAAAATATTATATATTCATTAATTTCTTCTTTATAACCAGCCGTGTGTGGCAGTGATAGAAAATGAAACACATCGCTTCGTGGAGGTGGTAGTCCACACGCACGCACAACCGATCTTTTCATTTATCATATGATAGAAAAATCAATTAAAAAGTGTTGAAACATAATAATAATAAAATAAAATGATATGGAATATAATTATTTCTTTATTTAATCAAGGTTTATTAATATTTCAAGGTGGTAGAAGAAGAAATTTCTATGAATCCCTTAGTTAAGAGTTATACCTCTTCTTTGGGAAACCTGATATGGATCACAACTTAAGAGTTCTTGGTTAAGTATTTTTGTGAGAATAGGACACGTATTAAATTTTGATATAATTTGGTGATAAATTTAGGTAGGTCTTGTATGATCTAGATTTCCCAAAATTTATGAGGAAGAGAGGTGAGGAAGTTCCATTTTTTAAGTTAGGGGAGTGACAGACTTGTAATTTTTCTAAATATTCAAATATTATAAATGTATTAATCATGGTAAAGAATCCCAAAAACTATAAAATTTTAAATATATGGTTATAAGGTCGAAATGACATCATAAAATGTTATTTAGTTTGAAATTGTTTTGCCTTATAACAATTTTTTTACATTAATTAACCCAATTTACCCATTTCCAGGGTAACACATTTTTACCATGGTTATTATTCATAATGAAAAAAATTAAATTTAAGTAAATAATAAATTTAAATCTCATTATTGAAAATATGGAATCCATTTTTTAAGATTAAATTTACATAATTGGAATAAATTAATTTTAGATAAGGTCATAGAACCCATAAAAAATAGTATTTTAGAAAAGTTTGTTTTTAAGCATAAAAATTAACTAACCTCAAACTTAAATATAATTTTTATTCCTATGAAACAATTTGGTATATTTTAAGTAAAATTTATATTATTTTATTTTAAAAATATATCCAAAATATAATGGTACATTTAAATTAATTTATTTAATGAAATATAATTGTATCTTTGCAAAAAACAAGAAATTTTCACCACTGAATCAAAAATAAATACATTTTTAAAAAATATAAAAAAACCTTAAGGAAAATTTTATATTTTTTATAAAAAATTAATTAAATTCAATAAAATTTAATTTTTAAAATTTAGAAATTTATATTTTAAATAAAACCTTGTCATTCATGGAAAGACAATTTATTTAAATAAAACTATTCCTTTTTTGACTGAAAACATTTATAAAATTATTTATAAAACATTGATGACTATAAATCCATAAAATGGATGCTTATAAATCATAATATTGATTTATTTCTATAATTAGATAGGTTTTTACATTATTCCCCTTATAAAATTTCATCCTCATAATTTTATTCATTACAAAAAAAGTGAGGGTATTCTTCCCCCATAAAATTGTATGATTCCCTTGTCATTTTATAAGAAAAGAAGTTGTAGGAATCACACCGGACATATAACTACATTCCAAATTTGATAACACCTTTTTTATCTACATTAAACTTATGAAATATTAAAATTTAAAAAATTATAATACTTCTTGAAAACTGTGATATTCCTTATAAGTATGTTTAATTTTTTTATTCTAACAAAGATAACTACACTGATAGCTGAGTAAATAGAGATGGAGTTTACGCCTAAAGAATTTATAGTCCAAAATTTATTAATTCATTAATTAAAGAATAATGTTCTTAATGTAACATATAAAATGATATCTTATCATATTTACTAAAGAAATTAACTACGATTTTTGATTTACCTGGACGATAGTAAATTGTGTAATCACAGTCCCTAATATGTTCCAGCCATCTTATCTACCTCATATTCAAATATTTTTTAGTGAATCTATATTGTAAACTGTTATGATCAATATATATTTCAAATTTCTTCCCATATAGATGATGCTTCCATATTTTAAGTAAATTAAAATTTATCAAGAAAATGTTCATGTGTAGGATAATTATTCTAATGGGATTTTAATTTATGAGATACATACATGATAACCTGATTATTTAGTATAAATACACAACCAATTATCTTGAAATAAGATTGAATTTAAATAAAAAATCCACCATTTTTTTAGTAAGGATATCACTAGAGAGTTAACAAATTTTATTTTTAATTCTTAGAAACATTCATCAGATAATTATTTCGAGTTGGATTTTATTCATTTTTAGGAAAACTTAATAGGATAGATGATCAAAAATATTTACTCAATAAACCATTAGTATAAATCCACTAATCCATGAAAACATAGAATATAAATGATATTTTTAGGCCTTGGAAACTCTTACACCACTTTAGTTTTTATAGGATAAAAATTTATTCCATCTTTAGAAATAATATTCCCATAGAATTAAATATTCTTTTGAAAAAATTAACATTTTCTAAATTTTACCTACAAAATATTTTCTTTTAAAGTCTACTGAATAATCCTTAGATATTCCTCATGATCTTTATAACTTTTAGAGTATATCATAATATTATTGATAAAAAAACCAAAAATTTATCCAAATACACATGAATAACTCTATTAATTATATCCATAATTGCAATAGTTGTATTTATTAACCAAAATAGTATAACTTAAAACTTATATTGTCCATAACTAGTTTAAAATTTTTACTTTGAAATGTATTATTCCTTCAGTTTTAGCTAATGATACCTATAACTGAGATCAATATTTTAAAAATGTTGTTCTCCATGGAGTTGATCAAACAAGTTGTTGAAATGAGGAAAATGATTATTTTTATTAATATTAATGTTATTGAGTGCTCTATAACAAATAAAATTTCTCATGGAACCATCCATATTTTTAATAAATAGAACTAGATCACCCCAAGGTAAAGTGCTAGGGAGGATGAAACCCTTATGACACAACTCTTGTAACTGATTTTTTAAGTCTAACAACTTAAATAAACACATTTGATAAGGTGTTTTTCAAATTTAATTTGAATCAAGAACTATGTAAAGAGTAATTCATCTTCTCAATCTGGTATAATACTAAGAAAATTATTTAGAAATACATCAAGTTATTAATTTACCACTAGAACATCCTTAATTTCAATAGTTCCTTTCTATTTAACAATATGTGTAAGATAACTTTCAATTCCATCTTTTATTAGTTTCTCATGTTACTAATATGTTATAAAATTTATGAATTAATTCATTAATAAAAATAGAAAATAATTATGGAAAATATATTCTTTATCTTTGCAATCTATCTTAACATGTTAAAATGAATTCTAACCCATACCTATAATAATATCAAACTGTATAATGGTAAAGGAAGTAAGGTTAGTGGGGAAAACCATTCCTCATATAATAATAAAATGATTTATATATATTATTATTTCATTTATACTACCCCAAAGAGTTTTTTTTCTATAGTTATGACATTACTTATTGAGTTGTTATTTCTATTTCACGTAAAATTTCTCATATATAAACGAATTTGTGGATCTCAAATCAAAAAATAAATAGGCATAATCTAAATAAAAATTAATATAATGATAATAACTTCATTTGAGGATCTACCATCTACCATATTTATATAAAAATACTTTTATAAATGTTTATATTTCTAATATTGATGATTCCAACCATGAGTAACTAACTTCATACACGCATTTACATAATGTATAAACTCATTGTGATTAAAAAAATTCACTTCCTCCATTTCATTACCAGTTTGACCATTTAAATTACACTTAAATTTATATTCACAACCCATGTTTTCAATATTTCTACATCAGTAATGTTACACCTGGGTTTTTCTAAAAATAAACCTATGTTTGATTAAAAAAAGATACACAATATTGAGCTTAAATGAACCCCAAAATTTTATAATTTAAATATCATCATTATAAACTTACCATTAAATTAGTGGGTATGAAAAGGATAAATTATTTATAATATATATATAAATTTCTTACTTAATACAAATTTATTGATAAAGTATTAGTAAATAATCACTATATCATTCAATTTTCAGGTTTTTTCAGAAATGTTAGATTTTTTAATTAATAGTGAAAATGCTGTTTTTGTATTGAAAATTGTATTTTATTTTAATGTTTTTACAAAATAAAATTATTTTATAGATATCTTTTAAAAAGTAATTAGTTCCTTTTGATTAAATATAATCCAATTATTGTCCTTATAAATAATTTTATACTTTAATATCTTATAAAATTAATTCTTATTCTTAAAAATGTATTTTTCTAAAAAACAATTTTCCATCACGTTTGGCAGGTTAAATTTTAAATTAAATTATTCCACTTCAATGAGTTGAATCTTGAAAAAAGGCATAAATATTTGAAATTTTGAGGTCTAGTTTTTTTTAAATATATCCCTTTTACTTTTAGTCCTTATCAGTATTAATTATAGTGAATTTTGTTACCATAGTAAAGGTAATATCAGTTAATTGAGGTTAAAAATATTATGATATGGTCTAAAAAGTTACCCTAACACTTGAATTAATTTTATTGGTTGACTATATTTCGTCCATTATCACCCAAAATATTTATATATGACCCTTTTTGACATTTTTACAATATTTTTACATGTATAATATTTTGTGTAATGGAAAATCAAAAATCTAATTCTCTTTGTTTTATTCTCCATAAAATTATTTACACAGTGATAAAAAGAATGTATGTTAAGTTTTAAATTTCTATATGAAATATATATTATTTTTTTAATGATAATTTATTTATAAATTCTAGTGGGGAAATTATTACCTTAAATGATTATGAAACATTGAATAAATAATTATTCAATTAAAAGAAAAATAAAATTATTATTTTTAAAATATTATAATTAATATAATTTGAATTTTTTATTAAGCTTCATTAAATTTTTAGATAAATATTTGATTTAGGTAAGTGTTAATTTTTTATATTCAAATTCATTTATTGTTATGATATTTTAAAATTCAAATTAATTGAATAGTTAGAAAATTGACATTAATTATATTTCATAATAAATAATATTTTATTAAATGTTTTAAAATTCATAAAAATAATATCTTTTGAAAATTTATTGGGATATGTATTAAAATATCAATCGTGTCCAATTAATGGGTAAATTATCTTTTTATAGTAACCATATTGACCTCTAAATAGAATAAAAATTTGTTGTTGAGGTAATCGTTTAAAAGGGATCACATGCGTTAAAAAAGATAAGGGTGAAAAAAATTACATAAATAGGAAAAAATATTATTGGATGAGATTATTTAAAATTATAAAAATATTATATTTAAATAATATCTTTTTCATCCATTTTAACATGAAAAATATTTTTTATTTATTTAATTATTTAAGAAATTCCCAGAGTTCCCCTCCACTCTCTTATAAAAGGGAAAATCATCTCCTCCTTTTTCCACACTTAATAGTCTGTTTGTTTCATCCAATACCTAACCAAATACCTTCATATAATCCCCATAAATTATAGAGGTATTTTTTAGGCATAATACATACTTTAGAGGGTAAGGTTTAAAGAAAGTGTCATTATCTACAAAATAGGTATAAATTTTAACCGAATTTTATAATTTTATTTACTCTTCCACCACCTTAAATTTTTATTTAAATATGATAATATAAAAAAATAAGTATATCCCATATACTAAGATGTTATTGTTCTAATTTCATTTCCTTTTCCCAACTAATATTCCATAAAATGTGGAACTTGACCATCGTTCTTGTGTATGGTGGACTATCACCTCACGAACCGATTTATTTTGTTTTCAAGTGTTGTATCTCACAGATGGTTATAATTATGGATTTAATGTATATATATATGATATTAATGAAATAACTATAATTATAAAATTTCAATATATCATCGATTTTCTTACCTTTCTATCCATCAAAATTTGATAACGTTCTCTATGTGTGCGTTTGGATTACCATATCCACAAAGTGATGTGATTCGTTTTTCATCACCATGTCATATGGATTAAATATATAAGTGTATTTAAATAAATAATGTGATATTTATAAAATAATTATTATTTTGGGAATCTAAATTAATACTTACCTTCTTTTTATACTGGTTATTGAAAAAAGAAAACGTTACTCATGCATATGTAAAACCTACCATCTCCATGACTATAACACTATTCAATTTTTTTAAACATATTTAAAGGTATGTTTTGAATGTATAATTGATTTATAAAAATTGTAATTATTTCATGATAATTATTTTGGATATGTTGGAATAATTAACCCTTTGACTATGGTCAACATACTGAATTATAAACTGAACACCCTCATCATACCCGATGTGTTCTTAACTGATTAAATAAATCAATTTGTCATTAAAATAAAAACATATCTGATTTAATGAAAAGAGATTAAACCTAGAAAATTTTATTAATAAATAAAATAAATAATATGAGTTTTTTACCCAATATTTAAAGTACATACATGGAAATTATCGATGTGAGGTAAGGGATTTCTTCTCGATTTCCCTTCATTGAGGAATATTTTGTTATTATGCACCTAATTTATTTTATATGGTGTATATAAAACCCAATTTACATGTAATATCATGAATAATTAATAAGTAATGGTATTTTAAGTTTAAATTAAAATTATTTCATCCAATGGTATTTGACGTGAAGGTTACCATGTGGTAAAGGGGTTCTTAACACAATTTCATTTTATTGGGTTATGAATCTTATTTATTGACTTTGTTATGACTGAATTTTGATTGAATTTATCTATAAATTTTTTTATTATGTATCTCTATTTTTTATGTGCATTTATATTGGTTACACATAATCTGTCTATTTATTAACTCTCAATTAAAATATATGAACTTTGTAAGGGTTTTTTCCTCAATGTCATTTTATTTAGACATGTTTCACGTTGTACACCATGATTTACTTTTGTGGTGTGACTACTACCTCATGAATGAATCCTGAAATATTAATTAATTTAATTTTTTAAATTTAAATAGCCATATCATATTTTAATTTTAAAGAATTTTTTTTTTAAATTTACCAAAGTGGTAAAGGCTTTAGGTTACAATCTCATTTATTTTTGTGACTTTTATGTTCGAGGTTACACTAATGGAAATAATATGATATTATTTTATTGAACCACATATAATTTCTTATCATTTGGTTATGAATTTTTTTACATGTTTATTTTCCAATTTGTCCCTCATTGATTAAATAATCATCCAAAATGTTGTTTTTAGGTGATAAAAATATTGTACCTTATTTTAGAACCAGAATATTTCTCTCCCATATCCATATATTATAAAATGATTTCAAGAATGTTTTTTCTGAATGTAAATTATTTCCTAAAGTTATTTAATTTAATTTTTTACCTCCTTTTAAAATGTTTTAAAATGAAATATCTTAAGATTTTCCACACATGTCTCTTTTGACCCCCTTTACAAATGTTTTAAAAGAATGTTTATTTTTAGTTTTTATAACATGAATGGATTTTGCAACCATCGTCACCATTATTTTATTTGAATATTTATTTTTATTTTTCTAATTTTTTTGAAATAGAATTATATTTATAATATTTTTTAATTTTTTAGTTTTTTTAAAATTTATTTTCAATGTGAATAGTTTGTTTTCCTCAAGAATATTTTTAATTAACTTTTTAAAGTATTTATATTCATCAATAACAATAACCCTTTATTTTAAATATGATCTAATAGGGATATGTTGTAATGATACCAAAAATTTTCTTCCATTGGATAGCTTATGATTATTCTTTTAAAGATATTTTCATGAGACCTATTTCTTTTCAACTTATTAACCAATATATAATGGAATGATGGTTATTTACAAGGGTGTTATATTTATTAGTGAAAGATTCTAAATTTTATATTAATGATTGTTACTTGTAAATTATTTATTATGATGGGAAATCCCGATACAAATTGTATGATAGGTGATCCAGATACTGTGTATATGATGAGTGAGCCTGATTTAGCTTATTTGATGGGTGCACCCAGATAGTGCTCCAATGTATTGGGTCATATTTCTTGTCCTTATAGTCAAGATGTAAGGAGTCAAATATTGTGTTTTTTCCTATGGATTTAATTGGGATATTGATATTTCTGACTTGGGTTATGAAGATAATGTTCTAAGATACCAATATCAATTTCTATTATTGGTATAGTTTTTAATATTTTTTTTGATCAAGATCGAAATCACATGGATCATTATTATTGAATCCTATGACCCTTGTATTTTTTAAATCATTGTTTAAAGTTTAATTATTGGTGATCCATGTAATGATGGATATGAGATCTCTTATGTTATACTCATGCACTTTGATTATGTCATCATGCTCTAATGATCATATTATTCATAGTGATAGAATTCAATTGTTAATGATTTTGTTTACCTTTACTGAGTGTTTGAGGTCACCCTTCACATATTTTATTTTCCCTAGGTTGTGAATAATGGTTTCTAGTACGTTAAGCCTAAGAAGGTTACTATATGTGAATGAACTAATGAGAGATAATGATGATCTTTATAAACCAGTTGATAATATATTCAAGTTGTTAAGAGTTTTTCTTAATTCTATAAAACTCAAAACCTAAAAGTTCATTGGGTATGTAAGTGATCCAAAATTTCAGAAATGTAAATATTGTATTTTTAGCACACGATATAAGTGTGTGGGTTTCAATCTATTATAGTTAGTATCAGATAGGGTTTAGAAAACTTTAGAAATTAATATATTTTCATGTGAGGTTATTTTAAGAGTTGTGGATACCACCATGGTGTATTAAATTTAAGGTTTATTATAAGTTCAAAGTCATATACACCCCTTATAAGGTTTTAGGTGATGATATTTTGAGGTGATTAATAATATTTTTGAGATAAGTTTTATTCAGTTGAGGTGTATGTGAACCTTTGGTTTAATGTGGATGATTATTTCTAAAGATTTTTGTTACATTTTTTGGGATGTATTCTAAAATGTATTATATAAATTTTTAGGTTATTTGGGATATTGTGTTATTTATTTATAGAATTTATTTTCATATATTGGAGATTAATTTATTATAGAATATACATTTTTGTATGAGACTTTAAGAATGATTTCTGTTATTTGGAGACAAATGTTAAATTTATCTTAGAAGAATATTTGATAAATTAATTATCATCTTTAGGATTGAATATTATTCAGAAATATTTTGAGTAATTTTAAGGATATTTACTTATGGAGTGATTCGATTTGAACTTTTGATATTACTATTAAATTTTGGAGATTAATGTATTTTTTCTTTATATAGAGGTTTATTTGTTTTAGGAGTTATCATACCATATAATAAACATTTTTTTGATTAATGTTTGAATATAAAAGGAATATATTTTTACCTTTTTTTGGAATTATTTTATCCATTATCAGTTGATTCTAGTTCTTTAGACAATATAAATTCATCTTGAATACTCATCATTTCAAGAAAATATGATATTGTGGAGGAAATTTATTAAAGGATGAATTTATAAATTTAAATTAAGTATATTTTCAGAAATCAATTCCTTTACTCTAGGAAAAGGATATTGGAATAAAAAATTTATCATATTAACTTCATTTCCTTTGAATCGATTTTATTTTTTCACACCTCTTTCATTTATGGTTTTGTAGTCATTTACTTTTTCATGATTTTTCACTTTATTTTGATAAATGATCTTTATCACTCTCCACCATTATTTGGACATTATGTATTTATTACATGTCTATATTTTAAATTCCCACAAAGTGTCTCATATTTAGAATCCTTTTATATGTTATTTCAAGATGAAATTTGTACTTACCTTTGTTTATTTTTGGGTGGATGTTTTATTAACCATTTTTATGAAGTGGTCTTTCAATAAAGATATTTTCTGATGTCAATCTCTTTATTATAGTCATTAATTTAAAATTATGAGGATGTAATTAATTAAATATAGAAAATATAAAAAACATAGTTTTTTAAAAATAAAAATATGTTTGATGGAATACGAGATATATAACACCGTGATTAAATGAACCACAAAATATTATTATTTAAAAATGACAGTTATAACCCAACCATTAAATTATTATGTTTGAATAGTGTTAAATTTTTTTATGAAAAACATATAATGTTTTAAATAAATAAAAATTTGTTGATTAATACTTAGTAAATAACCACAAAATAGTTTTAGTAAAGTCATTTTATTCTTCAAAAATATATTTTCATCAAAATAAATTTTTATTTTCTTTTTTGAGAGAATATTGCAATTAATTCCTATAAATTTTAGAAATTTAATTCAATAATATATATATATATACACTGTCTTTTAAATAATCAAGTCAAAATTATCTTATATTGATTTTTTTTATTTTTATAAATATATTTATTTATCAATGTATAGTGAAAATGTTGATTTTTGTTGAAAAGTGTTTTTAATTTTAAAGTATTTAAAAGGAAAAATTTATTTTTTATTAGTTTTAAAAACTAATTATTTCCATTTAATTAAAAATAAACAAATAAATTTCATTGGAATAAATTTTGTACATAAATTTTTCATAAAAATATTTTTATACTTAAAATGCATTTTTTGGAAAACTGTTTTTCATCACATTTTGTTGGTTTAGTTTTAAATTAAATTCATCTAGTTCTGTTAATTGAATATTTAAAAATTAATTCCTTATTTAGAATCAAGAGTTCTAAAATTTATAAATATTACCCATTTATTTTTAGTCATTAGAAATAGTAATCATCATAAATTTTGTTACCATGGTAAAGGTAAAATAGGATAATTAAGCGTAAAAATAATTTGATAAGGACTAAAAAGTTACTCTAACACTTGAATTAATTTTTTCATTATTATATTTCTTCCATAACAATCTAAACACAAAATTTATGACCTATCATTAATTTTCCTAGGGTTTTTACCTTTATATTATTTTATGAAAAGAAACGTAAAAAATGTTATTCTTTTTTTTTATTCTCCTTAATTTTTTTACATAGGGATAAATTTTTTTTGATAAGTTATTAATGTTAAATTTAATTATATAGGATTTTTTGTCATTTTTATTTATTTATATTATTTATTAGTGAAATAATTACCTTATAATCTTACGTAACACTAACATGATATTTCTATATTTAATAGAAAAATAAAATAAATTATATTAAAAGTATTAAAAGTAAAATAATTTGAGTTAATTGTAATATCACATAATTTTTTAGATAAATATAACATTTTAGGAATGTTTTAAGGGTTTAAATTTGAATTAATTTTCTATCCTGATGTTTTCAAAGTCATATTTAATGAATATTTATAAAGTTAACATTAATGATATTTTATAATAAAATAATTTTTTATTAAATGTTTTAATAATTCTAAAAATTATATATTTTTCCAAGTTATTGGGATATAATTGAAACTATCAACCATTTTACATTAATGTACCAATTATCCTTTTATAGTAAATATATTTACAACTAAATAGTAGAAATATTTGTTATAATGGTAATCGTCAAAAACGTTAACACGATTTATTAGAAATTTAACAGTGAAAAAATCACCTAAAATTGCCCAATTTTTTGTGATGATATTATTTCCACTCATTATAATATTATATTTTAATCATATAATTTTGTATCTATTTGAACATGAAAATTTATTTATATTAATTTAATGCTTTAAGAAATTCCAAGAATACCCCTCACCTCTGTTATAAATGGGCACCTCCTATCCTATTTTCTTCAAACTTTAGCATCCATTTGGTTCATAAATTACGTACCAAAATTTCTTACTATAATCCATGCCCGTTATTCTATAGGTATTATTTATGCATAATACCAACCTTATTGGGAATAAGGTGTAAAAAATGACAGTGTTTGAAGAAGAGGTATGTTTTTAATGGAATGTTTTAGTTTTATTTATTCTTCAATAACCATTAAATATTCTACAATAGAACTGATATGATAAATTTTTTATATCATATATTGAGGTATTAGTTAGTTTATGGTATAACATATATCCATCTCCTCTTCCATCAAATGGGAAATGAAACCATCGTTCATGTGTATGACCGATTAGTGCCTCACGAACCGATGCAATTCTTTTTCCAAAACCATATCACATTGATGGTTAAAATTATTGATTTAATGTATATATATTATATTCATGACATAATTATAATTATAAAAAATAAATATATCATATATTTTCTTACATTTCCATCCATTGAAAAATGTAATGTCTGTGTGCCTGTGGATTACCACCTCGATGAAATAATGCGATTCATTTTTCATCAATGTATCATATGGAAGGTATATATAAGTGTATATAAATAAATAAAATTATATTTATGAAATAATTATTTTTATTTAAATAAAAAATAATACTTAACTTCTTTTTATATTGATTGTTTAAAAATAAAAACTTTACTTGTGGACACGTACAATCTCCAGTATTAGTTCATTTCTCAAAACCATATTTAACTATTGGTTTTAAAAGTTTTCTTTATATATGAAAATTATAATTATATCATAATTATTATGATAAATATTATTAAACAATTACCCTTTTGACCATGGTCAACAAACCAAATCTATTTTGAAATTATAAACCAAACATCCCCAAAATACCTGATGTAGACTTAACTGATTAAGTAATTAAATTTTTCATTAAAATAAATGAAAAACCATTTTAGGGGAAGGAATTAAACCTATAAAGTTTTATTAATAATTAAGATAATTGAAATTATTTTATTATCATAGAGATAAATTACATACATGGAAATCCTAGACTCCAGTTATGCGATTTCATCTCAATTTCTCTTCATTGAGGCTTATTTTTTTATTATCTACCTAATTTATTTTATATGATGTATATATTAATCCTTTTAAATGTTATATCATGAAACTACATACATAAGTATATTTTATGTTAAATTTAATTTTATTTCATCCAATGGTATTTTAATTGAAATTTACTTTATGGTAAAGGGTTTCATAACTCAATTTCCTTTTATTAGGTCACAAGTATTCTTCATTCACCTTGTATTGCATGGTTATGTGAAAATTTATCTATAAATTATTTTATTATATATTTACACTTGTTTTGTGTGGAATTAAATTTTTTACACATAATCTCTACATTGATTAACTCTTAATTAAATGATATGAACTTTACAAATATTTTCTTTATCTCAATCTTATTTTTCAGAGACATGTTTCATGTTATACCCACGATTTCCTTATATGATATGATTAATGAATCATGAATTAATTTTGAAATATTAATTCATGTAATTCATGAGATTTATTAATCCATATCATATTCTTTTATATAATGACTCTTGATTTAAAAGTTACAAAAATAGTTAAATATTTATGTTAGAAGATCCTTTCTTTTTAGGGCTATTTATGATTAAAGTTCATTTGAATGAAATTTTATGATATTATTTTCCTTAAACAATTATCTTTTCTTATTATTTTTTTATGAATGTGTTTCACATTTTTATTTTCCATTTATTGCTTCATTCATTAAACAAATAGAATTTTTTTTTTCTTTTAAGTGATACTGATCTTGTATATTTTTTAGATCAAGAATATTTCTCTTCCATATCCCTGTTTTTAATAATGTTTTCAATAATTTTATATTTTGAACATAAATTATTTACTAATGTTATTTTACATTATTTTTTACCTTATTTTAAATTTTTTTAAAATTAAAATTCATAATTTTTTCTAAATCGGTCTATTTTGAATCTTTTAAAAAATTTGGAAAAGAATGTTTATTTTTAATTATTTGATTTAAAATTACAATTTTGTGTGAGATAAGGGAGGCCACCTCCACCTACGCTTTGACAGTTTCCTAAGAGGCGATGGCCACTACCTCCTCCCTCACCCCATCGATGAGGGGGGCTTCAATAATAGAACTTCCTCCCTCTTTCCCCCCATTTTCTAAACCTAATTACTTTACACCTTTTAATGAAATTCCTATCTTCCCTAAGGTTCTAGATATCTGTGATGGCTTCCCCTAGCTAGATATTTTGTCCTCAGAGTTTTCCGATGCTTCGAATCTTCTTAACCAAACCTCAGTTGCTCGCTTCATCTCACAATGACCATCGGTTGATATTTTTGATAGGTTTTCTTTTGCATCTTGGGGGCTTCCAGAACAAGCTATGGTTAGACTCCTTAATAAGTGGAATATAATGATTCGGTACTCATATTTAAAAGATTTGGTCTTTTCATGGTTAAGGGTCCTCGATCTTGCAATAGATTCCATTTACATCTTCAACAATTGTCTTTCTATCTTCATATGAAACAGGATGCATCAATAATTGTTCTATGGGTTATATTTCTTGATCTCCCTCATAACTTTCATAATACTTCTATTATAAGAATGTTAGGGAACTTGGTTGGTCTCTACCTCTACTCGGACTCGAGAACCAATGCTGTTTCTCATCCAATATATCCATGTATTTGTGTTGAAGTCAATGTCTTGGAGCCTCCAGTAAAATGGATTTAGATCTTGTTTGGCAAAGAGTTTTGGTGGAAGAAACCTATTGTGTTTGAATCTTGTATGCACTTCTATTTGATAGGATTTCACCTCGGGCATCTATCTTATTCTTTTTGGTGAGGAAACTGGGATCCTCAAGGGGAGAAGAAAACTGGAAAAGGTGGAAGTCATGGGCCCCTGGCTTTGTTGGGTCTCCTCTTGATCATGGATGCCCTTTGGATATAGATGGTCCTAAGGCAAATTAAGTTCATAAGTAGTTAGGGGAGGTGTGGTCAGTCCCTTCTAGTTCTATCTACAATGTAAATGAATTGAGGATCCTTGAAAGCCAACAAAGTTTTTCTCAGCGTGACCCTACAGTCTCTAAATTTTTTAGCCGACTGAAATTTGATATGGGTATTGCATGCTCTTTGAGGATGTGCGTGCTGAAGGGGGTGTGATGGTCAGCATTAATGTCGGACAGGTTTAGGAGAAGGAGGTTAGACATGAGGATATGGAGACACACTTGAATGTTGATAGGGTTAGGCAACTGGATTCATCAAATATATCCACTGAATCTATGTTGAGTGTGGAAGTAGGCATGTATCCAACCACTGGATTAGACACCTCTATGAAATTTCAATACATGGGTCATGACTTTGTCCAACCCATGGGTTTAAACATGGTAGCACATGACTTTCAGGACCGATCTTCTTATGTAGAGAAGGTTAAATTTGGAGGTATGTGAAAAAATTCTCAAAAATGGTTTGCAGTTTAGGGAGAAGAAGACTATCATGCTCTTGGGGAAGGAATTGAGTTGGAGGCTGCACATGGTGGGGACCCCTCTATTGAATGGCGGGCTACCCAAGAGGATACAAATTCAGTCTCATAATCTCTTATTGAGTCCATGGTAGTGGGAATTGCATAGGAGTACTTAATATCATCATCAAGGAAGGGAAAGAACACCATTATGGATTCAGAAGGCTTTATTAATCAGAACTGGAGGACGTGGAGGAAAAAATACTACTCTAAATTACCTAGTAATCCTATTACGTGGTCCTAAATTAAGGGTAAATTACCTTATAAGATTCCTAATAATGTAGGAAAAAACTCCATGAGCAAGATAAAATGCACTGATAGGCAAGTGGATGAAAATCAAGATGGAGAATCATAGTAAAATGACTTGGTGACTGTAGAATTAGAGGCTACTAATTCCATCCTAAGTGGCAAGAAAATTATGGAATGTGATGAGTGGGAAACCATCATCAGTTGAAATAAAGAATTTTTATATTTTGACAGGTTGGTTGAGAGGTGAGTCCAGTTTATCTTTAATAAGGATAAGGGTACTTGGATCCAAAAACAACTTGGTTTATTATCACATGTTTTCAATGGTAAAAAGATTACTACAGAAGATATTATAAAAACTTGGGACAATATGACACTCAATATTGAATAATTCCACTAGGATGATTCAAATAGTAATAATTCCTTTCAAATGGATTATACACAGAGGAAAGGTTTCCAATAGGCTTAAACTGTAATTTAAGGATTCAACAACTACTTATGAGGTCGGTTGATTCTCTGACTATGTTTTTCGCTAGTTTCCCACTTTTTTCCTTAAAATTTCTTTTTCATAATAAAAATAAATATTTTAGAAATTTTGAGGGAAATAATTAATTTTACCACCCTCATTACCATTATTTTATTTGAAAATATATTTTTATGTTTCTAAGGTTATTTTTAAATTAAATAATTTTCATAATATTTTGTTATTTTTTATTTTTCTAAATGTTATTTTCAAAGTGAGAAGGTCATTTTCTGAAAGAATATTTTTAATGATCTTTTAATGGTATTTTTTTTCATAGATTTTATTGACCCTTTATTTTACATATTAAAAAAATTGATATATTTTTAAGGACATTGTCCACATTATTTCTCTAGATGGATTATGATTATTGTTTTAAAGAGATGTTCCTTATATCATGATGATATTATTCTCATTGATGATATTAAATTTCAATGTTTATGTTTAACCTTAATAATCAATTAATACCACCCTTATTATGTTTATATTTACCTAGGTTGTGAAGAAATTTTGTAAGTATGTTATTCATAATAAGGATACTAGATGTGAAGCAATTAGTTAGAGTTGATGATGATATTTATGAACCAATTGATTGTGTATCCAAATTTTAAAGAGTTTTTCAAAATTCCCTAAAACTCTATACCTAAAAGGTACTTGGGTATGTAAGTTATCCAAAATTTTAGTTTAATGTTATATGTTTGAAGGTGTAAATTGGGTCACATTTATCTGTATAAAATATAGAAATACAATGATTATGATTTTAGAATTACATCCGGGACTGCATGTTTGAGTCTGTTACAAGTAACAGTTCCCAGATATCGTGATTCATTGTATATAATGCTTATTTCTACACATATCACAAGTGGTTAATTTAATTTTCTTACATTTAGGTTTCATAGACAAATTCACCCCATTTTCTACCCCTAGATTTATTTTTATCCTTATTTTTGTAAATGTAAACAAGCTATTTCCGGACTTTATTATCACTCCAAACAATTTAGTCATAATTTATGAACACATCAGAGTCAGTATACCTTAATAAACATGGATTCAATCCTGGGTAAAATTGATCAATTTTAAAATCATGGTATAGGATAAAATTCGGTTCACAGTAGTACAATCTAGTAAAATTCGATTCATAGGTGGAAACAATGTACTCCTAATTTGGGTTAAAAAACTGAAATTTTGATTCCATTATATGTCAGATAACTTCAATAAAATAATTTTCAAGGAAGAGATAATTAAATTACATCTATTCCATGGAATTAATTTCTTCCTTTTACTTAGTGTTCTTAATCAAAGAACACCATTGATCTGTTTAACCATGAAAATGATAAATATAAAGGGTAACCTTATGATGTTATGAATATCCTAGTACTTCAATTACCTTCTCTAAATCATTAATCTATCCTTCAACCTTTACTAGGACTAATGATAAACCTAAATCTAGTGTATGTTTTTTTCCTGAAATTATCAAATATAGACATGTTACTCTATAGACAATTCAATCTATCTATTACATAGGCTCCACCATTAATAACCTATTTCAATTGAGTTAAAATTACCACAAAATATACTATTCTAATCATTTCATATTTTTGGTTCAAAGGTATATTATCCTCCTGATACCTTTCTTCCTCAACTTCGATGTTTCCTTTGAGGAAACCCCTTATGAAGAGACATGGATTAAATAAAGCAACAACGAAATATTAAAAATCTATCATAAGGTAATATAACCACAAATTAAAATCTATTAGGAGTATATTTTAACATCATCCTACCCTATAAGGTTATCTAATCCTTATCCTATAATTCTAACAATAACGACTCATACATTTTTCACCCATAATTACATGATTTATAACAAGGGTTTCACTTTATTAAATTTCCAAGATATTTTTAATTTAGAGTCTCATATAATTAAGTTAAATATTACATAAAAATTTAAAATTTCTACATAGATTCCATTTTTTCCTCAAAACAATTTCTTTATAAAGACACACTTGATTCATTAAAGGTAACCCCCATAACTAGAACATTTAATTTATTTAAATTTCCACTCATCATTAAGCCATGTAAAAAATCATTTGAAAATTTAGTATGAGAAAAAAATATCAATAAGGGACATAAAATAAATAAACCCATTTTCATATTTCTAAACTTGAAAAATTCATAATAAAGTTTCAATCTTTCATATTAAAAATATGACCTAAAATATCTATTTAATTTTCTATTAAAACTAATTAATTTCTCAATAGATTTAATGAATAATTTTATTCGAAATCATAAAGAAAAAATCACAATCATAATGCTTTATGGGAAACCCAAAAAACTCGTTAATACCATTTCTTTATAAACAATAATTTTTCCAATATTTTAAAAAAATATAAATTCATCAAAGAAACACATTTTATTATATTTTAAAATTAGTTTTTTTTATAAACCATTAAAAGAATATCATGTAGCTTACTTGGAAAATTATCCTTAAATTCACACTTAAAAACCCTTATAATGGAGTAATGTTGCTAGATAATTACCATATCTATTTGGAGAAACCAACTGCTAGTAAACTCTATCACTTTACCCAATTCAATAGAGAGTAATAACAAGATCACCCATCATCATAGAAATATCATGCTCACCCATCATTTATAAAAAACTTCTATAAACCATATAATATATCAAACACACACACACACACACACACACATTTCACTTTAATCATAAAACTAATTTGAATTTTCATTCAATCCCATAATAAATAACACTTTTAGTTATCTCATAAATTTGATAAAAACATTATGTTTTTTAGAAAAAACTTTAAAACTAAAATTTCCCAAAATATTTAAAGAACTATTTTATTTTAAAATCACCATGTAAAATTATATTTTAATATATAAAAATAATATCACCTATTATGGATGGAAACAATCAGTCAAGACATATACAGTAAAAAACATTCTATGTCAATTTGTTAAAAAAACATCAAAATAAATCGTATAGTAAATGTTTTAATTATTTTTATAAACTTTGAAAATAAAGTAAAAAATAGTTAAAAAATGAATTTTAACAAATTCTTTTAATAATTAAGAATATTATTATAAAATAGTTATGAACAAGGATATAGGTGATAAATATTTGATAGAAATAGTTTAACACGAGGTTTTAAAGAAAAATATCTCATAGTTATCCCTGTATGGCTTTGTATGTGCTTTAAATATTAAATAATAAAATTATAATGGATTAATAATATCTTAATAACCATTTTTATATTTATTTTATTATTATTATTCATTTTATTTCATTTATTATTATAACACATTTAGTTACTATAATGGTTATGTTTACATTGGAATGTTTGGGGATATTGAGTTTATAACATCAAAAAAACTTCCATGCATTGACCATGCTCAAAAGGGGGGTACAGTTCCATTACCACTATAATATTTTTTTTAATTATTATATTTATACATTAAATTCACTTCAGGAAACGAACCATTTAAGGTGGTTATGAAAAATCAATCATGTCTTTTCACGGAGATGGTAGTTTGTAAGTACGCATGAATAACATTTTCATTTTTCTGCTGATTGGAAAATATATAAAGTTTTAAATATTTAAATTCTTTATAATCATAAATATTTCTTAAATTTCATATTTATTCATTAGTTCCATCTTTATGACCATCCTATTAAGGTGGAAATGAGAAATGAATCAAATCACTTTGTAGAGGTGGTATTCCACATATACATACGAGTGATGTTATCAATTTAAAATAAATAGAAAGGGTAAGATGGAAAGTAATATATTTTATTTAAAGAATAATTATAATTTCAAAAAAATATTATATATACATTAATTACATATTTATAACCATAAATGAAAGGAAATGATGGAAAATGAAGCATATCGCTTTGTGGAGGTTGTAGTCTAGACGTATGCACAATTAATGTTTTTATTTCACATGGGGTGGAAAAACAAGATAAAAATAGGATGAAACATAATTTTAATTAAATGTAATTATATATAATAAACTTATTTTATAATTTTATCATGGTTAAGTAATATTTTATGGACAAATAAAAAGAAATAAACATGAAACACTCGGTTAAGAGTTATACCTATTCTTTGGGAAACCTCACTTTGATTACACCATAAGCCTTATAGTTTTGGAATTTTTGTGATAATAGGACCTATATTATGATTATATGGATGTTGGGAAGAGATTTTGGGTTGTTATTTTCTGAATTATAGTTCCCAAAATGTTTTAGGAAGAGAGGAGAAATTGTGTCCTTTTATAATTGAAGGGCGTGGTACACTTGCAATTCTTCTAAAATTTTAAATATTATAAATGTTTTAGTCATGGTAATGTTTCTAAAAATATATATAATTTTGAATATAATGTTATACGGGTTGAAATAACATCATCTAATGTTATTTATGATGAATTTTTTTGGCTTTATCATAAATTATTTACCTCAATTTACATAATTTACCCTTTACATCAATGACACATTTTTACCATGGTTACTGTTCATAATATCCAAAAATGAAAATAAACTAATTAATAAATTTTAGATTCATGATTAGAAATAAATAATTCATTTTTCAAGATTCAATTTTTATATGTGTTAGAAATTACTTTTAATACACTATGAAAATCATAATGAAAAATAGTTTTTTCAAAAAATTCTATTTTTAAGCATAAAAATAAACTTATACAAAAGAAAATATGATTTTTATTAAAATGAAATTATTTTATTTTTTTATTTAAATATAAAGTATGTTACTTTAAATAATTAAAAATAAAATCGGTCTTTTAAATTACTTTATTTAAAAAAAAATTACAATTTTTATAAAATCATTATTTTTCACTATTCAATCAAAATAAATATTTTGAGAAATAATATCAAAAATAAAGCTTAATAAAAATTTGATATGATGATATGAAAAATTAATTGAAATTTATTAAATTCAATTTCTATAATTTAGAAATTTATATTTTAAATTAAACCATGTAGTTCATGGAAAAACAATTTTTTTAAATACACTATTCCTTTTTTGGATGAAAAATTATATAAAATTATTTTTAAAAAATTATGGTTTAAGAATACATATAATGAATAATTATAAATAATAAGATTTACTTATTTCTATAATTAATTGGGTTTTGATAGTTATCATCTAGAATTACAACAAGACACCCTTGTATAAAGAGGTTAAATATCGCAATGACAATAACCATATAAAAGCACACATTGTGTAATATAATCCCGTGATCTCATTATTTCTAATCAAGAAGGTTTTAGGTTAGTGTCATAATCCAATTTTATTGATATCTATTTATTTTAATTTATGAATACGAACTTACAAAAAAATTCATGTGTATGGACTTAATCAGGTTGTTTAATTTCCATTAAAGGGAATAAGATGTAAACTACTATTTAAGAACAGAAGGGAAAAATACTTTCTATCATTATTAATTAATAAAATGTTAGTAATGACTCACTAAATGTATCCTACCACTCTGTGTTCTTATTTATTCATGGTTTACAACAACAAATCAAACTACAAAATTCATGACAATGTTAACAATAATATTATAGTCTAATGAGTCATTACACACATACATTGATAAGAAAATCCAATGAAACATATAAATGTGGATTTACTACTGTTGTGTCATGTTCTCGTAGTACTCTACTATAAAGATTACTATATGATTATCCTATGATAATGTGTCTCAAAATCCTAAAATTATCCACCTTTTATAGCTTGTATCTTTTCCCCCCTCAAAGGATATAATTTGTTAATAGATCATATATTCGGGAATATTATCATAACACTTCTAATTTCTCATCATAGAAGGAAAATTCTATGAATTTTTAATGATAATATTTCCCTAAGGATATTATCATATAGATATCAGACAAAATAATAACCATATTGTGATAAGTAATTAATTAACATTAAAAAATCTTAATATTTAAGTAATTTAGTGTTTAGAGTAGCTGGTTCCAAGGAAATGAATCCAGAAGACTCCCAATTACACTATAGAAAACAACTAAAAAATAATATTAAGTCTCACAAGATAAACATGATTTTTCTAAGATATGTTTGTACTTTTTATTCGCACCATTATAGATGTGGATGATATACTTCTTGTAACCACCTATATTTGAGAAAATCCCTTAAGAGACAATATTACCCAGTATATATACCTTGTTATCCCAAAGAACTTGGATAATACCAAATTTAAAATTCATCATGAAATTATTAAATTTTACTATCTTGGTAAATTTTTTAAAAAGTTTTGAATAAATCATTTTTAAACATTATTATATTTTATTAGAAATTGTATGTGGCTAGTTGAAGATTGGTATATAAAGAATTAACTATAATAGGATTTACCCTTGAATATTAATGTATCATTTCCTTGATTATAAATCAAAATGATATCAAGAAGTACATTTTTATATTCCCTAGAAACTTACATTCCAATTTCTAGAATTTCTATGAACTCGTTTAGTTTTACTTTCTTAAGAACTAACATATAATTATGACTACTAGCTTGTGTAGTTCTCTTTGTCATACTTGAAATTTTTATTCTATGATTTTTTCAAAAAAAATATTGAACTATTATAAAAATCATGTAATGTGCTATATATTTACAAATTAAACTTTTAAATATATAGTCTATAGATCATAATAATTCCATGTGACACTAGAAACAATTCAAGTGAATTGTTCTGTATTGTACTTATTAATAAAATTTCAGCTTGGTACTATAACTTGGACTAATAAACACCTTGATCTATAGTTTAAGATTTTCTTCCCTAAAATTGATTTGTTACTTAATTCATATAATATAAATTTGTATTTCCTCTTAATTAAATATAATACTAATCGTTTTTTCTATATATTTCCAAAGATATCTATCTTGAAAACTAATATCACTTCTACTAAAATATTATATAACCCATGAAAAAAATTCATTTATAAATGAATATTTCATGACTATTATGAAATTTTCAACCCATAAATGGATCCTTAAAATTTTCAATCAATCTTGGATTTCTAGGATGTATCTAACTTTATGGTTACATCACATAAACATTTTCCATAAATTTTTCTCGAAGGGAGGTGGCCTTAACATAATATTCCTAATATAATGATCATAATCATTATAAAAATTTTAATTGAAATTAATTTAAGAAATGTGGATTGATATAACTAGTCATGTTTTATTGGTACATGGATTATACTATCCACAAGTTATTTCTATTAAATATGAACCAATAGATTTCCATAGACCACCCAATTTTAGAAAGAATTTTGGTACATGGTATCTATATTTGAATTTATAAGAACATGCCAATCATGGATATGTGAAACTTAATTCTCCCTATTTGAATTTTTATTCTTATTGAATAATATATCACCCCCAGTGAATATAAAATGACCACTATGTATTTAATTTTCCCATGCAGTATATGTCTCTAGAATAATTCCTCCCTCTAACACTTTTGGACTTTAATTTTCTTATGAAAACTTGTGCATATGGAAACAAGATTCAAATGAATTCTTTCATTATCCAAGTATTTCAAAATACATTTTCTACTCTTATAAAAATATTAATTCTATGATTTATTACCATTTCTATCTTAGTTTATTAATATCCTCAATACTAATAAAATAATTAAATACAATGCAATTGGTGTTTTAATGATGCACATTTAAAACATTCACTAGATTTATAAATGGATACCATCTAAACCACTTATATTTGTGACACAATATAATTTCATCATATCTTTAGTTATATTGTTTACATTAGTCAATTTACCAGGCATATGGTTAGTTTTTATAGTCATATTTTAAAAAAATATCTTGAAAGAAAACAAGGAAGACTTGCAACCTGTATAATAATCCTTATCAATCTAGAATGTACTATCACTATATATATGATATGAATATAGTAATTAGAGTTTAGGAAAACCTTCACTCTCTATTTTAATGATCAATGATTACTTGGTTAAGATATTCTCAGACATACCAATATGAAGGGTTCTATATCTTTTACTACTTGCATTCATTACTTTCTTCTATTATTATTTAAATTTACTAAAGGAACTTAAGTAAGTATATGAATTTCCCCCCCAAATTTAACTTTGAATTATAAATTTTATATATCTGAATAAACTCTATTTTTTTTAAATACCTTTATTTATAAATATTTATTTGTCTAAAACTCAATATGTATGTATATCGATAATACCTAAAGTTTTTTAAGATTCAAAGAGACTAAATAATCGTTTTGGGTATATCTTTGAAAACAAAATTTTAGTTTTACTTAATATCCTTTTATATTTTATATAAAAATTATCCATTTTCTATTGTTACATAATTGTTAATATTAAGTGGATTTTACTTAAGTTATTTACCATGTATTAGATAATATATATATATAACAAAATTTGTTTTAATTCTATCTTGTTTGATAGTTAATTAAAAAAGAATGTGATCGTGATAAAGAATTAATAAATAAATTAACAATCTAAATTGATAAAAATTATATTTTTTAAGTTTAATTATCATTAGTATTTTTAATAAATTATTTTTCTTGAATATGATAAACTAACCCTTGAACCTAAGGGAAAAACCTTGAACCATAACATTGTTTGTGATAAAACATTCCACATGTCCTCCTATGTATCACCTGTATTTGTTTTTCTTCATATTTCAACATGATCAACATCTACATTCCTGGAAGCACCATCCATTTAATAATATTTATTAACACATAGTTGATGGGAACCAAAAGACTAATTTATAGATTTTCCAAAATTGAAACTGTGGGTACACAATCCCTTATATAATGGGAGGATGGGATGACATGCAATCCATAAATTTAATTTAATAATTAAATTAAAAGGAAACCAATCACATACCCATGATGGGTCAAAGATAATGATCATACAAAAAAATGCAATGAATATATATTTTTAATATAGTTATAATTCATTTTAATTTATTCTTTAATTATGATAAAATGCCAATAATTAATATGATTAATTATCTAAGTTAAACTTTACAATACTGGAATTTTGGATATTTGATATGGTCTATTTGTAGAGGGATCTCGTCGTAAAAGTTTTGCGACAGGAAGCGGTCATGTCATAAATAGATTTCCGATTAAATGTATTATATATACAAGAACCTTTCATGATGGGCCCATCACAAATAGATGATATGGTATAAACCTATTGTGAAGGGCCTGTCACAACAAAGTTATTGTGATGACAAAGCAACCCATCACAAAAACTTTAAAAAAAATATAATCTATTTTTGATGGGCCCCCAACGCAAAAGGCTCGTCACAAATACTTAATAAAATAAAAAAATAATATTATTATGATTAACGAAAAAAATAATAATATTATTATTAAAAAAAATATTAAAATTACAAATATTTTCAAATACTTAATAAAATAAAAATAATAATAAAATTTTTATGGATGAAAAAAATAATATTAATATTATAAAAATAAAAAAATAAAAAAAATCAAAATTCTCAATATTCAGAAAAAAATATAAAAAATAATTAAAAAATAATTATAATATTATCATTAGTAAAATAAACAAACATTAAAAAAATATAATACTAATAATTAGAAATAAAATAATAAAATATTAAAAATAATAAAAAAAATTATGCAATATTCACACCAATATAAAAGACAAAAGCTATTAATAGTTTATATTACAATAAATGTTCAATTCAAATGGTTTTAACAGAATAAAAAAATCTCTGGGGGATACTGTTCTGGAGGAGCTGGAGGAGCTGGTGGAGATGATGGATGAAACTCCATCCCTAAACTGTGTGTCAGACGACGTATGTACTCCATCTACTCCTGCTGCTGCTGCTTCCCATAACACATGTCCTCCTCATATTGCTGTTGTTACTGCTGCTGGTATCGACACATGTCCTCCTCATGTTGCTGCTGCTACTACTGCTACTACTACTGACACATATCTTTTTGCTGCTTCTACAAGCTCTCTATAAGCTTAGTTTGAGCTCACAACTGCTCCTGATACTGTGAGCCTAAAGATGATGCCTCTCCATGAGCTCCTCTCAAGTAGGACACCGACATTGCAGAGGAACCATAATAAGTCCCAAGAGTCAAATGAGATTCGATACCAACTACTCATCCATTCTTGAAGGCATACGGGGCCGCTTGCATCCATGCCGCCTCATCGGAATGGTGGGAACTAGTCTAATCAGCCATCTCGGCCTGACTTTCAGCCCGTATATGAGAGGTCATGGCCTAATATGACTCATTTAGTATCAATTTGAAATTAAAATAGTGAAAATATTATATTCAGTTAATTTCCAAACTGAAAAAGAAATAATACTAACCACAATATAACACCGTCGATCACCTCTAATATGCCTAGTGGCTAGATGATTTTACATCATCCAATAAATGTCGTACTCCATAATATTGGGATACTCGAATGCCTATATGAATATAAAATAAGATTTTTATATTTAATGTTGTGTACAGAATTTAAAAAAGACACTTACCAGATTCTCTCTATGCATACTGAATGTACGGCAACCAGCCTGATGTGTCGCCTCCTGTCTCCCCCGGTTCTGCCAACCCAATGAAGATCTCCTCTGAAATCCAAAACTCAAGCAGTGCGAACATAATCCATCCAAAATGTAAGATTAAATGTACTCTGATCGGTGGGCTCTACATGACACATCATATACTGTCACTCCTGCTTTTTTAATGGATTTTCTTCTCAAAATTATGCAAAAACT
Organism: Viscum album; assembly: GCA_963277665.1. Lineage (NCBI taxonomy): Eukaryota > Viridiplantae > Streptophyta > Magnoliopsida > Santalales > Viscaceae > Viscum > Viscum album. The sequence goes on from OY728120.1 coordinate 831,499,423, forward strand.
AACGGAAATGCTCACACATACACATCTCACAAGCATTGTGGATAACACCACACATGCTATAATCGATGGGATACCATAAAACCTACAAATAATTTATAATATCAAGTCATTAATGAAATAAATTTCTAAATAAATATTATTTATTTACTTACCAGCCAATGATTGAACATTCGAAGATGCACATCAATGAGAATATATTCCCATGTGATCCATGGCTGAGAAAAATAATTGCGCAAGATAGCATTCCTCTGTCTAACAGCTACATGCACCAAACTGTGAAAAAAGAACAAATAATAAAATAATTAATATTTAAATAAATTAATGAAAGCTAATTAAAATACATGATTTATCATACTTCCGTGTGCGTGGATCGAAACCAATATGTGGACGCCGCTTGGGGATAGGGTCATGAATCATTAGTCGCGCAAGACTGTTCCCCATCCACGTACCCCCTGAACTGCAAGTAGGCTAAGGGTTAGATGATCCTAAATCCTCCTCATCCAAACGTTGTTCAGCCTCCTCCAACTCACAAAATAGATCAGGGTCCATCTAAAACACAAAATGAATATTGTTAGCAAATATTTGAAAATAACTATTACATATAGATATATATTAGCTATGATTATAACATGCATTTAACTATTTCAATGTTCACCTTCATCACTATATTCTTATCTAACGATGTCAATGTCTTCATATTCATCATCCGTGTCATTAATATCCATATGAGTTTCAGTTTCATCATATCATGACATTTTAGATTCATTTGTAACATCATTAACATTATAATCACCATAGACCCTTAATTATCAGGTGTCATCATCGATATTCATGTCTCTTTGTGAAAAAGATGGATTTTGAGTAGTCTTTTGAAGAATTTCAATTCGTTTAACTTCATCAGAACCACATTCAGTTTGAGTAAATTGATTTTCATGGGATTTCATTTTTATTTTTCTCCACTAATCACTGAGGTTTCTGGAAGTAGAACAATACATTGCATAATATATTCCATGAATCATATGAACACGCAAGCCTTTCTCAGTATGAAACCATTGACATTTAATCATTGTTATGTAATTTTCCCAAGATAACACAGTTCAACAATTTCATCCAGCACGCCATAAAAGTCAACTTCAGTTTCTCTATGATGTGATCCTCTCAATAAAAATCCATTGTTCATTATTTTTTTGATTCCCATATGCACGTGTATGAAATCGAAAACCATTCACCACATATGCTTTATAATATTTATACATTTTGGATGGTGGGTTACCCAATATACACAGTCACTTATAAATTTTATTAGAAAGCTAAAAATTTGTAAAATAATTATCAATATAATAAATTATAAATAGAATTGATATATTAAACCATCAATAATTTATGTTACCAGTTTTTAAAACCATTGAGAAAACTTTTTTTGTTGGCGTTATTCAAGAGCAACTACGGTAATTTGTGGAAGCTGTTCCATGATACGATTATCATATAACATACAAATAAAATAAGTTTACTTACTATAACACAAATTATATAATAAGTGATATAAGTATTCACAGTACAAATGTTGTCATTTCTTCATAGTCGAGGAGAACATATGTATGAGCTCTGTGATGTACATCATCTGAAATCCATCGTTCATCAACTCCACCGAACCCATGCTCTAGCTGATTAAAAACTGATAATTGATTGTATATTTCATCATCAGAATTACACTCGTTCCGCCCCATGCGATTGTGTTTTGAGGGATATTCAGTTTCAAAATAATGAGAGCAGAAAAAGTAATTTCCTCTTGCAAATAAGCTTCAACAATTATGCCTTCAACTGATTCCTTGTTACGTACTTTTTTCTTCAAATTTCTGTATTCATCTCTCAAATGGGTATATCAATAGAAACTGTACCAGACCACCACATTTAGCTTCATATGGAAAATGTAAAATCATATGTTATATTCAGTCAAAGAAATCCAGCGAGAATATTTTTTCAAGTTTACAAATAATGACAACTAAATATTCTTCTAGTTTACTTAGTGCATCATAGTATATTGTCACCGCAAAAATTTCTTGAAAAAATATATGATATGTTTGTAATGGAATCCCAAATCAAAGAATTCAAAAAACCTCTGAATCCAATTGGTATAAGTGTTTCCATTATAAAATGATAATCATGACTTTTTAATGTGGTAATGTGACCATTCATAACACATCTACCTAAATTGGAAGCATATCCATCAGGATGTCTCAAATCTGCAATCCACTGACAAAATAATAAGCAACTCTCTTTGGACAGTGTATAAGCTATTTTTGGATTCATTAACCTCTATGATCTGACATTTTGAAAGAGGTCAAGTTTTTCTCATCTGCAAATTTTGGCAAGATCTAATCATGCCTTTACATTATCTTTGGTCTTTTCTGGTATATCTAATACTCTATGAAATAAATTATCAAAACAATTCTTCTCAATATGCATGACATCCAACATGTGGTGGATGAACAAATAAGAACTATATAGAAGATCCCAAAAAATGATCCGTTTTATCCAATTATGATCTTTACTAAAGCCATGAATTTTATGTTGGTTTACTGTTGGCCTAAATGTGAAGGGAGGTAATGAAAATACAACTGATTTTAACTCTATACCTGAGATCATTTTTGGAGGTTCATCTTTTTCAATTGTGTTTTTTCTGAAATGATATTTGTTTCTCTGAAAAGGATAATTGGTTGGAAGAAATCTGCAATGACAATCAAAATAGAAATGTTTTTTTCCATTGATGAGCATAAAGTCTTCGTTGACATTCATGCAGTAAGGACATGATTTTGTACCATGTGTACTCTAGCCAGATAACATCCCATATGTTGGGAAGTCACTAATCATCCACATCAATGAAACTTTTAATAGGATTTTTTTTTCACAATAACAACATATGTACTAACACCATTACTCCATAATGAATTTAACTCATCAATCAATGGTTTCAAATAAACATCAATATTCTTTTTCGGTTTTCCTGGGATTAATAAGGTAAAAAAGGAATAGGGTTCCTTTATCAACATCCATGGATGTAAATTGTATGGAGTTATAAATGCATTCCAACATGAATACTTTCATAAGAACCAAACTAATATAAACCGTCAGTAGAAAGAATTAATCCCACGTTTCGGGCTTCTAAAGAAAAAGACGAATGTGGTCTATCAAAATGCTTCCATGAATCACCGTCAGATGGATGATTCAAGGTTTTATCAGTTGAAATGTTGGTTTTGTGCCACGATATCATTGACGTTGTGTTCTGAGTTATAAACAAATGCTGCAACCTGAGTGTAAGGTGGAAATATCTCAGCTATTTCATAGGAATAGATCTAGACTTCCCTAGTTGAGCTTCTTTAAACCCTGATTTTCCACATGTGGGACAACTATCCAATGACACATTTTCACCAGAATATAAGATGCAATCATTTTCCCATTCATGAATCTTCCGATAACTAAGAAACAAATTATAAACCAACCTCTTTCTCTCATAGTAATTTGTAGGAAACATATTTCCTATAGGTATCAGTGTTTTAAGAATAGAAAATATTTGACCAAAATAGTTGTTTGACATTGCATTATGTGATTTAATAGCCATAAATTTTACAACCGCTTCTAATTTTCTTATCTTGCAACTAGGATATAATACATCCTCAACATATCTCAATAACTCATAAAATTCAAATGGTGCCAACTCAAGAGTTAAATCAATAGCATCCTGAGTTTCAGTTTGTTGAACCAATGGACCTGCAACATCATGTACTAAATTTTGAAACTATAATGGATTCAGAATCTAGTTATTAGTATTTTCCCTAGAACTATGTTCACCATGCTGAAACCAAAAAACATAATCTGGTTGAAAACCAAACCACAAGAGATGTCCCCAAACCTTGTCAAATGTGTCAAACGTTTCTCAGAGAACATTTTTTACATGGACACTTAATTCTGCCTTCTGAAACAAATTATGGTTTTGATGATGCAAACGATAAGAAAGATTCGATACCCTTAATATATACAGGATTTAAACCTAAATTGTTTGAATTTCTACAATGATTTATCCAAGCGCAATAATCTAATAATGACTATTGTCAACTTCTGTGTTCCATATTTTTCTACAAAAAATAAAATCATTACTGTTTTTGAATAATTTGAAATTAGAAAAATAGTATCCAAAAAAAGAATATAATTAATTACAACTACTTCTTATTACTAATTATTACTAATTATTATTATTTATTAGTAATTATTACTAATTATTATTATTTATTTTTACTAATTAATATTTATTACTATTTATTACAATTTTTAGTATTTATTACCTATTATTAATATTTATTACTAATTATTTGTATTCATTACTAATTATTAGAATTTATTACTAATTATTTGTATTTATTTGTATTTACTACTATTTATTTCTATTTATTATTATTTATTACTATTTACTACTATTTATTTATATTTATTAGTATTTATTAGTATTTATTAGTATTTATTACTATTTATTACTATTTATTACTATTTATTAGTATTTATTAGTAATTATTAGTAATTATTAGTAATTATTACTAATTTTTACTAATTTTTACTAATTATTACACATTATTACTAATTATTACTAATTATTTCTAATTATTACTAATTATTACTAATTAGTACTAATTAGTATTAATCATTACTAATTAGTACTAATTAGTACTAATCATTACTAATTATTACTAATCATTACTAATTATTACTAATCATTAATATTTGTTACTATTTATTGCTATTTATTACTATTTGTTACTATTTATTACTATTTATTACTATTTATTAGTAATTATTACTAATTATTACTAATTATTACTAATTATTGCTATTTATTACTATTTATTATGGTTTATTAATATTTATTTCTATTCATTAGAATTTATTAGTATTTATTAGTATTTATTAGTATTTATTTTTATTTATTACTATTTATTACTATTTATTTCTATTTATTAGTATTTATTAGTATTTATTACTATTTATTTCTATTTATTAATATTTATTACTATTTATTACTATTTATTAATATATTTTACTATTGATTACTATTTATTAGTATTTATTACTATATATTTTTATTTATTATAATTTATTAGTATTTATTACTATTTAATACTAATTATTACAAATTATTTCTAGTTATTACTAATTAATACTATTTATTACTATTGATTACTATTTATTACTATTTATTACTATTTATTACTATTTATTACTAATTATTACTAATTATTACTAATTATTACTATTTGTTAGTATTTATTACTATTTATTATTATTTATTAATATTTATTAGTATTTATTAGTATTTATTAGTATTTATTACTATTTATTAATATTTATTACTTTTTATTAGTATTTATTACTATTAATTATTACTTATTAAAGTTTATTACTATTTATTACTACTTATTACTATTTATTAATATTTATTAGTATTTATTAGTATTTATTACTATTTATTAGTATTTATTAGTATTTATTAGTATTTATTAGTATTTATTAGTATTTATTAGTATTTATTTGTATTTATTACTATTTATTATTATTTATTACTATTAAATAGTATTTATTACTAATTATTAGTATTTATTACTAATTATTAATATTTATTTCTAATTATTATTTATTACTATTTATTAGTATTTATTAATTTTTGGTAGTATTTATTGCTCTTTATTAGATTTTATTAGTATTTATTACAATTTATTAGTATTTATTACTATTTCTTAGTATTTATTAGTATTTATTATTATTTATTACTATTTATTACTATTTATTAGTTTTTTTATTTACTACTAATTATTACTAATTAATACTATTTATTACTAATTATTTATATTTATTACTGTTTTTTTCTAATTATTACTATTTACTTTGAATTACTACTAATATGTGTTAATTACTATTAATTACTACCAAATATAGCTTCTAATTACTAATTACCACTAATTATTTATATACAAAACTAATTATCATTAATAAATATTAATTATTACTAAAAACTAAGAATTAATACTAAAAATTTAATTTTATTATTACAAATTAACACGCTTGACAAAATAATTTAAATCTAACTTAATTACAAATAATCTACAATAATTAAAATTAATATAATGAAATGAAATAAATACTAAATTAAATAAAACATAAATAACTTTAAACATGATCTCTTATAATTGTAGACAACTTCACAACTTCTTCGTAAAAAAAATACTCTAAAAAATTTTGACTCTAAAATTAGAGTTTAAAGAAGTAGTGGAAGAAGGAATTCACGAGAAGAGAAGAAAAAACCAGGGGGGGCATATAGGTTAGATTAGTTGCGACAGAAGTATTAGCGATGGGATTCTCGTCGCTAACAGTACTTATTGCGACGCGTCCTGTCTCAAATACCATTGTCCACATTAATTATTGTCGGCGGTTAGAAGGTTATTTGCGACATGCCCCGTCACAAAAAAGTAACATGTCGAGACACTATTTGCAATGAGACAACATCCCATCACAAATAGGTTTTTCCGCCGCCGGTTATTTGCGACGGACCCTGTCGGAAATACCCTCCGCGGGTGGAACTAGTTACGATGGGGGAACCCCGTTACAGCTACATCTTACCACCTCCCGACATTTTTGACGAGTGGTGCCTACTCATCGCAAATACCCTTTCGCGTGGTTTGTTGCGCAAACTGAGCCAATCCACACCTTAGTTTTAGTGACTGGGTGCCTATTCCAGTTGCAAATAATTGGTTATTTGCGACGGGTTGGTAACCCGTTGCCAATAACCTCTTCGATAGACTATTTGCGATGTGATTTATTTCCGTCGCAAATAATTGTTTTTCCCATAGTGTTAATTCAATTTATCTTATTTCCACCCAAACTACCAAAAAAATTCCATCTTCCATAATTTAAAATAAATTAATTTTATTTAAAATTAATAAAAAATTACACATTTTTACTTTTAGTAAATGGTATATAACCTTCCAAAATACATAGCACGGTCCTTGTAATGTGTATTAACATTGCATCCAACATACACTATGCATCCTGTAAGTACAAGATGTTAATTTTTCTATAAATGAGGCATGATCATATTTAAATTAAGCATCATTTGGTGTTATCAATGCACGTAGTGTACACTATAAGTAAATACAACATACAACTTTCACTTCAAAATTTAACAAGTAAATTCAATTAATATATAATTAATAATCCTATTATATGGTGTGCACTACCAATAAATGACACACAAAACACATGTAAATAGTTTTAGTTTTATCAACATTTTTTACTCGTTGTTATTTTAATTAAATATGGTTAATAGGTTACATGACATGAACTAGGGCTACACATCATTTAATCTCTTTTTACCATGTCTGTGACTCCTGCCTAGGGACTTGGTGTGTTTTTCATTCATGTATATGTATGAGGTATAGGGTGTATAAGATAGTTAAACACAATGTGACCTTGATGTTGCATGGATTTTTAGTCTATTTTTCATGTATTAAATGTACAACACAACTTAGAATTTCTATTTTACACAAAAAATCATGTGTACTACACAACATGTAACCGAGTTATAAGATGCATAATCCAAAAAACGACATGCCAATCTGTTCTAGTCAACATGTAGTGTGCATTAAATTCACTTCATGTGTAGTTAATACACGACGACTCATTTTTAATGAGATTAGTTATGGTGTATAGGACTTGGGTACATGATGTGTACCTTTGAGCTACACATCATGTACTCTTGTGTTATTTGTCTAGAACTGTCGACATCTCCTGATGGAGTATTTAGACGTTGTTCAAGTTAATATATCATTTTCTTGGTAATATGAGTGATAATGAAGAATTAAAGATTGGGTATCGACATTAAAATTTAAAGAATTAATAATATTGAAATAAAACTAGAAACGAATTCTTATTATGTATAAATAACTAATAAATAATTATAAATTAATTATATGACTGCTCAGATACCACTTCATGGATATGGGGATGACAAAAGAGAATATTAGGCACTACCATCTCAATTATTTTTATGATAATCGACGAATAATCTATGACGCACATGATAAATAATGTAATGAATAACAAAACTAAATAAAAGATCAATCAACTTGTTATGCTAGTACTAAGAGGACACGATCATCCAAAAAAAATTATAATTAATTCATATATAGATTTAGATTTACCTTGTTGTGTAATTATTTCATTATTGATGAATCAACAAACATCCGATTTTCATTCTACAATTGCGGTGAGAGGATTCATGTGTCGAATCCCTCTATAGATGATTGATATGTGTATATAAAACCTCCTAACATCATCACATAAATCCATGAGTGGTAGTGTTATTGATTTTAATTATTTCATCATTCATCATTTGATCTCTCTATGAATTTATATGAAGCAGATGGATTCTTCTAGAACACTCTAGTATTGAGAGATTGGTTGGGAGATTCCCCACTATTCTTGTTATAATTCTTGGAGAAAATATATCTTGGGCCTGATAGAATTATATCAATAATTTCATGGTGCACAACAATGATAAATGTTAGAAATTATATAAATGGTCTTAAATAGTGCTAGGGTAAAAAAATAATACCTGTACATGAGCCATTTTTTGTCTCTAACTCCCTGAAAACCCCCATGTCTAAGTATTAATAATATTAATATTATTTTATTGACATGAGAAAGAGTCACATATAAATAAATATTATTATCTAGAATAAATAAATTAATATTTATAAAAATAATAATTAATATATTATTTCTTATTGGAATATTGAACTATGTTCACTAATCCCCTTCAATATTTATCTTTCCCTAAACATTTTCTATTTATATAACAAAATAATTATCACTATATTATTTTCCAATAAATAAATATATATTATATTCATATAGGTCAATAAATAATTTTTTATTAAATATTTGTGTAAAAATATAAATATTTATTTGTTAACTTGTGAATAAACTAGAATAAATATTATATATTTTTGCAATAAATCATTACATTATGAAATGAATATTTATTTTACATTAAACTCACATAATATCTAAAAAATAACTAATTACTAAATATATGTGATCAACTAAACATAAATAATTATTAAACATTGCATGGGAATAATATTTATTCAACATGTTAAATTAAAATAAAATTTAATTTAGGTTTCAAATATAACTTTTTGTGTGACCCTCTCGGCCCCTTTCTCTATGGAATTATGTTGTCACAATTAAATTCAGTGGTTGAAATTTAGTAATACATAAAAGAACCCATAGATAAAGTGGTTAAATGTTTTAGTGATAATAACCACATAAAAACATACACTGTGTAATATAATATCTTTATCATGATATCTCTAATCATATATATTTTATATTTGTGTCATCAACCTATTTTCTCGATGTATCTTTATTTCAATTTTAAAAAATGAATTTTTTGAAAAAACACCATGTCCGTGGACTTAATCAAGCTGTTTCATTTCCATCAAGCGAAAGAGATATCAAACTTAATTAAAGAAAAGAAGGAAAATTTATTTCTTTTATTATTCCTTAATACAATGTCGGTCATGATGCACCCAACATATCCTACCTCACCACAAAGAAAATTTCCACAATTCCCAACAACACATCATTGTACAAAACTCATGACATGAATTAATAGTAATCTTAAAGTCTTAGAATCATTACGCACGTCCATATATAGGAACACGAAATGACACTTATAAATGTGGAATTCTTACTGGTGGGTTATATTCTCATAGTCTTCTACTTCGAAGATTTCAAAGGGAATACCCCATGAGAAAGTGTCTCAAATTCCCTTGAGTCTACACATCTAATAGACTGTATAATTTTCATCCAAAAAAAATTATATCATCAGGATATAGAGTATATATTTAAGAATACAACCATGTCACTTATAGGTTCTCATTATATAGGGTAACTTCTTTGAACATTCATTGAGAAAAGTACCGCAAGTACATTATAATATAGATATCATGCAGAAGAATGATCATCTTGTTATAAGTAATTAATTAATATTAAAGATTAAGAATATTCCAGTAATCTGATGTTCAATTTAGTTGGTTCTAGGGAACCAACTCTAATTGTTCCAACTGAACCAAAAGATCTCAAAATATTATCACTGAGGTGTTTTAATCCATTATCAATAAACTCAACTAACACTTCATGGAATTAAAGATATTACATGTTACGAATAGCTAAATCACTTTCAACCATTTATAGAAGTGCATCACCTCATTGTTTTAAGTACTTATGATTGTATTTTTATTTCAATATATTTGTCTAAGATATTCCACTTGTTGATTTTTCATTGGAAATATATTTATTTTAACTTGTAATTATTATACTTTATAAATTCAAGATTGATGAGATTCCAGTATGGATTCAATTTAATATGATATTTCTTTATCAATATGTCTCTAAGGGTGGGACTGCATTTCTTCCAAATAGTTTATTCAATGAATTCAGTAGTGCTTGGACTTGATTCCAATAATATACATATAAAAGATGCACTTGAGGCTAGATATACTTATTTCTAACCACTTTTTGAATAAATTTCCAGTGCATACCTTTTTTTCTTTTGAATTTCTTAGTAAGTAGTGTTCCATTTTTCAGAGCATGTGTATACATTGTAAAGAACCTTTGGGTAGATTTTCTAATGGGTTTTTGATTTATTGTATACATTTTGTGTGATTTTTTTTTTTTGTTTTAGGTGAAATTGAGTTATTATTTATTAGAATTAAGTTTACTTTCCTTTAAGAGTCATATGTTGTTTTTTTAATACTCAAAGTTTCTAACCTCATGATTACTACATGATTCTCATGGTTTAAGATCAATTTTTTAATCAAATGTAGTTTTTTTATAATGTTTAAGTCATGAAAAGTTTAGGTTATGAATATTATTTAATGATTGATGCTATGAAGTAAAAATGATTTGGTTGTACAAATCTTGAGGTAAAAAGTGATGAATTTACAAATAGTGATTGGATGGAGAAGTATAAAGGCTACTAGAATGAGTTCCTTAGAAAAAATTTTCAAATAGAGACTTTGTAAATCAGTCCACTGGATGGGGAAATTCATTTCTATTGAATGAAATTTTATAAAAGTTTGACTAAATATACATTCGAGGTATCATCAGATAGACGAGTACTAGACCAAGAAATTTTATGTCATCTGTTAAAAATTCTCTAACTATAGTGGATATAATATATCAAATATATTCTAGAAAGATACCTTGGATAGTGAAATCTAATTATGATTGAAAAAAATTTGTGAATCTCATGATAAAAAGAGAATTAAAAATAACCATATAGGAATTTTCAATTATATACCAATGATATAATTAAATTATGTTTACCATATGAATAAATACGAATATTGTTAGATAATGATAAAGTCTTTAGGATGAGATTAGAAAATCATTTTATATATGAAGTTTTATCAGATGTAGGATGACCAAAAAAATATGCACCAACTCATCAGAAAGATCAAGATGGATGAACTTCCATGAGTAAATTATATAGAGGAAACATGGAAAGAGTACCATAAAAAGAAATCCTATGTTTATTATACCATGATTTTTGGAAAAAATAGGAATATATAGAGAACTGTTTTTAATTTCTCTATGAAGGAAATATTATCAATATTATCAGATGGAGAAATATCCAGACATATCCTTAAAGAACTTTACCAAAAAATTTAAATCCAAATATTATAACAATGATAATATGTTCATTTTAAATTTTCAAATCTAGATAAAAATAAGGATTTTTTGAAAATATAATTGATGTTTATGTTTGAGGAATTTCTTTATCAAATTTTCAACTTTGAACATTAATATTCCTTTAAAGAGGTAAAAAAATTTATATGAGTGGGAAGTTCAAAATTGAAGATCATGTATCTTCCTTGATTTATGAATGAATTTTTTCTACCAAAAGAGAATATATTGTTTAGATCATGTTGTCGATATTGGTTCAACAGTGTGGAATTGATGAAGCTTGTGTAGTGTAAGTTTCTTACCATGAAGATCACTAGGTTGAAGAAGAAAAATAGTTTAAATAATATACCAAATCAAGGTGAATCATACCGAGGTGCACCAAACTGTGGTGCATTTCATTAAGGAATACCACCATATGAAGATTTTAGTTCACTGGATAGAGGCATACCAGATAGAGAGTTATCATAGAGAGAATAACTAGAAAAAAATTAGCAAGTGACTTTCATATTTTAATACTACCTATTCTATGAAGAATAAGAAAACATTGTAAATAGTGGGAGATAATATAATTTATTTTTAGATAAGGATATTGACAGGAATTGGTTCATTTTTATTTTCTTCATTATATATTAGATATCCTTAGATCAATGTAAGTAGACATGGAATGGTCTCGATTCCCATATTGGGACCAAATATTGTAAAAAAAATTATTCCTTGGTTTAGTTACTTATATTTTGATGAAATTGAGGATGATTTATAAAGTTGAGGGGAGTAAAAATTTAACAAGTTGTGGTGGTTAATTTCAAGAGAGAAGAATTGTACAAGATTTACACTGATCCACCCTCCCCCACCCTCTCAGTGTTCTATAAAATCCTTTGACCTTTGATTCTTATCCGAGCTACATATTTCCTCTATAAGATACATATTTTCATTATAATGGGTCATATTAACTCAGTTAATATCATAAGGTATTCCTTACATGGATGAAATAAATTAACATGTATAGAAATAAAATCATACCCTAAATTTTTTCTATTGTATGGGAGGTGATTGATGCCACTAATTCAAGGTTTCTAATCCCGGAGTAAGATGCTCTTATGACATTTTATAACAAAAGGAATCTCATGGTTTATGGAAAATATCTAAATGGTATTTTTATTTACTTTTCAGAAAAATTTTATATAAAGCTTATGAGTCTAAAAATAGTAAAGGAAACTTCAGATAGACCTGAAATCATATTCAGTTGAATTATAAAATTGAAGGAAGAAAAGCTTCAAATCTATAGAAGTAAGTTTGAAGATATCAGGATGGAGTAATAAAAAACTATTGATTAATAATTCAATAGAGTAAATGAAATTTTCATTCACATCAGAGGATTAAGGTAATTGATTTAAGATTCAATTATTGTTCAGAAATTAATTAGAAACTTTATGGATAGGTTTGATCCTAAAGTATATACTTTAGAAGATAAAGATGATTTATCCAATGATGAATTGAACAAATTTCTTGTTAAATTGTAAATGAGGAATGTTCCGATATTCAAAAATAATATTAAGGAAGATATAAATTTTTAATATACGAGTAATCTAAAAATATGAGAACCTGAACATGGTTTAATGGGTCTCAATGATTCATAATATGAAGTATGATGATGATATGAATGATTAAATCATGTCCATTTTCTTTAAAAATTTATAGAAATATATAGGCAAGTAAAAAAAAGAAAAACTTACAGTTAGATATTTTTAGTATCTGGGAATCATATATTTTCAAATGAAATATACAAAGAAGAAATATCGATAATATGAGCATAATGACATTAAATTAAAACCACATACTAAAAAGTGGGGTAAAACTTCAACAGAATTTAACCAATATGTTAGAAAAAAGAAAAGGCTAACCAAAAGAAGAAAATAAGTTTTTTTATTAAAATGGAAGTTTATAAATATATTGAAAATATTTCATCAGAAGATGAAAATCTAAAGAATATCAGGACCTTTATTGATCATGTTGAAAGAAAAAAAGATACTTTATATAGTGAGAAGGTGAAGAAATCTATAGTGAATATCATTTAAGATAAAAACATATAGAGTTTATTGAGGAAAAAAACCCAAAAAATAAGAAAGAATATCGAATAGGGAATGTGAGAATAAGAATGATGGAAAATAATAATTTCCTAAGAAACAAGATCTGTACATAGAAGAAAGTAATAATCTCAAGATGGAAGTTGAATAACAAGTGAAAATGGTGAAAGATATTGATCTAAAACATAATACTAATGAATAATATATATTTAATACTCAATAAATATCCATCTAGGGTAAAAAACCATGAAGAAAATAAAATATAATTATAACAAATCTTTATATGTAAAGGTAGAAACATTTCAAGGTACTAGAAGAACTCATACCAATAATCAGGTAAAATCTACACCCACTAAAAAAATTTAAATTGACTATACAAACCATAAAGGTTTAATAATTAATAATGGGAGATCTTGGGTTGATAAAGGATATGAAAAGTACACCACATAATTAGAATTTAGAAATAACTTATAGAATAAAGAGTCTTAATGCCTAAGGAAATTAGATTTTATTAAGTATATGAAAGTACAGAAAAATTTCCCAATAAAATCCATATTTATATAAAATATCAGGGTATAATGAATATTGTTTCTATATTGGGATGTATTGGTACAAGTCATAAAATTATTATCACAACATGTCTCTCCTTGTGAGTAGGAAAGCACCAGGGGGAATAAAAAATAGAATAAAATGAGGAAACACACTAAATAAAAAGGAAGAAACAAAAATAAATTCATTAGAACTAAAATAATTATAATGTAAAACCATATTTTATTACTTGGATGATGTTTTTGGAATGTGTAACAAACCAGGTCATTATGATAAATATTTTATGAAAACACTTATGGGGAAATTTAATTGTTTTTTAAGGGAAATGGAAGCTTAGAAAAGAAATATTAAAGATGAATATTTTGTTATTGATACTAGTCTAAAATATAGAAAGAGAAATAAACCATGGATTATTGACACTGGTTGTTCAATGATTTTTACTTGTGATTTGAAAATCTTGAAAAATATTGATGAGTGTGAGGGAGGACCAGCCATTTTTAGAAATGATGGTTCCTTAATGATAAGTGGAATTGGTTTGTCTGGCATTGAATCTTAGAAGCTAAAGTCAAAGTAAGTTTATTCTATTAATGGGAATAGAAATAACATACTGCGTGTTTGAAAAAATGTGATTATGATAAAGAATTTATGTTAAAAAAATATTCATGTTTCATTCAATGTTTGTAAAACAGAAAAATTTTCACTAAGGGAGAAGGAGCTAGTGTCAGTATAATCTGGATTGGAGATCCTAGTTACTCTCTCTATTTATGTGTTGAGGATGAAAACTAGCTATGACATCAAATACATGGGAAACTTTTCAAATAGATTATGAGAACAATTTCAATGGGATATATAGTAAGAGACTTACCACAAACAAGGAGGAAATATTATTCCAATTATAAAACTTACCAAAAAGGAAAGATGGTTAGTGGAATACATAATGATGTTAAAATATAATACACCAGACCAATTAATCTTGTAGACTATGATCTATGTGGGGAAATGAAACATCAATAAACAAAGGGTGTTTTTTAAATGATTAATTTCATTAATTGTTTCACACAGATGACCAATGAAATGTTCATGAAACCTAAATCTGAGGCAACAATGTTTTTTAGAAATCTTAGAATGTAAGTTGAGAAATATAGGGTTTATATATATTAAACTTGAGAACATAAAATGTAAATGATTACACTAGTAAAATTTTCAAGTCCAACATAAAGAAACATTTAACTAAACATCAATACAGTGACACATACACTCCGAAAAAAATAGAGTAGCTGAATGAAAAAACAGAAGTCGAGTTGATATAGGAGGAAACATTCTTCTTTAATATAAAATTTAGAAATTATTCTAGAGATAATATATATGTATAACTATACATCTTAAAAATATATGAATACTTCAACTAGAATAAAAAATGACTCCCTATGATAATTAGTATAAGACAAATTTACTGGGAAATACTTTATGGTTTTTGAGAGTCCTTGCTTACTAAGATAAAAAATTTAGTTTTAGGAATGTTTGATGAAAAATTGGAAGAAGGTTTTTTCATGAGATATTCATCCAACAGAAAAAGTTACAAGTGATTAAATAAATTACTAAATAGGGTGCCTAATTCCTTTGATGTAAAATTTAGGGAAAATGAGTCCATATTAACAAAATCTATTGAATATTATGGGGAATATGTAACAAAAGATAAAAATATGAATTATAAGTAAGTTTATGATAATGAATATTACTACAAGACAAATCATGTATAGGTTGACTCCCATTAGTCAGGTGATAGGAAATTAATATCAAAAGAAAACAAAAAAATTAAATACTTTACAAAAAATGGCCAAATTCGATAACATCATCATAAATCAGGAAGCTCCATATCATACAAGACTAAAATTGAGATTTGAGAATATAATGCCACTTATCTCACAGGTGGAACCGTAGTCAGTTTCAAAATCAATTGAACATAAACAATTTTTAGATGTAACTAATTAAGAGTTATATCAAGTTGAGAAAAATGAGACATGAGATCTTGTTCCATGACTAAAAAGAAAGAATGTAAATGGAAAACATGGGTGTTCATAAATAACATCAAATAAGAGGGAGAAATTTAAAAAATCATCTATTTTGAAATGGTTTTTTGTAGGTGGGAGGTGTTCATTTGAAATAACTTTTTCTTATATTACATGTCTTAAAACTATTAGAATGTTTTTGGTTGTTGGTTCTCATAAAAAATAAAAATCCAATAAAATGGATGTTAAGTCTTAATTCATGAATATAGAAATTAAATAAGAAGTTCATATTATGAAGACTAGTGGGTTCATACTTGGTAATTATGGAAACATGTTGTTTAAAGTAAAGAAATTTTTATACATATTGAAATAGTCCCCTCTTTCTTGTTATTCAAAAATTGATAGTTTCTAGAAGAAGTTGAACTTTTATAAAGGAAAATTTGACAGAAAATCATATGTTATGGGAATGAGTACTGGTACTCTATTATTAATGTTTAACATTGATGGAATAATTTTTTAAAAATATAAGGAAAAATATTATTATGAATTTTCTTATAAAATGAAGAATGTCTTTTAGATTTCAATGCTTGGAATGTTGAACTTATTTTTGGGATTTCTATTTCAGTGGAATGGAAGATACTTCTTCATATTACAAGAAAAGTATGAGAAGGATATATTATAAAAGTTTATAATAGAATATTAAAAGTCAGTTTCTATACCTTTTTCCACTGGTATGAAGATGAGTAAAGATAAACACAACCAAAGATTAAATTAGAAGGATTTCTAGAAGTTGATCAAATGCTAACGCTCACCTACTTTACTTCAAGACTGGACATTAAATATGTTGTGACATTATTTTTGATATATTACAGTGATCAAATGGAGTTATTCATGCTATCACAAATAATTCCTTAGGTGTGATAAACAAATAAAAAAGTATAGACTAACATATAAACAGAGCAATGATTTGACCTTTCATGGTTTCCCTGATATTGATTTGGTATAATAATATAATGATCAAAAATATATTCTTATATTGATTTTTTTTTTCAAATATAACTAATGTAATTTATATTTTTAGTGACTTACCACCCTTATTATTTTTATAATTAATTTTATTTTAAGTGTGTTTTATAGTTTTCAATCTTATTCAGTTCAAATTTGTTGTAATTGTTCAATTATTCTATTTTATACTATTTTGAAATTTTTGTTAAGTCAAGAAAATTATGTCACATGATAAATTTGGATATGTGATGTTTGGAGGGACTGATAAATTAGCTACACTAATTGTCTACCTAACAGAATTACTCGCTTGAATCACCTATATCCCTAATTTGTCCATGTGATAAATGGCTACGTCACTGAATCCACAACCTAAGAAATGGATACATTGATGAAACTGCCACATCAAATTAGATACATGAAGTAATAAGATACATAGTTTAGATTCATGGAATATTTAACTATGTGGTTCTAATCGGCTATGTGCTTGATCCGGCTATGTGAATTTTTACTACTTATTTAGAAATGAATATGATATTTGGATTCATAGAGATTTCACCTACACAAATAATTGATAGTGATCAATTTGACTATGTGAATTCAGATACATTGATTTCTGCTATGTGGTGATCTAAAATCAACTATATCATTATACAAAACGAGTATTTATTACCTTTGGAGTATTTCAAGTGAGAATTAAAGTTGAATTCGATGAATTAAATAATGGACTACCTCTTCATTGAAAAAATTTCTTTTTAAAGTCCATAAGTACCAATAAAGGAAAGAGTATAGATTTTTTTTTATTTTTTAGTACCTTTTTTGTGGTAATTTATACGAAAAAATCACCTGAATTTTCAAAATATATATATTTGGATTTATTAGAGAATATACATAGATATATTAACATAAGAGAAACAAAGATAAAAGACACAATATACGCTATCTCACTCAAATATTTTTTTGATGCTCCTCTATGTTAAGAAAAAGAATAAGATAATCAAGTTCCCTACATATGTATTATCAAGATCATTTATACTATTTTTTAAAGACTATCCTCTATCTATTCTCTATTCCTATTTTATATCTTTGTGATATCTTCTCTTTTATCATTTGCATCTTGAAAGTACGCACTTAATCTTGTAATCTCTCATAATTACTTCTCATGACTAGAAATATTCCCTTCTTATACTATGTTTTGAATGTTTTTTTGTGTAAGTATTTGTAGAAGCCTGATAAAAGTATATATATTTGTACCAAGGGACGTTTTGTTGCACTCAGTTGAAAGTCCCTATGAAAAGGATTAGTTCTAATAAAATCACCATGATTGAAGAGTTGTGTGTTGGTGAAGTTTACGGGGTGATTTTTATTCCCTGAAACACAACAAAATAATTTTTGTTCTATCTTTCTCTTAGTTTTTTTTATTTTCACAAATTTCTTGGGACAATAGAAGATCATAAAATATCTAACCTTTTAAAGAGGGTGATTTTATTTGAATAAAATTTCAATAACTCAATTCACCCCCTTCTTGAGTCTTTTTACATCACTTATCTAACCAATAATAAATATAAAAATTAGAAAAACTTGAGTTCTCAACTCTAAAAGGTTGAAGTCATAAATATCATCTTTAAATGGCTATTATGGTTGACAATAGTGATGGTATGTCTATGTCTAGAGAACCTTATTTCAATGAAGATAATTATTTATGTTGGAAGAAACAAATGATTATTTATTTGAAGAACCTTATCATAAAGGTTTACTTGAAATCTATTAAGCCATAAAGAAATTCCTTAATGGGATCTTGAAAAATGGGATATTAATACCGAATGAGAGTATGATCTAAACTCAAAATACATGAATGTTATTATATGTGGACTTAGTTGAGATGAGTTTAACATAGTTTCTCAATGTGGTACATAACATAAGATGTGGCTTGCCTGGCCATCCAGAGAGGGCCGATCCAGACCCAGCGGACCGGGTCGGACTGGGTCAGTCCGACCGGGTCGGACCAGACCTGGTCCGGCTTTGACAGAATTTTTCTATTTGGCCATAACTTTGTCACCGTGCATCCATATGATGAACCGTCAGTGGTGTTCAAAACCTTGGAGAGAGACGATCCCTTTGGTATACCTCATTTGAGATTTGGATAAAGTTTGGCTATTGTCAGGTTAGATCGAGCACAAATCCAATTGGTCCCTCAGGACTAAAAGGCTAATAACTTACAGATCAAGCATCTAATTGATGCACCATCTCTTATGTTGAGACCCATATGACATGGAGATACTTTGAGATACTTCTTAGTGGTACTTTGTGGAATTTGGAGTATCAACCAGTGGCTTGAGGAGTGGACCCTCTCGGAGATGAGCGAGCTTAGTGCGGGAACATTTTAGCTGGCTGTGACGATGTACAATGATCTTGTGTGGGTCTGATGATATACCAGATCATGTACTAGGATCTGGTGTGGGTATGAAGATGTAATGAAGATGTACTAGGATCCATTGTGGGTCTAACGATGTACTGGCAATGTAGTCGGATCCTGTGTGGGTCTAACGATGTACTGACAATGTACTAAGATCCTTTGTGGGTCTGACGATGTACTACGATCCTTCGTGGGTCTACCTCTTGATAGAGTAAGATGAATTAGTAGTTACATATAATCATCTGTACTACTGTACTTAAGTTATACCTAGTGTGAGCAGAGTCCGTACCTGTGTGGTACTATCCTTTGTGGTAATACCTTGGTGGTATTATTCTGTGTGGCATGCCTGTGTGGTACTTACCAATGTGGTATTCTTTACTATGTGGAATAGTTGATCTTTTAGATTTTGAGTTGGAATCTGTGTTTTCCTCATGATTGAGATGGATTTACTTGATAACATAGGTATATATATGAGCATATACCTAAGGAGGGTTGTCATTTGATTCCATGCTATGTGGTTTATCCTTGGTGGGTTTTGTGAGACATTGAGGGTATCAGGGTCCCTACTGAGTATCATTAGACTCACCCCTACACAGGCTATGACTGAACCCTATTTTGTTTGGTGTAGAAGATGGACAACATTGATTGAGGATGGGAGTACTTGGACTGGAGGTAGCTCAGAGGTGGATGTTATACGAGGTGAACAGTAGAGATGGGCATTCGTGATCTGTACCTACCCTTTAGGTAGGATTAGTGGTGGATGATGCAAGAGATTATTTTCACCTATCAGTCATCTTGTACTTTCCAATTTCCTTGTACTTTCTAATTGGGCTTGTATTCTAGTCCATTTTACTTACTGTACTCACTCTGTTTACTATTCAGTTTACTTGAGTTGGTATCTTATTGTGTGCTTGGTTGTGTGTGTTACATTTTATAAAGGCAATACCTTCCCAGTTTTAGGGAATACACCTTCGGTGCTAGTCTCCAGCCCCTGGCCTATGGAAGGTGGGCTTGGGGTAGTCACGACACGATCCCCGGGGGATGGTTCATGACAAATTGGTATCAGAGGAGTCAGTTCTACCATAGAACAAAAAACTCTAATAATTTTAATAGAAATAGTGTTAAGCATAGTGAGTGTGGTTATCTATTTAGGGAAACCAGTTTTGGTGTTTTTTCCAGCGTATCCATACACCCAGACCCTGACTTCTGATTTCCGACATAGTGCATGAAAACACTGATTGTGTGTGTGTTTTAAAGAGTTTTCTTTGTGAACTCTTTGAGTCAGCTCACCAGGTATAACTTATTGACCGTGGCACACCTGTTTCTTTTTAGGATTCCACCACACAGATAGCCATCTAGGGTTCTGGATATAGTACACACTGATAGCCCACCGAGCGATGAGGCCTTCATGCAGGGCACTCTTCCAGTTGAGGCACCGGCAGAGGCACTAGTGGAACCATTATCTGTTGGACCACTGATGCCACTAGCCCCAACACCAGAGGGTGCAAGCCACTTGAGTGCTTTGCACTGGTTCCAATGCCAGAGGACACCCAGGTTCAAGTGAGAGACGGACCCATAGGTGTCTGAGGATTGGATGGAGGCTGTGGTGAGAGTTTTCCGACTGGTAGGGACACCATCTGATCTCGTGGTGATCCTTTCCACCAGTCTTTTATTGGAAGCATCATGTTGATGCTGGATCTTGATGCTCCAAGTTCAAGATGAGGTGACACTTATATGGGAATACTTCAAGAGCATGTTTCAGGCAGAGTTTGTCCCGGTGACCCTTCACGCAGTGTGCATACAGGAGCTTCTTCATCTACAGCAGGGCATCATGACTGTGGCTCAGTACACAGCGAGGTCCACTGACCTCTCAAACTACTCCACTAATATGGTACGAGACCCATTCTTCAGGGCCCAGAACTTCGAGTAGGGACTCAGGCAAGAGATTAGGGATTCCATGATTTATCCTAGCATTCCGATGCAGGAGGGGGTGTTAGAGCGAGCCCTCTTAGTGAAGAGTTTTCTTGCTGAGCAGTCACTAAAAGTGAGACCCCCCACCGGACGTCACAAAGAAGAGTCTTCTGTAGCTGGTAGTAGACAGAGGTCACAGAGGTCCAAGAGGACCAGACATACAGGTGGAAGACCGCATGACTTAGGATCGGTTTTTCGGGGTACAGGAGATAATGCCCGTCATGTGAGGAACGTGAAATGTTTCACATCCGGCGGGCATGTTCACATGACTCGTGACAATCCATCCCACCATATGGATGATCAACATATGGCCGAAGGACCGCCCAGGTAGAGACATAGGTTCGAACTAGGACGTCCGCAGGGAACAGGCGGACGTGGCAGAGGAGCTGACCGTGCAACTGATTGTGGGTGATGATTCGAGATGTTACCGCCACCACCACTAGGTGGTCCACTCCTACCATAGGGAGCAGGTGGACATGGGCAAGCTCAGCTCCAGACAGCTGAGGCCTATGATCACGACGCTCTAGAGATGATATGAGGTACAATCTGTGTCTATTACACCTTAGCTGCATTACTTATAGACACAGGTTGTAGTAATTATTTTATTTCCACTTCCCACATTTAGAGCTTGGAGATTCCGATGGAACCATTGGCTCGATCCTTATGGCTAGAGACTCCTACGGGAGTAGATTCAACGATTACGTACTGGTGCCAACAGTGTGAGATTACTCTTGGAGGTGAGAGCTTCAGTTGTGATTTCCTAGTAGCAGCACCAAGGCCTTACGACATCATCTTGGGTATGGACTAGTTATCTACATTCCATGCTAATATTGACTATATTAGGCGCATAGTGTGGTGTGTCCGCAAGGATGGGAATAGTTTTACCATCACCGGAGAGAAGGGAACCTTTTCATCAATGGATGGACTTACTCGAAGGAGGGTTCAACCAATTACACATCAGTTGCTTAGCATTACCCTCGGAGTGTTTGATATGGAGAGTCTGAGTTATCCTATTGTCGTGGACCAGTATGTAGAAGTCTTCGTTGATGATGTTTCAGGACTACCTTCTCATAGAGAGGTGGACTTTTACATTGACTTGTACCACGTAATCGAACATATATATACACCAGCGTATCAGATGGCTCCAGTAGTGCTTTGTGACCTATGGTTATAGGTATATGACTTGTAGGGTAAGGGATTCATTTGTCCTAGTGTTTGTCCACGAGCAGCCCTGATTTTTTTCCAAGCAGGTGGATGGGAGCCTGGGGATTTGTGTTGACTATCGCCGCATGAATCAGGTGACCATGAAGAACATGTACCCACTCCTGAGTATTGACGAACTCTTTGATCAGCTAAATGGCACACAATGGTTCTTGAAGACAGACCTCAGATCAGGATATCCCTGGCTCAGAGTACAAGACGAGGATGTGCAGAAGACGAATTTCATATTTTGGTACGACCATTATGAGTTCTTGGTTGTGCCGTTCAGCATGAAAAACACTCCAGTAGTGTTCATGGGACTCATGAACAATATCTTTCATCCATACCTTGATCAGTTTGTAGTAGTCTTCATTGAAGACATTCTGATCTACATGACTTTTGAGGAGGAGCATGCCTACCATTTGCAGGTAGTACTAGACACACTCCGAGAGCACCGAATTTATGGTAAGCTCTCGAAATGCCAGTTATGGATCCGAGAGGTTAAATTTCTCGGATATGTCATATCAGAGGCCGGAGTTGCAGTGGATCCAGTGAAGATTGAGGTGGTACTTTATTGGGAGCCACCCAGGAGTGTGACGGAGGTACGGAGTTTTCAGGGTTTGGCCGGATAGTACCAGAGATTTGTGATAGATTTCTCCAGAGTGGTAGCACCACTATCAGCATTGACGAAGAAGGGGAAACCATTAGTGTGTCGGAAGAGATGCCAGCAGAGTTCTCAGGAGCTTACACATAGGCTGACTAGTGCCCCCATCTTGAGGTTTTTGGAGGAGGAAATAGGGTACATAGTCTACTACGAAGCATTAGGGACTGAGATCGGATGTATCCTAATACAGGAGTGAGCAGTGATCACATATGTCTCTCGATAGCTGAGGTAGCATGAGAAGAACTACGGTACCCATGACTTGGAGTTAGCGGCATTGGTATTCAACTTGAAGATGTCGCGATGCTATCTTATAGGCGAACGTTTTACAGTCTACTTAGATCATTAGAGTCTCAGGTATTTCTTCTCTCAGAAGGACCTAAACCTGAGACGATGATGTTGTCTTGAGTTCCTCTAGGACTATGAATTTGTGATAGTCTATACTCCTGGAAAGGGGAACATTGTAGCAGATTCACTGAACAGAAGATCTGGTATACAACTGCTTGGTGAGGAGACATAACAGCTGACCACTTTGCAGATATCCTTTGTGGACCAGGATGGAGTATCTTTTCTTCAGTCTCTTACAGTCACTCCCCCACTTCTTCCACGAGTCAGGGAGGAGCAGCATGAGGACAATGATTACGAGGCACGACGTGCTCAGATATCCATAAGACATGCACCTGATGTATTTTCTGATGGTGGGGAGAACGTCATCCTCTTTAGAGAACATACTGTGGTACCAGTGTCACTTCGGAAGGAAGTGTTGAGGTAGTTCCACACATCCCCTCTAGCGGTACATCCAGGAGTGGTGAAGATGTATCGGGATAATCGACAACCGCACTGGTGACTGGAATGAAGAAAGTAGTTGCAGATTTTGCCTCTCGGTGCCTCACTTTTCAACAAGTGATGACATAAAATTAGGTACCAGCTGACTTGGTTCAGCATTAGAGGTCCCGGAGTGGAAGCAGGGTGAGATATCCATGGACTTCATTATAGGACTTCAATGTACATTCATAGGTCATGAATCTATTTGTTTGATCATCAACCAACTCACCGAGTTGGCCCACTTCCTACCGATCAGAGAGAAGGGTTTAGTAGAGAGTTTGGGAAGCCTCTATGTGTAGGAGATTGTGCAGCTACATGGAGTACCCTTGACGATTTTCTCTGATCGTGATACTCGTTTCACTTCCCATCCATGGAAGTGGTTGCAGGAGGGTTTAGTGATGCATCTTTTTTTGAGCACTACCTTCCATCCTCAGACGGATGGCAAGACTGAGAGGACCATCTAGACTCTCGAGGACTTTCTGCGTGCTTGTGTCCTCGACTTCGGTCACTGCTGGGAGGATCACTTGCCTTTGGTGGAGTTTCCATACAATAACATCTATCATTGCACCACTGGGATGACACATTTTGAGGTGTTGTATGGGTGACCTTACAGATCACCTTTGTGCTGGACTGACCTAAGGGAGTTAGCACTAGTGGGACCAGAGATGGTACGGGATACCATAGAGAAGGTTCAGATCATCCAGGAGTGGATGAAGACTCCACAGACTAGGTAGAAATCTTATGCCAATAGAAGACGGAGACCTCTACAGTTCAAGTATGGTGACCATGTCTTTCTACGGGTCCCATCTCGGCGATGTTTGCAGAGATTTGGTCGGGGTAACAAGTTATCTCCAAGGTTCGTTGGAACCTTCCAGGTCCTCAGTAGAGTTGGAGAGGTGGCTTACCACCTATCACTTACCGCTCAGTTGCACTGGGTGCACAATGTCTTCTTCGCATCCAATCGGAAGAGATATGTGCACGACCCTTCTCACATCATCGACCACAGAGAGATGGACGTCGATGATGGGGCGAATTTTAGGGAGGTTCTAGTAGAGATTGAGTATCAACAAGAGCGAGTACTTCATGGGTGGTTGATACCTCGGGTGTGCATTCGTTGGAAGAACAGGAAACTCTTGGAGAGCACATGGGAGCGGGAGTCTCAGATGCGTGCTCAGTACCCCGACTTGTTTTCCTTAGTTCGAGTTGTGTCTTATAGGGATGTAAAGCCCTGAGGTGGGGAAAATGTAAAGACCCATAATTTCCATGTAATTTTTATATATATATGGGAATTTTACGAGTCTGAAAAAATTGACGGCGCATGATTCCAATTCCCAGTATGCCTAAAATGAAATATTGAACTTTTTTTAGGTACTTTCAGCAAATGTACGAGCATGTTTTTTTAACTTTTGAACCGAGATCAGAATTGAAATCTGAGGGCACTGTTGAACTCATAGCGCCAGTATTCGCTTAAGGGGACCTTCACCTCGACCACAGTGGGTCAAGAGTGATGGATAATTTTTTTTCTTTTCATGAAAGAATTAAATAAAATAAAAATGTCTAATAATTTTATTTTAGAAACCCCTCAACATGGGTTATGGTGGTGGGGACCACCTATGGATAAACCTCCCATGTGAATGTTATGTGGTGGGGACCACCTGAACTAACCCCCATTTTGAATTTAGAGGTTAGGACCACCCGAACCTTGTTAATGAGAGAAAACCTATCAATTCCTCTAACTTTAATTAAGCCAATTAAATGATATAATTAATGGTTCCAACACAATACATTAATTATACCAACTTTGTTGTTAAAAATTAATTTATTTTGATAAACTTAAATTAAAAAGGGGTATATTTTCGCATTTTGGATTGAATTTGGAGTGGGTAACCTTTTGGAGGATTATTTTTTCCAATGAATAACGTGCTCCCCAATGCAGAACACTCACACCGATGAGGAATGTCTTTAAAGACAAAGATCCGACGATCGAGGGAACGCCGACGTCACCGACGTCCATCTATCCCAACGACTTCGTTTCTTTCCTCTTGACCTCTGTTGAAAAATCTCTGAGGTAGGGTTTTTATTATGTGTGATTATGGATTCCCATGTTCTTCTATTCTAAACAAAGAACGCGAATCAACTCTCTAACTAATTGATCCATGGATGATTTATTTTTTTGTGGGTTTGGGAATAATCATTGACGAGGGTTATAGAGTTTGATGTTATTCATTCATGGTTTTTGTTGCGCAGCTTGCTACCGCTCTAACATGGAGGGTTCGGGCCAAACAAACATGGCTCGAACCCTCCTTCGTTTTTTCATTAATGGTGTGTTCTTCATGATGGAAGAAGACAAATTTGTGCCATGGAGACAAACGAAGAGCGGCCGACCGAACCGGCCACCAGCGAAGCCGTGGCACACGACCGCACCATGCAGAGAGAACAGTTGGCCATCAGGCCGGCCGCAGCGGACCGCCGCACTACGACCGCCCCGCCGGATCATGGCCCCCGTGCCACCTCGCGTCACCTCGCGGCCCCGCGGCCTCCGCCATGCTGCGACCTCCATGCCGCCCACAGCCTCTGTCGCCCCATGTACTCTGCGGCCCACTGGGCTACTCAGAGCGGGCTGGGCCGGACCCCATGGGCCGGGTCAACCTGAACCGGGTCGGGTCGGCCCAGGCTGGGTCAGACGAGACCCGAGCAAACGTCAACCCAATTTCCCTCTATTGGCCATAAATTTGGCACCGGTCTTCCGTTTGACGAACCATTAGCGGTGCCAGAAACCTTGGAGTGAGACGGTCCCTTTGGTATACCCCATTTGCGGTTTGGATAAAGTTTGGGTATAGTCAGGATGGATCGAGCACGAATCCAACCAGGCCCTCGGGACTAAAAGGCTAATAACTTACAGACTAAATGTCCAATTGATGCACCTTCTATTGCGTTGAGACCCCTATGATTTGGCGGTCATTTCAGATACTTTTTCATGAGACTTCGTAGTAGTTGGAGCATCAACCAGTGGCATGAAGAGGGGACCCTTCTGGAGACAAGGGAGCTTAGTGCGGGAACCCTGTAGCTGGCAGTGACGATGAACTAGGATCCTATACGGGTATGACGATGTACAAGAGCATGTACTATGATCCTGTGTGGGTCTGACGACATACTGGATATGTACTAGGATCTTGTGCTGGTCTAACAACGTACTGGTGATGTACTAGGATCCTGTGTGGGTCTGACGACATACTGACGACGTACTATGATCCTTCGTGTGTCTGCCTCTTAACAGAGTAAGATGAATTAGTAGTTACATATAATCATCTCTACTACTGTACTAAAGTTATACCTGGTGTGAGATGAGTCTGTACCTTTGTGGTAGTTTACTTTGTGGTAATACCTTGGTGGTATTCTTCTGTGTGGTATACCTGTGTGGTACTTACCTATGTGGTATTCATTCCTTTGTGGAAAAGTTGAGCTTTGGGAATTTGATTTGGACTTTTTTTTCCTCATGATTGAGATGGGTTTACCAGATCACTTAGGTATATGTATGGGAATATACCCAAGTAGGGTTTTCAGTTGATTCCATGCTGTGTGGTTTATTCTTGGTGGATTTTGTGAGACCTTGAGGGTCTCGGGGTCCTTAGTGTGTATCGTTATACTCACCCCTGCACGGGCTATGCCCACACCCTATTGTGCTTGGGGAAGACGACAGACATTGCTGACTAAGGATGAGAGTACCAGGACTAGAGGTAGCACGGAGGTGGAAGTTAGACGAGGCGAACCCCAAAGAAGACCAATTGTGATATGTACCTACCCTTCAGGTAGGATTCATGGTGGACAATCCAGGAGCTACTTTTCACCTATCAACCATCTAGTAATATCCAGTTTTCCTTGTACTTTCAAGTTGGGCTTATATTATAGCCCCTTTTACTTGAGTTTGTATCTTGTTGTGTGATTTGTTGTGTGTGTTACAGGCTATAAAGGCATTTCGTTCCTAGTTATAGTTAATATGCCTTCGGTGCTAGTCGCCCGCCCCTGGCCTATGGAAGGCGAGCTTGGGGGATTCAAGACACGGGCCTCGAGGGACCGGTCATGACATGAATTTATGCCGCCATCATAAAATAATTTTTTGTAAAAAAAATAAAAATAAAATACCTCATTGAAACACTTATTATGTATGAGGTACAAATGTAAGATAAAGATGGTGAGCATAGAATGGTTAAAAAGAATAATGCTGCTTTGAATGTTTTGAAGCCAAATTATGACAAAGAGTGAAAAGGAATACAAATTTATAAATCATATACTGATGAAACATTAAGGTGTTCTAATTCTGATGGTGATATTTACCAATTCTCTAAAAGTTCTAAAAGTTATACCACAATAAAATATGATTCATGAACTCCATCAACAATAATAAAAAGATATTATGTAAGATTTAAAAAAAATTAAGGTATTATGAGTACAATAATATTGGTCATATCAAACCAAATTGTCCAAAAATTCAAGAAAAAGAGAAAGATGCAAATAAATATAAATGGAAATTAGAATTCATGAAAAATAGAAAAATGGTTATGAAGGCCACATGGAGTGTTGGAGTTGATGGCATAAGACTAACTATTTGTACTTTCAATACATCTATATTCAAAGTATTGAATCTTAATAATATATCTTGTTACATATTTTTCATTATTATGTATGACTCTAATGTAATAATTTCCTAGAGTATACGTCACATTGATATGGTCATAATAGTTACCCACTATAATGAGAACCTTGGAGTTATTTATGATATTCATAAGTAATGTTTCATGGCTCGAAAACATTCTATTATGGGACACATAGTACATAGAATGTTAGGTGAGAGTACTCATAAGTAGACATGGCTTCATCTCACAAAGTTCTCACTTGGTAAAATCCAAGATGGGAGATTGTGAGAATATACCTTCCTATAGGAATCTTGCAAGCTTGAGAGTCATTAGATAGTCCTATCTATGAGAATGTGTAATGTTCCTTATACTTTATGATTATAGTCAATGCATTTCATGGATCACGAACATAGATTTACTAATAAAAACTACGATAAAATATGTTCATGATGAGTTAGGGAACATTGTGTGCATCACAATTGACATTTCATTATTGGATACATCAAGGATGGATTTGTCTTTTCCATCTTTATGGAAGATGGTATATTGGAACTTTTATTAGAATAGAACAATATCCCTAAATTCCATGGCCATGGTTTAATGGTGTATTTATTTTAGATAGTCAAATAATGACGTATTGAAAATATAGGTTGTTGAAATAGATGTGAACCCTTCTTGATGAGATATTTTGACAAATGGAATATATTTAATACTGACGATTTGTATGTGGTTATCACTGTCTCAACATTAAGTTCTTTATATTGGGATCCTTGACCCATTTTTAGATATTAATCTTGTACTTTATTTAAGACTGCCTAATTCTAATGAGAAGAATTTTAGAGGGCCAGACACTAAGTGTTTCAGATGATCTTGGTTAAATTATTTTTGAATTTAATCAATTAAATAAATATAATTATCAAGAACAAGGGATATTTTTATTCAAATTTTATCTATCATAAATATTTATTGATGAATGAAATATTTAAATTAAATATTTATTTGGTTGTTAAATAAATTTAAGAGGAGTTTTAAAGGACCAACATTGGGCCCAATAAAAAATACTAATTAAAAAATTAATAAAAAAATATGTGTTAATATACAAGTTGGCGCATGCCAAAAAATAATAATAATATTATGTGTAATGAGGTTTAATAAAGGATATAATATTGTTTGAGGGACTATATGAAATTAAATACTATGTCAACCGAAACCCTATCTCTATAAATAAATGGTTTTCCCCATTGTGTATTTTACTGGTGTACAATCGAAAAATCCAAAATAGAGAATTGTTGCACCAAATATATTATCTCTCACCTCCACCTTATATTTCCCTCTCAAGAATGATAAATTGTAGATAGTTTCCCTCAAGACAGAAGGATGACTGATCGACATGAATATCACAAGATAATCACCTCACTGTGCCAGCACCCAGAGATCGATCAACATTAGTCTAAGATCAAATGAGCCTATGTGGATCACATATATGGGGATTTTATCCATGGATCCTCTTAGGAAAGTGAAGATAATACAAAAGTGTATTTTTAGATGATCAACATTCACATCATAGGAGGATCCCAATCCCACGTATTCTGTTCATCTAAATCTAAATAAATTAATTATAAATTTTACATGAAACATACTCTCTCATGGTTTGGGAATAGAAATATTAAAATAAATTTTAATATATTACAAACCACCACACCCTTCCCCAATACATGAAACCTATACGTGATATCAGAGTGTCAGGTTTAAATTTATAATTATTTATTTGATTTTAGATCCGTACGTGACAATGGATGAATTTATATTTCATGTTATTCATTCCCTAATCTGATTTAAATTATCATTTTATCGACATATTAATCAAGTTTTTTAGTGTTTAATTTTATTAAAGGTCTAATAATATATGAAGAATGGATCATGATTCCATCAGGAACTGTCAATATTTTTCCAGAAGACAAGATTACATGGTGTATACTCATAAGAACATGTCGTATATCCTAGAACACTGCACATTTCCATGCTATGAGATATGTACCATGACATTTAGTAATTACATTTAGTGTATTCCTCATGTTCACTATCCAACCATAAAACTGATTTTTATATTACACATTGTGTGTACGACATTCATGTCGTGTATGGGTAAGCGGTGAAAATCGCACAATATTTGTGGTTATAATACACAGTAAAACTGTGTGAGACTGACAACATATGGAATTTATGATATACAAGAAGTGAATGTGGTGTACAAGGTATGTAGTTAATCAGTTCATACATTTTCAATACATTTTGAGCTATTTAGACAGAAAATATTAGATATACATGATGTGTAGATGGAGTCCACACGTTGTGTTGTCTCTCTTCCTTGAGCATGCCAAGATTTTCATCAAGTTGCATAGGAATGTGACATTGAAACCACAAGGCATGTAACTGGCTTGTACATTCCATGAAATCAACTGATATATATGTCAAAGAACCAGAAGAGTATCTTAGGAGAATGGTAAATGGATACAGCATGTGAAACTGGCATGTACACACCATGTAGTCAGGCCGAGTCAACACACTAAATCTCCATGAGTGTGACCCGAATACATGAAAATAAATATACAGAGCATGTATTCTGGATGTTACATGTCTTGTTGTATCCAAAT
The DNA here is from genome assembly GCA_963277665.1 of Viscum album. Lineage (NCBI taxonomy): Eukaryota > Viridiplantae > Streptophyta > Magnoliopsida > Santalales > Viscaceae > Viscum > Viscum album. Next base: position 831,531,224 of record OY728120.1, read on the forward strand.
TACTTATAAAATTAAATTACATTAAATTAAAATTTTCAGCATTCAATCCTGATTTATTTTTTTGGAACTTTTAGTGATTGATAATTTAATAAGGGTTTCAAATAATTTTAAATTTTAAATTAATTTATTGTAATAAATATGAAACTATTTGTTCGATCATTTGTTTACCATTAATTATTTTACGATGGACATATTCAAGATAATTCAGATGGCCATTAAGATAAAAGTGAATGAATTAATTAATTAATGCAAGTGTGATTATCTTAGTAAATAAAAAATGAATAAAAAATGAATTTTAGAAATTTAATTTTGTGTATATGTTGCATGTATGAGCATTCATAAACATGACCAATACCTTTCTATGTGTTTTATCTTTTAATTTAATTTATTGTATGGGTTTTTCAATTATTTATTATTAAATTAAATATGATGGTTTGTGAGTCATCCCTCCCTCTATTATTATGTAGGACCGACATGTGTAAGGGTATTTATGTAATATTCCTTTAACAAATCATTTGGATCTCATCACATGTATGTGAGTTATAAATACATTTAATTAATAGAGTATCTCAAGCAACATAGAGGAGGTTCAAGATGGAACCATTATGATGCCAACTTAGATAATACACAAGTGGATAGGTAGAATATTATAAATCAGTCTAAGAATATAAATACGAATTATTTCCCCTAGGTTATTCAATGATTTAAATTCCTCTCATTAAATCAATCATTAGATAAATAAAATAAATAGGTTATTTTGATAATTATTTATTTATGTCAATGGAATTATTTTTTATCGATTAATGATCGTGATCACATAAATAAATGAATTAATGTGCAATGACAGGATTTAAATAAATTAATTATGGATAAATGTTTTATTTATCATGGTTAATAAATTAATTAGCATCCACTTAATATTAACAAGTCATGTAAAGAATATTTTTTTTAAATTTTATACACAAATAATTTATATCCATCAAACTAATATTATATATGACTAAGCCTTCCATTTCTTGATTGAGAATGAAACCATAGAACTAAGTGTAGTACATAGCCAAATTCTAGATATTTACTTTTATTAGATATTTATCTTGAGGGTTTTAGGTTTACTTAACCAAACTTATATGGATTTTAACAACCAATGCTTGTTCAATACAAATTTGGTGGAAAATTTTGAGGAATTATAAGTTAGGAATTCAGGATAGGGGAATTTACTCAACCGATTGAGGAGCTGGAAACCCATAGTTTGTAATACTTCCTACCAAATTACTTTCTATTGGTTTTCATGGACAAAGTCTATATCATTAAGAAAAGTATTTGTGATATTTTCCATTATAATTTTTAGCAACTATATATTTTGAGTTTAATGGTGATGGATATTGGGACTTGATAAAATAGTTGGATAACTAACAAAATTAATTAAATTACTATTTCTCACATAATTTATAATCAAGAAATATAATAAAAATATTATCTTTTAATTATAGAATAAATTGGAAACCTCTTCCTCCCCACTATCCCTGTGATTAATTTTTGGGAAAGACATCCTCCTAACTAGTAGTAACTTCTTATAGTGGTTTATAATTCTTTAAGTTATTCAATACAATGAATTAAAATTATACTTTCTAGAATCCTCAATTCCAAATCCCCCTACCAAAGTGGAAAGTAATGAAGAGTTCCTAGAATCTGAAAAACATTTGAATGATGTAGTCGACGTTCGATGTTTGATGATTACTAATATGTCTAGTGAACACATGAAGTCTCACGAAAAAATGGATTCATATAGATTTCTTGATCACTATAATGACCCAAAATTTTGAATAATTTTTGTTTCCTAAATTTATGTGTTATTTCATTTTATACTCCACAAAACTATATCCTTTAATTAATGAAGTGAGTATAATTAAATAAGACTGTTGGGTTTCGACTGTTATATAACTATTGGTCAATATGACCATTGGAAACTAAACTCTTTATGTTAAAATTATTGTTTATAAATACAATTGATCTTGGTTAATACAGAAAGAAGAGTTGATGACCTCATCTAGTAGACTCGGGCCATACGAAGCCCATTTGTCAGAGCTTGGGAAGGAGGTAACATCTTTGGTCTTTTCTCTAGACCAAGCCCAAGTTGAGCTTCAACATGTGAAGCTTGAACAAAATCGTCTAAGGGAGAAGTTCAAGATGGTAGAAATCACCACTCGAGCAATTTTTTCGAGCAGCCCCAAAATTCTATCAGGATATCACACCTTACACTTAGGTCCTATGTAGCTGTATAAGGGGCTATGAAATGAGGCCTTAGATACTTTTTGTAATACCTTGGTATAAATAAAATTGTTATTTATTATTATGGTAAAATTTGTGATTTTCAAATGTCTGGATAAATATGGGATGAATATTATTGAAGATTTTGGAAAAAGGGTATTTTAGAATATTCATGTAAACTTTAAATAATTAATAATGTGAAATGATTTTCCGAAAATGGTCTCATAAAATTGTGACCAGTAAGAAATTTAGAGTCTAATAAGATAAACTTAATTTTTAGTGAATAGTAAAGTATGAATAGTAATATACCTTATGAATAGTAATGAATACTAATGAATAATAAATTGGAAAAAAATATAAATTTCTCCTGTGAATGTATAAATATAATTTAGACATCTTAAAAGTGAAAATAGTGGTCATAATATAAGTATTAGTATTTTTCTATGTCGTAAATATTTTAAATAGAATTTTTTAATTAATTTGATAATTTAAAATAAAAATGTATTTTCATAAAATTTAATAATGAGTTGTTACTTTATTGTCTTATTGTTATACGATAATTTTATGGGACCTTGATTACTTTTTCAAGCTGTTACAAAATAAGTTATAGTTTTAGAGTTATCTTTTTGAATAAACAATGATTTTATTTAAAAATTAAATTAAAAATATTTAAAAAATTATTTTCATAAAATGGGGTTACTTTCTGTATTCAAATCATCGATATTAGGTTTGGGTGAATTTATGAGTTTTTTATAAAATATTTTGTTTTTCAATAAATAGTGAAAATACAGTTTTCAGTTTCAGGTGTTTAATGACATCATTAATGATGTAATAATGATATAATAATGATTTAATAATTATTATCTACTTTTGAATAGTAAGATATTCCATGAGGTGTCCCATGTGGTCAATACCATGGGCAATCCCATGATTTTACAAATTCCACTGATGAGGTGTCCCTTGGAAATTAATTAAATATTCTAACTTTTCTTATAAATACCAAGACATTCCCTCATTAATTTCATTCCAAAATTCTCCTCAATGATTTTATAGTCTTTTTACCTTCCAATGAGTCCTCCCAAGGTTCCCTTGACCCCCCCAAGGTCCCAACCTTCAGGCTTTAGAAGTTACTCTTTAAGGTAAGGGAACTTGCCACCGTCCTTTTTTAGTCATGATTTCCTTTAAGTTATGTCTTCAAATTTCTATATTCTAATGTGGGGGTATGTTCTTATATATTCTTATTACTATCAATTTCACGTCCAAATGATGAGAGACCATTTATTCTCTCATAAATTTATTTTATGAATTTTTAAGTGACGCTGTTACGTTGCTGATTTTTTGTAAAAGAAATCGCATATTCTGTTTTATTTTGAGTTTAATTTTCATATGGTATTTTCTTAAAATATCCATACCATGATATTATTTCTTTTTAATATATACCCTTACTTTATTATGAGTTTTTTATGAGTGGCTGACTCTTGTTCCCTCTCTTTTCAACTTTTTATAAAACCATGTTATATAGCTGTTATGCTACAGAAGTATCATCTAAAAATCCCTCTTTTTTTCTCAAGAAATTATCTTGTATTATTTATGTGAATACCATAATATATTTTTATTTACAAGGGTATTCTTCAATACGTAAAATTTATCTATTTTTATTCTATAATTGACATACATATAACCCTCACTCCCTTTTTATGGGTTATAAATGACACAACGTTCAAGATTTTAAGAACCTTTAAAACGCCACGATTTTAAAGTGAAAACCATTACTTTTACTCACTATGAGTTATTTATGAAATGTTTGATTATGATCTATGTGGATAACATGAATATAAAGACATATTAAGGGTTCACCTTGATAGTGATATAATGCATTTGGTAATGAATTTAATCTTTAGAGATGACAAGTTTCATGATACCTTGGTGAATAACCTTGTTAATTTTTAGGACACATTTGGGATGAACCTTGGTGATATGTTCATGAATGTATAAATTAAATGTTTTATCCCTATATTTATTTTATGGTTAAAATTATTTCCATTATGAAATTCCTCTACTTCCATTTCTCATGTCTTTATGTTTTTTATCATGTTCTTATTGATTTCACAAGTAAACTGATTCCCTTGTTTTCCTTACTAGGCATTCTTCTCACCATTTACTTTGATGTATGTCTCTTGGTTATGAGATGAAATAATTATTCTTAGAAAGAAGTTATGATGAAGCCTTATAGGTTTATTAGAATGATGTTTTATGTTTTCATGTTTTATGTTCATAATTTCCAAGACACTAGACTTTAGAGATCTTCTGTTTGTAAAATGTAATGAAAAGTTATGTAATAAAAAGGAGGGATTCCATAGTTGGTATCAAAGTATAGTTTAGTTATTTTTGTAAATTAGGATATGAAAACTTTAGGAAGAACACTATAGAAATGTTCAAATATAGGAATACTTCCTGGTATTTTGATGAGTATTGAGTAAGTTTTTTATCAAGAAAAAACATCCATGTTTGGATACGAGCAGGTAGAGGAGGCTCAAGCACAGATGTACCTAAGAGTGAAAACTCTGACAAGGAGTTTTGGGCTTGACATGGGGTATTCTGGTACACAATAATAGGCCTTTCTACACTCTTTTTTATGACACTCCCAGGGGATATTTTTGGTTAATCATTAGCTTTTTATGAATTATTATGAAGGATTTATAGAGAAATTTAATTGTTTAGAGAATGAAGTTTTATGAAATAAAATCCTTTACAGTTAAATGATTCACAAATGAAATAATCATCTCACTAAGGTTTTATTCTTATAGAAAATGGAGGGAAATAGGAGGAACCGTGGAAATGGTGATGGTAATGGACCATGCGCTGACGACCCTCTAATGGAATCCAGAATGGAAACATTCATGAGAATGATGAACCAACTAACTCAAGTTATGGAAAATAACTTGAATCAAGTTGAGAGACCATTTTCAAAATAAAGGGAAAAACTTTCTGTTGAATCATTTATGCATTAATAACTGCTATCCTTTAGTGGATCTACCGACCCAATTATTGATGAATAGTGGATCATCTCTATCGAGAAGATATTTTTTATGCTCCGCTGTTCTGAACAAGATAAGGTTTCCTTGGCCGTTTATCACATAGACGGAGATATTGATCAGTGGTGGGAACTGATTAAAAACACAATGCCAAGAGTGGAAGTTGAAGCTATGGAGTGGGAAGAGTTCCGAGAGATATTCTTCAACAAGTATTTCCCTCGATCGATGAGAACAAGAATGGAGAAGGAGTTTCTCGAGTTGAAGAAGAAGGAAAATTAATCTGGGAGAAGCTACGAGATGAACTTCAAAAGGCTTTGACGTTACACCTCTATCTTTGTAATGGATCCAAATTTCAAGGTTGATAGATTCTTCTGTGGACTGAGGCCTTATCTGTAGAACAATCTCGCCAACTGAGATTTTGATAGCTCTGAGGAGATCGTGAGAAGTGTAATGAAAGTCTAACTAGAGTTTGGTGAGACGCAGTGGTATTATAAATCCAATGATAAGAAAATATTTATGGATCCAAGATTATGGAGGATCTTCGATTAGGGAAGATGAGGTATGAAAGTACAATGTCCCACGTGTAATAAATGTGGGAATAAGCCTTCAGGGAACTGCCTGCTTGGGAGTAGGCAGTGCTAAAAGTGTGGTAGAGATGGCCACATTGCGCGAAATTGTGATAGTGAGGTGAAGCCACAACTTCCCAACACTAACAACAAAGGGAATGTGGTATAGGACCTACCTAATGTCCAATTCTATAAGTGCGGACAAATTGGGCACATTTCCAATCACTTTAGAAATCCAAGGGAAGTGGAGGGGAATGACCATCAACATCAACAATGGCCAAGGGAATAAGGTTGTAATTTTTTTATCACTACGACTGAAGTTGAAGCACCCAATGATGTGGTGGAAGGTACTCTAGTTGTTCTCTATAAGCTATAAAGTACTTTGTTTGATTCTTGTTGTACGCATTACATTATTTCCTCCATGTTTGCAAAGAATTTAGAATCAACCCTAGATTTTCTAAAAGTAAAGTTATCAGTCAAGACTCCTAGTGTGATTATCCAAGCATCGTCAGTGTTTAGAAACTCTAGTATTTACTTTAGCGAGCACAATATCATCGCAAATCTAGTAGTCATTCCCATGATGGAATTTGACATTATACTAGTGATGGACTGACTCTCAAAGTATACTGTTAAGATGAAATGCAGAAGCAAGGAAATATCTCTAGTATTTAATGGAAAACCTACATTTATCTTCTATGGATAGATATATCAACCTTATATTTGTCTTGAAGAACCTTCTATGTCCTTCTTTATGGAGTTTATTGGTGAATAAGAAGAAGGAAATGAGAGTTCAAGGATTGAAAATGTCCCAATCATCCCGGAATAAATTGAAATATTTCCTAAGGTGTTACCCAGACCTCCCCAAAAATAGAGGTAGAGTTCTCCATTAAACTCATACTTGGATTCCATCTTCTATCAAAGACCCCATATAGGATGGAAAATGTGGATCTAGAGGAGTTAAATAAATAAATCCAAGATCATTTGGATAAGGGCTTTATCTGATTGAGTGTGTCTCCTTGGGGAGGACCAGTTCCCTTTGTGAAGAAGAAGGATGGATTGATGTGGATATACATTGATTATAGAGAACTAAATGATATCACAATGAAGAAAAGTACCCTCTTCCAAGAATTTATGACTTATTCGAGAAACTTCTTGGGGCCCAATTTTTCTCTAAGATTGATCTTCGATCTGGTTATCATAAATTGAGGGTGAAGAAAGATGATATTCTGAAAACTACCTTCTGATCAAGATATTAACATTACGAGTTTGTTGTTATGCCCTTCGGAATGACTAATGTACCTGCTATTTTTATGGATTTTTTTGAATAGAGTCCTTAAGGAATAAAATGATAACTTTATGGTTGTTTTTATTGATTATATTTTGATATATTCCAAAATTCACAAGGAGCATCAGGATCATCTAAGGGATATTTTTAAAACTCTATGAAACGAGATGCTTTTTGGGAAGTTCAGCAAATCATAATTTTGGTTGCAACATGTTACTTTCTTGGGGAACATTGTAACCAATGATGGAGTCATAGTTGACCCTTCAAAGGAAAAAGTTGTAGAGGAGTGGCCTCATCCTAAAACAGAAACTGAGATTCATAGTTTCCAGGGATTAGTAGGATATTAAAGGAGGTTTGTGAAAAACTTTTCAAGGATTTCTAATCCATTAACCAAGTTAACTCCGAAAGGGGTCAAGTTCATCTTGAAAATGAAGTGAGAGGAATGTTTCCAAGAGTTTAAGAAGAGATTGTTTATTCACCCATGTTAAATCTGCCCTCAAGTGGGAAAAGGATTTGTTATTTTTTGCGATGAATCTTTGAAAGGGATTGGGTGCGTCCTCATGAAAAATGAAAAAGTCCTTGCTTATGCATCTCAATAGTTTAAGACTCATGAGAAGAACTATCCAACGCATGATCTGGAGCTAGCTGCAATCATTTTTGGTCTGAAGATATGGAGGCACTATCTTTATGGGGTGAAATGGGATCTATACACATACCATAAAAGTTTGAAGTATATTTTCCCACAAAAGGAATTGAACATGAGACAAAGTAGATGGTTGTAATTTCTTAAAGACTGTGATTTTTCAATTCATTATCATCCCAGAAGGGAAAACAAAGTCGCTGATGCGTTAACAAGGAAATAACCTGTTGTTCTTTCCATGATGAGGATTAAAAGTGATCCTTTTATCAATGACCTAATAAAGTTGGACATGGGAATTATAAGGGTAGGGTCATCATCAACCCTAAACCAAATGATTTCTCGACTGTCATTACTAGAGAAGATCAGGAAATCTCAAAAGGAAGATCCTTGGTTACAGAATAAGATTGAGTCCATGAAGGATGGGAAGTTTCTTGAGTTCAATATTAATCAAGAAGGTGTACTGAAATTTTTTACAAGACTTTGTGTTCCTTCTATTCCGGAAATAAAGAAGGAGCTTTTGGATGAAGCTCATAGCTCAACTTTCTCTGTACATCCTAGAAGAAAAAAAATGTATAGGGACCTTCATGATCATTATTTGTAGGATAATATGAAAATGGATATTGCTGACTACACTTCAAGGTGCCTGGTATGTCATCAAGTGAAGGCAGAGTGACAACTTTCTAACGAGGTATTGCAACCACTACCTATACCAGCATGGAAGTGGGACAATATAACTATGGACTTCATCACTGGTCTCCCGATAACTTCCAAAGGAAATAATGCGATATGGGTTATTGTGGACCATCTCACCAAGAATACCCATTTTATCTCCATTCGGGAAGATTTCTCTCTTGATCAACTTGCCACGATTTACATGAAGGAAGTGGTAAGGTTTTAGGGAGTTCCACTTTCTATCGTATCTGATCGTGATCCAAGGTTCACATCAAAAATATGGAGAAGTATTCAACAAGATCAGAGTACCAAATTGAATTTTAGTACATCTTATTACCCCCAAACGGATGGAAAATCTGATAGTACTATTTAAACAATCGAGAATATGATGAGAACATGCTCAATGCAATTTAAAGGTGGATGGGATCAATGTCTCCCTTTAGTTGAGTTCTCTTACAAAAAATTTCTTCCACTAGAGCATTAAAATTTCACCCTATGAAGCTCTACATGGTAAGCGATGTAGAACTCCTACTTGTTGAAATGAAGCTGGTGAAAGAAAGCTTCTTGGGCCTGATCTTGTGCAAGAGATGAAAAAAAGGTCCATGCCATCTAGCAACACATTAAGGCTGCTCAGAGTCAGAAAAAGCGGTATACCAACAAACATCGAAGGTAATTGGATTTTGATGTTGGTGAAAAAGTATTTCTTCAAATTTCACATTGGAATAGAGTCATGAGGTTTGGGAAGAAAGGAAAGCTCAACCCTAGGTACATTGTCTATGACGACCCTGCTTTTTATTACATAATTAAATATAATTTATTACATAAACTTCATTTTATATAACATAGAAGATAGAGAGGTCTAGTGTCTTTTGGGATTAAGGTCATTACATAACAACTTAAAACATGAAAAAAACATATTTATTGAAAACTTCCTTTACAGGACAACTACAATCCCTCATACTTAGTACTGCACGGGATAACCTGAGTAAATGCATAAGAAAAGGGTGAGCTATAAATCCCAGTAAGGGAATAATCATGGAATAACATGAGGAATAAAAGAAATGTTAGAAAATAGGCACAGCCATAGGGAACAAGAGAATCATAAACATAAAGTCATGATAAATCATGATAATCATAACATGGAAATGTGGCAACAACACTTAACATGGAATTAGCATGAGCAAAGGCTCATTGCACATAGATCATGAGTAAACCCTCATTACACATGAATCATGAGTAAAACCTCATTGCACTTGAATTAGCATGAGTCAAAACCCATTGAACATGATGTATCATGATACTATACATTACCCAATGCATTGGAGTGCTATCAGTGCGCACCTTTCTTAAATATTTAATTTCATGCATTAGTGTGCCATATGGATCATAAAACCTTGAATCATTCAACATAATATTTTGTTCCACGATAAAAAAATGGGGAATATATAAATGAAACTATTTTAAAAATAATTAAATGTGCATAAAGGTGAATACCCTGGATATATTAATGGGCATGGTATTCACTACACAATGACTTTGGCTTGGAAAAGCATGGTGCAATTTTGGCAGCATAACAACGTGACATAAAAACTCATAAAAATGGTTGATGAGAGAGAAAGGGATGTCTCATCATATTTACATGACATGGAAAGTAAGGGTTTCATATAGATACATTTACCAACAAATTTAATGGAATTTATATTCATGATACAAAAGTATGTCTTGAATGTAAATGAGGAGAGAGAAATTACTTTTGGAATTTCAGCATAGTAACGGGTGTACATGGGAGGAATTTAATGAGAGAGAAAGGGGTATACGATCATTAAAACATAAAGAGGTCAGTATGGGGAGGTGAGAATACATACCCAAACATTTATAATTGAAATTAAAAAGGCAAAACAATTTAAAGAATATTGGACCAAAATGAGAAAGGAAGAAAAACCTTTACTTCGAAGTGTGCTTCCAAAGGATTGAGAGAGGATTGAGAGAGGCTTCTTGGGAGCTTGGGGCACCTTGGGGGGATTATAGAGAGAGTATGGAAGAGGTTGGAAGAACTCCAAATGATTTTAGGGAGGAAGAAGTGGGATCTTGGGTGGGTTTATAAAGGAAATGTCGGAGATTTATTTATTATTTAGGTTTGGGACACCCCACGTTAAACTAATCCAAACCAAAAACCATCCCTGGTATTTGCCCATGGTCTTTGGAAAGGGGAAGTGGGAAACAAAATTTAATAAGGCCAAAGTACAAACTTCTTAAAATAATGTGGTTTCTTATGTGGAGGCGAGTCACACTCCCAAGGAAAATAATATAAAAAGAAAAAATGTTTAATAAGTCTTGAAGGGTCCACCAAAGCTTTGTAAAATAAATCAAACAAACCCAAAATCACATTATTTTAATGGTAAAACATATATTTTCCGAAAATAAAGTTTATAGTATTTTATTACATCACTATTGGGCCATTATGATGACATAAAACACATTATATATTTAAAAAGTATTTAATTTTTACCCAAAAATATGATTGTCTTAGAAAATTAGGAAAAATTCCCCATTGGATAATTTTGACATCATGATTCCAGAAATAATATTCATTTTATCTAAATTATTTCCTAAATATGTTAATTTTCACATTTAAAATAAAAACTGACATTTATCGAAAATTCATTGGTTTTGACAAAAATGGATTTCAAACCTTAATAAAAATTACAGTTGCATTCATAAAATTATAAGATTATTGATATTTAATAAAAAATAATTTAACAATAATAATAATATTTTATTAAAATATTATTTAATTCAAAAATTCATTAATTCATTAAAATAGATTTTCTAGTTGAACATTAACTAAAAATACTATTTGTGCTTTAAAAACTATTTAAAAGGTAACAATAATAAAATGAAAGTATATTCATTATTATATAAAAAAATAATTCACATAACCATAGTACTAGGGTCTTGTTACATAACCCCTTATAACACCCGCATAAGACAAAAGAGTAAGGTGTGCGATAGTGACAGAATCTTGCGGTGGCTCAGATAACATTGCTCGGGTGGTAATCTCTATCAACCTTGACTTCCCTCATAGGTGGTCCCGCTTGAGCATAACATATTCAAGATCAGATTGGGATTGGTCAAGAGCAAATTTCAGAGACGCAACCTCCTTTCTGTGCTCTGAAAAATGGGCTTCATATGGGGTACGTCTACTGGATGAGGTCGTTTCTACCTTTGTCTAAGTAAATTGGATTTGTTAAAGCCTTATATTTACGATAATCATGTGATCACTTTTCAGTGGCTATAATAGAAGCGATCACAATTCATAACAGTATTTTAAAATCCAAAAACATAAAACCAAAGAAGTTGAAATTTTATATAAACATTTTACATAAAGAGACTTTTAATTTGATCAAGAGGGATTTCCATTAATGAAATTTTGGTTCGTTACATTGGCCCCTATAAAATCCTTGATCACGTAGGAGTAGTGGCCTATCCAGTTGCACTTCCTCCAAATCTAGAACAAGTTCATGATGTCTTCAACATATCCCTCTTGAAGAAGTACATTCCAGATCCCTCACAGGTACTAAATCCAGAGGTGGTACAACTGGAACATGACCTCTTTTATGAGGATAATCCAGTAAAGATCTTGGATTGTAGTGCCAAGGTTCTACAAAACAAGACTACACACCTTGATAATTTGTTATGGAGGAACCACAAATGTGAAGATTCCACGTGAGAAATTGAGGAGTCTATGAGACAGAAGTTCCCACACCATTTCTCTTCCTAGGGTATGAGTTAAAATTTTGGGGATGAAATTTCTTAAGGGTGGAAGAATATAATGACCCAAACTTTTGAATCATATTTGTTTCAAAAATTTATGTGTCATTTCATTTTATTGTCCACAAAAATATATCATTTTATTAATGAATTTAGTATAATTAAATGAGACCATTGGGTTTCGACTATTATATTACCATTGGTCAATATGACTATTGGAAACTAAACTCTTTACGTTGAAATTATTGTTTATAAATACAAGTGATCTTGGTTAATGTAGAAAAAATAGTTGATGGCCTCATCCAGAAGACTCAGGACGTACAAATCCCATCTTTCAGAGCTTGGGAATGAGGTAGTGTCTCTGGGCTTTGCTCTGGACCAAGCCCAAGCTAAGCTTCAACATGTGAATCTTGAACAAAATCTCCTATGGGATAAGTTCAAGCTGATAGAAATCATCACTCGGGAAATGATGTCTAGCCACCCCAAGATTCTATCACCATAGCACACCTTACACTTTGATCCTATACATGTGTTATAAGGTTCAATTTAACAAGGCCTTAGATAATTTTTTGTAATCCCTTAGTATAAATAAAATTGTTATTTCTTATTATGGTAAAATTATTGATTTTCAAATGTCCGGATAAATATGGGATGAATATTATTCATGATTTTTGGAAGAGGGTATTTTAAAATATTTATATAAACATTAAATAATTAATAATGTGAAATGATTTTAAAAAAATGGTCTTCTCCAATTGTGACAAGTACGAAATTTAGAGTCTAATAAGTTCATTTTTTTTGTGAATAGTAAACTACGAATAGTAATATACCATTATGAATAGTGATTAATATTAATGAATAGTAAATCGGCTAAAAAAATAGAAACTTCACCCATGAATGTATATATATAATTTAGACATCTTAAAAGTGAAAAAATGGTCCTAATATAAGTATTGGTATTCTTCTATGTCATAAATATTTTAATTAAAATTTTATAATTAATTAAATAATTTAAAATAAAAATTTATTTTCATAAAATGTAATAACAAATTGTTACTTTATTGTTTTATGTTTATACAATAATTTTATGGTACCTTGATTACTTTTTTAAGGTGTTACAAAATAAGTTATAGTTTTAGAGTTTTGTTTGAATAAATAATGATTTTATTTAAATATTAAATTAAAAATATTTATAAAAATATTTTCAAAGAATGGGTTTCATTTTTTAATTCAGAGCATAAATATTAGGTTAGGGTGAATTTATGTGATTTTTATAAAATGTTTTGTTTTTCCGTGAGTAGTGAAATTACAATTTTGAGTTTTGGGTGTTTAATGACATCATTAATAATGTAATAGTGATATAATAATGATGTCATCATTATTATTGAAATTTTAATAGTAAGATATGATATTAGGTGTCCCATGTGGCCAATACCATGGGCAAATACCATGGGAAAGCCCATGATTTTACAAATTCCATCGATGAGGTGTCCCTTGGAAATTAATTAAATATTCCCTCACTTTTCCTAAAAATACCAAGACATTCCCTCATTCCTTTCATTCCAAAATCCTCCTCAACAAATTTATAGTATTTTAATATTCCATGGAGTCCTCCCAAGGTGCCCTCAATCCACCCATGGTCCCAACCTTAAAGATTTCGAAGTTACTCTACATGGTAAGGGAACCATCCACCCTCCTTTTTTAGTCATGATTTCCTTTAAGTTATGTCTTCCAGTTTCCATATTCTTATGTGGGGTTATGTTCCTATATATTCTTATTTCTGTCCATTTTATGTCAAAATGATAACATACCCTTTATTCTCTCATAAATATATTTTTTGAATTTTTATGTGACGCCGTTAGGCTGCCGAATTTTCATAAAATAAATCACATTTTATCTTTTCTTTTGAGTTTCATTTTCATTTGGTGTTTCCATAAAATATCAATACCATGATCATGTTTATTTCTATTTAATACCCATACTGTATTATGAGTATTTTATTTGTGGGTTACTCTTGTCCCCTCTCTTTTCAACATTTTCTAAAACCATGTTATATAGTTGTGATGTTGCAGAATTTTTGTGCTAAAATATCTCTATTTTTTCTCAAGAAATTATCTTGTATTATTTATGTGAATACCCAAATATATTTTTATTTCAAAGAGTATTCATAAATAAATACAATTTATGTATTTTAATATATAATTTAGATACTTATAACCCTCACTCCCTTTCTATGGGTTATAAATGACATAACAATCAAGATTTTAAGAACTTTTAAAACATCACGATTTTGAAGTGAAACCCATTACTTCTACTCTCTATGGGTTATTTATGAAATGTTTAATTATGATATATATGGATCAGATAAATATAAATACATATTAATGGTTCGCCCTGATATCTCTCTAATTCATTGTGTAAAGAATTTAATCTCTAGAGATGACAAGTTTCACGATACCTTGGTGAATAACCTTGGTAATTTTTATAACACCTTGGGGATAAACCTGAGTGATATGTTCATGAATGTCTTATTAAATGTTGTAGACAAATATTCATGTTATTTTTCAAGTTATTTTCATTATGAAATTCCACTACTTTCATTTCTCATGTCTTTATGTTTTTTATCATGTTCTTATTGATTTCACAAGTAAACTGATTCCCTTGTTTTCTTTATTGGGCCTTCTGCTCAACCATTCCTTATATATGTATCCATATTATGAGATGCAATAATTTTACTTATTAAGAACTTATGATGAATACCTAAAAAGTTTTTAGATGATTTGTTTACACTTTCATGTTTTAGGTTCCTGATTTCCAAGACACTAGACTTTAATCATCCTCTGTTTGTAAAATTTAATGAAAAGTTATTTAATAAAAAGGAAGGATGCCATAATCACATCCATGGTCTTTACTAGGAGAGAGTTTGATATGAAAGGTTTATGATTTAAAATGTTTTCTTTCCAATAAATCTTATAGAGGTTTCCCCAGATGGCCTCATTTAGTTGAGATCATTGGTTTCATTAAACTCCTAGAGGATTTAGGGTTTAAACTTCCTGAAGAAATGGGTACCGATCTCATTCTAGAAGAACTCATTCATAGATTCTCAAGTTTTGTTGAAAATTTTAATATTGAAAACATTGATAATTATATTCCATATCTTTTTTCTCTCCATCACCAAGTATATATAGATTTAAAGTGAGAAAGTACTTTTTTCCTTATGGTGATAAAACAGATAGGGTAAACAAAGGGATTAAAGCCCATAGATTCTTCACACCCTTTGAAGAAGTGGAAGACCAAGGGGAATGAAAGGGAATAAGACAATATCTATTTTGAATGTGTAAGAAGGGCCAATAGAAGAAAAACTATAAACAACCATAGAATAAAGGGGAAGCTTTAGTTGCATTTTTATATGAAATTTATCTACTTATACCAATGGGGTATTAGATACAGATGGTGGTTCTTATATATGTATTTAAATAATGAAACCAATTAGATTAAGAAATGTTGATCTAGGGGAGGTCGATCTATGAGAAGCCAAAAGAGATAAACTTTCACCTATAGCTATCAAGGACTACTACCTCCGGTTTTCGACCAGAATGATCTTGGTTTTGAAGGCTTATTATTGCGTTGTATCTATTACCAAAACATTATTTCTATATCACAATGCGATATAGATGGTTTTTTTAAAATATTATGAATAAATGCCTCTTCATTTATAAATATATCATTTTTATGGTAAGATACTTTTAAAAACAGTCTTTATATATTGTATTACATGAACCAAGTAATGGAGGTCAATAAAGAAGTTACTTCACATGACTCATTCCACACCCAACTATGGAATCACTACCTAGGTCATGTAAATGTAGACTAAATTACATCAATATGGGTATTTATATAAATTTGAAATAAAATCACTTTGTGTATGTTATACAATTTTACAAGGAAAACTGACCAAATATTCATTTAGTGGGAGATGCTAAAGTGCTAAATAGCTTCTTGAATCAGTTTTTTTGGATGATGTATTTTCCAAGAGGCCAAGATAATTTTATTAAAAAAATGAACAATTATATCAGCCTAAGTGAGTGTATTTTAATACCAAATTTTTCAAAGAGGGGAATTAGTTTAGAAGAAAGATCACCAAACCAAGTGAGATTCCTGTCGATGCCTTTGTTGGTGATCCCATCCGTCACAGAAATAGATTCACAATACACATGAGTGATGATTTAGTGGAAACTGAAGAGGGTGGAAAGACAATTCACCCATTTGGTAGTGAGTTTCAAAAATAGACGAATCACACCATTTCGAAAAGCTTGGACCACCATGGTGGATTCAGTTTCAAACCAGAGGTTATCCATGCCTTGAAGGCGAGCAAAGTGAACTACATGGATAACGATGATCATTTCAGCCTCAAGAGTGGAAGAGATACCACATGTGTTATAGAAACAACCGAGGAACTTATTGGTGTTGTCTCTAAAAAATAGAACAACAACCCCCAAGCCCCTAGTTATCTTTTGAATCTCCATCTACATTGATTTTAATCCAGTTTTAGAGAGGGGGATTACAGATCACTTCAAAGAGACCTTTCTGTTTTTTGAAATTTCTAGGCACTCCATGTTTACGAAGGATCTTGAAATTATGGACTATGATATAGTAGGGACCTGGGTGTAGCTTTTCATACTTCTTTGATGATGTGATGAGGCGATATAGAAAATATTGAAATATAAAGTGAGGCTACCCTTGCATGTTTCTGTTATGGCCATCCCACATCTGGTGAGAAAGTTCAACAATTGTGGATAGAAGAAGCTATTTGAGTTGAGGCCCAATTTGTATTGTGGTACAATACTGTATCATGGATGCTATATTGAGGCTTTTAAGAAGGTGAAATTCAAAAATGTCCTTCAGCGTATTCTATAAGGCTAAAGAAGTATTACATGGAAGGAACAAATGTGTGATATCCTCTCTATTCTGGTTGCATAACCAACATTTGGAACATAAAAAAATTCTGCGATATATTAAGAAATCATTAGTAGGTAATTTATGATGGGTAAGAATCCAAATCACGGTTAGTTTGGAAGACTTGATCTAAAGCCTATGATAAAAATTGTGCTAAGAAAACTCATTATCATAATAAAATTTAGAGTGGTAATAAGATTTTGAATCAAGAATTCTATTCCAAGTAGTCTCCCATAATAGAACATATTTTTTAAGAGCAATGAAATAATTTATAAAAATGTTGTTGTGATTATCAGATAGCTCCATGTAGAGAATATTCAAAAACATACTGGATGGAGACATCTGTATCCCTAAAGATGTGTTGGGGATCCAATGTATCAAAAAGAGGGGAGCCCATCTAATTATCAATCCAGAAATTTATAGAAGAATCCCTATAATAAATCCATCTTGAATTTGAGATAACGTTATCGTAAGAAGATTTAATTAATGGACAAATAGAAGAGGCCATATAAGTGTTGCAACCTATTTTTCATTTATCAATTATTCTACATTTAAAAAACTTGAGACCCTTTGAGTCACTACTAAGAAGTTTCCAAGTTAACATGGCATAAAGGGCCTCATTAACCAACTTTATATTTTTAATTACAAGTCCCCCCTTGTCGATACATTTGTAGCATTTAATCCAAGAAACGATTATTAATTTCCTTTAAATAATGTTGTCTCTCCACACCAAATTCTGGAGGAAGGTGTTGAGATTAGGGAGCAATGAAGAAGGCCATTTATAAATCATAAAGTAATGAATCAGTTTGGAAACAATGGTGTGCTTACCTAGACAGATTCTACCATCCCTGGAGACAGATGTACCTTTCTAGGAAGAGAGTTTCTTTTTGATATGATCAGCAATATTGAAGAAGTGGCTGGAATTAGTGTGCCACCAAAAGAGAGAAACACCAAGGTATTTCATAGGCATGGATACCTCTCTAATTCCTTGTTCCATCAAGAGTTGGGATCTCCTAACTAAAGAGATTATTTTCTCAAAATAAATGAAGGATTTTTTCTAGTTAATAGCTTTCCTCGAAACCTTTTCATAGTGAGTAAGATCCTTTTTTAAGTGTTGCATTTTTCTTGTAGTGCTTTAATAAAAAGGATTATGTCATTAGAATACAAGAGATGAGTAGGAACTACCATGTTTCTTGAATCCTATATAGGTTTGAGCATGCCCTAAGCCCTCATACGAGTAAGAAGCCAACTCAAATAGTCTTCAGATATGAAGAAATGAATCGAAGAGAAGTCCACCTTATCTGACATCCTTTGATCAAGTGGAAAAACCTTTTGGAGAGCCATTAATGAGAATTTTTTTTTGAGAGGACTCAATGAGAGATTTAACCCAATTAAAAAAAAGTCATTGAATCCAAAACTATTGAGTACCTTAAATATGAATTCCCAATCCATGGTGTCCAAATCTTTTATGATATCCAACTTAAGAAAAACACATCCACCCATACCCGATTTGTTAAATAAGTTTGATACATTATGAATACGTTCTTATACAATCCTAGATGTTCCTTACTTTCACAAAATGAAACTAGTTCTAGGAGACAATCTTGGTAGAAACAGTGGTGAGTCTATTGGTAAGGAGTTTGGTTATAATTTTATAACTGGTTTTGATTAGCGCAATGGTTATAAAGAGTTGAATCTCAGATGCATTTTCAATCTTGGGAATGAGGGTGAGGAATTGAGTATTAATTCCATGAGGTAAGGTACCTATAGTGAAGAAGTATTTGATCAGAATGAACTCATCCAAGTGAATAACATCCTAATATGTTTGGAAGAATGCATTAGTGAAACCATATGGTCCTGGGGCTCTATTCGGTTTAAGGCTGAAGATAGCTTCACAAATCAAAAAATCAGTAGGAGGGCTAGTGAGTATGGTGTAATCTTCATAACTAAAGAGTCATGGAATAACTCCATCATGAAGTTCATTAATGAGAGTATAACCATTGAAATGATTCTCAAAGTAATTGAGAAAATGATCAGTCGGGGACTCCTCATTTTCTATAATTCTATATCCATATTTCAAGAGTGTGTTATGTCTACAAGATTTATATGATATTTGGAGGGCATTGTAGAATATCATGTTTCTATCCCATCCTTTTACCGTTTAACTCTAAAGGTTTACTTTTGAATATTATCATTAATGGAGAGCAGTGAATTTAGTTTGGTGGTAAGGACAATTTCATGCTGGAAATTTCTCTCAAAATATGAGAAAGTAGCTGCACTTTGGATCTGGTTGAGTTGAGTCTTAATGAAAGAAATGTCACTCGCTGTCTTATTGTAGTTTTATCTATACCAATGTTTATGATATTACTTTAAATTATGAATCCTCATAATTCAAGAATAAGAATCATTGTCACCATGATCTGAAGACCAAATATTAAACAATAGCTTGCGAAAATCAGGGTGGGAAGACCAAGAATTATTGAAGTGGAAAGGAAACCATGTCTTGGAGTCCCTATTTATAAGGCTGAACAAAATGGGATGATGGTCAGAGTTAATCCTAGGAAGAGTGATGCCTGAGAGAGTATCCCAATTCTCAAGGGTTTTCTCATTAGTAAAGGCATGATCATGTTTTCTAGCAACCATATGATTGTTATGCCTTCTATACCAGGTGTATTTTTCACGAACTAGATTAATCTGAATCAGGTTACAACTTTCCATGAAAGCCTTAAATTGTTTATAGGTGAGAGTGGGGAAGACAACACCCGATATTTCACTAGGACACAATATGTCATTAAAGTCACCAGGAATAATCCATGTTCCTTGAATTCCTTGTTTACCAAGTTCAATGATCTGTCAAAGTATTGTTATTTCTTAATAGTTGTTCTTAGCATAGAAAAGGGATTAGAATAAATGATTGCAATTATTAATAGCTTCACAAGTTATCACTTGATCATCAATGGGGCAGATCAAGGCTTTAGAGACAGAATGTTGTGCAAGGATCCAAAGGGTGTCTATATTACCAAAAGCATTATTCCTGCCAAGAATATTATAACCCCTAATTTCAAGGACAAACACTCCAGGTGAGTAGCATTCTTGGGTTCATAAATGCCCAATGATTTTGGTTTGTGCACATGAATGAATCTATGGAAGAGGTGGAAGTGTCGTTGTTAGACACTCCCTGATAGTTCCAAATGAATAAATTCATTTATACTATTTTTTGGGGGAGAACCCCCTTTTTTCTTTCCACCTAATTTATTATTCTTCTTAATTTTTTGATTGATGGTTCTTGTGAAATGACTTTCCCAGAAGAGACTATTTGACTTGTAGGAGTCGGGGGTGAGGCAGGTTTTGTTATGCTTTTCATCGGATCAGAGGAGTCATTTATTTCAGGGGAGAATATTTCCTGCATTATCCCTATGTTTTCCAGAGTGGTTACGTATTTTCCAATAGAGCCATCCTTTCCTATAGGCAAGAAAAAATGTGTTGTGCACTATTTGAAGTTTCAGTAATCTCTTTGTTGAAAACATGAGTAACCAGAGAGACAAAGATTGGCATATCATATTTAACATTAAGAGAAGACTCATTGCATATAGTGTGATGTGTAATTGTGTGGTTTTTATATTTAACAGGATCTGATACAAGAGAGGATATCTCACCCATAACAGCCACAATTTCTTGCTTATTTGAAGGTTTCACAGTATTATATGAGTCTAGTGATTCAGAAACAATACGAATTTCATGAATGACTAGAGGTGAGGCAAGAGAGTGCTGAGTTATTGTGATATTATAGTTATTAGGGGGGACCCGATCTATAGATGTGGGAAAATGGCCAGCTCTCTGAGGCCCAATGTCCATTCTCTTTGAAGAAATCCCTACCCAGTTAGTGATTGTTACATAGAAATATGAAGGATTAGAAACATGCTGATTAATGTAGTGAGTATTCCCGGGGATATAAACATTCAAAACCATTATTCTTGTAGTATATCTCTTAGAAATATTAGAATTTCAAATCATTTTCCCTACAGTAGAGTTCATAGGAAGAGTATGATCGATAAATGCAGCTATTGGTGAATTATTAGAAGAAGTGAAAGATGAAATGATATTAAAAATATCCTAAGAAATATCAGAAGCTAGGTTATCTTCCTCAGACTCCTACTCTTCTTCTTCCACAACAATGGTATAGGAGTTATTATTTCATAATTTGTGGGATGGGGTTGTTTCTCCACCCATTTAGGTTCGTCCAACTTCTTTGGAGGTTCCCCCTTTTAAATACTCTCAACCTTACCCTTTTTATTTTTTTAGATTTCTTTCCAGTCATAAGGGTCTAGAGTTAGATTCATCTAATTTTTTCAAAAACCTATAATTGGTAAAAGAATGTCCAACTATTTTGGAAACATCACAGAATGGGGGATTATACTCATACTCAACCTTAACCTCAATTTTTTGATATTTGGAAAAGAAATTGATGACTTCAGGAAACCTGGAATCCAAATTAGCTTCAAATGAGATCCTGGAAGAAAGTCGTAGATCACTATCAAGTGTGTGCTGATCTAATTTTAAAGGAATGCCAACACATGAAACAATATCATTTAGTAGTTTTGGGTTCTAACAGACCCAATTAAACCCATGTAGTCTAATCCAAATATGTGATGAAGAATTCCTTTATGCAAATGGGTTAAAATTGTTGTCGCAATCTGAAATCCTTGGGACACCAAGATTTAAATTAATATTTATGACGTTCTAGGAAATTTATAAATCATTCCTGAAACCAAGGACAATTTGAAAATATCTCTTCCCAATCAGGATTAATTTCTAGTCCATAAAACTATAAAGGTGAGATATGCGCAATTTTAAATCAGCAAATGACCATGGTTTTTCGTCTTTTGAGTACATGAATCGGCCATTCAGGCCAAATTTTCAAAGATCTAACCATTGCTGAAGTGCGTACGCTTCTGTAGTAACTGAAAATCCTCCCTAATCCTCTCTTTCTACATGTGGCTTATGAATTATTTTATTGAGAAAATTAAAATCATGAATGGCCTCCATAAATGTGCATGGACCATTTCGTATTGAAGCAGTGGTGGTTACTTATACTCCATAACTTTTACTAATGATTTTAGTATATATTGACTTGTCTAATTAATGAGGTATAATTTGGATTTTTTTGAAAAAATCATGGAATACAAGAATGAATTTTAGAATCATATTGTTAAGAAGATTAATAAAATACACTCAAAAGTGGTGGAAAATATCTTAATCAAGACTTCATTGATTTTTTACAAGAGTTTGAGATAATATCACAACTTAATCCTCCTTATACGCCTCAGTAAAATGGTGTAAGTGAAAGGAGAATCCATAAATTTTTGGACATGGTGAGATAAACGATGAGTCATGTGGGCCTTCCATTATCCTTTTGGGGATATGCATTACAAATTGAAGCATACGTACTAAACTGTGTTCCAACTAAAGAAATTTTTTTTATACCATTCCAATTTTGGATCGGAAACAAACCCATGTTATCTTACTTAAATATTTGGAGTTATAAAGAGTTTGTTAAGGCCTATTCAGGTGAAAATATTTCATCCCAAGGCCCAAAGGGTATCTTTATAGGATATCCTAAGGAAACAAAGGGATGATACCTATACAATTATTTAAAACAAAAGTTATGGTTTATAGATGTACCACATTTATTGTGAAGGATATTATCTCCAAAAGAGATAGTGGGATCGAGATAGACTTCGATGAAGTCCATGATCATGATAAATAAGATTTGGCATGGGAATATGTTCTACAATAACCTATAGAAGAAGAAACTATTTGAGCGACATAAGTACTTTATAAGAGTAAAAAAGAGGTTATAGAAATAGAACATTATTGTTTTATAGTAAACGAGGATGTTGACTCATTATTAGTTGATAATAATGATCTCTTAAACTAAAAGGAAGCATTAAGTGGCATAGATGTTCCCAAGTGTTAAGAAGCTAGGAATTATAAAATAGATTCCATGTAGAAAAACCAAGGCTGGATTTTGGTAGATAATCTAGGGGCTATAAATCCCATTAGATGACAATGGTTATTCAATAATAAATAAGAAATGGAATGACAATTAAATACCTATTAGGAATGATTAGTTGAAAAAGTGTTTAAAAATTTTCTAGGAATTGAGTATGATGAAAACTTTTAACGATTTTCAATGTAGAAAAACTTCATAATTCTACTATCCATTATGGATTACGATGAAAATAATATTTTTCAAATGGATTTCAAAACATCCTTAATTAATGGGAACCTTCAGGATGAGTTCTATATGACATCACTCAAAGGTTTTGTGACTCCAAAGGATTCCAATAAGATATAAAAATTATATAAATCCATTTATGGATTAAATAAAGCATCTAGGTCATTGAAAATTTGTTTTTGTGAAGCCATAATGTAATTTTGTTCAATATTAATGAGTGTGATACTTTTTTCAAAAAAAAGTTTAGGAGGAATGAAATCATCTTATTAATAGTATATGATGACAAAATAATACTCATTGGAAGAAAAATAAAAGAATTATATTCTATTAATGAATGGTTGAATAAATTCTTCTCTATGAAGAACTTGTTTAAGGAAATATATATTCATGAGATAAAGATCTATTATGATATATCAAAGTGGTTTCTCAGCCTATGTAAAAGTATATACATTTACATGATACTATAGAAATTCAGTATGGTATAATGTAAAATGGAATTCTTTCCAGCATCACATGGAATTTATATTTATAGGAAAATGTGTCCTCATATACATGAGGGAAAAATCGGATGACAAGGATTCCATATGAATCAACGATTAGGTCATCCATTTATATCATGATATGTACTAGGATTTATGTTGCCTATGCAATAAGTGTGGTAGGAAGATATCAAGATGACCTAGGTAACTACCTTTGTGTGGAAGTCAAACAATATCCTTAAGTATCGAAGGCATAATAAGGATATGTTCAGGGTTTATAGAGGAGATAAGGAACTAATCATTAGAGTATATGAAGATACTAGTTTCCAAAATGATCTAGATGTTATAAATTCAAAAAATATATACATACTCACTTTGAATGGTGATGTTGTGATCTGGAAGAGCACCAAGAAGTTTGTGGATGTTGATTGTACAATAGATTCTAAGTATGTTACGACTTATGGGGTAGCTAAAGAAGTAGTATAGATGCATATATTCATCCAAGATCATGATAAGGTACCTATAAGTAAATATCCTATCATAGTATATTTTTGTAATAATATAGTGGTGGATCTCGTAAAAGATACAAGTTCACATCAGCAGATAAAGAACATACTTTGGAGGTATAATTTCTTAAGGGAGTTTTCTCGGAGAGTTGAGGTTGTAGTGAGTAGTATTTAAAAACAAGAAAACGTGTTAGATAACTTTTCTAAATACTTGACTCAGTAGAAACATGATTATAATGTGAGGTATAGAAGACTAAAATTCATAGGCAGATGGATCTTTTCCAAGTGGGAGTTTATTGGAGTTGGTGTCCTAGGACTAACTATTTTTACTTTGATTACATGTGTATTAAATTTATTGAAATTTATTTAACATATTATTACAATTTTTTCATTTATATTCATGAATATAATGTAAAAATGTCCTGGATTATACATCTCATTGATACAGTCAGAGCACTTACCGGCTATGATGACAACCTTTGAACGGTTATGATAGTATTATTAATTATTGTTCTATGGTTGGATAACGTACTATGATGGGACATATAGTACATATGATTTCAATTGTTAGTAGTCAGCGGTGGTCGAGTCTTATTCTCAATAATTTAATACTTTATAATCTCTAATATGGGAGATTATGAGAATAGAAATTCCAGTGTGAATTCAGCATGATTTAGTGTTCTTAGATATTCTTAACAATGAGAATGTGTAATGGTTATTAGACTTTAAGATTATCATTAATATATATAATAACTCACACACTCATATTTATTGATAAAAATATGATGAAATATGTTCATTATGAGGTAGGGTATGTTAGGTGCATCATGATTAAGATGTCATTAATAGATAATTTGAGGAAGGGTTTATTCTTTCCATATTTATGGAAGCTGGTATCTCAGCCACTTGACTGGAATAAAACGATCTCCCTAAATTCTATGGTCATGGTTTAATGAAATGTTTATTTCAAATATTAAAAGAAATACATATTGAGAATATAGTTTGGTGACAAATATGTGTTGGCTTATTGATGAGATATTACGACAAAAGGATTATATAATACAATGAGAATTCATTGGTGGTTGTCGTCATTGTCATATTAAGTTATTTATCCTGGATACCTTGAACCATTCCTATAAATTTATCACGGAATATACACAATCCTACCTATTTTCAATGATAAATAATCCTAGAGGGCCACACAATAATTGTTTCTAATAATCTAACTTAAATTATATTTTAATTTAATTAATTGAATAAATATTATTCTCAATATCGAGGGATAATTTTATTCACATATTATTAATCTCAAAAATTCATTGATGAATAAAATATTTAAATAAAATATTATTTGGGTTCCCAATAAGCGTAAGGGGAGTTTGAACGGACCAAGACCATGTACAGTGAAAAATATTAATTAACAAGTCAGAAAAATATATTTTTAATGCGCAAGTAGGCGCACAACACAAAATAATAATAATAATCATATGTGGAATGAGTTTTATTAAAGTTTTTAATATTATTTAAGGTATGACATGAAATTAAATAATATTTTAACCTAAACCCAATCTCTTTAAATATACGGTTAAGTCTATTTTACATTTTATCGATGCGTAATCCAAAAAAATAAAGAATCATTGTGTACAATGAATTCTGTATGAAACCATCATTCTCTCTCCATCTCAAGAATTAGAAAAAATAGTTATTACTTCAATATCGAAGGAAGTGTGATCATCCCGAATAATTCCTAAGAATTTCTTTTTCATGCTAGCTTGAGGAGGTCGATTGGAATTACTCAGAGATCAAGGGAGCACGTGTGGATCACTATTAGAGTGATTCTGTCCTTGGATCCTCTTAATCTAATGCGGGAATTCTGAAAGAGATTTTTCAAATGATCAACATTAACATTAAAGAAATATACTAATCTCAATTATTGATATCACCCAGATCCAAATAAATTGATTATAAATTTTACATGCAATATCCTCACTCATGGTTTCGATCATAGAAATATTAAAATAAATTTTAATATATCTCCCACTACCGCATGCTTATACTATGAATAAAACATACCTAGAGTTTCACTTAGGATTATATTTATGAAACATATTCTGAATTAGGAGGTTAAATCTCAAATAAATAAGCCAACATGTGCTTTATAAGACAATTTGATGAGGTACATTCATTTTACTCTTCTAGGAATGAATCTAATTTTGGAACTGAAAATTCTCATTTTAAGAACTTAATGAATATTTTACCATGATAAAAACTAAATATGAATTCTTTAAAAAGAAAACAAAGGCCTAATTTATTTTTATAAATTTTTAAGTGAAAAATAGGTATTAATAAATAATTTTCAACCAAAAAGTTAAGCTGTAATATTATGTTTCTTCTTTTGTTGAACATGCTATTAGAATTGAATGTTTTAAAAAAGAATTTGAATCCCTTAAATTTGATACTAGTGTTTATTAAAAAGGTTAAAATTATCTTAACTAAATGCATGGTAATAGTAAAATACAAAATGGTATGTTTGTATTAGAAAGAAAAGGTGAAATTCCAAACTTGTGAAAAAATTATTTTGTTCATAGTTCAATGAAAAAAATGTCTAGTGTTATTTATTTTAATTTTTTAGAACCTATAAATTTTTAAAATGGTTTTAGTTTAAATAAACCTTAATTTTTTGGTGTTAAAAATTATTTTATTTTCCGATATTTCTTAAAATTTTGTGTTATAATTTTTGAAAATCACAAGTAGGTTTGGATTCCCAAATCATTGGTTACTAACATTTTAAGACCCAAGATAATGTGGGTACCAAAAAAAATACCTATTTCATTTATTTTTTAGGGAAAAATATAAAATAGAATCAATAAGAAATGGTATATGGATATTTGATGAGGAAGGAATATGAGTGGACTGTTCTCAAACATTCATTATTTTTCCAAAATTGATGGAGGTTATGTGACATTCGGTGAAAATTCAAGGGGAAAATTATCAATGTTGGATCAGTTGTAAATCCAAGACCAATTATCATAAATAAATTTTTTATGTGGTTATATTTAATCCCCACTTAATAATTATTTACTAATATTATTATGAAGATCACTAAATAGATTTTTCAAAAAAATCATGTTTTGTTTTTAAAGATAAACTCATTAAATTTAATTCACCTTGAAATGATATTTTTATACTTTGGATCTTAATTATTTTTTAGAAAAAATATGACCTGTTTAAATGATGAAGCAAATTGATATTGGATTTGGTATCAAAGGCCTGGGAATTTTAATGTTTACTCTTTGAAAAAATTGTCTATGAAAATTTTAATTTTATATTTACTTCATCTAAAATAGAGAAAAGAGATACTAAGTGATGCACACCAAAAGTGGAATGAAACATAATCACAAGTTTAAATAAATTAAATATTATTCTATATCTAATAAGTTGGAACATAATTGTATGTATTTTTTTTCTGTCTTGAATAGAAATCCGAAGAGGAAAATATTTTGTTTATTTATTAGTTGATGATTTTAATAGATTTACATGGGTTTTTTTAACATATTGAGATTTAAATTCATGTAAATTGTCTAGTTATTGATTTTTTTAATTTGTATTATCCTTTTTGGAGTAGATAAATGTATTTAGGAAGTCTTTTAGGATTTAAAAAAATTATGGAAGCATAAATTATTATTTTTGGAAACTTCTTTCCAAAACAAGTCATACCACACTACAACACTCAAGACCACATTACCATGGATGTTGATGCTCTATGGATTTAGTGTTTGTAGCGTTCTATTTGGAGGTATATCTAGTAAGGGGTACACTATGGTGTCTTATACCATTCCATAGAGTCTATTCCATCCCTATTATAGAAAAAATAAATTTTCAAGCTTTGGGAGTTATCTTTTTTTAGTGGTCTTTTTTGGGGATTAATTAGGGATTCTCTATTTCAGTTTATTAGAGTATTTAATGAGTGGTTTCCCAATGGGAATAAGACCCATAAAATACCTAGTTATCCCCTTCACTTAGATTTGTTCTAAAGCTCTAATGGACTATAATAGAGCTAACTCCATTCCTTAGTGCTTGTGCTACGCCACAAAATTCCATGTTCCAATGCGATTCCATGTCATAATCTACCTATTTTCACCACAGGGTTCATGTTCCAATGCTACCTAAAATATAGTATTCCCTTATTCACAATATAGGTACTATGCATGTCTCAACCATAAGTCCCATGTTGTGGTGTACTCTTCCCAGGAACCATTGCATCTTAGTGTTCCACTGAACTCCTTGTGGGTTATTTATAAATATTAGTGCCTTTCCTAGACCATGGTTCCTCTAAAATTTCTAGAGAGATACCATGTTTCTCCTTGAAAAACAATCATCAGGTTCTTGAGATATTATTTTCAATATATGTGGTTTAAAAATCTACTCATATTATCAAAAACATTTTATGATTATATATTTTTTGTTAATTTTGAAATAAATTTATAAATATTAATTTTGATATTGATAAGTGGACTTGAAATGGAATGCCGTGTGATAAAAATTTCATGATGGAGATTCATTTCAAAAAAAGTTTTCTTGGCTTGAAAGTGCAACTATGGATGAGTTTTTGATGAAATTAAAATTCCTGATGTATTTACGATCTAAAATGTAAATTTTCATTGAATTTATAATAAAAACCATTTGATGTTGGTTTTTTAAAGAATGTCATGGATTTTGATGAAAAAAAATTTGATGTTGGTTTTTGAAAAGTATGGAAATAATTTTAATGAAAACCATTTGATATTGGTTTTTTAAAGAATGTCATGAGTTTGTCAGAACACAATTGAGGATGGTTTCTGAAACGAAAGGCATGTTTTGAAACAAAAAATTAGGGCTGAATAAAATGATGATTGAAATGGTTTTTGAAGTAAAGATAGTCCCTTATATATTGTTTTATTTTCCATGAAACACATGGGATATTGGGTAGTAGATTGGGAAGAACAAAATCTATGAATTTAATTTATCTAAATAGAAATGTATTTACAATGACAACACATCTAAACTATTTGAGGTTAGGGACACTAATCTTTTGGGTTCTTATCATTTTCATCCTTTGGGATATTCCTTGTACACATTGGAATCCATAATTCACCATGAAGTGTTATAATACTTGAATATCATAAACCTTTCATCTCTTTACCATGGTGCTATAATTGAAAATGGATTTGAATGATTATGATATAAGTGATTTAATCATGTATGTATTTATGGAAATTATTATTCATGCTCATTTTTTATAAATGGTTTATTCATTAATATTTGATAAAGATGATTGATTATGTCTGATTTGATAGAGAAGCTATTGTACATTTTTTCTTATAGAAATTGAAAATGATTCTTCAAGAATGTATTAATATCAACTGTGAAAATTTTTCCATGACATGTTTTCTTTACATTTATAATTAATGTTTTATCTAATATGGAATTCTTATTAAATGATTTGTGAAATCCTAATGAGATTATATCTCACACTCTACATTTTCCTTCATTCATTTGTAGATTTCCTTATTCCATATATAGGTAAAGGAAATGAAATTCAATAAGGAGGTGGGTATAGGTAACTTGAAAAACCTTCAAGAGCCGGAATATCATGATGGTGTTATGATCCACCAGTTGTTCAGGTTTTTTATCATCTTTGAGACTTATATCAAGGTGTTGTGTACCATTATCTACCGTGGATTGTTAGTCATACTAACCGTTATTGTTTGATTCTTTACTTTTTTTTGTAAATATTATGGTGAAATAATTCCCTCCTTACTCTTATTGATTTTATAGTTCTTTTAACCAACCTATGGGGATCGAGAATGCCCATTGTTCCATGTAGAGATCGACAAGTGTAGAGTTTAGGTAGGTTATCTGGGTCAGTTCATGAAAAATTGGTAACAAGGGTGGTTGTGCCTCCTCTTTTATGCTAGTATTCATTTTAGGATGGGATTTTTGGGACTTAAGTGGTATGTTACGACTGATTTCTTGACCATTTATCATCATAATGAGCCTTAAGATACCATGGGTTATTTGGTAAAGTGTATTTGAGGAAAATTGATATTTCAATTCTATAATTTTTTTGAGATTTGATTTGAATTTGTATAACCCTATTGATTCACTCTTGATAAAGATGACATTCTCATGTATCCTGACCAATGTTTTCCTAAATGTTGTGTAATACCATTCCCAAAAAAATACATTTGAATAAGCCTCAAGAAAAGTATATAAATGAACCACAACAAGAGAACTCTCAATTTTATCAAAACCTTGTATAATTTGTTGTGTGTTGAATCGAATCCCTAGGATATGTATCAATAACTATTATATTATATCTTGTAGAGGTTTTAGAAAAAAGGATTAGTAACAATGATTATTCCTAGATTTTTATTCATCTAAAATATAGATTCCCATACTTTACATACATTGATATTACTTAAAAATTGAAGAATATTCATTTCTAAACATAAAAAAGCCACGACAGGACTATACAGGTATAATGTCCTTCGAAACTGGGAAATATAAAAAACTGGTTTATAATACATCTATATTATCTCCTGCTTCTTCTTTCTGAACTAGACCGTGTTTTAACATATCTTACTCAATACCCTTCTTGATGACCTGAGTAAAATAAACATAAAAATGGGTGAGTTTAGATTATCAGTATGGGTAAAGAAGGTGATATCAATCATATCATAATCAAAACACATAAGAACATAACATTTGAAAATATTATCCAGCATATGAATGATCATGATATTATTACATGGGATGAATCCTAAAACTTCATAAAAATCAAAGAAAATAATCCCAAAAATCATAACATAAGACATGATTTTTTTTCATACACATAAGCATAAAAAACATTTCATATTAGTCAAATCTTATTTCCAAGACCATCATAGCAGACAAATTCCATTACTAAACTGAGTTCACTCCTCGTTTCAGCCCTATACTAGTGAACATAGATCATTTACCATTCCAAAAATGTCTATCTAATATGATATAAATCTTCACCCAAAGTATTAGAGGGAGATATAGGTCCCACACATCTCATAATTAAATCATTATTATGTGTTACATAATAACATAAATCATTCATCACAACCTAAGGATTAAAATATGTTTCTTTAAACATTATACCACCATAATATAATCATGGTAAAAAAATGGATTTCATAAATATGATTCCATCATAAAAAAATTAATCCATAGGAACAATAATGGTATTATACTTGAAACATAACCCTATTAAAGAATTCCATATTTTATGGAAAATTATTTTGATAAAACGCTTGAAATTAATTTTTGAGGACAATATCCTTTCTTCTTCAAAAAAGTTTTCTTTTCTAAAAATTCCCTGAGATTTTAAAAGAAAAAAATTTATTTGAGAATAAACTCAAAATACTATTGTATAATATTAGTGGAAATAATGTGTTTTGAAAACCAAAAAATATGTTCATTCTGTATAAGTTAAAAAAACATTATCCTAATACTTTTTCCAAAAAAGTCAAAAAGTACCTCATATCAAAAATGAAAAAGGTTTGTTTCATACCATTTAATAAAAATTCACATATGGGTAAAATTGTCTATAATATTTTTTGAATAATAGAAAGAATATTTTGAAATAGATAAATAGAAAACATGGACAAGGATGATAAATATACCCCGGTAAATACTTACATATAAACAATCTCGAATAATAATGAGATTGAGAAATCATCCATTACCTTAGGTCTGATTTCCTTTGTATGTATCCAAACCTCAAGTATAATGATTTAAATAACGTCATTGACATATTTTATAATCATATTCATTTTTATTATATCATATATGATCATATTATCATCTGTTTGGCAGTAATATTATTACTCTTTCTTATGGTGTTAACTTCTTTATTTTCGTACGCATGTTTTGTCGGATAAGTTCTTATTCCTATTATTAGGTTATAGTTATAATATTTATAAAAGGATATTAGTATAATATATATCATATTTTTTAATTAAATTAATTTATATGATAATGATTTAATTAAGATCATGTAGAATGAATCACATCACATTGTAGAGACAGAAGGTCGTATGTATACACGAGCAAATATATCATTCCCATAATTGTGGAATGGTATTCAAGTGGATGGTGTATAATATTTCAAAATCAATATCATGTTATAATAATCATATATTTTTATTATTTCTATCATTATAACCATCCATGTAATTCATTGGTGAAAAACATATTACACCATAGCGTGGAGACGATATGCCGTGTGTATACACACATGATGATTTAGATTTTCATAGGATGGATAGATGGTGGAATATGGTTGTTTCCCAATCATAATAATATCTCAGTACATAAGTGATATTGGAGTTATGACTTTATAATCAAACAACTCAAGAAGATTAAGTAGAAGAAAAAATAAATTTGAATGAATCGGTAGAGGAGATTACCTCTTCTTCGATGTGCTTCCTCAAAATCTCGAATTTAAGGACTATAGTTAGTCTATGAAGAAAACATGAAACTCTATAATGATACTAGAAAATTTTAGAACGTAAAAATTCAGGGGATATCTGATCTTGAAGGCTAAATTAGTTGTGAAGAAATGAGAGAGGAGGTTTCCTTTTATAATTGAGGCGAGGGACACTTTTTGAAACTCTAAAAAAATATGAATTTATAATAGAATAAAAACTCATTAAAAATAATCCAAAATGTACCAATTTCAAATATGTGGTAACAAAGGGTTGTAATATCATTTACTAATAAATTTTAGACAAGTTTTTCTATGAATTTAAACCTTATGATTTTTATTAACACTTAGTTATTCTATTTAATGTTTAACCATAGTAACAAATATTTCAGTATTAAATGGGTAAAATATTTACTCTTTTGATGTCAATTAGACAAAAAATAAATCCCCTAGATCATTTTTGACTATATAATAATTATTATATATTTTTTTAAAAAAATTTCTTATTTTTTAAATAATTTAATAAAACATTATTTTGAAAAACAATCTATAATATCAATTTTGACACTATTCAGTTCATTGATTTTTAACAATATTAAGATAAAAAATTAAATTTGAACCAATTATTTTATTTGGGGTATTTTAATGGTTATTATAACTTTAATAACAATTATTTTATTAATGTATCATCAATTAAATAATTTCTGTATCATTAAAGTATACGTATTTAAGTTAATTATTTATTTTCTAAAAATTAAAAATAAATTATCATGAAAAAGAAAAAATATTTATCTTTCAAATGAGTATTTATAATATAATTTATATTATGTATAAAATTATATTAAAAATGATATAGTTATTAAAATTTGAGTAAGGCATATTTAACTTTTCTTTAAATAAAATAAATTAAATGTCCTAATCTCATCCTAGTGGCTTCCAAAGGACACAATTTAGACCCGAGGACGAGTTAGGTCAAAAAATACTAATAAAATGATATTAGGGAAATTGTTAGGGTAATTCCATAATATTATTTTTACCCTTAATTACGAGATTTACCCTTTTACCATATTAATAAAAATTATTGAAGTTGCTAATCATAATGCCTTAAAATAAAAGTACTCTTTTTAAATAATTTGGAATTAATGATTAAAAATATAGTATCTATTTTTCAAAATTAAAATCATATTATTTTTAGTAATTAAATTAAAATTAATCCCTTTTTCGGAAAGTGAGAATGAGTTTTAAAAGTTAAAACATTGCAAAAGATTGAAATGTTTTTACATCTGAATTAAAATGTAAAAGTAATGCTAATGACATAAATTATATTTAATAATAAAAATATCTTCCTTTTATAATATAAAACCATTCAATAATATAATTTACTCATATAAATTATTTTAATGAAAAAAGTTGTTTTCAATTAAAATTTTGTGTATTTTAACTATTCATTAAAACTTCAATGTTATCATACAAATATAAACAATTCAACCGAATTAGATTTTTATGTTCTTCTTCTAATGCAAATGTTTTTGTTGTCATATAAAAATTATTAAGGTTTCAAAATCTTAATTTGATAGGGGTTCTCCATTAAAAGGCAGAAAATTACCCTTTTGAAAAATATTGGTTTTTATACATCATATAGGGTTTATTCATTCCCTTTTATGAAAATATACTTTGGATGAATATTAAAAATATCTTATTAAGTAGATAACACATATATTTCATTAATTTCATTTATTAATAGTAATTCACTAAATTTATTAATATAAAAATACAAAAGTATAATTGATTAATCTTTTTTTTCATAAATAATTTGTAGACAATGAATTCAACATACATTTTTATAAGTTAGTTATATTTATTCTTGATAACCTTATAGCTAGGTTAAAATGGTAATTTTATACTGAGGGCATCTCCTGGTTCGTTTAAACTCATAGTTACATGAAATGAAAGCTATTGAAGAATAAAAATTATTTAAAATATTTCATAAAAACATTTGAGTGTTACGTTCTACCCCCATTAAATTGAAGTTTACCATCGAAATTAATTATTTGGAAACAAATAGATGAGGATACTTATTCCAAATTATATCCTCAAGTTTCCACATAGCTTCCTCAGATTTGAGGTTCCACCATAAAACTTTAACAAAGTGAGTGGTCTTGTTTTATAGAAAATTTTCACTACAATCCAAAATACCTATATATTGTTCTTCATAAGAAAGATCTTTCTCAAGTAGTTATAATTCAAAGTTTATTACATGTTAAAGATCAGGTATGTACTCTCTTAGGATAGATACATGGGGCACATCATAAACTTGAGAGATATTAGGTGGAAGCACCAATCAGTAAGCTATCTTATCTAGGGATCAACTTTCCATTATTTCTAAATCACATAATTCTCTTCTAAGAAGATATTCATAGAAACAGCTTGTCAGAAAATTCAAACTCTAGGTCTTTTATTGGGTTGTTAGCATAACCTTTTTGTCAACTTTGAGATGCTATTATGTGTTATTTAATATATCTGACATTTTCTTCCATTTCATCAACAATATTAGGCCATAATAGATTTCTTTCCCTAACTTCATCCCAGTAAGTTGGAGTTCTACACTTCATTCCATATAGGGATTCATAAAGAGCCATATTAATATTGGAGTGAAAGATATTGTTGTAATAAAATTCCACCAAAGGTAGGTGTTGATCCCAACTGACCTTTAAATACATATAGTAAGCTCTCACCATCTCTTCTAGTGTTTGAATTGTCCCCTCAGATTGACTGTCTACCTGAGGATGATAAGTAGTGCTGAAACTTAACCCTATATCTAGAGATTACTGAAGACTTCACTAGAAATTTGAGGTAAAACTTGGATGCCAATCTGATATATTGGAAAGTGGTACACCATGAAATCTTACAACTTCATTTACAAATATCCTGTAAATATGATCAAGAGAGAAATCCTATATAATAGAAATGTAGTGTCCTGACTTCGCAAGATGATCAACAATATCCCATATAGCATTATGTTCTTTATATGTTTTGAGAATCCTAATGACAAAGTCAATAGTGATGCTTTCTCATTTCCATTCTGGTATGGGTGATGCCTGTAACAACCCCTTAGACTTCTGTCTCTTAGCCTTAACTTGCTGAAAAAACAAGCACTGAAATACATATTTGGAAACATCAATCTTCATGATATCCTACCAAAAATACTCTTTCATGTCCCAATACATATTTGTTCTTCTAGAATTAATAGAGAATAATGAACTATGGTCCTCATCCAATAGATCCTTCTTTAATTATGGTTTTGGAGGAGTAAAAACCCAATTCCTGAACCTTATTATTCCATCAAAATCAGAGTTGAATTTAGGAACATTTATTACCTTATTTTATAGCTCTAAATATTCCTTCTACAGCAACTTAATCTTCACTTGTATAAAAGGTTTAAAATTTATTTGAGAAAGATAATATTTCTCCCCTTCCTATAAAATTTCAAGACCTATCATTTTCAAATCCATAAATATTGGATCTTTTTTATCATCATCATCGATAGGCTAGCATGGTTCTTTTGACTCAAATCATCTTCCACCATGTTTTCTTTCTCAGGGTGGTAATTTATTGAGTAGTCGTAATATTTTATCAACTCCAACTATCTTCTTTGAAACATATTCAGGTACTTTGTGTGGAAATATACTTGACAATTTTATGATATGTATAAATATCACACCATTCACCATAAATATAATTCCTCTCTATCTTTAGTAAAAACATTACCACAACTAAATCCAAATCACGAGTTGGTTAATTTTTCTCATTATTTTTCAATTTTTATGAGGAATAAGATATCACCGTATCATTTTTCATGTGAACACTACCCAAATCCTTCTTGGATGAATCAATGTAGATTACAAAACTTTATCCACTACAAGGAAGTGTGAGAACATGTGCACTATGTAATATTCTTTTTAGATCTTTGAAATTATCTTCACAATCCTCAGTTTTCATGAACTTAACTCCTTTCCAAGTCATCTTGGTGAGTGGATAAGATAATCATGAAAAACCATTCAAAAAATGCGATGATATCCAGTCAGAACAAGAAAACTTTAGCTATCAATTTTCATTGTTAGACTCATCCAAATTTTAGTAACTTCTGTTTTGCTGGGTCCATAGATATCCCCTATTTTGAGATTATGTGACCCAAAAATTAAAATTTCTGAAGCCAAAATGCACACTTGGTAATTTTTTAATAAAGTTTATCCTTTCTGAGGGTCTTCAGTACAATTCTAAATTGATATTCATGCTATTAAATGCTCCTTGAATAGAAAAGAATATTATCTATAAAGACTACCAAAAACTGATCAAGATATTCTATAAATACGATATTAATTAGATCTATGAAGATAGCGGGAGAATTAGTACGACCAAAAGGCATCAATATAATTTCATACTGTCTATACCTTTGTATGGATTGCCATATTTGGTATATCCTCTTTATTAACCAATAATAGATGTTATAATGAATGTAGGTCAATCTTGGAAAAGTATTTATCTCTACATAGTTGTTAAAAAAATTCATCAATGTGAGTAAGAGGATATTTTTTCCTGACAGTGATCTTGTTAAGTTATCGATAATCAATGAAGAGTCTCATTGATCCATATCTCTTCTTTACAAATAGAATAGGTGCACCCCAATGTGATACACTAGGGTGTAGGAATAACTTATCAAGATTTTCTTTGAGTTTCTTCTTCAATTCCGTCAACTCAATTAAAATTATTCTATAAGTTTTCATTGAAATAGGCATAGCACCTTGTATGAATTCGATTGAAAATCAACGTCACTATTCAATGGAAGACCTGACAATTCTTCTATAAATACATCATAAAACTTTTTTACAATGGGTTTATTCTTAATTGTGAGATTCTCTCTAACCATTTTAGATATATTACCCTTATTTAAGGGAATCAAGAACAACAATATGGATGAAATTTCAACTATAAAGTAACATTCATCCCGGTATCCATAGATGAAAATGTAATGATTCAGAATATGAAATGTGACTTCACTTCCTTGGAAATTGATATTAGATTCATCTAGATAAAAAAATACATTCCACTAATCATATCAAATTCCACTATAGGAAGGATAAAAAAAAATTTAGGAAGCACTTTCCCACAAACCTCAACCAGAGAAGAATTATAAACCATTGAAGTGATTCTGGTGCCATTAGGGGTTGTCATAGCTAACCAAACATCTAATTATTAAGGTAATATGAATATAACCCTATATAATTATTCATAAATAAAATAGTGGGTGGATATATAATCAAATAAAACATTTTTTACTTTAGAGTGGATGGTAAGTGTACCTTTCAACAATTGATTATCATACTTCACATCTCCAATAGTGATCGCATGGGAATTTCCTTTGTATTTGGACTTTAGTTTTAATTGACATTGATCATCATCTATAACCCTTGGATTATGACATTGATTGGCATAATTACTTATTTCCATTCACTTGTAACATTGAAGTGTAGGAGGTGCATTCTGTGTAGACTTTTCTCTATCCGCATCATTAGAGATATTTTTACCATCACTTTTGCATTCAACTTCCTAATGGCCTTCTTTTACAAACATACAACATTTTATAGTACCTTTAAGATAATTTTCTGCATATTTATTTCAAAACTTTTAGAATAATAGAAAACTCATCTTCTTTTCATTTTGGTCTTTAGATTTTACCTTGAATTCAAATTTTCTCTTCTTATCAAACAAATAAGACTAATGGGTTACTCCAATGTCTATCTCAACATTGAGAGAACATCAAATGATCTCCTCATAGTTATTGAAGTCCCTTATGGATAATTCCATTTTAAATAATTGGTTTTAATCCACTAAATAATTGATCAATTTTACTATTAGGTTGGATAATAATTATAAAAGCGTACCTTGAAAGTATTTTCAAATTTCCTACGTAGTTACCAAGGGATTCATCAGCATTTATCTTAATTTCTAGGAAATACTTATCCAACATTGTTAAAAGATTACTTGGAATATACTTATTAAAAAATAAGTTCTTTAACTCATCCCATTCAAGGGATTCAATTTCATCTCATTACCTTAAATTATTTATTAGGTCCCACCATTGATTATCCTAACCTTGCAAACGATAGACTTCTATGATGAAATTATCATGTTTTGAACATTGGACAACTGAAAATATATTTTTAGTGGTACTAATCCATTGTTTAGCCACTAATTGATCAGAAGACCCACTGAAAGAAGGTGGACACTCTCGCATGAAGGACTCAACAGAATGTTGTTCTATCCTTTTCTCATTTGGAAGTACTGCATGATTAATAGCTTGAGAATGTTTTTTAAACATTGCTATAAGATTTTTTATTTTATCTCCCAAAACATTTGGTTTCTTAGGAGGATAATCATTTCATTTCCCATGAAATTCAGCATTAATGAAGTTCCTCAATGTTTCTTTAATTGACTAAAACCAAGAATCATAGTGTAAGAAACAATAATCATAATGGGAAAATTGCATAATAAAGATTAAAATTTCAATTTATGAAACGTTAGTTTTTTTCCTAGATTATTCATGAGAATTTCAAAAACACTAGGATTATACCGCATACTTTGACATCTCCTTTGGGTTCTTACTAAGGTTTTCTTATACTAGTTTTAAAAGGTTAACTATACCTTTCATCTGATAGCAACTATAATGACCCATAATTTACATACATTGATATTAATTAAAAATTGAGTAACCGTGATTACAAAACATAACAATATCACAACAGGACCCTGTAGGTATATTGTCTTTTGAAACTAGGAAACACAAAAAACTGGTTCATAAGACATTTGTATTATCTCTTTCTTATTTCTTCATAACTAGACCCATTTTTGACATATCTTTCTCAATATCCTTCTTCACGATCTGGGGTAAAGAAACATAAAAATGGGTGATCTAAAATTATTTGTAAGGGTAAATTGGGAGATATTAATCATATCATAATCATAACACTTAAGAATATAACATTGGAAAATATTATCATGTATATGAAATATCATGATATCATGCCATGGGTTAAATCCTAAAAGTTATTAAGAATCAATGAACATAATCCCAAAATTCATAACATAAGACATGAAATTTTGTGGCATACACATAATCATAGAAAATAATTTCATATTATTCAAGTCTCATTTCCAAGACCATCATTGTAGACAAATTCCATTACTGAACTGAGTTCACTCCTCGTTCTAGCCCTATACTATTAAACTGAGATCATTTCCAATTCCATCCATGTCTATATCATGAGATATAAATCATTACACAATGAATTTGAGGGAGATTTATTTCCCACCAATCTTATAATGAAATAATTCTTATGTGTTCTACAATAACATAAATCATTCATCATAAACCCAGGAATAAAATGGGTTTCATTGAACATCATTCCACTATAAGATAATCCATGCAATATAAATGGATTTCATTAATATAATTCCATAAAAAACACAATAAAAATATAGGAATAATAGAATATTATACTTGAAACATAACCCTATTAAATATTTCCACCACAGATGGAAAATAATTTGATAGAACACTAGAAATTAATTCTTTAGAAAAATATCTTTTCCTCTTCAATAACATTTTCTATTCTAAAAATGACAAATAATTTTAAAAGAAAAGAATTTATTTTAAACTAAACTCAAAATATTTTAGAGTGTGATTCTTGGAAATAAGGACTTAGGTAAATGTAAAAATCCAACCATTCTGTATAAGTTTAAAAAACATTCTCCTTGTACTTTTTGGAAAAGTAAAAAATTATCTCATATCACAAATCACAAAAAAAATCATTTCATAACGTTAAATAAAAATTCAACAATCAGAAAAAATGGAGTCGAAAAAATTGTATAAGGATAGAAATAATATTTTTAAAAACATAATTAGTAAATATGGGCATTGATGATATATATACCCTAGTAAATACTTATGTATAAACAATCATGAATAATAATGAGATTGAGAAATTATCAATTACCTTACGTCCAATTTCCTTTTTATGTATTCAAAGATACTATATAATGATTTAAATGATTTAATCGACTTATTTCCGAATCATAGTCATTTTTATGATATCACATGTGAACATATTATCATCCGTTTGTTAGTAACATTATTATACATCCATCGAGTGCTACCTTCTTTATTTTCTTATGCATATTTTGTCCGATAAGTTCTTATTCCTATTCTTATGTTATTGTTTAGCTTTTTCAAAATTATACTTGGATAATATATATATAATTTATTCATTCATTTCATTTATATAATCATTCTTAAATAAAAATCATGGAGAATGAATCACATCACATCCTCGAGATGGTAGGTCGTACGTACGCACGAGAAGCGATATCATTACCATAATCATTGAATGGTATTGAATTGGATGGTTCATAATATTTTATAATAAATATAATGTTATAATAATAATATATAGTTATTATTTCCATAATCTTACCCATCCAAGTATGGTGGTGGCGAAAAACAGATTATAACATGACGTAGAGACAGTATGTCACACGTACACACGTGTAGTGATTTCATTTATCGTAGGATGGATTGAAGGTGGAATATGGTTGTTTCATAATAATAATAGTAGAATATCAGTATATATGTGATACTATAGTTATTACTTTGTAATGAAACAA
This sequence comes from Viscum album, assembly GCA_963277665.1. Lineage (NCBI taxonomy): Eukaryota > Viridiplantae > Streptophyta > Magnoliopsida > Santalales > Viscaceae > Viscum > Viscum album. The sequence continues at coordinate 831,572,855 of OY728120.1, forward strand.
TCTAAGAAGTCGAAGTAGAAGAATAAATACCTTTGAAATAATTAGAAGAGGAGATTACCTCTTCTTCAATGTACTCCCTCAAAATATCCACTTAAAGAACTAGAGTTGGTATTTGAAGAATAAAAGGACATATATAATGTTACTATAAATGTTAAAAATTTTAAAGGGAGGGATTTATACAAGATTTAAGGCTCAATGAGTTTTGAATAAATGAAGGAGGAGGTTCCCTTTAATAATTGAGGTCACGAGGACTTCAAAAACACCAAAAAATATTAATTTATAATAAAGTCAAACCCCATAAAAAAAATATCCCAATTTATAAAATGAGATTATATGGGGAATTAATAAAATCATAAGATTAATTTTAGACAATTTTTTCTATCAATTTAGACATTATCATTTTAATTAACACTTTGTTATTCTATTCAATTTTTAAACTGGGTAACAAATATTTCAAATTTAAAAGGGTGAAATATTTACTTATTTAAATAAAATAAGAACATAAATAAATATATTAGAACATTTAGACCATATCATAATTATTATATATTTTAAATTTCTTTCTATTATTTTTATATAATATAATAAAACATTTTTTTGATAAACTATCCAATCAATAGTGTCAATTTTGACACTATTCAATTCATTGATTTTTAAAAATATGAAGATTACTAGTAAAATTTGTAAATATTATTCTATTATATTTATAAGACTAAATTTCATTTATAAAATTCATTTGAAATATTAATTTTCCCAAATTATATTTATTTTAATATATTTAATAATATTTATTTCATATTTCCCTTAATAAGATAATTAATATAATAGTTTTGTTAAATTATTTAATATTATTATTTAATGAATAATTTATTTAAATAAGAAAGTATTAAAAATATACATACTATATATTTCATAATAATACTTATAATTGAATATATTTTCTGTAGAATCCATCATTAAAAATTTTATACTTATTAAAACCTGAATGTGACAAGTTTATCATCACTTTAAATAAAATAATATAAGTGTCATAATATCTTCTATATGGATCCCAATGGTCTATACCTGGGCCCTTGGATGGATATGTTAGAGATATACTCTACTAATAATATTTTTTAAAGTTTGTGGGTATTTTAATGGTTATCATCACTTTAATAATTAATATTTTATTTATTTATTATCAATTACATAATTTATGCATCATTAAATTATAAGTCTTTAAGGTAATTATTTATTTACTAAAAGGTAAAAATAAATTATCATGCTAAATAAAAAAAATTATCTTTCAAAAAATTATTTATAATCGAGTTTACCATAAGTATAACATTGTATTAAAAATTAAATAGTTATTAAAATTTGAGTAAGACTTGTTAATCTTTTCTGTAAATAAAAAAATTAAATGCTGTAATATCAACCATGTGGCTTCCAAAGGAAACCATTTAGACCCATGTAAGATTTATGTAAAAAAATAATCCAATTATATTAGGAAAAGAGTTAGGGTAATTTAATAATATTATTTTTACCCTTAATTACCTAATTTTCCCTTTTACCGTGCTAATAAAAATTAACGAAATTACTATTCATAATGCCCATAAATAAAAGTAATATATTTAGATAATTTGGACTTACTTATTAAAACTGTGGAATAAATTTTATAAAATTCAATGAATATAAGTTTTAGTAATTAATTTAAATATAATCCTATTGTCGGAAAGAGAGAATGAGTTTTAAAAGTTAAAACATTGCAAAATATTGGAATGTTTTAACATATGAATTCAATGTAAAATTAATTATATTGACAGAAAATATATTTAAAAATAAAAATATATTCAAATTATTCTTTAAAACTATTTCATAATATAATTTATTCATATAAATTATATTGGTTAAAAAAATTGTTTTCAATTAAAATTTATTGTATTTATTCTATTCATCAAAACATAAAAGTTATCATAAAAATATGAAAAATTCATCCAAAGTAAATTTTTATATCCTGCTTTCAAATAACATATTTATGTCTTCATATTAAAATCACCAATGTGTTAAAATATTAATTTAAAATTGGTTCACCATTTAAAGGTAAAAAATTACCCGTTTAAAAAATATATGTTTTTATACATCGAATAGGGTTTATTTATACCCTATTACAAAAATATATATTGGATGAATATAAAAAATATTTTATTAAGTAGATAAAATATATATTTCATTAATTTAATTTACTAATAGTAATTCGTGCAATTTATTATTTCAAAAGTAAAAATATATAATTGATTTATATTTTTTTCATAAATAATTGGTATCCAATGAATTCACCATATATTTTAATAAGTTAGTTATATTTATTCTCGCTAAACTAATAGCTAGGTTATATTGGACATTTTATATTAAGGGTATCTCATGGTTCATTTAAACTCATGGTTGCGTTCAATTCCTGATATTTAAAAATAAAAATTATTTAATGTATTTTATTAAGACATCCGGGTGTTACATCAAAACAACATATTTCCATAGAATCGATGATCCCTTGGCGGAATAGGACTGTTTGAAGAAATTTGGGTATCTATTTATGTTATTAGAGACTTCTGATTATGTTATGGTGAAATTTTTTCTTTCAATCTTGAAGGACCTTGAAGAAGTTGGTGGGACTTAATTGTTGAGATAAGGAAGAATATGGGATTACAGTGGAAATAATTTTGGGATATTTTCATAGTGAAGTTATATATGGCTTCGATAGTGTTCAATAAATTAATGGAGTTTCTAAAACATGATCAAGGAAACCAAAATATGATTCAGCATGATAATATATTTACTAAGATTCTTTACTTATCAATTAAGGTGGCATCAAATTAGAAGATGAAACCCTAGAAATTTGAGATGGGTCTTTGACTAGATATTCAATCCTAGGTTTTTATACACAGAGTCACATCATATTATAAGGTTCTCGATAGATCTCTAATGGAGGATCTTGAAATAGCTTAGAATTTATGGATGATGGGATTTTTTCTAACTATTAGTGGTAGTTTGAGTAATCCCTTTAAAGGGAAGAGAATGTGGGATCAGTCTCATGGTAGAAATTGTCAAGGTGGATGTCAATATCATACCTCCAATAAATCATTTACATTTTCTATTAAAGGTAATATTGCCTACTATTAGTGTGTTAATTTTGGGAACATGAATCATGATTTCTCCAAGGAGCCAAATAATTACATCTCTTGTGGATTCTAGGAAAAATTAATTCAGTTTTGTCATTTTTTTGATCCACATAGAAATGAGATATTTTATATAATGAGAGGAACTGTGGAAATGTCATATGATTCAAGAAAAAATGGGGTCTAGCCACACTCATTAAGAATGATGATTGTTAATATAGTTAATGAATTTCAAGTGGAAGCTGTTTTTGGTCTTGAGACAATGAGAGGTACACTAATTGTAGCTTCATGTTTAAAAACTTCTTTATTTGATAATGTTTCCACTTATGCCTTCATATCTATATGTGTCATGGAATTGTTAAATATTCCTATAGAGATTATTCCTTTTGTTATGGAGACTTCTAAACCTCTCGTAATGAATAAAGATAAGTGTATACAATTCCCCTCTGGTGATTTAACTTAATAAAAATTCAATTTTTATGGGACTTTTTGGCCATGTGTATTAAAACAATGGATGGAATTCTTAGGTTGGATTAGTTTATTTCCTATAAATCTTGTATCAATTGTTATCATCAATGCACTTCCTTTTCTAGCACTGATTAAGTGAGTCATATTCTTCCAGGAAAATGGGACCTGATACTGAGTCAATATGGAACTCTTCTTCAGGAGATGGTTAAGATGATGTATGTGTTTACCTTTGAATATGAGAATGAACCTTTCGATGGTGGAGTCCCTCCAATATTCATATATTTCACCAACTATTTTAGATCAGAATTTTTTGGTTTTCCACCAGTGGGAAAGGTATACTTTTCGATAAACTAGAAACTAAATACGCAACCTATCTTCATTACCTCTTTTCATATGGAAGTATTGGAACTAAAGGATTTGAAAACTAAGTTAGATGATCTGTTTTCCAAAGGATTTATCTGATCCAATGTTTCATCTTGGATAACACTCGTAAGTTTTTCTAATAAATATTTTGGGTCCCCTTACATTTGTTTCAATTATCAAAAGCTCAATCAGGTCAAATTGAAATATAAGTATCTATTGCCTCAAATTGGTGATTTTTTTCCAGTTGAAAGGGGAACAATGTTTCTAAAAGATTGATATTTTGTGTGGTTATCACCAGTTTATGGTTAAGTAGTATAAAATTCCCAAGTACACCTTCAGTTTTAGTTATGACCATTATGAGTAACTCTTTATGCCTTTTGGTCTAATAAATTCTCCTACAAAGTTCATGGAATTGATGAACATGATTTTCCATAAGTTCCTGGACACTTTTGGGGGGTTTTTTGGAAGATTACTTGGTTTAATCTGAGAACGAGGAGGACTATTTACATCATCTAAGAGTAATACTGGATATATTGAGAAGCTGAATAGTTTATGAAAAACTTTCCAAATGAAACTTCTGGATGGGGTATGTAAATTTATTCGGGAATGTGGTTTCCGAATGTGTTGTTTTAATTGATCATATGAAGATAAAAGAAATTATTACCAGATATGATCCACTAAATTTATATGATATTTATATATTCTTAGTATTTGAAGGATTTTATTATCATTCTATGAAGGATTTCTCTAATTTGGCTTCTCTAGTGAATTCTCTTACTCAGAAGTGAGTATGTTTTTAAGGGATTCATAATTTTATGTTTCGTTCAATGATTTAATGTTTAGATTGACTTAATTTCCATTTTTTAATCTTATGAAATCTATGTAGGGATTTGTGGTCTTCAATGAAGCATCAGTTTTAGGTTTAGGTTAAAATCTTATGTACGAAGTTCATGTGGTAGGATATTCTTCCCATCAATTTCATCCTCATTAAAATAACTATAAAATAATTATCTTGGACACATAGCCATGATTCATTCTATGAATAGTTTATGGAATTAACTTCTTGGAGAAAGGTTTTGTATATACTCCATTCATAAAATAGTTATTTATATATTCTCTATAAAAGATTTAAACATTTGGTAGAGATGGTGGGTGGAGTACCTAAAAAATATTTATTTTTACATTACCTACACTCTTGGTAAGGGGAATTTTATTGTATATTCTTTGAGTAGGAAAATTCTATCCCAAAAATTGAAAGAATCTTCTGAGAGGAAGTTAGAAATAATCTTTTTTCATATGAATATAAGAGCGAGTAGGATGAGATCAGGATTAAATTGGAGAGTGTTCATGTGGATTCCATGTAAGTAGAGTCTATTAGTTAGGAACAACAACTCAATAATGAATTCAAAAGCATTATGGATTCTATATTTGGTGGGGAGATGATCATTGAGTGGTATCTATCTTCAGAGGCTATCCTACGCTTCGATAAGGGATTCTTAATTCTTATACCTTTAATGAAAGTCCTGATGGGTAATTTCCAAAATTCCCATTCAGAAATACACTATGACACCATAATGATGTTTTTTGGTATGACTTGATGTTTCTAGTGGCTAGGTATGAAATGAGACATTTGTCATTTTTTTCCTACCGTTGTATGTTTCATCTGATTAAGGTTATGCTTTAGAAGCCTTTGAATTTTCTTTAGCCCCTTAAATTTCTAACTTGGAAGTTGGATGATAAATATTTGGGATTTTTTGATATATTCCCACATACACCTTGAGGTAATAATGAAATATGGGTGATGATTGAACAATTAACCAAATCAGCCCTATTTATTCCATTTATTTATACAACTAAAGGTGAGGACTTGGAAAATTTTCAGGTCTATAAAATAATAATATTTCATGGAGTTTCTTTTTGAAATAATTTCTAATAGTGTTCCATGATTCAATTCTCAATTTTGGAGGCACCTCTAAGAGGTGATGTGATCTCATGTTAAGTTGATCATGACATATAGTCCTCAAACAATGGTCAGAAAGGAAATTCATTTCATATTTTGGAGTAAATTTTATGAGCTTATGTCCTTGACTTTGTAAAATCTTGGAATAGCTATTTTGGACTGGTTGAGTTTGTATATAATTATAGATAACAGTTATCCATAAAGTTTTAACCCTTTGGGGATTTTTACTACTGATTGTTTAAATATCTTCTTTACAAGTATGAGATTGGTGAAGGTTCCCCATGTAAGACCATGTCTGGACTAAGAGATGATGAAAATGATTCAATTGATCCATTATAGAATGGAGACAACAAAGTACCGTTACAAATTCTATGTTGATCTTAATTGATGCCCATTGGAGTTTGGTATTTGTGATCTGGTGTTTATTAGAGTTTCACCATGGTTAATTCACTTATGGTTCAGGAAATATTGAAAATTACAACCATGTTTCGTGGGACTATTTGAGTTTGTTAAAAAAGTTTTTAAGGTGACATAATTTCCTCTATAGTTGACATCTATCCACAATGTGTTTCATGTTTCACAGCTTAGGAAATATCTTTCTTATACATATCATGTCCTAATATGGGAGCATTTGGAGGTGTAACCTTGTTTATTCATGACCAAGAAATTAGTTCAGATTGTTGACTCTTAATTAAAGGTTCTTTATGTAAAATCCACACCCTTGATTCGACTATTATGGCAGCATAATTCTGATTTACATAAAAGTTGGGATCGTGAGGCATTGAAGAGAGATCGTTGACCTCATATATTTTATATGGAGTCTTCATGGTAGGCTTTCAAGGGTAGAAATTTTTATGGATGTGAGAATTGTAACATCCTTACCTTTTCATACAGGTACTTTACCTTGTTCTTGATGTTTTTCAATTGTATCCCCCTTTATTTTGAGTTGATCCATGTTTGTATAAAGGCTTTCGGGCTTCCAAAAACTTTTGGAATATTAAATGATTTTTTTAAATTTCCTTCCAATATAGGTGGTATAATTCCAAAACACTCAAGTACACACCATAAAGGATTTGACTATCCCATGGGGTTAGTGGTTGCATAGTAGTGTTATAGTGGCATATAAGACCACGTCTTAGAGAAAATGGATACACTATAGTGACCCCACACTCTAGAGGTCATATCATAGCCTTTTCCATGGAGGCCCATTTGGGAATGGTTTGGTTGTGGTATCTCACACCAGAGATTCTATTCCACTTCAATTACTAAAAAATATGATTTTTTTGATTTAAGAGAAATATTTAAAAATATCTATTTGGAAAATTAATTTGGGAACGTCCATTACATTTTGTAAGAGTGTTTAATGAGGGGGTTTTCAATCGGAATAACACTCATAAAATATCATTCCATCCACTTTTCTTAGAATCATTTCAAATCTCCATATGGCTGTCGCATAACCAACTCCACACATAATACTCATACTACATCAAAGAGTTTCATGTTCCAATGTATTTCAGAACTATAGTGTTCCTCTCTGTGATCTATGGTTTATATTATGATGTTCCCTATACAATAAAATTACCTTATTCCCTGTGGAGGTACTTCCCATGCCAAAAATGTAAGTCTTGAACCATTGTGTTTTCTTCTAGTGCACCACAGTGTCATGGTGTTCTACCCTATTCTATGTTGGTTGATTCTATGCCATAACTCTTGAATTTCACCATGGATCCTCCTAAATTTATGGTGGCATTCCCTATTTCTCCTTGTAAACCTTTCATCATGTTCGTGTGATATTATTATCTTGTTAGGTGGTTTTGGATTCTATTCCTATTATTTAAATGTTATTGATTCCAATATATTTTAAACTTGTTTTCAAACCAATTTATATGGTTTGAGTTGAGTTTTGATAAACGATATTGAAAATACATGGCCTGTGATGAAATGTTCCTGATTATGATTCTAGAAAAGTGTTATTGAAAATAACGTATTACCATTGATATGTTTTTTATGAAATTAAAAGGCGTGCAATATTTAGGATTTGAAATGATATGTTTTTGATGAATTTTATATAAAACCATATGAAGTTGGTTTTTAAAAATAATAAAATTATTTTTTATTAAAACCATTTGATATTGGTTTATGAATATAATGGAATTAATTTTTATGAAAAATATTTGACGTTATTTTTTAAAAATAATGACATGAGTTTAGGATTAAAACTCGTTGAGGTTGGTTTTGGATATCAAAGTCATATTTTGAAACATAAAATTGTGGATGAATGAAATGATGATTGAAATGGTTTTTGAACCACTGATAAACCCTTTTAAGTATTTTTACTTACCTTTAAGAACATGGGAGACTAGGTAGTTGAGTGGGAAGAACACATGATAGACATGTATTAGCTTTACCTAGAAATGGGTTAATGATGAAAACATAACTAAACTACTCAAGGGTAGGGATATTAGTCCTTTGGTATCTTATCCTTGACATATTTTGGGATATACCTTGTGCACATTGGATGTTTTTGTTCCCCAATAAGTATGAGAATACTTGAATAAGATACCCATAGGGTCTCCTAACCATGGTTCAATGATTGAAAATGGATTTTCATTACTTATGTTATAAATTCTTTAATCGTGTCATTTTTTATATAAATGATTATTCATTCTCCCTTTTGATAAATGTTTTACTCATTCCTGTTTGATGTAGATTTTTTTAAATGTTGGGGCCAAAGCCTCATTTTTATTATTAAATCAAATCAAATTCCTCTTTTAACTGGGTAAAGGGAAACCCATTACATAGCCCGAAGGCCCAGTGGGCTTGTAGCCCATTACATAGCCCGTAGGCCCAAATTTAAAGGCCAATTCACATTCTGCGAATAGTAACCTGCTGCTACAGTACCGCACAGTATCGCCACCGCTACAGTGCCCTGCCGCCGCTACAGTGCCCTGCCGCCGCTACAGTACCCACTGATGAACAGTACCACCACTGCTACAGTACCGCTACAATACTGCTACAGTACCCTACGCCCCATGGGTTTTGAACCCCCATTTTCAATGTAGTATTACGGGGTGCTTGCCACTAAGACAAACCCCAACTACAAATATTTGATGTAGATTATTGATTATTCTTGCTTTGATGTAATAGTTTCTATACCAGTTTTCTAATATTGAATGAGAATGTTTCTTTAAGCTTGTTTTTTTGAACTATGAAAATATTTTAATTATATGTTTTATTTATATTTATCATAACTGGATTATTTGATATGGAATTATTGTAAAATTATTTTTGAAATCATTCTAGGATTATGGCTCATACACCACCCTTTCTTTTGAGTCTTTTTTATTTTTTATGCCAGGTCCAAGTAAAGGAAAGGAATCATTTGGATCTGTAGGTTATAATTGACATGTGGGACCTTTAGGATCAAAAATATCATGATGGAGTTATGATCCACCAATTATGATAGGTTTTTTCCCTTCATTGATACTTGAATAAGGGTTTTGTGGACCCTTTTTTATTTTAGAGTGTTAGTCATACCATCCATTATTATATTATTCTTTACTTTTTTGGTTGATATTGTGTGGAAATTGTTCTCTCTTTACTCTTTTATTTTATGGTGCCTTTCTCCACCCTATGGGGATTAGAAATTCCCTTCGGGTCATGTCAGGATCATCTTGTGTACTGTTTAAGTGTGTTATAAGGATTGGTTCATGAAATAATTCTTTTTTATAGTCTTAAAAGTTATTTTTTTAAAAGTTTATGTAAATTGGTTTAAAAAGAGTAAGATTCCAAAATTATTACTATAAGAAGTGACCCTGGGAATAATTTTGAAATCCATGAGTTCAATTATTATTGTTATAAACATGCTATCAAACATAATTTTTATGTCCTAGGGATATCTCAATCGAATAGTGTAGTTAAAAGGAGGAATAATAAATTATAAGAAATTTCTGGACTATTTTATGTTAATATAACATTCCCAATCACTTTCAATTTGAAGTTATAAACAGTAAATTTTATGTTATTAACATAGTAATAATTAGTATTATTTTTATGAAAATATTATATGAGTTTGAGAAAAATTGAAATCAAAAGTTTTCATACTTTAAAGTGTTTAAATAATCAAATCATGTAAAATTTGATGAACTTGATCTATTTGATCATAAAATGACTCAATTTGATGAGTTAAGTGATTATTTTTAAAACATGAGACCTGATCCTCCATTTGATAATAGAAAGGATGATGATTTGGAACTTCAGTTTGGAGAATCCTATCCTAAAAGGATAAATATCAATTAAATTGAAATAATGTTTCCCAAAACCCTAGAACCCTGAAAAATCATCATTTATACAATGTAATAAGAATATTTTTTTGAAGGAATCGTGACTATAAGAAGTGTAGGAAATCATGTAACAGACCTTCTAATTTTCCGATTATTGGAATAGTGGGATTTTTTTTAGAAATAAACATGATGATCATGGTGTGATCACTATGAATAAGTATAGATTAGTGGATAAGGGTACAATCAAGAGGAATGGTTATATTATGAGGAAACCTTTACCCATACAGCTATATTAGAATCCATTTTTATACTTTTTTCCTATTAATCTCAGATATATTTAATGTTATATAATAAATATATTAACATTTCTAAATACTTTTCTTGTATAATAAGTTTATGTTGAACAACCTCCTCAATATGAAAATAATCACTTTCCAAATTATTTTTTAAAAATTTACCAAAACTTTTTATGGTATTAGAAAAGGACCTAGAGCTTGGTATGTCTGTTTTAGTTAATTTTTTTTTATCAAATAGATTTTTAGACGGAGTGGAATATCCTATTCCATTAAGAAAACCTCATCTTCAGATATTTTTTAATTAAAATATATATCGGGGGTGTAATTTTTGGTTCTAAAAATAATATATCATATAGTTATATATCATAACTTATGAATGAAATAAATTTAAAATGAGTGTAATGGGTGAGCTAAATTTATTTCTTGTCATTCAAATTCTTCAACAAAAACATTGGGAACTTACAAAATCAAATAAAATATACACTAGAATTACATAAAAAGTATGGACTCAAAAATGGTAAAATACATAAAAATATTATGAGTTCTAATGAAAAAAATTATTTGAATGAAGCTTAGAATCCCGTCGACTGTAAGTTGTATGGAGGATTAATTTGGATTATACAATATTTGAATTCTAGTTGAACATACATTATGTTTTTGGCTTGCTTATGTGCTAGAGTCCAAGAAAATCCCAAGGAATGTTATTAAAACATTTCAAAAAAAAAAAATAAGTTAATTGAAAGGAAAAATTTATATTTCATTACATTTTATAAGATAATATTATTTTAATTTAAATTCATATTTAAATGATGGCTTTTGTGGTAATTGACTAGATTAGAAGAGTATACCGGGAACTTATCACTTCTTAAATAAATTTTGGATAAGGAAAATATATTCAATAATTTTACATTCAATATAAAAGTTTTAAATCCACTCAAAGTTTTATTTTAAGCATAATTTTCACATTTACTGATTTTAGTGGTATTTTGAGCTTAATCGGAAAATGGTCTATTTTGGATATTTAATAGTTTTAAATTATTTTCGTATTTAGACCATAAAATCTTCTATACATACCCAAATCATGAAATTAATTCTTTTTAGGATTCTACACATCCTCTGATCCATTTTATCCTTCTGGACCACAAGCTCAATCAATAAATTAGTTTCCCAAATGAAACTCACAACACATGCCTCAAAAACTATTCACATATCTAGAAGGTTTGAGGTACGAGATTATATATTGATGTTGGGGGGTCCAATGAATATTACCTTAGACATGGAGCTGGATAAATAATTTATTAAAAATTTTAATTAAGGATTCCACACACGAATCGTCTATTTGGAAGACCATTAATTCATATCAAATTCAAGACATTTGATATGGAGAGTCAATCTTGGAATATTAAATTCTCATAGTGAAATGGTCATAACTTGTGGTATATATGGCCGAATAAAATGAAATATTTAGTGGAAACACAAAAGATAATTTTTAACAACATTCATAAAGGGTTCCACACATGAATCATCATTTTAATGGGTCTAACACACTGGAATCTTTCTAGGGGAAATTCTAGACTATAAAATGAGGATAGATACTCCTTTACAAATCATTACAATCTATCCCACACTATCATATTGACTGTAGAGGTATGATCGGATGATTACCAAGCTTTAGGATTTTTTTTATTTCTTTTATTTTTATTTTAGTTTTATTTCCACATGTAACACATATATTTTTTTTATTATTTCACTTTCTTCTTTCATACCTTTATCTTCCAAACCTAATATCATTATTTCTATCTTCAATATTCCACCATGATTTCTTTTCACATTTCAATGGAAAGTTACTAACTTGAGGCTTGGTCTTCGGATAAATTTCCTGATGTTATTTATCTACAATTATTTTTTTTCTATTTTTGCTGGATGAAAGAGTATTGTTTGAGTGCAACAGTAATACACCACGATATTATTTTTTAATTCCATTTAATTTAAATGATTAATTATTTTTCCCTCCCTTCTATTGGTGAACCCTTCATATAGTGGATTTGGGGTTTCCTGAAGAGGTGAAATAACTTACAGTGGAGCCGAGTCATTTATGAATAACATTCTTGGGTGAGGTGTTATGCTATTTTACTATTAAAGGATGTGTGGTTTGGTGTGCTAGAGACATGATAAAATTACACACTCAATAAATAAAAAAAGTAATTCATTAATGAGGTTTCATCGAATGAATTATAAAATTGAATTAAATAATAAATAAATAATGAATGAACCCGTGTATACAGTATACCAGATCCACCCCCTTTGTAATGTGGTATAGTTTCCTTGATGTGGGTAAGATGAAGTATGAAACATCATTCTCTTTCTTTTATACTTATGAAATGTTTTGTTTCTCTTACAGTACTGTCTCTACCCATTCTTTGTGAATTGTAATATCAAAAGTAGGGTTAGAATGTATTTTTAATTTGATAAAATTTCAACATGAATAATATAAATCTGAATACCAAATTTTAGTGTGAGAAACATATATCTCAGTTCCCTTAGGCTCAACTACTTTTATTTCATTATTGGATTACACAAATGAATGATCATTAAAATCATAGAGATTTATGTGTTCCTCAATGAGTGCCAGTTTTTTGGATTTATCTTTGTCTAAGGAAAATTAAGTATTTTCCAAATATGAAAATTCAAAACCATAAAGAGTGATACTAAAATAAGATTGAATTAAATAAGAAAATATAGAGTTCAATAAAGGATAATTTCCCTGAGTTGGGTTTTGTTCAATCAATTTTTTAGTGATAAGCTCCTCTTGAATGTGATTATTAGTCGATGGAATTAGGTAGTCAGGTTCCAACCATTCTTAAAATTTCATCACTATTATGGATTTATCCTCTTCCAAGGCTAGTGTGACATGAAATGTAACTAGATATTATACTTTATATGTATTTGGTATATCATTTTGTAATTAATACACATTCTAGAATCCATACAGATCTTGTTGATCTCCCACACGTAGCTCAGTAGGTAAGTCATCATTATCATCCACCATCCCTAGCTCATCATGTTCAGATTGAATCCAGTCCCCAAAATGGTTGGGCCATTGATTTCATTGATTTTGGCCTCAAATTGTTGGATTTTTGTAGTAAAATTACTGAAACCTGTGGCACTTCCTTTGTAGCATTGAATTATTGTATATCATTTCAGAGCTCATCAGAAATGGCCCTCAAATAGTTAAGTGAGATCCATGTTTTTATGCCTCTTGGATTACATTTGACCCTTATAATAAGATCATCATCCCTTATTTGGAGGGACTGCTATGTATAACTTGTTTCTTCTTCTTTAACCTCTGAGTAATTGTTCCATTATCGATGGAATAATCGATGGAAAAAATCAGAGAAGCATATTTTTTATGTTTTTCTTAAATTAGGAAAAAAATAAAAAATATATAAAATGTGTAAATAAGAAAAATAGGGTAAACAATGAATTGGAGCCCTAAAAATGGTTCCATTTTTGACGCATTTCTGTTATAGGTTGTGATAAAATAAAATTTATATTTCTAATGAAACAAAGAGGCTGACGAGGGTCGTCTCACTTGAGTAGCATTACAATAAATTCAATCACTAATTCTAACTCAACTTATATAATAGGTTTTTTATATATTATTTATTAAAATTTCAATTTTGGGGGTTCTAGAAAACATGAAATTAAAATAATGTAATGTAGAATTTAAATCTAAATGTAGATGCAAACAAAATGAAATTGGGGAAGAAAGGTCTTAGTCCTAGGGTTTGATAACACATATTAATTCATTATTTATTTATTGGTTAATTAAATTTTATAATTCATTTTATGAAACCTCATTAATGAATTAATTTTATTCAATTTATTGAGTGTATTATTTTAGGATGACTCCAGCACACCAAACGACACCTGCTCCAATAGTCGAATAGGATAACACCTCAACCGAGAATGCTATTTCTAAATGACCCAACTCGACCATAATCCATTTCATATTTTTGGAAAACCCAAAATCCATCATATAAAGGGATATTCTGAGAGAAGGGAGGGAAACATGATTAATCAATGAAATTAAATGGAATTAAAAATAATGATGTAGTGGAAAACCACCACACCTGTGTAATACTATTTAATCCACTAAAAATAAACTAATGTTTTTTAAATGATGTTAAATAACAAATAAAAACTTGAAACCTATCCAGGGGACAAGCCTCGGGTTAGTCACTTACCATTTTAAGGTGAAAAGAGATCATTGCAGAAGATGGAAGAGGGAACGAATAAGAATATTGTTGGAATAGAAAGGGATAGAAGAAGAAAGGGAAATAATTCAATAAAAAATATGATGAATGTATTAAATGGGAAAAGAAAAAAAAAACAAAAAACAAAAGCATTACTATCATATGATTATCCCTCCCCAGTCGATATGATGGTTTGGGGTGGATTGGAAGGATTTGGGAAGGATGAGCTCTCTTACTTTTATAGGCCTTAATTTATCCTCAAAAGTTGCCATGTATTAGACCCATTAAATTATTGATTCACATGTGTAACATTTAATAAAAGTTTTTTAAAATTTTCTCATTCGTTTCCCCTCAAAATTTAATAGTATTGTTCGATGAATATCACGAGTTATAAATGTTTCACTCTGATAATTTAATCTGCCCAGACAAACTCTCCATATTCAATTTTTTAGGTTTTCTATGAATTAATGGCCATCCAAATAGACTATTGACACATGGACACCTTAATTAAAGTTTTTAATAAATTAATTATCTATATAAATTTATAATTTATTCTTAATTAGACCTCTAAACTTTAAGATATGATCTCATATATAAAACCTTAATGATCTGTGAATAAATTTTGAGGCCTGTGTTGTGGGACGATTTTGGACCTCCAATTGATAGATTGAGCTTCTGGTCCAGAAGGATGAAATGATTTTTAGGATGTATTTAATCCTAAAAATAAATAATTTGATGGTTTGTATAAGTATATTAAATGTTTGGTCCTAAATACAGAAATAATATTAAATTTTAAAATATCCAAAATGGGTCATTTTTTCTGATTAAGCTCAAAATACCACAAAAATCATAAAATGTGAAAATTACCCTAAAAATAACACTTTGAATTAATTTTAAACATTGAAATTAAATGTTAAATTATTGATAATATTTTATCTATCAAACTCTAGTATCTTGTTTTTGTGAGAAACAATACATGGTAACATTATTTATTAGTGAAGCAGAATGTATAGTTATTGGTGGTTGTTGAATGGAAGTGTTTTCTATAAAACACATATTGTTTCATTTGAAATTAAATTTAATTAAGATTTAATCAAATTTGATAACACCATTTCTCTACAATTTCCTAGAATCCATTAAATCATTTTAAAACAAATCATATAGATCTACAACATCATTTATTGAGATATCCCACATAGAAAGGTGAATATCTCTTGAATTTATCTCTACTGAGAATCAATTAGATGATATATTTACTAAGCCCCTTACTTGGGAGAATTTAGATTCTATTAGGATTGAATTTGGTTTATTTAATTTCAAATGATTTTACCTGATGCTATTTATTTTTTATTTTAATTTCAACCCAATTTATAGATTTGTTGTCAATTTATTTATATTGTAATACAATCTTAATTTACTCTATTTTAATTTATGTTATTTTCAAAATATTTTCTAATTTTCTATTTATTCATGACCTAATATAATTTTTAAAATTAATTATAATTCCTTTAAAAAATAAAAATATTTTGTTTTGTATTATTTTATTTTATTTTACTGTTTTTTAAACTCTGATTTAACCATGAAACCAAACAACCGATGTATCTTTTTCCCAAATTGAGTGTGTGAAATATCCCTTAATTGGAACCTCTCCAATATTTCCATTCAGTTGTATCTGTTATCACCTAAATCCATACAATCACCCTATCAACCCTCTCGACTCTGTCAACCTTCAACCTACCTCTCAGAGATGGGTAAGACAAAGCATGATGATGGTAGTGATTTCGTATCTTCGATGAAAGCCATGATTGGAAGTTACCCATGTTTATTACTTACAATGTAGGATGTAGACATAGCCTAGTTAAATGGAATAGATAATTTTCTGAAAAATGTATTTAAATTCCATGGTTGAGAGTTTGTTTTGATGAAAATAAATCAGGTTTCTAGTTTGAATAAGAGGTCAATGAGTTTACAGGGAATGATAAGTTCCTATTTGGTGAAATATGGGATGTAATTTCTATGAAGTTTAAAGGTAAAACACCATTGACTTGTTTTTTTGGAAATGGTAGATATCATGAACTATCCTCATAAAGTTGAGCACAATTTTAGTCAATTTTTTTTTTGGAATTAGATCTTTAGGACCCTTATAATTTTTAAAGTTTTTTTTGGGTCACCTACATATAATAACAAAATAGTAAATGATTTATAGCTTGAATGGAATGTTATCTACATGTTAATTTAGATAGAGATTGCTTAGATAGAAGGTGAAACAGAGAAAGTATTATTTTAGGTCATGTATCACATATATTTCTAGATCAATAATGTCAAGCTAAATTTTAGGATGTATGTGATAAGGTTCATTGAACATTATTATTAGGGAAATCGGATGATAAATTACTACCCCTATGGTATAATTATGTATCTGATTTTTAAGAATGAATAAGAAGTCCGGATTAAAGGAGGGTGAGTTAAATTCCACAAAAGAAAACTCTATCTATAGTTATTTTGAAGAATATAGGAAAAAACATGGATGTTTCCTCTAAATATTTTTCAATTTTTGGACAGGAGAGTCATATTAAAGTGGTTGTTCCACACCTAGAAAATTTTTTGTTGAGAAATCTAGGGCCTCACCTCCTAGGGATGCAACACCCACAGAGGTGTTTCCTACTAGGGAAGTGGAGGAGATTGTTGTGGATACAACTAGGAGTAATTTGAATGATATCATACATGTTGTGGAAACCATTTAGATTGAAGAATTTTTATCTTCATGTGATGTTAATCAATCTAGGTAAAGGTGCCTACTATTGAGGAAACTATAAGGATTAGAGTGGAAAGGAAATTTGATCATAATCATAGTTTCAATTTTAAGATATAGAAATGTAAATGAGAATTATTTTTTGGAAGAAGATATTGTTCATTCAGATACTCTAAATAATTTTCCATCACCTCCCCATGTGCAAGTGGATACACCCTTGGTGGGAAAAATTATAAAGGATTTGATGTTGAGAATCATATACATCCTGTTACATAAAAATATCTAACTATGTTTGACAATATCAAGAGATATAATGATTATATGTAGAAGGAGTTAATATATTATAAGGATGATATTAGATAGTAGAAGGAGTCCTTAGTTTCTCTATCTAACATAGCTTGATTGGATGGGATGGTGGTTTCCCATACCAATATAATCAAGAATCATTAATAGGTCAAAATAGTTTCTTCTAGTATGTATAGGAAGTAATTTTATGCCATGAGAGATAGAGTGAGAGGTATTAAAGGAGTGTGTGTCTCCATGTAATGATTAAATTAACTTGGAGTTCTTGTGTCATCACAAATAGTTGTGATTTAGAAATAGGTTTTGGTTTCATCCAAAAATTATGATATTTACATTGATGAAATTCAAATATTAAAATATGATGTGAAGGTGATATTGTATGAATTTAAAAGTATGGTTGTATGTTAATTTAAATTTATTAATAGATTTAAGAAGATTAACAAAACTAATTTAGAACATTCAGTGGTTCTTGATCCTAAAACTAATTTTGATAAATATTCTTCTAGTCTAAATTCAGTTTCCTCCTAGATTCCATCACTAAAATGTGATATGTTCACTCTAGAGATATTCAAGAGTTTGGGAAGGATATTTTATATAAGTTCCGAGAAACTAGGGGATTTATAAAAATATAGGTACATGAAACTGATGTTTCCTTTAATAATATCATTGTAATTCTCAGGGAATCTATTCACTCTATTAGTAATTAGATGGATGAAAATATGATAGAACCCAAGGATATACAACAAAATATTCTATATTTTTATAGGGAAATCAGAAGAAATAATTGGAAAATTAAAAAAAAACACTAGAGAAGATCTATGAAGGTATTGCATATCTTTACTCAAATCCTTATGGAGAGGATTCTGGTTCTTTAAAATATGAATAATACCTATTACAACAGATGTAGACAAAGGGAAATAGGCTTATTTTTATAAGAAAATCAGACCTATTTGTCTCATGCCAACTATTTTCAAGGATTAAATTTCTGAAGCACCTTTCAATAATTTCTAAGAGTTTTCTCTAGTCATTATGGATTATTTAGCCAAATTTTATTAGAAGTTAAAATAATTGGATGGGTGGTGGATCATATTTTAAGTCTTTACAGATAGGTTTTGGGCTAAGGTATTTTCATAACGCCTTGAAAATCCATCTATTTATCAATGAACTGCTATAGTTTGTTCTTCTAGAACGATTTATTTTGGAAAAAATGAATTTATTAAATTATTTTTGATCAATTCAATCTTCACTTTATCTCAGATGCATTATTAAGGTTTTATGTGTACTCTATAATTCTATAATCTATGTATTATATTCTAGATCAACATGTGTATGAGTGAACTTTACTCTCTTAGAGAAAGAAGAACCATTAGATCAGAACCTATGAATGACTAAAAAAATATCACTAAAAGATGTACATGGAATTTGATCCAAAGTCTATTTATAAGTGAAAGCAATCAATATTTTTATATGGTTGTTGTTTAACCTTCAAGAACATAGGCTACCTCTTCAGTACTTATAAAGAATATAGCCTTCATAAGATTTAGTTCTTATGATTTTAGCATTACTTTTGAGAATATTGAAAATGTTTTGAGAATTCATATCGAGCATCATATAGATAGATCTTTCTTGTGTGCTCAATAAAGAAATATTATAGAGCTTTGAAGGGAAATCCTTCCTCCAAGGGTCGACCCACTTACTGCCTCTTCCACCTCTCCGTCCTTTATGAAACCTCCACCCAAATCTAAATCTATCTATGAACCAATCCATAAGATTTTTTCATCTAACAGATATGGTTTATATGTATTTTTGAAAGTGTTGAGTATCTATATTTTTTATAAGTGATACTTATTAATAACATTCCTATTTATCTCGTTTTTGGGGAAGTGAGTATTTATATTTAAATTTTTTCCATTTTTTTCTTTCTATTGCCTATTTTACTTTAAAAATTTCGGTCATGCCTTATTTAAATTCATTTTTGGCATTATATTTTAATTTTTCACGTTAGAATGTGCTATAGTAAATGTTTTTTCTGAACAAAACTAGAAAAAAACCTATGACCACGGTTTGGAACTGTGGTCATAGGCCAAAATAAAGTGGTAATAGGGTACAACAAAAAATTTCTTAACTATGGCTATTAAATCCATTATAATAGGCATTTTTAATTTCTATGGTTTAATCAATGTTAATAGACTATGTATAGCCATAGTTTAATCTATGGAATTATCCCTTTTAGACATGGTTTAACCATGATAATTGGTCTCTAATACAACGATGAAACTAAGAAAATTTATACCTATAACCATAGTTCAATGGTGGAATGTGTCCTATAATACCATAGTTAATATTTTGGAAATTGATTGTTATAGCCACAATTTAAATCATGGAAGCAACCATAACCATATCACTAACCAAATAAACCCTAATTCTATATACCATTTTCACTAATATCCAACTAAACCTAGATCAATAACCAAATTCCCTACAATAAAACATACCATTTTCACAAAAATCAAAACAAATAGATAAAAATAGACTAATACAATAAAAATAAAATAAAATTTTATTATCAATGAAAATAAACAAAATGATAGATATATGAATACATATACTATCAATAATGTCTCCCAATAGTTTCATGTGAATCCTAATCATCATTATACTGGATATCTATAACATTACCATCCACATCAATATGTGTTCTGTTGAACCCACCATTATTAACAGTAGTTTCACTATCACCACCACTAGAATCCACTTTATCACTATTTTCCTCTCCACCAGAATCATAAAAAACAACTGTAGAATCAAATAAATCATCATAAATTGAGTGTATACTCGATAAACCTCCATACACTTCTACTTCACCCTCTGGTGAAAGTGAAGATCATATAAATGATATCACTTTAAATAATTGGTCATTTTTATTTTTTTGGTTGAGACGCTTTGTGTGATGATTATTTTTCTATCTCTATGGTTAAATTTAACTATTCTTGGATAACCAGTCCTCTTATGCTTCTAGAATATTAAATTCCAAAATACCAATATCGAGACAACATGTTTTTCTTTTTTAGGTTTACATTGAACTGTTCCTTTGTGCTTATCACCTTAGACTAGATGCAAATAATCATTATTTTCCAAATGAGTCTAGTTCCTTATCCTCTATAGATTTTATGGAATATTATAAAATGATGCTAACATTTTATTAAAAAATCAGAAAAATAAATAATTTAAAACATGTATTTTTATTATAAAATATAAACAAACTAATAATTTAAAAATATTATTATAATGAGAGATCCCTCTAAGTTCTTTACTCACTGGAAAACTCAAATTTTACAATAAATATATGAATATGTATGTAACTGGAATTGAAAAAAGGTTTTTAAAATTGGAAATATAAATACACCATGTCATAGAGTAATTCATAGTGATCATCAAATTTCTGAAATTATAGAAAAAATGGGTAGGAAACAATTGTGGAATGATTTTCTCATCTAGAAAAATCCCCATGTAATGGATTTTGGAGTTGCATGACATGATCTGTTTGATATATAGCCCAAAATTGGCGTTTTTAAAGTAGACCACACAATAGTGTTTTCAAATAAGGATATTATTATAGTTTTATTTCATTTGGTGAACATAAAATTAATTATTTGTCGTGGATCAAAATCTAAATAACTTAATAGGGGTTTAGGGTCACAATTTTTTAAGGGAAATACAAAGCAAGGATTTGAAGGAAATTAAAGTGGAAGATAATATGATATTTGAATCTTGAATTTTAATTTCAAAATTACAAGGATATATTAGTGTAGAATTGGAATGTAATAATTCACTAGAGAAGATGGAATTGAGAGGAAGTAGAAAGTACAAGGTGACTATGTGTTCTAAGTAGAGAAGAAGATTCATCAACATGGATGTCAATGAATATCTAAATTATAGGGGAATATTTATTGGTGAAATTGACCATACTAAAGATCTATATTTTCGAAGGAAGTGATTTTTTTATACATGATTAAAGATAGATTTCTATTGAAGTATGAGTTGTTTTTTATAAAGGCTTGATGTATATAATAGAAAAAAAGAGGAACATTGTGTTCCTATGAGGAAGGTGAAAAAAATATGTTATTCATTACATATATTTCCTAAAAGATAATTCAGTTTCTACATGCATGAATCTTATTTAAGACTATTTTTAAAAAAGATAAAGTGGACTGTACAATATTCAACATCTGGTTTTGTTGAGCTTATCAATGAA
This sequence comes from Viscum album, assembly GCA_963277665.1. Taxonomy (NCBI): domain Eukaryota; kingdom Viridiplantae; phylum Streptophyta; class Magnoliopsida; order Santalales; family Viscaceae; genus Viscum; species Viscum album. Next base: position 831,594,943 of record OY728120.1, read on the forward strand.
GATCAAGAGGAAAATGATTCGAGTTTTGGAATTTTAATATATAAGTTATTGTAGTTGTTTGAAGTTATATTAAAGGTTAAATACACAACACTCACCACAATGAGTTATTTTAATTAGGTAGTAAAGTTGGGAGTATCCCTTGGAATTCACTAAAGCATCATTTTTTGGATCTTATGAAAAATAACAAAACTCAAAAACTAAAGGAAAACTAACACGTTTCTCCTATGTTTCTTGATTGAAAGATATTACATCATTATTTATTCTACTATATAAAAACAATGTTTACCAAGGAACACATCCATCAATGTTTAATTCCTATTTTTTCATGAAAATTAAAAATAAATCAATGTAAAAATAAATATATGTTCATTGTTAAATGATATATTATCTATGTTGGTTCATGATCTGGCATTGAAGTTCACCCCAAAGTATGAATATATATCATGGAAATCTTATTTTTTTGTTCATTTTAGATTATTACTACTTTTAAAATCAATTAAATAGGCATTTTAACAAGTCACAAGTGATAAAACAACTCCATTTCAACTTAATAATTCAATTATTTTGAGACATAACTCAAATAAACAAGTTTGTCAAATATCATAATATGAAATTAATTAATTCTAATATAATATGAAATTAACATCCTATATTCTAATCAATAAGAAAATTTAGCACCAACTAGTGGAGAATATAACAACAAAACTCTATTTTCTATTCCATCATTAAACATTAATTTAACGGATATAAGAAATATATTTTATAAATAATAGAGAACAAGTGAAATATATCTCGTTATATTTTTGGCATTTCAATTAAGTTCAATACAATCATATATTTTACGTTTTTTATTAATTGTTTTGTATGAGGAGGTAGTATTATTTTCACACATAAAAAGTACGTCTTGATTATTATTTTAAATTTTTAAATAATTATAATTACTAACTATTTTACTTTTACAATGATATTATGTAATGTGTTAAGTGATGATTAATGATTTTTATATAACTTTTTTAAAACATGGTTTGGTTTGTTCAAAATATTTTTTCTCAAATAAATGAAAAAAAAAATCATTTTTATAAAATTTTTATGGATTTAAAAATAAAATTGTAGCATTAGAAATGGTTTAATTTTTATCTTAAAGGATTTTATTGGTACTTTGTATTAAATAAATATTTAGGAGAATTTCGTCACTTTTGAAAAATGGAAGGTTTTGATGAGAAACCTTTGGTTTATTTCAAAATTTCCAAATGTTTAGGTTTGAAGGAAAATTTTTCATGTGTTTAACTAAAGTTTTGGTAACGGTTCTTTCTATCATGGATGTATTTATTAACATAGTATAAGGGAAAATTTTATTTCATTTAATGGATCAATTTATGACGTTTAAATGATTTATATTTTGGGGGGTTTTTTGGTAGATATGATTGGTGGGGATATTGGCTGGGTATGATAGTGTAATTTTTCTATTAAGGATTAATTTAGTCATCTTTCATTATTCTTGTGTGAGGAGAATCCAAATCCTAAGGGGAATAAGAGGTTGAGAACATCCATGGGGTATATCCTACTTCTCTACATAGATTTATTTTTTTATACATTCTGTGATATTCATTTTATATAGGGTATTAGGATGATGTATTAGATCATTTTTATCTTACCATGTGAAAACTATACTTGTGATTGTTTATGGGTTTACACTTAATTATTTAACTATTTGTCCAAATGTTAATTGATGTGAGAGTGAGGGTAGTGTAGTTAGAGTTGAAACCTGAAATCATCGAAAAATCATTTTAAATATATCTTAAGGATTGATAATTAGATTAATTGGATGAAATAGAATAACTAGATAATTTATATAATCACTGTTTATAAGGGACATGATAAAATTCATGGGGACTATTCACTTAGTGAGTAAGTCCTTAACGACCGTCATATTGCATTTTATGTGATTTTTTATTTTTATAACATATTTTTTAAATTTTTTTAGTGCATCATAGGGTTGATTATGACTCTAAATACCTAAATAAAAATTAATTTAATCCCAATAAAATTGCTACTTTTTCTACTATCATATTCCATTTCATTATACACTCACACTTTACATTTAAAAATTCCATAAACACTTTATATTTTTTTCATAAACACACACAAACACCTTTAATTTTAATTTTTCATTCATCATGAAAATGTGTATTATAAAATGATCTATCCCTATGGAGATGACTTGGTTACTTGCGGATATGATGTGTTCACATTTACTCAATGTAAAAATTATTATTATTATTAGGGTTAGGTTACAATATATCCTTGGAGTTCCAACAATTTATTAGTTAAAAATTTGAAGATAATATTCAATAATAAAAATTTAAACTATATTTTATATATTACAGTATAGGTTCAGAATATTGATCTATAATTTATAGAATTAATATTTTAGGTTTATATTAATTGATTTAGAGGAGTTTTTTCATCCCTATTGTGCCACTAAATTAAGGAATTATAGTACATATTCAAGGGAGAATTGTTTTAAATAGTTAAAGGCATGAAAATAAAAGAGAACCCACATACATTATTGATAGATAATCATAGTGATATAAAATACAATCTAACTAAGTATAATGGGAATCAAATTTCACTAAGAAGGAGGGATTTGGAAATTCCCCATGTAAGGGAAAATTAGTTTAGAATAAAATTTTCACTGATTTTCTTAGTTTTGTACCAACATATAACATGATGAGAGAGACGAATTATTTGACTATTAAAATAGAGGATGAAAAATGTAAATTTGGGAGGGTAATGGATTAATATATAAGTTTTTAAGTAGATATTTAGAGAAAAGAGTATCATAATCCATGTTCACCGTTGAGAAAGTATTACTTATTACTATTTTCACCCAATTTTTTATTATGTGTAATATAGGATAAATCATTTTTTGGGAGAGCATGATGTTTAATTGATGATAAAAATAATTTCTTGAATTAACTAAATATGTGTCATTTCATTCATTGGATATTAATTATACAATATTTTAACCACCAAGTGAATTAATATTTTGTATGGGAGAGATTATTATAGTGGAATTCTATCCTAGTCACATGTGCGAGAGAAAGAGAGATTTGAGGCTTTAAGGTACGACTACCACCTATAAAATAAATTTTGTAACCTCCCGGATCCAGGTGCCACAGAACGGGTGCCCCGAACCTGGTTGGTCTCATGACCTCAAGCACATTTCCCCAAATTCTAGTGGCTATCGACTAGCAGCTAGGGCCAAGGACTGATAGTGGGGAAACTATGCCCTCATTTGTAAAAGTGTAGCGCAACGGAATAAAATATATAAGCATGTAAAAGTGAAAGCAGTAAACAATATAACCCGGAATGGAAAACTGAAGTAAAATATAACCACCATTCATATATATATATACATATATATATATATATATAATGGTGCAACATGGCACTAATTCTAATAAAGAATCCAAAACAGGATACACTACTATCAGATACAATACATCACAAGGTACAAAAGTACAACAACACAATCAAAACTGTGCAATAGGAACTTAGCAGCATCGCAAGCCAAAGCTTGTTCCCATGCTCTCCTACTCCTCTACAACAATCATGTACCTATGTAGAGACCTTTTCACTTATCGATACCTGCAGCAATATAATCTGTTTGGGCCCAAGACATGACCCAAACAGGGTGTGAGAAATAAATACCAGTAGGCAAGCACCAAAGCCCCATGCCCAACTGTCAGTGAAAAAGTGCAACAACAGTGTGCATTAATGAAATACAGTAAACTAAGAAGTACTAAAAATTAAAAATTCCTACCAGTTACATTTCCATTTTAATAACTATTTAACAAATCCAAGCCTATGCTTTAGCTTGGCTGGTACCACATAAGAATTCACCATAGTGAATATTTAAAGTAAACATTGTCCTCAGACATGCAAGTACTTACCCTCAGGTAAACAAAATCAAAACCCTCAGGTGATTTCCCATAGGCATAACGAATATTGCCCTCAGGTATACGAGATATTTCCCTCAGGCACTGAAGTCACTGTCCTCATACATAAGAAACATTGCCCTCTGTCTAAACAAAACACTTCCCTCAGGAATTTCATAGGAAAGGAAAGTAACCGGACTGAGCCCAAAACATAAGCAAGCAATTTATATATGTTTCCTCTCTATAAAACTCAACCATGCTATAATCACAACATACCCACGGGTATCCTGTCCAAATGGATAAACAAGGGATCCGCACCCTCGGGGTGGCCATGGATCAAAGCAACGATCCAAAAAAAAACAGTTTATTCATAAAAAAAGATTAACTATGCAATTCAAGGTATCTAAACAGTCCAGGCTTCGTCCACACGACACCATGAACATGGGAGCGTGGCACAACGATACACAAAAATCAACTTGACAGTTGGAATAAACACAGGACCACCTACCTCGGTCTCCTCTGATCGATATACGTGAAAGGTGCCTCTCAAAACAACCAAGAATGACGTAGATCTGAAATGAAAAGATACCCAATCAAAACTAAATAACTTCCCTTAGAGAAATAATTGGAAGGAGAGACTCAAGGAGAGCGAAGACCTTACTCGCACGGTTCAAACGAGATCGAAGAAGGAAGAATCAGAATCCCGGTGTGCGATCGGGAGGCCCTGTAAGTCTTGGCCTCCTCTCCCATAGCTCCTGGTGCATTCTATGCCTCCTCTTCTGAATGAGGAGGCTACTACATATTTTTAATGAAAAAACATAACTACACAATGTGTACTCTCAAGTACACGGTGCGTACTTTCCATTTTTTAACTGTTCCCATAGAAGCCACTTTCCACCACCTCACTGTTCATCTGCCGACTTGGTTACACTGCGTGTACTATAGTTCCTCTAGAGGATACTCTCACTGTGTTACTTTTCACCTTCCAACTGATTACACGTCATGTTTTACTAAGTACACGATGTGTAGTTAGATTTTACAACCTAAATCACCGACAGTCCTACACTCCCTGTATTCTCATCCAACACAGCCAAAGTATACGGCGTGTGGAAAAGTACATGGCGTGTATTATCAAATTTGGAATCCCCCCCCATTTACCTTATTTCCTCCAAAACATTAAAGGAAAAGGAAAATAAGAAACCCATACCTCAAGAAGAAGAACCAATTTCTTACAAATTTACAAAGTGATTTAAGAATAAATAACGTGAATACAAAAATTAAAACTTGTAAAAAAAACCCACTAGGACCTAAGCTTATAAAGAGGTGTCTATGAGTCAATTTATTGAGTATTCAAGGGATTCAGGGATTGATCAAGTTATGTTACAAATATTTAAAGTGAGATTTATCTATAAAAAAATATCTCTTACAAACTCACCACTGTTTCATCATTTTTTAAAATCATTATCTAAAATTATTTATTACACACAATGTGCATATTCCTAAAATGTATTATACAATAGTCTTTTGTAAATCCATAAAAAACACATAAAATTTATTCTTTTACAATTTTTTTTCTTGTTTTATATATATAATTTGAAAAAATTTCTTTAGATTTATTAGTCTTGACTATTAATATCCCATGATTTGAACCGATTGAAAAATATAATTGAATTTGAAATTTTAATTACTTAATGGCTCAAATTGTAATCGGAGAGTCATAATTGAAATGTAATGGATTTAATGACTATAAAAAATATTTTTGTACGAGTTTTGGATCTAAAAATGTTGTTTGGATGTTTTATAAGTGTTCTGGGGCCCAGAGTTTGAGTTTCAGAAAAGTGAAACCTTGGGTGCATAGCTGGAACACAATTAGTGATAACCTGGAGGCATAACCATGTGGTCTTGTTTGTAAAGACACATGGATTGATTAACCATGTTAGGGGGCCAAGATATCCATGAATTTTGTTCTTGAGGCAAAGAGGGAATCATTTGGTTGTTGCATTGTTTTCATAATCATTCTCTACAATCATATGTTGTAGGAGTGCTTGGGGGAAGTTGCTTTGAATAGTTGGATCACATTTGATTAACCATGCAAGGGGTCACAAATAACTATGAAGTTTGGTGTAGAGGTGATGAGGTAATCTCGTGTTTGGTAAATTGTTTTCCAAATCTTGCACTGAAATCATGTGTGGTAGGAGTGCATGAGGTGTTTTGGTCAGTGGACCCACATGGTTAGTACATGGTTCATTTAACCATGTGGCCTAACTGTGTGCTTCATTTAAAGGGAAAAAATAATCATTTTAGACGTCATACCCTTATGATGTTTTAGACCCCATTTTCTAATTCATTTCACAAATAATCCTTTTTCTCACATACCCTCCTTCTTCTCCATTACTCCATTGGAAACCACCCTCGTTTCGGGTCAAAATCAAACATTTTTAGATGATTTGTAAGAATAAAGGTATGTCTTAAAATTTATTAGCCACCTTTTTGTTCTTATTCATATGTTTCAAGACTTGGTTTCATTGGTTATGAATTTTGGTCCAAATAAAACTATATCACAGTGGAATTAGAAACTAGAGTTGGGGATTTTAATCTTCCTTGGAAGAGGGTGACTCGAGAGGCCATCTACAATTTGTTGTATGTCGTTTTGTTGAGCTATGTTACCGTGGTGAATTTATATGGATTCAAAGATTTAATTAAATTTATTGGGTGATTTTTTAACATTTTTTCTTATTTATTTTTACTAATTCATGGTTCAAGATTCTTTATTATTTCCTTGATAGTGTTAGGTCATGGTTTTGGTGTGAAGAGATCAACCGGTGAGGTTTTGGAATTTATTCTTTTGTAGTTAGTTTTGTTTATTTTTTTATATTTCCGATATTTATTAACTAATTATAATGTAATTATAAATAATTTAATTATGGTGGTTTGACTAGGGGAAAATATAATTTTACTTCTTAGATGGGATGGGACAGGCCTTGGCTGCTGTTTCCAGCCCCAAAAAAATAAACAGGAAATCTCTGTTTGAGGTAGGTGGTCTATCGTTCCTACACTATGGTATTTTTAAATGTTTATTATATTATGTGTATTCTTTGGATTTAACCAATTGGATATTCCCACTATTAGATTAATTGACATAAAATATTTAATTAGTTTAATTTTGTTAGTTCAATACTTGAATTCTAAGGTTAACTAACAACCTTTATATGCTAGCTTCATGTTTTGACCTGAGACTATGATAGTGGATTATGATCCCAAGAGGGTTGACTTTTCTTATGTGTGGATATCAAGGACCTGAGTAGGATTCCTCTATTGAGTACTAAAATAGGGGACCCAGTGGGTACCCCAATGGTTGACTGACCATGAGCTAGTGCATTACGGGTTTGGGTAGACGTCATTGTGGGTGTCACATTAGAACTCTTGTTGAACTTGTGAGTCGAGGGGATATTGTATAGGTGATGGGTTTAGTACATTATCCACCCTCACCATTTTATTTATCCTTATAAATGGTTATTATTTAGGTAGATATGATTGTATAACTGATTCCTAGAACATAGCCCATGGGTCTTGGTATGATGTGGTGCTATGATGAGGATGTCGAGAGGTACTTCCTCGGGTCAGACTATTGAGACCATTTCTTAAAATTCCCTTTATATGGATTCCTAGACATACTTAATGGGGTTCATATTAAGATCCTTACTATTTTGGATGATAAAATTATAGGAACTTCCATTTTTCATCAGGATTCCTTCCCATTCAGGGATTATAGAGGTATGTAGTGGAGTGCATCTCAGAAACACTCTTTGTTGGCATCCCTTAGTGGAAACTATGGTTGATGAAAATAATTTATTGGGTGGGTTTTTTCACCAATTTTTGGATAAAATAACATTATATAGGATTGATAATGATATCCCTAAGATACATCTAGAATACTCTTAAGGTTGATTGTGGATTCACCATTACTTCATTGTCCAAACATGTCTAACAATGGGGATGTTAAGCTATGTATTTTAAGAGATCAAGAGTTATTATTTAAAATCATACGTGTATTCAATATATATAATCTAAGGGTCATTATAAATTAGGTATTATAAGATTAATAATGTTTTTAATATCTATGGACCAAGAACTAGGACATAGACATTAGAGTAGATTTACACATTACTTGATTGGAATGATATCAAACTCCGAGATTTGTTTACAGGTCTACCAGTTGATACCTGGAACCATTCCTTATATATTTTCAATGAGTATGGGTATCCCAGGGTTATGAATCATTTCCTCCTATAGTGATGTATCTTTCTTAGAGGCATGTTTGGCATTGGAAGAAGCAAGTATGGTCGATCGGGATTATGAACCCATGGATCGATTGTGGATTGATTTTATTAGAAATCTTTATTATTCTAGATATTTATTTGAGAGGATGATCATTCATTTATGATATAAGGACTTGGTATAACTTTTATAATTTATTTTATTCTTTGCACTTATTTTTTATTGTTGTCGTTATCCTAATAATTAGCTAACATATACATACACTACATTACTAGCTATATATAGGACCACATTGGTGGTTCCCTACCTGGTTTTATACTCACACCTTCCTCTGTATGTGGGAAGTATAGCTTTGTACTTTCATTTATGGGTCTTTTATTTTCTCAATTATAAGTCTCCCTCCCATTGGGTGATCAGTGTTGTATGTATGACATTATCATTTAGTTCTTTTCTGTATTTTATTCACTATAGATTTTCTTATATTTACTGCTTCCTCACTCCGATTGTTTACATATATAAATTATTATTAGTTCATTCCAAAATTTTACTTTCTTAGATATGAGGGAATAATGTCACCATAGACACACCCTAGTCCCTCTCTGTTATTCAGAAGCCTCTGTAATATAGGGAGGTGCGCTCGAGTCCTTATCTTCAACCAATCAAGTTACTATTCATATAGAAAGACATGTTATGATGTGAAAAAGTGATATCAAATTTGTTACTTTGTTATTGGTTTACTATTTGTGACATGGTAGATAAAATTATTAAAAATGTGTGTAATATGTGATGGATATTAAACTGGTGCATCAATAACACTTGTTTCGATAAGAATTATTGGTTACTTGGGATTTTGGACTACTATTATTTTTATGTTATGTAACTATTGTATATGATGTTATATTTGAGTGAAAACATGTTTTATGGATTTTATGATTTATTATAGATTTATAGCACTCATCCCTTTGGTTATAGACTATTGATTTTATTTTCACTCTTGGATGATAGAGTCAAAAGGTGTTCATTTATCATATTTAGTGCATAAGGTCCACATGTTATAGTCCTAGGGTTGTGCCATTTTACTTCTAACAATTGAGGTTAAATTTTTAAAGTGTAAAAAAAACCTAAATGGTGTTTTCCATATAGGTTCTTAGTGGAATTCTGTTGAAATTGGACAAATTATATATATATGAATTTTTTCTGATGGAAGGTCATGTAGATTTATGATGATACATTCAATATTGGGGATTATGAAACATTCCATGGGAAAGGGAGGTGCGACATTGATAGGTACCTAAACATTTATAGTGAAATGGAACCTTAAGGGGGTATTATTGTATACACATGCTAAGTCAGAATCAATTCTTATCTTTTTTGTTCATATCGTGACCCTACAGGGAGTAATAACTTATGAGGAGGATCATATAGGATCAGTGTTTGGTAGACCAATACTTGGTTGGTGATTCCATTAGAGTCATTCCATAATTTAATAGTTTACCAAAGACTTTAATTTAAATGGGTTTCCAGTTACAACTTATTGGTATAGTTTCTCTATAACTTGGAAACTGAAAACTTTTACAATTGAACCCATATTAACAATTTTTACCCTCATAGTTTGATGTTATCTTTTTACCCATCTTAGATAGGTTATAGATATTGGTTAGGTGGTTTGACCTAGTTACCCTGATATGAGCCTTAGCTAGTAGGGATTAGTGTCAGCACTTGAGGTCTATTGTTTTGACTCTAACCCTGGTGAATCAACATTTTTCTATCGAGGAATACCAATGAGAGATTTCGTCTTGATTTTTCAAATGACTTTTTTAGAAAGTGGACCTGGTTGTATGCTCATATTGACCCCAATTCATGGGAGGTGCTCTCATTTTTTGATATAGGAATAATGATTCATTTTATTTTATAGTCCTAGGGTTGTGCCATTTTACTTCTAGTTTAATGAGATTTGTGTTCCATGGAGCATGTTCAACTTATCCTTGCTGATGGAAGACTCATGGGATCATGAGTTAGGGCTTCAACCATGTGCTAGGAGATGTGTACCAACTTTGTATAGTGAGCTTAGTTCATGATGATTGCATGTGGTAACTATTTACAAGGGAATGTTTATGAGTTGATGGATATAGACTATGGATCGAAGGTTTAAAATATGATACTTTTAAGTGTTTTGACCCAGATATTTGGGTAAAATAAAGTATGTGCCTCATGATTACAAATTTTTGGGAAATAAATCAGGTTTTCTGAGGTGGTTGACATGTGGCCACACCTACGCACACATTATCAAGAGATGTGGTGGTAGGGGTTTGTTAAAGGATATTATATCCTATTTAATGTGAGCATAGTTTAGGGAGAGAAACACATGCCAATTTATATAATCTTAGTGTACCCCCGACCTAGAGATGATCATACCTAATATCTAGACATTTCACTGAGTATTGTGAGATAACATCAACTTTACACCCAGAAATATAGATTAGTTTCTGGGTTTGATGAAGGGATTACTTGGAAGTTTCTCCCAAGGAGAAGTATAAGGTAATCTGTATGATGATGAAAGAACTATTAGTCATTTTAAGGTAGGGAAAACTGTTTTGAGTTAAAACTCTATAGAATCCATGTGAACCATTCATAGAAAGTGAGAACTGGTGACACAAGATATTTGTGTCAGCGCTTGGGAATGAGAATATTTCAAGCCATGCCGGTCAATATGTATAAATAAGTATGGGGCATGGGATATTGTAATCAAGAACTCATTTGGGAATGTAATGAAAATTATGCTCCTAAGGTTGGGAGAAACTTTTCATTTGGGTATGAGATCAATCATTGGACAATCATTTAGATTCCATATTCCATTGGATAAATAAAACCAGGTACTGCTCTATTTCTTAGTAAATTCCATATAGAGGTTCATTTTGTAGAAATTATTAATGGACATGTGATGTTTTGGTTAATAAATGTCCCTGGAAGTTGGTTATGGGTTTTGGAGAGTGTTCTTGGAATGATATCAAGATTCTTAACTGATAAAGGAATTAAAATTTGTTTTTAGTAACAAGATGGTGATGATGGTCAATCATTTTCAAGAATATTTGGGATGATGTGGTAAAACATACATAATCACATATAATTTAATGTAGTTAGTGAGGAACCACATTGGGTATTTCATTGGGATGAGACAGATGCAATGCAATGGTCGTCCGAGGAATTTCAAGGAAAAGGTAGTCCAACTAGGTTGATGTTGGTCAATTTTAATATGGTTATTTTAAATAGATTAAGGACCAAGAGAAGTTACCACATGTATGATCTCATTTAGAGAATAAGAAAATATATCGGGAGAATTTTTAGAATTCTAGGGGTGTGTTTCCTCAGGTAATTTCAATGGTGGAGTACCACAAATCAAAATTTTACATTGAAAGAAATAACTAATGGTGGGGATCACCACAGTCCATTTGATGAATAGGATGATTACATAATTCATATTTTAAGAAATATAGACATGTGTAAGAACTATCTTTCTATTTAGGTTGTGGTTACGATTATTACATCGGGTTTTAGTGGGATATGCATTATATGTTTAAAGTGGCACTTGGAAGTTTGTTGGGAATTTAAAAATATATCTTGATCATTAAATGGAGTTAGTGACCCTAGTATACTGGGTTATCCCTTTTTAATCACACTAGGACATCTCATTTATGACAGGTGTTAAGTCGGGGAAGTTGTAAGATCTCATTTTTGAACATTTTGAGAATTCCAAAGGAACATGAATTTTCAAATAGTGAACAAGTTAAATTTTTATTGGATATTTAAAATGGATATAAATTTTTTTGAAGGCCTACAAATAATTATTTATATGATTTTTGAGGTTTGGAACATGATTTGGAGGTTTTGGAATAATTCCTTGGGTTCGGGGGATGATTTTGGAGTTTTGTAAAACTGAAGCCTAGGGTGCATGGTTAGTGATAATATTTTGGCAAAACCATATGTCATGGTTTATAAAATAAAATGGTTTGATTGACCATGTGAGGGTACCTAGAAAATCATGTGGTTTTATAAAGAGGTGTTGTGGTAATTTCATGGTTAGTGAAAATTTTATCTAATCAAGCACTACAACTTTGTGGGGTACGATTACATGTGGGAAATAACATGACATAGTTGGAGCATAGTTTTTGAAATATGTGAGGAAATAATGTTCCTTGGAGGTGTTTTTGGATGTTATCCTACATGGTTACCTCATAATTTTCCTAACCTTGTGGCATGACCGTTCACTTCATTAAAATTGAAAAAATTAGCACTTTCACAGCTAACCCTTAAGGTGTTTTAACCATTTTTTTCACCCTAATTTCACCCAGAATCCACCTTGAAGTGTTCCCTCATCCTTCTCCATTCTTCTATGGAAATATAAGTCATTCTTAGTATGAATCAAACATCATCTGATGCATTGGAATCCAAGAGGTAATTATTTAACACCAAAATCATCCTCTGTGTTCTTATCCCTCTTTCTTTAAATTTAGTTCCACTAGTTAAGGATTTGGTCCAGATTTTAATGGGGCATGGTTGAATCAGATATTAGTGTTGAGGATTCCACTCTGCCTAGGAAGAGTGTGACCTAAGAGGTCATATCCACTTCACTGTGTGTCTTTTCATTGAGGTATGTTACCACATTGAATTTCAATGGTTTTAAAGCCAAAATTAAGTTGTTCAGATGGTTGTTTTAATTCCACTTTTTAGTTATTATGTATGATTCAAGGTTGAGGATGTGACATGAGTTCTTGGTGAGCCTTATATCATTGTTCTGATGTGATGGGATCATCCAGTGGGGTTTTGGGATTTATGTATTTGTTTTCAATTTTTTTATTTTTTTAACACCTTGATCTTTATTAATTAATTATGATGTAATTACAATTAATTATATTTTAGTGTTTTTTCTATGGGATATGATATTTTAATATCCTGGATGGGTTTAGATGGTCCTTGGATATTGTTGGTAGTCCTTAGAAAATAAATGGAAAAGCTCAGTATGTGGTAGGTGGTTTATCGTACCCACCCTATAGTATTTATGCATGTTTGTGATAGTAAGTGAGAACTTGGTCTTTCCCCTAAGGGAATCACCACCTACTATATTCATTATAATAATGTGTATCATTAGATTAATTTGGTTAATTAAATGGATTAATGACAAGGGTCACAAAAAACCTATGTGCGCTAGCTTCATGCCTTAACTCGAGACTATGATCATGGCTGATGATCCTAGGAGGGATGCATGTACTTATGTGTGGACCTCAAGGAACAGAGTAGGTACCTCTCTTGGGTAATAAACTAGGAGAACCAGTGGGTTACTAATAGGTTGACTAAACCTAAGCTTGTTCTTTTTGGGTTTGGGTAGAGATGTTTGTGGGTATCACCTTGGAACCCATGTCGAACTTGTGGGCTGGGGGATATTTAAGATGTGATGGGTTTAGGAGTTTGGACACCCTCACTCATTTATTTATCTGTTCACATGGACAATATTCTTGTAGTTATGATTATATATTCTCTTCCTATAACATTTACTATGGGGTCTGGTACGATGTGATTATATGATGTGGATTCCCATTGGTACTGCCTTGGGTCTATCTGTTGATCCATTTTATTGACAATCACATTATTGGGATGCCCAGAAATACTTCATTGGATTTGTCTTTTTAGAATTATCTAGTTCTATATAACCATTATATAAAACCCATTTTTCAATAGTATTTATTGCCATTAAAGGATTATAGAGGTAGGTTGATGAGTGCATCTCAGATTCACTCTTCATTAGTGTCCCCAAGTGGATGCTTTGAGTAATGACCAAAGGTTTCTGAGTGGGGGATTTTCCCCCCAATATTCCAATACTATAAAATTTTCAAGGACTAATGAAAATAACCCCGAGTGAGGTCGGATATACTCCATAGGTTTGGGGTGGATGCACTGTAACTTCATTGTCTATACATTCCTGGAATTGGGTATGTTGAGCCATTTAATTGAATTGATCACGAGTTATTATCTTAGTTTAGGAGAGTATTCCTTACAAATCGCCAAAAGGTCATTCTCTCTTAGGGATTATTTGTGTTCCAATGTTGTGAATGACTATGGATCCAAACCTATTACTTTTACATAGAAATGGATTTACACATTTCTTGAGTGGTATGACATCCAGCTCCATGATTTTTTCAAATTCCATCCAATTGATACTTAAATCGCTTCCTTATATATGGGGGAGAGTACAATTGATCCTATTGTAAAGACTTGTATCCCCCTATAGAGAAGTAGTTTACTCAAAGAAATTTCACGAACTAGGAAAACAAGGTATAATCAGTCGAGATTACTACCCTAAGGATCGACTATGGATTGATTTTATTTGTTTTCTTTGTAAGATCCTAGGTTTTCCTAGTGGTAAATTTTTTTATTTTTGTTTAAATAGTTTTTTTGACCTAATTTAGATTATTAATGAGTTCATAGGGGTTTCAGGGGTGTTTGAGGCCTCTTCAAATCCCTGAGGATTGGTTTTTGGAAAAGGAAAATGGACGCATGGTCAGTAGAAACCCTATGACCCAATCTGAACCATTTGAGTAAACCATGGGAGGATAGGCAGAGGGCTACAAGTTTCCACATGGTTTTAAGAAACTGGGCAACTAGGGGCACACTCTGATGTGGGGGCTATGAAAATTTTGGTAGTGTCTTAACACATGGTTGTCACATAGTTTCTATTACCATGCACCATGACCTTGTGATTTCTCCCTTGAGGTAGATAAGCTCACATGATTGGCACACGATTTTTCCAACCATGTGGCCAAACCATGTGAGCTAGAAATTTTGAGGGTAAATTACCATTTCACCCTTAAAATTTCCTAAAACATATTTCCCACCCTCCATTATTTCCAATGGAAAACCTTACTATTGATTGATCCTTTGAATCTCACTTCATAGTCTTTGATCCTGATTCCCTATCCAAACTCAGATTTGATCATTTTTTACCTCATTGGATCCATACAGGTAGGTTTTACATTCCTCTTGTGTTGTTTTTTGTTTGACTTCATAGCAACATAGTTATTTTTGTGAAAGTTAATTTTTCCTATTTCTAGAATTATAATCCATTATTTTTTCTCCTAATCTAGACTGAATCAAATTCCTATATTGCATTATTTTTCTACTACAAACCTATATTAGGTTGTTTATAAGTTCCCTTAAGGTTTGTTGTTTTATATGCACTGTTTTGGTTGTGTCTCATGTAAGAATTTTCAACGTTACCCCTAAAATT
Source organism: Viscum album (assembly GCA_963277665.1). Lineage (NCBI taxonomy): Eukaryota > Viridiplantae > Streptophyta > Magnoliopsida > Santalales > Viscaceae > Viscum > Viscum album. Next base: position 831,610,441 of record OY728120.1, read on the forward strand.
AATTGAACATATTGTTATAATTTTTGGCAACTATTTAGGTTTTCCACTATTAAATTTATGATTTTTGGAGTTGTTATCCCAAACCTAGGCTACCCATGGGGTGGTCCCTTGTATCTACCCAATATTATACCACCATGTTGGGTGCGTTTGAGATCACCCCTTATTTTGGGAACATTGTTGAACTGAATAATAATTAAATGAAAAATTAGGAGAAGGTTATTCCTTTTTTCCAAGTGATTAAATTTTGTAAATTGTTTCAATTGTTTAAATGAAAATTGTTAAATGGTTTAGATGAACTCATGGAATTTGAATCACTATGAAATGATTATTGAATTGAGATAATGAATTGAGATGGTAGTGGATGGCTCAGACATGTTCCCCAGATCCTGATTACATATATTTGTTTGGATGTTTCCACTCCATGTATATTGTATAGGGTAGTAGATACCTTGGACCTATTAAGTCTTTGGATCTTTATTTCATAGTATTCCTAGGGCCTTTTTATCCCTTGTATCAGCTTGTTGGACTCGCATTGGACTTGATCTATTGACATGATCAATGAACTCCACCCAAGTGTTTACTGAGTTTCCATCTAGATGCTCCTAAGGCTCAATAAGGATTCCTTGAACTTCAATACCTTGGATCCATCCCTTCTTGGTCTAGCACTAGATTAAACAGTGTGGTTGTTGTGGGTGTTATACACTGGATTAAACAGAAATACCATTGTGGATATGTTGTTGTTCTTACAAATAACTTGTAAGCGGGTATCAAATTTTAGTTATTATACTTGAAAGATTACACCTATTTATTTATGATTTATAGCTTCCATTATTTACGACAGATTTAATATGTTCACAGGGAGCCATGTTTGGATATACATGAACAAATATTCTTTTAGACACTTTAATTTTATTACGATTATACCTTTGATATATTTCATGATAATACTTTTTATATTATAGATACTGGACTTGTTATAGACACTATTGGTAGTTGCCTACTGATTGTTATCTCACACATTGTTCAGGCCACCATTGGGTACCCAGAATAACTTCATGGATATAGGTATGGATTGGGGAAATCTCTCATTGTATGACGCTTGATGGTTCTATGCTTAAGATAAAGGTATCACAAGACCGATCTTGGGTTATGATTCTATCTGGAGGTAGTTCCTTTTGGTATTTTGTATTTTAATACATGTACTGTAATAGATCCCTACATAAATTTTTTCCTTCTTTATAGAGATATGATACATCATATTGTATATTACTTATTTTGGATTATTTATTATTATAGCCTTCTAGATTTGTATCTTCTATCAGTGATTTATTATACTTCCTCGATTGACCAGTATGTTTACAACACTATGTTATAATCATACATGAGGGAATAGTCTCCCCATATACACAACATAGGCCCTTGAAACTTTTCAGCAGCCTTTGGAATACAGGGAGGTGTGCATGAGGTCATGTGAATCACTAGCTTAATGCACTATTTAGTGGCACCTGGGACAGGATGTTACTAAGTGGTATCAGAGCCTTTCGTTCTTGACTATAATATTTTGAGACAATATACAAGATCTTAATAAGGTATTAGAATTTTGTAATGAATTGTTACTAGGAGTAGCTAACCCATGTATATGAAAAAGGAAAATTTCTTATAATGTAACATGTTTTCCTAGATTTTTTCCATTATAATTTATTTGATTCCAATTTTGGGTGACACACTTTTGGTATGATGTTGATTATGATTTCATATTATTATACTTGGATCGATGAGGTGATGGTATTCTATAACATTCATCATTTTAGACACTTTACAAGATTCCCATGACATATATTTTTCCATTCCACATTAGATGCATTGCTTGACTACATGAAATTATTATGTGTTCCTGGAATGATATACCTTTTGTTTGATAAATGATTTTTAAGGTATTGAGAAACATAGTTGGTAATCAGAGTGTCATTCATAACCAAAATACTTTTTTCTCTTATAGGCTTCAAATGACACCCATAGTGGAAAATTTGGGAACATTGTGTCATAGACCAGTGGTCTCATGAACTAGAACATGTTATGCTTTGGAATAGATGGATTCCACACTTCATATTATAAGGAGTATGGGCCTTGATTGATCAGAAGTGGTGAACCATATGGTTCAACCATTAAAAAATAATAGAAAATAAGTTTTAATTTAAATGAAATGGAAATTGTGAAAAGAGAATTTAACCTAGACCCAACGTTAGAGTGGGCAGTAGGAAGTGTATCTAGTACCTTTTGTGGTTGTTTATTTTTCCCAGTGCTATATTTATGATAAGTATAAGTGGTGTGTATTGTTTATTGGAAGGATTCAACATGTCCTATACTTTTATATCTATGAATTGGTTGCTACTAAATTATTTTTTGATATGTGTTCTTAGAATTTCAGATACATTCCTCCATGATAGCCTCTAGTCATGCAACATAAGAGTGGCGACGACCATTTTGCAGAGGTGGTGGGCCATGGGATTCCAATGGAAACTCATGACATGCCAATTGTGAAACCAAAAGTTGTATCAGATATGGGTGATAAGGCATAGTTCCACAAGATCTTTATTCCTTTAATACATGACATACATGGCGTCCCGTAGCCTAACTCTTCTATGGAAGAGCTGACATGTGTCTTCCTCTAGCATCATCCTCTCACATTTTCAGGGGATGACATTCTATAGGATACTAATATGTGTCTTGTGACTATATTTTTTATTTTCTAACATCTTGAGACACCTCCGGAGAAGAGGGTGAATCTTGTGAAATATATGCTTCGGGTAGTAGCTATGTGCTATTTGGATTTTTTGAACTAGGAAAACATGTTTCAGGATATGGTTTGGAGGGATTTATAATACAGGTTTTATGATTACTTATTTCATGATAGTCTGGGAGATGAAATGAACAATGATAATATATTTCTGGAGCATGGTGTGATGACTCTTATGAAGTATTCATCATACTTTATAGAGATTTAGAATTTTGGCACCAATTTACCCTTCTAATGAGACACAGAGAGTGAGATGCTTCAAGGAAGGTCTCAAGGATGTTTCTAGATCATAGTTCAAAAAGTTTCAATGTACTACTATTAATGAGATTGTGAATCAGGTTATTATTATTGAGTAGAACTTGATAGAAGATGGTGGAACATCTCATGGATGTTTAGCCTATCGACTCAGTGGTTCATCTTCATGTGGAAGGAAGTTAATTTTTCAATCCTATAGAAAGGGGAATTCCATCAAGGCTATGAGTGTCTGATGTTTTATCTTCTTTCATCAGTGTGGGATATGAGGACATATAAGGAAATAGAATTATAAGGACCTTGTCGAGTGCTGATATTGTGGCTGGATGTGCCACATATAGCATTTTTGAATGGAAATATATATAGAAGTCAATGGAAGGGTATCAAATATGACTCCAAGTTTCAGATTAGGATTTACAGCTCTATGTTAGGGTAGGATATGGTGTAGTGTTTGTTATTCAAGCCAAGGGGGTGGATGTGGATAAGGTAGCCAAACACCATTTTTACCTAGAAAATAGAGTGGGCCTACTCTAGGTAGGGAGGTTGTTTCACAGGGTTGCGGTTCGATCCAAATATATTTTTCATTGCCTAACCCTAAGGAGAAGAGCTCCATGATGTCTCTGGTGAGAGGTATGATCATAAGAGCCTTTACTCTAGTATCAAATCCTTTTAATGTACCTACATCTCATAGATTGTTAAATTTTCATGTTCTGGAGAGCCTTGGTCTTATGTTTTAGTTTTTATGGTGGTGTTATGACATTGGATACTCCATTTGGAATTAGAACAGAGCCCGAATAATAGTGCAGGGAGTTCCAACTTGAGATTTTTGGGTGTCACATCATATGGGATCTTTTTTTCCTAGAGATGACTGGGTTTAGCCACATAATTGGGATAGACTGACTAGTTTCTTAATGATCCTTTATTTATTTCTATCATAGAAGGGTGAACTTCACATCACCAAAGGGTGGAGTTTTTATTTATATGGGTGAGTGGGATGTATATGAGAGGTGAACTAGACTAGAGCATCATGGGGTTGGATGGATAGAAACCTAGACTTCTAGTTTATATCTGGATGAATATGGAATTAATTAGACATAAATTCCTCTAGTGTTTGATCATTTTGTGGATGTTTTCACAGGTGAATTTTTTCTTTTACCTCTTTAGAGAGAGGTTTAATTCTCTATCAAGACAGTTCTAGGAGATTGGATATCGAGATATAGTATGTATTTTAATACATTAGGTATCAAGATTGGAGTAGTTTTGATGTATTAGGATTTATCCATGTCTTAGAATTCTTGTTATTTGAGGCCATATGATAGGAATTACATAATTCATGATCTCAAGTTATCCAATTTTGTACATACCTTGTGATGTTGGAGGCATTACCTGATCATAGATAATGTTGTGGTGTACATGAAATAAAAAAACCTCAAATACATATTTATACAGAATGATCTAAATTTGATTCAATGAATTTGGGTTATGTACCTATAGTCATTTGGCTTCAAGCTTGCCTATATGTCTGGAAAGGGTAATGCATCTTCCAATGTATAGAGTGGGAGGACTCTAGTAAATTTAGTTATGGAGGCCAGTAGTGAGTGGAATATTATGTCCCTATTTTTGGAGATGCATATAGATGTGCATGGTAGTTTTGGTAAGACATTTCTCTCATCCTTAGTATTATACTCAACTCTTCTAGATAGAGTGAGGATGATTTAGTTTTCTAATTCATTTGGCCTAGTCCTACAGGAGATACTGCATGGTGAGGACCCACCTCAAGATTGGACTATTGATGAGGATGAGATTCAATTTATTCATTGTTGTGTTTCGGTTTCAGAATACATACCTGCGGATCTGATGAAAGAGTTTCATGACACATCTTGGGAAGTGAATATTGGTGTTACAAAGATGTACTCAGACTTGCGTTTCCAGTAATGGTGGGTGGGGATGAAACATGAGTTAGCTTGTTATTTCATGAGGTGTTCCACCTATCAGTCAGTGAAGGCAGAACACTAGCGACTAGTAGAGACTTTTTGAAGTTAACTATTATCACGTAGAAATGGGATGATGTTACAATGGATTATTTGACCAAGTTTCTGAGGTCGCCTCAAGTTAGTGATGTTTTTTTGGATAGGGACACCCAATTTTGATATCATTTCTGGTATAATTTTAAATGTACATTGGGTATACAGGTCATTCTAAGCATGGCATACCACCCTAAGACTAATGGTCATTCATAGAAAATGATTCAAGTTATTGAGGACATTTTTTGAGAATGCATCCATGATTTTGGGGTTTTTTTGGAGAGGTATATACCCTTGGTTGATTTATCTTGAAATAATATATATCAAGTGACCATACAGATGGAACCTTATGAAGGATTGTATGGTAGGCTATGAAGATCACCACTCTGCTCCTTAGAAGCGGGAGAGGTAGTACATCTCAGACCGTGCCTGATCCTAGAGACTTCAGAGTAGGTTCATATTTATATAAAGTGGATGGATACTACATAGTAAAGAAAAAAATCTTATACTAATCATCATCAATGAACTCTAGAGTTTGAAGCCATGTATAGGGTCTTTTTATGTATCTTGTAGAGGATGGGGAATATTCATATTCAGAGATAGAGTAATCTTTCACCATGATATGTCGGTCTGTTCAAGATTCTAGAGAGATTCAGTTTGGTATCATATCAGTTGCAGTTATCTCAGAGGTACCGATCCATGAATGACATATTCCATGTGTATTAGATATTTTTTATCACTCAAACTTTTCTCATACTCAATATCCAAGTTAATTTGAGCTATAGGTAAATGTTCCCTTTGAGGATCTTCCAATTTATATAGTTGATAGGAGGATAATGGTTCTCATAGGACTATAATTTCCTCTAGTACAGGTTCTATAGATACATGACCATTTATAGGATGAGTCTTGGGATTAGGAGGCCAACATATATGCTCATTGTATGAAGTTATTCTTATTAGACTCTTGAACACCCTTGGAATGAAAATTTAGGGACAAATATCTTCAAGGGGGAAGATTGTAAGATCCAAGGATTTTATAAAGGTATGGATATCTTAATTTCTATTTAAATTCTTGGATTTGAAATAATGTAAATTATTGATGATGTCATGGGGTTTTATGGGTGTCTGTGGCATGTTTGGATCTTAATGGTTTGGTTTTTTTGAATGAAAATTGGGCTACGCTGTTAGTAGAAACCATGTGAGGCAGGACACATGGGTTTAGTAAACCATAACGGGAGAGACAATGGGATATAAGAGGCCACATTGTTTTAGGAAATTGTGTAAACTGGGGTTCACACATGTGTGAGGGTTCTACAAATGTTAGAATAGGATTTATGCACTTTTGGTTCATGGTTTGAATAACCGTGTTCTATGACCGTGCGAGATCTACCATGAGGCTGAGAAAGGGGAACAGTTGGTGCACGGTCTGACCAACCGTGTGGCCAAGAATTGCGACCCAAAAATATCGGGGGGAAATTACAATTTCACACATAAAATTTATTAAGACCTATTTTCACTTCCTCATTTCATTCTGGTGTGAAAACTTCATGTTGAGGGATCCTTTGAATCTAAATTCATATGTATTTCTCTTGATTCTTCATCCAAACTCAGATCTATACATTGGTTGTCTTGTTGGATACAAACTGGTATATTCTGTATTCATCTTATGTCGTTATTCATTTGTCTTCATACCGACATAGTTATTTTTTTGAAATCTAATATTCCCCATTTCTAGGATTTTTGTTCGTTCTTCATTTTTTTCCTCAATTTAGATCGAATCAGAGGTCAATACTGGATGAGTGTTCTACTAAAGACCTATGGTAGGTGGTATATACCTTTACCTAGCGGTTTTGTGTTTTATATTAATTATTATCATTGTTCCACATGTCAAACTTTATTTCATTTTCGCTAAAATTAATGGAATGTTTTTTTATAATTGTTTAGGACCTATTTCAGTTGCGCATAAGTAACTTTGTGATTTATGGAGGTTGTTAGCCCCAACCTAGTCCACCTATGGGGTGTTCCCTTGTATATGGCCTATTTTATACCACCTCATTAGGTGTAAGAGGGATAACAAATTATTTTGGGAACCTTATTGAATTGAATAACAATTAAATGAATGATTAGGAGAAGGTTATCCATTCTTTCCATGTGATTACATGATGTAAATTGATATGATTATTTAAATGGAAATTGTTGAATGAGTTGGATGAATTAATGGATTGTGAATTGTTATGAAATTGTAATTGAAATTAGATGGTGAATTTAAATTGTAGTGGATGCCTTAGACTATCTCCTTAGATCACAATTCCATAGAATCCAATGAATTTTCCACTCCATGGATCTTGTATATGGTAGTGGATTCCATATACCTATTTACTCCTTGGATAAAAATTATAAAGGATGCCAAGGGCCATATTACCCCTTGGATCTGGATTGATTAGAATCACATTTTACATGCTCTATTTTCTTTCCCCTTGGAATCCACCCATGTCTTAACTGAGTTACCATCGAGATGCTACTAGGACTCGATGAGTATGTCTTAGACTTTTATACCTTTGATTTTTCTTTTTTGTGGACTGAAACTGGATTACATGAAGAGGAATTTGTGAATTTCATACACTAGATTCCATGACATGGTTTTTTTGATATTTTTCTATGCTTACAAATAACTCAGGTATGGGTATCATATTTTAGTTGTTAGACTGTAAAACATACACCTTTTTATTTATGCAATACATTACCCCATTTTATGGGATCTTGACTATTGTTTATAGGGATCCTTGTTTACATAGAAAACATCAAATTTTATTTTAGGGACATTAAAATTAGTATTGTTATACTTGTGAGATGTTTCACACTAATTCTATTTATATTACAAAAAATGGATTTGTTATAGACAACATTGGTGGTGGCCTACTGAGTGTTATCTCACACCATGTTCGGGCCACCATTGGGTAACCGGACAAAATCCATGGATGCTGATAGATACCACAACAACACCTACTATATGATACATGATTAGTTAATTATTAGGATAAGTGGAGAACAAAACTGAGCTAGGTTCATGATGCTGTATGAAGATAGATCCTTTTGGACTTTTTTATTTAGATACCTGTATTGTACTAGATGCTAGTATACATGTTTTCATGATTTGTAGAGACATGACACATCATATTTTACATGACTGATTTTGGATTATTTATTATTATAGAATTCTAGATGTTAATATTCTATCAATGATTTATTATGAATACATTATTCATTGATTTTTTACACCACTTCATTACACTTTGACTTGAGGTAAAAGTCACACCATTTGAAAACCCTAGGCCCTTGCTAATAGTTGACAACCTATGGTGTATGAGGAGGCATGCTTGAGGCCATGTGACTCACTACCTTGGGAAATCATTTCGTTTCACCCAAGTTAGGGTGTTACATTATTTTTCATCTTTATTATTCAAGTTGCATCTCAACTAGGATGAGAATGAATTTATAATAATAGGAATTGGTACATGATTTTTTATTTGTTTTATTCTCATTAGTTAGTCATTATTATTATTGTTATCCTAATAAGTTTCTCACATATACATACACTATATTTTCAAGATATATATAGGACAATGTTTTTGGCACCCTACTAAGTTCTTCACTCACACCCTTCTCATTCCACCATTGCACTGGGGTACTTAAGTAGATGTTAACTTGGTTGTAGGCATAGGGTTAGGAAGAGGCCTGGGAATGATTGAGTAGGATAGATTGAATATGGCTGTGGATTTGGGTATGTGGTATGGTTCAGTGTGGACAGTAGAGACTTATAATTTTATTTATTCTTATTTTATTTTCTCCTGTATATGTGATCGACCAAGTGGGTGATCAATGTTATATGTATGACATTGTTATTCATTACTTTTCTAGATTTCATTTATTACATCCTAATTTATATTTACTACTATGAAACTCCAATTATTAACTATTATGGATGATGTGTATTTGTTTTTATTATTTCACTTACTATAGTATAATGGAATAGTCTCCCATTAGACATGGCCTAGACCCTCCCTGCTAGTCAGAAGCCGCTGGCATATAGGGAGGCACTCTTGAGGCCTAATTCCGAACTGTTTTGTTTACTTTTCAAAGAGTGAGTCAAGCTAGGAAATGACATGGATTATTATTTTTTATAGATGATCTTATTGATGAAATTTAAGGTATAACCTATTCAATGTTGAATATTTCTTTGGATTTTGGTTTTCTTATCATATTTTTTTACCATACCATCAAACATGTGAGTTTTCCTTATTTAATATCTCAATTTTAACTTCAATTATTTTAATAAGTTATTTATATAAACTTCTAATTCTCTTAACTAATAAAACAAATAATTTATCATTTTCACCCTGGGTTTTTGGGATGTACATGATTATCCAACATAATTAGGATTAATACCTTTTACTACCCGTTCTCATTCAAATTTTTGTTTCATGGTAAATTATAATTTCACACTATAAATTAATACATGATTTAAAATAATTATTTCAAAAACTAACAAAAAATAACCCTTTAGTTTATTCTTAATAGTTATATATAATACTTACAGAATAATAACACTAAAAATATAATCCAATAATGTTATAATAAATCATTGAAACAGAAAAAACATTTTCATAGAGATAATCATGATAGTCCAGAAATAATAGACTCACAACCTTTTCAAGGTTCTGGTGATATTTTTTAACAAAATGAATTAGCTGGTTGTATATATGAAAAATATAGTTTCAATTCAAACATCATATTATAATTTCTAAATAATTAATGAATCCTAATATAAAAGAAAATAAATTAAATGTACAATTTGGAAAATTACCACGAAACAATAACCTCTCTAGTATACAATTAGGTCTTTGTATTGTGAAAGTAGACATTCATTGATGATTGGTTTATATTAAAGACGAGTACCAATTTTGTTTTTTTATCCGATATAATAGTCATGCTTGTAGTACTGCTACATATATTGAAATTTTATTAACCTAGGGGCCTTTTCATACAACCCGTCTGGGATGTCATATCAGAGCTAAATATAAAAAAAATTCCAATAATAATTTATAAAGAAATTGAAAAGTATTTTTAAAATATATATTACCAAAATTTCAGCCCAATAATTGTATTTTATTTATTTTCCAACTTTTCTTCTCTGTATTACATGAATTGGAATAACGTTACCATATTTTCTGAGTTTCCCCATGAAAATCTATAATTCTTTAAAAAAATTCAATTATTTTCATATCCTTATTATACCTAACCATGATTTGTGTTTGTTTATTCCATTTGGAATTTGTTTTTGTGCGACCAAAAAAATTACTAGAAGATGATCCTAAAGAAGGAAAAGAATATTTCATACACATTTATAATTGAATTTTAATAAAAAATTATGCACTTCATTAATTTTTAATCATTTACCTAAAGCACTATTTGTTTCCACTGAATCATGTACACTGTGTTAGGAGATGGAAATTAGAGGGGTTTTATATGTAGTAGACTATTGTTTCTAAAGTTGGGTGGGAGTGTACGAGCATAATATATTCATAAATAGTGGATATTTACCCTTTAGAGATGAAGGTGGAAAGGGGAAAAGGTTGAGGGATGGGAGAAGTGGTACTACCCAACATAGTAGTAGGGTGAAATGGATAAAAAGGATGACGAATCATGTATGTTTAATCCCAATAAGGGGGATCCTTGATGGGAGGAAACTATCCCTATGACTAAATATCCATGGTATGTGAGGATCTTAATATAGGGTGGCTGCATGCAGGGGTAGTACATGTTGGGGTGATCATATATTCTATATTTCCGAAGCAAACATCACTGAATGCATGTTTCCTCCTTGATGATCCCTATTAATATTAAATATTTTTTAAATTTTCAACATATTCAATAAATAAGGTAAAAATTGGAACAATCATATTTCTAAGCCCAACTTCTCAGAATTGATGTTCATTTTTCTCTATTTTTTTTATGTACCTTTTCATAAGATATAATTAACTAAAAATAAAAGAAGTGATTTGAAAATTTTAAAATATAAAAAACATTAAATAATATTAAAAATACATTAAAATTTATATTACTTTTCAAAACATGACATACTACATTAATTTTATTTTCATTAATTTGTTTTATCTCAAAATCGAAACATTTCAAAACAACAAAAGAAGCTACATCAAATTCCAAACTGAGCTAAATAATTGTTTTTTGTTTTCTATAGGGATTTTATTCTTAGTTAAAAATAATGAAAACATGATATTATATTTCCATTAATTCCCTAAAACTATATATTTAGTACATATTTGGAGGATATAACAATCATTTGACAATACAAAACAATTCAAATTTTTTTTCTAATGTTGGTAAATAAAATTTACACTCCCTTTGGTTTAATTTTTCTTAAAAATTATTATATCTATTTCAATAATATAAACAATATTAAAGAATAAATAAAAAACTAATTAACACTTTACAGAATAAATTCCTAGAATATGACATTATAACAAATATCTTCTGAAAATAGTAAGGGAATTAAAATATTTCACAACCATGTATAAAACATAAAAAAATATGAAACTAGATAACTAGTATAATATACATAGAAACTAAGATTTTATATAAAAAAACAATATATTAAATAGTCAATTTACGTAGGGCTATATTTGTTCGAATTCGGGATTTCAAAAAAATAATTTTCATTACAGGCAGGTAAAGGTGAATAAATAACTTGATTTAAATTATGAAGATCCTCTTCAAAAAAAGAATCCATCACGGGGGAATATTTATAGTTCCCAATAAATTTTATTTTCACAACCACTAATCATGCCAATAAAGGAAGAGTGGGGAAAATCAAAATGTGGAGAAGTGGGGGTCGGTCAGTTTCTAGGGGAATAATCGGACAATACCTATTTTAGAGATACTAATTTGGTTGATTGAACTTAGATGAGATGCTTTGGGGACCAGATTTTTAGAGTCCCAAATTAGATTTCATAATGATGTGAAGCATTGGGGAGGTCTAGGACTGATTGTGTAAAGGGGATAAGTGTTGGACACATAGTGAATTTATGGAGCCTACAGGTCAATCGTGAAGAGGGGAAGTAGTAGATGGGTAGTATATTTGTAAAGTACATGCATTTATTGTGAAGAGGGTAAGGAGTAGGGTTGGTAGTGATAGAAATTAGTGGACTATATTCCCACAATTTTAATAAACCATGTTATTTGATAACCTATTTCCATGGTTTTAATAAACTACAGAAATTAGTGCATATAAATAGGGTATTTTTTAGTTTTGTATCCTCTACATTATTTTTTAATGCCAAAAAAGGGAGTGAATAAATATAAATATTTAGCTGATAGGATACAAATAAAATATTAGAGGTATTAAATATTTTATAGGTTTTCATAAATACTAATTAATTCCTTTAAAATTTATTGTAAAAAGTTTAATGTGCTTTTTTATCTTCAAAAAGGGGAATTTTTTTATATTAATATTTTACCAACATAAGTCAATTTATGTATGCTTTTATGATCCCAAAAAACCCTTCTTATTTTACTAATTAACTTTATTTTAATTATGTTTAATAGGTTTTAATATTATTAGTTCAACTCTAATATAATAGTCCAATTTTTATTTCTACATTTCTATTTAAATTTTGGTAATTTCTAGAAAATATAGCTACATGAGGGATTTGAAATTGTGAATTTTGGCTATGTTGGTCATTTAACTATGTCAATTGGCTATAAGACAGGATTTCGTACATGAATCATCTATGTACTTGAATTGGATACATTAGAAAGGGTTATGTCAACGAATTGATTACAAGAGAAATGAATACATAGTTTTAATGTTTATTCCAATCATCTATATAGATTAATTGGATATGTGATTTGGATTCAAAGAATATTGAGAACATAGTTCCAATTGGATATGCTATTTAGTTAGATTTGTGAATTTTATCTATGTGATCAATATGGCTATGTGATTTGGCTGTGTAGAAATTTTACCTATGTGAATAATTACTATGTGGTTAATTTTTCTTTATCGATTCAAATAAATGTATTTTAGCTATGTGGTGATCCAAAATCTATTATTTCATTCTATAACATGGATATTTATTGACGTTTGAGTATTTAAAATTAAAATTAATGTTTCTTTTAATTCATTAAACAATAGAATACCTCTTTAGGGTAAAATAATTTTCATATACTGAAAATGTTAAGTAAGGAAAGTGAGGTAATTATTTTTATTACCCACTACCTTTTTCTAGGGTAATTTTTAAATAAAAATAACTTGATTCTTAAAAAGTAATCATTTATTTCAAAGAACATATAGAGATACATAAGAATAAGGGTGAAACATATTGAAGCCACAATATACTCTCTATTTCTCTCTAACTCTTTAGAATTATTATGTGATGGTTCTCTATACTAAGAAGAATAATAATAATCATGTTCTCTATAGTTGTGCTTTCAAGATAAATCCTATTATTTTTTGAAGACTCTCCTTGAGATATTTTCTATTCCTATCCATACTCTTAATGATCTATTCTCTTATTTTAGTTTCATCTTACATCTATGTGATGCATCTTGTAATATCTCAATATTACTTCTTATTACTAGATGTTAGCACTCTTTATAATGAGTGTTGACGGTTGTCGGTTTTGTAAAGCCTTGAATGATCTCGGTAAAAAGGTCATTGATTTGTACCAAGTGATGAATACTTTCACTAAACTAGAAAGTCTCTAGGAAAATGACTGGTACTTGTGAAATCCCCTAGCTCTAGGAGTTCAATGTTGGTGGAATGGACTAAAAAATTTCAATGCCCCAAACTACTATAAAATCTAATGTGTTTTATCTTTATCTTGTTGTATCTATTTTTGTTTCATAATGTTTACAATATAATATCAAAAACCATATTACCTTTAAAAGTGGGTGCTTTTAATTGAATAAAAAATAATGATCTCAGTTCAAGCCCTCTTGAGTCTTTATGAAGGTCTTTTTGACTAAACAACCAACATTATTAAGAACATTATTCTTTGGAGAAATTTGTGCGAGTAAGAATAGTAAGAAATAATGTTTTGTTACTTTGACTACAATGGAAGTAGAATATATTTCTTCCACATAGGAATGTATGAAAATGGTGTGGATGAAAGTTAATATGGAAGATTAGAGGGTGAATGATGAATTCCCATTTAATATTCTTTGTGATAATTAAAGTTCCATTTATATCTCGTAAAATCAAGTGAAACATTCCAAATAAAATAAAAATGATATTAAATATCATTTCATTAAGAATAAAGTTTCTAGTAGAGATGTAATGGTTGAGTATATTTCCAAAAAAGATCAAATTGAATATGTTTTCACCAAATCAATTCCAAGTGAAATATTAAAGTAATTGAAGATAAGATTAAAATTTCATTCTCCTCTACTCACTTAAGAAAGTTCTTGAGTTCTCCCCCAAATCTATATGGATTCTATTTTGAAAGCGTTGGATGAAGTAAAACATTTACTTTATCTTTAGTGAATCTAGACTATCTCCTATCAAAAAAGGGGGAGTAAAACGTTTGGAATTTACAATCAGAAAAAATGATATGATTGTGGTGGAGTTTATCAATTTCATTTCCAAATAACTTATCTTTAATAATGGTTGAGATTCCTTCAAAAAATTTCTTAATCCTACAGTGTGGGTTCAGGACACTCTCTGTGAAAAATTTTGTGGTTTGATGAATTATAAGAAAATAGTTTTTGATATTATTTCAAAAAAATCTAAAGGGTGGGACTGATGATCTATTGGGATGATTCTGTAATGATTATTGTATTACATTTAAAAATATTGTTGGATTGTTTTTTTAGATGTTGCAGAGTTTTTTTATCATAATAACATTTGAGTCACTTTCTTTAAAAATCCATATGACTCTTTTCAAATTCTTGATGTTTCTAACATCATTATTACTAAAATGTTCTAATGTATGAATCCAATGTTTTGTAAAAATTAATGTTTATAAAAAGTTGAATTTTTATAAAGTTAAAGTTATCAAGAATGTTAAAATTATGAAGTTATGAGGTAATGGAGGTTTGGATTTAAAAATTTCAATATAAAATGTTGTGAATTTTAAGAAAATGATCAGAAAAAGTAGTATAAAGGTGATTAGAATGAGTCTTTTAGAAACGAAGTGAAAAAATAAGTACATTTTCATTAGTTTAATAGATATATAAATTCATTTATAAAGGAATAAATTTTTTTGAAATTAAACTATACCTAATTTCAAGGGATGATCAGACCAATAGGTGTCATATATAGAAATGTGGTGCCATCAGATAGTGATGTTGTAACTCTATTGGACATAATAGATAAAATAGAATTTATAACGATCCATTAGAATGATAAATTCAATTTAATGGAAATTTTTTTAAGCTCACTAGGCAATGAAATTTGATGATCACTATATGAACATTTTCAATGTTTTACTATATGGTAAAATCTATTAAGTTGAAAGGAAAAGGTAATCAAAATATTATCAGATGGAGAAGAAGTCATTGAAACAATTTTAGTGATCTGAGCTCTATGTGAAGTATGATCAGACAAAAGAATATTAGATTTAAATACACTAAAACATATGAAAGAACAAAATAATGAAATTATTTTAGTTCATCAGATGGAGGAAAATGTGAAGATCATGAAATGAAGAAATATTCTTGTTTACCAGACTGAGATGATAGAACAATGAGTAATAGACATAGAATTGTTAATTAAGTTCTATATGGAGGAAAAATCATCAATATTACTGGATAGAGAAAATTCCTAAAGTGCCTTGAATAAATTAACAAAATCCATGTGAATTAAATCACTGTGATGATGATGAGAAATTATTTTATCATTCAAAAATCTAGTAACTATTTAAAGAATTTTGGAATATGATCACTGATATTGAGATTTGAGGAAGCTTGTATGAATATTTTATACTTAAAACTTTTCTAGGATACAAGGATGATTAAAAAAAAGTTTATTTTAGAGGTATGTTCAAATTCTAAGACCACATTTATTCCTCGATTTATGGAGGACGTTTTCATATAAAAGGATAAGAGATCATTTAGATTAGGATACTGATGTTTTTTATAGAGTGTATAATTAATGAAGTTTTGTAGAATTAGATTCCAAAAAATAAATCATTTGGTTGAGGAAGAGGATTGAATTAAATAGATTAGGGGACAAAAGAGTATTAGACAAAGTGTATTGGAAAAAGTCACATGAAACTGAGGTGCATCGGATAGAGACACTCCACTAGATGGAGACTGAGATGCACTGATTGAGGTATACTGAATAGATAGTTTCTGGATAGTGAAATTACAGAAAATGTATTAGTTAGCATGTTTTATGTTTTAATAATTCCTTGGATATGAAGATTAATATTTTTTAAATTGTTAGAGCCTTTATAATTTAATATTAGGATACGATAAGAGCTTGTTGAGGGTTTTCACATTTTAATTCACTTAATTTTATTGTATCTATCTATCGATTTTTGGGAGTCAACATAATAAATACTAGGTACCCACATTCAGACCGAACCATTTAAAAACATATTTTCCTATCTTTATTTAATTACATTTCATTTATGTGAAATTGGGTTATAAATTTGAGAGGTTTGAAAACTTTAACAAGTTGAATATATTAATTTTTGGAGAAAATAAATTATAAAATACTATCCATGATTTAACACTAGTGGTATACACAATCCATGAACCTTCACTTTGGATCTAGTCTTGTAATTCATCGACCACTTTGTTTTAAAAGAGGATAATTTTTTTGGTTGAACTGATTTGGTAAAAAATTTCGTTGATATTTGTATTCTGATTTTTTTTACAATACTCTATGTTTTCTTCATTTAACTATTTTAATAAAAAAAATATTGTTTTTATCAGATGGTTGTTCAAATTCTTGTGGATTAATTTCGACTTCATTCATCGCTTGTTTATCTTGTATGTTTCTTTTTATTACTCTATTTTGATCGTTACATATGACTTCCATTCAACTAATTACTGGATTGGTTGAAAAATTGTAAGTCGATTCATGGATAAAATTCACCCATATTAAATATTATTTTTTAAGGGTAGAACATAACATAAATATTAATAAAATAAATATTATAAGAGTCTAAAGTAAGGGATCATGTAAAAATATTATTCTAATTTACCTGAAACCAAGGATTACACTTACTTGTTTCATTTTTTGAATTATTATCTCCACTTTGTTTTAAGATATTTCTTCCATTTTCCATATAATAATATATAGAAGAGTGTATATATTTTTTCATACGTAAGTCCATCCAATCTAGACCGTTGAGAATCTAAATCCTAGCCAACTACAAATCCTTTATACATTAGTCTATGAGTATTATAATGATAGTATACTAATTTTTTTATCAATACAAGAGTAATCCACCATCTAATAATGACCAGAAATTACAAAATTTTTTAGAAATAGATTTTTTTATTTACTATAGAGTAGAAGAAATAATATTAGGATAATTTTACAATTATAAACAGTTTTCTTTTCTTTATTACTATATAAATATATAGTTAAATATTTTCACCTGCCATAGTGAATGGGATTTGTAAATAATCTTGAAATTACTTATTTTTTAACATTAAATGTACTTTATACTTAAAGTTAAATGATGCAAGTTAATTATCATGCCTTTTATTTCCTACATGGTGAATTAGTGGAATAGAAGCACCAATTTTCATGGGATTTTTTGCATTAATTTTTGTGTGATAAAATTGAGAACAATTTTTTCTCACACTCACAAATTAAATATAATCACTTGAAGATAATGAAATTATAGATGAATATATGGAAGAGAAAGTTATTTATATACTTATAAAGGAATGAGAATCCAATAAAAAAGTAGTAGATGATACTAATATTATGAAAAAGATTAACCACGATGGCCTTACCAAGACTATGATGATATATGATAATTATTTGGAGAGAGTTGTTGAGAAGGAGAAAAATTAATGGAGTTTTATTCACGTCAACTTCTAATAATCTATCTTTATTTTCTCCAACATCAGGCACTCACACATCATGGAATACTACTATAAAGATAAAATATATACATTATTTGAACATTAGAAATTAAGACGGTTGTGTAGGTGAACATGATAAAATTTTGAGATATATAAATAATAATATTAAAAATGAAAATTTCTCATATAATTATTGAAAGAACAAAAAAGAAATTTATGAGAAAATAGAATCTTCAAAAATTATCATTAATGAGTGAAAAAATAGGGAAAATAAAACATGATTTTTTCTAGGATTAATAATAATAATAAGTATGTAAAAAATTAAAAAAGCATAAAAATATTTAGATATACTAATCATACATTGAGTTCAGATAAGGTTCTATAATATAAAAGAAGTAGTGACTTGGAGTGTGACGATAACTAGAAGATCATTAGTTTTTACTAAAAAAAATCCTTAGAACAATCTATGCTTTATATGGAAGTAAACTCTTGATTTTATTCAATATTTATTTATTCATGATAATTTTAGTTCCAATTTATATGAAGATAATAATACATCTTTGTTGGAATATGAGGACGATATTCTATTTTTAGAAGAGATTTCTTGATAGATGACTTACCAAGGGAAGAAAAATTTAAAGTTAAAAAATCACATTCATTTAGATGAGGTATATTTTTCATAATATGATGATTTATTTTTTATAATTACGATTAAATTTCATAACATACATATGAGTTAGATTCTAAATATATTCTTTTTTTAACTAATTATTATCCGAAGTTTGTAACTAAACTAAAATAAAAAAAGTTAGAATAAATAGTATTATATTTTTTTTCTAGAAGGGATAGTTGTTATATACTCTTAATATAGTATAAATCTAATAATACATCTTATAAAATATGTATTATTTTTATATGTCCACATTTCTAGTCAATTGTTTTCTTCTAAAAATTCCCCCATTTTTTATAAAATGTCAAAAGCTGGTCATTTCAGAAAAAAATCATTCAAAAGGGTCAATCAATTGGATCTCATAGGACTTATATTTATAAATAACTTATAGAAATTTAACACTATAGGATTAGAAATATGTTGATTCCTAAGGTTTTTTTTATAACATTTTAGGACCCAAACAAGATTTGGTATATAACTCAAATATATGATTGATTTTAGGATGATAAGTTGAGTACCTGTTGCCAAAACACTTGGTATGTGCATAGTGGTTATTCCCAAAACATGACTAGAGTAGTGTCCAATTTCAATGACTTATATAATGTGAAGTGAGGATAAGTTTAATTTGAGACAATGTGCAATGTCATTTTTTGAATTGGAGAAATTTTTTTCATGTAAGACTTTAATTTAGAATATAAATTATTTTGTAATATTTAAGAACAATTTTTCTAGTACAATCCAATTATATAATAAAGGATAACTATAGGAAACAATACCTATACCAATTGGGTAATACCCGTGGAGTGCTAAAACCAACAGAATATACTAATTTATTAATCCCACAACAACAATTTTAACTAACTCTTGGTATAGCCTCCCAAAATATTTTATTATCCCAACAGTTTTAAAAACCCATTTGAATAGGTTACTGTATATCAATGTTATTTTAAATTTTATTATAGTGTGACATACCAATGGTTTTAACGTACCTTTTTATAGGCTTTTCCCAGACACCGCAGTAACTCCCCCTCACATTTCAATGTAGATCTTGTGAGCCCAAGAAGTTGGTGTTTCAATTTCTTCCCCACTAGTGGTGATCTCCCCTCTATTATTTCGTTACTTCCATTATTATTTTGTTATTGAATTCGTGACTTCCAAATTGTTTAAAAATTATATCAACTGTGAATTTTATTTTAATTGTAAGTCTAAAATACCATGGGAGATTAATCTTTTTTCCGCATTTAATTTCTTATGATATGTTAAAATATTCTAGTGGGTGTTGAAACAATGGTTTTACAAACATATATTGAAGTATAATTATTTAATTTTCTTTTTGTTCATTATTTATTTTTCTTGTTTTCTACATGGTAATATGGGGGTTCAATAAATATTTGTTTTTTTATATTTTGATTTTAGGGATCATTTGTAATGTAGATATATTTTTTATAATCTTATTTTAACTTTGATCATACTATTAATGATGGTAGCATAAAAAACTATCCATAATGGGGGAAAATGTGATTTTATTTATGTGTTGGCTCAAGAGAAATGTATTATTATTCATTTTAAATATTTTTATGTAATTTTTGTGATTATATCATGAAATTGAATTTATATTTAAGGGTGTTTTAGAATTATGATCGCTAGGGGGTGTTCGTTAAATGGTTTTGGTATTAATATTTAATGATATTATCTTAAATTTATTTTGTTTTAATAATAAGTTTGTTGAAAAGATAAATATTAAATACATTGATTTTTTTCTTTGATGTCATTATATAATAAATAATATGACTAATAGCCACGCATTAATTTTTGAATTGTTCTAAGGATTTTATAAAATTTTCAAATCTATTTACCTTTAATTTATAGTAAATATCATAAAATTGGACCTTTTTAGTTCTCTATAGTTTAAAAAAATATTTTCATATATTTTATTTTTCATGTATTTATAATTTTTGGAATTTTTGAATCAATATTAAAATGAATAATTTCAAACAAAAATCAATAATAACCATAGTTTTGGATAAATGAATTGATATATGTATGAGTGATAAATATTTTATTTTCTAGAAGCCTCAAACTAATATAAATGGAAAAGGTAAAACACTATATAGAATGTGTTAGAGTCATTAAAAACGACTAATTTATGTTATGCTTTGTTATCAATTCTATAAGAGTAACATTTTGTTTAATAAGGGATACAAAAAGTGAAAAATTATAAATTGAAAAATTTATATAGAACCCTGAATAGTATATGGTAAATTATATACAAAATTCGGGTGATCATTCCATGAGGAAGGGAAACCATGTAAAAATATAAGGCTCAGCCATCAATTAATTATGGTCAATTTTACTATATACAACAGAATCTTAAAAAGGATAGATATGAATGAGTCATTTTCTAGAATCTAAATGTATCTTATGGGTAGAATTTGAGATGTGAAAAGCCATGTAATCCTTGGACTAAAATTTAAAATTATCTTCCTTGGATGTTTTGGAATATAATATTAAATTCCATTTTCTTATTCATAAATTCATGTAACATAAAAATAAAGTTTAAAAAAATTGATTTTTGGATAAACATAAAATAATTTAATTATTCTAGTCTTACCATATATGTATGTTCTTCTCTAAATAATCTATATCATAACCATTTAATTATTTTATGTAGATAAAGATCATGATAACGGTTTAAAGTAAGAAAAAGAGTTGATATATTCCCATTTGAAGAATTTTCACCCTTAACCTAGACACATGGAAACTAATAAGAGAGTAATTAAGATAATGGTGGCATTGATATGAATTCCAAGAATTGAATGATTGTTTTATATTCATCAAGGTAATATTAAATACATTTTATCCTCTATAAGGATTTGATACCATCCAAGTTGGAATATTAAGCAAATAAACATGCATGAAGACTATCCCACATGTTGAGATTCCTGAACATTCATCTTTCCACTATTAATGGGGATGAAACACATTATCGATAGATTTTTGCTGATATTGACTAATATATTTCTTCTTTGTTAATTAATTTTTTTCTATATTAATTTTACCCTAGATCCATTATATTTGAATCAAGGAGACATCCCCCAACCACCATCTATTGTGTTCTTGCATTTAATTAATTTCAATTTCATGGTTAAATATTTATAGTATTTTTTGTATATATAGTATTTTTTTTGTCTTTTATATTATGGTTATCTTATAGACTAGAGTGTTGGACATGGGTTCATATAAAGTGAATAGTTCTCATTTCCTTGTATATATTCTCGATATAACTTTCGTCTTATTTCATTTCATTTATGACATGACATATAAATTTTTTTATAGAATGGATAGAAGTTGGATGTATGAAACTGATCATATATCATGTGATTTTTGAAATAGGTTGGAGAGAATTTTAGATTTTTCATTTAACAATGCTTAAAATAGTGGTCATATACACTACCCATGTTATAATTGTGTTTGAAGATCTTCGTTATTTTATAGAGAATTTAGATACGATATAAAAAAATATGGTTTAAAAAAACTGCTATGTTTGGTGTCATAATGAGGAGAAAATGTAATGTCAAAATGTTCATGATCTAAAATAAGGGAATGGATTGGAGGATTTATTATATGAGATGTTTCTGTTTATATATCATCATGATAATGAAAGGATTTTGACCTAATAAGACTTCAATAAGAGAACATATGATTCATGTTATGAAAATAATATTGTTGATAGGGTAAGAAGGTTGAATGATGAAACCACGACTCCTGAATTTGGAAATGTGGTAAAATGAAAAGGATGGAAATTTAATTAGATGATTTCCCTGGAAAACCATGTATGGGGTTATTAATTATTCCATTGATTATATTATTACTTTTTAGAAGGAATTTAATCTACATGGTGAAAATATTCCCTCTAACTATTATATTTAATGGAAGTTAGTTGAGGAACATATATTTTGTAAAAATAAAATTTATACTTTCTCAAAAGACTATAACTTAATTTGGAGGAAACTGCTGAACATAATGATTGTATAAAATGTGGAACATCCTGATGGAATCCAAATACCGATGGACCACCATCTAGTGTTCCAAAAAAAGTAACCTGGAACTTTCCATTGATTTATATATACCAAAATCTTTTCATGTATGATGAAATATCAATAAAAATGTATGAAATTATTATAATTGAAAGAAGGATAATGATGCGTTCACTCGTCCTATAGATGGATTTTCTTAGAAGAAATTTGATTCTTAGTTTCCTAATTTTTAGCTGATGTGTGTAATATGAAGTGGGGTCTATCATTTGACGGTTCTAATCCATCTGGATAGTTTCTTACTTCACAAAAAAGTGGATAGTTTTCATACACATTTGTAACCTCCTCCATGGTTGTGTTTGAAAAAACAATTCAATTTCAAGAGTATACATGTTTATGGACCTCCCGATCATTGAAATGATATAGATGTATACATAAAACCTTTAATAAATGAGTTGAAACATCTTTGTAATATCAGTGTGCGCACAAGCAATATAAGTTTGAAAGACATGTTTTAGATGCTTGTTACGCTTATGTATATGATAAATGATTTTCCTAATTATGAAATAATCTATAGATAAAACATGAGGATAAAACTACCAAGTCATATTCTTATGATGAATACATGATCTATAAGTCATAAATATCATGGTTGTTTCAGTTTAATGGGTCATCAAAAATTCTTTCCAATAGATTAATCATATACTAATGATCATAAAATGTTTGAAAATTCCTTAGAGACCAATAGTCCACATCAGCATGTGTCTGGAACTGATGTGATTAATGAAATTTAAGATGTCAATTTTTCATTCTGGAAGGGTCTGATTAAATATAGTAATTGGAGTAATGTTTCCACTGAAACTAGTTACAATTGTAAGAAGAAAAGTATATCCTTTGAGTTTCCTTATTCATTAATCAATTTTTTATGTAATTTATTTGATGAAATGCACATTAATAAAAGTATATCTAAAATTTAGATTTAAATTCTTTTAAATGTCAAGGTAAATAAAAAATATCATTTAAGATATTGATTTAACTTTTTGGATTGGGTATTAGACAATAATTTCATCCTGCATGTATTGGTGAAAATAAATAGAATGTTTCATACACTTCTTATATGATGAAACGTGTATAAAAAATAAATTTTTGGAAGTAATAAATACTATTAAATATCCCGATGGATATTAAAGAAACATATCAAAATGGTTCAATAAAATATAGTGGAATATGAAATCTTTGAAGGCTCGTGATTTTCACATACTTCTATATGACTTGATTTCCATATAAATATGTTATATTTTGTGCAATAATGTAAGGGATTCCATTATTTGGCTGTTCCATTTTTATTGATATATTTTTGCAATAAAGTTTTCTAAGCCATTCTTGTAAAAAATATTTGGTGTAGGCACCATTAATTTTGGGCCAGTTTGATAAAATATTTCATCCAACATTTTTCGTATGAATACTATATCTAACTATCCAGATTCCAACTAAAATACTTCTTTGATAACATGTTGCTTTTTGTTGGATGAATCCAACTAAAGGAAATTTGTATAAATATAAATATTTTTTTTCCAAAATAAGAATCATCCAAAAGTTTTTATCATGAAATGTTACCCAGATGAGGAATTTATGGAACTTTGTTCAATGTATTAGTTTTATATGACTATGAGGAGAAATAGACTAGTGAGAAATGAAGGAGAATAGTATGAGAAAATTGAACCTATTTTTCCATCACTTCTCAAAATAGGGGAATTACCAGATCATATATGTTGATCACATTAAGTCGTATAGAGTGCGAGATGCAATTTAGTTTAAGTGTGACTTGTTTTATGACTACATAAAGTAAGTAAATTGAACCTTTATATGTTATCTCATATATGGTAACTGTAAATCTCTTTTAAAATATTTCAATGTTTTCAGCATGGAACATAAACAAATGATAAATATAAAGCATTTTTCTTTATCTTTGAGAAGGAGAGAGATTTTTCATATCAATTTTTTTTCATCCTTGTTGAAATTAATGGTAGAAGTGTTATTCTAATATATTAATAAATTTAATATTTCAATAATTTTAATATTAATTTATATTTTAGGTATTGATTTTTAAGATGACTTTGTCTCTAATGTAATGAGAGCATTAAGTTTTGGTCTTAATAATGTGGTTCATGAATAAAAATCTATTGTGATTATTGGGTACAAATTTATTGTCACTAAATGAGTAATGAACAAGAGAAAAAAACATTATTTTTTTATGGTAACTACCACAATAGACTATTATTCTAGTGTATCTGATAATAGACCATGATTTTAAAGTTTATCTTATAATGGATTCATTAATAAAATAATAATATTGAATTATTACACTCATGGTCGAGTCACTATGATAAAATGAAAATGTTTTGATTCAATTATGAGGAATTGAACATTTATTAATGATTTTAGATTTCTAGTAATTGACATGACTCATACTCTTTCTACTGATGATCCATATATATTCCTATCAATGATATAAAAAGTTTTTTATGTGAAATATCATCCACAAAATAAATTTGGTTTCATTATTGAAGTAATCCAATGACATATTTTTGATGATGGAATTGACACCATCCCTAATCCCATTATCCTAGGTCAATTTATTACTTATTATGACTCCAATAGTTCAATTTTTAGAGTTTCTTGTGAGCCTAATGTTATGGTGGGAAATACATATAATCATCTATTTTTATTCCCAGTTCTTTTGGTATAGCTTAAATTGGGTTGTTAAGGTTGGTACAATTAAAATTATATTACTATTGATTACAAATATTTTATATACTACTTGACCATCCTGTATATTATCAATATATAGAATTTTCATTTTTCTTTGAGTTTCATTTTCTAATATTGAGTTGAACTCTATTAGAACCTATCAAACCAAAAAAACTAAAAAAATTAAATTGTAAAAAAACAAGATGAATTTAATTTAATCATATTAAACTAATTTAAATGAAAATGAAAATAATAAAAATAATTACCTAACCCAAAAAATAGAAAAATGACCTAACTAAAAATATGAACCAAATGAATTAAACAAAATAAAAATGTACAAATGACATAATCAATTGACCAACATTAACTAAATGACCTAACCATAATTGAATTGGATCAAATTAAAAATAGATGTAAACTATATCATACCAATGATAATATTTCTAATTTAAACACATTGATTATTATATGACTTTTGTTTTATTTTTTGATATTCTTCTTACAAAATACAAAATTATTTTGGTATATCACTATATATCTTTTATTTGGTTCTCCAGTTGGTATTCCTTGATTAATTCATGTTTAATATTATTTCTTTTTTGGATTATTCTTTAATTATAAATTTATAATTAATTCCATATTTATTTTCAAATTCATGAAATAAAAAAACATTAAACAGAAACAAAGGAAAATAATGGAAAATAATAATCACTAAATGAGAGAGATGGGTGACCCTCCTTTGGTTTATGTTGTGAGTATTTTATTTCAAATATACATCAATAATATATAATTTCATGTGATTAATTTTCATTTAAATTTTAATCAGGATCCACCACCTAGGTGATAGTTATTCTCCAAACATCTTAGTGGTACTAATTCTCAGCCAGACGACACGAGTGGGGTGATTCTAGGTCTACGTGCACCACTCAGTGTACCTGATCACACCATGTCCCTTACTCTAACATACCATCTTACACACCTTCTAATCCTATATTGTTGTTAGAGTTACCTAATATATTTATGCCACTTATGTTTTAACCACCATTTTTGTCGGACCCTCCTTGGCTATATTTCCCTTGTCTGATGATGGCTCCTACTCCCCATCCATATTATGAATTTCCGAAGATTTCTATTCCATCTTATTTTCCTTCTACTTCCTTCTCCCTAAGCACATATTTTCATGATCCTTTTACTTCTACTCTAATTAATTCTGAACCTTTGGTGTAGATATTGGGTCCCACTCTATATGTATAGGTTAACATTCCTTTAAAGCCTAGGAATACAATGATACCCACTAATTAGACTGAGTTAGTTATATTTATTGAACTCTACGAAGTTTTTTGACCATAATATATTTTCATTATAATATTTATTGATATAATATTTTTTTCTTCTTTAACAGATGGATATTCTAGTAGGCGGTATGGGCATACTTGCATGCTTGCGGTGTGAAATTTCCACACACAGCTGATGGTGTAATACAACATGGAAATCAAATGATTGGAAAACAATGTGAGAATGTATGATTTTTATACCCATACATCATTACCATCCGGACACACTCCTAGATAATCCTTATAAATAAAGAAAATGATAACCCTTGGGCATAAATATGGGTAAGAAAATTTATTGTAATTAATGTTATATTATCATTGGATTTATATGAATTGGTATTTTGGGGAAAACTTCATTATAATCTTCCCAATGGTTAGACTTCAAGGATTTCATGACTCATGGAATTAGGTGAGTTATGGAGAGAATATAAGAATGATTTGTATAGTGGATAGCGTTCTAGATTCATTACAAATTTAAAGGCCACAAATATTATGAATGAGTGTATAGTAGTATATTATTGGTAAATTATTGCTCTTTGGATGAGTACTGAGTTCATTGAATTAATCAAATTTTAGGTTTTTATATAAAAATAACAATGATTTTCATTTATAATTAGTATTGTTTTATTGAAAATTATTTTTTAGGAAGAATCAAGTAGAAATAGAAAAATAATCATGATAAGAAATACCTCCAATCTTTGGGGAGGACTATGATATATGATCATGAGATGAAGTAGGTACATCAATCATTTGTAATTTTTCTCTTTAAATAAATCATGGAAATAATATTTATTCAATTATAAATTATATAGATTCATTATAAGGGAATGTTTGATAATCAAATAAATGGTAATAATATATGGTTGAATCCACGTCTATGGAACATGACATAAGAAATAAAAGACCCTTAGGACTTTACCTTGGTGGGTAGCATCCAACTTTCATATCTACCAATCACCCATGAGGTGGGTGGAAATGGAACATTGTGAGATGCTTTTCTCATCGGTGGACTATTATTATCAAACCCATTTGAAACAATATTTAGTCATTTTCTTTGACTCAACAAATTTTTTAAAAATATAGGATATTATTCAACATAATTTTTCACCTAGTCATAACTCTCATAATATTTCTTTAAAATATTAAAAAATTTATATAAATTAACTATGTTCAAATTATCATAAGGTTTTATACCCCTAAAATTATGTATTATTTTCTAATTTTTCAATTGAAATGTATATATTTGTTTTATATCTCTATTCTTGTTTTATCACTTTAGAATCTAATGATAGATGTACCTGTGGTTTCCTCTCATGGAGGCTACAACTAATCTCTAATTTTACTTTTCTTGTTGTTTTTTTTTTAAAATTTTGAAGAATTAAGGAGATTTATTTTAATTATGTGAAACGATCAGGAATCATAATGTTTTAAATGATAATTTTATATGAATAGTTAAAATAAAACAATTATGGACTAGTTTTATCATCAGGATTACACTTTATTCATTTTTTAAAAAAGTTTCTCCTATTGAATTTTTCAATAGATAATCAAATAGCATTAAAAGTGCACATAATCTATCCTATAATATGAACTTAAAACTTAGAATGAATGTTATTATTCATTGAAAAATGATATAACTACTTAATAAATATCACGTAATAAAAAATAATAAAATTCACTTTTATCTTTAACAAAATATTGATTAATAATTATAAATAGATTACATTATTGTATCTTAGGATTCATAGTTGTATACATTATAAATATTATTTTATATTTGAAAACAGAATATACTCTTATGGATCAATTTATATATTATAGTTATACTTATGTATACTTCATTGTCATCTTGTTTATTATAATACAGATAAACACTTTTCTGTTTTTGAAAGTGAGGCATGGTTACCATTACATATTATGAATTTTCCATATTTCTCACGCTCAGTCTTCTTTGTGAAAAGTGAATCTTACATATCACTTTAGAGTACCATTACACATAAAATTGAATGATTTAATTTTATAGATTTAATATTTAGATAAAAACATACATATTATTTCCAAAATTTCCTTATGAGTGGGACTTTTAGAATTCTACAACATTTAAAATTTTGGTAAACTTTACATATTGTCCTTGATGGATCTTATGTATTGTCCAAGTTACCTTTACATATCGTAACATTTACAAACAATAGATATTTAGTAATAGTTATGTACTATAATATAATAAAATTATTTATTTTATTGGTTACTTTTATGTATCTAGGAATTTCTTAAATACCTAAAATCTATCAATTCAAAACCTCAGACAGTAACCCCTCCCGTCCTTCTCTAACCATATTCAAACCATCTCATCCTTCTCCAAATGTCTCCGAAATTACCTCCCAAAATAAGTCTCTAACATTTAATTGTCAATACATTCTCCTCAAAATATGTTGATTCTATAGTTCTAGAGTTTAAAACATCTAGAACACACAACTTACACATCCACCATAAGAATCAACTTCCAAACAACCATTCTCTAAAAAATCATATTCGACCTCAAATTTACTTCCGGAATATATTTATCTACTCTAAAAGATAAATTATAGAACATAAAACTATTATAAAACTTTTATACATTCAATTATTTATCTTCTTAAACAACTCAAACATTAGAGAAATTTTCAAAACTAAAGATTCCTCACACTCAAAATCAATGTATTACAAGACTGTATCCAGTAGTTTGAAGTGATTGGATTATAATAAAGTAAAAAAGATAAAAAATAAACAAAACCTAAGATAAAAAACCAAATAAAACCTACATTTACCAATCCAAAGTTAATCAAATAGAAACCAACCAAGATAAACTAAGTTGAAATAATTTGACCTGAAACAAACCGACCCAAAATCATACAAACTGAACAAATTAACCTAAAATAATTTTTAAATATATTATATCAATCTGAATAGACCCAAAAACCCAAACTAAATTATACAAAAAAATAGAATCCATCAATAAATAAATAAATTTTATTAAACATAAAAAAATTAAACGTTATATAAAGACAATCAAGAATAACTATCCCATGTTTAATCAAGAAAAACTTAACAGAGATGAGTTAAATAACCCTAAATAAACTATAACTATATGAATATGAAACTAAAAAAACCAATAATGAAGGAAAAAACAAGATAAATGCCTCATAAACCAATCAATCCAAAAAATAACTAAAATAATAACGAACAAAAATTTAATAATACCAAACTAAAATGAATGGAATTTGATGAAACTGAACCAACATGACTGGAAGGGAAACTGACATGAAAAAAACCTAAATTTCATAGTCTAAACATGATCTAATAAATTGAATAAAAAATGAAATAAATCAGACTAAAAAAAATAAAATTGATTTGATTTGATTTGAAATAAATAAATTGAAATATAACTTAACTAAATGAATATAAAGTAACTTATACCAAACTAAATCATATGATGGATGAACAAACCAAATCAAATTGAAATGAGAAGTTATAAACAAATATAGGTGAATAAAAATAAATAAATCTAATCTAGAGTAAACAAAACTGAATTAAGATTAAAAAATAAGATGAACATAATGAGATCATACGTCATTTATAGAAATTGAATATAATGGATCCAAACTAAAATGAATTGAACCATACATAACCAAATTGAATTAAAAAACTAAATAAAATTATACTTTGTAAAACTAAATAGGAGAAATAAGGATAAAAACCAATCTGACCTTTCATACTCTCATTCTAACTAAATAATAACATTATTTAACAAAATAAATAAAAATTCCTATTATTCCATGTGTATTTTTTAAAATAAAACATCAATATTAACTATACACTATCATCAATATCCATTAATGAACAATTTTCCATTATTTTCTGTTGACCTCACCTATTTTGATAATCCCAATCTTGTAATCATATGTTTTGACAATCCCAATTATGTGTTCATATATTATGATATTCACAATTACTGTTGATCTACACTTTAATTCTTTCAAATCGATGATCAAGTTAATAATAATGTTAAAATAATTTCTGATTTATGTTAATCTTGATTATCCATGTTTATATAAGTTTTGAAATGATTCTAAGTGAATTCGATGTGTTTTTCATAAGACAATCAAGTGTAAGTATCACTGACCTGAATAGAGATACCGATAGACAGATAGCTACTGACAGCCAGAGCTACCGATAGACAGATAGCTACCGACAGCCAGAGCTACCGATAGACGGATAGCTACCGACAGCCAGAGCTACCGATAGACAGATAGCTACTGACAGCCAGAGCTACCGATATACAGAGAGCTACCGATAAGAGCAAGAGCAACCGATGGAACTAAGTTCATCGAGCTACCGATAATAGCTACCGATAAGAGCTAGAACAACTGATGGAACTAAGTTCATCAAGATACCGATAAGAGCTACCGATAAGAGCTACCGATAAGATCTACCGATAAGAGTTTGAAGAGCTACCGATGGATGTTACAACACAGAGTCAACCGTACACGTCTACAAACAAACGACAACCTATAATTAACTGCGGAGTCAAATCCTATATCCTCGACACTATTTGTTTATTACACTAATGGCTACATTTGTTACTTTTGATGCATCTAATGTTATTAAATTATTTCTGTTTCCATTTCAGGAAACCGTACCAAGTACGATTGAAAAGGATAATCATTCCTTCTTCTCAGCAAAAAAGGCATAAAGTTACAAAGGGGGTGAATGTGAAAGAGATAAGATATACAAGAAAAAAAACCAAGAACAACATGTATGTATCAGTGAATCAAGACAAGTGACTTGAAGAGATTGAGCACACGGGAACAAACTTGCGATCAAGCTCAAAACGTTCCAAGAACAACTGGAGAACTTGCACTCACAAGACTACTACTACCAGACTCAAGAACACAGAACATACATCAAGCAATCTATGCTAAAGAAGAACTACACAGAACACTTCATTTTCTGAGACGATAACCAGGCTGAACCTGGAAGCACTGAAAGAAGAAACGATACTCTGTTTTTCAGTCAAATACCAGAGAAGGACTCAAAACCATTTCTGATCAAATCCAAAGGAGTCCAGAGCTGCACTGCAATCACTAGAGCCATTCTAAACTCTATATCTTGCTCTAAGTGATTTAGTATTTGCATTATGAACAATGTGTGTAGCCTGTTAATTATTACACACACACTGTCTCCTGAACCTTAACTGGAGGATTTGTAAATCCCCACTCACAATCTTTACATCCTTTATTTCCCACTGTGGATAGTGGTAGAGGTCGAGTGTGACCTGGACAGCTTTGAGCTGTTGTTTGTTATCCCACGTATAACTGTGGTAGATGTCTCTTGACCTGAACAGTGTGATCACTGATGTTAACCCAGATCCAGGTTGTGGATCACTTTATATAAATTTTGAGAGGACTAAGTATCAGCTTGAGACTGAACCTCTTGGTTAACTTTTGTGTTTTTAGTTAAAATCTATATCCATACTATATACATTTATTTCATATTCCGCTGCTATTACTTTGAAATATAATTTATTTTCAAAGCTACTTTGATAGTTAAACTCACAAGTGCTTATATTTATTATAAACCAGTAAGTTAGTTTCAAAAGTTAATTTAATCATAAGATTAAGTTAACTGAGAATTAATCAATCTTTGAGAAACTAATTGAACATTTAAAATCTGTATAAATTCACTACAGTTTAATTTGTTTTTGAATTTGGGGGATTTTAATAGAAATTGTTTTTAGCATAAATTTTAATTGGAACTCAATTCACCCCCCTCTTGAGTGTCCACTCCAACCAACATTTGGTATCAGAGGAGGTTGTGTGTTTTGAAAAAAAATTTATTTACTCTCTGCTTTTCAACTGTGATTTTAGTTGTATTTTAAAGTTCTTAAAATTTCTGTTATTTCTAAATTTTTATCTCTTTAAATTTTGTTTATAATGTATAATAGACTCGAGGGTGATTCTACTAACCGACCACCTTTCTTTAATGGAAATAACTATGCTCAGTAGAAACTTAAAATGAAAATTCATCTAGAAAGCATGAGTTTTGATATTTGGACTGCTATTGAATCTGAATACAAAATTCCCACTACTGATAGATCTACTTGGGATGAACCTACAAATACTGCTTACAATAATAATTGTAAAGCTATGAATGCTCTATACTGTGCTCTAGGAGATGAAGAATTCAACATAATTTTTGCATGAAAAACTGCTTTTGAAATTTGAGATACCCTGGCTGTTTCTCAGGAAGGAACAAATAATGTAAAAGAAATGAGATTGAACACTTATAATATTAAGTATGATAATTTTAAAATGAAGTCTGATAAACCTATTTCTGACATGTATCTCAGGTTTAATGAGATAGTCAACACGATGAATTCACTCGGAAAATCTGTTCCATCAAAGGAACAAATTATGAGAATCTTGAGATGTCTACCAGACCGATGGAGATGCACATCTGTCTCAATCAGAGAATCATGTGACATTTCTGCTCTACCTTTCAAAGAACTTATTGGAAAATTGATGATGTATGAAGAAGAGATCAAGGTAAACAAAGAGGAAGATGATGAACTGAAAAGAAAATCTGTAGCTTTCAAGTCTACTGCTTTGAAGAGTAAGGAGAAGGAGAAAATACAAATGGAGGATGAGAGTTCAACAAGTGAAAACTCAGAGTATGACAGTGATGCAGAAATGGCTCAGATAGCCAGGGGATTTAAGAAGTTTTATTGGAAAAATAAATTCTTTAGGAAAACAAATTACAAAGGAAAGTATGATCAACAAGGTAAATGGAAAAAGTATTGGAAGCAAGCTGACAGGACTGATGAAGTTGTCTGCTACGAATGCAAGCGAAAAGGACAAATCAAAGCAGACTGTCCAAAGTTAAAATTCAAAAAGAAATATGATTACAAAGACAAGAAGTACCAGAAATCCATGAAGGCTACCTGGAGTGCTTCGGAAGACAGCACAAGTGAAGCCGAATCTTCGTACTCTGAAAGGAATCGAGCCAACATGTGTTTCATGAAAAATACTTCCGAGGTAACCTCTGAAACTCCTGTTTTAAATTCATATTATTCTCGAGATGATTCTGATTCGGAAAACATGTCCAAATCTGAACTATTTGAATACTGTGATATGTTAGAAGAAACCTGTAATGAGCTTAAAGACAAATACAAAGGTTTAAAGAAACAATATCTTTTAAGTTTTAAGCATAAATCTGATCTTGATATAGAAAAGGAAAAGAATGCTCAACTATTAAAAGAAAATACAGAACTGAAACTGTCAAATGAGCAACTCAGAAAGGACTTAGTAAAATTCACAAATGGAAAGGATGATCTAACTCAAATGCTAGGAAAGCAAGTTGCACCTAGATATGCTACTAGTTTAGGATACCAACCTGGACAGAGACAGTTCACCAGAACCCGATTTATTCCTAAGTCTGATTTTTTTTTGCTAGTTCCACTTTTGGAAATTCATATGCTTCAACAGGATATTCATATGGTTATAGACCAAATAAAGTTTATCTTTCAAAATCTGTTACTTCTGTTAATTGTATGAAACCAATAAAACAAATCTGGGTACCTAAAGCCCTGATTGCTAACCTATTTGGACCCAAGAAAATCTGGGTACCAAAGTCATTTCTTGTTTAAATATGTTTTGTAGGAGACCTGCTTGAAGAGCTGTCACAAGAAGATATGGTATTTAGATAGTGGGTGCTCAAGACACATGACTGGAGATTATTCTTGCTTCAAGAGCTTAATAAAGGTTGATGGAGGTCATGTCACCTTTGGTGACAAATCTAAAGGAAAAATA
Organism: Viscum album; assembly: GCA_963277665.1. Lineage (NCBI taxonomy): Eukaryota > Viridiplantae > Streptophyta > Magnoliopsida > Santalales > Viscaceae > Viscum > Viscum album. The sequence goes on from OY728120.1 coordinate 831,645,215, forward strand.
ATCAGCCTAGGCCAGATTGGTAACACTAACTCAGTATTAATTTCTATAGTTTTATTCGTTGATGGACTTAAATATAACTTTCTTAGTATATCTCAATTATGTGATGATGGTTTCAATTTCAAGTTTGAAAACGATTCCTGTGATGTTTTTAACTCCCAAAATGCTTTAGTATTTTATACTCTAAGGAATGAAAATGTTTATGCTGTTGATTTAAATTCTTTAGCTAAACAAAATATTCCTTGTTTTAATTCTTTTCATAAAGAATCTTGGCTATGGCACATAATATTAGGACACTGAAACATTCACTCACTTAGAAAACTGGCTAGGAAAAACATAGTTAGAGACTTACCTAAATTAGAATTCCCAAATGACAAAGTTTGTAATCCCTATCAAAAGGGAAAACAACACAAAGTTTCTTTTAAATCAAAGAAAGAAGTCTCAACTTCTCAACCACTTGAGTTGGTTCACATGGATTTGTTTGGACCATCAAGAGTTTCTAGTTTAAATGGGAAGCACTATGTCTGTGTTCTAGTAGATGAATTCTCTAGATATACTTGGGTATATTTCTTAGCTCACAAAAGTAAAGCTTATTATTCCTTTGTTAAATACTCCAAGTCTGTAGAGAATCTTAGTGGACTCAAAATTAAGACCCTGAGAAGTGATCATGGCCGTGAGTTTGAAAATCAAGACTTTGAATCTTATTGCTTACAAAATGGCTTCACTCATAACTTTTCAGCTCCTAGGACACCTCAGCAGAATGGCGTAGTAGAAAGGAGAAACCGAACCCTTCAAGAAATAGCTAGAACCATGCTCAATGAATATGAACTGCCTATTTAATTTTGGGCTGAAGCTGTAAATACATCTTGTTATGTTATCAATAGAGTCTTGATCAGACCTATTCTTAAGAAAACCCCATATGAGTTGTGGAACAATAGGAAGCCTAAGGTTAATTACTTCAGAGTTTTTGGTTGCAAAGTCTTTATTCTTAACACAAAGGATAATCTGGACAAGTTTGCTTCTAAAAGTGATGAAGGAATTTTTCTGGGTTACTCTACTTCAAGTAAAGATTATAGAGTGTTCAATAAGAAATCCAAATGTGTGGAAGAATCTGTTCACATCAAATTCGATGAAACCGATCAACATGAGCCTAAAACCTCTCTTGAGAATCTTGAAGAAGATTTTTCTGTTCTGGACCTTAATGATAAATCCAAAGAACTTGTTATAAAAACTTCCAGTTCTGGACTTTTTCCAGAATCTGTTTCGGTTGAACCCGAACCTACTGTCGAACCTGAAGTGTCTAGTCCTACCTTTACTAGATCAACAAGAATTCTAAAGAATCATCCTTTGGATGCTGTTTTTGGTAATCTTCACAGAGGAACACAGACTAGAGCTTCTCTAAGAAATCAGGTTGAACATCAAGCTTTTCTGTCCCAGCTAGAACCCAAAAATATTAATGATGCCATCGTTGATGAATTCTGGGTAATGGCTATGCAAGAAGAGTTAAATCAATTTGAAAGAAACAAAGTCTGGGAATTAGTTGACAGACCTAAGGACACACTAACAATAAGCACTAAATGGGTTTTTAGAAATAAAGTTGATGAATCAGGAAACATAGTTAGAAACAAAGCTAGGATAGTTGCACAAGGATATAGTCAAGAAGAAGGCATAGACTATGAGCAGACCTTTTCACCTGTAGCTAGACTTGAAGCCATTAGGATTTTACTTGCATATGCTGCACATCTAAATTTCAAGTTATATCAAATGGATGTCAAAAGTGCATTTCTAAATGGTTTTATAATTGAAGATTTTTTTGTAGAACAACCTCCTGGATTTACAAACCCCCATTTTCCAAATCAAGTTTTTAATATTTCTAAAGCTTTATATGGCTTAAAACAAGCTCCATGAGCTTGGTATGATAGACTCAGCAACATTCTTATTTCAAAACGTTTTACTAAAGGGATTGATGATCCAACTCTTTTTATTAAAAGAATTTCTAAAGATGTTTTAGCTGTACAAATCTATGTTGATGATATTATTTTTGGATCTTCTAAACATTCTTTATGTACTGATTTTTCAAAAAGTATGCAAAATGAATTTGAAATGAGTTTAATGGGAGAACTTAAATACTTTCTTGGATTTCAAGTATTTCAAAATGAAAATGGTATTATTTTGAATCAAATTAAATATACAAAGGATCTTTTAAAACGTTTTGGTTTGGATAGTATTAAGGAGAGTGAAACTCCTATGAGTACAATCTATAAATTGGATACAGATGAAACTGGGAAACCAGTGGATCAAACCAATTATAGTGGTATGATTGGTAGTTTACATTATCTTACTGCTAGTCGACCAGGTATTCTGTTCAGTGTATGTATGTGTGCAAGATTTCAAGCTAACCCGAAAGAATCTCATTTGCTTGCTGTTAAAAGAATTTTCAAGTATCTCAAACATACTGTTAACCTTGGTTTATTTTATCCAAAAGGACAATCCTTTGAGTTAATGATTTATTCAGATGCTGACTTTGCTGGTTTCAAATTAGACAGAAAAAGCACTTCAAAAACATGTCATTTATTAGGACAATCCTTAGTATCTTGGTGTAGTAAAAAGCAGAATTCTGTAGCTCTATCCACTGCCGAAGCAGAGTATATAGCTGCTGGTTGTTTCTGTGCACAAATTCTGTGGATGAAACACACTCTGTTGGACTATGGATATGATTTTAAGCATGTTTCGATTAACTGTGACAACACTAGTGCAATAAACATCTCGAAGAACCCTGTATCTCACTCAAGAACCAAACACATTGATGTAAGGCAACATTTTCTGAGAGATCATTATCAAAAGGGTGATATTTCTCTTGAATTTATCAGCACTGAACATCAATTGGCCGACATTTTCACTAAAACCTTAAGTGTGGATAGGTTATGTTACATTAGGCACGAGCTGGGGATGTTTAATCTTCACCGATGTTGAAATCCTCACCGATAAAAATCATCACCGATAAAGCGCTGTTTTAAATCTTTTTGTCTTCCGCCAAGAATTTGAACTGTTTTTTTTGTTTTTATTTATTTAACTTATGATTCCTAAATGATAAAACTAAGTCTAAGCTGCTTCTCACTCCACCGAACCCAAAACCTTTTACCTTCGAACCTTAGAACCCGAACCCTCTGCGAACCTGAGATCCCTCGAACCAGCGATGGAAAAACCCAAAACTCCTGTCCTCTGAGACGACTATGTTGAGCCTAAAGCAAAAAAGGAAGTAGTCCGAGCCAGAAGAGAGTAGTGCTGTTAGAACTTGGTCAGGAAGGAGACCAGTAAATCCTCATCTGCAAAATAGAGCTATTGTAATCGAAAAAGAGTTGTGTGTATACTGGTTGCTTCCCAACAAGTCTTTGGTGCTCAAAGTTCTGGAAGCTCAGAGATGGGTAGACTGCTTTTCAAATAACAATGGTCCCTACTACCCAAAGTTGGTAAAACAGTTTTACGAGTTCGTAAGCTTAGAGAAGTTAGAGAATGAGAACGGAGTATCTTCGTTTGTAAATGGTAAAGTGATATTATTTTCATCAGTAGAATGGGATGATTGCTTAAAAGTTCCACATGAAGGTGTGTCTGGATATGTATCAAGAGCAATGCCACCTACGAGTGACATTTTTGATCATGAGACCGCGTTGAAAGAACTGACTGGTGATGGAAATCCAAGGCAAGTGGTTGCTGCAGAAATGGATGGAGAGAACAGATTGCTGTTCAAGTTTGTTCAACATGTGTTGATACCAAGGCGAGGAGACTTTTCTAATTTGAGATATCATGATATCTATCTCCTACATCTTTTGAGACATGATGTCAATGTCAATTTGTGCAGATTGGTGATGAGTCAAATGGAAGATATGACAATGCCGAAATCAAAGACTAATGCCCTATTCTTTGCTAAGCTGATTTCTGTAATGATCAAAGTGAAAGGGATAGCTGAGTCTCAAGATGAGACAGTTGTAGTGAATAGAAACTTTTGTATCACTACTACAGTTTTCAAATATATGAATATTAATCGGAATCCGTGGAGAGGAGAATGGGTTAATGATGACCAAAAGGTATATGATAAATTTAATCCTGTGGATTATCCTTCAAGGCCAAAGGATAAAAGAGATCCAGGTCTAGGACCTGATGAAGAGGAACGTGAGTACAGTGATGAGTCAGAAGAAGAAGAAGAAGAAGAAGAAGAGGAAGAAACTCCTATGTATGATGGAGGAGATCCTGACTTGCCTCCAAGCCCTGTTGCTGAAATTATGTCTTTAGAAAAGGAAGTGCTAACAGAAGTGGAGACACCTACTAATGAGGAAGACCAGTTGGTCTCTGAGCATGTAGAGGAAGAAGAGAATGTCTCTGAATCATCTGATTCTGCTGAATTGAGTCTGAGTCCAGTTATTGGAAGCTCAGTTGTACCTTCTATGGATGAAGAAAGAGAAAGAGGAGAAGCTGTACCTATTCCAAAAAATCATCTTGCTACTGCAGAGATGGAAGTTGTTGTGGAAGATTTTGATGAAGAAAGACCAGAAGAGAATGTAGTTGCTATATATGAGAATGCACCCATTGAGGGGGAGCATCACACCAAGTTTGGAAATGTTACAGTGACTATCGAGTCTGAAGACTGGGTAGAAGACCCAGGTTTTATAGTCTGTGGTTTGGATTATCCTAATTCGGATAATGAAGTATCTTTGAATAGACCAAAGATCAGCTATGAATTCAATCCTGAGTTATTACCTGCTGATGTGGTCCGAGTACATGATTTAGATGTGCTTAAAGAAAATCTCAAAGTCAGTTTTGTAGAATAAGTAAAGAAAATTGAATCTTTTTTAGTATCCTCGATTCAATCAGTCATGGATGACTCTGTAGTCAGTTTATCTTCTGAAAGAGTATCTACTACAGTTGCTCCTACTGATTTTGTTACAAAGTCTGACCTCGAATCCCTAAAGCATGAGCTGAAGGAATCCTTCAGTGCCTCTGTTGCTAAGATGAAGCACTATTTTGGTGAAGAAATGAAGATGTTAGAAAGGTCTTTTGAGCTTTCTCTTGGTTGAAATATGTCAACTTTTGTGGGTGAGCTAATGGAAGAAGTCAAGGAGTGCCACACTCCAACTTCTATGCTAGAAGTAGATCTTGAAGCTCTACGGATATCTGTTGTTGCCTTAGACTCTTTCATGAGTTCAAAATCTCAAGCTGACAAGGATTTAGCCTATGTGAAGAGTGTTGTAAGTCTTCTGGTCTCAGTGTTTGAATCTTTCAAAACATCTATGAAGGATCATGTAAAAAATCAGGACTCTCAAATGCAAAATCTGATTAGTGGTTTGACCAAAAGATTCAAAGAAACTGTATCCTTCTCTGTTGGTCCTCTAGTTTCAAAACCTGCAGTTGATCTGAATCAATTTCGTGCTCTGATGAAGGAGGAGAAGGTTCTATTTCAACCAGTGGCTCTGTGGACTCATCAGATTTAAGTCGAGTTGTGCTGTCTACCAGGGATTGAGCCAGAGAAATAATGAAAGTCGTCTAGGACTATATGAGAGAGGCCTCTGCTTCTCAATAGGCAATCAAGAATAAGGTGGATACTTATTTTGAAAAGGTTTATACCAAGCAACAATTGACCAACCATTTCAAACTTCTGCTTGAGAATCTAAAGTTACCTCCAGTGTCTCAGGCCTTCAGAGAGTAGGTTAGTAAGCTCAGGGAGCTTACTCCTACTTTGGATAAATTCATTGAAAATAGAGATGATTTTGTGTCTGCAATGGAGAGAGGAGGAAGCATTATAATGGATTTCAGAAACCTGTTGCTGCCCTTCCTGCATGTGGATGCCAGACCGGTCATTGTACGTCCTACTTTTCCTACCTCTACCTCTACTGCGTCTCCAGTTCAGATGACTCCTGCTCAAGCCATAAGAAGTCTCACACCTATGATCACTAAAAGGACTTCCCAACACAGGCCCGACACTGTATCCGTTGCTCAACCTCCTCTGATCATTTCTGGAATTCCAAAGTCCTCCCCAGTATCCTCAACACCTGAATTCTCTTCTGATCCTAAGGGAAAATCTCACATTGAAGATGTGGATTGATAAAGTGGCAAGGATTTTTGTTAGGAATCATTTATGTAATTTTTGTCTGATATAATACAAATGCCTTTCTTTCCACTATCTCAGTTTATTAGTTTTCAATGTTTGGTTTCCCACTTTTTTATTATCACAAAGGGGGAGAAATATGCTCAAAAGGGGAGAAAAGGGGAGAAATATAAAAGGGGAGAAATATGATCAAAGGAGGATCCTTTGATACTATTTCTTACATTTCCTTCTTTGGTACCAATTCTTTCAAACCTTATCTCTGATACTATTTTATTTAATTCTACCTATGATAATTTTTGATCTATATCTTTCTATTACTATTTCCTCTTTCCTCTGATACTGTTTTCTATTACTATATTCTCACTATTTTAAAATGGCCATATCATAAGTTGTGATTATCAAAAAGGGGGAGATTGTTGACTTCACCTGTTTTGTCAATCCCAATCTTGTATTCATATGTTTTGACAATCCCAATTATCTGTTCATATATTATGATATTCACAATTACAGTTGATCTACACTTTAATTCTTTCAAATCGATGATCAAGTTAATAATAATGTTAAAATAATTTATGATTTATGTTAATCTCGATTATCCATGTTTATATAAGTTTTGAAATGATTCTAAGTGAATTATATGTGTTTTGCATAAGACAGTCAAGTGTAAGTATCACTGACCAGAATAGAGCTACCGATAGACAGATAGCTACCGACAGCCAGAGATACCGATAGACAGATAGCTACCGACACCCAGAGCTACCGATTGACGGATAGCTACCGACAGCCAGAGCTACCGATAGACAGATAGCTACCGAAAGCCAGAGCTACCGATAGACATAGAGCTACCGATAAGAGCAAGAGCAACCGATGGAACTAAGTTCATCGAGCTACCGATAAGAGCTACCAATAAGAGCTACCGATAAGAGCTAGAGCAACCGATGGAACTAAGTTCATCGAGCTACCGATAAGAGATACCGATAAGAGCTACCGATAAGAGCTACCGATAAGTGTTTGAAGAGCTACTGATGGAAGATCCTACACAGAGTCAACCGTACACGTCTACAAACAAATAGCTACCTATAATTAACTGTGGAGTCAAATCCTATATCCTCGACACTATTTGTTTATTACACTAACGGCTACATTTGTTACTTTTGATGCATCTAATGTTATTAAATGATTTCTGTTGCCATTTCAGGAAACCGTACCAAGTACAATTGAAAAGGATAATCATTCCTTCTTCTCAGCAAAAAAGGGATAAAGTTATAAAGGGGGTGAATGTGAAAGAGATAAGATATACAAGAAAAACAAAACCAAGAACAACGTGTTTGTATCAGTGAATCAAGACAAGATACTTGAAGAGATTGAGCACACGGGAACACACTCGCGATCAAGCTCAAAACGTGCCAAGAAAAACTGGAGAACTTGCACTCACAAGACTACTACTACCAGACTCCAGAACACAGAACATACATCGAGCAATCTATGCTAAAGAAGAACTACACAGAACACTTCATTTTCTGAGCCGATAACCAAGCTGAACCTGGAAGCACTAAAAGAAGAAACGATACACTGTTTTTCAGTCAAATACCAGAGAAGGACTCAGAACCATTTCTGATCAAATCCAAAGAGTCCAGAGCTGCACTGCAATCACTAGATCCATTCTAAACTCTATATCTTGCTCTAAGTGATTTAGTATTTGCATTTCAAATAGTGTGTGTAGCCGGTTAATTATTACACACACACTGTCTCCTGAACCTTAACTGGAGGATTTGTAAATCCTCACTCACAATCTTTACATCCTTTATTTCCCACTGTGGATTGTGGTAGAGGTCGAGTGTGACCTGGATAGCTTTGAGCTGTTGTTTGTTATCCCACGTATAACTGTGGTAGAGGTCTCTTGACCTGAACAATGTGATCACTGATGTTAACCCAGATCCAGGGTGTGGATCACTTTATATATATTTTGAGAGGACTAAGTCTCGGCTTGAGACTGAACCTCTTGGTTAACTCTTATGTTTTTAGTTAAAATCTATATCCATACTATATACATTTATTTCATATTCCACTGCTATTACTTTGAAATATAATTTATTTTCAAAGCTACTTTGATAGTTAAACTCGCAAGTGTTTATATTTATTGTAAACCAGTAAGTTAGTATCAAAAGTTAATTTAATCATAAGATTAAGTTAACTGAGAATTAATGAATCTTTGAGAAACTAATTGAACCTTTATAATCTATATAAATTCATTACAGTTTAATTTGTTTTTGAAATTGGGGTATTTTAATAGAAATTGTTTTTAGCAGAAATTTTAATTGGAAAGTCAAGAAATGTAACTTTATTTTAAAAAGTGTTTCAGATTTTAATGGTCCCAAATTTATATATTTAGAGGATAAGGTGATAAGGGTTCTAAATATACTCATCCAATATGTTTTTTCTAAGTGTAATTCTTATATTTTACATTATCTTTTCATTTTATTTAAATCGTTAATTAATGAGGTAATCGCTGCATCATCATGATGTCATAAATAATTTAATTTATTTAATGTCTAAAAATTATAAAAAAATACTATGATGTAGGAAGTATTTTTATATTTCCAATGACTATTTATAGTCTAAGATATCATTTATTTAGACAAAATGAAAATTATTTTACTTAGGTGTTACATACGTTGGTTACATTTTCATTTCTTTAAAAAAATATGATAAAAGGTCACTATCACACTAAAGTGATTCTATGGGGTCCCAAGGTTGGAACAAAGAATCCCATGGTAGGAAAATACACCACAAATAGAATTAGGACACATGTTGGGGTCATTTTATATTTTTATGATATTATTTTCTTACCCTTAATTACCCAATTACTAATTAAACACAATAATTAAAGATAATTACCGTCGTTACTATTCATAATGTCCAAAAACAAAATAGTATTAATTACATAACTTGGAACTTATGATTCCAAATACGGAATACATTTTATTAAATTCAAAACACATAAATTGTAGTAATTAATTTAAATGTAAATCCAGTCGTCAAAACAAAAGATGGGTTTTTAAGAAGTACAATTTATCAAAAGATTGACTTGTTTTTACATCCAATTGAAAAGTAAAATTACTTCCAATTAACAAAATTGTATTAAGTGATAAAAAAGTAATTCAATTATACTTTAAAAACAATAAAAATGAAAATCTAAATATATAAAAAAATTGGATGAAAAGGCAGTTATGAATTAAAAACTGTATTTTTCACTATTCATTAAAAAAGAATTATAAAAAAAATACAAAAAATTAACCCTAAGCTATATTTGATATTTAAAATTCAGAAATGAAGTCCATTTTACCAAATTCAAAACATATAAGTTTCATTAATAAATCATATAGTTAATTCCAACTGTCAAAACAAATAACGGGTTTTTTAGAAGCAATATCTATGAAAGGTTTGGCACTTTTTTATGTCCATTTTCAAAGTGAAATTAATTATAATGACCAAAATTGAATTAAATTGAAAAAATATATTCTAATTAAACTTTAAAACCAATTAAAAAGATAACTTAACCATAAATTTAAATTAGATGAAAAAGCAGTTTTGATGTAAAATGCAATATTTTTCACTATTCATTCAAAAATGAACATTGTCAGAAACATACCAAAAATTTATCCAAAGTAAATTTAAATGTCCCAATCCTAAAGAATAAGTTTATTTTTATAAAGAGTGCTTATAAAATTGTCAAAAGTTAGTTTTAAAAAAAGGTTTGCCATCAAAAGGTTGTAAAATAATCTTTTAAAAATATTAGAGTATTTATTCTTGAAATTGGATTCATTTGGATTTTAATCCTCTAACATTTATTGGATAAATGTAAAAATATTTAAAAAAAATATGCAATAATTTTTTAGTTATTTCTATTCATTCCTGCCATTACAACAGTAGTGCATTAACTATTATAATATTATTATATTATTAGAGTGCAACGTAAGATTTCAAAGAAACTCGTTGTTGCTTATTGGGTATGCCATTGAGAATAGAATTCTCTTTAAAGTAATATTAACATTTTATTCACAAATATTTACAAAAATTATAATGTAATATTATTTATTTACTTGGGTTGTTACAAATGATATGTACATTTTACAGTGCACTCTGAAGTGGTCCTAGTGGTGTTTGGGAAGATGATGTTTCTAGGGATGGTGATGGTGAGCCTGAGGGTGAGGATGATGACGATGATGAAGTTGAGGATAGAAAAGAGGATGATAGTGAGGATGATGGTGATGGTGATGGTGATAGTGATGGGGATGAGGGTCAGATTGATCCTTTACTTTTTTTACAAATATTTATAACATTTAATATTTAATGGTTTATTCTTAATGAGTATTTTTGATGTTTTGTATGTGTGTTATCACTGGTTGAATGAACTAATTGGTTTCTTCTGTTAAAATTATTTGTATATTTGTTGCTGATGTTTTTTGTAGAAAATTGATCAAGGTGTGGTTCTTTTATGACTTCTAGTGGTTACTGGTGTTTATTTGGGTATGGTGGTGATTTTTGGTGTCTTCTGGTGGATGTTTGGGCGTGGTGGTGCTGCTACTACTTGTGTAACTAGGGGGAGTGTATATCAATGGATTCAAAAATTTTATGTAGAGATATAATAATATTTCTAATGGAACTATTTTTATAGATTTGCACCAATTGTTCCATTGGAACTATTAGTATATCTAAAATTCCATTCCCCCGATACCAACCGTTCACCGAAAACCATTGGTATAGGGTTATACCAACAACCAATCATTAAGAAGTTTGTAAAACCATTAGTATAGTCTATACTAATGGTTTTCCATCCTATACAAATAGTTTTGAATCATTTTTATATCAAATAATTATAGTAGTGGATGCTCCATGAACTTTGGAAATAATAAATATGCTATTAAAATTTCAAAAAGGGTGAATGCTTTATCTATTGATAATAGTTATAGTGGTTACATTATAGACATAGAGTACCATAATTTTTATAACTTACCCCATTTTAGTGTAGATGAAAATTCATCCTGGATTTTCATAGGAGGATATGAAACAATTGTTGGATATAAAGAGTAATTAAGATGTTTATACTTAAAATAGGGTTGGTGTTAACTTTAGTTTAAAAAATATAAACTAATCAAAGAAAATCCTCTTAATGTAATACTATTGGACTCAAACTTCATCTGATGATCAGAGTAAAGGAATTGGAATCATTGTTGATCTGATTATATCAAATTATATTTTATCGTAATCACATTTACAATGATAAAACAAGTAGTATAGAAATATAAGTATGAATAACAACTTTCTATTACATGAATATAATAATAAACTTGTACAAAAAGTATTACAATATCTAGTAAAAGTATGAATTACTTGAAAACTATATTAGTGAATAAACTGTTTTAACCTTAAGAGTAAAGGTAGTCAATAAACTTGACTAAAGGTTTCAAAAGTTTTGTACTTGCGATAATTTTTGTCCTTCCATACTAGGGAATTCATCAATACTATGATTGGAATAAGCTATGTATTTCTATCATTGAAAGACCTCGATCACAACAACGATCAGACAAAAATTGAAAATGAAAATGTTCTTAAGGAAAAAAACATGTAAATGATTCCTTAGAATTAAAACTATCTAAATTATTACAATGACTAATAACAAGATGTTCATGCAGAGAAAACTACAGAAGACTTGAGTTTTGAAAATTTATCATTTCTAAACTCTTCAAATGAATGTCTATTTATAGGTGAAGCTCCAATGGTCATATTTTTTTTCTTGCAATGGATTCAGAAAACTGGCACATGAAGACTCATAATGTTCTCATATAACTGAATGTCCTAAATTTTTTGTTCTAGACTTTTTCTTAATAAAACTTTTTTTGAGTTATGTATAAGAATAAAATTAAAATTTTCTTAGCTTAATGTTTTTGGTTGAAAATTATTCATTATGAATACTAAATATAAATTAAATAAATTTTCAACAAAATCTAATGGAGGAATATTTTTTGGTTTCTCCACTACTTCTAAGTCTTATAGGGTTTTTAATAAAAAAAAATTGTACTGTTGAGGAAACAGTGTATGTTAATTTCAGTGAAACAGACACCTTTGTTTTCAAACAACCTTAACATGCATCCTTGGATGTTACTTCTAAAACTAAATTTTAACCTTTGTTATAATTTATTCTTAAAAGTAAATAAATCAAGAATTACTTTTTAATGTTATTCCTATGGAATATTTTTTACCTATTATTCAAGAAAAGATTTCTGAAAATCCAAAAATGAAATTGTTTCTTCGGAATCATCCCAGTGAAAGTATCATTCGTGATGAAGATCAGTTGATTAGGACAAAAAGTTCTCTAAGAATGTTTATATTGAACAAACCTCTAGTTTTTAAAATAAAAAATAACCAGAACATGTTTATAATCTTACCATGTAACTTTATGGACTTAAAAAATCCCATAGAGCATAGTATGATAGATTAGCTCTGTTTTTGTTAAAAAAATTGGTAAGGGTTCTCTGGATCCAATTTTTTTATAAATTAAGTAAATAAAAACATTATTATTTTACAAATTAATTTTTATTACATTAGATTTGGTTAAAATAAAAAACCTTTAACATTTTACTTTGTGGATCTTATGAAGTCAGAGTTTGAAATGAGTACGATGGTTGAGTTAACAAATTTTCATGGTTTTTATATTTCAAAAAAATTAAAAGGTACTTTTATATATCAACATAATTATATTAAATATTTACTTAGTAAGTTCATATATAACAATAATAATAGTATTAGTACTCACTTTGGTACCTCCAATACTCTAGATCTTGATGTCGCTGGGAAAAGAATTGATTAGAAAAATTTTAGAGGTGTGATTTGAAGTTTGTTGTAGTTAACATCTATTCATCAAAATTTAATATTTTTAGAATTCTTATGTGATAGATATAAATCCAATCCAAAATAATCTCTTTTAAAAGCTGTTAAATTAATTGTTCTTTATTTTAACTGAACTATGGATTTAGGCTTATTCTATTTTTATAGAAATGTTTTTAAACATAAAATATTTTTAGATAATTACTTTAGTGGATGTAGAATTGATAGGAAAAGTAAAAATGTAACCTGAAATTTATTAGTTGACATTTTAGTGTCTTTTTCATGTAATAAAAAAAACACAGTATCACTTTCAACTACTGAAGCTGAATTTGTAGTAGATGGAAGTTGTTGTGCTCAAGTGTTGTGGATGAAATGCACACTCACTGACTATGGAATGAGTTTTACTAATACTCAAATACTTGTGATGATATAAGTTCCACTTAATTAATTAAAAACCTAGCACATCCCTCGCATACTAAAAACATATGTACAAGGAACTATTTCCTTTCGAAACTTAATTAAAGAAGATATAATTTTACAATTCATCAGAACGTAAGAACAACTTGCATATATATATTCATTAAACACATTAGTTACAATGGATTTAAATTCACTAAACATAATCTTGGAATGATTAATGATAATTTATCATTCATATATACTTCTTATTTACTCATATCCTTATATTAACAAATTCCTTTTAATAGGGGGAGTGCATTTGTTTTTTTTTTAAAATAATTTTTTTCTTAAAATATTTTAGTTTTCTAATTCTTTTGGTTTTTTAAAAAGTTTGTATGGTAACGAGTATTTCTAGACTGAAACTTTTATAAAAAATTTCAGAGATAGAATTCTAATTTTTTTTCAGAATGATAAATTGTTATAAAATTTTTGGACTTAAAATTTGTTATAATCTTTTTCGTATTAAGTAACTATCTTAATCATTTTCCATAATAAAACTATCATAATCAATTTTTATAATAAAAATATTGTAACTAGGTTTCATAATAAATCTATCATAACTATATTTTGTTTTAAAACTATTTTAATCTATTTATATTAAAAATACTAAGAATAATAAGTTAATCTTACCAATGAAACTTTCTACTCTAAAAGGTGGTCTTCTATTCATTCTGTTTTTACACAAGTTCTTACTTTTTTTTATAATTATTGTTGTTATAATTATTCTTTTAGTAAAAAATCTTTTTTCATAAATTTTAAATGTTTTCATAATCAGCATGATTCTTACTCTGATAAAAAGTTTTCAAAAGCTTGAGACTTCAATAATATTTTAAAACATTCTTTGACAAAATCTGGTCATTAGATCATAATGGGTTTCAATCTCAACTTTTGGTTTTAATATAAAAGGTCAACCATTGTCTCCAGCACCAATATAAGGATGGGACTACCCATTTCCCTATATAAGTTTTCATATTTTCCAAACCCATGATTTATCACCCTTTAAGGCCATCAGTTTTATTTTTGTCTTTTTTTCTTTTGGTATTTATTTTAGTTCCCATTACAATGTAAACTAAAGAATACTACAAGAAAATATTTTTTATTGAAATATTTATAGAAGGATCATGGTTTGATGAGTTTGATACAACTCTCAAAAGGATTATTTCATTTCAAGGATGGTAAAGTTTTTTTGTATATAATCTTGATAAATATTTTGATCTCTATTATCCTAAAATTGTAAGATAATTTTATGCTTCTATAAAGTTTGTTAAAGAACATGGCAAGGATAATGTTTATTTTACCATGATTGGGAAGAGATATAAACATTCATTTCAGACAGTAGTAGACTTGGTGGGCATTCATTCTAATAGATAAGTGTATTTATCCTCACACAAGTTATCAAACTCATTGGGAACATTTGGAAAGAATAAGGATGATGCTTCTTTGTTTTCATACTATGAAAATGTTTTGAAAGTTTCACATCTAACACTGGACAACTGGGTAGATTATCTTTGGTGTAAGGATATCTTATCCCCATGGATGATGATTGAGATAATCTAAGAGTCTCAAATATTTTTCTCTTGGATTACTTATTAAATATAATTAATATTAACTTGGTGAATTTTTTCTTCATTATGGTGGATAACATTTAAACTGCATTGATAAAGTCAAAGATCATTATGTTTCCCACTTTCATCAGTATGTTGATTGTGAAGTGTATGGATATTTTCAAAATTAAGAATAAATATTTCCTGATAAGAGAAAATATTTATTTTATTATAAAGTACATGATTTCAAGGATGAAATTGGTTTTTTGATTCAAATTATAAAAGGTTTTTTGAAAATGTTTATGGAGCTGTATTATAGGTACAACCATCAAGGAAAGTTAAAGATGATAAAAATAAGATGAAGGATAAACTTCCTCACTTGTAAAAAAAATAGAATAACCAATGATAATTTTAACAATTTAATGTTTCATAATGATCAAAATAAAAAAATGAATATATGGTTTGGTCCTGATCTTGTAGAGGAAAAAGCATTGAAAATTCATACTAAACAATAATTAGAAGAAAAAGAAAATGAATGAAGAAAAAGAAAATACTAATTGACTCCAAAATATTAGAAAGCCTATTGAAAGGTGTTGAGAAAGATTATAAGAATCTAGTCCTTCTGATTTCCCATACCGGTCAAGTCATTCTAGAAGTTGGACTTGTTTTTAAAGAAACCTCACTAGTACCTTCAATAATCCCTTTAGTGGTTGTTAAGCAAAAGATAAAAAAGTTATTGAAGGATCAGTTCTTAATGTCTTTGACAAAGAATAATAACCTGAATCTATTGGAAAATCAGATATAGTAACTTCCAAAAAAATAAGATTATGATCTGGAAAAGTAAGTTGAAGAATAATTAGAAGAATAATTTTAAGAATAAGTCGAATAAGAAGTAAAATTATAAGAAGAAGATGATGATGATGATGAACAGGATCAAGAAGATAAGAGAAAGGCTAATAATGAAGAAACCTAGTAAAATAAAGGATTAAAATATTAATAATCATTATAATCATATTAATATTCAATATATTTCCTTCTAATTATGATGAGGATGAAAATTTAGAAGGATCCCAGGAAAAATCCTCATCAGTATAAGAAAAAATTCACCAAAAAGAGGAAGGAAAATTGTCCTCAAAAGAAGAATAAAAAGATCAATATTCTGAGAAAAATGTTTCTGAAAAATCTTAATCTGAGAAGGATAAGTAATTTTTTTAAATTTTAGATTAAAATTTTGTTTTATGTAAATGTATAGGAAAATATAAGGAAATTTGTAAACCTGGAGCTAAATCCCGCAGACCAAAACCTCCCAAACATTCAATAGTTCATCAGATTCAGATGCAACCACTGCATTAAAATGTTTTGATTACATTTTTCAATCCTTAAGGAGGTTATAAGAAATAATTAAATACTTTCATAGTCATGAAGAAACATTTTAACTCATTCAAAATAGCCTCAGTGAAAAACTAGAGTCAAGAAAAGTTCTACTAGAACTAGTTAATCGTAATGAAGTAGAGTTGAAAAAATTTCAGGATAACTCTCGTACTAACAAAAAATCATGCAATAAAATGGTGAAGTGGTCTAACCAAGTGGATTATTATATTCAGGAATGCGATGAAATGTTTCTATAAGTTAATAATCTTTTGTTAGAATCAAAAAATTCTATTAAATAGTTATCTTTGGATCTACCTAATCATGTGATGTTTGTTGTGGAATTCACAGATGCTACATATAATTAGACAGAGGTTGTGAAAGTTTTAAAATAAAATATGTGTGATATAGAGTTGGAGATGAGCATAATTATATCATGTGAATAATAAATCATCATTATGAGAGAAGCGAATAAAGAGTTCTCTGATGAGGTTAAAGGAATAAAGGATAAATTTTGGAAGTTGGTAGTTTTGGAATAAAATATAAAAAAGCTTGAAAAGGACCCACAGTAGTCTAAAAAGATGAAATATTTGTTAGATGACCTCAAGAATAAAGATAAAACTTTTCATTTACACTCTCAATGTATTTTTTTAAAAAATTAAATGTTTTTTATTATGAAATACTTTTAATTCAAATATTTTATGCTTGAATGTTTTCTTATTACAATTGGATATATGTACTTTCATATTTTTGATGATGGATTAGTTAGTTCAATTTAATTTTTCATATGTCATATTTTAAAATTTTATAAAACTATGTATACGTTACTTTTTTTTTTGAAAAATGGAGAATATTTTGTAAAGGGTGATATGTTTTAAGAAAAAGGTAGATAATATCCTCATGGGGGAGAATATTTCATTATGGGGGATATGTTAAATACTTTTTGTTATATTAAAAAATATTTCTAAACTGAGTGGGGGTTATAAAAAATATCTAAAGAGTTATTAAAAGAATTAGGGTTGTATGTTCTTCAAGTTATATTGTTTCATTTAAGTTCTTATGGTTTGTGATTTAAAAAAAGGGGGAGATTATGGAGTCAGAAATTTTACTTCAAAATTTTCTATTCCTTTTGTTTTGGAAATCAAAAATACTTTATTAAAACTATGTTTACTAACTTTTTATATTCTAATTATTTAAAAAAATTGTAAAAAAATTTACCATTTATCATAAATAGAAAAACTTATAATGTATTACAAATATAGACCTATAATTCTTTAATATGATACATCAGACTGAGTATGTGTCCAATTAATTGGACTATCCTTTATTCAGAAAAGTAGTTAGAATTCTTTCATGTCCTTTATACTTCAAAAATTAAAACTACAGGTATGAATAAAAGTAAGTACAATTAATTGTATGAAAACTCAATCAGATTATCTTATTTATGAATGATAGGTTTATATTCATTAATATATTAGTACTCTTTCTATGTATTGTAAAAGGTAATGTTTTCTATAAAAACATAATAAAATACTTAGTGAAAAAAAGTTAGTAAGGAAATTTTTAGAGATTATTTGTGATTTCCAAAAATTATGCAATGAAAAAGTAAGAAATAGAACTTCTTACACCATAAATTTAGTTTTTAATACTTTGAAAAACATTCTAGGAGGGTACTAGTGAAGGATCTACCGGAACATAAGTTTAATTCATTCAAAATATAAGAACCTTTCTAATATGGTAAGAAACACAACTCAATATTTAAATCTATTGGTGAAGTATCGAAATTTTGAGATTTAAAATTAGTTCACATAGACCTTTTTGGACCAATAAAAACCATGTTATCCGAATATTTTATATTTATTTCATTTCAACTAAAATTTAAACATTTAATAGATTATTTTACATAAAATCATGTGTCTAAATGAACCATGATATAATATTCCTTTAAAACATAGCCTTTGGATTGGAGGGTATGAATAAGATTAACAAAATTATGATATATATATATTTCTTAAATTCAAAAGTATTGGTTAATTCCTATGATATATTCATTAAATATTTATTAAAATCATTTAATGACTGAATAAAATATTTTCAAAACCAAAATATTATTCTACATGTTATGTATTTTTACATAAGAAAGTCTACTTATCACTATTGAAAATGACTTAAAAAAAATTGATTATTTATATGTATAAATGAATAATAATCCATAAATTAGTTATTTAAAGGTTAGGAATGAAGATAAAATCATTGAGAGAAAAATAGAGCAATTTTTTATAAAAACATTGTGTGAAATGTTTTTTTATTATAATAAATTAAATAAATATTTATTCAATAATGGTTTTAGTGAAATTAATATATTAAATATTTAATAAACTATTTTTACATTCATTTTACTATTTTTAAATGTTATGTAATGTAGGTAAATTATGTTTTATGGTTTAAAATGTATTTTTCAGAAAATGGTTTTTTATTGCATCTTGTGTGTTTATTTTAAAATGATTTTCAATCATTTATAGGAAATGAGTTTGAAAAAATGGTATCCATATTTGTAATCATATTTTATTTAGTTATTCCACTTTCAATTTTTTTAATTAATAGTAAAAATAGTAAAAATTTGTTACTGTGGTTATGGTTAAAACGGGTCTACTGAGGGGATTAAACCAAGAGATATGGGTTATATTGTCACATAAACTAGTAGAATTGTTATTTTTTAGGATATTTTGACCCTATATTATATTATATTATAATAATTGTCCATTTTTTATCATTATACTTCAGAAGGAAATTAATAATATTTAAATCTGTTAGGTAATTCCATGTGTTCCCTCTCCCTCACATATTAAAGGGAACCTCCTCTCCACCATTATTCACAATGATTGAGCCTTATATATTACCCAATACCTACCATAATACCTTCCTAGATTAATTATGTTTTTTATATATCCCATGTTCTTCTCATATGACCAATATTTCAAGGATTAACGTGAAAGTCAATGGAGGTCCCTTAAAGAAGAGGTATAAATCTTTACATGGATATTTTGATTTTATTTATTTTCCACAATATAAAAACCTATTTTATACATAATAACATGATTAAAATAACATTATCAATATATTTAAATGTTATTATGATTATTTAACAACCTTTTATAACTTATTTTATATCAAATGGTAAATTTAAGTATCACTCATGTGTCCATGTGGACTACAGCCTCCATATAGTGTTATGATTCTTTTTTCATCACCTCCACTAATGACCATTTATAATGATGGATTTAATAAATATATAATATATTTTATATATAATTATGATTGTTTTATGATAAAATGTTATTTATCTTTATTTATTTCTTTTCATTAAAAAATGAAAACATCTTTCTTGCGTACGTACGAGCAACCATCACCATGAACTGTGTAACTTGTTTTTCTCTATCAACCTCTTATAGTTGATTATAAATATGTTTATAATGAAAATATAAGGTATTTATATTATTATTAAAATTTTAGATATTATAGAACAATGATTAAATTATAAGGACTAGAACTTCTGGATAGAAATATTTATGAAAAACAAAATAGTTAACACCCAGACACGATGATTTTAATAAATAATTATTAATAAATAGGTATTGAAATGTTATAATTGGAAAATATATGGTTTTTTGGGTATTAATACGGGTATAATATAAAATTATAATAAATTTCAATTTATTATACAGGAGTCTATAGTTCTTATGATGTAATTCATAGTTGAGGTAAGAGTTTTACTTTACAATCTCATTTTTATTGGGACTATTTATGGTTAAATTTCAGATAATGATATTAAATTATCTCTCCCAAAAATCTCATTAATTTTATTCTCCTACATTTTTTTTAGAATAACATTTTTTCCTTTCATTTTACCCTATCTATGTACTTAATAGGTCAAATGGATATTTTTAAGTTAAACAGACTTTATTTCTCACTTCGGTCAGAAACATTTTGGTTCCATGTTGATATTGTATTTAAAATGTTTTAAATTTTATTTTTGTTATTATCCTATTATTTTTTATTTAATTTTAACCATTTTTTACTTTAAATAATAAAATAATCATCTTATATTTTCCTTATTGATGTACGTTTTACCGAATGTGTGAATAAAATATTTTTTTTATGATACACCGCCTGGACAAATTTTCCACTATCGTGATTTATATTTATTTAAAGATTAATTGAAAAAAATTTGGGGTTATTTTCAATGAAAATTTTTTCCTCAATATTTTCTAAGTTTTTATATTTTGAAGAAGTTATTTCAAAATGAGATCGATATTTTTCCCAAAAAAATATTCCATTGATCTTTTAAATAAAATTTCTATATATTGTTACATTCATTAATGTGACATAAGATTCCGTAGGGATAATATAATATGATACCGTAATTATTCTTTATATGGATATTTTATTATTGTGATAATGAAATATTTATGAAAACAGCGTTCTTACAAAAGGTTAAGCTATGATGAAATGATAAATGTTCTCATGATGTTTTTCTATACCTATAAATGAGTTTTGATTATATTATGGGTGGGTCCGTTATAACCCTCCAATGAATTGGGCAAATATTAACTTTTTATGGTATCAAAGGGTATATGGGAGGTTATAAAAAACCCAATATATTTTATATAGGAGTTTATCCCAATCACACAATTGGGGACACAAGAGGTTATCCCAATCTCAAATTAGGTAGGTGGGTGGTTATCCTAAGCCTAACATTGGATGAATGTCTTAGTGGTTAGCCTTGATATAACATATCTATGATTATGATTATTTCAATCTTTTATGAAATGATATTATGAAAATGTTATGCTTTTATGGCTTATGGTAATATATTTATTTATTATACATTTATTAGGAACTACAAATCATTATGCACTGACACGTGATTATAATCTATGAATTGTATAGTGTGGTTTTTAAATATTAAGCTCATATTATCAAACCCCTTTGGTATTTTTATGCATAAATAATATTTAATGTATCCAATATTTACACTTACTAAGCATCTAATATCATTGATTATTATGTTTCTTATTTCCTAGAATATGGATAATGGCTTTATGTATGATAATTTTAAGAGGGGTGTTAGTTATCAAGAACAGAGTAGGATATGGTATAGATTTTTTATGTATTAGTTTCTTTATGAATCCCAGTTTCCAAAGACACTAAACCTTTATGGTTTTAGAATATATTACTATGGTAAATAATGAAAATTCCTCTAATAATTTACATTTTTTGTATGAAAATTTTGGGTCCCCTCAGTTAGTATCAGAGAAAGGTTTAATTGTTTTTGTAAATTAGAATTAGAAAAAATTTCTAAGAGACCTTATGATATTCCTATGTATAAGAGAAAAACCAAATTTATAGTAAATTAATGATTTTGATTTTCCTAAAAAAACATCTCTAATAGGATACTAGAAAGTTTATGGGGTTTTGGAATAGATGATGCTTGGGGAAATAAATCCTAAAGGGGAGTATTGTGTACTAACTAAGTCATCACCAATACACAATGAGTTGGTGTAAGACTATACACCTAGTTATACACACCCAAGGGATATTACTAGTTTAATTAACATTTTCTTTATAACCCATTATCAAGGATTTTAATATATGATATCCATGGATTACTAACGTGAAACCAAATGTATCGTAGATTGAAAATAATGTTTCATGATTTAGATATCTTAAAAATGATTTACATGATTATGTGGTTTCTGAAAATGATTATTGTTTCTAAAATAATTATTTTTTGGTTTAATTAAATGATGGAATAGAAGGAATCATATTAATACTGAATGTTGTGCCCATTAAAATGGTTTTTTATCTTGTGAAACTAAATATTATGGTGGATGGAATGAAAAATCTTATTATTATGCTTACGTAACTCTCACTATCCATGAATCATGGTGATCATACATTTAAATACACATACCCCAATAGTTTATATTTTTTGGTTTATTTATTAAATATTTGTAAGATACCTGAAATTTCATCCCAAATGAAATAATAATGTAGTAGTATTGGTAAACTAAATACATATTTAAGACATGTGTTATAAAATAATACATAAGATACATCATAGTGAGAGTAAAATTTATATATCCTTGAACTCATTCAATAATTACTTCTTAATATCCTTTGGAAAAAATAATGTTTAACTAAAATTCTCAATAAGGGTTACGTAAAATGGAAGATATCTTTAATCAATAACATATAATCAATATGACAAGGTAAATAACTAAACACATAATCCATTTAATAAATAGATTTTATTTCATGGGAATAAAATGAATAATCATTATGGGAATAAAAATAATTAGAAATAAATTCCATTTAATCAATAAATTGTGCACAATCTAAATCCATTGATAATATCACAGTGAAAATCTAATGAATAATAATAATTGAATTATTAATAAGGGAAATTCTTAATATTGATTTCCATGATCTCAGACATCATGGTATATATAATTTCAAGACCATTCAAAAGATTGTTAAATCATTCTGGGTAAAAACCTATTTCATTTTCCCAATTGATTTAACTCATGAGACCTACCGATACATTGAGGGGATGAATAATTTCAGGGCCCACCCATAAATGTATGTCCAATGCATTCCTCATATATCGAATTAATCTCTTTAATTCATGAATAAATATTCCTTATGAAAAAATATCTATATTTATTAAATGATATGTATTTTTCAATAATTCCCCAATTAATCAAATACATTCAAAATGTAACACCATATGTAGAAATGGTATACGATTAGGCCGTAATCACATCTATGATAAAATAATATGGATATTTAATAGTTATTCAACATCTAATGATCACAAGTGAATGCTTAAATGTATTGTATTATTAAAAAATATACCCATTGGTGAATAAGTATAATTAAGTGGTTTTTTCATTGATCAATAAAATTACCATAGAAACATATTTAAAAACATTTTTGGGAAAAATATCTTTTTCACTTTGAAATCCTCATCACAAATATGAAGGAAAACATTTTATTTAAAAATAAACTTATAAAATTGTAATAAAGCTTCAAATCATTAAATCAGAATGATGGAAGGAAAAGTATCCCATTATATATAAGTTAAAAATATTTCTTCTGTATCTTTGTACGAAGAGTCACAAAGTACTTTGTTTGGTAATTGAAAAAAATATTCCATTCAAACCATTTTGTAAAAAGTCAAACATGGTTAAAACAATATAAAACAATTGCATGAGAATAGTAGAAACCATTTTGAAGTCACATTTATAAAACATGGACAAGGATGAGAGATGTCATCCAGTGGGTAATTAAACATAAACAATCTCAAATAATTATAAGATTATGGAATAAATCGTTACCACTTTTGTATATTTTGAATCATAATACCCAGTAAAGAAAGATATTTATATGGAAATATATATATCCTATAATTTTTCATGATAAAAATAATAAATAAAATTCATGGTAAGTATATACGCCACATAAAAGAATCAATTATTGTCTGAGGAATGGGTCCCACAAAAATAAAAGTGAGATGAAAATTCCTTACATTGCACTTTACTTTACTTGAACATGATTTAAACTCCTATATTATGGTTTAAATAATGTTATTAATTTATAATAGAACCATATTAATATTTATTAAATCACACTTAATCTTTATATAATATCTTACCACTTGTTCATTAATAATATTTCATTATTACCATTGTTTCGGGTGTTAACTGCTTCATTTTTTCATTCATATTTTCTTATGTAAGTTCTAATTAATGTGAATGGGATATATATTAATCATATCCATAATGTTATTAATTATATAAGTATCATATTTAATTATTTAATTATTTTTAGAGCCATTATTTAAATTTGTATACGGAAAATGGGTTGTATCACTTCGTTGTGATGGTATGTTGTAGTATGCACGAGTTGCGATATCATTACCCTAATGATGATATTTTATTTTCCCAAATAAATATCATGATATAAGTACCATATATATATATATATCATTTCCATCATTATTTCCATCCATGTAAATTGTTGATTAAAAATGAATAACACCACTCTGTGGAGGCGGTAAACTGTATATATGCATGCGCGGTGCTTTCGATTTTCATAGGACAGATAAATGGTGAAATATAGTTATATAAAAATCATAAAACCATCTAAATATAAATATATATGATACTATAGTTTTTTATTTATGATTTAAAAAATAAAATAACTAAATGTAGAATAAGAGATAAACTTGAAAGAGTCGGTAAAGATGACTACCTCTTCTTCGAGGAAATCCCTTTATATCCCTTCTTAAGGGACCTAGGGTTTCTATTCTAGAAGGTCCAAAACCTAAATAACATGGATAAGGATGTTTTAAGATAACTTTTATAATTTTTTCAATCTAGATGGCTTAGATTTGTGAAAATAACTTAAGTAAGGGGTGCAATTTTATAATAGAAGTGAGGGGATCTTTTGGAATTATTCATAATATAAAAATATAAAAATACGATTCTAGATTAAAATGCTTAAAAATGTACAATAAATTAATTGGGGGTATACATTAGAATATATATTATATTGTTTGTGAATATTTAATATTTTTATGATTTTTAAATTATTTAGTAATTTATTAATCTCATAAAATATCAATATTTTCAATTTTGATACTATTCATTACTTTGACTTTAAAATCATCTAGATAGAAAAACAAATATAACCAAATATTTAATTAAATATAAAAATGTCATGGTCATCTATATAATTTTTTTATGACCATAAATATATCAATTTTTATACTTTTAATATTTTTAATATCATTTTATTTGATTATTTCATTAATTAAATAATTAGTTTTTCGGTGTTGTGTAATAATTTAAGTTAATTATTTCTTCACTAAAATTATAAAAAAGTTCCATAATATAGATAAATATTTTAAATTTAAATTTAATATTTATATTTGACAATTTCATCTATCTACCCTCATATTGAAGATATTATACTCATTAAAAACAATAATGTGACATGTTTGAATTTTCATTAAATAAAATACTATAATGTTTATAATCTCATCTAAGTGGTAATATAATTATAAATAACCAAATATTAGATGATTATGAACGAAATTTACAAAAAAAATATTATTAATTAAAGTTTTAGGGTCAGTTTATAGACCTTATTTGTTTATTTTTAACGAAAATTATCCGTTTTACCTTTACCATGGTAATAAAATTAATATAGTTACTATGAATTTTTGTCAAAAAATAAATGGGACCGATTTACCAAATTTGGACCCAGTGATTAAAAATATGGAATCCATTTTTAAATATTTAACTTACATAATTGGTAGAATTTAATTTAAAATTACCTCTCTGAAATGCAATGAAAATTTTTTTTCATGAAAAATGCATTTTTAAGACAAAAAATATACATATATAAAAATAAGGTATAAGAACTATTAAAATTTAATTAATTAGATTATATATAAATACAAACTATGGAGATTAATTTTATACAAAATTAAAATCAAAAAATTACTTTTTAATATAAAAGAAATGATAGTTTTATAAAAATCGGTATTTTTATTATTCATTGGAAAACCGACGCTTTCATAGAAATATGAAACATTCACCATAATATGATTTTTATGTTTTTATTTCAAAGAAGATATTATTTTTATGAAATAAAATTTATAGATTTTCCAAAAATATGTTATAACATTTACTCATAAAAAACAAGAAAATCATTTTTGAAGAAAACATATTTTTGAAGAATAAAATGACTATAGTAAAATAAACAAGTGATTATTCAAAAAAATTATTTAATAAATTAAAGATGAGTTGGAAAATTATATATTTCATAATGTGGTTAATATTATTCATTTTCTCTAATTTGAAATTCAGGATATAATTATCACATAATAAAATTGTGTTGTTGGTTTAAGATGGGATTTGTGTATCTTGTACACTATCAAACATAGTGAACTCTTAAAATCTTATGGTGTCACATTATCCCATTATTAACTAAACTATGTCCACACAATATGAAAATTTTACTTCTAATCATGGGTTTTACATTTTAAAATCCCTTTTTTTAGATCACACATTTCAAAACGTGTTAATAAAACATCCTTAGAAAAAGAAGGAAAGAGAAATATAAATGTCACCACAAAACTATATTTCCAAATAAGATAAAATCAGTGGTGTAGATACCGAAAAAAGTCAGTAACTCCTAGAGGAAGTTTCAAAATGACAAAGTGAAGCCATATTCGGAATCAGAGGCCTGGTCCGGAGGCCCGGAAAGTGGTGCGTGAAATAAATGAGGCCTTGGGTGACATAAAGCTGTGCGTGCGAAGCATCCCTGGGATGCGCGTAATCGAGCTGCTGAGGCGCGCAAGTTTGTGCGCCAAGGTTCCTCGTGGTGAAGCTTTGCACGACGGCAGTTCTCGAAGCGGAAGATTTCACGTGCCGCCTGGATTTCGTGATGGCCAATGCCTATAAATAGAATACGATCCCAAAGGGTTTGGGGTTGCGGAATTCGGAACGGCTCCTATGCACGCAATTCAGACTACCCAGCGCGCAAGATGACTTCCAGGTAATTCCTCTTTTCGCACAAACTTGCCCTGGGGTTTTCCTTTGCGCGCAACTCCATTGGCTTAAGTGAATTTTCCCACTCCTCCAGGTTCTTCCCTTGCGTGCAATCCTTGCCCCGTGCATGAAATCCCCTTATGTGCGCGCAATACAAATACTTTGCACACAATAACCTATCCGCGCAATCCTCTGGTCCTATTGCGCGCCATCCCGTTGTTTTGCGAGAAAACCTTCTCTTTGTGCACAACACCCAAGACCCTTTACCTTAACACCCCTGGGATGCCTCTCCGTGCCAGCACCTGATGTCTTCCCTGCGAGGCATGCGCGCCATGCGTTGTTTTCCCATACGGCCTTCCAGGCTCGTACGAATTAACCTCAAGGTCCCTTGGGTGGTGTTTCCCATTACGTTGCTTTGCCTCATGCTTCTCTACATAGGCACGCTAACGGCTATTGCTTCTTCGCATAGCCACACTAACATGGACCCCCCGTTGGTTCTCCCTGTGGCCCCCCTTCACTACGGCCTTGCCGATGCCTTCCCTCCCACAGGGGGTAGAGGGAATTGGGCATGTAAGCCATAGGGGTGTGGAGCGAACCCACCTCGTCCAAACTGCAGGACGTTAAACTTCTAAGCACCTCGTCCTTAACACATGATGTTAAACTGTGGTCTGACACCGTGCCTCACACGCAGGGTCCCCCCCCAGCTCGGACATTCTTTACGCCGACTCGTCTCCACGAGAATGGAATATTCCTCACATGGAATGAGATCCTACTTGTCGGAGTGGAATTTGTCCACGGGGGAAGGGCTGCCTCAGAGCGTAAGCCCCTAGCCTCTCTTACGGAAGGTTTCACCCATGAAACTCCGCACTTCCCCCCTGCCAAGGACAGTTGAGTCCCTTTCCCACTGCGCTTTGTCCCACCATGGGCCTCTATCATGGAGTAAGCCCCGGAACCAAGGGCCGCTAACCACGTGTAAGCCCCTGTTTCCTCTTTGGGCCGCTCAACGCATAAGACCCTTTCCGCTTCTCACGGATGCACCCTTTGCGACGTGATAGTCTGGTCCCTGCTACCTCTTGTTTCTCACACTTAGCATGAATCATGTGGGATTAGAGCGCGCATCGACCATGAAATCCTCTTTGGGCCGCCTCAGAGCGTAAGCCCCATCCCAGCGAACTACGTGGACTTTGATCCGTGCTAACGCATGGTATGTAGGAAGCCTCTACAAGGTTCAATCCCACCACCCGGTCATCCCGACCTCTCCATGTCTGTTCCCTGACCACCATGGGCCGCTTCAGAGCGTACGCTCCATATCCACTCTGGGCCGACTCAGAGCGTAAGCCCCAAATGCCTTTGTCCCGCATGACGTTAAACTGTATTCCCTTGTACCACATGATGTTAAAATATATGCCCTGAACTACGTGGACTTTGATTCGTGCTAATGCATGGTATGTAGGAAGCCTCCACGAGGTTCAATCCCATCGATCAGTTGTTCCGACCCCTTCGCGTCGGTTCACCAGCACCATTATGGGCCGCCCCAGAGCGTAAGCCCTGTATTCCCCCACTTGGGCTGTCTCAGAGTGTAAGCCCCATGCCTCACACCCATGTCTCATCCTAACTTCCCCCTCGAGCCCATGTGCCTTGGGAAGCTCAAGCCCTAACCCAGAGATCTTACTTCCTCCAGGCTCCAATCCATGCGTTCATTCTCACGAGTCACCTCTTCAGATGTCCCACCATACCACCGAACTACGCAAAATTTGATTTCCGACCATGGGGATAAATAGGAAGCCTCCACGAGGTTCAAACTCATCACTCCATCATCCATACAGATCCTTACCTGGGCTGGCACATCCCAGTGAGATCATGCCACCCCATCCCACTCCATGGTATCCAGGTGGCCACCCACGTGCTGGCCCCAACATCGGTGTTCCCCCTTGGGGGTCCTTCAATCTGATCCACTCTCAGTGTTCCGATCAGTCCGATCCGTCTCTGCAAGACGTTAAACTCGCGGCATACCCCGTGTTAAACATGGGAAGCTGAGGAAAACCTCCGATGGTACACAATCCCCGCGTTCGATGTGGTATGCCTCGGGCTTCTGCGCCCTCAAGAATCCCTGTGATAAGGGGTAGAAGATAGACATGCCAATCCCAAGCGTCAAGACATGCCAATGACACCCCAATGTGACCATTCTCCTCACCGAAGGTTGCTTCCCTGACAAGACCCCTTGGAGCGTCTCGACAAAAGCAGTGTAATTAACCGGTGTCCATGCAGATATGGCACCGGGAGTGAGCTTCACGAACCCATCTTAAATCTATGATGGAGACCCGGACCAGGTGATGAGCTCCGAGGAGGAATCCACGGAAGGAAGAACCGACATCCCATCATCTCGGTTTCGATCAAGGAGCAGACGTCAATGAACAAGGAACAGATGCCGCCTGCCTTTGGAAAGCAGGAATGCGGGGAAACAAGATGCGTGTCCTCCCATCCGTGATGGAAACACGCGCGTGCCCCGGCATAAAAGAATTGGAAACAGAAAATGGTGAACCCGATGTGAATCTATTCTCCTCAATACGGAGATGGATAGCGTTCGGGGTGTCGGAAGATTAGCATGTCACCAGGTCTGGGTACCTATCACCGGGACGTGAAACCCGCTAGGGGTTGAGGCAGTCAGGATGTTGATCACTCCGTTTTGTGACGTCGTCAGCGTGGATCCCTCTCACCGACCACGGAAGACGAAATGACGCTGGACTATTGGTTGTTTATTTCTTTTCCTATTAGTACTAATGGGTTTATCTCCCTGCTTTCAGGAATCAGATCACTGCATCCGGAGCTTGATCTCCACCTTCCAACCAGTGTAGGGGCAGGGGAAGTACCGACGCTGCTCCCCCGCGCGGTCCCGCCTTTTCCACAGACACTCCGACTCCAATTGCTACAATTTTCGGGTGCTCACGCCCCCTCTCCCTGTTAGTAATCATCCAGCGAAGGGTGATCAACGAACTGGTTCTTAGGTATGAGGAGGAAGGGATCATCCCCACCAGGGGGATGTCCCATTTGGATCTAGAGTCGGCTGTGAATCACCGTCGTCACCGCCCCCGAGGGCTGTGCAGGGATTCGCCGCTCCCCACTCCGATGTTCAACCGCTTCGGGAGCCTATCCCCAGAGCGCCTTGACACATCCCTCCCCTACGCCAATGAGGTGGGGGATGTCCGGGTCCGCTCGATCGGAGACCCGTCCCAGGGGTTAATGGCAAGAACCCCTGCTAGGCTGCGTCAACGCCACCGCCCGACTCCCTAGGCCGAGGAGCAGGCAGTCTGTGTGCCCGCACCACCGGCTCCAACCCATCTGACCCAACGCCAGTGTCGGGCGCGAGCGGAAGAGAATTCCTGTCCTAGGGCACCAACATCAGCAACCATTGTGGCCCGAGCCACTGCTGACTCCTGCTACCAGACCCCCGCACACGTTGAGCAGGGGCAGTCACATGCCCAAATGGGATCGAGGCCCTGACCGCCCTACAGGCAGGTTGGGTCGACTCTCTCGGTCGCGGGCATAGACAATGGCCACCGTAGACGAATCCGCGGTAGTGCCACCCACCATGAAGGCACATTCCATGCCACTAATTTGGAAAGCCAAAGGCTTCTTCTTGATAGCTACGCTTCGGGTATGACTCTTCTATGTGCCCACGGAACTGGGTATGAGGTCACTCCCCCTACCGCTGGCCGCGAGTATGGAGCCGTTGTGTATCTGGTTGCTCACTCACGTGGAGGTCCTCCCCATTTTTGTTTTGACATCTGTCCCGGTGCTTCTGACACCCCGGCCTTCAGTCCCCTCTTCCCCAGTGCTATTGCGGCCAGGGGACTCCTTGAAGGAAATAATCCTTACCCTGAGGAGCCACCCAGGGGCAGGAAGGCGGGGCGTCAGCGCCGTAAGAGGAATGTCAGGGGAGTCCAGACGGAAATTAGACCAGTCTGTTTCTCGGACTCATAGGCGGAGTACGACTCGACGATGGAACCTTCCCCCCAACCCTTTGAGTCGAGGGCAGGGATGGGGACGCAGCACGTCAGTCTCATACTCCTAGAATGCGAGATCCGTATGATTCCCTCCTCCCTCTGAAGGTATATCCAGGAGGAAGAGGACCTGGCGTACCCCTAGGGGTCAAACGCGCAGTTACCACTGGCCTCCCCGGAAGCATCTTTCACCTCAGTCAGGGAGGGTGGGGAACTTTTCTGGGGACTGACGGAAGAGTCGCAACTTGAAACACCCTCGGCGAGCACCAATGCTATGACAGGAGGCCCATTCACTGGCCCATCCTATCGCGACGTGGCATCCATGGTACTGAAACCCTTGGAGGACGACTCAGGGATCGTCGACCAATTGGCTTGTCTGCCGTATTCTCCGACGGCCAGCCCACCAGCCTGGCGGCCTGCCTCAGCGCTGTTGCCAGTTCCCTGACCATTCTCAGTTGACGACCAGGGGCAGCAAGGTCCGGACCCTGAACCAGAGTCATGGAGCTTCTGGACTGTCCTCGCAGTGGGCCACTTCCCTGAGAATTTTTGGCCGGTCGTAGGATGGGATTTTGACATGCCAGAGTCACTCACCCTAATAGAGTTTTAATGTTTCTGCCAGAATCTTCAGGTGACTCAGTCCTGTCTTCTCCATCAGCTATCGCCTTATCCCGAGAGTCAAGCACATCTCGAGGATATCAGTGAGCAGTGCCGTCGGGTCGACTTGGCTGCGCTCCCCGAGGGTTCAACACCACCAGTCACTTAGCCACCACAAGGCCCTCCAGTAACATTACGTACAATGTTTTCAAGTACTCCACAAGGTTATCGAGGAAGCCACCCCCCACGTGCACATCTGCGGATGGGGGTAGTACGCTACCATTCTTTTCTGTGCGATCCGCCGACAGCCCGATTCACTGGGCGACCCTAAGGGAACATCGTCAAGGTCAGTGGTGGTCAACATGGATAACCTTTCAGATGAGGGAAACTGTGTGGAGATCCTCGACGGGGACTCTCCCCCTGAGGACAAGCCGCTATTGGATCCATCTGGGAGGATTACTCGCCAACAGAGGTGCCTCCTAGGTCTCCCTGCACCCACTGAGGAACTAACACTGAGCCGAAACATCGAAAAGGGTAAAGAGCACGTCAGGTCTGTCAAGCTTACTGACCCATCTGCCTCGGTAAATAAGGCATAGGAAGATCCTAAGAAGGCCACGCTAATCCAAAAGAGCTTTGAGAAAAAGAGGCTGGTTGATGAGCTTTTGGCAGAAAGCATTGCAGAGCGGCGACCTGACTATGGTAACCCTAGGCCATGACAGCTAGGGCAGGGGCACCTACCCCTTGACGAGATTCCCCCAAGCAACCGCGAACATGTTGCATTCACCGATAGGGGAGAGGCTGCAACCCATGGCAAGAGGGCGTGATATGTTTCGCCGAACCCTCCTAAGCGGTGTAATCACCTGGGGGACCCTGCTCGGTTTCCTCCCGCTGCCCCGACAGTCGCTCCGCCAGCCGTCTAGTGAGCTGCTGAGCTTGACTACCGGATTGAAGAGCCCGATAATGCGCTTGTAGTTAGAGATCCCTATCAGGACAAGAATCTGCATCCAGACAATCTAATGGAAGTACTCATCGCATTCTTAGAGGCCCTGGAAACTCGACAGGTGGCAATCCCACCGGACGACAAGCCATACCCAGCGTGGGTGGATGATATGCCAGCCTCGCCGGGATTTGGGAACCCCACTTTCACCCCCTTTAATGGGACCAGAGACCCGCCACAACACCTGGCCCACTTCAACTCGAAGTGCAGACCTATGTTAGGGACTCCGACACAGCAAGAGGCCGCCAAGCTCCGTTGCTTCGTTCAGACACTAGAAGGACCAGCATTCATCTGGTACAACCAGCTCCCTATTGGATCTGTGACTAGTTGGTAGGACCTTCACCGGAAATTCCTCTAGCAGTTCACTTCCACAACCCGGAATATGAACATTACAGACCTCTGTAGGTGCAAACAAAGGCCCGATGAGTGGGTCGCAGACTTCATCGCCCGGTGGAAGGGGCTCACGTACCCCCTTGACATGCCACTAACTCAGGAGAAATTACTGACAATGTGTGTAGGGAACATCAAGGTAGAGCTGGTTCCTTCTCCGATCACTCAGAATTACCCCGGAGGGTTCTGGGACTTCTCAAAAAAGGATCAGCGCCTCGAAGAAGCCCTGCAACATGCCAGTTAGGCACGCACGATGCCTCCTGTAATCCCTGCAAGGAGATCCTCCAGAGCCGAGCCTACTATTGTGGCCAAGATACAGGCCCCGAGACAGCAAGAGTTGCTACTAGTAAGGCCAGCTCAGCAGCCCCATAGGGGTCCACCCCCACGAGCACAGCCTCCAGCCCAACAGCGACCACCTCAAAACCGGTAGGCACCTCCGCGTAACGCACCGCCACTACCTAGGCGAGATAATCAGGCTCCGCCTCCTCGGCATGTTCCTCCGACCCCTGGTCATGGTCATCCTCTAAGAGCCCCCTTTCCAGATAGAAGGAATCAGACTTACTCGTTTGACAAGACCTAGGTCCCCGGTTATTTTCATAGCGCCTTGGAGCAGAGGATCGTGCGGCTGCCTGAGTACCGGAAGCCAGAAGAGGTGCGTCTCACTGATCACCCTAACTACTGCCCTTATCACCAGACCCTGGGGAACACTATCCACTGATTCTATGTGTTCAAGGACTGGATCCAAGACCATATTGACAACAACATAGTCAGGTTGGGCCCAGCCCCGGCGCAAGTGGCAGGTGTCTTCGTGATATCAGATGGCAACAGTTGCAACAAGGATGAGTGGGAACAGGTTTCCGACCATGGGTCCTGGAAGTATAAGGACTAGATGGCCCGTAGGACGATCACCCGTGACCATGGAATCATCCGTTCCCGCCTGAGTCAGCCAGATCCCTCAGAATCTGTTAGCGCCACTTTGGCATCGTCGTCCTAGCCTACCCTTTCCCAGAAGAGCAAGCGGCGGTGCAAGAAGAAAGAAAGCGCCCTGCCAGTGCTGTCATCTTCCCGCATGCTTGGTGATTTTATACCCCCATAGATGGGGATCCCTCGGAGACTCCATTCGGTAGTGGATGAATCCTCGAGTGAAAGCCTGGGGTATGCATCGATTAACACCGTAGAGTTAGTAAATCCCTTTTTGACTCCTGATGATGAGGAACGCCAGGTGGGCCTCCCCAATATCCCCAAATTTCGCCAATGTCGGGAGAGCCGTGGATACATGAATCGTCGGGGCATGACAGTCATCACCTCCAGTCAGGCCGTGCATGATACTGAGACTAGGCAGGAGGCCCGATACAAAGATCAGCACACGCGGCCCCCTCACCCGGTGTCGAGAGGTTCACCTCCACCACCGTTTGTGTTGCACGATCAGGCAAGTCCACCTCGGTCGTGTCGCAACCAGCCTTGCCCTGCTACCAGCCGACTATACTCTTCCAGTCCTAACAAGGAAGCCACCTCCCGGGCTTCGACTAGTGAACAGCAAGACGTGCCTAGTACCAGTTAGTCACCGATCCCGCTGACAGGGCCCGTCATGCCTCCAATCGCAGAATGGCCTCCTGTAAGCAGAAGCTCGTGTTTGGCTCAAAAGTATGATGTTTTGAAGCACTTGTCCGGAATTCCGGCAAGGCTTTCTATCCTCGAGGCCCTTCTCCTGTCGTCTGAAATGTATGAGGTGCTCTCTGAGGCTCTAAGGAGCCCTCTCCAATTTGAGACGGGGGTGGAGGCCGCAGAAGCCTTCCACACCGAGTCGATTGAGAACGCCAAATGTTAGGAAGTTATCTCGTTTTCCGGTGAAGATGAAGACCTTACCATACAGGGGCACATTCTCCCACTGTACATCACTGGCCAGTTCAATGGCGTGGAAGTCCGCCGCTATCTTGTTGACACGGGTTCTGGGATTAACCTAATCCCAACTCAGACGCTGCAGAATCTGGGCCTGTCTGTGGATGATCTAACTCCCTCTGACCTCAGTATCCAGGGGTATGATAGGACCGATCAAACTCCACTCGGAAAGAGTCGTTTGAATACCCAGTTCAGCGGCCTAATTGCCAATACTGAATTCATGGTTGTCTCTCAAGACACCGCTTACAACGCATTAATGGGCAGGACATGGCTCCACCTTCATGCCGCGGTCCCCTCATCGTATCACCAGTGCCTCAAATACTCTCTTAAGGGTCGAGTGGGCATGCTCCAAGGAGATGTGTCTCCTTTTACCTCTTGTGAAGCCCGTTATATGGACGCTGACTTTTACAAGAGCAAGGACAAGAAGATCTTGGAAGGTGAGGTTGAGCCCGCCACTGTCACGAGTGATCCCTGGGTAGGTTCAGATGACTCATATGTATTCCCAATCCATCGGTTGGAGGCCACGACCCCCGACATGGGGCAGTTCTTTGTGGTTTTGGGTACCATAGGAAGGAATATTTCTAGGTCCAAGCGAAAGTAGGAAATCACCTCGTACTCTTACACCAACCAGGCTCAGGTGATCCCCGAGCCTCCTACCCATGTACGATATCGAAACGTTAGGCTAATGGAAACGACAGTACGTCATACATGTCTGTTTCGCCAGTCCGGAAGTGACCGGCTCAAGCCAACGTGCCACTACTAGTTTGATTTCATAAAGCATGGCCCCTTGGGTTGAAGGACAGATGGGATTGGATCAACCGCCTTTGTCGCCATGGTCTCCGCAGTGCACGAGTCTCCTGATGTGATGACCTCTATTGCCCAAGCCGACACCAGCTTCCCATTAGGGTCTGGCAGCCCCGAAACGGCTCCCCCCGTGGATGATCCCTCCATAAGAGGAGAGGAGGACATGGAAGATTCTCCTCCTGCCTTTGAGGAGGGAATCCCCACCACGGTCTACGAGTTAGTGCAGGTGAACCTCGGTAGAAAGGCGGACCCTAGACCCACATTGGTTAGCACCGCTATTCCCCCGAGGAACGGAAAAAGTATGTAGACTTCCTCAGACAGCAGCATGATGTGTTCTCCTAGAGTTATGATGAGATTCCAGGACTAGATCCCTAGGTAGCTGTCCACCGCCTTGGCCTTCTAGAAAACCATCGTGGGTTCAAGCAGCCTCCCAGAAAGACACACCCCTCTCACGGTTCCATAGTTGAGGCCGAAGTTGATAAGCTCATCAAGGACAACTTTGTCAAGGAAGTCTAGTACCCCAGGTGGCTAGCCAACATTGTGCCAGTCAGGAAGAAGATTGCCTTCAGGGCCTCCCAGGGAACTTTCTGCTACCAGGTTATTCCCTTCGACCTGAAGAATGTGGGTGCCACCTATCAACGGGCTATGCATCGCATATTCAAGGAAATACTCAGGACACTGGTGGAGTGCTACGTGGATGACCTGGTGGTTAAATATTATCAACGCCAGGACCATCTCAAAGACCTTGAGAAAGTGTTCGACTTCCTCCGTTCTCGCCACTTGAAGATGAACCCGTTGAAGTGTGCCTTCGGGGTCACCTTCGGAAAGTTTCTTGGCTTCATTGTTAGGTATCGAGGTATCAATATCGACCTAGAGAAGATCAATCCCATCAGTCAAATGCCTCCCCCGAATAATATTCGGGAGCATCAAGGCCTCCAAGGCCACTTAGCCTATATACGCCGATTCATTGCGAATCTGGCTGGCAAGTTTAAGCCATTTTCTCGGCTCATGAAGAAAGGTGCCGCCTATGAATGGGACGAAGAGTGTCATATTTCTTTTGAGGAAATCAAGAAGTATCTGCTCCGACCTCCGGTCTTGATGCCACCCATTTTCGGAAAGCCGCTGGTCCTTTACGTGATCACCCTGGAGTGATCCCTCGACGCACTTCTCACCCAGAATAACAACAAGGGAACCAAGAATAGCCTCTACTACATCAGCCGCATGCTCCTCGATGCGAAAATTAGATATTCTCCCATCGAGAAAAGCTTCTTGGTGCTCTTATTTGCCGTGCAGAAGTTGCGGCACTACTTGCAGCACCACGAGGTACAGCTGGTCTCTCGGGTAGACCCGTTGAAATACATCCTGAACCAACCTATGTTGACTGTCCAATTGGCGCATTGGGTGGTAATCCTCCAGCAGTTTGACATCAGGTTCGTACCTCAGAAGGCTATCAAAGGACAGGTGTTGGCAGACTTCTTAGATGCCCACCCAACCTTCGCGGAACAGCCACTGGATCTAGGCTTTCCTGATGAGTCAATCCTCTCAGTCGATCACGCCATCCCATACTGGAAGATGCACTGTGACGGTACCTCCAGGAGCCCCACTATTATAAGGCTCAACAATACTAGGCTCAACAGAGTGGGCCTTGGTATCGTCTTCATCCCCATGGAGCAATCCATTCTTCCGTATTCATTCCTATTGTTAGAAGGCTGCACCAACAATGAGGCAGAGTATCATGCCCTCATCACTATCCTCGAGTTGCCTCTCGAGATTGACGTACCCCATCTGTATGTAAAGGGGGACTCTGAGCTAGTCATCAAGCAGGTCAATGGTGACTATGCTGTCAGAAATCCAGAACTTGTGCCACTGCTGGAGTGCACCCTCCATCTAATGGCTATGTTCCCCTATCGTTCAGAGGTCTTTCACATTCCCCTGTCACAGAACGATCGAGCAGATGCTTTGGAAATCCTGGTCGCATCACTTGCGGAGCCCGAACAAGATGACCTAATTATCCATGTGGCGCACCGGAGAGTCATTGATCCTGTTATTCCAGAGGGCGATCGTGGCCCGCGAGTGAGCCATCTCACCACTGGTGCCCCTACATCAGGATCCCCGAGGGCTTTAGGTGTGGTAATTGAGACAATTCCTGAATGGAGGATGCCCATGGTTGAATATCTCCAGCACGGAAATCTTCCCCTGGACCGAGCTGAGCGAGAGCGAATCCGATTCCGCACGCCGCAGTTCACCCTTCAAAGCAGTCCCAGCCTTGATTAGCTCCTTTAAAGGTGTGGATTTGATGGTGTTTTCCTCCGTTTCCTTCAAGGAGTTGAGATCCCACAGGTCATGCAAGAAGTACATGCTGGTTCCTGTAGTGCCCACCAGGCTGGGTCGAAGTTGTCTCAGCAGATTCGGAGGCTGGGATACTTCTAGCCCTCCATGATCTACGACCGCATCGAGTATGCCAAGAGGTGTAATGCATGACAAGTTCATCCTAACTTTGTGCATCGGCCACCGGAGCCTCTCCATACTACCAATTATTCTTGGCCCTTTGCAGTTTGGGGGTTGGATGTCGTAGGGCCTTACCCACAGGCGACGACCCACCAGTGTCGGTTCATCTTAACCACTACGGATTTCTTCTCAAAGTGGGCAGCGGTAATCCCGCTCAGGGAAGTCAAGGAATGTTCTATCGCTGACTTCGTGAGCTCCAATATCATCTATCGGTTTGGAGTACCTGACGCTATCCTCACGGATAACAGAACCAACTTCTGAGCAGCCGAGCTGATGAAATTGTACGCCAAGTACAACATTCTCTCTAACCACACCTCCCACTATCATGCACAGGCAAATGGAAAGATCGAGGCATTTAACAAAACCCCCTCTAACATTCTACAAAAGATGGTTGGTCAGAACAAGAAAATTTGGCCGGACAAGCTCCCCAATGTCCAATGGGCTTATAGGACGACTACTCGTAACTCCACCCAGGTGACTCCGTATTCCCTGGTATACGGAGCTGAGGCCGTCCTGCCCATCGAGATCTAGTTTCCTTAATTGTGCACGGCGGTCTACGACCAGCAAGCGCCGGATAGAGTTTCCAAAATCCGTCTAGCCGAATTGGAAGCGCTGGATGAAAGTAGGCTTCACACTTTACCTAACTTGGAAAGGCATTTGAGCCAGATGGCTCGAGCTTTCAATAAGAAGGTTCGCCTTCGCTCTTTTCTGCAAGGTGACCTGGTGCTGGCTCTCAGAGCGCCAATGATTCTCGGCAAGAAACCACCCAAGTTGGAGCCCAAATGGGAGGGGACATTCATTGTCCATAAGGTCTATCCCAATGGCGCGTATTCCCTGGTGACTATGGATGGTGAGCGGGTAGCTCCTCCCACCAACGCCAGGTTCCTCAAGCAGTACTTTGCCTAAGCTCCTTCGTCCAGCATGACCTTAAACTGTACGGTCCCGCACAACCCTAAACTGCACCATGGTTCGATTTCTAAGACCTAAAACTAAGATCCTTACACGGTCCAACATGACCTTAAACTACATTTTTCCCTACATCTGGGCTCCTTGGTCCTGCATGACCTTAAACTGTACGGTTCCGCATGACCCTAAACTGCACCTTGGTCTGAGTTCTAAGACCTAAAACTAAGATCCTTACACAGTCCATCATGACCATAAACTACATTTTTCCCTACATTTGGGCTCCTTGGTCCTGTATGACGTTAAACTGTACGGTCCCGCACGACCCTAAACTGCACCTTGATCCAAGTTCTAAGACCTAAAACTAAGATCCTTACACGTTCCAGCATGACCTTAGACTTCATTTTTCCTTACATCTGGGATCCTTGGTCCTGCATGACTTTAAACTATACGGTCCCGCACGACCCTAAACTGCACCTTGATACGAGTTCTAAGACCTAAAACTAAGATCCTTATTTCGTCCAACATGACGTTAAACTGTGATTCTAGAACTACATGTGGATTGATTCCCATCTTTATGGGATACATAGGAATGCCTGAACACTTAGATTTCAGGTCTATCCCCGTCTCTTAGGAGATCCCACGATCTCCCGGTTTCCTCAATCTTTTGGCCCGCCCTTCCCTCGGGAATCCTTCATCTTTTGGCCGCTCTCAGACTGAGCCCTTAGACCCTTTCCAGTGGTCTGCTAATGTGTTCAGAGTACTCTGGTCTAGGACATGGAGTGTCAGATTCGACTTAGAAATGTTTTCGTCAACTTGTCAAGATTTGTGTTCCCCTTCATTCAGGCCCCACCATCTTTCACACCAAGAGGGACCCCCAAGAACGGCCTAGATACAACGCCTAAGGGCTCTCCTACCATCACGGGCCAATGCCCCTGAGGGTTTCGGGCAACAGATTGATACAAATCCCGTGTTGCGAATGTGGTCATCGGTTGATGATCATTTGTTTTCCCCTACCTCTAGGCTAACACGACAGGATGTTGTGTTGCGAACATGATCAGCAGTAATCCTCAGTCATCATGCCGACTTCCTCGAGCCCTGAATGTTGGTTGAATGATTCAAATTATGTTCCGCCCCACCGTGTCAAGGTGGAATCTCGACACTCCTTGTACTAACCCTCAGTACACCCCCACACGTCAGACAGACCAAGCTGCGTAACAGTGTCTCTTGGGGCTCCCGCGATCTGAGCGCTAGAGTATGTGCTTGGGTTTCTTCTTTACAGGTTGCATGAAGCTTGACCCTCATCCCCATGGGGAACGAGGAGTCGCCCAGACATTGTGTTTTTGGCCCAGCATAGCTAGGAGCTAGCATCTCCTGCCCCCCTGATTGATGAACCCTTGTTGGCCCCTTTGGCCCGAGGATCCTCTCTCGGAATCGTGCACGGTGATGGTATGGGATTACGCCCTCACCCGCATCAGGTATGCTTTATCGCATCATGCGTGTTCCCCCAGGTCCAAGCCATACGTCCTTAAACTGTGCTGTCAGGTCCAAGACATAAGACCTTAAACTGTGCTGCCAGGTCCAAGCCATATGACCTTAAACTATGCTGCCAGGTCCAAGCCATAGGACCTTAAACTGTGCTCCCAGGTCCAAGCCATAAGACCTTAAACTATGCTGCCTGGTCCAAGCCATACGACATTAAACTATGCTGCCAGGTCCAAGCCATACGACCTTAAACTGTGCTGCCAGGTCCAAGCCATACCACCTTAAACTGTGCTGCCAGGTCCAAGCCATACGACCTTAAACTGTGGTGCCAGGTCCAAGCCATTCGACCTTAAACTGTGATGCCAGGTCCAAGTGATACGATCTTAAACTGTGCTACCAGGTCCAAGCCATACGACCTTAAATTGTGCTGCCAGGTCCAAGCCATACGACTTTAAACTGTGCTGCCACGTCCAAGCCATACGTCCTTAAACTGTGCTTCCAGGTCCAAGCCATATGACCTTAAACTCTACTACCAGGTCCAAGCCATACGACCTTAAACTGTGCGTCCAGGTACAAGCCATACGAGCTTAAACTGTGCGGCCTGGTCCAATCCATACGACCTTAAACTGTGCCGCCAGCTCCAAGCCATACGACCTTAAACCGTGCCGCCGGGTCCAAGCCATACGACCTTAAACTGTGCCGCCAGGTACAAGCCATATGACCTTAAACTGTGATGATATCATCCCATTAATATGCTACCTATCAATAACTACGTAGGGCTTGATTCTCATCCTTGTGAGATATGTAGGAGCACCTGGGAACTTCCCCACAGGCCCAGCCTAAATTTTCGTGTTCGGTCTCTCAGCCTAAATGCGTCCCTAGGAGCACATAGTAAGAAGGGCTTTTCCCCATTCACGTTGGGTTTTGCAACCACATTACCATGTGTCTCCCATTCCCCTTATCCCTTGGTCCGAGTTCTAGGACCTAAAACTAAGATCCTTTCCTTGGCTTTCCACAACTCGGTCTCTCTTATGGGATTGTACGGTGTGGTGCGAGATTATGTCCTCATTCAAATTAGGTTACTTGTCGTGTCATGCCTATCCCCAGATGAGATGTGTACCCCGTCCCACACGACATTAAACTGTATTTCATCCAACATGACATTAAACTGTGCTTCTAGAAGTATGTGTGGCTTGATTCTCATCCTAATGAGATACAGAAGAACGCCCATACATTTCGTCTTGGGTCCAGCCCCAAGGATTACCAAATCCCGTCCCTCCTTATTGTCATCCCCTTGGCCTAACTTCTTGGGAAGTGGTGTAATCGTGACATCTACCCCGAATAAGTTCGAGATGCCCCATAGTAATAATTGGAAGCGACAGTTCTCTCACCAGAGAGGTCCTGCTTGAAAATTGGGATGATTCATGATCAGTTTGGTATGTCCGCCTAATGTGCCTCCGCCACGGTGGCACAATTTTGGTAGTGCTGGACTCTATTTGCACAAACCACCGCTCCACTTTCCACACATGGCATGCCCCTTTATTCGGATCCTCATTCTCATTCATGTTCGATGGGACCCCCTAACATTATGGATGATAGACCTATGGTCCACCTACTATCCTGGGCCAACGTTCCGGAGGACGGGTCATGTTTGACAGGACCCCCTAATATAATGGATTACAGATTTGGTTCGCATGGTACCAAAAAATGGATAATAGACCTTTGGTCTGCCTATTGTAGCAATATGGATGATAGAACTATAGTACGACTGTTGTCCTGGGCCAACGTTCCGGAAAACTGACCGACGATATTTGAGTTAGGCCCCGTGTTGCGAACATTTTCAGCGGTCAGCCCTCATTTATTGTCCCCATTCCAGGCCAACACGAAATGGATGATGTGTTTCTGTCACGGTTAACAGTTATCCCCCATCGTCGTGCCCTAGAGTGTTCCGAATTCGGGTAGCGTGATTCTTCTTTCCTTTCCTTCTCCCTATGTTCGGATGGATTTCAATGCCCCCGGAATTGCACTGCTCGTGTGTCAGAGCACATTGAGAAGGTGATATATCAATCGGTCTGAGGTATTCTCCTTATAAATCCAGGCCTAATTTCGGGTGCCTGAAGGTTGGTCAATGCCCCATAGTTGAAAGAAATGATAGCACTAGTATCCTTTGCTTCTTGCAATGGGTGCGACCCATAAGATCTTAGGGGTGATTTGTTATTCATTTCGGAATTATGGTTGAGCATATTAAACCAAAAGTACAAATAAATGGATTTTTTCATGTATCGGATTGAGATGATGAGAAGTAAAAGCAAGAAGTTCATGAGATGGCCAAAACAAAGCCCTTAAGGATCAGCGTGCTGAATCAATCTTTCCAGCACTGCTACACTTTGGCTGGTAGCCTCCAGGACCGCTTCTCGCTCCATGAAGACTCTCTCCTCATCATCCGTCACAGAGCGCAGCTCGCCAATCCTAGCTTGTGCCCGCGCCCGCTCGGTTCGAAGTATAGTCATCTGGTGACTCGCCTCCATCAGTTGTTCCTGCGCATCAGCCAGCTGGGCCATCAGTTGCTCCACAAGCTCAGAGCATGTTGCAATGAAGGCCTCCTAATCTGCCGCCTGCCCTTCGAGGTGCCGGAACTCCTGCTCCTCCCTCAGCAACGCTCGGGCGCTCGATGATATTTCCCGACACTAGGCAACATCGGTGCACCGGCTACTCTCGTGTATCTTCTCGGCCATATAATCACAGACTGTCAGATGAAGGCGCTGAGCATCAGCCCCTCCGGCGCACA
This sequence comes from Viscum album, assembly GCA_963277665.1. Lineage (NCBI taxonomy): Eukaryota > Viridiplantae > Streptophyta > Magnoliopsida > Santalales > Viscaceae > Viscum > Viscum album. The sequence continues at coordinate 831,688,562 of OY728120.1, forward strand.
GGAAGCACAGCCAGGTCTAGAATGATCCCATCCGCCTCAGCCAATCTGACTGGGGCTATCTGAGAAAGTGCTGGATACACTTCCACCCTTTGCGCTGTGTCATCCGGATCTCCTCGACAGCCTCTGAGTTTGAGTCATCTATATCCTCAGGGTCAGCGGGTCGATACGTTGGGAATGCAGCCAGCTGATTGACAACAGGATCTTCCTCAGGGATGTCTTCGTGAGGAATAGGATCCTCGACGTCCGGGAAAACTTCCTCTCTCACTCCAGCAGCGACGGTGCGTCCATCAGCTTCCGGCCTCGCCTCAAGAACAGCGCCGCTGATGTCCGCTGCCCCCTGCTCACCAGTTGTTGGGGCCGACTCACTGTAGGGAGCATGTTCTGAATGAGGTGGTATGTCCGCCACTGGTCCGCTCACAGACGGCCCGGGCTCCGCAGCCTGATGAGCCTCCAATGTTGAGATCATTGTGCAAGGAATATCCGGATTAGTTGGGATCTTTTGATACCAGTTCTAGTAGTGAAGCGTGAGACTTACATAAATCCATAGCATCGAATTCCAGTCTTCCGGCTACTGTAGGATCCGCCATGATGGGAGACCCCTCTACGCTTGTCAATTCAATGATGGGCGTCATATCCCCATCCTATCCCACCGGTTCCTCTCCTCCCTCCTCTAGTGGGGATGCCCGACCAACACTCAGATGCTCCTGAGTGAGGTAGGGAGATGGTTTAGAAATTGAAAAGGAGAATGGGTGAAGAATGAAAATTAATTAAGATAGAGACAGACCTCAAGTATCTCGATTATGACGAGATCAGAGCCGAAAATCTCGCAGCTCTCTCAGAGACTCCCTTGGTAGGTTTCCCCCTGTGACCCCTCACCTTCGGGTTCTCAATCTTCTTCATCTTCTCCTTCACCTTCGCCTTCTCCGGTCTCCTCCTCCCCCTCTGACTCCTCATCACTATCACCTTCTCCCGGCAGCATCACTTCTGAATCATGCTCCTGGCTGAGCATCACTTTCACTAGGAAAGGTGTCTCCGTACACCGACCCCTTTTGTGCGTGTATGTGTCTGTGGCCGTCAGATAAGCATGCCACCGATGGAAGTTTACCCAGCCAGTAACTTGAACGAGCCCGACCTCTGGCAGGTGGATCCCGTTTTGCATTATCTTCTTCCAGATGGCTTCAACACTCAGCGATTGCCGCAGGGTCATCCAGGATGACCACAGTGCCGAGAGAATTGCATCTTGGGAAGGTTTGAGCATGTATCTTATCTGCTTCCCTGGAATCTCTCTAGCCGCCTCATGTGACCCCCTACGGGCAACGAGGTCGCAGTGGCGTTGTGTGATGTTCCCGCTGCTGAAGTCTCGGACTGCGTAGGCCTTGCTGCATAACACACCACTGGTTCCCCCTTCCATTAGCACCTTGCCTTCTCCCCCGTCACCAGGTTTCCGCGCGAGTATCCTCGAGTTGCCGGACTTGCTTGCATAAAATCCCCTCAGGCTATGCGATGTTCTAGTGCTCGACATAATCGGTTGCTAGGCCAGCTTCAACCCTGGTGGGAGGAAGACTAATGACGTCGCTGGAGCCGAAAGTGGTAAACATCAACCACATCTGGCACATAACACATGGATTCTTCTCCTGCCAGATAGCCGTGAATACTTTTGTCAGAATTCTTTGGAGGCACCCGAATTTCCTGGCGAGTCGGGATGGTACGTAAGGCTCACAGATCACCTTCTCGTCGATCCGAGCCAGGAGCACCCCGCCCCAAATGCTCTTGAAATACTCCTACTATTCCAGAGAGCCTCGCCTGTTGTCCACCATATGGCCGACCGGGGTGGGTAATGGGCTGAAGTGGAAGTTGGTGTGGTTACCAATGCGGATTCTCATGCCCTCCTCATTGAGCGTCAACGGCGCCACCCCGGCGATGTTCAGTAGGGACGGTCACAGGCCATTGCCCGGAGGACGGATGGCGTTTGGGAAAGTGTACCCGCTGATATGAGCCTCCACCCAGCCGTGGAAGATCTGGAAGGGGCCACATACTCTCCGAGGTGACCCCCTCATGAGATACGTACCGGGATTTCATACAACTTGGCCAGAATGGGGACCCCAAAGTTGAACCGTTTTTTGGCGGCCATGGTGCCCGCCATCACCAGTGTTGCAGGACGGACGACCATCCTCGCATCCCCCACCGGCAGGAACCACCCGCTTAGGAAGGCGGCAAGGAACCCGGCGTACCGGACGTTCAGACCCTGGGCCTCAATGACGCGGTAGCCCCATGATTGGTATTGCCCAGCCTCCAGGTTCCTCCAGTATGACCTATCCTTGCTCCTCTGAGCCGCGGTTGGGCACCATTTACCCCATCCCGACATCTTGATGGTCAGATCCTTCTCAAGGAACTGGCTGAACTAGCCCTTGTAGGGAATGTCCTTCCGGAAGTCCTTGACCGCCAGCCTCACTTTGGCCAGATCCAATAGGTGCCACGTTAGCATGGGCGTCTGTGACCTGTCTTCCCATGTGTTCTTTGGAGGAACGAACTCGTCGTATTGGTAGCCCTCTAGTGGGATACCTCCGATGCAGTGAACGCCCTAGAGACTGAGGCCAACTTCCCCATGGTGAAGGTGGAATGTTTTGGTTTTAGGAGACCACTGGGTGAATAGCTCTGGCCCAAGCTCTGGTTGATGGTGGAAGTGGAACTGCGACGTCCATACCATCTCGAACAGGCCAATATGCCGCAGTTCATCCCCGAACTGGTCGCAGGTATGGCAAACCCAGAACATCCAGGCCCACTCACTGGTGAAGTTGCCCCCGAACCGTAGGTCCCAATCCTTCAACCAGCCCTTCGTGTCATCTGTGACGCTCTGATGGAACGTGCTCTCGTAGAGGTCCGGAGAATTCTCTGCGACAGGCTCATCCCCGGTAGTGGTCATGGTCCTCGGGTTTAGGACATATACATTCATATGTCTGGTTTCCCCGACAGGATGGTCGTTGTTGGTGATGTTGTAGTGAGGAAGATTGTCCTCCCGTGTCACCCATGACCACAATGTGTCCACCTTGAAGCCCGACAGGGGCACCTCCTCTAGGATGCAAAAGTTCCAGAGCGGGAGGTTGTCAGACATGGGATACATCTTTTGGGATGGAGTCAGCAGATTGAACAAGGTCAGGTTGTTGGAGACGATCACCTTAGCACCATAAACCCCCTCGTTTTCCGCTATTTCGGTTCTACGAGCGGCGACTTCCCCCTCATCAACTCGGTTTGCGGCCATCTCGAATATCTCGGGAGTTGCACGAAATCAGGATGTAATTTGTAGAATCAGAGAGTGCTGCGCTCAATCTGAAGTGGCGGCGCGAAATCCAGGAGGTGTGCATGCAATCGGCATGCTAGGCACGGAATATCCTGAGTAGGTGCGCAAGGACGACCAAAATTCGTAAGGAATTACGCGCTGCGAGAGCATTTTTACACGCAGCCACGAGAGAAATTTCGCGCACGAGAGCGGTAATCCTGTTGTGCAGAAAATTTTTGTATGGATTCGGGGCCCGCACCCCTTTCTATAGGCGAGGCTAGGGTTCCACGCCACCCAGAAAGAGAATTCCGCATGGATCCGTCGTTTTTCACGCCGTGTTGGTTGTTTGCGTGCTAAGCACCAAAGAGTGGCCCTGTTTCGGCGTTATGGCATTTCCCTCGGAATCCGACCGTTGCGACCTCTCACTGATCCAATTCCAAGGAGGGGAATTTTTAGACGCCGAAAAACTCAGTAACTCCCATAGGATGTTTCGAAATGACAAAGCGAATTTATATTCGGAATCAGAGGCATGGTATGGAGGCCCAGGAATTGGTGCGCGAAATAAATCCATGCGCGTGAAGCATCCCTGGGATGCACATAATCGAGTCGATGAGGCGCACAATTTTGCGCGCCCCAGTTCCTCACGGTGAAGCTTTGCGCGCCGACGGTTCCCAGTGCGGAATATTTCACGCGCCGCCTGGATTCTGCGTCGTCCGATGCCTATAAATAGAAGGCGACCCCAAAAGATTTGGGGTTGTGAAATTCGGAATGGCTCCCATGTGTGAAATTCGGACTACCCCACGTGCAAGATGACTTCTAGGTAATTCCTCTTTTCACGCAACCTTGCCCCGGGGTTCGCCTTTGCACGCAACTCCACTGGCTTAAGTGAATTTTCCCACTCCTCTGGGTTCTTCCCTTACGCGCAATCCTTGCCCCGTGCATGAAATCCCCTTCTATGCACACAATCCCTATAATTTGCGCACAATCACCTATCCACACAATCCTATGGTCCTATTTCGCGCCATACTGTTCTTTTGCGCGCAAAACTTCTCTTTGCACGCAACACCCAGGACCCTTTACCTTGATGCCCCTTGGCTGCCTCTCCACGCCGGAATCTGATGTCTTCCCTGCTGGGCATTCTCTCCATGCATTGTTTTCCCGTACGGCCTTCTAGGCTTGTACAAAGTAACCTCAAGGTCCCTTGGGCGGTGTTTCCAATTGCATTACTTTGCCTCATGCTTCTCCGCATAGGCACACAAACGACTATTGATTCTTTGAATAGCCACCCTAACGTGGACCCCCCATTGGTTCTCCCTGCGGCCCCCCTTCACTATAGCCTTCCCGATGCCTTCCCTCCCACAGGGGGTAGAGGGTATTGGGAATGTAAGCCCTAGGGGTGTGGAGCGAACCGACCTCATCCAAGATGTAGGACGTTAAACTGGTAAGCATCCCGTCCTTAAGAAATGACGTTAAACTGTAGTCCGACCCCATGCCTCGCACGCAGGGTCCCCCCCAGCTCGAACATTCTTTACGTCCACTCGTCTCCATGGAAATGGAATCTTCCTCACATGGAATGAGATCCTCCTTGTTGGAGTGGCGTTTGTCCATGGGGTAAGGGCTGCCTCAGAGCGTAATCCATTAGCCTCTCTTGCGGAAGGTTGCACCCATGCACCTCCGCACTTCCCCCCTACCCAGGCCAGTGGAGTCCCTTTCCCACTACGCTTTGTCGCACCACGTGCCTCCATACTAGATTAAGCCCCATTACCAAGGGCCAGTAACCACACGTAAGCCCCTTTTTCCTCTTTTGTCCGCTCAACGTGTAAGCCCCTTTCTGCTTCTCACGGACGCACCCTTTGCGCCGTGATCGTCTGGTCCTTGCTGCCTCTTGTTTCTCACACCGAGCATGACTCACTTGGGCTTAGAGCATGCATCGACCATGACATCCTCTTTGGGCCACCTCAGAGCGTAAGCCCCATCCCAGCGAACTACGTGGACTTCGATCTGTGCTAACGCATGGTACATAGGAACCCTCTACGTGGTTCAATCCCACCACCTGGTCGTTCCGTCTCCCCCACATCGGTTCCCCGACCACCATGGGCCGCCTCAGAGAGTAATCCCCATATACCCTCTGGGCCGCCTCAGAGCGTAAGCCCCAAATGCCTTCGTCCCGCATGACGTTAAACTGTATTCCCTTGTCCCGCATGACGTTAAACTATATGACCTGAACTACGTGTACTTTGATCCGTGATAACACATGGTACGTAGGAAGCCTCCATGAGGTTCAAGCCCATCACTCAGTTGTTCCGACCCCTTCGCGTCTTTTCGCCAGCACCATGATGGGCCGCCCTAGAGTGTAAGCCCCGTATTCCCCCTCTTGGGCCATCTCAGAGCGTAAGCCCCATGTCTCACACCCACGTCTCATCCTAACTTCCCCCTCGAGCCCACGTACATTGGGAAGCTCATGCCCCAGCCCGGAGATCTTACTTCCTCCAGGCTCTAATCTATGCGTTCATTATCATGGGTCGCCTCTTCAAGTGTCCCATCATACCACCGAACTACGCGGACTATGATTCAAGACCATGGGGATACGTAGGAAGCCTTCATGAGGTTCCAGCCCTTCACTCCGTCATCCATCCTAATCCTTACCCAGGCCTCCACATCCCGGTGAGATCATGCCCCCCATCCCACTCCATGGTATCCGGGAGGCCGCCTACATGCTGGCCCCATCATCGTTCTTCCCCCTAAGGGGTCCTTCAATCTGATCCACTCTCAGTTTTCCGATCCGTCCGATCCGTCTCTGCAAGACGTTAAACTCTCAGCGTACCCCATGTTAAACATGGGAAGCTGAGGAAAACCTCATATGGTACACAATCCCCGCGTTCGATGTGGGATGCCTCGGGATTCCGCGCCCTCGAGAATCCCTGTGATAAGGGACAGAAGATAGACATGCCAATCCCGAGCGTCAAGACATGCCAATGACACCCCAACGTGATCATTCTTCTCACCGAAGGTTGCTTCCCTGACAAGAACGCTTGGAGCGTCTCGACGGAAGCAGCGTAATTAACTGGCGTCAATGCAGATATGGCACTGGGAGTGAGCTTCACGAACCTGTCTTAAATCTATGAGGGAGACCTGGACTAGGTGAAGAGCTCTGAGGAGGAATCCACGGAAGGAATAACCGACATCCCATCATCCCGGTTTCGATCAAGGAGCAGACGTCCCTGAACAAGGAACATATTTCGCCCGCCTTTGGAACGCGGGAATGCGGGGAAACAAGCCCCGCGTCCTCCCATGTGTGACGGACACATGCGCGCGCCCCAGCGTAAGAGCATCAGAAACAAGTGGTACATGAAAATATGGATATAGAATATAAAAATAAAATACCTGTATTTATAGATAGTGATAGATAACATGATACTGATAAATTTAACCATTAAAAACCATAAATCTATAATGGGTTAAAAGGACATCGATTTCTCGATAAGAAATTTAAACAAATAAATTTTTCGTTTAAAAATAATTTTCCTAGAGTTGAGGAATTTTTTTACTCCTTAGAGTAAGTAAATAATTAAATATACTTACATGAAATATATAGTTTCATCCTTTAATCAATTTCTATCAAAAACTCATATTTTTATCCTAATGAAGAGTATGTATTTTTTAATGCTTGGAGAACTACATTCAACTTCTATGAGTCAAAAAATACACAAAAGGGAAAACAATATATTCTTATTGTCTCTAAACATTAACAAAAACCAATATTATTAGTACAAGGCAAGATAATTCCCAAAAAATAGACCATCATGTGAGGAAAACTACTTTAATCTTCCAAAATTTAATATTAATAGCAAAAATTCAACATAAATCATTCAATAAATATGTATCCTTAAAGGTCCTAAAAAATAACTCAGCCTAGAATTGAAACCCAAAAATAATAAGGATTTTATCACATAGTCTTCCAAGATAAGTTCAGTATTTATCTCAAAAAATGTGCATGCCTTAAATATATAATCACCAAGATATTCTAGAAATTACATAAAATAACCAAATTCACAATTAATACATGATAAAATCATATCTTCCTCCAAAATTCAAATTTAAATTTTTCCCATAAATAAAGTTCCAAAATATTATATTTAATTTAATCATATATGGTTCCCAAAATAGTGAGTGTCTTCAAAAATTACATTAATCATTTAACACCAAATCAATTTATAATCCCATGGCTATCTGTATGATAAAACATTTGTTCCCAAAATGAACTTATCCTTTATATATAATATCATTTAAATAAAGAAAAAACTATACCATACTAACTAGGACATCATATAGTATAGTGGAAGGTCATTAACATGCATCACTCTTTGGATATGGGTTCAAGGCTTACGACCCTTTTAGATGCGACTGGTTGTCTCCAGACCAATGGGTTTTCCTTTTTATAAAACTATTTTAATATAATCCTTCCAATATTTCAAAAAATGTTATAAAAATACTAAAAAATAACGTTAATATATTCAACATTAAAGAAACTTTTTAACATCAAATTGTATCTCATAATTTTCATTTTTTTATTCCCAAAAATATAATAACTCATAATTACCTTAAAATAAAAGATCATATAAACCACAAAGGTTATCCTTACCATTCAACTTATTTCCAAAAAATGTAAATTCATTATTCCTTAAATACATTTTTCTCTATAACATATTCTTAAAAAATGGGTTGTATTTCTATATATGTCTCCCAAAATATCCGTAATATTGATTAACTCCCATAACATAAAACCTCAAATGTGTGTTTAAGAATTTAAAATTATGATTAAAATTAAATTCAAAAACCCATTATGGTGTCCATAAGTCTTGAATTAATGAATACAACATAATGATAGTAATAAAATTTAATCCTTAAAATCTTTCAATAACTCCTTCTTCATGTTTAGGGTCAATGAAACAAAATAAAGGTGATCTTGAATGACTAATAATGGGATTTTATAGTGAAAGATATCTTAAACAAATAATTCGTAATCAATATAGAGAGGTAAATAACTGAATACAAATTAAATTTAACCAATAACATATCTATAATGAGATGATATAGAATATTTATTATTTGAACATAAATAATTTTAAAAAATGTCATTTAATTAATAAATTGTGCATAATCGGAATAAATGTATAATATCATAGTGAAACTCTCAAGGAAAATAATAACTAAATTCTTAATGAGGGAAATTCTTAATATTAAATGAAATGATCTCAAAAAACATGGAATAAATACTTTCAAAACATTAAAAAATATATTTCAATAATTATGGGTCAAACCCCATTTAATTTGTCCAACTAATTTGTTTCATGAGACCAACTAATGCATCAAGGGGGTATAAAATTTTAGGTCCCACCCATCATTGCATGTACAATATATTCCTCATATATCGAAATGTTCAACTTAATTCATGAATAAATATACCTTACCAACAAATATCCTTATTAAATAAAATATATTTATTTATAAATAATTCCACAATCTATCAAATACTTTCAACATGTAAAACCTTATGTATAAATAGTATAGGGATAAAGAAATAATCATATCCACAATACAATAATATGGATATTTAAGAGAAATAAAATATCCAATGATCAAAATTAATTGAATGATTAAAAGGATGGTATCATTAAAACTTATAACCAGTGGTGAATAATTAAAACAAATAGGTTATTGTCATTGATGAATAAAACTACCATAAAAAAATAATTAAAACATTTTTGATGAAAATAACTTTTTCAAATAGAAATACATTATGCAAATAAAATGTAAAACATTTTCTGTAAAAATAAACTTGTAAACTTAAAAATTAATCATCAAAACAATTAGGTTTCATGTTGTTTGGGAAATATTCTCGTGTCGTATAAGTTAAAAAACCTTCATTCTTTATATTTTTTAAAAAGTTACAAAGTACCATGTTTGGAAAATGAAAAAAATGATTCATTTCAATCCATTTTATAAAAATTAATACATGGTTAAAAACAAATTTAAAAAAAATTATGAGAATATTAAAAAAAATTAAAATAATTTTAGAAAATATAGAAATGGATGAGGAATATTCCCCAGTGGGGACTTAAAAATAAACAATTCCGAATAATTATGGGATTGTGAAATAGACCCTTGCCGCCTTGGTAACTTTTGAATCATATTCCCCATGAAAGAAAGAAATTTTTATGGATATTTATATTATATAATTTTCATGAAAATAAATATAAATTAAATTCATGTAAATTATATACAACTTATAAAAGAAATAAGTAGTGTATAAGGCATGCATCCCATAGAAATAAAAGTGAGATGAAAATCCCTTAACAAGAGCTTTACTTTATTTGAACATGATTTAAAATCATGTATAATGGTTTAAAGCAAGTAATTAATTTATAAAATAAAAATATTTATATATATTATATCATATATAATCCTTATATATAATTGTACCACTCATTCGTTAATAATATTTCATTATTACCTTTATTTAGGGTGTTAAGTGCTTCATTTTTTCGAGCATATTTTTTGACATAAGTTCTGGTTCTTGTGAATGGGGTATATATTCATGATATAAATAATTTTATTAATGATATAATTTTCATATTTAATGATTTAAATCATTTTTATAACCATTATTTAAATTTGGATATGTAAAATGATTCACATCGCTTTGCGGAGGCGATAGCTCATATGTACGCAAAAATGAGAATATCATTCCTTTCTTGATGAAATAATAATTTTAAAAAATAAATATCATGCCATAAGTATAATATATATCCATTATTTCCATCATTATATCCATCTAAGTAATGTAGTGATAAAAATGAATTTCACCGCTATATGGAGATGGTAAGTCATATGTAGGCACATGCGGTGCATTCATTTTTCATAGGATGGCTAAAAGTTGAAATATGGTTATATAATAAAAATAATAACATCTCAGTATGTATATGATATTGTATTTATTAATTTAGGATATAAAAACTCCATTAATAGGAAGTAGAAGAAGTTATAAACTTGAAAGATTCTATAAATACGACTACCTCTTCTTCAGGAGTCATCCTTTAGATTTCTTCTTAAAGGACCTAGGGTTTGTATTTTAGAAGGTATAAAACCTCACAAACATGAATAAGGATGCTGAAAAGAAAAATGTCCATATTTTTATCAGTATATGTGTCTAAAAGTGGTGTAAATAATTAATGGAATGGGTTCCCTTTTATAAATGAGGTGGTATGAACTTTTGGAATTTGTCAAAATAGTAAAACATAAAAAGACTATTATAAATTTAAATGCTTCCAAATGGCCTATAAATGAATAGAGGGTGAAATTCTAGAACATATATTTTTAATTTTTTATAATTTTATGTTTTTATTATTTTTAAAAAATTCTAAAAAATATTAACCCCATTAAATTTCATTATTGTCAATTTTGACACTATTCATTACTTTGACTTTAAAAGTATTAAGACAAAAATTAAAATTTGAACCAACTATTTTATTACATCTAAACATGTCATGATAATCTATATAATTTTTTATCACCATAAATATCTCAAATTATGTAACTTATAATATTTTTAATATCTTTTATTTGATTATTCCATTAATTAAATAATTACTGCATCCGTGTAGTGTAATGATTTAAGTTAATTATTTTTTCACAAAAAATTTAAGAATTAAAATGATTTAGATAAATATTTTATCATTAAAAAAATAATATTTATAGTGTAACATTTCCTATATTTAACCCCTTATTAAAAATATTAAACTTATTAAAAACAAGAGTGTGACATGTTTGACTTTTTTTTAAATAAAATACTAGAAAGTTCATAATCTCATCAAAGTGAAGATAAAATTACATATAAAAGAATATTTTATGATAATGGAATAAATTTAATCATAAAATAATATTAATTGAAGTGTTATGTTAATTTTTTAGTCCTTATCATTTTTTTAACCAAAAAACCCGATTTACTCTTACCATGATAATAAAATTACTATATTTACAACTAATTTTGTTTAAAGAAGGAACTATATAACAAATATAGACCAAATTATTAAAAATTTAGAATCCATTTTTCTATATTAAACTCACATAAGTGTTATAATTTAATTTAAAATTTATCCTGTAAAACACAATGAAAAGTATTTTTCTGGAAAAATGCATTTTAAGCACAAAAATGTACTTATACCAAAATAAAATATAAGGAAAATTAAAATTTAATTAAATATATTAAATATAACTAAATATTTATTATTATCCTTTTATATAATATCATAATCATAAAGGGACTTCTTAATATAAATAAAATGACATTTTTTTTAAAATTTGTATTTTTCACTATTCACTAGAAAATCAATCATTTCATAAAAATCTTAAATATTCACCCTAGTATAATTTTAATATTATGATATTAAAAATTATTTTATTTTTATAAAATAAAATATTTAGAAGTTAAAAAAATTATTATAATATTCACTTATAAAAATCAATAAAACCATTTTTGAAGAAAACTTATTTTTAAATATTAAAATGACCTCACAAAAAATCAAGTGCTTATTCAAAAAACATTAATTGATACATTAAAAATGAGTAAGAAAATTATATGATTGATAATGTGGTTAATAATAATAATTCTAACCAATTAAATGGTTTGTTTATAAGGGTCACATAATAATATTTCATTGTTTGTTTAAGTTGGGTGTTACATATCTTTCACGCTATCGAACATAGTGTTATTTAAAAATATCTGGTTGCTACATTATAAATGGTAAAAGGATGGAAAACACTATTTTGAATCCTTTATCAAATAAAATAAACCTTATTTTAGTGGGATTTTTGGTCCACTAATTTCTGATAAATGGATTAGTACCATTGAAAAGACATTGATTGATCTCCATTGATCAGAGCATGAAAAAGTTATTTTGGTTGTTTATCATTATTTAAGGAAAATAATATAAAAGGTGGAATCATATCAATAATATGAGGCAGCGTGAATAAATTGACTTTGTTGGGTAGCTTAATTTTATAAGTTTATTTTTCAATAATTACTTTCTTCATATTATTTATATGAAAATGGATAAGGAATTCCTTGATCTAAATAATAAGGATGATAAATCCATTAATACCCATAAGGAAAATTTTAAAAGACTTTTTGGGTACACTTATTGTATTATTATTAAACTATAAAGTATGACTGATCAATTTTTAGTGTATTAAAACAAATTTTATGAGGGAGTTAACCATAATAGAGTTCTGTAGCCATGAATAAATCAATTGATGCACTCTTAAGTTAGAAATGGAGATCAATGTTACCCATAAATTGTAAAGTTTTAATAAAAAATTAAGGTGGAACTAAAAGGAAAATATAATGATAAAATATATGGAGGGAAGAAGATGTGTCTTCTATAATTCCATGAGTGTAGAAAGAAATATAGAGGAAATTTTCTTAAGGGGGATAGTAAATGATTTATATGTGGAAAGAAATGTCATCAGGCAATAAAATAATGAACTTAGGGGATGAAGTTAGTTAATGGTGAAAAATATCCACAAAATGAACCAACCATAGTCTTGTGTATCAAATTTAAGGATTACAGAAATTATTCTAACAAGATCATGAATGTGAGGATTAATGATAATGATTGAAAATAGTAACCTCTAAATCCTATAGGTAAATTAAAATATCATGTGATCTATATTATTGACATGGGGTATAATAATTAAGTGGTGAACATTACACTTAACATGTGCTAAATAACTAATAATGTATTATTTGATTATATATCAAATCACTCTTTTATATCAAAAAAAATTTCAAAGGGAATCACATTACCACCTCAAGGATTAGATTTTGAATTTGAAGTGAAAAAATATAATTGTATAACGATCACATCTCAATTATATGATTATTGTAGAATTGATGTTTTTGGGAATATTCCTTGTGAAATATCATTATTCTCTCTCTATTTTAATTTTATGTTACTTTGGGAATGTATTGGGTATATTTTTATAAATCACATATCAATTTTCTAGGAATGTAAGGCACATTTGATACTCCAAACCAACTTATGATCTTCTATAATTGTGTGGTTAAGTATGAAATTCTAATTGAAATTACATATATTTTATGGTTATTGATTCCTATTCAAAATGGATATTTATCTAAACTATTTGGTTATAAAATATACATTGAATATATTCCAATTATACATGATTTTTTTGATGACTTTCCAAAAGAGTTTCCTAGTCTTCCTATACGTTGTGAAGTTTTGTTTCCAATAGAATGCATACCTGGTTCTACACCTATTTTAAAGACATTATATAGAATGGGCTTTATTTAGTTTAAGTAATTGAAGAAGTAACTCTTGGATAATCTTGATAACTTATTCATTTAGACATGTGTATCACTAGAGGGAAAAATAATTCCTTTTATTTAAATTAAATATGGATCAATGTGACTTATAATTTATTATTAGGAACTTAACCTTATTACAATCAATAATAAGTGACAGATGTAGCATATTGATGATTTGTTTGATCAATAATTAGGATATCAGTAATTCTCAAATATTTATCTTTAATATAGATACGATCAATTTAGGTTAAAATGTGATGAAATACCCAGGAAATCCTTCTATATGCGGTATGAAAATAATGAATTTATAGTGATTCCATTTGGTTTTATTTATTCTCCAACTATCTTTGTGGATTTCAAGAATAGAGACTTTAGAGATTAACTTGATTAGTTTTTGGTAATATTTATAGAAAATATTCTTATATATTCTATGTTTAATTATGGAAATGAATATAACTTAAGGATTTCACTAAAGACCATAAGGAAGTATAGGTTTTATAGAAAATTTACCAACTATGAAATTTTCTTAGAAAAATTTTCATTCTTTGGTCATATAATCCCAAGTTATGTTATATAGATGGATCTATAAAAAAAAGTTATTAAACATTGCATGGATAATATCGATTCATGATGAATAATTTCACATGGATATGTACATGGAATGCCAAGTTATCTAATAAGGGATTCAACCTCTTTGAGACTGATGAATTTGATGAAATTTTCAAGGAATAGGAGAGAAAATTGGTCAGTGATCCATTTCTCACACTACCCAATAGTAGAGAAGAGTTTATGATCACTAGTGATGCATCAAATAATGGGATAGAATGTGTTCCTATTTATAGTGATATGGTCATAGCTTATGTATCATGTTAATTTAAGGTTCAAGATCAAAATTAACCAAATCGTTATTTGAAGTTAGTAGTGGTAATATTTACATTAAATACATGGATACAATTTATTTATTGTGAAAATTGTGATATATATACTGCTCGTAAAAGAATAATGTATAAATTCAGTTTGAAAGAGTTGAATATGCACCAAATAATATTGTTGGAATTGATTAATGATTATGACTACTCAAAATATTACCACTATAGGAAAGTGAACTAGGTGGTTGTTTGTTTGAGTCGAAAGGATCATATTATATTATCTATGATGAGGATCTCAAAAGACCCAAAATTTCTATATTTTTAATTTATTGTTATTGATGTAATAAATTAAGGGGAGAAATATTATCTTTATCAAATTTGTGTTCAATTATATATCCGTGAATAAATTAAAGAGGTGACGAAGGAAGATGTAGAGATGTAAAAGAATGTGAGAAATATTTTTGAGTTCAATGTTAATTGTAATGGAATTGAAAGTATGAGTAATTGATTATGTGTCCCATTAAAACCACACTTGAAAAAGGATCAATTGGATGAGGCTCACAACTCATCATTCTCTATTCATTTTATAATTATAATGATATAGAGAGATCTAAAATAGTATTTATAGTGAGAAAACATGAAGAGAGATATTTTAGAGTATGTATCTAGGTCCATGGTGTTTCAGGAAGTTAAGATTGAGAGAGATAATTATAAGGGGTTGTTACAACCATTAACTATACCGTAATGGAAATGGGAAATCATCCATGTTGATTCCATCATTGGGCCTCCCATAACAAATAAAAGACTTAATGATATTTTGGTTTTAGTTGATTTCCTTATGAATTCAGAATAAATAAATGATATTATAGAAGATTTATACCATGATATTCTTTTTATGATATATATTAAGAATTTGGTAAGGTTTAATTGGGTTCCATATTATATTGTATCTGATCAAGATATGAGGTCTTCCGATATGTTCTTAGGAAATAATTTGAAAGATTAGGATAAACATTTGTGTTTCCATACTTCATATCAACCTCAGATAGATAATTAATATAATATATCCATTAAAATCATAGATGAGATTCTAATATTATGTATTCTATACTTCAAATGTGGTTGGGATCAACACCTTCCTCTTATCAAATTATTTTATAACAATAGCTTTCACTCAAGCATTCAAATGTATCCTTTTGAATACCGATATGGAAGGTAGTACATAACTCTAATGTGATATGATGAATTTGGAGAAATAAAGATATAGATACATGTTCTAGTATATAAAATGAAAAATGAGGTTAGATCCATTTAGAAACACATTATGGTCACTTATATTTGATAGAATAATTATGCAAACAATCATCAGTGAGATCTAGAATTCAAAGTCAGTGATAAAGTATTACTATGAAATTTTATTAGGTATAAGGTTATGGAATTTGGAAATAAAGGAATGTTATGAACTATATATATTGTTCCTTTTGATATTCTTGATTGTATTGTGAATATTTCTTACCACTTGGAACTTCCACCAAACCTATATCTTATTTATAATGTGTTCCATGTATCTCTCATGAGGAAGTAAATTCCGAATCATCACAGGTACCGAACTCAGAATTCATAACAATAAAGATTTATCTTTATTATGAAGAAAATGTTTTATAAATTTTTGATCTTAGCGATAAATTTATATGAAACAAGTCAACTCGCCTCATTAAATATCTTTGGGGAAATCATAATTTTAAGGCAGCTACAAGGGAACATAAGGATGTGTAGAAGCAGATATATACTCATTTGTATGTATCCAAGTGACTAAATTTTGAGGGAAAATTTCTTTTCTAGAGTGGAATAATATGATACCCAATGATTTTATATTTATTTCCATTTAAATACACTTGAAGTATTTGATACCCTATTTTACACGCAACCTCGCATTTAAATGAACCTATGATATAATATACCATTATAACCTAACTATTGGATTAGAAGGTGTGAATATTAATTAAAAATTATTAAATATATATATAATTTTTCCTATATCCAAATGTTTTGATTAATTCCTGAGATATAATTTTAATTTTTTTTTAAAATCATTTAATTATTAAAAATCAAAATTTTAAGGAAATGTATTTTCTACATTTTATGTATTTTTTATCTAAAAATACTATATGATATTACTATATAAAAATTATTCAAATAAAATAATTTATATGAATACATTAATTAGCATCCATAATTTAGTTAAATATTGTTCAGTAATGAAGATAAAATTATATAAAGGTAAAAACAAGTTAATTTTCGTAAACCTGTTTTTATGTGTGTAATATGTTTTTATCATAATAAATTAAATAAATAATTATTTATTAACATTTTTAATTATAAAAATATATTGTATGTTCAATCAAATATTTTTACATCAATTTTATTGTTTTTACTACGCAAGTAATGAAATTATATTTTTGAAGCTTAAAAGTGCATTTGTCAATAAATAGTTTTTCATTGCATTTTTTGGGTTTATTTTTAAATGAATTTATTCCATTTATAGGAATTTAATTTGATAAAATGGTATCCATATTGAGAATCATAATGTACAACTTTTAAATGAGGACACTTTCCTTTTTGGTCATTACGAATGTTAAAAACAATAATTTTTTTTACCATTGTTAATGTTAAAACGAGTTTACTAGGGGGTTAATCAAAGATATAAAGATTAAATTATCATATAATATTTACTAATTATTAATATTTGAGGATATTTTTAGCATATCGTATCTTATATTTTAATCCTTTTCTACTATTAATCGTTATACTTGAGAAAAACATTAATTATATTTCAATCCTTTAAGTAATTCCATGTGTGTCCTCACCCTCACTTATAAATGGGAACCAACTCTCCACACTTATTCAAAAGGTTTGAGACTTCAATATCTGAAAATAAATATTTTAATACCTTCCAAGATTCCTTAAATTTTCCCTAGATGCCATTTTAATCTCCAAATTTCAATCTTTCAAGACATTAGGTGTAAAAAAAGGATGACTTTCAAAGAAGAGAGATAAATATTAACTCAGCCTTTTCAATATTATTTACTCTTCCACATTATATAAACCTATAGAATACATCCTAAAGTTATAAATATATAATAATAAATATACTGATATGTTATTATGATGATTCAATACCCTTTTTTTCATCTCTTTTACATCAAATGGTAAATTAAAGTATCGCTCATGGATATTTTTGGACTACTGCATTCTCATAGAGATGTGATTCATTTTACATCACCATCATAGATGGATATTTATAATGATTTATTTAGTAAATAAATATTATATTTATGATAAAATTATTATTTTTTCATTATAAAATATAATTTATCTGTTTTTCTTTATTTTCATTATAAAATGTATACAATGTTCATGCGTAAGTCCGGACAATAGACTCTAGGAACAGTGCAATTGATATTTTCATACCTACTTTTTATGAATGATTATAAATATGTTTATAGTTGATATAAATGATATTTATATCATTATTAAAATTATACATATGATCTATTAATGATAAAATTACATGTACCAGAACTTCTGAACTGAAACATTCTTGAAAAACGAAATAGTTAACACCAAAAAATGAATTTTTTAAGAACAAATTATTAATAAATGGGTGTTCATATGTTATAAGTGGACACTATATGGTATTATTGGTATTATTTTGTTTATATTTTATAATTATATAAAAAATAATTTATTATATATCATTTTGTAGTGATTAAAAATCATTTCAGAATTTAGGTTTCAATTTTTCATTACAATCTCATTTTTACAAGAATTGATTATTCTTAAATTTTAGATGATGAAATTATATGATCTATCTCAGAATAACATAATTAATTTTATTACTATATAATTATTTATATAGAATATATTTTTTATTTTTATTTTCCACTATTAATTACTCAATATAGTAAAATAATGTTTTTAAGGAAAACCAACTTTATTTTTCTCTTCGACCGAGAATCTTTTTCATCATTGTCCATATTTTCTTTAAAAAAATTTCAAGAATATATTTAAAATTCTCATATTGTGACATCCCGGCTTTAATCAGGTACAAATCATTTTTAATTTTATAGTCTAATTAATTAAGTGACCCGGGGCAGGGGCCTGCGCACCTCACTGCGGGTCCTGAGCAACTTTTTAATTAATTTAAATAACTGTATAATTTTTTATGAAAAATTGTACATCATGCTTTAGCACTCTGTTCAAGATTAAAATAATTAATTAAAGGTTGAAAAATAATAATAAGATATTTAAAGAAGATTTAAAATAAATCAAGATAGGATAAAAAGAAATTTTGAAAAAAATAGAAAGGGGGTTTTGGGAAAAATAAAAATAGTTAAAATGGGAGATTTAAATTTTTATTTATTTTTATCATTTTTCATTTCCATCCATTTATTCTATTTTATTTTTCTTTTTATTTTCCCTTTTTCCTTTTCTTTTATTTTTCGCTGATTTTTATTTTATTTTATTTTTATTTATTTTCTTTTTTTTTCCTCTCCTCTCTTCCACTCCTCTTCTTCACATCGCACCCCTTATACCCCTTGGTGGCCACCCCTATCCTCCTCCTTTAAAAGAGGTTAGATAATCCATCTGTTATCTGATTTCTTCTCCATTAGGTGTACAGTAAGCCGTAGGGCAAGGATAAGCTTGCGCAATTTGAAACGTAGGTTTTCGTTGAGTATTCTGTGCATAGTTCATCGTGGAAGATTTTTACCCTGTTTTGGTGTTTTTCTAAAATAATCTATTTTATTTATTATTAGGTCAAATCAAAGACTGCCGCAGATCTTACAGTCATCTACAACCAAAAGGTAGGGTGCCTACTCGCTTTACCTCCATTTCATTGTGGTTTATAAAAACGCACTATTGTGCCGATAGTCGGTGCCTTCCAACTTTGTGCAATTTCACCCAGTTTCATAAATTTTTTGGTTTCCTAATTATTGCAGCGTTAGTTATATTAATTTAATTTATTTTATTTGGGGAAACAAATTCGGAAACCCCTTTGGGAGTGCTGACATCGTCCGTATATTTTTCCGTTAGTCAGGTTTATAGTTTAATTAATTGCTGGTGTTGCGCAACCCCTTTTTATTGTAATTAAATCAAATAAATATATGCATTGAATACAAAATTTGAATTGGTTGATCATTGGTATCTTTTTCTGAACTATTTATTTATTTTATAAGTGCATTATATGCTGAAGTTGATACAGTATATTGCCTTGTGAAGTTGTAAAGATGTAATGATAAATTTATACCTTGTGATGCACGGGTGTATCTGGTCAGTTTTCAAGTTACGATTTTATATGTTGATTATGTCATATTTTATACTATGAAAACTTTAATTAAATTCAGTGTGGGGAAAGGAGGTGGGTCATGTATTAATGTCTGCCCTTAGACCCTATATCCCTAACTTTTACCATTACGTATCAGGGGGCGGTGTCTTTGGCTTGCCAAACCGAGATTTCCCTGGGATTCTAATACTTATTAGTGACACCAGTTCCAAAAGGTCCCATTGAAACAGATCCATTAGCAATGTGGCTAAGGCAGACTCAGATGACACTTGAACCCTTTTTGCGAGATCGGGACTAACTCAGGGTAAAGCCAAGCCTTGAGCGATACTTCGTCTTTCGAAAGATGGCATTTGATGGGCTCGTTGGTGTTGGATAAAATTGACAGATATTCCATAGTGATACCTTCAGGACAGGTTCAGACTCCAACCCTCAAATTGAAACTTAATAATGATTCACTTAAGGTTTATATTATTTCCATTTGAGTCTCTTGAGAATTGAAATGTTCTTCTGGTATATTGAAGCACACATGGTTGACACTTGACTTAGACCCCAAGTCAAAGCAAAATATTGGGGTATACCTCTTCCTTATATTAACTTTATTTTACGGGTTATATATATATATGTATGTGTGTAAATGAATTCTGCGGACAAATACCCTTTCAGACTATTGGATTAGGTTGAAGAAGCTGATTAGGAATGGGTGCCATTTTGAACTCGGAACGACTTATTTATTTCATTTCACTTAAATTAATTTAGCTGAAATTGTTATGTAATGGCACATTGCATTTTTATCTTTGAATGAAATGGAAATGTTTATATACCATGGGTTCCAGCCTATTATGATTTTATCTCACACCTTGCTCAGGCGTCGTTGACAACCGAGTAGATTACATGCTCGCATGTATTGACAATGGGAAGTGTGCTGCTTCAAATGATTGATTGTTCTTTACTACTTCAAATGGAGAATGGGGTAGAGGAACAATCCTTTCTCATGATTCACCTGCTACTTTGTGCATTTTCATTTAGTTGTCTATGTGTTTCAGTTCTACTTTTTGTACTTCCAGTTTAAACATACATCATGGCATGACATTTTTTTGTGAGCTTCCACACTTTTTTATTTTTATTCAGTTGGATTATTTATACTACTTTATTGAATTTTATTCATTTAATTTCCTCTTCTATTTATGATTAGTTGTTGTCTACTTTAGATGTGATATTACCTATTACCTATGAGGGAATAGTCTCACCCTCAGACACAGAAAGGCCATCACTGCTACTCAGCAGCCTCTAGCATTAGGGGATATGCTCCTGAGGTCATGTGACCTAGTGGTCCAACCACCCTCTTAGAGATGAGATGGTTCAGGATGTTACAAAGTGGTATCATAGCTAGTTTTTTATTTTGTCTTACTGTTTGAGTTAGACATGAGAATAGGATACAAGGATTCAGAATGTAATCTATACTTGGATGTATCTAACCCATGTATAGGGGAAAATCCAAATTCCTAGGTTGATATTGCAGTTATTGATCATTCTTGTTACTATTGATATGATTTCACCATTGGGTGAATCCCTTGTTTTGTTTTGTTATTGAGTTGGTATTGTTGGAATAATGGGTTTACCAATGCATCCTGATCATACGAGGTCAATACATTACATGCATCATAATGGGCACTATAGGATTTAAAATTTCATGCATATTGCCATGTCTTATCTAATTTTAGGGTGAATTTTCCTATTTTCATGTGAGTGTTGTTGTTACTACTAGTAAAATTTTTAAATGATAGTTTGTTGAATATAAATTTTAGATAGTCTGTTAGATTTTATCCTAACTTAACCTATGAGTGGATTGTAGAACTTTTTTAGTAATACTTTTCAGTTGTCTCTTCAATATCGAAACCCAAATCCTGAAGGGGGTTTTCTGTTGTTTAGTGCTCATAGGCAGGATATGTACCTAACCTATTTTGTGCATTACTTGTTTTCTTACTTTCTTTAATCCCAGTCTAAGGGTGTGTGTTTGGATGTTGTATACAAAATACATCGGGATGTCTTCATGTCATGCCTTAGGAGAGTGGAAACGAGCACATTCCAGAGATAGTGGGATCTGGACCACAAGTGGTACCACTTGTAGAGCCTCCTAGGGAACTACCTCCTATTGATATTCCGAGGGACCCAAAAACATAGTTCAAGGTTAGTTGCTTCATGTTTATGTAGTTTGTTCAGAATATCCCTCGACCTGTCCCATCTATGGTAGACCTCACATGGGACTTTTTACAACTTCACCATCCCACCTTCTTAGGGAGTGGCAACCCTCTTGCTGCAGTGTCATGGATAGAATCTATAAGGTCTATCTTCGACCGCCTTGAGATGCTTACAAAGTGAAGGGTCAAGCTTGCAGTCTACATGCTCCGTGACTTTGCCAAGCACTGGTGGTACGTTGTTTCTCTAGCTCAGTAGACCAGTGACATGGCTTGGGCTGACTTCCAATCAGCTTTCTACAAGCACATTTTTCCACAGACTCTGAGAGAAGATCATGCATGGGAGTTCCTACATCTTCAACAGATCTCTATGATTGTGTTAGATTATTCTACTCATTTCACATAACATCAATGTTTTTTCCCATCTCTTAATGGAAGTGCACAGACTACTACGAGACATTTTGAGGAATGACTTGAGTATAATATATTCTCATAGGTAAACATCTTCTGTTTGACCATTTTCATAGAGATCGTAAATCGGGCTCTCATCTAATAGTGAAATGTTAGGGAAGCTAAACCAGTGACACGGGGTGGTTATGTTTCGAGAATTGGTGACAGATCTTCATGAAGTAGGAAACACCATTTTGAAAGTGCATGTGTTAAAAATTGTATCCAAACAACACATCTTGATAGCTTTGTCAGAAGTTATCTGTGCAGCAGAGGTGGTCACAAGAAGCCACAATGCATGAGAGATCCGAAGGAGTGCTGAGATTACGAAAGGATGGGTCACCTTCAATGTTTCTCTCTTTCCTTCTCTTTAGCATCCAATGGTAGAGGATCCACACCTACACCTCCATCAGGTATGGGATCTATGACTTCACAACAGGTTGGAAGTTCTTTTTTCCATCGGCAAAACAAGTTGAGGTAATGGTGGAGGTCGTGGTCGAGGAAATCAAGTTCTAGAATATCAGAATCAGCATAGTGGGCCTACTCAGACCAACCAGGCAGCATATCAGGGCTATGCCATAGGTCTCATGTATGCAGTGCAATCAGCAATAGAGGAGCATTGTGCAGGACCAACTACAGTGAGAGGTACTATTCTAGTAGCCTCTACCATCGTTTCTGCTCTTTTTGAAACTGGTGCATTACACTCCATTATATCTACTACTGTTGTTGAAAGACTTGGTTTTCCAATTGAGTACCATTGGGTCATCATGTCTCTCGACACTCCACTTCGGGTCAGGATAGAGGGAATATGCCAATACCAAGATTTCCCCCTTGAGAACGGTGGGTACCGTTTTATTTGGAATTTCAATATGCTCGACATGTATGGCATCGAAGTCATTCTTGGTATGAACTGGCTTGCTCCTTATTGTGCTCAAGTAGATATTTATCTCTATAGAGGGACCTTTACATCCCTTGTGGGAGACACATATCTTCAAAAAGGAGAGTGGGATATGTATGAAAAATGAGAAAAGCCTAAATATGCATTGTTGGGCAGAGTGATAGCTCAGTTGATAAGTCTATTCATGAGCGACCAAGGAACGTAACTTGTTGAATTCCCTCTAATGGTGGATCTTTTCAGAGATGCTTCCCTAAAGATTTCTTTGGCTTACCTCCTATGAGACACGTGGTGATCACTATCAAGCTCATTCCAGGTGTGGTGCCAGTGTCTATTCCAATTTATTGGATGGCACCAACAGAGATACAGAAACTCAAAAAGAATCTTGAATACCTTGTGGCAAAGGGTTTAAGCATAACTTGAAAAATTTTGTGGGGTTCACCTATCCTTTTTACAAATAAATAAGATGGTACCCTTTGGTTATGCGTGGATTATCATTGACTTAACAAACTCACGGTAAAGAATCGATATCTATTGCCTCATATATATGATCTCTTTAACCAGCTCTGAGAAGAAACTATTTTCTCCAAGATTTATCTGAGGTCAGGATATCACCAAGTGTGTGTGTGTGGCCATCTGACATACCACGTACGACATTCTAAAGAAGGTATGACTTATACGAGTATTTGGTTATGCCATTCGGCCTCAAGAATGTGCCAGTAGTCTTCATGAATCTAATGAACCAGGCTTTTCATCCATATCCTGATTCATTTTTGGTAGTTTTCATGGTTGACATATTAGTGTATTCGTATTTCATACATGTCCATGCAACCCATCTTGAGATTGTGCTGAGTACACTAAGAGAGCACCATCTATAGGCTAAACTCAGAAAATGCCAATTTTGGATTGATAAGGTACACTTCTTAGGTCATATTATATCTAAATCAGGGGTAACAGCAGACCAAAAAATAGTGAGAATCATGGTTTCATTGGAGCAGCCCAAGAGTGTCTTTGATGTCCGCAGTTTCTTGGGGATTACGGGCTATTACTGGAATTTCATTTAGGAATTATCCCGCTTAGCAACGCCTCTTATGGCCCTAAATAAGAAAGGTGTATAGTTCATATTTTCATAATCTTGTGAAAAGTCATTTCATGAGTTAAAAGTAAGACTAACCTCATCCCCGATCCTGATTCTACCTGAACTGGGTAAGAGCTATACAGTTTATTGTGATGCTCCAGGAATTGAGCTGGGAGCAGTTTTGATGCAGTTTGATCGATTCATGGCTTATGGATCCTTCTAGTTAAAACCTCATGAGTAGAACTATCCGACCCATGAACTCGAGTTGCCAGCGGTGGTTCCTTCTCCACACCGTTGGAGACACTATTTTTTGGGTGATAGATTAGTTTTTTACACAAATCATAAAAGCATAAAATTC
The DNA here is from genome assembly GCA_963277665.1 of Viscum album. NCBI lineage: Eukaryota > Viridiplantae > Streptophyta > Magnoliopsida > Santalales > Viscaceae > Viscum > Viscum album. Next base: position 831,713,412 of record OY728120.1, read on the forward strand.
AATGAGACTTGAACTTAAGGAAACACAGGTGGGTCGAATACTTGATGTCATTCGACTTTGAGCTTGCTTATACCCCTGGTAATGGTAATTCTTGGGTGTATGCTTTTAGAAGAAAGACAGAGGCACAGGCTGTGCAGGTAGCCGATAGTGACTGGAAGATGATAGCCTTATTTTCAGAGATACATCTGAAGGTTCAGGAGCAGAGTAGAAAACTAGTTATAGATGCTCTTATAGTGACGTCCCCACTTCGATAGAAAGTCTGCTGACAATATTCTACTGATCCTAAGGGTATCTTTTTGAAGGAATGTGTTACAAGATTCAACCCACCACCTGGTTGGGTTGTTGATGGTAGTGAAACACTCCTTTACTATGGCCGTGTATGGGTACCTTACAGTATATGGGAAGAGCTGGTGAAGGAATATCACACCTATATTTGGTCAGTTTGTCCTAGGCTGACCAAGATGTACAGAGACATGTGTCAATAGTGTTGGTGGCCTGGTATGAGAAAGCAGATAGCTGGTTTCATCACTTAGTGCTCCACCAACCAACAGGTGAAGGTAGATCACCTGTGACCTGTGGGACTCCTACAACCTCTACCCATTCTTGAATGGAAATGGAATGAAGTCACCATGGATTTCATTACAGGCTTTCCAAGATCTCTTCGATGCAGCGATGTAGTATGGGTAGTTGTCGATAGGTTGACCAAGGTTGTACACTTCTTGCCTATATGATAGAACTTTACGATTGATGAGTTGGGAAGGCTATATATCCGGGATATTCTGTTACTTCATGGTGTACCTCATTCTATTGTCTCAGATAGTGATGCCCACTTTACTTCATGGTTATTGTAACACTTGCAAAATGTGCTGGGTTCATAGAAACCTCTAAGTACTTTATATCACCCTCAGACCAATGAGAAGTTTTAGATAACTATACGAGTGTTAGAGGTTATGTTACAGGCATGAATCCTTGATTTTGGATGTTCTTGGGAGAATCATATACCTCTTTTTTATTTTACCTATAATAAAGGCTTTCAGGAGACAATTCAAATGGAACTATATGGTGCTCTCTATGGTAGACCATGTCGTTCTACCTTATACTAGCTCGAAGCAAGTGAGGTAGCTTTGTTGGGTATGCATCTCATTCAGGAGACATTTGAGCAAGTTCAGCCGATTCAGAAGCCTATGACTATAGGTCAATCTACACAAAAGTCTTATACCGATCGTCGTCACAGACCTCTGGAGTTCAAGGTGGCACATTGAGTCTTTTTGCATGTTTCTCCAAGGTTGGGTCAAATGAGGATTAGGAGACGGGGGAAGTTATCACCGAGATATATTGGGCCGTTCGAGATAGTGGAGAGAGTTGGGAAAGTAGCCTATCGGTTACTACTACCTCAGAGGTACCATGCAATGCACAACGTTTTCCATGTATCTCAACTCTGACAATATCATTAAGAACCGTTTCATTCTTTTACCGTAACGAAATCGAGCTTAACACTGATACATCCTTTGCAGAGCATATAATCTGTATCGTCGACCAATGAATGAATGTCCTCTGAGGAAAGTCAGTTCCTCTGGTCTAGGTGTTGTCGCAACACCGACACATTCAAGATGAGACCTGGGAGTGAGAGATGGATGTACGTGCACAGTGTTCAAAACTTTTCTTTGGCGACATTCCACTACCCTTAGAAGGGAAACTTGAGGATGTGTATGGTTAAGGAGGGTAGGTTGTAATGTCTTGGCCTTAATTAGGTACATACCTTTTTTAATTTTGTAGTCTAATTAATAAAGAGTCCTGGGGTGCGTGCCTACACAACTAGTTGCGGGTCCCATGCATATTTTTAATTAATTTAAATAACTGCAGACTTTTCATGAAAAATGTTATGTCACACTTAAGAATGGTGTTCAGTATTAAAATAATTAATTAAAAGTTGAAAAATAATAATTATATTTTTAAATAATATTTAAAACAAAACAATAAAGGATAAAAAGAAATTTTGAAATAAAATAGAAAGGGGGTTACAGGGAAAATAGATATAATTAAAATGGAGATTTCCATTTTTATTTATTTTTAAAAAATTTCCTTTCCATCATTTTATTCTATTTTATTTTTATTTTTTATTTTCCCATTTTCCTTTTCTTTTATTTTTATCTTACTTTTATTATATTTTATTTTTATTTCTTTCCTTTTTTGCCACTCCCCTCTTCCTCTCCTCTTCCTCACAACGCACCCCCTCTCCCCCAAGGTGGCACACCCCTCTTCTAATACTCTGGAAGACCATAGATTCTCTGAACATCATCCAATTTTTTCATCGTCAGGTGTTAATTAACCATTTGTGCAACCCTAACCTTGATCAATTGGAATCAGAGTATTCTACACACAGTTCATTGTAGAATATTTTTACCCTATTTTGTTGTTTTTCTAAAAACATATGTTTTCTTCTGTTTTAGGTCAAATAAAATCCTATCACGGATCTTAAAGTCATATATGACTACAAGGTAGGGTACCTACTCAAATTACCTCTATTTTTTTGTAGTTTATAAAAATGCACTATTGTGTCGATAGTCAGTGCATAATGGCTTTGTGCAATTTCACCAAATTTCATTAATTTTGTTGATTGCTTAATTATTGTAGCCTTAGTTGTCTTAATTTAATTTATTTGATTTGTTGTAACAAGGCCATACACCCTTTTGGGAATTCTTACATGGTTGGTATATTTTTTCATTAGCCGGTATTATAGTTTAATTAATTACAGGTGTTGCACAACCCCTTTTTATTGTAATTAAATTAAATAAATAATTGCATTGAATACGAACTTTGAATTGGTAGATCATTGGTATTTGTTTTTGCTGAACTCTTTATTTATTTTACACGTGAATTATATTATAATGTTGATACAATATATTTCCTTATTAAGTTGTTAAGTTGTAATGTTAAATTTATACCTTGTGATGCACGGGTGTATATGGATAGTTTTCAAGCTGTGATTTTATATGTTGATTATGTGATATTTACTATTTTGAAAAATTTAATTAAATCCAGGGAAAGGAAAGGAGGTGGGTCCTATATTAAGGGCCACACAAAGACCCTCCATTCCTGACTGTTAACATTACGCGTCGGGGGGCTGTGTCTTTGGATTTTTGGACTAAGACCTCCCTGGGATTCTAATACTTATTAGTGACACTGGTTCCTAAAGGGTCCATCATGATGGATCTGTTGGCAATGTGGTCAAGCCAGCCTCAGATGACACTCTACCCCTTTTTGAGTGATTGGAATGGACTCACAGCAATTTCGTGCCTTGAGAAATACTTGGTATTTCAAAATATGTCCTTGGACAGGCTTGGTGGTATTGGATAAAATTGGCAGATGTTCCATAGTGATACCTTCGGGATGGGCTCAGAATCCAACTCTCAACTTGAACCTTAATAATGATTCACTTAAGGTTTATATTATTTCCATTTGAGTCTCTTGAGAATTGAAATGTTCTTATGGTATGATGAAGTGCACCTGGTTGACACTTGACTTAGACCCAATGTCAAAGTACAAGCTTGGGGTATACCTATTCCTTATTTCACCATGATTTTTTAGGTTTTATATATATACGTGTATGTGCATTCTGCTGAAAGGTACCCATTCTGACTACCAGCTTAGGCTAAATCAGATGATTAGGCATGGGTTCTGTTTGGAACCCAGACCAACTTATTTATTTTATTGAAGTTAAATTATTTTAAATGAAATTTTAATGTAATGGAACACTGTATTTTTATCTCTGAATGAAATGGAATGGTTTATACACTATGGGTGCCAGCCTACTGAGATTTTATTTCACACCTTGCTCGATCTTCATTGAAACCCGAGTAGATTACATGTCTTCAGGTATTGACAAGGGGATGTGTGTTTCTTCCGATACCTGATTGTGCATTACTTCTTAGGATGGATACTGGGGTAAAGGACTGAGCCTTGCTCATGATGCAGCTACTGCTTTAATCCTTTTCTTTTAGTTAACTGTTTTTTTGAGTTCTGTTTTTGAAACTTCCAGTTTAGATATACATCATGGCATGACATCGTTTTGCGAGCTTCCGCACTTGATTATTCTTATTCAGTTGGATTATTTATATTACCTATTACCTATGAGGTCATAGTCTCCCCCTCAGACACAAAAAGGCCCTCACTGCTAGTCAGAAGCCTCTGGTGTTCGAGGAGATGTGCTTGAGTTAATGTGAACCACTAGACTGACCACCATCTTAGAGGTGAGCTAGGTCAGGACGTCACACATATGATTGTTTAAAGTAATTTTTCTTCATTTTTTAATTTTTATAAAAATGTATAAAAGAAAAAATCTTGTCATTTTCTAAATGCGGTACTTTATACCAATGGTGTGAGCGAAATCTTTATTTAACAAACACTGCATGGACAACTTAACCATAATTACTTATATTTTATCTAAATATTTCCTTAAAATTTTTCTTATTAATTTTCAAGTATTTTTTTTAAATATTATGTAAATTTTTATATTTTAAATAAGTTGTTTCAAAATTAAATAGTTATTTTCTTAGTAAATATTCCAGTGATCTTTTAAAAGTGTTTTCCGTCTATAATAACATAATTGGATGTTACATATGTTTAACTTTTAATATAATTTTATTATACCATCCTTTTTATTTATATGTATGTTTTATGATCATGATGATGAAGTATTTTTTAATCTCATTTTCTTTCCATGGGATAAGCTATGATGAAATGATAAATGTTTTCATTGTATTTTAATATACGTATGAATGGATTGTGATTATATGATGGATGGGTCTATTATATCCCCCCAATGAATATGGTGTAGATTAATGTTTTATTAGCTCATAAGGTACATGAGAGGTTATCCCACTCCCAAAATAGGGTACACAAGAGGTCATTACAATCCCCAAAGAGGGTACATTGGAGATTATCCCAAGACCAATGTAGGTACATGGGTGGTCAGACTAAGTATGACATGTGATCGATGTATTATTTGGTACCCTTGATATAATATTTCTATAAGTATGGTTATTCTACACATTATTACTCTCTTTTTGGAAATTATATTATGAATATTTTATTTTTTCATGGATTATTTTCTTTGATTCATTCATGATTTATGTCTTATGAACTGCAAATATTTATTCGAGGACTCATGAGTATAATATATGAATTTCTAAGTTTATTTTTAATTTTTTAATATTGTGTTCCCATACCCTTATGATGATGTTATGATTAATGTATATTTGATATCTCCCATGTTTACCCTTACTGAGAATTTGATATCACCCTTTATTATATTTCCTTTTCCCTATGATATTAAAAATGGTTTTAAGTACAATATGTTTTAGAAGGGTCCTGATTTTGAAAACTTATTGGGAGATGGAGTAGATCTTTTATGCACTAGTTTTGTATGTATTTGAGTTTCTAAAGAAAACAAACTTTTATGGTTGTGGCATGGATGTCTATGATATGAAATAAATGTTCATATAATAAGTTGTAATATTTATGTATAAATTTTTTGAGTTGCCTAAAAATCATTAGTATCATAGGTAAATTTTTTTTCTATGTCTCAGTTAATGATCACACTAGGTATATTTAGAAATATTTTCTATTTATTAGGTCAAAAAAACTCCTTATTTTTAAAATTTTTCTTTATCTTGATAAAAATTTTAAATACCTACCTATTATCACTATCTAGAGTGATCATAGAGTTGAATTTATAAATTATACTTTTTAAACTTTTTATTGTAAAATAGGTATTTATGAAAATTTCTTAGCACCTAGAACTCAAATTTTTATTGATTTATCTTGATTAAGATATAGAAATCCTCAGGAAATTATCATTTTTTTTTGTGAAAATTGGATTGATAATTTTTTAGGTGGAAGCCATGACATACCGGGTTACATTATAAATTGAGTTTTTCTTCATCAAGGTTTAGGTAAGACCCCTTACCAATTATTGAATGGATAAAAACTAAAATATTCTTACATTAATCTCTTTGGATAAAAATTGTTCATTTTGAATACTAAATATCATCTTCAAAAATTTGATCTAATGGATAATGATGGAATTTTCCTTATCTTTTTCATCACTAGTATGGATTATCTATCTTTAAATAAGATATCACATAATACTAAAAAACGGTGCATATTATTTTTTATGAAATTGATAATTATATAAATCTAAAATTTTTAGAAGACACTTATCCTGGTTATATTTTTTAAACCCCATCTATTTTATTATCAGAAGTTGAATTAAATGAATCAAAAATTAATATATCAAGAAAAAATAATAATTAAAGATATACAATCAAAATTTATTTTAAAGGGATTTAATGTACTGATATATTAATAACGACATTACCTTTTTCCTATGAATCCAAAGATCTTATGTAATCACCCCATTGAGAATATCTTTGGTGATGTATGTCAGCCAGTCAAAACTCAATGTTCCATAGGAAATGAATGTCAAATTATTTCCTTATTATCTCAATTCAAACCTAAAATTTAATATTATTCTTTAGGTGATATTATTTTTTAATTGTTATATAATAACATCTTAATCAATCTGAATGAAACAAATTATGGACCTTAATTAAATTACTGTAGGATCTTTAGTTTATATGAGTCAAATGGGTTTTAAAAAATAATTACAATGAAAATGGAATTGTTTATTATAATAAGAAAAGTATAGTTTTTAAATTCTATAATTAGTAAGAGGGAATATATTATAAAAACCCACTAGTATCTATGATTGACTATATCTATATTCTGTTATCCTTTACAACACATCGTAACCTCAATCCATTTTAAATAGATTTAAAGAGTTTCTTACTTATTTGATATGTTATGGAGGAGGTTTATATTTAACAACCTCTTGGTTTTGATGATATAAATTTACTAAAAAATTTATATAAACATATCAATACACTCTATATACTTAAACAAGCCCCAATATCCTGGTATAATAGAATACCCAATTTTTTTTTACTTCAAATATTTTTTTTAAAGTAAGGGTAATTCTGAATCTTTTAATGAATACATATTTTAGTGAAACCATAATTATAAAAATCTATATCAATGACATCATTTTTTGATCAATCCAAAAAACACTTTCAAATTGTTTTTCAGAACTTATGTAAATTTAATTTGATATGATAATGATGGGTGAACTTATTTACTATCTTGGATTCCAAGTAACTCATAAACTAAAAGGAATGATTCTAACTCAGTAAATGTATATAATATTTTTAATTAAAAATTTTGATTTTATAAATACCCCTAGTAAATAAAAAATTGTTTAGAGGGGTAATTAGAATTTTAATCTATTTAAAAACTAATAAACAAGATATTATATACTCTTTATGATTGTGTGTGAAATTCCATGAATTTTATAAAGGAATGAAATCTTAAATAAGTGATGATAATATTCTATTACCATAATAAATCTCTAAGACATGGCTTATTTTATTTATCCAGATTAGAGTTTACATTAAACATTTATTATAATGATAATTTTAGATGTTGTAGATTTTTTTTGGAAGAGAACTTATGTAACTTTTCATTTTATTTGGTAATAATTTGTTTCATTATCCAATAAGAAGTAACATTAAATTATACTTTCTACTGTTGAAGATTTATATGTGGTATCTATAATTTGTTGTGATAAATTATGATAGAAGTGGTATGCACTCATAGATTGTGGTATGATTTTCATTCAATATTTAATTATTTTTTATAGAAAAATTGGTATCTTCTTAGCTAAGGACCCAAAACATCATTCATGAGACAAAAAAACACACACACACACACACATATATTTATATATAAGGCAACAACTCCTCTAGGAACATACACCACAAAGAGATATTATTCTCATGTTTATTAGAAATGACTATTATTTTCCTAAAATTTTCACTAAACCTTAAATTTTAATACATTTGAATATATTAAACAGAATATGGGTGTGATCAATGATAAATGATGTTAATTTATAAATTTTATCACTATATATTGACATTGAAAAACTACCTATGAATATTATAGGATATTTTTCTATTCGAAATGTGCTAAATTTTTATATTGGAACTTTATATTAAAAGGATGTTAAATAAACATAACTTATCTAAAAAAATTTAAACACCTTCAAAAACTATACATAATAGGTTTTACTCTTGATAATTAATATTAATAATTATTATCTTCATAGATTCACCATTTATTTCATGTTTTATTCTTTTGTGAATATCACCTATTTATTTCTAAGTCTTTCAATACGTATGTTTTTTATTTCATATAAAAAATTTATGTATAAATATCTTTTTTATAAATATATGATGAATTTTTTACCCTCTAGTACTTGAAATTTATGATTACATATTTTGTGCTAAATTTAATCTTATGAATCTATGAAATTATTCTTATATATAATAAATTCATCAGATTTTAATTTCATACATATAAAATTTCTTATATATTAAATACTCTGCATAATGTTTTTTCCTCTATTGTAACTTGGATTTATTTTACTAACACCTTGAATAAGGGAGAGTCAATTTGTAATTTAGTTAACTATTATATAAAGATTTATATTTTATGAAAATTTATTCATGAGTTAAAAAAATATTATCAATATAATTTATGGAGCCACCATTTATAAAATAATATCATTTGTAGGCATACAAAAAATTAAAGAAGGGCCATATTATATTCTTATTCTATAATATATTTTATTTTTTCTCTAATTATAAGAAAATGTAAAAGTGATTTATTTTTCACATGTCTTTTTATTAAATTAGAGAAATATATCCTCAGGAAAAAAAATGAAAGTTATTGGGACAATATCTGTACTCAATCGAATTCCATTCTAAGATATTCATCCTTAGAGAGAGATAACATTTTACAAAACTTACATAATGTTTCTCTACCCATTTATATTAACTTCCATATCTCTTATTATTAATCAAATTTATATTATTGGTTGTTATGTGGTACTTATTTAAGATCAAAATGCGGGATAAATTTGGTAAGATTTGGTAATTTTTCTGTGTTTTCCATTTCATTGTTTTTCATTTAAACATGTGAGTTTTTTTTAAATTGGGGTTTTATTTCTAATTACCACATGTATTTCCTTAAGTGGTATATTTTTAATTATTTATTTTTGAAATTTATCATATTTTATAAGGACCATTGTTTTTTAATATTTTCTAAACCTAAATTTTATTTAGTTTTCATGTGTGTTTTTTTATTGTCAAAATGGGGAAGATTGTTGAGTTAAATGACTCTTCTTATCCTTGATTTGAAAATAATAATACACTTTAAATTTATTTTTACCTACCTTTATGATATATATTAAGTTATATTTTTTAAACTTATATTGAATTGGTATGTTCTAATGAACTGAATTTGAACCCTTAAATACTTATAACATGATAGAGTATTGTGATGGAATAATGGACCTATTTGTTATATTCATTGGAACATATTGTAACTTCTGATGATGTTGCAACCGAACTACAAGATCTAAGAATATTATTGATGGGGTTTCTTATACCATGATTTATAAATTAAATAAATACTTTATGTAGTGAAATATAATGCATGTTACAAATAGATTTAGTTATTTCAATCACTTTGAAGTTTTTTAACATCTTATTGTCATGATTACTTTCTATTATATTTTTCTTTGAGTTTGTTTTGATAAAATCTACTATTTATTCATATTACATTGTAAATATCATAGTCAAAAGGGTTAGTGAATAACCATTTTTATCAAAAACAAAATAAAAGACAAAGGATTATGGACGAGGTCATACAAGAAAGCATGACCTCATGCTAAGAAGAAATGAGAAGAGAGATCAAAGATCATAATCATAGTAGGAAGAATCATAATCACCATCCCATAAATTCCCTTTTCATTGTAAATCTCTTAGTTTTTCTGTATAATTTTTATACTTCCAATCTTTTTAATTTAGGAGATTACAGTTAGGAATTGACTACTTCTTATCATTTTGATCGACAAGGATCTAAGGCTAGGAGTCTTCTACTTCTGAATAGTTAATTTGATGTAGTTTAGAGTTCTTGTACATTCATCCAATAATAGAGAGATTGAATAGGTTTCAAGGATATAACTACATATTTTTTTACATCTTGTATAAAAAATCACGGTAAAGAACTTACTAGTGTTGGTTTTCTTAGTCAATGATGTTTTGTTTTTTAGAAATTACTAATACCTTAGATATTTTCTACAATTACACATTATTTTTTTGGTTTAAATGAAGATAATTATTTATATTGAAATAAATTTTTAACAAATATAATTTATAATATTATTTATATTTATATTCAGTACTCATTTTCTTCATTAAACTATTTTAATTTTTTATTATATAATTTTTATCAGCAGGTTGTTTAACCTTCAAAATATTTATTTCTACTACATTTATTGTTTGTTTAAATTGTTTTTTCATTTGTTACTCTAATTTTATCAAAGAAAATAACCTCTAATCAATTGAAAACACCATTTATTGAAAACCACTAAACTGAATATTGGATATAATTCCCCCACGCTCTTATATCTTCAATTTTAGATACCTCTAGTTTAACACATCATACTTGAGTGATACTTGACCATTCCCATATGAATACACTATCTCATTCCTGATAATATATTAATTACACAAGGACCTATCTATTTATACATGTTGGAGTTCTATCCATGAGAATAAAAATTCTAGAGACTCGGTCACAACAATAGGCTATTTCCTAAAAAAGCACGCATCTTTATACCACCCAAACATCATCCCACATCTATTTGTTGTAAGTTACCATACAAAATGAACTTTATTAATCCCCATTAACCATTATATACATCAATATATTCTGAATTTACCACAAATAACCTGGACACTTAGATCAAACAGTTTCCACAAAATCAAAACCACCTATTCATTGGGTCCACTAACACATCACTCTTTTTGTTTACTGAAAACTAATCAATATGACCAACTCATTCCTTGATAAACTATAGTGTGATCATTGCCAAATAATTTCCCCTATCACAAATCAATGAGAATGATATTTCTAGATATCCTTCATCATCCAAATATTTAAAATCATAATCCACACTCAAATTCCTTGAATATTTATACATCCCAACCCTCTATTTAGGTTTGATTGATAGTTGAGTACTCCATAAAACCGTTATCCAATAATACTAATAATCCATAATTATCACCCATGTTTGGATATATCAAATATAAGGTCCACAAACTTGCTCACCATGAAATTAATATCATGTTCCATACTTCTATGGTCCCAACCTAATTTCTCTATAAAATCACAATCATAGTGGTACCCGACTCATTATAGTCATGGTACCCTCATGATTATTTAGCCGTCACATCAAGCTACACATCCCATTGGGGTTTCAAAAATCTAATGGTCACGTCATCATATTAAATATTTCAAACAAAAATTCATAACTCATCTATCATATGATCTAATATTTTCTATTTATTGATAATATCATATCCCCACAATCATTTAACTATCACACTATTGAGATCTCATCTCACACATTGGTCATACCCCAACTCACTAACCTTTAGAAGTCAGTACACACTTGAAAAACCCTATAGTAGACCATAATTTAACCAAAATAAATAATTGCATCACCAAATATACATTTTTATGTTCCTCAATCATAATGAGGTGTATCACACCTTCCAACCACCACCTAATTTCTTATCACTATCAATGAATTATCATCCTCCGATCACAGGGAAAACCCACAACCTAACTCCGTATAGTTAAGAAAATAAAGAGACTTAAACCCCTTTACAAAAAACTAGCACCTATCAGGATCTTACACTCGAAACTGGTCATAGAGGAATGAACACGTGTGTACCCAAATTTCTATTACACACACTAACAAGGGTTAAAATAAAACCATTATTCATTTTCATCCATTATCATAACCTCACAACTGGTTCCATGTAACATATTGAACTCAATCTCCCCATAAAATTGATTTACCAAAATCCACCCATTGACATATCATGCATTCCATCTAAGGCCATTTTAGATCATCCATATAGGTAACCATACCTTCCATATATTTTGACTCATCCAAAACACAAATCATACTCTATTCATTCACTGTTGAAACTATAACCAACGCATACCCTAAATTCTTGTACCACATACATAGTAACACCTCACATGCATAAATATCAACCACTAAGTATATACTTGAAATTACCATATCTGAAGTCACTCATAGACCTATATTAATACCTCTTTTAGGTTACCATAATAAATCAAAAATAATCTCTAACTGTACTGGGAATGTTTCCTGCTACTCAATAATAACACATAACCCAAAAATATCCAAAGTTGTAGTTTAACTCACTAGACTCTTCCACCTAGTCCAAAATAGTTTTCTAAAAGGAAATATATCACATAGGGATATCTACCCTCACATATTGGATATCATTAGATAAACAATAGGTTGAAAAAATGACTCATTGATTCTCATATATGTACACACACACATCAAGAATATCATTCTCAATTCCACTACCCTCTCTAGTGTATAGATCCTTACTAGGAATCAATGTTCCAAACTAACCCCTTGAGGTCCAATGTCACATCCAAGTTCATATAAACAAAATCCCACTATAATGATTTGTAGAAGGAAAGACATAACAGTCTAGTTCGGCTAAACAGAATGATACTAATAAGTTATTGGGAAAATACAAAATAAGTTATTGTTTCCAACATAAATAATAAAAACTTATTTTTAATTGAAAAACCAGTATCCCAATTACAACTTAGAATTCCCATATCATATTAACCAACATTCTTAATATGATGCATGGACTCATATATCTTTCCTCCTATGGTCAATAGAAAAACCAATAATTAATAAATCCAAAAATATTGTTTTTAGAAACAATCAACTAAAGAATAATATCAAAAAGTGAAAAAATCAATAGTAACTCCCTATAAACGTGGAATTCATATCATATAGGTGTTGTATAGGAATAAAACATAGAATAAATCCTATGTTTTATCTAGTATAATCTCCATTATACCATATCCATACTAGTAAGATAACATAAACAATTCCCTGATACTACTTTTTAACATCTCAACCTCGATCAATCAAATGTAATAGGATCAAAGTGACACATCACATAAGGCATTCTTGCCCATATGCTAATGGATACCAACTAGAAACTAGGGTATATATTGATACCATGTGGAGACTATACCCTCATATTGGAGTAAAAAAAATAATGTATATAATATAAAAACAATCCTCCCAATATCCAATAGAAAAAAAGAAATTTCATATCTAAATCCAACCAAAAATAAATAGCATACCACATTCTATAAGAAAATGAACTATCCAATTATAATGTGAGTATTAAAGACATTGACAAGATATCTAGTGACAATATCATGTATAATCAAAACCAAAAGTAAAAAAATGGACCCATAACCAAGTTTTGACTCCTAACACTGTCCCATATTCTAAAGCCATCTATGTTATAAAAATAAATTGTCTAACACTGGGCCTCTTCCCCACTTTCACCGACGCACATGAGGTCATCATAGGTACCAATGTACCAAGGCTTCTCGGGAAAGGTGTGAGTATAACTCAGTAGGACACAAGCAATGGTTTCACTAAAATAACACATATATATAATGTAATTAAAATTCATATGATCATAAAAAACTAAACAACTAAATAAAAAATACATATCATGACTATAAATACAATCCAAGTCTCCCAAGTGTGACCATACATATATTAAATAGTGTGAAAGTGAAACTGAGCATGATAAATCAATATCTATGGGGTAATAGAACCCTGGCCCATATACTATCATATATCACATATCATCAGCGAGAATATCACCCGCCACGTAAACAATTACACATCATATAAAATTGGTGGGGGGATATCCCCCACCATGTATACCATCATATAACATATATCATCAGGGGAGATAGGTAACACCCTTTATACCATCGTAGTTAATATATAATTAGGGGGAATAGAACCCACTACATATATCATCATATATTATTAGGGTGGAGTTTCCTACCTTATAAACATCAGGTGGAATATAATCTTTCCCATGATACCATTTATCATATTTTAGGCAGAGTGGACTGCTCGTATAACCATTAGGGACCCTGTCATATATCACTACATATATCATTATCAGGGGATAGGTGGTACACCTAGTATCTCAATATATCATACTCATTGAGTGGATAAGTTTCCAAATAGATACCAGCATATATAATAATCATTAGGAGGATAAATGTCATGCTCATATATCACCACATGTCATACTCATCATGGGGTAAGAATCGCGCTCAAACATTTGCATATATGATACTCATCAGTGGGATATGTGGACTACTCATAATTACCATCAAATGGAATTATTCCCATCCTAAAATATCATATATTAAACTAAGGGGGAATATTGGTATTCTCGTATAACCATATCATATATAAACACCTAGGTAGAAGAGGGACCCACCCCAGAAGCATCTCATATCACATAATTTCACAGAGGTTAACAACATTCTTGAACCCGATATATATTTCCTAGGATGAAATCTATGAAAAAAACCTATACCCATTACTAAATTAATTCTAGAATTTTATTCCTCTCATCATAACACTCTTTAGAGTAAAAACATGACTGGGGTACCCACTATGGTTCACTTGGTCATATCAAGTTCTAAACACTACATGTGGGTTCCCTAATCTCATTCTCAAACTCTAAGGTGACCACCCATATCTCATTGATAATAGCATCTCTTAACATATCCATGGTTTCACCATTTCCTATTTACACACATGGGAAACACCCTTTAAAAAACCACAAGGAATATTAGAACATACTCCTTGCTTCTAAATTCAATTTTTGTTATCCCCATTAAACCAAACCTATAAAAAATTATTTTCTAGGGTGTAACCATTTATATAAGGACTTATACTTGTAGGGGAGGAACAATCACCCCATAAACTAATCAACTTGTCTAGAGGATCTAAGGCATCCTATTCCATATGGATCACCCTTAGGCTAACCACTCTTAAAAAACTATACTCCCTTACTCATAGGGAACTAAATAAACATTTAACAAATCTTTTTATGCTTCATTAATTTAATTTATACCCCTATATAATCCATATATCACATAACACACAAATATATATATATATTCTCAATCGCACAAAAATAGTTGATCATGGTGACATTTATAGTGTTCAAGGGTTCATTATAGCCTAAGACACTTCTATTATTATCATGGGAATTTAAAAACTAATTTATTTTATAATTCATGGTCTATTACACAAAAATAGTCACACCGCACAAAACATTATATATAAAAATATTCACAAACCTTATTGAGAGGTTTAGGGACTACTGTCCTCATTCAAATTTATTCCATTTAATCAAAGCATGAAAATAATTGCATAAGAAAATATAATCCCCAAAAACCATCACCCAATCACATGATGGCCTAAATCAATCAAAAATAATAAAAAATAATTATAAACCAATCATAATTAACATACTAATTAAACCAACATTAATTCCATAATTAATTATTTAATACTAATTAATGAATTACTCACTGAGTGATCTCCTATGTCCTAATCCTTGGGATAACTATTTGCACATCCCCCATCATCCACCTAACCCTCAATGTAACTATGAAAACATATCACTACTGGAAACATGATCTTTCCCAACACTTCTATACCAACGGTTTGTAAAAACCGTTGGTATAGCTACTCTTTCCCAACGGTTCACCAAAACTGTTGGGAAAGGGCCTAAAAACACACCCTTTCCCAACGGTTTTGGTGAACCGTTGGGAAAGAGTGACCTTTCCCAACGGTTCACCAAAACCGTTGGGAAAGGGTGTCTTTTTGAGGCCCTTTCCCAACGGTTCTTGAGAACCGTTGGGAAAGAGTACCCTTTCCCAACGGTTCACCAAAACCGTTGGGAAAGGGTGTCTTTTTGAGGCCCTTTCCCAACGGTTCTTGAGAACCGTTGGGAAAGAGTACCCTTTCCCAACGGTTCTCAAGAACCGTTGGGAAAAACAGGGAAACAATCCAGCATTCACCCAAATAAAAAACCACCCACCCAGAACCTATCCCAACGGATTTCAGAACCGTTGGGATAGGTCTATCCCAACGGTTTTCAGAACCGTTGGGATAGGTTCATTGATTTTTTTCCAGATCTACTAACGGAGAACATTATATAAATCAAAAATTTAAATAATTATGATAATACATATATATATTTATGAAATTATTTTTACAAAAGTGATGTTAGCTTAGTGGTTAAGTCGTTCGATTATAAACGAGGGGTCCTGGGATCAAATCCCAGCGGATGTTTTATTTTTGGAATTTATATACCAACGGTTCCATTACCATTGGTATAGATTTCATATTACCTATACCAACGGTTTCCAAAAACGTTGGTATAGGTCTATACCAACGGTTTTTTGAAAATAGTTGGTATAGACCTATCCCAACGGCTTACTTGGCTACGGTTCTCCAAACCGTTGGTATAGGCTATACCAACGGTTTGGAGGCCTATACCAACGGTTCCAAACCGTTGGTAAAGGTTAGTTTTCCAGTAGTGTATGTGTGTTCATCCTTTTGGGACCCCCTTGAGATAAAAGAGAAAAAACTAATTATATTGGGATTATTCTACCTTGTTCCAATAAAATTTACAACCAATCACTATCTCATAGACACTAATAACGATGGATAAAAATAGAAAATTGAAACCAAGGAATATAAAGAAAATTATAAGTTAAATGATAAAGAAACCCCCCTTTAATAACCATGAATAAAGAAGGGTTAATGTGAAATATGAATGGAATATGATCTCATCCTCCGCTAAATATGGATTATTAAAAATAGAGAATCTCGAAGGGGTATTCTAATTTAAAGGACCAAATGTATATCATATCCTCGGTTTTGAACAATATAGGAAAAGGCCATGTCATTCAATTACCTATATGGCTCATGTTGTGATGTTACTGTAAAAACCCCCTCACAATATGGCCCTTCATTTGACTTCTAAGTAAAAACACAATTATAAAAATATTTATAGTGGAATAATTTCTATCCAAAGATCAATTTATGAGATATTGATATTTTTAGTCATGGTACAAAAGATTATTGAAAAAAAATCCCTCATAATTTTTCTTTCTTAAAAATTTACCAAAATAAAATTCTGAGGTAAACACCATGAAATGATATCAAAATAACTATTAGAAAAAAAATCAAGTTTTATAATGGGATAAATATTCTATTTTACCATTATGACCACCCAAGACACTAGAATTCAAAATGAGATAAGCCTTAGTCGGGTGGAGAGATCTGGGTTACTACATCCTCCCTGTAAGAAGGTGTGAGAAATAATTTTTTTGGCTTCTATTTCACAAATAATGGAAGTAGTGATTATGGAACACAATTTTGGAATAAAAATTAGTGATTCTGACCCTATAGGTTTAGACACAATGGGAAAATATTTAATAAGTGGCATGAAAGGATGTGTTGATGATGAAAACACTATTCATTTAATGTAATTTTTGAGTCAGTGGCCTTAAATAAACCACTAATTATATCCTTTATTTTTGGTGTTTTTCCAGAGATATATAATGATATTGGAACTGATAATGTTGAATATGTTTTTATGGAAATGATATATGAATATATGGTTAATTTTACTTTGTATGATGTACAAAAATTCAATTTTCTTATCATTAATTTCTTATGGGTATTGATCCTATATTTAGGGAACATGAAAATCGGTGAGAATTTCTCATATTCCATTCTTGAATAGAATGTTCTTAGTGTTTCCTATGCATTATGAATTTTTCTGAACCATGTTAATCTTTATTGTTTTTGATGTTATTTATTTCTTCTTCCTTTTACTGGATCATTAATCATTGGGAGTTTGGAGGGCGTGTTTTCTTTCATGGATTAGGTGTTAATATATTCTATTTTAATACATTGTCTTACATGTTTCATCTACTTCAGAACATATGAGACACTATTTTGAAAGATTTTCTATAAATTACTGGGTATATAATTTTAGGTTTAAAAAAAAAGTGGTGTCACATATTATTTTTCAAGAGTATAAATCAGGAAAAGTAACCTTGGGAAAGAATTTTATTTTTCCTTATATTTATCATTCAGTGGGAGCTACTGTTTAGGAGTGTGAATACAAAGGTGAATTTTTGGATAGAATTTTATGAATAATCAAACATTTTATTTTGGACGATATGTGTAGGGGAAAATCAATTCTAGAATGATCTATATGTTCTTTTAATGTGACTCAATCTAGAAGTAATGGATAAAATTAAAATATTAATGGATTAAATAGAAGGAAATATGAGTGATTTGGATAATGATGGCCATGAATATGGCCTTTAATATTTATGAGGATAATCTAACTACTATTTTTATTTCTATCTTAATGAACATGTATTAGAATCATTATTCAATGAAAATGTGTTTTTTATGGGATAAATTTTCAAAATCAAGGCGTCTTAAGGAAGGTCATATAATAATCATGTATGTGACTGCAATGAATTATTGAGTTAGTAAGAGTTCATTTTGGTGATATTTACTTGATGTGTGTGGGAATTAATAATTCTATCATCACTTCTAAAATCATGGGATATGATGATTTTTATTGTGAGTAATAAAAGTCGTAACGATGAAATTGAATTTCAGTAGATATTGGATCATATTCTAATCAAAGAAATCATATGAAAGGAATTCCAAGGAATTACCAAAAGGAAATTCAGTGTGGATAGAAGGAGGAAAGGTCAGAAGTAAAAATAATATAGGAGGGAAGGGATATGAGGTAAATTTTGAAGCCCTATTTATTCCATATGTTGGAATTGTGTAAGAAGGTGAATATGAAAAATGATTACATGGACCTAAGGGTTAATTTTAAATGGAATTATATGAATTATTCCACAAAATTCGTGGATTGGGAATATTTTTCTAATGTATTGGACCCTAATAATCCATTATTTTGTCAATTTCTAGGGTTGGGGTGCCCTGGACCCATTAGTGAGTCGTGAGGGCGACAGTGTTGGTGGTAGGGTGTCACTGTGGTGTCACCTATTGGTCTCACCGATCGGTCTCACCGATCGGTGCCACAAGGTTGTCAGCGGCTTCTTTTCCCTGTTTCTTGTAATGCTTCCTTTAAGGTTTAATTCCTCTTTGGAGTGGTTTGAGGATATTTTTAAAGAACTTAAATAATGTTCTATATCTCCAGAAGTTAGGAAACCCTCAAACATTGGGTTGTTTTTATTAATTTTCCTCTGTTTAAATGAAATATTTTAACTAACAGTTTTTATGGACACCTCTAGGATGAGAATTATTTAATAAAAATTAAATTTATCTTGTGTAACCATCCTACCACATTGTAAAACCATGATCCTCCTTTAAATATATTCAAGATTTTAATCCTGTAACTCCAGGATTTCGCCTGTTATCGCATAGGGATTATTTCTTCTTCATGGATACTCCCTTTTCATTTCCTTGGTATGTTTGGAGTCCCCCTTCTCAAGGACAGTCGTGTGCCTCTTCTGGAACCTTCTTACTCTCTTTTGGAGTGCTCCGAGTTCCTTCCCTGTAGTTCATGCATCCCTAGTTCTTGGCACATGGAGAAAAAATTCGATTATTGATCATCCAAGTAGGGTTTTTCCTTCGTCTCTCTTTACTATTTATCAAGTGGGGTGGGTATTATGATGTTTCCTCAAGGCATTGATGAAACCCAACATTAAAAAATATAATAAAATGTTTATAAAGGATTTAAGGGGGGTGTTTGATGATGTTGTTGTACTTTTTTACCTTTTCTTATATGTTGTGAATTTCATAGGCTCAAATCCACAAAAAATTATAGATGTTGGTGGTCCTTTATTACATACTAATGAACCTTAGATTTATAGATAATTATGTTATTGGATGTCTATAACATGAAAAGTGGTTAATCACGTAAACTCAGATGATTAAATGGATGCATAATGAATAAGAATCCTTGTGTGGTCACCCCAGTTAACAAAACAGAAAGACGAAACTAAAGGAATGGTGTGTTCAAATCTGAAAACTCTCGTGATCTGTTCTTGTGATTTGTGTGGTTGTTCTACTTGATTCTTGTGGGGTTACATAGATGGGGATGGGAGCTCCTATTATTTGGTTTTTGGTTAGTGGATCTGAGGCTGTGTGGAGCCGTGTTTTGGGGCTTGGTTTGTTTCTAGTACTTTGAGGTATCTCAAGGAACCCTTTCATTGTTGTGACTTTCAAAGAGAACTAGGTGTGAATGCTTAATTTGCTTCTTGGATATTTTCCTTCCCAGAATTGTGGCTATGCCTGTTAGTTTCCCATTAGTGAAGAATTATTTAAATGGAACCACTTGAATGTGAGAAAAAAATGGGTTGAATGGGAAATTTTTTTCTAGGAATGAGTTGTGACTTGGTTATGGATGTTGTGATTTTTATGAATGAATGGTAATGAGGGTGTTTGTGTATGAAATGGTTTTGGAACCCCTTGGTTCAAATGAGTTCTTTTTAACTATATGTATAATTTAGTTCTTATGTTTCTTGTTTGTGCCCCACCCAAGTTGATCACATCGTGTCGAACACCCCCATTTCATGGGGGAGATTTTTTTCAACACTCTTATGAGTGGCTGGTTATTACCTCATTCTATGCTTCCTTTCCCAGATAGCCCAAGACTCTTTGGGTAGGTAGTGATGGTCTAAGTTCCATTATAACCCAAGATTCCTTATTCATGGTATGTTGTAGTGGTTGGCCCAGGTTGGTGTGGGTAGGTTGTTTCCCATGTGTCTTCAGGATGAGGCCCAGATGTCTTCCGGCATGAAAGTAGTTGTTCAGGCCTAGGTGTCTTCAAGAATGGTTGTAGTTGTCCTCACCCTGGTGTCTTTGGGTGTGGATACATTTGGTTGTGGTGTTCTAGGTGTTTTCGGGCATATCTTTGGTTATGGTGGCCCAAAAGGTTGTTGTTGGGGCGGCAGTGGGACTGCCGTGAGAATGGAAGAGGAGGTCTGACGCGTAAGATGTCTTCAATAACCAGTGGAAAGTGGCGTGGGGTACCCAAACATCGATGTATTATTACTATTACTTTACTTGACTTCTGTTATTGGGGGAGTGTGCCTTGATGAGGTTTGGGTGGAGAGTTCCCTTAATAGGTGGTTTTGTTATCTCCTTATCTCATGGGGCATTTGAATGCCTCCCCACTTGTGCACAAGAGCTTTTTGTTTTCCCTTATGATTATACCTGTATACTCACCCTACATATACAAAAACTACTTTCAGGTTTCTAGGAGGACTTTAAGTACTCGACCAGACCCTATTTCCTCTGATGCCCGGACCATAGACGTTGCTTCTTTTATTTATTTTGGTTCTTCCCTTTTTATTTTTCTTGTACCTTATACCACTTTATTTGGAACATTCATATGGAAATGGATTTTTGGTTTTACATTACTTCTACCTTTATTTCGGAGTAGTTTGGGTTTTTACCATCGTAACTCCCAATCCTACTAAATAAAAGGTGTAATGACTTCAATATTACGTGTGATTCTATTCCCTTGTTGCTAGTTTCCACTCTGGGGCCTATTGATAGAGGGACTTAGGGGTCATTATCTCTCCTTCAACTTTATTAATGAAGGGTTTGGATGTTTTTTGTTCCTTCCCTCGTCTCGGTGAAGGCATGTCATGACAGTATGTTGTAAGAGGAAATGGTTGAGATATAGAATGGAGGTTGGGTTTGGGAATAGTGAGGATTTCATAGTATGGTATGTAAATTGTTTTATCAATTCTTGGTGTGTGAAATAATCTTGGGAAGACCAGCTAGGACACTAGATTTAAGGGCCCCCAAGATCTGATGTTAGGAATTGGGACCTACTAAATGACCAAGTGAGGCAACACTAATTGCAGGGTAGAGACCCTAGGAAAGGTATATGAATCATAATGACTTGTTTTATTTTGTGTTCTAGGTGTCCTGTGAATTTAAATAATCAACAAGTTTAAGAAAAATTTAAAAGAAATATTCTACACCACTCGGTCTTTGACATTCCTTATTTACCTTGTAGCTATGGAACCCAGATGACGACCACGAGTTGTACGGGTGATCGAGGCCTAGGAGGCCGATCTGGATGATAATCATAGGACTGATCAAGAGGAGGAGGATGACCAATGGAAGAAGATGCTTCATCTATTTCAATGAAAAACCATAGGGAAGTATGAGGGCAGCATCTCCGACATGGAGACTAAAAGCTAACTCAAAGAGTTGGTGATAGATTTATTCTTGATCTGGGCTCCAGCTGAGTACTGGGTTCTATTGGTAGTTAGTTAGATAAGAGGGGTAGTGTGTCAGTGGTGGATGCTCTAACTCAGAGAGAGGATGGAGAGTGAGATTTTGTGGGCTGACTTTGAGAAGGAATTCTGGGCAAAATTTCTTTCTTTTACGATGAAGGATGAGAAGAGGCAGGAGCTACTCTCCCTTTAGTGGGAAAGTATGTCAGTGCGGGAGATGATAATAAAGTTCAATGATCTCCTTTATTTTGCTCCAAACTATTTTTTGGATGAGGAGTACTGGGAAAGACATTCATAGGAGGCACTCTGACCTTCTCTTCAGTATAATATTAATCCCTTCACCCAACTGACATACTTGGAGGTCTAGAAGAAGGATAAAGTGGTGGAAGGGATGCACACACTGGGAGGTGTGCCGTGATTGGGGAGACAGTTGGGCTCATCAAAGGGGAAGGCCAGCAGCAGTAGGACTACAGTGTTAGGGCCTCCTAGGTTTCGGATAGTGTAGAGAAGGCCCCAGAAGTTCTAGTTTTGATCTTCCAAATCTCATCCTTTATTTATGGGCCCAAGACTGAGATAATTCATCTATGGTAGATATGAGAACCTGTGGAATTAGTGCCCGAACCGAGTGTAGTACAATGGGGGTGGGAACATTCAGCACCCAACTCAGCAGTCGTAGTTAGCAACTAGGAAATTTCAGTTGCAGCAGTAGGGACAACAAGCTCCCACTCCTCCAAGATAAAACGTTGTAGGAGGAGGCTAACCTCAGGGTGCTCCTCGGGGACATCGACCAGAGAATGTTTGGGGAGGTGTCTGAATGTCGAGGGGCAGAGGATCTGGGTGTGGGAAATTGAATGCCGTAGAGGTAGTAGTTCCAGTAGGTCCAGAAGTCGTTCAATGTACAATCATCTTGTTTAGAACTCCTGTCTACGCCTTTTTTGATTCATGAGCTTCAAACTCTTTTTACACCCAGTCTAGCCCATGCCTTGGGCATAGACTTATCGATACTCTCCATTCCCCTAGTGATGAGTACGCCAGTTGGGGGTCATACTAGCCTGTTTGATGTTTGTCGAGGATGCAAGAAGCTGTTGGGGCTGTATCAGTATAATGGGAATCTCTTTCAACTGAAAATGCAGCCATGCAATGTCATCCTAGGCATCGAATAACTATTTTCTGTGCAAACTATTATCCAATAATTCCATAGAAGAGTCATTTTCTTTGATGAGGATGGACAGTGCGTGAATTTTTTTGGCTAATAGTGTTGTCAGGTGGGGAGATGGTGTGTGGAGAATGTTCTTTCTAAGTTGGATGAGATTTCATTAGAATATGTGGATACTGAGATGATGGATGTTTTGGAAGTTTTCAGAGAGTTCGTAGATGTTTTTGTAGAGGAGCTTGTGACTCTACCCCCTCGATGTGACATTGAGTTCGGGATAGACTTACAACCTGGTGCCCATCCAATTTCAATGGCTCCTTATCAGATGGCGGCTTCTGAGTTGCGGGAGTTCCGTATTTAGATTGACGATCGGTTGAAGATGGGTTTTGTCTGACCCAGCATGTCACCATGGGGTGCTCTGGTCTTGTTCGAAAAGAAGGGATATGGTGGTCTCAGGCTGTGTATAGACCATCAGAGGCTAAATCAAGTAATGGTCAAGAACCATTACCCTCTCCAGAGGATAAACGATCTCTTTCACTAGCTGAGGTGAGCATGTAGGCTATCTAAGATCAATCTGTGGTCTAGGAATCACTAGTTAAGGGTGAGTGACAGTGATATCCTGATGAATACTTTATGGTGCAGTTATGGGAACTTTGAGTTCCTAGTCATGTCATTCGGGGCTACGAATTCACTTGTTTTATTCACGGGGCTCATGAACTATGTTTTCTGTGAGTTTCTAGACCAGTTCGACATTGTGTTCATCGATGACATATTGATCTGCTCTTGAACAGAGGATTAAAATACTAAGAATCTTTATACGGTTTTAGAGATCCTTCGACATCACCATCTCTATCAAAAGTTGTCCAAGTGTAAGTTTTTGACATGAGGAGTTCATTTTCATGGACACATGGTGTCTCAACAAGGGGTATAGGATGATCCGTCAAAGGGTGAAGCATTTATTTCTTGGGAATCACCCAATATTGTGATGGAGGTTCGTAGTTTCTTGGGTCTGTTAGGCTATTATCAGAGTTTTGTGCCCGAATTCTCTCGAGTTGTACCTCCTTTGACATCTTTTACAAGAAAGGACCAGGCCATCGTGTGGAGTGAGCAGTGTCGGGCAGCTTTCCGCTATTTGAAGGAAAGATTGGTCACTGCTCTAGTGCTCGAGTTTCCAGAGGAAGGGGTGTTTTTTGAGTTGTTTTGTGATACGTTTGTACTTGGCTTGGGTTGTCTACTAATGCAGCAGAGGTGGGTGATCTATTATGGGTTTAGGCAGTTATATCCCACTGAACATAACTATGACACCGAAGACCTGGATCTCACAGTGGTTGTTTATGTACTAAAGTTGTGGCAACACTACCTCATCCGGGATCTCTTTTTGGTCTCCACGGATCACAAGATAATGATTTATATCTTCTCTCAGTGAGACCTGAACTTGAGGAAGTAGAGGTGGATGGATTTTTTCAGGACTATGACTTTGAGATTTCCTACACCTCAGAAAAGGGGAATGTAGTGGCTGATGCCTTGAGTAGAAATTCACAAAAGGATGTGGTCTGAGAATTTGAAGATTCTTGGAAAGACATAGAGGAGTTGGCTGCCCTAAACATGGATGAAAGGGTAAAGGATGGTAAAGGATTTCTATTTCAGGTGAATGTATAGTCCTCCTATTGCATTAGGTGGAGGAGTCTCAGTGCAGGGACTTAGAGGATGAAGTGATACATAATCATGTTAGACAGGGAAATTCTCTAGAAGGATGGTTAGAATACAGTCATAATTGGATGTTGTTTCATGGAAATATTTATCTCCCAGTGAAAATGCATGGGAGAGATCTTGGTGAGTTCCACAACTCACCCCCATTGGTAAACCTAGGAGTTTCCAAGATGTACCGGGGCTTGAGGGGTCAGTATTGGTGGCCCAGTGTGAAGTGGGCAGTGAAAGAGTTTGTGGTAAGATGCCTGGTGTGCAAGCAATTGAAGGCTAAACACCATTTCCAAATAAGTTTGTTGAAGCCTATATATGTCCCCATGTGGAAGTGGGATGACATCTTAAAGGATTTCATCACAGGACTTCTCATGGTTAAAGGAGACTATAATGCAGTTTGGGTAGTGGTAGACTGTTTGACAAAATCTGCTCACTTCCTTGTGATCAAGGAGTCAAGTGCAGTGGATTACTTAGAATAGAGATACTTAAATGAGGTGGTGCAGTTTCATAGAGTTATGAGGTCCATAGTCTCGGATAGGGATGCACAGTTTACCTTACATGTATGGAGGGGATTGTAGCATGATTTTGGCACCCAGCTATGACTTAGCACTGCTTTCCACCCCTAGACAGATGAGCCGATAGAGCGGACCATCCAGACATTGGAGGATATTCTACGAGTATATGTTTTGGACATTATTGGATCGTGGGTATGAAACTTGCCTCTGGTAGAGTTTTCCTACATCAATAACTATCACTCTACCATTGGAAAGGCTCTATTTGAAGCCTTGTACGAGAGACCGTGTTGCTCACACATGTGCTGGAGAAAGGTAGGGGAAGCAGGTGTTCTTGGCCCAAAGGTGGTACAGAACGCTGTAGGGAAATTTTAGCTCATATAAGAGAGGATGAAGGCTTGTAATGAATGGAATAATTCATATTCCTATCATAGTAGGATACCCTTGGGGTTCGAGATTGGGAGCCACATGTACTTGAAGGTCTCCCCTTGACATGGGTAGTGAAGGTTAGAAAAAGGGAGAAAGCTCTCTCCTAGGTTTATCTATCCTTTAAAAGTGTTGGGCTGAGTTAGTGAGGTGGCATATCATCTAGAATTTCCACCTTAGTTGGAAAGGATCCACAATGTTTTCCACATCTCCCAACTTCGTCTATATCTATATGATGATTCCCATGTCATTGATATGGGAGAGTTGAATATAGGGGATGACACTACATTCATGTAGAGACTAGTGGGGATTGAATATCAAAAGGAGAATGTGCTTTGGGGATGAACCAACCCTCTTGTTCATGTGTTGTGGTGGCACAATGGCCTCGAGGAGAATAATTGGGAGGGAGATGCTTGGATGCATGCCCAGTACCCAAAGTTGTTTTTAGTTTTGTTCTATTTTATTTCATAATTAGTTTTTATGTAGTTATTGACATTGTTAACAATGTAATGTGTTGTTTTCCTTGTTCTCTGAATGTGTATGATGAGTCCTAACTGAGGGGGGGGGGGGGGGTGGACATGATCCCTACTCAAGATGCATTATGGTGGATAGGATAAAACATGTGCGGGTGATCCAGTGCTGCCAAAAATGGATAGTATCTTGACAAGGGTGAATGGACTCCCTAATCCATATTACTGGAAAGTGCGACCTTGGTATGTCTTTTTATGTGAGGGAGAAGTCCTCTTAGATTTTGAGGAGGTTTACTCCGGAGAGGTATCTTCAAGGTGGTTGTTCGGACCCCTCTCTTTTCTTTGGGTCTGGTTTTTATTCTTGAGGAAAAAAATAGTTGAGAGGTATCTGATGTAATGGCTTAGACCCTCCTGGTCCATTAATTTGTCAATTTCTAGTGTTTGGGCGCCCTGGACCCATCAGTGAGTCGTGAGGGTGGCAATGTCGATGGCAGGGTGTCACTGATCTATCTCACTGATAGGGGAGTCACTGATCGGTCTAACCAATATGTGAGTCATTGATCGGTGTATCACTGATTGGTATCACCGATCAGTGTTTCCCAAATCGGTGCCACGAGGTTGTTGGGGGTTTCTTTCCCCAGTATCTCGTAATGGATCCTTTAAGGTTTAATTCCTCTTTAAAGTGGTTTGAGGCTTTTTTTAAAGACCAAAAATGATGTTCTAGATCTCCAGGAGTGGGGTGATCCACAAAATTTGTGCTGTTGTTACGCGTTTTACTCTGTTTAAAAGAAATATTTTTACTCATAGCCATTACGTCCACCTCTCTGATGAGAATTATTAAATAAAAATTAATTTGATCATGTGGAACCGTCCAAACTTATGGTGAAACCATGACCCGCTTTTAAAACCATTCAATATTTTAATCCTATAACTCCAGGATCTCGCCTTTTATCTCATGGGGATTCTTTCTTCTTCTTGGATATTCTCTTTTCCTTTCCTTTTTGCATTTGGATACCCCTTTCCTAAGGCTAGTGGTGCACCTATGTTGGAGCCTTCCTGCTCACTTTTGGAGTCCTCAGAGTTCCTCCAATGCAAGCCACACATCTCCAATTCTTGGAACATGGAGAAAAACAAAAATCGTTGATCATCCGGGTAGGTTTTTTCCTTCATCTCTTCTTACTGTGTATCATGTGGGGTGGGTATGTTAATGTTTCCTTGGGGTGTGGATTAAACCCAACCTTAATGAAGATAATAAATGGTTTCTATAGAATTATGGGGGTGTTTGATGATGCTACTATGCTCTTTTACCTTTTCATATATATTGTGAATTTCATGGGCTTATTTCCACAAACAATTGTGGTCGTTTGTGGTCCTTTCTTGCACACTAATGAACCTTTGTTTTCTAGATAATTTTGTGATTTTATGTATGTAACATGAAAACTAGATAATCATGTAAACTCAGTTGTTTAAATGGATTCCCAAGGAATAAGAATCCTTGTGTGGTCACCCCAATTTACAAAATGATATGAAAAAACTAAATTAATGGTGTTTTTAAATCTGAAAACTCACTTGATCTATTCTGGTGATTTGTGTGGTTGTTTTACGTGATGTTTATGGGGTGACATGGATGGTGATGGGTTCTCCTATTGTTCATTTTTTGGTTTATGGATCTGATGCTATGTGGGGATATATGTTGGAGATTTTTTTGGTTCCAGTACTTTGAGGGATCTCACATATCCCTTTTTTTGTTGCGACTTTACAAGAGAATTGGGTGTGAATGATAAATTTGATGCTTGGATGTTTTTTCTTCCTTGTATTTTAAATATGCATGTTAGTTTCCTGGTCGATAAGAATTATTTAAATGGAACAACTTAAATGTGATAAGAAGAATGGGTTCAATGGGAAATTGTTTTTAGGGAATGAGTTCTGACTTGGTTGTGGCTATTTTTTCATTTTATGAATTAATAGTAACAAGGGTGTTTGTGTATGGGCTAGTTTTGGAGCCCCTAGGTTTTGATGAGTTCTTGTTTATCTATATGTCTAATTTAGTTCCTGTGTTTCTTATTCGCACCCCACCCAAGTTTAGAACATTTCCACGAACACCCCCATTTCATGGTGGGGGGGGGGGGTGTTTTTCAACCCTCATACAAGTGGCACGTTATTAGCTCTTTTATGCTCCTTTTATCGAATATCCCAAGACTGTTTAGGCAGGATATGATGGGCTGAGGTCCATTATGCCCAAGATTATTCGAGCAGGGTATGTTGTGGTGGTTGTCCTAGGTGTGTGCAGGTAGTTTGTTTCCCAAGTGTCTTCGGGATGAGGCCCAGGTGTCTTCGGACAGGGCAGCAGTTGTTCCGGCCTATGTGTCTTCGGGCATGGTGGTATTTCATCTGTCCCAGGTGTCTGCGTGCATGGTTACGTATGGTTGTGGTGGCCCAGGTTTTTGTAGGCGTAGCTACAGTTGTGGTGGCACAAAAGGTTGTTTTTGGGGTGGTAGTGGGACTGTGGTGAGAATGGATGGGGAGGTCTAACATGTAGGATGTCTTCAATAACCAGTGGGATAGTAGCGCAGGGTACCCAAACAATGATGTGTTATTAATATTATATTACTTGACTTGTGTTATTTGGTGAGTGTGCCATCATGAGGTTTGGATGGATTGTTCCCTTGCTAGGTTCTTTGGTTATCTCTTTTTCTCACGGGGCAATATAATGCCTCCCCACTTGTGAACGAAAGATTTTGGTTTACCCTAAAGAGTATACTTGTATTATGACCCTAAGTATATAAAAACTGCTTTCATGTTTCCATCAAGACTTCAAGGACTATTTAAGACCCTATTAGATCGGACTCCAGGACCATTGAAGTTGCTATTTTTCCTTTATTTTGGTACTTCTCTTTTGAGTTTTCTTGTACCTTGTAGCAATTTATTTAGAACATGCATATGGGAATGGATTTTTTGTTTTACATTACTTCTACATTCAATTTTGGTGTTGTTTGGGTATTTACCATCGTATCTCTTGATCATACTAAATAAAAAGGGTAATTCCTTCCATATTACATGCGCTTTTATACCCTTGGTTCTAGATGCCACCCTGGGGCCTATTGAAGGCGGGAATCTGGGGTCATAATCTCTCCATCAAATTGAGGAAGGGTCTGGCAGTTTTTAGTCCCTTCCCTCATCTCGGTGAAGGTAGGTCATGACAATTTTACTTTGTGGTATAGTGTTTTAACTTCATTAAAGTCTGGGATTCTTGACTCTAGAGAATCATTTCACTCATATTATGAATGAGGATGAATGAGTATATTTCTATCAAGATACATTTAAATGATTATTTTGGGGATGTTAAAGTGATTGAAGTTTATGTAAAAGGATTTGGGAATGATTATATTAATATAATGTGTTTTTTGAAGTTTTAGGGTATTTGTTACATTCCAAGACAATGGAAGAATCTAATTTTGGTAGTTTAGTGGGATGGTGTAGGGTTTAGTAAAATCTTTATATATGGTGGTTAAAATGTCACACAAGGTTTCATGGTAGTGGATATGTGTGTTTTAGGAAAAAAATATATCTAACCCGGAATTCATAAGGATTAATGGTATTTCGAATGACAACATCTAAAACTATAAAATATTTCATATCCATTTGCAACAAAATAGGGAGAAAGGGACGATGGTCTTGGATACAAGATATATACTAAAAGAAGATCATGTAAATTTTTAAATAGATTATTAGTGTATCCTATAAATTTTTCTGGAAGGTTTACTTTATATATTTGGAAGATACACCAATGAAATTAATGTTTTAGTCTATTCATATAGATGTATGGGTGCCAATTCCAATGCATTATCCCAATGGCGCATTGTACTATATAACATTAATCAATGATTACACATTAATAGTGTGTGCTTATTTATTAAAAAAAATATTTTAGATGTTTGTAAATTCCATCAAGTTAATATCCATGGTGGAAAATGAGTCTGGAGAGAAATGTAACTATTTGTATTCAAAAAATAGATGTTAAAATAGAATTAAATAGTTTAAAATGTATTGTGAAATAAAAGGAATCCTAATTAAGAATATTTTTCCCAATTCACTAGAAAAGAATGTTGGGTTAGAGTAAATGAATTGTAATTTTAATGTGATATCAACAATTATGAGGTTATATTTGAGATTCATAAATGAATTTTGGGTGGAAGTTAGGAAATATGAGGCAAACTTTGTGAAATAGAGTCATATCTTTGATAGGGAAAGAACTTCCAAAAGAACTATAGACCATAGGACCATTTCATATATCTCAACTGAATTTTTTCTGGAGTATTATATATCCTCATGTTAATTCCAAATAGAGAGATAAGTTTTATTTAAATACTCAAATATGATTCTATTTTTGGAATAACAATGAAAACTTTCTATTTTAGCTATAAGATGGAAGAAAAGAGATATATTCAATGTCAAGAATTTTCAATCTAATGAGTATATAGTATGGAAGGATTATAATTCATAATATAATGTAGTTGGGAGAAAAAAAACACTTCATTTTTAGTCCTATCTAAATAGAAGACTGGGGGTTTTGGATTGTTTTGGGAGCACAAAATTTTAGAATATTTAGAAACGTTCTATAATAAAATACAATGATCATGTTCTAGAAGTAATATGTCATAATTTATAGTAATGATACTATATTGTGTATTCTATGATATTTTTTTAGAAATATAGGGTTTTAAAGGATCACAACATTAAGGGTTAAGGCAGAATACCTGGGTTAGATGACCATTGTAGAGGTATGTTTAAGAAATTCACTACTCTAGTCTTATAAATTATAGATAACATGGAATCCCAGAAGAAATATTAGTTCTGAGTGAAATGAAATAGTGGGAGTTAGAAATATAGTAATAGATGAATTACTTTCATTTTAATATAGTTTACGAGCTAGTGGAATTACCATAAGAGAAAAAGGATCAAGATAATAAGTTGGTCTACCAGTTGAATGAAGAAGTGGGTTATAGGAAAAGGAATAGGGTGAGGATAGTTCTAAAGGTTTTTCAAAAAATTAAAGGAGTATATTTTATAAAATATTATCCCTTATTATAAATCATTCCATAATATTGATGGTTATTATTCTAGGTAAATTGTAAAGACAATATCTATAATTGTTGGATTTAAAAAAAATATTTCTTCAGAGTGACTTAGAGGAAGAAATATTTAAAAACAAAATAGGAAGGTTTCATAGAAAATGGAATTTAAGGTCTAGTGTAAAGGATAAAATAGAGTTATTATAGGTTGAAGTAAGATCATAAATAGTGTAAATGGATATTTAATGCCTTTATTGAAGAAAATGAGTTCATTTGATGTACTTTGGATCATTTCTACTGACTTAATGGTTTAATGATGTTATTTTTATCATAATTATTCTCTTTATGGGTGATATTCTCTTAGTCAAACAAGTGGTAGACATTATGTAAATATAAACATTGATGTTTCTATGATGTTTAAAATGAATGTTCTCAAGGCTGAAAAGTGAATCCTAGGGATATAGATTGTAAGGGACCAAAAAACTAGAAAATTGGTTTTTTTTCATAGTCATAATACATGCCAAATGTGTTAAAAATGTTTGGAATGTTTAGATCTAATATTTTAACTACCCATTTTTTTCCAAAAATATAAAATCATACAAAACAAATAAAGAACCATAAACAAATAAAGGGTCTATGTAAATCAAAGATGTTAATATGTATTAGTGGTAAGAATCATGACATATTCCATATTTTTTATATGGTTAAACATGTGAATGTAGTTGGAGTAGTCAGTTGGTTTATGATAAATCCATGGATGAGACAATGTGAAGTTATTAATTGGATCTTACAATATCTAAAAGGTATGAATATACTATCCTTATGTTTTAGAATTTTTAATTTATTATTGAGATATGCTAAAACAGACATTGAAGAAATTACAAATTCACTTGTGATAACCACTATCTTTATGATTACCTTCATAGGAAAATACATCATTTATATGTTTCTATATCAATATGTAGTATCACTATCAATAACAAAATCATAGTAAATTACAACAACCTGGGTACTTACAAAATAATTTGTTTTCATTCTAGAATTAAACAATTAAATTCATAATAAATATATAATGAAATAAGAGGTATTTATAAAAATTAAGAAATATATACTAATAGAATAGTAAAATCGTATATGAGAGTATAAATAAAATAAATGTACATTGTATGTGAAAATATGATATATTTATATCAAGAATTCTGTAAATAAATGGTTCAAAAATGATAAATTAAGTGTTGGTATTTTTGTGACTCATAAATTAAAATATAAAATATTATAATTAATATAATGATTAAAAAGAAAACATATTTTCATAAAATAGAATCATGAACTAATATTTTTGTGTCTTGTGATTAAAAGAAAATTTTATGAGGCCTTAATTAATTTTTCAATGTTTTATAAAATTAGATACAATTTTAAAAATGGTATTTTTCAAATAAATAATGATTTTAATTAAAAATTATATTTATCATGTTTATAAAATTATTTTCATAAAATGAAGTTCATTTTCAAATTCTATATGTTTAAAAATGGTTTGGGTGAATTTTTTGTATTTTTCTGAAAAAGTTGATTTTTTGTTGAATAGTGAAATATGATAATTTATGATATAAGCTAAATACCTGAGTTATTGAGTCATAGATGATGTATGGGTTATTTAATCCCATAATATCAAACTACCCTTAATTATTTTAATATATGTTGATATAATTATCAAACTATTCATAGTCTTAATCAAAAATAATAAAATAATGAATAAAATAATGGGACAACACCCCTCTCCACCACTATAAATACCACCCCTAACCACCTCTTCTCTTCACACCTCAAAGACTTTTAGATTGTTCAATTTCTACCCAATTACCTTACCAAGAATCTTCCCCATTTCCAATACCTTCTTGTACCACCAAAATGATAAAACCAAGTCCTTAAGTATATTTTCAAGAAGAAAAATTCAAGGGGAAAATCCTCTTTCATTTTCCTTAATTTTCATTTCAATTTCTTCTCTTTTCTTATTATCTACTAAAAACACTTCATCCAAATGAAATGAAAAATATAGTATCTCAAATATACTATAATGTTATTTTTTTTAATTTAATATCCATTGTCAAACCTCTACTCTTCTCCACTAGTTAAAAAAATTAAAATATTGTCGGTGATGTATCCATTTTCCATCATTAGGGATGATGAGATTTCATTTTTTACCACCTTCAAAGATGGTCATTAAATCATTATTATGGTTAATTAATATTTTATTATTCAGATTATAAGTTATATAATGTTTTTTTAACAAATATATAATCACGATATTAAATAAAATGATATAAGTTTGTGATGATCGTAAAAACTACCAAATAAAATTAAATCATTTTCATTAATGTTTTATCTAATATATCAAACTCATATCAGAAAAAAAATTTATATGGTTTCATTTAAAATTATGTAAACTTATTAACACAATTTCATTACAGTTTTTGTGTTTTTATTCCATTCTACAAGAAAATCCATAATGAACAGATTGTGGAAACCATGAAATAAACGCACCCAAAATAGTGTAAATAACAAAATATTGTCAATAAATGGATGTACAGTTGTTATAAAAATATCATATAAGTTATTATATTCATGAATATAGTTCTTTAACATATTAATAAAACACTTTAAACCATTATACATTATTTTTTAACTTCATTAAAGTAAGATGAACCCGAGGTAAGTTACTTTTCATTAAATAATCTCTTTTAAATTTCTATTTTTAAAAAATTCAAAAGGAATGTTTTTATGATTAAAGTATTATTATTCTATGATTATGTTATAGATTTTAGAAAATTTTTATGACTAAGTGTGGGACCTAAATATCAATCCAATGCATCAGGTATGTTTATGTTGGAGGTCGATTGTATGGTTACTCCACATGTAACTACGATGGTTACACCATAAGGTAGTCGTGAGGGTTACATCATAAGGTAGCCATGAGGGTTACATTTTAAGGTATCGATGAGGGTTATTAATCATATGGTAGATACAAGGGTTATAATATTAAGTAATTAATTCCCCATGTTACCATTATTGGTTTTTTATGTTTTATATTTTTTATGGAAGTTTCTTCTTTTAAAAAGTATATGATACTTTATAAGAGAGAAGTACTTATTTGTGAAAATGATTTCATATATTTACAAGTATTCATGTAATTAGGGTTTATATCCTTATTTTTATGTCCCTAAATAATATTTTTTTCTCATCCCATGTTTTAATTTTTTTTCACAGGGTTTAAGGATGTGTAAGAGAAAAGAAGAAGACAAGATGAATGTTTTGAAGATTTTTCATGAAAATATTTCATGTTTTCTTAAAAACATTAGTATTACAGAATAAATGGATATATTATTTACTATTTATTTAATCTATAAAACTATAAATTTAAAATATCATTGGTAATGTAAGGAAGTAAATTATTAAATAATTTTATAGATTATGTAATTTTTTAAGGATGGGTCTTTATAATTGGTATCAGAGAACAGTTTAGATAACTTTAGGGGTTAGGATGATGTTAAAAAAAATACCATAAATTATTTTTACCTTATGATTAATTTGAAATTATATATCATTTAATTGTTACCATGTTTCTTCATCTAAGATATGATTTTTTAGAATGGTTTTCCATAGAAAAAATAAGGAAGCTGATGTATGAAGGCACATAGAGAATGATATATTTCTGAATCCATAACCTAGAATTGTGTTAATTTTACTTGAGTTGTTTGTGATAGTAATAGATCAGTTCAAATAGGAAATAAATAGTGGTGGAATCCATGAAAGATAACAATATAATCTACCACAAAGGAACGTGATGATAATGGAACATTTTATGTGGAAATACCCTTATGATTTCATTGGATCTTCTGAATCAGTGTTGGCTAATGGGTGGATTAAATCCCTTGAAAAGATATTCGATGCCATGGGGTGTTCAAATAATCAAATGGTTAGTCTTTATATTTATAATTTTTAAGGTTAGGTTAACCAATATTGGTCAACGGACAATAATATCAGAGATATTGTGTAGATTGATGTATAGTAATGAGTTGAATTTAGGAATCTATTCATAAGGTGATTCAAATTTGGATGGAAAAGAAATTCCTAGAACTGAAAAAAGGATGAAGATTCAATTGACGTGTGTGAAGAAAACATTAATATATTGGAAATGTATTCTCTAAATATTCATCGATATCTTGATAGTAAAATCAATCATTTTTACTCATGATTGAATCTAATATATCCAAGGGAATTAGCTTCCCAGGAATTCAAAAGTTATGAGAAACGTGTTCAATGTGATGAGAGGGTAGAAATAGATTTTTATAATGATCATGTGTACTTTCAAAACAATCATAATAAAAGGTCCATATAGAAATAAATGTGTAAGAATCAATAAAATAAATATGAAGGTAAGAAATTAATGTTTCCAGTTTGTGAGAAGTATGGAAAAAAGAAACCTATGGAATTCCTTAACAAATATAGGAAGTGGTTTCAATGTGGTAAGTTTGGACATATGTATTGATATTGAAATGAAAAAGAACATGGTAAGGGTATGTTTAATTCTGATAAGAATAATGTAATGTACTTTAATTATGGTGAGATGGGTAGTTATGCAAATACATACCTAAAGAAAGATACGAATAATGGAAATCAGCCAGATTATAAGAAGAAAGGTGTAGTGAAATCCTTCGCAACTACTTTAGTAGATTTTGGGTCATCCAATGAAGTTGTACTAGGTACATTATTTTTTACTCATATTTTTCTAATGTTTTTTTTGATATGGTGTTTACACATTCCTCTATTTTTGAAAAAAATTCTGCAAAATTGGAAATTTCACCTCAAGAAATGATATCAGAACTTATGGTAAAAACACTCAAGGGAAATATTTTGGAAAAAGGAAATATAAGAATCTTCCTTCTATTGTCTATGGAAATACAATACTAACAAATGAAATTGTTTTTAATTAGTAGAGATTGATGTTATTATTGATATATAATAGCTTTATTTTATCATGCTATGTTTGATTATAGAGATAAAGAATTTTTTTTTCAGAAAGAGTTTTAGTGTTTATAAAATAATGAACCCATACCAATTATAACACATCTAGAAGCTGACAAATTTCTAAAATATGCAAATGAATGTTATCTTCAACATACTATTGAAAATAAGGGAACTATTTGGATAACTAATGTGTCATTGTCAAATGAATACCTGAATGTTTTTCCTGATAAGTTTTCTAGTTTTATACCTGATCGAGAAGTTGAATTAACTTTTTACTTAGTTCCTGACGCTAATCCAATCTCAAAAAACACCTAATTGAAAGGCTCAAGTTGAACTTTTTGAATTGAAAAATCAGTTGCATGAGTTGAATGATAAAGGATTC
Source organism: Viscum album (assembly GCA_963277665.1). Classification (NCBI taxonomy): domain Eukaryota; kingdom Viridiplantae; phylum Streptophyta; class Magnoliopsida; order Santalales; family Viscaceae; genus Viscum; species Viscum album. The sequence goes on from OY728120.1 coordinate 831,750,572, forward strand.
ATTCATCCTAGAACATAAATATGGGGTTCTCCTTTTTTCATAAAGATAAATATGGTTCCATAAGACTTTTCATTGATTATATATCTTTGAATAACATTTATATTATGAATAAATATCCAGAACCTCATATTTATGACTTTTTTGATTAGATCCAGGGAGCTTAATATTTTTACAAGATTGAATTGATATTCAGGTACCATCAATTGACGTTTAAGGAGGATTAAATTCTGAAAATAGTGTTCTAAACTAGATATGTGCTGTATGAATTTGTTTTAGTTCCCTTTGGCTAGGAAAATTCCCTATATATTTATGGATCTTATGAATAAAATTTTCCATGAATATTTGGATAAGTTTTATTTTTTTTATGATATTTTGGTTTATTCAAATAATTATGAGGATAATTATAGAAATATAATGATTATTCTAAAAAATACATTAAGAAAATAATTTATATGTGAAATTTTGAAAATGTGATTTTTGTTTGAAATATGTAACGTTTCGGTTCCAAAAGCCACCCAGAGGAGCCACGTACCCGGTTGGTCACATGGCCTCAAGCGAATTTCTATGAATGCCAGAGGCTGCCGAATAGTATTGAGGGCCTTGGGTGTGATAGTGGGGAAAATATGCCCTCATTGGAAGATTACAGAGTTGAAGTAAATAAATACATACAAGAGCGGAATTAGAAATAATGACATACAATAGTAACAACAGAAAACTGAATGTATAAACTGGAGAACATATATAACATTATGAATGATACATATGTCTAGGAAAACTACCAAACAAGTCACAATGCTAAAATACAACAGTGCTAAACCAATGTGAAAAAAGCAGATAAACTCCTCAGCATTGCAAGCCATAGCTTGGCCCCATGCTCTCTAGCTCCATAGCATATCAAGTACCTGAAGTAGAAGGGAACTTACCCTTATCTATACCTGCAACAATATAACCTGTTTGGGCCCAAAATCATGGCCCGAATAGGATGTGAGACTAAATACCAATAGGAAACCAGCCGAAGATCTATTCCTAACAGTCAGTGAATAAATGGCAGGTAAAAGTGCAGAAAAAAAGGAAAGTGATCAGTAGTAAACAATCCACAGTTTCAATATCAAGAAAAAACGAAACAAATAGCCAAACCTCACACAAGTAACCCTCTAGGTAGTGCACTGACCATAACCCCTCTGGTTCAGTCATAAGAATATATAATGACTCTCTAAGGAAGCGCTCACAATAAATTCCCCTTATAGGAAAAGGTAAAGCAAGACTCTCTGAGGAAGCTGACACAGAAAATTCCACGTATTGTCTAAGGTAGTCAGGGACTCTCTAAGGAAGCTTACATGGTCAATTCCCCTTATAGCCAGAAGGTTTAGTACTCTCTGAGGAAGCTCACACGGTTAATTCCCCTTATAGCACATGTCATTCAATGAAAACAAAGACTCGATGAGGAAGCTCGCACAGTCAATCACCTTATAGTCTAAAGCAATGAAGGACCCTTTGAGGAAACTCACTCAGTCAATTCCCCTTATATCCCCTAGTGGTCCTAGGCTCTCTGAGGATGCTCAATTGGTAAATCCCCCTTATAGACTAAATTTCTCAAAGACTCTCTGAGGAAGCTCACTCGGTCAATCCCCTTATAGTCTACTACACTAGGTTATCACGACCCTATGTAGGTCAATAATCATAGTAGTGCGATATAGCCAAAGTAAACCAATAGAACTACTTGGATAACAGTCTAGAGAAAATCAAGCATGTCAGAATACAAAATCATTATCCTACAGCAACAGGCATGGAAAACAGGCAAGGTAGCCAAACATGCTAAATATGACCAAACGGTCGTAAACAGAACATGCAAGGGAAAAACATCCAAATCATAGAAATAAACTCAATTCATATCCAAATAACCTCTATGCAAGCACACAAGCATGGAATACAATCAGTAGGGCTAAAAGGGTAAACAAGCAATACCCCGTTCAAGGGTATCGATGGAATTTTCACATAATAATAAAAAACTTTGAACATAAAGTCACAAACCACCTACCTCAAAGGTTTTGACGAAAACCCCAACAAATGAAGAACGCACAAGAAATTCGGGTTGATTCTCCAAGAACCCGCCTTAGATCTCATCTCATAACAGGACCAAGAAAAAAACTAATCAAACTTTTCATCCATACACATAGATATACCCATAACGGGCGTAGATCTAAGAAATCGAGAGAAGAGGAGAAGTAGATCTAAGTAGATATAAGAAACCGAACAAGAAATAAGAAGAACGTCTACATACCTCAAGAATATGGCTTCTATTCACCCAGAGAAGCCTTCAGATTGATTTCGGAATGACGAGAGAACCTTATTTGACCTTAGCATAAGAAAAATCAAGAGTTATGGCCTCTTAAGAGGAAAAAATATCCACTTAGTGGCAAAAATGTGTGAGATACACTTTTTTAGGATCTCACTTAAGTCCCTGCATGGTTAGAAAAACCGTACACTAACCATGCATTAGCCACTACCTCAGTAGACCCTCCACGCACGGTTTGTCCTCATGGTTAGGCAAACCGATCTCTGCCGATGCGACTTCCCCTTTACATCAAAAATTCATTCAAAGTTCACCCAACTCTCTCATTTATCACCCTTTTCTTTTAAACCATGAAAATAATCAAACAAGGGCGATATACCTAAAAAGAATGTCCAGGTTGTTACAAACTTCTCCTCATAAAGAAATTCATCCCCAAATTTCCCTATAAATGTGGCATAGAAGAAGAAACCCTAAACAGCTCCGGCCACTACAAATGTACATCGGCCTCCCTCTCCCATGTCTCTTCCTGTACTTGCTCATGCTGCCATAGCACCCATATCGGAGGAATAAACTACCCATGGAGAACCATCGTACTATGATCAACAATACAGATAGGATGCTCCTCGAACGACGCATCCACTTCAAGCTCAACCTCTTCAGGGTGGAAGACATGAGATGGGATGAGAAGTAACGTCGAAGTTGAGAAATGTGGAAGACGTCGTGAAAATATCGGTACCTTTGAGGTAACTACAACTGATAGGCAACCGACCCAACTCTATCCAACTACTTCTTGAGCTCCTGAAACTCTGGTGTAGCCATCCTATAAGAAGTAATGGACACCGATGCCACTCCTGGAATGAGATAAATAGAAAATTCTACCTCACGCTCTGGAGGAAAACCTGAAAAGTCCTCTAGAAATACATCCCTAAAAAAATCCACCAATGGAGGAAAGTCTAACTATGAAGTCCCCTGGTCATCCAAATATAGACTAGCAATCTGGGCTGCAACTTCTCCCAACCCATGATGCTCGAGTCCAAATATGCTTGCTTGGACATCCCACACTCCCTTACGAGTAAACGGGATGCCCTCTAGTGATGTGAATCTCACCTTGCGGTGATAACAGTCGATGAATTCCTAGAAGGGAACTAACCAGTTCATTCCAAGAATGAAATCATATCCTGTCATCTCTAGGACATAGAAGTCCCATAGAAAGTGACACCCACCAACTTATAAAGGGCACTCCTTGCACTGACATACACTAGCCATTCTAGTCCCCAAAGGAGTGTCTAGTATGAAGATATCAGGAGAAGAAAATATGAAGATACCAAGGTTCTCCACGATAGAAACATATATAAAGCTATAGGAAGCCCCTGTATAAAAAATAGCTGAAGATAAAACTAAGGCAACTAGGATCATACCTCGAACTGTAGAAGGTTTGGGATCCTGAAACTGTTGGGTCTGCTCCACTACAATGTTCTAGCCTGATCCACGACCCTGTGACCCTACCTGACCACTCTGCATTGATCCACTTTGTGGTCACTAAAAGACTGGGGACTAAACACCATGTCCATGGCCTCCACCTCAGCCTGAACGGCCGGAAGAACTCTAGTTCCCTGACGGGTGAGAAACTGGTGATGCTACTCCTGAACGTGGAGTCATAGAAAAACCCATGTCACCAGCTGCTGGTGAGAAGAACTGAAAAAAGCACTGAAGATGACCCATCCTGCCGCATGGTCGGTAGTCCACCGGGTCTCTCAGGCAATGCGTCCTCGTATGCCCGATCCTTCCGCACTAGTAGCATACCACCAAGCTACCAAAATATGCAACCTGCCTACTCTTATCTCCTCGTGAAATCTTCATATGGAACATCCTACTATGAGTAGGAGGAATAATAACTCTGGATGCTGAAACACCCTGGCTCACAATTCCAAAATCCCTCAGATTACAATCTGTGGTCAGCGCCTGGTTGATGATAGAGGATATCTAAGTTAGCCTGAAGATGATCACCTGGGATCGGATGTCGTGACTCAGACCATCCTCAAACTTATGTGCATGGAACAACTCATCATCCCCTGGAATAGGTGTGAAATGCTGCAAATTGGTGAAGCGAGAGGAATAATCCATAACAGTAAGAGTACCCTACTCCAGACTCATGAAATCTCGGGCTCGTTCGGCCCTCAAGGTCTCCAGATAGAAGTAATCTTAGAAAATGCTTTGAAACTCTTACCAAGCCATATTCTGTTGGAAGCCCGCCTATGAGATCACATCCCACCACCTCTTTGCAGAATTTTAAATCATGTTGGTAGCGAGATTCACCCTCTTCTATGGAGGTATCTCCAGATGCTCGAAAATCTTCAGCGTGGCTTCTATCCATGAATCTGAAGACTAAGGTCCTCCATTCCCTAAGAATGTTGAATCATGCTGCTGCTGGAAGACCCGCATCAAATCAGACATTGACAGGGCATGATGTGGCAATCTCTGAAAGCTCTACATCATCCTCAGAAATCCCTCCCTGAACTATGCATATGCACCAATGTCAAGTACAATGGATGGTGCCAAAGCTGGCACAACTAGAGGATCTGTAGGTTGTCCCTGACCAGCCATGTCTGGTGTCTAATTGCCGTCTATCAATTGGCACACAACCGAAGGAAATATCGGTGGCATGAATCTGCAAGGTCAAGCACACACCTTAGATCAAGGTTATCAAGGACTGAAAATAAAAAGTGTAAGAAGGGAACATGAGAAAAAGGGCATTCATGTTTTACAAAACATTACTACACGGCGTGTGCATTTCCTACACGGCGTGTTCCCTTAAGTCATTTACATGGGCGTGTACTCCTACCTAAACTAGTCATTTAACACCCCAAACACATGGCGTGTTGTCTCGACACACGACGTGTACTTGAATCATCTTCCCCTAGCCGAGTCCTTCTACACGGTTAAGCCACACAGCTCTTCTAAGTCAAGAATACATGGCGTGTTCATGGTAGACACAGATTGTACTAGACAAGATTCATCAGGCTCATGTTGTTAGTGATATGGTGTGACACATGGCTCACACTACACGGATTGTTCCGGACGAAAACGACATGTACGTGAAGGGGTAACACCAACCTGTGTTGTTCTTGACACAGCCGGGTACCTGGTTCTGACTACACGAAATGTTCAATAATGATCCATTGTGTATAACTTAAGGTTTTAATTGTCCGTGTTGTTTGTTACACAGGAAGACATAGGGGAAACACTAAACAACGTGTTCTACTGGTACACAGTGTGTTCCCACTAGACTTTCCCTCATCCCGTGTCTCTGCGCACATGGCCTATGACATGGTTAGAGACTTCACGGAGTGTACATAAAGTACACGACATGTACTTAAGAAAAAATTGTTTTTTTCCTGAACAAAAGAACACATGGCATGTACTTAACACTACATGGCGTGTATTATGGGTTTTTGTGAATATTAATCCTCAAAAACTACTCCAAAACCCAGAAAACACTGAAATAATCAAGGAAAGTGCCAAATTCCAATCCTTGAGGGCCCATACTCTATGTGAATCAATGTTTGGAATCTTATACATGCTATAGCATGGTAACAAAGCAATGATCCACCAAATTATAGTCCATGAGGGCCTATAACACCTCAAGAAAAAAAAATTTCATCCACTCAAACAAAACCTTACACAACAATACCCTATCAAAACAACATGTATTCTTATCAAAGCATCTAAGACAACATCATGGATATTCTACACAACTCCTATCACAATAACATGCAATCGCTAACGCATCCTAGATAACACAGCAAGAATGCCTGGAATGTGATTTCTAGAAAGTTCCTATATGATGCATGAGATGGAATACCCTCAGCTCATCGGGTTGCGACAGAAGTAGAACACCCATAACATCAACAGTAATTACACAAAAATGTGAGTCACCCAATAGTGAAAATCAGATCAATCGTAAACTTGAAAAACTAGAAGAAATTGAAATAAACGAGGTAGATTGGATTTTCCCTATACACGAGTTAGCTACTCCAGGGTAAAAATTATTACCAAGTTCCCATTCCTTCCTATCCCTGGCTAGAGGCTCCAAATAGTAAATCAAGAGAAAAGAATCATCTGATTCCACTTTATAAAGTTTATATCCTGGAAGCCACCTAGAGGCGCCCCATACCCAGTTGGTCACATGGCCTCAAGCAAATTTCCTCTAATGCCAGAGGTTGCCAACTAGTAGAAGGGCCTTGGGTGTGATAGGTGGGAAACTATGCCCTCATTGGTTGAGTACACTGTAGAAGTAAATACATACATACAAGAGAAGATGCAGTAATAATGACATACAACAGTAACATCAGAAAACTGAAAGTATAAACTAGAGAACATATAAAAAATGATGCATCATACAAATGTCTAGGAAAATTTCCAAACAAGTCACAGAGCTGAAATACAATAGTGCTAAACCAAAGGGAAAAAGAAAGCATATAAACTCATCTTCATCACAATCCATAGCTTGGTCCCATGCTCTCCAGATTCATAGCATATCAAGTACCTGAAGTAGAAGGGCGATTACCCTTATCTATACCTGAAACAATATAATCAGTTTGGGCCCAAAAGCATGAACCAAACAGGGTGTGAGACTAAATACTAGTAGGAAACAAGTCGAAGATCTGGGCCTAATAGTCAGTTAATATATGGAAGGTAAAATTGCAGAAAATAGTAAAGAAGAAAGAGGTCAGTAGTAAACAATCTACAATTTCAATATCAAGAAACAGTGAAACAAATAGATAAACCTCACACAGGTAACCCTCTGGGAAGTGCACACAGCCTAACCCCTCTAGTTCTATCATAATAATATATAAATACTCTTTAATGAAGCACTCACAGTCAATTCCCCTTATAGTCAAAGGTAAAGGAAGACTCTCTGAGGAAGCTCCCACAGTTAATTTCCCACATAGTCTGAGGTACTCACGGACTCTCTAAGAAATCTTACATGGTCAATTCCCATTATATCCCCAATGTCTAAGACTCTCTGAAGAATCTCACACAGTCCATTAAACTTAATTCCCAAGTCGTTCAATTAAAACAAAGACTCTTTGAGGAAGCTCATGTGGTCTGTCCCCTTATAGTCTAAAGCAATCAATGACTCTCTAGGGAAGCTCACTCAGTCAATTCCCCTTATTGCCCCAACTGGTCCTAGTATCTTTGAGGATTCTCACTCAGTCAATCCCCCATATAGCCTAAAGTTCTCAAAGACTCTATGAGGAAGCTCACTCTTTCAATTCCCCTTATAGACTACTACACCAGTTTCTCACGGCCTTGTGTTGGTCAATGAGCATAGCAGTGCGATATGGCCAAAGTAAACTGAAAAAACTACATGGCTAACAGTCTACAGAAAATCAAGCATGTCAGAATACAAACTCTCCATCCTACAGCAATAGGAATGGATAATAGGCAAGGCAGCCAAACTGGATAAATAGGACCAAACAGTCGTAAATAAAACATGCAAGGGAAAAAAAATCCAAATCATAGCAATCAACCCTATTCATCTCTAAATAACCTCTATGAAATCACACAAGCATGGAAGGAAATCATCAGGGTTAAAATGGTAAACACACACTACCCCCTTCAAGGGTATTGGTGGAATTTTCACATAATACTCAAAGACTTTGAATGAAGAGGCACAAACCTCCTACCTCAAAGGTTTTGACGATAATCCCAACAGACGAAGAATGCACAAGAAAACCGGGTTGATTCTCCAATAACCCGCCTTAGATCTCTTCTCCTAACAAGAAGAAGACCAAAACTCATCAAACATGTCATCCACACACTTAGATCTACCCATAAAGGGTGTAGATCGAAGAAATCAAGAGAAGAGGAAAGTAGATCTATGTAGATCTAAGAAACTGAACAAGAATGAAGAAGAACATCTACATACCTCAAGTATTCAGCGTCGATTCACCTAGAGAATAAGTCAGATCAATTATCAAATGATGGGAGAACCTTATTTTACCTTAGGAGAATAAAAATTATGAGTTTTGGCCGCTTAGGAGGAAAAACAATCCCCTTAGATGCAAAAACGTGTGAGATACACTTTTGTAGGATCTCACTTAAGTGCCCACATGGTTTGATCGCACGGTTAAACAAACTGGGTGCTAACCATGCATTAGCCACTACCTCGGTAGACCCTCCATGCATGGTTTGGCCGTACAGTTAGACTAACAGTGTGCCACCCATGCGACTTCCCCTTTGCCTCAAAACTTCATTCAAAGTTTTACCTACTCTCCCATTCATCACCCTTAACTTTATAACCATGAAAAACATAAAACAAGATAATATACATGAAAATAAGGTCCGGGTTCTTACAAAATAGATTTATTTTCTTGGGAACATTGTAAATAATGATCGCATAAAAGTTGATCATTCCAAAAAAGTGGGTTATGAATAGACAAGACCTAAAAATGTTACTAAGATTCATATTTTTCTTGGATTAGAAGTTTATTAACTAATGTTTATTAAAAACCTCCCATAGTTCTCTAGCCTGCTAACTAAGTTAACATGAATATGGGTTAAATTTATTTGGATTGAAGATTATGATGTTTTTTTTCTTGAATTGAAAATAAGATTGTTGAATTCTCCATTTTGGCTCTGACTTCTATAAAAGGGGGGTTTTTATCTACAGTGATGTTTCATTTAAGGAACATAGTTACATTCTAAGGGATAATGTTCAAGTAATAGCATATTCACCAAGACAACCGAAACCTCATGAGTTACATTATCCTACACATGATTTGGAATTAGCAGTTGCAATTTTTTCTTTCAAAATATGGAGACATCAATTATATGGATCCAAATGAGAAATATATACGAAGCATAAAATTATCAATTATATATTCACTCAGAAGGAATTGAACACGAGGAAGAGAACATGGATTTAATTGATAATGTATTATGACTGATTGATCAATTATCATCCTAGAAAAGGAAACAAAGTGGTGGATTTTTTGAGTCAAAATCACCATGCATCATTAACCATGTTACATTTTGAACATAAACCCTTGGTTTATTATTTGATGAATTTTGTCTTGAAATTTTTTGGTGTAAGAAATTAATTTATTTTGTTTCAGGTTAAAAATTCATTCATCTCTCTCAGACATAATTAAGTAAGCGCATAAGGTAGACAATGAGTTATAGAAAAAGGTTGAATTTGTGATTAGGGGAAATTTTCCAAAATTTAATTTTTGATAAATATTATATTTTTATATTTTGGAAGAGACTATGAGTGCCTTGTGATTCAAAGTTGAAGAAGAAGTTGTTACGTGATGATCATAGTTCTACATTTTTTGTCCATCCTAACAACACTAAGATGTACAAAGACCCTTGGGAGTATTACTGGTGGGATGGAATGAAAAGAGACATTGATGATGGAAAAATGAAATGTTGGAATTTTCTGTATGTTAAATCAGAGTGAAAACTACCAAATGGGATGATTCAGAATTTTCCAGTTCCAGAGTGGAAATTAGAAAATATATTCATGAATTTCATGGTGGTACAACCAAAGACTTCTCAAGGTAAAAATTTGATTTGGGTTATTATTGATAGACTAAATAAATCTTTACATTTTCTTCCAAATTTGATAAACAATGTCTTTGCACTAGCTTTATAAACTATGCCTCAAATAGATAGTTAGTTTACATGGAGTACCTCTATCCATTATATCTGACCGTGATCCTAGGTTTACATATAACTTTTAGAAATCCTTCAAAATTCATTTAGAACTAAATTAAAATTTATTATAGACTTTCATAACCAATTTGATTGACAAATTGAGAGAGCAATTAAAACATGGAATACATGTTACCTTGTTTTCAATAGATTACTAGGGAGGTTGGTATCATTATCTTTCATTAGTTAAGCTTTCTTATAATAACATTTTCATTACAGTATAAATATGGAACCTTCTGAGGCATTTTATGGAAATCAGTGTCGAAGTCCAGATTGGGATGATGTTAGGGAATGGAATTTTATGGGAATAGAATTACCAGAATAAGTGTTTAATAAATTAAAGATTATCTAGTAACACATGAGGATAGCTTAAAGCAAGTAGAAAATTTATGTAGTTAATAGAAGGAAAGACTTTTATTTTGAGGTTGGTGGTCATGTTTTCACAAAAACCACTCCTTGAAAAAGTTTTTTTCATTTTGGTAATAAAGGAAATCTATGATCATGGTATATTATACCTTATGAAATTTTGGATAAAGTTTGTCCATTTTCATACTGAGTACATTTTCCTCAAATTTCATCCCATGTTCACAAAGTTTTTCATGATTCAATGTTAAGTAAGTATGTGATGGATTCATCTCATGTTATTGAGCCTAGAAGTAGTTCGGCAGAAAGAGGAACATTCTTATGAATATTAACCAATTCATATTATTTATCATAGAGAGAAATTATTGATGAATAAGGTAATTCACCAGGTTAAGGTATTTTAGAAAAACCACATTATTGAAGAAGCTACAAGGGAATCTAAAAATTCAATCAGGGTAAGGTATCCTCACTTGTTTAATATGTAAACAAAAATTATAAGGATGAAATTTCAATAATGGGGGAGAATTTAACAACCCAGGTACTTAAAAAAATAATTAGTTTTCATTCTATAACTATACAGTTAAATTCATTATAAATGTATAATGAAATAAGTGGTATTTATAAAAATTAAGGAATATGTACTAATATAATAGTAACGTCATCTATAATAGTATAAATAACATTTACGAATCTTATAAGTGAAAATAATATATGTTTATATCATGGATTATGTAAATAAATGTTTCGAAAATGATAAATTAATTGTTGGTGTTTTTGTCACTCATAAATTTTTATTTACAATTTTAAAATTAATATAATGATTTGAAGGAAAATTTATTTCCCTAAAATATATTCCTAAATTAATAATTTGTTTCCTTATGACTATAAGATAATTTTATTAGACCTATATTAATTTTTTAGTGTCATAAAATCAATTATAATTCAGAAATTGGTATTTTTTTAATAAACGATTATTTTAATTAAAAATTAAATTTATCATGATTATAAAATTATTTTCATAAAATGGAGTTCATTTTTGAATTCTACACATCGAAAAATGGTTAGGGAGAATTTTAGATATTTATACGAAAAACATTACTTTTTTTGAATAGTTAAATACGATAATTTACAATATAAGCTAAATACATGAATTGTTGAATCAAAGATTTTGTATAGGTGATTTAATACCATAATATTAAACCAAAATTTATTATTTTGATATATTAATTGATATTTCTTAAACCATTAATAGTCTTTTCCGAAATAATAAACTAATGAACAATATAATGAGAAAACACCCTTCTCCTTCACTATAAATACCACCCCCACCGCCTCTTCTCCTCACACCTCAAATCCTTATATATTATTTAATTTCCACTCAATTCCCTTAATAATCATCTTAATTATTTACAATACCTACTATTCTCACCAAGATTTCAAAACCACGTTCTTTAAGAAGATTTTCAAGGAAAATAATTCAAGAGGTAAAATCTTCTTTCATTTTATTTTATTTTCTTTTTAATTTCTTAATTTTTCTTATTATATCCTGAAAAATACTCATCAAAGTGACATGATAACTCCATTATCTCAAATATAATGTAATTTTTATTTTTTTAATGGAATATCCATCATCAAAACTATCTGTTTCTCTTCTTATTCTAAAAAAGGAAAACATTTTCCATGACATGTCAATTTACCGTCATTGTGGATGATGTGTTTTCATTTTCTTTTACCGCCTTAATGTCTGGTCATAAATCCATTATTATGGTTAAATAATATATAATTATACACATAATAAGATATATAGTGTTATAGGACCAATATATACTCATTATATTCAATAAAATCATTTGAGTTTTTGATGGTCATAAAAATCACCAAAATAAAGTAAATCATTTTAGTTAATGTTTTATCTAATGAATCATCCTCATATAAAAAAAATTATATATGGTATAATTTAAAAATATTTAAACAAATTAACACAATTTAAATCAACTTATAGAGTATTTATCTCATTCAACAAGAAAATCGATAATGAACAGACCATGGAAACCATGAAATAAACACAAGAAAAACAATGAAAATAAGAAAATATTATAAATAAATAGGTGTAAATTTGTTATAAAATCATAATATAATGTATTATAGATATTAATATAGTTTTTAATATATTAATAAAACACTTTAAACCATTATACAAGAGTTTTGAACACATTTTATGTAATATTAACATGAGGTAAGGGACTTTTCTTTAAAAATCCTATTTTAAAATTTCATTTTTACAAAAATCTAAAGGAATGTTTTTATGATGAAATTATTCTTGTATTATGATTATGTTATAGTTCTTGTGAATTTTTTATGATGAAGTTTTTGACCTGTATCACCCTCTAATACATCATCTATGTTTATGTTGGAGGTCAATCGTATGGTTACTACAAGTGTAAGTGTGATGGTTAAACTATAAGTTAGTTGTGAGGGTTGCATCATAAGGTATTCATGAGGGTTAAATTATATGGTATCCATGAGGGTTAAAATTTAATATGGTATCCAAGATTGCTAAAATTTTATGCAATTAATTCTCCAAGTTACATTTTGGTTTTATATATGTTTTTTATGTTTTATGGAACTCACTTGCTTTTACAAATTATGTATATGATACTTTATGTTTGATAAATATGTATATGTGAAAATGATTTAATATGTTTATAATTATTTATGGAATAACATTTTATTTCATTAATTTTATTTCCCTTACGGATATTTTTTGTTGATTCAAAGTTTTAAAATGTTTTCACAAGTTTTAGGAATGGGTAAGAGAAAAGAAGAAGTCGAGATGAATGTTGTGAAAACATTTCATTAAAAGATTTATTATTTTATTAAAAACATTTTTATTATTGAAGAAATGGATATTTTTTTAGTACCCACATTGTATACTTTTGGGTTGATATGTAGGTATTATGTCCTAATTCTCTAAAATGATAAACTAAAATGATCTTTGGGAATGTAAGAAAGTGAATTCTAAAAGAATTTTCAAGATTGTGTAACGTATTAAGGTTGGTTAATTATATAAATTGTGATTATAAATGTATAGAATGAATCTATTGGGTTGAGTGTTTTATTAAAGATACTCATAAGGACATAGTTAAATGGTACGTTATCATGTGATAGTCATAACATGATCCCAATTAATAATAATTTAATGTTTCACTCATTTAAAACAACATTTAGTTGAAGTAGCAATTCATTTAGAAAATTGTGGAATATGGGGTGCTATAATTATAGAATATATAGGTAGTTAGTAATCCAACATACATTTATACCATGATCATTATTTTTGAATTTCTAGGATAGCATTTGGATTTAGCGGTACATTTTTTAATGTTGATATTGAGATCATTAAAGTAGTATCTTTCACGGAATAAGAATGAAAGAAATGTTGCATAAGGGAACCAAGGAATTTATGGTGAATCCTTGAAAACTATTATCAATTGGAATTTTTTCAGGTTGGAGTGATAAATTATTTTTTGGATTCAATTTCTAAAAAACAAGAAGGCATCATTATAGGATTTTTTTTTGGAACCAAAACCAATGACTTGGAACCAGTAATTACAGAAGTAGGGGTAGAACATTCCATAAATTGAATAGGAATTTGTGTTTTGAATATGAAAATTATTATCCATAGGAAACAATTGAGTCATTGGAATTCAAAAATATATTGTCTATATCCTTGATCATGTATTGGGTTTTTACACATATTGGGTGGTGGTGGTGGAACTGATTATATCAGTTGGATACTTTTTAAATCATCTATAAATGGATGCGTTGTGTCCCATTGTATAATATATTATAATACAAATTTCTTATCTTTAATTTCTCCTAATTACTGTTATATTTTTTTAGGGAATATATAACTCATTGAGACTTTCTATTATTCTATTAATCAATAAGAAATTTTCAATGTTTCCAATGAAGTAGTTTTTGTTTCAGACCATGTTAATCACTTATATTTTCCGTATTTTCATTAGTGATTATTATTATTTTTAAATTATTACACTTTTGGGTGATTAGAGAGTATTATTTTTTGTGTAGATGGGATACAAAGCTTCTCAGTTTGAATAAAACCACTTACACATGTGGTAGTATCCTTGTCTGATTTCACCTCGCTTATAAACACAACAGTTACCACATACCTCAATAATTCCACACTGTTTTCCATAGGATATAAACCAGTAGTGAAGGAATTTATTTCAAATTGCGATATTATACTATATTTGGCACAAGTATCTATAAATCATAGTGGAAGAGACATAATTAACATTAGTTAAAAATACACCAAACCAAAGTGGATATAATAGCTATATTCCATAAATAAATAAATAACACTCCCAATATATAACTAAAAAAGTAATAGTAATTTCACACAGTCATATAGATAAAAAAACAATATTTACAATAGGAATATCATATACTACATAGCCCAAAAATAATAAATATTCAAGATATGGTTGAAAAACCAATAATGTGTCCATGTATGGTCTTATATGCAAGATACAACTAAGATCCAAAACACAACCATTGATAGTAAGGAACTTTTATATATTGGGATCGTGAATAATAAATTATTCTTAGGTACTAAGGTTCCCATGAAGTGTGTGAGTACAAGTTATCATACCACCTCCAATAGTGTTATAAAACAATCCATCCTTATTTAAGTGTATGTATAGTGCGATAGAATTGTAAATAAAACTAAAGAGATAATGGAAATAAAAATAAATATGTATCAAGAACAACAACTATATAGACACCTGAGTTTAAAAAATACATGCTTCAGCCAATGTTGTGGTGTCTTTGAACATATCACATAATAATGAAATGATAATCACATCCAAAGTAATCATCAATTGTTGTACCACCATCATGGTATAATTAAAAATACATGGGAAATTTATCCTAATAAAATTTCCATAACTATAGGAATATTGTTCTTGAGAAATCATGTACATGTGGGAATCATGTCCCAATTATATCATCAAGAAAGGGTATAACATCTGTATCCACAATCATAATTATAAGAGACTAAAAATAAAAGCCACCCTCAATCCACATCCCATGAGAGGTAATCATGTCCCATAACAACCCTCCTCATATGAGAATCTCTTCCCCTTCCATGGAAGCATCACATCATGGGAAATATGTATAGTAACTAGTAATTTTCTTATATGAATACTAAATATTTTTAGATAGATATTTAATACATTTCAAAAATACACACCTAAGAATAATAAAGGTTTATTGTCTTTGGATACTAGATACATAATATTCTTATTTCATGAAAGATCTCCAATATCTCCCACAAATATCTTCCCACATGGTACTCTTCATAGACATGGCCTACTTAAACCTTTCATCATAACCTAGGGGAAGGAAACATAATAAATGGTGATCTCAAATTCTTAGTAAAGTTAGACATGGGAGATATCAATCGATGGCCATATGAACGAATATGATAAGAAGTAGGGTATGAGATCATGAATATAACCTAAAATTTCATGCCCAAACTATCATGTATCATAAACATGATCCATGGACTAAAACTTTATCATTTCAAAATACATAAATGATTAGAGTGATAAATCATTATAAGTAAATCATGAATCATAAGTTCATTTTATAAAGGTGTGGCGCTATCATATGTGTAGAATCCATTTCATATGTCACAGTTAACTACCAAGACCATAAAATTAGGTAGATCAAGAATCAAAACTTGTTTCTTATATCATGATGGATCAGCCACCATTACTTATTTCCTATAGTGGATCAAGAACATCAATTAATTTTCCATAGTGGATCAAGCACATCAGATTGTTTTCCATAGTGGATCAATCACATCAAAATGTTTCCCATAATTATCTCATGAGATATAAAACATTACCCAATGAATTAAAGGGATATATAATTTCCGAACCACCCATCACATAATGGAAACTATAAATATATGTTCCACAAGATCATAAACCATTCATCATATCGTCACATCATAACCCATGCAAAGAAAAATAGTTTCATATGCATTTCATAATGTCAACATAGAATAACACAGGGAAAATAATTGTTCTTAATAAAAATATAATGATCAAAATTATAAACCATCCATAAATATAATAAATATGATATAAATGGATAATATCACCAAAAAATGTAATTAACATAAAATTATGTTATCATAGATGAAAATTCCTTTAATGGAATCATTGGAATATTTCTTGAGGAAAATACCCTTTCCATTTTGAAATCGCTTATTTAAAATATAAAAATTTACAAAATATTATGGAAAATATGTTATTTGAAAATATCCATGGAAACTTTTAATGTAATCTCAAAATAATCTAGGGTTCAGGATGGTGGTAAATTCCTTTGATGTTTTATAAGTTAAACGAAAACATTACTTTCACACTTTTGTAAAAAGTTAAAAACCACCACATTCAATAAATGACAAGAGGATTCCTTTGGAATATTTTTATAGAATGAAATAATTGGGAAAAATGTTCTTGAAACAATCATGGGAGGATTTGAAACCATTTTTGGAAACATTTTTGAAAAAACATATATATGGATAAAATAGGATTTTTAACTGAAAAGTAAAACCTAGTCGTTTTTACGTAAAAATTTATTTTGATATCTTAAGTACTTAAGGTAGGGAAAATAAAATGAAAGCATGTATTCTATATAAATAAATGTTGTAGAAGAAAATTAAAAGGAATTATTAGATAAGGAACATATAATTTCCCCAACATAAATTTAAGCCTAAATAATCCCGGTTACTATAGGATTGAAACATAAATCCCTTACATCAAGTATTTTTTTTTCTTAATATGTTTTCATAAATTTTATATAATAAATATATATTTATTATTATTTTTTTATTTAGCCTTAATCATATATATCATATGATATTTTATTTATTTATAATATCTTATCACTCATTTATTAATAGTTTTTTTATTAAAGTCATTATTCCATGTGATAACTACTTCGATTATCACGCATGTTTCGGTTTGGAAGTTACGGTCCTTGTATATTGATCATTATTCCATAATGTCTAGGATTTTAATAATGATATAAATGTCATATAATTTAATTAACATTCATCCATAAAAAGTAGATATACAAAAATGAATTACACCGTTCGTGAAGATGGTACGTCATACGTAAGCATGAAAAATGTTTTCAATTTTTGACAAGTGGAGAAATTGAAAATAATAATTAAACATTATAGAATCATTATTATATCATATATATTCATTAAATTTATTCATATTACCATTCATGTAAATGATAAATTAATATTGAATCACATCGCTTCGTGGAGGTGGTAGTCCATACATACATAAGTGCAACGTTTTTGTTTTCCAATAGTTTGGAAGGGAAGATATTAAATATGATATTATAATTCTAGAAACAAAATTATTTTGTAAGTATCATGTATAGATTTTAAACCAATAATAATAACTATCCACGAAATATGGTGGTGGAAAATGAATTGTTTCCCTTAATAGAGGCGGTAGTCCACACGTACGCATGAGTGATAATTTTTCATCTCGTTTGATGGAATATAGGGTGAATATCTGTGCTTCCATAATCGTAATAAAATTGATTTATATTTAGAAGATTTAATTATTTATTTTATTATTAATAAAATATATCTAGATGAGGTATAAGAATAACTAAATGGAAAGAGGTCGTGTAAGGTGATTGCCCCTTCTTAATTTGGCCCCCTTTAGATCATTTCTTAACGACCCTTATAGTAGTCTTTTAAGGTGACTGTCAGCTCAAATTTGTGGATATAAAAGTTTAAGAGAAACTCTTCTAGAGTATTTTCGATATATATGGTTCAAATTAGTGTAAATAAAATATAGAAGGGGTTTCCTTTTATAAGAGAGGGATTTGGCACACTTGGAATTACAAAAAAGATTAAAATATAAATATGTTACCCTCAATCCAAATGATTCCATATGGCCTGATTTTTATATTAAAATAGGATTTTATCAAAATATCATCATCCAATGAAATTTATATAGGTTTTTGTCACATTAAACATTATCTTTTGTTTTAAATCCATCATTAACAAATTTTAATCTTAACCATTATGATAAATGTTTTAACATTAAAGGGTCATAATTTTACTTATATGGTAAAAATTAACTAATAAATTGGAAATGGAAAAATTTTATATTATATATTATCCTAAAAGTCCTATATTATTGTTTTTATAATTTATAAATAATTTAATAAAATATTTTTTACATAAAATATTATTAATTTCATTTTAAGAATTATTAACATAATTTGACTTTGGAAACAACATAACAGTAATGTAATTGGAATATAAAACATTAACAAACCTATAAAATGTTATAGTAATCTATAAAATTCTTGAAACACTATTATTCACCAAAATTTTATTAATTTTAATATTTTAAAAATAATTTATTTATTTATTTGTAATAAATATTATGTTGGCATTTCCTAAGCATTTAAGGTAATTATTAAATAACAAAAAATTTAAAAAAATTATGATTATAAAAAAAAAATTATTGAAAATTATTTTTTATAGATTAACATTCTCTATTTTAATCCTTATGTAAAAATATTAGTGATATTAGAGTCAAGGGAGCGACATTTTGTATTTATTCTTTTCTTAACTTAATATAAAGGTCATAACCGAAGATAAATATAATAAAGTGGCCATATATTATATAATATTTTGTAAATGAATGAAATTAATCCATAAAATAGGATAAAGGAATGTGTTGGATAAATTTTAATGCCTTATCCTTATGTTTTAACCCAATTTTACCTGTTTTACCTATACCGAGGTGACAAAAATTTATTATTCTTACTACTCATATTGACCAAAAATAAAAGATATAAATTTATAAAATTTGACCCTCATGATTATAAATTTGGAATAAAATTTTCAAGATCAAATTTCTATAATTGTTAGAGATTAATTTTAAAATAACTGTACATAATGTGATAAAAACCATTTTCTAGAAAAAAAATATTTTTCTAAATAAAACTAGATATTTATTATTTTCCAATTTCTAGAAAAAATATTATATTAATATTAAAAAAATTTATTGAAAAAAATATATAAATTTCTTTAAAATCATTCACCAATAGTATTTAATTTAATTTATTAAAATAAAAAACCATTGCGTGAAAAAAATATCTTTTTTAAAAAACATCTCTTTTACTTTCTTTTGATTTTTATTTTCATTTCTAATTAATTGATATCCAATGAATTCATTTAATATATTTTTAAACCATAAAATTTTCATACATTAGTTTTTTCATATTCATACCCACAAATCCAATGGCTCTTTGATAACTCTATACTTCATTTCGGTTTATTTGGACTTGGGGATTCATGTATCACAAGCTATCAATGAAATTAAATTTATTTAAAGATAAATATATCATAAAGTATTAGGGTGTTAAATTATACCCCTTTAAAATAAATTTCACCCTCAAAATTTTATCACTCTAATATAATTTGTTTATATGTCTCTATCTCATCACATCCTAGGGTTCCCAAGTAGCTTCCTCTAATTTATTATTTATAAAAAAACTTTGACTTGGTGAGTGGTACCCATTCATATAAATTTATATCTATAATGTGTAATCTACACTATTTATTCCTCATAAGATAAATATTTCTCTAGCAGTAATACCTTTCAGTTCAGTACTGGTGAAGAATCAAGTACACACTTCCCCAGGGGATATTTATAGAACACATTGTCAACTTGGTTTGATTCAATGGAAGACAAAAATAATAAGCTATTGTCCCAATACCATAAAGAATATAAAAAGTAATGATATATCTTGGGCTCATATTTCCCTTATTTCCAAACATCATAACCTTTTTCCTTGGAGAAATTCACAGGAATAACTATTCACTAACTTCCAACTCTATATCACATTGATGATTATTATCCTAAATTTTATATAAACTCTATGCTGCTATTATGTGATTATTAATGTATCTAGCTTTCTCTAAAATTTAATCTTCTACCTTATACCCCAACATCATTATTTCTCCATATTTATCCCAACATGTAGGAGTTGAAAACTTCATACAACAGATATATTCATAAAGATCCATCTGAATGCTTGAATGAATTATATTATTGTAAGAAAATTTTACAAGAGGAATGTGTAGATATCAACCACCTTTGAATTCAATAAAAAAGTATCTCAACATATATTCTAGGGTATAAATGGTTCTCTCTAACTGAACATATTTCTATGGATAATAAGTATTGTTGAAACTTAACTTTGTAAAAAATTCCTACCAATGACTTTGCCAAAATCTTGAGGTAAACCTCATATCTCGATCTGATATAGTAGAATGTGGTACTCCTTGAAATATCATCACTTCATTAATGTATAAACTGGAAATTTGATCTTGATAGAAATATTATTTGATGGAAATATATTGTGATGAATTTTAAAGGTGATCAACTTCAAACCAAATAGCATAATTACCTTTAGATTTTTTGGAGATTCTCACTACAAATACATGGTAATGTTTTCCCATTTCCAATCAAGTATGGGTGATGTTTGTTACAAACCCATTATAATTCAATATCTTGGACATAAATTTCTGATATACTTGGCATCAAGATACATACTCTTTAATAACCCTTTTCACATTGTCTAACCAGAAATATTCTTTAAGATCTACAAACATCATCATACTTCCTAGATGAATATAGAATGATAAATTTTGAGCTTGATCTAGTAGTTCCATCTTCAAATATGGTTTGTAAAAAACACATTTATAATTCTTGAACCTTATCATTCATTCATAATAAAGGTTGAAATCAGTAATATTTTTATCTAGATTCTGTAGTTATATATCTATCTTCTAGGCCTATTTAATCCTCACTTGGATAGATTGTTGACCATACAACTGATAAAGATAGGTTTCACCCCCTTTCCTCTATATTTCAAGTTAAATATTCTATAAATCCATAAGTATTAGATATCTTTAAATCCTTTTCATGTAAAAACTATCATGGTACTTCTGATTCAAAGCAGCATCCACCTTTTTAATCTTCTTAGGGTGTTAATGTATTGAGAGGTTATAATCTTTAATCAATTCCGACCATATTCCCTAGTATATATTCAACTATATTTGTATTAATATATACTTAAATATATTAAGATACATATATATGACACACGTTTCACTATAACGATATTTCCCCTATATTTTTATGGGAAAAAAATTAACCCCTCCATCTCTAAATCATTGTTTGGGTAATTTTTTTCACATGTATTTTCAATTTGTGTTAAGCATATTCTATCACTGTATTATTTTGCATGAGGACACATCACATGCCCTTATTTGATGTTTTTTAAATATATAAATGAACCTTCTCCACCATGTGGTAGTGTGATAATAGATGAATTGACCAACCTTATCTTTAGTTCCTTTGAAATTCTCTTCACATTCATCTATCCATAAGAACATAATCCCCTTATAAGTCAACTTAGTGAGTGGAAAATATAGTAAGGATAAATATCTCAAAAACATAAATAACATCCATCTAACCCATGAAAAATATGTTCCTAAATAACCTTCATAAGTTAAAGAAATTTCTCAATAACCTTTATCTTTCAAGGATGCACTGATATTACGTTATTTGAGATTACATGACCCAATAATGAAACTTTCTAAATCCAAATTCACCCTTGGTAAATTATACGTACAACTACTCCTTCCTCAGTTCCTTAGAATAATTCTCAAATGATATTCATAGTTTTCCTATCTCTTTGAATATATTATAATTTCATCTTTAAATAATACTAAAAAACTGATCAAGGTAATCTATAAATACCCTATTCATAAAATCCATGAAGATAGTTTGGGAATTAGTAAGAACAAATGGCATCATTATGAATTCATATCGTCTATAACATTTATGGAAATTT
Source organism: Viscum album (assembly GCA_963277665.1). Classification (NCBI taxonomy): domain Eukaryota; kingdom Viridiplantae; phylum Streptophyta; class Magnoliopsida; order Santalales; family Viscaceae; genus Viscum; species Viscum album. The sequence continues at coordinate 831,772,947 of OY728120.1, forward strand.
TTCTTTGGGATATCCTCCTTAACCCTCAATTGATGATATCTAGAATAAAGATTAATCTTAAAAAAAGTATTGAGATCATGCATTTGATAAAAAAAGTCATCAATATGGGTTAAAGGATACTTTTTCTTAATAGTGATATTATTAAGTTCCTAATAATCAATGAAAAATATACACTATATCATCTTTCTTCTTAAAAAAATAACAGTTTCTCCCCATGGTGATGCGCTAGAGTGTATGAATCCATTATCATGATTCCATTGGAGTTTCTTCTTCAACTCTTACAACTTAATTGGGGCCATTCTATATGTAATATTTGAAATAGGTATAGTACTAGGTAGTAATTCTATTTAAAAATAAACTTCAGGATTCAAAGGATGAAAATTAAAAACTTCTATAAAGACATACAAAATCCCATACAATAGGAATATCTTCAATGTTCAGTTTGTACCCAACTATATATGATTTATAGCCTTCATGAATAGGAATTAAGATCACTGAGATATAAGTAATTTCCATTGGATGCTCATAACCATCTTCAGAATAATTAAAATGTATTTTTCCATACCATCGCATCATGATCCATTAAAATAAAATGGATTTCAAAAACATTTCTTAATTTCATCAAAGTGTAATACATGGAAAATAAATGTGTTTTTTAAAGATATCATCATAAAAATAATAAACCGTCTATAGAAATAATAAGGGTGGTATCATTTCAACATATCCCGAGTAAAATATAATTAATATCAAAGGATTTTATCTTGGATGAAAATTACATTAAAAGAATCACTGGAGTATTTCATGAGGAAAATACCCTTTTCATTTTAATGAAATTTATTTAAAATACAAATATTTAAAAAACATTATAGAAAACATTTTCATTTAAAATAACCACAGAAAATTTAAAAATAATCTTTAAATCATTTAGTGATCATGATGGAGGGAAGTTTTGTTTATGTCATATAATTAAAAGAAAACACTCCTTTCATGATTTTGTAAAAATTCAAAAAGAACCTTATTTAAAAAATAATAGGAAGATTCCATGGAAACATTTTTATATAAATTAAATCTTGGTTAAAAATAACTTTATTAAATCATGGGAGAAATATAAGATCCCACATTTAGAAGGGTCTAAAATTCAGAAAGAATTTGAATTTTCATTACTAAATGGGTTGTATTTTTAATCAAGAATCGAAATGAGGTTATGAGAGTTGGAATGTATCCGAAAGGTATTTTGAGATGATGAATGATACTCAAGAGGTAACTTTAGTGTTCATATGTGATTTAGAGGATTTGGGTTATGTTTCATGATGTTTCAGTATGTTTTTTCAAGATCATGGTTTGGTATGAATGGTTTAGGATAAATCATGTAACACCTCAATTCTTAGGAGGTATTAAGTCCATTTTGAACTGAGAATGGTCGTGTTTCTTGGTTAATGAATTGTTAATGATAAATCATGAGAGGTTTAAGGGTAAAACATGTGAGGTTTCAGAGGTTCTGAGATAGGGTGCACGAACAGTGCACAGTTTCAGAAAAACACAGTTCCTAATTGAAAAAGTTCTCTAGTGGGGTGTGCATAGTTGGAGAACATTTTGATAACCATGGTACCCAACCATGTTGGTGGTTTGGCTTGGATAGTTCCAATAGAATGGTTTGGATAACTGTGCGGCCAAACTGTGTGAATTCCTAGAATTTAAGTACATGTGTTAAATTACCAAAATACCCCCTTGATATTTTTATCCCCTCCACCCACTTGCCCCCCATTTAGTTCACATGGACCAAAGTATTTCCAACCCACTTCCTCCTAGTTCCACCCTTTTATTTAGGGTTCATTAATGGTGTTTCTTTGGTGTTTAAGGTGATTTTATCTTTTACTACTTCTCATGCCACCTTTGCATGGTTCTTCCTAATTTTGGATTTGTTGATTTTGGGATTTGATTTCAATTAAACTAGAGAATGGTAAAATCTTCGAATGATTATGAGAATTTTGGTCATACTAGTAAGCAGAGATCCTAATATGGATTCTTTATGTTGTTGCATGGTGTTTCTTTAAGGTCTGTGTTCACAATGAATTTTCATAGGTTTTCCAGGTTAAATTAATTTATTTATGTTTTTAAATTGTATCTACACTTAGTTAATTTGTATAATAATGGGTTATGGAGTCTATGTGGACCTCATACAGTATTTTCATAGAGTTTTGAAAAGAGTTGACAGACCCAGGGAGTTTTACGACATTACACCACATTTGGGTTTAATTACTTGATTGAGTATATTTATTATAATTAATTAATTATGGTTGTTTGTTGTGATACTAGATCCTTGGTGGGGATGATTAAATTAGTTGGGTGTAAAGGGGTTTGTATAATGCTTGTATGGGACTTGGAAAGGTTGTTTTGCTTTGATGAAATATTAGAAAGATTCAAAATTGTGGAAGGTGGTCTAAGTGCTTTACCCATAGTCTTGATAACTTTTTTTGCATGTGTGTGTAGTTTTTCCTTAAAACCCTTGTGTATAGGGGTTACCCATAGTTTGAGTTGATGGAATTGGCACTTATTTTGTTTCCTTAGACCTTCTATAGATCTTGTTGGACCCATGGTGTTTTGGGATTAGAACTATGGCCACTCATGCGGTGTTCTATCCTTTAAAAAAGGGAATACTTTAGGTTTAGAGTTTTGTAAAAGGCCTCTAAGGACATTTTAAATGATTAAATTATTATCTTTTGAGTTTTATTTGGTTTTTCTATACAATGTGAGAAAACTATATTTTAAAATGGATTATGTTTTAAAATGGGGTGTTGACCTCAAGGTGATTTTCGAGGGGTTTTAAATAGATTTCAAATGTTTATTGAAATGAGGTGCGGTTTATTATAAGAAAAACGGTTCAGTGGAACATTTAAATGGATTTGGAGGAAAATGAAGATCTTGAAACTTGTTTGTTTTTTTTAAATTGAAAGACTACTATTTTAAAGGGTATTTTAAAATTTTTAGTGAAGATGTCTGGTTTTTGTATTTTTATGACATGAGAAAAGGGTTTGGGATTTATTGAATCATGTTTTGGTTTCTATATCCTGTTGGGACATTGTTAATGTTGAAAGGATAAAGGTTATTGAATATTGAAAAATGAATGGTGGTTCAAAATTCATGTTAATGTGTTGAAATGGTTAGGCATGTTGATCCTTGAATAATGGAATTGACTAATTATGTAATGGATTTGGATATTGGATATGAAATTTCTCATCTATGGTATAGGTGGAAGAATTATGGTCGATGAATCATAGCATTATATATTGTTTAGGATGTTGGACATGTAATTCCTCATCCATGATTTTGGGCAGGCCAGACTGATGCTCCTAGCACCCCGGTACACCATAGTTTTTGGAAGATTGACTGAAGCTCTTGAATCCAAGGGTATGGACATGGAATTCCATATTGGTGATTAAGATATTGGATATAGAATTCATCATCCATGTTATAGGTGCTAGACTGATGATCTAGGAACCACTAGTTTTATTTTTTATTGGGTTGGTTGGAAATGGAATTCTGAATCTTCTATTTGAGTACATGGACTGATGCACCAAGGTATACTAGATTGAAGTAATTGAGATATGAATGATCCTTATGACTTGAAGAGTGTGACCCATATGGTATATGACTTGGACTTTAGACATGGATAGAGTAGGCTTGGTTGATTGGGTGTCCCTATAGAACCCAAATGACTAAAAGGATAATGATAAATGTTTAATATTGAATCCTTTTTATTTTATAGTCTTATTTATTTAGTGAACCTATAGATATCTACATACACTATTCTACTGACAAGTATTTTTCTTTATACAACATTGGTGGTGGCCTAATGAGTGGTAATCACACCCTAATTAGACTAGCACAACACATGGGCACCCAAGAAACTCTCACATGTTTATTATAGGCATAGGTTTGGTCTGAGGCTCATGTTGAGTTTTTCATGTTCAAGTGGGTCAGATAGGATAGTTTCAGTTGACTCAAAGGGTTCATCTCAGATAAGTGGTGCAGACTTGTTACAAATTATTTTCGTTTTGGTATGTCATTTAATTGGCCCAGTTGGTGGTTGGTTGTATGTGTGATATGGACATTCGAGCCTTTAATGTATTTCATTTTATTATAACATGCTCTTACGTAATTGTATTTTTTTTTCTTTCTACTTTATTGGATTTGTGTGATATTTGGTTACATACTCTTGGTTGTACACTCTAATATGGGGGTATAGTCTGCTCCCAATTCCATATTAAACTCCTGCTTCTAGTCATCATCCTCTGGCTTACAAGGAGGCATGCTTGACATCATGTGGTTAACCGACTTGGGGAACGGATTTAGTAGAATCTATGCTGGGATTTTGAAAAGTTTTATCATTGGAGTTACTTTCCTATTATTTAACAATTTTGGGTTTGTTACACTGAATATATAAGAATCTGTTGGAACTTGAGATGGATACTGGGCTCGTGCATCATGAACACCTGTTCCGATAGGAATTTTAGGTTACTAGGGGATGGGATTGATGATTTTTATTTGTGAGGTTGTGGTAGTATATTATTTTATCACTTATCTATGAACATATTTCTTGGATTTCATGACTTATGATGGATTTATAGTTCTTGTCCCATTGAAAACAAGTTTCTGGTTTTCTATAAACACTTGTACTATAGAGGAAAGTGGTGTGTCATGCATCATGATATGCACATAGAACCCACCCATTATAGGCCTATTAGTGTTGGAATTTTTGTATTTCCTTTTGATGGAAGGTTATGTGGACCAATGATTAGATTCTCAATGATGAGGATGTCAATGTGGTCCTCATTCACGGTTGGTGTAGTGACCTTAGTGGTTTGACATGGTATAAGTATACAATTGTTGGACCCCTTTTGGGTGGTTTTTTTCAAGTTTGGTAGTATGTTTCGGTCCTTTATGGGGCGTTCATATATGAAGATTCTTAGAGAGGATGAATTCCATATTTGTGGTCAATTGGTTGGTATATGAATCCTTTATGGTGTGAAACCCTATAGGATTGTGTTTTGAGATGTTTATGGAATGTGATGTTTGGGAGGGATCATATTTGACACCCTATGAGTTTTTACCTTATATGAGTTGTCATAGACCTAGGTGGTTATACCTAGTGACATATTTTGAGAATTTATTTGTGGTTCTAGGTGGGAGATCCTTGTGAACTTCTTGATGCGACGCTAATTTAGAGAGTTAGTGTTGTATGGATTTTTTGGATAACCCATTAGAGGGTTTGGATAAGTTTTAAGTTCCTTTGGGTGTATGTGGAAATAGTGGATATTTTGGGACTTCTGATAACAGTTTATGATGGGTGAACCCTAGTATGAGATTTTGGAACATTGGATGATTTTTGTTTTTGAGGAAGAGTATCTTTGTACTAGAGATTTAGCATAGTGGTTGGTTTCTAGAGGATAAAGTTCATTTAAGTACACAGCCTAGGTAATGGGTATCTGGGAGAGATGTTACTGATGATTATGGGTTGGATTAGGAGAAAAAGATATACTCTAGGAAATGTGGTTTCTGGTTTGTGAGTTCTATTTGGGTGGTGACCATGTGAGAAAGTTTGTTTTTGGTATGGGTATCATGGATGGTTATGGTTTTCTTGAAATGGGATGTGCTTGGAGTGTTTATTTTTTGAAAGTAGGACTAGTTAGGTTATTTTCTTGGTTATCTCTGGATGTGTCTCCAAGAATGCGGTGATAGTGTGCATCAACTTAGTGGAACTCTAAGACAGTACTCATGACATCAGTGGTCATGTAAGTGGTTTGGGATGAGTGAGTTTACTTTAGATTTGGGAATCACCAATGGTGATCTATATTGGGTGATATGGGCATGGAAAAGAGTTATGACCAGTGGATAGGTCTTGGGAGATGAGAATTAATTAAATAGAACTCAATAGAATTAAATATGAGTTTTATGGTTGGGTTTCATAAGATCTTGTAATGGCTAAGTGTTAATGGGATCTTTGGTGCCAGATAATGTGGAACTGTGCTATGTAATTTTGTTTTTGGATTGTACATTACAATATTGTACTCTCAAGGTTCTTTAGTGGGGTATGTAGCAATGACTAGGATATGAAACAATGTGAATTTGATTTGTCACTTGAATACATAGAGGACTGAGACCTTTGGATGGGTTTGATATGTCCCAATCGATAGAGGTGATAGTGGAAATGGAAGAGTGGTAGTGGTATTAATTAATGATATCAAAGAATATTCTTATCCTATAGATTATCATGATCAATATCTTGACATAATCCTAGGTATGCCAAGATGGAAATGGATATATTCCTATATAATTAAGGGTTTTCATAGTTTTATGAAATTCCTCTTTAGGGATGTCACTCATGGAGTAGTGTAAGTGGATCCATATAATGTGAATTTCACCATAGAACATCAGTAAGTGAGGTCCTTGTAATGGACCATATATCGATTAATGTCATGGATACCATTCACAAGTGTTGATAATGGGTGATACATGAAATTTAATTTATTACTGTAGTTAGAGAAAGATATCCATGTCCAACTCTTGGTTTTATAGTGAATGGGTTGTGGGATATGGCAGGTGGAGTTTTTTGGGAAAGGAAATGACGATAGAGATCTTATGGTAAAGAGTGACGTGTTGGTTTCATGGGTGTCCTTCATGCTAAAAGGGTTTTCAAGTGTGTGGAGATGGTTTTGGATCGGTCATAGTGGAATTGTAATGCCAGTGAAAACTTATTAAGGTGTGTGCTTAAATTCTATAGGGAAAGATAATGGGAATTAGTTATGGTGGATGATAAATCCAAGCATTGGATTTGGGATCAAGATGGTTTTGGAATGCAGTTCAGGTATGTACTCTACTGGGCCTGTTTGGGTGGTTTTGGAATGTCTCATGGTGTGATGGAATCATGATCAGGTGACATGGTGAAAGAATAACAGTTGAAGATAACTGTTTTTGGGTTGAGTCTGTTGAGGATAGTCTTTCCCAGATTAGCATATAAGGTGGGTGTGAGAAGTTACAAATCACACCCAATGTGTTATTTTGTGAATGACTAGAGCATTTTTGAAATTGGATTGGGTTTTATAAGAAAATCCAGTTATTCTTTGTTTTTGTATGGATGTAAGGGTTGAATCCAATCTTCATGGTTTCTAATATTGAAGATTGGTTTCAATGATGAATTGAGTTCCCTTTGTTGTTGGGGTGTTGTGAGTTGAGAAACATTTCAGAAATATAGTGGGATCAGGAGTTAAATTTCAGTTGGGATTTAATGATGAAAATGTTGTTAAGTTTCTGAATTTGGTGGTTCTAAGTTGAATCTTATATTGGGGAGAACACTAGATCAATGGATAATCAGGTGATGTTGTGATCAATGCTTCCATTATATGAGATTAGGTAAGCTCCATCACAGTGTTTCAATTTTTTCTACGAGAATTATCTCAGGGTTTTGGTTAGTTGAGGGCCCTGAGTTGGAGGTTCTTCCTTGGTAGTGTTTCAGGATATCATATTCTTAATGAGGTTGTTGGATAAAATCTTATTACCAATGTAGGTTGGGTGTTGTATATGGATGACCACCAAGTCATCTTGAGGATGAGAAGTATTATAATGGAGAGGTTATAAGATCCTATGTTCATATGTGGTCAAAAATTCAGAAGGAATTTTAATTTTCATAACTGAATGGGTTTGATTTTGAATCAAGACGTGAAATAGAGTTTTGAGAGTTATAATGCCTCAAATGGTGTTTTTATATGAGTAATGGTCCTCATGAGGTATCCCATGTGTTCATATGACATTTTGAGGCATCATATTAGGATTCAGGAGGATTTAGCATGTTTTTCCCAAGTACATGGTTTGGTGTACATGTTTTCAGAGAAAGTATGACACACCATGATGATCAATTGGTTTTTAGTTTATTTTTGAAAAAAACATGGTTGTGTTTCATAGTTACTTCATGGTTAAGGAAAAACCATGTGTGGAGGAGGAGGGTCTGATACAAGGTTGCACGACCAACACATGGTTTTAGAAAAATTGTGTACCTAATTACATATTTTTTCTAGTGGGGTGTGCATGGTTGGAATGTGGTTTGGACAGTCATGCAGCCAAACCATGTAGGGGGTTTGTCTTGGATAGTTCTAATTTCACGTTTGGCACACATTTTGGAAAACCATGTAGCCAAACCATGTGAATTCCTACCATTTCATTGAAAGTGTGAAATAACCAAAATAAACCCATGGGAATTTTCTCTACTCCACCCTCCTCCCCCATTCAGTGCACATGAACCATGGTGTTTCCAACCCCGTTTCTACTTCTTTCACCCTTTTATTTAGGGTGCTTTCATGGTGTTTAGTTAGCATTTAAAGTGAGATTTCTCTTCCTCTTCCTTCCCTTTCCCCTTTCCACTAAATCATGGTTGAACCATCCATGGATATTGGGTATTTTGGTTGTCTTGGTTATATTAGATCTCGAGATGGGGTTTTCACGTCATTGCACGATGTTTTCTTAAGGTATCTATTGGATATAAATTTTATTTGGTTTTCATGGGTAAATAAATTTATTTAAATATTGAAATTGTATCACCTATTAGGTATTTTTCATGGGAATAGTTTAAGGAGTCCATGTGTACCTCATGTTTTGGTTTCATGGAGTTTTGATAAGAGTTGATCAATCAGGTGGGTTTTTTGGTATTATACTGCATTCGGGTTTAATTTATTTATTAATTATATTTTTTACAATTAATTAATTGAGTTTTATGAGTTTTATACTAGATCCCATGTGGTGGTTATGAGCTCGTTTAGGTGCTAAGGGTCTTGGATGAGTCTTTGATGGGCCTTTAAAAGTTCGTCATTCTTAGAATTTTTTTTAAAAAGATTCATAAATGAGGTAGGTGGTCTAATATCTTTACCTATGGCCATGATAATGTTTTTTCATATGTGTGTGATATGTTCCTTAGAACTCTTTTGTATATGGGCTTACCCCTAGTTTGATTTTTTGGACTTGGGCCTTCTTTTGTTTCCTTAGACCTACCACAAATCCTATTGGACCCACACTATTGTGAGACTGGAACTACTACCACCCATGGGGTGTTCCTACCATTAAATAATATAATGTTTTAGGTGTTGAGTTTTATAATAATCCTATTAGTCCTTTTATAATTATTAAATCTGAGTTTTTTTATTTTGATTTGGTTTTATATTACTATGTGGGTAAATTGTGTTTTAAAATGGTTGTTTTCTTGAAATGGGGTACTGACCTAGAGGTGATTTTAGAAGGGTTTTAAAGGGATTGAAATGATGTGTGATATATAATAAGTAAAATAAATTAATGGTTCTTTTAAATTGATTAGGTGGAAAATTAAGGTCTTGAGCCTTGTTTTTTTCTTTAAATAGAAAGTCCCATGTTTTAAAAGGTGTTTTTAAAATGTATAATGACAATGTAGGATTTTGGTATTTTTAGGACATGTGAAAAGGGGTTGGAATTTTTTAAAGAATTTTTTATTTCAAAGTCCGTTTTGGAACTTAGTAATGATGAAATGTTAAAGGGTATTGAATATTTAAAAATTAATGGTTGTACACTATTTATATTGATATCTTAAAATAGTTAAGTATAATGAACCATGAAAAACTGAATTGACTAGTTATAGAATAGATTAGACTGTTGGAAATTGAATTCCTTTTCCATGGTATACGTTCTAGAATAATTATCAAGGAACCAAAAGTATTATATATGGTTTAAAATGTCTGACATGGCATTCGTCATACACGGTTTTTGGTGGGCCCGAAAAATGCTCTCGACACTCCATTGAACTGTAGTTTCTAGAGGATAGACTGTCGTTGTTAACTCCAGGGGTATGTATATGGTATTTTGTATCGATTATTAAGATGATGTGCATAGAGTTCCACATCCATGCTATAGGTTCTAGATTGATACTCGAGGCATGACTAGTATTACATATGATTGGGATGGTCGGACATGGAATTTTGAATCCCAAGATTTAAAACCTACACTGATGATCTTAGGTACACTATATTAAAGTAATTGAAAAATAAATCCCCCCACGTGAATTAAAATTAATGGCCCCTATGGTATATGATTTGGACTCTCAGCATGGCTGGAGTAGGCTTGGTAGATTGAATGACCCTCTAGAACACAAATGATTACATGAATAATTATTAATTTTAATGGTTAAACATGTTTATTTTACAATCTTATTTATATATTGAACCTGTAGAAATCTACATATACTATTATACTAAGTAGTATTTCAAATTAGGCTTCATTGGTGGTGGTCTACTAAGTGATACTCATACCCTACTCAGGCTGCCACTGCACATGTGTACCCAAGTAGTTCTCACATGTTTATTGTAAGAACAAGTTTAGACTGTGGACTATTTTGAGTTTTGCATGGTTAGGTGGGAAAGCTTGTATACTTTTAAGTGAATGGATGGGTTTGGCTCAGATATGTAGTGAATCCTTTTTTTAGTTTATTTTATTTTTGGTATTTCATGTAACGAAACATTTGGGTAGTTAGTTGTTTGTGTGACATGTCCATTCAAGAACTTATTGTATTTTATTTTATTATAGAACTCTTTTATTTTAGTTTAATTTTTTCTATATTTTTTCTCTAATGTGTAGTATATTTGGTTACTTACTTCTGGTTGTACACTACGATATGGGTGTATACTCTCCTCATTGTACCATCTTAGACCCCCATTGCTAGTTGACAACCTCTAGAGTATGGGGATGTTCGCTTGAGTTCATGTGGTGAACTAGATCAAGGAAAATTTTTATTGGGATTTAGGGCCAGATGTTAAAATAATAGTAAATAATTTTTTAAAAAATTTTAGAAAAAACATGTACATGGAATAAAAATAATTTTTGACCAATTAGAAAAATGTATTCGGTTTTCATTAAAAACATTATTTTGTTCTCTTGAGTCCTTAGTGTTAGGAAAATTAAAGAAAAAATGTATTCTCCATAAATTACTACATAATAATAAAAGTAAATGGATCTATCAGTTAAGAATCCTATGATTTCCTCAACATAAATTTATGAATAAACAATCTCGATAAAAATAGGACTAAAACATAAATCCATTACCTCAAATCACGTCTTTCTTCATTCATATTTGAAACTCATGTATAATAAATAAATATTTAGTATACATGTATTATATAACCTTAATCATATATATCATACCATATTTATTTATGTATAACAACTTATCACTTTTTTATTAACATTTTGTTATTAAAATCACTTCTCCCTGTTATAACTGCTTCATTTCTCATGCATGTTTCGGTTTGACAGTTTAGATCCTTGTATATTGATTATGGTCATATAATATCCACAATTAAAATCATTATTTAAATTTGATGTAAATTCATTATATTTATATTTAGATTCATCCATGAAAATTAGATATCAAAAAATTAATTACATCACTCATGGAGATGTTAGGCCATATGTGCCCAAGAAGGTTGGTTTATCCTTTTGGAGAATGGAATGCAAGAATGGTAGATAATAATTAATCTTTAAAAAATAATTTTTATATCATATATATCATATATATTCATTAAATATATCCTTATTACAATCCATGAAAATATTAAATGAAAAACTAATCAATTCACTTCCTAGAGGCGGTAGTCCACACGCACGCACAAGTGATGTTATCATTTCCAAATAGTCGTAAAGGTAAGAAGGTAGATATGATATTATAATATATAATATTTATTATGTTATAAATATAATTTATCAAATTTAAACCCATAATAATTACCACCCATAAAATATGGTGATGGAAAATGAATTATCACTACTAGAAATTAAAGCTATAGGCACAGTTTTATTGGTCCACGACAATAGCTTTCTAATTTAACATGGTTTAATTAAAGCACTATGGATATACCACGTCTATAAAATTTTTTGCCTATTTTTTATCGGGATCTTCCTAACCTGATCCGCTACTCACCTTGCACTGCTCCTCCCCGACGACTTCTCCTCCTGGCGACTTCTCCCTCCCCGACCTCTCGTCACCGCAACACCCTCCTCCCCAAATAATTCTCCTCCCCGACCTCTCCTCACCACTACGCCCTCATCCCTGACGAAATTTCTCACCATGGTGCCCTCCTCTAGGACGAACTCTCTCACCGTATCACCCTCCTCCCGGACAGACTCTCTCACAGCGTCACCCTCCTCCCCGGAGACCTCTCTCACCGCGACGCCCTCCTCCCAGACGACCTCTGTCACCACAGCGACCTACTCCCCCACGCTTCCCATCAATTTAGTGGATCCCTCCATGGTATTTTATACCATATTGTTTTGTCATTGATTTGATTTTAATGTTGTACTATGATTTGAATTTCATGTGATGGTTATTTAGATATCTCTTCCTCATAAATATAGGTAATCTAGGGTTCGTAAAAGCCATATATGAAGGATTTAGATCTACCCACTCAAGGTCTGGATTCCTCTTGGGATTAATTCAAAAAATGATGTTAACCACAACGTACAAGGAATGACCATCATTCCATTTTTTCATATAATACCATCAATTCCTCAAGTTGATTTTTTTTTGATATTTCTACTGTAATTGAAAGAGTATATCATTATGAACACAATGATAAATCATTCCTGTTATATAAAATATTTTAGAACCATCACATGGAACACTTATATACTAAAACTGGTAAGAAGACAAGCTCCAAAAGTGGCTCTAAATTCCAGACATGTTAAAGAGACAAAAAAAGTTCTTGGAAGAATGGGAATAATTCATATATTACAAAAATAGGGAATTCCCATTTGGAAGAGGCCTATGAAGGAATGGTTAGTGTCAAGGAATATAATATTTTTTATAAGGAAAAATAATTTAGGTAGAATGTTTAGAGAGAGAAAATCCCTCCTATTTTAAAAGGGGAAATACATTTTGGTAAAACATCCCATGGTAGATAAGGTTGTGAATTGCGTTGAGTATGAGAGAATAATCCTAAAATAGTTGAAATAGATTTTGATTCCATTTAAAATATTGAAGACCTAAAGGTAGAATCCAATGTGAATTGTAAAGGGAAATTAGTGTTCCTTGATGAATAGCCATCCTCATAAAAATGAAAAATATAGAAGGTACCCCACCCCTTAAATATTAAATGATACTAACAAGTCTAAAGAGGTGCATGAATCAGGGGGATACATAATCCTTGGGGTAATTATGCTCAAAATTACAAAAAATAAAGATGGAATAAGATTAAATATTCAGCTAAAAATTTCATGTAGAAAGTGATATTTAAGTTATTTCTGGTATATTTTAGTATTAGTATTGAAGCTGTATGAATGGAATATGTTGTCTTACTATAATTGATAATGAAATTACTATTTTGGGTGCAATATGATGGTAGATGAAAAATATGATTTAATATGTTTTGTCACGATAATTTATGCATATAAAATGTTATTTTATGTTATGTAGAATGTGGAATTAATCCACTAAGTGAAGATAATATAATTGGGCTATATTATTGATAGATCTTGATTATAAATATCCATATTCTAATATATTGTATCCGTTATTTCATATTTTTTGTTATTAAATGATATTAAAAAAAGGAGATACTCAATAAATAGTGTCCCCAAAAATAAAAAACATTTAAAATAAACAATTTTGTAATCAAGAGGTAATTGGAGTTGAAGTTAGAAAGGTTGTTTAAGTAATATATATAATTAAAGGAGTCTATGAGGTCCCAAATTACATTAAATATAAATAAAATTATCTTGTTGAATTTATCAAGTGGCATAACTAATGTCTAAAATGATATATGATTCACACTTTTTGATTTATATTTTTTTGTGCCAATAAGCTAGATGTGAATTTCGATAATAATACGAGTCTATAAATTGAAAGATAATGGATTCTCTCAATTTATTGGACATAGTGTGTTACATAGAAAACCATGAATTTGTTATCTAAGACTCTTTTTTCATACATTAAGCTCTTATTTAGTTGGAATAATGAATTTTTTTGTAACTCATCTTCTAATTGATTATTCTTGCAAGTATATTTCTTAATATATTGATGAAAATATTTTTTAAAAATATTTTAATAGTTTTATTCGTAAATAATTTTTGTATTTGAAAAATAAACATGAAAATACTTATAATTGGTATAATTGGTATAATGAAATGATGCAAAAAATATGTTGACATGGTGGGGGGATTTCAAGTAAAAATAGATATTTTCGCATGGAATTCAGAAGTCAAGGTGGAGTAGAAGCGCATGGAATAATACAATGAATTTCATTCAAAATTAGGGGTAGAGGTAAAATGGAGTTGGATTCTAGGGGATATTTACTTCTAAATTCAATGGGGAGATAGATGAACCCCTGAGAGTTTGGAGTGGAATGGTTGACAATATTTGATATTTGGATTTTTTTGCAATATAAAAATTGGATTTTTTATTGATTCTTGTAGTATTATTATGGATTAATTCAATATATAATATTGAAGTTGACATAGTTATTAATATTATTATTGAAGAAATATATATGTGTGTAAAGGTGATACCATAATTCTACTCATGATTTGTACCCAAGTAAAGGATACATATTAAGATTAGGGTTTTTTCAAAACGATGTTGATCAGATCATGACTGGACCTTTTAACTCTCACCCCTACCAATGAATTATCTAAAGTGGGGGGAAATGCTCAAAGTGATCGTCCTCTTGAAAAGGATAAGGTGTTCCCCAACAATCTGTTCAAACCCATTGTCACATATATCTCCTAATCCTTGCATGAGGAGGATAGGAACACCCACTCTGATTCTAGTGAACCCACGCATGATGATTATAAGCAAGCCTGTATGATTAAGGAATACTATTTAAAGTCGAGTACAAGGAAAATAAAAAACTAATGATTTATTTGGATGGATACACTACTCCGAGCTACAAAAAGACTCAGAGACGTAAATATTACTATAAATTCAAGAGAACAATTGTCACTAGATCCTTAGGGGCCTATCGGAAAGAACAATTGTGATTCAACCACAGAAAATGGTTACTGAGCATCCAAAAACATCCCATGTTGAAGTAATCATAGATGATACTACAAATATAGAAGAGGAAGACCCCACATTGTAGGATGCATATAAATATAGCGATGATGCGAGTGATGAATTAAAATATTAGAAGGGAGAGAAAGATGAAATAGTTTTTAGAAGATATATAGTTGGTGAAATCTCTGCAGATACTTACCTAAAAATCAGAAAGAGTATGTTCATAAATATGGTGTAATAATTCAAGCAACATCAAGATTTTAATTTCAAGGAGATTCCATGGAAATGACTTCCTTTCTCCTTAGGATGTCTTATGGAATCCATGGATTGATGCATGAAGCTGTAACCTTGTTTCTCTTTGGGTGAGTACTTATTGTCTTTGTAGTTCCTTGTTCTAATTCATATAGTTATTCTCTTGGTTCTTCAAATGCGAAGGATTTTTGGATTTTCAGTTTTTTGGTGATTGTCTAGTTGGTGTGTGAACTATTCCTAAGGTGGTAGTTGGCGGTTTCACTCTCTAAGGTTTTTTCCCAGAATCTGAATGTTGTGTTCTATTGGTTTGCTTAAAATATTGTTGTCATTTCCTATTGAAAATGTGTTTCCCAATACTTGTTGTTGCTTCTTCCTCTATTGAACATTTTGGTTTTTTCGAGGTCTTTTGAGGCTGTTTGTGATGTGTTTTAGGAGCTGTTATTTCTTGAGCAGCGACTTGTCTTTTCAGAGAAGGTTTTTGGAAAAAAATTCAATGTGTAGAATTGGTGGATTCCTTTACGATGCAACTTTATAGAGGCAGATTTGATTAGTAGTTGATGTTTTCTGAATTCATTACTGGTGATGTTGTATATCAGCTTGTTGTATTTTTCTTTTATCGCCTGCGTGTTTTTTGTTAACATTGCACACCTAATAAAGGATTAATCCACCGTAGGATAATATATAATCTTCCTCCATGAGATTATAGGTTCATATTTGATTATTCACTATAACGACCCATACTTTACATACATTTTTAATACTTCAAAAATTGAAGCACACTTGTTACAACATATGATAAAACCACAAAGGACCATATAGGTATAGTGTCTTTAGAAACTGGGAAACATAAACAACTGGTTCATAAATCTTCTACAGTGTCTCCCATTTATTTCATCATATCTAGGGTCCCTTTTAGCATATTCTACTTAATATCCATCTTCCTGACCTGGGTAAAAGAAAACATAAAACGGTGAGCTCAAATGCTCAGCAAGGGCAAATAAAGGAAATAAAAATCATATCATATCTTTTTGAAAATCAAAACCTGCAAAAGAGATCATAATACCTTAACATGGAATAAATTATAGAATTGAAAATGAGATCCCCATAATCATAACATAAAACTTGAATCTTTGTGGCATGCACACATAATCATGGAAAATCATTTCTTGTTAGTCATGACTCATTGCCAAGACTATCTTAGTGGACAAAGTCCCTTTCTGAACCGAGTTCACTCCTCGTTTCAGTCCTGTATCACTGAACCGAAATAACCTTCCGTTCCAGCCATGTCTACCTCATGAGATATAAAATCTTTACCCAATGAATTGGAGGGAGATATAGGTTCCACCCATCTTATAATGAATCCTTTCTTATGTGTGCCACATAATCATAAATCATACATCATCGCATAACCCATGTAATAAAAAATGGGATTCTTAAACAACATGACATCATAAAACAATTCATATAAGATAAAGGAATTCATAAAAATGTTTCCATCACAACATAATCAAATCCATGTAATAATAGGGATAAAAACAGAACCCTTTATTATCTTAGATGGAAAATAATTTTGATAAAACACTTGAACTCCATTCTTGAGGAAAATATCCTTTCTTCTTCAAAAACATTTTTCCTTTCACATCATGTCATACAACTTTAAAATAAAAGAAGTTGATAAAATAAACATGAAAACTTGTAAAGTAAGCTTCTTGGAAATAATGTTTTAAAAATACATTCATGCCGTATAAGTTAAAAAAAACATTCTTCGTACTTTTGTCGGAAAAGTCAAAAAGTACCTCGTACGACAAAAGATTCCTTTCATAGATATTACTAAAAACTCACCGAAGGGTAAAAATGGATTTAAACAATTGTAGGTGGATGGAAATAATATTACATATTGATGAAACATGGATGTGGATGATAAAATACACCCCAGTAAATACTTACGAATAAACAATCTCGGATAAAAATGAGATTGTGATATTTCCCTTACCTTAGGTACGATTTGCTTTGTATGTGTCCGAAGCTCCGGTATAATGGTTTAAATAATGTTATTGAATTATTCCAGAATCATACATATTGATATGATATCATATATGGTCATATTCTTAGCTTCTTATTAGTAATATTTCATTGTTACTTGTTACTCGGGTCTTTATTGCCTTTTGTTCTTATGTGTGTTTTGTCGAATAAATTCTTATTCTTCTTTTAAGGTTATAGATACCTTATATCCAGAATGGTATTAGTGTAACATATATCATATTTATTCATTCAATTCATTTATATAATTACTATGTAATGATGATCATGTAGAACGAGTCGCATCACATCGTGGAGACGGTATTCCGTACGTACGCACGAGTGATGATATCATTCCTATGATCGTGGAATTGTATTGGAGTATATGTATATTATTTCAGTATCAATATTACTTTATAATAATCATAAATAGCTACTCATTACACCATTATACCCATCCTTGTAAGGTGGTGGTGGAAAATAGATTACACCACGGCGTGGAGACGGTATTCCGTACGTACGCACGCGCGGTGATTTCATTTCTCCGTAGGATGGATAGAAGGTGAATTAGGGTTGTTTCATATTTATAATAACATATCAGTATGTAAGTAATACTGATGTTATTACTTTATCATGAAACAACTAAAGAAGAAGAAGTTGAAGAAGAAAGAAATTGAAAAGATCGGTAATGGATATTACCTCTTCTTTGGAACGCCTCTTTGAATTCTCCACTTAGGGAACTATGATTGGTCTTTGAAGAAGACCAGGACCTCTAGGATTATTCTAGGGAAGTGGAGAGGGGAAAATGGCAGGGGTTGGCCGAGCTTGAGTGCTCAAATTGGTGTGAGGAGGAGGGGGAGGAGGTGCCCTTTTATAAGGGAGGAGAGGGGCACCTTAGGAATATCTCAAAATATTATTTTATATTAAAGTCAAAATCGGTTTATAATGGTTCCAAAGGGTCTTATTTCGAAGCTAAAGTGGGGAAGGGTCGAAATCCTATCAACCAATAAGATTTAGACAAGTTTAGGGTATTATTTTAACCTTATCAGTTAGATTTAACTCTAAGTTAAATAATTTAACTTTTACCATGTCTTTTTGTTTTCTTTCACTATATGGTTAATACACTTACTATAACATGCCAAACGAACCCCAAATTGTTTATTATTAATATATATATCCTTATCTAAGTCATTTGGCCGAACCTTAGATTTTTAGGAATAAAATAACAATTAATAATATAATATTTGATTTAAAAACTATTTTGTGTCAATTTTGACACTATTTGATATATGATTTTTTTGAAAGTCATAACAGAATTATGTGTTCGAACCAAGTTGATTAAATCAACATTAATATATCATAGTAACCTAGAAAATTAGTGGAATTCATAAAAAGTATTAAATTACATTTATTTTGGTATTTATATTATCCATTATGTCAATATTTCATTAATAAGATAATTACTGCATCATCTTTGTGTCATAAATAAATTAAATTATTTAATGTCTAAAAATTACAAATAAAATACCATCATGTAGGAAATCTTTTTATCTTTCTAATTAATATTTACAATCGAATGTATCTTATGTATAACTCCATATTAAAAATGATTTACTTATTAAACTTTGATTTTAACTATTTTAACCCTTCTTTAAATAAATTAATAATAAATGTCCTAATCTTATCCAAGTGGGCCTAAATGGTCATATTTTATTCCTAAGTTTGTTTTTGGTCGAATTAAACTTGTCCAATAGAATTAGGACATGTGTTATGGTAATATTGATATCATATTTACCCTTAGTTACCCTATTTACTATTAACCGCCCTAAAAAATAGTAAAAAGTTACTATTCACCAAAAAATTATTTTTATCTCATTGAACCACATTTTACTTACTGATGTCAACCGTTTCTGTCGGATTTTTGAAATTCCATTCACAGAAGCGGTAAAATTAAGTTTTATGCAAAATTCAGTTTTTAACCTACCACTTAGTGGTTTCACTATTAATCAAAAATTGAAAGTTTTCAAAAAAATACCAAAATTTCACCCTAGGCTAATTTCGATATTCTGAGTCCAAAAATGAAGTCCATTTTGAAAAATAAAATTTATAAAATTTCAAAAAGTGGTTATTACTATTCATAACGGCTAGCTTTAATAGCATATTTTTGTTTAGTGAAACTCGGTATTGCGTACGACGCAAGCTATAGAGGAAGGTCGCGATTGCGTGTAAAGCAAGCCAAGCAAGTGTTGTGTAGAAAAAGATTCCTTTGATGATTTATATAAAATAAAAGTCTCAGGTGTTACATTCTACCCCCCTTAAAAAGAATTTCGCCCTCGAAATTCGTCACTTTGTAACAAACAGATGAGGATACTTCTCCCTCATCATATCCTCAAGATCCCATGTAGCTTCTTCAAGTTGGTGCTTCCTCCATAAAACTTTCACCAAGCGAGTGGTCTTGTTTCGTAGGACTTTTTCGCTACGATCCAGAATCTCTATCGGCTGTTCTTCATAAGAAAGATCTTGCTCCAGCGGTACAACTTCTGAGCTGAGTACATGTGAAGGATCTGGTATGTACTTTCTCAGGAGAGATACGTGGAACACATCGTGAACTTGAGAGAGATTCGGTGGAAGAGCCAATCGGTAAGCTACCTTCCCAACACGATCCAGTATTTTGAAAGGACCGATATATCTAGGGCTCAACTTCCCCTTCTTTCCAAATCTCATAACCCTCTTCCAGGGAGATATTCATAAGAACACTTTATCACCCACTTCAAACTCTAGGTCTTTTCTTCGGTTGTTGGCATAACTTTTCTATCGACTCTGAGCTGCGCTTATGTGTTGTTGAATAGATCTGACCTTTTCTGCCATTTCATCAACGAGATCAGGTCCTAATAGCTTTCTTTCCCCAACTTCATCCCAGCAAGTTGGAGTCCTGCATTTCTTTCCATAGAGAGCTTCATAAGGAGCCATCTGAATACTGGAGTGAAAGCTATTATTATAAGAAAATTCCACCAAAGGTAGGTGTTGATCCCAACCTCCTTTGAAATCCATAGAGCAAGCTCTCAACATATCTTCTAGGGTTTGAATTGTTCTCTCAGACTGACCATCTGTCTGGGGATGATAAGTAGTGCTGAAACTCAACTCTGTATCCAGAGTATGCTGAAGACTTCGCCAGAACTTCGAGGTAAATCTCGGATCCCGATCAGATATAATAGAAAGTGGTACTCCATGCAATCTTACCACTTCCTTTACATATATCCTGGCAAGCTGATCTAGAGAGAAATCCTCTCTAATAGGAATGAAGTGTGCAGACTTTGTAAGACGATCAACTATGACCCAGATAGCATTATTGCCTTTGGATGTTTTAGGAAGTCCTGTGACAAAGTCCATAGTGATGTTTTCCCATTTCCATTCGGGTATGGGTAATGGTTGTAACATCACCTTAGACTTTTGTCTCTCAGCTTTAACTTGTTGACAAACCAAGCATCGAGAGACATATTCAGCAACATCTCTTTTCAGGCCATCCCACCAGAAGTACTCTTTCAGGTCCCTATACATCTTCGTGCTTCCAGGATGAATAGAGAATGATGAACTATGAGCCTCATCCAGCAGCTCCTTCTTTAATTCAGGGATGGGAGGAACA
Organism: Viscum album; assembly: GCA_963277665.1. Lineage (NCBI taxonomy): Eukaryota > Viridiplantae > Streptophyta > Magnoliopsida > Santalales > Viscaceae > Viscum > Viscum album. The sequence continues at coordinate 831,793,916 of OY728120.1, forward strand.
CAAACCCGATTCCTGAACTTTATTATCTCATCACAATCAAGGTTGAATTCAGGAACATTTCTCACCTTCTTTTGTAACTCGACATCTTCTTTCTGTGCCTCTTTAATCTTCACATGTATAGATGGTTGAACATTCATTTGAAAAAGATAAGATTGTTCCCCTTCCATTATAATTCCAAGATCCATCCTTTGTAAATCCATAAATATTGGATCCTTTGTGATCCTCATCATGGATAAACTAGCATGGTCTTGTCGACTTAATGCATCTGCCACCTTGTTTTCTTTCCCAGGGTGGTAATGGATTGAGCAGTCATAATCCTTAATCAGCTCCAACCATCTTCTTTGACGCATATTCAACTCCTTTTGTGTGAAAATATACTTTAAACTTTTATGATCAGTATAAATATCACACCTTTCACCATAAAGGTAATGCCTCCAAATCTTTAATGAAAAGATTACCGCAGCCAACTCCAAATCATGTGTTGGGTAATTTTGCTCATGGATTTTCAACTGTCGTGAGGCATAAGCTATCACCATATCATTTTGCATAAGAACACACCCCAATCCCTTCTTGGATGCATCACTGTAGATCACAAACCTTTCTCCACTACAAGGCAGTGTGAGCACAGGTGCACTGGATAACCTTCTTTTCAACTCCTTGAAATTCTCTTCACATTCCTCTGTCCAGACAAACTTAACTCCTTTCCGAGTCAACTTGGTGAGTGGATTAGATAATCGTGAAAAATCTTTTACAAAACCTCGATAATATCCAGCCAAACCAAGAAAACTTCGGATCTCAGTTACTGTTGTTGGTCTCGACCATCTTTCGATAACCTTTGTTTTTGCTGGATCCACAGATATCCCCTCTTTTGAGATTATGTGACCCAAAAATGCAACTTTTTGAAGCCAAAATTCACACTTGGAAAATTTGGCATAAAGCTTCTCCTTTCTCAGGGTCTTCAATATAATTCTCAAGTGATCTTCATGCTCTTCCTTTCTCTTTGAATAGACAAGAATATCGTCTATAAAGACTACCACAAATTGATCAAGATAGTCTCTAAATACTCTATTCATTAGATCCATGAAGATAGCAGGGGCATTAGTAAGACCAAATGGCATCACTATAAATTCATAGTGTCCATACCTTGTACGGAAAGCCGTCTTTGGTATATCCTCCCTTTTGACCCTTAATTGATGATACCCTGAATGAAGATCAATCTTGGAAAAGTATTGAGCTCCGCATAGTTGGTCAAATAAGTCATCAATGCGTGGGAGAGGATATTTGTTCTTGATAGTGATCTTGTTAAGTTCTCGGTAATCAATGCAGAGTCTCATTGATCCATCTTTCTTCTTAACAAATAGAACAGGTGCTCCCCACGGTGATGCACTAGGGCGTATGAATCCCTTATCAAGATTCTCTTGCAGTTGCTTCTTCAATTCCTGCAACTCAATTGGGGCCATTCTATAAGGTGTCTTTGAAATAGGCAAAGCACCCGGTACGAGTTCTATTGAAAACTCAACTTCACGATTTGGTGGAAGACCCGGTAATTCCTCCGGAAAGACATCATCAAACTCCCGTACAATGGGCATATTCTTAATCGTGAGTTTCTGACCAACCATTTGAGATAAATAACCTTCATTTAGTGGAATCAATACCCATAAGATGGAAGAAATTTCCACTGGAAGGTTATGTTCATCCTTGCATTGGTATACGATCGTAGATTGATCTGGAATATGAAATGTGACTTCCCTTCTTTGGAAATTGATATGAGCTCCATATAGAGAAAGCCAATCCATGCCAAGAATGACATCAAATTCCACTAAAGGAAGGATCAGAAGATTTGCAGGAAGCACTTTCCCACAAACTTCGATCGGAGAAGAATTATAAACTTTTGATGCGACTGTTGTGCCATTAGGTGTTGTCACAGCTAACTCAACATCTAATTGTTGAGGTAATACGGTGATACCCTTAGAAAATTATTTAGAAATAAAAGAGTGGGTGGATCCAGAATCAAATAAAACATTTGCTACTTTAGAGTGGATGGTAAGTGTACCTTTCACCACTTCGTTATCGTACTCCACATCACTGATAGAAATTGCATGTGACTTTCCTTTGTCTTTAGCCTTAAGATTTTGTTGACGTCGACCATCATCATCAACCCTTGGATTTGGGAATTGATTGGCATAATGCCCCATCTCCTTGCACTTGAAACATTGAAGTGTAGTAGGTTCATTCTGTGTATCCCTTCCTTTGTTTGCGTCATTAGACATCTTCTTCCCATTATCACGGCATTCAAATGCCCGATGACCTTCCTTTCCACATTTAAAACATTTACTTGTCCCTTTAAGACAACTCCCTCCATGTTTCTTTCCACACTTTGAGCATAAGGAAAAGCTCATCTTCTTTTCCGTGTGCTCTTTAGATTTTTCTTTGAATTCCATATTCCTCTTCTTATCAAACCCATGTGACTGATGGTTTATTCCAATCTCCATCTCGACTTTGAGAGCACATCGAACGATTTCCTCGTAGCTATTGAAGTCCCTTATGGCTAACGCCCTTCGAAGACTTGGTTTTAAGCCACTAAATAATCGATTGATCTTACTCTCAGGTTGAATAATAATACCAGAAGCGTACCTTACAAGTCTTGTAAAATTTGCTTCATAGGTACCAACAGATTCATCATCCCTTTGCTTCAGTTCAAGAAACTCTTTCTCCATCTTTGTTTTGAGAATACGAGGGAAGTACCTATTGAAAAATAAGTTCTTGAACTCGTCCCATTCCATAGACTCAATTTCATCCCTTTGCCTCGTATTCTTAATAAGATTACACCATTGATCAACATCTCATTCCAAACGATACACTGCTAGGATGACTTTATCATGTTCAGAACATTGAAGAACTGAAAATATCTTTTCAGTAGTACTAATCCATTGTTCAGAAACTAATGGATCAGTAGACCCACTGAAAGAAGGTGGACGCTGCCTCATGAAGGATTCAACAGAATGTTGCTCCTTCCTTTGCTCGTTTGGAAGTCCTGCATGATTCATAGCTTGAGAAAGTTGTGTGAGCATGGCTACAAGATTTTGCATTCCAGCTCCCATATCGTTTGGTTGCTCAGGGGGACAATCATTGCATTGCCCATCGCATTCGGCATTAACACGGTTCCTTCGGGTTCCAGCCATTGACTAAAACCAAGAAGAATAGTGTGAGCAACACTAATTATAATAGGATAACCACATAATTCAAGAATAAAATTTTCATGCTTAAGGTCTTATCCTAGGTTATTCAAGGACATTTCTAAAACACTAAGATTGTGTTCTATGCTTAGACTTATCCTTAGGGTTCTTACTAAGGCTTTCACATCCTAGTTTCCAAAGGTTGACTATACCTTTCCTCTGATACCAACTATAACGACCCATACTTTACATACATTTTTAATACTTCAAAAATTGAAGCACACTTATTACAACATATGATAAAATCACAAAGGACCATATTGGTATAGTGTGTTTAGAAACTGGGAAACATAAACAACTGGTTCATAAATCTTCTACAGTGTCTCCCATTTATTTCATCATATCTAGGGTCCCTTTTAGCATATTCTACTTAATATCCATCTTCCTGACCTGGGGAAAAGAAATCATAAAAGGGTGAGCTCAAATGCTCAGCAAGGGCAAATAAAGGAAATAAAAATCATATCATATCTTTTTGAAAATCAAAACCTGCAAAAGAGATCATAATACCTTAACATGGAATAAATTATATAAGTGAAAATGAGATCCCCATAATCATAACATAAAACTTGAAACTTTGTGGCATGCACACATAATCATGGAAAATCATTTCTTGTTAGTCATGACTCATTTCCAAGACTATCTTAGTGGACAAAGTCCCTTTCTGAACCGAGTTCACTCCTCATTTCAGTCCTGTATCACTGAACCGAAATAAACTTCCGTTCCAGCCATGTCTATCTCATGAGATATAAAATCTTTACCCAATTCATTGGAGGGAGATATATGTCCCACCCATCTTATAATGAATCCTTTCTTATGTGTGCCACATAATCATAAATCATACATCATCACATAACCCATGTAATAAAAAATGGGATTCTTAAACAACATGACATCATAAAACAATTCATATAAGATAAAAGAATTCATAAAAATGTTTCCATCACAACATAATCAAATCCATGTAATAATAGGGATAAAAACATAACCCTTTATTATCTTAGATGGAAAATAATTTTGATAAAACACTTGAACTCCATTCTTGAGGAAAATATCCTTTCTTCTTCAAAAACATTTTTCCTTTCATATCATGTCATACAACTTTAAAATAAAAGAAGTTGATTAAAATAAACATGAAAACTTGTAAAGTAAGCTTCTTGGAAATAATGTTTTAAAAATCCATTCATGCCGTATAAGTTAAAAAAACATTCTTCGTACTTTTGTCGGAAAAGTCAAAAAGTACCTCGTACGACAAAAGATTCCTTTCATAGATATTACTAAAAACTCACCGAAGGGTAAAAATGGAGTTAAACAATTGTAGGTAGATGGAAATAATATTACATATTGATGAAACATGGATGTGGATGATAAAATACACCCCAGTAAATACTTACGAATAAACAATCTCGGATAAAAATGAGATTGTGATATTTCCCTTACCTTAGGTCCGATTTGCTTTGTATGTGTCCGAAGCTCCTGTATAATGGTTTAAATAATGTTATTGACTTATTCCAGAATCATACATATTGATATGATATCATATATGGTCATATTCTTAGCTTCTTATTAGTAATATTTCATTGTTACTTGTTACTCGGGTCTTTATTGCCTTTTGTTCTTATGTGTGTTTTGTCGAATAAATTCTTATTCTTCTTTTAAGGTTATAGATACCTTATAACCAGAATGGTATTAGTGTAACATATATCATATTTATTCATTCAATTCATTTATATAATTACTATGTAATGATGATCATGTAGAACGAGTCGCATCACATCGTGGAGACGGTATTCCGTACGTACGCACGAGTGATGATATCATTCCTATGATCGTGGAATTGTATTGGAGTATATGTATATTATTTCAGTATCAATATTACTTTATAATAATCATAAATAGTTACTCATTACACCATTATACCCATCCTTGTAAGGTGGTGGTGGAAAATAGATTACACCACGGCGTGGAGACGGTATTCCGTACGTACGCACGCGCGGTGATTTCATTTTTCCGTAGGATGGATAGAAGGTGAATTAGGGTTGTTTCATATTTATAATAACATATCAGTACGTAAGTAATACTGATTTTATTACTTTATCATTAAACAACTAAAGAAGAAGAAGTTGAAGAAGAAAGAAATTGAAAAGATCGGTAATGGATATTACCTCTTCTTTGGAACGCCTCTTTGAATTCTCCACTTAGGAACTAAGATTGGTCTTTGAAGAAGACCAGGACCTCTAGGATTATTCTAGGGAAGTGGAGAGGAGAAAATTGCAGGGGTTGGCCGAGCTTGAGTGCTCAAATTGGTGTGAGGAGGAGGGGGAGGAGGTTCCCTTTTATAAGGGAGGAGAGGGGCACCTTAGGAATATCTCAAAATATTATTTTATATTAAAGTCAAAATCGGTTTATAATGGTACCAAAGGGTCTTATTTCGAAGCTAAAGTGGGGAAGGGTCGAAATCCTATCAACCAATAAGATTTAGACAATTTTAGGGTATTATTTTAACCTTATCAATTAGATTTAACTCTAAGTTAAATAATTTAACTTTTACCATGTCTTTTTGTTTTCTTTCAATATATGGTTAATACACTTACTATAACATGCCAAACGAACCCCAAAATGTTTATTATTAATATATATATCCTTATCTAAGTCATTTGGCCGAACCTTAGATTTTTAGGAATAAAATAACAATTAATAATATAATATTTGATTTAAAAACTATTTTGTGTCAATTTTGACACTATTTGATATATGATTTTTTTGAAAGTCATAACAGAATTATATGTTCGAACCAAGTTGATTAAATCAACATTAATATATCATAGTAACCTAGAAAATTAGTTTAATTCATAAAAAGTCTTAAATTACATTTATTTTGGTATTTATATTATCAATTATGTCAATATTTCATTAATAAGATAATTACTGCATCATCTTTGTGTCATAAATAAATTAAATTATTTGATGTCTAAAAATTACAAATAAAATACCATCATGTAGGAAATATTTTTAGATTTCTAATGAATATTTACAATCGAATTTATCTTATGTATAACTCCATATTAAAAATGATTTACTTATTAAACTTTGATTTTAACTATTTTAACCCTTCTTTAAATAAATTAATAATAAATGTCCTAATCTTATCCAAGTGGGCCTAAATGGTCATATTTTATTCCTAAGTTTGTTTTTGGTCGAATTACACTTGTCCAATAGAATTAGGACATGTGTTAGGGTAATATTGATATCATATTTACCCTTAGTTACCCTATTTACTATTAACTGCGGTAAAAAATTGTAAAAAGTTACTATTCACCAAAAAAATATTTTTATCTCATTGAACCACATTTTACTTACTGATGTCAACCGTGTCTGTCGGATTTTTGAAATTCCATTCACAGAAGCGGTAAAATTAAGTTTTATGCAAAATTCAGTTTTTAACCTACCACTTAGTGGTTTCACTATTCATCAAAAATTGAAAGTTTTCAGAAAAATACCAAAATTTCACCCTCGGCTAATTTCGATATTCTGAGTCCAAAAATGAAGTCCATTTTGAAAAATAAAATTTATAAAATTTCAAAAAGTGGTTATTACTATTCATAACGGCTAGCTTTAATAGCATATTGTTGTTTAGTGAAACTCGGTATTGCGTACGACACAAGCTATCGAGGAAGGTCACGATTGCGTGTAAAGCAAGCCAAGCAAGTGTTGTGTAGAAAAAGATTCCTTTGATGATTTATATAAAATAAAAGTCTCGGGTGTTACATTCACACTTAAAGTATCTTAGAAAATAATTGAATATGTCTATATACCTTATCAATTAATTTTGATAACAGGTAATGACCAATTGCTTTAGTTAAACAATTCTCGGGCTACGATTCCTTCAATCTAAAGTAATGACCTCAATAAAATGCATTCCAGTGGTGCACATAATGTTCTTAAATATTTTATTTAACATAGTACATTCACAATATCCAACCTCATACTGAAAATTATTAGACTGAGGTTAGAGGAAACAATAAGGATAAAAAAATTTCTTGGAGAAATCTAACACAAACATGAAAAAACAGGAGATTAGGAGGAGGAAAACCACTAATGCATCCTCATCAAAGCACCCTTCTAAGAAATAATGGGATGAAATGATTGAAATGGAGTAACTGGACCCTGGAGGGATAGCCTTTGTTGGAAAAATTGCTGATATGGTCTTGCATACTATCCAGCAGAAAGAACAGGAAGCGGGTGAGGCTGCACAAACTGATATAGATAGACAGAATTCTCAGATTTCTACTACAACAGGTACTCTCAATGGCTTCAAATTGGATACTACCTCTAAAGCCAAAAAACCCACTACACTAGACACCCATCCTGCTACTGATGTTTCTAAGTCTACATCTAATGAATGTATTGAGGAGGGGACTTCAACACTGAAATCCAACACTCAAAGACCTGATACAACCAGGACTGATCATGTGCAAGAGGATAGTAACCACCTGAATAATTAGAATGCCAGTAAGAGAATATTTTGCACTATCCATGGAACCGCCAACATAATTCCAAATATGAAAGATGAGTGTGGAATGAATATTTCCAAGCACCTGGACACTGCTATCCAGGAAACATATGCTTTGACTACTGACAGTGCAAAACAGAATCAACTCTCCTCACCTTCACAAAGTGATGATATGCTGGACAAAGCAGTATTTCAGAATCAATTTTTCAATATGCAGATGACTAATATTAGCAAAACAAAACACATGAAAGATGATGAAGAAGGTCTGGAACTACAAGAGACACATACAACTAGCAACCCCAGTTATGGCTGAATTTACCCCTCAGAAACCTGGTGACCAATCTGGGGAATCTGATCACATAAAACCAGAAAAAAAATGGATAGTGGTACCGAAGGCAACTGAGAACAAACAAATTCACCAAGAAGAGGTCTCAATAGGTATGAAAAATAATCATATCTCTTCTAACCCTTCAATAAATTTTCAAGGGAAAAATGCAGTGACACCTAAAGAGAATTCTATCAAGCAATTAAGAAAATTCAAGCGCGGAAAGAATTCCAGAGGTAACAAAAACAAGGGGCCTAGCCCTAAACATAAGTGTAAATGAATATTTTACATTGGAACTGTAAGGGTATTGCTATCCTTAAAGCCATCACAAACTTAAAAAATTATCATTTTACTCATAAACCGATGCTTTTTTCTATCTCAGAACCTAAAGTCACTTTTACTTCTGAATTTAATAGTCTTGAAAAATATAGTTATACTTTTATAGGAGGAACTTCCAATAATAACAATTGTGATTCTTTATGGGTCTTTTCACATATCTCTATAGATAAAATTCATATTGTTTATGTTGATTCTCAGTCTTTGACATGAGAAATAAAATTGCATGATAATACTTTCTGCTATAATTTTGTGTATGCCTGAAATAAATATCAAGACAGAAGAACCTTGTGGCATAATATATCCTCCCTTAAAAACACTATTGAAGTTCCTGAGGTCATTATCAGTGATTTTAATTATATCATTGGAACTAGTGAAAAGCTAGGACCCTTTCACTCAAACACTTCCATTAAAGATTTTAATCCCAGTATTGATGATAATAACCTTGTTGAGATTAATCCGGTTGGTGATAAGTATACCTGGTATAGAAGGCAACACAATATAATTTTAGCAAGTAAACTTGACAAAGCTTTCACAAACTTTAAAGCTCTCGATAACTAGAATACCATCTCTAGTATTACTTTACTTAGGATTAATTATGTCCATCATGCAATTTTTTTTAGCCTCAAGACTAGAGACAACAAACCAATTCTTCCATTTAGATTCAATAATGTGTGGAACAGTGTGGAAGATTATAATAAAATTGTAAAAGACACTTGGAATTTAATCAATTTTAATGATGCATTTGTCTGTCTAGGGGGTGTCCAGGAGGGATGAGGGGCTATCCATGGGGGTCTGTCAGGGAGGGGGTCTGTCCAGGAAGGAGAGGGGGGTGTCCAGGTGGGGGGGGGGGGGGGGTCCAGTAGGGGGTGTCTGTCCAGGAAAGAGAGGGGGGTTTCCAGGAGGGGGGACAGTCCAGGGGGGATGGAGCTATCCAAGGGGGATGAGGGGTTGTCTAAGGGGGTGTCCAGGAGGGATGGGGGGTTGTCCAGAGGGGGAGGGGTAGGGGGTCTGTTAGGGAGGGGAAGTCTGTTTGGGGTGTGTGCAGGTGGGTCTATCCTGGGAGGGGGTGGGTGGGTGGGTGGGGGGTCTGTCCAGGAAGGAGGGGGTCTTCATGAATATGTCCATTGAAACTCATTAATATTCAAGGTCGCTTCTAATTATTTAATGTTATCTAATGAGGAATAGATTTATTGGAATATGATGTTGATTTTGTTTATTTTTAGGTACTTCAATGTGATTATCCTGCTTGAGTGAAAAATATAAGATGGTGGTTGTCTCATTAAAAAAAATAAAACTTCACCATACCATTATAGGGGAGTACTTAATTTGGTTTTTTACTTGTTTATAACAATTCTTTCATGTGGCCACTTATTGGAACTCTTGAAATTCTTGATTTCTGGATGATATTGTTGTTGAGTGTTTGTGCTTAAACTGTGGAATACTTTTCATTCTATTCTTATTGAACTGAATCTGTTTACGATGGTTATTGAAAATATTCTTAATTTTGGTAAAACATGCTGAAGATTGGGGGGGATGTCTAGGGGGATATCCAAGGGGGTTTGTAGGGAGGGGCGGTCCAAGGGGGTGTCCCAGGGGGAGGGGCTGTCTGGGGGGGGGTATCCAAGGGGTTCTCCAGGGGGAGGGGTGCAGTCTAGGAGGGTGGGGCTGTCCAGGAGGGAAAGGGGGATATCCAGGGGGGTCTGTCTGGGAGGGGTGGGGGGTCTAATCCAGAAAGAGAGGGATTCCAATTCTGAGCTTCAGATTTTAGGGAAAAATTTGAACAGGAGTGCCCAGGCCGAGCCTACTCATCTTGCTCAATTGGTTTTGGGAATTCATAATAGGTTTTAAAATTTATTTGATATCTCTTGTTTCCTTGCGTTTTTTCAAAACAAGAGTTATGACATCCCTTCATAAATGAAGATCACCTTTTGTAATTTTCAAGGGCTTGGGAACTCTCCCACAATCACATTCCTGAGATACATTATTATGGCCAAAAGACCCATGATGACTATTTTAGCTAAACCTAATATAGAGTTTGACAAATGGAGTGACATTAAATGGTCCTCCCTTGGATATTCCTATGTATCACAAAAATAATTTGAGAATGACTTTGAGAATCTCTATATTTTAAAGTATGACTGTATCAGCATCCATTCATGTACAAAAAATCAGCAAGACTTCTTAGTTGATTTTCATATCCAAGGAATTGTAATCTCCTTGTATTTGTTTATTCCTCTAACTCTTACATGAAAACAATAGATATTTTGAATAATATTAAAGGGGTAATTTCTTAGTGTTCATATAGTTGGGTGATTCTGAGGGGTTTTAAAACTATTATATGGCATAAAAAAATTATTCCACATATCAATATGATGGAAGATTCTGAATTTTCATCATATTTTTCAAAAATATTGCATGGTTGAAGTTACAATTGTGGGTGGTTACTAAACCTGGTGTAGATACACCGTCAATGTTTTACAAGCTAGCAAATTAGATAGATTTTTATCATTCTAATCATGATTTTTTATTTGGTGTTAATCAAAATTGTTATTTTAGTTTCAGTTCATCATGTTAAGATGCTATAATATTTACATGAATCTATTCTATGTAATGTCTTATTCTTGTGAGTTTATATTTTTGAATCAATATCTATAGATTACATTTTATTGTAATACATTTCTGGAATGGTATTATTCAAGTATTCATTATTCTATCTTTTATTTACAGAATAATACCTTTGTTGAACTGTTGTTTTTAAAATTTTAGGGGGGGGGGGCTGGTGCAGTACAGGGGGAGGTGGGAGGGGGGAGGGGGGTTAGGGGATGGCTATGGGGGAGGGGTGGTGCAGGGGGTGTAGGTGGGCTAGTGTAGGGGTGGGGGTTAGGGGTCAAGTGCAGGGGTTAGGGGAAGGGCCATGCCTGGAAGAGGGTTCATGACTATAGGAGGGGGTGAGGAGGAAGTGGTCATTGGGTAGTGTTGGGATGGGTGGAGGGGGGAGGGGGAGGTCTGAAAATCCCAGGTGTTGCACCTATATTCCAGTTCTTTCTTCATTGCAACACATTTTACAGAAAAAAATCATTCAAATATTATGCTTGTTCATATATTCTATATATGTTTTATTAATGGTCATTAGAGATATTTCATAAAACATCTCAAGTAAAATTTGGCAGGATAAAATAATTAAGTTGTTCATGTTTGTGGAGAAAACATCTGGTAATTACTTTGATCTTTTTGATCATTCTGCTTTGAATCTAGGGGCAGGGGTAGGGGCAGGGGGCAGGGTGGAGGGGGGCCGGGGGCAGGGCCAGGGGGTTGGGGGCAGGGGGAAGGGGGCAGGGGGTAGGGTGGGGGGGGGCAATGTGGAGGGGGCGAGGGGAAGGGGTTCGTGGGCAGGGGAAGGGGGCAGGGGCAGGGGCAGGGGGCAGGGGGATGGGGCAGGGGCGGGGGGAGGGGGAGGTCTGCAGGGCAGTGGGCGGGGGGGGGGGGGGTAGGGGAGGCCTGCAGGGCAGGGGGTAGGGGGCAGGGGGCAGGGGGAGGGGCAGGGGGAGAGGGGGGAGGTCTGTAGGGAAGGGGGTGGAGGGGGGAAAGGGGAATGGGGGAGGGGGAGGGTGGAGGGGGGCAGGGGGTAGTGGGGAGTTCTGCAGAGTAGGGGGGAAGGGGGCAGTGGGGACAGTGGGGCAAGGGGGTGGGGCAGGGGGGTGTAGTTAGTCTCTATAGGTTTCTTTAATCGTAGAAAAGGTTGAATAACCGTTACATAGAAATATTAAATCTGATATTTTAAATTACATTAAATTTATCCAAATACGGCACATTTAATCAAGACTCTATAAATAGATATTGCTTTCTTCTATATTTAGGTAAACTCTGAACAATAAAAACCCACTCTTATGATTCTTATTTTACTAAAAATAACATGATGTCATTTTTTCAAAGTAGGAACAATTTCCAAGAGAGAATATTGATCAAGAAAAATGCATCACATATTACAGTATCTTGCAATATATAATGTTCCAAATTTCTCTTATTATACAATAACTTTATTTTTTTTTCTAGATTTATGTTTTTGTTGTACTATATGGTTGTCGATGAATAAACCATGTCTTTTTGTGCTAGGCAAGGATAACAGTTTGGATCATTCATACATGAATGTCTCAACTCTCTATCCGTACAACAACCTTATCGATAATGAAAATACTATAATACCATATAGTAGCTTACAACTGACAATTGACAAGACCATTCCCTAAAACCAAACCTCCTCATAGCTATGAAAATCTGTCCAGGAAGGGGGGGGGGGGGTTTGTCCAGGGGGTGGGGTTCTGTAACGTCCCGGATCCAGGTTCCATGCAACGGGTGCCCCGAACCCAGTTCGCCACATGACCTAAATCACGTTTCCCCAAATGCCAGAGGCTGCCAACTAGCAGTGAGGGCCCATGTTTGATAGTGGGGAAACTAAGCCCTCATTTGTCAAAGTGTAGTGCATCAGAATGAAATAAAACATACAGAAACAATGGAAGCAGTAAAACATACACCACTAAAATAAACAGCTGTAGTAGATATAACCAACCAGTGTATAAAATGGTGCAACATGCCTGAAATTCTAAGAAAGCATCCAGAACATGTTACACATCAATACAATACAATACAACTGAAGTACAAGTACAGAAAAGAAAAAGAGAATAGCCAGTGGCATCGTGAGCCAAAGCTCGGTCCCATGATCTCCAACACCCCAGCAGAATTCAAGTACCTGTATAGGGACCCTTGCACATATCTACACCTGTAGAAATGTAATCTGTTTGGGCCAAAAAGCATGACCCAAACAGGGTGTGAGAAATAAATTCCCAGTAGGCACCCACCAAAGGCCCGTGCCCAACATTGTGTAAACATGCAACAACAGTGTGCAATAATAAAAATCAATAAAGTAATAAGTACTGAAAGTAACTAACTTAACCAGTTATATTGACATTTTAATATCCATTTAATCATTTAAATAAAAAAACCACCACAGTGAATATTCTAAGTGAACAGCCAATGTCCTTAGACACGTAAAATCCTACCCTCAGGTAAAGAGAATCCAAACACAAGAATTTGCCCACAGGAATACGGATATTACCCACAGGCGTAAGAAGTGTTTCCCACAGGCACATAATCAACTACCCACATGCATGGAAGAAGTTTCCCACAGGCTAGGTTGTACAATGCCCACAGGCTAATCACAACACTGCCCTCAGGCTAACCAGGTAATCGGGCCATGCCCAACATGTAGACAAGCAGAAAACAAGAAATTTATCTCAAGGCAATTCTACAATCATTTCATTGAATGCATAATATAAACAGGGCATACCCTCGGGTATCCTGGCCAAACAGCTAAACAGAGGAATGCACCCCCGAGGTGGTCCTGGATCCAAGCAGTGATCCCAAACAGCATTTTAATATCACAATTAATTACCTATACAATTTTAGGTATTTAAAATAGCCACAAACTTGGCCACATGACACCCCAAATATGGGTTCATAGCTCAATAACACAAAAAAACTCAAAACAGTTGGAAAATAAACACCAAGCCACCTACCTTAAACACCAACGAACGATATACACAAATGTCGACCCACGAATCGTCCAAGAACAATGAAGATATGAGGTGAAATAAAACCTCATTCAAACATAAATAACTTCCATTGGAGGAATAATTGGGAATAACTGATTAAGTAGAAGGGAGGGCTTACCCGCGTGGTTCCAATGAGATCGTCCGAGGCGGAAACAGATTCCAGATGTGCACTCGGCGGATCATTAAAGCTTCAGCCTCCTCTCTCGAGCTCCCTTTTCCCGTTCTAAGCCTTCCTTGTGAACAAGAGGGGATACTACCCATTTTATGTGAAAAACAACAAAGTACACGACATGTACTTCCGAGTACACAGCGTGTACTTCCCATTTTTAAATTGTTCCTATGGAGGCTTCCCGCCAGCGCAACACTATTAACCTGCCGACATGAATACACGGTGTGTCTTCATGAGTACACGACATGTGCTATCACATAGCTGGCCACCGCCTTACTATTCTCCTACCGACTGACTACACGGCATGTAATGGACCACTACACGGCATGTAGTTGGTTCCTACACCCTTCATCGCCGAAATGGCCACACGCCCCGTGTACTCATCCCACACGGCCAGAAGTACACGGTGTGTCGAAAAGTACATGGTGTGTACTTCTAAAATTTGGGATTTTCCCCATTTTCCATATTTTCTCAAAAACACTTAAGGAAAAGAGAAAAGAAGAAACTCGTAACTCAAAAGTAAGAACCGGGTTCTTACACACTCCCCCCCTTAAAGAAATTCTTCCCTGAATTTCCCTTCCATGGGTGGTGAAGATAATGTTGAGAATAACTCTGGCCACTGAGCACGTAGGTCAGTCTCCCACTCCCAGGGTTCGTCCTGCACTCGTCCATGCTGCCATAGCACCCATACGATAGGAACTGACCGGCCTCCGAAAACCTTCGTGCTCATATCGACGATACGAATTAGATGCTCCTCACTCATCTACCTAAAGCTAAACCTCCTCAGGATGAAGGATGTGAGATGGGTCTGAATGATAGCGGAACAACTGAGATACATGAAATACGTTGTGCATGGCCTAGTACCTCTGTGGTAACTGTAGCTGGTAGGCAACTGGCACGACTCTCTCCGGAATCTCAAATGGCCACACATAACTTGGTGAAAGTTTACCCTGTCTCCTGATCCGCTTGTGTCCCAGCCTTGGTGAAACACAAAAGAAAACCTGATCCCCGACCACGAACTCCAATGGTCATCCGCGACGATCATCATAAGATTTTTGAAAAGACTGTGCGGTAGCCATCTGCTTCCGAATCAACTAGACCTGCTCAGAATTCTCCTGCATGAGACATGGTCCCAGTAATGCTGTCTCACCTGCCTCTAACCAGCACAATGGTGATCGGTATGGCCTACCATATAAAGCCTCATAAGGTGCCATCTCAATAGTTTCTTGAAAACTGTTATTGTAGGCAAACTTGAATAGGGGTATGCACTTCTCCCAAGAGACCCCAATGTCTAGGATGCATGCTATCAGCATGGCCTCAAGCACCTGTATCGTATGCTCTGACTGGCCATCGGTCTGAGGGTGGTAAGCTGTGATTAGAAGCACCTGTGTACCCAGTGCTTTCTCAAAACTCTGATCGACATGATATGTAAAATGGGCATCCCTATCTGAAATGATAGAACGAGGGACCCCAAGAAGACGTATGATCTCTCGGATATAATACCTTTTAAGATCATCAACACCGAAGGTCTCCTTGATTGGAAAAAAGTGAGCTACCTTAGAGAGTCTGTCCACAACAACCCACACTGAATCATTGCCTTGAGGTGAGCTCGGAAAACCAGTTACGAAGTCCATCGTGACATCATCCCATTTCCACTCTGCAATGGGTAACTGCTGTAACAGTCTGGCTGGGCTTTGTGTTCTGCCTTCACCTGCTGACAGGTGGAACACCTCGTTACAAAACCAGCTACATCTCTTTTCATACCTGGCCACCAGTACTGATATCTCAAGTCACGGTACATCTTGGTAACCCCAGGATGAACAACCGAAGCTGAAGTATGAAAATACCACATCATCTCCTCGCGTATATCTGCTGGAACCCATACTCGTCCATGGAAATGCAGAACCTTATCCTTTCCTATCATCCACCCAGGAGGAGGTTCCTCACTTTCCACTGACTCCCGTAGAACTAGGCATTTTGAATCTGATCATTATCTCATCCTCACTCTATCAAGGATGGTAGAAGTTACAACTAATGGGGAAAGATAAGTTTTCCTCTACTATCGTGCACCTCCAAATGCATCTCAAAGAACAAAGCCATAAGCTTCCACTCACCACTGGCCTCCTGTACAGCCTGTATCTAACTCTTCCTGCTTAGTGCATCAGCTACTGCATTACCTTTACCAGGTGTATAGGCAAGCTCAAAATCAATGGACTATAGGTATTCGACCCACCTTCACTGCCTCAAATTCATGTCATGCTGAGTAAATATATACTTGGGACTTTTGTGGTCGGTGAAAACCACAAAATGCTCTCCCAATGGATAATGTCTCCAACAGTGAAACACATGCACAACTGTAGCCAACTCGAGATCATGCATGGGTAATTCCTCTCATGTGGCCTCAACTACCAAGACCCGTACACAACAACTCGATCACCCTCCATCAACACTGCTCCCAGCCTAATACCTGATGCATCACAATAAACTGTATAGCTCTTCCCCTGCTCTGTGAGTATCAGGACTGGTGCTGATGTCAACCTTCCCTTCAGGTCCTGAAAGGTTGTCTCACAAGCCTCTGACCAAACAAACATCACCCCCTTCTTAGTCAGACCTGTCAACCGTGCTTCTAAGAGGGATAAGTCCTGGATGAAACGTCTGTAGTAACCAGCCAACCCTAAGAAACTCTATATCTCAAACACATTTTTAGGCTGCTCCCATGAAACTAATTATCTCACCTTCTCTAGGTCTAATGTAACTCCTTCCTCTGAGATGATATGACCCAAGAAGTGAATCTGGTCCATCCAAAAGTGGCACATTGAGAGGTTAGCATATAGCCGATGCTCTCTCAGTGTACTCAATACGATCTCAAGATGGGTGGCATGTTCATGCCGAGTGTGAGAGTACACCAAGATATCGTCCACGAATACAACCATGAAAGAATCCAGATGAGGATGGAACACACGGTTCATAAGAGCCATGAAAACATCTGGCGCATTCGTGAGTCCGAAAGGTATAACCATGTACTCGTACAAACCATATCTGCTCCGAAAAGCTCTAAGTGGTATATCTGATGGTCTCACGCACAGCTGAGGATATCTTGACCTCAGGTCAATCTTTGATAACACTCGTGCTCCACAAAGTTGATCAAAAAGATTATCAATCCTTCACATGGGATATCGGTTCTTAACCATCAACTGGTTTAACTTCCGATAATCCACACAGAGTCTGAGAGAACCGTCCGCCTTGTTCACAAAGAGGACCGAAGAATCCCAAGGAGTATTATTGGGTCTGATGAAACCCTTTGCCTGTAACTCCTCTAACTTCCTCTTGAGATCCTGCAACTCAGGAGTAGCCATACTATAAGGAGGAATGGACAACGGTGCTGCTCCTGGCACAAGCTCAATAGATAAATCCACCTCTCGCTCCGGAGGTAGTCCTAAAAAGTCGTCTGGGAAGACATCCCTAAAATGATCAACAACTTTAGGGAAATCCGTCTGACAAGCCCTCTGGTCGTCCAGGTATAAACTCACAATCTGGACTGTGACTCCTCCTCGACCATGATGCTCTAGTCCAGCTTGACTCACCTAAACATCCCATTCGCCCTTGTATATAAACTCTCCACCCTCTGGTGACGTGAAACACATCCTGTGACGATAACAGTCCTCAAAGGCTCAAAAGGGAACCAACTAGTCCATCCCAAGAATGACGTCATAAGATATCATCTCTAAGTCATATAGGTCCCAAAGGAAGTCACACCCACCAACCTCCAGGGGGAACTCCTTGCACTAATGCACACCAGCCGTTCTAGTCCCCAACGGAGTGTCTAGCATCATGATATCAGAAGAATTAGAAACTCAAAGAACAAGGATCTCCACAATGGGTACATATATAAAACTATGTGTTGCACCCGTATCGAAAGGTACCGAAGATAAAACAGAAGCTACTAGAATACTACCTCTGACTGTAGAAGGTATGAGATCCTTCTCCTGCTGGGTCTGTTGCACTGCATATGCTTTCCCAGTCCCGCTGCCCTATGAAACAACCTGGCTACCCTGAGTAGTCCCGCCCTACTGCCTCTGAGATCCTGGTGTCTGGCTACCATGGCCACGAACACCGTCTCTGCCTGCACACCCTGACGTATTCCAGTTTCCTGACTGGTAAGAAGCTGCTGGTTCTGCTCCCACATGCGGAGTCTGTACAGAAGTCCTCTCACTAGCCTCTGGTGGAAACACCCAGCAAAAGCGTTGCAGATGACCCATCCTACCGCATGTTCGGCACTCCACTGGGTATCGTGGACACTGTGGGCTCTTGTGCCCCTATCTACCACACTTGTAGCACATGACCTGGCCACCTGAAGCATTCGTCAAGATGGTACTACCACCATGAGAGAATTCCATCTATGTCTTCCTCTTACCAGTAGAAATAGTATCAGAAACTGGTGATGAACTGCCCTGGCCCACACCACTAGCTTCCTGCAGGTCCCTCTCTGTAATCAGCACCTGGTTCACAATAGCATGTAAATTAGGTAACCTGAATAAATTCACTAGCGCTCAGATGTAATACCGAAGACCATCCTCGAAGCGTCTGGCTCTCAACGTCTCATCACCCACCATCACGAGTGCAAAGCACTGAAGCTCAGTGAAACAAGTAGAATAGTCTATCACCGACATAGCGCCCTGGTGCAGATTCATGAACTCTCGAGATATATCTGCCCTCTGCTTATATAGGAAGAATAAGACATATAAGACTGCCTAAAAATCATCCCACGCCATGTCTCTGTAATGCTCTGACTAGGTGGTAACATCCCACCATCTCTTGGTGGAATCATGAAGCATATACGTCGCGAGCTTGACCCTCCACCCTGGAGGCGTCTCAAGATGCTCGGAAATAGTCTGCATCGACTCCAGCCAAGAATCTGCAACCTATGGTCTACCATCCCGTGAAAATTTCGACAGATGATGCTACTGGAATATGCGAGTAAGCTTAGCCATAGATGTGGCAGCCAGCGGTGCTCCCTGAAAGGTCTGCATGAACTGCATAAAGCCTTCACGGAACTGCGCCTCCAGGCCTGTGTCCGGTATAACAGTTGGCACCACCTCTGGATCTACTAGAGGATCCACTAGTAGCCCATGGCCCACCATATTAGGAGTATAATCATTTCCGCTCTCCAGGAGAACAACACTTGGTCGTCTCGGTGGCATGACACTACAAGATCAAATGCACACCTTAGAATAAGATTATTAATGACCAAAAACGAAGAAATCCAAAAAGTAACAGGAGGAAGAAGGTATTTAAAATTTTCAAAACAAGACTACATGGTGTGTATACTGACTACACGATGTGTTCTTGACTTCCCTTCCCCTGCCCAGGTCCTTCGACATGGCTAAGTTACACGGCTCCCATTTGAACAAAACTACACGACATGTATATCATCTACACGACGTGTATAGTGTAATTTACAACTGCCCGTGTTGTATGTGACATGGCCAACTACTCGGCTTGACACTACACGACATGTTACACCCGCACATGGCATGTACACAACCCCATTTCCCTGCCACACGGTTACTCCTCATGGTCTATCACTGGTCAAGACTACACGACGTGTCCCACAAGTACACGGCGTGTACTATACAAGCTTCGCCGACCCGTTTTGTTAGTTACACGGCCGGATACTCAGCTCAACCTACACAGTGTGTTCCATATACACACGACATGTACACGAAAGGCTTACCCCAACCTGTGTTTTTAGTTACACGACCGGGTCCCTAGGTCACACTACACGGTGAGTTCTTCATTGAAATGACGTGTTCAAGAAATGATTACACCGGCCCGTGTTTGTTAGTTACATGGTTGGGTCTCCAGGTCAACACTACATGATGTGTATATCAGGTACACAACATGTTTTACCCCAGCCTTTACCTACCGTGTGTCACCACCCACACGTTTGTGACACGGGAAGCGACTACACAACGTGTACTGAGGGTACACGCCGTGTACTTAAAATATTTTCTTTTCTTCTCAAACAGAAGAACACACATGGTACACAGCGTGTATACTGGGTTTCCGGACAGTATGCCTCAGAAACTTCTCCGGAACCTATAAGATAATGAAAAACAACACCTAAGTTCCAAATTCCAATCCGTGAGGGCCCATACTCCCCACGAATCAATGTTTGACATCTTATATGTGTTTAAACCGGATAAACAGCCAATGATCCACCAAATTTTGGTCAATGAGGGCCCATACTCCCCAAAAACCAATGTTTGGTGTCCATTATATCAACAAACTCATACCAAGATACCCTATCACATAACATGTATTTATCAAGTAGCTATCACGACATCATGCTTTTCTAGCACAACAACTATCGCAACAACATGCAATTTCTAATGCACCTACATAGCATGGAACTATGCATGGAATGTGATTTCTAGAATGTGCCAAAATGATGCATGAGATGGAATACCCTTATCTCATCGGGTTGCAACTAAATAGAACCCATAGATAAAATATAATAGTGCAATCCCAAGTGTGTCACCCTTAGGTGAAAACAAGTCAACTAGAGAATTAAAAAATCGGTAAAATTGAAATATGAGGTAAATTGGATTTTCCCTGTACATAGGTTAGCTACTCCTTCGAACAGCTTATTACCAACTACTGTTCTCATCTTATCCTTGACTAAGGCTCCAAATATTAATTCAAAGAAAAGAACCCCTCTAATACCACTTTGTAACATCCCGGATCTGGGTGCCACACAACAGGTGCCCCGAACCTGGTTCCCCACATGACCTCAAGCACATTTCCATAAAAGCCAGAGGCTACTGACTAGCAGCGAGGGCCCAGGTATGATAGTGGGGAAGCTATGCCCTCATTTTTTCAAAGTGTAGCACAGGGGAATGAAATAAAACATATAGCAACAACGAAAGCAGAAAACCATACACCACTGAAATAAAAAACTGTAGTAGATATAACCCACCAGTGTATAATATGGTGCAACATGCCTCAAATTATAAGAAAGCATCCAGAACATGTTACACTGCAATACAATACAATACAACAGAAGTATAAGTACAGAAAAAAAAATATAACAGCCAGCGGCATCGCGAGCCAAAGTTTGGTCCCATGCTCTCCTACACCCCAGCAGCATTCAAGTACCTATATATGGACCCTTTCCCTTATCCAAACCTACATAAACTTAATCTATTTGTCCTGAAAGACATGACCCAAATAGGTTGTGAGAAATAAATTCCCAGTAGGCAACCACAAAAGGCATGTTCCCTACTGTGTGTAAACATGCAACAATAGTGTGCAGAAATAAAATGCAATAAAGTAAGCAGTACTGAAAGTAACTAACTTAACCAGTTATATTGCCATTTTAATATCCATTTAATCATTTTTAAAAAACCACCACAGTGAATATTCTATGTGAACAACCAATGTCCTCAGACACATAAACTCCTACCCCAGGTAAAGAGAATCCAAACACAATAATTTTCCCACAGGTATACGGATATTGCCCACAGACGTAAGAAGTGTCACCCACAGGCACAAAATCAACTGCCCACAGGCACAGAAGAAGTTTCCCACATGCTAGGTAGTACAATGCCCATAGGCTAATCACAAAACTATCCTCAGGCTAACCAGGTAACCGGGCCATGCCCAACATGTAGACAAGAAGAAAACAAGAAATTTCTCTCAAGGAAATTCTACAATCATTTCATTGAAGGCATAATATAAACAAGGCATGCCCTCGGGTATCCTGGCCAAACGACTAAATATGGGAACACGCCCCTGGGGTGGTCCTGGATCCAAGCAGCGATCCCAAATAGTATTTTAATATCACAATTAATTTCCTATACAATTTTAGGCATTTAAAATAGCAACGACCTCAGCCACACGACACCCCAAATATTGGTTCGTAGCTAAAAAACACACAAAAAAAATGATAGTTGGAAAATAAACACCAAGCCACCTACCTTAAACACCAATGAAGGATATACGCGACCGTCGACCCCTGAATTGTCCAAAAACAATGAATATATGAGGTGAAAGAAAACCTCATTCAAACATAAATAACTTCCCTTGGAGGAAGAATTTATAAGCATAGCTTAAGGAGAAGGGAGGGATTACCTGTGTGGTTCCAACGAGATCGTCCGAGGTGGAAACAGATTCCAGACGTGCGCTCGGCGGATCATCAAAGCTTCGACCTCCTCTCCCGAGCTCCCTCTTCCTATTCTAAGCCTTTTCTGTGAACAGGGGAGGCTACTGCCCATTTTAAGTGAAAAAAAAACAAAGTACAAGGCATGTAATTCCAAGTACACGGCGTGTACTTCCCATTTTTAAATTTTTCCTCTGGCGGCTTCCCGCCAGTGTGACACTGTTCACCTGCTGACAAGACTACACGACATGTCTTTAAGAGTACACAACACGTTCTATCACACAGCTGGCCATTTCCTTACTATTGGCCTTCTGACTAACTACACGGCGTGTAAGGGACCACTACATGGCATGTAGTCGGTTCCTACACCCTTCATCACTGACATGGCCACACGCCCCGTGTACTTATCCCACATGGCTAGAAGTACACTACATGTGGAAATGTACATGGCGTGTACTTCCAAAATTTGTTATTTTCCCCCATTTTCAATATTTTCTCAAAAACACTTAAGTAAAAGAGAAAAGAAGAAACCCGTACCTCAAAAGTAAGAACCAGGTTCTTACAGGGTCTGTCCAGGAAAGAGGGGTGGCTGTCCAGGAAGGTGGGGGCCTATCCAGGAGGGGGGCTATCTAGGAGGGGGTGGAATGTGGGTTTTCAGGTGGGGGGAGGGGTTCAAGGGGGTCTGCAGGAATGAGTGGGGGGGGGGTCTATCCAGGGTGTATGGGGGGTCTGTTCAGGAAGGAGGGGGGAGTATATCCAGGAGGGGGGGTACTATAGTGGGGGTGTGCAAGGGGGGTTCTGTAGGGGGATAGGGGAAAGGGGGGTGGGGGAATGGGTGAAATGGTGGTCCAGCAGGGGGGCAAGGGGTGCGCAAGGGATGTGTAGGGGGATACAGTCCAGGGGGTCCAATAGGGTGGGACACTCTCTAGGGGGGATTCAATCCAGGGGGTCCAGTAGGGGGGGGTGATTTCCAGGGGTTCCAGCAGGGGGGCTGCTATCGAGGGTATCCAGTAGAGGGGGCTACTATCTCGGGGGGTCAAGCAGGGGGCCTGATGTCCAGGTGGTTCCAGCAGGGGGGCTGCTGTCCAGGGGGCTGGGGATGCTATCCAGGGGGTCCAGCAGGGGGGGGGGGTGGGGGCTATTGTCCATGAGGGTCTAGAAGGGGGGTACTGTCCAGGAGGGTTGGGGGCTACTGTATAGGGGGGTCCAGCAGGGGGGATGCTGTCCCAGGGGGTCCAACAGGGGGGATGCTGTCCCAGGGGGTCCAGCAGGGGGGTGCAAGGGGGTGTGTGCAAGGGGTTCAAGGGATGTGTGTTGGGGCGGGGGCTGGTTTTTTAATGAAATGGGAAGGGTTTTAGCCATGGTTTCAAATAATGGCTAAAACCCTATAGCCACGATTCATTGAACCGTGACTGGTATTGGTGTGGCTATAATGCTATAGCCACAGTTTTAAACTGTGGCTATAGGTTTGACCTTATAGCCATGCAAATTCCTGCCACGGTTCAATGAATCATGGCTATAACCTAGATCCATAGTTCCAAACTGTGGTTGTAGCCTAATTTTCTAGTAGCGTATATCAAAACGTGGGGGTGGTAATCGACACACACATATGAGCAATACTTTATCTTCCCATTTTATGGAATAGAGGGTGGATATTGGTGTTTACATAATAATAATAACATTTCATTATATTTAGTATACTAAATTTATTATTTTATGAATACTACTGCATATATTGATGAGGCATAAGAAGAAATAAATTGAAAGAGGTAGGGTAAGATGATTACCCCTTCTTCGGTATGCCTCCATAAAATCCTTGATTAAAGGCCCTTGGAATGTAATTTTAAGGAAACCATAACCTATAATTTGTGTATAGATAACTTTATAATACAATTTTTTTGTTTTTGGTTATGTTTTATGGTTTAAAGTTCTGTAAAGAAAATAGATATGGGATGTCCATTTATAAGGGGGAAAGGAAACACTTGGAATTACGAGAAATATTAAAATATAATTAAGTCGTCCTCCAGAAAAATGATTCCAAGTGGATAGATATTTGAATAAAAATGTGATAATGTGAAAATATAATTAGAAAATGATATTTATATAGGATTTGGTGTCATTTTAAATCTTATATTTTGGTTTAACTCTTAGGTTAAACAATTTTAATCTTAACCATTATAATGACTTTTTAACATTAAAGGGTTATAATTTTATATATAATGAAACAATTGACTCATAAATGGCTAAGGGATGAATTTTTTTACCCTTTATAATCATAATTTTTATCTTGTAACATTTTTATAATTTTTAAATAATTTAATAAAATATTTTTATCATAAAATGTTATTAATGTCATTTTAGGAACTGTTCACATAATTTGACTTATAAATAACACAAAAACAATGTAATTTTATTATAATAATACAAAACATCTATAATATTTTATATTAATCTATAAAAAAATTAACACCATTATTATCCTAAATTTTATTATATTAATATTTTTAAAATATATTATTTTATATTCCTATTGAATGAATAAATACTATGTCGGTGTTGCATAAGTGTTTAAGGTAGTTATTCAATCACTAAAAAATGGAAATACATTATTATGATAAAAAAATTAATTTATCTTTCAAACTAAAATTTATAAATATATTATCAACTTTTTATCCTTAAGTAAAAAATTTTATAGATATTAAGGTCAATAGAGTGTAATTTTGTGTTTATTCATTTATTAAATTAATATAAAGGAATAAATAAAAGAAAAATGGAAAAATTTGAAATATATTAGATACTTTGATGTATATGGTATAATTAAATCCATAAAATAGGATAATTAAAAGTGTTTTAATAATTTTAAATCCCTATACCAAAATTTCTACCCAATTTACATGTTTTACCCTTACTAAGGTGAAAAAACATTAATATGGTTACAATTCATATTGTACAAAAATAAAAGGGTCATATTTACCAAGTTTGATCCTCTTGATTCCAATTATGGAATCCATTTTTCATTATTTTGTTTCTATAAGTGGATGAAATACATTTTAAAATAGGTGCACAAAACATAATGAAACCCATTTTTTAGAAAAATGCATTTTTAACCATGAAACTGAATATATATTCTTATATCATTATAATAAAAATATTATATTAATGTTAAAATATTTGGTTAAATATATAATATTTTAATTTATTAAATAAATTCAACAATGGAAATAATTTTTATTTATTAATATAAAAACATATTTCATGAAAAAATAGGTTTTTTCGAAATACACCTCGTTTACATTCAAATGAATTTTATTTTCATTTCACAGTAACTTATAACCAATGAATTAATTTTATACATTTTTAAATCATATATTTTTCATAATGTAGTTATCCATATTTATACCATCCAACCCATTATTTAAGTGATAATTGTATACTTTATTACAGTTAATTTAGACTTTGTGTTGCATGTTTTACAAGCTATCAAAGAAATTAAATTTATTTAAAGAGAAATATATCATAAAATCTTCAGGTGTTATAATATGTCACACTTAAAAGTTTAATAACATATAGATAATCATAATTTACCATTACAACATGCATAAAATCCAATTTCTAATAATAACAAATAATATGCATAACATCCCTTTTAAATAAAGTAATAATACAACTAGTAATTTTATACCAACCATATACATCACTAGAAATAAGGTTATATCAACCCATAATAATGAAAAAAATAACACGTGTCATAATAAACTTTTTGACACCATAATATGAAACACCCTATTTATTATTGGAATATCTTCCAACAAACTTTTAATTATAGCTAGGTCTATCCATGCACACTCAATCTATGTCGATGCACATAACTAAGGCATAGACGACCTGGTTTCAATAAAATATAGTAAAGGAAAAACCACCTCAATACCTTTTCAACTAGAAAAGTCTATATGGTAACTCACTAGTTCCCCATCTGTTAGTCCCACACTAGCCTTTCTAAACAATATACCTTTTCTATGTATAAGGGGTCTAAAGTCATTGATCTTGGTCTATTATAAAATCATTTAACTTAAGGAATCCACCAGATATAGTGATCTTAATCATTTACACATATTATTAAATGATTATAAGCACAACTGACCATAAAATAAAAACCAAGGATCATAAAGTCTAGTGTATTTAGAATATTTGGTACATAAATTTGAAAACATTGGACAAGAATAATGAATATTTATATTAATCATCCATAATGATATCATAACTTCCTTTGAGGTCCTATATATTCATTGGATAACCTGTGGAATACATGAATAAAGGGATGAGCTAAAAATCCTCATAAGGGAATAAACAAAGGAATAAAACATAAATCCTGGGATAGAAGGCATAATGTGATGACATAAAAAAGGAATGAAACATGAATAAACATATGGAAGCATATCATATAGAACATGGGATCATGTGATTATGGAAACATTGAAATGTTGAAGTGACATACAACATGATATAAACATGAGTCAAGGCTATCTTCCAAGTATTTATCACATCGTTGAAGAAGTACCTTAATGTATTAGGTTTACTCCCAAATATCAAACATGACGTCTCATGGGACTAAACATTACATAATTCATTGGAGCGTTATTTGGGCACACCCATCATAATATGTTCATGCATAGGTGTGACACATGAAGAATCAAACATAAGGAATAAACACATGGGTCACCTATGGAAAGAAATGGGTATCATAATCATGTCATATGGCATAAACAATGAGCATATCACAATGGTGTCCATGAAATAATGGATTTAAATCATACATGGATTTAGAAATATTGTTTAAGAAGCGTAATAAATGAGACACATTAGTGTGGTTTAAGGGAAAATATTAATGATACTTCAAAAATGGTGTTCGGTGTGGTCTGGGGTTCTATTCTTGGGAGCCCGCTCTTTAGGGAATTTCCTCATCCCATGTACCACTTGTCTTTCCGGTTAACCCAGTGTCTTGCCGGGTGGGAAGAAAGGGCACACTTAACCTAGCTCAAGGATTGTTGTGTCGAACCATCACTGGTCAAAGTGTAACCCCATGGGGATGCTCTATCATCTCGGCAGACAGTGGCTCCTTCCCAGCTGGGGCTTCTTCGGATGACCTCTTCGTGGGGAGGGGGGGTTCCTAGGTGTGGAGGGTTTGAAAAGGCCACTCTTGGGAATCCCATTTTCTTAAAAAGAATTAAAGAGACTTCAAAAAGAAAAAAAGGAATAATTCTTGTATAAAACCAGAAATTATCAAAGATATATATTCATGATGAAATGAGTGATTTTAGAAAAATAATGTTGGAGTAAAATAGATTATGGACTGTACATGAAAATGGGTAATAAATTAGGAAACCCTCTTTAATTGGGCTTGCTTATCGAGAGGAGTTAAAAGGGGAACCTTTTAAAATATGTATTTACCGATTTAATAAGGATGAAATGATCTAGATAAATATTTTTGGAACATATAAACATAATTTAGAATATCTTCATAAGAATAATGAAGAAATACATTGGTGTAAATAGAAAGAATGTGTAACCCAAAGATAATTTGAAGGTTTATAGAGATCCCTTATCTTATGTTTTAAATTGTTATACACTTGATATTAATGTCCTGGATAATAAAATTAAATTCATTGATAATTTAATTAAGAAATTATTCAATATATATTTTGTTTATTAAATTTTATTCAATTCATTTTTGGTCATTTTGATGTGTTATAATGTTCAATTTTGTTGTTTTAGGTGAGTTTGTTACATGGTTTTATGATTGTTTCCCTTTAGTTTTATTATTGTAGTTCATGTAAAATTGTAGAAAAACTATAGAATTAAGATAAACTGGTATTTACATACTTCCATAATTTTAGATGGTCTCATATATTTTTTTTCATATATGTGGATGATTCATTAGATAAAATGTTAATGATGAACATGAGTTCATTTTGGTGGTTTTTTGATCATCACAAACTATTTTTAAATTATTTAATATTACGAATATATATTGGTTATAGAACATAAAATAAGTTATAATATACATTTTACAATCTATTTTAACCATTATAATGTTTTTATGACCATCCTTGATGGTGGTAATAGAGAACTAAAAAAGCACATCCGCGAAGGTGGTGAATCAACACATCACAGATGATGTTTTCATTTTGAAGATAAAAAGAGAAGAGAATAGAATTTATGAGGTATGTACCATTAAAATAATAAAATTTCAGTATATTTATGATAAATTATTTATCATGTCACTTTGTATAGTGGATGAAATAATATGGTAGAAGAAAGAAATAATTTAGAAGAGAAGGGAGGAGGATTTTACCTCTCGAATATCGTCTCTTTTAGAACCTCTTTAAGGAACTTGGAAATGGTATTTTGTTGGGACTAGAACAACCAGGACATTAGAAAGTGGATTAGGATATTAATATGTTATAATATTATTAAGATACATGTCTTATAAGGTGTTATGAGAAGAGGTGGTGAGAGGTATTATTTATAGGGATATGAGAGAGGTTTTATTTACTATTCTTTTCATTAGTTTATTATTTTGTCTCAAAAATATAAATAGTGTTGATTATTATGATTAAGTAAAATAAATAATGTATATGAGTTCAAAATAATGGGTTCTTATATCATCCATGACCCAAAAATTCATGTATTTAGCTTATAATGTTAAATATCGTAAATTACAGTATTTCACTATTCACTAAGAAATCGCCTATTTTAGAAAAATTCCAAAAATTCACACCAACCATTTTTAAATGTGTATATTTTAAAAATGGACTCCATTTTATGAAAATAATTTTACAAATATGATAAATTTAATTTTTAATTAAAATCATCATTTATTCAAAAAATAATGATTTTAATATTATAACCAATTTTATGAAACTTAAAAAAAATACTTATGGTCCCATAAAATTATTTTATAATTATGAGATAATAAAATGCTAATTTATGAATCTATTTTGTGAAAATAAATTTAGTTTTATATCATCATATTAATTATAAAATTGTAAAAAAAATTACATTTTACAAAATGCCAACACTTAATTTATCATTATCAAAATATTTATTTACTTATTATATGATTTTAATATATCATTTTTTTAATTTATATTATTTCTAAATTTTTATTTATTGTTAAATATTTTAAATTAATATTTTTCTATTTACATTATTTTTTATTTCTACAGCTTTTTTGGTGACTGTTGACATTCAAAAAGATCCATATTTTCTTACTTCCTATTTTTTGTCCCATTGTAATATTTTTTATTCTTAGTGGTTTGTTTGTTGAATAAAGTATCACTATTAATTTATGGTAATAATTTTTTTATTGGGTCCCCTATGTGATTTATGTTATTTATACTACATTAAATAATTATAATAAGTGAACTTCCATTGATAAAATTTTGGGTCATTACATTCTTCCCCCTTATGAAATTTTTCCCTTGAAATTTTGTTCTATATACTAAGGTGAAAAATTTTCAGGGCACTTCTCCTTCATCAGTTACTCTGGTTCCCATGTTTCCTCTTTATATTTATGGTTACCCCAACGTACTTTTACTAGGTGATTTGTCTTATTGCGTAGAGTTGTATCTCTATGGTACAAGATATTCATCAGGTGCTCCTTATAAGAGAGATCATTTTCCAGCTATATCGCCTTAGAATTTAGTTCATGTGATGGATCTGGTATGTACATTTTCAAGAGTTATACATGGAATATATCATGTACTTGAGACATGGTTGGTGGATGTTTTGGTTGATAGGACATAACTATGACATGATCAAGAATCTCAAAGGGGCTGATGTACCAGGGACCTATATTTCCTTTATCCCCAAATCTCATGACTATATTATATGGAAATATGTGGAGGAATTCAAAGTTAGTAACCTTAAAATACATGTCTCATCAATGGATATCTTCATAACTATTTTTTTGACATTGGGCTCCCATGATGTGTTGTTGAATTGTTTTTATACCATTTCTTAGACCATTGTAGGTCCTAATAGCTTATGTTCATTGACTTCATCATATCATGTTGGTTTTCTATATCTTTTCCCACAAAGGACTTCATATGGTGCCATTTTGATGCTTGAGTGGAATCTATTGTTATAAGATAATTTTACTAGGGGTATATGTTGGTACCATCCTCTTTTAAAGTCCATAGAACATTCTATCAACATGAATTCTAGTGTTTGAATAGTTTGCTCAAATCAGACTTCAGTTTTAGTATTATAAGTCAAAATGAAGTTCATATTAGTGTTTAAAAGTATGTTGGATAGTTTTCCAAAACATTGAGGAAAATATCAGATCTCAGACTGATACAATCGATAGTGGTACCCCATAGTGACTCACCACTTCATTAACATAAATCCATTCTAGTTGACCGAGTGAGAAACCCTCTTGAATTTCTATAAAGTGATATTTCATTGTAATAAAATCCACTATAACTCATATAGCATTGTTTCCTATGGATGTCTTATGACGTTTTTTGAAAAATTCCATAGTAATTTTTTCCCATTTAAATGTCGGTATGGGTAATGGTTTCATCATCCCCTTATAATTTTGTCATTAAAATTTCACCTATTGACATACCAGGAACATTGATGTATATTCAGCTATCTCATACTTCATATTGTCCCACCAATATTTCTCTTGGAGATCTTGATACATCTTTGTTCTCCCTAGGAGAATAGAGAAAGTTAATCTATATTCATTTTTAGATGCTCTTTCTTTATCTCTGGATTATATGGTACAGATATTCATGACCCAAATCTTTAAAATCCATACTCATCAATTTTGAACTCTGAGGATTTCCATTTTCTGATAACTTCCAACTTCTTCTGATTTTCCACATCATTTCTTTCAACGTCGTTTTTTCTCCATGAGGGTTGATTGAGTAATCATTTGAGAAAGGATTGATGATTTTTATTCTTTAATGATTCCCATGTCCATTTTGTTCAAATTTAATAAGATCAGGTCCTTCTTGATTCTCGTCATTGATAATATTGCAGAATCCTTTCTACTTAGTGCTTGAGATACTTTATTTGATTTACCAGGGCAGTAATCGATTGATCAGTCATAATATTTGATGATTTCTAACCATATACATTGGAACAAATTAACATCCTTTTATGTGAGAATATATTTTAGGCTCTTATTATTATTATATATCTCATACCTCTCCCCATAGAGATAATGTCACCATAATTTCAATGTAAATATCATAGTTGTCTACTCCAGATCATGCATGTGATATTTTTTGTCCAAAAAATTATACTACCCTGAGGCATAGGATATCACTTTTCATTTTTCATCCGTACATATCCTAATTCAATCTTTTAAGAATTTATATTTAAAACAAAGAGTTCCCTACTTATCAGTTTTATGAGTACTGGTTCAGTAATAAGCCTCTATTTCAACTCTTTTAAGAAATTTTCATATTCATTATTCTACACAAACATTACTCCATTATGAGTTAGTGTGGTTAGTAGGTTTGAAAATCATGATAAGTTCTTAAAAAATCATTAGTAATACCCATCTAGACTAAGGAAACTACATATGCCTATTATTGATGTTGGTCTATGACACTCCTCAATTTCCTTTCTCTTAGAAGTGTCTACAGATTTTATTTTGTTGGTGATAAAATTCCCCAATAATGATACTTCCTTTATCCATAACTCAATTTACTATACTTTTAATATATTTTATCCCCATACAAACACATTAGAATATTATTCAAACAATCCCCATATTCCTCCATTCTCTTAGAGTATATTAGAATATCCTATACAAATACTACCAAAAAAATTTCAAGGTAATATCTAAAGACACTATTCATTAAGTCCATGAATATTACTGGAGTACTGATGAGTTTGAAAGGAATCACTATGAACACATAGTGGCTATACCTCATTTGAAAGGAAATGATGGGAATATCAAAATTCCTCACCTTTAATTGGTGATATTTTGACTAAAGTCCCACCTTTGAGAAATACTTGGCCCCCTATAGTTGATGAAATAAGAAATAAATCCATGGTAGGAGATAATTTTCATTATCATGATTTTTTAGAGCTCATTTTAATCAATACAATGCCACATTGATGCTTCCTTCTTCTTAACAAAGAGAACTGGTGCACCCCGTGGTGAAGCACTCGGGCGTATGAAACCCTTTTCCAGATTCTCTTGTAACTACTTATTTAGTTCTTCCAAATCAATGGTTGGAATTCTATAACATGTCTTTAATATAAGAATATATCCATTAATAATTAATATTGAGAACTCAAACTCTCAATCAGGATGAAGATGGGTAAATTGTTCATGGAAAACACCAGTGTAGTCCATCACAATGGGAATGTATTTGAGCATTATCCTATTCATTGTCTAAATCATTAAATCTAGATATGATTGATCATAAGGTAGTAATATCCAAAATTAAGATGAAAATTTTAATGGAGAATCATCATCCTTATTATAATTTTACATAATTGGAGGATGCCTTCAGATGTGAAGATTGATATCCCTTTCTCAATAGTTGAAGTTGTTTTTATTTAATGATAGCCAATCCATTTTCATTGTAGCATGAAACTTCAATAAAGGAAGTAATAAAATAATTTATAGGATGGTAAGTCCACAAAAAATAATCAAGGATGAGTTATATACTTTGGATGAAATAATTTCCCCATTTTTTATTCTCATGGATAATTAAACCATCATATTTTGAGGTGATGTTTGAATAGTTCTACAAAACATTCAAGATACAAAAGAATGAATAGAATTAGAATAAAAAAATACATTCTATTTTGTTGAAGGAATAACTAGAATAACAGTCAACACATCATTTTTGGGCTCCACCACATCATTAGTGATAGCATATACCCTTCCTTGTTGACATATATGTTGTTATTGATTTCCTCGATTAACCCTTTTCTTAGGGTATTGGTTCACATAGTTCCCATGTTCCTTGAAATTGAAACACTACACTACATAATGAGTTTTTATCTGAAACTTCATTTATTCTTCCTCATTTGTGGGATTCCTCATATCCATTCAGTAATAATTAGTTTAATGACCGTATATTTTACATTTGAAGCTTCTCCTGGTTCCCATTAGGTAGTTTCATGGAGGAGTCTTCCCACACTTATGATATGTGGGATATTGGGTTATATTACTATCATGGGATTTATATATTAATCCCCCCATATTAAAATCCATTTTCCACTTTTTCTCTCTATGACCAGGAGACTACTAAGAGTCTCTAATCTATATCTCAATATTAAGGGAACAACTGAAAATATTATCATAGTTTTAAAAGTATTGAATCAAAAATGATTTTCATAGACTCAAATTTAATCCACTAAAGAAGTTATCCACTTTTATTTTGGTGTTTAGGTCAAATATGCAGGAGTATCATTAAATTACTGTGAAATTTTCTTCAAGAACCAAAATATACTCATCTTACTTTTGATTAAGTCAAAGGAACTCTCTCCTCATATTAAGATAGAGTGTTAGGGGAATTATTTATTGAAAAATATTTTTCATTAATACTTACCAATCTATTGAATCAATTTCCTCCTTATATTTTTTGTTTTTGATCAATGTCCACCACTTATTAAATTTACCATTAAATTGATAAACCATGGACACAACTTTCTCTTCTTCTGAGCATTGACAGATGGATAATATATTTTTAATGTAGATAATCTATTGTTCTGTGATAAGGGGATCAAAAGATCCAGTAAAGATTGGAGGCCTTTTTCACATAAAGGATTCAATCACAAATTTTTATTTCTTTTGAAAAGTAGGGTGTTCTGTGTTATTCAAGAAGTTATTTATAACTTTATCAAGTTGAACCAATACTTTCATGAAGTTCTGAGCTCCCGTTTCAATCTGATTTTTCATTTAACGAGTGTAATCATCACATTTCCTATCATGTTGATTATTGGAATATGTTATCCTATTTCTATCCATTAAATAAGAAAAAGATAATAAAATTAGGGGGGATTTAATACTTATATAATAATCATAAAAAAATGAAACACTGAACATTGAAGGATAAACATGTAAAAAAAATTATATCATAACTTGTGAATCCCTAAGTTTCAATATAGGTTATTCATGGTGATAGAACAATCCCTAGGGTTCTTACTAAAGATTTATAGTCCTAGCCTCCAAAAATAACTAGACCGTGCTATGATTAAAAGTATAGAGACCCTAAACGTTCATACATATTATTACATGATTTTAAGCATAATTAACTATAAAATACAAACTATGGATCATAAAGTCTTGTGTATTTGGATGATTAGGTATAGAACAATGAAAACATGGAATTATAATAAATAATATTTATATTAATAAACAGTAATTATATTCTAACTTCCTTTGATCTCATACATATTCATAGGATAACCTTGGGAATACATGAACAAAAGGATGAGCTAAAACGCCCTATATGTGAATAAACATAGGGATAAAGCATAACACATGGGTTAGAAGTCATAACATGATGACATAAAATGGCATGGAACATGAATAAAAATATGAAATCATATCATATAGAACATGGGATCATGTGATTATGGAAGAATATGAATGTGGTAGCAATATACAACATGACATAAACTTGAGTTAAGGCTAACTTCCTACACTATATCACATAGTGGACAATGTCCCAAAATGGATTATGATTTCTACTTAATCTCATACTTGAAGTCTCATGAAACTAAACATTACCCAATTAATTAGAGAGATATCTAGGTTATCCCATCAAAACATGTTCATGCATATGTGTGCCACATGGAAATCAAATATAAGGAATGAAAATAAGGGTCACCTATGGAAATAAATGTGTAGGGTAATCATGTCATAAGGTATAAGCAATGATCATATCATAATGGTGTCAATGAAAGAATGGATTTAAATCATAAATGTACTTTCATAATGGATAATAGTAATACACAATTAAAAATTATTTCCAAATTAAGTGAAAACATATAAAAATATTGTTTAAGAAACTTTATAGATTAGAAACAATAGTGCGTTTTAAGGGAAAATATTATAGAGATATTAAAGAAGACAAAGGAATAATTTTTTTATAAAACAAAAAATGAACAAAGATAGTTTTTAGGATGAAATAAGTGATTTTAGAATAATAATGGTGGAATAAAATAGATTATTTAGTGTACATTAAAAGGGGTAATAAATTGGGAATTTCCCTTTAATCGGGTTGGCTTATTTGGTGGAATTGAAAAGGGAACCTTTTAAAATATGTATTTCTCCATAAAATATAGTTTTATTGAACTAGGTAAATAAATTTGGAACATATAAACATAATTTATAATATTTAAATTAGAATAATTAATAAAAACAATGGTGTAAGATATATAAAGCATAAACCAAAGGTAATTTGAAGGTTCCGAGAGATCTCTTACCATATGTCTAAAAGTGTTATGCACTTTCAATTAATGTCATCGTTAATAAAATTATATTCATTAATAATTTAATTCAGTAACTATTAAACATATATTTTATTTATTATAGTTTTATTAAATTAATTTATCATCATTTTGATGAGTTATAATATTTCATTTTGTTGTTCTGAGTGTGTTTGTTTCATGATTAAATGATCGATTCCCGTGAGTTTAATTATCACAGTTCTCTTAAAATGGAATAATGAATCCATAATTGGGATGAAATGGTATTAAAATAATTCCATAATTTTAAATGGTCCCATATATTTTTTTATATGTTAGGATTATTCATTAGATAAAATTTTAACGGTGAATGTTGGATTATTATGGCGTTTTTTCGATCATCATAAACTAGTTTTGTTTTATTATTTAATATCATTTATATATATTTTTTACATAACATAAAATAAGTTATAATATTAATTTTACAATATTTTTTAACCATTATAATGGTTTTATTACCATCCTTGAAGGTGGTTATAGAAAATGAAAAATTTTCATCCATGAAGCTGGTGAATCGACACATCACGAATGATGTTTTCATTTTAAGATAAAAAGAGAAGAGAATATATTTTATGACATATGTACCATTAACATAATAAAATTAAAGTATATTTATGATACTATAGTTATCATGTCACTTTATATAGTGGATTAAAGGATGAGGAAGAAGAAATAAAGAATTTAAAAGATAAGGGTGTAAGATTTTACCTCTTGAATATCACCTCCTTGGGAACCTCCTTAAAGAACATGTAAATGGTTTTTGATGACACCAGATAGACCATGATATTTTTAAAAAGCTTGTAAGAGGAATTGGTTAGAATATTAGCAATATCCAAAGATTATATGGTTTTAGGAGAAGGGGTGGTGAGCAGTGGTATTTCTAAGGAGAGGAAATGGGTGTTTTTTATTATTTTATTCATTAGTTTATTATTTTGGATCAAGATTATCACTAGTGTTAATTATTGGGACAAATTAAAAAAACACAGACATTTGAGTTTGAATTTAAGTGTTCTATCACCATTCATGATTCCAAAATTAATGTATTTGGATTATAATGTTAAATAATGTAAATTATCATATTTCAGTATTCACTAAAAATCAATTATTTTAAAAAAATATCAAAATATCACCTAACCATTTTTCAATGTATAGATTTAAAAAATGGACTTAATTTTATAAAAATAATATTCTAAACATTGAAAATCTAATTTTTAATTAAAATCATGATTTATTAAAAAAATACTGATTTTTATATTATAACTGATTTTATGACACTTTGAAAAATTAATTAAGGTCTCATAAAATTATATTATAACCATAAGAAAACAAAATATTAATTTATAAAAATATTTTATAAAAATAAATTTTCTTTTAAATTATTATAACAATTATAAAACTGTAAAAAAAATAACATTTCACAAAATACGAACGCTTAATTTATCATTTTTAAAATATATTTTTACTTATTATATGATATAAATTTAACATATTTTCATTTATAAGATTCCTAAATTTTTATTCATACATTAATATTTTAAATTAATATTTTATTATTAATAGTATTCTTCATTTCTATAACTTTGTTTGTGAGTGTGGTCATTCTAGAAGATCCAAAATTTCTTATTTTCTATTTATTATCACATTATATTTTTTGTATTATTATTTTTTTGTTTTTTAACTAAAGTATCACTCTTAATTTATGAGAATAATATTTTTATTAGGATACCTATATGATGTATATGATTTATAATACATGAAATAATTATAAAAAGGGAATATCCATTGATAAAATTTGGAGTTGCTACACCAAATTGGTTCCAAATATAAGTTACAACACACTTTAATTGAAGAATAAGACCATAAAAAATGAGGGAATAATTTCATTCCAATTGAAGGGTCATTAAAATCCATACATTTCCTTAACCTACTAAATCATGTTCAAATCAATTCATTTCAAATTAATTATAGCTTTATCCCGCATGGGTGGAGAGTTTATGTGGACATGTTTTATGGAAAAAGTATAATCCCTTGGGATTATTTAAGGGTCATGGACATCAATCCAATGGAATCCCTCTCGTAAAATGAAACTAAACGAATTATAATAAATAAATAGCTTCCCCAAAATCTATAAAAAACAAAAAATTGTGTGATAGCTAGAAAAAATTGTTAAAACAACATTAGAATCATTGAAACAATTGAATAGTAGTGATAGGAAAACCCATAGCTACCGCTCAGGATGAATGATAACTAAAAAAATATATAAATGAGGAATATATCACTTTTAATTTAGAAGATACAAGGGATACTGGTGTGTACTACTGGTAAAAAATGGGGTAAACCTCATTTAATATGGTTTTACATTTTAAAAATTAAAATTAATTAAAATAAACCATAAATAAATTATACTAAACTTGCCTTATAGTGTTACCTGGTGGGTTATGGTGAAAATCCCCATTAAAGGGAATGATTAGGAAACCTAATCCCTATTTTAGTATAATGTAGCCTCCACTTCACTATGTAGCACTCTTTTAGTGTCCTAGATTTATGGTGTAGCCCATATGGGTTATAGTGTGACACCTACCCCTCGAGAAGTCTTTTATGGAACAACACAGGAGTGACATCATAACCTACTCTTTATAGAGAAAATAAATCATACCCACGTGATAATTTACTCACATACATGTTTTCCCACAACATATCCATCCTCCTTTATAGCATTATCCTAGACCCACCATGAAATTTTTATCTTAAACTAGAAAAATATTACTTTCACATAACACTTATCACTATAAAATGCCTCTATATTAAGGAATGATGAGTAACCTATTGTCTAATTCAAACCATAACCTGGAAAAAACTCCTAAAACTGACCCTCAGGTCTCCGTATACACCTCCAACATCCTAAAAACAATAAAATAAAATATTTTTGTGTGGAAATTAAATTAAATTCATACCTTTATAATATATGGGTTTTTAAAAAATTTATCCATTTCAAAATATATAAGACTTTATTCAAGAAGAGGGGTTTTAGAAGACAAGATTGAAAATGTGAGTTTTCTAACACAACAATATCCACGATTAAACCATTTTATCCTAAAAAAAGAAACAAATATAGTTTCTAAACTAAAAATATCTTAAAAAACTCAAGTAAAATGAAAATTCACCCTCATACACACTTCTTTCACATTTTTCGGTTCTAAATATATGTGAAATTGGTATAAAAAATCATAGAAGGCAACATACCCATTCATCATCATAGCTATTAGATCAAGCTTATTTAAAAAAATCCAATCATTAGAATGAGATCTACTTATATGAGTTTTTTCAAACTTCCACACTAAAAGATCATCTAATTATACAAGTTGATATGAAAATATAGAGCATCGAAACCCACCTTGGAATATTTCCTCACCATGTATACCTCATAATAGAGTAAAATTTTATAATTTTATAAAATGAGTTATAGATAACCTATATATTGGAATAATAAATTTTCATCAAAGTCTTCCAGTGGTCACAAAAATAAAGATTTTACACTAAATCTAGAATAAGTGTTGGGTATCATGTTCTTTTAGGTCTTCTTTATCATTTAATCATCTCTTAGTGACCATACACCATTGTTTCAAGAACCTGGAAAACATTTTCTGTCCAAATTAATTCTTTTATAAAACAATAATGGGTGCCCCACATCATTACCTCTATCTCCAAATACAATCAGTTCTGTTATATAAACTACCTAGTTGTGATTCTTGTCACTCACACACAAAAAAAATTGATAAGTATATCTTTGAATAACCCCATCCTAATAAAACTACCAAATATCATAACAATAATCATCATAATCCCATTACACCACAATTTGAGGTTGATTATCCTGACAATTCAAATGACCCTACTCTATTAGATCTAGACCTCAGGATAACACCTTACGAAACTTGAGGGACGAAAAACCATAACATTTAAAGAAAACATCCTCCAATGTATATTCAAAGTATCCATGTAAGGATAATGATTAAAATAATCTAATAGATAATCCATGCTGATGTCCATACTCCACTAAGGTGATCATCACTTTATACGTTCCTCATAATTTATAATGAAGACATCATGGGGGAATCATTTTATTCCTGTGGAAGTGAATGATGTTTACTACACCTTTAAGAAAAGTCTTTTGTTCTAGTCACATAAGAACACTCAATTGATATCACCACTATAGGCCTATCTCTAACAAATTAAGGTTGTGGGTTCAACACTATCAATCAATTTTAAGAAACATCCCAATCTACCATCAATAATTTAATAGATTTTTTAGTACATATTCAAGTGAAATCATCTATCAAGTTGAATTATAATTATATGTCAAGTATTTCATCCACCACGCCTCTATTATACCTCTGTGATCTTGTTAATTACCCTGACCACAAACATAATGATGGAAAACCTATACTCCATCCCAGGTAAGAATGGGATTCTCATCACTATTGACTATCATTAATTATCATAATAATGTTGGATGTGAACTAAAATGGGAGGCACCCTTCCATGGTAAATCATGTGGAAGTTGTGGTTGATAGCCATGAATTAACTATTTAGGAATTCATGCGATTCATGTGTATTTTCACATAAGACCTACATGATTTCATCCATTTTAACCAAATATTTGGTTTTTATGGAATATAACACTCATTCATTGAATTGTTTAATGAATGAACACCAAAAAGTTGAAATTATTGAATTCCATGGGATGGAACTTGAGTCATTACATATTTTTGACACAATTAATTTAAAAATATAATTACTTATTGTTATATAAAAATATGTGATCCTATCTTATTGGATTCTATATACTATTGAGTTATAGTCAATATTCTATTCTTCATGAAACTTCGTTTGTTAACAGTGATGACACTACCACCCCTTCAATGTTTGGGAGTCCAAACTAAATGTTCATAGAACCATTAGAATGTTTTCTCACCACATAACCAAAATGAATTAATATACTACTCATTATTTTCATTATCAATTATAATCCATTAAATAATATGATGAAATTTTCTGATATTTAGGAATTTTAGGTACATCATTTTATACCCTATGTTTTTTATATATTTTCACATTTTATTTCTTAGAGATAGATCCTTATCTTTCTGGGTTCACTTCCACTGGTAATGGTCATATGATAATCAATCTAAACCCAAAAATCTAATTAAATAATGTTTTATCAAGTACTAAACCTATTTAATCGATGGTTTCAAAAAAACATCACTATTTACATAGTGTAGAACAGCCAGTGGGGGTTCTTGATTGGGATTCTCTAGGAACCACAATCGTCACCACGGTGTAGGAGTACCCATGGTCCATTAAAACATCCCCATATAGAGTACCATAGTGTAGATAAATCCATATAGGTTCATAAACAACATTAACATCTTTATATAAATGGTTCATGTAAAACTATTCTAATATTTACCTTTACGTTAAGTGGTTTTGGTTAAAACATCCACCATTTAAGGACCCTTATATAGTGTAAACCATGTTGATCCTTAAATTACATAAAAACCTATTTTGAAAAATTGAAATTATTTTTTTAAAAAATGTTTATAAATTATAATTTTTAAGAATTTTAAAATGGTATCTTATGCCCTAATTAAATATAATAATGTTCATATTTATTCCACATGTTTTAATAAATAAATATGTTCTTTATTTATTCATAAAATTATATTATGAATTTAATTATATTATTTATAAAATTTTTATAAATAAATAAATTCATATTTTATAATATTTATAAAATTATTTATGTGGAATATTACTAATGATTAGCTTAATTATAAAAAATTTATAATAATATTTATTTATGAAAAGTTCCATAAAATTTTCTCATGTTTAAATATTTCAATTTTTCTTTTATTTATATTTTATTCCTTAACATATATATATATAATTTGTATTTACATTTATTTATTTATTCATGTTTTGAATATTATGTATTCTTTATTTTTGTGATTAATGTATTATTGGAGATAGAGCATTGCATTACATGCTCGGTATGACTCCGTAAAATTTAGTTTTCATCTACAATGACCTCAGTTTAATTTCCGAGTTATGAGTATAATAATTGTTGCTAAATATTTTTTTTCATGTTAGGAATTAGAATTGAATTTTCTCTTGAGTAAATTATAATCAGGGAGAGGGACATGGGGTTGGACTACCTATTATACAAAAGGCTTATGCATTTTCTATAAAATTAAATGGGGTTAGATTTTATTCTCTATAGGCTTACTCATGTGGATATTATAAATTATATATGAATCTATTATTTTATATTAAATGTTCATAAGCCTGACATGTATGATTCTTTAGGATATTTATAAACATGTTTTAGCTTCTATTTTTTTGGGAGTAACACTTATTATGGATTAATTAAAGATATACAAATTAATGTGGTGGGAACAAATTAATTTTGTGGTTAGAATAGGGATTATAAAAAAGAAATTTTTAGAAGTATACATAAAAAAGGAATAAAACATGAGAAGATGAAATATTTCATGAAATGAAATAGTTATTAATTTAATATTCATATGTTTTATATTAAATTGGTGATACATTAAAAGAAAGCCCCCCCCCCAAATACTATGTGTGATATTCTTTCCAATTCAACACTTCTCAAAACCTCGATCATCCAACTAATTTGGTTATTCTAATTCTAGGTTCTCCTAGATTATATTTTGAATTTAAAGCAATTAATGAGTGACTCTATATTGTCTTGTTGGGTAGTTCATGCTAAAGATAACTTCCTATGGATTTTCCTTTGTTAGATATTTTTGGAGTTTAATTTGGGTTATACTATCCAGGAGACCCTAATATGATTATGGTACCACAAGAATATAGTTGAGATTATCCATATTATGGATATGGATTATGTTTTTTCCACTCAACTATCTAATATTCACAACTATAGTAATTGAGATAATTCTATTCCAAAATAATTGAGTAGTGATAGAAACATCATAAAAGACTCATTTCATGGTGAAATCTAGATCTTGGTCCATGAAATGGATATAATGTATGGGTTCATTATTTTTGGTGAGAAAACTATCATTAAAATACCATAATGAAAAGATATAAAACAAGACACTCACCCAATGATATGTCGTTTTTGATATTATGAAATTCTTTATGGAAATCATATTTACATTATTAATAAGACGAAATTATAAAATAATTAAATATTATTAACTAGGGTTAAGATGACTACCTAAGGATAAAAATCCATAGAGATTGAATGTGAATGTTATAGAGGTCAATTTCACCAACTCTAACTCATGGGTATTAGATATTGGGTGTGCAATACACTTTTTTGCTGACAAAAACTGACTGACAGATAAAATGGAATTAACAATTGGTGAAATAGATCTTAATGTTATAAATGAAGAATTTTTTTTGGCATTATAAGTCACCATGTATGATGTGGTTTTACGAAGTAGACAAATCCCAAAATTAGAAAACTGCTATTATGTTCCCACCATAAATATAAATTTTATTACTCTAACTTGTTTGTACATGATGGGATTTCCATTCATTATTAATATGTTAAGTCATTAAATATAAAATAAAGAAATGTTTTATGGAATTAGAAATATAATTAATGGTTTATATATTCTTTATTATGATAATATTATTTATAGAAATTAAAATAAAAGGATTAGGTTAAATTCTAATCCCACCAAACATTTTAATTATCACTTCAGATATAAAAATGAGAAACACATTCAAAGACTCCATATATATAGTTTTTTTGACTCATTATATTGTGAATCATTTTACATTTTTGAATCTTATATATTAGAAAAAATAGAAAAGCCACATTTTGGGAGGAAATCTGAAAGGGCAGGTGGAATACTAAATATCATACATATTGATGTATGTTGACTAATGATTACACAAGAAACTTGTGGTTATATGTACTTTTATACTTCTATAGATAATTTTATTCATTATGGATATGTATTTATGATGAAACACACGTGTGAAAATTTTAAAAATTTCAAAGAGTTTCAAAAGAAGTATATAATCAACTGGTAAATAGTGTAATGACTATCCAATCAGATCCGGATGGTGAATACATAATACATGGATTCATGGTTTATCTCTGTGTTTGTGGAAATATTTCACAACTTGAACCTCTTGGTACACCAAATGGAATGGTGCATCTAAAAGGAGGAATAATACTTTATTAGAAAATTTTCATTAGACAATGACTCTATGTGACCTTCCTATTACATTTTGGGGTTATGATTTGGAGAGTTCCTCATTCTTAGTAAACCACATTCCATTAAAAGTATTCGTAAATAAAATATATAATATATATTATACGAGACCTCCCAGTTTGTATTTTATAAATATTTTAGGTTATAAATCAATTTTATGATGATTATATTCTGAGAAATTTTACCCTAACCCATGAAAATTCTTATTTGTTGGTCATAACCAAGAAACTAGAGGATATTGATTCTATAACCTAAATGTACACAAAGTATTTGTGGTATAAAAAGGTGTTTTAATTGAGAATAAATTCATTAATCAAGGAGACATTGAGATAATTTTTTAACTTATAGAAGTTCAAGACCAAAAAAATTAAGTATTCTGGAGATAGAAGTTTAGTCATTTCTATAAGGAGTTAGGGAAGAAGAACCTTCTCATATTACACAAGAACCATGAAGATTTAGTAAGATTCATCAATAATCCTGGAGATATTGATTTTTTGTTTCTAGTTACAAATAAGGGATATTCATAGGAGATAAACATAATACCTACTATAAATCCATTGACTATTATGATTCTTAGAAATAGATAAAATCCATGAAATTTTAAATGGCGTTCATGTAAACTATCTATGTTTTGAATCAAATGGATTCACCTAAATAGGTATCATATATTGGGTGTAAGTGGGTTTTACATAATAAAATATACATGGATGGTAAATTGGATACCTATAAACAACACATTGTGGCTAAAGTTTACAAACAAATTCTTATTATTGATTATAAAGAAAATTTTCTCTAGTTGAAATCATAAAAGAAATTTTTAATTTTCAAACCATAGCTTCTCATTCTGATAATGAGACATA
Source organism: Viscum album (assembly GCA_963277665.1). Classification (NCBI taxonomy): domain Eukaryota; kingdom Viridiplantae; phylum Streptophyta; class Magnoliopsida; order Santalales; family Viscaceae; genus Viscum; species Viscum album. The sequence goes on from OY728120.1 coordinate 831,838,907, forward strand.
TCAAATGGATGTCAAAACCAATTTCTGTAAGGTTGATTAATCTAAGGATGTTTATACATAAAAAACTGAAGGTAATAAAATTCTAGATGACTCTGTTAAGGTTTTGAAGTTACAACTATCCATTTATGGACTAAAGAAATATTCTTAGAATTTGACTATGTATTTTGATGATGTTATCCAAGAGTTTGGTTTCATAAAAAAATTTTAGAAGATTATTGTGTATATAATCATATTAGTGGGATTATATTAGTGTTTCTGATATTATATATATATGACATTATTCTATCCATAAATTATATCTCAACACTTTATTTTGAGAATATGTCTCTAGTTTAATGTTTCTCAATTAAAGACATGGGTGAACTTAACTACACGGTGGGTACAAATATTTATAGAGATAGATCTGAGTGGAAACATGAAATAATTGAGAACACGTATATTGGTAAATTGATAAAGTGGTTTGTATAGAGATCTCCAATAAGGGGTCTCTATTAGTTATTCATGACATGAATATTAGAAAAATTCAAGACCCTTATAAAGATTTATAATGAATGGGTAGTATTACTTCTATATATACTATAGGATCTATCACATATGATATACTATGTAATCAACCTGATGTCTCTTATAATTTTAGAATAATGATTTTATATGAATCCAAACTTAGTGAGAGTCATTGCATTACTATGAAGAGCATTCATAATCACTTTATAAGTGTTGAGATTAAGTATTTCATTTGTTATCAATGGGTCAATATTTGAAGTGATGATGCTTAGAGAATTATTATGGACTAATTTTATGGTATTTTATGTCATGATTTAGGAACACTACTTATTAATTGTGATGATTTTTGAAGTTGTTCTTTATTGGTAATATTTTGTTTCAATGATGAAACATTATTTACAACAAGATGAATAAATCCATGTAATAATATATTAATACACAAGGAAATTGGTGTAAATATTTCCATGAAATAAAGTTAATGTTTTTTTAATAATGAATTAAAGATGAAGATGAATAAGATTTAAAGAAATTCAGGAAATATAAACATTATTGAATGACGGGTTTTAATTGAATAAGGTGATTCAAAAAAAATATATTTTTCAAGAAGAACATTTGAATAAGAAACTTGTGGTATTTGTTTACTTGTATATTTTTATATGTGTTGGAAAAAAAATATAACAACCATATAGGCATACAAATAGACCCCATAACGCCACTTCTTACTTGGGAAGTAGGGTCAACCTCCATCCAACTAGGGTATGAGATATGTATAGTAAAGTTGGAGCCTCCATGGCGGAATGGTGAGCCACATAGGGCCCATGGGAATTCACATGGGTAAATGTGAATACATACGAGTGGGTGTTCTTGGTCCTACATGAGGAGGAATTTCTCATAAATCCCAATGTGGGAAGTGTGGTTCTGTAAGAGGATCCCAGTCTACTCACATTTGGTGATTCAAGGTGTGCACTTTACTTGTATAGAGATAGTCGACTGAGAGAAACCCCAATGTTGGAAGGAAGTCATGATACACTATTTTTCCTCTTCAAATATTATGCATGTAAATGTATACATAAAATGGAATTAATATGGACCTTCTATTATAGGTTGGTTTCATCATCTTCATCTAATGTATGAGGGTTCATCTATACATGATTATCCACCATTTATGAGTTGTGGTGATCATGTTGAAACATGAGAATTGATTAATACATTATAAAAGCTACATATTCCTAGTACTGTTCCAAGATAAAGTCACTACTGAGTTGAAAATCATGAACGAAGGCATGTTGTGTACCATCCAAGGTTTTTAGAGCAGGTTGAATACCTTGTCTGTTTTGAATTTTTGGACTTTGGTGTGTAGACCAACTCATTTATAATTTATCATATCTTAATTTCAATAGTTTTTTTGATCCTAGGACATTTTTTATATGATTATTTATTCTTAGCAATTGTATTGGGTTTTTGGTTGGGTTTTGGTTTGGTTTTAGGTGAGTAAAATCCTAAAAACCCATGTTTATGGGGGTGCACAGACTAAGGTATATGTTTTGAACAAAATGTGCATCCTCCCAACCCTAATTGTGTGGCCCTCTAGGTCTTTTGGACATAGTTGAAAAATCATGATAGAGGGAGTTCATGGTTGTGTGGAACATCTGTAGTTTTTAGCATATCTAATTCTAATGTTTTAGAAAACATTGTGGGAAAACTGTGTGCCATATTCAAAGGGGAAAAATTACATTTTACCCTCCCTTATTTTAAGTTTTTTATCCCTTTTTTCTTCTCTAAAACATGGGATTCTCCTCTAGTAGTCATGGATATCCCTTCCTCCTCCTCTAGGTGTTGAGCTATCTTATCTTTCCAAGATTTGTTCATTGATCTGTATGTGGTGTTGGATACTTATCAGTAAGGATCCTGCTTATCTTTCTTCTCTTTTACTTTTCTTTTACCACATGGTGCACTAAATCCGTGTAGTCTGAATTACCTTATATTTAGTTTATTCATATAAAACATCGATTTCATATAAATTGTCTTGTGTTAAAGGATAAGATTGGATGTTTGGATTTCTAACTATGAGAGGAAGATGGTGATTATCTTTATTTTTTATTTCGTGAGTGTTTTGGTGGTGCGACATTGAGCGTATTGTTGGGTATTTGGAACGAGACCTAAATAATTTAATGGTTTTATTCTAATTAATTAATTGAACCCATAATATTCCTATTGGCATGATCAACCAAGTCTATAAATGGTACATGCCTAATGAGAGGCTTAGAAACATGGGAAGAGTAGGTTGGGGTGTTGTTTTATTTAAATTAAATTGTACTTATTAAATGTTATTCTAGAAATGGATCCATGGAAATGTGATGGGCTCAGCCTAAGGATTGAGACAATTATGATCATATAGAATGAGGTGATTTAATCTTAATTGTAATGGTCCATGCCTTATTGGTCCATTTCTTTTCTTGTTTCGAGTGCTAAAGGGGTTCGGGAGAGGTTCTGAGAGTTTTTAGTGGAAGCTTGAGGTGTAGCGGAACTACTACAAGAAATACAAATTGTGTAAGTGAATTAAATGATGTGAAAGTTGGTTTCACGGATTATCTAGGGATGGTTCATGGTGTGTTGTTTTTTTGTGTTAAATAATAAAAAGGTGACCCATTTTTTTGGAGGACCTGGAATCCTAGGATTACATGACGTGAAATAGGATAATACATCATATAATTCCATGACGTTGTATTGTTTTAAAGGTTTCAACTGCGCGGTTCTTCCCAAACCCTATGGCCAGTGGCTCTTCTCTTGTCCTAGGCATCCTAAGACAATCTTCTTCAGTCTTTTCATATTCCTTTCAATCGGGATTGATCCTTAGGCTCCCATATTTAATCCATGATGAGTTATCCTCTCGTTATCATTAATTTACTTTCTTTATTATTCGGGTTTTTGATGTGGTAGTAAGATTTGGTTTGTGTTGTATTTTTGGGATTTATCATGATGGTCTCATGGTTTAATATAGGTTGATATATGGTTCCTCGTGGTGTAGTTTTGGTTTTTTATGAATTATTATTCACCCTTCGGTGTACAATAATTTTAAAAGATTCTTTGAGGTATTGATTCCCTTGTTTCTACTTATTTTGTAACAGGTGGGAGGGGTTTATTTTGTTTTCCTATGGATTATCATTGTGTTGTATTAATTAAAGATAAAGAATTGTTTGATTTGAAAGTAAAGGGAAAAGGGGTTTGTCCCTCGTGATTTTTATATCTTTGATATTATTGTGATATTTTTGATTGTATGTGCTTGATACCCCGTTGAAAATTGTGGTCGTTGGTGGATTTCCATACACAGGATATATGGGTTGTGATTTCTTATTTTTTTTATTGTGATATCACACTAAAATTAGAAATTGGATAACCACTTATATTTGGTTAATAAATTGGTTGCACTAGGATTATGATTTGTGTGATGAAATCCCTAAAATACAGTAAAATGTGATAAAATCCCCTTTGTAAATATGTAAAAGGATCTTGATGTGTTGTGATTTGTGGTTGGGGAATATGGGGATGATAGTTTGTGGGATGTGATTTTGGGGCGATGAGGTGATAGTTTGTGGTCCATGCTTTTGGGGTGGTAAGGTGAGGTTCTTGGGGATGATAGGTTACTTGTGATATTGGTTTATGTTGTTCTAGATTCCCAAGTGGTGATGGAATAAATTAATGTTTAATGATGTTTGAAAACATCTGGATTGGTTTGGTTAATGGAATGAAAAAATTTGAATGAAAAACTAAATAATGGGTTGTGTGGTTAAACGTGGTAGATGTTAAATAATAAAATGAATGAGTGTTAAACGTGGAGTAAATTTGATGCCACATCATATTATCAGGGGTTTTCACCTTATAAAATGGTTGTTGTAGATACTAATAAATGCATTTATAGGTGGAATCGATTGTGACGATGTTGTGAGTTGGTTTTTTTAGAACCTGTAGGTTGGTCTTGGGTGTTTTACTCTATATATATACATGTATTTTCCTTATTATTTCTATAAGAACCCCAACCATGTTGATCACTATGTGCTGAAAACCCACATAGTCGTATCGGGGTATATTTCCCAACATCCTGGTTGGAGGATGGATAGTTGGACACCTGCTCTTCCATGCTCCCTCTTCCAGGCGATAGTATCCCAGGTGTATTTGGGTGAGTTGTGATGTATGGTCCAAGGTGTCTTCAGGATGAGATGTGATATATGTCCCAGATGTCTTCAGGATGATATGTGATATGTGTATCAGGTGATTTTTGGATGAGATGTGTTGTGATATCCCAGGTGTGTGTGTGGTTGGAATGGGATGTCTGGTTATAACCTAGGTGTGTGTTGGTGGGATGTGTTATGAGAGCCCAGATGTGTGTGGGTGGGATGTGTTATGATTTCCTAGTTGTGTGTGGGAGGTATGTGATGTGATATATTCAGACTAGGTGGGAGTGATATGATGTTTTTCGTTGGGGTGTTATAGTGGTTAATCAGTGGGAAATTGGTGTGTGTACCCTATCATCAATGTGCCTTACTTTATATTATATTACATGATGTGCATTATTTTTTGAATGAACCTTGGTGAGGTTGCGATGGTTTGTATACCTTGATAGCTATTGTTTGGTTCTGCTATCTTCTCATAGTTACATTAGTATTCTTCATTCACATGTGCATGAGAGGCTTGTGTTTTTTCTACTAAGTATACTTATACACTCACCATACCTATATGAAATTGTTTTCTGGTTTCTATAAATATTTCATGGGACATTCTTGGACTTACTAGCTTGTATCCTTGATAGTTTATGTGTTGCTACTTTAGATTTACTTTTGGGTATTTACTTTAGGGACAATTGTCTATATCAATTCTATTTATACATGCATGTGGGATGGTTTGGGTTTCTCTTTTATATTTTTTTCTTATATTTGTTATGGATTATTCATTATATCTCTTGATCTTGTTTTCTTATAATGGGTAATGACTCCCATATTGTGAGATTTGAACACCCTTGGTGCTTGTCAAAAACCCATGTCCTACTATAGGTGGGACTCAGGGGTCATTATCAATCTCCCCTCATTGTGGTATCTTTAAAGGGAGGGGGTCTTGAAAAAATGGTATCAGAGGTGATGGTTGAGAGATAGGGTGTAGTTTGGACATAGGCATAGTGAGGATTGTATGGTTTGGTATGAAAATAGTTCCATTTAACCTTTGAGTGTGACATGGGAAAGGGAAACCGCCTAGTACATTGGATTTTAGTTCCCCCATTATCCAGTGCAAGGGCTATGAGCTTATCAAATTACTGATAGAGATAAACCTTCTTTTATGGTAGATACCTAGGAGAGTTATATTCATCATAATGAATTGTGCTCCTATTTTAATTGGGTGGTTTGGGGAAGAATTAAATGGTTGAAATAAATAAAATGAATTAAAATGAATCTTAATAAAAATTCACACTACCGATATTAAGAAATATTTGTTTTCCTTTCAGCTATAGATCAGGTTCGTCATTCACATGTGGCTCAGATAGTTGAGGTTCAACATGATGATCTGCTTGATCATTAAAGGGGTGATATAACTGTGGATGAGGATCAGTGGCAGAGGACGTTGTATGCCTTCCAACATGAGGTATTAGGGAAGTACGAGGGAAATTTTTTAGATGTATAAATAGAGAGTTATCTAGAGGATATTGATATCTCTTTCAGTTTAATCTAGGCCTCTATGGAGTAGCGAGTCCCTTTGGTAGTTAGTTAGATTTGAGGAGCTACATGTCAGTGGTGGATGTTGTATCTAGGAGAGATGAAGGAGGCAGACGTTTTTTTGGTCGACTTCTAGAAGGAGTTCCAAGTAGACTTCCATTCATCAACCATGACGGAAGTAAAGAGGCATAAGCTTCTTTCTCTTCAACAGGGTAGAGTTTCATTATGAGATTTTGGAATTAGGTTCAAGGATATTCTTCGTTTTACACCAGTTCTTTTTCTAGATGAGGGGTATCGTGTGAGATGTATTGAGGAGCCACTCCATCCTTCAATCTAGTATACAGTAACTCCTTTTACGTTGACAATGTATTTAGTGGTTTAGAAGAAGGTAGATGTGATCAAGATAATTCACTCTTGAGGGGTTTTTTGTGGGAAGGGAACCGGTTGAGTTCCTTAAGGGGAAGAGTTCTCAGTGGCATGACTTAGGTTCTAAGAACTTCATGGTTTCGACTAGCCAGGAGTTGACCTTAGTAGTTTCCCTTTTGACCTTGTGGTTTCCATGCCTTCCCTGTGGGGTTAGGGATAATGTTTTTCTCCTATGTAATTCTTGGCCATATTTAGGACTAGTTCCTAGTGACAACTTGAGCTCAGTTTTTCCAAGGTGAATAAGTTGAGTGTCAGCCTCAGAAGAAGTTACTAGTGAGGTAATTTCACTAGCATGCTTATGTTCCACTGAGGGGAGACATATAAGGTATAGGCCAACCTTGGTATGTTCCTCCGGTTCAAGGACCATGTTTAGAGCATGTCTATGGTGGAGGTCATCAGTAAAGAGGTAGATGAGTTGGTAATAGTCAGTTGTAGGAAGTGGTGGTAGTAGATCCAAACTATCCAAAGATCATCAGAGGTACAATATGTTTTTTTAGTACTCTTGTCTATTACTTGTTTGATTTAGGGGCTTCAAACACCTTTGTTTTACCAACTCTATCCCATTTTTTGGGACTACACATTGAGAGGATTCTCATACCCCTGGGGTATACTACTCCATTCCGAGGGTAGACTGTCTTTTATGATGTATTCCGGGGATGTAGGTTGATGATGTGGCCACATATGTCCTTTGGGGACATTTTCTTACTATAGATGAAGTCATATGATATCATCCTCAGGATCAAATATTTGTATTCTATAGGTTTTTTTATCAAATGCTTTTGGGGGATATTTCTATTTTCAGATGTGGATGGTTGTGTGGTTTTTATTGGTGGGAGGGGTTGTAAAGTGGACAGTCAACTTGTAGAGCTCATTCATTCTTTTCTAGCTACGTTTCTGGTGGAATCAGTAGAATATAGGATGGTAGAGGTTCCTAGGGTCATTTGGGAGTTCCTTGATGTTTTTTCCAAGGAGTTTGTGATGATTCGCCCTCGATGCAACATTGATTTTGGGATAGAATTTCTGCCTGGTGCTTCACTGATTTCGATGGATCCTTCTTAGATGGAACCTTCTGGGTTATAAAATTTGAGATTCAAGTAGATGGTCTGATTTATAAGGTTTTTATCCAGCAAAGTGGTTCACCATGGGGTTCTCCATTTTTTCAAGGAATGAGAATGGTATTCATAGGCTGTACATATACTATCGGAGGTTGAATCAGGTGACAGTCAAAAAAAATGTACCCTATTCTATGGACAAAATATCTTTTCATCTAGCTAAGAGGCATAGGATGGTTTTCTAATATTGATCTATGGTATTTATATCACCTCTTGAGCGTGAAAAAATGAGATATCCTAAATAATTCCTTTGGATTTACGTATAGTCACTCCAAGTTTGTAGTCGTGTTATTTGGTGTTAGGAATACATCAACTCTATTCAAGGGTCTTATAAACTCCATGTTCTGTGATTTCTTAGACCAGTTCATCATTGTGTTTATCAATGATATATTTATCTATTCAAAGTCATAGGAGGATTATGTAGAGAATCTCAAAATCGTCTTTCATGTTCGTCGACACCACCGACTTCATGGAAATTTTTCCAAGTGCAAGTTTTGGAAATGTGAGGTCTATTTCCTTGGGAATGTGGTGTCTCATTTGGGTGTGTAATTAGATCCAATGAAGGTTGAATCATATTTTTCTTGGGAATAGCCCAAGGATGTGGAATAGGTTTGCAGTTTCCTTAGTATCGTAGCCTACTATCGAAGTTTTATACCTTATTTCTCTTGAGTTATAGCCCCATTCATAATATTTATTATGAAATAGAAAGATTTTATGTGTAATGATTAGTTCCCTGAAGTGTTTAGTTACACGAAGGGGAATTTTTTTAGTGCTCCAGTGCTCTAGTTTCCTAAGGAATGGGTGATTTTTAAAGTGTTTTTTAATGCTTCCTTTCTGGGCTTGGGATGTGTGTTGATTAAGTAGTGGGTAGTGATATCCTATAGGTTTATGAAGTATCATACCTAAGAGAATAACTATGAAACCCACGATCTAGAGATATCATTGGTTGTTCTTGCGCTAAATTTGTTGATACATTAATCTATTGGGAAACTCTTTATGGTCATTACAAATCACAATATATTGAGGTATATATATTCCCAATGTGATCTGAACAAGCGGGAGAAGAGGTGGGTGGAACTTCTTCAGGATTATGATTTTTAGATCTCCTACACTTTGGGAAAATGGAATTTTATGGCCAATTCTTTGAGCTGGAATTCATAGAAGGGTGTTGTTCGGGATTTCGGGGATGCATGGGGAGCAATGGAGGTGTTAGTTGCCTTTCACTTATATGAAAGGGTGGATAGGGGTAAAGGACTTTTGCTTTAGATGATAGTGAAAAATTCTATGATGTAGTATGTAGAGGAGTCTCATTAGGGAGACTCAAATGCATAGGTGATGTATGATCGTGTTGGCCATTGGGATTCTCTGGAGTGATGGTTAGAGGATGGTTGGAACTAGATGTTGTTTCATGAATGGTTGTTTGTTTTGATATAAATGTTCAAGGGAGTTCTTCGTGATTTCCTTTGATCACCCTTGGATGTACACCCGAAAGTTTATAAGTTGTTCCATGGATTGAGGCTTTAGTTTTTGTGGCTTGGGATTAAGCGGGAAGTGGCGAAGTTTATGATAAGATTATTATTTTTCCAGCAGGAAAAGGTAGGGAATCATGTTCTTGGTGGTTTTTTGTAACCCATGGATTTCCTTGAGTGGAAAGGGGAAGAAATATTGATGTATTTTGTCATAGGTTTACCTATAACTCAGTGAGGTTGTGATGTTTTATGGGTGGTCGTGGATTGGTTGATGAAATCAGCCCACTTCTTAGCAATCAAAGAGTCAGGCATAGTGGATGTTTTGGATAAGAGGTATATGGATGAGGTGGTGTGGTTTCATGGATTTCCATGTTCTATTATCTTTAATTAGGACACACATTTTACCTCATGGTTTTGGAGGGGATTACAACATGCTTTTGGCACTCTATTATGCCTCATCACTGATTTCCACCCTCAAACAAATGGGAAAATGGATTGGACTATCCAAATGTTGGAGGATATGTTTCATGCATGCGTCTAGGAATTTTGTGGATCTGTGAATCAACACATGACCTTGAATGGGTTCACTCATAATAATAGTTTTTGAGAATCCATTGGAATGCCCCTGTTTAAAGCTTTGTACGAACAATCATGTCATTCTCGATTGTGATGGATGAAGGCTGGGAAGATAGTCATTTATGGACCTGACGTGGTGTTGAGCATGACAGATAAAGTTCAGCTCATTCTTGAGAGGATGAATGTATAGTAATACTGGAATAAGTCTTATTCCAATTATAGAAGGAGGCCCTTATAGTTCAAGGTTGGGGACCATGTGTTCTTGACGGGTCCCCCTCAACATGGGTAGAAAATGTTTTGAATAAGAAGTAAGCTTTCTCCTAGGTATGTTCAGAACATTGAGGTGTTGGGGTGAGTTGGAAAAGTGGAATAATGTTTGTTGTTTCCACCATGGTTGGAGAGGATCAACGATATATTTCATATCTCTTATCTTTTTTTGATATCTTCGTGATGACACACATGTCCTTAACTGGAGAGAGTTAGATATCAAGAATGATGCGACATTTGTGGAGTATCTATAAGAGATCTAGAGTCATCATGATAAGGTCATACATGGATTAACCATTTATTTGGTTCGTGTTTCAGGGAGGAATGTTGTCTTGGGGGAGAGTACTTGGGAGTGACAGACACAAATGCGTGACCAGTACCTAGAGTTTTTTTTTCTTTTCTCTGTTCTACTTTGTGATGTGATGTCTGAACTTTGTTTTATGAGATCAGTTTTTTTCCTTGGATAATGATTTGTGTGGTGTGATGTATGATAAATTCCTAACATATGAAAAGGTTAGGACCCAATTCCTAATTGAGACACACTAACAGTGATGTGATTAAACCTATGTCGGTGATTCAGTGCCTCCTTGAGAGATAATATCATGACTTGAAAGGCAAAAGTCCCTAGTTTCTGTTCTTAGGATGGTGAAGTTCATTAGTTGTAGTAGTTTTTGGTTTTGGATTCATGTATGTTTATGTGGATTTGTATTGGTTCTGTGGTAGTGTGGTTGTGTAAGAGGACACATCTTGTGGTTGTGTAGTCTATTTTATGGTTATTTGGTTAGGTGTGTTTTGCTGGTGGTAGTGTTTCAGATGTGGTGGGACTCATGAGAGGTATCTTGTGGGGTTTTTGTTTAGACCCCCATTTCTTCTAGTATTGTGATTGGATTATTGAAGGTAAGATTCATTTGAGACGTATCTGATGTAATGGTATTTACCTTACCATTTTGATACTTTTCCATTTTTGAGTGTTGTAGGTGTTTGGGGAAGGTTCTAAGAGTTTTCGATGGAATATGGAGGTGAAACAGAACTACTACAAGAAATACACATCATGTAAGTGTATTAAATGATGTAAAAGTTGGTTTCACGACATATATAAGGTTGGTTCATGATGTGTAGTTTTTTAGGGTTAAATAATAAAAAGGTGACATATTTTTTAGCAGAACCTAGAATCCCAAGATTATGATATGTGAAAGAGGATTACACATCATGTAATTCTATGATATTGTATAGTTTAAAAGTTTTCAACCACTCAAGTTTTTTCCAATCCATACATCCAGTAGCTATTCTCTCTTCCTAGGCATACAATGACCTTCTCCTTTAGTGTTAGAGATTATTTTGGCGGGGATTGATCCTTGGGCTCCTTTCTTCGATATGTGGTGATTTATCCTCTTATTCACATCAGTTTCCCTTCATTCTTCTTTAGGGTTTCTATGTGGTGGAATGATTTGGTTTCGGTTGTGAATTTGGGATTCATCTTGATGATCTCTTGGTGTGGTGAAGGTTTAACTATGGTTCCTTGTGGTGAATTTTTGGTTTTTGGGTGTTCTTCTTCACCCTAAAGTGTGAAGCAAGTTGAAAAGATTCTTTGAGGTAGGTTTCTTTCATTTATGCTTATTAAGAAAGATACAGGATGGGTTTTCTTTTGTTACCTATGGGATATGGTTATGATAGCTTAATTAAAGATAAATAATTGGTTGATTTGAAATTTAACGGTAAAGGACTTTGTTCATATGTTATTTACAACATTGATATTATTGTGATATTTTGGATTGTACGGTCCTAATTTCCCACAGAAAATTGTGGCTTTGGGTGTATTTTTTATGATGGATATATGTGTTGTGATTACTAATTTAGTTTTGATTATTGTGATATCAAGCTAAAAATATAAATTGGCTAACCACTTATATTTGGTTAATAAATATTTTCTCCCATGATTATTATTTGTGTGATGACATTCCTAAAATATAGTGGAATGTGATAAAATACACATTGTAAATATTTAAAAGGATCTTGATGTGTTTTGATGCGTGGTTGGTCATATGGGGATGACAGTTTGTGGGTTTTTCTTTTGTTGTTGTGAGGTGATAGTTTGTGGGTAGTTCTTTTGGGGAGGCAAGGTGATAGTTTGTGGGCCTTACTTTTGTGGCATCGGGGTGGGGTTTTGGGGGATGAAAGGTTTATAGTGATATTTCGTTATGTTGTGCTAGATTCCCAAGTGGTGATAGAATAAATGAATGTTTAATAATGTTTGAAATTTAATGGGTTGGTTTGGTTAATGGGATGTAAATTTGTTAATGGAAAAATAAATGATGGGTTGTGTGGTTAAATGTGGTTGATGATAAAAAATAAAATGAATGGGTGTTAAACATAAAGGAAATGTGAGGCCATGTTAGATTATCGGGGATCTTCACCTTATGAAATGATAATTGCATATAATAATAAATGCATTTAGAGGTGGAAACAGAGGTGATATTCTTGTGAGATTGTTAGTTTGTTTGAGAACCCATAGGTTGGGATTGATTGCTTGATGTTATATATATACTTGTGTTTTTCTTTTTATTTATATAAACACCACACTCATGTTGATAAATATGTGTTGAACACATTCATAGTCACATGGGGGTGTCTTTCCCAACATCTTGGTGGGAGGATGGAAGGTTGGACACCCACTCATCCCTACTAGATCTTCCAAAAGATAGTGGCCCAGGTGTCTTCATAATGAGATATGATAATTATCCCAAGTGTCTTTGGGATGAGATATGATATGTGTCAGAGGTAACTTTGGGATGAGATGAGTTGTGATAGCCCAAGTGTGTGTGGGCGGGACTTGATGTGTTGTAATAACCCAGGTGTGTGTGGGTCGGATGTGTTGTCATAAGCCAAGTGTGTGCATGTAGGATGTATTGTGATTTCCTAGGTGTGTGAGTGTGGGATGTGATGTGATATATTCAGAATTGGTGGGAGTACATGGATGTTTTCTATTTGGGTGTGAGAGAGGCTAATATGGGGTAAAGTGGTGTTGGATACCCGATCATCAATGTTCTTTACTTTATAACCTATTACTTGTTGTGTGTTATTTGGTGAGCATGACTTAGTGAGGTTGGGATGGTTAATATACCGTGATATGTCTTGTTTTGTTTTTTTTCTCACATGTGCATTAGTATTCTTCTTTCACATGTGCACAAGAGACTTGAGTTTTTTCTAATGAGTATACTTGTTTTCTCACCCAACGTATATGAAAATATTTCAAGTTTTTAGGTGGATTTCATGGATTATGTTGGACCTTAATAGCATGGATCCTTTATATTTGTTGTGTCGTTGTTTTATCTTTACTTTTGTGTATTTACTTTGGAAAATTTTACCAGTATCGGTTCTATTTATGCATGCATGTGATATGGTTAGGGTTTCTATTTTATATTATGTCTTGAAGTAGTTGTGGATGATTCATTCTATCTCCTAACATTGTTTTCTTATAGAGGGTAATACCTACCATATTATGATATTTATACACCCTTGGTTCTAGTCACCTACTTGGTGCCTACTAGAGGTGGGACTTAGGGGTCATTATCTCTCTCCCCTTATTGGGGTATCTTTGGAGGGGGGAGGGGTCATGAAATTCTTCTTAGGTGCGGCCTAGATTCTATGAGTGATGGTGATCATAGGTTTGGTGACTTGGTCATAATATTGAAGCAGAAAGACCATCAAGTTTCTGTAATGGCCTAGGTGATATGAGATACTGATGACTATCAGATGGATTGACAATATCATAGGGAAACCTGGTGCCAGATGAGGTGGACTAGGTTCTTATTTGGTGATTTTCACTCACCTGTGTCGTCCAATGCACTGTATAGAGTAGTGTTTACACAATAGGACTCAAATTTTGTGGTTGTAATGACCAATAATGTGGGTATAGGCCTCCATAAGATGCAAATTAGGATGATGGTTGGAGGTGATTTCCATTGAATTCCATGAGGATGGTGAAGATCCAATAATTAATAGTGTTGATACTATCAGTTCTGAGGATGGGGCTTTCCATACTTGAGGTTGATGGTCCATGACTTATTTAAGAGGATGGACATTGTAGTACCTTGAGATTTTGGGATTTGAGACTATGGGAGGTTTTAAGCATGGTTCTAAGGGACTAGTAATTTATTATTGGGGAATGCCTTTGGGACATGAGATATTTTTATGACATGAGGTATACTTTGGAATGAGGTATTGGGTGATTTTGTTAAAGGTGGAACCTGAGGGTTCACCTATACTATTTTACATTAGGGTATGCCTTTGTATTAGGCTAAGTAGTCTCTCCACTATAGTATATAGCAGTGTTAAATAATGTAGGTGATTCATTCTTTGTGGCTACTAAGAACAAGAGGAATGGGCTATTCTTATTCATGTGTGTATTTTTGTTTCATTTATTATTTAGATGTGTGTTTTAAATCATAGATGTAAGATAGGAACTCATTAGTGGTAGCCTACTAAGATTCTTCATCAAACCCTTCACGGGCCCTTCAGGATCCATGCACACTTTATGGATTTGTGTTCAGGTAAAGGTTCATCTTTAGGAGTTGGATCTTAGTGGTTTTAACATGGGATGGAAGGAAAGGTACCATGGGTTCTTGCCTTAGCTGGAGTTTCCTTTTTGGTTTCTTTCTATATTACGATTCTTAAATATGTATATACTTATGGTTGGCCAAGGGAGACCTTTATTCTTATTGTATTGCATAACCTGTTATGTACACATGTTTATTTATAATGGTATATTGTGATGTTAAATTCTTTAAAATGTATTGATCATGTTTATCATTATTTATTCTATTTTCTGTTGTACTTCTTCTATGGGTAGGTTACTTGTCCAATGTATTTTGGTTTTTTTACATTGCTATAAATATATTTGACCATTATTATATCATCACCGAAGGGTATATTGTTTCCACTATCACCTAATTATGCTCTCATTTATATTCATTAGCCTTTTTCATATGGGGAGATGCTCTTACGGCCAATCGGCACACCAGACCATAGCATTTTTTAAGTGGCATTCCGTGTCGGGTCACTACAAATGGTATCAGAGGAGTTCTTGACTAGTAATTAGTAGAATAATTTAGTTGGATACTAGTGATATCATGTTTCTCTTTTATATTAATATTAATATTTTTGATATGTTCTACTAGATATTAGGATGTCTTCAAAACTAGATTTTGAGCACGTGTTTGGGTTCATACCACCCTATGCACAGAGGAAAAACCAAGTTTCTAAGGGTGGGAAATATTGTTCTTCGTGGAAAATTTTATATTTGATCGGATTTACACCTTGTGTGGTACACTTGGATGTGACTATTACTAGTTATGGCATGTGACCCTTGGCCTGGTAAGGTAGGTGAGGTTTTCTTATGTCTTATGGATAGGCATATAGAATATTTTACAAATATATCTATATATTTGTGTGTGTGTGTTCATGTGATAAAATTGTTGTGTGACATGTGATACCCATATGTATGGGAATTGATATTATAGGAGTTGGAAGGGATGATTATATAATGTGATGTTGATCACCAGGTTGGGTGATGAGGTCATCATATTGAGGAAACATGGTTCATTAGGACAGGTATATCCCTGTGCATATGGAGGTGAGATGCATAAAATTTCAACCAATAAAGATAAGAGTTGTCTTCCTACCTTGATTCTCTTTTCTAGAAAATTACTAATATACCACATATTAATATGTGACAACTGTATCCAATGTGTTATGGTGAGGTACCATGAGCCTGGACATCTATGGGATACTTGGCTCTGATATGGGCAGGTAAGGGGCCTAGAGGCTGAATGTCATGTGACATGGTTTTGATGGGGGAGATTAAGGGTAGTGAGGTTATGCTACCTATTAATGTGTTAACTATCTATGTTATATATAATTTTATGGTAGTTTGACCAATGTATTGGTATTAAATGGTATTTTACCTAGACAGTCTTCAATGGAGTGTCAGGCAGGTGATGTTTTGGTGCCATTAGAGCGTGAACAAGCTAACACCCTTGAGGGTTGGGATGAGGCTGCTAAGGTTCAAGAAGATCATGAGACACAAGTAATTACATAGGTGAATGATGAGATATAGGTATATAAACCTATAGAATATATATCCTTTGGTTCATAGCTTGAAGGGTATATTAGAGTTATCGTAGTACATATCATTTAAAGGATTGACATGGTATCTTAGGGAGTGGAGCCTTCAATGGTGTATCTGACTCATGAGTTCCAATCACAACACCCACAACTATTTCACGATGAGGGTGGACCAAAGGTGGATAATAACTAGATAGAATGGATGAAAATGATCTTTGAACAGCTAGAGATACACCCATGGAAGAGGGTGAAGTTATCTGTATACATGTTCATATGACCAACTAAGCACTAGTGGGATAGTCATGTCCAAGTTGGAAGATATGAGGGACTATCTTGGGAGGACTTAGATGAATGTTTTTTTTGATAATTTCATCTTGTATATTCTATGGTTGGATATGTCTCGGGATTTATCAATCCTTCACAAGGGTTACATGTCTGTCATGGACTATGTAGCGACATTCATCAATTTTCCTCGTTTCACATTTGGTATGGTGGGTGATGACACCTTGAGGGTGAGGAATTTAGAGGATGGTTTATGTAACTTTAATCGTGTGTAGGTAAATCATGTTATTAATATTTTCATAACTTATTATATTCTCCCTTTTCTCATATTATATGAAATGTGGATAATTTGTGTGAAATATTAATGTTTAAATATTAAATATAATTTGAGAGCACTATTTAAATTCATCCATATTCAAGTCTATTTAATGTTTTAATTATATATCTCACCCTACTTATCCACATTTCTCTATTCATGTTTTTTAGGGTTCCTTTCTCCCATTCCAACATTTATTACAATGGACCTTTGGCCAAATCGTCCATTTGGAGGGTCGTATGGTCCACACAAGAAGACCCAAAGAATCTGTGAAGAAACTAGACAATTCATGAGGATTGAGTTACTGGTCTAATTACTAAGGCCAAAATTTAATGAAACTCCACCATATATTCTTGATTATTAAAAAAAATCATTGAAAAATATTTCAGGGCCCAACTCCATTGAAAAGGGCCCAAATGAAGCATTGAAGTCCAGCCCACCATTCAATCTGGGAAATGAAATCAGCACACCAAAATTGACTTTTATCATCATCTAGTCATCAAAAAAAGATGGGACTTTGCAGTGTGAAGTAGGAAAAATAGACGGAAGGCTTTGTTGAATAAACCATTCAAATTTGAAGGCATATTAATATTAAAAAATCTGTTCACATTTAGGCCATTAAAAACATCTTGATTGAAATGGACAGATTAATATTGTTTAATCAAACCACAATAACATTGGACCCTTAAGTAAAAATGCCTCCAAATATTTAGAGCAGTCAGCCAAAATTATTATCTAAAACTTCTGAGAAGGAGATACCTAGATATTCAGCTGTCTGGATGTCCAAATCATCGATCCAATTAGAGGGGTAGTTTTGAATTACAAACAGTCCACCACCTTGGTATGTAAATACATCCCCTCATCTCCTTTCAATGTGGTTGGCATTTTAGAAGAGAGGAGCACACATTGGCACGAACAAAGCCTTTACAAGGGATTGGGAGGACCTTCCATGCTCAAGTTTCCACTCAAAAGACCTTTCCTCCTCTCTTTGTTTTCATTTACTTTTGTGTTCTTCTTTATTGTAATCTTGTATGTCTTTATTTTGTAATTTAATTATAATGAAAGTTTCTTCTTCAATATCTCCTATTATCATCCAAATTCTGTAGTTTAATATTAATGTTCATAAAATAGTTTTAATACAATTGAATCCTCTTCCCTTATTTTGCTTTGTCATTGAATCTAAAGTCAGTATTTAATTCCCTTCATCGTTTGTGCGTGTGTTCGACCCACCACTCTTTTCATATCGCTTTATTTTTCTTATCTTCTCAATTTATCATCATAATTATTATAACCAGATTATTAATCATTCAAATCGATGAGTAAATCTACCATTGGAGCGAGTTATAATTTGGGGATATTAAGTTATTAAGAGCCTTTGCTCGATGATTATTCTTTGAGTTAATATTGTGTATGTTGAACTTTGTATGTCAGGGATTAATGACATGTTTTTTTAATATGTCGATTACATGGATTATTGGAACCAAAAATACACTACAATAAACAAGTATTAGTAATGATTGGAACCCTAAGTTAAGTTACAACTTGGATTAAAGCTCTAACACCTGGGAATTCAGATCTAGATCATCTTGTAAAGTGGGTATTAATTTAATGGAATATAAAGCAATGATCAAGGATATCATAAGCTTAAATCCACAATAATGAACTCTCCCCAACCTTTATCAATTTTTTAAATATAACATCATCCATAAATTATTTCATATGATTTTCATACAAACCCCCCAATCAGAATACAATTAACTAAAAACAAATGGTTATAAAAAGTATCATCGCCAAGGATTCGACCCGAGTGCTGCTATACACATTAGCAGAGCACCGGAACCTCGACTGGTCAATAGGCAACAATCATCCGTGATTTAAATTGGCTTCATTGCTAAGGATGGTTCTTTAAGTATTCATTAGTTTCTGGTTATTGTTAAAAAACACAAAAACACAAAATTTAAAAAATATTGAAAAAAAACACAAAGAAAAACCCGTCTTCACATAAAAATCATAAACAGAAAACACACAAAAAAAAACCCAGCTTCCTCTTTCTTCCAAAATCTCTCTAAATTACCCATATTCTCCCAAACAATCCCTCATTTTTTTTAACTCTAAAATTGAGTGAACACTTCTCTGAATTAGGAGGAACAGATAAGATAATCAAATAATTCAAGAACCAGTCCTTTTCCGACCAGTTTAATTAGAAATGGCCAATCCTAGGGAACAAACAGTTAAAGATCTCGATTCCCCTGATATGAATTACCAACATCTTGGTAATCAATATCCAAACAAAGACGCTGATTTTTAACTCAAATCAGGTTTGATTCATCTTCTTCCTTGTTTAAAAGGGCTAGCTGGGGGGGATCCACCTCTCCATCTTAAAGAGGTCCAAGTGGTGTGCTCTACCATGAAGTCTCAAGGGGTTTCTGAGGAACAAATCAAACTTCGAGCATTACCTTTCTCCCTATCTGACACAACTATGTCATTGCTCTACTACCTTCCTCCGGGTCCCATAACCACATGGAATGATATTAATTGACTCTTCTTAGTGAAATTGTTTCCTGCTTCTCATACTACTTCTATCCGAAATAAAATAAGTGGTATCCGTTAATTACCAAATGAATCACTCCGTGAGTACTGGGAGAGGTTCAAAAAGCTTGTTGCAACCTACCCACAACACCAAATCCCTGACCAACTCTTGATCCAATACATCTATGAGGGGTTCTTGGCTATGGAGAGAACCCTCATTGAGGCTACATGTGGTAGTGATCTTATTGATAAGAATCCCATAGGTGTAAGAGATCTCATAATCAATATGGCTGAAAACACACAAGAATTACACACTCAAGCACATACTCAAGTAAAAAATTCCCATGATAATCAATCAATTGAGCATACCAAGATGAAAAAGTGGATGGGTGAACTTACAGGTCTTGTGCGACA
The DNA here is from genome assembly GCA_963277665.1 of Viscum album. NCBI lineage: Eukaryota > Viridiplantae > Streptophyta > Magnoliopsida > Santalales > Viscaceae > Viscum > Viscum album. The sequence continues at coordinate 831,858,627 of OY728120.1, forward strand.
ACTAGTTGTGGCTACCAAATCACCAACCTCGTCTTCTCCCTAATAAATGTTTCCTAGACCTGTCAAAAATTGTTGAATCTGCAACTCTCCATCTCATCCATCTGACACATGTCCACAAATTGAAGAGGATCAATCTGATTCATCTAGACCAATGGAGATCAATGCAACATATGATCAGCAGAACCCCAACCTTCAACCATCAAGTCAGTTTGTTAGAAACATCAACCAACCCCATTCTGAGACTTTCTCTTCTACATATAACCCTAACATGAGATATGGGAATCCCATTTATCATCCCCCTCAACTCCATCCTCAAAACCCAAACCAATTTCAATAGGATCATGGTGTTGGTAACTTCCAACAACATTATCCTTTTATTCCTCAACAAAAATGGAAGAATCCTCCTCCATGCTTCCACTATCCTAGTGATCCTTCTTAATTCCCAAACCAATACAATAGAATTCCCAAGAACCAAAATCAAGGAAATCAAAATCATGGACAGACCTCTTCTTCCAAGAAACCATGGGAAAGTGCAGTGGAAGATCTTTCCTCATTCACCTGTTCCAGTATCAAAAACATTGGAACACAAATTGGTCAACTTGAATCTCACCTGAGCCAGAAAAAACAATCAAATTCTTCCCAACTCCCAGCTCAACTATTTCCCAACCCCAAGGGTAATGTATGTGCAATTGCACGTAGATCGAGAAAGAAAATTTCTATGCCTAATGATGAGTCCTACAAACCTCCTTGGAATGTTGACCTAGAAAATGAAAATAAAATGAAATATTAAAAAGAACATGAATCCATTCCCTCACCTCCTTCTATTCCAATTAAGAATTCAATTCCTTTTCCTCAAGCCATATCTAAGCCAAATAATTCCTTTGAACCTGATCCTGAAATGCTTAACATGTCTAGATGTGTTGAAGTCAACATACCCCACATATAAGCCATAAAAAAATCCCTAAGTATGCCAAGTTTCATAAGGAATTGTGCACCCACAAGAGGCATCTTACAACCTTTGAGAATGTTTCCACCCAGTAGTATATTCCCATAAAGTGCAAGGATCCCGGGACCTTTACAGTTCCATGCCAAATTGGAAGTTCCAACTTTGATGATGCACTCATATACCTAGGAGCCTCAATTAATGTCATTCCCAAATCTATCTTCTCCAACCTTGGCCTAGGTCCCTTACATCCAATGGGTGTTGTCATTCATTTATCCAATCAAAGAACTGCTAGTCCTGAGGATATAATCGATGATGTCCATGTTCGTGTCAATGATCTTATCTTCCCTGCTGATTTCTATGTCCTTGACATAGAAGGTGAGACAAAATCTTCTCGATCTCCCCTAATTCTAGGAATACCATTTCTCATGACTGCTAGAACCAAAATTGATGTCCACTCTTGCATCTTATACATGGAATTTGGGGACCAACTAGTCAAGTTCAACATTTTCCAAGCCAGGCGATACCCATATGAGGATCACTCTATATTCTCAATCCAAGATTTCCAGGACACTTCTGAGAATCAATTAAACCCCATTCCATCATGTTCATCATGTTCTAATGAGAAAAGATCATGTGAAATCTGCACCATGGTTAACCAAGTTATAAATGGTGAATTTGATGTTGACCTCTCATTCATAGACTCCATCAATATAAAGGTACTTGAAAACTATCTTGAATCCCACATCAACTATGATATGTACTACTCCACATTGGGCAATATCAATGAAAATGAATCTAAAGAAACTGATGTCCCTTCCTCCATTCCTGAGTTTTCTAACCCACAAATGAAAGATGATACTGATTTGAAACCTCTTCCTACACACCTGAAATATGAAATCCTTTTCCATGATCACTCATATCCTATAATTATCTCTACTTCACTTACAGAAATTGAGGATTCCAAACATGTTCAGGTGTTAGAGGAAAACAAAAAGTCCTTAGGATGGACCCTAGATGGAATTCCAGGAATCAACCCAGCTCTTTCCATGCATCACATACATCTTGTGGAATCCTCTAAACCAATTAGACAACCAAAAATAAGACTCAATACACTCATACTTTAGTTAGTTAGGGATGATATCACCAAGATTCTTGAAGTTGGTATTATCTACCAAATTTCTGATAGTGAATGGGGTAGTCCAATTTATGTTGTACCTACGAAGGGTTGGATAAATGTTGTCACAAATGAACTTGGGGAGGTAGTCAAAACTTGAGTAAAAAAAGGCATGTGTTCATCAACTACCGAAAATTGAATGTTGAAACAAGAAAAGATCACTAACATCTTCCATTCCTTGATCAAATGCAAGAATGATTAGCTATATAATCACACTATTACTTTCTTGATGGATACACTAGCTACTTCCAAATCCCAATCACACCTTAGGACCAAGAAAAACCACTTTCACATGCCCCTTTGGAATATATGCATATAGGAGAATGCATTTTGGCCATTTAAATGCTCTTGCAACATTCCAGAGGTGTATGATGAATATCTTTTCTGAATTCACTGAACATTACATGGAGGTATTCATGGATCACTTTACCATTTATGGTGAGTCATTTGAATCATGCTTGAGTTCACTCTCTCTAGTCCTTCGATTGTGTGTCATGTGTAACCTTGTGTTAAATTTTGAATAATGTCACTTCATTGTTGAAAATGGGATTGTTCTAGGGGTCATAGTTTCAAAAGATGTTATTGAAGCTGATCCTGCCAAAATTGAAGTGATCCAATCACTTCCTGAACCCACTTCTATTTGAGACATCTGTTCATTCCTCGGTTATGCTAGTTTCTATTGGCAATTCATCCATAACTTCAGTAGTATTTCCCTCCCTCTCACTCAGTTTCTCCAAAATGTTTTCACTTTACATTTTGATGAGGTTTGCAAGAGAGCCTTCATTGAACTCAAAACTAATCTTACATCTGCACTAATAATCCAACCCCCAGATTGGTCCTTACCCTTTGAGTTGATGTGTGATGCATCTAATAGAGATGTTGGGGCTGTTCTTGGTTAAAGAAGAGAAAAGATTCTTCATGTCATCTATTATGCCTAAAAAACATTTAATGAAACTCAATCTCACTACACTGTCACTGAAAAGGAACTTTTAGCAGTGGTTTTTTCCTTATATAAATTCCAACCCTCTCTCTTAGGTTCCAAAATCATAATTTTCAAAGACCATTCTGCTATAAAGTTCTTACTCAATAAAAGTTATTCCAAACCAAGGATAACAAGATGGATCCTAATGCTCCAATAGTTTGACCTTACAATCAATCATTGATCAGGAAATGAAAACCCTGTGGCTGATCACTCAAGTAGAATTTATAATTCTTCTCATTCTAAAATAATTGATCTAGAATTTCCAACAGAGCACCTTCCATATCTCACTCCAAAAATACCATGGTATGCTCCAATTTTAAATTACTTGGTTTCTGGTGTTTTTCCCGAAATGTTTTCCAAAGAACAAAAAATGAAGTTGAAAAGTGATTCAAAATACTATTTTTTGGAAGAAAATACCCTTTAGAAAACTAGGGTAGACATGATAATAAGAAGATGTGTGGATGAGGATGAACATTTCTCCATATTAGAATTTAGTCACTCACTTCCTAGAGGTGGCCACTTTGGACCACAAATGACCTCCCGAAAGGTTCTAGACTCTGGATTGTTCTAGACTTCACTCATAAAGGACTTAAATGAGTTCTGTCAATCATATCCCACTTGCCAAAAGTTTGGCACAATTTCAAAGAGAAATGAAATGCCACAAATGCCTTCAATTTTCTGTGAGATCTTCGATGTTTGGGGAATTGATTTCATGGGACCATTTCCTACTTCCAATGGATTCTCATACATAGTTCTTGTATTCGATTATGTTTCTAGGTGGGTTGAGGCCAAACCCACTAGAAAGGATGATTCACATACTTTTAGTGAGTTCCTAAAGACACACATCTTTTATCGATTTGGCACACCACATGCCTTGATCAGTGACTTAGGAACCCATTTTTTTAATAAAACCGTGGAATCTATTTTGAAAAAGAATGGGGTTGTACAGAAAACACCAACTGCATATCGCCCCAAGAAAAATTTCATGGTTGAACTGTATAATAGAGAAGTGAAAAGAGTTCTTGAGATAATTTTAAAACCCCCCAGGAATGACTAGCCTGAAAGACATAGTGAAGCACTTTGGGCATATTGAATTTCCTATAAAACACCCATTGGGATGTCTCCCTTTCGACTAGTTTTTGGTAAACTTTTCATTTACCTATTGAAATCCAACATAAGTCTTCTCGGGATATGATAACCTGTAATTTGGATTGTGAAAAATCCGGTGAAGAAAGATTGTTGCAATTGGCTGAACTGGAGGAGCTTCGACTTGAATCCTATGAGAATTCAAATCTATAAAAAGAAAATGATAAGGTAATCCATGACAAAAAAAACCTAAGAAAGGTATTCCATGAAGGTGAAAAGGTATTGATTTTCAACTCTAGATTTCATATTCACCCAGGTAAGCATAATTCTCATTGGGAAGGTCCTTTTATTGTTTCTCATGTTTACCATTTGGTGCAGTGAAAGTCTAAGACCCCTCTTCCAAAAGGACATTCACGGTTAATGGACATCGATTAAAGAATCACCTTGAGAGGACACGCAATCATGGAACCACATTGACTTCCATCAAATCCCCAACTTCTCCAGTTGACTCACCACCAGATGGATATGATGACCCACAAAATCCAGTCAAGGGGAAACTCTTTCCATTTAACTCATCTTCTCTCTCTCTCTCTCTCTCCCTCTCTCTCTTTCTTCTTCTTCCTCCCTCATTCTCAATTTTTTTACCACTTTACTCATCACACTTTTTTATTTACCGTCTCTCTTTTTTGTGGTTGTATCTTTATAAAAAAATGAAAAAAAATGAAAAAAAAATCATTTAAAAACATATAAGAAAAAAAGAGTCATACTTACTCGCCATCTAGTATTGAAATTTTTTCCAACCACTTTGGGGAGTCAAAATACATGGTTTCATCTCAAAAATATTGTGCTTTCATTATATATTTTGATAAATAATATTGTTTCAAAACCAAAAAAAAATTGAATGCTCAATTTTTTATATGGAAAATGATTTTCCCCACCCGTTATAAACAAAATTATCCTTCATTCCAAGGCCTCCTTGGGCCATCTTTTCAAAATGTGTGTTTTTACCCCCATTTTCGATTCTTGAGTTTGTGGACCTTCGAGATGAGTTTCCTACTTCAGTGTGCATTAATATGATAGGGGAATTTTATGAACCACATGAGAATCACAATAGCCAAATGGTCTCTTATTTATGTTACATAAATCCTCCTTTTGAAAGCCCCTTCGATCCTATGATAACCTTTTCTTTGATTTCCACATTACATGCCCAATACTTTTTCCCACCCAATATAAACATGGATTTTTATTGCATAATTTTTTTAAATTTAAGTGTGGGGGGAATGGAATTCATTTTGGGTACCCTTTTTTGAGTTCAATAGGTTATAATTTGCTTGAGGGTAAGAATAAATTTCAATGGGGGGGAGAGGTTGTCCTTCAGTGGGGTTTGTGAATGTATATATTTTTATCTTGTATAATTGAAAAGTGTTCAAAAAATATCAAAAAAATCAAAAAAAAGAATATAAGAATGGGTTTTGTCTTAGGTGGGACAAAAATCACTCTTCCTCAACTTTGGATCTTGTTATAAATATATCAATTAGTGTCGTGAGGAGATCAATCATGGGTTGAGAGATGAGTGTGAGATCGATTTCAATTTCTACTTTCGAAAAATGCAAAAAAAATAATGAACACTTATGTCTTTGGGAGAAGTTTATTGTTATGTAAATATTCCATATTATGATTACAATAAAAGTTTCTTCCACTTTTGTGTATTAATTTAGACAATTATTCCCCTATAAATATGTGTTTCAATTTCTTTCAATGTCTCATTTCAAAAAAACAATGTGCATTTCTTTTTCCGTGTTGGTGTTTTACCCCCTTTATTTATATCTTTTGGATATCATCTTCATACCATACCATAGCCATAGAAAAACCCATAAAAGGACCTCCTGAGTTTTGAGAACATTATTATAGGGAGTGGAAGCTGAGAGCTCTTACAAACTCTATGATTTTGATTTTTCAGTTGGTGAATGAGTGAAGCTCCATAAATTAATTGTATCATCCTGAGATGAGTAAGTTTTTTGTTCCACAATTTTCCATTTCTAAATTGGAGCATAAAAACATTAATTGTTTTTAGAACATTGATTATGTAACAACTTGTGGTGGAATTCAATATGTATTAGTGAAATTATCTAAACCTCCCCTAGGTGGGAAAACAAAATTTTAATATTTGTTGGTGAGTAAAAATTATTTTTTCATGTTTTTATATTTGTTGCACCTGAGGAAATGCATAATAATAAGTGTGGGGGATTTGATGTTACTATTATTTTCATAACTTATTATATACTCCCTTTACTTATTTTATATGAAAATTGTATAATTTGTGTGAAATATTAATATTTAAATATTAAATATAATTTTAGAGCACTATTTGAATTCATCAAGAATCAAGTCTATTTAATGATTTAATTGTATATCTCACCCTAATTATACAAATTACTATATTCATATTTTTTAGGGTTCCTTACTCACATTCCAACATTTCACTAGAAGGTACTTTTGTCCAAATTATCTATTTGGAGGGTCATATGGTCCACACAAAAAGACCCAAAGAATCTGTGAAGAAACTGGACCTGCCATGATGATTGAGTTACTGGTCTAAATTCTGAAGTCCCATTTTTATAAAACTCCACCATACGTTTTTGATTATAAATAATAATCAGGGATAAAAATTTCAGGGCCCAACTCCATTAAAAATGGGCCCAAATCAAGCTTTAAAATCCATCCCACCATTCTATCTGGGAAATGAAATCAGCACACCGCAATTGACTTTTCTCATCATCTAATCATCAAATAATGCCGAGACATTTCAGTGTGAATGGGATAAAGATAGCCGTCTGAATTTATTGTAGAAACCATTCTAATTTGAAGGCGTCTTCATATTAAAAAATCCATTCACATTTAGGCCATTAAAAAAGTCTGGATTAAAATCGACATATTAATATTCTTTAATAAAATGGCCATAACATTGGCCCCATATGTCCAAATTCCTCCAAATTTTGAGATTAGTCTCAAAAAAGTATTATATACAACTTTGAAGAAGGAGATATCTCAAGATTCAGCTGTTAGGATGTACAAATCATCAGTCCAATTGGAGGGGTAGTTTTGGAATGCAAACAGTTCACCACCTTGGGATATAAATACATCCAATCCTCTACTTTAAAATGGGTTGGAATTTCAGAAGATAGGAGCACCGCTTGGCACAAAACAAGCCCTTCCAAGGGCTTGGGAGGACGTACCATACTCAAGTTTCCACTTGATAGACCTTTCCTCTTCTCTTTGTTTTCATTTACTTTTGTGTTCTTCTTTGTTGTAATCATGTAAGTATTTCTTTTGTAATTCTATTTTAATACAAGTTTCTTTTTCAATATCCTCTATTCTATTACAAATTCTATAGATTAATATTAATGTTCTTAAAATAGTTTAAATATAGTTGAATCCCTTTCCCTTCTTTTTCATTCTCATTCAATCCAAAGTCAGTATTTAATTCCCTTCATTGTTTGTGTGTGTGTTCGATACACCACTCTTTTCTTATCCCTTTATTTTTCATATATTCTTAATTTATAATCATAATAATTATAAAAGTATCACTAATCATTTAAATGGATGAGTAAATCTACCATTGGGTTGAGTTAAACTTTGGGGATATTAAGTGATTGAGATCCTTTGCTCGATGAGTATTCTTTGAGTTAATATTGTGTATGTTGAACTTTATATGTTAGGGATTAATGACATGTTTTGCTTAATATGTGGATTACATGGATTATTAGAGCCACAAATAAACTACCATAAATAATTAATGGTAATTATTAGAACCCTAAGTTATGTTACGACTTGGATTAAAGCTTTACCACTTGGGAATTCTGATCAAGATCATCTTGTGAAGTGGGTATTAATTTAATCCAATATAAAACAAAGCTAAAGGATATAATAAGCTTAAATACCCAATAATGCCCTCACCCTAATCTTTATCAATTTTTTATTTCAAACATCATCCATAAATTATTTCATAATCTTTGCAAACAAACCCCCCCAATCAGAATACAATTAACTAAAAACAACCGACTATAAAAAAGTATCATCGCTGAGGATTCGACAAGAGTGCTGATATACACATTAGTAGAGCACTGGAACCTCGACCTGTCTATAGGTGACAATCTTCTACGATTTAAGTAAACATATTCAGGTTGGACTCATTCTCATAGGTGGTCAATCATGCGCTCATAGCCAAGGGTAACTTGATGGATCAATATTACTTGAACCATGTGACTGGTTCAGGTGAATACTGTAGCGACAGTTCTGATATTAGGAAATGAGACCGAGTTGAGTTCCACCAGGGAATCTGCTCCATGGAATAAGGTAGACAACTAAGGAGTGTGTCGTCAATAGTGTTATTCCAATGCAGGCAGCCGAGCCATGTGAGGACACAGTGTGATTGGGTGCCAAAGGAGTTCCAAGAATGCAGTTATGTCAAGAATCTCGAGAGGTTCTCCAGGAATCCTTCTAATACATCCAAAATTTAGAGTCTAGGGAAGACTCAGGGTTCTAAGATCAGACCAAAAGTGGTACTAGGCGCTGGTAGCTAAGATTAAACTACACATGGAGTTATTGGTAGAGACAACGAGATCTAGCAATGGGTTTAGTGGATGGTGGCTAGTGAAACACCATATGGATTTCATACCTCATGCATTCGAGCTTCTAGCTAGGTGAATATAGTGGAAGTTCTTGGTTCAGAGAAATATGGGGATCCAAATACAATTAGAGGTATGTTGTGGGTGTAACAATGGTTCTTTTTTGTTTATTTTTTTATAGAATCTATATATGCTTGTTTATTTTGGGTGCATGAGGTACAAAGGATGTATCTATGTACTAACCAGATACTAGTTAGTAGGTTGGAAACAGTTTGGATGGGTTATATATATATATATATATATGAGATGCATGAAACTGTGATCTTCTATTAGAATCGATGGATGCATGGCTTGTATGATGTGCATTGGCATCTGGGTATCGATGAAATGTGGGTTATGTATTATTTTCATGGCATTGAGACTTCTTTTGATCTGTAGATGATATGTACGAGTTCATAGGTTCCATGTGTGGCATTGTAATAAGTTGGTAATCGAATAAAATGAGGTACTTGATAGGTTTTAGATATAAAATGGGTATGATGTGAGCACATGATGAGTTACAGGAGTGATGATTCATTACAGGAGGAATTTTGAGTCTGGGGATGGTCAATGGAACATCAGTTTTATTTTAGTTTTGGGTTGGGAAGTGACTGGGGTAGGTAACTCCTAAGGTGGGGAGTGCCTTAAGGTAGTTGACTTGTCCCCTTTTAGACCCAGGTAGTTTGGGTTATGATTAAAGATATGGGTATGTCTGTTACCATATCTAGGATTTTTATAGCTCTCGGATGATATTTGTTATGGTTGGGAGATTGTAACATCCTAGCTTTTTGGAGTGAGTTGAATTCCTCGCCCGTTTCGAATTTTTGGGATTGGTGGTTATACGAACTATTTTATTGTTTATCAAAACATAATTATGAGATTTCATTTGACCAAATACATTATTTTTAGATGGTTTTTAATGAACATAAAGTGTGTTAGGGTTTTGGTTGGGTTTCGGGTGTATCAGAGCCCAAAAAAATGTTTCCAAGGTGTACAGACTATGGTACATAGTTTGGAAAAATTGTGCGGCCTCCCAGGTGTAATCATGTGGCCCTCCAGGTCTTCTAGACATGGTTGAAAAAATTATGCCAAAGGGGGCGCAAAGTCATAAAAAACCTCTATAGTTTTTAGAATCGGGGATTTTCATGGTTTTCATAGAGTTGGGAAAATCGTGTAGCAAAACTGTCCGAGGTTCCCCTTCAGATAGTTGATGTCTCATGGTCGGTGCAAGGTTTACTAAACCATGCGATCCAACAGTTCACCACATTTAAAGAGAAAAAAAATTACCTCTTTTATTTTAAGTTTCTTCTCCATTTTTTCTTCCCCAATGTGTGGGCATACTCTCAAGTAGCCATTACTCTCCCTTCCCCCTCCTTTGTGAATTGAGTTCTCTTCCTCATACGAGCTCCATTATTCAATCCATTTATAGTGTTGGATGTATATCAGAAAGGCTCCAGCACCTCGTTCTTCTCTTTTATTTTTATCTCTCCATATGGTGAACTAAATCCAAGAAAACCTATTTAAACTATTTTTAGGGAATTTATCTAAAATAATAATTTATTCCAAATCAGCTCGATTTAGAGGATATGATCAGACGAGTGGACATATACCAAAACGAGGTATGTGGTGATTATCTTTATTTGTTATTTTGTGAGTTTTGTTTTGGGTAGGACTTTGAGCACGTCATTGGGTAGTCTGAGATAGACCAAAATAATTTAATGGTTGTCTTCTAATTAACTAATTAAACCCATGAGGTGCCTCTGGTCATGCTAAACTATGTCTTCAAATGGTATGGGTCCAGTGAGAGGCTTCAAACCTTGGGCAGAGTAGGCTGTAGTGTTGTTTTATTTAGATTAATGTTTTTTATTAAATTTTATTCTTGAAATGGTTCCATGGGAATTTTATGGGCTTGGACTGAGTATTGAGATAGTGATGGTCATCTGGTATGAGGTGATGTAATCCTCAGGATGGGAGAGGCTCAAATTCTATGAGTGATGATGATTATAGGTTGGGAGAATTTTTCATCAGATTAAGGTAGTGAGGTCATCAGGTTGTGGGCATGGCCCATGTGATATGAGATAGTGATGATTATCAGATTGATCGACACAGTCACCAGGGAACATGGTGTCAGATGATATGTCTTAGGTTCTTATATGGTGATTTTCACTCACTTGTGTTGTAAAACGCACCATTTGGAGTCATTTTCACACAGTAGAACTCATATGTTGATTTGGTATTAACCACTCAGGTAGGTAGAGGACTCCATTATATGTGGATTAGGATGATGGTCTAGGGTTCTTTCCATATAAATCCATAGGTTTGGTGAGGATCCACTAGTTGATAGTGTTGAGATTGTCAATTAGGGGTTGATTCTTGTTGTACTTGAGGCCGATGGGCTAAGAATTATTTAAGAGGACAGAAATATTCATTGTTTGAGATGTTGGGATTCAAGATGATTGGATATTTTGAGTAGGGGTATGAGGGACAAGTTATTTATTATTAGGGCATGACTTAAGGACATTGAATATTTTTTGGACATGAGATTTTAGTTGGCATGAGGTGACAGGTTATTTTGTTAGAGGTAGAACCTGAGAGTTCACATGTATTGTCTTAAATCAAGGGATTCCTTGGGCTTAGTCTTAGGATCCTACATACTATTGTATAATGGTGTTTGACAGAGTAGGTGATCACTTTTTTGTGGCTTTTGAGAACAATTGGAGAGGGTTATTCTTATGCATTTGTGCGGTTTCATTTCATTTATTATTTATATACACATGTTAAATCATAGGTGTAAGATAGGAACACATTAGTGGTGGCCTACTAAGATTCTTTCTCACACCCTACATGGGACCATTGGGACACATATATAAATTATTGATTTATTTTCAAGTAAATATTTTTACTCATGAGTTATATATTAGTGGACGATTTAGCATGGGATGGAAGATAAGGGGTCATGGGTTCTACCTCAGCTAGATTTTCCCTTTCATTTTATTTATGTGTTATTATTATTATATATGTATATATTTATGGTCAGCCATGGTAATCCTTTATACTTATTGTATTGAATGTCTTTTTATGAATGAATGTTTAGATGTAATTGTTTGATGTGATGTTTAATTCTTCAAATGGTATTGAGATGGTTTATTATTATTTCTTTTGTAGTTTGGTGTGCTACTTCCATTGGTGGGTTACTGATTCAGTGTATTTTTGTTTTCTTTTAAACTACTATAAATATATTAGATCATTATTCTATCATCACAATATGGTATAATCTCCCTAGTATAAACTCTTTACACCCTTACTGCTATCTAGAAGCCTTTTACATATGGGGAGGCATGCTTAAGGCCCAATGGAACACCATCACGAAGCACTATTTTAGTGGCATCCAGGTCATTGTGCTTCATGTTGGATATATATGAATATGTAAACATCCATGGATGAGTTGTAAAATCTCGAACTAAGAACTTATCCAATGATAATTGTAGGATTAATTCATTATTAGGGTCATAATGGTTATGCGTGTTACTTCACATTACATGCATAAAAAACAAATGAAGGACAAAAAAAATGAAAAAATACCATGCTTTAAGATATTGATGATGAGGTGTCTTATTTTTTTACCACATGAATAAATGAGACATTATAAATGAGTTATCCAATTATCATAATATGTGTTCACATATTGAAATTGGATGAAACATTAATCATGAATGCATGGTATTAAAATGGAGAATCCCAAATCATGAAGTCATTTTAAATGAGTTGTTTTTTCCATAGAGGTTATAATCCATGTAATGAAGGAAGAGAACCAAAATCCATTGGGTATTTGAAATGAAGGAATCACTAACAAATTAATGAAATTTCATTTGAAAAAAATAAAGAAGACCTGATTCCTTCAGGTATTTCTAATGATCTGTGTGGATTCAGGAATGAGGAAATATAATTTCCAACATATTTTAGGTATTCACATTTAAAATTAAGAATAAATAAATTTTTTATTAACAAAACCTATAAATGAGTGATTTTATTTTGAAAAATAAGTTTTGAAAAAATGATATATTATTACCTGCACAATAACTATTTTTGTTGTGGATAAATGTGTTCTTGCAGGGGATAATGAATTTGAGAAAAATAGTCATAGATCAATCATCCATTATGATATAATATTTTTTAAAATTGATACATCTTTTTATTGAATAAAGAGTTATCCAAATCTATGTGTTCCTGAAGGAGACACATCAACGTATTCAAAGAATCCAAGGAGAATTTATATCGCATCAGATCTAGGGAAGAGTTTCAAGACCAAAAGTGATAAATTTATTGAAGAGGTAATCATTTAGACCTATTGATATATCTTCTTATGGATAAAGACCTTCATAAAAAAGGTTGAATATATTTCTATTTCTGGATCACCATTTTATAAGTGAAGAAGTATTCCAATGGACACTATATGAAGAAGGGGAATAGTAGATTCTTTGTTTTAGTAGAGAAGGCATATTAGAATCTATTTCCTAGAATTTTTATTCACTTATAGAGATATTAAGGAATCCATGTTGGGGGTATAACCAACATGGAAATGGGTAGGATTTTATGTTGTACCTTATAAATATTATGGGTTTACCTCTCTTTTATTATAACTACACAAAGGGTGATATCGAGAGATAATATAGAGTGGATTGAGATATTAAACCAATTAAATAGGTTTAATTTAAAAATATAACTTATTAAATGAGGGAACCAATGATTCGCCCCTATAAGGACTCGAAACTAGTTTCCTCTAGCCAGTGCCATATTTTATTACATTGGTATATAAATAAGGAATTTGTATCTTAAAGGAATGAATAGTTTAGTATCTTTGGAAAAATATAAATAAATAAATTTAGCATTACAACTTTAAAGGAAAGACAATATATAAATTCATTTGAAAACATCCATAACTTCTAGGTTACCACTATAGGTCATTCATAATTTATTTCTTCACATCCTTGGAAAATAAATCATAATAAATGGGTGAGCTCAGATGCTCAGTAAGGGTAAGAAATACAACAGGAAATATCATAAACATAAACATTAGACATGGTAAATAACTAAAAACACAGGACTTTAAAATGAACATGAACATAATATGGTATAAATAAGGGATGAATAAATAATTCCATAATAAAACATAGTCATGGGTGTTATACTAGTTGAATAACCTCATGGACTATCAATTACTTATTTCATAATGAGAGAAATACACAATTTCGTACATTCTGAAATATAACATCAAGGAATCATCCAAGAGATTTGAAAATTATTAAGGATTCACCCAAAATAATATCTAAAAATGGGAAATGCCTCAGCCAAGTCCATATCTATTTTGTCTCATTAGACCTACTGATGCATCGAGGGGCTATAAAGGTCTAAAAGTATCACTTAGTAAGTCCAATGAATCCCGTATATGAATGGGGATAAACTTATACTATAAATAAATTCATATTGAAACTAATATATGTAATGTGAATAACGTTCCCCAAACATAAACACTAACCATTTAGAGTAATATGGTGAATGCATTCAAAATAGCACATCCATAGTCCAAATAATAATAAAACATTCAATAAAATATGTTATATGATATCATAAAATATTATTCCCAATTATACATAATATTCAATAAGAGTGTTGAAATAGATAAAATTACTCTTATAAAATCATTGAGTAATTCTTGAGATAAATACTCTTCTACTATGAAAAGAAAAGTTCTTTTGGAAAAATATTTTTATAAAACTAGAATTGAAATAACATAGTTTTATCAAAATAAAATGAGTGATTTTGGAATTTTTTTGGATAAAATAAATTAGAGAGTGTACTTGAACATAGATAAGAATTCGAGAAGTTCCCTTGAAACGAGCCTGTATTTCTAGAATAATTTTTGAAAGATCATTTTAAGGCATATAAATCCACATAAAATAAATAAGGATTCTAGTTGGTACAAATATATTGAACATTAAAATATAATTTATGAGGAGAAAATAATAATAAATAATATTTTCATTAAGTTAAGTAGATAATAAGAGTAACCCAAATGAAAAGGGATGTTCGAGTAGAAAATCCTTATCTTATGTCCGAATATATTTTGCACTTGACCTTAATGTCATGGATTATCAGGTTAAATGAATTAATTAACTAATTAAGAAAATGATATACATATATTTTATTCATTAAAGTTTTACTATGTTCATAGATTTCCTTATTTATAAGTTTTAAGATTAAATTCAATCGTTTTGGAGTGTTTGATCAAAAATCCAACTTAAGGATCCCTTTTGTATATTATTTTCTTAATTAGTTAATGAATAAAATCAAATCAAAAGGAAGAACCTGAAGAAGAGGTAATTATTTCACCACCCTTTTCCAAGTTCCTTTCTTCTTCCACTTCTTCTTCCTTTGTTATCACCATTCTAAAATAATAACTCCAATATCATATATATACTGTTATGTTATAGTAAATGTGGTACAACCATATTCAGTATTCTATCCACGCTTTTAATAACATGTAACCATACGTGCGTACGTACGACTTACCATCTCCACGTCGTGATGTAATTGTTATTCAATATATTATTATTTGGATGGGTATAATAATGATGTGTAACTCATATAAATAATAAATATAACATATTAATGATTCTGTATATATGATATACCATCCATTTATATATTATTTTAATATCAAAAGAATGATATTGTCACTCGTGCGTACGTACGGACTACCGTCTCCACGAACGCGATGAGATTCATTCTCCATCGTATCCATTCAAGTATAATGATCATTTGATGATTTAAAAATAATGTTTAAGGACTTGATATCATTCTTTATATGAATAATATAAAACCTATCAATGAA
Organism: Viscum album; assembly: GCA_963277665.1. Classification (NCBI taxonomy): domain Eukaryota; kingdom Viridiplantae; phylum Streptophyta; class Magnoliopsida; order Santalales; family Viscaceae; genus Viscum; species Viscum album. The sequence goes on from OY728120.1 coordinate 831,874,374, forward strand.
AAACATGGCTTATGTAACAAAACATATAAAATAAAACGAGTAAGTTAACACCCGAAATGACGATAATACTAAGATATTGTTAACAAAGCAATGTTAAAAGATCATATATGATATCATATGAATGTATATGATTCTTATATAATTTAATAACAATTATTTCACCATTATACAGGAGGTTAACCTACCCCAACCAAGGAAAAGTATAAGGTAAGGGTTATTTCACAATCTCTTCATTATCCGAGGTTGTTTGTACGTAATAATCTACTGGGATCTCTTTATCATCCACATCCATGTTTCTTAAAAATGTATTTCAAAACATTTTTACTATTTACAAGAATGTGGGTTAAAGTCATTTATACACTTTTTTGACTTTTTATAAGTGGTTTACAAAGGAATCTTTCCATCATTTTCCAAACAAGGTGCTTTTTAACCTTTTCAACATAATTAAGGTAAGAATGCTTTTTTTAACTTATATGGCGGGTGTGGTTATTTTCCACCGTTATAAAATCTTCGAAGCTTCCCTTACAAGATTATAAGTATATTTTCAAAGAAAATATTTTATTTCATAAATATATGACTCTTAGATGATTTCAAAATAGAAAGAGATATTTCTCTAAAAAGAGTTTTGATTTCATCTATGTCAACATCCTTTGATTGATTTTACGCGTATTTGAAGTTGATTTATTATGATACAAAACTTCTATATTGTATTGAAGGTTTTGTGATATGTTTGACTGTGGATGTGCTATTTTTATACCGTTCATAGTTTATGGTGAAAGTATTTAAATTTCATATGCTAGTTTTAATACGAATGTTTATGTTATGTTTAAACCTTTTCATATGGGAATGCATTGGACTTAATATGTGACGGGTGGAGCCTGCTATAGCTCCTCGATGCATCGGTAGGTCTCATGAGACAAACTAGTGTCTTGGAACAAGGCCTTGGAAAAATATTATTTGTAGTCTTGGCACGAGGCCTTGGCTATGTGGTTATGATAGTCTGGCATTATGCATTCCATTATTATGAAAGTGGTTATTGATATTGCATGTGATTATTCGATTAGTAGAATATCCATGTGATAAGTAAATGACATTATTTAATTTTATTTTTGACATACTATGTTGAAGTTCAAGTTTAAAAGGCTTTTGTTGTAGTTATACACTGCCTTAAATGTTTATTCTTATTTATGAAACTTTCCACTATATTGTTATACTTACTGGGCATTTGAGCTCACCCCTTTTCTATGTTTTATTTTCCCAGGATGTGAAAAGTAAATTATGAATGACTTGCAGGGATATTATGAGGGGATAATAGTGTGGACTATGGAGACAATGTGTTTTTGTAGTAGTTTTTCTCTTTATTATGTAATGTAAAACTTTATGAATATATCTAGTGTTTCCAAGGCTACTAAACCAATCGGTCTTTTGAGATTTGATCTTTCTCTTGATCATGCCAATGTTATGTAATAATGCACTGACTCTGGGTAACTGGGGTCAGGGCAATACAAATGGAGACTATTATTGTCGAAAAACTCCACCAAAGTTAAATACTGATCCCACAAACCTTGAAAGTTGAGCGATCCTTTTCCCAACATGTATTTTAAAGTTTGAATCATCATTTATGATTTCCTGTCAGTTCGGGGGTTATAAGAAGTACTCAAAAAAATCTCAGTGTCAAAATCATTCTGTAGAGTTTTTCGGAATTTTGATGTAAATTGAAGATCATGATCTGACACATTTGAAAGGGGTTCTCCATGAGGTATTATAACTTTATTGATATAGATTCGTTCAAGGATCTCTGGTGTAAAATCCTCCCTTATAGTGGGGAAATGCGCATATTTTGTAATTCAATCAAAAATTAACCATATTTTATCATTCGGTCTTGGAGTTTTGGGTAATCCAGTGACAAAATACATTTTTATGTCATCCAATTTCCATGTAGGAATAGGTATAGGTTTCATGACTCCTCTAGGATACTATCTTTTAGCCTTCACCTATTGACAGACTAAACATCTTGATACATAATCAGCAATTTCCCTCTTCATGTTATCCCACCAGAAATGTTCCCTCAAATATCTATAAATCTTAGTGCTACCAGGATTTATAGAGAAATTAGAACTATTGGAATCATCCAATAACTCCCTTTTTATCTTAGGTATAGTGGGAAAATAAAGACTCTTCCAAAAATTCAGAATTCCATATTCATTTATGAATTATTCCAACTTCCCATCATTCACAACATTAATTATCATTTAATGAATCTCATGATCAGGATGATAACTTTTAATAAATTCTAATAATAATTTTTGTGAATACAATTGAAAAATTAATGATGTTTCTCCTTATTTAATGATTACCATATCTATCCTCTCTAGATCCTGGTGTATAGGATCCTTGTCAATTCTCATTTTAATTAGAACACCATGATCCTTCTTACTCAATGCATCAGCTAACTTATTTTCCTTTCTTGGATGGTGGTGTATGGATTAATTTTAATCCTTGAGTAGCTCAAGCTATAACCTTTTCCTCATATTGAGTTCTTTTTGTGAGAATATGAATTTCCATCTCTTGTGATCATCATATATCTCAAATATTTCACCATAGAGATAATGTCTCCAAATCTTCATATAAAATATTACAGTTGCTAATTCAAGATCATGAGTTTGATAATTCTGTTCAGGAATTTTTAACTACCTTGATGCATAGGAAATAACACTATCATTATGAATTAGGATACAACTGTTTACTTTATTCGATGAATCACTACAGATCACAAATCCAACATTCCCCAATGATAGAGCCAGGATTGGATAATTCACCAGTCTCCTCTTCAATTATTCAAAATATTCATCCCATTATTTTGTCTATATGAACTTCATCCATTTATAATTAAGCAAGGTTAATAGGTTGGAAAATTGAGGGAATTTATGAATGAAAGGTATATAATAACCTTCTAAACTAATAAAACTACATACCTCAGTTATGTTAATTAGAGTAGGCCATTCCTGAATTACCTTTTCCTTTGTAGGAACAACTAAGATTCCATCCTTAGAAACAATATGGCTAAGAAAAGAAATTGTTTGAATCCATAATTCACACTTTCTAAACTTCCCATATAACTCATTTCTTCAAATATTCTTCAAAATAATGTTCAAGTGATTCTCATGATCTTCTTAATTTTTGGAGTGTACCAAGATATCATCAATAAATACAACAAATAAGTTTTCAAGATATTACTTGAAAACTATATTCATTAGATCCATGTAAACATAGGGTGAATTAGCTCATCCAAAAGGCATTACTATAAAATCATATTTCTCATACCTGGTTCAAAGGTATTATTTAGAATATATTCCCTCATCACACACAAATGATGATATCCAGATCAAATGTCTATCTTCAAAAAATATTGGCCTCCATGAATTTGATCAAATAATCATCAACATGAGGTAGGCGATACTTGTTCTTCATTGTAATTGCATTGATCTCTCTATATTCAATGCACAACCTCCTAGATCCATCTTTCTACTAACTAAAAGAATTGGGGATCCCCATGGAGAAACACTAAGGAGAATAAATCCTTTATCACTAAATTAATATAGTTAATTTTTCAATTATTCTAATTTCATAGTGTCCATTCTATAAGGATTATTTTGTATAGGCCTTAAACCATGAACTAAATCAATAGGGAACTCAAATTCCCACTATGGAGGTTGTCTAGGTAAATCCACTAAAAACATCAATATATTCTTGAATAATAAAATTATTGATTTTTCATCCTCACCAAAAATTACATTAAGTAGAGCGACTTGTGGTGGATCTAGAAAAGAATAAAATGATGACATTTCTTCCCTAAATACAATGGATTCTACATCATTCACATAGATTGTAACTTTATTCTTCTTACTACAGATTTTTGTATCATAATTTGTAACCCAATACATAATGAGGATTATATCAAATTTGTTCATGGTTATAATGATAAGGTTAGAAAATAAAAAATATTTATGTGTCATAATGGGGATTTATCAACACATATTTGTTGCAATTATGCTTCCCTTCAGAGTTTTGACTGAAAACTCAATTATTAATTCAAATTGGAAATATCCAATTTTCTTGGAAAACTTAAAATATATAAAATAATTTGACGATCCATAATAAAATAAAGTATTTCCTATTTTTTAGAAAATTAATAAAGTAACTTCCTCCATATCATTAGGAATTTTAATCTCATCAGTTGTGATGGCATAAGCTTGGCCTCTCTCCCTTGGCCTTTTCTAAGGCATGTTTCCTTGACACTTTGGACAATCATTAGAATAGTTCCACATATCCCTAAAATTATAGCATTGAACATTGATAACTTATTTATTTCCCTTTCAATCACTAGTATAATGGCCCTTTTTTACGCACTTGTAGCACACTCCATTTCCTATTAACCAGGCACCGGGGTGTTTCGTTCCACAAGAATCACATGTTGTAAAATTCATCTTTTTAATATTCCCTTTATCCATTCCATCCTCTGCATCCCTCTTCTTCTCTTTTTTCCCTTAAATTCATAATACTTAGATAATACTTTATCTTTCCTGATATCACATGATACAATGTATTCATATGATGAGAAACATTGGTAGATTAGTCGCCTTCATAGGAATGGTTTTAAACCGTCAAATAAATGATCAATATTTCTCCTTGGATTATGTATATGGTCTAAAACATTCCATTCATACCATGTAATGTTGGATTCATAATTTTCAAAATTTCCATCCCCTTTTAATATGATACTCAATAATTGCCTCCCCATATTTGATCGTTGTTCAGGAGGAAAATATTTTTCTTGGAAATTTTCCTTAAAATCCCTCCATTCAATTTCTTCTATTTCTTCCTCTTACATATTATTTTGAATTAATAACCACCACTGATCCGCAACTACTGATAGAAGATAAACTGCCATTATAACCTTCTCTCTTTCGTTACATCCCAAAGTAAGAAATATCTTCTCTAAAGGACTTATCCACTACTCCTCTACGAATGGGTTTGTACTCTCACTGAATGATGGAGGTTGTTGTAACATAAAGCATTCTAACATTGCTCCCTCACATTGTGGATTATGATGCTCCATACATGTAAGGTTATTTTTCATTACCTAAGTTAGTTGTCCCAGTATAGTTATATGTTTCTCCACACTTTTCATAGATCCAGTACCAATATCAGTATCTTCCATAGGAGGGAAATCCCTATATGGGATACGTGCATTGATACAGTTTTTATTCCTTCATCTATGCAAAATTTATAAATAATGGACCATAGTGGATTAGGTTATGGATCATAATTTATAGTCTCAACTTGAAAAATACGTAACAATATTTAAATCCTATGCATAGATAATCTCACAATCATAAACATATTTTCTTTGAGGAAAAGATTTACTTTTAAACCCTTTATAACGGACTGTAAAGAAAACGTGAATTATCCTAAGCATATCCCCTGGGAGAGTAAAAAAAGGTGAGCAGAAAGTCCCATTGTCATGTACCAGGTTAGCCTAGAACAATCCCAATACACCTTTTCAGAGTAGTTACTCCTATGTACATATGTTCCAGAACCACATCCACTTGTAGTATCAAGATATGGATGTTTTTTCAAAGAGTATCCATACAATATATTCTTTACCAAAATTATATAATGTTCATGTATGTCTATACTCAAAATCTGTCTTAGGGTTTTTTTCCTTAATATACATTTACTAAATCCAATTTCTAGGTTTTATACTAAACTTCTTCTGATACCAACAATAAGAACCTAACCTTAATTCCCCAGAGTCGGTGCCTTATTTTATTACAATGGAATATAAAAAATGAATTTGTATCATGAAGGAAATAATAGTTCAGTATATTTTTAAAACAAGATACATAGATAAGTTCAACATTACAACTTGAAGGGAAATACAATATTGAAATTACTTTGAAAACATCCATAACTCCTAGGCTACCCCTGTAGGTCATTCATAATTTACTTCTTCACATCCTGGGAAAATAGAACATAAAAAAGGGGTGAGCTCAGATGCTCATCAAGGGTAAGAAATAAAGCAGAAGATATCATAAAAATAAACACTAGACATAGTGAATAACTAAAAATTCATTCCTTTAAAAATGATCTTGAACATAATATGGAAATAATAAGGGATTAATAAATAACGCCATAATAAAGCATAATAATGGGTATTCTACTAGTCGAATAACCTCATGGAATATAAATTAATTCTTTCATAATTATGAAAATTCATAATTACAATCATTATAAAATATACCCTCATTTCCTTGACCAAGACATCTAAAAATGATTAAGGCCTTATCCAGAACCATATTTGAAAATAGGAAAGGCCTCGACCAAGTCCATATCTGTTTTGTCTAAAGAGAACTACCAATGAATAGAGGGGATATAGTGGGAACCAAACGAAACTTAATAAGTCCCATTAATTCCTCCTATTAATGGGTATAAACTTAAACAATACATACATTCATATTGAAACAAACATATGAAATGTAAATAACTTTCCCCAAACATAAATACTAATCATTCGGAATAAAATTGTGAATGGTTTCAAGAAAGAAAATCCATATTCAAAATAATAATAAACCATTAAATAAAACATGGTATATGATATCATAAAATATTAGTCCCATTTATACATAAGATTCAACCAAAGAGTTGAAATAGATATAATTACTCTTATAAAATCATCGAGTAATTCATGAGATAAATACTCTTTTACTTTGAATAAAAGAGGTGTTTTGGAAATAACTATGTATAAAACCAAAAGTGAAATATTATAGATTTATCATACTAAAATCATTTATTTTATAAAAATAATGGTGGAAAAAATAGATTATATAGTGTACTTGAACATAGGTAACAATTCAAGAAGTTCCCTTGAAACGGGCTTGTATTAGTGGAAGAGTTTATGAATGATCCTTTTAAAGCATGAAGATATCCATAAAATAAAGAAGGATTTGGGTTGATATACATATATAGAACATTAAAACAGAATTTATTAGGAATAAATTATAATAAATAATAATTTCATTGATGTATGTAGAGAATAAGAGTAACTTGAATGAAAATGGAGGTTCGGGTAGAAAATCCTTACCATATGTCTGAATGTACAATTAACATTACCTTAATGTCCTGTATATTACATTAAAATGATATAATTACAGTATATATGTTATAATTTATTTATAAAGATCATTTTTATATAGTAGGTGAGGTGAATATAAGAAAAGAAAATAAATTGAAAATGAAAGGAAAGGAAAAAGGAAGAGGGTTTACCTCTTGAAATGTCCTCCTCGAGAACCTCCTTAAGGGAAGGGATTTTTGTCTTTTGGAAATACCAAGAGAACCTGGAAGTGGGGAGAGATTAGGGAAGAGTATTTTGGAATAACTATGAGAAGCTTCAAGGTTTATAGGAGTTAATAGAAGAGGGAGTGGGGGTGTATTTTATTGTGGAGGAGTTGGGTGATTTTTGAATATCTTATTTATTATTTTATTATTTTCCACAAGATAACCAATATTGTTGATTAATGTTAAAAAACTGTTATAAGTGCATTTGATTTTGAACCAAGTGTTCTTACATTAGTGATGACTCAAGAAATAGTGTATTTATATTATAATGTATTTATACCCTAAATTACCATATTTTACTATTCACCAAAAATTTAAGTATTTCATAAAAATCCCAAAAAATAACCATTACCATTTTTAGATGTGTATAATTAAAAAATGAACTCATTTTTATTAAAATATGTTTCTAAACATTTGAAAATTAATTTTTAAATAAAATCATTATTTACATGAAAAATATAGATTTTAATATTAAAACTGATATTATAAAACTTTCAAAAAATAAATAAGGTCTCAAAAAATTATACTAAAAGTATAAGAAAAAAAATCTTGATTTAGGAATACATTTTTTGAAAATTAATTTTATTTTAAATTAATCAATTAATTTAAAATTTTAATTAAATATTTATTACTCACAAAAATACCGAAACTTAATTAATAATTTGAAAAATATTCACTCCTAAATTTTATTTATACTTACATGGGTGAGGTTAATATTAGTATGGGTATGTTTCTATTCACCAAAAATGTATGTTGATCCTATTAGTCTCTAAATATCTTACTAATCGCAACTGTGTATGTCAGTTTTTCAAAATTCAAATCACAAATGTGAAAATATTATATCTAACGGTTGGGTTATAACTATCTCCTCTATTTATTAAAGTTTTTATTCACATATAATAAATTTTTAATTCATTCTAAAATAAATTTATTTTTAAATCCTTGGGGTGTTACACCTCCCCACCTTAGTGGCACCTAACAAGTCCTCAAACTCTATAATTGGTATCAGAAATTGGTAACCTCTAAAGATACAAGTCATTTGGAAGATGGAATCTGATATGTATTTCAATGAGATCATATCCCTTATTTAAATAAATTATAAAAAGGTTAATGTGAATAATTAAGTAATTAGATATGAAATCAGTCTCTATTCATTTTATGAGAATAAGAACAAAAATAAGTCCTACCAAAATTTATTCTCTCCAACCGAGGTAAAATCACAACCTAATGTTATATATGATTCAAACCTTGATATAGAGAAAGTATATAAAATTTTAGGCTATCTCTTGTAGATGGATGGGAGATTTGATTCTGGTGATGAAGAAGCAATAACATCAAATTACTATTCCAAGTAATTCTCATATAATAAAAAATAATACCAATAGAGAACCAAGAATTAGTTTACATTTTGATGATAAAATATTTTTCCTTGGAAAACATAAGATTAAAAATAGATAAGGTGGCCTTGAATCTCAAAAACAAAATGGAAACCCATATGAAAGTGGAAATTGACATGAGTGATGAGATTTACCAATATATTATAAATAAAATAGCCATAGATAGGGAATTTAAGGCCAAAATCATATCTCTCAAAACCCATCTTGATGAAAAGTGATAACCAAAAATGTATTCTTCTTAAAATATGAAGGGATTGACTTCTTGGTTGAAATGGAAATATATGAAAATGAGACAGCATGTGGAAATGATGAGCACCTCAAAATAGAAGAATAGGATCCCTCCAAAATCTATCTCAACTTGTGCAATAATAAATATAAATCTAGATCTAAAATTTGGAATTAAAGTGTTTCCCCTTAAAAATATGGAATTATTGTTCCATAAAATATGAACGAACCAAAGTATTTTAATTTTAGAATATTTTGTAACATCATGAGCTTATTTTTAAAGAAAACAAGCCTAAAGATGTCATATGAACTCCAGTAGTACCAACATATCGATCGAGGAGAGACAAACAAGGTATGAATTTTATAATAAATGATTTATTTGTTCAATCCTCATTCATATGGAAAGGTGTTTCACATGGAGGGATTCATGGAAGAGTAAATAATATATACAATGAAAATCCAATCCTATGACTTAAAATAAGATTTATTTTCCTTGAAAAATACCAAGAAACTAGAAATTAGGATCAATGTTTCATTTAATCAAAATGATCCTCAATATAGCATGTATCAATAACAAAAATTCAAGTACTCACATCAAATCAATTTGATAAAATGAATAAAAATATGGAATAAAAAACAACAGGTTGTTCCAGCTGTGAAGAAAGTGGGAAAAGTATTTTGGAAAATGAATCAATTCATGGGAAAAATATGTTCAAAATCCATGAAACATATCAATAAGAAATAAAACACATCCCATACTAATCTTGTAATGAATAGAAGGAAAATATGAGAGGAAACTCTCACTACGAATGTTTCTTTTAATGAAACAAGAAGTTCCTCTTTATTCCTTATAATTTTTTGTGTTTCTTAGATACACTGTATAGAATTGAAGGAGAAGTTTTAGCCTGTCACAACTAGGATACAAAAGAGAAATAAATTCTCATGGATTTTCATTTTCAGAAACTCACCATGATGAAAATGTTTAGTTCACCCCTTAGTGGGGACTTTAAATGAGAAATGAGGTATTCCAATCACTCTTTCTACCTCTACATTAATTATATCATTTGCATAATTTTGGTGGATTTTTGGTTGAAAAAAATATGATACAAAGGGGGAGTTATTGTTGTGCACACGAAAATTATGATTTTTTATATTGTATGCTCAGGATAATATATTTATTATTCTAATAACCTATATATTGATAATTTGTTAGCATGGTATCACATGTGAGTATTTTATAAAAAAATTGATAACCTTGATTATATATCTCTTATTTTATACACCGGTTTAGTCCATATAAACATCAAGTTAATTAATTAAATTCTCTTTTCTAAGTGTCATGTGATATCATCCCTTCCATTAAAAAAGAGATCGAGATTTGAGAATAAGTAAGAGATGATAAAACGCATGTATTATCCTTTTCATTTGATTTTCAATAAAGGGGAGAAAATTTTGGTGCCACATATTGACTTTAATGATGTGAGAAGATATTGAAAAAAATTGAAATGGGGGGATTTTTGATCCCAAGTGTTTTATTTATTTTCAATGGTCCAATATGAGAAGTGATAATTCTTGGAGAATTATTAAACTCATTTTATGGAATTGGATGTCATGCTTGAGAAATTATCCTTATTTATTATGATGATTATTAATGTTTTTATTTATATTCAATTACTTATGTCAATGATGACACATTTATTATAAAAATAAGAAGAAGGATTGGAAATAATCTATTATTTCATGGGGAAATTAATGGAAATAAGTCCATGAAAAAATGTTAATGTTTTTTGAATAATAAATTGAAGATAAATTAGAATAAGATTTAAAGAATCCCATTCAATTTAAACATTACTTCCTTAGGAGTTTTAATTAAAAAAGTTCATTATATATATATATATTATGGATAATATTTTAAGAAGGAATTTGAGGGATGTTTTTCACATGGATATTTTACTAAGTGTTGGAAAAAATATGTTAACCACCTATCAATAAAAAAGGGACCCCATGTAGCAACTACATAGGTGGGTAGAAGGGTCAACCTCCTTCCAAATAGGGTGTAAAATTAGAAGAGTGAAGGAAAATCCTACATGATGGGATATATAGAGCCTATAATAATGTGCATGGGTAAGTGCACATGTAGGTTGGTGGTGTTTCTAGGCCTCTACAGGGAGGTATGGTCCATGAATCCTAAAGTGTGATGGGTGGTTCTAGGAGTAGACCTAATGTTACTTTCATCTAGTGACTAAAATAGATTTTTTTTACTTATATAGAGATGGTCGACTAAGATAAACAATGATGTGGGATGAAATCTATGCTGTATTGTTCATTCACTTTAAATGTTACACATATAATCATTTATGTTTGATAGAATTATCCTAGATTGTTTGAATAAGGATAATTTCATCATATTCATTCCATGTTTTATAGTTCCTCTGTAGATGTTTATCAAACATTTATGAGCCACATTTATAATTCTAAACAATGATTATTCATTGATCCATGACCAAAGATATATCTTCCATGGATTATACCGAGATGAAATAAATGATGATTTGATAATCATGCACTGAGGAATATAAAAGATTAATGAATATTTCAACCACTATGGATGAGTAATATAAACATGAAACAATAAATTCTCTAGTGATAATATTGAGATTAAGGATGCGTTGTTATCAAAATGGTCATGCATACAGCTACAGATTGCATGCATAGAAATTGAATGAAGGGGAAAATTTAATAAATTAATCATAATCATTAATTTATTAAATATGATGTGTAGTTTTTTTACCTTGTGAATAAATTAGTATTTATGCCTAAGTCGTTCCGGAATCATAATATGTGGTTTCGTGATGAAACATGAAGCAACATGAATCATGAAGGCGTGGTATTAAAATAGAGAAGACCAAATCATAAGGGGTTTTTAAATTAATTTTTTTGAGACATAGAGTATAATCTTTGTTTGAATAAGGAAGAGTACCTGAATTATTATAGTATTTAAAATTAATGCAGCACTTCCTACAATATGATATTACGAATGAAAAATAATGAAAACCTATATTCATTATACATTTTAGATGAAAATTATTTATGCATGAATGAGAAAATATAATAACCAATATATTTTAGTAATTTATATTTAAAATGAAGAAAAAATAAATATTTTATTCAAAAAACATTTAATTTAAGTATTTTATTGTGAAAAATAAATTTAGAATAAATGAGATATTATCACATGCACAATAATTAATTTTTGGTGTGGATAAATGTGTGTATGAGGGTGATAAGGATGTTGACAAAAAATAGTGATAGATCTTGCATACACTGTGAAATAATATTTTTTTAAAACATAATACATATTTTTATCAAAGTGTGAGTGATCTGAATCTAGGAGTTTATGATGGAGACACACATTATTTTTTGTATAAGCTGAGGAGAATTCATATCACACCATATCTAGTGAATATTTTCAAGACCATCATAGCTAAGGTTTATGAAGGGGTACACATAGAGACCTATTGATCCATCTTCTAATAGAGGAATATCATCATCCAAACGTTTGAAGATCCTGGTAGTTTTAGATCATCTTCATATATTTTAATAAGTCTTCCAGTGGAATCCATATACAGAGAGGTATCATTATATTCCACATTGTAGCAGAGATGGAACAATGTATTCTATGTTTAGAAATTTGTATTCACTTATGAACATAGTGAAGAATTCATGTTGGGGGTATAACCAACATATAAAGGAGTATTATTTTATAATAAACCATGTAAATATTATGTACTAATCTCTATTATATTACAACTACACATGTTTTGATATTTATAGATAATATAGAGTGGATCAATAACTTTAGCCCATTCAATATTTTGTTTTTAAAAGGAGAATTTACCAAATAGGGGGGTACCACTAATTCACCCCCAGTGGAACCTAACTAGACCATGGAATATATAAGGGCAAAAGATATATTCTTGGTCCTTTTTATTATATTATGATTAATGTGTAAAATTTTACATAGATGTGAATTTTCAATATAAAAAGGATGATATGAAATCTGAATCTGGTTTTTTGTTTTTCATGAATAGTGGAGTTTTTAGCTAGCACCATTGCAGATTCAATAATAAAGACGGATTACATTTAGGAATCAGATTCTATGAAGGAATCTAATTGGGGTGATGAGTTTATCACTATTTTTATTATGGTTTCCATCCTTAAAGTAGCAATTTAGATCTACTACGACAATATTGGATCTATCACTTAGGCCAGAGAACCTAGGTCTCACCAAAGGAACAAAAACATCCTTTTTTAAATACCATCTCATATGAGTTATCATGGATAGGGGTGATATAAGTTCTATAAGGTGGATAAACAGGATACTTTAGTTGATCTATTAATAAATCCATTATCACAGCAATAGACTAAGGGTCATGTGGAATCTCTAGGTGTTAGATTGATAATATAATTATAATAATGAATGTAAATGTAACATGTTTTTGAAATAAAGGAAATCTCCATATATTATTCATTCATCTGTGTTGTAATTTATTTTACCAGAATCATTGAATGATAATATCCCCTCAAAGTAAGACTTTGAGTTGTCCCTAAATAATGATCATCATGAAGTATTATGGGTCGTGATGATACAATATGTTTATCTTAAATATATTCTGGTACTCAATGAATTTTTTTTATTTGAGATATGATGAATGGGTTCATGAGGTAATAATTATATACCTATCACTTAGACTAGCTAGCTAAAATATATCACATGGAATGCCATATGGTTATTGATATACCCGAGGGTGTATAATTATTATGAATCTTTCTTACCTGAGGTATCTGAGATACATATCATGATAACCTTCATATATTTATACCCTACTTATGAAATTCAAAATTGAACTTACTTTATATAGGGGTGGTCGGGTATATTTATAATCATTTTATCTGTTGGAGATCAACCTAGATGGTATTTTTTCACTTAAATGAAAAATTAATTACATATGGTACTCGATTTAATTTGACTAAATAAATTCATGAAAATTATTATATGAGTCACATATTATTTTTTCAGGTATATATATGATAGGAATTTGATGTACTCATATATTAGATGGATGACTTGTGATGTATTCATTGACTTGTTTAGTATTTTTTTGATTATCAAGAAATTTTGAGTTATTACATATTGGATTAACATATTCAATGTCTAGTGGCAACTCAATGCCATGGAAAAAGGGATTATATTAGTACATATACTGTGTAAATGATAAATATTGTGGTGTACATGTTAGTATATAGATAAGAGTTTGTTTTCTTGAGATTACAATAGGTCTCTTAGTGTCTAGAGTAGCACTAATACTTCACTAGAGGCCACTATTTGCTTAAATATATGAAATAGGGATTTCATTTATTTCAATGCTATAATTACCTAAAAGGTCACACCAATATGCCTATGGATTAGGATTTTGTTTTAGGGAAAGGTTTTATTAAAAAATGAATAGATTTTAAGGAAACCATACATATAAGAGTTTGATAAATTCAAAAATATTTGTGAATTTTTTCATAAAGTCTTCATGATATTATTGTGAAAGTGGGATATTGTTTGATTTTCAATAAAATTGGATACACCACACTATGGTTTTGAATATGGAAGTTTTGGTTTAAATCCAGGCCTTCATTGTTTATGCATTCATTCACTACATTTTTATATTCTAATCCCTCCTATGTGATTTTATCCATTTTGAACCAAATATTTGGTTTGTTTCTATCACCCAAAAAGAGAGTATAACATTCACTTATATGTCTGTACTCAATGAACTTTATTAAATGAAGAGATTATGTTATATGTAATGGATTGGGAACTATCTAATGTTATTTGATTGTTCATAGATCTATTTTCCAGTATCCCTCCTCGAAGGAAGTAGGTATAAATATGCTCTTCCACATTATCATTATCAAGTATTTTTTATAAAATAAGAAGAAGATGTAAGCAGGTAATATTTTGGTGTTTTAGGTACAAAATTTTATACTTTATTTTTCAAATATATTTTCACATTTGATTCCATAGAGATAGACCCTTATTTGTTTGGGTTAACTTTTACTATTAATGGTTATTTTATGACCAAAAAAATATCAAATAAATGGTTCAATCCTTGAGTCTAAATAACCCTATAAGGGAGTCCATCATTTTACCAACCAACACCTAAAGTTCATCTATAGAATAATATATAATGAAAACATGGGTCTCTTATCAAGGAATAATCATGGGTTTAACTTTGAAAAAAATGTCCATTCATTCAAAATCATAATAATTGAATCTCCAACCAATCACATAATATATAATACCAGGATTACCAAATGTTGGGAAATTGACTAAAACTTTTAGAGGTTGGGGTCTATTTTTGACACAATAGGGGTTCCCATTCACTACTCAAGTTGGAAATCGCCTTATTTAGTCATCTACATACAACTTATTATTACTAGAAAAGGTAACCAGTCTATATAAACTATGGTACCACTAGGTCTCATTTATGAAATGAAAAAACCCTTAAAAATCCTCTTTTTCCTCTGGTGATAGGCTCACATCACTATAAGGGGTGAGTGAAATATGACTACCATTAATGGAACTATCTAGCCAACGAGGTTTGAATAGGGGTTCCACTAGAAACTATAAACCTAAAAAATGGCCAATGAATAATAGTTTATTCTTTTATAAACTAGTATAAGTGTTAATGAGGAGAATACAAGAATATTTCCTCAAACAATATCATATTTCACTTCACCATAGCCATCCTTTTCATGAATCAACCGGTAGATCAAACTATCCTATATGAATAACCCACACTGTATCTACATCCACTAATACTATCAGCAAACTATGTGTCATATAAACCAACGCAAAACATGGGTGTAAAAATTCCATGAAAGGGTTAGTATAAACATTCCCAATATGATTCCATAAACCCAAAAATGTAAGATGAAAAAATATGTCATCTTAAACCCCAGATCGAGATAGGAAACAAAAAGAAAGCAAGACTCAAGATATTGTCTATAACTAAATGTTTCTTTGACATAGAGACATCTATGATATATTAAATCAACTCTATAATGGATCCTATATTAATTGAAACTTTGGATGAAGAGAGTAATAAATGGGCATGAAAGTTTGATGTTGACATCCTAGCTATAATTATCATGATGATGGAAACCAATATTTCATAAGGATTTTTAATGATTGAATCAACTGCACTATTTTTTCCTTCCATGCTTCTTCCTTAAACATTATTGGGAAATACCTAACCTCACTAAGGTGTGTACATCAGTTGATCGAGTACAATGTATAACTAGAAACTAAAATTCCTCTTTTCTAGAAACATGTTGGGGAACCCACACCTTGTCTAAGAATAGTATCTAGCTAATGGAGAAATGAACCCAACACGTGCATGTCAGAATTTGTAAGTTAACCCACACCTCATAAAATTATGTGTGTCAGTCAAGGGAGTACCAAACCCCAATAGAGGACCCACGACTTATTGAGAAGAGTGTGAAAAATGAGGGAGTACCTAACTCTATTGATAGATGAATCTAATCCCAAAAGTGGTGGAATCCTTAACTCTATCGATCATATAGGGGACTCACACAATTTCGAGAATAAGGGAGTACTAAACTAATGCCCAAATGTGGAGGGACCATGCCCCGAATATTTGAGTGAGTGCCAAAATATATGAAAAATGTGGGGGGGACACATTCCCTATAATCATCACATCGACTATGGAGTGTATGGACTTGAGTAAACTCCATTCATCTCCCTTGATTCCATTCATCGACTCTAAAGATATAAAGATCCCAAATATGTCTGAGCCACCATGTTTCAAACCTATAATACCAAAGAGGAATTCATAATGAAATTATAAATAGAAAAACACTTAGAATGGGATATGTTCAATCCCAAATCCAAGTATATAGTAATAAATAATAGAAAACACCAAAGGTTTGGAAGTAAACAGTGTGTATAGACTGGGATATGATGTGTGATTTCATGGTAGTATTCAAGTCATATAATACCATTGGTCCTAACATATAGGAGTAGACATTTATGACATTTATGAAATGTTACATGGAATATGATACACGTGGTATTCAAGGCCTATTTCTCTAGTTTCCCAAGACATGTAGTCCTAGATTATATGATGTATCTTACATTCCACATATCATGTCATTCATGGGATTCATTATGGAAAATTTCGATGGCCCATTCTATGTTGTGTAGCTTGTACATGATATATACTCCAACTATATGTTGTGTGAGCTAAATGTGGTAGATGAGTGTGTACTTTGTTGAACCCCAATTCATGTGGTCCAGTACTACATGGTATATCAAAATAGCTCACATAATGTGTGTGGTTGAATTGGTTATCTGGGTATTGTACCCCAATACACCATAATCCATGTAACCTATCCTTGTAGATCATGTGGACCTAAGTCATATTTCAAGTGATATTTAACTATTCTAAAAAAACAGACCCATACATTTAGTGAATTACATAGAATGTGTTAATGATACTAAAAATTGTACAATAATGAAATTTCAAAGATCCAGTCTGCATCCCCGATTAACCCTGTATCTATTAAAATTTGGTCCCTACTCAAAACCTCGACCAATGCAACATCTCTGTATTCCCCAACTACCACCTATGATTATTTATGGTCTTTCATTATTCATACAATTCCATTAATATCTAATCTACAAGATAAATTTATTCAATGTCTTATGTATTAATTTTGGAGAATAATGTAATGGGTTTGTATAGTGACCCATACTATTCATAAATAAATATTACATCTTAATAGATAAATAATCATTACATGAAATTACGATCCATGCCATAATCATATAGGTTTAGTGTATTTAGAAAATTGGATATATAAAAAACCGACTCATAGGAGATCTAAATCATCTCCAAATAAGTTCTTAAAAATAAGAACCTTCTTAGACATATCATACTTAAAACCATTCTTCATAACCGAGGTAAAGGAGACATTTGAAAGGGTGAGTTCAAATTCTTAGTAAGGGTAAACAAGGGAGATAGAGATGACCACTTAAACATAACATGAGAATAAAGGTATAAGAATATAATATTTACATTTTAAAACCATAACCTATATATTAAATATCATAATATTAACTCATCACATAAATCATGGAAGTTCATAAAACATGAATCATAAGTAATAAAATAACATGGGCCATTAAACCAAAACATTTGTGTTATACAATTTTTTTTCATACACATATTCATAGAAATTAATTTCCTTTGTCCGAGATTTCTACCATTGATATCATTGTGTATTGGGTTTACTCCCTATTATATGACTTAATTATACAAGGTTCACTCCCAAGACCATCATAAATTACAAAGTCCCTTATTGAACTGGGTTCACTTCCAATTCCAATCCTCATTATCCCATGTGATATCCATCTTTACCCAATACATTGGATGGATATATAATTATGTGCCAACCCATAACATAATCATAATCCATTCATATCTATTCCACAATATCATGAATCATTCGTCATTTATCAAAACTTGTGGAAAGGAACTGGGTTTCATAAACATTTTTACATTTCAACATTACATCATAGGAGGACCTATGGAAAATAAGCAGGTTTTCTAAATATTTTATAATCATAATCATAAAACATCTAGAGAAATAATGAGGATGGTAACCTTTAATAATATCCCAATTCAATCATAATTAACATCAAAGGATATTATTATAATATAAATGTCTTTAAAAGATAAATTGGAATATTAATTTTGGAAAACCCCATTTTCATTTTAGAATCCCTTCTTTAAAATTTACAGAATTTCAAAATATTATAGAAAAAATTTTATTTGAAAATAAACTTTAAAACTTGGAATGTAATATTAAAATAATTAATTGGTCATGATGACTCGAATTTGTTTTCTTTTTATATACATTAAAACAAATTCCTTTCACATTTTAGAAAAAAAAGTCAAAATAACCTCATTCAAAAAATGAAAATTATATTACCTTTAAACCATTTTGTAAAAATTAAAACATGGGTGAAATGAATTTATAGATTAATATGAGAGTATTAAAGTCAATATTTACAACATTTTTAAACAAAACACAGACATGGAAGAAAAAGGATTTTAAGCTAATGAGATAAATAAAGTCGGTTTTACTAAAAAATATTATATCAACATCTTGAGTACTTAAAAAGATTAAAATTAAATGAAAACATTTAATATCTATAAATAAATAGAGTATTATAAAATAAATTATATTATTAATATATATATATATATCATTAAATTTCATCATTGAGAACTTAATTATAAAAAAATTCATTTAGGAGATTGTAACATAAAACCCTTAGCTTTAGTTTAACTTGCTTCAAAAGTGCTTTAACCTCATATATAATAAAATTAAATTTATTAAAATTATATAAAAAATTCATATAAATACTTATAATATAATATATTTTCCAATTATAACATTTCAACACCCATTTATTTACACTTCTTTATTAAAATTACCATTTCTGAGTGTTGACTATTTCATTTTTCATGAGAAATTCTATTCGGTGGTTCTAAACTTGTACTTTGATCCAGGTTTCATCATCTAAATAATTTAAATAATTATATAAATATAATATTTATTCATTATATATATATTTATATTCATTAATAAAATATAGATAAAAATAAATGAATTACAGCGTTCATAGAGAAGGTAGGTTGTATATTCCCAATGATGTTTTTTTCACTTTTTGACGGATGGAATGAAAGAAAATAAAATAATAATTGGAATTTATAGAATAATTATTATATAATATTTATCATATATATTCATTAAATGTATCCCTATTACCATTCATGTAAATAATAAGTGAAAAATGAATCACATTGTTTCGTGGAGGTGGTAGCCCGAACGTATGCACAAGTGAAGTTATGATTTTCAAATGGATTGGGAAAAGGATGGTAATGGTTGTTTAATTATCATAATAACAAGTAAGGATATTTAAGATAATAAACTTATAATTTCATAATAGATACCATGAATTTAAATGGGGTATAATAAGAAATAAAATTGAAAATGCTCGATTAAGAGTGACACCTCTTCATTAAGAAACAACTTTTGGTTTACACCTTAATCTTTGAAGGGATGTTATTTTGGTAATCCACAAAGATATAGATGTGTTTAACGAAGATAGTAAGGTATTATGGTAGGTATTTCCTGATATATAAGGCTCAAAATGTGTGATAAATAGGGGATAGGTGTTCCCTTTTATAAGTGAGGGGAGGGGCACTCTTGGAATTACTAAAAGTATTAAATTTACATAAATTAATTTTCATAAAATAAATGCTCCAAATTGATTTAATTATAATTGTTTATAAGTATTATTCTAGAAACTCTCATTCAATTAAATTTTTATATGTTTTTTAATGTTTTCATCCCTATATTTTTTTAACATCTCGATAACCTATTTGTCATTTACCATAATATTAATGCTTGCTACTATTTAAGGAACTATAATGTTACCAAAAAAGGAAATTTGACCCATAAATGGACCATGATTGATATTTTCAACCATATATAATTCACTTGGAAGAATATAGAATTTTTATTAATTTTAAATCATTTAATAAAATATTTTCTCTTATAAAATATAATTAATGTAATGTTTTGAACTATTCATTTACATTAACTTTAAAGTTATCAATATTGTTATGGAATCCAAATATAAACATTTGAAAAATACCTAATATATAATATTTATCTAAAAAAATTTAGAACACAATAATTCATACAAATCTTTGTAAATTTAATATTTTTCAAATTATTTATTTTATTTTTCTATTATTTGAATAAATACATTGTCGGTGTTGCGTAAGTATTTATGGTATATATTTAATAAATATAAATTAAATATAAATTAAAATGATAAAAAATTAATTGATATTTAAAATATACATTTATAACAAAACATATCCTCATTTTTTCCATATGTAAAAAAAATTAGATATATTAATGTCAAGTGAGAAGCATTTCTGTAGTTATTTTTTCCAAAAAAATATAAAACTCATAATCAGTGAAAAATGGAACCAAGTGGATGAATATTAAAAATTAAGGTGGAAATGGGCGAAATAAACTTATATAGTAGGACGAAGAAATTTTTTAGTGAACTTTTAAATTCTTATCCTAAATATTTAACCCTATTTAACTCATTTTACTCATATCTAGGAGGAAAATATTTACTACTGTTACTATTAATAATGAAAAAAATAAAAGGGAACTATCTACCAAATTTTAACCTATAGATTCCAAATATGGAATCAGTTTCTCATGATTCAATTCAAATAATTGGTAGAATTTAATATAAAATTAATCGCCCAAAATATTATGAAAATCAATTTTCCAGAAAAAATTGGTTTCTTAAGAATATAATGTTTTTATAAAAAATCTAGAATAAAATTAATTCCAATGAAATAAATTTAATTATTAATAATATAAATAAACTAATTTCAATTTTGAAATTATTATAAAACAAAATTAAAATCTTTAAATGCTTAAAATGAAACGCAACTTTTCAATAAAAACAATATTTTTCACTATTCATAAAAAAATACATCTTTTAAGAAAATTATAAAACATTCACTAAAAGATAATTTAAGTATAATGCTTTCAAAAATGAAGTTAATTCTGTCAAAAAATATATATAAATGTGGAATAAATTAAAATGTTATTTTTTCACAAAAATAAATAAAAATAATTTTTCAGGAAAATTGTATTTTTGAAGCATATAAAGGATTTACTAAAAATTGAGTAATCATGTATCAATATATTTGATTTATTTTACAATTTTATACATAATTTCAATATTTATTTATTCCTATTCATTTTTCCAATTTAACATTTGGGTTATAACTATATTTTGGTTTATTGAGACCCGAGATTATATGTATCACAAGCTATTGAAGAAGTTAAATTTTGTATAGAGAAATATATTAGAAAATATAAAGGTGTTACATTCTACCCCATTTAAAATGAATTTTATCATTGAAATTTCATCACTATGATACAAAAAATTATGTATATCTCTATTTCATCACATCCTTGGGTTCCCATATAGTTTCTTCAATTTTCTGATTCCTATGAAGAACTTTAACCCGATGATTATTCTAGTTTTGTAGCACTTTATCTCTATGATACAATATTTATACTAGTGTTTACTTATTGTGAATATCATTCTATAGTGGTATGATCTATTATTTCATTACATGTTAAGGATCATGCATGTAATTCCTCAAAAAAGATACATAGAACACAACATAAACTTGAGAGAAGTTCGGTAGAATTTACAAGTAATGATTTATCATCCCAACTCAATCAAGAATTATGAATGGGCCAATACAAATAGGACTTAATTTTTCCCTCTTTATAAATCTCATAACCTTATTCCATGGAGAAATTCACATGAATACCTTCTCACTAACATCGATTTCCAGATTTTACTGATGATTGAAAGCATAAATTTCCTGTCAACTCTAAGATTCCTTGAAGGGATGATGAATGGATCTAAATTTACCAACCATTTTCTCAGCTATCCAAGGTAATTCTATAACATCATCCCAGTACATCATATTTTTACACTTCCTTCTATATAGGGATTCATAAAGATCCATCTGAATAATTTATTGAAAGATATTGTATTAAGATAATTTGACTAGATAAAGGTGTTGGTCCCAAACACATATAAAACCAATAGTGAAATACCTTATAATATCATACAAGGTTTGAATGGTTCTTTCAGACTAAACATCTACCTGAGGATGAAAATAATCACTAAAAAACTCTAAATATTGATCTTTCTGGAGACATTTCTAATACATATGTATAATCCTTAGATATTGGTTGGATATAATAGAATGTGGTACTCTATAAAACCTTACCACTTATTTAATGTATATTATGGAATGATGATAAAGGTATAAATCTTATCTCGTAGAATCTAAGTGTGCTAAATTTATAAGGTGATCGATGAAAACCCAAATTGAATTATGGAATTTTGATGTTTTGGGATGTCTGATGAAAAAAATAAATGGTGTTGTTTTCCCATTTCAATTTTGGTAGGGGTAATGGTTATAAAATACCTTTAGACTTTGTTCTCTCAGCCTTAACATCATAGCAAAATAAGAGCTGAGAAACATACTCTACCATATCCATCTTCATTTTATCCACCAAAAATTATCTTTTAGATATCTATACATCTTCATACTTCTATTATTAATAAATAAAGATGAACTATGAGCTTCATCTAATAGCTCCTTCGAATCTGGTATGTTCAGAACACATACATGGTGTATGGACCTTATCATTCCATTACAATCAAGGTTAAACACTTTTACCATATTTTATAGTTCCACATCTTCATTCATTACATCTTTAGTATTTTGTTGGATAGATATTTGAACACTCGTTTGATAAAGATAGGATTTCTAACCTTCCTTCAAGATTTCTAAATCCTTTATTTGAAAGTTCATAAATATTGGATCTTTTTTATCCCTGGCATGGATAATCTAGTATGATCCATCTAATATATGGAATATTCTACCTTTTTTTCTCTCCTATGTCGGTAATGTATTGAGCAGTTATAATCTTTAACCAACTCCAACCATCCTCTTTGGTTCATATTTAACTCTTTTTAAGTGAATATATACTTTATAATTTTATAATCAGTATATATGACACACCTTTATCCATAAATATAATTCCTCTATATCTTTAATTCAAAAATTATCATTGAAAAATCAAAATCCTGATTTGGGTTATTTTTTTCATGAACCTTAAATTTTTGTGAGGCATCAGTGATCACCATATCATTCTATATGAGGATGTATCCCAACCCCTTCTTTAATTCACAACTATAGATCCCAAACCCTCTTCCACTACAGGGCTGACTAACCTTTTCTTAAGTTCATTTAAAATTTCATCACACTCATATATACAAAGGAACTTGACTCCATTCTAAATTAACATAGTGAGTGGATTAGATATCTCTGAGAAATTCTTTATAAAGAATCAATAATATCCAACCAAACCAAGAAAACTATTGATCTCAGTCACAGGGGACAGTATGGAACAATTTTCAATGAATTTTTTATTTAAGCGATCCATATATATACACTATATTGAGATTATTTGACCTAAAAATGATACTTTTTGTAGCAAAAATTCACACCTTATAATTTTTTCATAGGGATTCATCTTACTTAGGTTCTTAAATAAAATCCTCCAGTTATCTTCATGCTCTTATTTTCACTTGGAATATAAAAAATATATTATTCATAAAAACTACCACAAACTTAGTAAGGTAATGAATAAAGAATCTATTAATTAGATCCATGAACAAAATGGGAGTATTAGTAAGACCAATGCCATCAATACAAATTCATAGTGTCTATTCCCCATATTTAATATTGTCTTGGGTATATATTCTTTCTTGGACCTCAATTAATGATATCCAGATTGAAGGTCAATCTTGTAAAAGTGTTGAGCTCATTATTGTTGATCAAAACAGTCATCAATATGGGGTAGAGGGTACTTTCTCTTGATAGTAATCATGTTATGTTCCAAATAATTAATGAAGAGAGACATTGGCCCAACATTCTTCTTAATGAAAAGAATTGGTGCACCCTAAGGTGAATCAGTTGGCTAAATGAATCCCTTGTTAAGATTATCCGTGAGTAACTTATTTAATTCCTATAACTCAATTAGGAAAATTCAATCTGGAATCTTTGAAATAGGTGTACAAATAGATTTGAGTTCTATTGAAACCACAACATCATGATTTAGAGGAATTATAGGAATCACTTCTGGAAGAACATCAAAAAATCTCATAAAATAGGCATATCATTGATGTTCATTTTCTCCCAAACCATCATAGATAAACACCCTTATTGAATGGAAATCAAGACCCATGCAATGGATTTAATTTCCATTAGAATTTAACACATATCACTATAATGATAGATAATCATAGGTTTGTTCTTAATATAAAGTGTGACATCCCTTACTCAAGAATTGACATCGGTTTTATGTAATTAAATACAACCCATGACTAAGATAAAATAAAATCCAACTAGGGGGACAATCATGGGATTTATCGAAAACAAATTCCCGTAAAATTAAATCAAAGAATAATTGTAGTCTTAAAATAAGATCATCATACCTTTAGGGGTATTCACTTATAATTAAACATCTAATCATAGAGGTGGTATTGTAATACCCTTAGTAAATTCATTAGATATAAAAGAGAGGGTTGATCAGGAATCAAATAAGACATTATCATTTCTAGATTTGATTGTAAGTTCACCTTTGACTACATTGTTATCATACTCCACATTAGCAATAGTGATCACATGATATTTCCCTTTATATTTTGGATTAAGAGGTTATGGACATCGATCAACAACATTAACTTCCGTATTTGAGAACTGGTTAATACAATACCCATAATACTTTCATTTAAAACACTAGAGTGTGGGTGGTTCATTTTTTGGTGCTTTATCACCCTCATTAGCTAAATTCTTCTTCCCATCACTTTGACAATTTATTTTCTTATTGTATCCCAAATAATTCTAAAATAATAACATTATATTTGATAGTATATGTTAAAAATAAAACTATGTTTCTATTCCATTAAATACAACACTAATTTTATCTTTTGTTACATGAAACACTGAGTTTAGATTACGTTAAACATAACACTATGTTTATCTTGCATTACACGCAACACTGAGTATAAATGAAACGTGAAATTTTATTAAAATATTATTATTTTTTATAATAGTTATCACCCATATGTTAGGATGGTAGGAATGAATATTAATAACCCAGGAATGAAATTTATGGTAATCTATTTATCTAAAATAAAATTAAAAACATTTAAAATAAAAAGAAATTTTTATTAATAACTATAGTTTTCTAAAAGAAGATTTAGTTATGTTTTTAACACATAATTTAAAATTAATTTTCAACAATTTTAGAAATTTTATTTAATAATATTCAATTCATTTTATAAATAAAAATATAAAAATTAACATAGTTTTAATTTTTGGGAATTTTCTAAAAAGTTTCATTTTTTGATGATTAATGAAAAATACATAATTTTAATTGAAACTGTAATACCCCACTCCTTCCTCAATGGCTTGAGAATATGGTGAGATGCTACTTGGACTTAGGTGAGTTTTCCAAGGAACCAAAGGCTGGAAATAAATGTCGAGGGCATCAAGAACAATTGGGGAATGATTTTTACTTAGAATAAAACCAACCAACCAAACAAGGTATAACCAACCACCACTAAACGGTGAATTTCAGAAACATAAACCATGATAACACATTACCAAGAGAAAACCAAACAACCAAACTCTTCCATAAAAATTACCAAAATCCAATACAATTAAATCACCAAAAATACCAAAATCAAAGTACCAAGCAAAAGACTCATCAACAAGAACCAAAGGAAACCATGACACACTCCACATCTCCACACCAAGATTCATTCTCCAAGCACTACAATACCACCCAAGCATCACAATGAACCTCTAGAAAAATGAGATTCTTTACCTTTGCCTGTATCTCGAAATACAACATATAAAAAACACCTAAGTTCCAAAGTAGGGGGTGAGAAATAATACTCAGTAGGTTTTCCCCAAATGAATTCCCTACACAGGCCACTAGGATAGAATCATTAGAAAGTTTATATAAAGAAGTTTATATAAGACATCAAATAGTGCTAAAATTTCCAGCAATCCAAACACACCCTTACAAATCAAATTTTCAACCAAATCCACAAAATACAAGGGAAATCCAACAAAAAATCCATAAACCATTTTACTATCACATATTAGCACAAAAATTTCATCTTACTTATCCACATGCATAATCAAAACGTTGACATAATGTTTCACACATAGAAAATGGATCCACAATCTAGTGTTACTTCCCTCCCACTTATCCTTGATGGTGTCCCTTATATCCATTATCCATCCCCTTTTTATAGTGGTACTCCCCACACACTTCACATCCATTTCAATCAAATGCATAAATACTTAACCAACAAAGAAGCATATAGCACACCAAGGCCACAACATTAAGAAACCATCCATTTCCAACCCAAACCATCCCATAACACTTTATCCATGCTACTTTACCTTCCTAAAAATGACCCCTTTTCTTAAACCATTTTCATAAATCAACCCAAGAAATCGATTTTAAAATCTACATTTTAAAATCCAACATCAAGAACATTTCACTTTAATTCCCCATTTCCCTAAAATCCACAAATAATCATAAAATGAATTTACATTAATCTTCACACCTCATAATCACAACCAAATTCAATAAAACATAACTAACTGAAATCAGGTCTTGTAGTTCAAGAAAAATAGAGTCGAGAGAGAAGCCACCTACCTTAGTGTTTCGGTGAAATTGACCAACTCACAAACGCACCACAAATTCGGATAAAATCCCCACCAAAACAGCCATAAATCTCTTTTACTAACATCAAAAGACCCAACTCTTAGCATTTTAGGTAACGAAAACCCTATATCTACATGTGAAGACTGTAGATCTAGAAAACCAAGAGAAATGGAGAACTAGATCTAAGGAAAATGAAGAAAGATCCAATAGAGGAGACTTATTGAAGAAGAACCTCCTTCATTTCACCTTTAAAACCCTTCGAATCACCTCCAAAATGAGCGGGATAGACCCTATAACCCTTGATAACCAAAAATACTTATTGAGGTTCAATTTGGGGAAGAAATTGGATGTTTATGGGAAATCCCGAGTGATCCCGAATTTAAAAAACCAATTTTTAATATCGGGTACGGTTAGCTCACATGGTTAGACAAATCGTGCACTAACAGTGCTCCTACTACTATCTCAAAAGGCACTCTATGTTGTATCCTCACATGGTTAGACAAATCGTACACAGACCATGTGAAGATCACTGTCCCAATTATCATGGTTACCTGGGTTTATTGCAGGGTTTCCCCAAACCGTGCTCAAATCGCGCTCCTTTAAAATACCTTCAAACAATTCCATAACCTTACTAAACTCTCCCAATAATTACCCAAAAACTTTTACCACATAAAAAGGCATAAAAATGGTTGCATTTTTCAACCCAGGGGTACTATGTTCTCCCTACCATTATACTTTCTATCATCAGAATGTAGAGAACCAATGATTTGTCGAATGATGTTGGGTCATTACTCGTCCATCACTTTCTCCAGTTCCCAAGTCTCCTCTTGAATCTGACCATGCTACCACAAAACCCAAAGTAGACTAATGAATTTACCATGTAAGACTTTCTATATCCTATCCATAATCTGCACTGGCTTGTTCACAAATAAATCATCCAGCTCTAGCTTAACATTAGCCAACTAAATAGCATGGTTCAGATCCAGTCGATACATATTCAACTGAGAAACATGTAATACATTGTGCATCTCACAGAACCATGATGGAAAATACAACTAATAAGCTACCTCTCCAACCCACTCATGTATCCCAGAAGGTCCAGTATACATTGGAGTTAACTTACCCGGCTTCCCAAACTGATGATGTCCAAGCCTAGGAGAGATTCTCAAGAACATATGATCACCAACCAAAAATGACAACAGTAGTCGACGATGGTCTATATATGATTTTTAAAAAATATTACGATCACCATTCTCTTCCTGATCAACTTTATCATCTATGTAGTCTCTTGGAAAAGGCTTTTTCCAACCATCGAGATCTCAACTATTTCTACCCAACAAAGTTAAGAATGAATCAAACACCCAGACAATGCTTCAAACAGAGCCATATGTGTTGAGGCCTGATAATTTTCATTATAGGAGAACTACACAAATGGAAATTTCTCCTCCAATGAGCCACCAAAATCCAACACACAATCCCATAACAAATATTCCAATGTATGTATCATCGTTTCAGATTTCCCATCCATCTAAGGATGGTACACCATACTCATGGTCAATTATGTCCAAAGGGATTTCTATAATGACATCCAAAAATGAGATATGAACCTTGGATCTCTATCTGATACAATCTAAACTAGAGCACCATTCCTCTTTACCATTTCATGGATTTAGATTTTGGATAGATTCTCCATGATATGAGATTCATGAATAGGGATGAAATAGGGGACTTTGTGAGCTAATACACTATGACCCATATGGGATCATGCTTTTTTACCATTCTTAGGAGACCTATACCCAAATACATCACTATCAATTCCCACTTCCATATAGGGATAGGTATAGATTACAACATTCATGTTGGTTGCTGATTCTCTTCCTGGACTTGCTGATAATTCAAGCATCTTGAAACAAACTCTTCCAATTTCCTTTTCATACCGACCCACTAAAATTGTGCTTTCAATGATTTATAAATTTTCTGAATTATAGGATGAAAAATCCATCTAAAATTATGAAAATACATAATAATTTCCTCTAGGAAATCCACCAGTACAACCATTCGATTCCAAAAAACACAAAATTGAATGCCCATTAAATTCCCATTACTCAAGGGTCTCCACATCATTGAATTTTGACCTCATTTCCATACATTAATAATTAGACTCCATATCCTCTTTATCCAAACCAACCAACTCAAGAACCAATGTGGCTATAAATAAAACAACTCTATCACCCTGGTCCTCACATTCAAACCACATGTCGGCTATGGCCAACATCAACTACCATTGATCTGATACCTGTTTCACCACCGGAGTATACAACTTCAGACTTCATGCATCTGCCACCGAATTTCCTTTACCTAGTGTGTACATAAAGTCAGACTAAAACATATATAGATACTCCATCCATATCCTTTTCCTCAATTTCAAATCTATTACTGAGAAAAATATTCTTCAAGCTCTAATGATCTGTAAAGACCATGAATTTATCACTGAAGACATAATGACACCACATTTTCAAGGAATGAACCACTACCCCAACTCCAAACCATGCGTTGGGTAGTTCATCTCATGAAACCTCAACTTTCATGATCCATACACAACCACATGATCCCCTTTCCTGAGAACACAACCTAACCTTGATCCTGATGCATCACAATACACCATGCCCCCTTTCCCTCATTCTACAAAAAAATATTGGTGTTGATGTAAAGCCACCCTTAATCTATTCAAAATAGGTTTGAAATTGATCATTCCATTGAAATGGAATATTATTCCTTATCAAAGCTTTCATCAGTGATGATAATCATGAAAAGTCATGAAAAAAAATCATATAATACCAGGCTAGACCAAGGAAGCTTTGTATTTCAAA
Organism: Viscum album; assembly: GCA_963277665.1. Classification (NCBI taxonomy): domain Eukaryota; kingdom Viridiplantae; phylum Streptophyta; class Magnoliopsida; order Santalales; family Viscaceae; genus Viscum; species Viscum album. The sequence continues at coordinate 831,904,789 of OY728120.1, forward strand.
GACATCCTTTGGTAGTTTCCATGATATAAAAGCCTATATCTTTTCCAAATTAACTGAAAAATATTTTTCAGAAATAACATGTCTAGAAAAATGGACCTCCTGTATACAAAAATCACACTTTGACAATTTGGAATATAATAAATGATCTTTCAAGATCCCCAGCACTATAACCAAGTGTTTCTCATACTCCACCCTTGACTTAGAATACACCAATATACCATCAACAAATACAACTAAAAAATAATCAAGATATTTAAGAAATATGTTTGTCATAAATTCTATAAAAACCACTGGTGTATTCGTCAGACCAAGGGGCATAACCACATACTCATAATGGCTATATCTAATTCTTAAGGTTATTTTTGGAATATCATCCTTCCGCACCCATAATTAATGATATCCTGGATGCAATTCAATCTTGGAGAACCACCAAGCTCCCCTCAAATGATTTAACAAATCATCAATGAATGGAAGTGGATATCGATTCTTTACTCCTCCAAGAAAACTTCCAATTCCCCCAATTCTATTGGTTCCATTTCGGTAATATAGAAGTGTTATAGGACTGGTCTCTGTACGGAGATCAAACGTAAACTCCACTTCTATCATGGGTGAAAACCCTAAGAATTATTTAGGAATAAATCCAAAAACTGATCAACAACCATTGGAAAAATACTATGTCGATCTGCTTCCATTGATCCCAATGACAATACCACTAACTGATATGATATCATACCAATATCTAGTGCCAAAAATCCTGTTGCACCGAGATTTTCATTCTTATCTCCTCTAAAGAGATGTCTGACATCATCATCTATTGTGAAACTAACCGTTCATGCATAACAGCTGATGTGGGTCTTAAACGATTCCAAACAATCCATTCCCAATATTATATCATAAGCATCCATCTCAGTCACAGAGAAATACCACATCAACTCAACCCCATCCAAAACTATACACCATGCTCTACATAAGAAGGATTGAAACTCAATTTGACCTAGAGAAATTTGATGTTTTAAAATTGAAGGAATAATTTACATAGTTAAACCCATCAAACTAAAAGCATGAGAAGCAATAAAAGAATTTGAAGCACCCATGTCAAACAATGCTTAAATAAAGGAAAAATTTAAAATATCAGTACCTCATACTGTGGATGGTCTTCAGGGATCTTCCATCACAACCTTCTCAACTCCAAACAACTAATTTCTTTCCACACTCAACTCTTTATTGCCCTGCTGAGGAGTATTGGTTTTCCTTGAATCACCATTACAAGCTTTACTCTATTGATGATGGGTATGCTGCTAGCCCCTCCCTATTGAGGCATAAGATTCTTGCAAACCCTAAGGAGTGTCACGAACACCCTACCTCGGAGCATTATGATAGTAATTCTAAAGATGCCCCCATCTATTTACAGTTTTGACATGATCGATCTTGTGTTAAAAAATCTCGCTTTATGTGGCCCATAGAGCCACACTAAATATATACTAGCTTACTCAAAGGCTTCTTAGGAAGATTCATTGATCCTACCATCAGATTATAATCCATACTCCCATCATGGAAATAATTTTCCCTCTTCCACTTTATCCCAGCATTAGAGTTCCCAACATTTCCCATGGGCATCAACATGCTTCCCCCACAAATAGTCCCCAAAATATCCCTTTCAGCTATTGTTTGTCTATTCACCATTTCTGTGTAATCACTTCAACATAACACTTATATTTTAGAATGAATTTTCTACCTCAACCTAGATTCAAAAATTCGAGCCTTCAATTATGTACTACATTCCACCTCGGGTGCAAGCCGCACTATTTTCATAAATTCAGCCGCATATTTTTTTACTAATATGTTCTCTTTCATTAAATAAAATAAATCCATTGTGTGCTGAATTATCTACATATGAGGGTATAATATTTTTTTAAACAATTCCCCACCCCCACCCCCCATACCCATGTCATCCCTTGGTCTGTTCCATCTTGGACCTCCAAGTCCCACCACTGAATGGAAATATCTTCAAACATATATGTTGTTAAATTCACTTTTAGCTTTTCTGGTGTTCCAAGGAATTCAAATATCCTATTCATTTTTTTCAACCATGCCTCTACCTTTTTTTTGGTTCTAAATAACCCCTAAATATGGGTGGATTCTTCTTTTGAAACTGAATCATATGATCCACATGCTTTGACTCATCCATTTTATTCCCATATCCCACATCTTGAAAAGCTTGCACTATACTTTTCACTAGTTGCTGGTTCACATGGGGATCTTGTGCAACCCCATTTTCAGTATCCCCCCCATTTGGTATCTACAATGCCTACCCAATTCCATTCCATCAATATAAAAACAGGCATAATTATCACTCCATTAGTAGGAAAAGGATTAAAATTTCAAATTCAATTACATTGAAAATATCAAAACCAAGATTTCCATATGTTCACATTTCCCATGTTGCACCATTTTTAAAAAGTCAACCATGTTTTCAAAATTTAACCATCTTAAAAAACCACAAATATCCACAAATTTGAAAATAATTTCTAAACATTTCACAATTCCATATGTTTATACCACAACATAAATCATTATGTTAATGAAATATACATCCTAGTGTGAATTCATTTCTACCATGCATGTCATGCTTATCTCACTGGCTTCACCCACGACAATGAGATTTCCAATGACTATAAGTGTCTCCAAAACACTTATATACCAAACTCCCTATTAGCATAAAGTTTAGTGTAAAAGGGTTATCTATATCTTTTTATGTTATACATTTCATGTTTTGACAATGATACTCCTTACTACAATACTAACTCAAGGAATGACCTACGAATGAATTCCAACTCTAGGACCAAGACCAAGAACCAATGCCGAAGGACCAAATGACTGATACCACTTGTAACGTCTCATCCCTCCCTCATTGGCTTGAGAAGGTGGTGACATGCTACTTGGTTTTAAGCAATGTTTCCATGGCACTAAAGACTGGAAATAAATGTCGACGGTTTGAAAAAAAATTCAGGAATTATTTTCCATTAGAATAAAACCAACCATCCAAACAAGGCATTACCAACCACCACTACATGGTGCATTTAAAAAAAAAGTAAACCATGATAAAACATTACAAAGAGACAACCAAACAACCAATATCTTCCATAACAATTCCCAAATTCTAGTACAACTAAATCGCCAAAAATTTCAAAAATATAGTACCAAGAGGAAGACTCATATACAAGACCTGAAGGTAAACATGAAACACCCAAAAAATACACACAACGCTCCATTCTCTAAGCACCACAATAGCTCCAAATCATCATGATGAACCACTAGAAAAATGAGTCTGTTTAACTTTTCTTGTATCCCAGAATACCACATCTACAAAAGAATCCAAGTTCCAAAGCAGGGGGTGAGTAATAATACTCATCAGGTTTTCCCTGAATTACTGACTGACTGAAAATTAAATTTTTATTTTCAATAGTGCTACAATTTCCTGCAATCCAAACACACCCTTACTAATCCATTTTCTCCCAAATCCACACAATATAATGGAACTCCAACAAACAATATGTAAACTATTTTACCATAACATATTAGTACAAAAATTTCATCTTTCTTAGCCCCATTAATAATCAAAACATAGCCATAAAGTTTTACACACTCAACCTGGTGTAACAATCATTGTTAAACATCCCGTCGAAGCCTGTTTACTACTTTCCCAATTCTATGTTACTTCCCACCCACTTATCCTTAATGGTGGCTCTTCCATCCAATATTTATCCCCTTTTATAATGGTGCTCCCCTCCCACTTCATTTCCATTTCAATCACATGCATAAATACTTAACCAACAAACAAGAATATGACACACCAAGGCCAAAACATTATGCAGACAACCATTTCCAACCCAAACAATCTCTTAGGACATTATCCCTGCCGGATTACCTTCCTATAAAATGACCCATTTTTTAAAACCATTTTCATAATTCAACCCGAAAAACTGATTTTAAAATCTCCATTTTAAAATCCAACATTAAGAACATTTCACCACAATACCCAATTTTCCTCAAAATCTAAAAATCATCAAAAATTGAACTTCCATCAACCTTCACAAATCATAATCACAAAAAAAAATCATGAAAAATCAATTATTTGAATATAGGGCTTCTTGTTCCATAAAATTGGAGTTGAGAGAGAAGTCACCTGCCTTAGGGTTTCAGTGAAATCGACTAACTCAAGACAGCACCATAATTCTGAGTGAAATCTCCACCAAAATTGTCTTAGATCTATTTTCCTAGCCCCAAAAGACCTAATCTCAACATTTTAGGCAACAACCCTATATATACATGTGAATAATGTAGAAATAGAAAACCTAGAGAGAGGGAGAACTTGATCTAAGGAAAACCAATAAATATCCAAAAAAGAAGACTTACTAGAGAAGAATTTCATTCACATTTCCCTGAAAACCCTTAGAATCACCTCCAAAATGAGTGGGAGAGACCCTTTAACCATTGAGAACCAAAAATCCTGAGTGAGGTTTGAGTTGGGGAAGAAAGGATTTGTTTATGGGAAATACCAAGTGATATGAGATTTAAAAGTCCATTTTTTATTGTCGTTCACATTTAACTTGGATGGTTAGAAAAATCATGCAATAACCATGCTCATACTACTATCTATAAAGGCATCCCTCATGGTCTCCATTCACGGTTAGACAAACCGTGCAAAAACTATGTGAATCCCACTATCCCAAGTTGCATAGTTACCTCAGTTTGATTCATGGTTTCCCCTAACTATTATCCTTTAAAAATCCCCCAAAAAATCCCAAAACCTTCTAAAAGTCTCCAAAACATTACCCAACAACTTTAACCACATAAAAAGGCATAAATAAAGGTTACATACCTCAAATCAGGGTTTCTATAGAAACATTCTCTTAGTAAAGTTAATTTATGATATTAAATTATATTTTGAATTGGTTTTAAATTAAATTAGTTCAATTTTAAATTCATTAATCTAATTTAGTTCATCGAAATAATTTTCATATTGAGTTTGGATATAAAAAATTTGTAAAAATTTGGATATTTTCTCTTCAAAAACTTTCTTTCTCATCGTGTCAGGTGGATTAATTTTAAAATAAATTATACCAATTATGTGAATTGAATTTGAAATAATGGATACCATATTTTGAATAAAAATAATTTATATTATCGGGTAAGGAAAAATTAATTTTTGAAAAAAATTAATAGTGAAAACAATAAAAATTATTTTTAACGTTTATGGTAAAATTTGGTTTACTAGGGGTTAAACTAAGAAGATAAGGGTTAAAATGACCTAATAATATTTTTAAAACCCATCTTATGGCCATAAATATTCCCTTATCTCTTTAGCCTCTGTTTCTATGATTTTTTGGGACGTTTTTCAATGAACGTGGCATATATAACAAGTTACAAAAAGAAAAAGACAAAAAAAGGAAACTTCTTTGTCATTATTATCTATAAAGCTTTAAGATAGGGATAAAATATGTTTATTTATATATACTATTTTGAAATATTAATGAGTTTATTTATCATTATAATTTATTTTTAATTTTTAGAGATGTAATAATTACTTAAAATTCTTAGGAAACACCAACTCAATAATTATTTAGTAAATAGAAAAATAAAATAAATGATAATAAAAATATTAAATGTATAGTAAATTAAATGAATTATTATGTTATATTAATATTTTAGATAAATATATCATGTTATGATGGTTTTAAAAAATAGATTCTAATTATGAATCTGAGCTGATATTTTTTAAATTCAAATTAAATGAATAATGTCAAAATTGGCATTAATGTTATTTTATTAAAAAAGTGATATTTTATTAAATGATTTAAAATTATTAAAAATAATATATCCATCCAAGTGATTTTTAAATGTTTAAAAATATCAAATATGGTTTATTCATGGACCCAGTTTTCTTTTATAGTGACTATATTGACCCCCCTAAATAGTAAAAACTATGTTAGTTTTGTTAAGGTTAAAATGATTTTTTTCCATGTTATATAGGCTTGTGTTAAAATTAATTTTCAACACACATATGATTTTTATTTTATAAATTTTAATTAATATTTAGTATCATTAATTTTGAGTTATCTAATAAGAATCGTTTTATTTAAATCTTAATGGATAAATTACCTAGGTTAAAAATACTAGATACCATAGTGAAAAACTAAAAAAGTAAAAGTAAGGAAACATATATTTTAAGGAAACAAATGTATAAAAAATGTGATTTTGTGTGTGGTGAAGGTGTGGTTAGACCATATCATCTATACAAAACTTTAATTATCAGTTTTTGATCAACTTGGAGTGAGAGTGACTTTACATTATAGAATATTTTTTGGAATTTACAAGAATGACACACCTCCTCAATTATAAAAGGGCACTCACTCCACTTCACATTTTTCACACCTCTAAAGACATTTGGATCAACCAAACCCTACCAAAATAAATTTCATTATCTCATCATACAAGCCTTATTTTTTTCAAAAATAAAACCTAGGAAGGATTTTTTGCAAACATAAGGCGGTTACCCGAAGAAGAGGTAACATTCTTCAATGAGCATTTTTATATTATTTCTTCCCACACCTCTTTAAATTATTATCATAACATTATCATATAATTAAATTAGTATATTCCGTAAACTAATATTTATTTATGTTTAGGTGATGACCTAAAACCATATCCACTTCAAACATATTGGTTACGAAATCATCATTCATGTGTACGACGGACTATCACCTCACAAAACGATGTCATTATTTTTTCCATTACCACCTCTCATAGTTGTTTATAAAGATGGGTATAAAGTATATATATGATATTTATAACATAATTATACCTATTTATTCATTATATCATATATATATACCTTTTTTACTTTTCATTTTACAGGGGATACAATAATGTCGGTTATGTGTACGGCGGACTACCACCTCGTGAAATGATGTCATTCATCCTTCACTAATTATTTATGTGTAATATAATAATGGAAAACATTAATTAATATATGTGATATAAATTACATAATTATGATATTCATGGCCTTATTATCATTCTTAAACGATAATATATCATTTTTTTAAATGAAAACATCGTTTGTGTACGTATGGACTACCGCCTTCATGAAGCGATGTGACTCTATTTTCATCACCACACTATATGGATTATATATATTAGTTTATTTAATGAAATAATATGGTATATATGATATAATGATAATTTTGGAAAGATAAAATATTACTTACCACCTTTACATAATGATCATTGAAAAATGGAAACGTTACCAATGTATACGTACAACCTACCATCTCCATGATCGTAACATACTTAATTTATAAAAAACATCTTTAATGATTGGATTTAAAAGAATAAATGATGTATAAATATGATAATTATTTCATGATTATTATTTTGGAGATTATGGAACTGTATAATTGTGCAAGAATTGGATCTGTTATGAAGAAACACATATGAGAAAACAATGAAATTAAAAAACGGGTGATAAGATGCTATAAAAGGATCATATATGATATTATAAACACTAATACTATTATTTTATAAGTTAATAAAATGTTTAAAAGCACTATAGAAGAGGTTAAATCTTGTTTAATCAGAAGGAAGTATTATGTAAGGGATTTCATAGAAATTTCATTTCATTTAGGCATATTATAATGTCATGCCCCTAATTTCTTTTATATGGTGTATATAATTTCCATTTAGATGTAAAATCAAGATTAATTAATAATTCATTGTATTTTAAGTTTCAATGGTAATTATTTCATCCAAGGGGTTTTTACTTGAAAATTACAAAGTGGTAAAAGTTATTATCCAATCTCACCTTTTTTTGTGATTGTTCACTTTCTCTCAAATCAATCACTTTTTAGTGATAATTTTTCTTTTTTCATTAAATTTCTCCAAAATATCAAAATCTTGTATCATTAATATGATTATTTACAAAACCATATAACATTTTTACATATGGAATTTACTTTGAAAGTTATTTGATTGAATGGGGAAATATTGATAAATATGTATCCTTTACTCAGTATGGATATGTGTTGATATGTCATATTTTTCATTAATTAAATTAATTATTTGATATATAAGGAATATTTTTTAAATGCAGAAACGGGTGTGGCCCAATTATAGATATCCCCTTGAAGCATCGATGAGTCTCATGAGACAGATCAGTTGGCCAAATTAGATGGCTATTTAACCATTATTTTTAAACTATCTTAAGGATGGATTATAACATCACAGGTATCAGGTTCCTAAGACATGACCTCCAATAATTTTTAATTTCCTTCATTAATAATTAATTTATTATTATCCATGATATTTTCACAATGTTATTATCTTTGGATGTATTTTATTCTTGGCTTATTGATTAAATGGAATTTTTTTATTTATTTACCTTTCCATATTTATTATGCATTATTTAATTATTATAAACAAGTTTTTATTAAAATTCATGTGTGTTTAGTTATATAACTTTTCATATTGATTATTATTTATTGATTCATGATATATTTCATTTTACTTAACCCTTAATGAGAATCTTGTTGGAGTTGGTGCCCTAGAACCAACTACTATGTACTTTATTCATTAATAAATACCTTATCACATCTTGTTTGTTCTTATGCATAAAAATTCATGTGATAATGTCACAAGGATAGCTTTTTCATTAAAGGGTCATAGAAAATCCCTGCAATAATGAGAACCCAGATGTTCCATAACACTGTTCTTGAATATATGATCTATGGCCGGATGATGTTATTTGAGGGACACAAATAATACAAGCTATTAGGGTTGAGGACTCATAAAACATTGAGGCACCTTTTCATGGTGTGCGCCCTTAGTAATATCTAGGAGGATATTATGAGAATGAGACCCGCCGGTAGGAAATCCACATTTTATAGTGTCATTGGATATTCCTATCTTCAGACGTGGGTATTGGTCCTTATACTTTTAGATTATTATTAATGGGTATTACAACTCACAAACATATATGTATTGATGAAAACTATGACGACACATTGTTCACAGCGTGGTAGGATATGTGGGGTGCGTCATGATTAATACTGCCTTAATAGATATTGTAAGAAAGGATTTATACCTTCTGTTCCATAAAAAATTAGATATTTCTAGCCCTTTGATGGAATTGATATAGCCTAAATAAATCCATGTCCATGGTGAGGAATAAGAAAGTCCAATTTCGAGAAGTCAAAGAAAGAATAATCAAACACAACGGTTGATGGAACCAGCATGCAACCCAGTTGATTCGATATATCGAGACAAAGGGATTACATTACATGGTAAGCATTCGTAGGAGGTGACATGTAATTGCAGCATTAACTTCTTTCTCTATGGGTGCCTTGGCGTGTTTCTAGACTCTAACCTTGGAATTTAGGCAGGCCTCTCCTAATTCCATTGATAAAGAGGCCTAGTGGGTCACACACTAAGTGTTTCCAATTATCTCAGTTAAATATAAATTTAACAAGTTCAATAAAGATTATTCTCTATTGTGGTTTAATAATTATTCAAGGATGCCTGATCGCATTTATTTTGACACTAGTTATTCAAGATAATATATTGTGGGAGAAAATAATAAAATAATTAGTGAGTAAGGTAGTGATATTTATTTGAGAAATAAATAGAAATTATTTAAGGTCTAATTAATGTGGTAGAGTAAATAAAGAGAATGGAAAAACAAAAGTACATTCCATGTATATTAATATACACACAATGTATTTTTTTGGGAATTTGTAAAAAATAATATTATTTATTTAATTAAATAATATTAGGTGTAATTTCCTGGGTGCATGTCAAGTAATAATAATAGTCAATTGTTATTATTAGACATGTGGTATTACTAATAATTAAATGAAATTAATAAATTATTTCGGGTAATTAATTCAGTTTATTATTATATTTAATTAAAATCTCAATTATATAATTCTCATTAGCCTATCCATTTTGAGGGGTGTGATAACAGATCTAGAGAAATCTCTCAAGCCAAGAGAGAATTTTTTTCCTTCCAAGAACACTCTCAAGCTACGAGAGAGAGAGATACTTATCCATCGAATCAAGGCGGTCAAAGGTAAACATCGTAATTGAAATCTCTTCTATAATAGCACCCAGAGATCCCATTGGCCACATCCAGAGATATGTGGAGCATGTGTGGATCACCGATAGAGTAACCCTACACTTGGATTCTATGATGCAACTACAGATCACATCACATAGTGACCAGAAACATCAATGGAGAGAAAATTTAATCAAGATAATTATTGTCTTTTAATTAAATTAATTATAACCAACATATGAAGATCCTCTCAATGGTTCCAGGGCTCCCTTATTTTCTTTCATTCTTGGTTCTATTCCGAAGATCTGACATTTTTTATCATGACAGATCTTAGATTAAATATTGTTAATGGAAAAATTTAAGTTGGGGACCCCCACCAACGCACTTCCGCTGTGCCCATAACCTACACGAGGAATCAAAGGGGTCATAATATTGATTATAAATATTTATTTTTTCATTGTTAATTTACAAATTTAATAATTTATTTGTTTCCATTAAAGTTAACTGTTCTTTAAATCAAAATCATGAGATCTATTCCTCCTCTTCTGTTTCTCATCCGCCTTAAAAAAATGATTTTTTCTTTTAATTTTGATAAAAATAAAAGATAGGCTCTCATTTAGAGGTTCAAAAGCTTCATGGCCATAACACACCTGAATACACACCGTGTATTCGGTAGTACACACAATGTAGTATATGTTCCATGCACCAGGATGGTCCGTCAAACTAGGTTGTGTCATTAGATCTTATTTAAGTATTTAAGAATCTGGGTGTTGACTAGGAATAGGTGGAACATAGTTTCCGGATTACACGCCATGTGTCCCACTAAAAAAGGCATATAGTCCCTTAGAGTTAGGGTTGGACCACATACCCAATATACGACCTGCCTGATTGAAAACTGTTAACACAGATACTACATGATGTGTGTCTCACTGAACATGTCATGTACTCTGATGATTTCCAAAGTACATCTACATGCCATGCCCCTGAGCATGTACTTTAGATGGACGGTGAACAAAAGTACACTTCGTGTAGTCAGAAGCACACATTGTGTACTCATCCAAATTACACATATTTATTAAAATTTATTATTATATTATACAAACCCTTGAGACATTTACCATGGTACAGGAGTAAAGCTGAGTCACAACACATTATAGGTTTTTTATATAAATGTGTTTAATTTAACATCTGTGTAATGTTCATTTCTACTCTTTGGTTAGTTATGAACGAGAATTCACCGGGTTTCCTCCAAGGTACAAGTTACGTACCAAGATAATTTTAAATGAATTTATTTGTTTAAAATTATGATGGATGAGAATCTCAAGGAAATTCAGAAAAGGGTTTATGATAAAAGGATGGATTAATTAAAGATAATTAATTGATTCGAGCGTGATTTATCTTAAACAATAACAATTAAAGAATTTAATGGTAGTTTTATTTATGCGTAAATATAATTTCAAGTATAGAAGATCATGATCTAGACCAAGACCTTTGAATGTGAATGGTTTCTTTTAATTTATTTATTTAAATTAAATTTTTGGCCTGCGAGCCTTCTCCTCATTAATATGAAGGGTCTGCACGCCCAAGGTTTCTTTCATGTAAAACCCCATTTTACCCCTCAACTGTGTGTGAGTTAAAATAATATTTAAGGGATGGAGATCCCAAGCTAGTGGAGGCGGCTCAAGTTAGGATCCAAGGTGAAACCAATCCAGGGAGATACAGAGGAGGACATGTGGAAAGTTATAATCACAAACCCAAAAGGTTCAAAGTGTTTTTCCCCTAAGTCTTGGGTTATTTTATCAACCACAAGATAAACTAACCAATAAAACAATCTCTTGATAATACCATTTATTTTATTTCTTCTAGTTTCATGGTTTATTTATTGTGGTTATGTGGTCACAATCACATGATTATTGAATTAAACTAGCATGCAAGATATAACTAAAATAAGATCAGATTATGCATAAATATTGTATTAACCCTTGCTAATCACTTAAGTATATCACAATTAATATTAACAAGAATGACATCAAAGAAAATAAAATGGAAATTTATGTATAAGGATAAAATCCCTCAAAGAAATATTAAGTTGGTATAGCCTTCCATAACCTTGATTAGAATCGAACCATAGTTCAAAGTGCTTGACCAACCCTAGTTGGGGTGCTTTCAATTATAGGGGAATTCTAATTCAAGGTTTTGGGTTGACTTGAATTGGTTCACATCAAGGGTTTATTTCCATAGTAGAACTTTTTGTGACCAATAGGCAAAGGTTTAGGAAATCCAAAATAAAAGGGTTTCAAGATTGGGGAGTCCACTCTACGAATCCAGGAGCAACGAGTTAATGCAGTTGCCATTTGAATACCTACCTAAAACCCATCATGTTTCTTGACCAACCCTATTTGGGGTAATGTGAATGGAAATATGGATCCTAGCCTCTATAATATTTAGGAAATGGAATATTCTAAAGTCAATAGTGCGGGATATTGGATTTCAATAAAATAGTGGGAGACTAATAAGTATTATTTTATTTATTTGTCTTAGTTTTTATCATAATAAAGTACTAAACCTTTGATAATCTTAATTTTTAGAAATGGAACGAAAAGTGAATTCAAACATATCATTGCGAACCATACTCGAGATGGAAAACCTTCTCACTGACACCAATTTATAGGAATGGTAGAGACGTTTACGTGTCATCCTTCACCATGAGAGGAAATTGTATGTACCGGAATAGCCTGTACTAGTTATGCCTATAAAACAGGCCAGTGATGAAGAATTATCTCTCTATATGAAAAATATGGATGATTCCATAGATGTCAATGTTTCATGCTATCTTCCATGTCTAATGAGATCTTGAATCAAGATGAAAACATGGACACATATAACATGATGTATCACATTAAGGATCTCCACCAAGATAAGGAGAGGCAGTAGAGATATGAGATTTACAACTCTTTGTTTACAACTAATCTTAGAGAGTTTGTGCCAGCTGGGCCTCATGTAGTCAAGATTATTGGCTACATTGAGCACATGGACATCTTAGGGATTAAGTTCTCAGATGAGTTTCATACAGATATCATCCAATCATTACTGCCCAAGACCTTCCCTTGCTTTATTGTCAACTATAACATGAGAAACAATAGTCTATCAGAACTTCATACCTTAATTCTACAGGTAGATAAGGACCTGGGGTGTGACAACCCTGCATTCCTTATGGTGAATAAGAAAAGGAAGGTCAGACAAAGGGGAAAAGGACTTATAAATGGTCTGAATCCCCTAAGCACCCTCCCTCTAAGAAGGGGAAGATCCATGGGCAAGGAAAGGAACAAAAGGCGGTATGTTTTTCTTGTGTAAAGCAAGGACACTAGAAGAGGAACTACATGAAGAAGCCTGGGGATGCTAAAGGTGTGTTCATTATTGAGTGTAATATTTCCATTTTCTACACATTGCGTATTAGATACATCTTGTGGGGATCACATCTGTATTCAAATGCATGAACCAAGTAGATTTAGAAATATTCCTAGAGGAGAGGTGGATCTTCGAGCTAAAAATGGCTTGAGGTAAGCTGTGTTGGCCATTGGTGATTACTACCTCTCATTGTCAACTGGGATGATTTTGGTTTTACATAAATGTTATTTTGTTCCTAGTATTACCGAAAATATAATTTATGTATCATGTTTGGATATGGAAGGATTTATTTTCATGTTTGGAAATAAGGGTTGTTTATTTTATAAGAATAGTGTCTGTTCTGGTATGGTGCAATTAAATAATGGTTTGTATGTAATAAATTACTAAAACCAAGTGTTGAAAATAAATAAAAAACAAACTCACTTGACTCATAAATCACCCAGTTGTGGCATCACTGTCTCGGTGATGTAAACGAGAATCGCTGGACAAGGCTCTACCAAGATGGCCATTTAGACTCTTCTGAGCTAAAATCGCTTGATATATGTCACACTTGTTTACAAGGTAAAATGACCAAGCTATCTTTCAGTGGATAGGGAGAAAGGGCCACAAAGATTCTAGGATTGGTGCACACAGATGTGTGTTAAACATTCCCATTTGAAGCTAGAGGTGGATATTCTTACATCATTACTTTTATTGATGATTTGAGTAGATATGTATATGTCTACTTAATGAGGTATAAGTTCGAATCCTTATAGAGATTTAACGAATTCAAGAATGAAGTAGAGAATCGGTTTTCTAAGAAGATAATGAAGCATCGATCAAATTGAGGTGGAGAATATTTGAACCAAGAGTTCATCGATCTTTTATGGGAGTCTAGGATTCTATCACATCTCACTACTCCTTATACACCATAGTGGAATAGTGTTAGTTAAAGGAGGAACCACACCTTGTTGGACATGGTGAGGTCATTGATGAGTTTTGCAGATCTTTTATTATTCTTTTTAGGATATGCATTACAAACTATAGCGTAAACATTTAACTGACTACCAACTAAGGTGGAAAATGGAATTCCCATTGAGTTATGGAATGGAAAGAAACAAATTTTGTCGCACAAATCTGTATGGGGATGTGAGGCATTTGTTAAAGCCTTATCAGGCAACAAACTAGCACCCCAGGGCACGAGGCGTATCTTTATAAGATATTGCAATGAAATGAAATGATATTACATGTATAACCCTTCATACAAGAAAGTGATTGTCACAAGACAAGCCTTCTTTCTTGAGAGGGAGAACATCCTAAAAAATGATAGTCGGAGAAAGATTTCTTTCGACAATGTTGATGCTCAAGATACACAAGTGTTGGTACAAGAAAAAGTTCCATAGGTTCCCATGGAAGAGGTTCTAGAAACACAAGTACTGCGTAGGATCCCAAGAGAGGTAAGGGAACCAGAGAGATTTGGTTTCCCAGTCACAGAGAATGGTGAATAATTATTGTTGCACAATGATGAACCTCTCTCCTATAAGGAAGCAGTAGAAATCTCAGAATCTAAATGATGGCTAGAAGCTATGAATTCTAAGATGGATTCCATGTATCAGAACAAAGTATGGGTTCTGGTAGATGAGAAAGTTGATGTAAAGATTGTTGGATGAAAATGGGTATTTAATAGAAAACTTGACATGGAAGGTCAAGTTAGCACCTATAAAGCAGGGCTAGTGGCTAAATGATTCAAAAAACATCAAGGAATTGACTATGATGAGACCTTATCTCCAGTTTCCATGTTTAAATCTATAAGAATAATACTTGTCGTAGCAGCTTAACATGACTACAAGATTTTTCATATGGATGTTAAAACAACAATCCTTAATGGGAACCTTCAGAAAGATGTCTATATGATACAACCAGAAGGTTTTGTGAACTAGGTGAAGCTAAACGGGTTTTCAAGTTGCAGAAATCCATTTATGGATTAAAGAAAGATTCCATGTCATGGAACATTCGATTTGATGAATCCATAAAATAATTTCTTTTCATTAAGAAGGAATGTGAGAAATTTTTTTATAAGTAGTTTAATGGGAATTTGGTTGTTATCCTAGTAGTATATGTTGACAACATATTGCTTATTGGAAACGATGTACCTATCTTACAGTCAGTTAAGGACTGGTTGAATAATTGTTTCTCTATGAAGGACTTGGGTGAAGCATCCAAAATCATAGGGATCAGGATCATTCGTGATAGATCCAAGAGGCTTCTAGGACTAAGTCAGGGTATACACATTAACTAGATACTAAAGAGATTATTATGGAATAATCTAAGAATATATTGGTTCCAGTTTCACATGGCCAACATATTTCTATGAAAATGTGTCCTCAGAAACAACAAGAGAAAGATAGAATGATTAATATCCCATATGATTCGACTATAGGACCCTTCATGTATGCCATGTTATATACCCGGATTAATGTTGCCTATTCACTGAGCTTGGTAGGAAAATATCACGCAGATCTAGGAGAATAACATTCGACTGCTATTAAGACTATTATTATGTATCTGAGAAGAACTAAGGATATATTCCTAGTGTATGGAGGATACGAGGAGCTTGTCATCAGAGGAAATTCTGATGATGGGTTTTAGATAGGTCAGAATGATCTGAAGTTGCAATATGGATATGTTTTTTTGTCTCAATGGAAGACATGTGAGCTGGAAGAGTTCAAAACAACTATTTGTTACCGATTCTATAGAGGTTTCCAAATATATAGCCACATCTGATGCATCCAAGGAAGCCGTTTGGATTTATAATGTTTTCCAGGATCTGGATGTGGTGCCTAGAAGTAATGATACAATCACATTATGTTGTGATAATACTATAGCGGTGGTTTTTTCCAAAGAACCAAGGTCGCATCCATAGACAAAGCACATACTTGGGAAGTATCACATCTTGAGGGATTTATATCAATGGGGTTATTTTTTAGTGAGTAGTGTGTCCATAGAAGAGAATGTGGCAGAGCACATGACTAAAGGCATGTCTCAGTAGAAGCATGAATATTATTTGAGAGCTAGCATGTTAAAGGTTGTTAGTAGTTGGCTCAAGTACAAGTGGGAGTCTGTTGGATTTGGTAGTCTAGAACTGACTACTTTTGAGGGGTGTGTAGAGCGGATCTAGAGAAATATCTCAAGACAAGAGAGAATTTTTTTCTTCTAAGAACTCTCTCATGTTACAAGATAGAGACCCTTCTCCACCAGATCATGGTGATCGAAGGCAGACATTGTAAGCGAAGGCTCTTCCATGCTAGTACCTGGAGATCCCTTCAGCGATGTCCAAATATACGTGGAGCATGTGTGGATCATCGATAGAGGAATCCTACACATGGATTCTGTGATGAAATGATGGATCACATTGGATCATGACTAGAAACATCGATGTAGAGATAATTACATCAAGGCAATTCTTGTCTTTTAATTAAATTAATTATGACCTACATATTATGATCCTCTCTATGTTTCTGGGAATCCATTATTTTCTATCATTAATTGTTCTATTTTGAAGATCTAGCATTTTATTATCGTGGCAGATCTCAGATTAAATGTCATTAATAGCAAAAATTAATGTTGGGTACACCTACCAATGTGCTTCCATTATGCCCAAAACCTATACATCTGAGCTCACTTTTATTTTTTTCACCATGATTACATGAAGTGTACTATGATCTATGCACAAGGCTATGCTAGAGGGAATAATAATATTCTTAAAAAAAATTATGTTATAATTTTTTTAAATGAATTGAAAGACACTACTATGTTTCTAGTTTACCTAGACTACTAAACCAGTTGGTCTTTCAGGATGTGATTCCTTGTATTTTATACTATTTTAATAAAGTGGAAACCAACTCTGGGATACTAGAATAACCTTGTACTATGATTGATGTACAAGGTTTTGATAGAGGGAATAATGTTATTCTCAAAAAAATATGTTATAATTTTTGTTTTAAATGAATTGAAAGACTCAACTATGTATCTAGTTTACCAAAACCACTAAACTATTTGGTCCTTTGAGATGAGATTCCTTGTATCTTATGCCAATGTAATAAATAGGACACCAGCTTTTGTCGACTAGTTTTGGGGTTTCTATAATTGGTATCATATGATGTTTAGTAGAAACATTGGGAACTAGATTTAGAAAATCATAGATTATGGATGAAAACCCTATGATAAAATTTGCTAATAAGTAAAGACCAACATCCTTATGTTTTTTTAAGGAAGATATTATATGGGTCTTCTAAGAAATATATATCTATCAAGATACTACAAGTGGATTTGGTTTTGGAATAGAGGTAACTAGGGATAATAACTCTAAAAATGGGGCAATGGTCTTGACCTGATCATAACATGATGCATGATAACAGGCCTTACTGAACACCTAATTTGACCGTCTTGAGATATATGCATAGAAAAATTCACATTTTCTATAAAACCCATTATTAAGGATTTGAAAATATAAATATCCCCAAAGAATCCATGTTTATGAATATTATATTGATGGACTCAAGAAAACCATGAGATGTATTTCACCACTAAGGGCTACGTCCATGGAGAATAGACCATCAAGTTGTCGATCATACCAAATTCCCCTAATATTCACTAGTTATAGAGTAAAAAATCTTATCTCAGTCACTCTTTCATAGGTGCACTGCATTTTCAAGTTTTTGGGATAGCACACTACATCCCTCAGATCACTTCTTTTAACTCCCCTTTCACACTATCTTGGGAAGAATATGAACTTAGTTTATCAACATAAAACTTGCTTCAATTTTTTGGTAGTTTGTCACAAATCCTTAACTATAGATAGATGCTCTTTTGATTTTCTGTTTCCACCTGTATATGTATTTCAATTTTCCATGAACTGTTAGTTCATGAACTGTTCCTTTGTGTACTGACATCCTTCCTCTACGAACCATGTTGCACCACGTACCACACATGCTTTCTCCACAAAATGCTCCTGCTCCACCGCCTATTGCGTTTCTTCAACTGCTTACTTCCATGCTCTATATATTGTCAGGCATCCTCTGTGTACTTACCTACTCTGCAAACTTTGAGGCTTCCTACGTGTACTTCCTCTACAAACTCTCACTACATACTGACTTCTCAAACTGCGTCTCCTTGCTTCTTCTTCTATCTAGACCAAAATCCTACTTCGTGAACTATCGTCCACGAACTGGTACTATTCCTTCAAGTACTATCTTTAGTGAACTATTCTGGACATCACCTAATTCCTTTCAAAATTTTCATTAAATTCATTGCGGGGTTGTCTTCCTGCGAACTACTTCTAGATTTCTCCAGGTTCCACTCAGTTTTTTTAATCTCATAGAAGATGCTCAAATGAATGGATTAGTGATCTTTGTATTGGAAAATAGATCTATATAATCCGCTAAACCAAGATTTACCATATCTTCGATATGAAACTGCCTTTACTCCGTTTCATGCATCTTGTAAAAACTATATTCCCTATCTGGTCCATGTACCACAATTCTCCCTATACGGAAACCCAAACAACAACCTCATTTCTGGAAACAACAACCTTCATGGATTCTCAAAACTCCACCTCGCTTTCACAAACAACATGCAATCCATTGGACCATTTGCCTTCTGCAAACCACAGTCCTTCCCGCAAACCTCCTTCACATTATGAACTATTCCTCCTACGCGATCCGCATACAGTTCTCACATCATGGTTTGTAGTTCCCAATTCTGTGTACCATATTTCATGATCCAAAAATAATTCCTAGAACATGGTTTGAGGTCCTCCATTCATTTTCTAAAACTCTTCCTTTACCAAAAACAAACACCTATTTTATAGGCCCAAAAATTTGGAAAACACTGGGAAACAGTACAACCTTCAATATTTCTTTCAACCCCAATCAAAAGACTATATTCTTTGAAAACTCCTTGACAAACTCTTTTTTTAGTGACCAAAAAAACAATACTCCATATCCATCAATGATCAATTTGGTTTCCAACAATCTCCCCCTTTGGGTTTGTTGGATATCTGTAGATAAATTCAATTAATAACTAGCCAAAACCTAAAAATGAGAAATAACTTATCCAACTCTCTAAGTCTATGTGAGCAATGCTCAGTGTAGACAACTAGAGGGGAAACATGAATTGGGTTTTCTTGATACCAAACTCTAAATTTTTCATTCTCATTCTCCCCTATTGTAACTCATTGAATTTCTCCTATAACAAGAAAAAAATTCATTCATATCCTTTATCCATTCTCTATTATTCACTTTACTAATGTTGAATTTATCTATTCTCCTCCATTGGAAATAAACCCCAAGAATAAAATTTTGACTTTTCATTATTAAGATTACCCCCCTAGATTTTGTCTCCCCTATAAACTGGAAATACTTTACCAAACATATTAAAATAGTAAAAAAAGGAGAGGGGATCCTTCATAACATCCTCATCCACTGGGAGGTGGTTGAACACTGAGGTTCAAACAATGTTTCTCAAACACATGTACTGACAATGACTTGGTTAGTATGTCAGCCACTTGATCATTATTTCAAACATGACCCATTTTAATCGTGCATTTTTCAACATTTTCCTTGACGGTGTGATATCTGATTTAATGTGTTTCAAACAATAATTCTGAACATGGTTCTTCATAAGATCAATCGCGCTCTTATTATCATAATGAATCACTGTTGGTTATTTCACATCATCACCAATAACAGTCAGTTGTTCCTTTATCCATAGTATATGCATGAAATCCTTTGTAGTAGGGTTATACATAGATTTAGTAGCTCTGAGAGAAGTGCTTTCCTATTTGTCACTCAACCCTCCCACAAATTTCTGGCCAATAAATAATGCTTCACCACTTGTGGAATTTTTATCGACAACATCTCCAGCCCAGTCAGTATCATAAAATGATGATAGTTCACTATATCTTCCTATAGAAAACTATAATCCATAATTGTGAGTACCTTTAATGTACCTCATGATTATTTTAACTACCACCATATATTCCTCCTTTAGATTAATTTGAATGCAGGTTGCTAATCATGTTGTGAAGAAAATATATGGCCTCATTGCAGTTAAGTAAAATAAGATTCCAATGATTCTCTTGTACATGGTAGGATCCATTGAATTCCCATACTCATGCTTTCCAATTTTAGTTCCAACTGTAATCAGAGTTGACATTGTTTTAGAGTCATGCATATTGAATTTCTTCAACAATTCTCTTTCATAATTCTCTTGAAAAATGAAAGTGTAGTCTTTCCTCTAAATCACTTGCATCCCCTAGAAGTATGTGAGTTCACCAATCATAGACATTTCAAATTATGATTTCATTGATTGGAAAATTCATCCACAGATCCCTGCCTTCTTCCGGAAAATATAATATCATCTACATACACTAGAACCATGAACTGATCTTTATGATAATTCTTCATATAAATATTATGATCCACTCCTCCTATTTTAAGTTCAATATTATTCAGATAAGAATCCATTCTAGTGTACGATGACCATGGGTCATGTTTCAGACCATATAGGGCCTTCTTTAATCTATAAACCTTCATTTCATAATTACCAAGAAAAAATCCCACTGGTTGTTCAATATACTTCTTCTTCAAAAATACCATTTAAGAAATCTATCTTGACATCCATTTGATAAGCTTTGTATCCTATTTGAATTGCCATGGAAAGAAACAATCTAATTGACTCCAGTCTTGCCACTAGGGAAATTTTTTATTCAAAATCAATACCTTTAATCAATGAATATCCTTTACATACTAGTTTTACCTTATTTATAATCACTTTTCTATGCTTGTGAAATTACTTTTTGAAAATCCACTCCATACCAATCATATTGTGGGTTTCAAGTCTCTTAACAAGGTCTTAAGTTTGTCTCTTATCAATATGATCCAATTATTCATTCATGGATTTAACCCATGATTCATCCTTTGTAGATTCATAAAATGAGGATGGTTCCACAATTGAAAGGAATGTAGATTGTGAACTATTCCTCATTCTCCTTGTCTGTGTGGGAGTTTTCCAATACCCAATGATGTTGGATCGATCAATTTATGTTCTTTAAATTCTTATGTGTGATTCAGAAGAATTTTCTTTACCCATGGTTTATTCATCTAATTTTTATTCTAATTCAACATCATAATGTGACTCATGGATAATTTCCATGTCTTCCTATAATTCTATATTTGGATCTATTTTATTTTAACATTGTTCTTCATATTCTATCACACCAGTAGATGAATTACTTTAGAAATTTGTGGTTTTATCTTCAATGATATTCAAATCCCTACTTTCCATAACTTTCAAAGACGTTTATTAAATAATTTTTAGGCATTTATATTCATTGAATATCTGAGTAATATTCCTTCATTACTAGCATCACTATACTTTCCATGATTTTTTTCTTTGTTTTGGATAAAACATTTATTTCCAAAAACACAAAAATAATTCAAAGAGGGCTTCCTTCCATGCAAAAAATCATAGTCTGTCTTGGTTTCCCCCATATAACTTCCTCTTTGGTTTTGCATATAAACTTTAACTTGAACAATATCTTTCTAGTAATGGCAAGAGATACGGCTCTCAATCAGCATAGTTTTGGCCATACTGTTCACCAGCCAATTCTGGTGCTCAATAACTCCATTGTTTTGTGGGGTTATCACATCAGTCACCTCATGTTGTACCTCATGTTTCTATAGGTATTTTTAAAACTCAATATATGTATATTCTCTACCATTTTCAGACTGTAGTTCTTTGATTGTCTATCCAGTATCATTCTCAGCTATTCGGTGATAAGTTTTCATGCAATCAATCACTTGTCATTTCCTACGTATAACCATCACACAATACATTATACAACAATAATCAATGAAAATTATTAATTGCCTTTCTCCATGACTTCCATAAACATTTTTCGGACCACATAAATCTGTATGAATGAGATCAAGAAGATTTGATGCCATTTTCTTCTTTGGATGATATGAAATGCAGACCAATGTCCCGCAAATGCAAGCATCAAAAGTCTTTTCTTGTTAAAAATTTGGATTGGGGATATCCTTGACTTTAATAATTTTAGATATATTTTCCATGTCTTGTTGATTAATGTGACCCAACCTATAATGCCACAAGTTGTTTTCCACTTCAATAGTCATGTAGACAATGTTCTCTTTACTATCAACTTGATATATGTTTCTATATATCCTATAACTTTTAATGAAATAATCCCTTATTATTCCCATAATAGTGAACCAATTTTGATTTAATTTCACTATAAGTCCTAAGA
This sequence comes from Viscum album, assembly GCA_963277665.1. Classification (NCBI taxonomy): domain Eukaryota; kingdom Viridiplantae; phylum Streptophyta; class Magnoliopsida; order Santalales; family Viscaceae; genus Viscum; species Viscum album. The sequence goes on from OY728120.1 coordinate 831,927,615, forward strand.
CACAGAGCCCACTCACACTCAATATATTTTGACATAACCCATCCACATATAGAACTTCGGTCTTCTTCAGCTCTCCATTGGCATGTTCAGTACTTCCACTGCCTTTGATATTCAAAGAACCATCATTACTGAATCTCACCGTTCCATTGACCTTTTTCTTAACATTCACTAATAGTTCTGCATTTCCCATCATAAGGGATGAGCATCCACTATCAAGAATCCAACTATTTTTATTCTTGGTATCTTTGAGAGCTACTTCTGTAAGGATAGATTTTTCAATTTTCTTCTTTTCCTTTAATGAAATATTAGTTTTTTAAAGGATATAATGGATTGTCAAATATATTTTTCTATTTGTATAGGTTCATCATACTCACACTCTTCTTCTAGAATATAGAACCTGTTTGTTAGAACAACACCATGTTGTTGGTCAGTATTGAATTGTCTATGAGTTTTGTACGAATTTTTCATGTCATTCCTCTACCTAAAATCAATTGCTTCATGGACAAAGTCAGAACAAGGCAATAATATCCATATAAATAGTTTATTATATAAGAATTAAGATAAGAATTTATTATCCTTTATTGAATTCCTATCTCTTCTCCATTCAAAGAGCTCATTGCCTCTTCACAGTATGACTTGGTATGGCTTATACAACCACATAATTGACATTTCTAAGTGTAAATGTATTTTCACTTATATTACCCATCATGTAAACTTTCTTAAAAGGATAGTTTGACTATTTATAGTCTTGGGAAAATCAAGGATAGTTTTCAGTCCTCTTTTCATTCAGATTTTATATTTTCTTTGTTTGGACTTCAGGTGTCTTTGTGGTATGTATGACTTTCATCTTACCTTTTTTTCCATTTTACATTCAACATTAGATGTTTCATCATTACAAACAATTATTATGTTTCCCATTCATGAGGGTCTTTGATCATTCAAAACCTTTTCAACTCCATCAAAACCACACTTAACTCTCTCAAGTAGCTCAGCATCTGATAATTTTCCAAACTGAATATTCTTCTTTATTTCATTGGGACTTGATTTGCTTTCAAGTTTACTCTTAAGTGTAACAACTTCTTCTTCAAGTACCTAAATAGTTTTGGACTTCTCATCTATTCTATAATTAAGGTAATTAATAACCTTTTCGTGTTCTTCAATTCTAATAAATAGTTCAACTATATCTTTTGAGCTTTAAAAAGTTTTTGAATGTTCCTTTACTACTTCCTCAAGTCGTTCAATTTCAGAATCTTGAATATCAACGTATTATGATGATTCTTCCACAATTTCATTCAAATTGTTATATATCTTTCATTTATTCTAAAGATTTATAAAAGCATCCTTAAGTTTCAACTTGATATTGACATCAATGGTCAGCTGATTATTTCTAGCTTCATATCCTAATGGTTCTAATTTTTCAACGGTATCCATTATTAACGCATGGGTTCTAGATTTAAACTTCAGTTATTCTCCCTTAAATAATTCACTTTTATTGTATTATTATTCAAAGAAAAGAACTTTCTATGTAGTTTCTTACTATACTTGAAATCTCCCTTTTTGAAAAACCTTTACTAAGGCTTATACATGTCTCAAAATTCACTTTCTTCATCATCAAACGTTCTTGTGCAGCGGGAGGTAATATCCCTGACTCTTCCATGACAAAAACAAGAAAGATGTAGCCTGGATTCAAATTTTACATTTCCCTTTTGAATTTCTTGGAAATTATATTATGAATTTGTTTTTCCTCATTATCTTCATCAATATTATCTCTTGAAATTTCATGTCTTTAGATGGATTTGAATTCCATTTCATTGCATACTCGATTCATTTAATCTTATAGTTCGACTCTCATCTCATATTCCACTAGGCTACTCAGTAGATTATCTAGAAATTTTTTCGAATGATCCCTTTCCTCAATGGTTGACACCTTTTCATTGTCAATATGCGGAATTAATCTCAATATTTTATTCATAATTTTAATTTATTTTATTTCTTCACCAATTCCTAATATTTCTCCAACAACTTCAATAATTCAATTGAAAAGGTATATACATTCTCATTAGGATTCATATTTATATCATCAAATCTATTATGAAAAACTTGTAGTTTTCCCTCCATCACTTTGTTGTCACTTTCGTAAATATTCTCTAGTATTTTTCACATAAACTTTGTTAACCTAAAACTCATCACCTTTAGATATATATGATCAAAAAGAGCTACAGTGAGTTCATTCTATGCTTTGGAGTATGCATCAATATTTTTTTTGTTTGTATTAGTCATAGATAGCCAAGTTGGATTAGTGACATATATTCCTTGTGTAATGTAAAATAAGAATTCCATTCCAAGAGATCTTAGATGAGATCCCCTCCTATTATTTGAGATCTAGAAGTTAACTACATCAAAAGGGGGTCTCCTCTGACATTCAATATATTCTCTATTGTAGAAATGAAGGATATATTTAACACCATCAAACTTTAGCCTCTTATACCACTAGAAGGACCCCGGAACACCCTAAGATGGGAGGGGTGAATTAGGGTGTCAACTCTTTCTTTTGAACTAATGGATCGGGTTCCCACATTAGTAGGAACATGTTAAACCTCTCTGATAAGAAAGTGTAGAAATCAAATAATATCATGCCAAGTGAAGACACAATAATTTTACTTATTTCAACACTAAGGGATACATCTAAAGAGAATAAACTGACAGGTTTTTGGTTGTACCAAATTCCACTAATCTCTACTAGTTGTGGAGTATAAAAGTTTAGCACAGTCACTTTGTGCCAGGTGCACTACTATTACAATGTTTTAGGATTGCACACTACATCTCTCGGATCACTTCCATTGACTCTCCCTAGCTCACTGCGTTGGGAAGAATCTGATCTCATTTTATTGACATTAAGGTTTCTTCAATGGGTTGGCATTAATTCATGCATTTGTAACTGTTGATAGATTGTCTGTTGAAGTCATTTTTTCACCTATAGATGTATTTCACTTTTCCATGCATTGTTATTTCGTAAACTATTCCTCCACATACTAGTCTCCTTCCTCTTCAAGCCATACTTCATTATGTACTGTTAGTACTTCCTCTTCCAACTTCTCATACTCTTCCATGTACCACGCTTCTTCCACAACTTACTGCCATGCTCTGTGTACAGTGAGGCTTCCTTCACGTACTACCCTACTCTACATACTGTGAGGCTTCCTCCATGTACTTCCTCAGCAAAAATCAAATGTGTACTACCTTCTCAAACTACATCTCTTTACTGCTTCTTCACTATAGAACAAAGTCCTCCTTTTCAAAATATCTTCCAAAAACTGGTATTCTTCCTTTGTGTATTGCCTTCCATGAACGTTTGTGAACTTCACTGAGTTCATTTCATGTTTTTTTATTAAAGTAATTGTTGGGTTGTCTTCCCATTACCTTCTTCTAGATTTCACCAAATTCCTCTCATATTTTTTGAATCTCAGAGCTACTACTATAAAGAAGGGATTAGTGCTTCTTATATTCGAAAATATATTCCTATAATATGCCAAACTAATATTTACCAAATATAAAATTTGACATTGCCTTTACCATGTATTGTGCATCTATTATGAACCATGTTTCCTACACGGTCCACAGTCTTCCATTCAAACTACTCAGTAGTACAAATCACTACATAGTTTCTAAAAACAACACCCTTTATAGCTTCTCAAAAATCTATCTCACTTTCCCAAAGGACATTCCATCCCGTGAACCATTTGCCTTCTGTGAACCGCATGCCTTACTGCGAACCTCCCTCGCTTTACGAACTGTTCCTCCTATACATTCCACATAGCATTCCCACTTTTGTTTTAGGGTTCTACATTCTACATAACATATTTCATGATCTTTGAACTATTCCTGGAACATAGTTCACAATCCTCCATTCCTATTATGAGAATATTCCTTTTCTAAAAACAATCTTATGATTTTAAAGCCCAACAATTTGGAAAGAACTAGGAAACTGAACCACCTTCAATACTACTTTTATCCTCAATAAAAAGACTAAATTACTTGAAAACACATTGATTGACCTATTTTAGACTCACAAAAAACACTAACCATACTCCATATCCAACAAAAAACTACCTTGGTTACAACAGAGAATAGCTATACATAAACTTTTCAATTTATGTTTAGTATTTCACTAGTATTTTTATTATACATTATGTATCATAATTATGTGATCTAATATAGTGTATTCCATCATTTATAAATGGTTTCTAGCAAAAGGAATGGTATCCTCATCAATGCACGTAATATAAAGAGTAAGAATGATCATTTTTATGGGATTAAGACAATATTTCAAAGTGAACAAGTCTCTCAAACATTCTAATCATATGAGTACATTGTATCATGTGCTATAAAGACAAAGAAGGTACTATCTAAATATTACAAATTTAAAGGAAAACCATAGAATAATATGATGGTGTAGAAAAATATGAATAAAGGGAATAAGTGAAAGAAGAATTTCCCAACAAGTGACACTTGTGGGAGGAAACACCTTGGTACATGCATAAAAGGAAAGTTAATTTTCTCTAAGTGTGGAGAAAAATTACCTCATACTCATAATACTAGGGGAATGAAAAAAAATTACAATTTTCAATGCTTCCACAATAAGGATATAGGTAAATATGAAAATCAATGTCTTAATAATCAAAGGAATGTATCTCAAAAAAGCTAATGGATTATGGTCAAGATTATGATATTACCACACAAAAGTGGAATGATTAATATGATTCTGTTTTGATTCACGAATTATGTCATTTGATAATTTTATAAATGAAATCCTAGTTTTAAAAATTATGAAATGTATAAGGATTTTACTAGAGTTATTTTTCATTAAGTATTTTAAATGATTTTTTGAATGCTACAGATTACCATGATAAATGAGTCAGTAGCAAGTTAAAATTTGTGAAAAACATGCGATTAAAGGAAAGATAACCCTTAACATATTCTAAATGATGAGATAATGATGTTGGGATGAATAGATGATTAATATAGATAAAGTAAATTGGATAGTACTGACTAGCTAGGAACTGATTAATGATTCATTGAAAAAGTGGTTTTTATTATCATTGATGGAGTTAACAACATTTTTGAATTTAAGGAATATATCCAATAATTTATGTTTTATTTTAGGAATAAGTAAGTGTTCATGTGTTTAATAATTTTTTATGATAATTCAAGTTCTTTCCATATTTAAAGAGAGTACATGATGAATGTATTCACATGTTTGGTATTTAATTATTAAGAGCTACTTCGTGTTGTTTGGGGGATTAATGATAAGTACATTTTATAAATTCAGTGACCTTATTTCGAAAACATTGGATATTAATATTTTGGAAGGTTCATAAGTTTAACCATTTATGAAATGGTTTAAGATGAATTTTAGAAAAGGTTTTAGAGATTAATGTATTACTTCACCATATGAAGAATTATTCATATTGGATAACATGTATTAACCATTTTTTCATAATAATAACTAGAGAATGAAAAAATTACTTATCAAAATATTATGGATATTATAATCTGTTAATAGTTAATTTTAGTGCTTTAGGTAAAAAAAATTAATTTTTGGATATTCATTTCTTGGCGTAAGTGAGGAATTCTTAATTGATCAAAGAAAAACCAAAGGATGAAATTATTCTTATGAAATAGAAACATATCAAGTTATTATATTTCTTTATATTATTTGATAGTAGAATAATTCCTCAACTCTAGAAAAAGGATATTGAAAAAAAAAATTCTTATTACGTTCATAACTGATGAATCATATGGTCTTTTAAATCTTCATAGATTTATGGTTTTGTGGTCCTTAACTTTCCATTGAAAATTTAATTTCTTTTTATCACTGAACTCTAACTCTCTTTATAATTATTTATGCTTTTATTCAATTTCTATATATTCTCTTTCCACTAATGTTCTTCTATATCGAAACTTATTGATATGTTATTCGATATGTCCTTTTTAATTCCTTATACCTATTATTAAAGGGGTATTTTATTAACCTTTTTTAAAATGTGGGTTTTTAACAATTTTATTTCCAAATATCAAACCTCTAATTACCGATATAACAGTTAAATTGTGAGGATGCAATTTATTTATGTTGAGGAGAATGTAACACACTAAAATTCTAAAATAAGAACATAGTATTTGGTAGAATATAAGACATTAAACAATAATTGTATATTATGTTATATGAAAAACTATGTTTATCTTGAGTTACACATAATGCTAAGATTATCTTGCATCACATGCTACACTAAATTTAGCTTGTGTTACATGGAGCAATAATTTTAAACAAAATGTGGAATATTATTAAAATATTATTATTTAATAAAATAGTTATGAACAACACGTTGGAATGGTGGGTATTAATAGTAACAGCTAAATTAATAAAATTATTGTTATCTGTTGATTGTAAATAAAATAATAATCATTTAAAAGAAAAGTAATTGTTTTCTGAAAAAGTGTATTTTTTTTTTGAAAGACCATTTAGTCAATCTTTTCAGGCATTATTTAAAATTAATTTTTGAAAATCTAAAAAAAAATATCATAATACTAACATCATTTTTGAAATCAAAATATGAAAATTATCTTAGGGTGAATTTTTTGGATTTTTCTAAAAAGTTTCATTTTTGATAAATATTGAATAAAACTAAATTTTATTTGAAAAAATACTTTTAATTTAAATAATTTAATGTTTTAAGTTATATGTTTAATTGGTTATAAAGTAAAATTAGTAAAATTTTATATCAATTAATCCAATTTAGGCCTTTGGAATAATTTCCATACTGAATTTTTAATAAAAACTTTGACAATGTTTGTACATTCTATTTTTAAAACACACTTTCTCATCGCATCTGTGGGATTAATTTTAAATTAAATTTTACAAATAATATGAATGAAATTTATAAAAAATTATACCATATTTTTAATCAGAATATTTTTTATTATATAATAAGTTCAATATAATTTTTGGCCCAAATTATGAGTGAAAAGCCTAAAAATTATTTACAATAGTTAAGGTGAAAATTGGTTTATCGAGAGGTTAAACTAAGATGATGATGGTTAAAATGACCAACCAATTTTCCGAAAACCAATTTTATGGAAATATTTAAACCCTTGTAACCGTGGGATCTATTTTAATGAGTTTTGGGACATTTTTTTTATGAAATTCACCTTTTTAATAAGGAAAGAAAATGAGAAAAATTTGTTGCCTTTAATATCTATAGAGCTTTGGGCTAGGGAAAAAACTAAATATGTTCAGTTATAAAAAATAATTTTAAAGATAAATTATTTTTTATCATGATAATTTATTTCCAATTTCTAGAGATGAAATAATTACTTTAAATTCTTAATAAATATCAACTCTCTAATTATTTAGTTTACAGAAAAATAAAATAAATGATACTAAAAATATTAAAATTAAAGTAAATTGAATGAATGATTATGTTCCATTAATTTTTTAGATGCATATATCTTTTTCTAAATATTTTAACATAATATATTATAATTCTATCATTATCTTGATATTTTTTAAATTCAAATTGTATGAATAATTTCTAAATTGAAATTAATGTTATTTTATAAAATTATGTTCTTTTGTTAAATGATTTAAAAACCCCTAAAAACCAACATTCTGCTAATTGGTTTTTAGATCTATAAAAATATCAACTATGGTCCATTTAGGGAATAATTTTTCCTTTATAGTGACTACATTGACCCATAAATAGTAAAAACTGTGTTAGTGTTGTTGTGGTTAAAATGATGTTTTTCAATGTTATACGCGCTTGTGTTAAATTTAATTTTCAAAACACATTATTTTTATTTTATAAATTATATTTCATGGTTAGAATCAATAATTCCAAATTGTCTAAAAATAATCATTTTATTTAAATCTTAATGAATAAACTTCCTAGGTAAAAAAACTATCCCCCATAATGAAATTCCAAAATGGTAAAAGTAAAGAAACTTATATGTTAAGTATAAAAATGTTAAAAAATGTGATTTGTTGTCTTTTTATGGATTATATTTAATATAAAATCCATATAACCCTTTAATTTTAATATTTTGATCCACTTGTGGTGAGAGTGACTTCCCATTGGTGAATAGTTTTGGGAATTTTCAAGAATTCCACTTCTCCTCAATTATAAAAGGGATCTCACTCCCCTCAATTCTTAAAACCTCTAAACACATTTGGATTGAAAAAACCGACTGATATAACTTTAAAAATTCCCTAATATCATATTAGAATCCTTATTTTTGTCATAAATACAACCTAGGAATACATTGGTTCAAACCTATGTAGGTTACCTGAAGAAGAGGTAGCGGTTATTCAACATGTGTTTCTATTTTATTTATTGCTCCACCTCCTTAAATTTGTATTAAACTAGGATTCTATAATAACCTAAATATCTTAAATATATTTATATATTTTTATGTTATGTTCATCACCTAAAACCATCTCCAGTTCCATCAACTGGGTTAATAAATCATCATTCGTGTGTACGGAAGACTACCACCTCGTGAACCGACGTCATTCATTTTTTCATTAATACCTCTCATGGTTGGGTATGATGATGGATATAAAGTATATATATGATATTTAAAAAATAATTATACATATTTAATCATTAAATTATATATATACCTTTTCTAATTTCCATTCCATTAGTGATACGATAATGTATCTTGTGTGTATGGCGGTCTACCACCTCGCAGAGCGATGTGATTCATCTTTCACTAACACTTTACATTGAGTGTAATAGGGGAAGAGTAAATAAATATATTTAATATAAATGAAATAATTATTATATTATTGAAATAATTACCATTATTTAATGATAATATATCATATTCTTTATAAGATGATAACATCATTTGTGTGCGTTTTGACTACCACCTTAACGAAGTGGTGTGAATCTATTTCCATCACCACACCCCATATATAATATATATAATTATGTTTAAAATAATAAAATGATATTTATTATATTATTATCATTATGGAAATATAAATATTACTTACTTCCTTTTCTTAATGATCGTAGAAAATGGAAACGTTACTCATGTGTACCTACAGCTTACCGTCTCAATGCCCGTAACATACTTCATTTCTAAAAACCATTTTCATGATTAGTATTAAAAGTTTAATTGATATATAAATATTATTATTATTTCATGATAATTATTTTTTATATTATGGATCTATATAATATTTAGAGTAACCAGATCATTCAAGATGAAGCACACATGAGAAAACCAGGCAATTAACACCAGAAACAATGAAAATAATGAAATAAAATTAACAAATAGGTCATAAGATGTTATAAAAGATAATATATCATATTATAAGTATTTATATGGTTTTAGTATAAGATAATAACATGTTTAAAACTACGATACATGAGTTTAAATCATGTTCAACCAAAATCAAGCTTGATGTAAGGGATTTCGTCTTAATTTCATTTCATTGAGGAATATTGTAATGTTATGAATCTAATTTTTATTTTATGGTGTATATGTTTCCCACTGACATGTAATATCATTATTCCTTAATAATTCATGTTACATTAAGTTTTATAATGAATCATTTCAACCAAGGGTTTTTTTATTGAAAATTACCAAGTGGTAAAATTTATTTTACAATCTCACTTTCTTTTAAGATTGTTAACTTTCTTTTGAAATAATAACTTTCTTATGATAATATTTCATTGGTAATTAAATTTATATTAAATATAAATATTATTATATGATTGATACTATTATTTACTAAACTGTATACCATTTTTTCATATGGGTTTTACTTTAATATTTTTTTGATTAACTGGGGAAATATTGATAAACCTATATCCTTTACTCAATAAGGATATTTTTTATAATGAAGATTGATCATGAATTAAACATGAGAAATTATTTGAAAATAATGTCAAGGGTGGGTCCTAGTTATATATATCCCCTCTATTCTTCGATAGGTCTCATGGGACAAACCAACTGGCCAAATCATATGGGTTTTTACCCAGTTGTTTTAAATCGTATTTGGGGCAGATCTTAATGGTAGAGGTATGTTGTGCCTGAAACCTGAAGTCCAATAGTTAATAATTTCCATTATTAATAACTTTATTATTATTATCCATGATATTTTCAAAATTATATCTTCTCTTTATTCATTTTATTCTTAGTTTTTTTATTAAATGGAATGTGTTTTCAGTTATTTTCATTTCCATATTAATTATTCCTTATCTAATAATGATATCCAAGATTCTAATTAAAATAAAGGTGTGTTATGTTATTTAACATTACATATTTATTATTATTTATTGATTTATGAAATCTTGTAATGTACTTAACCCTTACTGACTATCTAATCTCACCCTTATTTTATTTCATTTCCCTATGATTACATGAAGTGTAATATGATTGAAGTGAAAGGATATTCCAGAGGGAATATTGTTGTTCTCAAAAATATTATGTTTTAATTTTTCTTTAAAATCTACTACAAGACTAAAGTATGTTTCTATTTTACCAAGAAAATTAAACTATTTAGTCTTTCAAGATATGATTCTTTATATCTCATTATAATTTAATAAATCAAACATCATCTTCAAGCTACTCGAGTCAGGTTCATTACAATGATGACCTTAGTTTCCACACTTAAAATAGTAACCAGTCCCCTTAAGACAATTTCATCTATGCTTCCTTCAACACTTTAATAATTAAAGAAAGATCATCTTCTTCTCTCTAAGGTTTTAAAAAATTCCATTAAAATTAATCATATTTTTCTTATCAAAACTATGAGATTGATGTTTAACACAAATATCTATCTCCCCTTGATAGTACATTTGGTGATTTATTCATAGGAAGTGAAGTAACAATTGATAAAATCCTCACGAGACGTGGTTTTATTCCATAGATGAATTAATAAACCTTTATTTTAGTTGGGATGATATCACCAAAATTTTTCCTCATAAGACTTGTAAAATATTCCACATTGGTACTAAAAGATTAACCCTCATTTTTCTTTAGATCAAGGAATTTATTCTCTATTTTCACATGAATAATATAGTGGTATTTTTATTGAAAAATATGATTATAAAATCATCTCACACTATGGAGTAAATTTCTACATTTTGCCTTTTGTTCTTGTTTAGATTCCAACATTGATCTAATTATCCTTCCAAATGAAAAAAAGCATAGATTTATTTTTCATGATCTTAATATTGGAGAATGGCAGATATATTTTCATTGGTACTGATTTATTTCTTAGAAACTAGTGGATTTGTGGACCCACTAAAAGAAGGTGGATATTGCCTCATGAAGGACTCAACATAACATTATTCCCTCATTTTCTCATTTCAAATCTTCACATGATTCATAGATTGAGAAAGTTTTATAAGAATAGATAATATATTTTTCAATGTTGATGCTGTAACATTTTTTTGCTCATGAGTAATACCACTTAATTACCCATCACATTAATAATTGACACATTTCCTCATGGTTCCATCAATTTACTAAAACAAAAATAAAAGCATGAGAAATAAAAATCGTATTGAGAAACCACATAATCATGAAAAATGATGTATATCATGTCTAGATCATAAAACATTTTTTTCAATCTTGGACATGAAAGGTTTAACCTAGAACATTCATTGTTATTTTCTATTGAAACCCTTCTTAATGGATCATAAATAAAATGTAAATTAACCCAATTATATTACCCAGGAGTGTCAAATAAGGTGTTTAGTAAGGGAATAATCACCGTGCACTCAAATTATGGCTGAGATATACTATACTAACTCTTTTCATGGTTATTACCCCCATATTAATCTATAAAAAATCCATTTCCACATATAGTATCCAAATTGGGAAGTTTTTCTAAGAAAACCACACTCTTTTATTTACCATAACATAAGATATTCTCCTATACATTGGATTATCCTATGGTTTCTCACTAATTTTTTCTCATCCAAATTTATAAAGGTGTAAAAACCATACTCATAAACCAAATATAGAGACCCATACATTTCATAAAAAATAGATTAATATTCATTAGATAACATTACAATTAATTCAATAATCATATTGGTTTAGTGTATTTTGAAACTTGGTGTAACATCCCAACCCAGCTCACCTCTGAACCGGTGGCCAAACCGGTCACCACATAACCTCAAGCCTGTCTCCCTATACGCCTAAGGCTACTGACTAACAGTAAGGGTCTAAAGATAGATAGTGGGGAGAATATACCCTCTTATCAAAGTTGCACAGCGGTATATCAGAGTAAATAAAAAATAATGGAAATAAATAGTGGAAGCAGTCTAATAAATGTTAATGCAGTGGAAGGATGATTTTATAAAAATTGCACAAACAAATGGCCAACACTAATTATATAGTAGATGCATGCATGACATGCTAATGATAAAAAAATGGAAAACATAGAACATAATTTCATTTTTAACATTCCATTACAAAAATAAATAAATAATGACTCCAAGCCCCAAGGGAGGTCTCCTCAAGCGTCCCGAACATCAGCTCGACCCTTTGCTCCAATATTCCAAGAAAATGAAAATAGAACAATCCTACAACCAAATAGAATCTACTCGGGTACCCCCACTGCAATGGCGGCCCGAGTAGTGTGTGAGATATAAATCTCAGTAGGCCGGGACCACCGGTGTCTACCCCAAATCTAGACAATTAATAAATAATTTAAACTGTGTGAAATCATGCATAAATAAATTAAGAAGTACAATTTAACTGTATACCCAAGTACCTATTTCCGCCCTCAGCTGGTGTCTGAACCTGCATTATAAATTTGTCTTTCATACTCAATAATCATAACATAATAATTTTTATTTTTCAATTATTCAAACCTTATTAAATTATGAAAGTCTCTAGATTTTTCCTAAGACCGACATCCCCTGTATAGGTTACTCACTAGAGATGTCTCAAAATTACATCTAAGTAATCAAAGTAAAGACAGAATACAAGCTTGTTATTTGGCTTGGATAACGCGTCATAAGTTATACAGTTTAGTCTTTCATATACTATGTTTGAGCCCATCCACTAAAATAGTGATTCTCTCATAGGCTCGTCCACTAACAGTGATTCACCCAATTCATTAATAATTCTGAACCATATCTCATATTCAATTAACAAATCATTATGTCACAAAAATATTCATTAACCATTAATTCATTTCATGTATGACCAATTGGACCCATAGTCCAATGTCAATTAATGGGTTAAGAACATCATGTATAGCACCCTCGTGAGTATTTGGAGCGTCAGTCCTTGTCTCACAGCCCATGGGTTTTTAGAGCATCAGTCCCTGACCCATAGAAGAATATTTTCATGCAATATGGGTGTAGAACGTAATGTCTAGCACCTCGTGAGTATTTGGAGATTCAGTTCTTGTCTCACAACCTATTTATCAATCATATGTATATATTTATCATTGGGGTAGAACACCATGCGTAGGACCCCATAAGTATTTGGAGCTTCAGTCCTTGTCTCAGAACCCATTTATCAATCATACATATATATTTATCATTGGTGTATAACACCATGTATAATACCACAAAACCATCCATTAATTAATTCATAAATTAATTAATCCAATCTGTTTATTAATTCAAAAACTAATTAACAACTTAAATAACCCATAAAATAAATCAAAAATTAATTCACCACTCAAAAAAACAATAGTAAATAATTAATTAACAATTATTTATTCTTATCAAGCCAACTAAATAATTAACTCAACATTTATTTATTGAAATTCTTTAACTAGTCTGAACCCATGCACTCAAACAGTGATTCTTCTAGGACTTTAACAATTTACATGCATGTTATAGTCATCTAAAAACATGCTGAACAAATCCTAGATATTTAGAAACCATCTCACATAGCATATCACATTTTTAAACAAATCCATCCAAGATATCTTAAGGCATATAAAAATAATTCACAATAAAAGGTACCCTTTTCCAACAGTCGTAACAAAAAATCAATTCGCAATATTAATTTAATTCATTCAAATTAATTAATTATAAAATTAATTAATTAATTAAGTCTTATCTATTTAACCAATAATCCATTAATTAATAATTTACCATTTAACATGTAATAATTAATCCATCCAATAATTATTACCAGTTTCCAATTTATATTCCAAACACGTCAAATATTCAATATTCTCAATAATCAGTAAAAGATACAATTTTATTCCAACTCATGACTTGATAATTAATTCTACAATTAATTAATCTATTACCCATTCTGACCATCCAAATCATTTAACTGTTTAATCATTTCACTTTAACCGAATTAGAAAAACATGCTTAAAATCAACACATGTTCAAGTCCTCAATTATATCATGTGAGCGACATCATTTAACAACATCAAAAGTGTCATGCATCGACATATCATAATCAAGGAAACACATATTCCCAATTTATTTAAAAAAGCTATAATTCTTAAAAAAATGTTAATTATTTGGGACAATACCTCGGGGTGGAACCATTTTAAATCTGAAGTGATTTAATATACTTAGCGGAAACTAGTCCACAAATAGTCCACAATCACACGCACACACACCTTTTATGTGTCTATATATATATATATATATCTCTATATATATATATTTCTTACACACACACACAGACATATATATATATATTCATTCATGTGCCCTGCAATAATATAAATAAAATTCAAAAAATATTAAACTGGTACTCAGAAACAATGAAGAAAGGACCAACCCACCTATAACTAGGTACTAGGGACTCATATAAATTATCAAACCCTTAATTGAATGATGTGAAACAATACCACAGTTATATAACCTTAGAAAAAACATGACAGAAAAGCAAAAACGAACCCATATGCCTCACCTATGTCATCAGATGCCGGAATATGGTTCAAAGGGTCTGGAGGATCCCCTTGCACATCTCTAGAACTGAAGAAACAAGGAATCCCAATAAAACCCGAACCTTAGGGTTTTTTCTGAGAAAATAGGGTGAGGGAGGAGCCAAATAGAAAATTCAAATAACAAAATAAAATCAGGTGAACTCACCTCGCCAAGATTGGCATGATTCGTGAAGATTTCATCAAGAATCGTTGCATGTAATGTGGAGTCCGGGAGAGGGGGTGGTGCGCCTCTAGGTACTGCCTATAGGGGGGTCGCAGGCTACTATCGTAAGCTGTCTAGGGGTCACGCGCTGTCGGGTCGCACCGTAGGGTGGTCAAGGTTCGGCCAAGGAAGAATCATGGAGGAGGAGCTGCGCGGTGCTGGGGTTCATCACACACAGGGGGCGGACCAGGTGTGTTGCGCCTCACCTGGGAGGAAGAAGAAGAAAAGGGGTTGCGCCTCTCTTGTACAATGCCTCCCCATTTTAAAAAATATAATTTTCTAAATAAAAATAGTAATAAAAATAACAATACACATAATAATAATATTAATGATAATAGTCATAATATTATTATTGTCATTGCCATTTATTTCATTAAAACCAAAACACCCCATTTAATAAAAACAGTACATTGATAGACCCCATAATTACAATATCTTTAATATGACAAAAATTCCAACCCATAACACCTAATTTAATTGCCATAATGATAATAATAATTAAATTTATAAAACTAAAATAATAATAATCTCATTATTATTATTTTTCAAACCTTTGATAAACCCAACACCTCTATTTAATAAAAAAGCTTCATTAAATCTGAAACCCCTCATTTCGTTAAATGTTTCTTTGAGAAGCTCAAAAGCCACATTAAATTCTCAGAAATGATACACTCCTTTAACATGCAATTAAAATATCAAAGAATCAAAATAATTTATGACAACATAATAATAATAACATTATTATTATTGGAAATTTCTCTATTTACTAATAAATGGTCATTTAATAATTTTGAAACACTTCATTTAATTAAAATGGTTCTTCGATAAACCCAAAATCCATATTAATTTCTTCAACCATAATTTTAATTAATTAATTATCATTTATTTAATTAAACAACCACAATAATATTAATAATAAATAACTTTATTATTATTTTTATTATTAAAACATTATTTTAATCAATAAAAATATCTATTATAATCTTATTTAATTAAATAAAATAATTTATTAAATAGGGTAAACTGCACGGATTGGACCGAAACTGTGCGCTGCCCGTGCATATTCATTAAAGTTGAATTTTCTAGATCTGGTGCTCCGGAGACTCATTGGGACACCCACTTAACATTATCGGGTAATTATGCAAATCCAAAAATGACACCTTTGGGTGTTCAAACACTTGGAATAAAATTCCGAAGCTCGGTTAAAAAAATGACCCGTCCATAAACCTAAAAAAATCGAAAACCTTTGCATTTTAACCCAGTTCAAAAACACTGGACTTTAAAATATACCCACCTTAAAAACTTCTTTTCCCTGAGAATCCATCAAGAACAAATACTAAAACAACCAACCTACCAAGGTCATTTTATCTTGTTAGATGTGACGTGTTGCATTCCCAATGCCAAATGCACCATTAACCCTTTACGAGATTAATGGGTAAGACTTTAAAACCAGAGCCAAAGCTCTCTTTATAGATCAAACATCGAAACAGATCTTATATCTTAGGCCAATAGAGGGACCTTGTCAACAAAAACAGTTGAATCTTGATCAATCAATAGAACAAGTTGCACATGTTTCCCTCAAAAGACGTCTCAGACCCAAAACCACATTTCTTACTTTATCTAATGAATTTCCTTTAAAACTATCCAAAACCATACACATTTAAAAAGATATCCTTACCCTACCTATGATGAAATTTACATGTCAAGTCATCACAAGGCTATTTTAAACAACTGTTCCCCAACACACAAAAAAAAACAAAGAATCAACGAATCCCAAATACTACCCAGATAACAACCACTCATCAAGCCCAACATCATCTAAACTATATCGTGGAGTAAGACCAACCCTATCATAGTGTCTCCATGACGACGTCAAGATATGGGAAATGATCATTATATTCAAATGAGAGAACTATGAGAAAAACCAAGGTCATTAATAAGATCAGTCACATGATTACCGAACAATTCTGTTCTAAAAGCTCAGCATCACCTACTGACATGTTTATCAAAAACAAAGTGACAGTACCCACCTTTTTATTTTCCATGATGTCTCAAGAAAATATCACTTCTCGCGAGTGAGTGTTTTTATAACACATTAAAGCATGTGTGTGACTTTCATTGAACGAAGATCACCATGTCAAACATTGATCATAAAATTAATAGCATAAACCTATTGGTGTGCTATAACACTCAAGTACCAAGAAGTCCTCCCAAGTAGTGGGACGAACTTACTTTAACAGGAAAGAACATTATAAGGGAATTACCTTCCACAGGTTATCCCCTTACAAAATATAAACATTTACCCTCTCTCTTGGTCACTCAAAATTGAAATCAAAAGGTTCAAAAACCCCTTTTATTATTTAGGAATTTTAATTAATTCATTTCAAGCTTTTAATATTTGAATAAATTTCAACATATACACATGTACATCTACACAACAAGTCACTTGGTTTTTAAAACAAAACCCTATAGAAAAAATAGGCATTCTTTCACAAACATCCTCTTTAAGCATATAATATTCAGTGTTATTCAAATATAAATAGGAAATTTCTCATCTAAATTCCTTTTACCGAAAAGGTGAACTCAAAAGATCTCATTTATTCAATCTCAGTTATTTAAAAAGCAACCCAACAATAGTTCATTACAATCGAAACTTGACAGTTTTACAATTTTATCAATTTTCAAACATATTGTGGTTGTATAAGGTTCAAACACATGGGTGTCCATCTACCAATTGATAAGGAACCCATACACCCTATCGCTAGAATTTGGCTCCCATTTATCAGAATCAACATTTATTAAAAAAATTATCTTTATCACCCCTTTCACATATCAAAAACATCTCTAACATGTTAGCATAATCAGTAACACAACAACATGATATAAAACCAAAGCATGCGACAACAACTAAACATGCTAATAACTGAGGCATTATGTCATATAATCACTCTAGCAAGTTAAATCTATCACCGAAACATGATATCTAGAGATTCACGATAAAGAAGATTAAAACATGGCATGTACCTAAGGAACACAATCCAAATTAGCAGGTATCCTTCTAATGCAACAACATGGCATGTCATATGCATGACATGTGAATCTCTAAGTGCCTAAGATGACGCATGTATGAAACTTCATTGCCATATCAGGCCAAGACAATTATTTTTTTCAAAATTCTCAAAATATATATACAGTGGAAAATACACTATTCACTCAAGGTGAAATCATATCAGTTGTAAACTCTAATAGTACAAACATTAATTACCATCCCTAACCACTTGGTAATTTACCGTACATGAGGCTATCATTCCCAAGAATGGATATTAACCCAAGTTCCAAAACATTCCTAGTCTCTAGTGTACTAACCCCAAATAGTAAGACAAAGGAAAATAAACCCTTTGATACCACTTTGTAACATCCCGACCTGACTCACCCGTGAACCGGTGGCCAGACCAGCCAACACATAACCTCAAGGGCGTCTCCCTATACGGAAGAGGTTGCTGACTAGTAGCAAGGGTCTAAGAATAGTCAGTGGAGAGACTGTTCCCTATTATTAGAGTTTTGCAGCAGTATATCTTAGTAAACAACAAATAATGGAAATAAATAGTGGAAGCAGTCTAATAATTGTTAAAGAAGAGGAAGGAAGATTTTATAAATCTTGTACAAACAAATGGACAACTCTAATTATATAGCAGATGCATGCTTGACATCCTAATGATACAAAAATAGAAAACAATGAACAAAACATCATTCTGAACATTCCATTAGAAAAATAAATATATAATGACTCCAAGCCTTGAGGGCGGCCTCCTCAAGCATCCCGAGATTCCACTTGGTCCATTTCTCCTATCTTAGAAGTAATATAAAACAACACAATCCCACAACCAAATAGAATCTACTCGGGTACCCTGGTGCAATGGTGGCCCAAGTAGGGTGTGAGATATAAATCACAGTAGGTCCGGACAACCGGTGTCTACCCCAAATCCAGAAAATTAATAAATAATTTAAATCGTGTGAAAGAACGCATAAATTAATTAAGTAGTACAAATTAACTATATACCCAAGTACCTGCTTCAGCCCTTAGCTTTTTTATGAACATGCATTATACATTTGTCTTGCATACTCAACAATCATTACATAATCATTTTAATTTTTCAATTATTCAAACCTCATTAACTTACGAATGTCTCTATATTTTTCCTAAGCCTGACATCCCCTGTATAAGTCACTCACCACAGATGCCTCTATAGTCCATCTAAGTAATCAAAGTAAATACTGAATCCAAGCTTGTTCTTTGGCTTGGATAACATGTCATAAGTTATTCAATTTAATATTTCATATAATATTTCTGAGCCCATCCACTAAAATAGTGATTCGCTCCTAGGTCCATCCACGAATAGTTATTCACCCAATTCATTAATAATTTTGATCCATTTCCCATATTCAATTCACAAATCATTATGTCACAATAGTTTTCATTGACCATTAATTCATATCATGTTTGACCAATTGGACCCACAGTCCAATGTCAATTAATGGGTTCAGAACATCATGTTTAGAACCCTCGTGAGTATTTGGAGCGTCATTTCTTGTCTCACAACCCATGGGTATTTGGAGCATCAGTCCCAGACCCATAGAAGAATATTCTCATGCAAGATGGGTGTAGAACACCATGTCTAGCACCCCATGAGTATTTGCAGCTTCAATCCTTGTCTCACAACCAGTTTATCAATCATACATATATATTTATCATTGGGTTAGAACACCATGTGTAGAACCAATGAGTATTTGGAGCTTTAGTCCTTGTCTCGCAACCCATATCAAACAAACATATATATTTATCATTGTTATAGACCACCATGTCCAATACCCCAAAACCATCGATTAATTAATTCATAAATTAATTAATCCAATATGTTAAATAATTCAACAACTAATAAACAACATAATGAACCCATCAAATAAGTCAAAAATTAATCAACAATTCAACAATTTAATAGTAAATAATTAATTAACAATTAATTATTCTTATCAAGACATCTAAATAATTAACTCAATATTTAATTATCCAAATTCTTTAATTTGTCTGAACCCGTCCACTCAAACAGTGATTCGTCTAGGACTTTAAAAATTTACATGCATGTTATAATAATCTAAAAACATGTAGAACAAAGCCTAGATTTTTTTTAACCATATCACATAGCATACCATGTTTTTAAACCACTCCATCCAAGATATCTTAAGGCATGTAAAAATAATGCGTAACAAAAGGTACCCTTGGCCAACAGTCGTAACAAACAATCAATTCACAATCTTAATTTAATGCATGGAAATTAATTAATTAAAAAAATTAATTAATTAATTAAATATTATCTATTTAACCAATAATAAATTAATTAACCATTTACTATTTAAAATGTAAAAATTAATCCATCGATTAATTTTTAGCAGTTTAAATTTATATTATGAACATGTCAGATATTCAATATTCTCAATAATTAGTAAAAGACACAATTTTATTCAAACTTATGACTTGATAATTAAATCTACAATTAATTAACCTATTACCCATTCTGACCATCCAAATCATTTAACGGTTTAATCATATCACTTTATCCAAATAAAAAAACATTCTTAAAATCAACACATGTTCAGGTCATCATTTATCTCACGTGGGCCACAATATTTAATTAAATCAAAAGTGTCATGCATCGACATATCATAATCAAGGAAACTCACATTATATATTTATTTAAATAATCTATAATTCTTAAAAAAAATGTTAAGGATTTGGGACCCTACCTCAGGGTGGCACCATTTTAAATCAGAAGCACTTTAATATACTTGGTGGCATCTAGTCCACAACTGGTCCGAAATCACACGTGTGCGCACATTTTATGTGCATGTGTGTGTATATATATATTTATTACCTAGATATATATATATATATAAATATTCACAAACGTGCCCTGCAACTATATAAATAAAATTCAAAAAATATTAAATGGGTACTCAGAAACAATGTAGTAAGGACCAACGCACCTATAACTAGGTACTAGTGACTCAAATAAATTATCAAAACCTTAATAGAATGATGCGAAACAATACAAAGGTTACATAACCTTACCAAAAACATGACAGAAAAGTGAAAACAAACCCATACTCCTCCCCTTTGTTAGAAGATGCTGGAATAAGGTCCAAATGGTATGGAGGATCCAAACAGCCGATGTGAATCACAAAATAGAAGAAGATGGACTCACCTCGCGAACATGGACAAGAATCATGAAAATTCCGTGAGTAATCATTGCTCGCAATGTGGAGTCCAGGAGAGGGGGTGGTTCACCTCTAGGTACTACCTAGAGGGGGGTGATGCGCTGCTATCCTAATCCGTCTAGGGGTCATGCGCTCTCAGGTCGCACCGTATGGTGGTCGAGGTTCGGCCGAAGAAGAAGCACGAAGGAGCTGCATGGTGCTGGGGTTCATCACCCACAGGGGGCGACCAGGTGTGTCGTGCCTCACCTGGGAGGAAGAAGAGGAACAGGGGGTCGCGCCTCTCTTGTACAAATCCTCCCCATTTTTTTAAAAAAATATGATATATTAAATTAAAATAATAATATTAATAATATTAATTATAATAGTCATAATAATATTATTGTTCTTTCCATTTATTTCATTAAAACCAAAACACCTCATTTAATAAAATTTGTACGTCGATAAACCCTATAATTAAATTTCATTAAAAGAAACAATAAAACACGTATTTTTATTATGTCCAACCTCCCCATTTAAATCCACATTATTTATTTATTTCGTTTTTAACATTCATTTATTATTCTCTTAATAAATGTTTCATAGTTAATTATAAAACTCCCTATTAATCATGAAATTAGTATAACATTTATTTAACTCAATAACCAAAATAATAATAATAAAATTATTATTATTGTTATTCTAACTTTCATTTGTTTAAAACCCCAAACCCCCAATTTATTTCAATATCATTAATATGATAAAAACTCCAACCCATAACACCTAATTTAATTTCCATAATAATAATAATAATTACAATCATAAAACTAAAATAATAATAATCTCATTATTATTATTTTTCAAAACATTGATAACCCCAAAAAAACAATTTAATAATAAAGCTTCATTAAATCTAAAACCTCTCATATAATTAATTGTTTCTTTGAGAAGCACAAAAGCCACATTCAATTATTATAAATGAAGCACTCCTTTAACATGCAATTAAAATATCAAAGCATCAAAATAATTTATGACAACATAATGATAATAATAACATTATTTTTATTAGCACATTCCTCCATTTAATAATAAATGGTCTTTTAATAATTCTGAAAATCTTCATTTAATTAAAACGGTTTTAGATAAACCCAAAATCCAAGTTAATTTATTCAACCATCATTTAATTAATTCTTTTTCATTTATTTAATTATATAACCACAATAATACTAATAACAATAACTTCATTATTATTATTATTATTAAAACTTTACTTTAATTAATCAAAATCTCTCATATGATCTTATTCAATTAAAATAAATAATTTATTAAATATGGTAAACTGCACGGGTTGGACCGTAACTGTGTGCTCCCTGTGCAGATTCATTAAGTTGGACTTTTTTAGATCTGGTTCTCTTCAGACTCATTGGGACACCCGCTAAAAATTATCGGGTAATTATGAAATTCCAAAAACGACACATTTGTGTGTTCCAACACTTGGAATAAAATTTTGGAGCTCGATTTAAAAAAATGACTCTTCGATAAACCGATTTTATTTTGAAAACCTTTGCAGTTTAACGCTGTTCAGAAGCACAGGTCTTTACACCTGTATACCTTAAAAATGGTTCATAAGAGATATAAAACATATACAATAAATTTTTTAATAATCATCAAACTTATTATACTTGTCATACTTAAAACTATTCTTCATACCCTAGGGAAAGGAAACATAATAAAGTGAGAGCTCATATGCTTAGTAAGGGTAAATAAGGTATATAGAAAAGATCACTTTAACATAACTTGAGAATAAGGGTGTGAGAAAATGATCCTAATATTTTAAAATTATACCCAAAATATTAAATATCATAATCTTGATTCACAGAATAAATATTGGAAGTTTATAGGACCTGAATCGTATAGAATCCGAGAACATGATCCAGGAAGAAAAAACATTAGTATTAGACATAAGGTTGTGGAATTAAAGTAGTCATTGAAATCATTTCATTAGTAATGAATCACTTCCAAGACTATCATAGTGGATTGAGTTCACTCCCCATTCCATCATATCCTTAGTCAAGTTTCACTCTTAAGATCGTCGTGGTAGAAAAATTCCCTTACTGAACTAGGTTCGCTCCCCCTACCAGTCCTTATTATCTTATGAGATATACATATTTATCTAACGTATTTGAGGGATATATAATTTCATAGACATTCATTATATAATAATAATACATTCATATGTCTTCCATACGATCATAAATCCTTCATCATAAATCATAACCCATGGAAAGGAAATATTTCTCATAAACATTTGAACATTTCATCACAGCATAACCCATTGAAAATAAATGGGTTTCATGAACATATTTTCATCATAATCAAAATCCATCTAGATAAATAATTAGGATGGTATAATTGGATCACATACTTAGTAAATCATAAGTAACATCAAAGTATTTTATCATAATTGTAAAATATTTTAAAATATCACCTAGAATATTTCATGAGGAAAATAAACTTTTCATTTTTCAATTACATATTTAAAATTTAAAATTTTATAAAATATTATAGAAAACATTTATTTTTAAATAAATATGAAATATTATAAAAGAACCTTTATATTATTTAGTGGTTATGATGGTGTTAAATTTTTTTCATGTAGTAATTGTTAAAACAAGGATTTCTTTCACATGTTTGGTAAAAATTCAAAACAACGTCATTCAAAAAATGACAAGAATATTCCTTTTAAACGATTTTTTAAAAGTTAAAACATTGAAAAAAATGTCTTTAAAAATTAATAGGTGATTGTTAAAAACATTCTATAAAACATTTTTAAATAAAACATGGACATTGAATAAAAATGATTTTTGGCTAAAGAGAGAAATAAAGTTAGTTTTCCTTTATAAAATGTTTTGGTCCATTGAGTTTTTAAAGAGAGAAAAATGAAAGGTAAAAAAATAATATCCAGAACCAAATAAAGGAGAATAAAATATACAAGACTATTGGGTGATAAATAATTAAATTCAAACATTATAAACTTATTCATGAACAATCCTGGTAACCGATTAGGTTATATTTTAAAACCCTTACCTTAAGATTGAATTGTTTCAAAAGTGAATTAACCTCCTATATACTAAATTTAAATTTATCAAAAATATATAAAAAGAAATTTAATTTTTTATAATATAACCTATTATCCACTTATAACATTTTAACACCAATTTATTCATATTTCCTTATTAAAATAATTGTTTCTCAGAGTTAACTATTTCATTTTTCAAGAGAATTTCGGTTCGGTAGTTTTGGTCCTTTTAATTTTATCGTGGTTCCATTATATCCAGGATATTAATAATGATATAAATATCATATATATTAATTATATATATATATATATAGAGATTCGTTAATAAATTATCGTTATAGAAAAATGAATTACATGATTAATTGAGATGGTCGATCGTACGTATGCATGGACGCGGTTTTCACCTTTCAATAGATGAGATAAAAGAAATTTAAATAATAATTACCCTATATAGAAGCATTATTATATCATATATATCATATATATAGTCATTAAATTTATCCTTATTTCCATAAATTTAAAATAGAAGTGAAAAATGAATCACATCACTTCGTGGAGGTGGTAGTCTATACGTATATATGAGAAACATTATCTTTCTCCAACAGATGGAAATAAGGTGGACAATGGTTTTTATATAAATGTAATAAAAATTAATCATATATAATATATTTAGGACATTATTTTATAATATATACCATGAATTTATAGGAGGTATAAAAATAAATAAAATTGAAAACACTCGGTTAAGAGTTATACCTCTTCATTGAGAAACAAATTTTGTCTTAAAAATTAATCCTTGAATGGATGGTATTTTTTAAAATACCATAAGATCTATAATGTGTTTAATGAATTTTATATGGTATTATGGTAGGTATTTTCCAATATCTAAGGCTAAAAATTTGTGAGAAAGAGAGGATAGGGCGTTCCCTTTTACGATTAAGGGGAGGGGCACTCTTGGTATTACTTAAAGTATTAAATTAATCTAAATTAATTTTCAAGGAGAAATAGATCCAAATTTAAAAATTTATAATATTAGGTAATTATGAGTCTAAATTATCTCATACAATAAAATTAGTAGGATTTTTTAATCATGTTCTCACTGTTATGTTTTTGTTTTAACCTCCTGTTAACCCTTTTGACAATTACCACAATATCAAAGTTCTCTACTATTTAAGGGTCATGAATGTTTACCTAAAATGAAAAGTTACTCAAAAATAGACCATGGATGATATTTTTAAACAATCACATTCACTTGACAAAATATTGGAATTTTCTGAATTTTATATTATTTAATAAAATATTGTTTCTTATAATATTTCATGTCATTTTGGAACTATTCAATAAAATTGACATTAAAGTTATCAATATAGGTATATAATTACATTATAAAGCTTTCACACATCCCAAATATCTTATATTTATCTAAAAAAATTCATGGATGATAATAATTCATCAAAATTATAATTATTTTAACATTTTTAAAATCATTTGTTTTATTTTTCTATTAATTGAATAAATATGGTGGTATCATTGTGTAAGAATTTAAGATAATAATTAAATCACTGAAAATTAAAAATAAATTAGCATGAAAAAAATAATTCATATTTAAAATAAACATTTATAACTGAAATTATCCTATTTTTATCCTTATTTAAAATTATATATATATTAAAGTCAAGAGAGGTACATTTTGTTTTTATTATTTTGCTAAAACAATATATAAGGTCATAACCAAAAAAATCCACCAAGTGGACATATATTAGAGACTTGGATGGAAAGGTCCAAACTACACAAATCCAATACGATAATTGAAAGTGTTATAAAAAAATTAATGTCTTATCCCAAAGTTTTAACCGTATTTTACTAGTTTTACCCTTACTAAGATGACAAAACATCTACCATGGTTACTATTCATAAAAAAATAAAAGGGAAATGTTTAGAAAATTTGAACCTCCTAATTAAAAATATATAATCCACTTATTGGAATTAAATTATTAATATTTTAATAATTAAATTTAATATTAAACCCACAAAATGCGATGGAAAGCAGTTTTCAAGATAAATGTAATTTTATTTAAAAAACTTTTTATACCAAAATACAAATTAAGATTAATTAAAATAACCTAAATTGTAATATTAATAATATAAATGAGATAATTTTACTTTTAAAAGAATTTTAAAACAAAATTAAACATTTTAAATGCTTGAAATGAAATAACAGTTTTAAATAAAAATCAGTATTTTTTACTGTTCATCAACAAACAATATTTAAAAAAATACTAAATAAATAACTATAATATATTTTTGACATGTTAATTTCAAAAATGAAGTTAATTTTTCAAAATAAAATAAATTCTTTATAAATTAATCATCTTATTTGTTCACAAGAAGCATTAAAAATCATTTTTGAGTAATAAATTTTTTTTGAAGCATTTAAAGACTTTTCTAAAAATTTAGGTACTTATTTATCAATATATTTGATTTATCCAAATCATTTATACATAATTTTATATTTTTTATTATTCCTATTAATTTCTCCAATTTAAAGGGAAGGTTATAATGATATTAAGGTTCATTTAGACTTGGGTTTTCATGTATCGTTACCTTTTGAAGAAATTATATTTATTTAAAGAAAGTATATCATAATATATTGGGGTTTTGAAATAATTTTAGAGTAATATTCATGGTTCAAAGGTTTGTTTTTATGGATTTTTATTTTTTTTATGTGATATAAGATAAGTAATTGGGTTTTTTGGGATAATTTTGAGTTTCAGATGGGGTTTGAGAGTTTAGGTAAGGCATTAGGGTGGAACCACTTGCAGTTTAACACTACAGGTGCCATAGGGTACCTAGTGGAATTTCACTAGATACCTAATGAGTATGGAATAATCCTTAAATCTATTCAGATTCTTCTAGGTACCTAATACTCTCCCTCAAACTCATTTCCACCCAGCCATATGGTGGCCCTCCCAATAACCCTTTTTATCTCCCTCACTCCTTCTTATATCATTCAAAGTAGTTTCATGGGAATTTATCATACTAAAATAATATTTAATATTCTATCCTCATATAATCCACCCTCTCCTTTCTTTTTTTCTAATTTATCTTGTCATGTTTTGGGATTCTATAGAGAATTTAATCATAGCATGGAAACATTCATACTAACCCTTGGGGATACCACTTATTTTTTTCAGTAGAGGAATTTATAGATTTTTTTCTGAAAATTAACCATAGTTATAATTAATGTATATGGGGGTATTCCTTTACCAGATGTTCTTTAATTTCTTGGTTGAAAATTATGTTTTATATCCAAGTGGTTTTTAGGCATAGGGATGATATACTTTTAATAGAATTTTGGTTTGAATAACCTTCATTTTTATTGAGATTTTATTGATCTTACATTATGGGGGTCATGTGTTTTGATTCCTTTAGTTATGGTTCTGGGGCTTAATGATTTTATAGGCTTTGTATGATCATTTAGAGTTGGTTAAGATCACCTAATGAGATGGTATATGGTCTTGAATCATCGAATAATCCTCGACCAATACCTAAAACTTGTATACCATTAGATTTGTTAAATTAAAATAAAACTTTTATTTTAAATGTTATAAATGAATCGTTTTTAATATATTTTTATAAAATTAAAAAAAATCTCAATTTTTATTTATTCACACTTTCTAGTCAAAACATTCCCCTTTTTGTTATGTTGTAAATGTTTATATAGTTGATTGTTCTTTGATATCCCTTATAATTCATTCGTTTTGTTATTATATAAACTAAGGTATGTGTCTGGCGTAACTAATTATTATTCCTTTTTGCTCAAACTTATCATCAAAAAGTGTTACACCTTTCCTTTGACATTATCTTGGGTTGAAATGAACATCCTTGGGGGTTATTATACACAAATAAATTTGTGGAAAACTTTAATGTTAGAAGTCATTATTTTTATAAACCTCCTTGGTTTATTGATTTAAAACTAAATTACACTTTATTGGGTCCTGAGTGTGATATATTATCGGGAACAATGATTCTCACCTAAACCTAAATTATCTAAAATCCGAGTAACCGTACATAACCTATGGTTACGAAAGTGACTTAATGGTGAAGTTTCATCTGGGTTACCAATGTGAGAGTAAGGGATTTAACATTAAAATACCAATGGATTATGTATTTATCTATCCATGAAAATTAAAAACTTCCACGGTTTATCTAAAATTTAACAGTCTAATTAATACCTTATTTTTAAAAATATCACATTTTATGGAAATATTTTTTCTAAATGTTTTCCATCTAATTTTCATGCTTTATATTTTAATTAATAACAAAAAATATATACTCCATGGAATACACCTTTTCTCTTTTAATACATAGAAACATTAATAAAGTTTGGTTATGTAATGTGTTGGGATTTCAATCTTGTAAGGGTTAGGTTAATAAAAGGGTGACACATTGATCCTATACAACTATATCAGATTCTTCGTTAACGAGTTATACCCTAAATGTAGGTTATTCCTTCCTCATGTTATCCCAAGCACTAACCCTAGAGGCCTTTGTGTATAACCATGTTTGTTTTGTAAAAACATGTTTTAAATTAATATATTTGAATAGTAATTTCCTAAATTAATGTCATCCTATTCTATTTTTGAATTATTTCATGTTATGCACATGTGGTTCCTCTGAACTGACACCAGTATGTAATCCCTTGCATTCTTATTATACCATATTCTTAGGGTGGAACATGAATTTGGTGGCATTTATATTATTTTTGGAGTAGGTTCTATGAGAATGGATATTATTTCAATCTTGTTTTTTCTTTATACAATACAAGTTATTTCTTTCTTATAACGGTTATTTGGGTTGATATAGATATGACATTGCTTTAAACAAGTTATCACATTGTTATGTTGAAGCAATAAATTTCATTATTATATTTTTATTGGTTTCTATTTTTTTACTGAGCATGTGGGTCTTTGTAATTGGGAATGTTCCTTAATCATGGATATTAAATTGATACATGAAAATGAATGTTTAGAAATTCAAGGGTGTATATCATGTGTCAATGCAAAATAGTACCCAATTACACCCTATGTATTATTGTTATTATATAATTTGTATGTATTTACCCACTTAGTTGTTTGTTGATAATGAATATATGATGAGATTATGTTTTCTATGAAATTATTTTTCACATTTCCATATTCCCAAAGAGATTGGTTGTAAGACTACCTTAACTCTTCTATACACCTTTCCATTTCCACTGGATGTGGGTTTCCCCCTGACTTCAATAGTTCAGGTGCCAAAGGACGGTCGTATAGGAAATTTGCCAATGAAACATCCTACCCTATTGGATTTAGATACAAAGTATTGACTCAAAGAAGGTATGTCAATTATGGAACCTTCCATTATATGGGTTTTTTAGTTGTAACTAGTATTTACTAATTTGTTTCCTTGTGGTTGATCTTTTATCAGTTTTTTAACTAATTACCAAAATATTTTATTTTAATTTTTTTGTAAATTAGTATTCTTGTACATATATTTTTTTAATTACAACTATGTTGATACACCATTGGTGGAACCTGACTGAGTATTTTAATCTCAGACCCTATATAGACACCTCGATCGATATCAAACCTATATTTTGATAAGTTTATAATAATTATAGGTACTAGTAGTTTTTGGATCACCTTAGCAGGTTTATTATATTGGTCAATGTAGTTGTATTGGTTCTCTCTTTAGATATTGGATTTTTAGGAGGTTTTTAGAGGTCAGTTTTGGCTCATCCCTAATTTCTACCTTTGGGAAGTATTTGTATTATACCATTTTTGGATTATACATTTTCCCTCAATAGGTTTCATGGAGATATGATGAATGTGAGTAAGTTTGTATGCATTATTTTAATTTTTTATACCTCAATTTCATTTATGATGGTTTTCTTATAACCAGTTTTGTATTGGGTTATTTTTTGGGTTATTTTAGAGCTCCCGACATATGGATGAGTCATGCTATATTTTCAATAGAATCCAACCATGAATTATCTTCTTAAATAATTCTTATAAATTATTTCTCAAATTCAATATCATTTCTTGGGGTGTAACAACTCCAAAAATTTTGTTTGACACTTTTTAAAATGGTGAATAGTATTTCTAGAGTTGGGTGTATAGTAGATGGAGTGTTTTTGTCCCTATAGAGGCTCTATACTGATATATTAAAAAATTAAATATAATATATCACATTCATGTAGCTTTTCATAAGTGAGAAAATATATTTCAAATAGAGTCTTAGATGGTTAAATCAAAACCTCCATTAAATCTGTAATACAGTTTTCAACCTAGTTGGGGTATATGTTTTGTTGATATCGGGCATTTAGACATAGGGAAATCACTAGTGAGGACATTAAATAAAATAAATGGATTATGTTTATTTATTAATTAATTATATAATAAATGGTTTAACCTAACAGTGTTCCAATATAATCCTCATTGTGGAAAATATTCAAGGTTATCCATATAACCCTAGGATATTGAGAGTTTTGAGAGCTCCATCATTTGTATCTACATCATGGGGATAATCGATGATGAACAGATGTGGAGAATTGAGGAGGTAATGAAAAACGTAATGGATCTTATCAATGAAACCAACATGGATACGTTCTTCACCAATTATTGATACAAACATGAGGTAAGGATTTTGTTTTTTTGTTTATTCCTCATTATTTATTTCTATAACAAACATTAATTTATTTATTTAGAAATTAATCCATGGATCTTTCTTGGCTGATTTTTCTATTAAATATTTCATTTTCCTAAAATTAAGGATTTGACATTTATTTTGGTCAATTTTATTATTCCTCATTGTTCTTCAAATTCAATCATTGATATAGAAATGAACACAACCTTCGTTGATTCTCATTTTTGTTATTTGTTCTTTCCTCCATCAATTCATTGAATGTTCATCATCGGTATTTTTTTTATGATTCAACTATACCTGGAAACCAGTCATTGTGAAATTGAAATTTTGTGTAATGGATCATTTATTTGGGTTTGGTATTGTCATCATAGACATGATATATGAATTAAGTCAATTACAGAGATCCAATGTTAGTGTGGGTGATGTTGTTTTCATAAGCTAGACTATACGGGTGCTTCAGGATGGTAACAACATGCAATTCCTGATCAATAGGTGGATAGATTCTAGCCACCAGTGATGGTGTAGGAATGGTCAACATAGATCTGAACATTATGGTAAGGATCATGTAGGAATAAAATGAAATTTTGGTGTGGGAAATTACATATGAAAGATATGGAATTTATATGAAATTTAGATCTACACGGTGTGTAGTTCCAAAGAGAACAAGTCGTGTGGAGCCCCTTCAGTCGTGGCTAGGTTTTATTTTTTAAGTTAAATATAACATGGACATATGATTTGTTCACACTTTTTGTGTTCCTTAATATATAAACCTATAATGCTTCCCAAGGTACATAGGAATGTATAAGAATAGTATACATAGGCATGGACAAGGTATATGGGCACAAGCCAGACTACACAGACATGAGGTCAGAAAGGACTGAACCAAGAGGGACACACTGTGTGTCCCTTGTACACGTTGTGTACTCCTTCAAAGTTAGTTTATAACCCTTTTTACCTTATTCTAATTTTATTATTAGTGTGGGTGCATTCCTTTGGTCCATCCCTAAGAGGGTACTGTGTGGCATCTTATCCCGAGCATAAGATGAATTATCCCCTCTCTGGGAAAGTTTATGATAGATTCAGGTTTCCCTCTATGAGACCCTATGTGTGATCCTCCTTCATTATTCCCTAGTTTGGGTTACGTATCACATTTATAACATCCAAGTTATGTGATCCCCTTCCTAATTGATTATCCCCGATAGGGTTAGGTATCCCCCATATAACATGGGCCTGATCCCCTACATGTGTATCGATAAACATTATGTTCTGATGAGGTGTATCCCAATCAGGTGAGTATCTCAAATGAGTTCCCTCAATTCCTTCATGCTTCAATATGGTGAGTATGACCATATGGATTATCTCCATTAGTGTTATCAATACCTGATGAGTGAGGTCTCTCAGACAAGTTTTTCTATGGAGCCTCAAGTAGATTATATTGGTTTTCAGTGATGGTAGACCTCCCCTTGATACTTAGAGTCTAAATTTGAACATATCCGGGTTATCTTATTTATCCTCATTTATTTTTAATTTATACACAACTCCCTCCTTGATTCTTTATTTTTGGTGATTTTAAGGTGTCCTGTTAGGTATGCTTATATTCACTCAAGCATGGGATATTCCCACACATGTTATGTATTTTGAAGATGATAGGACTTCTAATGGAGTCCTAGGTGGACCAAGCTAAGGTGGGGATTATTTAAAATAATGACCAATAAAAGATCTAATTGTTACCTTTTGATAATATTACCATTATATTAGTAGGTTAGTATCCTTTATAGTTTTGGGGGGATTGTGTTCATCCCTTTTTTTGTACAATTTTATAATACTATGATGTGAGAGTAGATGTTATACTGGTATTTATAGTATTTTTATTTTTTACCTTGTTGATTTATACTACTGTATGGGGATGTGTGTGATTGTGTTTACAAGTGCTTTTGGCTAAGTCCTCCTATGTTGGTAATATGCCTACTCAGCATTAGTCTCCAACCCATGGCCTATTAGAGGTAGGCTTTTGGTGTCATTCTCAACATACTATTAACCAATTGGTCCCTAGTTGTTTGATTCATGATAGAGTGATTAAATCATATGATAACTTAGGACTAGGTTTTGGAGATATTTTATTTGTGGGGATTGGTTTGGGAACTAACACAATAGTGTTAAAGTGTCTTGAGTATATATTTCAGGCTAGGGAACCTAATGATGCTGCACTGACTAACATATCCATTCACCAAGAATCTGATAACTGACTTCCCAACTCATTACATGTAGGAAATCTATGTAGGGAATATAATTGTACGTGCATCATATAGGATTTTTTTATTTCCATACCCTTCTTGAGTCATCTCCCCATATATGCTCTTTGAACATAGTACATTTAGTTAAAATGTAAGATTCCACTACATAGACATTTGGGATAATTATATAGTAGGATCATGATAATGATCATCCCAGTGACGAGGCCTTAGTGATGGGACCTAATCATGAGATGACCACTTTGGGTGGACAAGGAGTAGTTCCTCCACCCATTGAATAACATTTTGACCCACCCTAGATGGTTCAAGTGGATTCTCCCTATCATGTTGAGTGATAGTTGGTACTAGAAGTACTAGAAATAATGTACATATAATGAGTGTTAATCAAATGTTTTAAAGGCAGATACTACCCATGTTTTGGGGAGAACCAGACATTTAGGCAGTGGAGGTCTAGTTATAGTCTATAGTGTAAGTATTCCAAGTAGTTAGGACCAATCCTGATCATATGGAGGTCTTGGAGGTGAGATTCTTCTAGGTCTTATCCATGTGATAGTGTGGTTTGAAGACCTAGATGCATGATGGGTTACCCTCCATTGGATAAGGATTGAGAATATCTTTAGAAATAAGTACTTTTTAGTAGCATCATGTGAAAATAAGGACTAGATAGAGGGAATGTCTTGGTTATTACACCTTGTGGGTACCTCTCTTGGTTAAATTGTGGTCCTAATAGCTATTATTATTAAGGTAAACAAATGATATTGGTGGATACTTGTGATAATAATGTGTGGTGTGACTTAAATCATACCAATAATAGGTACCCCGACACACACAAGGTATATTCTCTTATGATGCGTTTTAAAGTATTTCGAGTGAATTAGGGTTTCCCAAAGAAGGTAGTATCGAGTTTCAGTGGATTGATTCCTTTGACTGGTATGTTTGAGGATATTTTGTATGTTATATGGTATTTGAGAGAATTGTAGTTATATATATCACGCAATAAAGGTCATGGAAAACTATAGGTTGTGGATGCTCGAAACCTAGTGTCTCCATGCGTGATTTGATGCATGATCTGTGTCTTCTCTAATTTGTTAACAATTTTGGTAAAAATAGGTGTAACGCCCCGGTTCTGGAAGCCAGCCAGAGGCACCCCATACCCACTTTCTCACATGGCATCAAGTTCATTTCCCTGCACACCAGAGGCTGCCAACTAGTAGTGAGGGATTGGGTGTGAAAGTGGGGAAACTATCCCCTCATTGGCAGAGTAAACAGCGAAAGTAAACAACACACAATAGCCGAAGTAGTAAATATCCAACAACAGTAAACAGCAGAAGATTGAAATAATAAACAACTATGTAACACATATATATAAAATGATGCATGATACATATGTCTAGGAAAGTAGCCAAACAAGTCACAATTCTGGAAATAAAACCAGTGCTAAACCAAAGTAAAAAAAAAACAACTCCTTAGCATCACAAGCCTAAGCTTGATCTCATGCTCTCCAACTCCACAAAAAGTCAGGTACTTGAAGTTGAAGGGCGCTTTCCCTTATCTATACCTGCAAGAATATAATCTGTTTGGGACCAAAATCATGGCCCAAACAGGGTGTAAGACTAAATCCTAGTAGTCAACCACCTGAAGATCTATGCCTAATAGTCAGTGAACATATAGCATGTAAAAGTACATAAGGTAGTAAACAAGAAGGTACTCAGTAGTAAACAATCCACAGTTTCAATATCAAGCAACAACAAAACAAACAGCTAAACACAAACAGGTAACCCTCTGGGAAGTACTCACAACCAACCCCTCTGGTCCTACCTTAGAAGTACAAGCAACCCTCTAGGAAGTGCACTCGGACTAACCCCTCTTGTTCTGTATATGAAGAATCTCTGAGGAAGCACTCACGGTCAATTCAATTATAGTCTAAGGTAGTCAAGAACGCTTGGAGGAACTTCACACGGTCAATTCCTCTTATAGACCCCAGGTCAAGGATTCTCTAAAGAATATCACTCAGTTAATTCCCCTTATATCCGAGGTCATTCATAGATTCTCTGAGGAAGCACTTGCTGTCAATTCCCCTTATATTCTAAACAGTTCAAGAATAAAAATCAAGTCTCTCTGACGAATATCTCTTGTTCAATTCCCCTTATAGTCTAAATCAGACAAGGACTCTCTGAGGAATCTCACTCGGTCCGTTCTCCTTATAGCCCCAAAGTGGTCCTAGGCTCTCTCAGGAAGCTCACTTGTTCAATTCCCCGTATAGACCAAAGTGCTCAAAGACTCTCTGATGAAGCCCACTCGGTCAATTCCCATTATAGTCTACTGCACCTTGTTCTCAAGGCCCTATGTAGGTTGACGAGCATAGAAATACAATATGGACCAAGTAAACCTACAGAACTACTTGTCTAAACAGTTCTGCAGCATATCAAGCATTTGAGAAAACAAACTATCCATCCTATAGCAACAAGCAAGGAAAACAGGCAAGGCGGCCAAAGGATAAATAGGACCAAAAAGGTCATAAACCGAACATGCATGGGAAATACATCAAAATCATAGAAATAAATCCTATTCATGTCCAAATAACCTCTACACAAGCATACAAGCATGGAAGGTAATCAACAGGGGTAAAATGGTAAACACCCAATACCCCGTTCAAGGGTATTTGTGGCATTTGAACATAATAATCAAAGAATTTGAACGGAATGGAAGAAACCACTTACCTTGATTTTTTTGGAATGATATACATGAACCTTTAAGCTTGAATCACCTTATAATTCCAAAGATCTACAAACACTTCTAAAACGTTCAACGGAGGATAACCTGAGGAAGAAGAGGAATTTAAAAAGGATTCCCTAGGAGATGGAAGAGCATACTGAGGTGATCCCAACACAATTGATGGTGGTCAAATAAGAGATCGGATGGAGGCTCGGGGGCTCAGTGAAGGATCATGGCCTTACGGGAGCCCTCGGCCGAACGAGACCTAGAAGAAGCATGTTCTGGCGATTAGATGCGACCCCGATCCATTTAATGAAAAAAAGTACACGGCGAGTACATTGGAAGTACATAGAATGTACTCTCCTTTTTCGTACTCCACTTTAGGCAGCCTCCAAATCACCCCCAAATGGTAGTGTGTGTGGCCACTACAGGGCCAGCACATGGCCTCCTACGACAAGGCAGTATATGATGTGTACGCATAAAGTACACGACATATACTTTGAAAATTTCTATAATTTCTTCGTTTTCTTAAAAATGATCGGAAAAGAAAAAACATACCTGAAAAGAAGATCCAGGTTCTTACAAACTTTCCCCCTTAAATAAATTCATCCCTGAATTTCCCTAGCACAACACAGAATAAGAAACCCCGAAATGCTCCATCCACTATGCTCGTACATCGGCCTCCCTCTCCTAGGTTTCATTTTGTACCTGCCCATGCTACCATAGCACTCGTACAAGAGGAACATACCTACCATAGAGAACCTTTGTACTTTGATCAAAAATCCGGATAGGGTTCTCCTCAAAGGATGCATCCACTTCCAACTCAACCTCCTCAGGTTGGAAAACATGAAATGGGTCTGAAAAGTAATGTTGAAGCTGAGAAACGTGGAAGACGCCGTGCATAGCTCAGTACCTCTAGGGTAACTGCAATTGATAGGAAACTGGCCGAAACCTCTCCAACACCTCAAACGGACCGATGTACCTTGGCGAAAGCTAACCATGTCTCTTAATCCTCTCGTGTCCCAACCTCGATGTGACATACAGGAAAACCCAATCCCCGACCTCGAACTTCAGAGGTCATCTCCACTGAACAACATAAGACTTCTGACGATACTGTGCACTAGCCATCCTCTTCTGAATCATCTCTATCAGCTCTATGGACTCCTGAATAAGATGAGGTCCAAGTAAAGCTTCCTATCCTATCTCTAGCCAACATAAGGGTGATTGGCATGACCTACCGTACAAAGCCTCATAAGGTGTTATCTAAATAGTTTCATGAAAACTATTGTTGTAGGAAAACCCCACAAGAGGTATGTGATTCTCCCAAGAACCTCCAAAATCCAGGATGCATGCTCGGAGCATGTCCTCTATCACCTGAATCGCACACTCCGAATTTCCATCTATCTGAGGTTGGTAGGTTGTACTCAAAAGTTCTTGCGTACCCAATGCCTTCTGAAGCCCCTACTAGACCCGAGAAGTAAAACATGCATCCCTGTCTGAAACGATGGAGAGTGGAACTCCATGAAGACGTACAATCTATCAGATGCTCAATAGTCCTAGCTCATCAACACTAAAGGTCTTCTTGATCGGTAAGAAGAATGAAACCTTCGTGAGTCTATCAAGTACAACCCATACTGCTTCATTCCCTCGAGGTTACCTCAGAAAACTGGTCATGAAGTCCCTCGAGACATCATTCCACTTCCACTCAGGAATGGGTAACTACTATAAGAGCCCTGATGGTCACTGATGCTTTTCCATCACTTCATGACAAGTGGAACACCTCATGACGAAACCAGCAATGTCCTTGTTCATACCTGGCCACCAATACTTACGCCAGGATGAACTGACCAAACTGAGGAGTGAAAGTCTTGCATCAAATCCTTGTGTATATCTTTTGGCACCCATACGCACCCCTATAAACACATGATCTCATCCTCGCTTATGGTCCATCTAGGAATAGGGTCCTCTCTTGACACACTTTCCCTTAGTACATGGCCTTCAGGATCTGATAGCTTCCTTATTAGAACTCGATCCATAAGAGTAGAGGTAACAACTATAGAAGACAGAAAAGTCTGCCCCTATTTGTTGTGCACCTCCAAATGCATCTTAGAGAACAGAGTCATCAGCTGCCACTCACTGCTGGCCTCCTGAATTGCCTGTACCTGAGTCCTCCAGCTCAGCACATCTTCCACTGTATTTCCTTTCCCAGGCATATAGGTAAGCTCAAAGTCAAATAACTGTAGGTACTCGACCCACCTCCACTGTCTCAAATTCAGGTCATACTGAGTGAAGATGTACTTGAGGCTCTTGTGATCGGTGAAAACCACAAAGTGCTCTCCTTGAAGATAATGTATCCAAAAACATATGGCAAGAACAACCACAGACAACTCAAGATCATGCAACAGGTAATTCCTCTCATGTGGTCGCAACTGCCAAGACCCGTATGCAATGAATCCATATCCATGCATAAGCACAACACCCATCCCGATACCTGACGCATCACAATAAATAGTATAGCTCTTGCCTGGCTCTAGCAGGACTAGTATTAGTCCTGAAGTCAACCTCCCTTTTGGCTCCTGAAAGGCTGACTCACATGAATCTGGCTATGAGAACTTCGTAACCTTCTTAGTCAGACCCGTTAGTAGTGCTTTTAAGTGTCAGAAGTCCTGTATGAAATGTTTTTAGTATCCATCCAGCCCTAGAAAACTCCGCACCTCAAAGATGTTCTTCGGTTGTTCCCAGGAAAATACTGCCCTCACTTTCTCTGGGTCTACTGATACTCCTACCTCTGAGATAATATGACCCAGGAAGTGAATCTAATCCATCCAAAAGTGGCATTCTGATAGATTATCATATAACGGATACTCTCTCATTTTACTCAAAACTATCTCAAGATGGGTAGCATGGTCATGTCGAGTGAGAGAGTACACCAAGATATTGTCCACGAAGACCATGACAAAGGAATCCAAGTATGGATGGAATACTTGGTTCATCAGTGCCATGAAAACAGCAGGTGCGTTCATGAGACCGAATGGCATTACCATATATTTGTTTAGACTATACCTACTCTGGAAGGCTATGAAAGTTATATCAGATGGTCTAACGCGCAACTGATGGTAAACGGACCTCAATAAAATCTTAAAGAACACCAGAGCTCCTCGAAGTTGATCAATGAGATCATCAATACATGGTAAAGGATATCTATTCCTGATTTTCAACTGGTTCAACATCTAATAATCCACACAAAGCCTAAGGGTACTGTCCAGCTTCATCACAAATAGGACAGGAGAACCCCAAAGAGAAGTACTGGATCAGATGAAACCATTCTACTGTAACTCCTCCAACTGCTTCTTGAGCTCCTGCAACTCAGTTGTAGCCGTCCTATAAGGAGGAATGGACATCGGTGCAACTTCTGGCACAAGTTCAATAGAAAATTCTGTCTCACACTCTGGAGGAAAAACTGAGAAGTCTTCTGGAAAGACATCTATGAAACGATCCAGCACTGGGGGTAAGTCTAATTGTGAAGTCCCCTAGTCTTCTAGATATATACTTTCAATCTCGGTTGTAACTCTTCCAAACCCTTGATACTCTGGACCCGCTCTGCTCGCCTGGACATCCCATTCACCCTTATGAAAAACGATTCACCTTCTGGTGACGTGAAACTCCCCCTACAGCGATAACAGTCGAAGACTACCTGGAATAAAAATAACCAGTCCATCCCGAGAATGACATCATAACATGTCATATCTAGGACATAGAGGTCCCATAAGAAGTGGCATCGACCAACCTCTAGTGGGAACTCCTTGCACTGACATACACTAGTCTTTCTAGTTCCCAACAGAGTGTCTAGCATCAAGATATCGGCAGAGGAAAAGATGTATATCACAAGGCTCTCCACAACAGCAACAGATATAAAGCTATGGGAATCCTCTATTTCTAAAAGAGATGAACATAAAACTGAGGCTACTAAGATCTTACCTCAAACTGTAGATAGATCAGATTCCTGCTCCTACTTGATCTACTCCACTGAAAAATTTTGGCCTGCACCACATCCCTATGACCCTGCCTGACCACTCAGAGCTGGTCCACCTTGCTGTCGTTGAAAACTGGGTGACTGGATACCTCGTCCACGACCTCCACCTTGACCCGAATGGTCAGAATAATTCCAATTCTCTAACTGATGAGAAACTGGTGGTGATGCTCCTAAATAAGGAGTCATAGAAGAACCCATGTCACCAGCTGTTGGTGAAAAGATCTGAAAGAAACACTGAAGATGATCCATATTACCACAAGATCAACACACCATTAGGTCTGTCGGGCAATGTGGCCTCGTATGACCACTTCTCCCACACTGGTAGCACACCACCTGGCTATCGGATGATGCTTCCCGCCTTCTTTAATCTCCTCGTGTAGCCTCCCAACGACACTTCCTACTATCAGCTAGCAGAGAACTAACTTTGGAGGCCGAAAAATCATGGATCACAACTCCTGAATCCCTCATATTACACTCTGTGATCAGTGCCTAGCAGATGAAAGAAGATATTGAATTCAACCCGAAGATGTTCACCTGAGGTCAGATGTCGTGCCTGAGACCATCCCCGAACTTCTGTGCAAGGAACAACTCATCACCTCATGGAATAGGTATGAAACACTGCAGCTCTGTGAAGTGAGAGGAATAATCCATAATAGTAAGAGTACCCTGCTCTAGACTCGTGAACTCTCGGCCTCGATCAGCCCTCAAGGTCTCTGGATATAAGTAATCGTAGAAGATGCACTGAAACTTATCCCAAGCCGTATTCTACTGGCGACCCGCCTGTGAGATCACATCCCACCACCTCTCAGAGGAGTGTTTGAGCATGTAGGAGGTGAGTTTCACCCTCTTCTCTGGATTTATCTCCAGATTCTCGAAAATCATCAGCCTGCCTTCTAGCCATGACTCTACATCCTGGGGTCCTCCATCCCCTAAGAAAGTAGGAGGATGTTGTTTCTGAAAGACCTGCATCAATTCTTTCATCGACGAGGTAGGATACAACGCTCCCTTAAAGTTCTGAATCATCCTCAAAAAGCCCTCCCTGAACAACATATCAGCACCTATGTCAGTTATAACGGTTGGTGCCAAGGCTGGAACAACTGGAGGATCCGTTGGAAGTGCCTGATCGGCCATGTCTGGTGTCTGATCACCGCATGGAAACTGACATACA
The DNA here is from genome assembly GCA_963277665.1 of Viscum album. Lineage (NCBI taxonomy): Eukaryota > Viridiplantae > Streptophyta > Magnoliopsida > Santalales > Viscaceae > Viscum > Viscum album. The sequence continues at coordinate 831,968,956 of OY728120.1, forward strand.
ATCAGAGGACGTCTCTGTGAAATGAATCTGCAATGTCAAGTGCACACCTTAGATCAAGATTATCAAGGACTGAAAACTAGAAGTGTAAGAAGGGAACAGAAGAATGAAATCACTCAAGTTTTACAAAACATAGCTACATGGTGTGTACAATTCCTACACGGCGTGTTCCCTTAAGTCATTCACATGGGCGTGTACTCCTGCCTAAACTGTTCATGTAACATGCCAAAGACACTGTGTGTTCTCCTAAAAAATGGTGTGTACTTGAATCCTCTCCCCCTTCCTGAGTCATTCTACATGGTTAAGCCACACAGCTCTCCCAAGACAAAACTACACAGTGTGTTCAAAACGGACACGGTGTGTACTAGGAAAGGTAACAAAGACCTGTGTTCCTAGATACATGGCCGGCTACCTGGCTCACGCTACACGGTGTGTTCCAAATGGGCACAACATGTACATGAAGGGATAACACTGACCCATGTTGTTAGTGAAATAGTCGTGTACTTGGGTCAGACTACACAATGTGTTCAATCCAGACACGGCGTGTATAGCTTAAGTTTTATCCGTTCGTGTTGTTAGTTACACGGGCAGACACATGGTCAACACTACACGACATGTTCAACAGGTACACAACGTGTTCCCACTGGACATTCCCCATCCCGTTTCTCTTCCCACACATCATATGACACAATGAGAGACTACATGGTGTGTACTTAAGAAAAATGGTTTCTTCCCAAACAGAAGAACACATGGCATGTAGTCAAAACTACCTGGAGTATTCTGGGTTTTTCCATACAGTAAGCCTTAGAAACTACTCTAGAGCCCAGAAAACACTAAAAAGAACATTCAAAGTGCCAAATTCTGATCTGTGAGGGCCCATACTCCCCACGAATCAATGTTTCGCATCTTATAAACGTTATAACATGGAAAACAGGGAAATGATTCACCAAATTACAGTCCATAAGGGCCCAAAAAACCTCAAGAACCGAAGTTTGGCGTTCATCTAAACAAAACCTTACACAACAGTACCTTTTTAAACAACATGTATTTTTTATCAAGGCATCTATCAGAAGAGCATGCATATTCTACACAACATTTATCACAACAACATGAAATCTCTAATGCATCCTAGATGGCATAGAAAGAATGCATGACATGTGATTTCTATCAATTTCTTATATGATGCATGAGATGGAATACCCTCATCTCATCAGGTTGCGACAGAAATAGTACCTCAATAACATCAACAATAACAACACAAATCATGTGAATCACTCAATGTGAAATCAAATCAACTGTAATGATTGAAAAAACAAAAAAAATTACAATTAATTGTGGTGGTTGGATTTTCCCTATACATGGGTTGGCTACTCTAGGGCACAACTTATTACCAAGTACCTATTCCATCCTATCTCTGGCTAAAGGCTCCAAACAGAAAGTCAAGAGAAAAGAAACCCTCTAATAGCACTTTGTAATGTCCTGATTCCGGATGCCACCCAGGGGAGCCCCATACCTGGTTGGTCACATGGCCTCAAGCACATTTCCCCGCATGTTAGAGGCTACCGACTAGCAGCGAGGGTTTGGGTGTGATAGTGGGGAAATTATGCCCTCATTGGAAGAGTACATAGAGGAAGTAAAAAACAAACAATAGCGGAACTAATAAATATCCAACATCAATAAACTGCAGAAGATTGGAATAATAAGCAACTGGAGAACATATATATATATATATACATATATAAAATGATTCTTGATACATATTTCTAGGAAAGCATCCAAAAAAGTCACAATGCTGGAAATACAACCAGTGAAAAACCAAAGTACAAAATAAAAAAATAAACAGCTCCATAGAATCGCAAGCCTAAGCTTGGTCTCGTGCTCTCCAACTCCACAACAAGTAAAGTACTTAAATTAGAAGGTTTCGTTACATTATCTATACCTTCTACAATATAATCTGTTTGGGACCAAAAGCATGGCCCAAACATGGTGTGCGATTAAATCTGAGTAGGAAACCACCAGAAGATCTGTTCCTAATACTCAGTGAATATATTGTAGGTAAAATTATAGAAAGCACTAAACAGGAAGGTACTCATTAGTAAACAATCCATAGTTTCAATATCAAGCAACAACAAAACAAACAGCTAAACACAAATAAGTAACCCTCTAGGAAGTACTCACAGCCAACCCCTCTGGTCCTACGTAAGAAGTACAGGCAACCCTCTGGGAAGTGCACTCGACCTAACCCGTCTGGTTCTGTATATGAAGACTATCTGAGGAAGCACTCATAGTCAATTCCCCTTATAGTCTAAGGTAGTCAAGAACTATCTGAGGAATCTCATGTGGTCAATTACTCTTATATCCCCTAAGTGAAGGACACTCTGAGGAAGCTCACTCAGTCAGTTCCCCTTATATTCCAGGTCGTTCATAGACTCTCTGAGGAAGCACCCACCTTCAAGTCCCCTTATAGTCTAAACAGTTTAGGAATAAAAATCAAAGACTCTCTAAGGATGCTTGCTTGGTCAATTCCCTTTATAGTCTAAATCAGAGAAGGACTCTATAATGAATCTCACTCGGTCCATTCCCCTTATAGCCCTAACGTGTTCCTTGGCTCTTTGAGGAAGCTCACATGGTCAATTTCCCATATAGCCCAAAGTGCTCAAAGACACTCTCAGGAAGCTCACTTGGTCAATTCCCCGTATAGTCTAGTACACCTGGTTCTCAAGGCCCATTGTTGGAAATGATCATAGAAATAAAATATGGACGAAGTAAACTTATAGAAATACTTGGCTAAATAGTTCTACAACATATCAAGCATGTCAGAAAACAAACTCCCCATCCTATAGCTACAGGCATGGAAAACAGCCAAGGCGACAAAAGGCTAAACAGGACTAAACGGTTGTAAACATAACATGGGTTGGAAATACATCCAAATCATTGAAATCAATGCTATTCATGTCCAAATAACCTTTACAAAAGCATACAAGATTGGTAGGTAATCAACAGGGGTAAAACGGTAAACACACAATACCCCGTTCAAGGGTATTGGTGGAATTTGCACATAATACTCAAAGCCTTTGAATGGAAAGGCACAAACCACCTACCTTGGTGATGTTGGAACAATAGAAGTGAACCTCGAATCTTGAATCACATTAGAATTCTGAAGATCTACAAAAATTTCTAAAATGTTCAACAGAGGATAACTTGAGGATGAAGAGGAATTGGAAAATAATGCTTTAGGAGAAAGAAGAGCTTACCTAGTCGATCCCAACACAATCGATGGTGGTCGAACCGGAGATCGAAGTGATTCTTAGGGGCTCATAGAAATATTGTATCCATACGGTAGTTTTGGGCTGAAGGAGACCTAGAAGAAGCATGTTCTAGCGATTAGACGCGACCCTAGTCCGTTTAATGAAAAAAACAAAATACACAGCGTGTACATTGGAGGTACACGGTGTGTAATCTCCTTTTCTGTACTCATCTTTAGGTGTCCTTCAAGTCACCCCCACATAATTTTGTTTGTGGCCACTACACGGTTAGCACATGGCCTCCTGCAGCAAGGCAGTACATGGCATGTAATCATAAAGTACACGGCCTGTACTTTGAAAATTTTCAGAATTTCCTATTTTTCTCAAAAATGACTTGAAAAGGAAAAACATACCTAAAAAGAAGATATATGTTCTTACAATAGGCATTGAACACTCTTTCCTTGATTCATACCTTATTCAAGGCTAGGATATTACAATGGATCCTTTCTCTCAACCCTTATGATTAGATATACAAAGTAAAGAAGTTTCTTTGATCACACAAATCTTCTAACTGCGTTACGTAACTCTCATAAGAGATATTCATGTGAGATCTCCTCATAGAAGTATTGAGTCCATAGGATGTTTTTATTAGTATGGACTATTTATCAACTATCCATACTCAACTTCACTATATCCAGTGAGGATTATAGTGTATATGGACTGGCGGGATGATATTTTACTTTGTTTTAAATCAATAATCTCATGAAGAGTAGGTTGGGGTTGTATTAATGGTGATATAGTCAATTTCCCATCAGTTTTCTATAATTTACATTATATTAGTAGACACTATGAATTTCTAGTTCCCTATAATAGTGGAGGAATATGAGGACATCTTTCCAAGTGAAATTTTGGGTTTACCTCCCTATCAAGAGATCTACTTCTTCGTGTAACATCACCAAGTTATTTATCCAATATATGTTCCATCATGTCAGATGAAATCTTCAAAGCTGGGGGATATGAAGGTACAATTAGAGTATTTATAAATGAGGAGTTTTTTTAAACCCAGTGTGTCCCATTAGGAAACCCTAGCATTGCTTCCCAAAAAGGCGGATGGGAGATTGTGGTTATGTGTGGATTACCATTTCTTGAACAAAGTGATTATCAAGAAAAGGTATGCACTTTTGTGAATCAATGAACTCTTTAAATAGTTTTAGGAGGCGAGGTGGTTCTCAAATATTGACCTTAGAACACATTATCATTATTTCTATGTTTAAAAGGAGGATATACTAAAGGTGAAATTTCCATGACACTATGATTACTATGTGTAATTTATAATGCACTTTGGCATGATGAACACCCCATAAATGTTTAGCGGACTCATGAAAAAAATGTGTAATCCCTTCTTAGACTGATTCATTTTAGTCTTCATAGACGACCTCCTCATGTACTCAGAATATGAGGAGGATCATGTGAGACATTTGAGGATGGTTCTAGATATACATTGGGATCACTATATTTATAGAAATCTCTCAATGAGTCAGTTCTGGATTCAATAGGTCATATTTCTAGGACTTTTCATTTCAGGATAGGGAGTATTAGTGAACCTAGAAAAGATCAAGGAAGTTATATCTTGGGAACCACCAAAGATAATGATAGGTGAGATAATATTCCTTAGTTTGGGAATTTATTATTATGTATTCATGTCTAATTTCTCTAGGACTACAACACCTATGACTAAATTAAACTAAAATGGGTAACCCTTTGTGTGGACTGAGAAGTGTAAGTGGGATTTCTATGAGCTACAATAAAGGATGATCAGTATCCCCATTTTCTGACTACCATAGGAGGGTATTGAGTATGTGGCATTCTGAAGTGCCTTCAGAGATGGGCATGGATGTGGTTTGATGTAGAGGAAAACAGTGGTTTCCTATGGGTCCCTTCAGCTGGGACCCCATTATCTAAATTACACAACCCATGATTTATAGTTGGTAGTAGTAGTTTTTACCTTAATGTCTTAGAAACAATTTTTTATGGGATATTGAATCATTGTCTATTCTAACCGTGAGTTTCTCAGGTATATCTTCACATATAAATATCTTAACCTAAGACATAAAAATGACTGAAGCTCATGTAGGTCTATGTTTTTGAGATAGTTTATACTCTTGATAAAGAGGAAATGGTGATATATTCTCTTAGTAAGAAATCTCATTCGTAGTTACTGAGTGAGTAAATAGAGTAGTTGGGATCATTGGGGTTGACCTATATGGATATGGGTGGATAGGCATATCTCTAGTCGTTGTTTTTGACCACTCCAATTCTCTAGCGCATTAGGTAATTTCAGTTTGTAGATATAAATTGTGAGGAATTGTGTAGCTATATATTCACAATACACACTCCTCTTTGATTTTATAAAGGTAAAGTGCATGTCATCCTTTTTTGAGGATGGGAGATGGTACTAGTCCTACTATAAGAGGATGTTCCAAGGTAGTTTTATAAATCCACTTTATTGGTATATCTATGAGTGAGGAAGATTTCATGGGACCTTTCACATCAATTTTAGTGTCTTGGGATGAATAAGAGTGTTGTTGATTTTATCTCTTGATGTATCACCTAACAATAGGTGAAGGTTGGGAGCTATGTTCCAAAGGGTTTATCCCAACCCCTTGAGATGTCAATGTGGAAGTTGGATGGTATCTCTATATGTTTCATGATAAGACTTCCATGATCAGAGAGAGTTCATGATGTCATATGAGTGATCATAGTATGACTCACCAAGCTAGACCACTTCTTAACCATCTGTGAGTGGATTTCAGTGGAGAGTTTGGGATACATATATGTGTTGGAGATAGTTTGGAATCATGGAGTCCCCCGAATGATTTTTTGTATAATATGATAATTACTTCATATCCTAGTTTTTGTGAGTATCACATGAATCTTTGGGAACTCAATTGAGAGTGGGAATAGTGTTCCACCCCCAGACAGACAACCAAATGGAGTGGACCATTCAGGTTCTAGGGAACATGTTGTGTCTTGTGTGTTGGATTTTGGCCACACTTGGGAGTATTACCTACCATTATTGGAGTTTTCAAATAAAAAATTACCATTCCAAAATTCATATGGAACCATTATATGCCTTATATATGAGACCATGTAGGTCACTATTGTGATGGATGATGCTAGGAGAGACAACTATTATGGTCCAATTGTTGGTGCAAGATATTATAGAGAAGGTGTAAAACATACATGAGAAGTTGAAGACTTACCAAAGCGATCATATGTCCTAATAAGACTGATGATGGATTCATTTAGTGTTTAATTAGGGATTCCATGTGTTCTTAAAGGTATCACATCAGTGAGGAATATAGATATTTACTATGTTTGTAAGTTATCTACTGTGTTAAACAACCCTTTCCAAATGCTCCATAGTGATGGTGAGGTGGCTTACCAAATAAACCAACCACCACATTGAGACAGAGTGCATGATGTTTTATATGTATCATGGTTGAGGGTATATGTTTATGATCTATCAAATATTATTAGACAGGTTGAGTTATACATTGATGACAGAGCTGCCTTTTTGGAGTAACTGAGGGTTATCAATGATTGGAAAGAGAATCCTTCATGGGTGATTGTTTCCCTTGGTTCACATTTTTGGCAGCATATGAACCTCTAAAACATCTCATAAGAGTGGAAGAAACATTTTCCGGCTTAGTACCCTTACCTTCCTATATAAGTTCTCTCTTTTTTAGATGAAAATCCAAAAAGGTGGGGGAATATAGAAACTATAAAAAATTACAACTTTTTAATCTACTAAGTAATATTTCTGATGTTGTTTATAGAGTCGGAATGGAGTTCTAGACCCTTTAGATTCTCTGTATAGATATTATATATATATATATATCCCATGTATTCGATTTTTCAAATTTAATGGATTATCTCCCAAAGAGAATCTCATATAGATATACTAAGACACTAATTAAATTCGGAATGTCGGTTTTACCCTATGGGTTATAATATCTATCAGCGTTAGGCATTTCGACACAGTTCAAGTGCTTGAGGGAATGTTGGATAAAATAAATGAATAAATTTTATTTAGTTATTAATTATCTAATAAATGGTTTAACATAGAACTGAGCCTATATAATATTTGTTCTATAAAATATCCAAGGTTAGCAACATAACCCTGAAATATTCAAAGGATTGAGAGTGACTTCATTGGGAGGGATGTCGCTGGTAGAATCGAAGATGAATGAATGTGGAGAATAGAGTTTCCAATGAAGAATGTAACAAACATCTTCAATGAAATAAATGTATATAAATTATTTTCAAATTATTGATATAAAACTAAGCTAGGACTTTTATTTTATTGGTTTATTCCCCTTTATTTATTTATATGATGAACATGAATTAATTTATTTAGAAATTAATCTATGGATCATTCTTAGTTGACTTTCCCAATGAATATTTCATTTTCCAAAAATTAGTTATTTTATATTTATTTTATAATATTTTATTATTCCCCCTCATTATTTACATTCTATCAAATATGGAAAACTGAATATGGACTTAATTTATTCTCATTATAGTGTTTCATTCTTTTATCCCTCTGTTCTTTGAAAATTAATCATACGTATTTTTACTTTTCAATAATTTGACTATACCCATGAATAGATCATTGTGTAATCGATAATTAGAATAATGGATCCTTCTATGAGTTTAGTTTTGGGATCAGAGACATGATATAGACATGAAATAAAATTATGGAGATATGGTGGTTTGTGGGTAGTGGTGTTTTTGTGAGCAGGACCATTAAGGTGCTTTGATATGGTGATGAAAAGAAATTCCCGATCAATGGGTGGTCAAAATCAGTCCACCAATGATGGTGTTTGCTCAATAAAATCGTATTTGAGCATTATATAGAGGATCATAATGGAATCAAAACATATGGTGTAATAAGAGAAAATTCATGAAAGATCTAAATTTTCAATTAAATTTTGATCTACACAGTGTGTAGTTTGGAAGAACACACAATATTTGTACCCCTTCCATTATAGATGAGGTTTATTCAAGAAGTTAAATATCACTTGACAGTGTAAAGTGATCACATTTCATGTGGTACCTAAGTCGGAAACTCAGCATGTACCCATGGTACATGGGCATGAACATGACCATTGTACACAAGTACAACCAGAGTATATAGAAATGGGCCATAATACAAGGACACATACTCAGGAATGACCAATCCTAGTGGGACACATTGTGTGTCCATTGTACCTATAGCGTACTCCTTATAGGGTAGGTTGGATTCCTTTCCCCCCTAATTCTAGTGTCAGTATCATTGTGTGTGCATTCCGTTGGTCTATCCTTAAGAGGGTACAATGTGGTATCATGTCCTGAGTATAGGATGATTGATCCCCTCTATGATCTAGTTTTGGAGGGAGTTAGGTATCCCTCTATGTGGACCAATGTGTTATCATCTATCATTTTTCCAAAGTTTGAGTCATGTATCCCATTCCGAGCATCTATGGTTTATAATCCCCCTCCTAGTAGATTATCCCAGATACGGTTAGGTATTTCCCATAGCACCAAGGCAAGATCACCTACCTGTGTATCATCATTTTTTATATGCCAATGATGTGTATCTTTATTGATTTAGTGTCTTGGAGGAGACCTCTTGTTTCCTTCATGTTTCAACAAAGTAAGGCTCAATGAGTATGACCTCACAGATGATCTCCATCAATGTTAGTGATACCCAAGGAGTATGTTCTCTCGAACAAGTGTTTACTTGAATCCTCAAGTAGAAACAATAGGCTGGTAGTGAGGATTCACCACACCTTGAGACTTAAATTCTCCCTTTGATCATATTTGGGTTATCCTTTTTACTCTCTTGTATTTTTGATTTGGAGCAGACTGTGTCACGAACCAACCCAGGTCGACTTTGAACCAGTCACCCGAGTCGGCCTACAACAAGGCCCAAGAGGTGTTCTCGATCCCCCTGGGCAGGCAACGAGTGCCAGGGCATCAATAGAGGACAATTGGGAACAATTTCACCAAGTGAAAATAAATAAGGTAGTGGAAAAAGTAAAATAAAACAATGTAAATAAACAACATGAAAAGAAAGAAAGATCAACAAAAACCAACTAACCTGACCACGAAAAAAACTCCTTGGAACTCTGAGAGTCACTCACCAGTCCACAACCAACTCTCACCCATGATGAGCAAGATTGAGTCAAACCTGCAAAAAAACTAAAAACAAGAAAACACTATAGGTGTGAGTATTAAATCTCAGTAGGCATTCCCAAAAAACTATTCCAAACACACTACCTTTAGATAAAGAATTTACTAATTCTAGGTTTGAACTAAATTTTATAAAATATGGGTTTCCACACACACACACATTCATTTATAAAACAAGTAATAATCCATTTCCATTTTTAATTTAAAAACATGGTTATTGTTTGAAAGGAATAGGTGCATTTCATTTTAAAAAAATTTTGTGAACAAATTCGATATCCAAATTTTAGTTTTTAGTCAAAAGGAAATCCACACACAACACACAACATACACTAAAGGAAATGGAAAAAAGTGGCACACAGGATCCAACAACTGAACTAGCCCTCTCAATCATCTGCCAAATACATAAAAAACACTAAAGAAAACATGGGTCAAACCTAGGAGCTCATGAACAATCCAGAACGTACTATGCATGTGACTCATCCTGAAGGCATGAGTACTCTCGATGACGTCATAACGCCATAACACCTGACTGTCGCCCTACCTGGCCTGGTCAAGGGGCCCAATCCCAGAGAAATAATAACAAAACTCCTCTCTGCTATGGGCCACTAGTGAGTGCGTAATCTGAACTAGTGTAATAATCATTCTCAGAAGATTCACTCAATATGCCAGGTTCTCATGTCAACACGTATAATAAAAAGGGGTAAGTCAACAATTTCAATAAAGTAAACAATCACGATGCACAAACTTCACACACAAATCATGCAATAAAATTTAAACAAAACGATCACCCCTGAGTCACCCCAAAGAAAGCTTTCCAACACAATTTGTTTTATCAAAGTGCCAAACAGACCTTAACCAACTTCAAAGAAAAACCTCAATTCTCAAGAGAACCGAAAATGCATGCTCACGCATGAGAAGAAATTATTTATCATTAAACCATAACTACACTTGAAATTCTCTGAATTATGTTCAAGGGGAAAATGGGCATTCTTTCACTATTGTACATTTTCTCATCATTAAAATATTTCAAGTGTCGTGTATAAAATAAAAAACTCTTTTTAAATCGATTAATTACTCCAAAATTAATTATCTAATACTATTTCTCATTTACTAAAATTAATAAAATATCAAGAAATTAATAAATTATAAATTTAAAGGCATGTGTAGTGGGGGACCTACCTCGACTTGTAGCTTGGTTATGAAGACGCGACATGTCACACACTCGCGCACAAGTATGCATAACTTGCTGACGACTACAATATTGTGAAAAAACCATTCCAACGCACTGCAACCGCAAAGATAACTAAAATACATAAACATAGACTTAAACAATTCAAATGAACAAAAAGCAAAAATGTACCACCTTGACCTACTTTCAAAACACAACTCTCATCGTTTGTACTATTTAATAAACCAACTTAAAATTTATAAACCAATTTACAAAGAGTATCCCACATTTTACACACCCAAAACTCATCCAAAAAACACACTTTTGATCTAACACACACCCACAAAATTCCATGATAGAAAACTCAAGACTTTCATATTTGGAAAAACTAAATACACAAATTCATGAAAATATATTAAACATCACAAAACTAGTTATCAAAAAAACACATCATAAATTCACCTGAGCACACTACCAAATATAAAATGCAAACTAAGTTCATTTAAAAACTAAACTTTACACCAAACTAATTAATCACAAAATAAATCAAATCAATTAAGCTGGTAGAAATAATTATCCAAACAATGTTATCCTACCATAAAAAAATTTCTCCTAGAAAAATTATTCTAGAAATCAAAAATAATTATTAATACCAATGACGTTAAAACAAATAATAATTCAAGTAATCAAAAGGATTCCTAAACTTAAGGGTCAAAGCAAAATAATGAACCTCGACTATGGATGGAACTCCCAAAGCCGGTGTGAAACCTCATTCACACTGAAACCACACCTGTGGGAAGCCATAATCGGCCAAACAAAACAATATTGAACATGAAATTTGAGAGAACAACCTATGAAAATAGACCCTAAGGTTTAGATTTTATCTAAAATAGAAAAACACCAAAGGAGAAACAATGAATGGGGAACTCTCACGGGAAGGAGCAATCAGCAAGATGTGTGGATTGAGGAAACGAGTTCACGGTTTTCTAGCGATTTGAGATTGGCTGAAAATGTGGTGGTCGGTTGTGGGTTAGGGCATCTCACTGGACTACGGGAACATTGGGAGTGCCATAGTTTGGGTGGCCACAAGCTGGCCAGAGGTGCATTGATAAGGGTAGAGCATGAATGCAGGGAGTAGGAGGCTGCAAGGGTGAAGGCGGTGGGGCATGGCTGGCATGCAGGACGCGCAAGGGATGAAGGCAGAGGCCTGGGCACAGAGAGATATTGAGGTGAGGGTGGAAATTGGTGGGGCTGGAACGCAACACTAGGTTTGAAGGGGGGCTGGCTGGGAGCTGGGGATAAGTCGAGGGTCCAACGAGGGTGAGAGGTAGGGGCGCATGTGGGGACCTATGTGGGGACCCTAGTGCGAGGACCTAGAGCGAGGACCTAGAGCCATGAAATAATAAAAAAATAACTAAAAAGTCTGGGTGTGATAATTTTCCCAACCAGACACACTTTCTAGCCCCAGAAAGTCATCGAGTCGAACAATAGACAAAACATGAATCCATGCCCAATTGAACCCGAAAGAAACAACAACCCAAGAGAATGGGAGAACACGAGAGGGTTCTCCCCACCACAAGACCTCAACTAGTGTAGAAAATCAAAACCCAAACCTACCTCCCTCAGAAGAGGGGGGCAAGGCAGGAACTCCCAACTAATCTAGTCTAACTTCTATACCACAAGTGAAACCACACCTCCACTGAATCTTAGAATGCTCAGCCCTGACCAAACACTCCCAACACTAGGGGAAAACCTTCGAGCGGAACTTACCCCAAGCAGTGAAACCGAGCATAACCAAAAACATCATCTCATTCATAGGAACTTACGTTTCCAAATGAACACATCCAAACAAAAATCAATATAGATATGGGAAAAATACACTTTTATGGAAAGTGGATGATTTAGAAAACATTTTTCAGACAAACAAAACTATTTGGATTATAATAGGACATGTTCGTCATAACTCCACGATAAAAAAAATGAACTTACAACAACGTTAAAACTTTAACAAAAAATAAAAAAGAACAAAAAGACGTTAAATGTTCAACCACCAACACAGAACACAAAAACCCAATGAACGCTTCACACCCTTGAAAACTACTGACTGTGCGTGAGCTTCACACCAAGACCTATGGCTAGAGCTCTGATGTCCAAAGCATCTCGTACCTCATAGTCAGACACTAGAATTTCTCTAATCAAAACATATTCTTTAGAAGACGCTTCCTACAAAAGTTTTCTAGATGACCCAGACACCTACAATGATGACACATCTTTAGAGGGATGCGACATGACGACTTCACGGGCCCAAACCGGCCACACTGGTGGCACACCACTGAACGGTTCAACAAACTAGAAGTTAGAACCACTATAGAGGGATCTTTAAGAACTGGTCCCTCTATCACACCCTGCTCGCCAGCTGGGAAACCTTCATGAGCAACTGGATACGGTAGATTTCCAAGCACCTGTGCTCCAGAGACTAATTCAGCTATGAATTCCTTATCCACCAGCTTCTCGAAACTATAGTCGCTAGATGGGAGTACCCACTCCTTGATTTCTAGACGAAGACCCCCGACGAAGAGAGAATTATTCATCAGATCTGGCAATTCTACCTTCGAAGAAAAGGAAACAAGATCCTTGAAATGGTCAACATATGCCTCCAACGCCCATTGGCCTTGTTGAATAAGCATTAGCTCTTCCTTTTTCTTCATTTTCACCTCTTCAGGTATACCATCGAACAAAGATGGATTTAAAGACATTCCATGTCATCTCAACTTGCAGTGATGGTGGGGAGAACAACTCCCATTCATCTAGAGCTGGACCTTCAAAAAGACCCAAAACAACACACACTCTGACAGCTTTGGGAGTTCCCAAAACCCTGAAGACACGATTGACCCCTTCAATCCCTTCTGTTTCTTCTAATGGACCCCGATCACTATGAAATAAAAGAAACATTGAAAAGGAACAAAAACTAAATATGGCCTATCAGAAACCTTGGGAGCCTTTCTGGGCGGAATTTTCTAAACAACATATATAACATAGAGCCAAATCCAATATCAAGATGAAGCAACATCATTGAAAGTGCTTTCATCAAAAAACATCCAACTCAAAAACCAATGAAATACCAAAAAAACACAAAAATCCCTTTTTCAGTTTGGATTTCAAAACCGCCTTTCTTCAAGGCCACTTCTAAAAAACCAAACCCACTTTTCAGACCAAATTCAATTATCCAAAAATCTTTTCATTTTTTAAAATCAATTTATAAAAATATGTTCAATCCTTTAATCCCATGTACACATCCCAGTATTCCCATGAACCATTGCACGTGTCTTCATTTTCTTTCATCCATACACACCAACATGCACTTCACATGAATTCCCACACACATGCAATCATTCATAAAGATTACCTGAGGTTGCACCGAAACTATATCTCTACTAGTTCCAAGAAACCACCAGTTTTTTAGACCAAGAGCTTCCTATTTTAAAAATCCCTTTCCCAAATTTAAATCCATTTAAAATAAATCATTCTCATTTCAAAAACCCATTTTTTCATTTTCAAAAGTACACTTACACCAATCATAACCAAGAACAAACTCAACTTTCCTTGAACTACTAGACTGAAGGACTAGTAGTTACACTTAACCTGGCGTCAGGGTAGTGGGCTATGCCTTAAGTAAGCATCAACAACTTAGAGGAACTTAAACCATGTACTCGGACTCCACATGGGATAATAATACATGTGAAATCATGATGTAACATCCAATTTCCTCCATTGTCATCCATCAATCTAAAACAAACCAGAAAGAATTAAGGAATCAATTCTTGGACTACCCCTAGTGACTCAAGGTTCACAACGAGTGAGGGTTCAGTATGTCCTTTCGTACCTACCTCTCGAGTCCTGATAGTCCTAATATTCATCTACCGGAAACCCCAAATAACAAGGGCTCCTCTGATACCATTTTTCCACGAACCAACCTGGGTCGACTCTGAACCAGTCACCCTAGTCGGCCCGCGATAAGGCCCTAGAAACATTCCTGATCCTCCCAGGCTAGAGACAAGAACTAGGGCATCAATAAAGGACAATTCAGAATGATTTTAGCCAGTGAAAATAAATAAGGTAGTGGAGAAAAGTAAAATAACGCAAAGTAAATAAACAACATGAAAAGAAATAACGATCAACAACAACCAACTAACCTGACCACGACCAAAACTCCTCGCGACTCTGAGAGTCGCTCACCATTCCACAACCAACTCTCTCCCACTTTGAGCAAGCTCGAGTCAAACTTATAAAAAAACTAAAAACAGGAAAACTCTATAGGCGTGAGTATTAAAACTCAGTAGGCACGCCCAAAAAACTATTTCCAATGCACTACCTTTAGATAAAAAATATACTAATTTCAGGTTTGAACTAAATTATATAAAATATGTGTTTTCACACACATAATTTCATTTAAAAAACAAGTAATAGTCCATTTCCCTTTATAATTTAAAAAAATGTTTAATGTTTGAAAGGAACAGGAGCATTGAATTTTAAAACATTTTTGAAAACAATTTTAAAATCCAAATTTTAGTTGTTAGTCAAAAGGAAAGCCTCACACAACACACACTAAGGGAAATGGAAAAAGTGTCACAGAGGGGCCAACAACCGAACTAGACCTCTCAATCATCTGCCAAATACAAATATACACAAAAGAAACATGGGTCGAGCATAGGAGCCTGTGAACAATCTAGAACATACTATACATGTGACTCATCCTGAAAGCATGCTTACTCTCGATGATGTCATAACTCCCTAATGCCTGACCTTCTCCCTACATGGCCTGGTCTAGGGGCCCAATCCCATAACAATAATAACTAAACCCCTCAATGCTATGGGGCACTAGCCAGTGCATAATCTAAACTAGGGAATCAATCGTTCTCAGAAGATTCACTCAGTATGCCAGGTTCCCATGTCAACACGTACAATAAAAAGGGGAAAGTCAACAATGTCAATAAAGTAACCAATAATGATGCGCAAACATCACACACAACGCATGCAACCAACATACACAAAAGGATCACCCCTGAGTCACCTCAAATAATTCTTTCCAACGTAATTTATTTTATCACAGCGCCATACGGACCCTAACCAACTTCAAAGAAAAACCTCATTTCTCAAGAGAACCAAAATGCGTGTTCACTAATGAGAAGAAATCATTTATCATTAAACAAGAACTACACTTTAAATTCTGTGAATTATGCCCAAGGGCCAAACATGCATTCTTTCAGTATTGTGCCTCCGCTCATCAAGAAAATATTTCAAGTGTCATGTATAAAATAAACACCTCTTTTTACATTGAGTAATTACTCCAAAATTAATTATCTTACACTATTTTTCATTTATTAAAATTAATAAAATGTTAAGAAATTAATAAATTCTAAATTTAAAGGTGAGTGTAGTGGGGGACCTACCTCTACTTACAGCTTATTTACGAAGATGCGACACATCTCACACTCGCGCACAAGAACGCGCAACCTAGTGATGACAGAAATATCATGGAAAAACCTTTCCAACACGCTGAAATGGAAAAGATAACTAAAATACATAAACATAGACTTAAACAATCCAAATGAACAAACAATGTAAAAGAACCACCACGACCAACTTTCAAAACATAACTCGCATCGTTGGTAATATTTAATTGACCACTTTAAAATTTATAAAACAATTTCCAAAGAGTAACCCACATCCCACACACCCAAAAGTATTCCAAAAAACACATTTTTGATCAATAATATACCCACAACTTACCATGATAGAAAACACATGACTTTCATAGTTGAAAAAACTAAATAAAAAATTCATGAAAATATATTAAACAACACAAAACGTGTTTTTAACAAAACACACCGTAAATTTACATAAGCATACTACCAAATATAAAATGAAAACTAAGTTCATCTAAAAACCAAACATCACACCAAACTAATCAATCATAAAACATATCAAATCTGTTAAGCTGGTAAAAATAATTATCCAAACAATGTTATCCTACCGTAAAAAAATAATTTCACCTAGAACAATTATTCTTGAAATAAAAAATAATTATTAATACCAATGAAGTTAAAACAAATAATAATTCATGTAATCAAAAGGATTCCTAAATTTAATGGTCAAAGCAAAGGATCCAACCTCGACCGCAGATGGACCTCCCAAATCCGGTGTCAAACCTCATTTGCACCGCAACCACACCTGTGGGAAACAATAATCAACCTAACAAAACAAGATTAAATGCGCAATTTGAGAGAAAAACCAAAGAAAATAAACCCTAAGGTTTAGGTTTATCAAAAATAGAAAACAACCAAAGGAGAACCCTAGAACGGGGAACTTCAACGAAAGGAGCTATCGACGAGACGTGCGGCTTGAGGAAAAGAGGTCATGATTTTCCAACGATTGTGGACCGGCTAAAAAAGTGGGGGTTGGGCCTAGGTTTGGGTGTCATTCCAGATAGCGGGAATAGGGGGTGTCACAGGTCTGGTGGCCACAAGATAGCTAGAGGAGTGTTGAGCAGGGGAGAGCGTGAAGGCCGAGAGTAGGAGGCTACAAGGGTGAAGGTGGTGGGGAATGGCTGGTAGGCCGGAGGCATGAGGGATGAAGGAAGAGGCCTGGGCATAGAGAGATCGTAAGGAAAGGGTGGACAGAGGAAATACTGGAGCGCGACACTAGGGTTGAAGGGGCCCTCTCATGGAGCTAGGGAGAAGCTGCCACCGAGGGTCCTAAAGGGTGAGAGGTAGGGGCGCAGGCGGGGACCTGCGAGGGGGGGCATGAGGCTGGGATGCGGGAACCAGTGCGTGAGGGGTTGGGGTGGCTGCCAGCCTGGACGGTCATGTGAAAAGGGACAAGGGGGGAGGAGTAGGGCTAGAAGCCTAGATGTACTGTTCTGGTGCGCTGAGAATGAAAATAAAGGGAGAGAGAGGGGGCGGCCCGCAGCTCGGAATAAGGAAGGGGGCCGATGCAGGACTAGGTTAGGCTAGGGTTTTAATTTTTTTCATTTTATAATAATAATAATAATAATACTCGAATAATAATAATAATGATGACACAAATAATAGAAATAATAACAATAATAAAAGCAAAAATAATAATAAAAAAATATATCAATAATAGAGATAATATTAATAAAATTTATTAACAATAAATATAATAATTATAAAAAAATAAGAAGAAGAATAATAATAATGAAAATATTAACAAAAATAAGAATAATTAGCAGTTTCCCGAATCCTGGGCCGGTCGCATGACTAGCACCAATGACGTGGTGATCACGCATGGGTCCAAAACCCAGTGATATATTAAATGACAAAAAAATTTAAACTGGGTCCCTTCTCGGACCTTGGTACGAGGACTCAGAGACAAGAAATAATAAAATAAAAATTAATTAAAAATTTGGGGTGTGATAGACATCATCCTTGATTCTTGAGGTTTTGTGATTTTGGGGTTTTCTAATATGTATTTTCATACTCACGAGTTCGTGGGATATACCCACATGTATTGTGTCTTGTGAAAATGGGAATCCATTCGATGGAGTCCTAGGTGGTGTAGGAGTGGGTGTAGATAAATTTTTCTAGATAGACCACAGATGGGTCCAATAGTGTCTATTTTTTATTAGTCCCCTTTTTGTTAGAAGGTTGGATATTTTACAATTTTTTAGGACTGTATTGGGCCCTTTGTTTTTCAATACTCTCTAGTCATATGTTAACGTGGGAATAGATGTTATTCATTGATTTATTGTTTCATTTTTCACCTTACTACTTTTGACCAGTGTGTGGATACATGTGCATGTGTATATGTGCTTTTGGATAAGGCCTCCCTTGTGGGTGATATAGATACTTGACACTATTCATAATCCCCTGGCCTATTAGAGGTGAGATTGGGTTTTCACACTCAACATACTTCCAACTAGGTGGGCCTTTGTAGATTGGTCCATGACACAAGATACAAGTCACCCACCCCTAGGGATTAGTGAGCACTCCTATAGTAGTTGCACAAGTGGTCTGAGTGTCACATGGGGTATCCAAGTAATAGAGATCCCAAAGTGGTACAATATTGATATTTTGTGGTTATTTAGGATCTATAATATTGAAGTTCGGATATTATATAATATTTTTGGGATTAGAGAAGTATCCCATTAAAAGGAATTATATAATTCTTTATGTTGGATGATTGATTCACTAGGGGATGTCTATTCCCTTAGTAAGGAATATCAGTTTAAGATATATATTTTTTCTTATATAGTGAAATATGGAATGAAATATGTGACATTATTTTAGGAATGACCTTGGATTCAATATCTATTTTTTATGCAACATAGTAGGGATCACGAGATAGGGACACATAGGATGTCATGTCACATTCTGTGTATGTATGTGATTGTTATACTATAGTCAGAATCAATTTTGGATTAAAATTAATTGAAACATCAGTAATATATATTTGTGATGAATAGGTTAATATGAATCAAAAAATGATTTCTATGGAAATATATGGATAAGATTATTATTTTTTGATATCTATTTAACCATGATTAATTCTTTTCATATTGAAGCATTCTTTATTTTTTACTTATTTTAAAACCATTGAGAATGTTTTATGTTTTCTTATTATAACCTATCATCAATAATTATTTTTACATTTTCTTTAGTAATATTTTCGAAGCATTCAATTTGTTATGTCTATGTTAAATAAACTACCGGTAAATAAGATATTTATTTTTAGATGACGTTAAATATTCTATAAATTAACACCCTACATATAATAATATTGATTATTTCCATAATATTGATATTCTAATAGGTTTTTTTTGAAAATTATGTAGTCAAATATGTCGGCCCTTTATTTTTTTTTCTTATTTATGGGTAACCTATGTCATCCGATATGAGTAGCTATGAGGAGTTACTAATGTCATCTCATACAGGAAACAATTATAGAATTTATGATCATAAATTAGAGAAAGTTGTTTAATATAAATATATTTTAAATGGATGTGTTTCAAAAATTTAATATTTTTTCTTTTCATATAAAAACAACTCAATGTCTTAAAAATGAAAATTCAATTTGGGTTTGGAATAGGAATGGGGTTGTTTAAACTTATTTAACATTATTTTTTTTAAATTTGGTAAAGGATGTAAAAATATTTAGGTTTATTTCAAAATTATAATGGGATTATGATTTTCAATGAAATCCTATTGGTCTTAAAATGAATAAAAATTAAATATATTTTTTGTTTATAATATAACTTTTAAGATATATGAGACTTTATTAAAAAAGAATCTTGATGGTGTATTTATTTAAATTGAGGTTTTATAATTTATTCCTTATGTATAATGTCGGATTTTACAATAACACTTTTTCTTGTATAACATCCCGAGATAAAAATATATTTATTTTAAAACATTTACATAATAACCACACAATCCCGAGAATGGAAGGTTTAGTGTCTATGAGGACTAGTGACATAAAAATATTATTTTAAAACACTTATGTACATTTCTTTATACTCATTTGGTTTATAAACTATTCTATACATATCATATGGTGTAATAATATTCATAACAAGGGGAATGGAAACATTGGAAAGTGGTGACATATAATGCTCAGTAAAGGAATATAATGAACAACTCATATATGTCAAATCCTAAACATGAGGGGAAAACTAAATAAAGGAGAGTTATCATTTTAAAACTCATGTAATCATAAATGGAAATCATTAAAATTTATTGACCATTAAGGATCATGGTATAGGAACATAAAACCAAGAAATGGTCAACCAAACAACGATTTTAAGAATATAATAGCAATAAAAAACATTTAAAAAATAGCTTAAGAATGTCGAATATCATTAGAAAATGGAATATAAATAACGTTAGAAATATCATAGAAATAAGGAATACCTTAAGGAAAAGAAATCGGTATATACATAAGCATAGATAAACATAACATATTGTATAATTACTCACCACCTGATACCCATACCATAGTAGACCGAGAATCACTACCTAATTCCCATTATATAGTAAACATCACTACCTGATTCTCATATTTGAGATAAAATCACTACCTTATTCCCATATTGGGGAAAACATCACTACCTGATTCCCATAGTATATTAGTCATCACAACCTAATCTCTGTAGTGGATTGAACATTCCATACATGATTCCCATAATTATCTCATGAGTTATATAACTATAACCAATTAATGGTAGGGTGATATAGGACACTACACATCATCATCCATATATATGAGTTCCACTTAATCTCAAATCATTCATAATATCACAAATAACCAATGGGAATAAAATGTGTTTCATAGACTTTCCAAATGGTATCACCTAAAAAACATGATCATTTGATACTAAAAACATAATCACCCAAAAGGAGTATTTAATAAGAGCACATATAGGAAAATTTATGAAACATTACTCCATTGAAGATTAATCCTTTGAAAATGGAAGATAAATCACAAAAATTATTTTTATTAGGAATAATTTATTAATTTAATATTAAAAGTATGTGATTTTTTAGTCACTCTCCAAAAAAATAATTTTCTTGAAGTTGATGAGAAATCGTCTTCGAAAATTACTTAAAAATTTATTTCAAGTAAATATACTATAAAATTAAATAAAACATATGTCAAAAAGGTGAAGTAGATGGGAATAATATAAGATTATAAAAAAGAAGAGTCTTTTAAATATTTTAAAATGTCATTATTGAAAACCCACATCGTTAAAAGTGTAAAAAACATTGTTTTAAATAGAATAAATGGAAATATAACAAACCATATTTTATTTCACTTTATTTAACAATTTATTAATTAAAGTTACATATAAAAAATCTCAAAATATTAATAATCCTAGTGTATTTGGGAGATTAGGTACATATAATATCAACTTTATACATGGATACAGCAACATTATTGTAAAATACTTTAAAATGCTCTAAAATTACATTTCTCTTCTAAAATTATACGAGATAACCTAAGGACATACATAAAAAAGTTGTGATATATGGAGAACTATATGGGAATTAACCAAAAATAACATGAATAAAGTATTACATGTTTTAAATATGAATTTGAATGGGATATATAAGTGCTGAGAATCATAAACATGAACATTGGAACATGATATATGATGATAGCATAAAGGCAGTATGGGAATGTGGAAACAACTTAAATCATGGAATAATAAACATAAATAAACGATAACTTCCAAGAAAGCATAACATATTATTATTAGTATAATCTTATGTTCACCATACATGGTATATCATGAGATTAAAATATTACTCAATGCATTGGAGGGAAATATAATTCTTGGCCCACCTGTCACATTCATATCTTGTGCATGCATAAGTGTGCCACATAGTTCATTCAACATATGATCATAGTTAATCACATTTAATCCAATGATTAAGGATTGTGGGATAAATAAATTAAAGTAAAAAAATTAATTAAGGATAGGTACATCTATTTGAATACCTTTGAGTGTAAATGAGGATGATTATTCACAACGCAAATGATTAGCATGGAAAATCATGGGATAATTTGGGCAGTATAACGAGGATACTCAAAGATTCATGTGAGAGATTAATAAGAGTGAAAAGAGGTATCTAATAACATGTAAATAATAATTATAGTAATAGGTATAGGTAATAACATAATACAACATGACCAATTGATAATTAAAAGGTAAAAGACAAAGAAGGTGCTTATATTAAGAAGAGAAGAAGAGGATCCCTTAGCTTGAGGGGTCATTTCCAAAAGCTTGGTAGGAGATTATTGAGAGATTGGGGAATCTAATGAGGGATAAAGAGAGGTAAGGGTATATTATATACAATATAAAAGGGATTTTAGTGAAGAGTAATGGGAATATGATTGGGATTATACAGGAAAATAGAGGATAATTCTTTATTATTTTCTAACATAGGTTTTTTACTCTATAAAATAAATTATTCAAAACAAATAACATTTCCATGGTTTTTTCCCATTTTTTCTACCAACATTAAGTGGTTTTAAATATTTTAAAAGTTTAAGAACTTAGATCATTAAAATATTACCCTTAGTGATGTGGAAGTGAGTCATGTTCATGAAGAATTGTTTTTAAAGCCTTAATACATAATATAGGTTTTGTAGGGTTCATAAAGGGTTTATAAAATTAATAAAGTAACCTAAAAACAAATTATTTTAAAGTGGAAATATATATTTGCTCTTGGATTCATTTTGTGTCATATATTACTTCACTTTTGGGTCATTATGAAGTCATAATACACATTATAAATTTATACCCTATTTAATATTGACCCAAAAATTTGAATTTCTTCAAAACTTATGGAAAAATAACCATTGGGTAATTTCAATGAGTTTATTTAAAAAAAATACTTATTTTATAAAAAATCTTTATGTTTGAGAATTTACAAATTTAAATCAAAAATCCACATTTATTAAACAATTACTGGTTTTTTTATAATAACAGTTTTTAACCCCTAAAAATTATTTTTGACTTTGTAAAATTATATTATCATATATATTTAATAAAAAAATATAATAATAACATTTTATTTAAATATAATTTATTTAAATAATTATTTAATTCAATAAAATAGAGTTCCTTTATTGAAACTAAACATTTCCCAAAATCAATTTTTGTTTCATCATATCAAAATTTATTTTATATCAAACTCGTTATCTAATCTTTTAAAAAATTAATAATATTATTAAAGGATAAATATAATCATCATTATTAAAAAAATATACTATTAGAGTCTTGATACATGTCCCTTTATTACACCAAAAAACACCCTATAGGTAAGGTGTGTGATCTTTAGATTTTCAAGGGGTGATTTGGAGAATGTGGTTTGGGTCATGATCTCAATGAGAATGAAATTATCCCATAAATGGTTTCACTCATGCTTTATTCTTTGAATATTAATTTAGTCTTGATCAAGGTAAAAACCCAATGATGTTATCTACCTTGGAAGGGATGATAAATGGGCTTCATAAGTTATGATCCTACTAGTTGAGACCACCACTTATTTCATCTGTATCAATTGGACTTTATCATAACCCTATATATATATTAATCATATAATAATTTTTCAAAAACAATATTATCAATGCTTATGATGCTCAACAGTCTTTTAAATTTGATAGGATATGGATTATAATGGTTCAAAATAACCAAATAAGTGCATGTATTTTTTATAACCATATTACATAATAGTGTATTTAATTTAATCACAAAGGGAATTTCATTTATAAATTTTTGAGTCGTTACCTTATTCTCCACTTTAGAAATTCCACCCTAGAAATTTTCATTTCATAAACTAAAATAGATCAGTGTACTTTTGTTTCATCTCCTCTTCAAGTTCCCATGTTGCTTCCTCAAACTTGTGGTTTCGGCACAAAACATTGTCCAGGTGAGTTTTCATGTTTCATAGAACATTTTCTCAATAGTCTAAGATTCTCACTAAGAGCTCCATGTATGAAATATAATTATCCAATCGAATCACCTCTATATTTAATACATGTGAGGGGTCTGGTATGTACTTCCTCAAGAGGGATACATATAACACTTCAGGTACTTGATATTGGTTAAGTGGGAGTCCTAATCCATAGGCCACCACTTTGATGAAATTAAGGATCTAAAATGGGAGAATGTATCTTGTACTAAGATTTCCTTTATTCTTAAACCTCATGATTTTCTTCCATGGTGATATACAAAATAACAATTTATCACTAAACTCAAAAACTAGGTCTCATAGATGATTATGTTCATATATTTTTAATACAATTTTTGCAGATTTCATATATGTTTTAATGGTTTGAACCATATCTATGATATCTTGTATAATATCATGTACAGTCATCTTTTAATACCCAACTTCATCCCATCGTGTTGGATTCTGACACCTCTTCCCATACTGAGCCTCATAAGGTTTCATTTGAATTATATAATGGAAGATATTGTTATATGAGAACTCTATTAGGGGAAAGTGTTGGTCCTAATATCCTTGGAAACACATTTAAAATTATCTCATCATATCCTCCAAAGTTTTAATGGACCTCTCACACTAACCATCCATCTGAGTGTGATATGTAGTGTTGAAGATTAGTTCTCTTTCCAACACTTACTGAAGGATTTTCCAAAGCCGCGAGGTAAAACAAAGATCTTGATTACATACAAAAGAGTGTGTATATCTGTGTAGTCTTACCACTTCCACTTTGAATATCTTGGTGTGTTGGTCAAGAGATAAATCTTCATTGATATCAAATAAATGTGCTGACTTTGTTAGGCGATCGACTACCACCCAGATTTAATTATTGTCATAATTTCCTAGGGAGTCCTATGATGAAATCCATGGTTATGTTTTACCATTTACATAATGGGGTAGATAATTGTTTCATTATTCCATTATAATTTTTCATTTATCCTTGAAGTATTGTCATACCAATCATTTAGATATGAATTCTACAATCTCTCACATTATGTTATCCCACCTGAAATTTGTCTTCAAATCTCTAAATATCTTAGTGCTTCATGAATTAATAGAGAAGGATAAGATATGTGCATCACCAGAAGTTCCATATTTAGTTATTATTTTTAGGGTACATATATCTAGGTTCCAAACATTATAAATCCATCTTTATTAAAGTTGAACTCCATAATATTTTCTACCTTCTTCTATAGCACCCCATCATCTTTTTGAAACTCTTTGGTCCTCTCAAGAATGAGTGTTTGAGTAGTTATCATATCAAGTTAGGATAAATATCCTTTTATTATTCTTATATCTATCCTTTTAATTTCCAATAATTTTGGATCCCTTTCAATCCTCATCATGGATAGAATTGTGAGATCCTTTCTACTCAAAGAATCTGCCACTTTGTTTTCTTTCCCAGGATGGTAATTTGTTGAGCTATCATAATGATTTATCATCATTAACCACCTTAATTGTCACATATTAATCTCCTTTTGTGTGAACATATACTTGAGGCATTTATGATATATATATATTTCACACTTCTCCCTATAGATATAATGCCTCCAAATATTTAATGTGAAGATCACTGTAGCCAATTCTAAATCATGATTTGGGTAGTTTTTCTCATAGATCTATAGTTGGATGAGTAATAGATTATGAATTTTTCATATTTCATGAGTACATAACCGAATACCTTTTTTGACACATCAATGTAGATCAAAAATCCTTCCTTTCTGGTGGATAATATGAGAACATGTGTAATGATTATTCTCCTCTTCAACTATTTAAAAGTTTCCCCACATTCATCATTTTTGAAAAACATGAATCCTTTATAAGTTATATTGGTTAGGTGTCTTGACAATCATGATATTTTCTCCAAAATCAATGATAGTACCTAGCTAATCCAAGGAAACTGTTGATTCATTTCACATAGGTTGGTATTATCAATCCTTAAATTGATTCTGTTTTTAAAGGGTCCATAAATATATATTTTTTGGAGATAACATGCCTGATGATTGTTACTTGGCCCTGGTATAATTTTTATTAAGAACATAACCTCTCAAATACGAGGAAGATGAAGAAATTCTTCAGGAAACACATTAGTGAATTAACTTACAATGGTAATGTCATCAAGAAATATATTTTATTTAGTATCAATCTTTTAATCTAGACACACTTTCTCATAAGTCAATAATATCCATGATTGAAATAATGATAACAAAGTAGATTCACCATCCTCCTTACACTTTTATAGATTTGAAGGGTGATTCAAGTTACAGAGGTTGAATTGATTTTCCCAATAATTTATGTTGTATTTATAAAATAAAACCCGTTTCATAACTAGGATAACATCAAATTCCACTAAACAACGATTGATAGGATTTTTAATAAGAACATTCCCACACAATTCAATTTGTAATACAATAACCTTAGATGTTTCTACCAATGATATCAAATCATTTCAGGTGGTTACTTGATGTTTTTATAAAACTTACAAGATAAGATAATGTTTAATAACTTGAAATAAAACAAGACATACATAAGTTTGGAGTATAGGTTTTGAGTACTTTAATCATCGTGATCCATATCTCCACAAGAATTTACTTGTTCCCATCATCTTTGATATTGTTTGTTCTCATCATGATTATTAACCCTTTGAATAAATAATTTTCATGGATAATTTCCAAATTCTCTACATTTACAACATAAAACTGTTAATGGTACCTTAGATTGAAATTTCATTCCCTCTATCACATTATTCATTTTTACATGGAAATTGGATACTTTATTCTCTATTTTTATGCACTTAAAACATATGCTAGTTCCTTTGTGACATTTACCTTGGTGCCTCTTTCCACATTTTTTCACAAAGTAAATTGGGTCTTATTTCCTTTATTACCTTTATCAGATGAACTTCCTTGAGATTTAGTCATCATCTTATTTGATGTGTTTGGACATTAAATTATGTGTCAGTTATTTATTTTTATTTTTAATATCTATTTTTATAATCACAAGATATATTATTTGAAATCCCTTCATGTTAGGAACCTCATTTTGCCAGTAATCATGTGTCCCATCATATTGGTTTTTGACTCAGTTCATCCTATTTCAAGTCATATTCTATAAATAAAAGGAATTAAGGATTAGTATTTTAATACTATTAAAAATATAAATCAAAAACCAATAAAATTAAATTTATAACTCATAAAGGACATATATTCCTTAACCTATGAATTTATAGGCTTCAATCTATGTTATCCATTATGTATTTCCTAATATAAAATCATATAAGAATTTTTTTCCCTTAATAATGGTTCATAATGGGATTTTGAATTTACCAAATCATATCCATCTAGATTTCCAAACTAGATTTAAAGAAAATCCCATTGTCATTCACCATTTCATTGTCATGTCCGGCTCAATATGTTGTTTTCAGGGTTATTTCCCCAAGGTACATGTATGTAAGATTAACATCCACTTGTAGCATCAGTAAATGGATATATTTTATTTTAAACAACTTAATATATACTTTACCATAATTTAGCGATGTTTTACTATGTTTAGTATTATCTTTAAGTATTTATATAGTGTTTTATAATCCTAATCCAAAAAATAACTAGACTTTTCTATGATACCAACTATGACAACCCATATTTTAATTCATTTTATTTCATGATTTATTACTTAGAGATACACATAAACAATATCAAAAGATCATGACTCTGAGTTTATTTTGTATGTTAGTTACATATAATGTCAAATTGATACTTGGATACAACAACAATATTTAAAACATCCTTAACATGGTCCAAAATTCCATTACCCTTTAAAAACTACACATGATACCCTATGGACATACATAAGAAAGGGGTGGGATATAAAGCCTATTAATGGAATAAAAAAAATCATAACATGAACAAAGTATTACATGTTAGTTGATAGACATTTCAATGGGACATAAAATTGGTTAGAATCATAAACATGAACACTGAATCTTGATATATGATGCTAACATTAAGGCTTCATGGGAATGTGGCAACAACTTAAAACATGGAATCATAAATATAAGTAAAGACTAACTACTATAAAATCATAATATATTGTACTTAGGATAACCTCCAATGAACTATACATGGAATCTCATGTGATTAAAACATTACCAAATTCATTGGAGGGTTATATAATTTCGGCCCACCCGTCACTTTCATATCATGTACATGCATAAGTTTTCCACATAGATCATTCAACGTAGGATCATATTTCATCACATTTAATCTCATGACTATGGAGTGTGAGATAAATAAAAGGCATTTCACAATAAATTAATAATAGTTACATCTATTTTAATACCCTTAAGTGTAAATGGGTATGAGTATTCACAAAAAAATAGCACGGAAAATCAAAGAATAATTTAGGCAGCATAATGAGGCTACTCAATGATACATGGGACGGATTAATGAGAGTAAAAAAGAGTTTATAATAACATTTAAATCATAAGGGAGGTAATAGGGATATGTAATAACATAATAAAACATTACCAATTGGAAATTAAAAAGAAAAAGAAAAAGAAGGTGCTTGAATAAAGAGAAGAATGAGAGGATCCCTTACCTTGAGAGAGTGATTCCTAAAGATTAGGAGGGGATTCTTGAGAGATTGGGGCCACTTGGGATGGATATAGAGAAGAAAAGGGATATTATATCCATTATAAAAGGGTTTTTAATTATAATTAAGGAGATATTGGGTGGGTTTATATAGTAAAAGAGTGGGGAGTTCTTTATTATTTCTCAAACATAGTTTTTGGACTTTATATAATAATGTATTCAAAACCATAAACCTTACCATGGTTTTCCTCATATTTTCTTCCAAAGTGAATTGGTTTTAATTATTTTAAATGTTTAAGAACTGATATCATTAAAATTGTACCGTTGGTGATGTAGAAGTGAGTCATGTTCATAAAGAATTGATTTTAAAACCTTAATATATAATATTGGTTTTGGAGGACTCATAAAGTGTTTATAAAATTAATCAAATAAACTAAAAAACACATTATTTTTTATTTTAAATATATAATTTTTCATTTATACCTTTTATGGTATATATTACATTACTTTTAGGTTTTTATAATGTCATAATACACACCATATTTTTATACCATATTTAATTTTTCCCTGAAAATTCAACTCTATCAAAAAATTGTGGGAAAATTATAATTGGAAAATTTCAACATGATTATTTCAAAAATAATATTTATTTTATAAAAAATATTTATGTATGAGAATTTATAGTTTTAAATAAAAATCAACATTTTTTAAAAAATAATGGGTTTTTTTAATTATGATTTATTTACCCTTATAAAAATTATTTTTGACTCTATAAAATTATATTATAATTTATATTTAATAAAACATATTTTGTAAAAATATTTTATTAAAATATAATTTACTTCAAAAATCCCTGAATTCTTTAAAATAGAGTGTCTTTATTGAATCTTTACAGTTCCCAAAAATACAATTTGTGTTTCATCGTATCCAAAAATAATTTTTTTAAAGCTCATTATCTAATCATTTAAAAAATTAATAATAATAATAATAAAGGATATATACAATCCTTATTTTAATAAAAATATACAAATTTATACTATTAGCATCTTGATATATAGACGTTTGTTACACCAACAAATGCCCTAAGAGTAATGTGTGCGATTGTGAGATTTTCATGGGGTGGATTAGTGAACCTTGTTTGGGTCATTATCTAGATGAGATTGAAATTCTCCTATAAATGGTTTCACTCATGATTTAGTTGTTTAATCTTTTATTGGAATTGATCATGGTAAAATCCCAATTATTTTACCTACCTTTCAATATTTGTTAAATTTTATTCATAGGGTATAATCCTGTTAGTCGAGGTCATCGCATCTTTTGTCTATATCAATTGGACTTTTATCATAACCCTATATATAATAATAATTATATGGTCACTATTTAATGGCTATATTATCAATGGTTATGATTATTAAAAATATTTTATATTTTATTGGATATGGATTATAATAATCCAAAATTACCAAATAAGTTTGTGTGTTTTCTATATCCACCTTACATAATAGGGAATTTAATTTTATCGTAAAGGGATATAAAATTATAAATTCTCAGGTCATCACATGAAATATAGATATCATAGTATATAAATTCAATATGATTTTTCAATAAGGTATGGATAACATTGGTCATATATAAAAAACTGTTTACAGAAAAAATCAATTTAAAAGTGGTGGGATTTATTCTTAATGAAATTATATTCTTATGAAATGAGAGACTTTTCAAAAAAGAAGACATTGGTGTGAAACATGATCTCCTAAAAGGGAAGGTGGACATATATCATAACATCATCATAAGTAAGAATAAATTAAATTGGAAAGATTATAATCAAATATTATTGATTATTACCCAATAAAAGGATTTGAGTAATGAAACCCCTTACCTCAATTCTTTCATTTCATAAAAGAACCTGAATCTACTATATAATAAAAATAAATAACTTAATCACCCATTTCATAACCTTAATCAATGAAATAATGTTTTATAAACATGTCTTATAATCATTTATTATAAATTTATTTGTTAATATTTTTTATTTTCATCTGTGGATGTTAATTTCTTCAATTGTTGGTTTAGTACTACTTTTATAGAGTTGTGTCAATAATTTTTTATATAATTAAGGTTAATCATTAAATAATCAAAATAAAATTACTATTTACTTATTCATATCATATATTATCAATATCTAAGATCTCCTAGTGATCAATGATATAAGTTTATAGTGTTGTACAAGTTTTTAGTCAAACCAACCCAAAAATAACATTCCATAATTTAGTAGATAAGCATGGTTAAAGGGTAATTTGGTGATAATTAATATACTGAGATTTTTTGGCGATACCCCAAAACATTTTTTAGGTACACTTTTACCTTTTTGGGTATATCTTGGTTGGGTCTAATCTTGGGTTCATTTGGGTAAAAATGGGATGTTTTCAGAAGGATTCAGGGAAGTGCGCGGTTGGCGCACAGTTTTCCCAAATTCACCATGCTCCCATCAAATACAGCAACCCTAGTAATAGGGTAATTGAATAGTTGGTACTTAATTTTTCAAACCGCTCACCCTCTTAGGTGTAACCTTCCATCACCCCTAGTTGAGTTGCACTATTAGGGGGAACAGTTAGGGGAAACAGTGAGCCATGTACATGAAACCAAGTGTGAGGGTTTTTAAACCCCCAAAAAATTGATTAAAAATACCCAAACCATCTAAATTTAACCTAAATAAACTCTAACTCATACCTAAAGGATTTATATTATTTTTTGAGGCTCCTGGAAGGATTCTAAGGCCTTCTAACCTCTGTTCTTGATGGATTGAAGCCCATAGTGAAAATATGCACCTCTCCATGTAAGAGAATCTCATCTCATGTGGCTTCCTCCCTCTCTAACATATCTCTCTCATAATTTGAATAAATGTTTTAACTATTTGTTTTGTATACAAATCTAGGTTTGGATAGATCTAATCTATTTGATCATGGATCTAGGATTTGGATCTAGATATAATTATTTGTCATGATTCGATTGTTCCACTTCAATTAGGGATTTCTGTTGGCAAGTATTCATCATTAATCTTGATTTAGGTGGTATAAATTCAATTAACATAGTATTTAATTCCAATAATGTGTATGTTTTGTGAAATTACATCTAGAATTATGGTAAATTGAATATTTAATTTAGTAAATTAATTTAGGAATCATGGAATTGATTTAATGAAATTCTCATGTGATGATGAATTGGGTTAAATAAGGGACTATATGAATTGGTTTGGTTGGATTAATTAATTGGTGAATTAATTAATGAAGTTTTTTTATTATGAAATTGTGTAGTTGGATTAACTAATTGGTAAATTAATTAATGAAATATTTTTATTGTGTAATATATTCCTTAATTGAATTTTGATTCAATTAATTTAAGGGTTTTTGTAATTGGTCAATTAAAGTTTTTGTGAATTAATTAAATATGTGAATTCTATGGTGACTCGATTAACCTTAATGGGTTAATGGGATATATTATTAAGTTCTGATAAATGGAATAATGGTTATTTTTCATATTATTTACAAGTGGTTAAAGTATCTATCATAATTTGTTTTAATAATTGAAATGGATATCATGATATGAAATTCGATAAGAGGTTTACTATTGATTAACCTTGGTTGATATGATATATGTGATATACATGTGTGCGACATGAACTGCTGCTTAAAAATCCCATAGTGATAAATGATTGTTGGACATGGATTGCTGCTTCAAAAGCCTATAGTGATAAATATGTGTGGGAAACAGATTGATCCTTCAAAATCCCATTTGTGTGATTGTTTTATAAATGATTTTTTTGTTCACAAAATAATTCTTCAAATATGCACAAAGTTCCATACATGACGATTTAGGCCCAAAAGTTTGATTTGGACTATGGTTCCAAATAACCATAATGTGAAATGGAATGAAATGGATAATTTAAGCCCATGTGTTAAAATGAATTCTGAATTACTTTATGATGGTTCAGAATTCAGCATGGGCCAAAGTAGGTATTGAAGGTTCATGTGTCCTTAGGAACCCAAAGTTTTATGTGGTTAAATAATGGATAATTGAATAAATAAAAACTCATTTTTTATTGCACGTACTTTATTATTTATATAACTTCATACACTATTATTTACAAGATGTTGTTTTAGACGTCTTGGTGTGACCTGATGAGTTATACTCACACCCTACTCAGGCTTCCTGATTAGTACTCGAATAGACTTCATGTTTATAGTATAGGATAGGGGAAGGGGACTTATATTAGATGGATGAGTAAGATAGAACATATATGAGGGAATCAAACATGATTCGGGACCATCCTGGGAGTAGTTAGTGTATTTATTTATTTTTTGGTTTTTCATATCAATACTTGACATGTATTCTGCATGACATATCTCCAATTTGGTTTTAGATATTTTATTCCCCATTCTTGTCATCATGTGGTCAGCATTAGTTTGGTTTGGATATTAGTTATATAATTTGGTTATTCTTCTTTATTTACACTATTGTATTACTCTAATAAAAAAGGTATAGTCTCCCCATGATTGATATTACACCTTCACTAGTAGTTAGAAGCCTTTGTAATATGGGGAGTAATTATTGAGGTCATGTAACCAACCGGCTCGGGGCACTGGTTTATAGCACCTGGGTTGGGAAATTACAAAGTGGTATTAGAGATTTTATTTTCTTTTTATTTTGTCATACTATTTTTGAAAGGTATACAGGAGACTAGAAGGATTTAGGCCATGTAAATGAGCTCGTTCATGGGAGTAACTAACCAATATAGAGAGTAAAACCCAACTTCCAAGGGTTGGATTATTTTAAATGATGTTTTCTATTACATTTGGATGTTATTTCCCCTTGGATGATTCAATTATTATGCGATGTTACAACTTCCTAATATTTAATGATATTGGACTCATAGACTAGTATGACGTGAGATTTGAGTATGCACCCATCATTCTAGGCACTTAGGATTATTATTGTGAAATGTATTATTTTTGGCATGTATGCAATAACAAGTTATTGATAATTTGTTGAAAATGAAATTTTTGTTCCTTGGGTGTGAAATTGATCTAAAAATGGTCCCTGATATGAATTGAAATATTATAAAATTATAAAATTATGAAGGATGTGAATAAATAGTTTTCTAATGGGACATGAAAATGAGAATGTGTTTAACCATTTTTATCCATGACCAAGATGTAGGGTGGTTAAGGGTAGTGATAGCCCCTTGCTTTTGATCATGTGGTGGGGTTCATGGGAATTAATTGTTAGGGATTATATGAATACATATTGTTAAATGTGTTAATGTTGTGAATATGTCATGAGATGTATTTTTGGAATTATAGAGGCATGCCTCCATGACAACTTTTTTGGTAGGATGACAAGTGGATATGGATGGAAATGATCCTTCATAAGTGGAATATGAGGCACTAAGAGTTTTGGGTGAAAGATTTAGTTAGATGTTATGAGAGAAAAATTCCCATTTCATGTAGTTTATGGAGAGAGTCCCAATGTGGTCTATGAAGAGTATGTCTCACCTGACACGAGATTTTTATTTGTAACTCCATTTAACATTTATCAAAGAGGGTGGACCTAATATAGCCTAGATTTTGATTGAGCCCATATAGACTACACTTTACAAATTTGAGAGTCCAATTAAGAAAAGGGAAATGTTGTCTATTTACATGTTACGTGCTCATGTGAAGAATTGGTGGGACATCTAGACATAGGATGGATAGCTAGAAAACATGGAGTGAAAAGACATTCAAGAGAAGTTCCTAGAGCACTTTTATCCATAAAAACTAATACATGAGAGGGAATCTAAGTTTAGGATATTGACTCTGGGGAATATTTTATTGATGGACTATGTTGGTCGCTTTATAGATTCAAAACACTTTTTTCTAGTGTTTAGAAGGAGATAAGGATAATACAGAAAAAACAAGTTAGTATGGTCTTAAATGTAAAATTATGGTCTAGGTGAATATCTTCAAGCTGAAGAAATTTTTTTAATTGTTGAATCATGATATCATATCTGAGAGGAACCTAAAGGAGGATTCTAGTGGAATATTGTTGGTTTCTTCTAGACGTTTTCGAGGTACAAATTCTTAGAGAGGGAAGTTTTTTATGATAATGTTTTCTAGTTCAATGTAAATAATAGTGGATGGATATAGGGATTATTTAAATAGGACCTTACTCTAGTTATCTATCACTAGTATGGCGTGACATGGCACTTCCATGGACAGTACCCCCGAACACCAGTAGTGTGTCAAGCATGAGGTAGGATGGTTCATCTGTAGAGGCTCTATAGGAACCCATAACAGATGGGTAATGATGGATTATCTAGAAAAACAAGAGTGTGATAAGGGGATCTTATAAATCATACCAGTGTGGTAGTTATAGTTCTATTGTCTAAGGGGGTAGAGGTAGTGGACATGGTACTTCTAGTC
This sequence comes from Viscum album, assembly GCA_963277665.1. NCBI lineage: Eukaryota > Viridiplantae > Streptophyta > Magnoliopsida > Santalales > Viscaceae > Viscum > Viscum album. The sequence goes on from OY728120.1 coordinate 832,004,182, forward strand.
AATAGCACCCGTATCAACAGTTTAATGCAGCTCAGGGAACTTAGACTGCGTCATAGGGAATAAAGGAAGGACATTTTCATGAAGTTCATCCTACACTAGTGGATAGTGATGCCGCACCTTCAACAGTTAGAAGTACTATTATTGTAGCTTATAGGCAATCTAGTTTCTAATTTGACACTAATTCCTCTCATTCTTTTATATCTGCAAAATTTGTGAATGGTTTGAGCCTTGTGGTGGAGTTCATTAGTGGGGTAATGAAAATATATACACCTTTGTAGTATGGTTGATAGATGTCTATTTATACAAGGGATGTTATCTCGAGGTTGGGAAGTATCATTTTCAATGTAATATTTACAACCTTGACATGCTAGGATTTAATCTAATTTTGGGTACGGATTGGTTAGTAATATATAGATTTTGTGTATAGTTTTACAACAGGATAGTGAATTTTAAGTCTCCTAAGTGTGACAATTACATTCACCATGGAGAATGGGATATCCATGTCGTCTGTGTGGGTCCAATTCATCAACAACTGGGGGGTTTCATAGCCCTAGTTTCTAGTCTGTTGTTGGTTGATGGCAGTGTAAAGCATGGTGTCTTTCTACCCATAGTGTAAATTTTATTGGATGTGTTTCATAAGGACTTCGTAAGGCTTCCACCTAAGGGAGATGTGTAATTTACTATTGAGATCATGTCAGGGATTGAGACTATTTTTTATTCCACCATATAGAATGGAACCCACAAAGCATCAAGAGAATAACACTCAACTGGAAGAGTTAATGGAAAAGGGGTTTATCCACCAAGTATGTCATCAAGGGGTTTTCTAGTTTTTCTTTCTCAGAAGTCTGATAGGAATATGAACCTATGTGTTGATTACTAAAATTTGAACGGGTTGATTGTGAAAAACTAATATCATCTTCTGTGTATCAATGAAATTTTTTACCAGTTCAAAGGAGATTGTGTATTATATAAAATTGGAATGAGATCGTGGTATCATCAGTTGAGAGTTTAACCTTCTTACATACCTCAAACTACTTTCAATAAGATTTATGGATTTTAATAGTTCATCGTGATGCTGTTTGGGTTGACGAAGTATCTTATAGTGTTTATGGCCTTGATGAACCTAATCATCTATTAATAACTAAATCAATTTTGTAGTAGTATTTGTGGATGAAATATTTATGTACTCAAAGACCCATGAAGATCATTACCAACATCTTGACATTGTCCTGAGTGCACTTAGAGAGTATCAATTATACACCAAGCTATCTGAGTGTCAGTTTGTAATTGATCAAGTACACTTATTGGGTCATAGCATCTCAAAGGAAGGTGTGTCACTAGACCCAGATAAAGTGAAATAATTTTTTTTATTGGTTGCATCCAAATAATTTTTCAATATCCATAGTTTTTGGGGTTAGGAGGATATTGTTGGAGGTTTTTCTAAGACTTTTCCCACTTGGTAGAACCTCTTATAGGCTTGACCAAGAAGGGAGTAATGCTCAAATGGTCTGGAACATGTGATAATTCCTTCAGAGAGTTTAATAAGTTATTTAAAATGGCCCCAATATAGATCCTACATGAGCTAGAGGGAGAGTATATGATGTTTTGTGATGATTCTAGAATAGGTCTTCGAGAAGTGTTGGTGTAGGGAGATCGTGTTGTGGCATATGGTTCTTCACGGTTGAGGACATATGATTGAAAATATCCAATGCATGACCTTGAGTTAGCTACATCAGTTTATGACTTGAAGTGCTAGTGTAATTATCTTTTGGGTCAAATTATTACTATGTATACTGATCACAAGAGGATAAAGTAAATCTTTTCACAATGAGATTTGAATCTCTAAGAGTGGAGGTGGGTTGATTATATGAATTCATTTGATTTTGAGCTAGAATATATGCACGAGAAGGGAAACAATGTTTATGGCACTCTTAGAAGGAAAAATCAGACTCTGGAAGTTGAATATTCTAGTTCTGAGTTAAAGATAATGATTCGTTGGATGAGATGCATGTGGTGGTTTTTAAGGGTTAGGAAAAGATGAATCTCATATTATTGTATGTGGATTATAAAATTTTGAGTTGGGTAAAGGAAATGGAGTATCAAGATCCGAAATGTTTGTCCTTGAGGGAAATAATTGAAGGTGGGGAGACACCTTCATATTGAATCATAGATGAGGATGGGATCATCTATGTCTAGAATCTGATTGGTGTGCCTTCAAGCATGTGGGAGAAACTGATGCGTGAATTTCATGCCTCAATGTGGGTGGTTCATCTAGGAATAACCAGAAGGTATTGTGACCTATGATGATAGTTTGGGTGTCTGGGAATGAAAAGGGAGATATTAGGGTTTGTGACACGATGCTACACCTATCAACAGGTGAAGGCTATTCATTAATGACATAGAGGTTTACTACATCTATATCCCATTCCATAATAGAAGTGGGATGATGTTACTATAGACTTTTTGGTGGGTCTCCCAAGGATGCCTCAAAAGAATGATGCTATTTGGGTGATTGTGGATGATTTATCAAAGGTAGCACAGTTCTTACTAGTGCATGAGACTTTCTTAGTGGATCAATTGGATGATTTCTATGTTTAGAATATATCCCATCTGAATGGATTTCCACAGATTATTATTTTAGACCATGACTCATGTTTTACTTCCTTCTTATATAAGGTCTTACAAAAGGAATTTGGTACATAGGTTTTACTGAGTACAACATTCCACCCACATACATATGGGAATTCATAATGTACTATACATGTGCCTGAGGATGTGCAATAGGCATGTGTCCTAGACATTGGTGACTCCTAGTAGAATCACCTATCTTTGGTGGAGTTTTTTTGTAATAACAGTTTTTAGGAAACTATTCATATGGAACTATTTGAGGATCTTTAAGGTAGGTCATGCAATTCACCTCTATCTTGGATAGAGGTTGTTATGTTAGAGTTGTTGGGACTGAGTCTTGTGTAGGAGACGTCAGAGCAGGTTCTGTTAATTCATAAGCATTTGTATATGGATAAAATTAGAAATAAGTCATACATAGATAGACGTTGACTAACCCTAGATTTTTTAGAGGGTGAAAATGTATTCCTTTGGGTGCCATATATATTGGGTCCCCATCAGATAAGAATATAGGGAATTTTGGCATTCAGGTTTGTTGGAATGTTTGAGGTTGTGGAGAGAATAAGACCAGTGGCATACTGATTGTCTCTTCCACAGAGGTACAATGCAAATCATGATGTTTTTAATTTGTAAAAACATCAATGGTATCAACCCAACCCTTATCATGTTATCTATGTGGATGATTTTGACCTTGAGACTAATGCGTCATTTGAGGAGCATCTGATACATGTGTTGGATCATAGTGATAAAGTGTTTTGAGGAAACAATGTATTGATATTTCATGTATTTTGGTAGAATGGTTGTGTTCTGGGGGAAACATGGGTGAGAGAAGCATATATGTGGGCTTGGTGGCTTGATCTTTTTACCTCAGAATCTTAGTGATTCTAGGAAGTATAGCTCAATGATGCGCTATTATAAAGTGGGGAGATTTTAAGATCTCATCCTTTTATGGATATGTACCTAGATTATTTTTAGGTACTCTTTTACCTTTTTTGAGTATATGTTGGTTGGGTTTTATATTGGGTGTGTTTGGGTGAAAATTGGATGTTTTGGGGTGGTATTGGGCATTTCACAGTTGGAACACGATTTCCCCAAACCATTCTCCCTTCCCCATCAAATCGTGAAACCCTAGGTAGAGGGAAATTATATAGTTGGAACATAGTTTTTCAAACAATGCACACTATTAGTATTAACCATGAAACACCCCTAGGTGAAGTGCATGGTTAGGTGAAACTATGTTCCCCATACAGGAAATTATGCATGTGGGATTTTAAACCTCTAAAAATTAGATTATAATACCTAAACCAACTGAATTCACCCTAAATCATCCCTAACTCAAACCTAAATGATTTATCTTATTTTTTGAGTCTACTTGATGGATTATAAGGCCTTATAACCTCTTTTCTTGTGGAATTGAAGTTTGGATTGAAGATCTAAAACTCTCCCAGTAAGAGAATCTAATCATGTGTGGCTTCTTGACTCTATCTCGTATTTATCTCATACTTTGAAGGTATTTTTTACTCTATTTTTGTGGGACCAAATCTAGGTTTTCCTAGATCTATTCTATTTTATATTGGATATAGGTTTTGTATCTCACTATCATTCTCTGTCATGATTCAGTTGTTCTGCTTCAATTAGGGATTTTCGTTGGAGATAGTTCATCATCAATCATGAAGTAGGTTGTCTAAATTCAATTCTCATAGTCTTGATTACCAATTGCGTGTATGTATTGTGAAATTTTAGTTGGCATGATGGTCAATTGAATCTTGAATTGAGTAAATTAATTGATTAATTAATTTAGGGAATCATGGAATTGATTTAATGTAATTTCCAGGTTATGGTGAATTGGGTTAAATTAGGGATAATTGGAATTGGTTAAATTGGATTTATTAATTGGAAAATTAATTAATGAAATGTTTTGATTATGTAATTTTGGTGTTTTATAAATTAATTGGTAAATTAATTAATTAATTTTTTTATTTTTGAATTAATTGGTTAATTGAATGTTGATTCGGTTAATTAATGAGTTTGTGTAATTGGTCAATTAATATGTTTATGAATTAACTGACTATGGGAATTATGTGATGATTGTATTAACCTTAATGGGTTAATGGAATATATGAATAAGTTTCGATAAATAGAATAATCATGATTTTTCAGATTATTTCCATGTCGTTAAAGTATCGACCCTGATTTTTTGACGATTTAAATGGATTTCATGATATTAAATGTGATAAGAGGGTTACAATTATTTAAATTAGGATGATGTGTTACATATGATATTGTGATATATGTGATATACGTCTATGAGACATAGACTACTAATTCAAAATCTCATAGTGATAAATAAGTGTGGGGCATGGACTGCTGCTATGAAAGATAATAGTGATAAATGAGTGTGGTACATGTACTATTGCTTCAAAACCACACTTGTGTGATTTTTTGATAAATGATTTGGGGGTAACTGACTACTATTTCAAATACCCCTGGTGTACTAGACACGACAATCTATGTCTAAAAGTTGTCTTTGGACTATGGTTCCAAATGACTATAATGCAAAATGGAATGAAATGGATAATTTATACCAATATGTAAAAATATTTCATAAATTACCATGTGATTTGGTCCAGAAATTAGCATGGGCCGAAGTAGGTACTTAGGGTTTAGGTGTCCTCAAGAACCTTGGGGGTTATGTGGGTAAATAATGGATAATTGAATAAATGCAAACTGCTTACTTTACTAATTATACTTTATTCTTTATACAATTGAACACACTATTATTTACTGGATATTATTTTAGATGTTCGTGGTGGTGGCCTACTAAGTTATACACACACCCTACTCAGGCTGCCTGATCAGTACCCAAATATACTTCATGTCTGAAGGATTGGATAAGGGAAAGGGCCTTGTGTTATATGGCAGAGTTGAGATAGAGCATGAATGAAGGAACTAGTTGTGATTTGTGACCCTCTTGGGAGTAGTCAATTTCTTTATTTATTTTGGGTTTTTCATATCAACACTTGACATGTATTCCCTGTTCTAGACACTTTACATATTGACACTTGATGCATATTCCATATTTTGGGTTTTTCATATCAACACTTAACACATGATATATCTTCTATTGGGTTTTTTATATTGCATTCCACGTTCTGGTCATAATGTGGTTTGGTTATTGCTTATATCATTGGGTTATTATAATTTATTTATGCAATTATATTACTATGATAAAGAAGTTATAGTCTTCACATGATCAATATTTTACTTTAACTGCTATTCAGTAGCCTCTGGCTTATGGGGAGGTGCATTTGAGGTCATGTTACTAATCGGATCGAGGCACCGGTGTGTGGCACCCAGGTCGAGATGTTTCAATAATTCATTATTATAAAAATATAATTATATTAATTTGGTGTTATTAAGTAGGTGGATCATATTTTAAGATATTTTAGTAAATAAGAATATACTAGATGAAAAACAAAGAATGTTACTTTGTGGAGGTGGTAGTCTGCGCATACACAAGGTTAACATTATCATTTATCATCGAATGTGAGGGGATAATGGTAGAAAATAAATTACCTTTTCAAAATCATAATAACATTATATATATAATAATTTTTAATCATCCCCACCATTAAATCCATTTTATAGAGATGGTTACAAAAAAGATGTCGATTTGTGGAGGTGGTAGTCTGCAGGTATGAATGATCCACATTATTTCATTTTTCTTAGTGGATGAAAATGAAAAAATAAATGTTTTCTAATTAATATGATGACATATTTTTATATTTATTATACTTATGTAATTACATTAAGGCAGTTAGAAAAGTTTTTGAAGATGAATATTAAGAATAAAAGATTGAGAAGGATGTCATACGTACGTCAAGAGCTTTAGATTTATCCAAGAAATATCCTTGTAAATTCAGGACTTACAAAAATCAATAGTGAGCAGAGGCTTAAGGATATGGGAGATGGTTCTAGATGGAACTAAATTTTAGAGTTTTAGGAATAAATTCAATGGATAATGTGCAATATGAAGTGGTTGAAGTGTTCCCTTTTATATGTTAATATGATGGAAACTTTGGAAGCACCTTTTAAATTTTCATTAATGCAAAGTTACTATTCAAGGGTAAAAGGATAGAAAAAAATACACAAGAGGGGAATTGGGTTTTTTTCGATCCGTAGCACAACCACACATTTGAAAACATTTTTTTAATATGTTTTGGATTATTTACTCTAAGTAAATCACTTTTTCAATATTTTTACTTTTATTGGGGTATTTAATTTTCCATCATAGTAATAAATTTTAATAATAAAATAAAATTTAAAATTTTACCTAATTTGAACCTTATGATTTTAAATTTGAAAATAATAATTTCAAATGAAATCACTAATGGTGTGAAAAATAAACGCACATCACGCATAAAAACGTTTTTTAGAAGTGGTTTTTAAAGCATAAAACTTGTGTGTAAGCCATAGTTATAAACATTATAAATTTTCATAACATAAAGTGGTATATTATTAAAAAATAACATATCCTTTAAAGTAATCCGAAACAGAATTTAACTATTAAAATACTTAATTAATAAAATATACCCAAAATAATTTTTTGTTATAATTAAAATATTTTTTTATTATATATGGTAAAATATAGGTTTTATAAATTTTTAAAAAATATTTAGAATTCGATACTTTATTCCTTAACTAAATATTTGATCAATTAAAAATCTTGGTCTATTTTGTATATTTATATAATAATAAAATTTACCAATTTGGAAAAACTTTAATTTTTTACTATTCATCTAAAAATCAATTATTTTAGAAAAAACCCAAAAAATTATCCCTAAGATAATATTTACAAGATTAATTTTAGAAAAGATTTAATTTCATAAAATTGAAATTCTAAAATTTATAAATGTAGATTTAAAATGTGGAATATAAATAAAACTATTTTTATAGATATATAAACTCTCTATTCCATTAAAATTCAAAACAAAAAAACAAGTAAAATACATGTGATAAATAACATATTAAATTTATAATTACATAACTATATTACCCTAATTTATTTTAACCTAGCCCCAAAAAAATATTCATGTATGATCTAAGAATAAGGTACACTCTTGCGGGAGTTCAGGGTGGGGATTCCCAAGCACGGATCTCATAGAAATTTCCACAAGTTTGAATTTCTCTTGCATACTATTTCGATCATAATATAATTATTTGAGTTTGGGATGGGATTATTCTATAGAAAACCTTTACAAAGCTACCTCCTTTCCAAGATCAAAAAATTTATCTACAAAAATGAGACTTACACTACCATATGTCATGCATTCCCTTTCCCTTCCAAGATTTCATAATATAGTTACTTCCATTTATAACTGATAATTCAAGGACTATATGATTTAATAATATTATTTTAATGCATAATATTTTCATTCTATTTTAGTGTTTTTTATGAAAGATATCCATATAGTGTTTAATTATATAAAAAGTTATATAGTAAATCATTGGGTGTTACGTCCCCACTAAATAAATCTTGTGCTCAGAACATTAATTACTATTCACAGTAGAAAATAGTTAAGGATGTCCTTAATCTATTCATGACACATATTTGGATTTATAAAAATGTGTAATGCATAGTAACTTGGGAAATTATAGGAAAATCATATATTCCTTCATAATATACATATCAAAATATAGCGTTTCTGTTTAGTTAAACATCCCTTGTGATTAGGTATCACAACTCTTATAGTATAATTAGTTTTTAATGAGATATCATAGTCATATATTCATTGATAGACTATCATAGGTTGATTTGAAATTCGATTTCATTATTCTAAGAAATAATTTTTCCCTCTAAGTATAGAGAACAAATCCATTTCAAAAATCACATTAAATTTATTTTAAGAAATGATAATAATACTTTCATGAATCATAATCCCACAAACCTTGAAGAAGATTTATATGCATTGGATATAATAATGATACTACCAGGTCTTCTTATTCCAATAGATCATAGTTGGTGAAAATATACATGCCTGAATATATCCACAAATCTATAGTGATGAATAAGTATATATATCACTAATTAATTATCACTATCCACTTAAATAATAATTGTTTTATAGAATTTTCCTTGATCACGTGGTCTAGGAGGTTGTTGGTGACAATTTTATTCTTAATCCCTTGGATATGTGCATTGGTTTTCATAATTCCCTAATTCATCACATATAAAACATAAAACTACTAGTGGATCCTTATGGAGAACATTATTATTTCTATCGTGTTTACTAAAATCGTCCTTTTCTCTCAATTTCTTATTTCTCAATATCCTCCTTTAATATAGATAAACATCTTTCGGTTCCTTTGTTAAATTCCCCTAGGTTTATCTTCCAACGTTATTGACATGAATAAAATAGAATATTTTCTCCTTCATCATATTTTTCACATGATATTCTATGAAACTCCATATTTATCTTCATTGGAATTTTTATATCTTCAACAATTCTGAAGTTTTTTATCAAAACTTGAGATAGTTGTGTGATAAAAACTATAAGATTTTCAACACCAAATTTTATCCCAATTGTTTTCCCCTTAGGAAAATTATTGCATTGTCTATCACATCCATTATTAAATTCGTTCCTCCTAGCTCCATATTTTACTAAAACCAAAAGGGTTAATTATGAGTGATAAATATTAACATTTTAAGATAAATATAACAAAGAAAATAACAAAAAATCATATATGAAATTTATTACTCTTAAAAACCATCACATTAGCTTTTAGTTCAACCTAAATCACTCTTGGTTTAACCTATATTTCCATAAGTTGTGTTCCCTCATATTCCTTATCCTAATTTCTTAACATAATAATATATTATATAGTAAATGTGATTAACTGAAGCATATCCCCCATGAGTGTCTAGCTAAGGGTTTAGTCTTCGGCCCAATAAACATGCACCAGAGTAAGGATTGAGTTGATACTCAACGATCCATTTTAGGGCGATTACCTCTAGGTGCATTTATGCCATATCCATATCCAATTTTTATTATCCATATAGGGATTTAATTGCTCAAAAACCCCATATTCTCCAATTTACCAAAACATTAGGATGTTATCTTATACTTAGAAATATCCCTTAGACTTATCCCAAGGGTTTTCTCTAAATTTATATCACCCTAATCCAAAAAATAACTAAACTAATCCTAAAAAATAAATAACCCTACACTAATGCCAAATTTAATAACCCAATCTAAGCATGTATTTATTCCCTATGATTAAATAATATCAAAATCTCAATAAGTTAAGGTTTAGTTTATTTAAGGGATAACTACAAAAACATATTATGTTACAATACTTGTGAACATTTCTTCATAATCATGATTTTATACACCCTCTTCCAGACATCTCATCTGATGTAATCATATTCATAATTTAGGGTATAGAAACATAAGAAATGGGTGAGAAATAATGTTTAGTACTGAAAACTTATGGATAAATCATATATGTTAGTTCATAAAAATGATGGGAAAAGTGAATAGAGGAGAATTATTAGTTTGATGCTCATGGAATCATAAACAGAAATTGTTAAACATGATTTAGATATAAAGATCATTTAATAAAACATAAGACCAACGAGAGGTCATTGAAACATGGATTTGAATTATATTATTGTAAAAACAGATATTCTAGTAACATTGAGATGATGAAGATATTACAACATTGGAGGAAGATAAAAGAGATCACATCAAATGATATAAAAAAAATTATTAGTCTAGAGGGAGTAGATACACACATGATTCTCATATTAAAATAGAAAATAAGAAATGAAACTTAAAATTAGAGTGAGAATTTTATCATTTATTCTATTTTAAATCACTAAAACCATTCATAATTCACTTCATAGTATCCTGGGGAATGGAAAACATAATAAATGGTCATATCAGATGCTCAGTAAGGGAAAACATATAGTGAAAGCTAACATAAAATAAATAAAGCTTGGATGATATGGTAGAGATTAACAATAATCAAATATGTTATATTAAGGATATGATGAAATGAGGATATATCCATCGATGACATAACATCATAAATAATCACATTGATAATAATAAATGATTTTATAATGATATAATACATAATGTCAGGCACCATTATATTTTTATCAAGGCCCTGTGCTAAGGCATAATATGTAAATAGATAAGGCACATGCCAAATACACAAACTAGTTTTTCTAATGTGACCTACGAATACATTGAGGGGATATAACAAGCCTTTTCCATTACTTACTAAGTCAAATTCATTCCTCATATGAAAGAAATGAATAATAATTCAATACATAATCAATATAAACATTCCAATTGAAAAACTAGCCTATGAAATGTTAATATTTTACCCAGTAAATAAATAGAACAACATGAAAATAATACATACTTATAAATAAGGTGGATAATATCATTAGAGTATATCCCTAATAAAGTATAAAAATATTCAATGGATTTTTACATAGATAAAAATACATTTAAAAGACTATGTGAGCCTATCTTTGAAAACTTAAGAAAAATATATTTTTCTTTTCATAACATTTTAAACAAATAATTTCAAAATATTGAAAAACGGTTTTATTTTAAAATAACCATGGAGGTATGTAAAGGAATATCTGAATCAAAGAATGGATATAATGGTGAGAAAATACCTTCAATCAATAAATGATAAAACAATGATTCCTAACATGCTTTTGGTAAAAATTCAAAACTACCTCATTCAGAAAACAAAAAGAATAATCCATATAACTATTATAAGGAAAGACAAATACAATTGAAAATGATTTTAAAAAATAATTATAAAATATTAAAAACATTATTTAAAACATTTTAGTGAACATGAATATGGATGAGAAATATTCTCAGCCAAAGGGATAAATAAGGTTGATTTTCCTTAAAACAAATTCTTTATCATTTTAAGAACCAAAGAGAGGAAAATGAAATGAAAACATATAAACTCCACAGATAACCAAAGGATAAGAAAATATACTGAGTTAAAAATAGAAATAGATTTTAATTTCCTTCAATGAAAATTTAACATAAGAAATCCTAAATAAAAATGTGACTGTAGAATAAACCATTACTTAAATTTCTGTTTGGACAGACACATTCCAAACTATTTTATAATAAATTTATATTAATTGTTTAAATGATTAAGAACCTTATAAAAATTTATTACCTCATCAAAATAGTTTTAATTTCATTTATTACCATGTCTTATATAGTTAATAAATCGATTATGCTCATATCAGATGTTTTGAGGATGTTCGGTTCATAATCCCAAAACATATTTAGTAAGGTGACCACCAACAAAGGGTTCATTTATTCATAATCTATATAATACTAGTTATGAAATATTTATCATTTTCATACATTAAATTAAATTTTAGTACCAACAATTAAAGGTGGTCATGAAAAATGAAATATGTTACTTCATGGAGTCGATAGTCTGTACGTACGCATAAACGATGTTTTCATTTTTCTAATAGATAAAAAGGAAATGAAATAGATAAAGGTTTAATTTTATAGAATAATAATCATATTATAAATATCATATTTCACTACATCAAAATATGTATCTATCGAAAGGATTTTTTCATTTAGCAGCGGTTTAAACCGCTGCTAAATTCTTCTGTGATGGTTTTGAAAAATCATCACTAAATCGTGTGTTGGCATTTATTTAGTGGTGGTTTTTCCAAATCGCCGGAGAACATTTTATTAGAGGTTTTTTAGTGGTAGTTTAACTTGTTGCTAAAACCTTTTTTATTTTATTTTTTTATTTCTTTAAATTTTTTTCATTTTTTTAAAATTTTGTTTTATTCTTTTTTTATTTTATTAAAAATTTTGTAGTTAATTGTGGTTATTTTTTTGTTTTTTTATAATTCTACTAAGTAATTTATAATTAATTTATTTTTATATTATTATTATTATTATATAACTATTTTATTATTATTAATATTTCATTATTCTTGAAGTTATTTTATTATTATTTTATTTATATTTTATTATTCTATTATTATTTTATTATTATAGTTTATTTTTTAATTATAACAATTAATTTATTTTTTATTTTTTATTTTTTATTTAGTATTATGCACATGAAGATACATATACATGCATATACCATATATAGAAATTCTATGTTGGGTGAGATTTAAACCCGTCATCTCTTGCTTATTCTTCAAAGACTTTACCTGTCTAGTAGGCTCTTCATGTGGTCAATAAACAAAATTTAATATATATATATATATATATATATATATATATATTAATGTATAAAAAATAAACAAATAACAAATATATAAATAAATAATAAACAAATAAATATGAAATAAACAATAAAATAATAATGAAAAATTAATAAATAATAAATAAGACTTTAACAGTAAATTAATAAAAAAATAATAGTAAATTAATAAAAAAAAATTATAATAAATTTAATATAAACTAATAATTAATGTATACACATAAACTAAATAATAAATAATTAATAAATAATTAATACTAAACCAACAGAAAATATATATATAATAAAATAACAAAATAATAATGAAAAATAAGGAAATAATAGATAAATATTAAATATTAAATAAATAATAAATAATGAATAATGAATAAATAAATAATTAATTAATTAATAATAAATATTAAATATTAAATATTAAATATTAAATAATTAATAATTAATAAATTAATAAATTAATTAATTAATAATCAAATATTAATGAATAATTAAGAATTTGTTATTAAATAATTACTAAATAATGAGTAAATAATTAATAAATAAGTAAATAATAAGTAAATAAATAAACAATAAATAAATATGATTAATTAATAAATTGTTAATAAATAATTGAATAGTAATTAAATAATAATTAAATAATTAATAATAATTAATTAATTAATCAATCAATTAATTAATTAAAAAATAAACAATAAATAAAAAGTAAATTAATAGTAAATTAATAATATATTAATGATAAATTAATAATAAATGAATATCAAATTAATAATAAAAAAATATTAAATAGTTATTAAATAGTAATTTAATAAAAAAAAATCAATAATAAATAGATATAAAATAATAAATTTATAAATAATAAATAATAAAATAATAAAATAATAGAATAATAGAATAATAAAATAATAAATGGATATAAATATTTATCTATATATATATACATATAACAAAATTTACATAAATATATATAAACACACATTTATGTTACACAAATATATATAAACACACACATATTTAAAATTGTACATGAATACAAATATATATATATATATACACACACAAGTAAATTTATATACATATATATATAATTACACATATATTAAATAAAAATATATAAGCATAAATATGTATAAATATTTACAAATGTATATAAATATACACAAATTTTCATAAATTCATATAAATAGATATATTTAATCAATAATAAATTACCAAAATAAAAGAAACCGTAATAATTACAACACCATCTAATCAATAGGAATGTAAATCAATGGAATAAAATCATAAACAACATAAAAAAGCATATGAAGACACTCTTAAATAAAGATGTAATCTTAACGAATGTGTATGATATATATATACACTTATTATATATTAATATTTATTTTCATATATTAGAATATATATATAAATATATATTTGTTTATCAATACACACACATATGTATATATTAATATTATTTATATATATATATGTGTGTGTGTGTGTGTGTGTGTGTATACATATATTCATATAGTTTTATTGGAAATTCATTTATTTACTATATTAAATGATAATGATATATTTATATAAAAATAAATATATATATATTATCTACACACACAATATTATTGACACACAAGTTCAAATTTATATTTCTAAAATACACAGACAAATATATACATATATATGTATTTCTTTACATATATTAGAATATATATATAAATATATTTTTTATTGACACAGACATGTTTATATATAAACATTAATTTTAAAGGTATATATATACAAATTAATGCATCTTTATAAAGTAAATAAAATCGATAATTATTTAATTTAAATAAAATTAATAAAAAATATTTATTTCTATATGGTCTATATGTTTAAAAATATATTTCTATATAAATATGTTTTCATACAAGTGATTTATTATAAGTAAATTTAATAAAATATGTATATATTTAATTATAAATAAAACTAAATTATGAAAAATTATAAAATTTCAAAAATTCAAAACCATAATATCAATATGAATATATTTCCTCAGAAGAAATTCAGTTTCCACTAGAAAAAAGATAATAACACCCCCTTAAAAGTGGCTGAAATTCCATCGAATGGTAAAAAATTAGGATACCCTAACAAAAAACTCAGTTTTAGATGCCTTAGGGGCCTCTTTTTTCCATAAAAAAAGTAGTTATTGGGGTCCCCCTAGTCATCATGGCATACATCTCATCGCATGCTTCGATTGGATATGTGATAGAGCCCAAACGGACACTGGAATCAGAAGTTATTAAAACTATAATTTCAAGTTCAATTTCATGATTTCCTTAAAATAGTTATAAATTTTGTTCATTTAATTATGAAAAAATTTAAATCCAATATACTTTTAGTTCATTTCATCAACTTCTATTTTGTTGGTTTTGGAGCAAAAACAGACTCCTAGATCAAAAGCTATGGTCATTTAATTCCAAATTCTCATTTTCAACTTATTGAAGATTTGTTTTAAGTTTAAAAATATTATTAACTAATAAATATAAATATTTATTAAGTAAAATAGTATAATTAATTAAACTAATAAATAATAAATTGTATATGATAGTAAATAACAAATAATAATCATAATTAAATTTTTTATTTTTTATTTTTCCCTTTAATTTTGTGGTTTTTTTAAAACTGCTGCTATTTCCAGGATGATTTTAAGAAATATTACTCTAAAAATATATTTCTTTTGTGAAAAAGTAATTAAACAACAAAAAAATATTTAAAAAATTGGTGGTGGTTTTAAAAATTTACATTAAGAAACCACAACTATTTTTTTCAGGAAAACAATTAATGGCGGTTTTCAAAACTACCATGAAAAAACCTCCACAAAATCAATTTGTTCTTATAGTTTTTCTTCATTAAATCCATCATTATTATCATCCATGAATAGCATAAATAAAAAAAATCACATCACTTCATGGAGGTGGTAGTGTAAACACACACACAAGTGATGTTACGATTTTACAATGGATAGAAGGGTAAAAAGGTAGATATTATCATTCTAGAAGCATAATTTTATCATAAATATCTTACATAAAAATTATATTCATCATAATAATCATCCATTAATGGTTGTGATAAAAATATTAAATACACCGCCTTGTAGAGGCACTAGTCCAAAAGTAAACACAAGTGACGATTTCAGTGTTATGAAATAAATATGATAGAATTTAAGTATATGAGAGATATTTAAGTTTTTATATCAATATAGTTAGTATCGAATTGAATGATGTAGAATAATAAATAATATGAAATAACTCAGCTAATAGTGATATCTCTCTTTGGAAATCACCCTTTGGATTACACATTAATCCTTCTTAGGATGGTCTCAGGGGTAGGCTAGAAGCCCTAGGACATGGAGAAGGATGATATGAATCTATTTTTGTAGGGATTATATAATATATGTGTATCAAAATTTATGAATAAGTGTGTAGAGGGTTCTCCCTTTTGTAATTGAGTTGGGTAGAAATCTTGTGAATTCTTGAATTAGTATCTTATATTATATGTATTATTCAATTCAAGTGGCTCCAAATTTTCAAAATTTCAAATATTAGAGTTATATGGTCAAACTATGATCAAATAATAGAATTTATAAATAAAGTTCATTTTATCCCTTATCATTTTGTTATAACCCCCTTTTAACCCATTTTAACATTTACAGAAGTGAGAAAAACCTACCATTGTTACTAATCATTGTGACCAAAAAAATAAGTTTACCTTATTAAATAATAGTAATTATAATGTTTAAAATTATAGAATATATTTTATAATATTTATTTTCCATAATTGGTAAAATTTTATTTTAATATGTGTTCATAAAACTCAATGAAAACCGTTTTTAGAAAAATGGTGTTTTAAACAAAAAAACTAATTTTACCAAAAAAACAAGTGTAATGTTGATTTCAATGGAATCAATTATATTATGTTAATTAAAATGTGACATGATTTTATTTAAAACCAAACCAAAATTTAAATGAACCTTCTGAATACATGATTAATAAAGAATAACCAAAAACTATTTTTATTTGAATAAAAACATTACTTAGATTTCAAAAATGTTAAGATTGGATTTATAGGTTGAAAATAGTATTGAAAAATAAATTATATAGAGAAAACGTAAATTTGATATAGTAAAAATATTTTATAATATTTTAAGTTATTCATATATAATGATAAAGTTATAAAAGTTACTAAATTTTCAAAATTCTTATTTTTTTATTATTCACCCTAAAATAAACCTTTTTTAGAAAAATTCAAAATTTTCACCATAAGATAATTATCAAATGTTAATTTCAAAAATTAAGATCGTTTTGCAAATACAATTTCTCAATTTATCATCAGTTAATTCTATTTATTCACATATAAAACTCATAAAGAACATTTTTATGAAGAATGCGTTCTTATAAAATAAAAGGAATTTATTATTATACTTTTCATAGTAATAAAATTTTGATAAATGTAAAATTAATTTTGGTTAAATTAATTATTTATATCAAATAAACTTTATATATATATCATAATTTGGTTATTCCAATTCATTACAGACAACCCTATGGCTAGTTTATAACAGTCATATTTAAATAATATCATTTCATGATTCGTTTAAGCTTGAGGTTTCATCTGTTTCACATTATCGAAAAAAGTATTCATTTAAAGAAAATAAAATCATGAGGTGATACATTATCCCATCAAAAAAATCATGTCCTCATAAATTTAATTCATTTTGATCATATCATGACATTTTAATATATTTTATCATGAATTTTAATTTATTAGTAATGATTGGGGAACTTATTATTTTATAAATAAATAATATATTTAACTTTATAAGACATAAACTTGTGAATTTTTTTCTAGAAGAATTCCTTAATTGATAATTTCTACACAAAAATTGATATATTTATCATCAATTGATTGAGTTTAAGGAATTAAAATAAAATATACTTACTTGATTACTTTCAGTATTATAAGTGAAATAATTTCCCATTGATTTATTATTTTAATCAGTTCCCACTTTTGACTCTAACGATGAATAAATAAAAGGAATTTTTCAATCCTAAAACAAAAAAAAATCAAACTTTAATGGATCATAAGATCAATAAAATAATTAAAAGTTATTTCACCTATCTAAAAAATGATTATAATATATTAATATAGTAAATTATATGAATAAAACTTCTTGTGAATAAGTAATACATTAATTCCTAAAACATCAATAATAACACCCATGGAAATTTCATCTAACGTTAACCATTAAATTATAATACCACTAGTTTATCATATATTATTTTATGCTATATATACTAATTCCTAAATACTCAAAATTAATTACACCCCAAAAAAGTAGGATGATGTTGCAGTCATGCATAGGTTTAACAACTGTGTTTTCAACACAAGAATGATTGTTCATCTTATTATAAATTTCTCAATATATTCTTATTAAAACTAGATTCTCACTATGATTCTTTATTGATAATTCATTCCTCTTAATTTCAAGGGATGATTTTTTATCAATAAAAATAAAAAAAATTACGTAGATCTGGAATCTAATGAAGCGTGATTTTATGATAAAAATACATGTGATCATAACTTAAGGGATTTCAACTTCAGTTGTAGTAACTCCATATGAATTTCCTCATTCCCTTATCCTTTTATAAGATAAGTTCTCTTAAATCATGGGGAGTTTTATTCAAAGTTCCTCATCTTCTTATAGTTGAAACACTATACATTGGAGGCTTCTTTATTACCCTTGAATTCATGCACCTGAAATCATTTATCTCCAGACTAGAAGAAACCCCCTTTGCCTTTATGAATGTACTAGGGTGTTTCTTTCCATAATTATCACATGTGGGGAGTTTTATTCCTCCCTTATTATCCATTAACTCATTTCATTTTTCTTGGTGATCAATTTTTCTCCTCTTCTATTTATTTGCTTTGTGAATATATTATTTTTAGAAGTATTCCTCGATCCAAATGGCACTTGATACTATATCATCATATTATGAAACTGTTTTAGTGGCTAGCCCCCTTTGGAGGCATGGATTAATCCTATCAAAGAAATGATCAATCTTACAATCTAGTTTACATATGTAGTACATATCATGCCTTGTTAATTTTGTAATTTTTTTCTCATACTCAGGAATACATTCCTCTTCATTCTGCCTTAAATTGAGGAATTTCCATTCAATATCATCTCATTTCTCATGAGGAATATTTTTTTCAAAGGCCTTCTCATCAATATTATTTCATTACATTATCCATATCTCCTCCCCCCCATTATTATTTTTAATTAATGACCACCATTGATCAACATATTCCTTTATATGATACACTACTTGAATAACCTTATCCATTTTTTTACTTCCCAATGCCAGAAATAAATTTTCAAGTTACTTGATCAACTATTTAAATATCAATGTATTAGTAGTCCCCTTAAAGTAATAGGTTGTTCCATATGAGAATGGTTATTGATTATAATCATAGTCAAATGTCCTAATATAGTCATAATTTAATCATATACAACACCATTCATGTTGACTTGACCATAATGGAAATTTTTACATTGATTATGGGTGTTGACATGTTTTTCATTCTGTTCATTAGGCTCTATTTATAAACAATGACATACACTATATTGGGTCATAAAAATATAAATTTTAAATAATAGTGTAAAATTATAAATCTGGTGTAACATGTAACCTAAATTTTAAATTTATGTATAGACAATATCATAATCATAAGCTTAATATCTTTTGGAATATCTATAAATCATGACAATATTTTCAAATCTTTCATAATAGTTTAAAATAGTGTGTGGATCAACAAAACAATATCCCCTGGGAGTGTCTAGCTATAAGTTTAGTCTTGGTCCCACTAATAATGCACCATGTAAAGATAGTGTTAATACTCAATCAACATTATTAATGGTGTTGTCCCCTAAGTGCATATATGTTATAGCCACATCTACTTTACAATATCTAGACTGATATGTCATTTATTTTTCACATGTTTTATTCTAAAATTACTCTAATACAAACTATAACAACCCTGACTCTAGTAAATCAGTGTCAGTGGTCATCTTACTACACTATCATAAGATATGGGAGATTTCATCTAAAAATATTGAATGGATTATTAGTCTAAAGGGACTATATACATACATGATTATAACATTACATTTGAAAATAGGAAATAAAACTTAAAAATATAGTGAAAAATTTATCATTTCTTCTAGTATATCCTTAAAATAATTTATAGTTCAATTATTGGCATCCTGGGGAAAGAAAAACCTAATAAAGGGTGAGCTCAGATTCCTAATAAGGTAAAGCATATAGTGGAATCTAGCATATAACAAATAAAAAATAAATAATATGGTAGAGATAAAACAATAATCAAATATTCTATATAACTAAAAACATAAAAGGAAAATATATACATATATTACATAAAAAAATAAATAATCTCATGGAGAATAGTAACTAATTTCATAATGATATAACTCATAATGTTGTACATCATCATCTTTCGGTCAAGGCCTTGTTCCAAGACATAATATGTAAATGGGTAAGGAATTTTCAAAATACCTATGACAGTTTGTCTCATGAGAGATAATGATGCATTTATGGGATTAATAGGCCACACTCATATATTACTAATTTTAATTAATTCATCATATGAAACAAATGAAAATTCAATACATGATCAACAAAAACATTCGTATTGAAAAAAAAACCACAGGGAATGTTAATATTTTCCATAGTCATCAAATAGAACAACATGATCATATGAAATTAAGAAAAAAATGTTCAATGGTATCATTAGATTATATCCCCAGTAAATCATAAAACCCACCAAATTATGTTTTCATGAACAAAAATAACTTTAAAATAACATTCAATCTTTTCTTTGAAAACATGAGAAAAATATAATTTTTTTTTGAAAGCATTTCAAATAAAAATTTCTAGAATATTTTAAAAAAAATGTTCCTAAACAATGACCATTGAAACATGTATTGTAATATCTAAATAAAATAATATTTATGATCGATGTAAAATCTATTAATTCATAAAATGTTAAAAAAATATCATTTTCATACTTTTTGTAAAAAATAAAAAGTACATTGTTCAAAAAATGACAAGAAGATTACAATTTATACAATTTTAAATAATGTAAAATATAGTTTAATGTGAATTAAAACAATAAATGGATCATTGTAAAATAATTTTTGAAAACATTTTAGAGAACATGGATATAGAGGATAAATATTCCAGACCAAAATGAGAACTAAGATCATTTTTCCGTAAAAACGTTTTCTTTGCCACTTTAAGTACAAATGATAAGAAAATGAAATAAAAAAATTGACAATCCAAAGATATCCAGTGGATAAGAAAATATATAGAGTTTAAAAGACAAATATCTTATAAATTTATTCAATGGAAATTTAAAAATAAAAAATCTTGAATATAAAAACTGATTATAGAATCAACCATTAAATTGGATTTCAACTCGTTCGGACATGTTCCAACACCTTTAAAATAAAGGTATATTTTTTATTTATTTTATTAATAAATTTTTATAGGTTTATTCCCTTATCATAATCCATTTTTTCGTTTATTACCATGTATTATATAGTTATTAAATCTGTTAAGTTCATGCTTGGTGTTTTGAGGATTTTTAGTTCATAATCCCCAAATAACTTCGGTAGGGTAACCATGGTCAAAGAGGTCATTTATCCATAATATCTAGAATATTTTTTCTTATATAATTATCATTTTTATACATTAAATGCAATTTTATAACAAACCATGAAAATATTTCATGAAAAATTAAAGATGTTAGTCCATACTTACGCATGAACGACGTTTTCATTTTTATAATAGACGAAAAGGAATTGATATATATAACAACCCTGGTCTTTATTTCATATTTAAAAATGATTTATTAAATAAAATTAAACTTAATAAAACTCATAATATTGATAGTTCTAGTGTATTTGGGGTTTAGGAACATTATATAACACGTTAAAACATTAAATACAATAACATCTATTTTGAAAACTTCTTTGACATGACCGCAATGTTCCTTCATACTTAACACTGCATGGGATAACCTGAGGAAATACATAAGAAAGGGGATAGGTATAATTCATATTAATTGGATAAACATGGAATAACATGAGTATAATAATATATGTTATCCAAGTCATATCAATGAGTCATAAAGAAACATGAATATTAGGGCTTGATATAGCATGATAATTATAACATGGGAAATGTGGGAACAACATAAAACATTGAATCATAAATATAAGTCAAAGATAAACCACCAATACTTAACAGTGGAAACAATTACGATAAATGAGTTAGGTAAACCCTCATACAGACATGATGTATCATGATACTAAACATTATCCAATGCATTGAAGTGCTATCAGGTACACCCTTCATAAACATTTAAATCTCATGCTTAAGTGTGCCACATAGATCATATAACATGGATCCATTCAACATAATAATTATATTCAATGATCTAGACATGTGAAATAGATACATGTAATTACATAATAAATAGGATTATATTCATAAATATGAATACCCTTGGTAGAGAAATGGGTAAAGTATTCACTACCCAATTATTTTGGCACGGTAAATTGTTGTTCAATTTTTAAAGCATAACAACATCATATAAAAATTCATAAAATGGGTTAATGATAGAGAAATTGGTATCTAATAATTTATACATGAAATTTAAAATAATTGGGGCATGTAAAGACATTCCCAAACATAAGTAATTGGAGATAGACTGCGTAACATAATAAATAACCTTGAAGAAAGAGTAGAAAGAAAAATAACCCTTAAAACATTTCATCCTGGTAACGGGCGTACATAAAGGTTCTTAGGAGGTTTAAATGAGATTGAAATGGGATATAATCATTTATAAAACAATTTTATCGTAATTTTTATAGTTAATAATTTATATCAACATAAGATAATGTAAATTAAAAAGGAATATCATAAATTAAGTGCTTGATTAAAAGTGGAAAGAGAGAATCCCTTACGGAATTTCGGCATAGTAAAAACGTGGTTAAGGGTCCAAATGAGGGGGATAAATGATCCTATATCAAATAAAATAAATTGTAAATTAAGTTAATGATCAAAAATGTATGTAAAAATAATCAATTGAAATTGAAATAATTAATCTAAAAGAAGGTGCTTGAATTCTAATGTGAGGATAGATATATCTTACATTGACGTGTGACTCCAAAGGTTAGGAGAGGATTCTTGGGAGCTTGGTTCTTACTTGGTAGGAATCTAAGTATTATAGGTCAGAGGTTGGATGTGCTTCAAGAATTTTTAGTGAAGATAAATGCGATATTGGGTGGGATTATATTGGAAAGGAGATGTATTTTTATTATTTTAGTTTTGGACTCTGTATAGTAAAATATTTAAAACCAAAAACCAACCAATGGTTTTCTACAAGGTTTCTGATAAATGAGAGTGGTATACATTATTTTACATGTCCAAGGGCAAAATATAATAAAATATTTCCCGTTCTTATGTGGAGGTGGGTCACACATTCAAAGAAATGATTTTAAAATATTAAAATATATTATAAGTCCTGGAGGATTCACTAAGGCTTTATAAAATAAATAAAATAAAAATTAAATTAAATTATTTTAAAGGAAAACATATATTTGGATGATGATTCATTTTATAGCATTTATTACAACAGTATTGGGCTATTATGATGTCATAAAACACGCCGTATATTTATACGGTAATGAAGTTTTACCCAAAATTTTGATTATCTTAGAAAATTATGAAAAATTTACCATTGGATAATTTAGATGTCCTAATTAAAAAAATATATTTATTTTATCGAAATAATTTCCTAAATATGTGAATTTTCAATTTTAAAATAAAAACCGACATGTATTGAAAATGATGGGTTTTTTACAACAACCATTTTCAAACCCTAATAAATATTACATTTGACTTTATAAATTTTTTTCATCAATTATATTAAAACATTTTATTTAATAATATTTTTTTAAAAATTTATATATTTAAATAATACATTAATTCATAAAAATAGATTTTCAAAAAAAATTGCTTTAAAAATCATTTACAAAGTAACAATAATAGGATGAAAATATATTCATCATTATATAAAAAATAATTTACATAATCTTATTACTAGGGTCTTGATACATATCCCTTTATTACACCAGCATGTTCTTTAAGAGCAAGGCATGTGATAGTGGGGCTTTCATGAAGTCATTTGGTGAACATGGTTTGGGTTGTGATCTTGATGATCTTAAACTTATCCCGTAAATGGTTTCTCTCATGATTAATTTGTCAAATATAATCTTGGTATTGAGCTTGGGGAAATCCTAGAAATTCTATCTCCCTTAGAAGCTCTCATATATGAGCTTCATAGGGTACGATCCTACTGGGTGTTTCCATCACTTCCTTATTTGTGCTAAAATTATTTTTTAAAACCCTTTATTTATACTAGTCATGTGATCATTGTTAAATGGATATATTATTAATGGTAAAGATACATAACATAAATTTAAAATCTAATTAGATATAATAAAATAAGTGCATATGTTTTTTATAACCATAAGAAATTTAATTAAATAAAAAGAAAATTAATTTTATTCATAAATGTTTGGGTCATTACAACCTCCCCCATTAAGAAATTTCTCCCTTGAAATTTCCTTTTCCCACATTAAAACAAATTATGGTAACTCTTCTTCATCCGCTCCTCTTGTCCCCATGTTGCTTATTCAAAATTGTGGTTTCACCACAACACATTGACGACGATCAATATCTTATTTTGTATAACTTTTTCTCTATGATCTAAGATCTTCACCGGCTACTCCTTATAGGAATGGTCATTCTCTAATGGTACCACCTCTAGATTGAGAACTTTTTATGTGTCTGGTATATACTTTCATAAGAGGGATACATTGAATACATAATATACTTGAGATAGGTTTGGTGGGAGTGTTAGTCGATAGGCCACTTCTCTGATGCGATCAAGGATCTCAAAAGATTCTATATACCTTGGACTAAGTTTTACCTACTTCCCAAATCTCATCACTCTTTTCTATGGAGATATGTAGAGGAATACCATGTCTCCGACATAAAAATATAGGTCTCGTCGATGATTGTTAGCATATCACTTTTGTTGACTCTAAGCAGCTTTGAAGTTCTGTTGAATGGTTTTAACCTTCTCTACCATTTCATTAAACATTTTAGGACCTAAACGTTTTTCCCTAACTTCATCCCAACATTTCAATGTTCCACGCCTCATCCCATAAAGGGATTCATAAGGATCCATTTTGATGTTTGAGTGGAAACTGTTGTTGTAAGAGAACTCCACTAAAGGAAGATGTTTGTACCATACACTTTTGAAGTCCATTGAGAAAGCTCTCAACATGTCCTCATGTTTTTGTATAGTCCGCTCATATTGGCCATTAATTTGAGGCTAAAAAATCATACTAATGTTTTGCTCTGTTTTTAGAGCATGCTAGAGACTTTTTTAAAACTTAGAGGAGAATCTTACATCTTGATTGAACATAATCAATAGTCTTACTCCATGAAGACTTAACACTTCTCTGATGTATATCCGTTCTAGTTGATCTAGTGAGAAATCCTCTCAAATCGCAATGAAGTGTGTAGTATTTGTAATATGGTCCAAAAGAACCCAGATAGCATTGTCTCCTTTCGATGACTTTTTATGTCTTGTGACAAAGTCCATGTTGATTTTTCCCATTTCCATGTTTGTATGGGTAATGGTTCCATCATCCACTTAGACTTCTTTCATTCAGACTTCACTTTCTGGCATACTAGTAACTTGGATGTATATTCATCGATCTCCTTCTTCATTTTATCCCACTAATATTTCTCATAGAGATCTTGATACATCATTGTGTTTCCTGGGTGAATGGAGAAAGTTTAACTATGTGCATCATCTAGAATTTATTTCCTTAACTGAGGATTTGATGGAATTTGTAGTCTTGACCCAAATCTCACAATTACTTCTTTATTAACATTGAACTTTTATTATTTCCCTTTTCTGATAGTTTCCACTTAATTCTAAATTCAAACATAATCTTTTTTGGCATCCTTTTACCTTTCCAAAAGATACTTTTGAGAAATAATTTGTGAAAGAGATAATGATGTTTATTTCTTTATTATTTCCATGTCCATCTTCTTAAAATATAATAAGGTCATATCCTTATCAATTATTGTTAATGATAGAATTGTTTAGACCTTTATAATTAGATTATATTCCACTCTATTCACTTTCCCAGGATGGTAGTGGATTGAGCAGTCGTAATCCTTGGTGGGCTCTAACCCTCTTCATTGGTGCATATTAAGCTCTTTCTATCTGAATATATATTTGAAATTTTTTTGATCCATATATATTTCAGATTTCTCCCCAAATAGATAATGAATCTATATTTTCAATGCAAATATCATATCATCCAACTCCAGATCATGCGTGAGGTAATTTTTCTCATGGATATTCAATTTCCTTAAGGTGTAGGCAATGACTTTGTCATTTTTTATCAACACACATCACTATACATTCTTTGAAGCATCGCTAAAATTTACAAAAATATCCCCACTATTGATAAATGTGAGCATAGGGGAAGTGATAATCCTCCTTTTCAACTCTAGGAATCTTTTTTCACATTCATAATTCCATGAAAATTTGACTCCCTTCTGAGTTAGCCTAGTAAGAGGTTTTGATAATCTTTATAAATTTCTCACAAATTGGCAATAATATCAAGCTAAACCAAGGAAGGTATGGATATATGTCATAAATTTTGTCCTCCCGAATCCCTTAATTGATTTTTTCTTTAAAGGATCTACAGATACCCCAATTCTTGGTATGATATTCCCCATGAATGAGACTTCTTCCAACTAGAACTCACACTCTCTATACTTTACATAGAGCTTCTCCTTTCACAAGGTCTCTAGCACAGTGCTCAGATGATCCTCATTGTCAACCTTGGTTTTGGATTATATTATAATATAATCTATAAATACTACCAAATTTTTTTTCAATTTAATCTCTAAATAAACTATTCATCATCTCCATGAAGATTAGTGGATAATTAGTGAGTCTAAAAGGCATCTCTATAAACTCATAGTGCCCAAACCTTGTACGAAAAGATACCTTGGAGATATCCTCATTCTTCACCCTTACTTGGTAATATATTGACCATATAACAACCTTGGATAATTAGTATGTTCCTTGAACCTGATCGAACAAGTCATAAATTCGTGGCGAAAGATACTTGTTCTTTATTGTGATTTTTTTGAACTCATGATAATCAATGTAATAGTGCATTGACCCATCCATCTTCTTGATGAAGAGGACAGGTTCACCCCATGGTGAAGCACTTGGGCATATAAACCCTTTATCTATATTCTCCTTTAGTTGTTTCTTCAGTTCCTCATGTTCCAAAACATCCATCCTATATAGAGTCTTGAGTATTGGCAATGCCTCAGGTATAAGCTCGATTGAAAATTCGG
Organism: Viscum album; assembly: GCA_963277665.1. Taxonomy (NCBI): domain Eukaryota; kingdom Viridiplantae; phylum Streptophyta; class Magnoliopsida; order Santalales; family Viscaceae; genus Viscum; species Viscum album. The sequence goes on from OY728120.1 coordinate 832,031,667, forward strand.
CCACTTGGCAAGGAGAAAGACCAAACAATTTCTCAAAAAACACATCAGTATATTCACCCACAATAGGTATGTATTCAAGGATGATCCTATCATTAGACTCAATGATTTTATTGAGATACGCTTACTCATAGGGAAATAATATCCCTAATTGAGATGATAGTGCTAAATAATATTCATCCCCTTCCTTGCACTGGTATAGAATCAGGGGTCAATTATCCAAATGGGGAGTTATTTCCCTCTTACCGAAATTTATGTTGGATTTATATAGGGAAATAAAATCTATACACATAATTGCATCAAATTACACCAAAGGGTGACTTTTAATATTTTCAATATGAACATTCACAAAAACCTCAACATGTGATACAATACATATAGGTGTTTTCCATAATGATTTAATATTATTTCATGTGGGGAATCTATGTTCTTAGAAAATATACAAGATATGATAATAGGACATGAATTTAAATACAACATGATATACAATACATTGAAGTAGTGGTCACATGAAATTCATTAATCATTATCTATATCAGCATTGGACTTTCGATGCTCCCTTGATCATGGATATTTTTGATGCTCATCATGCTTCTCAACCCTTATAATAGATAATTATATTGGATAAATCTTGACTTCTCCAAATTTATGACTTATAAATGTATATGATTCCTTAGATTGAACTTTTTTTCCATCCATCACATTGTCCATTTTCACATGGCAATTGGATACTTGGTACCTAGTCTTTCCACACATAAAACATCTCCCAATCCCTTTGTTACAATTCCCTTGGTGCCTCTTTCAATACTTATTTCAGGAAGAAAAATGGGTCTTTTTCCACTGAATGCCTTTATCAGATGGAATTACATGAGATTTAATAGTCCTCTTCCTTAATATATTTAGGAATTCGAAAAGGTTACAATTTTTATTAATGATTTTTGATAGTTGGTTTGGAATAATCACAATATATTTTACTTGAGCTCCCCTCAGACTAGGAATCTCTTTTTAGTAGGCATTACATAGCCCTTTATATTGATTGTTTATCTGATTCCTCCTATTTCCAGCCATTTTCTAAAATGAAAGGAAAATTATGAATGTGTATCTTAAATAATTAAACACATAAAATAGAATCCAATGACATTAAAGGGGTTATATATAAATGTCCACTATCTCTTTAACTTATGAGTGTGTAGGCTTCAATCCATGTTATCCATGATCTACTTCCTAACATATATTCTTATGGGAATTTTTTTCTTTCTTCACTTAATATTGGTTTGTAATGAGTTTAAGAATTTACAAAATCATATCCCAGGGGAGTTTTAAACCAAGTGTTCATTAAGGCCCGTTGTCATATACCATGTTACCCTGAGTCAAGCTCAAAACACCTTGATAGGCCTGTTACTCCTAGGTACATATATTACATAACCACATACAATTATAGTTTCTATAAATGGATATATTTTCTTGATAAACCACATTCTATTTACTCACCAAAATTTAGCGATTTTATATTAAACTTAGTCTTATCTCTAAGGGTTTTCACAAGGGTTTTCTAATCCAAATCCCAATAATAACTAAACATATCCTCTGATACCAACAATAAAAACCGTGATTTTTATTTTATATTCAATCATGATTTATTACATAAAATTTCACTTAATACAGCTTAAGAGATCAAGATGTCTAGTGTTTTTGGGGTTTTAGAACATTACATTACCAACTTAAAACATGAAATACAAAAACATCTATATTGAAAACTTCTTTGACATGACCCCAAAATTCCTTCGTATGTAACACTGTATGCGATAACCTGATGACTTACATAAGAAAGGGGTGAGCAATAAAGCCCAGTAAGGGAATAAACATGGAATAACATAAGGATAATAATATGTGTTAGACAAGTCATATTAATGAGTCATAAAGGAACATAAATAATAAGTCATGATATAGATTGATAATCATAACATGGGAAATGTGGAAACAACATTAAACACTGCATAATAAACATAATTCAAAGATAAGCCACAAAGACTTCATGGTGGAAAAAAGTTCCAGAAAGGAATTAGGTAAACCATTATCCCAACATGAAGTATCATGATACTGAAAATTACCAAATACATTGGACCACTATTAGGGCACACCCTTCATAAACATTTGAATTTCATTCTTAAGTGTGCCACATAGATCATATAACATGGATTCATTCATCGTCATAATTTTATTCCATGATATAGAAATTTGGAATACATATATGTAAGTCCCAAATCAATAGTATTATTTATATAAAGGTGAATACCCTAGGTATAGAAATGGGTAAGGTATTCACTACACAATTATTTTTTCATGGTAAATCATGGTGCATTTTTGGAAACATAACGACATCGTGTAAGAATTCATAAAATGGGTTAATGAGAGAAAAATGGGTCTCTAATCATTTATGCATGAAATGGAAAGTAATGGGGACATGGAAATATATTCCCCAACATAAGTAATTGGAAATATAAGGTGTAACATAATAAATAACCTTAAAGAAAGAGGATAAAGCAAAAGAACTCTTAAAAAATTTTGGCTTGGTAATGGGTGTACGTAAAGGTCATTTAGAGGGATAATAAGAGTGAAAGGGGGTATCATCATTTATGAAACAAGTTTAAAGTAATTGTGATAGGTAATAATGTATCCCAATATAAGATAATTGAAATTAAAAAGGTATATCATAAATGAAGTGCTTGATTAAAAAAGGAGAGAGAGAAACCCTTATGGAATTTCAAAATAGTAACAGCTTAGGTAAGGATCCAAATAAGGGGGATAAATGATCCATCATAAAAATAAAATAAATTTTATAGTAATTTAATGATTAAAAATTAATGTAAATACAAACAATTGAAATTAAAAGAAATAGCCTCAAAGAAGATGCTTGAATACAAAGGTGGGGAGAGAAATACCTTACTTGGATGTGTGACTCAAAAGTATTAAGAGAAGATTATTGGGAGATTAGGGTTCCTTGGAAGGACTCTAGGGAGGTTTTAGGGAAGAGAAATGGGAGCTTTGGTTGGTTTATATAGGAAAGTAGGGATATTTATTTATTATTTTGGTTTTGGATACTATATAATAAAATATTCAAAACCACAAAACATACCGTGGTTTTTGCCAATGGTTTCTACCAAAGGGGAGTGGTATATGTTATTTTATAAATATAAGGTCCTAATATAGAAAAATAGTTCCCTTTCTTGTGTGTAGGTGAGTCACACTTTCAAATAATTGATTTTAAAATCTTAAAACATATTATAATCCTTAGGGGATTAACTAGGGCTTAATAAAAAAATAAAATAAACATAAAATTATATTATATTAAAATGAAAACATATATTATCCTGAGGATACCTTTTATAGTATTTATTACATCACTATTGGGCTATTATGATGTCAAAAAATACTTCATATATTTATACAGTATTTAATTTTTAACCAAAAATTCCACTGTCTCAGAAAATTTTGAAAAATTAACCTTTGGATAATTTCAACAAACTTATTCCAAAAATAATATTCATTTTTTATAAATTATTTTCAAAATATGTAAATTTTCAATTTTAAAATAATAACTGACATTTATTGAAAATTACATATTTTTTACAACAACAGTTTTCAAACCCTAATAAAAATTACATCTGAATTCATAAAAATTATATGATAATTTATAATTAAATAAAAAGTAATTTAAAAATATGTTTTTAAAATATTATTTAATTTAAAAATAAATTAATTATTCAATATCTATTTCCAAAAATACTATTTGTACTTTAAGAATCTTTTACAAAGTAACAATAATAAGAAGAAAATATATTCACTATTCTATACAAAATAATGTAAATAATATTATTGCTAAGATCTTGATACATATCCCTTCATTACACCAGCATATTCCCTATGTGTAATATGTTTGATGTTGGGGCTTTAATGGGGTCATTCAATCAACATGGTTTGGGTCGTGATCTCAATGAGCTTGAACTTCTCCTGTAAACGGTTTTTCTCATGCTTAAGTTGTTGGATCTTAGCTTGTGCTTGGTTTAGGGAAAATCACAAAAATGATATCTCCTTTATAATCTCTTACAAATGGGCTTCATAGGTTATGAACCTACTAGGGGAGTCCATAACTTCCTTTTTATGTGCCAAAAGTATTTGTTAAAACCCTATATTTATACAAGTCATGTGATCATTGTTCAATTGCTACATTATCCACGGTAAATATACTTAATGATAATTTAAAATCCAATTGGATATAATAAAATTTGTGCATGTGTTTTCTCTAACTATAAGACATTTAATTAAATCAAAAGAAAGGGGATTTTATTCATAAATGAATGGGTCATTACAATATAGATAATGTTTTAATTTTTAAAACATATTTTAACTATTATATTTATTAATTAAATCCATCCTTATTACCATCCATGTAATATTGAAATTAAAATCAAATCGCATAACTCTACGGAGGTGGTAATCCACACGTACACAAGAGTTATGTTATCATTTTCTAATGTATGGAAGGGTAATAAGGTGTATCTTATCATTTTATAAGCATAATTATATCATAACTGTCATTAAAAACATTATATTCATCATAATAACCAACCTTGAAGGGTGGTGATGAAAAATGAAATACATCACTTCATGGAGGAATTAGACCAAATGTAAAAACAAGTAATGATTTCATTTCCTATTTAATAGAAAGGTGGTGGATAAATATTGTTCCCCCAATATAATAAAATTTCAATATATGTAAAATAAAAATGTTGTTATATCATCATGTTCATATTATAATTGAATGAGGTAGAAGATAAAATAAAATAAAAGAACTTGGTTAAGAGTTATATCTATTATTTGAAAATACACCTTTTTCTTACACCTTATTCCTTCATATGATGGAGTCAGGGTAATACCCAAATCTATAAGAAGTGGTTAATGAATTTAGGAAGGTTTTATTTAGGGATTTGTTGAGCTACATTTCTCAAAAGGTGTGAATAAGAGTGGAGAGGGGGTTCCCTTTTATAAGTGAGGTGGGTGGTAATATTTTAAATACTTGAAATTCTATTATATGTTATATACATTACTCAAGTAAAATAGTCCCAAATTGTCAAAATTTATAATATTCAAAGGGATAATGTCACCATATGATCAAAAAATATAATTTAAGAACCTTTATGATGTTTTGTTTTAGCAATGTTTTTTATTTTTTGACAAATAAATTTTTTTGTAAAATAGTGTTTTTGTTTTCCAGGATTGGACCTAGTCCATCGAAGTGTGTTTTTGAAAAACAAGTGAAAGTTGTTGAATGTTCGAACCCAAACACAAAGGGGGAGAAACGTTTTTTCCTTTGAGAATGTTTTTTTCCCGACAAAGGTTTTTAGATTGAGCAGTACTAGATGAAGAAGGTGTAAGGAAGATAAAAGCAAAGAATTCTGATATTTGTTAATTGGATGCCCCATCAGACTCAAATCTATAGGCATGAAGCTCAAGATTCATCAAACTCGGTATTCATGAAAAAGTAAGAATTTATGGAGTGATTAAGTTAGACTGATAAATCAAATATATAGATCATCATATCAAAAACAATCAGAGGTTGAAATTATAGATTACTAAAAGTTTTCCTTTTTCATAATCAGAGAATGAAATAATTTTCTGATTTAGAAAGTCAGAATATTGCTTAAGAGGTTGAATGAAGATACTGATTTCAAGAGTTAGAATGTTCTTAAATTTTGTCCCATAAAATCAAATGATTCTTTTTTTCCATGGAGTTCTCATAAATAAGGAAAAAAATAATATAATAAAATATTTTAATGAAATGGAGGAATTGAAATGATTTAATTGGTTTTATAAATCAAGAAAAAGTTTTTATCAGATCTCAATGTACCAAGAAATTTTTTTTTCAGAAGTATAATTGAGTTATTATAGATGAGGTTTGCAGATTTTCAAGGTTTCTAAATGGTGTCACCATTGAATAATTTCAATAATAATGGTTATTCCATCGTAATGGTAATTTCATTGTAATGGAAAAATCCATCATAATGGGAAATTCCATTTTTATGAAGTTCCATCAGAATGATTCTAGGGAGGAAATTCAATCAGACAAACTCTAAGGAAAAAATTCAAATCATAATGAGATGAGGAAGAAAGTCAAATCATTATGAGCTCTGAAATAATGTTGGATCGTAATATGTAGAGGAATATAGTCATATCGTAATGGACAGAGAAATATAGTCAGATTGTAATGAGATAAGGAAGTTGCATTGAAATGAAGTTACATAGTAATAAAGCTAATAAATTAACATTATACTGAAACTGAGGAAGTTGCATCAAATTTATGTTGAGGAAGTTACATCGGACTGAACCTAAGGAATTTATAATAGACTGAAGAAAAGTTAGTATGCTTGAGAATATTTATTTTAGAGAAATATTGATAAGGTTTGAATCGGTCAACGTTAAAGCATTAATGTGAGAGATTTTTTGAGATTCTAAATTTTATTTAATGAGGAAAAACATTTTCTTTCCTTTATTATTTTGATTCGCCTATAAATAGAATCACAGTTCATTCAAACTTCAAAAAAAATTCAGCAGATATAAAAAGGAAGATCACTTTAGAATTTGATTCAAAGATATCTTTCCTAATTGAGACCTCATTTGAAGGCCAGACATCTAAAAATTTTGTTTACCAAAATGAGGAATACCAGACTAAGTGTTTGAGTAGATTTTGAGTATTTTATAATGAGAATGGGTTCATCATTCTGAGTCCATTCGACTGAATTCATCAAACTGAGTCTATCAGACCCATCATCATCAGACTAAGGAAAATAGTACTATGCAGTTGAGAAAAGTCTGAGAAGCAGAGTTTTAGAAAATGGTTCATCATAGTGATTCTATCATGAGAGCCAATTGAACTAAGGATCGGATCCATGTTTAACAGACTGAGGTTTTGAATAGAGTTTTTTATGGAAAAATATTTTATTATTATCTATTTTGTGGCTCAAATTGTTTGTAATTTTTTTTTGTAATCTAGAGGGAGTCAGTATAATCATTACTTTTAAGATATAGAAGGTGTCTAATGGGATTTGGGATATGTTGTATTAACTTATTCAAAATATTTAATTTCTATTGACCCACAGGAGTATCTATGGAATGGGTGTAGGTTCTCACACTAAGGCTGAACCTTAAAAATCATTTATGCATTACATGATTTCCTACTTTTTCAAGAATAAGTATTTACTAAATAATGAGACGTATATAAACTTTAATAGGTTGTAGGGATTATGTTTTAAAAATAATTGAAACATATAAAAGTGAAAAACTGATCCAACCTCTCTTATCAATTTTATTTGATCCTTTTGAACTTCAATTATTATCAGAACCAAGGCACCCTTGTTTAATCCTTGTCTTGGATAATATCAATTCTATCAACAGTAGAGTAATTCATACATTTTATGGAAGAATTATTATGGTTGGAAAAATAAAATGATTCATTATCTCCTATATCATGTCCTATATGTTTTTAATACTGCTATAATTGGTTTTCCACCTATTTTGAAATATTCACCTCTGATGATTGTAGACAAAAGAAATATTTAATATGATATAAAGTCTAGAAACTATATCCTTATGTATCTATCATAAAATATTTATATTAAGGTGATGGGTCTCAAAACATAAAAGAGTATGTGGGAAAATATGCAAAGTATTTTTTAAGGGAATACTAAATTGAAGGATGAAAAGATAAAAATCTAGAGTAGTTAGTTTGAAGACATAAGAATGAGAGGTGAAGAAACTATTGATGAATTATTTTCCATGTTCAATGAAATTTTATGGAACATCAGAGGATTTAGAGAAGTTTTAGAAGATTCCAAAATATTGAAGAAACTTCTAATAAACTTTTCGGACATGTTTGATTCTAACATTTTCTCTTTAGAAGATAAAGATGAGTTATCTCTTAATAAGCTGCATAACTTTCTTGTTTCTTATGAAATGAGAATTCCTCCAATGTTCAAAAAGAATATGAAATATGAAATGGATTTTGAAGCTATGAGAAAGATGAAAATTCAATATTTTGAAGATATCCATCCATATGTTTTTTAGGATAAAGAGAATTTTGATTTTAATGATAAAATCATGTATCTTATCTCTAAGAACTATCATAGAGTAAGAGTAAAGTATGAAGGTAAAATTCCTATAAAATATTTTGAGTGTGGTGGAATCTCACACTTTGCTATGAATTTTCCCAAAAATAAAGTTGAGGAAATATATTTTATTGTTGAGTTTTCCTTGAAAGCAAGTAAAAAAAGAACAAAACATGGATACTTGATAGTGGTTGTTCTGTACACACAACAAGTGATTTAAAAATATTGAAACATGTTGAAAAACATGATGGATGTTTCATTACCGTTGTGAATAATAGTCCCTTAAAAATCATAAGAATCAGAATAGGTGAGATTGAATCAGAAAAGTTGAAATATAAAGAAGTTTTATTTGTTGATGGGATAAAACAAAACTTAATTCATGTATGTAAAAATTTTATGGTGGAAAAGAAGTGATTTTCAGAAAATATTCATTTCTTATCATAAGTGTGAAAGATGGAAAATTTATTACAAAATGAGAAAGAACTAGTAGAAATATTTTTCAATTTGGTGAACTTAATAACTCGTGTTATCTAATAACTGAAGATGATAATAAGTTAAGACATCGAAGACTTTTCCACCTTCGACAGAAAAACATGAACAAACATTCTAAATTTGATATTTTGGGAAATTTTTTTAGAATTGAAGAGAATAGAGGGGAATGTTTTTTTTACTTCTAAAAAAGCGAAGATGATTAATATAATTAACAAGAAATTTACTATTATGTCTTCCAGAAATCTTGAACATATTCATTCTGATTCATATGGGTTTATGAGAAATTAATAAATAAAATGAAATATGTACTTTATTATTTTATTTATTATTTCACTCAGATGGACAACATCGTGTTTGTGAATAACAAGACATATGCTGTTGAAATGTTTAGATTCTTCATAGAATATGGTGAGAAATAAATAGGGGTTTACATAAAGAAGTTGGGGATAAATAATAGTACTAAATTCACAATCAATACTTTTGAAACTTGTCTAAGAAATAATGGTATCAAATATAAGTATAATTCTATCTATACTTCAAAAAAATAGAGTAGTAGAAATAAATAATATAAGCTTGGAGTAAATGGGAATAATTATGTAAGCAAAACACAAACTTTCAAACTTCTAAAGAAGATAACTTGTTAGTACTACTTTTCATATTTATAACACATGTTTTTTGAGACTGTAATCCAAAATAAATAGTTATATAATGTGGTATAACAAAAAAGCTTCATTGAAGTACTTAATTTTTTTTGGAATTCCATGTTTACATAAAATAAAAATTCCAGAATTGGGAAATTTTGATGAGAAAGGTGAGGACCAAATATTTATGGGTGATTCGCATGGTGGAATAAGTTACAATTATTGGAACAAACATTCACAAAAGTTCATTGGATCATATGATGAGAATTTTTGTGAAAATCCAAATTCCTTAAAAAAATGATGAAAATTCTAAGGAGGATAAACTATATGTTTCTGATGAAAGTGAGAATGATTCCAAAAAATTATAAAGATTTAGAATAATCATGTGATGAGTAAAGTTCATCTAGGAAATAAAATTTGAAATTTCATACCATAAAAAAACATGTTTAGTTTGAATATATTCTTTGTGAATCAGAAGGATCCAGTTCAGAAAAGTAGAAATTTGAGATTAGAAGATCAAACATTACTTATCTCAAAAGTTGAACGGGAAGCAGTTTTAAAATCTATTCAATAAAAATAATTAGTGGATGCTATGAATGAATAGTTGGATCATATTGATAAAAATGAAACATGGGAACTCGTTCCGTGTCCATCAAATAAAATTTATTTCAGAACAATGTGTTTTTACATAAAAATAATTGAATGACCATAGAAAAGTTTCATGAAACAAAAAAACACTTGTTTTTAATGGATATACACAAGTGGAAGGTGTGTATTTTGAATAAACGTTTTCCCCATTTACAATATTATAAACTATTAGAATATTTCTTTTAGTGTCTGTAAATCAAAATTAAAAAATATATCAGATGGATATAAAGTCAGATATCTCAAATGTATAGATTTAGGAAGAAGTTTACATCGAATCACCTTATGGTTTTTTACTTGATGAGGATGAAAAAAAAGTTTATAGGTTGAAGAAATATTTTTATGGGTTGAAATAATCTCCATGTTCATGGTATTCTAAGATTGAATTTTTTATATAATGTTGAATTTTTATAAAGGAAAAGTTAAAAGAAATTTATATGTGAAATATGTTGACTCCAGAACTATAATTTCAATTATTTATGTTGTTGATATACTTTTTTGGGGGGATAGAGAAGATGTTTGTAAGATATTTTCTCAAGAAATGAAAACAAACTTTGAGATGTCAATTTTAGGATAATTAACATTCTTCCTTCGACTAAAAGTTTAATAAAAAGAAAAATAAATTTTCCAACCTCAAGAAAAGTATGTCGGGGAATTGTTACAAAATTTCAGAATAGAATAATCTAGAGAAGTTTATACTCCTATATTAGTGGGGATTAAGTTGACTAAAGATGATTCTGGTAAATGTATGAATCAGAAAGACTTTCGGAAGCTAATAAGAATTCTACTTTACCTTAAATCTTAAAGGGTTGATATTTTTTATGTTGTGCCTTTGTGTTACAAGTGTCTAAGTAATCTAAAAGAATCACATATGTTAAAATCAAATAGAATTTTAAGATATGTCAAAGGAACAACTTCATATATAAAATAAATTGTGATATGGAGATTCATGGTTATACTAAGTCGATTCTCCTTGAGATTGTAATGATAAAAAATCAACCTTAGGAGGAACATTTTTCTTGGGTGAATGTTGTGTGAGTTGGAATAGTAATAAATGAATTTCACTAACTTTGAGCATAGTGTAATCCAAATATGTGGTGTCTACTTAGTCTTGTAACTAGATGTTATGAATGAACTTTAAGATGTAATATTTGAAAGTAAAAGTTTCTAAACCATTGAAAATACTTTGTGATAATCAAAGTGAAATTGATCTTTCTAAAAATACTATCCAACATTCAAGATAAAAAAATTTATATAAAGTTTTACATTATAAAAGAGGAAGTTTCTACTGGAGATATTTTTCTATATTATATCTCAGTGAAGTATCAAATTGTTGATATCTTCATAAAAGAAATTCCAAAATAAAGGTTTGTTGAATTGAGGCTGCAACTTCATCTTCAACCTCCTCCAATTATATCATAAATATTATAAGAAAGTACCACAATGTGCATTGGATTTTGTTGACAAATGGGGAGAGGTATTAGAAACATTCAACTTTGTATATCATTTTTAGTTATCATTGTTTTATGAATTTGAAGTTGTAGTTATCAGATAATGGGGTAGAGGAAAAGAAAAGTGAGAAATGATAAAAGTATGGGGGAGTTTATATTAACATGGCCACAAAATTATCTTATCATAGTGGGATGAAATTACTTCAAAAACATTACTTTATCTAGTAGTGTGGTGTAAAGAAACTCTATTTTTATAAATGTTGTGTTTTGGAAAAACAAAAAAATTGAGTAGTGAAAAATTTATGAGAGTTGAAAAAGTTATTAACTAGTGTTGTCAACAAATAAAAATGGGGATATTGTATAACCTTGGTAATGAATTTTTTTTAAAAATGTTCTGTATTTTTTGAAAACTATCCTTTTTTGTAAAAGAATATTCTTTTCTTCAGTATTGGACCCATTCCATCAAAATGTATTTTTGAAAAACAGATGAATGTTGTTGAATGTTTGAACAAAAATAAAAAAATGGAGAAAAGATTTTATGTTTGATAAAGTGGTTTTCTAAACAAAACTTTTTAGACTAAGAACTACTGGATACAGAATGTGTAAGGGAGATGGAAGTTGGGAGTTATGCAAAGTTCTTGATCGGATGCACCAATGGACTCAGATCCTTTGGCATGAAGTTCACAGTTAATTGGGCTCAGTGTTGGAAAGAAAGTAAGAAGTTTTAAATTGAGTAAATCAGACCAAAAAATTAAATATACAGACCATCAGATCCAAAATAATCGGAGGTTGAAACTATTCATTGTTGGAATTTATCCTTTCCATAATCAGAGAAAAAAAGAAGTTACTCAGATAGAAAGTCAGAAAATTGCTGAAGAGGTTGAATGAAGATATTGATGTTAGGAGTTAGAAAGTTCATAAACATTATAAACATAAATTACATGATTATTTGTTCTTCATGGAGTTAAAATAAATCATGAAACTTTCTCATGATAAAATCTTTTGAAGAAATGGATGAATCGTAAATATTTTATCAGTTCTAGAAATCAAGACAAAGTTTTCATCAAATCCATAAGTACTGAGCATAGATGTTTTTAGAAGTCTGAATGAGTTATATTTGATGAGGTTTGAATGTTTTTAAAGTTTCTAAGTGGATTCACCATTGAATACTTTCCATCATAATGGGAATTCTATCATAATGGTAAATCCATTGTAATGGGAAAATCCATAATAATGGGACACTACGGAAAAAATGGGTATTTGCGACGGGTTATTTGCGACGTGGATAAATCCCGTCGCAAATAGGCCCGTTAAAAACTTATTTGCGATTGGGGTATTTGCCCATCGCAAATAAGTAGCCTTTTGCGACGGGATTGCTGTCCCCGTCGCAAAAGAACTGGCGCGTTTGCGCGCCAAATCACGGGAATCATATTTGCGACGGGCAGTTATTGCCCGTCGCAAATAACCGGTGGCGGTGAAAGGTATTTGCGACGGACATATTCCCCCGTTGCAAATAGTATGTCGGCAGGTGGTTATTTACGACGGGTCCCGTCGCAAATAACTATTTAACCGTTGATCGTATTAAATGATGGCTAAGGTATTTGCGACGGGCACCTTCGCAACTAATATTATTTGCGACGGGTAGCCCGTCGCAAATGGACCCGTCGCAAATAATCTAACCTATAAATACCCCCATCCGTTTTTTTCAATTCATTCTTAAACTCCATCTTCTTCTTCTCTCAAAATTCTAGTTCTAGAATAGAGCGTTTCTCAAGTTTAATTTTTTTTCTTCGGAGATGATTTTGAAGTTTTCAAGAACGATCAGAGATCAACCTCAGATCAAGTTTCAAGGTATTTATATTCATTTTAATTTAATATTAATTTTAAATTTTTTATTAGTTTCAATTATTCTTAATTAGTTGTAATTTAATTATGTTTACATTGTTTTGTTACTTAATAAATTTAAATTATTAGTATTTTTCATAGTTAATGGTAATTAGGAATAATTAGTAATAATTTTTAATAATTAAGAGTAAATATTAATAATTAGTAATAAATACCAACAATTAGGAATAATAACATTATTACATTATTATTATATTTTATTATTAATATTAAAATAATATAATTTTTTATATTATTTATACAATTCTCTTTTCATCTGTGTGTTTTCTGTCTCCATATGTATTATTTGTATGTGGAGAAAGAAAACACAAAGATAAAATGAGAATTGTATATAATATAGAAAATTATATTATTTTAATATTAATAATAAAATATACTAATAATTTAATAATGTTATTATTCCTAATTATTGGTAATTATTCATATAATTACTAATAATTAGTAATAATTACCAATAATTAGGAATAATTACCAATAATTATGAATAATTATCAATAATTAGTAATAATTACCAATAATTACCAATAATTAGGAATAATTACCTATAATTACCAATAATTACCGATAATTACCGATAATTAGTAATAATTAGTAATAATTAGGAATAATTTGTAATAATTACCAATAATTAGTAATAATTACCAATAATTACCCATAATTACCGATAATTACCAATAATTAGAAATAATTACCAATAATTAGGAATAATTAACAATAATTAGGAATAATTACCAATAATTAGGAATAATTACCAATAATTACCAATAATTAGTAATAATTACCAATAAATAGTAATAATTAGTTATAATTAGTAATAATTACCAATAATTAGTAATACTTAACAACAATTAGTAATAATTACCAATAATTAGGAATAATTACCAATAATTACCAATAATTACGGGTAAATAGTAATAAATAGTAATAATTAGTAATAATTAGGAATAATTACCAATAATTAGTAATAATTACTCATAATTACTAATAATTAGTAATAATTAGTAATAATTAGTAATAATTACCAATAATTAGAAATAATTACCAATAATTAGTAATAATTACCAATAATTAGTAATAATTAGTAATAATTAGTGATAATTAACAATAAATATAATAATTAGTAATAATTAATATTAATTAGTAATAATTAACAATAATTAGTAATAATTAACAATAATTAGTAATAATTAACAATAATTAGTAATAATTACCAATAATTAGTAATAATTACCAATAATTAGTAATAATTACCAATAATTAGTAATAATTACCAATAATTAGTAATAATTACCAATAATTAGTAATAATTAGTAATAATTACCAATAATTAGTAATAATTACCGATAATTACCAATAATTAGGAATAATTACCAATAATTAGTAATAATTAGTAATAATTACCAATAATTAGTAATAATTACCGATAATTACCAATAATTAGAAATAATTACCAATAATTAGAAATAATTAACAATAATTAGTAATAATTACCAATAATTAGTAATAATTAGTAATAATTAGTTATAATTAACAATAAATAGTAATAATTAGTAATAATTAATATTAATTAGTAATAATTAACAATAATTAGTAATAATTAACAATAATTAGTAATAATTACCAATAATTAGTAATAATTACCAATAATTAGTAATAATTACCGATAATTAGTAATAATTACCAATAATTAGTAATAATTAGTAATAATTAGTAATAATTTGTTATAATTAGTAATAATTACCAATAATTAGTAATAATTACCGATAATTACCAATAATTATAAATAATTACCAATAATTAGTACATATGATGTTGCAAGGAAATAGAATTTCATACTAAGAGCAGCATTGATGTGGACAATTAGTGACATCCCGACTTATGGGATGTTATCTGGCTGGATTACACATGGTCAGAAATCATGTCCTTACTGTATGGGAGAGAACAAAGCATTTATGCTCATTCATGGAAAGAAACCTTGTTATTTTGACTGTCATCGAAGATTTCTTCCAGCTGATCATTCTTTTCGCAGAAACAGATCTCATTTCAGAAAAGGAACAGTTGAAAGGGATGGATCTCCAAAAATGTTATCAGGTTCAGAGTTAAAATCAGTTGTATTTTCATTACCTCCCATCACTTTTGGTCCCACAATAAACCAACAGAAAATTTCTAGTTTTGTGAAAGAACACAATTGGATTAAACGTAGCATATTTTGGGATTTTCCATATTGGTCTGATTTGTTGGTCCGACACATGTTAGATGTCATGCATATTGAGAATAACTGTTTTGATAATTTGTTTCATACAGTTTTGGATACGCCAGGAAAGAGAAAAGACAATGTAAATGCACGTTTAGATCTTGCCCAAATTTGCAGGCATTCAGAATTGGAACTGTTTGAGAATGTCAGAACAGAAGGGTTACTAAAACCAAAAGCATCTTATACACTGTCTAAAGAAAACCGTTTATTATTTTGTCAGTGGATTGCAGATTTGAGACTTCCAGATGGATGTGCTTCCAATTTGGGTAGATGTGTAAAGAATGGTCATATTACTGGATTAAAAAGTCATGATTGTCATGTTATAATGGAAAGACTTCTACCCACTGGATTAAGAGGTCTGTTGAATTCTGTGATTTGGGATTCCATAACAGACATGTATCATTTTTTTCGGGAAATTTGTGCGGCTACAGTAGATTATGATGCTCTAGGCAAACTTGAAAAAGATGTTGTTGTAATTATATGTAAACTGGAAAAAATATTTCTGCCGTCTTTCTTCGACTCAATGGAACATTTGATGTTACATTTTCTATATGAAGCCAAATGTGGAGGTCCAGTACATTTTTGATGGATGTACCCATTTGAAAGATGCATGAAAAAATTGAAAAGAAAAGTATGTAACAATGCATCTGTTGAAAGATCTATTGCAGAAGCTTATTTGCAAGAGGAAATATCATTTTTCTGCTCCCATTATTTTGAATCTGAGTATCCTTCAAAACACAACCGAATGGGATGGAACGAGAGGAATATTGATGAAATCGACAATCAATTATCTGTTTTCAACCAGCCAGAGCTTGGTTTTGGTGGAGTTTGTGAACGCTGGCTTTCAGATGATGAACATCATAGAGCTCATAGATATCTTCCGCTCAACTGTGAAGAGATGACATCAGTTGTACTGTAAGTATTTATATCACTTATTCTATCATTTATGTTACAGTAAATAACTTTTGTTTTTATAGGTTGTATGATAATCATATCAAGAAACAAATTCCACAAATTACAGCAGCTGGTCTCGAAGAACGTCGACTAAAAAATTTCTCTTAGTGGTTTCAAAAACTGGTAACATAAATTCTTTATCTTTTAGCAACTCATTCAATGTATAGTTTACTATATTGATAATTATTTCACAAATTTTCAGGTGTCTCGACATGCTGCTAAAATTGAAAAATGACTGTGCGAATTGAGTAACCCACCTTCCAAACTTGTTAAAACTTATAATGCATATGTGGTGAATGGATTTTGATTTCACACACATGCATATGGGGAATCAAAAAAAACAATGAACAGTGGAGTTAGTTTGAGAGGATCTCATCATCGAGAAAATGAAGTTGACTTTTATGGCATACTTGATGAAATCATTGAACTCTGTTATCTTGAACAACATTACATAACCATGTTCAAATGTCGGTGGTTGGATACAGAGAGAGGCGTGCGTGTTCATCCGACTCATGGAATCATCGATATTAAATGTAAAAGTGTTCTCGCATTAAATGAACCATTCTTATTGGCTCAACAGGCACATCAAGTTTATTACGCAAAGTACTGTGCTACATCAAGAGACTTGACTGATTGGTGGAGTGTAATAAAAATCAAAATTTGAGACAATCAATTTAGTCAAAGTGAATGTGCTTTCACTGATGTGCAAAGAATTGAAGTTTTTCAAGAGAGTACTCAAAATCAATCTTTTTTTACAAAGAGACATGAGTATCGATGACAACACCCCAAATTTAAGAGTCGGTGATGACGATGATGTTAATGATGTCACATATGAATTTGAAATGGTAAGAGATGAATCAACTGTAACTCGAATGGATATAGATGGTGTTGAGGAGGAATATGAAGATGACATTGACATATATAAAGATGATGATGAAGATGAACACTGATAGAATTCCATGGTATTTATATACAGTCATAATATGTATATATGTATATATAATAGTAATTATCAATTATTTGCTAACCAACATTATCATTTTCTGTTTCAGATGGACGACGCCACATTTCGTGAGTTGGCGGATGCTGACCTGTCTTTCGATGCGGATGAGTTGCTGGCAGATGACCCTCAGCCTGCAGGCGCTCCAGGGAGTACACGAAGGGGGCGCGGTCTTGCACGATTGATGATTCCTGACCCCGTCCCCGAGCGACGTCCACGTCCTGGGTTTGATCCACGCACACGGAGGTGTGATAACCTGTGTTATAACATGTGGATTTGACTAAGATTTCATTAATTTATTCACAAAATAAATGTTTATTATTTTTACAGTTTTCCACATATAGCAGTCGGACAGGGCAGAGCTATTTTGCGCAACTATTTCTCTCAGCCGTGGACCACATGGGAGCAGATTCTCATTGATGTGCAGCAGGCCATGTTCGGCCATTGGTTGGTACATATGTAAATAAATAATTTTTATTTTGAAAATTATTTCATTTCTAACTTGATATTTTGATTTATTTGTAGGGTTTATGGTATCCGATCACGGATACCATGTGTGACGCCATCCACAAGGCATGGGAGGTGGCCATACGTGATCGCCTTTGTCAGTTTTTTCACAATTTAAGAAAATCTTCCATGAAGAAAGCATGAGTGTCAGATTTTGACGAGTCATGTAGAGCACACCGACCAGAGTACATTTCATCCCATGTATGAGATGGATTATGTGCGCACTGGTTGAGTGGTGCCTTTCAGAGGAGATCATCTGTGGGGAGGCAGAATCGGGGGAGACATGAGGTGACTCATCGAGCTGGGAGTCGTTCTTTCAGTACTCATAGACAGCATCAGGTACCTACATTATTTATAAATATTTTATATAACAATAAATATTAACAGTTTATTTTTTATTCTTATAGGCTGTCGAGCACCCCGATATTACGGAGTACGACGTATATCGGAGGATGTATAGTGATCCTGCTACTCGGGAGCTTAGAGGTGATCATCAGCATCACATCGTGGTCAGTATTATTTGTTTTCAAGTTTGAAAATTAACAGCATATAATATATTCACAATTTTAATTTTAAATTGCAACTACAGGAGTCATATGAGGCCACATCGTCACAGGCCCGGCCTGAGAGTCAGGACGAGTCATCAGATCAGACCACTGGCCGTCAGTTTGATGAGGCGGCATGGATGCAGGCCACCCAGTATACCTTCGACAAGGGTCAGGTAGTTGGTATTAGCTCTCGACTAACTCCCGGAGATTATTATGGCAGTGCTGCGATGTCGGCGTCCAGCTCGAGAGGAGCTCATGCATCTTCTTCTGCTACACAGTATGAGGATCAGTTGCGATCTCAGACTGCACTGATAGAGAGTCTCCGACAGGAGCAGGAGAAGATGTGTCAGCAGCATGATGAGGAGCGTCGACGCCAGCAGCAGCTGTACGAGGAGCATACGAGTCGGTGGCAGCAGCAGCATCAGGAGCAGATGGAGTACATGCGCCGACTCACTCATGCTTTAGGGATGGAGTTTCCTCCACCACCATCTGCAGATCCCCCCTCCCCCTCCCCCTACTTTAGATTAGAGCTTGTTTTTAAGATATAAAATTTGTGAAATCAAAATATGATTTTTTTTCTATTCGTAGTTTCTGTCTCATTATAAAATATTAATAATATTATATTTTGAAATAAAAATATTAATATGAATAATAATATTATTTATATTTTATAATATTAAATTATATATATATATTAAAATTTTATAATATTATAATTTAATTATATTTTTTTTGTAATACTTGAATTATTTTAATATTTGAATGTAAAATAATTCTATTATTTTTATATTAATTAAAATAACTTATTAATATTTTTTTTATTTATGAATTATAATTCTAATATTATTATATTAATTAAATCATTTATTAATATTCTATTATTTTTAATTTTTTAATTATAATTCTATTATTATTATATTAATTAAAATAATTTATTAATAATTTATTATTTTTATTTGTGAATTATAATTCTATTATTATATTAATTAAAATCATTTATTAATATTTTATTATTTTTTATTTTTGAATTATAATTGGATTATTATTATATTAATTTAAATAATTTATTAATAATTTGTTTTTTTTTATTTTTATAGTATTTGTGACAGGATACTATGCCCGTCGCAAATAGTATTATTATTATATGCATTAAAATAATTTATTAATAGTTTTTTATTTATTTTTTAAAATAGTTTTTGCGACGGGTCCCGTCGCAAAAACTATTTGCGGTGGGCCCGTCGCAATTACTATTTGAAAAGTTTTTTACAAATATACGGAGTACTATTTGCGACGGGGAGAATCCTCGTCGCAAAAAAAGGCTTTAGCGACGGGCCCGTCGCAAATAATTGTTGTTGCGACACCGTTTTCAGCAACGGGCCATTTGCGACGGGCCCCCGTCGCAAAAAGCCATTTGCGACGGGATCCCGTCGCAAATACCTTTTTTTCTAGTAGTGGGAAATTCCATCATTATGAAGTTCCATCGAACGGAGTCTGAGGAGGAAAGTTAATCGAACTAACTCTAAGGAGGAAAGTCAGATCATAATGAGCATAGGAATAAAGTAGGATCATAATGAGCATAGGAAGAGAGTTAGATCTTAATGAGAAGATAAAGATACTCAGATAGTAATAAACAGAGGAAGATAGTCAAATAATAACGAGTTAAGGATGTTCCATCATAATGAAGTTATATCAGACTAAATATAATAAAGTTACATTAAACTGAAGTTGAGAATGTCACATAAGATTGAAAATGAGGAAGTTACATTATAATGAAGCTGAGTAAGTTACATAGGACCGAAGAAAAGTTAGTCTATTTGTGAAGATTGATTTTAGAGAAATATTGAGAAGGTTTGAAGAAGTCCAAGTTGAAGTTCAAATCTGAGAGATTTTAGGAGATTTGAAATTTGATTAAGTGGGAAATATTTTTCAGTTTCCTACCTTTTCTATTTTGAGTTTTATATAAATAGAGACACAATTCATTCAGACATTGAAAAATTTTCACCATAGTGTAAAACGTGGAGTGTTGTAGAATATGTTTCAAAGTTATCTTTTCGAACTGAGACCTCTTTATAAGTTTATACATCTAAATGTTTTCTTTACTGTATTTTGGAAGATAAAACTACGCATTTGAGAAAAGTTTGAGTAATGAAGATTGAGAATGAGTTCATCATAAAAATTCCATCAGACTGAATTTATCAAACTAAGTCCATTGGACCCAGCTTCATCGGATTGAGGAATATTGGACGGAGTTGTTGAGCGGAGTCTAAGAATTAGAGTATGAGAAAAAGGTTCATCATAATGAGTCCATCATAATGATCCAATCAGAGAGAGGATCATATCTAGGGTCATCAGACTGAGGTTCCAAACAGATTTTTGTGGAGTAAAAGTTTGTGTGGACTTTTCTTTTGTGACTCAATATGTTTGTAAGTAAACTTTGTAAACTAGCGGGAGTTGTTATAATCATTTTTATCAAGATATAAATGGTTTATAGTAGGAATTGTCATAAGTTTTATTCCCTTCTTCATTATAGTGAATTTACATAGACTCGTGAGAGTGGCTATGGAATGGATTTAGGTTCTCACACTAAGGCCAAACCTTGTAAATATTATGTGATTTAATTGCTTTCTTACTCTTGAATGCATAAGTACATAATAATATATGATAAGGATATAAAAATTAACTGTTTGCTGGGGTTAATTTTATAAAATTATTGAAACTTATAAAAGTAAACAATTAATTCAACCTCCCTTTCTTAGTTGTTATTTGATCCTTTAGAACTTCAATAATTTAGGCAAGTTTTTAGGTAATTTTAACCCTTATCTTTTTAATTTAACCCCTTTTTAACCCATGTTATCCTTTACTGAAATGATTAATATTTGCCCTGGTTATTATTCATAATGACTAAAAACTAATTTTACCATAATACATAATATTAATTATTTTTATTCTAATTATGGAATTAATTTTATAATATTCAATTTACAAGTGGTAAAATATATTTCTGTATATGTTCATAAAACACAGTGAATACCTTTTTTATAAAAATGCATATTTTAACCATTAAAATAATTTTATAACAAAATCAAACATAATTTTGATTATAATGGAATTAATTAAATTATTTTAAATAAAAAAAGAATTAATTGTCATTTAAACCAAAATAATAAAAGGAATCTCTTGAATAATTTATTAAGAGAGAAGAACCAAAAAAATATTTGAATAAAAATATTACTTAGGTTTCCAAAATTTTATGTGAAAATTTCTAAGTTCAAATTAATATTTTTCATACATTATATTCCTTGTTAAACCCAAATTTGATATATTCAAAATACTTGTAAAGAATTTAATTTATTATTATATCATGTTAAAGTCATAAAAATTACAGTAATTTAAAAATCAATATTTTTAACTATTAACCCAAAAGTCAAATTTTTCAGAAAAATCTAAAAATATCAACATAAGATAAATTTTAAAGACTAATTTCAAAAATAAAGTTAATTTTTTAAAATAAAGTTCCTAATAATGGAATTAATTAATTATAATTAATTATAAATAAAACACATGAAAATACCATCTACTTGTATTTGATAATTTGGTTATTCTTATTATTACCTTCTAACCCAAAAACTAGGTTATAACAAACATATTTAAATGATATTATTTCAAGATTCCTTTAAGATTAGGTTTGCTTGTGGAGAACACTATCAAACGTAGTATTTATTTAAATGAAAATAAAGCCTTCAGTTTTTATAATAAATTTAATAAAAAAACAAGAAAAATATAACTTAAGAATGTGGAATACCATTATTAAAAAGTATATCATAAATGTTTGGAATATTACAAAAATAAGTAACATATTAGGGAAAATAAATTATCACAAACATGAGCATATATAAACACAAAATAGTGGAGCAAGCTTCACCACTTGATTCTTATAACATAGTGGAGAAGACATCACTACTTGATTCCCATAGTGGAGCAGCCATCGCTACATGATTCTCATCGTGGATCAAGCATCACTATTTTATTATTATAGTAGAGAAATCACCACTAATTTATTCCCATGGTTTATTATACATCACAACATGATTCTCATTGTGGAGTAATAATTATATAATCAATTCCCATAATTATAACATGAGAAATAAAACCAAAACAAAAGAATTGGAGGAGTATATAGAACCCCACCTGACATCATCCATATATATGAGTGCTTCCTAAAATTAAATCATTCATATTTTCATAAAAAATACATGGTAATAAAATGGTTTTCATAACCTTTCTAAATGGTATCACCTAAAAAAGGACATGATTTTCGAGTCACTTTCCAAAAACTAATTGTTTTTATTTTGAAGTGAAAAATTCTTAAAAAATTACATCGAGACATATTTAAAATAAATATATCATGAAAACAAATAAAAAATATTTCAAAATGTTAACTATAATGGAAGAATATAAGATCATGAAAAGGAAGATTCTTTTAAATATTTTAAAACATTGTTTAATGAAAATTCATATCATTAAAATGATAACGAAACCTTTGATTTAAAATGAATAAAGGGAAATATAAGTATGAAAGGTTATAAAGTAAATTTTGTTTTCTATTAAAGTATGGTGAATTTTTATGGAATTAAAAACATGGATATGAAATAAAAATCCATTTAAAAGTGGTGGGATTTATTCGTAAAGAAGTTATTTTTTATGAAATAAGAGATTTTTCCAAGAAGAAGACATGGGTGTGAAACATGATTTCCCTAGAAGGAAGGTGGAAATATATGATAACATCATCATAAGTAGAATAAATTAAACTCTAAATATTATAATAAAAAATAAGTGATTATGAACAAAGGGAAGGGTTTGAGTCATGAAAACACCTCATCATAATTCTTAACTTTCATGAATGCACCTGAATCACCAGTATAATCAAAATAACTAACTTAATAAACAATTTTAGAACCTTAATAATTTTTATAACCAGTTATACACGTCGTTCATAATAATTTATTTTTAATTAATTAGTTAGTATTTTGTTAATAATCTGATGTTATTAGGTTTGATTGTTTTTCCAGTAATAGTTTCCTAATAGCGGTGTTAATTATTATTTATAGAATAAAGGTTGATTATTGAATAATAAATATTAATTTATTATTAAATTTTTTAAATATCTTTTTATCATTATTTATGTTCTTATAGTCATCTATAATATAATTTTATATCATTTTATGGTAGGTGGTTTAACCGAGCCAACAAAAACATACTAGAATTTAATGGATAAGAATGATTTTAGGGTAATTTGGTTTTAATATCATTATTAATGAAGTATAATCATATTTTATGGTTTTATTAATGTTTTTTATCCAATTTTAATATATTTTGATAAATAATAATTTTCAATATGAAAAACAAATATTGTTACATCATTGAGACAACAGTCCGCACATACAGATGGTTAATGTTGTCATTTCTCAAGGAATGAGTGGGGATGCAGGTAGGTAATAAATTTAATTTTAAGAATATTAATTATATTATATATATCATATTTTTTCATCTTTAAGGTCATTAAAACTATCCTTGAGAGAGAATGATGAGAAATATTAGCCATCGCTCTGTGGAGGTGGTAGTCCACACAAACGCATGATCAACATGCTTTTATTTTTCTTACTGGATGGAAATGAAAACATAAGGGTTTGTTCCTTTAAAATAATAACATATTGGTATATTTAATAAAATCATGTCATTATATTAATTTATTTTAGAATAGTTTTTTAATTGTAATATTTATAATAAAGGATTGAGAAGAAGGTGAAATTTATATTGAGAGCTTGACTTTTCTCATAAAAATCCTCTTGGAAATGAAGTTCTTAGGATTATAATAGTAAAAATAGGATTAATGATGTGGGACAAGGTTCTAGGTAAAATAAATTGGCAGTTTTCCAAGAATAAATTCAAATTTAAAGGTGTAACATGAAATGGTGGAATTTTTCCTTCTTATAAGTGAATAGTAGGGTAATTTTTGAAGCATAATTTACATTTTAAATAATAAAATGTTACTATTCAAGGGTCAAATTCTCAAAATTGAAAAACGAGGAGTGGATGTGGGTTATGGTTGATAAACACCACAACCATCTAGTTGGAATCAATTTTTTAACATGTTTTGGATCATTTCCCCATAATAAATCAATTTTTATTATTTTTATTTTTTCTAAGGTAATTAATTTTCAGCCTTAGTAATTAATTTTCATCATTAGTAATCAATTTTAATGGAAAAAATTACATTGAAATTTTTACCTATTATGAAATTTTTGACATAAAATTTCAAAATAAATTTATCAAACAAAATTTCTAATGGTTTGAAGCATTAATTCTAAAATAAACACACATAAGGTGTAAAAACGGGTTTTAGGAAAAGTGTGTTTTTAGGATTAAAAAGTATGTGTAATCCATAATTATCAACATTATAAATTTTAATAAAATATATTGGTTTATTAAAAAAAATATTTATTATTAAAATCAATCCAAAACTGAATTTTTCAATTAAAATACCTAATTAAGATAAAAGATATAAAACAATTTTTATCAGAATTAAAATATTACTTTTATTTTATAAGGATGGATGTATGTTTGATAAATTTAAAATAGTATATTAAAAGAGAATAAATTTATTATTTAAATTCATATTTGGTGAATTAAAAATTTAGGTCTTTCTTATATAATTATAATGTAATAAAATTTCTCATTTTGGAAAAACTGTATTTTTTCTGTTAATCTAAAAATCATTTATTTTAGAAAAATATAAAAAAATCATCATAATATAATATTTAAAATTTAAAATTTAGAATAAAGTTCATTTCATCAAATTAAATTTCTAAAATTTATAAACCTTTCTTTTAAATACATAATATTAAAAAAACTGTTTTTATAGAAAAATAAACATTATTTTTTTATGTCATAATGAAAAATGTGTAAAATACATGTGATAAATAAATTATTACATTTATAGTTGCATGATTATTTTATCCTAATTTCTAGTTACATATCCCCTTATGATATTTTCATAATATCTAAGCATAAGGTATGCTCTGGTGGTAGTCAAAGTTAGTGATTCTACTATGATGGATCTCATGGAAATTTCAATAAACGTGATTTATATCACATACAATTTTGATCATACCATAATTTTTCGAGTTCATCTTGGTATTGGTCTAGATAAAACCCTAGTAAAGCTACGTACTTTCCAATCTTAGAAAAAGGATCTTCATCAGGGATACTTCTTCTACCCGATACCATTTTTTCCTTTTTTCTTCATAGATTTTGGAATATAGTTACTTCCTTTTATAACCTCTGATTTACCTGCTGTATTATAATGACCAAATTTAATAATTTTATTTTAAATTATCTCAATTTCATTTTTTTCATTATTTCATGTGAAACAAGCTATCGAAAAAAATTTAATCAAAAGGAAAATTATATTGTAAAACATTGGGGTGTTATAATATGTTGTTTTTAAAACAAGGAATAGTTTTATGTAAACCTTTTTTATGTGATCCTATTTAACTAAATGGATTATAATGGTAGGCCAAGCAAACATATCCCTAGTATAATCATGTGGTGGTGAGTATCCCAATTTGTGTTTTTGCTAGTGAAAGGTATTTACAGTCATGAGGATGGTGGTATATATTTAACTAATGTTTTCTCATGGATTTTTAATGTCTTCTTTAGGTTTTAGGAGTCTTTCATCAAAATCATTTTTTCGAATTGGGTTATCTATTAATGTTATAAATATGGATTTTAGAAAATTTTAATTTTCAATTATTTGGGTCAAATTTGGGAGTATGTTATAATATTAATTTTCAGTTTCTTTTTAATTTTATAAATTTAATGGTTTTGATGGTTATGGATATAACCTTTGTGGTTTTAGATGACATAGATTATATTCATGATTTTTTGACATGAATTTTATTGATAATTGATTTATAAATTGAAGGGAAATTTGGCACATGTGTTGGTGATATGATCATGGTTTGGTTATTTGAGGCTTCGAATCAGTTTATTATTGGTGACTTGAGATTGATTTAGAAGTTGTGAAACGTGAATTTAATGGGTGTCTTTGTATATGATTTGGAGACTTGGTAATGGGACATTAAGTAATTATCCGCATGACTTATCAGGGATGTAAATTCATATAGTGGGGAGGTTTTAATGGCTCATATCCCAGCTATAGTGATTTAAATTTTTATATAAGAATTTTGGAGAGTTATGGCATGGGACAGTTTGATGCTTTGGTCTCAGTGGAAGGGTTTATTTTTTTCAGAGGATCTTAATTTTCTTTCTACAATTTAGAATAAAATATGAGGTGTTTAAATATGATATTTGAGTTTTGGTTGTGGGTTCATAGTTTAAGTAAGGTACCAGGGTGGTACCTACTACACATTTACACCACAAATATCACCGAGTACCTAGTGATCAAGACAAAAATTTGAAAGCCTATAGGTTGTACAAGGTACTCAGGGGCCCTAGACTGGGTACCTTATGTACGTACTAAGAATTGTTTTTAGTTTGGGGGTTTTTTCATTTCACCCCCACTCCAGGTATTCCCTCATCCCTTCTCCCTTAAACCAATTTCCTCTCAACTTTAATGATACCCTCATAAGCTCTCTATTGGGTCTCTATCACTCATCCTTGCCATATGATTCAAGGTGTATTGCCAGGAATATTTCATGAAACTGTACAAGGTAAGTTTCCCTCTTATATTTTCCCCTATACTTCATTTTTTATTATTTCTCTTGACATGGATAATGATTCTAAAGATAATTCCTCTATATCATAGTGGAATTGATCTTAAACCTTGGGGATTCCTCATTTTTTATAGAGGCTTGTATGGGTTGATATATCCTTGTTCATTTCTGTCTCTATTTAATGAGGTGGAGGTACATATTGACCTAATGTTCTTTATTTTCTATAGTGGAATCTAAGGTTGATTATTTAGGGATTATTTAAGTATAATGGATGATATTTTTTATGAAATTATGTAGTGAATCACATTATATTTTATTCTTATTTTATTGATCTTCCATTAAGTTGATTTTGTGTTTTGGTTAATTTGGTTATGGTTTTTTTATTTAAGGAATTTTTGACTATCGATGATCATTTTGAGTTTGTAAGGCTCAATTAATTATATGGTATGTGTTATTGAATCATTAACTGATTCTTGGTATGTTCCTAAAATATGCCTACCTTTGTTTCTATTAAATAAAAATGAAACTTTTACGTGAAAATTTATGAATGGATTATTTTTATATAGGATTCAAAATATTTTCAAAGTGTATTTCTTGAAAATTTCTGATGAAATTGTTTCCCTTTTTAGTAAGGTTTTTCATTTTTATTAAATCAGTTGTGCTTTGAGATCCCATGCAAGTATTATGTTTTTTTATTAAATCACTCATAATTTTTGTGTGGAGAAACCCTTACATAGTCTTTTTTTCTCATCCATATCATCATAAAGTGTTATAAATCTCCCATAATATTTAATTTGGATGAAATAAAGATCCTTGGGTGTGTTATTAGACTCAAACCAATTTTTGGAAAGCATATATGTTAGGGTTCCTTTTTTCATAATACTCCATGGTTTGATGATTTAAAACTAAAGAACACTTTATTATGTTCTAACTATACTCTATGATAGGGAAAATCCATTATTACGTAAACCTAAATGAGTTATATTCTAAGGAATGACACTTAACTTATGGTTAAGAGAGTGATTTAGTGGAAATGTGGTGGATGTATTTTCAGGATGGGAGTAACTGATATTTCATGATAAGATCAGTGGGTTATGTAATAAAATAACCTTGAAACATGAAAACTACCAAGGTTTCTATAAACATTTATAAAATTTAATGAAAAAACTATTTTTAAAAATGAAACTTTTTTATAAAAACCTTTTTCTAAATTTGTTTCTTCCTTTTTTTCAAGTTTTATTGTGGATGTGATTACCATAAATGTGTACTCTAAGGAATAAAACTTTTATATTTTAAAACATGGTTACTGTAATAAAGTTTTGTTATGTCATATTTCATTTTTTGAATCTTGTA
Source organism: Viscum album (assembly GCA_963277665.1). Classification (NCBI taxonomy): domain Eukaryota; kingdom Viridiplantae; phylum Streptophyta; class Magnoliopsida; order Santalales; family Viscaceae; genus Viscum; species Viscum album. The sequence continues at coordinate 832,060,311 of OY728120.1, forward strand.
CAATTCAGGTTATTAAAAGGTGGCATGTTTAAACAATACCACTATATCATATAATTTCTTAATAACTTATGTATATAGTTTTGGTTTATGTATTTCACTTGTTATGCTAAGAACTAACCCTAGATAAATTAGTACAGAAAAATGTTAGTTTTGTGAAAAAATGATCAGAATTAATATAGTGGTACAACCATTTCCTATACAGATGTCTTCTTTGTGTGTTTTGGATGTCATATATGTTATGATCAAGTGGATCCTCTAGATTAACACTATAATTCATTGGCTAATGATCCTATTATACCATATTTTTGGACTGATCTACTACTTGGAACTTTTTTATATTATTTGTTAATTAAGTGTTTTGATCATGGATAAAATCTCAAGCATGTTATTTGTTCTTAATATCATGCATCTTATCTCTTTATTTTAATGAGTATATTGGTTGATATAATTGTGAAATTTATATTAACATGATTCTATTTTTATTTTTTAAAAAATTTCATTGTGTTCTAATAATTGAATTGGTTGTTATTATATTTTAATAAGCATGTTTATCTATATAACTAGTAAAGTTCCATGATCATGGATAATAATTTGATATTGCTAAAATGAATGTTTATAAATGTTTGGGTGTATATCATGTGTTAATACAGAAAGGTTCCTAGTTACACCCTAATTTGTATTTATATTATATGAGATGTATATTGGTACCCATAAGGTGGCATTCCAATCAAGAATTGGGTATGGTATACAAGATTACATAACACTATTATGAATGTTCTATCGTTCTTTAAGGGATGGACCACAAGATTTCCATAACTATTGTATACACCTTACCCTTTTCGTGGGATAGGTGTTTCCCCTGACTACCATGTACCAAGTGCCTTGGGATAAACATATAGGAAATGATCTAATGCAATTTCCTTCCTTGCCGATTTTGATACCAGGTTTTAACCTGAAGTAGTTATGTCAGGTATGGACCCTCCCAGAATAGAGAGTTAACAGTTGTAGCTAGTATTGATTAATGAGTTTACATGGTATTGATCTTTAGCTAGATTTTGTATGATGATTAAAAACTTGTCAATTGGTATATGTTTTTAAATGATTGGGAATATACATAAATAATTATGCCATATCACAGCTATGTTGAGACACCGTCAATGGTGCCCTACTAATTATTTTATGCTCACTCTCTTTATGGACACCTCAGTGGGATTGCAGCCTCTCTTCTGAAACTTTTTAGGCGCATATAGTTACGAGTATTTATTGGATCACCTTACTAGGTGATTCTTTTATTTTTTTCGGAATGGGATAATTTCCCATTTTGGAGGATGGAGCTATAGGAGGTTTTCATAGTTTTAGTTTTGATCATCGCTTACCTCATACTTGGGTGAAATTTGTCTCATACCATGTTTGGATTATGCATTTACATCATGTTAGTTACTTTTGAAGGTTTTGAATGTAAGTTATTCGATATATATCGATGTATCACAATAAAAAAATCAATGTTTTCATTAATTTGAAATTATTATGATGTCGACTCTATTCAAATATTACCCTTCTCAATTAATCCTCTAGGTTACCATTATTAGAAAATATAACCAAACTTAGGTAAAATGCCCCATTACGGACACAATAGTGCTGTCAGAATTTCAACGTGGGGATCCATTAAAGTGATAATAATATTTTTTCTAGAGTAATAAATATTTATTTAAATAATAAATATTAAAAACAATTATAATTCATAGTAGTTGGAAATTTCCCAAAACTAAGCCCAGGGATAAACACCATGCCTTAAGATTAATAGAACCATTGATAAAATTAATTGGGCTAATTTATTTGGGTTAAATTTACTACTTTATTCCTATGTATATCATGGGACTCTGAAACACTAAAAAAGATAATTCTTGATAGTGGAAATTTAGGTTACTATAGCCTCATATTGTGTTCGTTGTTGATACTTCCACGAAGAACACTTAGTATCACAAAGAATGATGTGATTTTACACTAGGATTACATATATGATGATGATGATCAATCCATTAGAAAATTTATAATGACATACTGATAGAAATATTTAGGTCAAGGGTGTGTAATATAGGGTATTTTATTTGAAAACCTAAAATTAATCGATCAAGGACCCATCACCCGGGTAAATAACTTTTACATATTCTAGAAAAAAAACCTCATTCCAGACACAACTGTAATTTTATAATTTATATCTGATATTATATTTAGGAGATATTAGAATAAAATCTTTTCAAATAAATATATATTTATATAAACAATATTGCATGTCCCTTAAAATTAAATTATTTTGAATCATTAAAAAAATATACCAAAAGGTAAACGTCGTATTATAAGATCAATGAAACCGTTTGAAAAAAAAATCATCATCAACATATAGAGTAAATTTACCAATTATCCCTTTAAGGGGCTTGAGACTAAGAAACTGAAAAATAAATTATGTCGCACTAAGGAAAAATGTGGGTCACTACATCATCTCCATCATTTAGACTTTTCTTCTTTGAAAATGAAATAACCTATGTTTTATACAAATAATCTCATATAGAAGATAACCTATTTTCACACACACTTGATTCACCACAAGAGGCCTAAGCTATAAGAAAACCGAAGACCCAACCATACTAGGAAAACATTATCCCAAATTACTACTTCAATACTGATAACACAAATCAAAAACCATGACTCATCAGTAAAAACTACAAAAAGGTTCATAAAAAAGATTACCATTTCTGGGAGAATTACGCTCCCCACATTTATGGTAAAACCTAGAAGTTATCACATTATAATAATTGATTCAAATAAAAAAACTATCATAAGGTGGTCCAATTAAAAATTCCACCTTGATCCAACAAGATCTCTTGGATTTAATCTTTTAGGATTTCTTAAATTTATTTTCCTCTCCCATTAAGGTTCACATGCCATGCTTTCCAAAACCAAGAAAAAGGTCATCAATATTATCAAGGATCAAATATTTTTCTACCATCTCTGTAACCACACTACCGCACCTCAATCTCCAAATAGGATCACATCCATCACCAAAGTACACAATTGGGTCGTGGTCACTCATCATAAAAGTGACTAAGGAACACATCATAAAATAGAACCAACATCAGCGAGCCACCAAATAACCAACCATGATCTCATTTCTGGCCTATTTTTCCATAATCTAATGTTAACAGTCCTAAATTGTTTTGATATCAGCTCCAATGCATAGTATATTCCTGTCAAACTAGAGTAACAAAAATTATACGAATTTTTGAAACATATCTCAATAAATATCTATAATATCCATACAATGAATACCAAACCTCATCCTTACATACATCTCAAAGGTCTCATACCCTATTAATAGGCCTTTGTCCAATAGCTTAACGCAACACACAAGATGATTTTAACAGGAGAAAAATTATCCAAAAAAAAGAAAAAAATATGTACCTACCACCTTTAGGGGTATATTTCAGGTTCCCTAACTTCAAATACCTAGTCACATATGAGACCATATTTGGTTTCGTTATAAAAAATCTCAAATATGTTGTGATGTGAGGTTCATATTGACTCAAAAAATCCACACCATGACTTCCTTTTCCTTTTGAAATAACTGCAAAATGTCTAGTTTCTCAAATATATCATACAGCTTCCAAACATTAGAATTCTCATTATATCTGTCCACTACAATGACTCTAATGCACCACTCTAAGAACACAATCTAACATTACCTTAATCTTCACATAATCCAACAAACACTCAAATATCCCATTCAATGAATGAATCTCTTGTATCTCAAGATCATAAATTAATATCCCACCTCACTACTAGTGTTCTATAAATAAATCAAATACAACCTCTAATTATAGGGATGTTAACCCATAGGTCTCATAAACACATTAAGGGTATTCATTTCTCCTGGAATCATCAATAGAATTTTAAGAATACCAAAAGGTTATGTAATTTTATCCACATAAAACTGAAGATAATACCAAACATACATATGTTTTACCTATAAGAACCCCTTTTTTAATCCCCATAAGTTGAAAAGGTGACACTGATCTCAATGAAATCATTTCACCAACTGGTACACCAGCTACACCATCAGCTTCCCGAGCTTAGTATAGTTATTGAATAAACTATATAATGTGTCTCAACTTATTAATAAATGTGAAATGAAAGAAATTTTCCCTAAAAAGGGAAACCCTCATATATAATCCAATATAATATCCATATGCTCAACAACAAGAGTGGGTGATAGGTCTACCACAATATATAGATGACATCAAACTATACTTCATAACTTAGGGATATTCAGTTTCAATCCCCTAACATTTTACCCTAATTGCCTATACAAACATTACAAGGATCACAAACTATCCAATCCACACTAGTTGTAGTATCATGGGACCTCATCCAAATATAATGGAATCCAACAGAATTTCTTCCTTGTGATAAAAAACATTGTAACATCATGATATTTTATGAAATTTCTTCTTTAAAATTAATTTAAATTCATTGATATCTTAAGTTATATGAAGTGAATTGTTTATATATTTTTAAAATAATCATAAAGTTTATCTTTTTTTGCACATAATGTAAAATTCCCTCTATAACTTATCTTTCACACAAGTCTGGGTCTTATCAGGAAACAATATACTATTAATATTATTATTAAACATGATAGTTATCACCGAGCCATTGGAATAAAGGGAATGAATAATATTAACTGAATTATGAAAATATGGTTTACACGTGTTTATATAATGAATTATTTTGTGACCAATTAATTATAAATTAAAATAAAAACAAATTTAATATAAATGATTTGTTTTTATAAAAAACTATTTTTATTCCCAAAAAGGTGTTTTATCACAATAAATTAAATTAATCAAAATTACTGAATGATATTAATTAAATTTATATGTTATATATTAAATAAAATGTTTTTAAATACATCCAACAAGTTTTATAGTCTTAAGATAAGGAAAAATCTAATTTTAAGCATAAATCGCTATATTTTTTCTAAAAGGTAGTTTTGCCACCTTTTAATGGAGCACTTGTTTTAAAGATAAATTTTGGAACTTTTATAAAATTTATTTTAAAAAAATAATTCAATTTTTAAATTTCAATACAAAAATTTACTTTGGGTTATTTTTTGGTATTTTTTAGAAAAGTTTAATTTTTTAATGAATAGTGAAAAATACTGAATTTTAATTGAAAATAGTCTTTTCATTCAAATAATTTATAAGGTTAAATTATATTTTGAATTTGTTTTAAATTTAAATTAGATAAATTATATATCTATTAATCCCATTTGGATCATTGGATATTTTTTATATTAAATTTAGATATATAAACTTAGCAAACTTTTGAATATTTTCTCTTTAAAACCCATTTTCTCGTTCTGTCTGCGAGATTAATTTTAAATTAAATTATACCACTTATATGAATTGAATTTGGAGAAATGTGTTAAATATTTGTAATTATAATAATTTATAACATATAGTGAGTGAAAATTATCTTTTGACTTAAAATATTTGTGAAATCAATTGAAATTAATTATAGAAATTAACTAAAAAAAATTTACTTATTGGTTAAACATTAATCTTAAGGGGCCAAATGAATAATACACTTGCCTTAAACAAATTTTATGGTCATATTTCTACCATATACACTATTTCATATAAAATGGATTGTTATTATAGGCACATGCTGTAAGGGAGACCTCCCAATAGTGTTTTCTTTTTTTTATTTATAAGAATGTCACTCCTCCTCTATTAGAAAAGCCCATTCACTATCTCCCATAATAAACACTTATAAATACATTTGTATCATAAAAACCCTACACAAATAAACACTAAAAATCCCTACTCTCATCCTATAAGCCTCAATTTGGGCAGAAATCAATCCAAGTCCTTTAGTGAAAACCTCAAGGAGTTACCCAAAGAATATGTAACGTTCTTCAATGAGCATATTAGATTTATTCCATTGTACAACCCTTCAATTATTTTTATATCATGATTATAAAATAACCTCAGTATATTAAATATTCTATGAAGTTTCCTTATTAAGGGTATGACCTATGAATTCACGCATTTCCATCCAATGGGATACACAAACATCGTTCATATGTATTGTAGATACCAACTCACGAACCGATGTCATTTGTTCTTCCATTACAACCTCTCAAGATTGGGAATAATGATTGAAATACAATTTTCATATGATATATATAATTTTGTGATTTATTTATGATTATTTAATTATTATATAGCATATACCTTCATGCTTTCCATTTTTTAGGAATACGATAAGATCATTTGTGGATCTGTGGACTACTGCCTCCTCAAAGCGACATGATTTATTCATGCTTTACATGGAATGTATTAAGGATGGGTTTAATAAAAATATGTGACATACATTAAATATATATTATGTTAATGAAAAAATTAAATTTCTTTAAAGATAATATATCATTTTATTCTTACCTTTTCACACACTGAAAAGGCGATAACGTTGTTCGGGAATGTGTGGACTATGACCTCCTCAAAGAGATGTGATTCCTATTTTTTCATCACCACGTCATAGGAATGATATAAATAAGAATATATAATTAAATGATAATATATTTATTATATTATGAAATTACTTAAAGATAAATGTTACTTACCTTTTTTCTATAATGATCATTGAAAAATGGGAACACTGCTCATGCGTACGTACGGCATACCGTCTCCATGATTGTAACATCAGTTCATTTTTTATAAACATCTTCCATGATTGGTTACAAAAATATAATTTAGGTACAAATATGATTATTTTTTCATGATTATTATTTTGGGGATGTTTAAATAATTAAATATTTGACCATAGTCAACATATCTAAGTCGTTTTGACGCATAAGCCGGCTATGGCCAAAAAATACCACATAAAATTAATTGATTAAGTTGTTGTATAAAAAATTGTAATAAGTGAAATAAAATTAATAATAAACATTAAAAAGGCTTGTTAAGAAAATAAATAATTTACATAAGTTTATTATTCATGGAGATAAAGACACACGTGACATGTCGGGCTCAAGGTAAGGGACTTTGTCTCAATCTCATTTCGTTATGGAATATCTTGATTTTATACACCTATATTTATTTATAAGGTGTATATAAAATCCCTTTGAAATTATATGTCATGAATTTATCTATTATAATATTATTTAATGTTTTTTATAATGACATTATTTCATGGGGTTTATGATTTAAATTTTTCCAAAGTGAGAAGGGGCTTTTCATCTAAATGAATCATCTTTAAAATCCTTCCTTGAACAATCATTCTCGGTCATGTTCATGTTTTTAAAATGGTTTTTGAAATTATTTTAGTGGAAATAAAAGATTTATAAAGTTCATTTAGGTCTCCTTTACTTTTTTCAAATGTTTTCAAAAAGAATATTTTTACTTGTTTTGAATGGAACATTTTGAGAAATGAAAAATGAAATGTTTTGTTTTAAAAGTATGACAAAAAAACATTTAATGTAATTGAGACTTTTATTTTATGTATTTCTTCCTTTATGATCTTATATGTTTTCTTAAATGAAAAAAAATCCTTTTTTCCTTTGTAACAACCTGGCCCGACTGAGCACTAAACCGGTAGTCAGACTAGTCGCCACATGGCCTCAAGAGTGCCTCCACATACCTCATATGCTACCGACTGTCTGTGAGGGTCTAGTGGTTGTACGGTGGGGAGACTATACCCTCATGGTTAGAGTCACATAGTAGTATATCAGGTGTAAATAAATGGACAATAATGAAAGATGTAATAATAAATAGTACTCAATGAAAGATAAATACAATGACTGAATAAAAGTAAATGGTCAATGTCAATATGTATAATAATGCATGCATGTCCAGATGATTATACAAGATACAAGAAGGAGGTATAATATGTAGTAAAACACAATAAAATAAAAATATCCGAAAGGTGAACTCCATGTGAATCATGTACTAGCTTAGCCTTGTTCTCCCTATCTCATAAGTACACATCACAGAACAAACAATAAATCCATGGACCTATGAACATGAAGATATGGTTGGGTACCCTAGTGCAATGGTAGCCAAAGAAGGGTGTGAGATATAATCACTATAGTCCACCACCAGCTGTTTCTAGATCAATCCAATTCATTCACTATAAAATTAATAGTGAGCCAATATTAGTGACTACAAGGTGATAAATAATTAATTAAATAACACATCGTTTCGAATTCCCAAATGGATACCTGACCCATTCTACCTACTCCAGCGTAAGATGGGGGTCTAAACCAAGAGAACTTATAGATGTAATATGGTATGTAAAAGGTACCATATATGAAGAAAAAAAATGTGCTGACCCCAAGATTATCCTTTGGATTGGTGGTCACACCCCTAGGACATCATTGAAGCATACTCATACTGTGATCATTGCAATTATAATAATAAGGCAACACCAGTAATCCATGAAAAGCATCCATAAAATCCAGTAATGGCATCTTGAGCCCATCTAAGGTGATCCATAATGGAATCCCAAGGGTCACTATAAGAACCCTCGATATAAAAAATACCACCAAATCCATATGAGGTGACCCGTAATGGCATCCCTCATATCACTCATGGAATGGTAAACTCTGAGTTTCTACCATGTATCTCACATAGGTGACTGAGTATCACCTGAGTAATGACGTAGATATCTTGCCAACGAGTCTGACCATGGTTACTCATTTAGGGAACCGTTTTCACCCAATATTATGAATTATCCACCCAGAGATCCCATACAAGGAAATCCAAGTTTCTCTCCCGGTGTGTCAAGTAGTAACAAGCCAAGAACGACAAGTCTATCCACAACATCATTAAGTCAACACCCACGTTGTCTCCCATTTTTCAAGTAGTCAAATCATAGTAACTGAAATTATACATCAACAAGGTATAACATATATAACTAGATAAGTAGTCTAGAAAATTCACATTTAATTCAATCCAAATAATCATGGAATAAAGCATTAAGCACAAGGCACTAATCAATATGCTTAAGGTACAAGGATCATGGAAGGGCATAAGTGGTAAGAATGAGCAAATAGGGACAAGAAAAAAGTACAAGACAAAAGATATAATCAAGTCATAAATAAAAACACATAAGCATTTAACAACTTGCATAAGATATATGGAATATGGTATAGGTCATAAACATAAAGCATTAGTCATTGTATTAGTTTCATTCAACCAATTTAATTAAATTCATTTCATTCAAATAGTTCAACCATGGCATGAAGCATAGGGATTAAGCTTAAGGGCCTAACTCATGTCCAATAGTTCATTTAATTTAATTATTAATGTAAGGCATTTATTAAGGGCACAACACACCCTCAAGGGTGTTCAAAAAATAAAGACTCGAGGTAATTACACCCCAAAGGAAGAATCACAGCTAGCCGAGTGGATAAAGTCAATGTGATCACCCAAAGTGTTGATTTTCCACTCATGAGGGTTGTACTAGACATGGTAACAGTTTCAATTTAATTAATTTTTCAGAAGAGAGGTGTCTCCAGAATAGTTTGGAATGCGGCACAATGGAAAACCCTATAAAATGCAACTAAACTTTTAGAAAGAAGATAAATCACCTACCTTATAACAATTATGACCCACACATCCAATAGAAAGGATGGATTTGGTCTAGTTTGATAGAAATTGGGGAAAGGAATGAACACCCAAAAAATAAAGTGAATTAGGTCACACCAAAATAGTGCATAGGGAGAGAATATAAACAAATAATAGAATCAAGGGGAGTCATAAACTTACTATGAGATATCTAACACAATTTATAGAACAAGAATAGGAGGTCAAATGAGGATGATCTTTCCAAACGTAGAAGATGAGAAGAGAAACCCAAAGAGAAAGTTGGTGTGTGTGGAGGAGGAAGAGGAAAGGAAGAGAAAAAGAAATTTTTGTAATTAAGGGTAAAAAATTAAATTCCCCTTAAAAATAAGGGTCGTGCGGTATGGTCATACGGTTTTTCCAAATTGTGTGCCAACTATGAAGCTCCAACTACTTAGAACCACACCTCGCACGGTTATCCCACCTGGTTTTCCCAACATTGCACCAACCATGTTCCAAATAGTGTACACATACTGCCTAAATCGAACTAAGAATGTAGGCATAGTGGAATGGTTTGGAAGACCATGTTGTCATGCCCCCCTCCCTCAAAAGATTCCACAATGAAAGGAGATATATAATGACCCCTGAGTCCCACCTCCAGTAGGCCCTGGGTTGGCGAGTAGCACTGAGGGTACGAAAATATCATATATGGGAGGCATTACCCTCTGATATAAATAAGATTGGGAGATAAGATGGATACTCCAGAAACAACTCCAAGAAACAATATAAAATAGAAATCCAAAAATCATCCAACATGCATGTATAAATAGAAGTGATATAGATACAAGTCTCCATTGTAAATACTCAAAGTAATGCAAAAGTAGTGACACAAAAACTATCGAAAGGTCTGAGGTAGTAATTCCCATCGTGTTCCAGATAGTCCTCCTAAAAACCTGAAAATATTTTTATATACGTAGGATGAGGATACAAGTATACTTAGTAGGAAAAACTCAAGTCTCTCATGCACATGTTAAAGAAGAATACTAATGCACCTGTGAGAAAACACCAGAACCGAAAAACACCTATGAAGGTATACTAAGAATCCCAACCTCACCAAGGCACGCTCACCAAATAACACAAACCAAGTAATATAGTATAATAATAATAATCAAATCGATAAGGGTACCCCACACTGCTTTCCTACTAATATGCCACTCTCACACCCAACATTGTACATTCTGGAACTCCCATCACTTCTGTATACCACACCACCCCACAAGCTTAGACACAACACACCTCACCCACAAAAAGCTCGGATCACTGCCCCACGAGCATGGACACAACACATCATGCCAGAAAACACCTAGGACACAACACAACCACCACCATAAACAGAGTAGTAGGGTATCATGAACATGTAGGAAATCAACCTCATGCCCTCCAACCACGCACAACCCCCATTAGAAGCCACCCCACAAGCACGATCACATCTCACCCGAAAACACTTGGGTCGTCCCATCCCACCCAAAGACACTTGGTCCATCAAAACTACCATATAATGCACAAACAAACCTCTAACCATCACATCATGTTCTATAGATAACTATTCTAGAAGAAAAAATGGGAATGATAGGGTACCCAACCATTCATACTCCGCACTAGATGCTGGGAAAAACACCCCCCATGTGACTATCAGTGTGTCAACACATAGTGTTCGATGTGGGTGGGGTGCGTAGAGAAATCAGAAGAATGTACACGTATTTATATATATATATATATTATCGAACAATCAATCCCAACCTATGTGTTCACAAAAAAATGAACCAACTCACAACACTGTCACTTTTTTTACAACCTCTAAATGCATAAAACCACATTAAGACACAAACCCCACTTCACAATTCCAACCAATTTCTTTTAATCACCAAATTCATTTCATTATTTCCACATTTAACCACACAAACCACAATTTAATTATCCGTTAACCTTTTTATTCAATTAACTAAACCAACCCAATCCATTGCAAACGTTATTGAACAATTATTTATTTATTCTATCACTACTCTGACACCTAGCTCAAAGCAGCCACCACCTCACTGCCCCAACATCACGACCAAAATAACTACGATTTCAACGCCCCAAAAGTACAGCCACACAAACCACCACCTCGCCACTCTAAAAGCATGTCCAAACAAACAAATTCCTCACCACCCCAAAAGCACGAACAAACAAACCTCCTCCTCCTCGTCCCAAAAGCATGGCCAGACAACCATCTCCTCACTGCCCCAAAAGCATGGCCAAACAATTCACCTTCTCGCCACCCTAAAAGCATGGCCAAACAAATCACACATCGCCCCACACCCCATTGAGACAACACATTGTCATTCCAAAAGAACAACCACACATAATAGCAAATGAAGATCAATTTTACAGATTTACAATGGGGTTTTTATCACATTCCACTTTATTTTAAGCTTGTTATCACACAAGCCAAAATCACGGGGCAGTCATTTCATTATCCAAATATAAGTGGTCAATAAATTTTCATTTTATGGTGGTATCAAAATAATCACAATAGTTATAAAGGCCACAATAGTCACAATATATATATCCAGCACAATCAAAGCTCCTAATAGCCACAATTTTAAGCAGGGTATCAAGACCGTATAATCCACAATATCACAAATAATTTCTAACCTATAAAAGCAAGCGAAACTAACCACATTTTCCCCTTTAAATTCAACTAACCAATTATTTATCTATGATTAATCAAGAAAAAACCTAAACCATAGATAAAAAAAGTAAAACCCTCCATCATAAAACACAATAGTAGGAAACAAGTGAATCTCTACCTCAAAGAAGCTTATTGACTCCTTGCACGCTGTAGAGAAAATAAGAACGCCTGAAAACCACAACCGCTCCACACGAAACCTCATATCAACCTAGAATGTAACCAAATACCATCAAATACAACCCAACACACACCCCAAAACCATAACAACATCATCGAAGTGAATCCTCGGGAGAATAACATAAGAAAAACCACCAAGAAGGGAGAAAAACCAACCACGGATCAACCACATATTTCCAACGAAAAACTCAGGGACCAACATATCAAAGAGAGATGAAGAGGGTTTAAAGAACTACATGGGGAACCTAATGTTCTCCCAAAATGAGAGGAAGAATAAGACAAGGCAAAATGAATGAAAATTCAGCTGTAAAAAATTTTTAAAACTACACTGGATCGGGGGTTTACACAACATGGAATCCCCTTTCACATCATGTAATCCTCGAGGTTCGATTTTTCCAAAAAAAACACGTTGCCTTTTTATTATTTAACCTAAAAAATCTTCATGTCATGAATCATACCTAGAAAATCCATGAAACCAACTTTCACATCATGTAATACACTTAAAAGGCGTGTATTTCCTGCAGCATCTCTGCAACAACTCCAACTCCTAGGGAAAACTCCCAGAACCTCCCTCGAACACCTCCAACAACCCAAAATGGAAAAGTAATGTACTAGGAGGGAACATATTGTTACATCAGATAACTCTCAAATAATTCTCTCCCTTGAGAATCCAAAACCAAGCCCAGAAGGAAAGAAGTCTAAAAAACTAACACATATGATACCTTTCAAGGGTCTCGTCATGGCTCAAACGCTACCACCTACTAAACACGCCAACCCAAATGGCCACAAAACACACTGCACAATCACAAGACACCTTCTATCACACAACCAAACTACCACATCACAACTTCACAACAATCTCAACCTCCATACATCCCAAACAAAAAACTGCTACCACAAATGAATTGCACCATCCCAAACACATGAATCGTAGAATTATGTCTTCCATGTCATGATATTATCCTCTCTAAGTGGCACTGACTCACCTGCATGGGTATAATTACATCACAGTTAATGTGTCTCAATTAGGAATTAGGTCCAACCCTTTTCATACATCGTGACTTTATCGCACATCGCACCACATACATCACAAACCAAGGAAATAAAATCATCTCATAAAACAAAAGGATCCAAAAATCACATCAAAAAGAAAAATAAATCAATGAAAAGCTCAAAACAACTTTGGGTATTGAGCACGTATCTATGTCTTGTGCTCCTGAGTACTCTCTTCTAAGCCATCATTCCTCCACAACACACGAACTAGAGAAATGTTCCATCCACACAACACCTTCTCTTGGCAGTCCTGGATCTCTACTATTCGTTCCACAAATTTTGTGTCATCTTTGATATTTATCTCTCCCTAATAAATGACATGGGAGTCATCATGAAGACACCAATGAAGCTGATATGTGAAAGACATTATGGATCCTTTCCAACCATGGTAGAATTTCCAATACATACGTCACCTCTCCAACTCGTCTCAACACCCCAAAAGACCCAACAAACCTGAGAGAAAGCTTACACCCTCAGAAAAACCTTTGTTTCCCACATCAAGGGGGAAACTTTCAAGAAAACGTGGTCCCCAAACTCAAACTCCAAGGGGCTTCTTCTGTGGTCAGCATTACACATCTACTGATTTTTTTTCTGCATTCATGCTCTCATGACTAAGATGGTATTTATCTATCATTATATACACCACATCGGGACCAAGAATGGTTTTCTCCTCAACCTTTGTCCATCACAACGAAGAAAAACATGGTCTCATGTACAAAGCCTCAAACAGAGCCATGTTAATGGAAGATTGATTGCTATTATTATAAGAAAACTCTAACAAAGGAAGGTTTCATGGAAAAAATCCATCAAATTACAAGATGAACACCCACAACATATCCTCAAAGGTATGGATAGTCCGTTCCATTTTCCCATTTGTCTGAGGGTGGAAAGTGGTGTTGAGGCATAACTGAGTGCCAAAATCATTATGCAATCCCCTCCAGAATCATGGGGTAAAATGTGTGACCTAATCCATGAAAATGGACCTCAGAACTCCATGTAGTCTCACCACCTCATCTACATACCTCTTAAGTAAACCATCCACTGCACATGACTCCTTTATTGCTAAGAAATGTGCTGATTTCATCAACCAATCCACGACTACCCAGATAACATCACAACCTCTCTGAGTTAAGGGTAACCCTGTGAAGAAATACACCAATATTTCATCCCATTTCCACTCTAGAACATCCAAGGGTAGTAACAAACAACCAGGAACATGATAATAAACCTTTACATACTGGAAAACCTGGAACTTTTCCACATACTCTACCACTTCTTGTTTCACCCTAGGCCAAAAAAAACTGCACCCTCAAGCCATAATACATCTTGGAATCTCCTAGGTGTACCAATAAAGGTTATTTATGAAACTCACAAAGGACTCCATTGTGCATTACCATCGAAACAAATAACCTCCCATGAAACGAAACCCAGTTTTGACTATCCTCCAACCATCCCTTTGGAGCATCACCATGTCCAACACGATCATGCATTACCTCTGCCTCTGAATCCCACTACTGTGAATCCTCCACCTGCTGCATCAGAGAAAGAAACATCATCATCTGAAACAAAAAGCCTCTACCACGAGAATCCATTTGTTTGAATTTATTAAAATTCCCCTTTTGGATAACTGGTAACCAAATAAAAGAGCCATAGTTCACACAGAACACCCATCCACACGACACACAATGTTAAAAATTAAATATTACAACATTCAAATTTAAAAACCAAAATTCAGAAATACTACAAAAAGCAACTACGAACCATGGGGAACCTACCTTGATCCACATCACAAGGAGACATCGAACCACACCACACCACCTTCATCATAACGTTGACCTGACATCGCATTACTGTCACCGCCATCACGTCTTCACATCAACAAAGAGATATTCCTCATCAGTGTATCACCACCGACCACTCTGACATCCACCGCCAGAATGATGAAACCTGTCACAGTAACGTTCTGTGGTCTCCCATCACCAGACCACCGTCATCGACCGCATACTTGACAACTCCACTATCAGTGAGCACCCACCAATGAACGTCCCTCCACTGAATTTGAACACTACCACATAACTCAAACCATCTCTACATCATCACAACACCTTTCATAGATCTAAATTAACCAAATTCACTGACATCCATGCGCATCATATTCATTGGTACCATCACATGCAAAATGCCAGCGTCAACTCTATCAGGAACCACAACTAAGAACCCTACCATAATAAAATCGATATGCACAAAAATAGAAAAATCCATTCGAACAAAACCAAAAAATGAAAATAGTCCAAATGAAAGTAGGAAAACAATGAGAGAAGAAACACCACTATGGATAATGAAGAAGGAAACCAAACTTGAGAGAGATAAACTATCTCTAGTGACAGAAAATCACTAAGACCATTACAATCCCCCCATCCAACACCATCCCAAGATGTCTCGTAACCCACATCAGGCCCGACCAAGATGGGTTCGAGCATAAAGGGTTCAAAAAATGGTAAAGGATATGAAGAACCTAAAATGCCTCCACCAGTGCCGACCCAAACTGCCCGAAGTACCCACATAGAGACCCAAAATAGAGGTCTGTTGTGCTGGAAAAGGTTTAAAGAGGGGGGTAAGAGATGAGAAAAGTCCCACCGATGAACATAATCAATCAAGTGGGGGGGGGGGGACAAGATAAAGGGAGGAATGAGAATGGAAGACCGATGTGAGAAGTTCATTAACAGTCAAAAGGAAGTAAAATCCTATGGACGCCAAGAGTGCCGAGTTGACCAGAGGGAAGTGAAGAAGGAAAGGGTAGAGAAGAGAGAAGTGGGAGATGAAGCTGAAGGTAGGACATAGGCCTTCTCCCTCTAAATCTCAATTAGAGGAAACCATACCTCTAGAAGATAGGAGAGTGAGGCTGCTCAGCAACTCAAATTTTCCCCCCATGGATAAAAAAATAGGCTCCACCACCATTCAATATGGTATCTAAGTGCAAGGATTCCAAATCCTCTATTTCTATCCAACCATCCTCAGATCCCTAATCAAAACCCTTACATGACTTCTTGGACAAAGAATCGGCCAAAAATTTCCCTTTTCCTAAGGTGTTGGGGATCTCAAAATTATAATCCTGAAGAAACTCTATCCAAATCCATTTTCACAAGTTTAGATCATGCTAGAAAAAGACATACCTCAAGCTCTTGTGATTCGTAAACACCACAATGTTCTCCCCAATGAGTTAATGTCACCAAAACTTAAGTGAAAACAAAACCATTGCTAGCTCAAAATCGTGGGAGGCATAGTTACTCTCTTGGGGACATAACATCCTAAACCTGTAAGATATCACTACCTTCTACTGCATCAGCATGCATCCCAAGACCTTATGGGAAGCATCACAAAACACCACAAACAACACATCCTCCTCTAGCAGCAAAAGCACTAATGCACTGAAAAACTTCCCCTTCAAGTAACCTAATGTTTCCTAGCATTAATCACTCCACACAAAATCTTTGTATTTCTTAATCAAAGCTATCAACGGGGATGAAACTCAAGAGAAATCTGGTACAAACAACTGATAATAGACTGTGATACCAAGGAAACTGTGAACCTCTACCACGTTCTTGGGTAATTTACAAGAAATAACTACTTAAACCTTCAATATTTCTACTAAGACACCCTCCTGAGAAACTACATGCATGAGGAAATTCTCCTATCGTGTCTATAACTTACACTTGGACAACCTTCCATAAAGCCGGTGGAATCGAAGAACATAAAAGACGGTTCTGAGATACTCAACATGCTCCTATTCTGAATTCGAGTAGATTAAGATATCATCAATAAATACAACAATGAACCGATCCAGAAACTCATGGAACAAGGAGTTTATAAGCCCCATGAACACGACCGGTTCATTCGTAACACCGAATGACATGACTACAAACTTCAAGTGCTCATACTTGTATCTGAAGGTTGTATTTAGGATATTGACCTCCTTCACCCTCAATTGGTTATATCCAAACCACATATTGATCTTAGAAAACCAACTCGCCCCACTCAGTTCGTCGAAAATATCATCTATACTTGGAAGAGGGTAATTGTTTTTGACTATTACCTGATTCAACCTTTGGTAATCTATACACAACCTTATACTATCGTCTACCTTACTTGAGAACAACACTGGATCAACCCATGAAGAAAAACTAGGCCAGATAAAACCCTTCTACATCAGATCATCTACCTAAAACCTCAAATCTCGTAACTCAAAAGGTGTCATATAATAAGGATCCATCGAAATTGGAGAAGCACCGACCAATAAGTATTTCCTGAACTCAACATCATGTTGAGGGGGTAGCATCATAACCTCCACCGAGAAAACTTCTAGGAACTACCAAATAACCCTATGAACCACTACCATATCAAAATCCACCTATTCCACTAACAACTCATCCAATAAGGAAATAATGGACTCCACATGCAGACCGCCAACCTAACATTCCCGCTTTCCAACAAAAACTACTTGTTGGCCATCCATATCTGAAAAAAACTTTCCTAAAGAAGAATTCAATAATAGCACGTATGGAATACAACCAGTCATTGTTGAGGATGACATTGTTTGGATGTATCTATTGCAAAAAAAGATCCCCACAGGAGTGATGCAGACTTATCATTAGTCCACACCCTTGACACACATCAAACAAGTTGTTCTGGCCTCTGACTGTCATAGTCAACACCAAAGGTACATGAATCCTATCTATGTCTAGTCCTAGATAATGGTCTAGAGTGGGTGCAACAAAGGAGTTTGAAGCTAAGAATCAAATAAGGAAAAACATAAAGTTAAACAAACTGATTGTATCTCTAAAGATCTCTAGAAACGCTAGAATTGTTGCCTCCATTGCATGAAACTAACCATGCCTAGCTCCTCTACCTCTAAAATGAAGACCATATCCATGAACTTGCTCGAGTAATAGTCCAAATCAGGAGAAAATTCTTGAGCTTGGCCTCTTCTTGCTCAATGTACCCATGGTGGAGAAAAAATCTATTTCCATTATTACTGAAATGGCCTCACTAGAAACTACTACTGAGGTTAGTGTTGAGCCTATCCACCTCTACCAAAATGAGAGTGGGGACCATTGGTCACTGGTTCTGACGATGGACATGAAACCCACAATGAAAACACAATGGCACAAAACTCCCAAAAAAAAACATGGAAACCACTAGAAACAGAAGGCTAGAAAGGAAGATGTTGAGGTTAACTTCCTATCAGTCGAAACCTCGAAGGTCGTAACACATTAGATCTGTCACTGACAACCCTACACCTCCAGGAACCCTACTGTTTCCCCTCTCAAGGAAATCCTCCTCATGAGTATATCTTCTCAATCACTTATATCTTCTTCTAAACCTCCATGTATATTGGAAATGTAAAAGGAGTAACTACATACTGGATAGAAGGACATAGTACCTCATCAAGACGTCTCACACAAGAATCCTTATGTAGAAAAAGATCTTGGAAAAATATAGAAGGTACTTGAACTTGATTTCCATCTCCCATACTAACATGCTCCCCTAATGAAGATAAAGAAGCTCATGCCTATTTATTTCCTTCATGGTCAACAAAAGGAACTCTACTCAAAACTCCTCCTAGAAGTCGACCAACAAAACATTTTTCTCCTTCCACTCTCCTAGATACAACATCCTCCATTAACGTGCATCTCCTCACATACAACTGATTGCCAAAGGTACCCAATACTCTGTCGGAGGCCGGATCAAACTATAAGCAATCTCAAGATCCTCTATCCATCTCTCTATCTCCACATCTGAAACACTTCCCTCATACTTCCAAAAATCCTGCCACTCAAAATAATGCAACTTCCTCTACCACTAATCCTCCTCCTCAATTGGATCAAAGCTAAAACAATCAACCGGATTAGCCTATTGAACCTCAACTACTTGATTCACACACAGACGATGAATAAGTTCTATATCTGAAAGTAAAAAATTATTTCATAAGCCCAAGTAGTATGAAATTTCATTTAAGATTCATTTTTAAATCATTAAATATATTTTTTTATACATTTAATCTTTCCTAAAACAACCCAATTAAAATAAGAGTACAATTCATTATGATACATGTACCTCTCCTAGATCTCTACCCTGCATGTAGGACCACCTCACTTGGTAATTCAAGAAGCTCAGAGTCCATGCACTAAATGACGGGGGGGCTAAAATCCCATGTACTAGTCAGTCTCCCATGCCTACATCATGTACCAAGGTCAACTGACACTGTTTCCATACCACCCCTTGTAATTCTCTTTGCCTAACTAAAAACATCATCCTATCTCTCAACCATCACCTTTGATACCACTCTATCATAACCCCATCCCTCCGAAGATATCATAATGAAGGGAGGGAGATAATGACCCCTGAGTTCCACCTCCAGTAGGCCCCGGGTTGACGACTAGCACCGAGGGTATGAAAAACTCATATATGAAAGGCACTAACCTCTATAATATAAATAGGATTATGAGATAAGAAGAATAATCAAAAAACAAATCCAAGAAACAATATAAAAAGAAATCCAAAAACCATCCCACATTCATGTATAAATACAATTGATACATATACAAGTCTCCAGAGCAAATAATCATAGTAAAGCTAAAGCAGCGACATGACAGCTATCAAAAGGTCTAATATAGTAATGCACATAACAGTTCATGTAGTCCTCCAGAAAACCTCAAAATAATTTTATATACATAAGGTGAGCATACATGTATACTCAGTAGAAAAAACTCAAGCCTCTCATGAACATGTGAAAGAAACATACTAATTCACATGTGAGAAAACTTCACAACCAAACATCACCTATCAAGGTATACTAACCATCCCAATCTCACCAAGGCATTATCACTAAATAACACAAACCAAGTAATATAGTATAATAATAATCACATCGATAACGCTACCCCACACTACTTTCCCATTGGTATGCCACTCTCAAACCCAATGTTGTATGTTCTGGCGCTCTCATCTCTTTCATATACCACTCCTCCCCACAAGCACGGTCACAACACACCTCGCTGCCAAACACTTGGGATCACCGCCCCACAATGTATCTTGATCAAAAAAACCCAGGCGACAACACAACCATCACTATAACCAGAGTAGTAGGTTATCATGAACATGTAAGAAATTAATCTCATACCCTATTTCTACCATGCACGACCCCCACTAGATGTTGACCCACAAGAACAGTCACGTCTCACCTGAAAACACCTGGGCCATCTCATCATGCACGAAGACGCCTGGGCAATCACAACCACCATAGAATGCAATAACAGAACTCTGATAATCACAACATGTGCAATACCTACCTCACTTGGAAGATAAAGTGGGAAATAGTAGGTACCCATCCATTCGTAATCCTCAACAAATGTTGGGAAAAACACCCCCGCGTGACTATGTGGGTGTCAGCACATAGTGCCTGATGTGGGTGGGGTATGTATTGAAATCAAAATAATGTGCAAGTATATATATATATATATATATATATATCAAACACTAAATCTCAACCTATGGGTTCACAAAAAAACGAACCAAATCACAATACCATCACTTTTTCTTCCACCTCTAAATGCATAACACCACACATCAAGCCACAAACCCCACTTTACATTTCTAAACAATTTCGTTTAATCACCCCATTCATTTAAATATATAGTATCAACCACTTTTAACAACACAACCCACCATTTAATTATCTATTAGCCATTTTCATTCCATTAACCAAACCAACCCAAGATATTCCAAACGTTAATGAACAATTATTTATTTATTCCATCAATACATGGGAATTAATCACAAAGCAACCACCACCTCTCCATCCCAAAAGGATATCCAAACAATCTACCACCACACCACCCCAAAAGAACTGCTAAACAAACTACCACCTCATCATCCCAAAATCATGAAAAAAACAACCTCCTCGCCACCCCAGAAGCGGAGCCAAACAATCCACACATTTCCCCACACCCCATTACAACCACACATTTTCATCCCACAAGCATGACCACACATCTAAACAAATCGAGATCATTTTTTACAGATTTACAAAGGAGATTTTATCATATTCCACTTTAATTTAGGGTTGTTATCACACAAGAAAAAAAACCTAGGGTGACCATTTTATTTGAAAAATATAATTGGTTAATAAATTTCCCTTTTAAGGTGGTATCACAACAATTAAAATAGTCACAAAAGTAACAACATTCCCAATACATATATCCAACACAAAAAAATCCCCCAACAGCCATGATTTTCAGTTGGGTGTCAAGCCCGTACAATCCACAACATCACAAATAATATCAAAGCTATAAAAACATGTGAAACAAACCCCATTTTTTCCTTTCAATTCAACTGACCAATTATTTATCTTTAATTAAGCCACCAAAACCATAAATCATAGATAAAAAACCCCTATCGCATGATACACAATAAGAAGAAATGAGGGAATCCCTACCTCGAAGAAGCTTTCTGACTTGTTGTGCATCATAGGGTGAAGAAGAACTCCCAAAAACCATGAATACACCATGAGAAACTGCGGATCAACCTACAACACAACCAAATACCATCAAACCCAACCCAACAGACACCGCAAACCATAAAAAACCTCATCCTAGGAAATCCTCGGGTGATGAACGGAAGAAAAATCACCAAGAAGGGAGAAAAACCTACCACAGATCAACCACAGATTTCCAATGAACAACCACTAGGTCCAAAGGATTAAATAGGATGAAAGAGGTATTAAATAACTCCTCGGGGTGCCTAGGGTTTGACCAAAATGAGAGGAAGAAGAATCCACAACCAAATGAATGAAAATTGGGACAGAAAAGAATTTTAAAACTACACTAGATCAGTGGTTTACAAGAAGTGTAATCCCCTTTCACATCGTGTAATCCTCAGGGTTCAGTTTCATCAAAAAATGTGCCTCCATTTAATTATTTAACCTTGAAAATAAAAACATCATGAACCAGCCTCGGAAAAGTCATGAAACCAACTATCACATCGAGTAATACACTTACACGATGTATATTTCCTGCAGTAGCTCTATTTCACCTCCAACTCCCATGAATACTCTCGAAACCTCCCCTGAACACCTCCATCAACCAAAATAGGAAAAGTAATATACCAAGAGGTAACGATCCATTACACATGCACAACCCATGAACACTCTCTACTAAAAACATCAGACACCCCACATCCATGTGCCTCCTTCATAATTAGATCAAACTGTACGACACATCTTGCTATACTAAACCAAGACACACAGTTTTAGAGAAACTATGCACCCTCCCTGCTTCTTCCTTAAAGCCGGACCTCAGGACCCGATGCTCCTAAAACTTGACGAAACACCTAAGGAACCCCAATGGGCCATAAACCAATCCCAAAAAACATCACATTGGAGTGGTCCAACTCTTAGAATTACATTCTGAAACTCGGTTTACAAAATAGACTGTCCACCAACAAGAAAATTTCTAATTCCTTGAGAATTTTATCCAGTCCAAAAGCATGGGACCCTACAATATCCCCACCTTAAAACTTATCATCCCTAAGAAACCATGAGGAAATGAGGAGAACATCACTTAACCTACTCAGGTCGGGAATTCTAGTTCAAATAGTTGAGTTGCATTTCCAAATGCCCAATGCACCTTCATGCATTACCTTAACATGTAGTACATAAGTCATGGAATCTCAAGCCAATGCTTGATTTTCCTAACTAAAATACTAAGATTATGCCTACCCAAGCCTATCTTACCTGACACATGATCACATTGTCATATCCTTCAGCACCATGTTCTAGAATTTGTATGTCCAAAACTGATTCACAGTATTCCATCGATGGAACTACCGATTTAAGCATGCCCTTAGAACTCCAACGGTGCACATGGCATGATTCTCATCTTAAATGATCAGTCGAAAACCAATAGACCTCAAAATCCTAGTCGAGTAAACTTTTCATGAAATGTCTTGGATGAAATTCACTGCACTTTCCTCAACCCGACGATGTTCCATTTTGTGGTTCCCCACCTACTGCATACGACAAGAGATATCAAAAACCAGCCGAACCATCTCTGATCGATTACTCTCAAAACTCTCGTCTTAGACCACCAGTGTACTCCAAAACTAAGACCAATGCATTTTTCTTAACAAAGGAACCTCAATATTTCTCCATGCATGTATACAGAGTCCCATAACCAGATTCTAGTGACGCCTCTAGTGAAAACTCCCATTTAAGTTTTCGTTCCTTTTCACGACCATGGACGTATACCCGGTCTAGAACACTTTGATCATTACCATTTTTAAACATCCATTCTGAGCCCAATTAAAGTCTAGGTTAACCTCAAAATCATAAAAAGGGGTACAAGGATCTCATACATGGAAAACCATAAACATCATTTACAAGAAAATCATTGGTACAAGGAAAAACGTCCACATACCAAGAACTATTATTAATTCCAAAGCGATATCTGTCTGGAAATCAATTCAATATAAAAATAGCTGGTGTCCATGAGTCCAACCATGATGTTCCTACTTGGGAACCCAAGTATCACTCCGGACTAACCATGCCTCTAAATACAACCATGCTTTCAGAGTGCACCATGATAGAGACCACTCAATCAGCCCAATGACTTTTAAATTTAGCATGGCATATAACCAACATTCTCCCAGTGTACCCAGATGATGCCAAGATAGGGGACATGATCATTATTTATCTAAGATTACACTAAGAGTATTTAAATGATAATCAAAAAGATCTGAGACACTCTCACACCCATGAGGGAGAAGTGCTCAGTACAATTCAAACAAACCCTTCCAACTACACAGGGAAATATTAGTTGAACCTCTTGGGACGATTTCCTTTGAAATGGTTAGACATCACCCACCAACACATTGTCATTATTCAACCACAATTACTTTACCACCCGAGGCATCTCATGATCGCTAAAGGTCAACCACCAAAGTCCATTCCTAACTGAAGGTGTTTTCAATGCTTGCGTACACAGCCATCCATGACACCGTTGTTCTATCATGCATGCAGCAACTTAAGACAAGAGATTATAGTCACAAGTTAATTTTAAATGATTTCATCCATTTAAAAATGTTCCTTGGTTGTACCTTCTACTTAGAAGGGAATTTTTAACATGTTCAACACGATGCTCCACACCTTAGGAATTTACGGTTCCTCATTCACTGAAAAAGGGAACTTGAAACATGCTTTTGTGAGATTTAAACCAAAAAAGAGATAGACTAGGCACATACAAGAACACTAGGCTAGATTCACTCTATTCACCCCTAGATTTAGGTATGTAACCCTTTATTTATTCTTTTTAAGTATATAATATATATGGGTAATGTTTAGGAGATCTTGAGGATGTTTTAAAATGTTTTGGATATTTCCTGCAGGTGCACATCTGGAGCACGGTTTGGATAAACTGTGCAACACTTGCAGGTAATTGTGCACAGTGAGACATGGCCAAAAGAGAAGGTGCACGAGTTATGCATGGTTTGTCTAAACTGTTCTTTTTCTTACTATAAATAGTGTACTTCAGTGGTGGGATGTGTTCTTTTTTAGAAAGTGGCTTCGGCATGGTTTGAGAACAGATTGTAGACTGTGTGAGGCGACAGTGTGAGGTCTCCCTTAATTAAGAATAAGGAGAATCGTTAACGCATGGTTTTCCTACCCATGAAAGTAAACCATATGTAGGGTCAATGTTAGATCCTTAAAAATTTTATCTCACTCATTTTACCCTTTAAACCACTCATTTTTTCTCCAATGCAGCCCTAACTCATGATTTTGGTCTCTCAAAGTTTGGAGACCCTCTCCCCAGAAAAAAGGAAGCAATCTAGAGCCATCCCTTAGTCTGTTGAAGCTCAATTCTTAAGGTAAGGAGTCATTATTCATTATTATTGATGTGTTTTCTTAGATCGACTTCACCATTCCTCTCAATTTACTATATCTACACCATATATGGGTAGATCTAAGGTTCTGGATTCCAAATAAGGTTATATTTGAGTTTTTTTATAGAGGTAGAGATATATGGTGGGTTAATGGAGAGTCGACCCATTTTGGGGGCATTTTTCATACCGTTAATCATTTTCGCCAAAACTCTCGAGGTAGGTGGCTTCACTCTCAACACATCTATTTAGAATATGAAGGCTTGATTTCAAATTTATTTTTTTTCAATAAATTAATTGTTAAATTATTGTGTAAAACTCAGTGGAGACCTTATTTAGTGATGGTTTGTGGGATTGTTAATTTTTTGGTCAAAGTTATTTGATAATCAATTTTAAAATGGTCATTTTAAAATAGTTTCTAGGTTTGATTCGTGTAAATAGGATTTGTAAAAAAGTTTTCCAGTAAAATATTTTATTATTAAAATAGTTTTAGAATTGAAATAGGTTTGGCATGATTTCTTTGGAATGGGTTTTGGGCATAATTTTTGTGTGTGCTTGTGTTCTTTCATGAAGGATAAGGGTAAAGAGTCTCCCCCATCATGAACGAGACGGATAAGGTTTAGGGATCTCCCCCGTCAAAAATCATTTGGGTTGGATAAGGGTAAGAAGTATCCCCCATTATTATTGGGATGGATAAGGGTTAGGGTTGTCCCCCTCTTCCAAGTTGCATGCATGGTTGGTTTTGTGGATGTGTGGAAAGAAAGTGGTTATACCAAAATGGAATTTATGAAATGGTTTTGAAACATTTTTTGGTGCATTAAATGGAACTTGATGTTGTTATGAGAAAACTATTTGAGTGGCATTTGTTTATATTTTGAGATTAAAATTTGTAGATCTTGTTTTATATAAACCATTTTATATAAATGTTGCTAACATGTTTTATCCTTGTGGCTTGAGTAGGGAAGTCATTGCGAAAAACCTACTGGGTTTTAGTACTCATCCCCACTTTGGAACTTTGGTGCTTTTGCAGATGTCATTTACTGAGACATGGGAAAATCTAAAGTATCACATGTCTTTAGCACCACTTCATAATACTTGGACTGTTTGATGAAGTTGGAGCATGGGGTCTTATGTTGTCTTAGAGTCGTGTTATCTTATCATCCATTGTTTACATCGATATTGTAGTCTTCTGATGTTGTACATGTTTTTCATATTATTTTTATAAATGAAAAGTTTAGTTCTCTTTCATTTTTATCATGCATCATATAGTGGGTTTTTTGGTTATGGATTATTTGGTTATTTGTTTTATTCTTAAAGGTAAAATCATCCCCACATGTCTTTATGCCCTTCGGCATTTATTTCCAACCTTTGGTGCCTTGGGGATGTTGCTCAAGGACAAGTACAATCTCACCGACCTCTCAAGCTAATGAGAAATGGTGTGATGTTACAAGTTTTATCAGTTTTGTTCGATCCAAAATCTATTTGGGACAAGTGGTCATCAGTCATTTCGGTCTTGGAGTTTAATTAATTCATGTTCATTCCTTGTTTTGGGTTCGTAGAAAGGAGTAGGATCATCGAGACATGAAATGTAGAGTATAAAAAGACGTATTTAACCTTTTTATGCTAAACATCAAGTTATGAGGGAGTTGGGTAGATTAGTGTTTTGGAGACAGTTATAGGATTTTGAAATCTCATTGTCATGGGATTTTCCAATAAGACAAGAATGACAAGCATTAGATGAATGACTTACCACTAGGTCTGAATACCTCATTGTGAGTAATGATTTATGATTTGGTGTAGAAGTGTTGATTTTTGGAAAAAAAATGTTAAAATAATTTTCAAATAATTGATTTTGAAGAATAGCATTGTTTTCATATTTTGAAAATAGTTTCATTTTCAAAAGAGACTTAAATTTTTTTAAAAATGGTCGAACTTGGTAAAGGTATATTTTTGGAAAGAAATGTTGTGATAGTATGTTGTGATATCATTTCAAATTGTTAGGCCTTAAGTAAATATAGAGAAAGATTTATAGAGTTTCATGGTGTTTATATAAATTGATCAGAATGGATTTTCTCAGTAGATGTCATAGGAATGGATCAAAAGAGGCAGTTGATAATGGAGTTGTACATGAGCCATAGGTGAACCAACATTTTGTGAAAAGTATCATTTGAGAATTTCAAACCATTAAATCAGGATTGAAACCATATACTTCTTTTACGATATCTTGCACTGCTGAAGATCCAAGTGGAGGAAGTACGGTTGTCTTCACAAGAGGAGGAGATAACTCTAATGCTAATAGAAAGAATAAGAGGGACACCTTTTCTCAAGGAGGTGGAACAAATCATAATCAGACAATAAGATCATGTAACCTTCCACCAGGACCCAATACCATACCTAGATGTTTTTAGTGTGGTTAAAAAATCACATCAAGTTATAGTGTACGGAACCACCATGATCATACCACAATTACATCAAAATGGGTAATCTCCAATGATTTTGTCATAGTGCTTTGAGCTTGGGTGTTTGGGACACTTATCATGTTTCAAAAAGGTCATATGCTTCGACGGGATGAGGACAACGTATTTAGTCTCATCGGCCTAACAAATATAGTCATGGTGATTCCAGGAATACCATGACCGCTTTGCAAGGGAAGTCTCAACAAGGAAACAAGGAACAAACTACAAAGACAAAGCAATTATACAGAACTAAACAAAATGTTGTGGATAATCAGCCCAGACCATCTACAGTGAGAGGTGCGATCATTTTAAATTATACCCTCATGAAATCTTTGTTTGATATGAGTGCATCTCATTATTTTATTGCTTCTCATGTTGTTTATTTTCTATGTTTAAAAGTTGAAATGATGACTACTATGGTAAAACTTCAAGATTATCTTGGTCAGAGAGAGTATAGAGCCATTATGTGTAAAGCGTGTTCTATAACTATTGATGAATCTAAGTAGAAATGAAATTTCTTGGTGCTTGAGATGTATATATTTGATATAATCCGAGGTATAGATTGGTTGAAAATTTTTAAGGATCGCATCAATGGTTGTAACGCCCCAAACATAGTTACTCAGAGTCGGTGCATTATTACATAACATTGGCATGATCACAAAAGATCAACTCTCGAAAGAACGATTAGTTTAGTAGCCTTGGAATCACTACATACATTCATAAAGTTTACATTACATCATAAAATGAAAACTACAATAACATAGTCTGCATAGTACACACTAATATCCCCTCATACTATCCCTGTAGGTCATTCATAAAATACATCTTCACATCCAGGGAAAAATAAAACATAGAAAGGGGTGAGCTTAGATGCCCAGTAAGGATAAAAAAATAGTGGAAACTTTCATAAATAAGCATAAACATTTAAGGCAATGTATAACTAAAAGAAAATCCTTTTAAACTTGAACTTCAGCATAATATGGAAGAAAAAAAATGGAATAATTCCATTTACTTATTCACATGTATATTCTACTAGTCGAATAATCACATGCAATATCAATAACCACTTTCATAGTGATGGAATTCATAATGCAAGACTATCATAACCACATAGTCAAGGCCTTGTGCCAATAATACAAATAATATTTTGTCAAGGCCTTTTTTCAAGACACTAGTTTGTCTCATGAGACCTACCGATGCATCGAGGAGCTATATCAGGCTCCACCCGTCACTTATTAATTCCAATGCATTCCTCATATGAACAAGTTTAAACATAACATAAACATTCGTATTAAAACTAGCATACGGAATGTCAATACTTTCTCCATAAAACATGAATGGTATAAAAATAACACATCCACAATCAAACATATCAAAAAACCATCAATACAATATAGAATTTTTGTATCATAATAAATCAACTTCCAATAAGCTTAAAATCCATCAAAGGATGTTGACATAGATGAAATCAAAACTATTTTAGAGAAATATCTCTTTTTTGAAATAATTTAAAAGTCACATACTTATAAAATAAAACATTTACTTTCAAAAAATTCTTATAAGCTTTTAGGGGAGGCTTCGACGATTTTATAACGGTGTAAAATATCTGCACCCACCGTATAAGTTAAAAAAAAGACATTCTTACCTTAATTCTGTCGAAAAGGTTTAAAAGGACCTTGTTATGAAAACAACAGAAAGATTCCTTTATAAACATCTCATAAAAAGTCAAAAAAGCATATAAATGACTTTAAACCATAGTATGTAAAATAGTATGAATGATTTTAAATACATTTTTTAGAAACATGGATGTGAATGATAAAGTTGTCCCTATAGATAATTACATATAAACAACCTCGGATAATGAAGAGATTGTAAAATAAACCCTTACCTTGTACTTTTCCATGGTTTTGGGTCGGTTAACCTTTGAATAATGGTGAAATAATTGTTATTAAATTATACAAGAATCATATACATTAATATGATATCATATATGATCTTTTAACATTGATTTGTTAATAATATCATAGTATTATCATCGTTTTAGGTGTTAACAGATTCGTTTTACTTTATATTATTTGTTATGTGAGCCATATTTGTTATGGATGGGATGTATATTATTAATATCCAGAATGATATCATGTCTCTAAAAATTATTTTTAATCATCAAATGAAATTTAGTCTTGAATGGATACGATTGGAAATGAATCTCATCATGTTCGTGGAAACGGTAATCCGTACATACGCACGAGCGACAATATCATTCTTTTGATATTAAAATAATTTATAATTGGATGGTATATCATATATACAGAATCACTGTCATGTTATATTTATTATTTAAATGAATTAAACATCATTAGTATACCCATCCAAATAATAATGTATTGAATAACAATTACACCACGACGTGGAGACGGTAGGTCGTACATACCCACGTATGAGGACATGTCATTCAAAGGATGGACAGAATAATGAATATGGTTGTACCATATTTATAATAAAAACAAAATATATAAAATATAGTGGATTTATTTTTTTAGAATGGAAATAACAAAGAAATAAGAATTTGATGAAGAAAGGAACTTGAAATAGGGTGGTGAAACCATTACCTCTTCTTCGGGTTCTTCCTTTTGATTTGATAAAAAGGGCTCCTTATGTTGGATTTCTGATCAAACTAAGGCCTCTAGGTTGAATTGAGGGAAGCTGAGAGAATATCTGGGTGGGTTTTGGCTAAGACAAAAGGCTTTGAAGGTGTGAATTAAAGGGAAGGGGAAGTCCCCTTTTATAAGAGGGGTGAGGGGCACCTTAGGAAATTTTTGAAATATTATTTTATAATAAATTAATATTCAATTTATAATGGCTCCAAACTGATTTAATTTGAGTCTAAGGTGGGGATGGTTCTAAAAAAACTCAACCAAAATGTTTTAGATAGGTTTGGGTCACATTATTAACCTTATCTTTTAGTTTTAACTCTTAGTTAATTAGTTTGACATTTACCATGTATCTTTGTATTTTTATATCATATAGTTAATAAAATTCCTATAAACTTCCAAGCGACCTCCAAGTGGTCCATTAATAATACAAATATCATTATATTAGTCCATTTTCTAAAACTTTGATTTTTAGGAATAGAATATCAATTAATAATATAATATTTGTTTTAAAAACACCTTTATGTCAATTTTGACACTGTTTAATAATTTATTTTTGTTAAAGTATTAAAAACTTTATTAATTCAAAAAAAATCATTTAAGAAATACTAACATTTCATATTAACCAATAAATTTTTTGGATTTCATCAAAACTTTCAAATTATATTTATTTTAACATATATAATACTAATTATTTGATTCTTTCATTAATAAAGAAAATATTGCATCATTATTGTGTCATAAATAAATTTAATTATTAAATGTCTAAAAATTATAAATAAAATACCATTATGTATGAAATAGTTTTATATTTCTAATGAATATTTATAGTCGAATATATAACATATATAACCCTATGTAAAAATTGTTTTGCTAAAAGATATATGCTTATGTCATTTTTGTATTTACATTAACTTAATTAATATAATGTGCCATTATCACTTACAAGGGGATACATGAGGTCCCAAAATAGACTCTAAGATGCATGTGGTCGTAAATGATTCAACTAATAGGGTTAGGACACC
This sequence comes from Viscum album, assembly GCA_963277665.1. Classification (NCBI taxonomy): domain Eukaryota; kingdom Viridiplantae; phylum Streptophyta; class Magnoliopsida; order Santalales; family Viscaceae; genus Viscum; species Viscum album. The sequence goes on from OY728120.1 coordinate 832,091,961, forward strand.
TTTTAGGGTAATTTCTTACTATTAGAATATTATTTGTTTACCCTTATTTACCGGATTTACCCTTTAACCATGGTAAAATAAAATTTTTACCAAAGTAATTATTCAAAATGTCTAAAAATAAAAGTTACCTATTTAAACAATTTGGACCCGTTGATTCTAAATATGGATACATTTTTCTAAATTCAGAACACAGAATTGGAATAAATTAATTTAAAATTAATTCCTATTGTTAAAACAAAAGGCGTGCTTTTAGGAGATAATAACTATCAAAAGATTGGCACTTTCTTATGTCCAGTTTAAATGTGAAATTATATCCAATGACCAACATTGGATTAAATGGTAAAAATATAATCTAATTATACTCTAAAATCACTCAAATTCATAATTTCTCACTACTAATTATTTCTATTAAAAAAGTTGTTTTTAATTAAAATTTAGTAATTTTCACTAAAATATGAAAGTTATTCGAAAAGTACCAAAAATTCACCCTAGGCTAATTTCGATATTTTGAATCCAAAAATAAAGTCTGTTTTGAATGATAAAATGTATAAAATTTTATAACGTTGGTATTACTATTCATAACGGCTCGTTTGATTAGTTGTGGTGTGTGTTAGAACTTGAAGTTGTATACAACACACACTACTGTATTATTCAATTGGAAGTGTACGTGGAAGTTTGGGGTGTTACATTCTCACCTCCTTCAAATAATTTCATCCTAGAAATTTCTAGAATACTACTGCATGAAAAGAATCGGGTGGTTCTTCCTTATAAGATCCTCGAGTTCCCATGTTGCCTCTTCCATCTTATGGTTTCTCCATAGAACTTTTACCAGAAGAGTCGTCCGGTTTCTCAGCACTTGTTCTATGGTATCAAGAATCTTGACATGCTCTTCACAATAAGACAGATCAGGTTCCAGTTCTAATTCCTCATAGGTGAGTACATGTGTTGGGTTAGGCATTTATTTTCTCAATAGTGATACGTGGAACACATCATGAACTTTAAAGAGATTTGGAGGCATTGCCAAATTGTAAGCTACAGCCCCAATTCGTTCTAGAAATTTGAAAGGTACTATGTACCTGGGACTCATTTTACCTTTCTTACGGAAACGTATAACTCCCTTCCATGGAGATACCTTCAAGAAAACCTGATCTACCACCTGAAATTCCAAATCCTTCCTTCAGTTATCGACATAGCTCTTCTGCCTACTTTGAGCTTCTTTGATGTGGTTTTGAATTACCTTCACCTTTTCTATCATTTCCACCACTAGTTCTGGGCCTACGAGTTTTCTTTCACAAAAATTCTCCCAACAGGTTGGTGTACGAAATCTCTTTCCATATAATGCTTCATATGGTTCCATCTGAATACTCAAATGGAAGCTATTTCTATAAAAAAATTCCACCAGAGGTAAATATTGAACCCACATACCCTGAAAGTCAAGTGACCATGATCTCAACATGTCTTATAAGGTTTGAATAGTCTATTCTGATTGTCCATCAGTTTGACGGTGGTAGGTAGTGCTCAAACGAAGTTCAGTATCCAAGGCCTCTTGAAGACTCTTCCAGAATCTTGAAGTAAAATGGGGATCACGATCTGAAACAATTGACAGGGGTACTCCATGAATCCTCACAACTTCATTAATATATAATCCTGGTAAACGTTCAAGTGGTAAATCTTCCATTATAGAAAGAAAATGTGCTAACTTGGTAAGACGATCAACAATGAACCATATTGCATCGTTCCTTCTAGGATTATTTGGTAGTACCATGACAATGTCCATCAAGATATCATCCCATTTCAACTCAGGTATGGGAAGAGGTTCCATGACTCCTCCAGGATGTTTCCTTCCAGCTTTCACTTGTTGAAAAACCATACATACTGACACCAAATCAGCAATCTCCCTCTTCATGTTGTCCCACCAAAAATGTTCCTTTAAATCATTATATTTTTTGGTGCTCCCAGGGTTTATAGAGAAATTGGAACTATGAGCATCATCAAACAATTCCCTTTTTAGATCAGGTATATTGGGAACTCAAACTCTCTTCCCAAATTTCAAAATTCTATCTTCATACACAAAGTCACACAATCTCCCATCATTTATAGCATTAATCCTCTTTTTAAACTCATGATCATTGGTATGAAAAATCTTTATCCTTTCTAGTAAAGATTTTTTGGCAACCATTTGAAAAATCATTGATGTTTCACCTTCCATGGGGATTCCCATATCCTTCTTTACTAGATCCATGTATATAGGATCCTTTTAAACTCTCATCTTATTTAAAAATCCATGATCATTTCTACTCAAAGAATTTTCCACCTTATTTTCCTTTCCCGGGTGGTAGTGTATAATGCAATCATAATCCTTGAGTAGTTGAAGCCATATCCTTTTCATCATGTGGAGTTCTTTCTGTGAGAAAATATACTTCAAACTCTTGTGATCTGTATAAATCTCACATTTTTCACCATAGAGACAATGTCTCCATATCATAAAAGAAAATATTATAGCAGCTAACTCATGATCATGAGTAGGATAGTTTTTCTCAGGAATTTTTATCTGTCGTGATGCATAGGAAATAACTCTATCATTCTGCATAAGGACACAACCAAGTCCTTTCTTCGATGCATCACTATAAAAAACGAACCCATCATTACCTAATGGTAGAGTCAATATAGGAGCATTGACTAATCTTCTCTTCAGTTATTTGAAATATTCTTCGCAATCTTTTGTCCAAACAAATTTATCCCCTTTACGTGTGAGCTTCGTTAATGGGTTAGCCAATTGGGCAAAATTCTGGATGAAATGTAGATAATAACCTGCTAAACCAATAAAAATGTGTAACTTAGTTATACTCGTCAGTGCTGGCCATTCGTGGATTGCCTTGGTCTTAGAAGGATCAATATAGATTCCATATTTGGAGAAAATATGGCCAAGAAAAGAGATCTCATGAATCCAGAATTCACACTTGCTAAACATCCCATATAATTCATGTCTTCTAAGAGTCTTCAAGATAATGCGCAAGTGATTTCATGGTCTTCATAGATTTTAAAATATAACAAGATATCATCAATAAATACCACTAAAAAATCATTGATATATTCTTTGAAAACTCTGTTCATTAGGTCCATGAAAATAGAGGGTGCATTAGTCAGCCCAAAAGGCATTACTGTAAACTCGTAATGCCCGTACCTTGTTCAAAATGTTGTTTTCGGAATCTCTTCCTTCTTCACACACAACTGATGGTATTCTGATCGATGTTCAATCATTGAAAACTATTGAGCTCCAGGAAGTTGGTCAAATAAATCAACAATGTGAGGTAGGGGATACTTGTTCTTTTTTTATAGCATTGATCTCCCTGTAGTCAATACATAACCTCATAGATCTATATTTGTGCTTAATAAAAAGGTCAGGGGCTCCCCATGGGAGAACCCTAGGGAGAATAAATACTTTATTACTAAATTTCTCTAGTTGTTTATTTAGTTCCACTAATTCCACAGTGTCCTTTCTATAAGGGGTATTCTATATGGGCCTTGATCCAATAATTAAATCAATGGAAAACTCAATTTCTCGTTCTAGAGGATGTCCAGGTAAATATTCTGGAAACACATCAACATATTCTCTCAAAATAGGTACATCCTCTATTTAAGCATTCATTTCCTTACCCATAGCTTTTTCATTCTCTTCCTCCCCAATAATTGAATTTAGTTGAGCTAGTGGGAATAGATCTAGGTAAGAATTAAGTGGTGACGATTCTGCTATAATGATATGGTGTTCTTTATCATTATCATCAAAAATTGTTACTTCCTTCTTCTTACAATTAATCTTCGCAACAGGGTCTGAAATCAAATCCACACCAAGGATTATATCAAACTCAATCATAGGTATAACGATGAGATCAGCAGATAAAGAACATTTATGTACTCTAATGGGGAAAGATTCACAAAACTTTGTTACAATGATAATTCCCTTAATAGTTTTAACTAACAACTCCATTGTTAAATCAAATTGGAAATATTTAATTTTCTTAACAAACTGGGAAGATATGATACAATACGATGATCCAGAATCAAATAATACATTTGCTAAACTTGAGGAAACCATTAAATTACCTGCCACCACGTCTTTCGGAGCTTCTACCTCAGTAGTAGTGATAGCATAATCTTGGCCTTGATCCCTTGATCTTTTCTAAGGTAAGTTCTCATAACTCATAAGAAATTCATTTTCATAATGTCCCATCTCCCTGTAGTTGTAGCATTGAACAACGTTAGCTTCTTTCTTCCCCTTGAAATCACGAGCTTGGTGGCCTTTTTCACCACACTTGTAATAGACTCCCATTCCTTTCATGAAAGTACCAGGGTGTTTCTTCCCTAATTTACTACAAGATGGATAATCAACTTTTCCCTTCTTCACTTTATTTCTATTTCCAGAGTGATCAGCAGATCTCTTCTTCTCTTGCTTTTCTTTAAAGTCGTAAGACTTAAAGAATTCTTTTTCTATCTTGATAGCACCTGAGACAATATCTTCGTATGACGAGAAGGATTGTGACACTAATGCTCGATGAAGAAATGGTTTTAACCCATAAAATAAATGATAAATCTTACTTCTTGGGTTACGTATATAATCTCCAGCATACCTTACTAACCTTGTAAAGTTAGCCTCATAATTTGAAACATTCTCATCCTCCTTTTGTCTCAGACTCAGAAATTGCCTTTCCATATCTGCTCGATGGTCACGAGGAATGTATTTTTCTAAGAAAAGCTCTTTGAACTCCCTCCATCCCATATTTGATACTTCATCATCTTCCTTTGTGTTTTAAATCAATGACCACCATTGATCAGCATCTCCAGTGAGGCGATAAACTACCATGTTAACTTTTTCCCTTTCACTACTCCCCAAGGAATGGAATATTTTCTCTAAGGAATTTATCCATTTCTTATCTACTAAGGGATTTCTACTTCCATTGAATGTTGGTGGTTTTTGCCTCATGAAGTGATCTAACATTGATCCTCCACACTGTGGATCAGGGTGCTCCATACGGGTAAGGTTATTATTCATAACCTGAGTGAGTTGTCTCAGTATGGTGATTAACTGATTAGCACCAGTTTCATCACCATCTCCACTATAATTATCTTGAGCAGGATAGAAATTCATATATGGAGTGTCTTTATTGATACGGTTTCCATTTCATCCACTAGGAACCATTTCTAAACAATGGCATAAACTAGATCAGTTTATGAATCAAAATACATAATTCCGTACTTGTAAAACATGTAACATAAATTGAACTATTTATGGATATAATCCATAATCATAAAAATTATTTCTTTGAGGAATTGTATACTTATAAACCATTCATAATAGTTTGTAAGGAAAATGAGAATTATCATAAGCATATCCCTGGGGAGTGTCGAAACCAAGAGTGCAGCAAGGCCCATTGTCGTGCACTAGTTCCCGTTCGAGTCTAATTCAAAGCAGTGTTTTCGAGTTTTACCCCTACATACATTTGTGCCAGATCCACCTCTACCGGCTCGTATCCAGACAGGGATGTATTGCTCAGAAAACTCAAAAAGTCTCTATAATACCAAAATTCTAGGAAGTTCTTCTATACTAATCCTCAAAGTCCATCTTAGGTCTATGTGCTCTAATCAGAGTTTATCTAAATATAGCTCCCAAGGTTTGTACTAAACTTCTTCTGATACCAACTATAACGCCCCGACCCCAGTTACTCAGATTCGGTGCATTATTACATAACATTAGCATGATCATAAAAGATCAAGTCTTGAAATACCGGTTAGTTTAGTAGCCTTGGAATCACTAGATACATTCATAAAGTTTACATTACATCATAAAATGAAAACTACAACAACATTGTCTACATAGTCCACACTCATATCCCCTCATACTACCCCTGCAGGTCATTCATAAAAAACTTCTTCACATCCAGGAAAAAATAAATCATATAAAGTGGTGAGCTCAGATGCCCAGTAAGGATAACAATATATCGAAAACCTTCATAAATAAGCATAAACATTCAATGCAATGTATAACTATAACAAAAGCCTTTTAAACTTGAACTTCAGAAAAATATGGTAGAAATACAATGAAATAATTCCATTTACTTATTCACATGGATATTCTACTAGTCAAATAATCACATGCAATACCAATAACCACTTTCATAATGATGGAAGGCATAATTCCATACTATCATAACCACATAGTCAAGGCCTTATGCCAAGAATAGAAATAATATTTTTTAAGGCCTTGTTCCAAGACACTAGCTTGTCTCATGAGACCTACCGATGCATTGAGGATCTATAGAGGGCTCCACCCGTCACTTATTAAGTCCAATGAATTCCTCAAATGAACAGGTTTAACCATAACATAACCATTCGTATTAAAACTAGCATAATAAATGTCAATACTTTCTCTATAAACCATGAATGGTATAAAAATAACACATCCACAGTCAAACATATCAAAAAAACTTCAATACAATATGGAAGTTTTGTATCATAATAAATCAACTTCAAATAAGCTTAAAATCCATGAGAGGATGTTCAAATAGATGAAATCAAAACTATTTGAGAGAAATATCTCTTTTTTGAATTCATTTAAAAGTCACATAATTATAAAATAAAACATTTACATTCAAAATAATATTATAAGATTGTAAGGGAAGCTTCTATGATTTTATAATGGTGGAAAATAGCCGCACCCACCGTATAAGTTAAAAAAAAGACATTCTTACCTTAATTCTGTCAAAAAGGTTAAAAAGGACCTTGTTTTGAAAATGACAGAAAGATTCCTTTATAAACATCTTATAAAAAGTCAAATAACGGTATAAATGACATTAACCCATAGTCTGTGAAATATTAAGAATGATTTGAAATAAATTTTTATGAAACATGGATGTGAATGATAAAGAGGTCCCAGTAGATAATTACGTATAAAAAACCTCGGATAATGAAGAGATTGTGAAACAAACCCTTACCTTGTACTTTTCCTTGGTTGAGGGTAAGTTAACCTCCAGTATAATGGTGAAATAATTGTTATTAAATTATACAAGAATCAAATAATTTAATATGATATCATATATGATCTTTTAACATTGATTTGTTAATAATATCATAGTATTATCATCATTTCGGGTGTTAATGGATTCGTTTTCGTTTATATTCTTTGTTATGTGAGCCATATTTATTATGGATGGGATGTATATTATTAATATCCAGAAGGATATAATGTCTCTAAAAATTATTTGGAATCATCAAATGAAATGTAGTTTTTGAATGGATACGATGGGAAATTAATCTCATCGCGTTCGTGGAGACGGAAATCCGTACGTACGCACGAGCGACAATATTATTATTTTGATATTAAAATAATATATAATTGGATGGTATATCATATATTCAAAAACATTATCATGTTATATTTATTATTTACATAAATTACACATCATTATTATACCCATCCAAATAATAATGTATTGAAGAACAATTACACCATGACGTGGAGACGGTAGGCCGTACGCACGCACGTATGGTGACCTGTTATTCAAACGATGGATAGAATACTGAATATGGTTGTACCATATTTATAATAACATCACAATATATAAAATAAAACTGAGTTATTATTTTAGAATGGAAATAACAAAGAAATATGAAGTTAAAGAAGAAAGGAACTTGAAAGAGGGTGGTGAAACCATTACCTATTCTTCGGGTTCTTCCTTTTGATTTGATAAAAAGGGCTCCGTAGGTTAGATTTATGGTCAAAATAAGTCCTCAAAGTTGAAATGAGGGAAGTTGAGAGAATATTTGGGCAGGGTTTGGCTGAGAAAAAAATCTTTGAAGGTGTGAAATATAGGGAAGGAGAAGTGCCCTATTATAAGAGGGGTGAGGGGAACCTTAGGAAAAGCTAGAAATATTATTTTATAATAAATTCATATTCGGTTTCTAGTGGATCCAAACTGATTTATTTTGACTCTAAGGTAGGTATTGTTTGAAAAAAAATCATCCAATAGGTTTAAGACAGGTTTGGGTCACTTTATTAACATTATCTTTTAGTTTTAACTCTTAGTTAATTAGTTTGACATTTACCATGTATTTTTGTATTTTTATATTATATTGTTAATAAACATACTATAAAATTCCAACAGACCCCCAAGTGGTCCATTAATAATATAAAAATCATTATATAAGTCTTTTGGCCAAACCTTATATTTTAAGGAATAGAATATCAATTAATAATATAATATTTGTTTTAAAAACTCTTTTATGTCAATTTTTACACTATTTAATAATTTATTTTTTATAAAGGATTAAAAACTTTATTAATTAAAAAAAATTCATTTAATCAATCCTAACATGTAATATTAACCAATAAAAATTTTTTATGTCATCAAAACATTAAAATTATTTTAATTTTAACATTTATAATAATAATTATTTGATTCTTTCATTAATACTGAAAATACTGCATCATTATTGTTTCATAAATAAATTTATTTATTCAATGTCTAAAAATTATAAATAAAATACCATTATGTAGGAAATCATTTTATATCTCTAATGAATATTTATAGTCGAAAATATAACATATATAACCCTATGTAAAAATTGTTTTTCTAAATGATATATGCTTTTGTCATTTTTGAATTTACTTTAACTTAATTAATATAAAGTGTCATTATAACTTACAAGTGGATCCATGAAGTCCCAAAATAGACCCAAAGATTCCCATGGTCGGAAATGTATCAACCAATAGGGTTAGGACATGTTTTAGGGTAATTTATTATTATTATAATATTATTTTTTACCCTTAATTATTGGATTTACCCTTTAACCATGGCAAATAAAATATTTACCGAAGTAATTATTCAAAATGACTAAAAATAAAAGATACCTATTTCACAATTTGGACCAGCTGATTCTAATTCTGTCTAGTTTAAATGTGAAATTATGTCCAATGAACAAAATTGGATTAAATGGTTAAAATATAATCTAATTATACTCTAAAATCACTCAAATTAATAATTTATCACTATTAATTATTTCTATTAAAAAAGTTGTTTTTAATTAAAATTTAGTAATTTTCACTAAAATATGAATGTTATCTGAAAAGTACCAAAAATTCACCCAATTCTAATTTTGATATTCCGAATCAAAAAATGAAGTCCATTTTGAAAGATAAAATGAATAAAATGTCAAAAAGTGGGTATTACTATTCATAACGGCTAGTTTGATTGGTTGTGGTGTGTGTTAGAACTTAAAGTTGCGTACAACACCCGCTACTGTATTATTCAAAGAGAAGCGTACCGTGGAAGCTTGGGGTGTTACAATGGTTATACTAGAAAGGTCGATTTTACAACTGAAGATGGCATTGAGCATCTCTTTCAAGGGGACCAGAATGCAAAGTAGGGTGAAACGGGTTTGTTGGCACCAGTAGTTGGAATGATCTCATTCCAGTTTGAATTATTTTCTTTGAAATCAATGAATGAAATTGATAAGAATAGTTTTCCAACCATGGTTGATTTGTTTCTAGATGTGTTTCCTAATAATTTATTGGGGTTAGCACTTACAAGAGAAGTGGATTTTACAATTGATCTCTTTCTAGGGACCAGTCCTATTTTCCATTCCGTCTTATTGGATGGAACCAATAGAATTAAGGGAGCTGAACGTCCATTTGGAAGATCTAGAAAGAAAAGTCTTCATTTGGTCTAGCACATCTCCATGGGAAACACTAGTTTTGTTTGTCAAAAAAACTGATGGAACTCTATGTTTGGGTGTTTATTATCATAAGATTAACCATGTTATGACAAAGAATCGATATCCACTTCCATGGATTGATGATTTTTTCGATCTACTGAGGGGAGCTCAGTGGTTCTCCAAAAATTTACTTGTAATCAGGATATCACCAATTACATTTTAGGAAGGAGGATATTTCAAATACAACTTTTAGAAATAGTTATGGACATTATGAATATATGGTAATGTATTTTGGTCATACAAATGCACCAGTGGTCTTTATAGCATTGATGAATCAAATATTTCAAAGATATCTAGATTCTATCAGGGTGGTGTTGTGGATGAAATATTGGTGTATTCAATGATAAAGGTTGATCATGACTGACACTTGGAGATGGTGTTGGGAATCATAAGGTATCACTGGTTTCATACACTGGGTAAATAAGATCAATGGAGTATCCCCAATTGCTAGAATTTGAGTTGATGTATACACTGAGTAAGGTAAATTCTATGGAAGATGCATTAAGCAGAACATATTATGATCCATTAGAAAAATAGCCATAAATATATGATGCATAATGTGTGGTTATGAGGTCCAAACTCAATGTTGTGGAGCCCATTGAGGGTTGGAATCTAGATGAGAGTTCAATTTTTTGGTTCAGAAATCAGATGGTTGTGCCAATGGATTGTCACGAACAACTTCATTAAGCTTACCACCATTCGAAATGATTTGTTCATCTAGGAATACATAATATTTATAAGTAATTGAAAGTGCTATTTTAGTGGGTGGATTTGAAAAAAAAGGTGTTTCAGTTTCTTTCAAGATTCTTAACTTTTCATCAAGTTATGTAAGAACATCATCAATCAGTAGGTATGTTAAAGTCTTTACATATACCAGTGTGGAAATGGGACCAGATGACTATGGATTTTTTTACAGGTCTCCCGAGAATGGTTTAGAAACATGATTCCATATGGGTTATAATGGATCGACGTATGAAGATGGTCCATTTCATCCTTTTTTGTGAAAATAATACGGTGGAAGATCTTTCCAAAATCTATATCTGAGAAGTGGTGAAGTGACATGGCTTACCAGTTTCGATCATATTAGACAAAGATCTGAAGTTTATGCCTAATTTCTAGAAATTCTTACAGAAATCCCTTGGTACTTAGTCGAGTATGAGTAAACCATATCATTCTCAGATAGATGGGCAATCTGAAAGGGCAATACAAACATTTTAAGACATGTTGTGGGCTTCTTTAATTGATTTCCGTGGCTCATGGGAAGAGAACATGACATTGGTGGAGTTCTCATATAACAAAATATATAATACCTTTATATATATGGATCCTTTCAAAGCATTTTATGGGAATCCATGACTTTCTCCCCTTAAATGGGTGGAAACAGGTGGGATTTCACTAACTTGGTTGAGTCTTGTCCCCAAAATTATGGAGAAGATTAAGTTGATCATAATGTGGATGGAGATGGCTCAGAGTTATCCCAAATCATATGAGGATCATTATTGATGGTCATTGTCGTTCACAATGAGTGATCATGTGTTCTTGATAATTTCTTCAAGGATTACACATCGACGTTTTTTGAAGCAAGTAAAGATGTATTCTTGATACATAGGCCCTTTTGAGATACTGGAATGGGTTGGAGAGGTTGCATATCAGTTGGAATAGCCACCACAGATCAGTATGGTGCATAATGTTTTTCATATATCTCAGTTGAAAAGGTATCATTCTGACCCTGACCATGTGCTCATATGAGGTCATGTTCACCCAGATATGGATGCTTCATTGGTACATGTCCTAGTTCGAATTGTGTATATCCAAGAGAAAGTCTTATGTGGAAAAATCATTAGTCTAGTATGGGTTTTTTAAAAACATGTTCAAATTTGGGAAGAGACTTAGAAATGTGAGAAGAAAATAAAAGAGAAATGGTCAGAACTCTTTTAGGGCAATGATGGTTTTCTAATTTTTTGGGATGGAAAGACCAATGGTGGGTAGAATGTAGCATCCCCAGTTTCTGGTGTGTGACCATTTATTTATGATTTTGAAGTATATAATGTATATTGGAGAAGTTTGGGAGAGATTTAGGAGATTTTAAAATTCTTTTGGGGATTTTCTACAAATGTACAGATGGATCATTGTCTGGATAAACCATACAACACTTATAGGTAACCGTGTATAGTGAAATAGTGGAAAACAAGAAGGATAATAGGTTATGCATGGTTTTTCTAAAATGTGTGGTTTCCAAGTAGAAACTGTGCACTTTGAAGGTGGGCAGTAGTTCTTTTAGGCGGTGATTTCGGCACGGTTGGTGCTTGGTTTGTATACCGTGTGAGGTCTCCCTTTAGGCAGATGAAAGAGCATGGTTAGCACACAGTTTTTCTAACTGTGCAACAAAATCATGCTCAAGGTCAACGTTAGATCCTTATAAAGTAAATCTCACTCATTTTACCCTTTAACCCACTCATTTTTCCTCCTATGAGGCCCTAACTCTAGATTTTGGTCTCTTAACCTCACCCAAGTGAACTAGATGTGATCTAGAGTCATCCCTTGGTGTGTTGAAGCCTGATTCTTATAGTAAGGCTTTATTATTCATCATTCTTGATGCATTTTCTTATATCTACATCACCCTTCCTCTCATTTTCCTAGATCTACACGCATTGTGGGTAGATCTAAGTTTTTTGGATTCCAAATAAGTTAACATTTGGGTTTTTCATGATATCATAGGAGATCTAAGGAGGGTTTGTGGAGATTCCAAATAAGTTTAGATTTGGGTATAATGGTTGTGTGTTTTTATGTGCATTCGGGATAGATAAGGATCATTAGTCTCTCCCGTCATGAATTGGATGGGTAAGGGTTAGGGCTCTCCCACATCAAAATTCATTTGGGCTGTATAAGGGTAAGAAGTCTCCCCCATCATTATTGGGATGGATAAGGGCCAGGGCTTTCCCTCTCATCCAAGTTGCATGCATGATTGGTTGTGTGGATGTGTGGAATGGAGTGGTTATACCACAATAGAACTTCTGAAATGGTTTTGAAACATTTTTTGGTGCTTTCCTTAGAACTTGATGTTGTTTTGAGAAAACTTTTCTAGTGTATCTTGTTTATATTTGGATATAAACTGTTCTAAAACATGATTTATATAAACTATTTTATATAAATGTTACTAAAATGTTTTATCCTAGTGGTGTGACTAGGAAAGTCATTTGGGAAAATCTACTCAGTTTTAGTACTCACCCCTGCTCTGGCACTTTGGTTCTTTTGCAGATATCATTTACCAGGACATGGGAAAAGGTAAAGTATCACACATCTTTAGCAGTTATTTGTGATACATGGACAATTTAAAGATGTTGGAGCATGGATCTTGTAGAGCATGGAGTCTTGTGTTGTCTTGGTGTCTTATTAGCTTGTCTTATGCTGTTACTTTCATATTATAGCCTTCCATTGTGGTACTTGTTTTTCATATGACTTAGATAAATGACATGTTGAGTTAACTTTCATTATTATCATTATTCATATAGTGTGTTGTTGGTTATGGGTTGTTTGGTTATTTTCATTATTTTGAAATGGAAAATCGTCCCTCACATGTCTTGAAACCCTTCAGCATTTATTGTCAGCCTTTGGTGCCTTAGGGATGTCGTTTAAGGGAAATTAGCGTATCACCGCCCTCCCAAGACAATTAGAAGGGGAAGGATGTTACATCACCCTGCTCCGAAGATGACTTGTGGTCGATGTTTCACAGTTCATGGATTTAATATCTTCCACCGAACTCAAACAGTTTGTTTTACCATTCATCAACTCGATGGTATCACGTATGCCAACACATACTACACCGAGATCGCCAATGCAAATGGCACATACCTGATACTATCCATACGCTTATCAACCCTATGCATTCAATTATCTGACGTGTCATGAAAAATAACTAACCCATAATCACATTACTCCATATGACTATAGACCAATCTGATGACCTCCCAAGTCATCCAACACTGAAAAGGAAGGAAAATAAGGGTCTCACAACCTACTAAGCGGCCGAACATTCCCTTAGCATGTCTAGCCTACTATAAACGAGTATTTTATAATGCTTTCACTCGGATAAATGGTTAAAACAACACACCACCACCCATAAAATCGTGGGTGTAGTATTTGACACTAAGATTCATATACAGACAATGGCACCCGAACAATTCCAACACCTAAAAGGATTCACAAGATTATAGTAATGGATTTGGAGATCTGAGGGTGATACCTGCAACGGGCCATCCCCTTACCAAATCGTAAAGCAATGACCCAAAACGAGTTCATGCCTACGAGAGGTCTCTAGGTTTAAGGGACTATTATTTAGGTTCGATCTATAAAGAAGGGCCTATGGGTAACATTCACATTCCTATTTCAAGGCAACAGTCAAGAAAGATTAACACATCCCTTATTCAAGGTCGGAGCTATGAACACAACTTAGGGTTTCATTTCAATGAATTAAACTGAAACTCCTCTAATTCTTTAAACATTTATAGGTCCAGTTTTTAGGAAATACTAACAAATCATAAGGTAGGGATCTGGCACTTTATTTAGATAAGGTCACAAGACAAAACATGAATGTTATATTAAACTTTCTTTAAAAAAATAATTTTTAAACTGGAATCCAAAGATAATTAGACCATTGGTTTCACAACCCCCATTTTAAACCCCATTCATTTATTTATAAGGTCTCACAATTTTTCTTAGTTAAATAAAATGACTATTAAAATCTATAGAGGAACAAACCCTTTAGGTTGCATTTGGAGTTTTAATTAACCAAGGCCTCATAAAAATACAGCTTAAACCATATTAAAAGGACTTATATTAATTTGAGAGGTACAGTAAAAAAGGGTCCCACCTTACGTTTACATGAAAATCCATATAGGCGGTTTTGGGCACTTGAAATTTCCCTCAACACATATCATAGGAACACCCCCACAAGATTAAGCACACTAAGGCATACCGTATGAAAAGGCAACCTGTGAGGGTCACATCAAGCCAGTTTAGGTTCAACTAAAATCAACCAAAAAATTTTAAACATTAATTATTTAAAAAATCCTTAGTGGTTCATTTCTTAAACAACATTCTCCAATGGACCTACTCAGGTCCAGTTGTGCAATTGAGAAATTAGCCATATGAGTCATTATGTCGAAATAGTTGAAGTACAAGCCCTTGTAATGGAAGTCAAATTTTATTTTAAAGATAAAAATCCTTTTCCAAATCTTTTTTTTTTGTATTTTTTAAATTCACTTTAGGATGAGTTGTAACCTTACAGAATTACAGATATTTCAAAATTCAATAAACTAGATATTACAAAATTGAAAACATAGAATAGCACCAAATTCAAACTAAAACCATGAAAAATGAGGTAGAGTTGAATCCCAATCATCGACACATCCCACATGTCCACTCCAAAAATCATTGAAATCCACAACCCCACCGAATGAGAAAAAAGTAGAAGTTTATGTTTTCAAATTTCAAATGACAAAGATAATTCATCATTACCACCTTGGTTGATGAGTCATCTCGCGTCACGTACCACAAATCTAGTTGTTCATCTCAGCCACACCATGCTACCGGTGAGAGCAGCCCACCAGAAACAAACATCACCGCTAAAGATCGTCTAAACAGTATGAAAATCAAAGCCCTATGAACCACCAGATGAAGAATCTCACAACCATCATGAGATCATTTTAAACAAAAAATACCAAAAAGAAATATCATCATTGTCACAGATAACCGCACCAAAACAGACCATCCATCATGAACAAAACCAGCAGCAACAAACCACATCAACAAGCACTATGACCTCTTGGAACGTTGTCAACCACTCGATCTCACCTCCCAAGATACTGTGACATCCACCACACAAATCCGACTAGGAGGAGATTGGTGGAATCTTGGAGCAAGAGTCGTGTAGGAGTGGTCACCGTTGAGCGGGAACACCATCACCAAAATCTTTTGTTGTCATTGAGGATAAAAACCCTGAGCAAATCCAAACATCATAGGTCCAAAAAAATCATGACCAAAAAACACCACCAAGATTGAAAGACAACTCAAGAACAAAAATGCCTGAAGTGCAACCAATAAAGAAAACTAAAACCCTAAGGCGTAAGAGAATCAACATGAATTGTGAATCCTAGGAAACCAATGAGCTCTAAACAAACACATCCCAAACCCCCATGAGAGCCACTACATAAGAATTAAATGGAGTCTAGTGCAATAGATCTAGGAGAAAGAGTAGAGATTGATATGAGCAAGGTCTCGATAGTGAGCCAAGATCACACAGAGAAATAAAACCCAACTAGGATGGATAAAAAGAGAGCGGAAGAGAGCATCAAAGGTCGAATAAGTGCTGAAACTCATGAAGAGATAGGCCCTAGAGAAAAAAGAGGTCTCTAAAGGAGAGAATCTTTCTAAGAAGGTGAGATAAGGGAGAAACCGAAGCCAAAAGAGGTCTCTCCATCTTCAAGGGGAAACCCTAGATGGAGGAGAGGCGTGGAACACTCGAGAGATCTATCCGAGAGATAATGGTGACATCCCTACTATATCAAAAGCCTTTATATTTATCCTTTAGTCTCTAAGTAGAAGGATCATAATAGATGGTTCAGTTATATGGGTTACTACCTCTCAAATTATAAATTTCCCATACACTCTACAAATTGGAAATTGGATCCCATTTAACTTCAACCATAATGCTTCATCCCATGGAACCAATGGTTCATTTCTAAAACATGTATGATTATTGAGGTGTCACCATCAATCTATGTAGTAAAAGACTAGTTAGGTTGATTATATCACCTCTATAACAAATTGCACATTTTAAAATTTATAACTTGGCATTCTAACCAGAACAATTACATACAGTTTCACATGATAAGGAAATAGGGAAGCATGTAAATTAACCATGGAAAGATACTACATAACTAGGGAAACACAACAAATATGTTAATAATAACACCAAAATCATGGAAGCATGGAATAACACACAAGGCAAGAAAACAACGCACAAGGCACATCAATAATTTTAAATAACCTAAAAATGAAATCTACATGGCATATGAATTTCTATGTGTCTATCATGATGTATGTAATGTTATTTATTTTCCTTTCCAGACCAAGGGTCAATAGTATTAAAATAAAAAAAATTTATGTATCATTAAATTCACCAATCACTCAAGGTGAAATCATAGTCAACAGTAATAACAAACAACATGAACAACAACCCCAACCCTGGCCACTTGGACTTTTCCCTGTATGTGGGTTGATAACTCCCAAACGCAACTATTTACCTAGTACCGACACATTCCTAGTCTCCCTTCTACCAGAAAAACACTGTAAGACCAATGAAAAGAAGGCTTCGACGCCTTTTTGTAACATCCTGAACTGACTAACCACTAAACTAGTAGCCGGACCGGTCACCACATGGCATCAAGCACATCTCCCCATATGCCAGAGGATTATAAATAATAGCGAGGGTATAATGGTGGTATGGTGGGGATATTATACCCTCATGGTCAGAGTCAATAGTGGTATATCATGTGTAAATCAATTGACAATAATGCAAGCAGTAATAATAAATGGAAAGGAGTGGAAGATATATACATTGACTGAATAAAAGTAAATGGATAGTGCCAATACATATAATAAAGAATGCATGTCTAGATGATGATACAATATACAAGAAGGGGGTAAAATTTCTAGTAATACACAATAAAAGAAAAATAGACCAAAGTCTAACTCTATGAGAATCTTGAGTACTAGATCAGTTTTGTGCTCCCAAGCTCCCAAGTACAGAACACAACACAAACAATAAATACAAGGACCAACAAGCATAAAGATATGCTTGGGTACCCCAGTGCAATGGGGGCCTGAGTAGGGTGTGAGATATAATCCAAGTGGTCCACCACCAATGGTGTCTAGATAAATGCAGTTTGTGCACTATAAAATGAATAGTGTTCCAACATAGGTGATTACAAGGCAGTAAATCATTAAATAAATAACACTTCGGTCCGGGTTCCCAAATGGAAACCGGAATGATTTTACCTTCTTTAGGCTAAACCAGATGTATGAAATAAGAGAAAATGTATAATTAATATGGTATTTTCATAACCCCCTCCCTTTAAAGATACCACAATGAAGGGAGAGGGATGATGACCCCTAAGTCCTGCCTCCAGTATCCCCCCAAGTTGGCGACTAACACCAAGGTTATAAAATCTCACAGTATGGGAGGCATTAATCTCTATAAAAGAAATAGGATCATGAGATAAGATGAATCATCCACAAACTCTAAGACATAATATAAAACGAAATACAAAAACTATACCACATGCATGTATAAATAGAGCCGATACAGATAAAAGTCTCCAATGTAAATCTAAAGTAGCGACATAGCATCTATCTATGATCCGAGATATTAATGTCTAGTAGGGTCCAAATAATCCTCCAAAAACATGAAATCATTTTTATATATGTAGGGTGAGTATATAAATGTACTCAGTAGGAAAACTAAAGTCACTCATGTACATGTGAAAGAAGCATACTAATGCACCTGTGAGAAAACAGCAGAACCAAACAACACCTATAAAGGTATACTAACCATCTCAACCTCACCAAGGAACACTCACAAAGTAACCCAAACGATGTAATATACTATAATAAGAATCACATCAATAAGGGTACCCACACCGCTTTCCCACTAGTATGCCTCTCTCACACCCAATGATGTACGTCTTGGCACTCCCATCTCTTCTGTATACTACACTGCCCCACAAGCATGGTCACAACACACCTTGCTCACAGACACCTGAGATAAAAGCCCCAAAAGCACAACCACAACACATCTCGCCCAAAAACATCGAGGCCACCACCCCACGAGCATGGTCATGTCTCGCCTGAAAACACTAGGGTCATCACACCTCACCTGCAAACACCTAGGATGTCAAAACCACCATATAATTCACTAAAAAACCTCTGGTCATCATAGCATGTGCAATACCTACCTTTCCTAGAAGAGAGATAAGGAATGAGCGGGTACCCAACCATCTGTACTCCTCACCGGATGTCGGGAACAACACCCCTCGCGTGACTATGCGGATGTCGGCACATAGTGCTTGATGTGTGTGGGATGTATATAGAAATCACATGAATATTCAAGTGTATATATATATATATAGTATAAAAAACTCAAGAAAAGCCTCTAGGTTCACAACCAATCACTAACCAACACACAACACTTTCACCTTTTCTTCCACCTCTAAATGCATACACAACACAACAGTCCACAAAGCCCATTCTACATTTCCAAAAAATTCCCATTTATTCACTTCATTCATTCATTATTTAGAATAAACCACATTTAACCACACAACCCACCATTTATTATTTCATTAACCATTTTCATCTCATTAACCAAACCAACCCATGTTATTTCAATCATTATGAAACAATTATTTATTTATTCCATCACTACTGAGGTATCTAACATAAAGAAACCACCACTTCGCCGCCCCAACATAATAGCAAAAAAAACAACCTTGTCACCCCAAAATCATGGACAATGAACCAACTCTCCTACCCAAAATCATGAAAAAAAACCTCCCCACCACCCCAAAAAGAACGGCCAAACATACTACCTCACCACCCCAAAATCATAGCCAACGATCCGCATTGCCACCGCAAAATCACAGCCAAACTAACCCCCTCGCTGCCCCAAAATCAGGACCAAACAAACAACCATTCCCACATAACCCAACCATACATCATTGTCCCGAAAGCACAACCACACATCATAGCACAACAAGATCATTTTACATATTTACAAAGGGTCTTTTAGCACATTTCACTTTATTTTAGGGGTGTTATCACACAATCCATAATCCCAGGGAAACCGTTTTGTTAGAAAAATATATGTGGATAACCAATTTCCATTTTAGAGTCATATCACAACAATCACAAACAAAAAATCAATCTAAACTGATATATCCAACACAAAAAATGCCCCCAATGACCTCAATTTTCATTGGGGCATCAAACCTATAGAATCCACAATATCACAAATAACAACAAAGCTATAAAGGCATGTGAATAAAACCCCATTTACCTCTTTCAATTAAATTAACCAATTATTTATCTTGGATTAATCTGGAACAACCATAACATAGAGGTAAAAAAACAAACTCCTCTCGCATGATACACAATAATGAGAAATGGGAGATTCCCTACCATAAAGATGCTTTTCCAACTCGTTACGCACTGTAGGGTGAAGAAGAATGCTCACAAACCACAACCGCACCCTGAGAAAACATAGATCAACCTACCCCACAACTAAATACCAACAAAATAAAACCCAACACACACCACAAACCATAACAACATCACTACTGTGAATCCTCAGGAGAAGAATGAAAGGAAAACCACCAAGGAGGGACAAGAACCTACCATAGATCAACCTTATATTTCCAATGAAAACCCCCCGATACCAAAAGATCATAGATGGAGGAAGAGGGCTTCAAGAACTCCTCTGGGTGCCTAGGGTTTTCCCAAAATGAGAGGAAGAACAATCCACAACCGAATGAATGAAAATTCAGTCGGAAAGAACTTTTAAAATTGTTATGCATTGGGGATTTACATGATGTGTAATACCCTTTCAGGTCATGTAACCCTCAGGGTTTGGTTTTTCCAAAAAAACATGCCGCTGTTTTATTATTTATCCTAGAAAATCCACACGTTGTGAACCAAACCTTGATAAGTCATGAAACCAACTTTCACGTCGTGTAATACACTTACACAGCGTGTATTTCCTGCGACAGCTCTACTATACCTCTAAATTCCATCAAAAACTCTTAGAACCTCCCTCGAACATCTCCAACAACCAAAAATAGAAATGTAGTAGAACAAGAGGGAACATGCCATTACATCAGATACCTCTAAAATGATTATCACCCTTGAGAATCTAAAACCAATCCTAGTAGAAAAGGGATCTGAACAACCACCCCATGAGATACCTCTCAAGGATCTCGTCATACCTCAAACCCTACCACCAGCTAAACACTCCAACCTTAATAGCCTCAAAACACACTGCAAAATGTCTCAACCTTAACATAGACCAAACCAAAAACCACTACAACCAACAAACTACACCACCCCAAACCCACAAATAGGTGAATTCCATCATTCTTGTCAAGATACTATCCGTTTTGGATGGCACTGACTCTCCCACACAGTTTTAATCGCATCACAATTAATGCGTCTCGATTTGGAATCGGGTCCTCCCCATTTCATATGTAAATACATTATCAAACATCGCACCACACACATCACAAACCACGTAAAAGAGTTCATCTTATAAAAAAGGATCCAAACATAACATTATAAAGAAAAATAGAGAAAATAAAAACTCAAAACAACTATGGGTACTGGGCATGCATCGGTACTTTTCACTCCCAAGTACTCTCTTCTAGGCCACCATACCTCCATGACACACAAACGAAAGATATTGTTTGTACACAAATTCTTTCTCTTGACAATCCTAGATCTCTACTGGTAGTTCCACAAACATCACATCATCCTCGATATCTAACTCTCCCTTATCAATGACATGGGAGTATCATGAAGACACCGACATAACTGAGAGAAGTGGAAGGCATCGTGGATCCTCTCCAATAGTGGTGGAAATGCCAACCAATACACTGCCTAATCAACTCACCCCAACACCTCAAAGGGACCAACAAACCTAGGAGAAATATTACTCTCTCTACCGAAACTTCACTTCCCATGTTGAGGGGAAACCTTCAATAAAAACATGGCCCAAACCTCAAACTCAAAGGGCCACCTTCTATGATCGGTATAATACTTCTTCTGGTCATGATCTCCTTTCATCCTCTCATTAACTAGATAAACTTTCTTTATCGTGCTCTTCACCACATTAGAACCAAGAACAACTATCTCCAAAACCTCTGTCCAACACAACGGTGAACGACACAGTCTCTTGTATAAAGCCTCAAATGGGGTCATGCCAATGGAAGATTGATAGCTATTATTATAAGAAAACTCTACCAAAGGAAAATTTCATACCCAAGATCCACCAAATCCCAAGACGCATGCTTGCAACATATCCTCCAATGTCTGGATAGTCCGTTTCATATGTCCATCTTTCTGAGGGTGGAAAGCAGTGTTGATGCATAACTGAGTTCCAAAATCATGTTGCAATCACCTCTTGACTCATGAGGTAAAATGTGAGTCCTAATCCAAGACAATGGAACTCAGAACTCCATAAAACTGCACCACCTCATCCAAGTAACACTTGGCCAAGACATCCACAATGCTCGAATCCTTGACCGGTAAGAAGTGGGCTAATTTCATCAACTGATCCACAACCACCCAGATAACATCACAACCTCCTTGAGTTCTAGGTATACCTGTGATGAAATTTGTTGATATGTCAGCCCATTTACACTCATGAACATACAAGGGATACAACAAACCACCAATAACATGATGCTCAACTTTTAATCACTGGAAAAACAAGAACCTTGACACAAACTCTACCACTTCTCGTTTCATCCTGGGCAAATAAAACTACATCTTCAAGCCACAGTACATCATTAAAACTCCTAGGTGTATCTCCAATAGTGAGATATGAAATTCACAGAGGACCCCCTTGCACATCTCCACTGAAAAAAACTTCCCCAATATAACATCTGGTTCCGACCATCTCTCTAGAGCATCACCATGGCCAACCTGATCACGCATCACCTTTGCCTCTGAGTCTCCCCACTAAGACTCCTCCACATGTTGTATCTGAGAATACTGCACCATCATCTAAAATAAAAAACCTCTACCACCATCCACTCTTATATCTAAGTACAAGGTTTCCAACTCCTTCATTTCTTTGCAAGTATCCCCAGACTCTCAAAAAACACTCTTCCACAACTTCCTGATCAAAGCGTCGGCCACAACATTCCCCTTTCATGAGGTGTAAGAGATCTCAAAATTATAATCCTAAAGAAACTTTATCCACCTCTACTTCTGCAAGTTCAAATAATGTTGGGAAAAAAATATACCTTAAACTCTGGTGATTTGTGAAGACTACAAAGTGATCCCCAATGAGGTAATTTCATCACAAATTTAGCGCAAACACAACCGCTCAGATCATTCGTGCTGCAGTTATTATCATGAGAGCATAAATGAATTGACCCATATGAGATCACTACCTTCTTCTATATCAAGATGCACCCTAACCCCAAACAAGAAGCATCATAAAGCACCTCAAACAACACACCCTCCTCTGGCACCTAAAGCACTGGAGCACTTATCAACTTCCCCTTCAGGTAACCAAATTTTTCCTATCACAGTTCACTACACAAAATATCCTGGTCATTCCTGGTCATGGATATCAATAGGGATACAAATCGAGAGAAATTGAGTACAAACCTTCGATAATATCCTACAAGACCAAAAAGACAACAAACCTCTGCCATATTCTAGGGTGTTTCCCAAAAAAACTGCTTCAACCTTCGACAGGTCTAATGCCACACCCGGATGAGACACCACATGCCCGAGGAAATTCACCTCTCATGTCTACAACTTACACTGTGACAACTTTATATTGATATGGTGGCGTCGAAGAACATGCAAGATAGTTCTGAGATGCTTGGCATGCTCCTCCTCTGATTTCGAGTAGGTCAAGATGACATCGATTAATATGATGATAAATTGATCTAGCAACTCACCGAAAATGGAGTTCATAATCCTTATAAACCCACCTGGCATGTTCATAACACAGAACGACATGATTACAAACTCAAAGTTCCCATACATGCATCTAAAGGTAGTCTTCGGGATATCTCCCTCCTTCACCCTCAACTGATGATATCCATACTATAGATTGATATTATAAAACCAACTCGCCCCTCTCAGCTGGTCTAAAAGATCATTTATCCTCGAAAGAAGGTAATGGTTTTTTACTGTTACCTTATTCAACATTCGATAGTCTAGGAACAACATTAAACTACCATCATCCTTCTTTGTGAACACCACTAGAGCGCCCCACGATGACACACTGGGCCAGATAAAACTCTTCTACATGAGATCATCTATCTGAATCATCAAATACTACAACTCAGAAGGTTTCATTCGATATGTAGTCATCTAAATTGGAGAACAACTATGTTTCATATCTATCATGAAATCTACATCACGTTGAGGGGGTAGCATCACAACCTCCTTGGAAAAAACATCCAAGAACTTCCGGAAAACACTGGGAACCTCAACCATTTCAGCATCCACTGACTCCACCAACAACACATCCAACAAGGAATGAAGGAGCTCTACATGCCAACTAACCACTTGAAAACTCCCTCGCCAATGAAAAACACATGATGTCCATCCACATCTAAAAGAATGACTCACCTCTACATGAATTTTATAATGGCACGTATGGAATAAAATCAGTTGGTGTTGAGGATAACATCATATGGTTTTATCTGTAATAAGAAAAGATACCCATTGCACTGATGCAGCCCCATCATCAGTCTACACCCATGGCACGCCTCAAAAAATCTATTCGGACCTCCAACTGGCATAGTCAACCTAAGGGGCATGAGAAGCCTCTCTAAGTCTAGTCCTAGATCATGGGATAGAGTGGGTGCAATAAAAGAGTGTGACGCTCCTGAATCAAACAACACACAAACAAGGTTACTAAAAAATCTGATCATACCTCTGACGATCTCTTTCCCCTCTAGAAGTACTACCTCCACTATGTGAAAATGACTATGCCAAATTTCTCTACCTCTCCAATGAGGACCACCTCCATGGCCATGCTCAAGTCATGGTCCCTGAACACAAGGAACATCCTGAGGTCAGCCTCTACCTGCTTTATCTCCCCTCAGCGGAGCAAAAACCTGATGCCTCTACTAATGAAATGGTCTCACCAACAACCACTGCTGAGACCGATGTTGAACCTATCACCTCCACCAAAATGGGCTTAGGGAACCATTGGGCGCTGGTGCTGGTGATGGACACAAACCCCATAACAAAAACACAGTGGCCCAAAACTCCCAGAAAAAGCACTGAAACCATTGGCCCAAAAATACCATAAAGTTGTTGTGGTCGACTCCTTAATGGTTGAAGCCTCAAAGGTCTTAGTTCCTGAGACCTGCCACTGACAAATCTACTCCTCATGGAACCTTTATGGTTCCCCTCTCATGGAAAACGTACTCATTTGTGCATCTTATTGACCACCTCTGCCTTCTTCTGAACCTCCAGATACATTGGAAACACAAAAGGAGTAACTTCATACTGGATAGAAGGACAGTGTGCCACATCAAGGAATCTCATATGAGACTCCTCAAATGGAAAAAGATCTGCAAAAAATGTAGAAGGTCCTTGAACATGATTCTCAGTTCTCACACTGACATGCTCTCCTGTTGAAGATAAATAATCTTCTACCTCTTTACTATCATCATGGCCGACTAAAGGAACTCTTTCTGAAACTCCATCTAGAAGTCGACCCAAAAAACGTTTTCCTCCTTCCACTCTCCCAGATACAACGTCAATCACTGACGTAAATCTCATTTCATATGAATGACTACCAAAGGGACCTAGTACTCCTTCAGGGCCCAGATCAAACTGAAAGCGATCTCAAACTCCTCTCGTCATCTCTCTGTCTCCATGTCTGAAACACTACCCTTGTACTTTCCCAAAGCCTGCCATTTGAAATCAGACAACGTCTTCTACCACTGATCATCCTCCTCAATCAGATCAACCCTATGGTGATCAACCAGATCAGCCAATCGAACCTTAACTACCTCAGTCACACATGAACGATGAATAAGAGCCATAACTAAAAGGAAAACAAGTATCTTCCTTAGCCCAGTAGTGTGGAATTTTTATTAAGATTCATTTTAACTTATTTAATTAATTTTTTATCCATTTCAATCTTCCCAAAACAACTCAATTCAAGAAGGACCACAAGTCATTATAATGCATGTACCTATCTTAAGTATATACCCTACAAGTCAGTCCATCTCACTTGGTTGTTCATTAAGCTCAGAGTCTATGAACTGGATCACGGGGGGCCTAAAATATCATGTCTTACCTGGTCTCTCTTGCCTATGTCACACAAAACTAATATTTTTTCCATACCACCCCATGCAATCCTCATTGTGTCTAACTCCAAACATCATACTACCTCTCATCCACTCCTTTGATACCACTCTGTAATGACCCCTCCCTCCAAAGATACCTCAATGAAGGGAGAGATATAATGATCCCTGAGTCCCACCTCCAGTAGGCCTCGGTTTTGAAACTAGCATTGAGGGTATAAAATTTCATATTATGGGAGGCATTACCCTCTATAAACGAAATAGAGTTAAGGGATAACATGAATCACCCACAAACAACATCAAGATATAATATTAAAAGAAAGCCAAAAACCATCCCACATGCATGTATAAATAGAACTAATACAGATAAATGACTCCAATGTAAATACCCAAAAGTAAATATAATGTAGCGACACAACATCTATCCAATATCTGAGCTAGTAATGTCCATTATAGTCCATGTAATCCTCATGTAAACCTAAAAGTAGTTTTATATACATAGGGTGAGCATACAAGTACACTCAGTAGGAAAACCAAATTCTCGTGTTCACATGAGAAAGAATCTTACTAATGGACATATGTGAAAATAGTAGAACCAAACATCACCTATAAAGGAATACTAACCATCCCAACTTCACCAAGGAACGCTCACCAAATAACACAGACCATGTAATATAATATAATAGAAATCACATCGATAAGGGTACCTCACACCGCTTTCCCACTGGTATGTCTCTCTCACAACCAACGTCGTATATCCTGGTGCTCCTATCTATTCTATATACCAAACCACCCCACAAGCACAGTCTCAGAACACCTCACCCACATAAACCTATGCTCGCTACCCCCACAAGCATGACTACAACACATCTTGCCTGAAAACACTCGGGCCACCACCCCTCAAGCACGATCACATCTCACCCAAAAATACCTAGGTCGCCACACTTAGCCCGCAGACACCTGGACTATCACAACCACCACGTAATGCACTAACAGTCCTCTTACCATCACAACCTATGCAATACCTACCTCTCCTAGAAGAGAGAATGGGAACGAACGGGTACCCAGCTATCCATACTCCTCACCAGATGTTGGAAAAAACACCCCATGTGTGACTATGCGGTTGTCGGCACACAATGCTCGATGTGGGTGGGGTGTGTATAGAAATAGCAAGAATATAAAATTATATATATAGTATGAAACACTCAATCCCAACTTATGGGTTCACAACCAAACACTAACCAACACACAACACCATCACCTTTTTTCCACCTCTAAATGCATACACCACACAACAAGCCACAAAGCCCATTCCAAATTTCTAACCAATTATCATTTAATATCCTCATTCATTCATTATTTATCATCAACCGCACAACCTACCATTTAATATTTCATTAAGCACTGTCATCTCATTAACCAAACCAACCCATGTCATTTCAATCATTATTAAACAATTTTTTATTTATTTCATCACTTCTCAAGCATATAGCACAAACCAACCACCACTTCACAACCCCAAAAGCATGGAAAAAAACCAACTCACCACCCTAAATTCATGGCCAACAAACCACCTCACCACCCCAAAAGAATGGAAAAACAAACCACCTCGCCACCCAAAAAGCATGGCAAACAAACCACATTGCTGCCCTAAAAGCATGACCAAACAAACCAACTCACCACCTCAAAAGCATGGCCAAACAAACCACATGCCCCAATTTCCCCAACCAGACATTACCATCCCACAAGTGCACCATAAATAATAGCACAATAAGATCATTTTACAGATTCACAAAGGGACTTTTATCACATTTCACTTTATTTTAGAGGTGTTATCACACAAGTCATAATCCTACAACAACCGTTTTGTTAGCCAAATATAATTGTTTATCCAATTTCCATTTTAGGATGATATCAAAACAATAAAAACCAAAGAAAAAATATCAACACATATATCCAGTGAAAAAAATGCCCCCAATGGCCACAATTCTTATTCTGGCATCAAACCCGTACAATCCACAATATCAAAAATAACAACAAAGATGTAAAGTCAGGTGAATTAAACCCCATTTAACCGTTTCATTCAATTAACTAATTATTTATCTTTGATTAAGTTGGCACAACCATTACGAATAGGTAAAAAAAATAAAACCCCTACCGCATGATACACAATAAAGAGAAACAAGTGACTCCCTAACTCAAAGAATCTTTGTTTACTTGTTGTGCACTACAAGGTGAAGAAGAATGCCCACAAACCACAAATGCATCATGAGAAAACATAGATCAACCTACTCCACAACCAATTACAGTCAAAGAACAACCCAACACACAATCCAAACCATAACAACAATGCCACAATGAATCCCCCAGAGAAGAACGGAAGAAAAACCACCATGGAGGGAGAAAAACCTATAACAGATCAACCAAAGATTACCAACGAACAACCACCGGGACCAATAGATCATATAGGGAGAAAAAGGGATTAAAGAACTCAATAGGGAACTTAGGGTTTTCCTAAAATGATAGTAAGAAGAAGCCATGGCCGAATGAATGAAAATTCGGCTGGAAATAAATTTTAAAACTACACTGCATTGGGGATTTACATGATGTGTAATCCCCTTTCATGACGTGTAATCTTCACGGTTCGGTTTTTCTAAAAAAATGTGTCACCTTTTTATTATTTAACCCCAAAAATCGGCACATCGTGAACCAGCTCTGGAAAATCCTTGAAACCAACTTTCACGCTGTGTAATACACTAACACAACATGTATTTCCAACAGTAGTTTTGATGCACTTCCAACTTTCACCGAGAACTCCTAGAACCTCCCATGAACATTTCCAAAACAAAAATTGGAAAAGTAACGTATCGGTAGGGCATGGGCCATTGAATGTATATACATGGAATCATATATAAAGAAATAAAAGTGAGTTGACCCCAAGCTTTTTCTTGGGTTTGGCTGTCACACACCAAGGTCATCATTCAAGCATACTCATTCTGTAATTATAACAACAACAACAACAACAATAATAATAATAATATGACAGCACTAGTAATCCATGCAAAGCATCTATCAATTCCATTAATGGCATCATGGGCTCATCAAAGATGATCCATAATGGAATCCCAAGGGTCGCTACAGGAGTCCTCGATATAACCAATACCACTGAGTCTGTTTGAGGAAACCCATAAAGGCATCCATCGTATCACTCCTGGCATGGTAAAATTTGAGTCCGTACTAGCTATCTCACATGGGGGACCAAATATTAATCGAGCCATGGCGTATCCATCTTGTTAATGATTTTGTACACAGTTTTTCCCCTAGGGAACCAGTGTCACCCAAGAGTATGAATAATCCACCGTTAGAGCCCGTACAAGGCAAGCCAAGTATCGCTCCGGGTGCGTAAAGTAGTACCAATCCAAGAACGGAAAGTCCACCCACAGAGTCCTTAAGTTAGGACCCATGTTCTCTCCCGTCCTGAAAACAATTAAAGTATAGAAACCAAAATCATACATCATCAAGGAATATCATATATAACTAGATAATAATAAGTCTATCCAATTCCCCTTTAAATCAATCCAAATAATCATGGTATAAAGCATTAATCCCAAGGAACTAACCAATAAGCTTAATATGAAAGGCACATGGAAAGGAATAAGCGATAATCATGATTAAATAGGCACAAGGAAAAATTACAATACATAAGATATAATAAAGGCATAAAATAAAAACATACAAGCATTTAAAAACTTGCATAAGATATATGGAACATTGTATAGGGAATAAAAAAAGAAATAGGCATTACATTTGTGTCGTTCAACCAATTTAATCAATTTCATTTCATTAAAAGAGTTCAACCATGGCATGAAGAGTAGGCGTTAAACTTTAAGGTCTAACTCGTGGACAACAATTCATCTTAATTCAATTATTAATGTAAGGCGTTTATTAAGGGCGCAACAGACCTTCAAGGGTGTTCAAAAAATCAAGGCCCAAGGGCATTAGGTCTCAAAGGAGGAAGCACACCCATCAAAGTGGATAAAGTTGAAGCGATCACCATATGCAGTGATTCATTTCTCACAAGGTTCATACCATACAAGCTAACACAACTTTAATTTAATTAAGTTTTCAAAAGATAGGTGATGTCGGAAGAGTGTGAAGTGCGGAACAACATCAAACCATATAAAATACAACGAAACATTAGTAAAAAATCTATGCCACCATACTTATACCAAGGATGACCCACATGTTCAATATCAAGGCTTGATTTTGTCTGATTCAAGATAAATTAGTGAAACGGAAAAACACCCTTAAAATATGGTGAATTCGGTCGCACCAAAATAGCGCACAAGGAGATAGGATAAATGAATAATGGAATCAATAGGAGTCGTAGAATTAACTAGAGTTATCTAATTCACATGAAGACACTAAAATCAGAGGTGAGATGAGAGAGATATAGCTAAACCTAGAAGAGAAGAGAAACCCACGAAGAAGGAAACTGTGTGCGGAGAATGAAGGAGGAAAAGATATATGTGCCATTAATGGTAAAAAAGTAATTTACCCCACAAAAATTGGGCCGCATGATTTGGCCGTGCAGTTTGGCCAAATTTTTCACCAACCATGAATCTCCAACTTCTTAGAACCAAACCCACCACGGTTTGTCAAATTGTACATTAACCATGCACCAAACAATGCACAGATACAACCTAAATGGCACTGAGCATGTGGTATTAGTCACACAATTAGGAAAATCATGTGCAAACCTTGTGCACCCTCTACTAAAAACTAAACACACCCTGTATGACCATGTCCCTCCTTCTGCACAATCAGATCAAATGGTACGACACCTCCTGCTCCACTCGACCAGGCCGCACAGTTTCTTCTAAGGGTTGCATGTTTTTTGAAAAACTGAATGCCCTACCTGCTTCTTCCTTAAAGTGATCTTTCATGCCTCGATGCTTCCAAAACGTGACATAACACCCAATGGACCCCTCAATCCATAAACCAAGCTCTAAAACATTACATTGAAGTGATCCAACTCTCGGAATTCCATTTTGAAACTCATTTTACAAAATGGACCATCCACCAATGAAAAAAAATTCAAATTCCTTTAGAATATTATCTGGCCCAAAATGCAAGGCACAACACATTTTTTGTGAATTTTGGTATTGAAAAAGGCTTTTCTAAGAAAATTGTGTTTTTTTATTGAAAATGGGTTTTTAAAAGAAATGGGTATTTTTATCCAATTTTTTTTCATATGAGTTTAAAAGTGTTTTTCAAAAGATTTTATGATGAAAATATTTTATTCAAGATATGGTACTTGAGAATTATATGAAACAAGTAAGCCTGATATAGCTTATACAATGGTTTTAGGCCCATTATAGCTCATGGGTGTGCCCGATATAGCTTATATAAAGGGTTGAGCCTCATTATAGCTCATGATAAACAAGTGAGCTTGATATAGCTTATATGAAGAGTTGAGCCCCATTATAGATCAGAATTGAGCCAGATATATCTTATATGAAGGGTGATCCCCATTATATATCTCCAATAAATTGGGTAATTATTATATTGTAAGTCGGTCATATGGTTATTCCAATTAAAAGGGTTTTGAAAGAGTTTTATGAAAGTAACACTCCATGTTACCAAAAGAGGTTTTAATTGCTTTATATGGGTTTTAATGATTTTAATTAAGAAAAATGTGTGTTTTTTCATGTGAATTTTTTGATTTCATATGTTCAAATAACTTTTAAGATAAAGGTAAACGTTATATGATTTTTCATGCTTTCACATGACTAACGATTTTCCTTCTTTGTGTATCCATAACTGGAGCTCTTGTGCTCATCCCACATTTCTAAATGTTTTTCACAGAATGGGTTGGGGAAAGGATTAATTAGTGTCTAAATTTAGGAGGCGTTTTCATGAAATAAATAATTTTTTTAAAGATTTTTATATGGTAGAAAAAAATGGATATTGATCGGAAGTGTCCACTTTGTATTATATGGTTTGTAATGTATGAGTTATGATATATTTCTCCCAAACTCTAATCCTAAAAAGATCATCAAAGTAAAATACGGTAAATTCTTAACTAAAACTCAATATTATGTAATGTTTCAGGTCAAGGACTAATAGTTTGTATGAAAAGATGATTTAGACAACTTCAGAGGTTAAGATAGTGTTAATAGCATGCCCTTAGAAGATTTTACTTTATGGTTAAGTTGAAATGATATAGAATTTTAAGATTTCCATATTGCTTCATCTAAACTATGTATTTTAAAAATGGTTTTCCACATAGGAAATAGGAAAGTTGTAGTGGGAAGGAATATGGAGGAAAATATCGTTCCAAATCAGTATCCTAAGATGGTTGGAATTGGAATAGAAAATTTTATTATGGTGATGGCTCAGTTCACACAAGTTATAAATGGTGGTGGTATCAATTCTAGAAAAGAAATTAATCTACCACAATGGAACATGTCTATAGTGAAGCATTTCATGAGGAAACATCTCTCATCATTCAATAGATCATATTACCCAATGGTAGCTGAAGGGTGGATCAGTGCACTAGAAAAGATATTTGATGTCATGGGATTTTCAGAACGTCAAAAGCTAACCCTTTTCATTTATCATTTTGAATGTGAAGTTGATCGATGGTGGTCTTTGTTTAAGACTACAAGAGAGAAAGATGATATTTATTCCATTTAATGGGAAACATTCAAGGATCTCTTCCATGAGAAATATTCCCTAAAGTGGTTCGACATAGGATAGAGAAATAATTCTTGGAATTGAGGAAAAAGGATGAAGATCTGGTGTAAACATATGAAGAAAATTTTACAAGGTTATCCACGTATGTACTATGTTTTTTCTGAGACATTGATAGTAAAATTGATAGATTTTACTTAGCACTAAAACCAATATTATGAAGAGCATTGGTCGCACGAGAATTTAAAAGTTATGAGAATGTTGTTAATTGTGCTTAGAAAGTTGAGATGGAGATTGTCGACACTTATGTTCCACAGGATGACAATAGCAAGAAATGGTAAAGGTGGTAGTAAATGGAGAAGCAACCAACTAAAAATTATAGAGGAAAGCCCAAAAAGTGATCCAAGTGTGGTAAAATACATTTTTGGGAACATATTTTGAGGATCTGAAAAGTATTACCGGTGTGGTAAGTTTGGTCACAAGGTTCGTGATTGTAAAGAAAATAGTCCTGAACAATCCAAGAATGAGATGACAGATAGCCAGTCGACAGTGAGATGTTTTAGTTGCAATGATTTGGGAAATTATGATAATTTGTGTCTGAAGATACTTAATCGGGGAGGAAATCATCATGATTGGGAACAAAAAAGGGTGGCGTAATCATTTTATACTTTTAAAATTGATGTTTGGGGCATATAGTGAAGTGATGACAACTCCAGTGACCTCGGTATTTTTTAAAGGTTGATCATAAGCCCAATGTCTTAGGCACCCCTCTTTTAATGTTTTAAATAATGGAAATACCTTAGGAGACATTTATTGAGTTTTTATAGATGTTTGAGGTTTATTTTTAAAAGTTATTTGAAAAAGAATGTCATTAATTTTGCGAACATGAGTTTATTGGTATTGGTGACCAAAGGGTTATATATTTATTGAATGATTTAGTTGTAACTTCATGTTTTACTAGTTATCTTTAGAGATTAATGTATTATCTCATCATGTCAATGCTAGAGAATTTTGGGAATTATCTTACTTTCGTCTAACCATATTGGTTTTAGTTAATTTCTAAAGATTGAATGAATATCTTGTTATCCTTTTAATGATCATGTGATCTATTAGAAGCTGATTCTAATGCTTCTGGTTTGAAAAAATCATCTTGAATATAAATTATTTGGAGAAAAAAATGAGACTGCAGTGGGAATTATTTAAAGGATGAAATTCTACTCATCAAGTTAGTATGTTTCCTTATCCTTTTACTATAGATTGTGAAGGAATCCTTCAACTTTAGGAAAATTATTTTGAAATAAAATTTTATCATATTATCATCTTTTCTAATGATATAAATGAATTTTTCCACACCAATTTGACTTGTGGTTTTGTTGTCTTTGACTTCCTTCAAACCATGTTCTATATCACTCTCTATTAGTCCATGAGAATTTTTTCCCTTCCAAATTCATCTTTTAATCTCCCACCAATGTTCCCCCTATGTGGGAACCTAGTTATGCATAACTTCAGGTGACCTTTATGTTTCCCACATTCCATTTTTAAGGGATGTTTTCTTTATTTCATTTGTACGACGTGGGTTTCAATAAAGTAATTCTAAAAATGTTAAACTTTTGATAACAAAGATGAATTTTGAGGGTGAAATTCATTTTAATGGGATTAGGATGTAACATATTGAGATTTTATGAAATTTCTTCCTTAAAATCAATTTAAATTCTTTGATAGCTTGAGTTACATGCAATTCAAACTTTAACTTTCTTTATATGCAACACGAATTTTATCTTGTGTTTCACATAACATCGAGTTTCTTCTATAACTTGTGTTACACGTAAGGTCAACTCGTATCGGACAATAATATACTATTAATATTATTATTTAACATAATAGTCACCACCTAATCGTTAGAATGGAAGGAATGAATAATATTAACTAAACTATGAAAATATGGTTTACACATGTTTATATAGTAAATTCTTTAGTGACTAATTTAATAAAAAATGAAAATAAAAACCAATTGAATATAAAAGATGAGTTTTCATGAAAAACTATTTTTATAACCACAAAGGTGTTTTATCATAATAAATTAAATTAATCACTATTTGTATACAATCATAACGAAAATTTTATGTTATATATTAAATCAAATGATCTAACATTCATCCAAGAAGTTTGATAGGTTTAAGATAATAATAAATCCAATTTTAAGCATAAAAGTTATATTTTTCTAAAAGATAGTTTTTCTCCTTTTAATGAAGTATTTGTTTTTAAGAAAACATTTTACACTTGTAAATTTTATTTGAAAAGAAAAACATCATTTTTGAAAATGTAATATTAAAATTTACTTTGGGTGAATGTTTGATATTTGCTGAGATGTTTCATTTTTTTATGAATAGTAAAAAATACTGAATTTTAATTAAAATTGTCTTTTCATTCAAATAATTTATTAGGTTAAATTATATTTTGAATTGTTTTTAAAGTTTCATTAGATCAATTATATATTTATTATTCCAATGTAGGCCATTGGGAATTTTTTTATATTAAATTTAGATATAAAACTTAACAAACTTTTGAACATTTTAACTTTAAAAACCCGCTTGCCCGTTCGGTCTGTGAAATTAATTTTAAATTAAATTCCGACACTAATGTGAATTGAATTTGAAAAAATGATTTACATGTTTGTAGTCATCATAATTTATATTTTCTAGTAAGATAAAATTATTTTTTGATCAAAAATATTAATGAAAACAATTAAAATTAATTACATCAATTAAAGTAAAAAAATGAATTTACTTAGTGGTTAAACTTTAATCCTAAGGGGAAAAAAGACAGAAACTTGTCTAAAATAAATTTACTGAAAATATTTAGAACATATCCCCTATTTAATTGAAAAAATTTCATTATTGGAGGAACATGATGTAAGGGAGACCTCCCAATAATCTTTCTTTTTGGAATTTACAAGAATATAACTCCTCCATTATAAAGGGGCATTCACTCTCCCCCATTCTACACACCTCTAAAGCCTTTTAGCTCGTCCAAACCCTACCCAAATCAACTCCAAAAATCCCTCCTATCATCTTAGTATCCTTACTTTTGGATGAAAGGAATCCAAGGATGTCCTTTGGTGCAAACTGAAAAGAGTTACTCAAAGAAGAGGTAATGTTCTTCAACGACCACTTTTGTTTTATTTCATTCTCTACCCCTTAAATTATTTGTATATCACACTTATATAATAACCTAGGTATCTTGAATATACTTAGATTTTGTTATGTTTACAGTTAACCTAAATCTTCACACACTTTTATCAAATGAGATACACAATAAGCATTTGTGTGTACGGCAGACTACCGTCTTGCGAACCGATGTCCTTCGTTCTTCCATTACCACCTCCCAAGGTTGGAAATAATGATGGACATAATATATTTAAATGATATATATGATATATATTATTTATTTATTCTTATTAATTTTTATATAACACATACCTTCATGCATTCCATTTTGTGGGAATATGATAACATCATTTGTGGACATGTGAAAAACTGCATCCTCAAAGCGATGTGATTAGTTCACGGTATACATGGAATTTATTAAGGATGAGTTAAATAAACATATAATATATACCTAAAATATATATTATATTAATGACATAATTATATTTCTATAAATATAATATATCATTTTTTTCTTTCCTTTTCACACACTAAAAATGTGATAACCCTATTCGTGGACGTGTAAACTACCACCTCCTCAAAGCGATATGATTCTTTTTTCATCACCACATCACAAGAATGATATATATTATTATATATAATTAAATAATAAGGTATTTATAATATAATGATAATTTTGGAAAGATGAATTTTACTTACCTTATTTTTGTAATGATCATAGAAAAATGGAAACGTTACTCATGCATATGTGCGACCTACGGTCTCCATGATTGTAATGTTGGTTCATTTTTCATAATCATCTTTCATGATTGGTTATAAAATCATAATTTATGTATAAATATGATGATTTTTTATTGGTTATTATTTTGGATATATTTAAATAATGACCACTTTGACCATAGTCAACCTACCAAAATCATTTTGACACATAAGCTGTATACGGTCAAAACACCTGATGTAAACTTAATTGATTAAGATGTTGTATAAAACATTGTAATACATGAAATAAAAGTAATAATAAACATAATAATAGTTCTCAAACAAGTAAATAATTAACATAAGTTTATTATTAAAGAATATATAGATACTTGTGACAAGTCGGACTCAAAGTAAGGGATTTCGTCTCAATCTCCTTTCATTGATGCTTATCTTGATTTTATACACGTATATTAATTTATAAGGTGTATATATAACTCCTTTGAAATTATATATAATTAATTTATCTATTATAATTTTATTTAATGTTTTGTATATTTTTTTTATTTCATGGGAGTTATGATTTAAATATTTTCAAAGTGATAAGGGACTTTCTTCTAAATCAATCATCTTTTAATGTATTCATTCCACTCACATTCTATTTCGTGTTCATGTTTTTAAAATTATTTTTGAAAATTTTTATATGGAAATAAAATATTTATAAAGTTATTTTTATGTCTCTTTTAATTTATTTCAAAAAAATTCAAAATTAATCTTTTTATGTGTTTTAAACAGGAACGTTTTGACAAACGACAATTGAAATGTCCTGGTTTTAAAGTACAACAAAAACAACCTTTCGTGTCGTCAAGACTTTTATTTGATTTTTAGATTCCATTTCAAGCATACATGTTTTCTTAAATGAAAAATCTTCTTTTCTTTTTTGGGTATTTTGGTACTGAAATGGGTTTTCAAAGAAAATGGTGTATTTTTATTGAAAATGGATTTTTAAAAGAAAGAGGTATTTTTATCCAAATTTGTTTTCCATGAGTTTAAGAGAATTTTACAAAAGGTTTTGTGATGAAAGTGGTTTATTCAAGATTTTGTACTTGATCATTATATGAAACGGTTGGGTCTGATATACCTTATACGTAGGGTTGAGACCCATTATAGATCATGGGTGAGCCAAGTATAGCTTATGCAAAGGGTTTCAGCCCATTATAGCTTATGAGAAATGAGTGACCTCGATATAGCTTATGTGAAGGGCTGATCCCCATTATAGCTCTTAGGTGAGCCCAATATAGCTTATATGAATGGTGATCCCCATTATAGATCTCCAATGCATTGGGTAATGATTATATTAGAAGTCGGTGATATGGTTATTCAAATTAAAAGGGGTTTGAAAGAGTTTTAAGAAAGTGATGCTCCATGTTACCAAAAGAAGTTTTAATTGATTGATATGGGTTTTAATGATTTTAATCGAGAAACGTGTGTGTGTGTGTGTGTGTTTCATGTGAAAATGTCTGATTTCATATGCTCAATGAA
Source organism: Viscum album (assembly GCA_963277665.1). NCBI lineage: Eukaryota > Viridiplantae > Streptophyta > Magnoliopsida > Santalales > Viscaceae > Viscum > Viscum album. The sequence goes on from OY728120.1 coordinate 832,129,948, forward strand.
CATTGAAGATATAAGTAAACATTATATTAGTTTTCATGTTTTCATAAGACTAACGATTTTCCTTTATGTATCAATTGTTGAGATTCTTTTGCTCATCCTACATTTTTAAGTGTTTTTGAAATGATGGGTAAGGGAAAGGATGAAGTCATGTCGAAATTCATGAGGATTTTTCATGAAATAAATAATGTTTTGTTTTAAAAAGATTTATATGGCAGAAAAAATAGATACTGATCAAAAGTGTCCACTTTGTATTATATGGTTTGTAATGCATGAGTTATGATTTATTTCTCTAAAACTCTAAACCTGAAAAGATCCTCAAAGTCACAGAAAGTAAATTGTTGACTAAAACTCAAGATTATTTAATGTTTAATATTAAGGAGCTATGATCGTAAACTTAACTGCTATGAGTAAAGGATGGTCATCGTTAGTAGGAGTCTCTAACTATAAGTTATGGTTAGAAACCTCACTATAATCTCAAATCAAACAAAAAAACAAAAAATAAAGTAATGTCTCATGCCAACGTTAATGAGAGTGGGTGTAAGTGAAGAAGACAAAAATTTTACCACTGATATTTTTTGTTATGGCTTTCTCAGATCCATCCATAAATTACAGACATATATAGCCTAATAGTCACCACTCATTAATGGGGGTACACTGAGATTTTCTAAAACATAATCCATCTTTAACTACTCCAGCACCAACTCTTCTACCAACATCACCTCCCTAAAAAGATAGTTAGTGCTTAAAGAAGGATTATTGTTGATCTAAAAGCTTACTTAAACATAGAGGTTTATCCATGGAACTACTACTGTGAAATATAGAAGGTCATTTTCATGTCCTTTCCTAAGATCACTTCTAATATAAACTTCCCAACTGCCACTACCCATTCTAGGTCTCTGACGTAAGTGTGGATTGCAATAAAGCACAACCCCGACTCAAAATCTTACTCTAGTGGCCTCTTTCGAACTATTGGTCTTGTAAAAGACCCATCTTGGGTCTTCTGTAAGGTGTACCTCATGTGCCATTACATCATCCACTTGGTCAGAGTCACATCATCCTGAAGATGGTCCATATCCTTTCAATGTCATTGAATCAAATTTTCTAAACAAATCTCGGATCCATCCATAGTAATGTAGTACCTTCATGAGTTTAGGAAAACATAAATTAATGAATTGTTACTCTAGTAAATCAAAAGAAAGAATAACCATATGGTCATTTGTTATCCAAAATAGAAAAAATATCATGAGTCTAAAACTCCTACCAATCATATAACACCTAGTGATCAGAATCTCCTCATAAAAACATCATGCATCTATCATTGGAATGCATGTAGTATATTCTATGTATAGAGAGCCATGTATGGTTCAATAAGAACAACCATTCACTCCACATGAAAACCTATTCTAAGCATAAATGATGAAAGGATTTGATCTATGCTCATAGGAAAAAGATACCTATCAATCAATCTTGGTAACGATGCCTCATATCTCAACTGGTCAATGAGGAGACACTAAAACAATGATATAACCACATCAGGACCCATCCCTAGAATATGAGTTGTATGTATTTAAGTAACATTACATATTTAACGGGATGTACTATGATCACTAAATCATATTTGGGTTATCTAAAATGCGAAATACTTGAAAATCGTCATAACTTTCCATTGTGTTATGCATGCACCGACTTACTTGTACCCCAAAAACAATGCCTTGGAGTTCTGAGTTAACTAATAGGTTATCAGAGTCTTGGCAAAAAGATATTCCAGTACCTATACCAAAACTGGCCTCTTTAATTTGATAACCAAATTCAAGACCCCCATTACATTACTGTCCTAAATTCCTAAACCCATCCTCATAAGACAACAAACTCTAAACTCTATATCTAAGACTCAAACTACTCTGATACCATTCTAACTTGACTTGACCAACTAGAACCCCTCATGGGTCAATGGTAAGTAAAATGTTCCACCACAAGCCAACCTCTAATAGGTTAAGGATTGGAAACTAACTCCAAGATGGCACATACATACATGGGAGGCCTCAGCCTATAATTACTTGTAACATAAATGAATCTCTAATACACAGTAATATCCAGAAACACCATTAATATATATATATATATAATAAACTAAACTATATAAAAATTCATGCTTGAGAAATTAAATGAAAAGTACAATTCCACATAGGGAATACCTAAAAGGTGAATACAAATACTAAATAAAAAAATCACCATGTGTACTCGACTGAAGGGATGGAAAGACACCTCCTCACTATATAGTATCCGGGAATAAACTCCATAAGCAATAGTCTCCCACCATTATCCATTGTCGGATACAACAAATCAACTTCACTAATTTCACTAGCTCCACATATGCCTTTGATAAGCTAATTCATGAGACGTATGTGTAGACACAATACTGTTGGGTGCAAAACCCATCTAGGGGTGAGTATAAGAATACCCAATAGGATGTCCAGAAAACACAATGTCAAGAAAGATCAATAGGTCATCTCATAACCTATGTTTACGGGAAACATGAAGGTGAGATATAAAGTCAAGTCAATAATGGTAGAAGAAATAACCCCAATATTCATAGATCAGCTCCATGAAGGACGGTATCTCATAGAAACCCAGGTTACATGGATAAATAAACCTCATATGAATGAGTCAACCTAGCTGTAAGTCATATCACAAAGACAACCGAACATGGTTGATTTATCACAAAACCTAAAATGTCCATATAATTCATTACATCTACCCTACCTCACATCTCCCATACAACCACACAGTGAAACTATAGTAGGGAACATGTTCCTTGTTGGGAAGTACACTGGTCAATGGAGTATCATGCCCTAATGGAGGAAAGACCCACAACCTATCACATAGGGATAACACCAACCTCTATAGGTTGGGAACCCACACCCAATCATATGGGGGGATACCGACCATGCATATAGTATGAGGGACACACACCTCATCAGGATCAAGGGGGTACTAAAACCATTCCTAAATGGAGGACCAACACACCAAAGATGAAAGCCATGAGTCCTAAATCCTATGGGGGGGTACCTACTCCATAAGGAATACATGGGACCTATGCCATGTTTTAAGAACATATGCAATGTGCCTTCCAAGCTCATGCCAACATCAAATGACTTTCCCACACTCCATTATCATCTCCGTGAATCTAAGGAACATCATCTACCCTATAATCATCAATAACAACCTCAACATTCAACGAATCTTATTTTATTTCTCTAGGCATGTATTTCTAGTATATATCAAGTCATCTCAGTAGTTATAGACGACATTTATAGTGAAATACATGGTGTGTAGATCCATGTGGCTACTTGGAATGTACATCGGATGCATATAGAGATTCTTCTGATATACATGATGTGTGCAAATGGTAACATGGTGTGTGGGTAATATGATTTGACCTAGAATGTACTAAGGTGAACTCCAAGGCACTGGGTCCCAAAATACACAATGTGTGCCCCAAAAGTCACATGACATGTGATATTTATAAAACCATGTAAACCCTAGCATTGCAGTTCATGTAATACATGGTTTGTGACTTGGAGGACCACATGTTATGTAGTTAGGAATTCCATGACTACAATACAAACTATCTCACTTCTTCCATAACAACCACTACTTTCTCCATCACCCCCACCATTCCTCTAATTCCACTAGATGTTGATGCCCCTAGAGTCTCCATCACACCTTACCAGAAGTTCGTAGGTCATCAGTCATCACCACCATTCATTTTCGTCATCTCCTTCATCAAAACCACACCCAAACCTCAATGTGAAATCCTTATTGTGCCACTACCCACTTTTGGCATGTGCTGTCGAAACCACTTGATGTTTCCATATTAATTTTCCACCATTACTTCTAGAGAAATAATCCAAGGTTGAACTCATATGACTGAAGTGGAGAAATATTAATAACAAGGAAATTCACACACCACATTCCATATATTATCATTCAACGTATTCAAGTGAATTTTTAAAAAATCAATGAAACCCAAACCATAAAGAAAATCATTAGAAAAAACTTACTAAATAAATCATAATCCATGACTGATTTCCAATGATTCGGAATAATCATTCTATGATTAATCCATGTAAAAACTTATTTTCAAATATAATTTTCCAAAGAAATTAAATTCAATGAATTAATTTCTCATTACATAACAAAATTATCAATCAATTTTTCATCAAATAATTATTTCAAATATTTAAAAAACAATGATCACATTTTGAAATAATGAAAATAATCCTTATTTAAAAAATAATCAAATATTAGTCTATTATTCGAACCATTATCATTTAATCTCTTAACATATTGATGTTAATATCATTCATAAAATAATCCAAAGTCCACAATGAAATTAATTGAAACGAAACACTTTTTTGTTACAACATAAAACAAATTCTTCAGGAAGAATAAAATATTATTTGAATATTATTCTATAAAATATTTGGATTATTATCTTTATAAAAAACATTATCCATTGAAAATATTTTAGAATAAAATAGTGGGAGACAAATGAAGAATATGGATATTATGGCATCAATAAATAAGAAAGACCTTCACTAAGGACATAAATGTTGAAGCTTTCATAATTATGCACAGGTTCATAATTGATACCACAATGAAGAACACTTAAAATCTTGAAAAATGAGGTGAATAATCATTAGGTTTCCTTCTATGATGTTCATATATGGTCTATGAGAAAATTTATAATAACATATTTCTTGACAAATTTTGGAAAAGTGTGTCAAATAAAAGGTATTTTATTAAAAAACATAAAAATACTCGATCTAAGTCCCATCACATAGACATAACTTATAACTCACTTATGAAAAAAAATAATTCTAGAAATATTTTCACTGTCATAATTTTCATATGAGCTTCCATTGGGAGATATTACAATTCACCGATACAGATAAATATTTATTTATTAAATAAATATTAAATATCCATTAAAATTCAACTAGCTCGGATCATTCCCAAAATTCATCCCAATAGTAAACATCCCACTTTGAGTTCAATAGTTCTGTCTAGAAAAAAATAGGTCAACTTCAAGGGTAAATCTACTCCATTACCTATTTGGGGGACCGAATACTCCAAAACTCAAAAATAAATTATTTTGGAAATTAAAAGTGAGATAAGTGTAGATGGGAGAGAAGATAAGTTAGGGAATTGGAAATATTAAGGAAGAATTATGAATATGTTGTAATGGATTATAGGATTAAGTTACTTTGTGTAATTGGATTTGATTTAGGTATACATTTTTAGTGAATTCGTTAATGTTTTTTCCCGAGAGAAAATTCAAAATGTGTAGACTTTAAAGAAATGATTTTTATATATTTATAATTATACGTCATGTCATTAAACTCTTACATTATTTAAAAATATAAAGTTATCACATTTTATGAATAAATGTGTTTTTTAAATAAATTTTAATATTCATCATATTTTTGAAAATTAATATAAATAAATACGTTGGAATTTTTTTGTTAAAACTCAAAACTCTATTATTATCATTAAACTCTGATTATCTACATTGATTATTGATGGTTAATTGTTATAGAAGATCCATATTGGTGGTCTTTTATGCACAAATTTGAGTTTCCAAGTAATTCATCATGATAGGCACATTTTTATCTTACTACATACATCACACTAGCTATACATATACATCTTCGTGGAGGTTAAATGCATTGCATGATAGCTGACATATACTGGAGATCAAAAATATAAACATAAGTTCAATGGTGAGATTGGTTTATACTAGTGTGGTGATGAGAGGGAGCAGCATGCATGTGATGACTTGAAATAGAAAGGTATACTAGAATATTAAAGAACAAATAATTAGGCGTGACTAATTTCTGTTGAAATATTTGATATATATGAGGCATTCAGCCTATGGTTCACAGAAAGGATACTGAAGATCATTGATTGTGCATAATTCTTGATGTGTTATCCATTTATCATGTTATAATAGGTGACATTGTATGTGTTTGTAGGGTGTGATAGGGAAATGATGAGAAGACTAGAGTATGGTTGCATGTTAAAGATTGAAGGATACAACATGGGTTAGTGATTTATATGTCAATATCCTTCCAATTTATCCTAGACCTTCCACACCAAACACATAATTTTTTCTGGGGTTGCATCCTAAAACAAATTGGCCATAAGAGTAGTTTATCCATGATTATTTGTCACTCACTATACCTCATGGAAACCAATGTTAACTTGGGCTTGCACACCCAAGAACCCTCCCCTAAAACTAAATACCATATATATGCGCCTCCACTTCAATGATAATCTACTAGATCCCAATAAACATTCGCTTTCACCATTATTTCCCACTTAACTGAAACATGCCACCTAGCCGCCATTATCAGACATATTTTAAACACAAGGCACCATCATGGATTCAAATGATTCCAACTTGAGCCATTCATTTCGTTCTCAAACTGGTTTGAGAATCTGCCACCCACATCATACATGAGTTATACCATAGCTCTGATACCACTTTTTGGGATTCGATTCCTCCCCAACTCAGACCTTCTAGGCCCAACAAGTAAGTCATTTTAAGGTTTCACCCTAAAACCAATTGGTAATAAGAGTAGCTCATCCAAGCTTATATTCCAACCACCATACCTCATAGAAACCAATGTGGGATTGGGTTAGCTAACCCAATAGTGCACTGAATATTATAGAATGTTGAATATTATAGAATTTCATGATATTTGATTAGAACTAATTGAAATGAACATGTCTGTCTCATTGAAATGTCTAATATGTGTATGGAAAGCAACATATTCCATTTTAAATGGAGAAAAGGTGTGACAAGATAAATCATGGTGTGGGTTCAATCATTGAAACATATCAAAAATAAAAACACAAAGATGTCATAGTCTATGACTTGAATCATCAAATGTGATAGGTCATATCATTATCAAGTATAATTGATAGTAGAAATAGAATTTGTTTTTATAAATAAAAATATGGGATATCACATTAGTAGAAAATTAGGCTTTCACGATGGCCAAAAGTGGTCTCCAAAGACCTTTTGACAGAATAGGTGACCACTTTTAATAGTCATCCCCATATGTGGCCACCAAAAATATTTTCATTAAAAAATAATTATTATCATTAGTAATTGTGATAAGAACAGAGGACTGGATACTTGACTTAAGGTATGAAATGAACCAGAAATACAGCAGAGATAGAAGAAGAAGACAATCAGAAGTTTTCAATCCTGACCAAGTCGAAGTTGTGTATAAGCCCTATGGTTGGTTCAGAACAATGTTTTCCTCCCCCTATGCAGTTCCCATTAATCCATTTTGTAGAGGGATTTAATGGTACATTCCCTGAATACTCCCTGGATATTCCCCCGACACATAGCATATTCCCCTACTCTATCTCTCATCTAACCTCTCCCTCCTCCCACAATTACCCAAAATCCCTTATTCCAAACATGTCTCTATCACCGCCACCCACCTTCGAATTCACCTGGTCTTCAAGGTGAGAGACATGATGAAGTTTTGGTCCAACCGCCATTCTCAGGGGTTGGACGTCAGGGCATGTGTCACTATAGTGATCGACGTTTTCCTTCCCCCTTTCGGCATAATAGTCTTCAAGAAATCAACTAGATGGTCCTCCTTGCTTTATGATGATTCATCCTAGCTTCACTCACACTTCAAGCAATCGCCCAGATGGTCCTTCCTATGTTGTAAGCCGAAGGTTTTTTTTGCTGCCCTAATGTCAACGCATCACACCCTTGCACCGGCGTAGAAAGTACTTCCCATGGTGTGGGTGAAAGGTATGTTCCCATCACTGAATCCACCATTAGCACTAAATAAGACTGTGTCAGTGCAACATGATCTTCCACCTCAAAATCACCAGACATCCCAAGATGTACAGCTAGCAGGGCAAAGGAGTGAGGAGGCGGAGGCGGCTCTTGGAAATCTTCAGGTTGTACCTACGGCCCAGGAGAAAGTTGATGGTCCAAGAACATTGCTCGGGCATCTCTCTCGAGCTGTGGCATCTACTACCGACACCATCCTACAACATCAAATAATTCTTGAACCACTGTTTTAGACATCATCTCCAGGTCGCAGTCTAACTAATGTTGGATCCAGATGAGAGTCACTTGGTGCTGCCTAATTTGTTTGACCACCCCATCTTACGATATTGTCATCATCCAGTAATAATCTACCAAAAAATCGGAACGACCTATATATCTCCCTTTTTTTCCTCTTCCTCCAAAAAAAATATCGAGCTCCGCACTTTTTTTAAGATGTCAGCTGGTATCGACCCGCCTCGGTCGATCGAGATAAAACCCACAGTGTGTACCAACAGGGTGCATTGATGGGGAATTTCTTGTTGAAACATAAAGTGGCAGAAGCGAGAGAGTTCTCTCTATGAGACTGGTGTGAGTAAGGAGTGTGTGTTTCCTCTAGGTGGAGTGGAGAAAAAAACTGACAGTGCAGGTGTCACGTCTAGGTGAGTGCAATAAAACTCATCAGAATCGAGGGCTCCTCCAACAATCATAGTTGTGGATGAGGCTCCATAAGATGGGACGTCGAGCAAGGAACATCCCTTCTCGAGTGATCATCGCAAACTGACAGTGTCTAGCCTCAGAATGCAATGGCACTTGGGCTCCATCGAACGAGAGGAAACAGAGAAAAATGTGTGACAAAAATGACCATGACGGAAGCGATAGAAGAAGATGGCAAGCCGGACCAATTGATAAGAACAGAGGGTTGGAAACATATATTAAGGAATTAAATAAACCAGAAATACAATAGAGATAGGAGAAGAAGATGATGGGGAGTTTTCACTCCCGACCATGCTGAAGCCACATCCAATCCCTATGGTTTGTTATGAACAATATTTTTACTCCCCTTGTGCAGTGCCCATTAATCCCTTTTTCAGAGGGATTTAATAGTATATTCCCACCATATACCCCCATCCCACTATATTCCCCCTAATCTATCTCTCATCTAACCTCTTTCTCCTCCCACATTTACCCAAAGCCCTTATTCCTAGCATGAATCTATCAGATTTTCAAAGATGTTTGTGAATATATATATATTTTAAAAATGGAAAAGAATCTCACTAAAACGAATAGGGTAGTTAGATCCACTCACTAGAAATAATCATTTATACAGACATCCCTTTAATCAAATTACATGGAAATAATTTTGATGTTTTAGAAGACGAGAAACATGATATTAAAATATAACAATAAAATTCAATTGTACAAAATTTAATAAGATAAAAGCAATATATATTTGAAAAAAATTAAAGGGTTAAGGGGTCGTCAGGAATTAGGAAACCATCGTGAGTTTTTTTTTGTTTTTTTTTCAGAAAACGGTTAGGTAATTTTTTTTCAAAATGCGGTGCAAAGGCAGCATGCGTGATGTCACCTTTGCATTTCGGGTGAAAGGCGGCATCGCGGATGCAACCTTTGCACTGCCAACGTGGATAACTAACATGGAAAAGAAGGCACCACGGGTTCCACCTTCACCTCCATGCCCTATAAAAGGGCAGTTCCCCCTCCCATTATCCTCACTTCCAAACACACATTACCTCTCATTTTCTCTCTTTTGAGATGAATTTTGCGGTTTGAAATTTTTTGAAATATTTTAAGGGTATGTTTTTTAATTTAAGGTTTTTTATTTTGTTGAATTGTTTTTAGTTAAATATTTTTTTAAATTTAATTTTTTTATTTATTTTAATTGTTTATATTTAAATATTGTAATTCATTAGTAGTTTAGTTAGTTTTAAAATTTTTTTATTAGATTGTTTAATTAGTTATATATATTTAGGAATTATAATTATAATTATTATAAATTAATTTAGGATTGATTTAATGAAATTTTGGTAGCATAAAGACTATATTATCTAAGAAATCAAATAATTGTCTAGATACAAACAAGTGAATGTGGCTCTGGCACAGATGTACCTAGGGGTAAAACCTGAAAACACCAATTTGAGCAAGACTCGAATGGGAACGGGTGCACGACAATAGGCCTTGCTGCATTTTGGTTTGACACTCCTGGGGGATATGCTTATGATATGCATATTTCATTATAAACTACTAAAATATCTAAGAAAAGAAATGATAAATTTATAATTTAGTAATGATGTTGATAGTTATTATTAGGAATGATTAATTAGAAATTAATTAATAAATAACATCGAGTTAAAAACAAAACTACAGTTCAAATGATATTAAATAACATGGAGTTAAAAACAACATGGAGTTAAAAAATATGGAGTTAAAAACAACATGGAGTTAAAAAAACATGAAGTTAAAGTGAAAATATAAATAACAAAGAGTTAAAAAATAACTAACAACATGTTTTGAGCTTCTGGCCTTTCTTTCAATGAAACGGATATCAAAATTTCAGAAAACCCATGCGACAACGGGTTTTCTGAAATTTTGATATCCAATTCACTCCAAGAAAGGAGAGAATCTCAAATCATGGTGTTATTTATTTTTTAACTCTATATTATTTATATTTTAACTATACTATGTTATTGAGTAACTAATTAATAATTTAGTAAGGAATAACTAATGATTGAAGAATGATTAAATATTTAAAAAGTGTACTATGAAATATCCTACTTTAGGATATAAGATCTTTTAAAATTTAAGTATCATAGAGATTGTATAGTTTAGAAGAAATAGTTATTATTTGAACGTGAGGTAATTAAACTATGTTTTAAAAATAAGTTGGATTAATAAATATTATATTGGTAACCATCATTCTGAATGTCACTTACATTATCTAAATCTTGATCAAAAAACTTTTTTTACGTAGAGCGTAATGTTTGCCTGTGTGTACTGCTATAAGGAGGTTATTAAAACTGAATAAGGAGCTTCTTACAGTACACAACCAAAAATAGTGGTTAATACAACTAATTGTGCAACCCTAAGTGACCTTCAAGGCAGAATTCATGGCTCATTAAATATAGGACCTGATCATAAGATCAAGTCTATGAGTTATAGACATTTGCAGTTCTCGTCAACATTGTGGCATCTAGATTGTCCATTGGTTGATGATGCGCAATGGATCCAAACAATTAATTTGTTTTCTCATCGGTCGGATGGTACCCTGATAGAGTTATATGTTGATGTTTTTACTGTACAACAACATCATCCAATTGTACAATGACGTAGACTTACAAGATTCGTTGAAGATAGTCTGCCCCAGGAAGTTGATACTATTACAAATGATGCATAAGAGGAAAACCTACTTGATCTCCTAGATATACATGTTAACCTGACATCTAATGAGGAGTTTCACAAAAATGAAACAGATGGTGATAATAATACCGATGAGGAAGGAACAACAGAAGTTTCGAGAAATGCATTAGTTCTACAGCAGGCTCAGCCTATAATAAATCATCCACCTATCTTTGCATCTTGGTCAGAAGAAATGACACGTGTGCCTAAATTTGATGTTAATTTTCTCACTCCTGCAACTGAGTTTCCCAGAGTTATACACGATATGTTTAGTGAGATGGAAAAAACATTATATGTTGGAAGGAATTTTACAAGTAAAAATGCATTAAAAAGTACAATAAAAAGATTTCACATTGAGATGAACAATAGCTACATAGTTTATGAATAAGATTGTAAAAAATATGCCATACGGTGTGAGAAGTATGGGGATGATTGTAGATTTCAATTGAGGGTGATTCTGGACATTGCATTTGGAGTTTGTAGAATCTCGAGGATTATGGCGGCTCATACTTGCGTTCAGCCAAGCCTCACACAAGATCGTACCTCATTGGATGAAACATTTGTGTCATCCATTGTTTTTTAGATGATTTGGACATGTCAAGATTTTCTAATATCCCCTGTGCAAGAGAGGATTCAACAATCTTTCGGTTATAATATTTCCAATAATAAGGCATGGATGGAAAAACAGAAGGCAATTGTGAAGGTCTATGGTGATTAGGAGGACTCACATCGGGTGTTGCTGTAATTTCTAGCCATATTAAGGCATCATAACCAAGTTGTATTCCATCTGGATACAAACAAACATGTTTCTCATGATAACCGACTTGATCCATCAAATGTTTAATTTCATCAGTTGTTCTGGGAATTCCTTCCCTATATCTCCACATTTCATTTCTGCAAACAATTTATTCAGATTGATGGAACATTTCTATACGGAAAATACAAGGGCATATTTTTTTATTACGGCAACCCAAAATGGAAACCGTTCACCTCTTCATCTTTCCTTTTCCATTGTAGAGAAAGAAAAATATGAATCATGGAGTTGGTTTTTGGCATGTATCAGCAACCATTTTCCCAACATTCGAGGTGTCTATTTGATATCTGATCAGCATTGAGAAATTAATTAGGAAATAAATGCAAATCCCGATACATGGAGTTACCCAAATGCACATCATCAATTCTATATTAGAGATATTTCTAGAAAATTGCATAAAAATTTCACAACGAACCGATGAAGAAGGCAATCACCAAACATGGTACGCATTGTATATGTTATTTTTTTTATATATAAATGTAAAGATAAATTCAAAATATGTGAAATATCATCTATTATGTGTATCATATGAGTCATATCAACAACAGTTTGAAGAATGTTTAAAACAAATCTCTCAGGTTAATGAAGAAGTTTATAATTATATGATGCGAATTCCAAAAGAAAAAAGGACATTGGCATATGATGGGTGGAAGAGGTACGGACACATGACCACCAACATTGTAGAGTTTATAAATGGTGTCTTCAAAGGGCTTCAAAAGCTACCTATAACTACCCTAGTTCAGGAGACATTATATCGTTGCGTGAAGTACTTTGTTGATAGATAAAAACTTTCATCATATGGAATACATCAGGGGAAAACGTATATAAGAAATTTTCAATGAGATATTGAAAAGAATATTGAGGAAGCTTTTGGTTATCAAGTCTGCCTATTTCGATGCAAAGAATCTTGATTTAATGTTCAAGGCAATTCGAACCCCACCACAAATATCATTGTTGAAAAAATGGTGGTATTACTAGAAACGAGGAAATGTCAATTTGGAAACTTTTAGGCCTTACAGTTTCATGCTCACATGCCATCGCAGCATGTGCCTCTGTAAACATATCATGGGAAACATATATCGATCTAGTGTACCAGATTAACACCATTGAAAACTATTATGCTACACCATGGTAACCTATTGGCGTGTTTCGTTATTTCCTAATGCCTGAAGGTCAGCCGATAGTGGTACCTGATATGAATCGGTTGTGTCCCTGTGGGAGACCGGAGGCCAGCAGGATGCAAAATGAGATGAACTGGCCTCAGGAACAAAGACATAGTTTGATATGAGCCATATTTCCTTGAGAAGGTCATAATCGTAAATGATGCCCTATCATTGTTGGGTCGAGTTCACACTGTATGCCACAATGATGTATTGTCGTTATTGGGAGATTCTCATATTGTAAATTTCATGGTGTTATCTCTTCCTTTTACCTCAGTTTTCTATCCCCCAATACTGAAAATCATAACTATAAACCCAAAAACATCTTTTATACACCGTAATCCTAACATTCTAAACCACAATGTTGAAAATCATTTCTCAAATCATTAACCTAAACCGTAAAATGTAAAAAAAATTAAAAATCCTAGATCTAGAAAGAAAAATGTGAAACACTGATCTCTAAATCCTAAAATCAAAAATATGAACTGTAAACCCAAAAACATCTTCCCTTTACATCGGTATTCAAAACATTATGTGATTGAGAAAATAATCATGAAACATAAAATCATGTGGAAAATCATATATAAATTATAAATCACATCCTTTCATAATAAACATCTATATAACATAGACAAATTATTTATATATATAAATATATAAAACCATATCCTACAAAACACCCAATTCTAGATAAAAGAATATATTAATAAACTTTAGTAATATGCTTTGAAAAATATGAAGACATTCCTCTTTATTTAGGTAAAAAAACTTCATAAAACATTGTGAATAAACATGACATGTATTATATTCTAAAAATCAAAATATTTTACTGATCATGATATTATATTTATAGTTTACACTTATAAATCATTTCATTTGTTTATATGCAGATGAATGACACCATACTACTCAGTCAGCAGGCTAACCATTGTTAACAGGTTGTGATAGAGGGTGGTCCAGATCGGTTGATCGGGGTGCATCGAGCACACCATTTTCATCACACAGAGCCTCCTCCTGCCATTATACCATACTTGCATCATGATGGCTTCTATGGTATTGCGGTATCAGATTTTAAATTTGTAGTCCATCACCTACTCGCTGCACTCATAGAGAGGTTGAGACCAGAGACACACACATTCCACTTTCCTAAGGGAGAGATGACCATCACCCTCTAGGATGTGGTTGTTCTTCTTGGTCTTCCTTTCTAGGGGACACCCGTTATTGGATCCACTCGGGAATCTTGTCCTGGACTTACTTTGTGCTTGTTAGGCGTTGACATTTTGTCCGATCGTAGTGCTACTGATGGAGCATCGATATCCATGCCTTGGCTGGAGTCACAGATTCCACTTTTAGCTGATGATGCTGACGAGCGGATGGTGATTCGTTATGCCCGTGCATATATATTACGACTTATTGGAGGGACCATGTGTACGGATCATTCAGGGATGCACATGCAGATGATGTATCTACCCCTGCTATAGAACTTTGATTGGGAATGGACGTAAAGTTGTGTATCCTCCTGCTTGGCATGCACATATAGAGCATTATGCAAGATATCCAACAGGCGGCGCACAGGTCTCAGGGGATGTGTCATCCTTATTTAGATGTGGGCATGGGAGCACATCCCCGCATTCTGCCCTGATCATGCTGGTACTCCAGTCGAGATGGCGGTGTTTCATGAGGCTCTGCGTGGACGATGGTATGATCACTCATTTCTATCAGTTTATGGTGCTACTACAAGTTATTGTCTTTAATTTCTCGTTATTTATCACTATTGATGTTGTATTTTATAGGTGGTGTCAGCGACACAATTTCACTGTGGTTCCGAGAAAAGATTTTGCCTTATATCAGCTTGAGTTGGACTTTCTCTTACACTATTAGGTATGTATATACAATCTTTAACTGTCTATCAAATTTAATAATAGCATAATTTATTTAGTTAAGAGTTTTTATAACAAGGTTAATATGTTATTTCAGATTTAATGGGTTCTATACTGGTATGTTATAGACTTGTTGCCTCCATACTACACGGTTGGTCTTGATGATGTTACGGATGTAGTGCCACTTATTCACTTTCATATTATTTTGTGGCAACATCCTGACAGATTCATGCGCTAGTTTCTGTTGACTCGGCGGATTCCATTACCACCGAGGCAGACAGATCAACTTCATGGGATAAAGCTGACAGGGAGGCTGGATGAAGACTGGCATCGAGTACATGTTGTATTTCTCGACTGTTGGCATAGATGCACAGATTCTCATATCCAGGTAGTTTCTACGATGCAGTTCCCTCTTTTAGCACAACACGAGTATGATCCATGGTATAGACTAAAGTCTATATTGTATCTTACTCGAGCCTCCAGAGAGATTCATATGATTGTAAGTCAATTAAATTATATTACAATGTTTATTGAGTAATTTTCTAATTCATTTTCAATCCTTTTACAGGAGAGTCACATAGACTGAATTATTCATATGAGTGATGAGGCTGAGGATAGATTCTTCCGCCAGGAAGCCATTCATGCTCAAGCGTTGGAGCTGAAGTCATCTGTCCATGCGTTTTTCGAGAGCCTCTTCAAGCATCTGGCACGGAGACAACAACTTCCTACTGCAGAGGAAGATCCTGTAGCTGCTGCTGGTGCTGAGGAACCATGACCACGACAATGTAGACAGCGTCTTCCTACACGCCAGGCCTCACTAGTTGCACAAGCAGAGGTTGGCCCTCTAGTAGTCTAGTCTGAGCCGATGCAGGATGTGCCTTATCTGTCATGGGATCCATCTTTTTTGATGGGATGTCCTTATTTTTCTCAATCCTGGGGTCTATATGGATTTCAGCCTTTGGGCCCAGAGTCATCGTAGCCTTGGGGACCAGACCCACTGCAGAGTTAGGGTATAGATACACTGCATGATTTGTTCTGAACTGTGATGATGCCAGGTCCTTCTACCATCGAAGTGGGAGAAGGATCAGGAGGGAAGTATGAGTTGGAGTTGACATTTTCTCCCACTGGAACAGAGGTGGAGGACATGATAGTCGACGTTCTAGCGCCCGAGTATCAGCACTCTCCAGGTCATCAGACTCCCTAGAGATCTCGCAGCGGACGCCCTATTATTAGACAACCATCTGGGACAGGACCTCCTCACCGTAGACATAGACATTGATTTTTTATTTTAATTTATATGTTTTATGTCTATGGAAATGGAAAATAATTTATATGCTTTCAAAACTGCCTACTTGAAAGTAAAAAATGATTCAAGTACGTGACGTTGAAATGCTATAAAATATAAACCATAAGACCAATACAAACGAAACATTAAACATTGATTAAACATATAATCAATTGTTGACAACAAAAATAATTTCATAAAAAATGTTAATGAAAAATAATTTATAAGCTTTCAAAACGCCTACTTGAAACATAAAAATGTTTCACGTACGCGACATTGAAAGACTATAAAATATAAACCATAAGACCAATATAAACTAAACTTTAAAAACTGATAAAACATATAATAAATTGTCAAAAACAATAATCATTTCATAAAAAATTTCATCAAAAATAATTTATAAGCTTTCAAAACCGTCTTCTTGAAACTTAAAAATGTTTCAAGTATGTGACCTGGAAAGACTATAAAATATAAACCATAATACCAATATAAATGAAACATTAAACATGGATTAAATGTATAGAAGTCAACCTCGCATCCATGTGATGCACGATGTCACCCTTATCACATACATCTAGAATCTTTGATGCATGAGAACATGTTATATCTCCTTTCATGGGACAACAGAATCCATTTTTCCACCCACCATGTCCATATCCATATAAACAGTCGGCCACATAGTGGTATGGTGAAAGATATGCCACATGAAATGCTCTTCTATTCCCATTCCTGCAAATACCGACCCCTTCAACACCACCATGCATCCAAATATTATAATTTCTTCGACAATTGTCACCCCATTTCCCTAGGAGCAATTGATCCGATGAAAACACCAAATATTCCACATATCCCATCAAACTCTTAATCACCAAATCTTTATCCTTTATCATCTTCAAAAGTCAACTCTAAGACCTCCTTGATCTATCCATTCCAAACACTCACATACAAGTATACTATAAACATAAAAAACATGAAAATTTGTTGGTTTTTGTGTTTATATTATACTTGTATGTGAGTGTTTGGAATGGATAGATCAAGGAGGTACTACAGTATCCTTTTAATGATGATAAAGGATAATGATTTTTTGATGAAGAGTTTGATGGGATATGTGGAATCATTGGTGTTTTCATCTGATCAACTGAGCCTGGGAAAATGGGGTGACAATTGTTGAATAAATTATAATGGTTGGATTCATAGTGGTGTTAAAGGTGTTGGTATTTACAGGAATGGGAACAAATGAGCATTTAATGTGGCATAAATTTCACCATACCCTTATGTGTCCGGATATTGATATGGATATGGACATGGCGGGTGGAAGAATGGATTTCATTGTCCCAAGAAAGAAGATATAACATGTTCTCATGCATCAAATATTATAGATGTATGTGATACTGGAGAAACCGTGCATCACATGGATGTGGGGTTGACTCCAACATGTTTAATCCATGTTTAAAGTTTTTTATATTGGTATTATGGTTTATATTTTATAGTCTTTTAAAGTCACGTACTTGAAACATTTTATAGATTCAAGTCGGTGGTTTTGAAATCTTGTAAATTATTTTTCATGAACATTTTTTATGAAATGATTTTTCTTCAACAATTTCTTATATGTTTGATCCGTGTTTAAAGTTTCATTTATATTGGTCTTATGGTTTATATTTTATAGCCTTTCAAAGTCACATATTCGAAACAATTTTATGTTTCATGTAGGTGTTTTGAAATCTTATAAATTATTTTTCATTAACATTTTTATAAAATGATTTTTGTTTTAAACAATTGATTATATGTTTAATCACTATTTAAAGTTATGTTTATATTGGGCTTATGGTTTATATTTTATAGTCCTTCAATGTCACGTACTTGAAACATTTTTAACTTTCAAGTAGGAGGTTTTGAAAGCTTATAAATTATTTTTCCTGAACAATATTTAGTAATTATATATATAAATAAATATATAAACAAAAAAACAAAAAATAAAAACAAATCTTTTAAAGAGGATAATTTTTTTTTAATTTTCATGAATTATATATATAAATAAAAATATAAACAAAAAATCAAAACAAAATTTTAAAAAATAATATTTTTTTTTGGTGAAAGGAGACAACCTCGTGAAATTTTTTTTATAAATTATATATATAAATATATATATAAGCAAAACATAAAAAAACATAAAAAATATTAGAAAATATTTTTTTGGTTAGGGGAAAGGCGGAATCGTGGGTGCCACCTTTCAGCCGTAGTGCAATGGTGGCAGCCGCGATGCCGCCTTTCACCCAAAATTCAATGGTGGTATCTCGGATGCCCCCTTTACCGATATGGGGATATTTTCACCGAACATCTCTGAACAAGTAATTTTAGGAGTGTGGAGAGGGGCGGTGGGTAGTCGATTGTTAGAATACCTAGTTGATGACGTGCAACAAACATGATCATTGGGCCATGGTATTCGAGCAGGGTCTGTGGGTTTTCTGCATTAAGCAGAGGCGATAGGAAGAGGGAATTGAGCAAGGACGTAGGGGGTTAAGGCACTGATAAGGTGTAGCGGTGTGCTATGAGCATCATGACAGGGTCGTAGTGAGAGGAAAGGTGTAGATGGGGAACAGGGAATGAAGGCGGTGCTTCCGAAAAATGGGGATTGGGGTTTGGGGTGTGGGAGAGGTGGGGGTTGGGGAACACGAGGGGTGAGATTTTTTTTAGTTTTTTTATTAAAATCTAATTTCCTTTCTCAGACATAATACCTTGAATTTTCACCACCTAAAAGAATTTTTTTTTACTTACCATGTTTATTTATAACCTCATTTTTCATTATTCTAGTTTTACTTTTCTTATTTTTCTCATTCCTTTTATTTGTATATGAGGTCCTTTGATTCTTCCATAAGGAGGTTGTTAATATCAAGTAGACTTTGTTTGTTTTGAACATGAAACCTAATTCTTGTTGGGTTTAATCTTACATGGGAGTGTGTTCACATAATTTGAAACTTCTTCATTCTAAAACAGATGTTTGGAAATATCTTGCATTTTGGGGTCTCAGTTTCTACATGCAATGGGTTTCACCTCATCCGAGTGTTGCCTAATGAAAGTGATGGGTTTCTCCTGACATGTCATATCCTTGGGTTAATGTATTTTTCAGCCTTGTGATAATTTTATTTGGGTTCAAGATGTGTTAGATAGTTTCTGGTTGTTTTGGGTGGAAATTGGACATTTTCAGGTGCATCACATGCAAGACAATGTCGTGGAGTAAGTTGTATTGTGCCTGGAGTCCATCTATGTGAGATGGGGAGACCAAAACTCCCAATGGAGGAGCGTGATCTCATGTGTGAGCCTATGGGAGTCTCCCTATGAACCATGGCCATAATGGTTGCACCACGCCGTGTAGTAAGGTATGGTGGGTCTAAAATGTCCAAGGATTTTCCTCCATGCCTTAGTATGTCATTGTGGTCGTTTCTCGGGCATCGTGTGATCGAAGACACCATGACCATGGTTGGAATATCCACACCGTAGTGATGGTTTTTTGGATTTTGAAATGGTGGAATCTGCCTCTAGATCTTTAGGGGTTATATTAATTGATGAGAGCATGTGTTCCTTAAGGTAGGGTTATTAATTCTTCCTTGACTCGATTTCTCTTAAAAAAACCCATAATTGTTCATCATTTACTAAATATTATGGATCCATATGATTCTAGGGTGAGTTATAGAAAACCATTGTAATGAACCGATCATTTATGAATAAAATTATCTTTCTTTTAATGTCTTATGGATATTGGAAACACATGCACTCTTTATTTATTATTTTTGGTTTTAAATGACCATTAATTATCATTACCGTTGATAATATTGTCATTGAACAATGATCACATGACTAATATATAATATAAGTTTTTTAAAAAAAATCTTTTCAACACAAACAATAGATTTTATGGCCTCATCTAGTAGACTCGGGCTGTATGAAGCTCATTTGTTGGATCTCGAAAAGAAGGTAGCGTCACTGGGCTTCGCTCGTGACCAAACCCATGTCAATATTTAGCACGTTAAGCTTGAATGGAATCACCTATGATAGAAGTTTAAGTTAATAGATATTACCACTAGGGTGATGTTATTTGAGCCACCCCAAGAGTCTATCACAATTTCACACCATACCCTTAGGTTCTATGCGGGTGTTATAAGAGATTATGTAACAAATTATTAGTTACTTTTTGTGTAATCTATTTCTATAAATAAAAGACTTATTCCATCAATTCCCTTATGAGAACATTATTTCATAAAAAATGATGAATTTGATAAATTGAATTTTTGAGTAAAAATGGTACATTTGAGAAATATATACATTATTATATTAAACTAAGGTTTTAATTAATAATATTATAAAAAAATTCAAATAAATGATGATTATATCAGTTCCTTATCTATAAATGATTAGGTAATCAGTTTAATAAGAGTTATATTTTTTATACGATAAAAAAGTGTATTTTTAAAGAATTTATTTTAAGGAATTAATGAATTTTTGAAATAATTAATATTTTAATAAAATATTATTATCCTATTACTTTTATGAATAATAAATGATTATATAATTTTTATGAAGACAAAGTAATTTTTATTACGGTTTGAAAACTATTTTTGTCAAAACTCATTAATTTTCAATAAATGTCAGTTTTCATTTTAAAAGTGAAAATTCATGTATTTAGAAAATTATTTAGATAAAATTAATATTATTTTTGGAATCAGGGCATCAAAATTATCCAATGATGAATTTTTCATTACTTAATGAGACAGTCGAATTTTTGGATAAAAAATAAATACCGTATAAATAAAATATGTGTTTTATGACATCATAATGACCCCAAATGATGTAATAAATACTATAATGGGTATTATCAGTCCAATATATGTTTTACCATTAAAATAAAGTGGTTTTATATATTTTTTACTTATTTTATAAATCCTTAGTTAATCCCCTGAAATGTATAATATATTTTATGATTTTAAGTTCATTTCTTTAATAATGTCACTCACCTCCAGATAAGAAAGACTAATATTTTAATATTTTGAGCCATTGGACTTATAAAATAATATTTTCTACTCCTATTTGGCGAAAAACATGGGAAAAAACCATGGGAAGGATTATGGTTTTAAATATTTATTTATATAGATTCCAAAACCTATGTTTGTGAAATATTAAAGAATTCCCTTCTCATTTCCTATATAAACCCACCCATTGTAGCACCTCTTGTCATAAACCGTCCCAATGGGGCCCGCACCACAACTCCCCAAGCCCACCGCAAATTGGCCATGGGCTGGTGACTAGCACCGAGTAGGCATAATACTAACATGGGAGGCATTGCCTAAGTACCGTACACACACACACATCTCGAAGCCCACAAATGATAAAATGTAAAAAAACCACTGAGGAAAGAAATGCATGCATACTTATAAACCCAACCAACAGAGTACGAGAGAAAGTAAAGTACTAAATGTAAACAAGGCCAGAATAAAGGCCCTCCAAAAAAACAAGAGTTTGAAAACTAAAAATTCCAACCTGTAAACACAAAGAGGTACTAGGACTGCTGCTCATAGCCATAGGAACACCTCAGCCTGTAGAAAACTCAGAAATCCCAATCTTGTCCCGGTCCACCCTAGACTCTGTCAAAAGGCTGCTCGTCTACATAAGACATGACATGTGTGGGCAAAGCCTGTGCAGGGGTCAGTATAACAATACTTAGTAGAGGACCCGTAAAACCACAAAGCAATACACAAAGAAAAGATACAGTAATCTCTACATAGTATATGTCTACTGAACATATAATAAGTAAAACCAATCCAGATATACTCAAAACCCAGACTTGTAGTTTAGTGACAAGTCACACAACTGCATTCCCCCACTACAGATTCAGTTTGAAGATTCCATGAAGCACTCATCTGGGAGAACTCACTCCATGAATCTGAAAGCTCTGATGATGTCCATCTAAGAAGTATTGTCCATCAGGAAAAGTCACAAGAGATAGATACACTCATTCTGGAAGAACACACTTCTAAGTGGATAATGATCAAGATATATAGATTAGGATCACTACCATGGCCTTGGCAGATATTGCAACTCTTCCAGATTCCCCTGCTAAGTAGTGGATCGGCACCCTGTGGGGATAGTCACATCGATACCTAACTCTACCTTGTGTCAAGAATGGATAGAGTATCTCACTCCGGGCCTCTCAAAGGGATACCTGACTCTATCCCGGAAAGTCATATTGAAGGGATCATACTCCTGAAAAAGGAAACTATACCTGAGCTTCAGGGGAACAAGAAAAAGGGGCGCTAACCCAAACGAAACTTGTCCAAGATATGGTGGAAAAAAGGTCAAGCCATGTACTGAGAAGTACACGATGTGTAGAAGTGTCACACGTCGTGTCTTCTGACCCCGAGTACTGCCCGTGTACAGTAGCATGCGTCGTAAGGCTGGTCATGTGGAAGAAGGTATACACGGTTTGTAAGAGAGTGACACGCCACATTCCTCTATCCGATGAGGAATCCGTGTACGCTGGCCATGTGTCCGTATACAGCTTCAACCTGTGTGTTACAACTCATGTATCTGGTACACGGGGTAAACCATGTAGTCGGCCTGGTCTGGACGTGTGGTGTAGTACACAACCGTGTACTCCACCCCATGCTAGTGTATCCCATGGATACATGCCGAGTCCCGTGTAGGGACCCACACGCCGTTTCATCGCTTCACGCACTATAGAACCCTAGCCACCACATATCCGGACCTACACGTCGTGTCTTCGGGATACACGTCGTGTGTTCTGGAAATTTTCATAATCCCAAACCTTTGTCGTCACGCCTCGGGTGGAGCTCTGATCTTCGGTCAAGCCATCTGTTTTCCACAAAACATGAAGATTATGTTTGCGCCGACATCCCAAAGTCATATCTGTTGTTTTTGGGCCTCTGATCGGTCCCGAAAACACATATCTATCCACCCACATAAAGAACACTCGAAAAACCGTCTCTCCAAATCCGATGCGATTCGTCGTCCACCATTGTTGTCGCACCTCCTTTGAGTTGTCGCGATGTCGGGTCTCCAGTTTCGGATCATTGAGTTGCGAAACGGATTTACAATGATCTGTTGTTCTTCACCCCGTGAAGAACACGAAGAACACAAAGAAAAGTGGAAGGAAAAATCCAACAAACCAAATTGTGGAATGAACCACCACCGTCATTTGTAAAAACATTGATCAGCTCCCGTCAGAAGGATTAAACCGGATTAAACAAATGATAATCCCACAATTATCACAATCATATTCCCATTTCAAAACCCAATGAAATGGAAAATAACACCCTCCCGCAAGAAGGTGCAATCCGCAGATCAATATGTTCGTGGGTTGATATGCGTTTGTCATTAAATTCAAAAAAAATGTGAAAAGGATGAATCAAAATAAAAACCCCTACCTCTGTCATCAATGAAAAGGGTGATTAGTCATCGGTCGGGATTCGATCTCGCTACGTAATGATCCACACATCGTCGTTCATCGGCATCTGTCAAAAATCCCCAAAGGCTCCAGGAGTCTCTCTCTCTCTCTCTCTCAATTTTCATGGTTATGAAGCTTTCCCTGTGAACTTTCTATACGTAGATATTTAAAAGTGAAGACTTAGTTCGCTGTGCAAAAAATAAACCTTTAAATAAAATAAATTATTACTTTATTTTATTTCCATTAAAGCGTCGAAAATATAACTCTCGTATCCGACCTGCGCTGGTAGATGTTAGGCCCTACCTAAGGATAATTCGCTACTCTGAACACAATGGTGACCTCAGATTTATAATCCAAGCACCCTTTCAAAATTAATTCCACTTTTTTAGGAAAACCACTCTCGCGCGCTGTTTAAAGTTTAAATTAATTCAAACATTTATTCCAGGTACTCCTGGCCTCGAAATAAACTTTCTTCGAAAGGCCTGGTCTCGAAATAATACCATATAACATTTAAAAATAATACATGTAATACCCGAGACATTACATTCTCCCCCCTTGGGGATTTGCATCACCAAAAAGCCAAAACAAGGCTACTCAAAAAGATGTGGGTTCTGAGCATGGATCTGAGCCTCCTGCTCCCATGTTCTTTCATGAAGATTACTGTGCTACCACCGAATGCGCACCAAGGGAATCGATTGCCAATGAAGGATCCCCTCCTGGACATCCTTGATCTCTACCGAGTACTCAGCAAAGGTCGCCCCATCCTCGATGTCCAGCTCGCCCAAGTCGATGACATGTGATGGGTCATGCACGTACCTCCGTAGCTGTGCCACGTGGAATACATCGTGTACCCGATGAAATTTTGGTATTAGAGATAGGTGTTACACCACCTTACCAACTTTGAGTAGTATCTTGAACGGTCCGATGAATCTCAGAGATAGATTTCCACCCCAGCCCAATCTCTGAAACCCTCGTCGATGTGTGACCCTAAGGAAGACATGGTCTCTCTCCTCGAACTCTAGAGGTATCCATCGTCTATCAGTATAAGACTTATTCCATATTTGTAGAGTCGTCATCCTATCATAGATGATTTTCACCTCCTTGGTGGTATCTCACACCATCTCTAGACCCATGAGTGTTGACTCTCCGGGTTCGGTCCAGCAAAGCGATGATCGGAAGTGTCTCCCATATAAGGCCTCAAAAGGAGCCAAACCAATGATGGAGTGTTAGCTGTTATTGTACACAAACTCCAAAAGTGGTAGGTGGTCCTCTCAACTATGACCAATGTCCAATATATAGGCCCACCACATATCCTCCAAAACATGAATATTCCTCTCCGTCTGATCATCTGTCTGGGGATGGAATGTTGTGCTCAATTGCAGCTGAGTTCCAAAATCCTCTTAAAATCCCTTCCACAACCGGGATATGAAGCATGCATCTTGATCCGAAACTATTGTCGAAGGGATTCCATGAAGCTGAACTATATCCTGCACGTAGAGGCGTCCCAAGCTCTCTCTGAAACTCTTCTCTCTAATAGATAGGAAGCGGGCCGACTTGGTGAGTCGATCAATGATCAACCAGATGGAATCATGCCCCTTGGAAATCTATGGTAAGACCATCACGAAGTCCATCGATATTACATCCCACTTCCACTCTGGTAATTCCTAGGGTGAGATAATCCCATTGGAACCTGGTTCCAAGTCGTCTCCTTTTGGCATTTAAGGCATCGATAAACGAACTCTGCTACTGACTTCTTCATTCCAGAACACCTGAACTATCATTGGATATCCTGGTACATCTTCGCCACTCTAGTATGTACCACCAAGGGGGATGTATGAAACTACCTCAGGTCCTCCTCCCGCAATGCCACTGGTAAAACATTTCATCCTCTGAAAAGAAGTACGTGCTCCCCACCTTGAGAATATCCATCAGGAGCATGTCCTGTGGATAAATGAGCACGTAAATCCTCACAATCGACATCCCCAAGTTGTGCCTCCATAACTCGCAGTAAGAGTGGAGGGGTGACAACCATTGACTGAAGGTATGTTGCATCCTCTCTTTCCAGGAAGGATAACTGCAACGTGGCTAACTACTCTGTCGCCTCACTCAAAAACTGCGAGCTTGACCATCTGCTAAGAGTATATACCACCTTGTTCCCCATCCCATGAGTATATAAGATCTTGAAATCATAGTCATGGAGGAATTCTATCCAACACCTCTATCTCAGATTTAGATCCTTCTACGAGAAGATGTACTTGAGACTCTTGTGGTTAGACTAGATGATGAACTGCTCACCCATAAGGTAGCGCCGCCACATCTTCAACGTGATGACTACCATTACAAACTCGAGATCATGGGTCGCATAGTTCGTCTCATGTGGCCAATGCTAGAATGAACTATAAGCAATAATTTCCTGTCTCTGCATCTGGATAGAGCTAATCTTGATCCCCGATGAATTGCAGAAAACTATGTACTCAACACCCTCCTCTAGTAATCTCAAGATCGGGACGCTCGTCAAACTTTTCCTCAACTTCTTGAAAGACTACTATCACTTCTCCATCCACATGAAGGGTTTCCCCTTCCTGGTCAAAGCTGTCATCATTGCTGATATTTGAGAGAAATCAGGATTAAATCTTGGATAATATCCTCCCAACCCAAGGAAGCTTCGCACCTCCTTCACACTCCAAGGTGGCTCCCATGCTAACACTGCCTCCACCTTGGATGGGTCCACATCTATTCCATCTGCTGAAATGACTTGTCCCAGACAGTGGACCTCCTAAATCCAGAACTGGCACTTCGAGAGCTTCCCATAAAGTTGGTTCTCTCAGAGTACATCCAGAACCATCTGTAGGTGTCTCGTGTGCTCCTCCTCTAACACTGAGTACACAACGATGGCATCAATGAAGACTCTTATGAACCGGTACAAGTATGGTTGGAATATCCAGGTCATAGGTCCCATGAACACTGTAGGGGAATTCTCCATGATTAAAGGCATCACCAGGTACCCATAGTGACCATAGCATCATCTTAAAGTCATCTTTGGTATAACCTCATCTCGTAGTCATAACTGGTGGTAACCAGACTGAAGGTCAACCTTAGAGAACCATTGTTCCCCTATTAGTTGGTCAAAGAGGTCATCAATCCTCAGTAGTGGATAATTTTTCTTCACCTTTATATGGTTCAGGCATTGGTAATCCACACACAAACTCAAACTCTCATATTCCTTCTTGGAAAACAATACTGGGGTCACCTAGGGTGAAACGCTAGGTCTCACGAAACCCTTTCTTTTCAAATCCTCCAACTACACCTTCAGCTCACAAAGCTCTTTAGGAGCCATTTGATATGCGGATGAGGAAATCAGTGTCGTACCGGGGAGTAAGTCGATGAAAAAGTTGATTTTCCAGTGGGGTGGTTGTACTAGAACATCTTATGGAAAGACATCCTCATACTTCGCCACTACTACTAGGAACTGGAAGCTCACAAAATCTACTACTCTGAGGGTAAGGCTAGAAAACTCATGAGGGATCGGTTGTACCCTCCTGCGCATGATCCCATTTTGTGTAGCCTGAGTATCCCTTTCACCAACAAAGGAAAACCTCATCCCACGCTACAGACACACCACACTCTTTTCCTAATGCTGTAAATCTGGGCATGGATTGAGGATAACCAATCCATACCGAGAATGATATCATAAGGCCTCGACACTGCCACCAAGAGGTTCCAACCAAAACTCTCGCCTACAAGGGTAAGATCAGACTATTTAGAAAGGTGTGTGATCATCGAGTCTGCTCTCTTAGGTGTCTCCATGTGTAAGGATCAAGTCAACAAATCAACCATAATCTCATGGTTTCACACAAAACATATGGCGTGGAATGAATGACTGACACATGTGTCTATAAGTATGGAAGATAAGGTAGTGAAGACATAGATCATGCCTCAGATCATCCCCAGAGTCCATGGGTCATATGCCTCAACTGCATGTAGTTGTCCCCACCCCTATCCACCATCTCTCTGAGCCTGGTGCGGACCTCCTGGTGGTGGTGGTGGAAGTAAATTGAACTGTCTGCCAGCACCTACAGCTCTCCCTACTCCTCTGCCACATCTGCCACCTGGAAAGTCTATCTGCTCCACTCTTTGCCTCTGCCTCAATGGTCCATCAACTGCCTCCCTGTCAGTAGCTTGATGGGTCGAATAATCTCTAGAGAGATGTCCCCTATCATCACATGAGTAGCATCCCCTCTCCCTAGGCTGACTGGATCCAGCCTGAGAGATCTGGACTACCAAACCCCAGTCTAATGTCCTCCTATGACATCTCCCACACCTTTATCCCTGTTCCTAACATCGACTCCCTGCTATAGAGGTCTTCGCACAGGTCTACCATCTACTGATTTTCATCGGCTATCTTTTCTCTGCCAAGAATCTCTCGATCACCAAGGCATTCTCGAGCACTCCGGCATAATTTGGAATGCAAAGAGGCATGACATAAAGCTTGGATTTCTTGTTGTAGACCTCTCTTGAAGGTCTGAGCTCTAAATTACTGATCCCTGACCATTTTCACGACCCGTAGTAGGGGGGCCCACATTGTGACTACCCAACCCTGCCTCCAATATGCCAGGGGCTGGTGACTAGCACCGAGTAGGCATAATACTAACATGGAGGCATTTCCTAAGTACCTGTACACACACACACACATCTCCAAGACCACAAATATTGAAATGTAAAAAAACAACTGAGGAACAAAATTCATGCATACATCTAAACCCAACAAACAGACTACGATAAGAAGTAAAGTACTAAAAGTAAACTGGGCCAGAATACAAGCCCACCAAAAAAAACAAGTGTCTGAAAACTACAAAGTCCAACCTTTAAACACAAAGAGGTACTGGGACTACTGCTCGTAGTCGTAGGAACACCTTGGCCTGTAGGGAACTCAAAAAGCTCAGTCTTGTCTTGTTCTACCCTGGACTCTGTCAAAATGCTGCTCGTCTGAACAAGACATGACATGTATGAGAAAATCCCGTCCATGGGTGGGTATAACAATAATTAGTAGAGGGCCCCAAAAACCACAAATAAATACACAAAGAAAAGGTACAGTTAGCTCTACATAGTATATGTCAACTGAATATATATTAGGTGCACCCAATCCAGATATACTCAAAACCCAGACCCATAGTCTAGAGACAAGTCAAACAACTGCATTCCCCTACTAGGGATTCAGTTTAAAGATTCCATGAAGCACTCGTTCGGGATAACTCACTCCACAAGTCTGATAGCTCTAATGACATCTGTCTGAGAAGTACTATCCATCAGGAAAAGTCACAAGAGATAGATACACTCATTTTGGGAGACCACACTCCTGAGTGGATAAAGATCATAATACACAGATGAGGATCACTTATAGGGCCTTGGTGGATACTGAGACTCATCCAGATTCACCTGCTAAGTATAGGATCAATGCCCTGTTGGGATAGTCATGTCGATACATGACTCTAACTAGGGTAAATAATGGATAGAGGATCTCGTTCCGAGCCTCTTATAGGGATACCTGACTATATCTTGGAATGTCCTGCTGAAAGGATCATACTCCTGAAAAAGGAAACAATACATGACCTTTAGGAGATTGAGAAAAAGGGATAGTAACCCAAATGAAATATGTCCAAGATATGGTGGAAAAGAAGATCAACCCATGTACTAAGAAAAATATGGCATGTAGAAGTGTCAAACGCTATGTCTTCTCACCTCAGGTACTGCCCGTGTACAACGACCTGTGTTGTAAGGTTGTTCATGTAGAATAAGGTATACACGGCATGTAAGAGAGTGACACACCAAGTTCCTCTATCTAGGGAGGATTTCATGTATACTAGCCATGTGCCCGTACATGGCTTCGACTCATGTGTTACAACTCGTGTATCAGGTACACGGGGTAACCCATGTAGACGGCCTGGTCTGGCCGTGTGGTGGAGTACACAGCCGTGTACTCCACCCCATGTTCGTGTATCCCCTGGATACATGCTTAGTCCCATGTAAGGACCCACATGTTTTGTTCTTTATAGAATATGCAATGTCATTTCTTCACGCACCGCGGAACCCTAGCCACCACTTGGCCAGACCTATACGCCGTGTTCTTCGGGATACATGTTGTGTGTTCTAAAAATTTCCAGAATCACGAACCACCACTATCGCACCTCGGGTGGAGATCTTATATTTGATCCAACCATCTTTTTTCCATGAAACTTGAAGATTAAGTTCACCCTGACATCTCGAAGTCGTCTCTATTGTTTTCGGGCCTCTGATCGGTCCTGAAAACAAGTATCGATCCACCTGCGTGAAGAATGCTCAATGATCGGTCTCCCCCGATCCAAGTTGATTCATCATCCTCCATTGTCGTCGCACCTCCATTGAGTCTTCGTGATGTCAGGTCTCCAGTTTCAGATCATTTCATTTCGAAAAGGATGCACAACAATCCATTTTTCATCACCTCGCGAAGAACATGAAGAACACAAAGAAAATAAGAAGGAAAAGTCCAACAAACCAAATTGAGGAATGAACCTCCTTCGCCGATCGTCAAAACGTTAATACGATCCCATTAGAATGATTAAACAGGATGAAAAGAATGATAATCCCGCAATTATCACAATCATATTCTTGATTCAAACCCCAATGAAATGGAAAATAACACCCTCCAGAAAGAACGCGTGATCCACGGATCAACAAGTTCGTGGGTTGATCAATGTTTTTCATTAAATTCAAATAAAGGGGAAAAGAATAATCGAAATAACAACCCCTACCTCTATTGTCGAAGAAGAGGGAGATCGGTCATTGGTCGGGACTCAATCTCGCAATGCAACAATCCACGTGTCGTCGTTCATCAAAAATCCTCCAAGTCTCAAAGTGGCTCTCTCTATCTCTCTC
This sequence comes from Viscum album, assembly GCA_963277665.1. Classification (NCBI taxonomy): domain Eukaryota; kingdom Viridiplantae; phylum Streptophyta; class Magnoliopsida; order Santalales; family Viscaceae; genus Viscum; species Viscum album. Next base: position 832,160,733 of record OY728120.1, read on the forward strand.
TAAATTCATAGGGTTATGAGGCCGACCCTGAAAACATTCCATAAGAAATTATTTAAAAGGGAGGAATTTGGTTGCTAAGAAAAAATGAAACTTTTAAATAAAATAAATTATTACTTTATTTTATTTCCATTAAAGTGTCCAAAAACTAACTCTCGTAGCTAACCTATGCTAGTTGTTGTTAGGCCCCGCCTAAGGTAATGTCGCTGCTCTGAACACAATGGTGCCCTAGATTTTTTATCTAAGCACCCATTCAAAAGTTATTCCACTTTTTCAAGAAAACTACTTTGACACACTGTTTAATGTTTAAATTAATTCAACCATTTATTCTGGGCACTCTGGGCCTCAGAATCGCACACCGTCGAAGGGTCTGGTCTCAAAATAATTCCATATAATATTTAAAAACAATACATGAAAAACCTGAGACATTACACTTCTCTTCACTCAAAATCCTTAGAGAACATCCCCACTCCGTCCTTCCCTCTCTAGAATCCTCCCAAGGCATCCCAAGCTCTCAATAAGCCTCTCTTCAAGCTTTTGATGTCACACACTCAAGTAAGGGATCCTCACTTTCCTTCCTTTCCCATTTTTATCCAAGTTTCCTTATATTATTACACCCTTTTATTTTTAATTTAAAATGATGTGGAATGTTTTCAATCCTCCCCCATACTCCCCTTATTATATTTTTATGATGGGAGCCCTCTTTATCTCTCATTAATCCCTTCCTTTACACTCGTTACCATGCTGAAATTTCGTAAGAGTTATTCCATTTATCCTCTTTCTTCAAGTTTATTTATTATGTTACGCCTTCAATTTCAAAATTATTTATGTTGGGACATGTATATATATGACCCTCTAACTATCCATTGCATTTTTATATGATGTGAGACCTCTTTCTCTCTCATCAACTATTTTTATGAATTTTTATGTCACGTTGTTAGGCTACCGAAATTGCACCGCAACTTTCCATGCCAACATCACTGTGTAGTGAATACAATGTCCATTTCTCTATAAAGGGTATTCAACTTTATGCACATATACTTATTGATTATACAATTTCATGTATGTATTCCAACATTCCATTATCATGGAATAAATGATGATGTTGAATGAATCCATGTTATATAATCTATGTGGCACACTTAAGCATGAGATTGAAATGATTATGAATGGTGCACCCTAATAGCACTGCAATGCATTGGGTAATGTTTAGTATCATGATACGTCATGTTAGGACAGAGTTTACCTAATTACTTTTTGTTAGTTATACAATGTTTTATGCTTTTTCCACATTTCCATATTATGATGATCATGTTATATCGTGCATTTCTGTTCATGTTTATCTTATGCTCCATTGATACGTCTATTCCCTAAAATGTATTGAATTCTTCATGTTATTCCTTGTTTAGTCCCTTAATGGGCTTTATACCTTACCCTTTTCTAATGTATATCCTCAGGTTATCCAATGCAATGCTAAGTACGAAGGAATGTTGTGGTAATGTAAAAGAAATTTTCAATAAAGATGATGTATTTTATGTCTTAAGTTGTCATGTGATGTTCCTAAGCCCCAAATACACTAGAACCCTAGGTTGTATTAAGTGAACGTTTTTGTAATAAAGCATGTTTAATTTTGTAATAAAGACCAGGGTTGTTATAGTTGGTATTAGGGGATGAGTTTAATTATTTTTGGGATCAGGGTTATAAAACTCTAGTGAATGCATTAGTGATAAGATTGAGTAAAAGAAAATAATCCCTAAATTGTGGTGAGTATATAGTAAACAGTTTATCAATCAAATACATCCTTGGATGGATACAAAAAAGTATAGGTGGCTCTGGCACATATGTATCTAGGGGTAAAACCTGAAAACACCTCGTTGAGCTGGACTTGAACGGATACTGGTGCACGACAATGGGCTTTCCTACACTCTTGGTTCTACACACCCAAAGGATATGCTTCGGTAAATTCATAAGCATAGTTTGATCCATTATCAAGGGAATAAAAGAAATTACCCTAAGAATGTATTCTAGGAAATAGATCATGGATTACATAGATTGAAGCCAAGAAAATTCATAATTTATGGAAAAAAAATTAATTTATAAGTTATCACTTTTTGTCATTGAATCCCCCTTTATGTGTTTAATAGTTTAAAATACATACCCCTAATTTTCATTTTATTCTAGCCAGTGGCCAGTAATATGAGGACTTGGGCTATCAACCGATGTGAAGATCAATGTGATGATTGTTCTAATGAGATTCCCAATCTAATGGGGGTGGGAATTGGAAACTTTGTCAGGATACTCTCTCAATTAACTTAAGTTTTGAAAAGAAACATCGGTCAAGAGGAACGTACAACCCCCCCCCCCCCCCCAAGAAAGAACAAGTCACAATAGGAAACTTCATGAGACACATGCCTCCTACTTTCAATGGATCATATAATCCCTCAATCACTGAAAAATGGATCAACTCCATTGATAATATCTTCTTTATCCTTCAATTTTCTGAACAAGAGAATGTTCTTATGGATTCTTATCGTATGGAGGCTAAAGCTGATCAATGGTGGACATTGATAAAAAATATGAATCCTAAGGTATATATCGAGGTGTTGGAATAGAAGGATTTCCAGAAAATGATTTTTGATAAATATTTTCCTTGCATCCTACGACTTAAGATGGAAATGGACTTACTTAACCTCAAGAAAAAAGATGAAAAATATATCAAAACATACTAGGAAAACATCACAAGGCTTGCACGATATGCCTCTGGCTTTTTTATTTCCCTCAAATGCAAGGTCGACTGCTTCTTTGGTGTGCTAAAACCTAGCTTATGGAAAGCCTTAGTGATCTGTGACATTGATAGCTATGAGGAAATTGTCCAATGTGCCATCAAAGTAAAAATTATGATTGGATAATCTTAGGGGTATCATGGGGATAAGAAGTGGAAAGTGAACTTTAATTCTAGTGGTTCTATGGATAAATCCAATGGTGCTAAGAAATTCCAGCACCCCATTTTCCAAATGTATAGAAAGAAGCACCCTATAAATTTTATGAAGGGGAAAAGAAAATTCTTTAGGTGTGGAAGAGAAGGGAACCTGGATAATGATTTCTGATAAAAAACCCACTGCTGCGACAGAGGATAGGAACGCTCCATTCGACCCTCAATGCACTATTCATTTCTACTACTACAAAGAACTAGGGCACTTTATGAAGTAGTTCCCTAAGCTAAGGGTTTTCAGAGGAAACCAACAACTTACAAGGCATCAAGGGAGAGATTTTTCCATCACTACCACTGATAAAAATCCTAACAAATGAGTGGTGATAGGTACTCTAGTTATTCATTCAAGAATAGGAAGTGTAATTTTTGATTCTAGTTCTATACATCCTTTTATATGATGAAAGTTTACTAGAATAAGAACAATACAAACATCACCACAAAGAATTGAAGTAGAGATGTTGGTGAGAATAGAAAATAGGGTAATTATTGCATCTTATAAATACAACTCCTCCACTATCACAATTTTTGTATTTAACTTCCCATCGAATCTCATCAAACTCCATCTTGTGGAATTTGATGTAATTCTTGGCATGGATTGGATTTTCCTATATAGAACCAACATAAATTTCCATGAGAGGGAAATCACTCTCTATATGGTGAATCGACCCTCAATTCTATACAAGTGAAAGGAGGAGGATGAATCTTCTTTAGAACCATCATCTAAAGCATGGATGTTACTTCCCTATGAGCATGCATATCTTTTTTAGATGATTGAGTCTAAGGAAGGAACAATCCATGAAGACATGCCTATTGTGAGGGAATTCACTAATGTCTTTCCTAGGGAATTTTCTGGTCTTCCTCCTAGAAGAGATGTTGAATTCTCAATTGATCTTATATATGGGGATTTTCCAATATCTAAGACTCTGTATAGAATGGCTATTGTGGATCTTAAGGAACTAACAAAACAACTACAATAGGATTTGGATAAAGGGTTTATATGCCCAACTGCTTCACTATGGGGTACACCAGTCCTCTTCATCAAGAAGAAGGATGGGTCAATGCGCCTTTGCATTGATTATCGAAAGCTCAAAAAATGGTGATAAAGAACAAGTATCCATTTCCATGAATTGATGACTTATTCGATCTGCTACATAGAGAACAATACTTCTCCAAGGTGGATTTGCGGTCGGCATATTACTAAGTAAGGGTGAAGAAGGAGGATATCCCCAAGACTTATTTTTCTTCAAGGTACGGGCACTTTCAATTCATAGTAATGTCTTTCAGACTCACTAATGCTCAAGCGATTTTTATGAACATGATGAATACAGTCTTTAGTGATTACCTCCAAAAAAATTGGTAGTATTTATAGAAGATATTCTAATATGATCCAAAAAAAAGGAGGAGCATGAGGAGAATCTAAGCACTATACTAGAGACCTTGCGAAAGGAGAAGCTCTCTGAAAATTACAACAAGTGTGAGTTCTGGTTGAAGGAAGTCTCGTTATTGGGGTATATCATCACAATAAATGGGATATATGTCGATCCCTCAAAGACAAATCCAATTCAGGGATGGATGAGGCCAATATCTGTGATAGATATCCACAAATTTCTTGTGTTATCTAGATATTATCACGGATTTGTGAGAAATTTCTCATGATTGTCAAACCCTCTTACCATGATAACTCAGAAGGGAGTCAATTTTCTCAGAATGATGAATGTGAAGAGAGATTCAAGGAGTTTAAAAGGAGGCTTATTGATGCACCTGTGCTCACACTACCCACAAGTGGATAACTTTTTGTGATATTTAGTGATGCTTCAAAGAAGGGCATGGGCTGTGTGTTGAAGAAAAATGAAAAAGTCATTGCCTATTCTTCAAGGAAATTGGAAGTTCATGAACAGAATTATCCAACACTTGATTTGGAGTTGGTTGTAGTTATATTTTTTTTTAAAAATTTGGTGACATTACCTCTTTGGGGAAAAGTGTGAAATATATAAAGATCACAAAAGCCTAAAGTATATATTCACACAAAAAGAGTTGAATATGTGCCAATAAATATGGTTAGAGCTGATCAAAGACTATGACTACTCAATTCACTAAAATCTGGGGAATGAAAATAAAGTTACAGACACTCTACGTAGAAAGGATCCAGAAACACTTTAATTGGTTAGAATTAAAAAGAATCCAATCTTCTTAGATTTTAAGAAGATGGATATTAGAATCATAGAGAAGGGGACATCATCAATCCTTTCACAAATTATTTCTCAACCGTCTCTTTTGGAAAGGTTAAAGGATGATCAAAAGAATGATGTGTGAATTTAGAAGAAAGTGTAAACTATCAGAAAAGATAAATCCTTGGAGTTCAACGTTAATAAAGATGGAATTTTGAGATTTGGGTCAAGACCACGTGTTCCATCAAATCCAGAGATAAAGAAAGTACTTTTGGATGATGCCCATTGCTCAAATTTCTACATTCTCCCAGGAAACACAAAGATGTTTTAAGATCTCTGAGAGAATTATTGGAGGGATAACATGAAGAAGGATATCGTTGTGTATACTTCAAAGTTCCCAGTATTCCATCAAGTGAAGGATGAGAGGCATAAGAATAAGGGGATGATGAAACCATTACCCATACCAACATTGAAATAAGAAAACATCTCCATGGACTTTGTCACCGTACTTATAAAGACACCCAAAGGAAAAAATGAAATCTAGGTTGTTGTGGATCATCTTACAAAGACTACACACTTAATTTAAATTTTGGGGGATTTTTCATTAGATCAAATGGAATGAATATACATAAGATAAGTGGTAAGGCTTCATGGTGTACCACTATTGATTATATCTGATTGAGATCCAAGATTCACCTCTATGTTCTGGAAGAGTATCCAACATGCTCTGAATGATGAGATGAACTTCAGTATGAATTATCATCCTCAAAATCATGGCCAATATGATCAGACTATCCAAACACTTGGGGACATGTTGAGAGCATTATCAATGGACTTCAAAGGAGGAGGATATTGACATCTTCCTCTGGTTGATTTCTCTTACAACAATAGTTTCTACTCAATCATTAAAATGACTCTTTATGAATCCCTTTTTGGGAAGAGGTTTAGAACATGCAAATGTTGGGATGAAGTTGGGGAGAGAAAACTTCCATGTCCAGAAATTGTTGAAGAAATGGTGGAGAAGATTAAGACCATGAAAAAAGACATTAAAGCTTCTCATAGTCGATAAAAGAGCTATGCTGACAATCATTGACGAGACCTAGAGTTTGATGTTATATACACGGTATTCCTCTTCATATCACCATGGAATAAAATTATGATATTTAGGAAGAAGGGAAATCTTAGTCCAAGGTACATCAGATCTTTTGAGATTTTTGATTGCATTGGACTAGTGGCCTATCGACTAGCACTTCCAGGAAATTTGTCTCAAGTACATGATGTATTCTATGCATCACTCTTGAGGAAGTACATACCTGACCCATCACATGTAAAAAATAAATAGGTGGTACCATTTGATAATGACCTCTCTTATGAAGAGAATCTGGTGAATATATTAGATCATAGAGAATTTTTTTTCTGAAATAAGATGATTCCCCTCAACAAGGTGTTGTGGAAAAACAACAAGTTTGAAGAAGCAATGTGGGAACCTAAGGAAGTGATGAGGTAGAGTTACCCTAATCTATTTTAGTGTAGAAAAAATAATTTCAAGGGAAAAGTTTCTTAAATAGGGAATGTTGTAATGACCTGATCATTTATGAATAAAATTCCCTTTCTTTTGATATCTTATGGATATAGAAAAAACATGAACTATTTTATTATTATTATTATTAGGTTTAAATGACCAATATGTATCATTACCATTGAAAATATAGTCATTGAACAATGATCACATGAATGATATAAATATAAGGTTAAAAAAACTTTTCGACATATAAAAATGTGAGGATGGCCTCATCCAATAGAATAGGGATGTACGAATCTCATTTTTCATAGCTCGGAAAGGAGGTAGCATCACTGGGATTTTCACTTGACCAATCCCAAGCTGAGATTCAAAATGTTAATCCTGAATGGAATCACCTACAGGAGAAGTTCAAGTTAATAGAGATTACCACCTGGACGATGTTATCTGAACCACCCCAAGAGTCTATCACAATCACACACCTTACCCTTAGATCTTATGAAGGTGTTATAAGGGGTAATGTAAGAATGTATTAGTTACTTATTGTGTAATCTCGTTCTATAAATAAAAGTCTTATTCCATCAATTCCTTTATGAGAATAGTCTTTCTTAAAAAATATGATGAATTTGATAAGTTGACTCTTCAGGTAAAAATGGTAATTTTGAGAAATATATACATTGTTATGTTAAACTAAAGTTTTTATTAATAATATTATAAAAAAATTCTTATAAATGATCATTATATCGTTTCTTTATCTTTAAATGATTAGGTAACCAGTTTGATAAGAGTTATATTTTTCATACGATAAAAAAGAAAGTGCATTTTTAAAGAATTTATTTTAAGGAATTAATGAATTTTTTAAATAATTAATATTTTAATAAAATATTATTATCAAATTTATTTTATTAATAATAAATGAGTATATAATTTTTATGAAGTCAAATGTAATTTTTATTATGGTTTGAAAACTATTTTTGTTAAAACCCATGAATTTTCAATAAATATCAGTTTTAATTTTACAAGTGAAAATTCAAATATTTATAAAATTATTTAGACAAAATGAATACTATTTTTTCAATCAGGGTGTTAAAATTATCTAATGGGTAATTTGTCATAATTTTTTGAGACATTTGTATTTTTGGGGAAAAATTAAATACTGTATAGATATAATATATATTTTATGACATCATAATGACCCCAAAATGAAGTAATAAATAATATAATGGGTATTCTTGGCCCAATATATGTTTTACAATTAAAATAATGTGATTTTTTATTTTTTTTACTTATTTTATAAAGCTTTAGGGAATCCTCCAAAATGTATAATATATTTTATGATATTAAATTAATTTCGTTAATAATGTGACTCACCTCCACATATGCAGGGCTAATATTTAATATGTTCGAACATGGGCATTATAAAATAACATTTTATTCTCCTCTTTGGAAAAAATCATGGGAAAATACCATGATAAGGTTGGGTGGTTTTGAATATTTAATTATATAGGGTCCAAAACCTATGTTTGTAAAATATTAAAGAAGTCTGCTATCATTCCTATATAAAATCACCAAAGATCCCACATATCTTCACTAAAAATCCTTTGATCACGTCCCTATTCAGTCCTACCATCTCTATAATCCTCCCAAGGCACCCCAATCTCTCAAGAATCCCCTCTTCAAGCTTTTGAAGTCACACACTCAAGCAAGGGATCCTCACATTCCTTCCTTTCTCATTTTTATCCAAGTATCATTATATTATTACACCCTTTTATTTTCAATTAAAAACCATGGGTTATGTTTTCACACCTCCAACATAATTCCCTTATTATGTTTGTATAATGAGATACATCTTTATCTCTCATTAATCCCTCCCATGTACACCTGTCACCATGCCGAAATTTCATAAGAGTTATTCCATTTCTCCTCTTTATTCAAGTTTCTTTATTATGTTACGCCTTCTATTTCAAAATTAATTGTGTTTGGGAATGTATCTATATTATCCCCTTAATTTCCATTTCGTTTATATATGATAAGATACCCCATTCTCTCTCATCAACCGTTTTTTAAATTTTTATGTCATGCTGTTAGGCTTCCGAAATTGCACCGCCATTTTGCATGCCAAAAACATCCTGTAGTGAATAACATGCCCATTTATCTACTAAGGATTTCACCTTTATGAACATATAACTGTTGATTATATACTTTCATATATGTATTTCACATACCTTTATCGTGGAATAAATGATGATGTTGAATGAATCCATGTTATATGATCTATGTGGAACACTTGAGTATCAGACTGAAATGATTATGAAGGGGGCACCCTAATAGCACTCCAATGCATTGGGTAAGGTTTTGTATCATGATACATCATGTTGGGATAATGGTTTACCTGATTCATTTTAGGAAATTTTCCTCTATATTGGGACATAGTTTTACATGATTCCTTTATGTTAATGATGCAATGTTTTAAGTTGTTACCACATTGCTATTTTATGATGATGATGTTATATCCTGCCCTAATGTCCATGTTTCTATTATGCTCCATTGATATGTCGATTTCCTAACATATATTGTATTATTCATGTTATGCCTTATTTACTCCCTTATTAGGCTTTATAACTCACCCTTTTCTTATGTATGTACTTAGGTTATCCCATGTAATTCTAAGTACGAAGGAATTTTGTGGTCATTTAAAAGATGTTTTCAATAAAGATGTTGTATTTTATGTTTTATGTTGTCATGTAATTTTACCGATCCCTGAAAAAACTAGAAATCTTAATCTTCTAGGTTGAATGAAGTGCAATTTTATGTAATAAATCATGTTTAAATGTGTAATAAAGAATAGGGTTTTTATAACCTTTCTCAGTTTGAACGACTTTCCTATACGATCTCTCTCTTCTATGTCTAGTTTGGGGCGATTTTTTTATGTGTTCCAGACTAGAGGATCCCTATTTCCTTTCGACTTGTGGATCCCATTCAGTTTTTTAAAATTAAAAGTGTTTGAGGTAGATTTTCTCATGAAAACATTTTGTTTTAGTAACCATACTTGTTTTTCATTTGAAATTGGTTTTCTAAATTACATAAAGGTGTGATTTATGATTATTGAAAAGTGATGTTTTAATTAATTGTATGAAATGGATTTTCCCCTTTGTAATTGTTTATGAAAATTTATTTCAAAGCATGTTTTGATTTGTTACAGGGTCTTCTTTATTATTGATATGTGACATTCCCTTGAAATGATTTGGATTGTGAATTGGAAGACACGAAGTTTATACTATGGCACATAGGAACCTAGGGTACTTAGGAGGGGGTGGATTTTGGAAAAGCATGCTATGATGGTTTGTTCCAACCTAGAACATACTTATTCTACAACTCTTACTAAACAATGTTATGAGAGGGGGGTTTTTTGGGGGTGTTTTCCAATCCCTAGGCCTATAATTATAGGAATTCATGGGAACATTCTCATCTATTCATCGAGGTGTGAGGATGTAAGCAAACTCAGACCTAATGTACCATAGGATTCAGTTTTGATGTCGCTCCCTTTTGATATGGTTAAAATTTTATGCTTTAAAAAGATGTTTATTTGGTAATGGTTTATAAAATATTATGTAATCATGAATTTCTATGTTTTGTTTTAAATTGTGAAAAACTATATTTCATGTATTTATTTTCTTTTAATGATCATATTTTTTTTATTTATTAAAGACTGCTTATGAAACACATGGTGGGATCCTACTGGGTTTTTTATCCTCACATCCTATATGTTCCTTTCAACGTATGTAGACCTAGTTTTCTTTGACGTGGTAAAATGCATGGTGCCACATGGTGGTTGTGGGTATCCATGTTAGAGAGGTGTGGGAGTTTGGTTGTGACATGGTGGGATGATAACCCTCATATCACATAATGATGAACAGTTGTTTATATTGTCTTCTTTGGTTTAATTTCACTTTGAGATTGGTATATTTATTTGACTTGTTGTGTCATTTTCTTTTGTTTGACTCTGTGTTAAAAATATACTTTTATTCATGTCATTTTTAATTTATTATGATATTTTTTGGGAGAAATTAGTTACAAATGTATTTCATGATACCCATGAGCTTGTATCTATTCTGGAGGGATTTGGAACACTCTTTGAGCCTTGACATGGGATAACTTAGGTGTCTGTTTTCGGTATGATGCACGTTGTTTTGTAGTGAATTGGTATCAAAGGTTGAGTTTTGTTCATGGTATTCATGTCTTGGGATGTTCTAGTGAACATGCAATTGGATTGTCAGAAATTTAGGGGTAAGTTATGAGAATGTTCATGGTCATATCTCATCATCACAAGACATAAGTTATCACATGATGTTGGGATATGTGTCTCCCATGTTGAGTTGTGACTTAATATCACTTCTTCATTTAATCATTTTAATCTAAACATAGATTTTCCACATGTCTCATGGTCTATTTCCTTTCTTTGATATAGTACAATTCCCCTAGAAGGATCCCTAGAATTCATCAAAAGGGTGATATGGGAAACATCCCTTAGTAAAACCCTTTGGTTGATCAAAATATCTTCGAAGTGGTAGTACATATGGTTTATTCTATAGAAAAGTGTGTTTTCCTTTCACTAGCTCAAGATGGGGAAGTGGAAGCAGGAGAAGGATGAGATAAAGGCCAACCCTAAAAATGACCATTATGAAGTCGAGTACTGGATAGAAAAGAACGAGCAGATATATGACTTTTTGGAAACTCTAGATCCATTCAAATTGAAATGTACCACTTTTAACCTTGAATTCTATAGAAAGAGATAGTAGGACATGATATTTTAGGAAAACAAAAATGAAGGTTTTCATTATAAAGCCTTCAAGAACATTTTTTTCATAATTTTGTCATTTAATCGTTGATTTCGGCCAAATACATGGAGTTACTTTCCATTTAATAAGTTGATAAGATTTTAACAGAATATGCCAACAATTTCACCACACTGGTTAATTTCTCCCCTTGGATTGTATCACATTATAATTTAAAGTCCTAAAGGTTTCAGATGGGTTTGCAATTGGATATTTGATCTCAAGTTTTCATATATAATCTTACCACATATAATAATGTTTTGGATAGAGCCACAATAACAGAAATTGTCATGGACAGAAAGTCAAGGCTATATAGGATTCATCTTTTTTCTAGTGGTGGTTTTATCAGCTACTACAGGAAGAAGAGGAAGTTGAATGAGAATTGAAATGGTGGTAGAAGTGGATCCCAACATTGGACTTATACTAAACCTTCAGAATTAGCTATCAGTAATCCTTGGAATTTCTACCAATGATGCATGATACAGAACACAACACATTATTTTCCTACACCTCCTAAAATCTATAACTCATGTGGAAACCAAGTTCAATTATAGAATTTATATCCGGATTTTTCTGCTCCACATTGTATCATAGGCTTGTTGAAACCTAAAGGATCTGTGTTGTAGTCAGATTCTTCAAAGAATATAGGGTTCAAGCGACAATATTCTAGAATGAAACAATTACATAAATTGGAAGAGTCTCAAGTGGATGTTTGTGTGGGACTTGAAACTATGAGTTGTACTATTTTTATTATTTCTTTTATAGTGACTACTTTATTTGATAATTGTGCCTCTCATTATTTTATATCAACACACTTTTTGAACCTTTTAAAACATCCAATAGAACTCATTCCCTTTTTTATGGAGTTGTAGATACCTCATGGAAATAAGAAGCCACATGGTTTTTGATGTCCCTCATGTTCTCTTTTGATACCTAAAGATGGGTTAATTTGGTATATTTTGGTCCTCAACCTGTATCTTGTTGATATTATCATTGGGATGGATTGGTTAGTTTCCCTTAAAGTATAGATTTATTGTTATCATAAACAAGTGTTCTTTACTGCCATTGATGGGAGCTCCCATTGGTTTTAAAGAGGGTGTGACCCAAGGTCTAGTCAAGTGGAAACTCATCTACTAAAAGTTGGAAAATTGATTTCCTCTTTTACAGTTGAACTTAGGGATAAACCCATGGGCTACGATCTGACTTTGGTGGTTAAAGAATTTTCTAAATTGTTTCCAAATGATTTCACTGGTCTACGTCTAGAGAAGGAAGTTGAGTTTTCAATAAATTTGGTGTCATGAATTCAGCTAGTGTAAATTCCTTCATACCATATTTCTCTAGTTTAATTAATAGATTTGAATCTTCAGATGAATAATTTGAAAGCTAAGTGTTTCATTCATCCTAGTGTATCTCCTTGGGAAGATCCTATTATTTTGGAAAAAAAGGTTGATGAGTCTCTCAATTTTTATTTTTATTATCATAATATTAATCAGTGATGATTAAGAATACGTATCCCTTACCCCATGTCAATGAATTTTTTTAAAAGGTTGGGGATGAATCCCCATGTCATTGACTTTTTTGATCAATTAAAGGGAGAAAAGTGGTTCTAAAAAATTGATCTTCAATCTAGGTATAATCATCTTGGAGTTAAGAAGTCATATGTTCTGGAGACATCCTTAAAGAGCATGTTTGACCACTTTGAATATCTTTTGATTCTATTTGGTGTAACTAAAAATCCAATAGTTTTCATGGAATTGATGAACAATATATTACATTGGTACCTTGATTCCTTTATTTTTGTATTCATGGATGATATTCAGGAATATTTCTAATCGAAGGAATATCATGAGCTTTAACTGGAATCTATTTTATGAATCTTGAAGGATCACCACCTTTATGCTAAATTATCAAAATTTCATTTCTTGATTTGATAATATAAGTTCATAGGGAACATGGTTTCAAGACGCGACATCTTAGTTGATCTTGAAAATGTGAAATATATATTTTCTTAGGAAGATCCAATAAATTTCTTTAATATTCAATGTTTCTTGGGATTAGTGGGATATTATCAGTATTTTTTGAAGGATTTCTCTAAACTAGTATCACCATTAACTATTATTACCTAGAAAGGTGTGACATTTTTATGGGATGAGAAGTGTCAGACTTATTTTGATGAATTGAAATGACGTCTAACTTTATCACCCATATTGTTTTTCTATAATATAGATAGGTATTTGTTGTTTATTATGATACTTCAGGTGTAGAATTTTAATATGTTTTAATGTAAGGAGATCATGTGCTGACGTACGAATCTCACAAACTTTATCCACACAAGAAAAATTACCATACCCAAGGTTTAGAACTCATAGCAGTTATGCATTATCTTAATGTGTTGGAACAATTTCCTTCTCAAATAAAGTTTAATAATCTATTATGAACATTAATTTTTGAGCTATATCTTATCTCAAAAAGACCTATACGTTAGACAAAGAAGATGGATAGTGTACCTTGAGAGGGAAATGTTATAGACAACTCTCTTAGTAGTAAATCCACCTCATGATCTATGAAAAAAAAACTAAGGATGAATGAAACCTTGTGGATCTCTTCATTAAGATATACTTGTAAATGGGGGAATAAGGGGCTAATATTATCCTAGCTATTGCATAGTTTATAACATATCTCATAAAGTCATTTTTCTTAGGAGCAGTAGTGGGATGATGAGTTCTGGATTATTAAGAAATCTTTATATGGTGTGGAGACCATCATCAATTAGAAACTATCTTTAGAGGTCATTATTTTATTCAAGAGATGGTTTGTTTTTCTATTGTCCATATGAGAGTTCGTGTTGTTCTAGTGTCCATAAGAGCAAAGATCTCATGAGATGTGGTTATTTTATACATTATGGTGGGGTTATTGTCACAAACCTAGTTTAAGGTATGTATTTTTTTAACCTTATTATTGTTTTATTTTAGTTCAGTATGTGTAAGATGGTCTCATGTGGCTTTGGGTGGAAATTGGTATTTTTTAAGTACACCACGTGTAAGATCATTCTGTAGTGTGAGCCGTGTTGTGCCTAGAGTCTAGCTATCTAAAATGAGAAGAAAAAAATTCCCAATGGTTTGAAATGGTCTCTGGAATGAGGAATTGGGGGTCTCTCTATGAACTATGACTATAATGGACACACTATATTATGGTGGAAGTTTGTGGTTGGTTTAAAACAACAAAGGATTTTTATTCATGTCATGTTCTATTACCATAGCCAGGTTATGGGAATCATGCAATCAAAACCGTCTTGGTCATAATGGGAATCACCATATCATGGTGATGACCATTTCAATTTTTTGAAACTTCCAAATCTGATGCCACATATTCAATGGGGGGAGTTATTCCCATTGTTGAGAGCATGTGAAATCATTAAGGGAGGGTTATTAATGTATCCTGAACTCAACCATGTTTTCTTAATCATTTAAAACTATATTTAAAATGTTATTAAAGGCTTGATTTATGATTTTTGGGAAGTTTTTTTTAGATAATGGTATGAAATGTATTTTCCCATTTGGCATTATTTAAGAAAATAGATTTCAAATAATTTTTTGATGTCTTACAAGTGATTCTTAATTATTGATATGTGACATGCCCCTAAAATGATTTGAAATATGAAACAAAATCCCTAATGTGTGGGCTATGTCACATGGGAACCTAGGATACTTAAGGTGGGATATATTTGGGACAAGTATGTTTGGATGGTTTTTTGTTACCATGAATGGATTTATTCTACAACTCTAACTAAAATATGTTGTGATAAGGGGTTCACTTATTGGGGGTATTCTCCTATCCCTATGCTCATTTTTCTAGGGATTCATACACCCATAATCATATATTCACTCATGTTTAAGGATCATAGCTAACTCTACCCTAATATAACCTAGGATGTAGTTTCTATGTTGTTCCCTTGCTGATATGGAAAAATTTTTATGATTTGAAAAGTGGATTATTTGGTAATGTTTTATAAATTGTCATGAAAGGGTGAATTTCCATATTTAGTTTTAAATTGTGAAGAACTATATTTCATGCCTTTATTTTCTTTAAATGTTACTAATTGGTTTATTTATAAATGAATTCTTATGAAACACTTGTCAGGATCCTCTAAGGATTGTTTTTATCACACCCTATATATGTTTTGGGTGCATATATACCTTGTTTTATCTAACGTAGGAAATGGAAATGCGCCCCATGGTGGTAGAAGATATATGTGTTAGCAGGGTGAAAGATTTTAGTGGTGATATAGTGGGATGATGACCCTCATATCACATAATGATGGAGTGAAATTTATATTGTCTTATTTGGTTTATTTTAGGATTGGTACACGTATTTGACTTATTGTGCCATTTTCTACTGTTTGACTATGTACTGATGATATACTTTTATTCATGTTATCTATATATTATTGTGATATTTTTTGTGAAAAATCATTCTCAAATGTAATAATTGATACCTGGGAACTTGTCACCATCCCATGGAGATGGAGAATTCCCTTTAGGAATCTCCATGATCTGACCGATGTGTCTGGTTTAAGGATGACCCGAGTTGGTTTGTGACATGAGGTGGGAATTCAGTGTCCCCTAACACGAGATATTTTCTGACTTTTAATTATTTTAAAACACATATATATGATGTTGTTTTGATTATATGTCACACTTTTTCTCTATTTACAAGACACTTAGATCCACCTTACATAGCGTGGATTACTTAATCATACATGGTATCTTTCAATTTCTTTTTTTCATGGTGTTATCATGTGTCTCTAGTGTCTACCACCATATTTAATTTATTATAGACTTATTTATCATGTCCTTCCATATATTTTATTTCCATTACATCCAAAAATTCATTTCTTAGGCCTTCATTATTCCCCTAACATCATGGTTTTTAAAAAATTTATGATTTTTCAATCCCTTTAATACAACTAAAAGAAAGAGATATCAAGAGAGAATAAGATTACTAAAGTTAGCGATTCCATACTCAATAAAAAATATCTTTATCCTCACTAATTTAACACCTCAAGATTTTATAGTACGTTATCTCATTAAAATAATTCAATAGCTTGCACTATATGCAACACTGAGTTAGAGCACACGATCACTTACCAAACTAGCCGTTCAAAAAGCGGTTATGAATAGTATCAATTGAATTTTGAATCTTATATACTCTATATAATTTTTACATCCATACTATGTGTTTCTTAGACATAATATAAGAACAAATTCATTTTTTTTCAGATAAAAGAATTATTTTTCAAAAAAAATGCAATTTTACGGCCTTTTAATGGAGAACCCTTTTTAAAACCAATATTTGAAATTTTTATATATTCAATTTAATGAAATAAAATTATTCTTTAGAAGCAGGACATAAAAATTTAGTTTGGGTAAATTTTTGGTACATTTTTGATAACTTCCATATTTTGACGAATAGTGAAAAATACTATGTTTTAATTGAATTTTTTTTAATCGAAATAATTTATAGTGTTAAATTATTCATTTGAAAGGTTTTGAAGTATAATTAGATTATATTTTTATCATTTAATACAATTTAGGTCATTTTAAGTAATTTCACAATTAAATTTGACATTGACACATGTCAATCTTTTGATAGTATTTTTTTTAAAACCCCGCCTTTTGGTTTCGACAATGAGAATTAATTTTAAATTAATAAATTTAACTCATATGTTTTAAATTTGGTAAAATAGAATTCATTTTTGATTTAGGAATATCAAAATTATCCTTGGGTGAATTTTTGGTATTTTTCTCAAAACTTACAATTTTTTAAGAATAGTGAAAAAACACTGCGTTATTATTTAAAACCGACTTTTCATTTAAATAATTATTTATTTTAATTAAATTTATTTTAATTAAAAATAGATATATAATACCTATATATGTTCAATTTAATTCATTGGAATCATTTTATAATAAAATTAGATGTATAAAATTTTATTGAACTTTTTAACCTATTTTACCCACATTCTAGGACCATTTACAAATTTGCATAAAATGTAATTTTACTGCTTCTATGAGTTGAATTTAAAAATTACTAGAGACATGGTTGATATCAGTGAGTAAAATGTGGTTCAATAAGATGAAAATAATTTTTGGTGAATAGTAACTTTTAACTTTTATTTACCATAGTTAAAAGTAAATAGGGTAATTAATGGTAAAAATGATATTATAATTACCCTAACACATGTCCTAATTCTATTGGATAAGTTTATTTCGACCAAAAACAACCTTAGGAATAAAATATTATCCTTTATGTCCACTCGAATTAGATTAGGACATTTATTATTATTATTTTTAAAGAATAGTTAAAAGTGTTAAATTCATTGTTTAATAAATAAACCAATTTTTAATATAGGGTTACACACAATATAAATTCTACTATAAATATTCATTAGAAAACTAAAAAGATATACTATATAATGGTATTTTATTTATAATTTTTAGACATTATATAATTTAATTTATTTATTTCACAATGATGATGTAGCAATTACCTTATTAATGAAAGAATCAAATAAATGGTATTATAAATATTAAAATAAATAAAATTTCAAAGTTTTTATGACATCCACGAATTTTCAAGGTGAATATAAAATGTTAGGGTTGATTCAATGTATCTTTTTGAAGTAATAAAGTTGTGATGACTTCCAAAAAAACCAAACACCAAATAATATCAAAATTTACATAAATTAATTTTTAAAACAAATACTATATTATTGGTTGATAAAATATTCCAGAAAATATAAGGTTTGGCCAAATGGATTAAATAATATTATATATGTCATTAATTAATGACTTTAGGTTCTCTTGAAATTTTGGATTAAGTTTATTACCCATATAGTGTAAGAGTACAAGAAGACATAGTAAAAGGTAAAATATTTAACTAAGAGTTAAATAAAAAGATAAGGTTAATATGGTGACCTAACCTATCTAAAACCTATTGGTTCAGTGTTTCTAGACCCATACACACATTATACTACAAATAAATTATTTTGGAGCCATTAAAAACCGAAAATTATTTTATTATAAAATAATATTTCAATATTTTCCTAGTGTCCCTCACCTCTTTTATAAAAGGGTATTTCCCCTTCTCTCAAAATCACACCTCCAAAGCCATTTACATCCACCATTCCCTACCAAAATATCCTCCCAACTTCCCTCACATAAACCTAGAGTCCTTACATTGATCAAAAAGCCAACCTAGGGATCCCTTTTGATCAACTCAAAAGGAAACACCCGAAGAAGAGGAGGTTAAACGTACCCTCGACCCAAGGAAAGTGCAAGGTAAGGGTTAATTTCACAATCTCTTTATTAACTGAGGTTGTTTTTACGTAAGTATATACTGGTAAATATTTATCATATATGTCCATGTTTCATAAAAGTGTGTTCAAATTGATTCTTTTTAAGGTACTTTTTACTAAAACATCATTTTAAATGTTTTAAAGATTTGTTTTTCTAAACTTTTCTCATTAATATCTATGTTTTCAAAATGGTTTTAAGGATTTATTTATATGGACATGAATTCTTTAATATGTTAATTCCTTTAAAAATTTTGAAAGTGGTATGAGACACTTTGATTCAAAACTATCTTTTAAATGGATTCCTTTATATGACTTTTAAATGATTTCATGAAAAAGGGATATTTCTCTCAAATATTTTTACTGATCAATTTCAACTATGTCAACATCCTTTACAGGACACTATTCTTGATTGAGGTTGATTTATCATAATACAAATATTTCATATTTTATTGAAGGTTTTGTGATTTGTTTGACTATGGATGGGTTATTTTTATTCCACTCATGATTTACGGTTAAGTATTAACATTTCGTATGATATTTTTAATACGAATGTTTATGTTATATTTAAACCTTTTCACATGAGGAATGCATTGGACTTAGTAAGTGACGGGTGGAGCCTGATATAGCTCCTTGATGCATCGGTAGGTCTCATAAGACAAACTAGTGTCTTGGCATAAGGCCTTGACAAAATTTTATCTGTATTCTTGGCACAAGGCCTTGACTATGTGGTTATGAAGTCTGAAATTATGCATTCCATAATTATGAAATTAGCTATTGATATTACATGTGATTATTTGATTAGTAGAATATCCGTGTGAATAAGTAAATGGAATTGTTTGATTTATCTTTTCCATATTATACTGAAGTTCACGTTTAAAGGGATTTTGTTTTAGTTTTATACACTACCTTAAATATTTATGATTATTTGTGAAAGTTTTCGCTATATATTTATCCTTACTGAGCATCTGAGCTCACCCCTTTCTATGTTTTATTATTTCCAGAATGCGAAGAAGTATATTATGACTGACTTGTTGGGATAGTCTAAGGGATATGAATGTGGTCAATGGAGACAATGTTTTTGTTTTTTTCATTTTATAATGTAATGTAACGTTCATGTATGTAATTTATTTTCCAAGACCGCTAAATGGATCGGTTCTTCATGACATGATTCCTTATAATCATGCAAATGTATTAAAATAATGCATCGACTCTGGGTAACTCGGGTCGGGGTGTTACAATTGGTATTAGAGGAAGTTTAGAAACATCATTGGAAAAATATTTAGATAAACTTTAATTAGAGAACATTACCCGAAGATAGACTTTGAGGATTAGTATAGAAGAACTTCCTAGAATTTTGGTATTGTAGATATTTTGTGTATTATCCAAGAAATACATCCCTATCTAGATATGAGCAGGTAGAGGAAGCTTTGTAACAGATGTACCGAGGAGTGAAAACTACGATAAGGAGTTTGGGGCTTGACCTGAGGTGTCTGGGTACATGACAACATGCCTTTCTACACTCTCGGTTACGACACTCCCAGGGGATATGCTTAGGATAATTCACATTTTCATTACAATCCATTATGAAGGATTTAGGAGTAAATAGTTCCTCAGAGAAAACATTTTATGATTATAGATTATGTGCATAATCTTTTCAATTTACGTTTTGTATTTTACAAGTTTGGAATTATGCATTGTAATTCATAAACTAACCTAGTGTATGAAATTGTTTAGAAATGGCACCTAGTAGAAGAAATTAGAATTCTACCAATACACATGATCGAAAGATTAAGAAAGATCACATCATTCATGGTATTAAGCCAACTTTTAAAAGGGAAATAGTCTCCCACGTATTCTCACAATATGAATAAATAATATCATGTGTTAATAAGATAAGTAAAGAATTCTCTAAGTCTTATATATTTGAAGGGAGTCAAGAGAAGAAAATGATAGAAGAGAGAAATATGGATAAAGGGAAGAGGGGAAAGAAGGATTTTCCTATATGTGATAACTGTAGAAAGAATCTCCATGGCAAATTCTTGAAGGAATGTGATTTTGTTATAAGTGTGGAGAAAAAGGACACGAAGTACCTAATTTCAAGGGAAAGAAAAAGGTTTTAAATGTACAATGCTTCATCTGCAAGGAGTTGGGACACTACGCGAAGCAATGTCCAAATCATTTGAGTATACCCCAAATGCTTCTATTGGATAATAATCAAATTATGATACTTCCAAGGATGAAGGGGAATGATTAGATTTCTTATGTTGTTATTAAAGTTTTTTGTCATTTGAGTATTTTATTAATTATGTACATGTTATAATAATTATAGAGTATAAAAGGATTGTATTGTAGTATTGTTTCATTATGGAGTTGAGATTGTGTGGAACCAAGAAAAGTGACTCAATAGTAGGTTAATTTTTTTGGAAAATATATGTTTGAGATAAAGATAAACTATAATATGGGTTTGATACTGAGGTAGTTATTTTGGAATAATATATGACTGATTTGGATAAATTATATTGGATATTCTTGACTACCTTGAAATTGATTAAAGATTTGTATATTCCATCATTGTTGGAGTTTGCAACATTTTTGGATAGAAGGAGTATATCTATTATTCTTTAAGGAATAAGGGAGAATGAATGTAATCAATACGGTTTTAGGGTAATTGAGGGTGTTATAGTGTTTTAAAAGAATACATGATGAAGGTATTCACATGTTATTACATGGAAAAAAGGATCTTTATTGTGTTTACCTTCCTTATAAATTTTGAACTATGAGTTTAGACAAAAGTATTTTGGATAAGTCTAAAGGTTGGAATCAATTAAGTTTGACAATGGATACTATTGTTATGGTTAAATGATTTCTTGATATTATTTTTGGACTGTCATAAAAAGTAAAACCCTGAGGTAGGGTGATAACCCATCGCGTCCGGCAAGGACGCAAGACTTGAACCCGCAACTGAAGGGAAACAAGGGTGGATCACCTACCACTGACATACGTGATGTCTTGGTTTGTATAATGTAGTTTTTTAAATAGTCTGACAAATGAATTATAAATTCCTTATTTTTTTGAACCCTATACGATTAGGATAAATAGAATATTTTTGAATTCTGTTATCTTTTGGAGTGAATGATGAGTTTATGGTAGGAATTAGTTGAAGGATGAAACACTACCTGTCAAGTATATTTTTTTCCTCTTATTATATGAATAAATTAATTATGAAACTTCAGGGAAGGTATCTTAAAACCAAAATTTGTTATCATAATACCTTATGTTTTATTGAACTAACGATATTTTAAATCATCATAGATTAATGGCTTTGAGGCCCTCAATTTCACACTTGTTTGTGATTGACGACCTCAATCACTCCCTATAAATATTTACATTTTCCCTAAAATTATGTGTCTCTAATTACCACCAATATTCTTCTAATCAACATCATAATTTTGTAGTAAATGTTTCATTACCTTTCCCATATATTAAGATTAAATTTTATTTACCCAATTTCCGATGTGGGTTATTCACAAAGGTATTTTTATTTTTAACCTTTTATTTTCAATGAAAAAATTCAAATTTTGAGGAGGAAATTTATTGAAGTAGGGGAGAATATAACACCCCAAAATTTCATAGTATGTTTTCTCATTAAAGTAATTCAATAGCTTGTGCAACACGCTACACCGAGTTCGAGCGCACCAGAACTTACCAAACAAGCCATTCAAAAAGCTGTTATGAATAGTATTAACTAAATTTTGATTCTTATATACTATATTTACTTTTAAAATCAATATTATGTGTTTATTAGACATAATATAAGAACAAAATCATTTTCTCAGATAAAAGAAGTATTAAAAAAAGCAATTTTACCTCCTTTTTATGGAGAACCCTTTTTAAAACCAATATTTGACACTTTTATATATTAAATTTAATGAAATTAAATTCTTCTTTAGAATCCAGACATAAAAATTTAGTTTCGAGAACTTTTTGTTACTTTTATGATAACTTTCATATTTTGGCGAATAGTGAAAAATACTATGTTTTCATTGAAAACAACTTTTTAATAGAAATAATTAATAGTGTTAAATTATGAATTATAAAGGTTTTAAAGTAAAATTAGATTATATTTTTATCATTTAATACAATATAGGTCATTATAAGTAATTTCACATTTAAATTTGACATAAACACATGTCAATCATTTGATAGTTTTTACTTTTTAAAAACCCGCCTTTTGGTTTTGGCAACGGGAATTAATTTTAAATTAATTATTGCAACTTATATGTCTTTAATTTGGTAAAATATACTTCATTTTTGAATTCAGAATATCAAAATTAGATTTGGGTGAATTTTTGGTATTTTTCTGAAAACATTCATTTTTTGATGAATAGTGAAAACACTACGTTTTTATTTAAAAGAGACTTTTTATTTAAATAATTATTTATTTTATTTATATTTATTTTAAGTAAAAATAGATATATAATACCTATATAATTTCAATGTAATTAGTTGGGTCATTTTATAATAAAATTAGATGTAAAAAATTTTATTGAACTTTTAAACATTTTTACCCACCTTCTAGGAGCATTTGCAAATTTTCGTAAAACATAATTTTACCGCTTTTGTGTGTTGAATTTAAAAAATCCAATAGACATGATTTTGGTGAAATAAGATTAAAATAATTTTTGGTTAATAGTAACTTTTGACTTTTATTTACCATGGTTAAAAATAAATAGGGTAATTAAATGTAAAAATTACATTATAATTACCCTAACACATGTCCTAATTCTACTGCATAAGTGTATTTAGACCCAAAAAAAACCTTAGGAATAAATTATGATCCTTTAGGTGAACTTGGATTATATTAGGACATTTATTATTATTTTATTTGAAGAAGAGTTAAAAGTGTTAAATTCAAAGTTTAATAACTAAACCATTTTTAATATAGGGTCACACACAATATAAATTTGACTATAAATATTTATTAGAAATATAAAAATATTTCCTACATAATTGAATTTTATTTATAATTTTTATACATTAAATAATTTTATTTATTTATGACGCAATGATGATGCAATAATTACCTTATTAATGAAAGAATCAAATAAATCGTATTATAAATTTTAAACTAATTATAATTTCAATGTTTTTATGACATCCACGAATTTTTTAGGAGAATATGACATCTTATGGTTGATTCAATCTATATTTTTCAAAGTAATCAAGTTTTGATGACTTTCACAAAAACCAAATACCAAATAATGTCAAAATTGACATAAATTAATTTTTAAAACAAATACTATATTATTGGTTGATGTACAATTCCTAAAAATATAATGTTAGGCCAAATGGATTAAATAATATTATATATGTAATTAATGGTCCACTTGGGGTTCTATTTGAAGTTTTTAGTAGTTTTATTAACCATATAGTGTAAGAATACAAGAAGACACTGTAAAAGTTAAAATATTTAACTAAGAGTTAAATCTAAAAGGTAAGGTTAATATGGTGACCTAAACCTATCTAAAACCTATGGGTTGAGTGGTTTTAGACCCATACCCACCTTATCCTTGAAATAAATAATTTTGAGCAATTAGAAACCGAATATTATTTTGTTATAAAATAATATTTCAGACTTTTCCTAAAGTGACCCTCACCTCTCTTATAAAAGGGTACTTCCCCTTATCTCAAAATCACACCTCCAAATCCATTTGTCTTGGCCAACACCTACCCAAATATCCTCCCAAATTCACTCAAGTCAACCTATATTCCTTACTTTGATCAGAAACCCAACCTAAGGATCCCTTTTGATCAACTCAAAAGGAAACACCCGAAGAAGAGGAGGTTAAACATACCCCCAACCAAAGGAAAGAGCAAGGTAAGGGTTAATTTCAAAATATCTTTATTATCTGAGGTTGTTTTTATAAGGACCCACACTTATTTCATAAATAATCTTGAATTTATTTAAGAAAACACTTCATTATACATTGAGGATCTTTTCAAGTTTAGAGATTTAGGGAATTAAGACAAAACATTCATAACATTACACATTGTTACATAGTGGATACCATAAAATCAGTTTCCATTTTCCTCAGAATATAAAACATTAAAACACAAAACAAGACTCCTTGACAATTCTTCTACATTTAACATGTCTTCCTTCCTTGTATTACTCATCATTAACCTGTGAAAAATCATTTAAAAACTTGTGATGAGCACAAAAGCTCAGTAAGTTATGAAAAAGAAGGAAAAATCACATTAGTCCATGAATACGCATGACGTATGAAAACATTTTCAAAAGACATGCTTTCCACCCATAAAATCTTACTTAGCGTAACATGAGATTTACACAAGATCCACACAAACATAATTATAATCATAGAGGTATATTGGGGAATTACTTACACAATCTTGTAACCATCTTGGCTACCTTAAAATTTGTAACCCTCACGGCTACCTTATTTTGTGTAACCATCACAGTTACACTTGGAGTAACCATACGGCCGACCTCCAACTTACTCATACACAATGCATTGGAGGGAAATATAGGTCCCACCCTTCATCATAAACAATGCCCAATAAAATCTTACTTTGTGTAACATGAAATTTACACAAGATCCACACAAACATATTTATAATCATAGAGGTATATTGGGGCATTACTTACATAATCTTGTAACCATCTTGGCTACCTTAAAATTTGTAACCCTCACGGCTACCTTACTTTGTGTAACCATCGCAGTTACACTTGGAGTAACCATACGGTCGACCTCCAACTTAATCATACCCAATGCATTGGAGGGAAATATAGGTCCCACCCTTCATCATAAACAATGCCCAATAACCAAAACATAATCATACAACATAAACAATAGCATAAAAACATTGCCTTTGAATCTTATAAAACATAATTTAAAAAAAAAAGATTTTAGAAGAAAAGTCCCTTATAAACATCATATACTTGAAGTGAGACTTAATTGAGTGGATGTAATATGTATATACTCTGTAAATACACATAATTAAACTTAATATAAACAGAACCCATCACAC
The DNA here is from genome assembly GCA_963277665.1 of Viscum album. Classification (NCBI taxonomy): domain Eukaryota; kingdom Viridiplantae; phylum Streptophyta; class Magnoliopsida; order Santalales; family Viscaceae; genus Viscum; species Viscum album. Next base: position 832,186,651 of record OY728120.1, read on the forward strand.
AAACAATTTAAATAGCACATAAATTATAAAGTAGAAGGTTAACCCAAAGAATGGAAATCGGGTTAAGAATTCCCTTACAACAATGTGATCGGTCGAATCATATGACCAGAACATAATAAATATCAATTGGATCATTGAATAACATGAAAATAAATAGAATCATGTTATTATATATATCAAATGACAGTACAAACATTCCACTTACAAGAAATAAGCGGCGAACGACTAAAATCTCACAAAAATGAAAGTGAGACGAGGAACCCCTTACAACTTTGTAATCAATTGATTTGTATGACCCAAAATTAATGATTGTCAAATGATAAATTGAATATCATAAAAATAAAGATATTCATGATATGAGACAATAATGGGAAGTATACATACACCATACAAAGTAATAATAGTGATTACGGAATATCTCACAAAAATGGAAGTGAGATGAAGAAACCCTTACCATAATCTTGTCTTACTTAAAACTTGTTAAAACCTCCTGTATAATGGTTAAAAGACTGTTATTAGTATTTTACAGAAACATGTTCATGTTTATAACATCTTATATGTTCATTTCATAACCTCATTTCATCCCTTATTTTTTAGTATTTGGTTCCTTGCATTATTTTGGGTGAGTTCTTTTGTGATTTTCACAATCGGTTCATGATGAATTGTTCTTGTTGATTGGAAGTGAAACTCCAGAATTTGAGTGGAGTAGTATTTACATATTTACAGTACCATAAATGATACCATTTATCACTTTGATGCTTTATATGATGATGATTTATAAGTTAAAACATTAATTATGTTCGTTTAGATCATTTAAGTGGTTCCTTGATAATTACAACCTCATTTAGTCTAATAAATTTGAACCATGGGTACAAAATAATTGCAGAACTATTTATGAGTTATAAAAAATATATTATAACCTGGTTCAACCATATAAATGGTTTCATTACCAGACTTGAAATAATTAAAGGAAAGTGAAAATACATCGTCCACGATATCGGTAATTCGACACAAATGGACAATGTTTTTTGATTCTTTAAATAAGTGAGAGAGGAGAGGAATAATGATTTGTAATTTTCCATAAACATGAAAACATCCAGAATATACATGATTCTAGAGATTTCATGCCTCTTGGATAAGAGGGGTTGAAGAAAGAAGACGAAGGAATCATGAAATAAAGAAAACATGAGAAATTTCTTACAAAAAATTCGGCAGCCTAACGGCGCCACTTAAAATTTCATAAAAACAAGATTGATGAGAGGAATGGAATATCTCATCAATAATACAAAATTTTAACAGTAAGGGGAAATATTTAATGAAATATCCCAACAAAATACAAAGGGAAAGGAAGAGAATAACATAAAATGGAAGGAAAGAATGAAAATGAAAGAGGATGTTTACCTCTTGATCTCTTCTCCTTGAGATCCTTCTCAAGGGCTTTGATTTTGGTCTTTTGGTGAGACCAGCTGCTCTAGGACATGGGGAAGAATATTGAGGAGGGAATTTGGTAGAAATTAGACAATGCTCAAGGCTTGAGAGGTGTGGGAGGAATAGGGGAGTGAGGGTGGTATTTATAGTGGAGGAGGGGAGGTATTTTAGATTATTTAAATCATTATTATAATATTTTTATCAAGACTATGAATAATCTCAAATAAAGTGGCCTTAATTAGTGAAAATATCAAGTGAGTTCGACGAAAGTGGCCTTGCATCACTTATGATGTCATAAATAGTGCATTTTTACTGATAAATTGATTATACGGTATTTTACCGTATTTCACTATTCACCGAAAATTCAAGAGTTTCAGAAAAATACCAAAAATTTACCCAAACCATTTTTCGATGTGTAGAATTCAAAAATGAACTCCATTTTTCAAAAATAATTTTCTAAATATTATTAATTTAATTTTTAAATAAGGTCACAGTTAATTTGAAAAATAACAATATTGAAGTGCAATTAGTTTTATGTGACATTGGAAAATTAATTAAGATCCCATTATCCTATTGCCATGGGAAAATAAAATAATAATATTATTTACTATTCATGAGGTCATATTACTATTCATAAGGGCATGTTACTATTCACCAAAAAAACAAGTTTGTTCCATCAGACTCTAAATAACATACTGAACACAATTGTAGATGACAGTTTCTTGAAATTCAAAACATAGAAGAAATAAAATTATGTTTAAAGGATACTTATAAATATATACCTTAAACAAAATTTCAAGCATTTTCAATTTATTTTTAGAAAACCTTGGGATGTTACATTATCCCCACCTTCTTGAAATTGCGTCCTCGCAATTTTATTTACTTATTAAACAACTGAGGGTATTTTTCCCTCATTGCATTTTCAGACTCCCATGTTGGTTCTTCAACCATGTGGTTTCTCCAAAAAACCTTTACCTGGTGGATTACCTTATTCCGCAATACCTATTCTCTTCGATCAAGAATCTGAACCGGTTTCTCTTCATAAGAAATGTTTTCTGCCAGCGGAACTGCTTCCGGCCTCAAGATATGTGATGAATCTGGAACATACTTTCTCATCATTGAAACATGAAAAACATTGTGTACCTGAAATAAGCTCTGAGGAAAAGCTACGCGGTATGCAACTGTTCCAACTTTATCCAAGAATTCAAAAGGACCGATGAACCGTGGACTTAGTTTCCCTTTCTTACCGAAACGCATCACACTTTTCCAAGGAGATATTTTAAGGAAAACATGGTCACCTACCTTGAAAGAGAAGTCTTTCCTTCTGTTTTCTGCATAAATTTTCTGCCTGCTCTGAGCTGTCCTCATGTGTTTCTGGATCATCCTCACTTTCTCAGCCACTTCTTCTACTAATTCTGGCCCCATCAACTTTCTTTCACCGACTTCATCCCAAAATGCAGGAGTCCGACACCGCTTTCCATACAAGGCCTCAAAAGGTTCCATCTGAATACTGGAATGGAAACTGTTATTATAAGAAAACTCAACTAATGAAAGATGCTGATCCCAACTTCCCTGATAGTCCATTGAACAAGCTCAAAGCATATCCTCCAAAGTTTGAATCGTTCGCTCTGACTGCCCATCTGATTGAGGATGAAAAGCTGTACTGAAATTCAACTATGTGCCCAAAGACTTCTGAAGTCCCTTCCAAAATTTAGAAGTGAACCTAGGATCTCAGTCAGAAACAATGGAAAGAGGAACTCCATGTAACCTGACAATCTCTTTGAGGTACAATCAAGAAAGATGATCTAATGTCATTGTATCACGAATAGAAAGAAAATGAGCAGACTTTGTTAGCCGATCAACAATAACCCATATCGCATTGTTACCTCGAGAAGTCTTTGGTAGTCCCACCACAAAATCCATGGTTATATTCTCCCATTTCCATTATGGCACTGGCAAAGGCTGAAGCATCCCCTTCGGTAACTGCTGCTCTGCTTTAACCTGCTGACATGTCAAACATTTGATTGTAAAATCAGCAATATCTCTTTTCATCCCATTCCACCAGTAATACTCCCAAAGGTCTCTGTACATCTTTGTACTTCCAGGACGAACAGAAAATGGAGAACTATGAGCTTCACACAACAATTCTTTCTTCAGCTGGGAATCACAAGGCACACACAACCTTTTTCTAAACCTTAAAACACAATCTTTATCAAGATTAAATTATGGAAACTTACCCATTTTAACCAATTCTACCTTTTTCTGTCGCTCACGGTCTTCCCTCTGCGCTTTCATAATTCTGTCTGACAATGAAGAATGCATTGAAACCTGAAACAAAACAGATATATTCCCTACACCAATAACTTCTAAGCCAAAATTTATCAAATCATTAATCAAGGGATCACGTTCCAAACGTAGCATGGTTAATGATGCATGATTTTTCCGACTTAAGGCATCCGCTACATTGATTGCTTTTCCAGGATGGTAATTAATCGTGCAGTCATAATCCTTTATCAGTTCTAGCCATCTTCTCTGCCTCATGTTTAATTCCTTCTGAGTGAATATATACTTAAGACTTTTATGGTCAGTATATATTTGGCATTTGGTTCCGTATAGATGATGCCTCCATATTTTCAAAGCAAAAACCACAGCTGCCAATTCCAAATCATGTGTGGGATAATTCATCTCATGAGGTTTAAGTTGTCTCGAAGCATAGGCAATTACCTGACCATTCTGCATCAAAACACAACCAAGTCCCTTCAAAGAAGCATCACTATAGATGACAAACTCACCATTCCGGGAAGGTAAGGCCAAAACTGGATCATTCACCAATCTCTTCTTTAGTTCCGGAAAACAAACATCACATTCCTCTGTCCAAACAAATTTAACCCCTTTCCGTGTTAACTTAGTTATTGGGCTAGATAACCGTGAAAAGTTCTTAACAAAGCGTCAGTAATAACTTGCTAAGCCCAGAAAACTACGAATCTCTGTAACATTTGTGGGTCTTGTCCATTCATCAACTACTTTTGTTTTGGCAGGATCAACTGTTATTCCATCCTTATTTACAATGTGCCCAAGAAAAGAAATCTGTTGCAACCAAAAATCACACTTTCTGAATTTTCCATATAGTTTCTTTTCTTTTAATGTTTTTAAAACAACCCTTAGATGTTTTTCATGCTCCTCTTTATTTTTAGAAAAAACCAGAATGTCATCAATAAATACAACCACAAACTTATCCAAGAACTCATGAAATACTCTATTCATAAGATTCATGAATACAGCAGGTGCATTAGTTAACCCAAATGGCATAACAACAAATTCATAATGTCCATATCTAGTACGAAAGGCTGTTCTCGGGATGTCATCCTCCTTCACCTTCAGCTGATGGTATCCGGATCTCAAGTCAATCTTGGAAAAGTACTGAGCTCCCTGGAGCTGATCAAACAAGTCATCAATATGAGGCAAAGGATACTTGTTTTTAACAGTGATGTTATTCAAAGCTATATAATCAATGCAAAGTCTCATGGAACCATATTTCATTTTAACAAACAAAATAGGGGCACCCCATGGTGAAGTACTGGGACGAATGAAGCCTTTGACAAGCAAATCCTGCAACTGATTTTTCAATTCAAGAAGTTCTATTAGAGCCATAAGATATGGGGGTTTTGAAATTGGCTTAGCATCAGGAACTAAGTCAATTGTGAATTCGACTTCTCGTTTAGGTATGACAATGGGTAACTCCTCAGGAAAAACATCAAGGTATTCATTTACCACTGGCACATCATTAATTTGAATAGTTCCCTTGTTTTCAACAATATGAGCCAGATAACTTTCATTTCCATCTTTCAGTAGTTTCTCAGCTTCTTGATATGTTATCAATTGTATGGGTTCATTCTTGTATACAAACTGAAACTCTTTCTGAAAAACAACTTCTTTTGCTCTACAGTCAATCTTAGCATGATAATCAGAAAGTCAGTCCATCCCTAGAATAACATCAAACTCGACTAAGGGTAAAACAACAAGGTTTGCAGGTAAAGACTTTCCACATACCACAATAGAAATATTCTTATAATTCCTCTTTGCTATAACATTTCCCCCTGGTGTTTTAACAACAAGTTCGGGTATCATTTGTTGAGGTGATATTTCCAATTTACTAGAAAATTCCTCAGAGATGAAGGAATGTGTAGACCCCGTATCAAACAAAACTTTAGCAAAATCTGAGTGAACAAACAAAGTACCTGATACAACTTCATTGGATGGCCCAACATCTGCTGATGTAGTCGCAAAGGCTCTCACTACACCTTTCTGATTGTAGTCTGGCTTCTTTGCATCATTTGGATCCCTCTTTGGACAGGAATTTTCATAGTGACCCATCTCACCACATTTAAAACACTTTACAGTTTGCTTATCAAGATTATTCTTTGGATAATTTTCATTGTAATCTCGGGCCATATGTCCCAACTTACCACATTTAAAACACTTCCCAGTTTTGATAAACATTCCCCAGGGTGCTTCTTGCCACACTTTTCACAAACTGAAAACTGTATTTTCTTACTATCAGATTTCATTGGTTGATTCTTACCCATTGCTTTCCAATTGGACCTCTTCTTCTCTTTGTTTCCAAATTGCATTTGATCGTCAGCAAACTCCATCTCTACCCTCTCAGAACATCGGACATGTTTCTCGTAACTTTTGAATTCACGGGAGGCCAACGCCCTTCGATACCTTGGCTTCAATCCTGAGTAAAAGCGGTTGATTTTGCTATCGAGATCCAGAATAAGATGTGGAGCATACCTCACCAGTCGGGTGAAGTTCGCCTCATACATAGCCACTGAATCTTCCTCCTTTTGTTTCAATTCAAGGAATTGTTTCTCCATTCTAAGTCGCACCACCTTAGGAAAATATTTTTCAAGAAAAAGACTTTTAAATTCATCCCACACTAAGGCATCAAAATCCTCCCTACCCCTGATATTCCTTACCATTGACCACCACTGATCATCTTCCCCATCAAAACGATAAATGGCAAGACTTACCTTTTGATTGTCCGAACATCCCATAACATCAAATATCTTTTCAAGGGCTTTAATCCATCCTTCTGCTGCCACTGGGTCAGAAGATCCATTGAATGCAGGAGGATGTTGTCTCATAAAATGTTCCACCACTGTCATGTTCCGTTGGGGTACCTCTATTTGTCCTCTTGTATGGATGCCACCACCATTTATTGCCTGCGTTAGCTAAGCCATTACTGTCACAAACTGCTCGGTTCCAATCCCTACCATTCCAGGCTGTTGATCAGGAAGGATATCATTATGTCGGTGCCTATCCTCTTCAGCATCCATGTTCCTTCTGCGGACAACCATCCTAAACAAGCATTTCTTAGATGAGGCAACATGGTAATCTTTAAATTAAACATAGATTGAAAATTATTTATGGTATTCTATTATCATCACCTTAACCCCTAAAGTTATCTAAACCATCCTCTGATACCAACTATAAGGACCCGCACTTATTTCATAAATAATCTTGAATTTATTTAAGAAAACACTTCATTATACATTGAGGATCTTTTCAAGTTTAGAGCTTTAGGGAATTAAGACAAAACATTCATAACATTACACATTGTTACCTAGTGGATACCATAAAACCAGTTTCCATTTTCCTCAGAATATAAAACATTAAAACACAAAACAAGACTCCTTGACAATTCTTCAACATTTAACATGTCTTCCTTCCTTGTATTACTCATCATTAACCTGTGAAAAATCATTTAAAAACTTGGGATGAGCACAAAATATCAGTAATGTATGAAAATGAAGGAAAAATCACATTAGTCCATGAATACACATGACGTATGAAAACATTTTCAAAAGACATGCTTTCCACCCATAAAATCTTACTTAGCGTAACATGAGATTTACACAAGATCCACACAAACATAATTATAATCATAGAGGTATATTGGGGCATTACTTACACAATCTTGTAACCATCTTTGCTACCTTAAAATTTGTAACCCTCACGACTACCTTACTTTGTGTAACCATCACAGTTACACTTTGAGTAACCATACGACCGACCTCCAACTTACTCATACCCAATGCATTGGAGGGAAATATAGGTCCCACCCTTCATCATAAACAATTCCCAATAACCAAAACATAATCATACAACATAAACAATAGCATAAAAACATACCTTTTGAATCTTATAAAACAGAATTTTAAAAGAGGATTTTAGAAGAAAAGTCCCTTATAAACATCATATACTTGAAGTGAGACTTAATAGAGTGGATGGAATATGTATATACTCTGTAAATACACATAATGAAACATAATATAAACAGAACCCATCACACAAACAATTTAAATAGCACATAAATTAAAAAGTAGAATGTTAACCCAAAGAATGGAAATCGGGTTAAGAATTCCCTTACCTTGGGCTTGTATTACTTAAAAATTGTTTTAACCTCCTGTATAATGGTCAAAATGGTGTTATTAGTATTTTACAGAAACATGTTCATGTCTATATCATCTTATATGTTCATTTCATAACCTCATTTCATCCCTTATTTGTTAGTATTTGGTTCCTTGCATTATTTTGGGTGAGTTCTTTTGTGATTTTCACAATCGGTTCATGATGAATCGTTCTTGTTGATTGGAAGTGAAACTCCAGAATTGTAATGGAGTAGTATTTACATATTTACAGTACCATAAATGATACCATTTATCACTTTTATGCTTTATATGATGATGATTTATAAGTTAAAACATTAATTATGTTCGTTTAGATCATTTAAGTGGTTCCTTGATAATTACAACCTCATTTAGTATAATAAATTTGAATCATGAGTACAAAAGAATTACAGAACCTTATATGAGTCATAAAACATATATTATAACCTGGTTCAACCATATAAATGGTTTCATGACCATACTTGAAATAATTAATGGAAATTGAAAATACATCGTCCACGATATCGGTAATTCGACACAAATGGACAGTGTTTTTTGATTCTTTAAATAAGTGAGAGAGGAGAGGAATAATGATTTGTAATTTTCCATAAACATGACAACATCCATAATATACATGATTCTGGATATTTCATGCCTCTTGGATAAGAGGGGTTGAAGAAAGAAGAGGAAGGAATCATGAAATAAAGAAAACATGAGAAATTTCTTACAAAACATTCGGCAGCCTAACGACGACTCTTAAAATTTCATAAAAACAAGATTGATGAGAGGAATGGAATATCTCATCAATCATACAAAATTTGGACAGTAAGGGGAATTATTTAATGAAATATCCCAACAAAAGACAAAGGGAAAGGAAGAGAATAACATAAAATGGAAGGAAAGAATGAAAATGAAAGAGGATGTTTACCTCTTGATCTCTTCTGCTTGAGATCCTTCATAAGGGATTTGAATTTGTTCTTTTGGTGAGACCAGAAGATCTAGGACGTGGGAAAGAAGATTGAGGAGGTAATTTGGCAGAAATTAGACAATGCTCAAGGCTTGAGAGGTGTGGGAGGAAGAGGGGAGTGAGGGTGGTATTTATAGTGGAGGAGGGGAGGTATTTTAGATTATTTTAATCATTATTATAATATTTTTATCAAGACTATGAATAATCTCAAATCAAGTGGCCTTAATTAGTGAAAATATCAGGTGAGTTTGAAGCAAGTGTCCTTGCATCACTTATGATGTCATAAATAGTGCATTTTTACTGATAAATTGATTATACGGTATTTTACCGTGTTTCACTATTCACCGAAAATTCAAGAGTTTCAGAAAAATACCAAAAATTTACCCCAACCATTTTTCGATGTGTAGAATTCAAAAATGAACTCCATTTTTCAAAAATAATTTTCTAAATATTATTAATTTAATTTTTAAATAAGGTCACAGTTAATTCGAAAAATAACAATATTGAAGTGCAATTAGTTTTATGTGACATTGGAAAATTAATTATGATCCCATTATCCTATTGCCATGGGAAAATAAAATAATATTATTATTTACTATTCATGAGGTCATATTACTATTCATATTACTATTCATAAGGGCATGTTACTATTCACCAAAAAAACAAGTTTGTTCCATCAGACTCTAAATAACATACTGAACACAATTGTAGATGACAGTTTCTTGAAATTCAAAACATATAAGAAATAAAATTATGTTTAAAGGACACTTATAAATATATACCTTAAACAAAATTTCAAGAATTTTCAATTTATTTTTAGAAAACCTTGGGATGTTACAGGTTTTACATAATTATCTACTGGGAAATACTTATTATCCATGTCCTTGTTTCATAGAAGCTTGTTCAGAGGGATTCTGTTTAAGGGACTTTTTACTAAAACATCATTTTAAATGTTTTAAAGATTTATTCTTCTAAAGCTTTCTCATTAATGTCCATGTTTTCAAAATGGTTTTAACAATTTATTTATATGGACATGAATGTTTTAAAATTTTAATTCCTTTCAAAAGTTTCAAAGTGTTATGGGACACTTTGATTCAAAAATATATTTTAAATGACTTCCTTTATATGAATTTTAAATGATTTCATGAAAAAGGGCTATTTCTCTCAATGATTTTTCCTGATCAATTTCAACTATGTCAACATCCTTTATAGGATATAATTCTTGAATGAGGTTGGTTTATTATGATACAATCTTGAGCTCACCCCTTTCAATGTTTTATTTTTCCCAGGATGCGAAGAAGTATATTATGAATGACCTAGAGGGATGGTCTAAGGGATACAAATGTGGTCAATGGAGATAATGTTGTTGTTGTTTTTCATTTTATAATGCAATGTAACGTTCATGTATGTAATCTATTTTCCAAGACTGCTAAACTGATCGGTCCTTCGGGACTTGATTCCTTATATTCATGACAATGTATTAAAATAATGCACCGACTCTGGGTAACTAGGTTCGGGGTGTTACAACTATAATCATTAAAAACATGTCCCATTGCTATATTCTAGTGGATATTTGAAGATGGTATAAGATAAGGGATAGAATTTGTATTGTTGGTGATTCTAATCACAAGAATCTAAACCTTCTTATCTTCTGGGGTTGTATCGCAAGTTGTAATTAGTCAATAGTAATTCTGACTAATCCATAAGTTTCAAATCTACTACTATCATTATTTCATTTATTTCTTGTTCTTATGGCTTTCTTTCTTCTCATCTATTTTATATTACTCTATTTTATATTATACCCCATTTGTTTATGAATAAATAATGACTGTGGATAAGGAGGTGTTCTTTCTATATAGTAGGACTAAAGTGTACAAAACCATGATAAATATTTATTTTCCTTTTCCTATTATTTCATTATTTTTATTTCAATACACTTCTTGAATCATAAAAGTAATCACTTTTAGTTTTTTTGTTGTCATAACAACTTTAATTTCAAAATTTGTAGAAACCTTGCAAAAAATCAGTGCTTCTTAGAATATTTAATGAGGGTGTATTACTAACATTTTCATAAAAAATTAGTATCATATCCTTATAGAATTTTCAATAGAATATTTAAGTAAAAAATTGATCAGTTTGAGAGTGAAAATGATTTTAATATTTGGAGAATCATGACACACACCCAACTTGTCCAACAATGACTTCAGGATATAGTTTATGGGCCCAAAAAAACCTATGGTGAGCCATCCCCCTGATGGATAGGCTACGACCACATATATAGATTCCTCCATTGAGATTCTAATAAAATATCATAGCTATATTATTTTGTATTTGGGTGATAAGACCATGCACCAAGTAACTTTTGAAACCTATTTGGTTTCTATTTATTATAAATAAGAAAAATTATAAGTGGATGCTTATTTAGTTGGGTGCATAAATAAGAAACATAGGCTATATAATTTCAAGATGCATCATGGGATTATGATATGATAACATCTTGACGAGTTTAATAAAATTATGCATGTCCTAACCAATATTAATGTTGTAGTTAATGATGAAGACCAAGTTTTTATTATGTTGACATCCTTTAACAGATCTTATGATAATATTATTTATTCTATGATCTATGGTAGGGATTCCTTGACATTAAAGGATGTTTAATCTACCTTTATTTCTAGATAATTTCAGGTTAAACCATAGTTTAATCCCAAATGAGAGTCTCACTATTAGGATTCATACTAAATTTTGAGGGAAGAAGAAAGGTGAAGGGACAGAGAATGGGAAGAACCATAAATAGTCAAGGGATAACCATTTTAGATATAAGTTCAGATATGTTACAAGATATAATTCTGGGAAACCCTAACATGTTATACCCATGTATCCTAATCTAAAAACTAGTGATAAAACAGAAGAATTTGGTAACTATTCCCCATATACTGATATGGGTTTTGATAGTATGGAGGTCCTGACTATCTCTTATCATTATATGATGAATAAATGGGAACTCGACTATTGTTTCTCTTTATATATGTTCCTATATTGATATTCTTTTTCTAAGATGACCAAAGGAGTTTAAGGCGAGGTTGTTCATGTCAATAATAAGAGGTATTGGTTCATGGGAAGAGGATTAGTTTTTTTATATCTAGATTACCACTCTTGAAGTAACCATAGGAATTGTTTAAGAATGTTGTATTTATTTTCATCCATAAGGAATAATTATTTAAGGTAGATTTCAAAGGATTATATATTGTGTTAAATTTTTTGATAATTATATGTGATTATTTTAATTGATATAAATTAATTATAGAATATATAGTATACAACAAATATGATAGATTCATTTTCAATTATAGACATTTTATTGTTGGTTCTTATGAAATTATGAGGTTGGATCTAGGTATAATTTTAATAAAATGAAAAAATATTTGAATTTCGTAAGTGTCAATTATTGTATGATTCAATTTCTATAAGTGTCATTTTCCATATAAGATTTAACTATCATAAGAGTCAATTTTCATAACAGTCATCTACCATAAGAGTAAACTTCCATAAAAGTAACTACCATAAGAGTTATCTATTGTAATATCAATTTATCATTAGAGTAAAGGTAAAAAAATTCATCCACAAAAAATTCATTTAGTCTTAGAAATATTCATTGAGGTACAAATTTAACAAAGGGATGGAAACTTAAAAAGTGTCATTACTACATACCATAAGGGTAATTTCAATGAGTTTTATTTACTCTTATATACTGTCTTCTATATGAATTTTTGTAAGATTATTTCATTGTAAGGGACATTTTTTAGTCTTAAAAAAAGGTTAATGTAGAAAATAATAAAATCATGAGTTTCTTACAAGGATTTCAAGAAATTGTTGAAAATGAAAACAGATGATGTTTAACAAGACTTCAGATCATTGAAATACTAGGTTGCTAGTCAAAGTCTTCATCCTAGTTGGGATTCATAGGAATTTGAATAAAGATTAATTGAAAAAGATAAGGGGACATATTTATGGTAATTTCAAATCCAAATATTTGAAATTATTATTCATGATTAAATATTTTATTCTTTTGGGAAATATTTGTTGTCAAGGATTAAGAGGATTTTCCATAATTTATTTGGGAAATATTATTCCTGAATTAAAGTGAATATAAATGGTAGAAGTGAAGAAGAAAATTATTATTTATAATTGAGAAGAGAATTCAATAATCTATTACATTAAAGATCTAATTTATTTAATAAAAGAAAAAAATGATCGATAAGAACTTCACACATTCTAATCAATTGTGATTAGGAATAAAATCTGATTGTTGATCATCAATGGGTGTGCTGCTAAGGAGGTGGAAGATCATCTCATGCATGTATGATCTCATGAATCAGTTGATCGTTCTTAATGCATGAGAAGAAAGGATGACATGCTTCTATTGTATTGATTATGTTATTGAAGTTAGAGACCTTTTGGAAGAATATATTTTCTTTGATGTCAAGTCCTCAAACAACACACTAAAGATATTGTTCACAACCAAGAGTAAAAAAATAATCCTTAATATTGAAGGTTCTACTGTAAATAAAACCTCCATGTTTGTTATTATTATTCAATATTCATATATTTATACTACCCTTATCATGTATTACAGTTGATATCCCTACAAGTGTCATGGAATAACACTGACCCCACTCTTGTAATCACTTTGATATTATAGTGATAATCTTGGTCATGGATCGCCACCTAAACTTGTCATTGTGTTGGATATCACGTTAAGGATACATATTTTAAAATTACCAATGTGATTTAAAATTAATTATTTGTTTCATAGGGGTGAGGGTGAGAAACTAAAAAATAGTGGACCATGAACTTAATTATTCATGAAGTATTTTTTTAAAGAGAAACTTTTAAACAAGTACCATTGGTTCCCACTACCCGCCCCTTAACGACACACCATTGACTTAGTAAATTCAAGTGGTATCTGTAATACCCCATGATTTTGAAAATAAATTTAATATTGAATGCATGAAACACTAATTCTCTTTAAAAAATCACTTTGTTATAACCTATCCTGTAAGTATAATTTTTCCACCTCTATGATTTAAATTTTGAAAAACTAACAAACATGGTTGCGTTTAGTGAGATATTTAGGGTCTGATAAGACAAACATACTTTTTGAAGATTAGTAACATACCCTTATGAATAGTAATGTAAATCTTATGAATAGTAATGAATAGTAAATTAGCCAAAAAAATATAAACTTCACCCATGAATGTATAAATACAATTTAGACATTTTATAAGTGAAAACATATCAACATAAGTATTGGTATTTTTGTATATCATAAATATTTTAATTAACATTTTATGATTAATTTAATAATTTAAAATGGAAATTTATTTTCCAAAAAATTAATCATAAATAGTTACTTTATTGTATTATGGTTATAAGATAATTTTATGGGACCTCGATTAATTTCTCTAGGTGTTATAAAAAAAGTTATAATTTTAAAGTTATTTTTTGGAATAAATTATAATTTTATTTAAAAATTAAATTGAAAATATTTAGAAAATTATTTTTAAAAAATGGATTTCATTTTTTAATTCTATGCATCAAAAAATGGTTCGGGTGAATTTTCAGTATTTTTCTAAACAACTTGTTTTTTTATGAATAGTAAAAATATAGTTTTGAGTTATCGATATGTTTAGTGACCTCATAATGATATAATAATTAATATAAAGTTATGTTCAAATTTTTTACATTAAAAATATTATATTAGGAGTCCCAAGTGGCTAATACCATGGGAAAATACCTTGTGAAATCCCATGGTTTAGCAAAAACCACCAATGAGGTGTCCTTTGAAATTAATAAAAAAACTCCCTCTCATTTTCTATAAATACCCACTCATTCCTTAGTTTTCATTCATTAGAAACTCATAATCCTAGAATATATAGTATTTTTACCTCCCAATAAGTCCTCCCATGGTTTAATCAAGCCTCCAAGGTCCCAACCTTCATGTTTTAGTATTTACTCTACATGGCAAGGGAATTTACCACCCTTCTCTTTTTCAGGAACATTTTTCATATTATTATCTTTTAATTTATTTTGGATTATGTTGGGATATTTCATTCCATACCACCCTTACTATCCATATTATTTATGAAATATGATATACCCCTTTTCTCCAATAAAAATATTTTATGAATTTTTATGTGACGTCATTAGGCTGTCGAATTTTCGTAAGGGATTTCTCAAACTTTTCTTTTATTTCGAGTTCCTTTCTTTTCTTTTATTTTATTTCCTCACCTACTTTCATATAAATGTTATGATAACTATTGCACCTTACATGTACTATATTTGTTCGATGATAATTTAATAATTCATCATCATCTCTCCTTTCCCCTTATTTTATACTAAAAATGAAAACACCATCCGAGATGTGTTGATTTAGCACATTCAAGGATGAAAAGTTTTCAATTTATATTTCCATATTCAATTCTAGGCATAAAACCATTTTTATGGTTGAACCAGACTATAATGTATTTATTATAACTTATTTAAGGTTCTGGAATCCTTTTTTACACATGATACTAATTTATAAATCAAAATGATTTCGTTGTGATCAAGAACTGCTAATTAACAAAAACAATTACCACTAAAGTTTTATATAATGATTTATCTTCACTCCCAATAACTAAACGAACTTTATGAATATGTAATATTCTAGTTTTTCACTAATAACATACAAATTATACTCTGTATATCCCTTCTTATTCTACATGTTTATCTGTACAAGAATATAACTAAACCAATCATGAAAACCAAGTAAGAAAACACTCCCAAACAATGAAATTACATATTTTAACCTATTAAATAGACATGAATGAACCTAATGAGGTTATAATAAGTAAATTAAATGTTGGGGTGGTTCTTAAATTATTAATTTATGAAATTATATTTTTTTATTCAGGTCATTAAGATCGAGTGAGGAACATATTCAAACTTAAGTTAAGAGTTTTCCACCCAAAACTCTATTTTTGTTTGGGTTACTTTTATTATCTACTTACCTAAAGTAAATTATTATTAATTAAAATTTACTCCTCATAAATTCATTTTGAATGTTATATATTTTTTTACCAACCATAATCCTACCTTCATTTATGTGTAATTATATGTTCTAAATGGATCTTTCAAAAATTCTTCTCGTAATACAAGCCCGACTGAAGGGAATTTCTCAAATTCTTAACAATTTTTTAGGGAACTCTATATTATGTTTTTAAAAACCATTATCTTTCTAAAATAAAATATATTTTTATATAAATACTATCTTACTTCATTTCTAGTTTTATATGAAAACTTTTCCAAAAGAACTCTTCTTTTCAAAGTAAAAGAGTATTTATCACAAGATTTACTCGATAATTTTATAAGAGTATATTCATATGTTTCAACACTACTATTGATTATTATGTGTTATTGGGATTAATATTTATGATATCATATACCATATTTAATAGAATGGTTTATGATTATTTTGACTATGAATGTGCTATCTTAAAACCATTCACAAATTTACTCTGAATAGCTAGTGATTATACTTAATGTTTTGGGAAAGTTATTTAAATTTTATATGCTAGTTTTGATATGAATGTATATGTTGTTTATGTTTATCCCCATTAATATGAGGAATTAATTGGACTTATTATGTGATTGGTGGGGCCATCTATATCCCCTCTATGAATCAGTAGGTATCATGAGACAAATAGATATTGACTTGGCTAAGGCCTTGCCCATAATTAGATATGGTTTTGGCCGAGGCCTTAATCATTTTAGATGTATTGGACAAGGCCTTGATGGTAAGTTTCAGAATTTTTGACATATGAATTTCCCCCATTATGAAACTATAAATTCATAGTTCATGTGGTTATTTGACTCTTAAAATACCCATGATTATGTTTTATTATGGAAATATTTACTCATCTTATTTTTCTTCCATATTATATTCAGGTGTATTTTTAAAGGCTTGTGATTTCAATTATTCACCATGACTAATGTTTATAACATATTATGCTGTATCTTCTACCCTTACTAAGAATCTAAGATCACCCCTTCTTATGTTTTGTTTCTCCCAAGGATATAGAGAAGTGTATTATGATAACTTGCAGGAGTAATCTAAGAGTTACAGATGTTTCCAGTGAAATTTTTATGTTCGTTTTCATTTCAACTTATAAATTTGAACTTATTTATGTATCTAGATTTCCAAATCTACTAAACTATTCATTCCTTCAGGGTAAATATTTCATGTAATCATGCCAATGTAATGTAATAAGGCACTGGCTTCAGAAAACTGGGGGCGGGTCTTTACTGGTGGTATCAAAGGAAGTTTAGTAGAAAAATTGGAAACTAGATTTAGAAAATGTAGATTAGGGAACAAACCCCTAAGATAGTGTGTATGGATAAACGTACATGAACATCCTGTAATTTTGGTAATGAATATATTATGTGTATATTTCTAGAAAATACATCCGTATTTTGATTCTACAAGTGTATGTGGTTCTAGAACAGATGTACCTAGGAGTGAAAACTACTACAAGGGGTTTTAGGATTGACCTGATATATTATGGTACATGATAATGAGCCATACTACGTATCTAGTTTGACACTCTCGTGGGATTTGATTAAGATAATTCACATTTTATTTATATGAAATTATAATGGATGTAAATATAAAATTTTCCTTTAAATGATCATGCGATTATCTATGTATAGAATTTTAATTCATGCAAAGTATTTCTATACATTGAGATTATACATTATGATTCATGACCTAATCGAGTGTATGTCATTATTTAGAAATGCTTCTTAGTGGAAGGAATGTAAACCAAATTAATGTACATGTCCCATGTATAGATTTCTCTCTGATGCAAGATAATGATGCTGGATTTGGAGCTGTGACTGGTGTGGAGAAACCTATAACTATATTGGGACAACTTACTTAGGTTTTGAAGAATTACCTAACCTGAATGGAGCATCCAGATCCACAACAAGGATGAGCTATGTTAGATCCCTTTATGCGACAACATCCTCCATCATTTAATGGGACAACAAACCCATTCGTAGTAGAGTAGTGGATAAGTTCTTTAGAGAATATATTTCTCACATTAGGAATCAACGAAAGGGATAAGGTTTCCAGGGTGGTTTATCGTCTGTCAGGAGATGATGATCAATGGTGGTCACTAATTCAAAATACAAATGAGGTGGAAGAAATATATTAAATGTAATGATGGTATTTTAAGTAAATCTTCTTAGAAAAATACTTCCCTCGTGAACAGTGATCATATATGGAATGTTGGTTTCTGAATATGAGGCAAAAAGAGGATGAAGATGTTGAAAAGTATAAATATAACATCACAATATTACAAATAAATGTTGAGGAATACATACGTAATCTGAGGAGAAATATTGATCGATTATTTGATGGTTTAAAACCATTCCTCCAAAGGGATCTAGTCTCCCAAAGTTTCTCATCATATGAAAATATAGTCTCAAGTGCTATCAAGATTGAAAATGAATTCTATATGTCGTATGATTTTAAAGTAATTCAAGAGAAGAAGAGGGTTGCTAAAAACTTTGGAAAAGGAAAAAGGATATAGGTAAGAAGGGAAGATCTGACTTTCCACCTTGTGATAACTATGGAAGGAAGCACCTTGGTGCCTACTTAAAAGGAAAAAGGGGTGTTCTAAAAGTGTGGAAAAAAGGACCTAAAGTTGGTGATTGTAAGGGAAACAAATAAACTACTAATGTTCAATTATATAAATTTAGGGAAATGAGGCACTATGATAATGATTGTATAAAGCGTCAAGGAAATGTGACTCAGAAAAGGACAAGGGAGTAGGAAAAAGCTTATATGATCACAACAGCTGATATTGAAGTTCCTAATGACATGGTGGCAGGTACTTTAATCATTCCTCAAATTCAGCCAACACATTATTTGATTCTAGATCATCAAATTATTTTATATCTTTCTAGTTTTCTAAGAAAATTGGACATGTTAGTTTTATTTAATAAATGAGTTTTCAGTCAAAACTCAATGGGGATGTATCCTTTCAACATAAATGTGTTGATCAGTTCCTCTAGTGACACATAAATGTGCTTTAGTTTCTAACCTTATCATCATACCCATGATGGAATTTGATATAATCCTTGGTATGAGTTGGATTTCACATTATGATGTGAAGATCTATTTTAAGAAGAGGGAAGTTATAATTTTTGACAACGATGTTGAATCCCTTATACTTAGAGCAGAAACATCACCATATAATTCTCATCTAAATCCACCCCTAGTAGCTATACAGAATGAAATTATTAAGGAGGAAGAGAACACAATATATACATGTGAGGAAAGGAATGTTCAAATAGAGGATGTACCTATTGTGCAAGAATATGTTGATGTGTTTCTATAGGATTTATCTGGACATCCTCCAGAGCAGAAAATTTAGTTTTCTATTGATTTAATTCCCGGTTCAAGGCCCATATCAGATACTCCTTATAGAATGACCACTGTGGAATTAGTGGAACTGAAGAAACAACTAAAGTAATTGAGTGATAAATGATTTATCTACACTAGTGTTTTTCTATGGGGATCCCTTATTCTTTTTGTTAAAAAGAAATATGGATCTATGAGGATGTGAATTGAATACATGGAGATCAATTCTATAACAATAAAGAACAAGAATCCCCAAACTCGCATTGATGATTTATTTGATCAACATCATGGAGAAAAATATTTTTCGAAGATTGATCTTCAATCTTGATATCATTAGTTGTGTGTGAGGAAGGATGATATTCTAAAGATAGAATTTCGAACTAGGTATGGGAATTTCATGTTTATAGAAATTCCTTTTGGACCGACTAATGCACCCTATGTCTTTATGGATCTAATGAATAAGGTTTTCAAAAAATATCACGATGACTATGTGGTGGTATTTGTTGATGATATATTGGTATACTCTAAAATCTATGAAGATCTGGAAAATCATTTTCACACTATTATGAATTCTCTTAGAAGAAATGAATTATATGGGATGTTTAGAAAGTGTCAATTTTGGCTTCAATCAGTTTCCTTTCTTGGCCACATTGTCTCTAAGGATAGAATATATATTGATCCTATGAAGACAATGGCTTTACAATAATGACCTACTCCAATGAGCATAACTGAGGTACAAAGATTTATTGGTTTATAAGGTTATATTATCGTCATTTCATTTAGAACTTCACCCGTTTAGGAAAAAAAATGACCAAGATTACACGTAAAGGGGTAAACTTCTTATGGAGAAAATAATGTGAGGAATGTTTTGAGGAATTTAAGAGGAGATTAGTGAATTCCCTGATCCTAACTCTACCATCGGGGAATGATTGGTTTGTGATCTACAGTGATGCATCAAAGAAAAGATTTGGTTATATCCTTATGTAGAATGATAGAGTTATTGCCTATGCATCAAGGTAGTTAAAAATTCATGAACAAAACTATCATACTCCTGATCTTGAGTTAGCTGCCCTGATCTTCACTCTAAAAATATGGAGACACTATCTCTATGGTGAAATATGTGAGATATATACGGATCAAAAGAGTCTGAAGTATATCTTCTCACAGAAAGAACTCAACATGAGGAAAATGTGATTGCTTGAACTACTCAAAGATTATGATTGTTTCATACAATACCACCCAGGAAAGGAAAATAAGGTAGCTGATGCATTGAGCAGGAAGGATCATGGAGTTCTCAATGAAATGAGGATTGACAAGGATCCTTTTTACATGGATATAATGAGGATGGATATGTGAATTATCAAAGATAGTGAAACATCACTACTTTTTCAAATGGTTTCCCAATAATATTTATTATAAATAATTAATGCTTCGTAGTTTGATGATAAGAATATTCAAAAGAAAATTAATACTTTGAAATATTGGAAGTTGGATGACTTCCCGTGTGAAGATGGAATTATGAAATTTCGGAAGAGGCTTTGTGTTTTAGCTATACCCAAGCTAAAAAGTGAGTTACTAGATGATTCCCATAGTTTGAATTCCTCTATACATCCTAGTATAACTAAGATGTATAGAGATTTGAATAAATATTTATGGTGAGACAACATGAAGTGAGAAATTTCTGATTATGTATTAGGATGTTTAGTCTATCAATAAGTGAAGGTCAAACAACAACATCCCAGAGAGGTCATGCAACCCCTACCTATTCCAACAAGGAAATGGGATGACATCACCATGGATTTTGTCACTGGATTACCCAAAATCCCTAGGGAAAATGATGTGATATGGATATTTATTAACCAACTTACAAATTCTTCACATTCCCTCACTATAAGTGGGGATTTTCCATTGGAGAAACATGAATTACTCAATATCAATGAAGTTGTAAGTCTTCATGGAGTATCTCTTTAAATAGTTTCTAATTGCGATCCTCGATTTACATCAAAATTCAAGAAAAGTTTTCAAAAATATTTTGATACTCATTTTTTATTTGAGTACTTCTTATCCTCCTCAAACAAATGGGAAATATGAAAGGACGATCCAAAATTTATAAGACATGTTGAGATCATGCTCAATTTATTTTCAAGGTATGTGGGATCTGTATTTACCTTTGGTGGTGTTTTCCAGCATTCAAATGGCACCATATAAAGCATTGTATGGAAGAGATGTTGTACACCAACATGCTAGTATGAAGTCAGTGAAAGGAAGCTTGTGGGCTCAGAACTTATGGAGAAATTGACAATGAAGGTAAATACTATTCAAAGCCATCCCAAATCATCACAAAGCAGACAAAAAATATATGCATATAATTGAAGGAATGATTTGGAATTTCAAGCGGGAGGTCATGTTTTCTTAAAAGTATCTCCATGGAAGGGTGTTATAAGATTTAAGAAGAAAGGGAAAATAAGACCAAGGTATATAGGCCCTTTTGAAATTCAAGAGAGAATTAGAGTTATTTCATATCATTTGGCTATGCCGCCCAACCTGTCCAAAGTACACAATGTGTTCCATGTCTCATTGCTGAGAAAGTACATGCCAAACCCAACACATGTCCTCACTTTTGAAGGTATACAATTGGAACATGACCTATCTTACTGTGAAGAGCCTATCTGGATTTTGGACACTAAAGAACAAGTGTTGATGAATCAAACGACTCAACTAGTAAAGATAATTTTGAAAAATAATAACATTGAAGAGGAAACATGAGATCCTGAGGAGCTTATGACACTATAGGAAAATTCACAGCTCACAGTTGTTTTTTTAGGTATGGAGGGGGTTTAAGACGCCGTTATATGCTTCTGTGACGGTTTTTGAAAACCTCTACTACATTGTCTGTCGAGACACCATTTCTTGTGGTTATAGGCATTTAGCGGTAGTTTATAGGAACCTTCATATATTGCACATTTCATGACGGTTATGATGTTTTTTAGCGGTGGTTTTGCTGGGCAGGGGATTTTTTTTTAGCGGCGGTTAAAACTACCGCTAAAAAAATGTAAGACCCTGGCGAGGGAAACCACCACTAAAAACATCATAACCACCGTGAACATCGCGTGGAAGATGGGCCACTATAGCGGTGGTAAAAACTGCCACTAAATTTAATACCGTAGTGGCGGTTATAACCACTACTAGTAGAAAAATGATGACATTTAATTGTGGTTATAACCGCCACTAATAGAAAACTTCGGACATGTAGCGGTGGTTTAAACCGCTGCTAAATGCCAGATTTACAAAAAAAAAATATAAGCTTCTGCAGCTTCTGTACTAGTGCCCTGAAGAAAAAAAACAATTCCAAGAATACCAAAATATGCATACCACAATCATATGGTATAATAACTGATTCAAAATTCACTGAGAACCACACATATCTATTGTGTAATACCCTCACGTAGCATGTATTTTTTAGGAATGAAAACCCCCCCACACTCTCTCCTTCCCACTATAGAGTAATCCTTTGGGAACTATCTCACTAATTCTTTCCCATAATCTTACTTAATATTTCCCAAACCTAATGGGAACTACCATACTTCAGGATCATAAAACTATAATCATGATCCAATCAATCATTTCTAGTCATATTTGGTTCATGTTCCCAACCCACTTACCATGAACCACTACATGTAAGTAAATTGAATATCCAAAGGCATCTTAGTCATACAATGTATAACCACATGATCACCCACCACATATGATTCATTCTCAAAATGGAGATCATATAACTATTCTATTCTCAACATTATCCTGACAACCTAAGATCTCAATCTATAAGGATTATTATCCAATTGACCCTACACTATCCACGGAACTAAATACCAAAACCACTCAGAATGTTTCTCATCCTAGGAACATTGAATTACCATGACATTTCTCAACCCTTTTATGGTTACCCTAATAACCACATTTTTTTGTTATGTATAATAACATAATTAAGATATATGAGAAAACACTATATAATATGCATACCATGACATTCCTTAACCCTTTCAATCCTAATATTCCCTATTCTTCACTATGGTAATGTTGTTGGAAAGAGAATGGTTGGTTTTGTTAATGCTTTTGTAGGGGACTGATGTAGGCTGTTGTGTCCTAAATATGCATACCACACTCAAGAAATCAAGACATAAAAGGAAACATCAGAAATCGATAAAATACATAAAAGGAAACATGACAAATCAAGAAAATGTTAGGTCATGAAAATGTTTAGTGGAAACTATGTGCCATACATGATACTTATACAATCCAACGATGAACACATATCATCACCCTCTCCACCTCCAACATATCAACAATACAACTAATCACTATCTGAGGATAGACACAGGTCATCACCATCTCCACCTCCATCTCCACATCCAACTACCACCTGTAAGAACATTATATTGAAAATTAAATAGTGTTCCATATTTATATTTAAACATAAAACCAATAAAATATTGAAAAATAAATGATTTTGAATTTTTGTGATTTACCTGCTCACCAACTGTTGATACAGTACCATCGGGGGCATATATGCTCATCTGATAATGTATTTCAGTCAACTCTTTCTGTAAAGAGGGTATCTGATCCCCCTACTCATGAACTATGTTTTTTAGAGAAACAATATCTTTATTAGCATCTCTAGTTATGGGCTGACTATAATTGAGAGTAGATGTAGCTTCTATCCCCGGTGGCCTGCTAAAAACCTCTTATGGTATGGGTCCCAAACCCATCCCACACACTCTACCAGGATGCTCCTTCCTAAGGACTTTAGCAACGGAGTCGTCCTGGGAGACTGAGTAAGACTGCTCAGGATTGGCATCCCATAATTATTTAATTTTTACCTACAAATCAAATATCAAAATATATTAACATATTAAAAACTGATAATAAGTTATTATTATGAAAAAATGAGTTCATGCCCCAACTCCATTGGCAGTGTCATGACCCGCCTTCACCAAAAGGAGGGAAGGGTCAGCAGATTGTCAGGCCTTTCCTTCTTTATGTTGAATGAGAGATAATGACCCCCAAGACCCACCTTCAATAGGTCCCGGAGTGGCGACTAGCACCAAGGGTATAGAAATTTCTCACAAATGGAAGGAATTACCCCTTTTTGTTTTATAGGATCGGGAGACAAGATGATGAAACTCAACAACACCAAGGTAAACGAAAAGTAACGACAAAACTAAATCATTCCCACATGCATGTTCCAAAAGTAAAAGCCACAAGGTACAAAATGTGACCACAAAGGTAAGTACCAAAGATAAAAAGCAGCAACTGCAACTACCCCAAAGGTCCGAGCTAGTATATTCTTGTGTGATCCCCGAAGTAGGGTGAGCATACAAGTACACTCAGTAGGGAAAAACAAATACTCTCGTTCACAAGTGGGGGTACGTACCAAAGTCCCGTGAGAAAAGGAGTAAACCAAACACCTATCAAGGTAAATTATCCACTCAAGCGTCACCAAGGCACACTCCCCAAATAACAGAAGTCAAGTAATATATAAATAATAAGATCACATTGATGATTGGGTACCTTGCTCCCCTTTCCCATTGGTTATTGAGACATCCTACGCATCAGACCAATCCCGCCATTCTCACCGCAGTCCCACTGCCACACCGGCCCGTACACACCTGGGCCACAACCACACGTAGTCCCACTACCGAATACCACCTGCAAACACCTAGGCCAGAACAACCACCACTATGACCGAAGACACATGGGCTATAAAATCCACTGCCACGCCCGAAGACACCTGGGCCTCATCCCAAAGACACTTGGGAAACCACCTGCCGCACACCTGGATCCGAGGATGGATGGTGGTAGAGGTTTCCTATATCAGATGACGGTGCAGTATTCTCTATTTCTGGGTTCTTGTCAGGGAAGTGTTTTTAGTTATCATGGGTTCACATCTAAGAGGAATCTTTCGAGGTTGTTGTTCGGACCCTCTCTTTCCTTCTTGGTTTGTTTTGATTCTCGAGGAAGAGAATCGTTTAAGAGGTATCTAATGTAATGGCCCGGACCCTCCTCGCCCATTACTTTTCCAAAAGTGAGGCTCCACCAAACAGTGGCACCATGACGGTGGCACTGTGAGGGTGACACTGGTCACCATTCCCTGGTGACTAGGGTCACCCTCACGGTGCCACCGTCACGGTGCCACTGTTTTGGTGGATCCTCACTTTTGGCAAAGTAATGGGCCAGGAGGGTCCGGGCCATTACCTTAGATACCTCTTAAACGATTCTCCTCCTTGAGAATCAAAACAAACCAAGAAGGAAAGAGAGGGTCCGAACAACCACCTCGAAAGATACCTCTTAGAAGTGAACTCATGCTAACTAAAAACACTTCCCTAACAAGAACCGAGCAAAAGAGAAGACTTCACTTTCATCTAATATAGGAAACCTCTACCACCATTCATCCTCGCATCCAGGTGTAAGGTATCCAACTCCTCAATCGCTATCCAGGCGTCCGCCGACTCTCGGACCACATCCTTCAGCGTCCTCCTACTCAAGGCATCGGTCTATACATTTCCCTTTCCCTCAGTATAAGAGATCTCGAAGTCGTAATCCTGGAGGAACTCCACCAATCTCCGCTCTCGCAAGTTTAAGTCCCATTGGTAGAAGATATACCTCAAGATTTTGTGATCTGTGAAGTCCAAAAAGTGTTCTCCGATGAGGTAGTGCCGCCATAACATTAGCACAAAAATGACAGCTACAAGCTCTAGGTCGTGGGTGGCGTAATTACTCTCATTGGGGCGTAGCTCTCTGGACCCATAAGAGATCACCCCTTGTCACTGCATCAACACACATCCCAGGCCCTATCCTGAAGCATCATAGAACACCTCATAAGTCGCCCCTTCTTCTGGTAGTCTCAGCACTGGGGAACTAACCAACCTCTCTTTCAGATAGCTGAATGTTGACTCGCACTGCTCACTCCACACGAAAACCTGGTCTTTCTTGGTCAGGGCTGTCAAAGGGGCTGCTACTCAGGAGAAGTTGGGTACGAACCTCCGATAGTAACCTACCAGCCCGAGGAAGCTATGGACCACTTCCAAATTCATGGGTGCTGCCCAAAAAACAACTGCCTCAACATTTTATGGGTCCACTGCTACCCCCCGCTCAAATACCACGTGTCCGAGGAAGTGCACTTCTCGTGTCCAGAACTTGCATTTTCACAACTTACCATAGATCTAGTGCTGTCGTAGGACCTCCAAAACTGTCCTCAGGTGCTCCGTATGGTCCTACTCTGATCTTAAATAGATCATGATGTCTTCGAAGAACACAACTATGAACTGATCCTGGTACTCACGGAAGATGGAGTTCATAAGCCCCATGAACACAGCTGGGGCGTTCGTAACACCAAAGGGCATGACTACGAACTCCAAGTGTCTATATCTCCACCTGAAGGTCGTCTTCAGGATTTCTCTCTCTTTCACTCTCAGCTGGTAGTACCCAGACCGCAGGTCGATCTTCGAGAACCATCTTGCCCCTTTCAGCTGGTCAAAAAGATCGTCTATCCTCAGAAGAGGGTAGCGATTCTTGATCGTCACCTGATTCAGCCTCCTATAGTCTATGCACAACCGGAGCCCACCATATTCCTTCTTTGAGAACAAGACTGTAGCACCCCACGGTGATGCACTCGGCCGAACATAACCCCTCTTCATCAGATCGTCAATATGGATCTGCAACTCCTATAGCTCTGAAGGTTCCATCCGGTAAGGATCCATCGAGATCGGATGAGCGTCGGGCTGTAGGTCTATCCCGAACTCGATATCACGTCGAGGGGGTAGAGTCATCACATCCTCATGAAAGATGTACATAAACTCACAGACAACCTTTGGCACCCCCACCATCTCAGAATCTACGGACTCTACTGATAGCTCGGCTAACAAAGAGAAGAGGGGTTCCTCTCGCATGCTTCCCTTCTGACCGCTCCGCTCGCTGGTGAAGGTAACATGCCGGCCACCCAAGTCTGGGAACACAAACTTTCTTTGAAAATAGTCGATGACGGCGCACACAGAGAATAGACAGTCGATGCCTAGGATGACATCGTATGGCTATATCTGTAGCAAAAGAAGATCCCTAACTGACTGATGTTGCCCTATCAAAAATCTACATCCTCGACAAACAAACAAAAAGTCGATCTGACCTCCGACTGGTGTTCTCAACACCAGGGGAATTGAAAGTCTCCCAGCATATAGATCCAAGGAATGGGCTAGACTGGGTGAAACAAAAGAGTGCGATGCTCTGGTGTCGAACAAGGCATAAGAAAGAGTGCTAAACAAACTAACCGTACCTCGAATAACCTCCAGCCGTGCTGGAACTGCTGCCTCCGCAGCATGTAGCTATCCACGCCCGGATCCTCTTCCCCTCGCCTATCGGCCACCTCCCAGACCACGACCTAGTCGAGGTCCCTGAGGAGCACACTGAGGTTGGCCTCCTCCTCCTACGTCTGCCCTCGGAGGAACGGGAGCTCGCTATCCCTATTGCTGCTGCTGGAAAGGCCGGGCTGGAAGCTGATGCTGGGGTGGGCACTGGGGATGTCCACCACCGTCGTACTATACCCGGTCCGGGCACTGACTTCAGAGATGTATAGGGCTCCCACAGACGAAGCACCGCGGCCCTGGGCCTGAGGAAAAGGGGCGAGGACCAGGGGATCAAAACTGAAACTTCTGCGGCCTGTTCCCTATGAGTCGAAACCTGGAGGGTCCTGACGCTGGAGGCCTGGTACTGACGGCCTTCCCCTTCGATGGTCCTAGCTGGATCCCCTCTCGTGACATACCTCTTAGAGCATGCATTCTCTCCACCACTTCGGCCTTCTTCTGGACCTCCAAGTACATCGGCAAGGTAAAGGGGGTAACAACATACTCGAGGGAGGGTCGAAGCGCCTCCTCCAAACATCTTACCTGAGACTCCTCATCGGGAAAGAGGTCCGGAGAAAAACATAGGAGGTACTTGAACTTGATCCCTACCTCCCTTGCGTACATACTCCCATGTTGGAGGGAGAGTAGCTCCTGTCGCTTTTCCACCTTCATCGTCGAAGAGAGGACTTCCGCCCGGAACTCCCTCTCAAAATCCGCCCAAGCCACCTCAGTCTCTCTCCTCACCCCCAGGTAAAGCGTCCACCACTGACGTGTCACTCCCCACATCTAGATGATGGCCAGAGGAACCCCGTACTCGGTTGGGGCCCGAATCAGGCCGAAAGCTATCACTAGCTCCTCTAACCAGCCTTCCGTCTTCATGTCAGAGGTGCTACCCTCATACTTCTCGAGGGTCTGTCACTGGAAGACCTGGAGAGTCCTCTGCCACTGGTCATCCTCCTCTTCTCGGACAACTCTCTATCGATCAGCCAAGGTAGTCTGTGGGGCCTCGATCATCTGTACCACACGTGGTCGCCTTCCAGGTGCCATGGCTGCAAGGTAAACAAGGAATTCCTAAGCCCAAGTAGTGCAGATTATTGTCTTTATTGAGACATCCTACGCATCGGACCAATCCCGCCATTCTCACCGCAATCCCACATACACACCCGCCCACACACACCTAGACCACAACCACACATAGTCCCACTGCTGAATCCCGCCTGCAAACACCTAGGCCAGAACAACCACCACCACGTCCGAAGACACCTAGACTAGAAAATCCACTGCCATGCCTGAAGACACCTGGGCCTCATCCTGAAGACACTTGGGAAACCACCTGCCGCACACACCTGACCAACCACCACAAAACCACGCCCGAAGTTTCTTGGGCTAATAATGGACCTCAGGCCATCACAGCCTGCCCGATGATACTCGGCCTATCCTAGAAAGGGAGTAGAAAAGGAGCTAATAACCAGCCACTAATAATAGTGTTGGGAAAAACACCCTCCCCCATGAAATGGGGGTGTTCAACACTAAGTGCTCAACTTGGGTGGGGCGCGAATAAGAAACAGAAAACTACAAATATATACATAGGTAACAATCACTAACCCAAAGTTAGGTTTTTCTTTAGACAGCCTACAGATCACAACAACGCTCAAGTCCGAGTAACAACTCTCGCCAACAAAACCCATTTGTCTCATTCTTGTTTTCATGTTCAGTAATAACGTTCAAATAATTTTATGCACTACTGGGCAACTAACACCATAAGCATAACCAAGGAAAAGAAACCAGACAAACGTCAATTTAAGTATCCACACCCGGTTCTCTTGAAAAGTCACAACAACAAAGGAACAAGTGAGATCCCTCGAAGTACTGGATCCAAGGGAAAACACCGAGACACTGCCCCGTGTCCCCTCCCCCAAAAAGGTTTTTTGCATCAACATAGGATCCCACCAAAATTTCACAACCACCGAGAGTATAAAAATAGAGAATCCCATCCCCTCCCACACCTCCAGCAATCAGCCCGAAAAAGGAAACAACCAAACCACTACCACCTACAGAAGGTTGGGCCACACCTGTATTTTCAGATTTATAAGATTTAACAAACTCCATGATTTCAAATTCCATGTGTTTAAGAATCCGGTTTTTTCTACGAAAGACTTTGGAATATTCTTGATGATATTCCAGAGCAGCGCCTTCAGTCGGCGTGCGATTCCGAGCCCCGGAGTGGCCAGAATTTAATTTTTAGTGCGTTCACACTGGAAATGCTAAATAAATGAGATAACTCCTAAATGGAGTCCTGGATCAGGGATCCGAGTGTAAGGATGGGTCCAGAATGGGGTGTTTACCCTATGAACGACATAAAACTTGTCGACGTGGGATGTTTGGACCCCTCGCCCGCTTCTGGAACGTTAAACGGACTAAATAAATTTATTTAATTCATTTAATGTTGAAACGAAGGTATCTCTTAAATGGTGGCTCGGATTGGGAAACCGAGGGCACCGTTGTTTTAGGAATGTGCCGTTTAACCTAGGAGGGGTATAAGTTTCCCGGGCGCGGGCCATTTGTGAAAAAACGGCCCCAGGGGTGTTTCCGTAATTTAGCGGCTTCGGACGTTAAATTTTATAACTTCTGAACGGGGTCTGGGATTAAAATTCCGAGACCACCGTTGTTCTCGGGAGGTCGTGTTTACCCTAGGGGAGGCTAAATCCCGACCCTGTCGGGAGTTCGGGTTCGGGGCCGTCGGGCGGGCGTTTAAGTGTTTTGTACTTAAACACCCCCTCCCTCTTCTCTTCCCCTTCTCCTCCCTCACACCCTCTCCCCTTCCCTCCTCCATTCTAGCGATCTCTGGTGAGGTGAGCTCCAGCAAGGAGATCTCCGGCGAGCCAACTCTGGCGAGGCAACGGCGCGGGGCGGATCGCGCGGGAAGCGTTGGGCGAAGCCCCACAAGGTAGGAGTTTTATTTTTTTTTTAAATTCCCACATTTCTTTTGAACCCGATTTATACCATCGAATTTCTTCCCGATCATCGAAAAAATCCCATAGATTAGTAGAGCTCGATCTGAGCTTTCCGATGCACCTTTCGGATGTGAAATCGGAGCTCTGAGGCGTCCGCAGCGGCCCGATGAAGTTTGGGTGGTTTTGCGGTATCCGGCGGTCGGCAGGGCTGTCCGGCGAGATGGCGCGGTGGAGCGGCTCGGCTCTGGGAAGGCGGCGTGACGGCCGTGGCTTCGGAAGGCGGCGGCGGGCCGGCTTCGGCAAGCGGCGCGGCATCCGTGGCTTCGGAAGGCGGCGGCGGGCCGGCTTCGGCAGGCGGCAGGCGGCTGGCGGCCTGCGGCGTTGCGGTGGAGCGGGGAGCCGGCGAGAGGGCACCGGCTGGGGGCGCCGACCAGGGGGCGTCCGGGGTCGTGGCTCACGACCCCGCTGGGGAGACCGAGACCCGCCAAAGGCGGGTCTCCGCGTGGACTCGACCGGCCATGTCGGTCGGTCGGTGGAGGCGCCCATGCGGCGCGCGGGCGAGGCAAGCAACGGGCCATGGGGCGGCGGCCCGCGGGGTCTGCTGGGCTGGACCCAGGCGGCTGGGCCGCGGTCCCAGCGGGCCGGCCGGAGCGGGCCAGCCCGAGCAGGGCGGACCGGCCAGACCGGGCCGGTCCGGCCCGAAGGGTTCTCCCCTAATACCTTCGGACGCCCGTATTTCGGGCTACGGGCGTCCGTTTTATGCGCCGTCTGCGGTAGCGCAGATCTTG
Source organism: Viscum album (assembly GCA_963277665.1). Lineage (NCBI taxonomy): Eukaryota > Viridiplantae > Streptophyta > Magnoliopsida > Santalales > Viscaceae > Viscum > Viscum album. Next base: position 832,218,101 of record OY728120.1, read on the forward strand.
CGTCGAGGAAAAGCTTTTGAGATAGTTTCGGGAATTTTTAGTTCCCGAAATGTGGGGCCTCAGAGGTGCGACACGTCCTTAAGTGGACGAGCGCTTTTCCCGGGACTCTTGTTTTGGACGGCGCGGACGCGTCCGACATCCGTTTTGAGCGCCGTCAGTGGCGTTGGAACCCTGGCATCGAGGCGGAGGTTTACAGGGTGGTTTCAGGCGTTGAGGCCGAAGATGAGGCGCGGGCCCCGCGACCCGCCTTTTGAGCTGCGTGCAGCTAGTAGCAACTTTTTCCTCGGACGTCCGTTCGGGGCGTGCGAGCAGTCGATGTTGGGTGTTTTTCCGAGGGCATCGCGTTGGCGTAGTCTGGCCGCTGTATTTCCGCACGATGGTGCGGGCCCCGCGATGGCTGTTTCGGGAGTTGATGGTAATTTCCAGCTTTATCATCGGGTGATCGTTTTGGACAAGTGGATAGTCCATCTTTTGTGCCTTTTCAAGAGAATCGCAATGGTGCTATCCGTTTGTTGAGTTTCGGGACCGGGATGCGGGTCCCACGTGGTACCGCTCGTGTGCAGTGCGCCGGGATGCACCTTTTTATCTGGATATCCGTTGCACTCAAGTGAGTAGTTCTTTTGACGTGTTTTCCCGAGGGGATCGCAATGGTGCGATGCGCCCGACTATTTTCGGGGCCAAGGCTCAGGATCACGGGATGTCGTTCGGGCGTGAGGCGGTGTTGGTGACCTTTTCCGTCGAATATCCGTTGGAGGCGAGTAATTAGTCGATCTCGCGTGTTTTTCCGTGAGGATTACAATGGTGTGATCCGTTGGGTTGTGTGGAGCCTCTTGCGTGATCTTGTTGAATGTGGAGAATGGAAGGTGCTCCAGTGGTGGTTCACCCTACCTTGTTGTAGCGGACCCTTGGCGTGTGATCACGCACTCTTGGGAGAGTGATATAATTGGCCCACGAGATGTGGTTTGCCGTGCCTGGGCCTTTGAGGTGGAGTTGTTACGTCACGCCTTCGTGTTGACGCTGGGTGCCGTGTGCACGATAGCCTTTGGGCTGGAATGAGGTATACTCTGGGAGTATACGGGAGCGCTAGGAGGTATGTGTGGTTGTTTGTACCTAAGGATGTTTGTGCGCTTAGTTGGGGTTGACTTGGCGCCACACGTCGTGTGGGCCCCACGTGCGTGTCGCGATCTTCTTGACGTACTTTGACCTCTTGGAATGTAGAGGGTCCCTCTGCGCTCATTTGTTTGACTAGCAAGGTGGATTGTTCCCCTGGCTTTGTGATCTTTTGTCTGACCAGCAGGGTTGAGCGGTCTCCCCCTGGTCTTGTGCTCGATGGTTTGGCCAGCAGAGATGGTTTGGTTCCTCTACTTCTTTGGCTGTGAGAGGTTTCAGAACTGTTCCCTTTCACCGGACTGCGACACCGTCTGCGGCTACGGGTTTTCGTGCAGCGTGGGTGTTTTCCCCACTTTCTAGGATGAGGTGTCTCGGTCCGCTTTGACAGTGACTCAGCGGATTAGAGCGGGATTGCCTTGTGAGGCATGGGGAGTTTCTCCTGTTGTTCTATGTTACCTGGTAGAGCTTGTGGTTTCGGTGTGACCAAAACTTTACGCAGGAACCGATCCTCTACACAGGAGGTTGTTCCAGCAGGGCTGAGGTTGTTCCAGTAGGGCTGAGGTTGTTCCAGTAGGGCTGAGGTTGTTTCCAGCAGGGCTGAGGTTGTTCCAGCAGGGCTGAGGTTGTTCCAGTAGGGCTGAGGTTGTTCCAACAGAGCTGAGGTTTCTTCGAGCAGGGCTCGCCAGTGGGTTACCATCTAGCAGGGATGGCTAGTACATTGGTATTTACCGAGCAGTACCATCCAGCAAGGATGGCCAGAACAGTTCAGGGCTTACATCCAGCGGGGCTTGGCAGTGGTCCCTGATGTCGGGCTTACCTCCAGCTGGGCTGGGCAGTGGTCCCCGATGCCGGGATACCTCCAGCGGGGCTGGGCAGTGGTCCCCTCGCCGACTTTAGCCGGGTCGCCCTCCAGTGGATTACCCTGTTACAGGACTGGGCAGTGAGGCACCCGTCAACTTTCCAGGTATCCCCGTAGTGGGAACCCGTTGACTTCCAGGGATCCTCCAGCGGGGCTGGGCAGGGGGTCTCCTGTCGACTTTGAGCAGACCTCTCGACTGCGGGGGCAGTGACAAGTTGTGGTTGACGTTCCCCCAGAACTCTCAAGTACAGGGAACACTTTCCCCCACCGAGACACGTCCTTGTGACACGACCTAAAACCGTGGGGGAGAGTTAGTGCCGCCCAAAGAAGATATTATCGAGGTGTGGTGATTGAGCCTCTTGGCTTGCGGTTCGGGGCAGACGTGTGGGATGTTGGGCGTCGATGGAGTTTACTTCTGGGACTGTTGGCTACTCTTTCTTGGGCTGAGCTACGGGATAGAGATCCCCTTAAGAGCTTGTTCGGGTTTCTTGTTGAGAATACAAATATGTATATACCTTGTTTCCAGTACCCACTTCTTGGGTTTGGTTACTCTCCTTCTAGGAGAGGCGAAGATGCGCGGGGTATGCTGTGTGCTTTCCGTGTCTAGCTTCTCATGGTCGGACGAGTCTACTCTCCTACTATAGGCAGCGAAAGCTAGATGAGAAGTTCATCTTCTCACCATTCCTAGCTCCTTGTGTTAGGACGAGTCTTCTACGTTTCTCTTTTTGGGTTGAGCTGGACTCTTACTTCACTTTCAGTTGTACTCCTCTACTTTTCCTGTTCTCTCTACTGCTCACCCTTCGGTACCTCCTTTTGTTGCTCCCTCAAGCCTTCGGGGTATCCTACTGAGTATTTTTATACTCACCCCTACTTGGGCTTTGCCCTCACTTGGTGTGCCCTTGCAGACGATGGACATGTGGAGCGTGACTTCAGTGGAGCGTAGGAGCTTGGGAGCTTGGACCACGTGCGGTGGTCGAGGCCGGGTTCCAGGTGGGAGACCCAGCATCAGTTTCTTTTGATTACTTGTTGTCGGGTTGTGGCACTTTTTGGTTGGGCGTGTGTTTTTTCCCTTTTCCTTACAGCTTGTACTTTGTACTTGTAGAGGTCGATGCACTTTGTGGTATGTTTATAGCAGTTGCCCTTTTCTTTTCTTTGCTTCTCTTTTCTTTTACTCTACACTTTTGCATTGAGTTTTCTGCGTGTGTGTGTACAGGTACTTAGGAAAAGGCCTCCCCGAGTTGTTGTGCCTTCAGCGTTGGTCGCCAGCCCCTGGCCTATGGAGGCGGGCTTGGGGTAGTTGCGGCTCGAGCCCGGGTAGGGTTGGGTCGTGACAAAGTGGTATCAGAGGTGGTTCGTTCCTTGGGACGTTGTGAGGACATCCCTAAAAGAGTAATTGGTTGGGATATAGGGCAACAGTGTTAACGTGTCTTAAGAGTGGCTCTTAGGCCAGGGAGTCCAGTGATGGTGCGGCAGCTGACGTATCCATTCACCAGGACCTTGATAACCCGCTTGTCGACTCGGCATGCTGAGACACTTGATCCAGGGAAATTTGTTTGTGCATCACATAGGACTGAGTCTTGACTTTCCTTCTTGAGTCAGCTCCCCATCGTTGTTGTTATCGGTATATACATATATGCTCATTTGACTGCGAAACTCCTTGATAATATTCAGGATGTCTCCGCGACGACAGCCAGCCAGGATACCAGCTTTGGTTTGTGACGACGACCCTATGAGCTACGAGGCCACAATCTAGAACCCATCATGCGAGCCCCTTTCTCCGAGTGGGCCGGTAGCAGCACCCCCACCTGTTGAGCAGCAGGCAGTTTCAGCAGAGCAGGATGAGCTGGAGCGTAGGTTGAGCGCGCTCCGTGAGTTCCAGCGGCAGAGACCGCTGAGGTTCAGTGGTGAGCCAGACCCTCAGGCAGCAGAGATTTGGCTCGAGGTAGTGGTTCGCCTTTTCAGGCATGTGTAGACGCCGACAGATCAGAGAGTGGCTTTGGCAGCCACCCTTTTTCATGGAGCAGCTTGGCATTGGTGGAGTCTGGTGACTCAGTTTCTTGACGAGTCATCACTTTCATGGGGCGACTTCCAATTTTTGTTTCGTGAGGAGCTTTTCCCCTCCTTCTTGCGCTCCATTCGGATTCAGGAGCTCTTGCAGTTTCAGCAGGGAGGGATGATGGTGGCCGAGTACGCGGCTAGTTTTGCAGACCGTGCATGCTTTTACCCGAACTTGGTCCATGACGACAACCTCCGAGCGCGAATGTTTGAGCAGGGTCTCTGCCGAGAGATTCGTGTTGTCGTATTACCCTTGGGAATTTCCACATATGTCGGGGTGCTAGCGCAGGCGCTGGTGACAGAGGGATTCCTATCGCATTCTGGGGTTGGTGGTGGCAGCAGACACGTTGGGGCCGGGACGTCTGCCATAGCTAGCAGGCACCGGAGGACAGGACCTCGATGCAGGTGTCCTTCCCACTGCCGGTTTCGGAGACGTGGTTGCATACCACTGTGGCGAAAAGGCGTAGGGCCTCAGCCAAGGATTCCCTTCTGTGAGTGGATCTCAGGCCGTGGTCGTACACCACAGTGGTGCCAGAGGGCACCGGGGCAGCCCAGAGAGTCGGTGCTATGCTTGTAATGGGCAAGGTCACTTGGCACGAGACTGCCCGACCCGAGTTGCTGGGAGCTTCGGGCAGGCAGCAGGCGCACCACCACGGCAGAGGCAGTGCCATAATCAGAGTAGTACCTAGGGATGTGGTGCTAGCAGGGGAGAGGGAGGAGCTGGTAGTGGGGGCGACTTTATGAGATCTCCCCATCACCACTAGGCGGTCCACGTCAGGCTCCGGGAGCTGACGGTTGGGACCGCGGGTAGCCGCGAGCTTTGGATGTCTACGATCCTGCAGAGCATGGGATGGTGAGAGGTACCCCTTGTGACTCTTCTACCTTTTGTAGTAGAATTGTTGGGCTCTGCGTGTGAAAGGCTTTTCTCCCTGCTCCTTGTTTGAGGAGTTACCAGGGTGATGCAGGGCGTCAGGTGTAACCCTGTGTTGGTGAGGAAAAAAGGCGTCATACATTTTCCTTTAGTCGATGGTGTTGACTCCTTCGCCTTTTGAGCGTGTAAGAGAGCATCGACTATGAAATCTTGCATGACCAGATATCCTTGAGTGCTTCACCATATGGATATTATGAAGGAGGGAATCAACGGGCCTTGTTTCAGGTGCGGGTGGTGATTCCAGTCGCGGCATGCGACGTAGAGGTTTGACCGGGGAGGTGAGATACCCCCGAGGGCCTTCGGGCTATTTGAGACCCTGCAAAGGGATGGCGAGGTACCCTACCACCTTGACCTAACCCCAAAGTCTGGAATGGGTGCACGACATCGGCAAGGGCCGACCCCACATGAACAGATCAACCCTTTGGTCTATGTGAGTGGCACAGAGCTGTGCGTGGGTTCTTCTGAGTATGGGAAAGCCAGGTGTTTGCTTAGTACCCCGTGTTGCTCCCTAGTTTTGCTTTTCACGGACGAATATCTTGAAGGAGGGAATGATGTAAGAACGCGGTTTTTTCTACGAAAGACTTTGTAATATTCTTGATGATATTCGAGCGCACCGCCTTCAGACGGCGTGCGATTCCGAGCCCCGGAGTGGCCGAAATTTAATTTTTCAATGCGTTCACACTGGAAATGCTAAATAAATGAGATAAATCCTAAACGGAGTCCCGAATCATTGATCCAAGTGTACATATGGGTCCAGAATGGGGTGTTTACCCTAGGAACGACATAAAACTTGTTGGCGCGGGTTGTTTGGACCCCTCGCCCGCTTCTGGAACGTTAAACGGACTAAATATATTTATTTAATTCGTTTAATGTTGAAATGCAGGTATCTCTTAAATGGTGGCTCAGATTGGGAAACCAAGGGCACCGTTGTGTTCGGAATATGCCGTTTACCCTAGGAGGGGTATAAGTTTTGCGGGCACGGGCCATTTGTGAAAAAATGGCCCCAGGGGCGTTTCCGTAATTTAGCGGCTTCAGACGTTAAAATTTATAACTTCTGAACGGGGTCTTGGATTAAAATTCTGAGACCACTGTTGTGGTCGGGAGTTCGTGTTTACCCTAGGGGAGGCTAAATCCCGACCCCATCGGGAGTTCGGGTTCGGGGCCGTCGGGCGGGCGTTTAAGTGTTTTGTACTTAAACACCCCCTCCCTCTTCTCTTCCCCTTCTCCTCCCTCACACCCTCTACCCTTCCCTCCTCCATTCCGGCGAGATCCGGCGAGGCGAGCTCCGGTGAGCCAACTCCGGCGAGGCAACGGCGCGGGGCGGATCGGGCGGGAAGCGTCGGGCGAAGCCCCACGAGGTAGGAGTTCTATTTTGTTTTTAAATTTCTCGCATTTCTTTTGAACCCAATTTATACGATCGAATTGCCGCCCGATCTTCGAACAAATCCCACAGATTAGTAGAGCTTGATCCGAGCTTTCCGATGCACCTTTCGGATGTGAAATCGGAGCTCTGAGGCGTCCGTAGCGGCCCGACGACGTTGGGGTGGTTTTGCGGTTTCTGGCGGTCGGCAGGGCGGTCCGGCGAGATGGCGCAGCGGAGCAGCTCGGCTCCGGGCAGGCGGCGCGGAGACCGTGGCTTCAAAAGGCAGCAGCGGGCCAGCTTCGGCAGGCGGCGCAGCGGCCGGGGCTTCGGAAAGCGGCGGCGGGCCGGCTTCGGCAGGCGGCAGGCGGCTGGGGGCCTGCGGCGTCGCGGTGGAGCGGGGAGCCGGCGAGAGGGCGCCGGCTGGGGCGCCGACCAGGGGGCATCCGGGGTCGCGGCTCGCGACCCCACTAGTGAGACCGAGACCCGCCAAAGGCGGGTCTCCGCGTGGACTCGACCGGCCATGTTGGCCGATCGGTGGAGACGCCCGCGCGGCGCGCGGTCGAGGTAAGCAGCGGGCCGCGGGGCGGTGGCCCGCGGGGTCGGCTAGGCCGGACCAAGTTGGCTAGGCCGCGGTCCCAGCGGGCCGGCCGGAGCGGGCCGGCCCGAGCAGGGCGGACCGCCCAGACCGGGCCAGTCCAGCCTGAAGGGTTCTCCCCTAATACCTTCGGACGCCCGTATTTCGGGCTATGGGAGTCCGTATTGCGCGCCGTCTGTGGCAGCGCGGAGCTTACGTCGAGGCGAAGCTTTTGAGATGGTTTCGGGTATTTTTAGTTCCCGAAATGAGGGGCCTCGGATGTGCGATGCGTCCTTAAGCGGACGAGCGCTTTTCCCGGGATTCTTGTTTTGGACGGTGCGGACGCGTCCGACATCTGTTTTGAGCGCCGTCAGTGGCGTTGGGACCCTGGCGTCGAGGCGGAGGTTTCTAGGGTGGTTTCAGGCGTTGAGGCCGAAGATGAGGCACAGGCCCCGCGGCCCGTCTTTTGAGCTGTGTGCAGCTAGTAGCGACTTTTTCCTTGGACGTCCGTTCGGGGCGTGCGAGCAGTCGATGTTGGGTGTTTTTCCGAGCGCATCGCGTTGGCGTAGTCTACCCGCTGCAATTCCGTACGATGGTGCAGGCCCTGTGAGGGCCGTTTCGGGAGTTGACGGTGATTTCCAACATTATCACCGGGCGACCGTTTTGGAGAAGTGGATAGTCCATCTTTTGTGACTTTTCGAGAGGATCGCAATGGTGTGATCCGTTCGTTGAGTTTCGGGACCAGGATGCGGGTCCCACGTGGCACCGCTCGTGTGCGGTGTGTCGGGATGCACCTTTTCCTCTGGATATCCGTTGCACTCAAGTGAGTAGTGATTTAGATGTGTTTTCCTGAGGGGATAGCAATGGTGCGATGCGCCTGACTATTTTCGGGGCCGAGGCTCGGGATCACGGGACGTCGTTCAGGCGTGAGGCTGTGTTGGTGACCTTTTCCGTCGGATATCCGTTGGAGGTGAGTAAGTAGTCGATCTCGCGTGTTTTTCCGCGAGGATTACAACGGTGCAATATTTTGGGTTGTGCGGAGCCTCTTGCGTGATCTTGTTGAATGTAGAGCATGGAAGGTGCTCTAGTGGTGGTTCTCCCTACCTTGTTGTAGCGGACCCTTGGCGCGTGATCGCGCACTCTTGGGAGAGTGATATAATTGGCCCACAAGATGTGGTTGGCCGTGCCTGGGCCTTTGAGGTGGAGTTGTTACGTCACGCCTTCACGTTGACGCTGGGTGCCGTGTGCACGATAGCCTTTGGGCTGGAATGAGGTATACTCCGAGAGTATACGGGAGTGTTAGGAGGTACATGTGGTTGTTTGTACCTGAGGATGTTTGTGCACTCAGTTGGGGTTGAGTTGGGGCCACATGTCGTGTGGGACCCACGTGCGTGTCACGATATGCTTGACGTACTTTGACCTCTCGCGACATAGAGGGTCCCTCTGCGCTCGTTTGTTTGACCAGCAGGGTGGAGTGTTCCCCTGGCATTGTGCTCTTTTGTCGGACCAGCAGGGTTGAGCGGTCTCCCCTTGGTCTTGTGCTCGATGGTTTGGCCGGCAGAGATGGTTTGGTTCCTCTGCTTCTTTGGCTGTGAGGGGTTTTAGTACTGTTCCCTTTCACCGGACTGCGACACTGTCTGCGGCTACGGGTGTTCGTGCAGCGTGGGTGTTTTCCCCACTTTCTGGGATGAGGTGTCTTGGTCCGCTTCGACAGTGACTCAGCGGATTGGAGCGGGATTGCCTTGTGAGGCCTGGGGAGCTTCTCCCGTTGTTCCGTGTTCCCTGGTAGAGCTTTTGGTTTCGGAGTGACCAACACTTTACGCGGGCACCGATCCTCTACCCAGGAGGTTGTTCCAGCAGGGCTGAGGTTGTTCCAGTAGGGCTGAGGTTGTTCCAACAGAGCTGAGGTTTCTTCGAGCATGGATCGCCAGTGGGTTACCATCCAGCAGGGATGGCTAGTACATTGGTATTTACCGAGCAGTACCATCCAGCAGGGATGGCCAGAACAGTTCAGGGCTTACATCCAGCGGGGCTTGGCAGTGGTCCCTGATGTCGGGCTTACCTCCAGCTGGGCTGGGCAGTGGTCCCCGATGCCGGGATACCTCCAGCGGGGCTGGGCAGTGGTCCCGTCGCCGACTTTAGCCGGGTCTCCCTCTAGTGGATTACCCTGTTATGGAACTGGGCAGTGAGGCACCCGTCGACTTTCCGGGTATCCCCGTAGTGGGAACCCGTCGACTTCCAGGGATCCTCCAGCGGGGCTGGGCAGGGGGTCGCCTGTCGACTTTGAGCAGACCTCTCGACTGCGGGGGCAGTGACGAGTTGTGGTTGACGTTCCCCCAGAACTCTCAAGTACGGGGAACACTTTCCCCCACCGAGACGCGTCCTTGTGACACGACCTAAAACCGTGGGGGCGAGTTAGTGCCGCCCAAAGCAGATAGTATCGAGGTGTGGTGATTGAGCCTCTTGGCTTGCGGTTCGGGGCAGACGTGTGGGATGTTGGGTGTCGATGGAGTTTACTTCTGGGACTGTTGGCTACTATTTCTTGGGCTGAGCTACGGGATAGAGATCCCCTTACGAGCTTTTTTGGGTTTCTTGTTGAGCATACCGATATGTATATACCTTGTTTCCAGTACCCACTTCTTGGGTTTGGCTACTCTCCTTCCAGGAGAGGCGAAGACACGCGGGGTATGCCATGTGCTTTCCGTGTCTAGCTTCTCATGGTCGGACGAGTCTACTCTCCTGCTATAGGCAGCAAAAGCTCGACGAGAATTTCATCTTCTCACCGCTCCTATCTCCTTGTGTTTGGACGAGTCTTCTACGTTTCTCTTTTTGGGTTGAGATGGACTCTTTACTTCACTTTCAGTTGTACTCCTCTACTTTTCCTGTTCGCTCTACTGCTCACCCTTCAGTACCTCCTTTTGTTGCTCCCTCGAGCCTTCGGGGTATCCTACTGAGTATTTTTATACTCACCGCTGCTTGGGATTTGCCCGCACTTGGTGTGCCCTTGCAGACGACGGACAGGTGGAGCGTGACTTCAGTGGAGCGTAGGAGGTTGGGAGCTTGGACCGCGTGCGGTGGTCGTGGCCGGGTTCCAGGTGGGAGACCCATCATCAGTTTCTTTTGTTTACCTATAGCTGGGTTGTGGCACTTTTTGGTTGGGAATTTGTTTTTCCCCTTTTCCTTACAGCTTGTACTTTGTACTTGTAGAGGTCGATGCACTTTGTGGTATGTTTATAGCAGTTTCCCTTTTCTTTTCTTTGCTTGTATTTTCTTTTACTCATCACTATTGCATTGAGTTTGCTGCGTGTGTGTGTACAGGTACTTAGGAAAATTCCTCCCTGAGTTTTTGTGCCTTTGGCGCTGGTCGCCAGCCCCTGGCCTATAGAGGCGGGCTTGGGGTAATTGCCGCTCGAGCCCGGGTAGGGTCGGGTCGTGACAGTGTGTTTTAACCGGGAGTTATCACAGAAGGGTTGATCCTCATGATTTCAATTTATTCAGCCGGGTATACATGATTAACCAATTTACATTTCATAGCAGGAGTTTATAATTACAAAACAATCCATTTAAAACATCACGAGGGGTTCATTAGTGCACAAACAACGACCACCATCGGCCTCGATTTTCAGAATGTGTAAGCCAGCACAACTCAGAAAGATGATTTTAATATAACAACATCAACAATCACACCCCCCCTTCATTCTTTACAGGAATCGTTCATTATCTTTAATTAGTTCTGGTTTATCCAATTCTACAGAATCAAAAGAACGCCCACCCCGCATGATACACAAAAGAGAGAGGCGAAGGAGAAATTCCCTACTTGTTGATAGACGATTGACACTTAGGTCGGGCGCAGAACATTACAGATAATGATGCAGCTCGCTCGTGCACCAAAAGTTGTTCGTGAAAAGCCGCGATCGAGGAAAGAAGAAACCATTCCTAACCCTTTAGTTTATAAGGGCTGCAGACAGTTGAGATAAGAACGCGAAACCGTGTGAGCGGGGGCTGTGGGTTGACCACACGGTTGGGCAGTTACACATGATGATATTAAGGTGTTATTTAATATCCCCCATCGAGGATGTTTCTCAGGATTTTCAGTAATTAATTACGGGCTTTAAGTGATTTAAAAATGAGTAAAATAATTAATTTACGTCAAAACTTACGTTGCGGGAGCGGAAAATTCAGGTACTCAGCGAGGGGACACGATGCCACCATCACGGTTCCACTATCACGGTGTCACTGTCACGGTCTCACCCTCGCGGTGTCACCGTCACGGTGCCACCATCACGGTGTCACCATCACGGTCTCACCCTCACAGTGCCACGGTCATGGTTCCACTGTGACTGGTGTCACCCTAATGCTGCCACCGTCACAGTTCCACCGTGACCGGTGTCACCCTCACGGTGCCACCGTCATGGTGCCACTGTTTTGGTGGAGCCTCACTTTTGGAAAAGTAATGGGCCAGGAGGGTTCGGGCCATTACAGGTAGGCTCATTAACAAGACTTCCATCGGATTTTTTGTGAACATCCAACCACACTACAGTTCGAGATGCTTCATGCCCTAAAATATGTGACTTCATTAAAAAAATATAAATCAACAATTTAATACATTAAATAGATAATATTGTCTTATAAATATTTAAACTAATGAAAATATTACCAGAGTCAATCAGCTTCTTTTTGACCCCGTAGTGTGAGGGATGAGTTTCTTTGCCCGGTTTGATGCATTCTTTCTTGAGAGATCCTGAAATAAATAAAATGAAATTTAATAGTAATGTATTAAATGTCATCTACTCTTCATATAAATGTATAAATGTAAAATGAGGTTAATATAATAAAATATATTTAAATACCATCTACTTCTCATCACGTTGTTAGTCAACAAAAACTTTCCACTGTTTTTTGGGTAGCCCATTAGGTAGCTTCTCATACATTTTTGGGACGGTCAAAGAAGTATCATTGACATTGTCCCACAATATCCATTTTATGTCATTCCATTTATTACCAAGATTTCTCAACATCCACTTTCGTGCTATCACATCAGCAACTGTAATGTGGAAAAACATCTGTATACAGAAATTCATTTTGAATATATTAATAAAATGACATTCAATTACACCATTATGTATTAAAATTACCTTTATTTGGGAATAATAAACATCTTTTTTCCAACTTGGAGGCATATGTGTCCAATCATCATAAGATATAGGAAGGTAAATGGGCTCCACTACTAGCTGGGCTAGAATTTGGCCAAGTAATCCTGCGACATAATCCGTAGGGACCCCATATGAATCAAATGGGACAACTATCTTCTCTCCATTCATATTTCACACATATAAAATTATTATATTTCTCTCCATAGTTTCATTTTATTCATCTTTAATGATCAAATAGTTAGTATAAAAAAGTGAAATAAATTTTTTTATATTAAAATTTGTACCTATAACAGTGACCCTCCATTGTGTTCGTGGTGAACTAGAAATGGCGCACCGCCGCCCGATTGATGAGGCTGCTGAAGTGGGAGTTGATGAATCAACATCTGAAGGGACGCTAATAGATGGTGTGAGAGATGGTGTAAGTGGAGATAGTGTAGGGGGGGTAGGCAACTGGTGGCTTAGATGTCATAGGGAGGGAGACAGATTGATCGTCATCTATCGTAGTAGTGGATGAAACAGTGTATCACTTCCTCCACGGAATTCCTGTCATTTAATCAAATAAAATTAAGAACAAAAAATATATTTCAAAAAAAATTGCAGAAAATTGAAATTAAAATGATAATATATGCCCAGTACTAACAAACAACTTATACATAACAATGATAGTGAATGACTACATAAATTAAATAAATGGTTGCTGAATGAATAAATAATTGTACATATAGTAATTTTCCTCTTCAATCATGTCTGTTTCCTTATCCATTACTTCTCCTACTTCATTCATCCTTACTAGACTAATATTTTTAATATCATGATGGAAAAATAATTCCGCTTCTTGTTGTTGACGAGATTCAATTTCAGAGGTCAAATCTTCCACTTTATCAACCATATCATAAAAATCTATTTGTATTACGTGATCAACTACACTCCACCCTTCATCCACAATATCATTCAAATAATATACCATTTTTTCTTGCGATGATAAGATATATGGATCATTTAGTTAACGATCACCAACATCCATCAAGCGAGAGAAGTTCACAAAAGTAAATTGCAAGGAATCTTTTTTAACACCTCTGATAATATCGACCCAATTGCATTTAAATAAAACAACTAAGAAATTCCCATGGTATTTTAATTCAATAATATCAATCATCTTTCCACATTATTCCACTTAATCAAATGTAAATATAACACTCTGTTTTTTCAATCCTTCTTCTCGATCGACTATACGAAATCTAAATCCATTCACGTTGTAAGCATCGAAATTTCTATCTTATTTTAGAGGGCCTCGAGCAAGAAACTTCAAATATTATGACAGCTATGCTTGAGTATCAGTATTCATGATCTAAAAGAAGAAATATACTTTATTATATTTAAAAAATATATGTGTCAAACTAATATTCACATTTATTGAAATATTAATGAAGTTACACGTTGTGCAAACCATTCTACAAGCTATTTATTAACAACATTCATTATATATTTATGATTTCATGTTCAACCTCTAATTCATCACTTTTTTTGTATCCTCAAATCTTCAATAAATGGATATTCAATTTCACTATTCAGCAGCACATATCTATGTGCCTGTAATAATTCCAATTCTGTTAGTGTCACATTTGAGGTCCTCCCAACTGATCGGCCAATAGCAGGAGATAGTTTGGATTTCTGATTTATTTGAGATTGATTCTATGTGTCATCATCACTTCCAAATTGATTAAATATTGTCTCAATATCAACCATTTAACTAGAACAAAAGGTAAGACACTCATCAACCAAATAGCCTTCGGCAATAGAGTTATATAGTTAAGCTTTATTTCTCACATATGATTTCAAATGCCCAAGATATCTGTGAAATAAAATAAACATAATTATGCATTTAATTAAGTGACAAAAATTGTTTCATTAACTAAAAAGATATAAATAATGTACATCCCAATTGGATAAATCCATCAATAATGAATGGGGCCTCCTAATTTAGCTTCCTCAACCAAATGCATAGTTAAATTCATCATTACAGTAAAAAACAATGGAGGAAAGATCATCTCCATTGGAAAAAGGGTGAATACAAACCTCTCCTGGAGGTTGTCAAGCTGAAATGGATGTAGAGATTTCTCACATAGTTTTCTAAAAAATGTGTAGAATTGGAGTACAACAACATTAATTTTTTTAGGTAATAATGTACACAATTCCATGGTATTAACTGTTGTAAAAAAATATGTGAAATTTGACTTTTCAATTCAAGTAACTTATGATTCTTAAATTCAACAAACCTCGAGATGTTACTTTAATACCCATCAGATACCTTAACATTATTTAAAATTCGATGGAATGTATCTTTATCCCTATTTTTCATTTCAAAAATTTCCATAGGAAACTTTTCATTCTCATCTGTCCAGAGATCACGTTATATGTTCATTGCTTGTAAGTCTTTGTGGTCATTGAGATGATCCTTCGACTTTCCATGCTCATTAAGCAATGTGAAAAATCAAATTGTCACAGACATTCTTCAAAATATTCATCACATCACGATTATGCTGCAAAAAATTAAATTCCCAATATGGAAGATTGAAGAATATACTTTTTTTCCATTGTTGCGTTCTGATTTCGCATGACGATGCACTTCAAACCCGTTTCCTGCTATCATTCAAATGACAAACCTTCCCAAATTCTATTTCGGTATTTCCATGTTGTATCAATATTTCAGAACCTATTAACAACTTTGGAGGTGGTCTACGATAAATGAAACTATTAAATTTTGATCTGTTTAGTCGAAATATTTGAGATGTATCAAGAAATATTCGATGGCACAAGAAGCACCATTCTCTACTGTGAGATAGTAATTTGGGCTCAAAGTCAAAGTTACAAACTGGACAATCCAAACCCGTGTAAGTGTTCTAACCAGATAAATTCATAAGCCCAGGTAATTCACTAATTTTCCACATTAAAACAACATGCATTTTGAACATTGTATTAAAAGAAACATCAAAAGTCTCAAAACCGTTGCTCCACAACTCCTGTAATTCTTAAATTAAAGGTTGCAAGTTTACATCAATATCATTTCCAGGCATTTGTTTTCCAGGAATAATCATCGAAATGATAAACGACGTTTGTTGCATACACATCCACGGAGGCAGATTGTAAGGGATCAAAACAACTTTTCAAATGCTATAACTGGTACTCAAAGTCCCAAATGGGTTGAATCCATCGGTATCCAATCCCAATCGAACATTCATATGATCAGCTGAGAAATATGGATGTAATGAATCAAATTTATTCCAAGATTATGAATATCATGGATGTCTCATTAACCCATCATTTTTATTATCTATAGAATGCAACTTCATGTGTTCGGTGGGTTTTGATGACATGAATAATCATTTCAATCGAGGCTTTAAGGGAAAGTAACGCAAAACCTTTGCAGGTGTGTTCCTTTTCTTCTTCTTCATGAATGTATTTTGATTCAGATTTCCAACATCACCTATTGACTACCATCTAGAAGAATAACATTTTTTACAATCATGTCTACTTGAATCCTCTCCCCAATAAAGCATACAATCATTGGGACACGCATTTATTTTTTTATAATTCAGACCAAGCCTGTTAACAACATTTTTCATATCATAAAAAGACCCGGGGATGTTTGCTTCAATAAATACATCATGAAAATTTTTTAATATCACGGACATTGCCATATTTGTAATTCCATATAGACATTTGATATGGTACAACTTCAGCATAAAAGAATGTTTTTAATATTTCAAACATCCACTATGCAAAAATTGATTTCCATCATCAACAAAATCATAGAACGTATTTTCCTCAGTTATGTTTTCTCTTACATTAGTCTCTATAGAATCAACAGGATGATCTACTGATATGTTACGATCTTGATATGGTTGTCCTACAGTCTCAAAAACAACACTTGTCTCGTTTCTATTTGTAGAACCCTCATCTGGCTGTTCTGAAATGATTTGATGTTAATGGTGGTCTCTGGAAGTGTCGAATGCATCATTTATAAGGTTTTGCATTTCATTTTACATTTTCGATGAAGTTGGGAGTTCGTTATATGGATTGAAATCAGTGCTCAACCATTCTGTAATGTTTGATTCTCCGTGCCAAATCCAATGAAAATATTGACCAAGGAATTGCTTCAATATTAAATGTTCATAAATTTCATCCCTCTTCAACCATATTCTAAATTTACATTTAGGACATGTACATCTTATTCTCCCTTAAATGGATCGATTGGAAATTGAAAAATCTAAAAACTCATTCAAACCATTAATATACTAAGGTGCATTCCTCGGTAAAGTGATCGAGCTTTTATACATGTATATCACAATGTGCCTACATAATATAAATAAAAAACAAAACACATAACTATTACTAAATAGGGATTGAGATTCATATATAATAGTTGAAAAAATATATAAATATGTTACATAAGGTTATCCTATATTAATACATATGGTAAATCACCAACTAGTGGTGTCATCTAAAGTAGTACCACCACAAAGGATTAAAATTAAGTTGGGAGATTAGGGTGAGTGAAAAAAGTCCAACCACATTACTCAACTTAAGAAAGTTGGAGGTTCCACTCTCCCATTAAATTAAATAATTCTAACCATTGTTTGAAGTGGCCGAATATTTAGGGAGAGATACGATCCATGGGGTGGATGTGCTAATAAAGTACATGTTATTTAGCTAAAGAAAGAGCAGATGAAATCCAAAAAATGCATGAAATAAGTGATTTAATAATTATTTCAAGTCTCATTTGATATAAAATATGATTAAAACATGTCATGTCTGATCATGACTCATCATGTGGTGTTAATAAACCACTTTTCTTTCTTCAAAACTTGATTTAGAAGTTTCATGCGGAAGTAAATTCACTTGTTGAATCTAGAATTACATAAAAAAGGATTATTCTAGAATACAAAGAGGTATCCAAACCTTAACTAAGAGAATCAATGATGTCATATTGAATCTGGTTTACAACAAGGGATATAAAGCACTGAATTTAGTAGAATTAGACCACTAATAAAGAAGAGGTACCATCCATACCATCTCGTAATAATGTTTGAAAATCACTTTTTATGAAGGGAGTGGGTAGGAAAAAAATTATGTACAAGTATGGATTTTGAAATGATTGATGGAATATTCCACCTTAGCTAAGGTGGATATGGAAATTAAAGAAGTTGGTTTCCCTTAAGGATCTAAACAAGTTATAAACAAGATCTAATGTCATTATTCAGATAAAATAAGATGATCATAGGTTGTGGATCAATGTTGTTGTTGCGAAAAATTCATTTATTGTGAATTAGATTATAGGTATAGATGGTTAAATGAAAAATTATAAAGGAATCAAATTCTAAGGGATAGAAATTCAGATATGAAGAAGAAATATTCATAGGTTAATAGAAACATGTATACATAAAAAATAATTGGAAATTTTGAAAATGTGTGTGAGGTATGAAAAATTAGTATTTATAAGATTGTTCCATGTTCATATAAACCTATATATTAATCGAATAATAAAATAAGGCCACATAAGTTAGAAAATAAATAAAAAACATCCTTAGAAAAAAGTGAAATAATATTGTATGAAAAAACATCCTAAGAATATTTCACATAGGGAAGGTAAGAGGCCTTGGAATCTAAATTTGAGAAGTTTATGAAATGTTCATCATCTAAAAGAACTAATAAAAAGGAGGGTAGTTAGAAATATCCATGTTGAAAGTTAAAACATTCTACCAATGAAAAAAAATAACATGTTATTTATATAGAAGGATGTTATAAATAAAATCCGGAAAATAAAATAAGCACAAGAAAAGTATAGACAGAAAAGTAAAAGAATAGATTCCATGTAAAGATAACTTAGTTAAATTTGTGTGGTGAAACATGGATGGAAAAACTCCTAGAGATTGTTATAAAATAATTCCATATTACCAACCACACATAGAAATAAAAAATCCTATAATACTATTTTTTTAATGAACCAACATGGGTCCCAAAGAGTATTCCTGATCACCATGGGCAAGCGACAAGCACCTGGGTATCAACACACATAATCATGGGAGTGATTTCACACTAAAATAACAAGACAATATCTTTCATATATAACAAGACAGATATAATCAATCAGATTACATCATGAATGAAAAATTTCATGACCATGAGATATAAATAAACCAATCCAGAAAGATAAACATGAAAAGAAACTAAAACAAAGTCTCCATGTGAATATATGTTACCACTATCCAAACCCACCATTGAAGTTACAACAACCTAGAGATCCATTCAAGCTACATGAAAATGTTCTATTTATCTACATACTAAAATGCCATACCTCTATACACCCAATAAAATATAAATGGTTTGCAAATAATTCATAGTAATATACCACCATGAATCTACACAATGTCTATGACCATGGAATTTTTTTTTGTCTCAAAAATGAAACAAATTTTATTAAGTAATTTATTTTGAAAACAATTCCAATTAAACATCCATTGGTTTGATTTAAAACATTCCACATTCCAATAAATTCTTCATATGAAAAAAAAAGTTAAGGAAATTTAAATAAATTGAAATAAACAAAACATCCATAAGATAAACATGTGATCATTAAAACATGAAACACTGCCATCACGATTGAAACAAAATAATAGCATGACGGGGATCTAGACTATAAGAATACATTACTAAATCCTATAAGAAACACTAGACATGAAAATGTGTATCCCAGTGAATCTGATTCCATCCGTATTCTAAAATTTTCAAAACCATACCACTTAGTTGTTATACACTCACAGAGGGTTAAATATGTCTATAACCTTATGTTCTGAAGGCTCCAAAAAATATGAAAAACAATACCTACAAATATGAAAACCACTAGCAGCAGGGGAGGGGAGCTGACCTAGTGTAGGAACTCAATGGGGTCAGGGGAGAAGGCGATGTTGCGGGTGTCAGGGGGAGAAGGGGGGTCAAGAGCGAAAGGTGGTGAGGCCACTGATGACATGGGAGGGGAGCAGAGCTAGGGTTGGGGCTCATCGGGGGGAGAAGCGTCACGGGTGTCGGGGGGAGAAGAGGGTCGTCTCAGGTGGGTTGGGGAGGGGGTGGATTGTCACCTCTGTAAAAAAATGGGTTTCACGGTAGTTTTTCATAAACAAATTCTAAACCTTTTTAAGGAAAGGTTTAGCAGCGATTTTGTAAACCGCCGCTAAAATACTATCACAAAAGGCAATTTATGTTTTAGTGTGATAAAAAACTACCCAAATATCTTTGTGAGGTAACATTCTAGTAATTTTGAGGATGTAATTTCTATAAGGAGGGGATAATATAACACCCCAAGATTTTTCAAATAAATTTAATATCGAATGAATGAATCATATAGTCTCTAAAAAATATCACTTTTTTATAACCTAGTGAGTAAATATAATTTTTCCACCTCTGTAATTTTAACTTCGAAAACCTGACATACACGATTGCATTAAGTAAGATATTTAGAGTCTCACAAGATAAACCTAAATTTTGATGAATAGTAACATACACTTATGAATAGTAATGTTACTCTTATAAATAATAATGAATAAGGAATCATCCAAAAAAATAGAAACTTCACCATTGAATAATTTAATAATTTAAAATGAATAGTAATGTTACTCCTATTATTTACAATTTTATGATTAATTTAATAATTTAAAATGGAAATTTATTTTAAAAAAATTTAATCATAAATTGTTATTTTTTATGGTTATAATATAATTTAATGGGATATTGATCAATTTCTGAAGGAGTTATAAAACGCGTTATAATTTTAAAGTTGTTTTTTTGGAATAAATTATGATTTTACATGAAAATTAAATTTAAAATATTTAGAAAACTATTTTCAAAAAATGGATTTCATTTTTGAATTATACACTTCAAAAAAAATTTGGGGTGAATTTTTTGGATTTTCCTAAAATACTTTATTTTTTGTTTGTAAATAGTCAAAATATAGTTTTGAGTTTTCGGTATGTTTAGTGACATCATAATGATGTAATAATTAATATAAAATTATGTTTTTATTTTTTACATTAAAATATGATATGAGGTGTCCCAAGTGGCTAATATCATGGGAAAATACCATGGTAAAGCCCATGGTTTTTCCAAAACAACTAAAGAGGTGTCCTTTGAAATTAATAAAAAAACTCCCTCTCATTTACTATAAATACCCTCTCATTCCTTCATTTTATTTAATTAAAAACTCATCATCCTAAACGATATGATATTTTTATCTCCCTAGTAGTCCTCCCATGGTGTCCTCAAGCCCCAAGGTCCCATCCTTCAAGTTTAATGAGTTACTCTTCAAGGTAACAGAATCTACCACCCTTCTCCTTTTCAAGCACGATTTTCATGTTATTCACTTTTAATTTATTTTGGATTATGTTAGGCTATGTCATTAAATATATGATTACTATCCATATTATTTAATAATTATCAGATATAAATTTTATCTCATCAAAATATTTTATAAATTTTTAAGCGACGTCGTTAGGCTGCGGAATTTTCGTAAGGGATTTCTCAAACTTTTCTTTTATTTCAAGTTCCCTTTTTTCTTTTTTTTTTCATTCCTCATATACATTCATAAAAATGTTATGATAACTTCAGTAACTTAATTGTATTTTAATTTTTTTGGTAATTTAATAATTCATCATCATCTCTCCTTTACCATTCTTTTATACTAGAAATGAAAACACCCTCTAATATGCGTTAATTTATCACATTCAATGATGACATGTTTTCAATTTCTTATCATATTAAATTTGTGTCATGGAAGCATTTATATGGTTTAACCAGACTATAATATATGTATTATAACTTATGTAAGGTTCTGGAATCCTATTTTACACATGATAATAAATAATAAATCAAAATGAGTTCGTTGTGATCAAGAACCACCAATTAACCCAAACAATTTCC
Organism: Viscum album; assembly: GCA_963277665.1. Taxonomy (NCBI): domain Eukaryota; kingdom Viridiplantae; phylum Streptophyta; class Magnoliopsida; order Santalales; family Viscaceae; genus Viscum; species Viscum album. The sequence continues at coordinate 832,239,116 of OY728120.1, forward strand.
ATTAAAGTTTTCTATAATGATTCATCTTCACTCCCAATAACCAAATGAATATTATGACCATGTAATCTTCTGTTTTTTCACTAATAACATATACATTATATTTTTTAAAACCATTCTTATTCTAAATGTTTATCCGTTAATGAATATAATTAAACCAATCATTAAAACCAAGGAAGAAAATGCTCCCAAACAATGAAATTGAATCTCTCAACCCATAAAAAGGACATGAATGAACCTAATAAGATTATAATAAGTCAATTAAATGTTGTTGAGGTTATGTAATTATTAATATATAGACCTAAATTTGATTATTCAGGTCATTAAGATCATGTCAGGAAAATCTTTGGACTTAATGTAAGGGTTTTCCACTCGAACCTCCATTTTCATTCGGGTTAATTTTATTATCTACTTACCTCAATTAAATTATTTTTAATTAAAATTTAATTATCATAAATTCTGTGTGAATGTTCTATATATATGTACCAACCATAATCCTACTGCAATTTATGGGGAATTACATTTTTTAAAAGGATCTTTCAAAAATTCTTCTCGAAATACAATCCCAACTCAAGCGAATTTCTCAAATTCCTACATATTTTTAGGGGAAGTCTTTAATATATTTTTAGAAAACAATATCTTTATAAAATCAAATATTTTTTTATTAAAATACAATCTTACATCATTTCTAGTTTTATACAAACACCTTTCCAAAATAACTCTTCTTTTCAAAGTAAAAGAGTATTTGTCTCAAGATTTACTCGAGAATTTTATAAGTGTATATTCATCTGTTTCAACACTCCTGTCGATTATTATGTGCTATTGTGATTAATATTAATTATATCATCTACAATATTTAATTTAATGGTTTATTATTAGTTTGAATGTGGATGTTCTATCTTAAAACCATTCTCCAATTCACTACAAATGGTTAGTGTTTTTGCTTAATGTTCGGGGAATGTTATTTACGTTTCATATATTAGTTTCAATATGAACATGTATGTTTTTTATGTTTATCACCATTAATATGAGGAATGAATTGGACATATTATGTGATGGTTTGGGCCTAATATATCCCCTCTATGCATCATTAGGTCTCATGAGACAAATAGAGATGGACTTGGATAAGGCCTTTCCCATTTTTAGATATGGTTTTGGCCGAGAGATTAATCATTTTTAGATATCTTGACTGAGGCCTTAATAATATGTTTCAGAATGTTCGAAATATGCATTTCCCTCATTATGAAACTGTAAATTCATAATTCATGTGGTTATTTTACTAGTAGAAATCCCATGATTATGTTTTATTAAGGAAATATTTACTAAGCTCATTTTCCTGCCATATTATGTTCAAGTTTATTTTTAAAGGCATGTGTTTGAAATTATTCACCATGCCTAATGTTTATAACATCATATGCTGTATTTTCTTACCTTACTGAGCATCTGAGCTCACCCATTTTAATTTTTTATTTCTCCCCAGGGTATAGAGAAGTGTATTATAATAAATTTTAGGAGTAATCTAAGAGTTTTAGATGTTTCTAGTGGAAATTTTATGTTGTTTTTCATTTCAAGTTGTAAAGTTGAACTTCTGTATATATCTAGATTTTCAAATCTAATAAACTATTCATTCCTTTAGGATATATATTTCTGATATTGTAAAGGCCTTACCCCAGTTTCCAAAATCTGGTGCCTGTACCCACAATTTTCCAAAAACTGTGGGTATAGGGATTGGATAGGAATATGTACCGATGGTTTTGGAAAACTGTGTGTAAAGGATGGAAATTCAAACCTATAAACAAGGTTTTGGAGAACCGTGGGTATATAGTTTTTTCTCAAGACCTATAACAATATTGTTTTCCAAACCGTGTTATAGGGTTTTGTTAAAAACCTATACCCACGGTTCTCTAAAAATTGTGGGTATAGGCATGCCCATACCCACAGTTTTGGAAAACTGTGGGTATAAATTTCCTACAATAAGATGGGATTTTTATCCCATGGGCCAAAAAAAATTAAAAGAACACCAATTAAAATAATTTTCCACATATATACAAAGTTTAAATAAATATATATAGGTGAATATATATTCACATACCTTTATTAAAATGTGGTGTATTGGTTAGGTGTGTGAATTTTATATAGGTAGTCTAGGGATCCAAACCTGTGGTAGGAAAAATATGAAATCCTATGTCCATGGTTTCAAAACCATGGTTATAGGGTTAATTACATGATTAAATACAACTATTTCTATAGTTCATAACCATGGGTATAGCATTTTTTAAACCATGGATATAAATCATAGCTATAAAGATGCCTTAACAAGCCACATTTTTGAAAACAGTGGGTATATCCTATAGCCACAATTTTAGTGGCTATACCCATGGTTTTAAACCACGGGTATAGGTGGATTTTATAGTAGTGATGGTATTGGTATTAGAATTATCTTTCCACATATTGGGAGACTTTTCATCATGAACATTTCATACATGAGGAATTTCGTAATAAATGGTAAATCCAAGAGTGAAATTTTACTATCATTATATGCAATATTTTACACTAACTTCATGGGCCTCAAAACTGCAAAGGGAATATGGGACATGTTGTAAAACATGTATGAAGGGAATGTAAAAATCAAATAATCGAAATAGAAAATTAGAATAGAAAATTTTAAGATATTAAAATTACATAAAATAAGTTAGATGATGAAAATTTTAATAGGGTTAATGTGATAGTTAGTATCATAATGGGATTTAGAGAAAATCTAGACAAATAAATATTTTTAAAGAAACTAATCATAAATGTTTTAAAAATATTTGATCCAAATATTTATTCACTTGTAAAAAAGAAAGGAATATCACTAGATTAGTAGCACAATACTCTTATAAATTATTATAGGATAAAAATCATATTTTTAATAAAAAGGTTATGGATGATATGGTATTAAAAAAATGAATAGACTCAAGATCAATGAATAAGATGATGGGTTATATAGGGAATCAAAATCTGATAATGAAAGATATTGGTAATAAAAGAAGATAATCATGTTTATCTCTATGAACATGCAAAAGTTAAAGTGTAAATAAAAAGGAAAACATTCACTAAATTGATTTTCATGTGTTGAAATTAGTCATTTTTAACAAATTTTACAAGAAATAAAAGTGGAAATGAAGAAGATGATAAACCAAAACAAAGCTCCAAATACAAGAAATGGAGAAGATATTATAAGGAGGTTTAAAATATAGTGGGAGTAAGAATAGATTTCAAATGAGAAATAGAAAGATTATAGTGAGTAAAGAAGAGGAAGATCACTCCATTGAAAGTAGTAAATATAAATAAAAATTTATTGAAATTTTTAAAAACATTATGACTTATGTTGAAAGACATGTAAAAATATAATGCAGTAAAGAATAATTTAAATAAACCTACATTGAACACATTCAAAAAGATGAGACTGAAGTGTGCCTTGAGAGGAAAACAAAACAAAAGTGGGAAATAAAATCAATAAATAAAGAGGCTGTGAATATGAGTAAATGAATTGATGTAGTTCTCAATAAATAAAATGATTATGTCGGGGATATCAAGCTTCTTAAAGTGAAATTTTCTGAGAAGTAACCGATTAAAATGGAGTTTGAAAAGAAAATTTCTACTAAATAATTAGAACATAACATAGATGATTCAAGGTATCTTAAGGATGAGAATACACTAGGGATAATTAGATATGATTATGATAAAGTTATATAAGTAATAATAGAGTCATCACAAAATACTAAGAAATATTCTATAAAAAATCCAAGTAAAATTTGCACCTGTGATACTTGAAGATGTAAAATCTATATCAACTGATAGTGCATATACTAAAATCCTACCTTGGGAAACCCAAGTTGAAAGAATTTATTATATGATGACATCAATAGTAAATATTGGATGTGGAAGTCTAAAAAAACATCCCCAAAACCAAAGGAGATGAAAGAAAAAATATATCAATATCACAACCTAGAAATTATAGTCAGACTCAACAGTTTGAAGGTAGTAATATTTTCAAAGTATACTATTAGAGTTGTGAAGTATTTGGGTATAAATCCTATATTTATAGTACAATATGTCTCTTTAATGGAGTTGTAGGAGTTAGTAATTAGGGGGAGCTATCCATAAAACAGAGGAAGCAGGTTTGAGAGGAACTAAGCAGTGAACAAATATTTATCCCAATTACCTGTTCAAAATTTATTTGAATATTTGGAAGAGATATATGAATATATGATTAACATGGTAACTATTAAAATAAGTTCATGACCATAATTTTTGGTTAAACTCAAAAGTTTGATGAAGAAATTAAGATTCATAGATTTATGAAAATAGAAAATTCACTTATTGTTGAAGTGGATCTCAATGTTATTAAGAGGATAAAACCATGAATTATTGATAGAGTTTTGTCATAAAATATGAATGGAGACACCAAGATATTGAATAATATTAAATAACATGATATTGGTGAAATTAACTTTTTGAATGAAAGCTCACTAAAGATGAAAGGAATGAGAGTAATTGAAATTAAATCCAGAATCTAAAGTTAAAATATGTTTTGATTATGGGTTGGCATTGTAACATCCCAATCCTAGGAGCTAATGGAGGGGTGCCCAGAGCCGAGTTAGACAAATGACCTCAAGCACATCTCCCTGAATGCCAGACGCTACCGACGAGAGTGAGGGCCTTTTTAATGTGTTTGCGGGGGAGACTATGCCCTCATAGGTAATTGGTAATACAAAGTAGAAGGAAAAAAATTTATAACAAGTAGTGGAAGCATATAAATAATCAAACTACAGTAAAAGAAATTAAATAATCCCAACTGAATAAACGAAAAGTGTAGAAGATGATAAATCAAACCAACTACATAATAATGTGATGCTATAATGTCTTTACTAAAGTAAAAATACAAAAATAAAAAATACAACCATTCAATAAAACTATAGTGAAAATGGAAAATTTCAACAACAACATCTCTAGCAAAGGAACGATCCTCTACCTCCAAGCTTCATCTAAAATATAATATAAATCAAGATTTTTGAGCATAACACTTCCCTATATCCATACCTATAGACATAAAGTATAATCGGGTACCAAACGACACCCAAGCAGGTTGTGAGATAAAATCCCAGTAGGTCGACACCCATGGTGTCTAAAACATTCCATTTTAGGCTGTAAATAAAAGCAGTGTTCTAATATATGATAAATAAAAGCAATTAAATATAAAAAATAAAATAAGTATAACTTGGTTCGGGTTCTCAATGGAACTCGTCCATATCACCTGCTTCGGCCTAATCTAGGAATCTAAATAAATACCTGTAATAAGAAGGATGTATATATATATATAATAAGGATAGAAAAATAGATATAATACAAAAAGAAGAATACACATGCCTGTGATTTAGCTGGGGTCTAATTTATGTGCCCGCAAAGTGTGCTTCAAGGAACCATAAAGGTATCACAATTCACAAGGAACCCAAATATACATCAAATAAAACCATCCATGCATTATAATTATTATTATATTAAATTTTAGAGTTATATTTCGAGTGCATCCTAAAGTTATTGCTACATTAATCCTTCAATTTATCCAATAACACTAATCATGTTCAAGGAAATATTTTGAAAGACCAAGTATCGCTCAAGGCATCACTTTATCCCGAGTTTGTCCCGGTATCACACTTAAGGGGTCGAGTATCACCTAGGGCATGTTGTAGACACATTTCCAATGGTTCCATCCTTGATTATCCCTTAGGAAACTAGTATCACCCATGAGTATATAGAAAACCCATGTAAACCCTCATTTGAAAAAGCCTAAGACGTCACCTCCCTAGTGCGTAGTGTAGTAACCAATCTGGAATAGGGAGTCCATGTGTGGTCCTTAATACAGAACCCAAATAATCTCACTGCCCTGAATTTAATTAGATTTCATGGAAGAAAATATCATAGAGCATGAATTTATAATTTCAATAAAAAAATTTATACAAAAAAGAGCCATGTACTTCCTGATCATTCAGGCCAAATAGTTACAGTTAAAACACTTTAACATCAAATGAAGAAAAAACCTACTTTTATCTTTTATAAAGGTATAGCATGGTAAGATTTTAAACAAGGAAGTCATCATTCATAAATAAAACAAAAAACTCCAAGATCCATGGTTCATAAATATCTTAGATAATTTATTTAATTTAAACCTCAACAAAGAGAGTTCACAAAACGCTTGAAATTAATAAACTTAATTGTTCATGGATAGTAGAAAATAGAAAAATTTCATTGTCACATCCAATGGGGTATCCAAAAATGTTGCAATAATTTAAAAAATATAGTTTATCTCAAACAAGGGTACAATTGTCATTCCGAATAGTTTAATTAAATTAGAAAAGGTGAAATTAAATATTTCCTGTAGGCACCAACGATTGGCACAATGTGCAATCTAAGAAACGAAATGAAATGAAGGGAAAGAGGGTAGACACCCTACCTCATAACCATAGATGATCCCATGCTCCGTGATCATCTTTTATTTGACTCAAAACAGAAGAAAACAAATGATTTTAGAAAAACCACTTTTTGAGGTAAAAATATTCCATGATAGATTTTGTGATAGATAGTGGATGAGATCCTATGTTTCTTAGTGTGTGATGTTAGCCTTACTGAGATCATTACTGTGCACCTGATGGAGAAGAAAATAGTTAAGAAAAAGAGTCACAATAGGCTTCTGAAGGAGGAGGAGGTTGGGGTTCTACAAGGGGGTCTACAGGGGGAGATGCGCCAAGGGAGAGGGAGGAGAGGAAGAGAGAAAAAAAGAAAACAAAGAAAGAAAAATAGAGAGGAATAATAAAAGAAAATGAAAAATAAAGGAGAAAGGAAAATAAATAAATTATGTAAAATAAAATAAAAAAAATAAAAGGGGGGGGGAGAAAAGAAAATAATTAATAAAATGGGTTAACCCATTTTAATTATTTCCACTCTTCTCTTACTGATTTTATTTTATTATTTATTTTTATACCCTTATTTATTTATTTTTATTTCCTTAAAATTATTTTTAATACTTTTTAATACCTTTTTAATTATTTTAAACCCGAACGCTGTGCTAGGGAACGATGCAATTTTTTACATAAAACCTGTGAAATTATTTAAATAATTTTAATAGCTGTTAGGGACTTGCAACAGGGTGTGAAGGTGCACACCTAGAGTTGCTTTAAGGATTCAGACTAAAAATTTAAACATTTTGTACCTTTATTAATGTTGGGACATTACAGGTATAATTATAACTTAGTGATTGTGATTCAATTTTTTGACAAATTTAATTTGATCATTTATAGGATATATACTTGTCTCATCATGAGGGTAAATGATGTAAAATCTTTCACTAAAGGTGAAAGAACTAGTGGTAACCTCTTTCAAATTGGAGACTCACCTAATTCTTGTTATTTAAGATCAAAAGATAAAAAACGTTATGGAATAAATTATTATACCACCTATATCAAATTAGTTTAATAAATATTTCAAATGTAGATGTGGTAAGAGACTAGAATTATCTATAAAGTTAAATAAAATACATCTATGAAACCTTCTAAAAGGTATAGATGACTGAAACATGTCACAAAAGTTTGGAGAACTAGTCTACCAAGACACTTAAGCTAATACACACTGATTTATATGGGATAATAAGACACAGATACACTCAAGGATATATTTAATTCAACATATTCACTAATAATTATTCTAGAATTACCAATGTGATATTCATTAGATATAAATTAGAAGCGGTGGATATTCTTAAATATTTTAGAATAAGAGTTGAGAAATAATTGGATATGTGTGTCAAGAAGCTAAAATCATATAATAAAAGGGAGTTTACAATAAAATTATTTGATTCTTACATTGAAAAATTTGGAATCAAATATATTTATATCTTTCCTTATACTCCCCAACAAAATGGATTATTAGATATATGTAATAGAAACTTGGTTGAGATGGCTAGAACCATGCTCGTAGAATATAAAATCTCAAATTTCTACTAGAGGTAGGTTGTATACACAACCATGTATATAAAAACATGGGTTGTTTGAGACCAAATTATAACTCTTATGAACCGTGTTTTAAGAAGAAGTTAATTGTGGGATACATCAAGGTGTTTGTTAGTCCCAATCTAATGAAGATTAAAAATATAAATTTGGAATGTTTTATGAGAAGACTGAGGAAGGTATCTTTTAGGGATATTTATCCAATGGAAAAGTATATAGATGATGGAACAAGAATCTTGTAAATGTGATGGAATTTTGTGACATAAAAAACATTGAGAATAAGACTAACATTATTGTTCCAGGTGAAGTGGTTTTTTAGGATTCAAATGAAGACAATGATACAATTTTTGATAAAGTTAATGAAGAACAATCATAAAATGATCTATATGTTGTTGATATTGATTATGATTAGACTAGTGATGAAGAAGAGGATTCCAAAGTTGAAAAACATAAATATTAAAATCCAAAGAAACATGTGGAAGCATATGATATAGTGGGAGTTTTATAATGTAATTGTTTATAAAATAATTTGACTGATACATGATAATAAAATAGCTCTTATCACATAAATATATATGCATTTAGTAGATGAATTTATCAATAATAAATAATTAATTGGATTTATGAGTGATAAATTAGACCAAATAGGGAACATTCCACATGAGATCTTATCCCTAAACCTAATGAAAAAATGCTATTGACACCAAGTAGGTATTCATGAATAAGTTGAATGATATGGGAGGAGTCACGAGGAAACATTCCAAGATTGTTTATAAGGGTTACTCATAGGTTTATGGGGTTTAATTTTAATATAATTTTACACTTGATGCAATACTAGATACCATAACGATTTTCCTAGAAGTTTCAACTCATAGGCATTATAGGTTTTTTTAAATTTATTCCAAATATGAATTCTTGTAAGGTGATCTAGAAGAAGTATACATTGAATATCCTAAGGGATTTATTCTTAAAAATTATGGATTTATGTTGTGTTAATTAAGGAAGGCTCTCTTTGGGATTAAATAGACCCCCTAAGGCGTGATATTAAAATTTAGATAGGTGTTTGAGAAGTATGAGGTCCAAAAAAGGAAAAGCTTCCCAATTAAAATATTCAAGGGAATTTTAGAATAAATTTAAAATGTAATATTCCATATCGGTGTCTAAACCCAAAAAAATCACTAAATATTGATAAGGAAGAATAAGGAGAAAGTGTAAATTAGAAGGAATAAAAAAATGATTGGCAACCTACTCTACCTCACTACATCCAGACCTGATATTGTATATGTTGTGAGCCAATGTAGAATATAGAAAAGTGATCATAAGAAATCACATTTAATGTATTCTAAGAGGATCCTTAAATACATCACAGGGATATTGAATTATGGTATACTGTATTGAAGAGGAGAACACCTTATGTTGTATGGTTTTATTAATATTGATGGGATAGGAGATTGTGACAGTAGAAGAACTACCTCAAGTAGAATTTTATTACTGGGATGAGGCTGGGTGAGTTTTTACTATAATAAATAGTTCTTAGTAACATCGAGTACTGCATAGGTAAAATATATTTATACTACCAGTTCTTATACATAGATGATTTATATAAAGGAACATCATGAGGACTTTAGGGTGAAGATTGATAGTCTTATTAGGATTTAATGTGATAATTATTGTGATATAGATATTTCAACAAATACGATGAGATATTATATATCTAAGAACATTTATATTTTATTTCACTTCATTAAATATAATGTTTAAAATGGTGACAGAAATCATGAATTTATTCCCACTAGAGATAAAATTTCTGATATATTTTCTAAAGAAATTCTTAAAGGTAGATTTGAGACCATGAGGTTGAACATGAATGGTCTTCCCATCCCTATCTCTTGAGGGGAATTGGGAGGACCCCCACTATGATTTTGATTTAACTTCCAAGAGGGAGAAGATGTGTAATGCTATATCATTTCGATTCAACATCTAGAGTTTTGACTATACCATAAATGGAGAGTAAAAAGTGTTAATGAGTGTTTGGGATGGAGGGGAGATCATTCAAATTACATGGGAAAAAATTTCTTATCACCCAAGGATATAATTATCTAAAAAATTGCTTTTTCATATGGTTTGAGTTCAATATTATTCTCACTTGAGAAATGATATGATTTTATGACTCTTGAGATTATTGGGAAGTTTTGGAAAGTGTTTTATAAGGTTCAGAACTAATCTAAACAGAGATATTGAAGTGCCTATTGGAATTATTGAAGAAGTATGAAATTGTTGTTAACTAGGATAAACAATTATTTAAGGTTTATTTGAAATTTTTATGAGTTTTTATAATTTTTTTGAGAATTATTTGTGGTAATTTCTATTTAGATGGATAAATTATGGAATATGTAGATTAGTGTGAATTTGATTTTTTTTCATGGTTGGACTTTGTATGGTTGGTTTTAATTACCTTGTAAAGTTGGGTATGTGTAGAAGTTTATGGAAATTGAAAATTCCTGAATTTCATAAGAGTCAGTTATCAGAAGAGTCAGTTTCTATAAAAGTCATTTTCTATGTAAGAGTCATATTTTTTAAGGTCCAATTTTTTAAGATTCATATGTTATATGTGTCATCCTCCATAAAAGAAACTATCATAAGAGTTAGTTGTCAAAAGATTCATCCATCATAAGAAATAATACCTTAATATTCATCTATCATAATAATGATTTTATATTATGAAAATTAGTTGGGGTAGAAAATTAGAAAAAAAATGAGGAAATTGTAAGAGTTATTACTACATAATATAATGGTTATGTCTGTAAGATCCATTTATTCTAATATAATTTATTGCATATGATTTTTAGGAAAGGACCTGAATTGTAAGAGTCATTTTTTACTCTTATGGAAAAGGTTAAAGAAGGTAATTCTATATAGATGAGTCCTTTATCATGATTTCAATAAAATATTTAAAATCAAATCAGATGATGTGTAACTGGTCTTTAGATCTTTAAATTATAGGTTGTTTGTAAAATCTATGATCCAAGATATGATTCATGGGAATTTAAAGGAATACTAAATAAGAGTAATCATGGGTGATATTCATGGAAATTTAATATTCAAATATTTGAAACTATTTTTTTATGATAAAGTGTATTATTCTTAATGGAAATATTACACAGCTAAGAATCAAGTGGGTTTAATATAATTTATTATTGTAATATTATTCATGAATTAAATTGAATATAAATGATATGAATGAAGAAGAAAATTATTATAAATATTTTAAACTAGAATATTATACACTATTACATTAAAGAAATTATTTATCGAAGAATGTACAAAAGGGATCGACATATGTTTCACACATACTGATCAACTATATAGAATAAAGTGGTCTGATTGTTGATCTTCTAAGGGATTTATATTATGGACGATTAATATCATCTTGTGTTGGAATTTTCTAGTGCATTTTTTGATCATTCTGAATAGTTGATAAGAATGTCTAACTTACTTCCGTTGTATTGATTCTATTTGTGTAGTTAATGAAACTTTAGAACCAGATATTTTCTTTGTTTCATAGAAATTTTGTAGTGCACCGATGATCTTGTTCACAAACTGGAGTATAGAAATAATTTTGAATACTAGTGGTTCCAACATAAATAAAACCTCCATGCTTATTCTTATTATGCAATATTCAAGCATGTATATTACCCTTATCTAATACTAACATCAACAGACCAAAAAGAATCAGGGAATAAAACTGCCCTTATCTTATAATCACTTTGATAATGTAATGATGATATAGTTCTCATATCTTGACCCAAACATAAAAAGGATTAGGCTCACACATTGAGGCTGAACCTTGTAAAAATTATTATGGGATTTACATTAACTTATTTTTTCATATGCTTGAGGGTGAGAAACTAAGGAAGAATGGATCATGGTCCTGATTAGCCACATAATTTTTTAATGAGAAATTTTGAAACAAGTACCATTGGTTCACCCCCCCAGTGGTACACCATTGACCTAGGCACTTCATATCTTTTGTTATCTTACATGATGTAAGGTGGTTCCCTGTACTACATTGAAACCTCATTTATTTAAAATTTATAGATTAAAAAGGGTTTAACTTTAAATACGAATTATGTTATCTTAATAAATCTAAAGGTTCATGTATAGTCAATAATGGATCACTTTTAAATGGTATATATGCTTTAAATGGAAATAATCATACTAAGAAGTTGGTAGGTACCTATGTCAGTAATGGTGAGATCACTATACTTTGGCATTGGAGGCTGATGCCTGTGAGTTTTAAGGGCCTTGAGGAGTTGTGTAAGTATATTATTATATCTCATGTTACAACATGAAACATACCATTTCATGAGGAATGTGTTCTTGGTAAGTCTAAGAGAGTCAGTTTCCATGGGTCCATCTTTTAATCTAGTTTCCCACTAGAGTATGTTCACTCTCACTTGTGGGGACCTTTAAGGAATTATTCCTATTATGGAGTCTCATACTTTTTCAATTTTATAGATTATATTTCCTATAAGGTTTTATATTTTAAGGAATAAGTCTAATGTTTTTGAGGTGTTGAAAACCTAGAAGTTTGATATAAAGAATCAACCCAGGAGGAGGATTAAGGCCATGAGAACCAACTATGGTTTAGAATACCTATTGAACGAGTTCACCTTGTTTTTTGAGTCTAAGAGAATTATTAGGTTCTAATCTTTTAGGCACACTCCAAAAAAATAGACTATAAATTTTGATAAATCACACTTGTATGGAATGGTTTCATAGAATTTTTTCATGATCAATTCGGCATAAATATTTCTAGGTAGAGGCCACCACAATATAATCATATCATATCTATAGATGCTTGTACTCTTATAAAAATTATCTGACTTCAGAAGAACTCTGGAGAAACCAACCTCTATCCCATGTACATTTTAATGGTGTTTGGATATAATTTTTATGCCCATATCTAGACTGAAATGCTCAAACCCAAGGTTTCTAAGTGTATTTTCATAGGTTATCCTAAGGGATTAAATTTTACAAACTTTGGGTTGACAAAAAAAATTTCAATAAATATATTATAAGATGGGATGTTGTATTTCATTGGTATATTTATCCTAAGGATAAATCCACCACTGATAAAAGTGGTGACACATCCCTAACCAGGGATGTTAAGGATAATCCTCCTATTGAAAGTCTATTATAGAGAATTCTCCACCTACTTCTCAACACATGAAGCATTCTATGTATTGTTCTAATATTGCTTCATGAATTGAACCATATGATGATGTTAGGGATGAAAAAATTACTGGTGACTAATCTAGGAGGGTGATCAAACCTCAATATAGGAATATTCATGCTGCTATTTCAACTTTTTTATTTTATATTGTCTAGGATATTAGTTATGAGTACCCCCAAACCTATAAATAGGTTTTGAATAATATTTATTCCAAGAGTTGGATCACTACTTTGCATGATGAATGAATTTACCTAAAAAAGGACCATACCTAATAAATTTTTAATAAGCCAACTACTTCCAAGGTCATTGGATATTCAATAATAAATAATATCACACTAGAAAATTAAAATAATATGCAAGGTCAAACTTGTGACCATGGAATTCCTTCAAAGTGAATGAACTGACTATTCTAAAATTTTCACTCGTATGATTAAACACACATTCATTAGTCTGTTGTTAGAATTTTGATATCCATATTTAATGCACTAATTATAAAATTTTAATTCATTTCATTAATTAATTAATTATTTTTTTTATTTATATTGGGTTTATATTCTATTTGTAAGTAAAGGCATATGTTTAATGTTTGGAGAAAAATGAATAAAAGGTATAATTATAGATTTCAAATTAATATTTAAAAAAGGCATTACATTGAATAAGTATAAAAAATATTCCATCCCAACTAATACCATAGGAGCTCATCTAGCTACCATGAGGTAGCTGACCAGACTCGACCATGTTGATTGGACAAGTGGTGGAGAGGAGGATAGGAAAACCTAGTGAGGGGTAGTTTCGAGCGAGAGGAAGAACAAGTAAGGGGTCAAATTAATATATATAAGTGGTTATAGAGTGTGGAGACTCTATAGGAAGGAAATTATCCACTATTTCATGACTTGTATGATAAATAGGAGTCTAGACATGTAAATTATTATTGTGAGATTCATGGACCCAAGTAATGTTCATAGTTAAAAATAAATTTGGGATGAAAAAAACGACATCATCGGGGGTGTTCTTCTCTATGAATTAGGGTTTTTCTGAGAAATCATTTTTAATAATGTGATCAAATATGGAAGCTTAAGAAGCCTCATTTCCAACCCACTATGGATAATGTTCACACCAAGAGAGAACCACCAAAGCTCGATGTTAATGGATCTTGGTGCCTTTATAAAGATCAAGGGTTCCCTACATAGATATGATATTAAGGATGAGTGAACATATTGTTCAAATATTTATGATATAAAATTGGTTGATTAATGATGTGTTGGAATATTCTTCCGGATACACTGGTTGTATTAGACTTGGAACGACCATTTTTGTGGTGTTTGATTGTGTGCTTGATAGGGTATTGATGACACCTGGCATGTGAGTTATTCACAGTATAGAAATGTGTTGATGCGATAGTGTAGATATATATAGTAAATATATATATAAATGGAAAAAATGATGTCTAATTCATGATTATTTCATGCCACATCCATGCATATCGATGAAAATATAGTATGAGTGATGAAGGAGGTTCATTACATGAAATATTTTTCAATCCAGGATGTTTTATTTCTATAGATTTATAGTTAACCTATCTATCTCCCTATAGTATATTTGAAGATATATCATGAGGGTGGTGTTGTAAAGACCCCAAACCTGGTATCCTAGAGTTGGTGGTTACTTTACTACTTTGACATAAGATACAAGCAATCACATCCTAAAGGACCAAATAGTTTAGAATTCCTGGTAAACTAGATACATAATTTAATCTCACATTACATTTGAAAATATAAAATATAACATAGTGAGATTAATAATTCTACATCATTAGACTCATTATATGATTCCTTATTTATATCATAGGGAAAGGGAAAAAAATAAGGGTGAGATCAGATACTTAGTAAGGATTATGTATAAAGGAAGCTATCATGAATCAATAAGTAATAATCAATATTGAAAGGTAAATAAGTAAAAACACAATCCATTTAAACAATAACTTGACCATGAAGAATAATATGGAAATAATAAATGATGATAAAATAATTCCATATAAATAATCACATGATCATGAAGCTAATCAATGGATAATATCAATGCATTATTCTAAGGGATAATAATAACTAAATTCTCAATGAAGGAAATTATTAATATTGAACATCATGATCTCAGATATCATGATATATATTTATCATCAAAGACTTTATCTAAACAGTTTAAAACTAGGGGTAAATACCCATTTAATTCTAGGTTTCTGATTGGCCTCCTGAGACCAGTTGATGTATCAAGGGGATATATAATTTTTAGACCCACCCGTCACTTCATGTCTGATTCATTCGTCATATATCAAATGATAAACTTAATTCTTGGACAATATGTCTTATAAATAACTATCCTTAATAAATTAAGAATATGAAATATCAATATTTTTCCAGTCAATCAAATATCATTCAAAGTAAAACACTATATATAGACATGAAATATGGTTTAATACATAGAGATATCTATAATAAATAATATATATATTTAAGGTAAAGGTAATGTCCAATGATCACAAGAAAGTGAACATTTAAATGGAAAGTTAATGAATACAAAAATAATCAAGAAAGTGAATTTAAAAACATTCCCTAGTCAAAATGGACATCTAGAGAAATAATATGGATGGCGTAACTTGAACATAACCCCAGTGTATTATGATTAAAATAAAGGACTATTGTAGTTGATGAATATAAAATCCATAAAAAGGTCATTAAAAACATTTTTATGGAAAATACAATTTTCACTTTGAAAATATTTTTTTTTTAAACCATAATATTTAAAAAAATATTTCCTTGAAATATACCTTTTAAACATGTAAAGGAATCTTCAAATAAATGAGTGGTCATGATAGTAGAAAAATTTCGTATATGCCATGTATGTTAAAACAAAGATTACTTTTACATTTTTAGTAAAAAGTCAAAAATTGCTTTGTTCAAAAAATGAAAAGAATATTCCTTTAAACCATTTTGTAAAAATTCAAACAAGGGTAAAAATTAATTTAAAAATTCGTTGGATCAGATTAAAAATATTCCTAAAAACATTTTTATAGGACATGGATATAGAATAAAAATCATTTTTGACTAAAAAGAAAAAAATGTTGGATTTTCATAACAACATTTTCTCAATAATTTTAAGTAAAAAAGAGAGTAAAATTTTACTATTACATGAAATCCCCATGAATAACTAAAGGATAATAAAATGAAATGATTTCATTATATAATGATCAAATAATTTCCTTCAATGAAAATTTATGCATAAGATCCCAATTAAAATGAAATTGATGCATAAATGCTTACCGCTTTGGTAACTTGTGAATTAGAACCCCCGTGAAATAAATAAATTCAAATGAAACATTAGATACCATTAATATAAAGATATTCATGATATAACATATCAAATGTGTAACGACCCGATAATTTGTGAATAAAATTCTCTTTTTGATTGAATTAAATATCTTATTATGTATTATTGATATAGAAAACACATGAAATTATTTGGTTTTATTATACCCCATTGGATTTAAAATAAAATTAAGAATCATTAACATTGATAAAATATCCATTTAATAGTGATCATATTATTAGTATAAATACAGGTTTATGATTAATCGTGTTGAAATAAACAAAAGACGTAATGACCTCAACTAGTAGGATCATACCCTATGAAGACCATTTATCAAGGATTTTACGGGAGATAGCATCACTACTCTTTACCCTTGACCAATACCTAGATGAGATCCAAGAGAAAAATATTGAGAAAAACTATTTAAGGTCCAAGTTCAAGCTAATTGAGATCATAGCTCAAACCATGTACATTGAACCATGCCATGAAAATCTCACCATCTTGCACCTCACCCTTAGGGAATTTTCTGGTGTAATAAAGGAATATGTATAAAGACCCTAATGATATGAATATTTTTATTTTATTTTCAATATAATAATGGTTATATTTACATCTTATTATTAATACTTTATAAATGATTTTGATTTTGATAAGATAAAACACAAATTGTATTTTTTGGTAATATGAAATTTTAGTTAAAAAAATTCCACTATATGAATTAATTTTTTTTAAAATAAATGATATTTTTATAAAATATTATTATCAAATAATATTAATTAATCATATTAGATAATATAATTTTACAAATTCGTAAATAATTTTTATAAGGTTTTGAAAACTGTTATTGTAAAAAATAGTATTTTACAATAAATATCGATTCCTATTTTAAAAGTAAAAACTAAAATATTTAGAAAATTATTTTTATAAAATAGTCAATACTTATTTGATCATAATTTTGAAATATACAATGTTTATTTTTTCATGATTTTCTAAGACAGTTGAACTTTATGGAAAAAATTAAATACAGTATAATTATATGATGTGTATTATGACATGATAATGAACCAAAAGTGATATATTAAATGCTATAAAGGGGAACCACAACCAAAAATATGTTTAATTTTTAAAATAATTTTATTTTAATCTTATTTAATTAATTTTATGAAGCCTTTATGAATCCTCCAAAACCTATATTATATTTTATGGTTTAAAATCATTTCTTTATAAAC
The DNA here is from genome assembly GCA_963277665.1 of Viscum album. Lineage (NCBI taxonomy): Eukaryota > Viridiplantae > Streptophyta > Magnoliopsida > Santalales > Viscaceae > Viscum > Viscum album. The sequence goes on from OY728120.1 coordinate 832,256,986, forward strand.
ATGACTCACTTCCACATCACCGAGGGTAATATTTTAATTATTTTGGAACTTTTACTTATAAAATAATTAAAAACACTCCTCTTTTTTATAAACCGTAGGAAAAAACTATGGTAATGCTTGTGCGTTTGATTATGTTATTGTATAGAGTCCAAAACCAAAGTTTCGGAAATAATAAAGAACACCCTCTCTTTTCCTATATAAACCTACCCAATATCCCATTCGTCTTCACTAAAAAACCTTGTATGATATCCTTACTCACCCTTACCCTCTCTAGAGTCCTTCTAAGGTACCCACAAGCTCTCAATAAACTCCTCCCAGACTTCTGGAATCACCCTCTCAAGGCAAGGGATTCTCTCTTTCTCCTCTTTATTCAGCCCCTTATTTATGTATTACACTTTTTATTCCAATTCCTATAGATGAGATGTGATTTAACACATCCATATTGATTAGATTACTATTTAAAAGTGATTATTAACCCATTTAACTATCATTAACCCCTACCATGATTTATCATGTACCTCTGTTATGCTGACAAAATTATCCTACGATTTTTCCATGCCATGTTTTTATTCAAGCAACATCCATGTCTTAAACCTATTAATTCTCAAATTTTAATGTTAAATTATGTTATTAAATATACCTCATAATGTCCATTTTTAATTAAAAGTTATGATTGATTACTTTCTATATCATTTAGCCATTTTATGAATTAGTGTGTTCTGCCATTTTGCTACCGAAATGTCACTATGATTTTCCATGCCGAACATTTGTGACGTGTATACCCATACCCATTTCCACTCAAGGGTATCCACCTAGTTTTACCTATAATTCATTGATTTGGGATTCCATTTATAGAACCCACAATCCTTAATCATGGGCTTAAATTTGATGACATATGTTCTTATGTTATATGATCTATGTGCAACACTTTTTCATGTACATGATAAGATTATGATGGGTGCACCCAAATAGAGATCCAATGCATTGGGTAATGTTTTAGTGTCATGACATTCCATATATGGTTCATATGAGGTTATCTTAAGCACATTATGTTATTATTTCTTTGTGTTTAACCTTGAATTATGTTTATGACATCATGTTTAATGTTGTTGCCACATTCCCATGTTCCCATTATGTTATCAACCTATATCATAACTCATTGTTCATGCTTATGATTCTCATCCATTTTACATCCCTTTTAAATTAATATTTTATAACATGGAATACTATTTTCATGTTATGATTTGTTTATACCATTATTGATATTTATAACTCACCCCTTTCTATATGTCCCCAGGTTATCCCATACAGTTTTAATAACGAAGGAATATTATGAGTATGTTCAGGAAGTTTTCAATTGTGTTGATGTACCCCCTGTTATAAGTTGTAATGTAAAGTACCTAATTACACAAATACACTAGACTTCTCAATCATCTAGGTTGTATTATGTGTATTCTTATGTAATAAATCATGAATTAATGGATAATAAAGAGAAGGTTTTTCATAATTGGTATCAAAGGAAAGTTTATTTGTTTTTAGGATTAGGATAAGGAAACTCTAGAGAATGATTTAGGGATAACACTAAACAAAAGAAGTCATACCTAAATTTTGGTATGTAATATATTAAGTGCTTTCTAATAAAATACATCTCCGTATAGATACTACAAGTGGATGTGGCTTTGACATAGATGTACCTAGGGGTAACACCCAAAAATACTGTATTGAGCTAGAAACTACAAGGAACTAGTGCATGAAAACATGCCTTAGTACATTCCTAGTATGACACTCCCAAAGTATATGCTTTGGTAAATTCAGAAGCTCATTATGAACCATTATTAAGGGAACAAAAAATTCCCATAAGATACTATTTTAAGAAATAGGCCATGGATAAAATATAATGAAGCCGATAAATTCATATATTAAGGAATATATGTTATTTATGAGTTATCCCTGTAATAATCATGGTTTCTCATTTATGTGTTTAACAGTGGTAAAGTTATCATCCCTAAGTCTATTTTTGTTGAAGTAAATAGTTCAAACCAGAATCAAAAAGTGAAAGGTAGTGTTATTGTCCATAGTTCTATGCATTATTTAATATCACACAAGTTTAGTATAATTATTCAAACACCACTAAAAATCATGGAAGTAAAAATTTCAAGGAAAATGGAAAATGGGGAAATTATTGCATACCAAGTACCTAACTCCTAAACTCTTAAAATTTGTGGGCTGAATATCTCAGTGAACCTTATGATACCCCATTTAGTGGAATTTGACACAATTATAGGTATGGATTGACATTACTTATATATATCCAATATGAATTTCCACAATAATGAAATAACTCTCCATATCGCGAATCATCCTCCAATTATATACAAGTGTAATGGAGAGGATGAATATTCTTTAGAACCAACATCTCAAGCATGTATATTATTTCCCTATGAGTAAGCGTATCTAGCTCAAATGGTTGATTCTATGGAAAATATCATCCTTGAAGACATACCTATTGTGAGGGAATACACTAATGTGTTTCCATAAGAATTTTCTCATCTTCCTCCTCACCGAGAGGATGAATTTTCAATCAAGATTTTACATGGGGATTTTGATAATATATAAGACTATATATAAAATGGATTTTGTGGAACATGGGGAGCTGAAGAAGCAATTGTAGAAGAATCTAGATAAAGAGTTCATACACTCAAGTTCTTCATCGTGGGGTGAACCATTCCTCTTCATCATAAATAAGGATGGATCAATGCTCCTTTACATTGATTATCAGGAGCTAAAAAAGATTATGATAAAGAACATGTATCATATACCATGGATTGATGACTTATTCGATCAGCTATGTTAAAACCAATACTTCTCCAAGGAGGATATTCAGTCGAGGTATTATCAAGTAAGGCTGAAAAAGGAGGATATCCCCAATACTACTTTCTATACAAGGTGCAGTCACTATGAGTTCATAGTAATGCCATTCAGGCTCACTAATTCTCTAGAAATATTCATTCACTTAATGAAAAAAGTCTTTAGTGATTACCTCAATGAAGGACAAGCTTTACGCAAAATATAGAAAATACAAGTTTTGGTTGAAGTGATCACATTATTGGAGAATATAAAGTAATAGGATATCTGTGGACCCTATAAAAACAAAGGTAATTAATGGATAACCAAACCAACAAATTTGATGAAAATCCATAGATTCCTTAGAAAATCTGGGTACTATAATCGATTTGTGAGAAATTTCTCATGATTTTGAACTCCTCTAACCAAGCTAACATGGAAGGGGGTCACATTTTTCTGTAATAATGAATGTGAATAAAGAATTATGGATTTTAAAAAGAGGCTTATCACTGCACCTATACTTATACTACCCACAAGTGGGGAGATTTTTGTGGTATACAACAATGCTTTGAATAAGGTATTGGGTTGTGTACTAATACAACATGAAAAAGTGATAGCCGCTGCCTCAAGGAAATTGGAATTTGCTGGAAAAAAATACCCAACATAGGATATGGAGTTGGATACAGTAATATTCACACTAAAAATCTAATGAAATTATCTCTTCGTTGGGAAGTGTGAAATATATACAGATCATAATAGCCTTAAGTATATGTTCACACATAAAGAGTTGAATATGTACCAATGAATATATGGTCTTCTTAGACTTGAAAAAGATGGACTCGAGAATCATAAAGTAAGGAACATCATCAATCCTTTAACAAATTATTACTAAACCATCCCTTCTATAGAAGATAAATGATACTTAAAGAGATGATGTAGAAATTCAAAATAAAGTAGAATCTATAAGAAAAGGGAGATACTTATTGTTCAAAATTAAGGAATAAAGAGTTGTAATATTTGGTTCATGACTATGTGTACCATAAAATCATAGGTTAAGGAATGAGCTGGTGGATGATGCATATAACTTGACTATAGTGACCCAGCCCTTTCTTATGTTAATATTTAATCATTTTAAATATAAAAAACATAATAGTATTACAAATATAGGATCCAAAGGTATAGTGTCTTGGGAAAACTTGGACCATACATAACAATTACAACATCAAGCATAAACATTTATTTAATTCCTTCTTCTCAAGATTATTATTGGTACTTAACTTATCCATAGTACATGTAGTCACATGAGGATATACATAAAAAAGGGTGAGACAAAATCCCAGTAAGAGGATCAATAATAACAATATATCAATGGGTGAGCATAACCATAATATAGGAAAATAATCATGAACATGAGATAAAACATTAATAAGAGACTTGAAATGTGGCAATGCATAAAAATGAAACATCATGTCTTAATGGTTAGCTACCACACATACATGTGAAAAAATATAGAATCTTGTTCACACATCATTTCACATTATCTCATGAGATTCATCACATTAACCAATGCATTGGAGCATTTTATAATTCCGGGCACACCCATCACATTGAAACATTCATATTGCGCTATATAATTCATGGTGTACCCATCACATCATAACATTATCATTTATCATTCATGCCACAATGAACATTTATAAAAAATTAACATCACTAACCCATGTAAAGGAATGGGTTCCATCTCATAGGAACACAGTAATAAAATTAGGTTTACCAAAATTAAGTGGGAATAATTACTTGATATGATAGCCACCAACCATGAGTGATAAGTAAAAGAAGTGTTTTTTAAAGAAGATTTATTTTGGAAAACTTTTGTTTGAGTTAAAATTAAGTATAAAACATGTATATCCTATAAAAGGTTGTATAATTATCAAAAAATATTTTTTAAGGAGTGACCATACCAAAAATGGAGTAAAACTGGGAGAACCCAAAGAAAGAAAGTTGGGTTTGAGATTTTCCCCTTACCTTGTATCTGAGCGCTTTCTTCACTTTAATGTCCTGTATAGCCACATTAAATTAATTAATTGAAAAATATAGAACCTTTTTTACATGAATATGGATCATTATGGTTTCATTAAGTTATTTTATGGTCCTTTTGATGAGTTATAGAGTATAAAAACATTGTTCGGGAATGTTTATTTTTATAGTTTTCTTGAACGATTCACATGTATTCATAAATGGAAGTTCATGTAGAACATGGGTAAACATACAGAAAATATATTTCATTTTATTAATGATATTAAATAAGTTTAAATGATCTTATAATGAATTATATTATATAACATATAGTTGAATCATTAGATAAGAATTACATTATGATTGTTTGGGTTAAGTTGGGCGCTTTTTCGACCACAACGAACTTGTTTTGTTTAATAATTTAGTAATATGTACCTAAGTTAGTTCCAGAACATGAAACAGGATATAATAAATATAATATAATCTTATTAAACCTTAAAAATGGTTTTATTTCCAGATCTTAATGCTTTAATGGAAATTGAAATCATGTCATTCTTGAAGGTGATAGATTAACACCTCACGAACAATGTTTTCTTTTACAAAATAAAAGGAAGAGGAGAAGGGGGTTCGATGGTATAATATACCATTAGTATAATAATATTATATTATATTTATGATACTAGAGTTACCATACCATGTGGATGAATATAGGTGGTGAGAGAATAAGAAAAACACTTGAAATTGAAAGGAAATTAAAGGAAAAGAGGGGGAGAAATTACAACTTGTTTCATCCTCTGGAGATCCTCATTAAAGGAAATAGGCTTGGTCTTTTGATGATACCAGAAGCACATGGATGTGGGGGAGGGTCTAGGGAATATTCTTTGGTAGAGTTTATACATGTGTTGATTCTTGAGAGGTTTAAGGAAATGAGGGTGTGAAGGGGGGGTATTTATAGTGGAGGGGAGTGGGGATTTCTCAATATAAAATTCATTAATTTATTATTTCCCCAAAAGAGAGGGAATAGTGAGTCTTCAATGATGAAGAATAGTAATTTTATCATGTGAACCCAAACAAATTGGTATTACATCAGAATAACATCATGAATGACTCTATAATTACCTTATTTAGCTTATCTTGTAAATTATAATATTTCACTATTCATCAAAAATTCATGTATTTTAGAAAAATCAAAAAAATTCACCCCAACCATTTATCAACATGTAGAATCCAAAAATGAAGTGCATTTTTAAAATATAATTTTATAAGTATGATTAAGTTAATTTTCAATTAAATTCATAATTTACCTGAAAAATACAGTTTTTAAAATTAAAAACTGATTTTATAATGCTTTCAAAAATTATGTAAGGTCTTATAAAATTATCATAGTACAAGAAGAAATAGAATTGATAATTTATGAAAATATTATAAGAAAAATACAGTTTCCTTTAAATTAATTAATTAATTAATTATAACTTAAAAAAATACCCATACTTTTACTATGGTCAAATTGTCACTTTCTAAGATGCCTAAATATTATTTAATTATTCATGGGTAAGGTTACTCTTATTTTTGAAGATTTACTATTCATAAGGGTCATATTAATATAAATAAGTTTCATTTAATATTCGTAAGGGTGGGTTACTATTCACCAAAAATTATGTTTTTCTTATCGGACTCTAAATAACTTACCGATCAAAACCTTGTATGTTAGATTTTTGAAATTCAAAACACAGAAGTGAAAATATTATGTTTAAAGGTCACATAGCACATAGTAGTTCATTAATTTGTGCTTTCATGTGATTATATGAAATTTTTATAAGATATGAATTTCAATTAAGGACATTGGGTCATTTTATTCTTCCCCCCTTATGAAATTTCACCCTCAAAATATCACTATACACAAACAGGTGAGGCTACTTCTCCTTCATCACTCTTATGGTTCCCAGGTTGTTTTTTTTTCAAACTTATGGTTCATCCACAACATTTTGGCAATGTGGGTTGTCTTTTTTGCATAGAACCTTATCTCTCCAGTCAAGAATCTCTACTGGCTACTCCTCATAGGAGAGATCATCTTCCAACTGTACCACCTCTGAGTTCAGAACATGTGTGAGATTTGTTATGTATTTCCTCAAGAGTGATATGTGAAACACATCATGAAATTGAGCCATATTTGGTGGAAGTGAAATCCTATAGGCCACGACTCCTATGCAATCAAGGATCTCAAAGGGTCCAATGTACCTTTGTCTTAGCTTCCCTTTCTTTCCAAACCGCATGACTCTCTTCCAAGGTGATATTCAAAGGAAGACTTTATCCCTAACGTCGAACTCCAAGTCCCTTCGACGGTTGTCATCATATCACTTTTTCCGACTCTGAGTAGCTTTGATGTGTTTCTGGATGACTTGAACCTTCTCTTTTATCTCTTGCACAAGATCGAGTCTAAATAGATTTCTTTCTCCAACTTCATCCCAACAGGTAGGAGTTCTACATTTCTTTCCATGAAGAGCTTTATATGGAGCCATATGAATACTCGAGTGGAAACTATTGTTGTATGGGAACTAAACCAATGGGAGATGATGATCCCATCCACCTTTCAATTCTAAAGAGTAATCTCTTAGCATATCTTCAAGCATCTGAATAGTACTTTCAGATTAGCCATCAATTTGGGGGTGATAGGCCATGCTAAAATTTAATTCATTACTCCAAGCATGTTGAAGACTCCTAAAGAATTTAGATGTGAACCTTGGATCATAATCAGAGATAATCAAGAGTGGAACTCCATGAAGTCTCACCACTTCCTTTACATATATCTCTGCAAGTTTTTCAATGTGAGAGGTCTTCCCTAATAGCTATAAAATGGTAAGTCTTGGTGAGTCGGTCAACCAAACCCCATATCGCATTACTTCCCTTCAACATCTTCGAGAGACCCATGACAAAGTCTGTAGTGATATTATCCTATTTCCACATGGGTATAGGCAATGGCTGCATCATCCCTTTGGAATTTTGTCACTCTACTTTAGCTAGTTGACATACCAAGAACCTTGATATATTCCACAATATCCTTCTTCATGTTATCCTAACAGAAGTGTTCTTGGAGATCACAATACATCTTGGTACTCCCAGTATGGATAGAGAATGTTGATCTATGTGCATTTTTTAATAGCTCACTCTTTATCCTTGGTGATGAAGGCACACAAATCCGCATTCCAAACCGAATCACACCATCATTGTCGATATGGAAATATTGCAGCTTCCCTTCCTTTACTGCATTCACCCTCTTTTGTATCTCCACATCATCCCTTTTTGCTTCCTTAATCTTCTCTTGAATGGATGAATGTGCAATCATTTGGGGAATGTAGGATGTAACCCCTACCCTTATGATTTCTAAATACATCCTTTGCATATCCAAGAAGACAAGGTCTTTCTCAATCCATAACATGGATGGTGTAGAAAATTATTTTATACTTAAAGCATCAACAACCTTTTTTTCCTTTCCAGGATGATAGTGAATAGAGAAATTTTAATCCTTGATTATCCCTTACCATATCCTTTGATGCATGTTGAGCTCCTTTTGTGTGAATATATATTTTAATCTCTTGTGATTGGTATATATGTCCCACATCTCTCCATAAAGGTAGTGCACCATATTTCCATTTCAAAAATCATGACTGCCCACTCTAGATCATGTGTCAGGTAGTTCTACTCATAGATCTTGAACTACCATGAGGCGCAGGATATCTCATTGTCATTTTGCATGAGTACGCAACCCATGCCTTTCTTTGAAGCATCACTGTATATCACAAAACTTTCTCATCATTTTGGTAGTTTGAGTATAGGTGTAGTGATCAACCTTCTCTTTATCCCCTTGAGGCCTCCCTCACATTCTTCCATCCAGACATACTTTACCCCTTTCCTTGTTAACTTGTTTAGCGGGTTTGAAAATCATGAGAAATTCCTTACAAAACATCAGTAGTACCCATCTAATCTAAGAAAAATACTGATTTCTGTGACACTAGAGGGCCTAGGCCATTTTTTAGTAACCTTTTTTTAGAAGGGTCTATAGAAATTCCCTCACTTGTGATCACATGTCCCAAGAACGCGACTTGCTTCATCCAAAAGCCACACTTTCTAAACTTGGTGTACAAATTCTCCTTTCTCAATGTCGCCAACACAAGTCTTATATTTTCTTAATGTTCCTCCTTAATCTTGGAGTAAATGATCATATCATAAATAAGAAATACCAAAAAAAAATTGAGGTAATGTCTAAAGACTCTATTCATAAAATCCATGAAGATTTCAGGGGCATTAGTAAGTCCGAAGGGCATCACTAGAAACTCATAGTGCCCATATCTTGTATAGAAGGTAGTCTTCTAAATATCTTCCTTCTTCACCTTTAGCTCATGATATCCATAACGAAGATCCACCTTTGATAAGTATTGATCTCCTCTTAACTTATCAATTAGGTCATCTATCCTTGGAAGAGGATACTTGTTCTTTATGGTGAACTTATTGAGTTCCTGATAATCGATACACAACCACATTGTTTGATCCTTCTTTTTTCACAAAGGGCACTAGTGCACCCCAAGGTGATGCACTAGGGCGTTTGAACCCTTTGTCCATATGCTCTAGTAGATTCTCCTTTAAATCATCTAGTTCGATAGGAGCCATCCTATAGGGACAGTTTGAGAAAGGAGTAGCTTCGAGTATGATTTTATTGAGAACTCAACCTCATGATCTGGGGGAATTCCGATCCACTAGTTGTGTAGCATTGAACCATTGGTGGTTCTCTCCTTTCATCTACTACATTCTATATCATTTTAATATCCTTTCAACACTCCTAAGAATGGTGACCTTATTTCCCACACTTTAATCACTTCCTCATCGCTTGGAGGCAATTCCCATGGTGCAACTTCCCACATTTTGGCATGTGGGTCATTGAGTTTTCTTCCCACCTTGGTCATTAGATCCACTGACTTGAAAATCCATATTTCATTTATTATCACCATAGCCATGAGACCACTCTTAAAACCCCATCTCCACTTTGATATCACATCAAACTACTTCTTTATAACTCCCAAAGTCTAGAATTACAATATTATTATGAAGGTGTGGTTTTAATCCACTAAAGAATCTATCAATTTTTCTATCATTGTTAATAAAAAACATGAATCATACATTGCATTCCTTGTGGAATTTGATTTGTAGGTTGTGACAGATTCTCCTTCTTTCTTCTTGAGCTATATTAATTCTATCTCCATATACGTGTGATGTTTTATTGGTAAATACTTGTTATGAAACATTATCTTAAAGTATTTCCATTCCGTCTCTTTAATTTCCACCATTGTCTTGGTGTTATTAATCAAAGACCACCATTAATCGGACTCTCAATCTAGATGATAAATAGCTAGTTTCACCTTCTCCTTCTCAGAACAATGAATCACAGAAAAGATCTTCTCCATGGAGTTGACCCACTACTCCACAACTAGTGGATCTGAATATCCACTAAACGTTGGTGGTAATTGCCTCATAAAACACTCGATAGCCAATTGCTCCCTCTTTGGTGAAGGAGGATGTTATCCATTATTATAGTTATTGTTCATAACTGAAGATAGTTGGGTAATAATCGCCGTGAAGTTTTGAACTCCACCTCCTAAATCAATGGGGATGCCATTCGGTCAATCGTTGCATTGGCCTTCGATTGAGTTGTTGGCCTTGTTTCTCCTAGTACCCACCATTTCCTAAAATAGAAAAGGATAGAACAAAACATAAGTCAAAAGTCATGAATAAATAACTTATTCATTTACCCAATTTATACTAAAAGAATATCATATGGGATCCCTATGTAATGATTCTTGTGTGAATATTTGTACATAGTCTCATGATAGAGGTTTTGTATAGGGTTCGCTAATCCTAATTCCCAAATTGACTAAACCTTGCCTCTAATACCCACTATAGCGACCCAGACTTTTCTTATACTTATATTACATAATTTTAAAGACAAAAAACATAATGGTTTTACAAATATAGGATCCAATGTTTTAGTGTCTTGGGAAACTAGAATCATACATAACAATTACAACATCAAGCATAGATATTTATTTAATTCCTTCTTCTCTAGCTTCTTATTGGCTCTTGACTTCTCTTTAGTACATGTAGTAACCTAAGGATATAAATCAAAAGGGGTGAGATGAAAGACTAGTAAGAGGATATATAATAATGATATAACAATGGGTGAGCATAACCATAACATAGGCAAATAATCATGAACATGAGAGGAAACATTAATAAGAGACTTGAAATGTGGCAATGCATAAAAATGAAACATCATGTCTAAGTGGTCAACCACTACACATACTTGTGAATAAATATATCATCTTGTTCACACATCATTTAATATTAACTCATTAGATTCATCACTTTACCCAATGTATTGGAGCACTATCTAATTTCGGGCACACCCGTCACATTGAAACCTTCATATTGCGCTATATAATTTCGGGCACACCCGTCACATCATAACATTATCATTTATCATGAATGACACAAGGAACATATATAAAAAACTAACATAACTGACCCATGGAAAGGAATGGGTTTAATATTATTATAACACACTAATAAACATTGGGTTCCAAAAATTAAGTGGGAATGACATACTTGATATGATAGCCATCAACCTTGAGTGAGAATTAAAATGTGTGTTTTTGAAAGAAGAGTTCTTTTGGAAAACATATGTTTGAAATAAACTTCAGTAAAAAACATTTATATACTATAAAAGGTAATATAATAATGAATAAATGATTTTTATGGAGTGAACATACCAAAAATTGAGTGAAAGAGGGAGAACCTGAAGAAAGAAAGTTGGGTTCGAGATTTTCCCCTAACCTTGTATCCGAACGCTTTCTTCGCATTAATGTCCTATATAAACACATTATATTAATTAATTGAAAACTTTAGAACCTTGTGAACATTAATATGGTTTATTATGGTTTCATTAAGTTATTTTATGGGGCTTTGGATGAGTTAAAGAGTATAAAAACATTGTTTTGGAATGTCCATTTTTATGGTTTCCTTGAGCAGTTCACATGTATTCATAAATGGAAGCTCGTGTAGAACATGGGTAAACTTGAAGAACTAATATTTCATGTTATTAATCATATTAAATAATTTTATATGATCTTATAATGAATTATATTATATACCATGTGGATGAATCATTATATAAGAATTAAATTATGATTGTTTAGGTTAATTTGGGAAGTTTTTCAACCACAACAAACTTGTTTTGTTTAATCATTTAGTAATATGTACCTAAGTTAGTTCCAGAACATGAAATAGGATATAATACATATAATATAATATGGTTCAACAATAATAATGGTTCCATTACCATATATTATTTCATTAAACTAAATTGAAAACACATTGTTCTTGAAGGTCATAGATTAACACCTAACAAACAACGTTTTCTTTTATAAAATAAAAGGAAGAGAAGAAGGGGGTTTAACGGTATAATATCCCATTAGTAACATAAAATTCTAGTATATGTATGATAATGGAGTTATCATACCATGTGGATGAAGAAAGGTATGGAGAGAATATGAAAAGAACTTGAAATTGAATGGAAATTAAAGGAAAAGAGGGAGAGAAATTACCTCCTGAATCCTCCTCTTGAGATCCTCCTTAAGGGACCTAGGCATGGTCTTTTAATGAGACAAGAAGCTCTTGTACATGGTGGAGGGTCTAGGGAAGATTCGTGGGTAGAGTATAGACAAGTCTTGAAGCTTGGGAGGTGTGAGGAAATTATGGTGTGATGGGTGGTATTTATAGTGGAGGGGAGGGGGGATTTCTCAATATAAAATTTATTATTTATTATTTCCACACAAGAAAAGACATAGTGAGTCTTCCATGACCAAGAACAATAATTTTATCATGTGTACCTAAACCAATGGGGCTTACATCATTATAAAATCATTCATGACTCTATAATTTTCTTATTTAGCTTATTTTGTAAATTTTGGTATTTCTCTGTTCATGAAAAATTCAAGTATTTCAGAAAAATCCCAAAAATTTACCACAACCATTTTTCGACGTTTATAATCCAAAAATTAAATCCATTTTTCAGAAATAATTTTATAATTACGACTAATTTAATTTTTAATTAATATCGTAATTTAGAGGAAAAATACAGTTTTAAAGTAAAAAATGATTTTATAATGCTTTCAAAAATTACGTAAGGTCTTACAAAATTATAATAAAACTAGAAGATATATAATTTTCAATTTATGAAAATAATTTAATAAAATAAATTTTTTAAAATTAAATAATTATTTATTTATTTATTACTTATAAAAAAATACCAATACTATTACTATGGTCAAATTGTCACTTTCTAAGAAGTCTGAATTTTATTTAATTATTCATGGGAAAGGTTACTATTATTTTGGAATATTTAACATTCATAAGAGTCATATTACTATTCATAAGGGTAGGTTACTATTCATAAGGGTGGGTTACTATTCATCGAAATTTTTTTCTTATCGGACTACAAATAACTTACTGATCGGAACCATGTATGTTAGATTTTTGAAATTCAAAACAAAGAAGTGTTAAACTTATGTCTAAAGGTCACATATCACCTAATAGTTCATTAAGTTGTAATTTCATGTTATTTTATGAAATATTTATAAGCGATAAATTTCCATTAAAAACTTTGGGTATTTATATTGACCTTTTCCATCAATCCAGGGAGTACAAAGATGCATCACGATCAATGAGATAATTATTGGTAGGAAAATACAAAAATGGAGTGACAGAATATACATCAAGGTGTCTCATATGTTAGTAAGTTAAGGATGAAAAGAAAAAATCCAAGGGGATGATGAAACCATTATCCATACCTACATGGAAATGGGAAAACATAACCATAGAATTTGTCACTTGTCTTCTGAAGAAATCAAGAGGAAATAATTCTATACGGTTTGTGGAGGATTTTTTTTCAAAGACTTCCCACTTCATTGAAATTTTAGAGGACTTCTCACTTGACCAACTTTCAATGATATACATTAAATAAGTAGTGATTATATCTGATTGAGAACCATGATTTACCTAGAAGTTCTAAAAGAGTCTCCAACTTGGTTTAAATACTAATTTTAACTTTATCACAACTTGTCACCCTTATAATTATGGCCAATATAAGTGAACTATATAGACACTCGAGGACATTTTTACAACATAATCAATTGAATTCAAAGGTGGATGGGATGAAAATCTTCTTATGGTTGAGTTAACATACAATAATAGTTTCTACTCAACCCTCTAAATGACTTCCCATGAAGCCCTTTATGGTAAGAGATGAAGAACACCTGCATCCTAGGATGAGGTTAGTAAATGAAAATTTATGGGGTTCTGAAATGGTCAATGAAATGTTGGAAAAGGTCAAGACACATCAACAACACATTATAGCTACTTAGAGTCTATATAAGAGCTATGATGACAATTTTTGATGAGACTAGCAGTTTGAGGTTGGAGATAAGCTATTACTACACATATCTCAATGGAACAAATTCATTATATTTGGGAAGAAGTGAAATCATAGTCCATGATAAGTTGGTCCCTTTAAGATCCTTGATTGCATCAGAGTAGTGACCTATCGACTAACACTACCACCTAAACTATGTCAAGTAAATGATGTTTTCTATGTATCCCTCTTGGGAAAGTACATAACAAACCCATTATATGTGCTAAATCTGGAGGTAGTACCACTAGATAATGATCGTTCATATGAAGAGTATCCATTTAAGATCATAGATCAGAGAGACCATGTTCAATGAAATAAGACAATGCACTTGTTCAAAGTTATATGGAGAAATAAAAAGTTTGAATAAGCAATGTGAGAACCAGAGGAAGTGATGAAACAAAATTACCCTCATTTATTTTAGTGTATGATATGAAAGTTTCAAGGGATAAATTTCTGAAGGGGTGGTGGGATATTATAACGACCCAAAATTTTATAAATAAAATTCCCAGTGTGATTAAATTAAATGCCTTATTGTGTATTATGGATATAGAAAAAACATACACTTATTTAGTTTTATTAAATACTATCATATTTAAATGACCATTAAGCATCATTACCATTGATAAAATATCCATTGAACAATAATCATATTATTATTATAAATATAGGTTTATTATAAATCCAATTGATATAGAAAAAACAAGAAAAGACCTCAACTAGCAGGATCGTACACTATAAATCCCATTTATTAGAGGTTACGAGGGAGATAAAATCACTTTTATTTTATCTTGACCAAGCCCAAGCCAAGATTTAATAACTAAATCATGAGAAAAACCATTTATTGGACAATTTCAAGATCATCGATATCACATCCCAAACCATGTATGATGAACCACCCCATTAAAATATCATTATTTCACACATTACCCGGAGGGAGTTTGATGGTGTAATAAAGAGATATGTATCAAGAAACTAATAATGTGAATATTTTTATTTTATTTTCAATATAATAATCGTTATATTTACTTCTAATTATATTAGTTTATAAATTATTTTTATTTTAATACTGTAAAACAAAAATTAATTTTTTTGGTAATATGCAATTTAAATTAAGACATTCATTTTGATGAATAAATGAATTTTTGAAACAAATGATATTTTAATAAAGAAATATTATTTTATTATATTTATTAAGTATAGTTGAAAATATAATTTTATGAAGTCAAAAATAATTTTTATAAGGGTATGAAAACTATTATTGTCAAAAAACAAAGTATTTCTAAAAAAATATCGATTATTATTTTAAAAGTGAATATTCAAATATTTGGAAAATTATTTAGATAAATGAAATATTATTTTTGGAATCAGTACATCAAAATTATCCAATGGTTAATTTTTCACAATTTTTAGAGAATTAAATTTTCGGGTAAAAATTCTACAGTATAAAAATACGTTGTGTACTATAACTTCATAATGACCCAAAAGTGATGTAATAAATGATATAAAGGGTACCCAAGACAAAAAATATTTTCCCCCTTTAATATAATGTTATTTTTAGGTTATTTTTTTAATTTTATAAATCCTTTACGAATCCTCGAAAACCTATATTATATTTTTTGGTTTTAAACTTGTTTGTTTATGAACATTACTCACTTCCACATCACCAAATGTAATATTTTAATGAGTTCTGACCATGTACATATAAAATAATTAAAAAAACTTATATTAGGTATAAAAAATGGGAAAAACCCTGATATGGATTGTGTTTTTGATTATTTTATTATATGGAGTCCAAAACCTAAGTTTGAGAAATAATAAAGAACTCCCCTCACTTTTCCAATATAAACCCACCCTATATCCCATTCCTATTAACTCAAAAACCATGGATCACTTCTTTAATATTAAATACCCTCTCCATAGTCCTCCCTAGGTTCTCCTAAGCTTTTATGAAGCTCCACCCATTCATTTGGAATCACCCTCTCAAGGTAAGGGATCCTCTCCTTCACCACTTTATTCAAGAACCTTATTTATATATTGCCCTTTTTATTCCAATTCCTATTGATGTAATATGATTTTACACATCCATAATACTTACCTTATGATTTAAAATTGATTATTTACCCCTTTAACTCTCATTAATCCCTTATATAATTCATTTTGTGCCCCCATTATGCTTCCAAAATTATGTTGCAATTTTTCTATGCTATGTTTTTATTCAAACAACCTCCATGTTTTATGCCTAGTAATTTCAAAATTTTAATTTTGAATTATTTTATTATTTAAAAATAATAATGTAATTTTTACTTATAAGTGATGAGATACCCATTTCTCTATCATTGAACCATTTTATGAATCTTTATGTATTGTCGTTACGCTGTTGAAATGTCAATATCATTTTAAATGAATAACATTTGTGCAGTGTATACCCATACCCATTTCTAATCAAGGGGATTCACCTAGTTCAACCAAACATCATTGATTGGGTACTTACATGTATTCAATACACAATAATTAATCATGTTATTAAATTTTATGAAATATATTCTTATTTTATATGATCTATGTGACACACTTATACATATACATGATATGATTATGATGAATGTGGCTAGATAGTGCTCCAATGCATTTAGTAATGTTTCAGTCTCATGAGATGCCATGTATGATGCATGAGAGGTTATCCAAATCACATTATATTATGATTAATTGGTGGTTAAACTTATTCAAATAGGTTGGGACCATACCATTTATTAAAAATAAAAAATAAAACATAGATCCCTTTTTAAGGGGGTAAGGGAGAACCCCAATACTTTCCCAAAGGCCATAGTGGTAGAGCCTTAGAATTTGTCCGGGAAAAGAAAATTGGTATAAAGACCATTACAAAGTAAAAAACCCAAAACCCTATAAAGAAAAACTACCACCACAACATCACAGAACAAACATGTCATCCCTAATCAGTTTCTCCCCCTAGTCAACGTCACCCCCTCTGCTACCCGAAGCAGCCTACGTCATGACCACGCCCCACATTGGCCCACCTCGTTGAGTCCTCATAGCCTGAAGCCCCACTAACAAACAACTAGATCTAAAAACTACACCTTCTTCTATACCAGAAATGACCCAAATTAGACTAGATATGAAACCAGATCTGGTGCATGCCACCACCTCACTACACCCACATGAAACGTCGTCTCTGCCACCCAGGAAGTGTTACTGCCGCCTCACCACCTGCCTCTGCCATATCGTACCCATCACAAATAGAAACCAAATACAAATACATAAAGAAAAATCATCCTGACAATTCCAATATGCAATAGCATAGGAGAATTCATCCCCATTTGAACTCACGCCGCAACCAGATCTCTGCTTAATGGTCATAACATGAGCAGAAACCACCACCACAGCCAGATCTCCACTTGAGACCCTACCCGAAGCCATCACACACCATTTCACACTTGACATCGTGCCCAATATCATCCACATTTCCTTGGTGGATAACCTTATCTTATGTTTATGATATCATGTTTAAATTTTTTTCCACATTCCCATGTTGCCTTATGTTATCATGCTATATCATGCCTCACTGTTCATGTTTATGATTCTCAACCATTTTATCTATCTTTTAAATTACTATTGACTAACATGTAATAATTTCTTTATGTTACTCATTATTTATACCCTTACCCAGATTTTTTGCTCACCCAATTCTTATATATATCCCTAGGTTATCCCATGCATTTTTATGAATAAAGGAATATTATGTGCATGTTAAGGAAGATTTCAATAATTTTGATATACCCCCTATTTTAAGTTGTTATGTAATGTACCTAATTACCCAAAGAAACTAGAATTATCAATATTCTAGGTTTTTTTTCTGAATTATTATATAATAATTCAGTAATTAATGTGTAATATAGAAAATGGTTATCATGAATGGGATAGTAAATGTATCACATAAAAATAAATAGGATCATAATACCAAATATGTCTCAATGGATTGGAATTGAGATGAAATCTCTTATAAAGATCATACTATTGATTAAAGTATTAAAAAATGAATTGAGTATGTGTATCTAATGTAAATATAAAGAAAAAATTGGAAATAAAACATAAAATAATCAAAATTCATTACACACATAATCTTAGAATATCAAAAAATGAAAAAATAATATAACCCAATGAAATGAAATTGAGTTATGGAATTCTTTAACAATTGGTAACTTTCATATCGAATCCCCTTGGATAAAATAATTCAAATTGAAACTTAAGATCCTATTTACTATGAAGGATTCATTATATTACATGTAAAAGGGGTAACATATACACCATATAAAATAAATTAGGTTCATAACATTAAAATGTTCCAAAATAAATGTAAATTAAGATGAAGTCCCTTACCACTTGGTAACTTTCAATTAAAAACCCCTTGGATGAAATAATTAAAATTAAACTTCAAAATAGCAAGAAGTATTAAGGATTCATGATATTACATGAAAAGTTGTAGTATATACAACATATAAAATAAATTGGTGCATAACATTAAAATATGCCTTAATGATGCAAAATTGAGATGAAATCCATTATATAATGTTTCCAATTAGTTGAACATGATTTCACCTAATAAATAATGGTTTTAAACATGTTATTAATTTATATAAAAACTATATTAATATTTATAATATCATATATGATTTTTTCTAACATATTATCACGCTTTAATTAATAATATTTCATTATTACCATTGTTTCGGGTGTTAACTACTTTTTTTCACATGCATGTTATATCATGGAAGCTATGATTCTTGTCCATATGATATAGTTCAATTATATTAATAATTATATTAATTTTATAAAAATCATATTTATTCATTAGATACATTATTATAATCATTATTTGAAATTGAATATGGAAAATGAATCTCATTCCTTTGTGGAGATAGTAGGTTGTATGCACACATGAGTAATGATATAATTCCCTTAATGGGTGAAAGGTTAAGGAATTGGATGATATACTAATATTAAATAATTAATATCGTGTCATATTTATCATATATATTAATTATTTCAATCATTATGACTATCTGTGTGAGTCATTTATGGAATACAAATTACATCAGTCTGTGAGGCGGTAGTCCATCATACACACAGGTGATGCCTTTTTTCTCATTTAATGGATAAAAAGATGGATTAATATTACTCCATCAATATAATCACATATCAGTATATTTTAGATAATATTGTTTTTATATTGTATGTTTTAATATGTAATTTCAGGTGGTAAAATAAGAATTAAAAAAGAAATAGCTTAGTGAAAACAATTACCTTTTCTTAGAGAAATCACCTTTAGATATATTATTAAGGACCCTAGGGTTTATATTTTAGAGAGAAAAATAGATCAAGAATGTGGAAAAGGATGTTGGTGAGGTATTTTTATAGGTTTTGGTTGAGTTAAATGGAATGATATGTGTGAATAAGCGATGTAAAGGGGATCGATTTTATAATTGAGGAGGACTGAAATTTTTGTAAATACCAAAAACTATTCAATAATGGGAAGTCACTCTCAACCAAAGTTCCTAAAAAATTATTAAATAATAAATTGGAGGGAATATAAGGTCAATAAAAACCTACAATAGTAAAAAATAAACAATTTGTTAACATGTTCTTCCATTTACACAAAATCTTACTCACTTTTATCATTTTAGTTTTCACCACAACAACTAGTTTTTTTTACTCTTTAGGGGTCAAGAAAATTACTTTTAATTGAAAATTGGAAAATAATTTGACCATTTTTGATATTTTAAACCATATCCTAATCACTTTTATGAATATAGTATTTTTATGAATTTTAAATAAATATTATTTAATATAAATTATCATTAAAATCATTTTTATACTATTTATTTAATTTGAATTTAAAGACATGAATATAATAATTTATATCAAATATTATCCATTTAATCATAAATAATAGATCATTATTAACTAGAAAATTCTTTTTTAACCATAAATAACCCAAATACATTACTTTAAATGTTTTTAAAATTATGACCTTGAGTTTTCTAATATTTTCACAAGTGGTGTTTCAACATTGTATAAGCATTTAAGGTAACTATATAATCACAAAAAATTAAAAATAATTTTCCATAATGAATATAATTTAATTATTATCAAAATAACCTTTAATATTCATTTAAAACTTATTTTTATTCCTATTTAAACATATAATATATATTTAAAGGAAAACATTTCATTTTGTAATTTTTTACTTAAATTACTATATAGGACACTTTCATGGAAAAGTGTCCCATAAATAATCTAATCTTCAGAATAATGTTATAAGTTTAAAAATATGTTCATATAATAATAATTATTATAGAAAATGGTGGGTTTATAATATATTTTTAACATAGGTTAACATGATTTACTCTTTTACTATGGTGAATTTTTTTATTGATTTTACTAAAATCATGAAGGTGTTATTTTTTATTAATTTTTGGATAATACAATTTTAATGGTTGAGGGTAAAACATTACATTGTTCATTGAGCCAGAGGCCCCAGGCCTTAGTACATGTCCATTGTCGGCCCAAAGACTATACACTCAACATAAATCCCTCACCCAACTGATGGTTATTAAATAAGATAAATTGTGATAATTCCAAATTTGAAACCACTTTTACCAAATTCAATCCCTATTAGTGGTATAAATTTATTTTATAATTATTTTTTATTGAATTATGAAAATCAATTTTGTGGAAAATTCACTTTTCATGGGAAAGATGATTTCATATTAACTCTATGATTGGTAATCACCTTCATATGGATTTAAATTCACATAGTTAGAAAAAAAATCTACACATTTAATTAAAATAATTCATTATTAGATATTATTTTAATTAATTAAAATGGAATGGTATTATGAATTGAAAAAAAAAATTAAATAAAAAGATGCATTTTTCACTATTCATTGAAAAATAAAATATTTCATAAAAAAACCAAAAATTAAAGCTAAGATAATTTTCTTATACTAACTGAAAAAATGAATTTTATTTAATCAAATAAATTTTATAAAATTGAAAAAAATTAATTATATTATTTCATCACATGCACACCAATTTAATGGCTAGATTATAATGGTTATATTTAAATAGTATATCATTTTTAGGCTTGTTGTTGCAAGTCATATACCCTATCAAACGTAATGTTATTATTTTAAAATATAAGGGTGTTACATTCTCCACACCTTTAATAAATTTCATCCTAATAATTTTAACTCACACTTGGAAATAAAGGGTTTTCTATCTGAAAATACAACCATTGAAATCCTACATTGCAAAAAGGGTTAATAAAACTTCTTGTTGATAAGAGAGAAAGGGAAGTACGAAGGTCATTAAGAATAACACAAAAATTGGTTTCCTAGTTATAAAAAATCATCGATGATTTAAAATATAAACATGGATAAAAAGAGATTAAGTGTATACCATTAAACCATGTCTCAATGAAGGGAAATTGAGATGAAGTCCCTTACAACTTGGTAAATTTCAAGTAAAAAAACTTGGATGAAATAATTCAAATTGAAATGTTAAAATACCATTAATTATTAAGTATTAATAATATTACATGAAAAATGATAATATATACACCATATAAAATAAATTCACACGTAACATTAAAATATGCCTCAATGAAGGAAAATTGAGACATAATCCCTTACCTCATGTTTCTATTTAGTTGAACGTGACTTAAACAAATGTATAATGGTTTTAAACATATTATCAATTTATAATAGAATCAAATTAATATTTATAATATCATATATTATTTTATTATAACATCTTATCACATTTTTGTTAATAATATTTTATTATTACCATTGTTTTGTGAGTTAACTGATTTGTTTTCGCATGCATGTTTTTTCATGAAACATCCAGTTATTGTGAATATAATATATTTAAAACATATAAAAATGATATTAATGTTATAAAAATAACATTTATTCATTACATACATTTTTAAAATCATTATTGAAAGTTAAACATGGAAAATGAATCATATCGCTTCGTGGAGAGGGTAGACCATACATACCCATGAGCGACAATATCATTCACTTAATGAGTGAAAGGGTAATAAATTGGATGATATATTAATTTAAATGAATTAATATAATATTATATATATCATATATATTCATTATTTTCATCATTAAGACTATCTAAGTCAGTTGATGATGCAAAAAAATACATCAGTTCACAACGCAGTAGTTCACCATACACACGAGCGATGACCTTGTTTCCCATTTGATGGAGAATGATATGGATAAAAATTATTACATAAAAATAATAACATATAAGTATATGTTATATAATGGTTTTATTATATTGTAAGTGTTAATAAATAGTTAAAGGTGGTAAAATAAGAAGTAAAAAAGAAATAGCTCAGTGAGAGCAATTAACTTTTCTTAGAATAACCTTTATTGGATCACTTATTAAGGACCCTAGGGTTGATATTTTTGGAGGAAAAGAAGATATATAATGTGTATAAAGATTTTGGGGAGGTATTTTATTAGGGTTTTTTTATATTAATGGATTGATAGGTGGGAATAAGTGAGGGGAGGGGGTTCCCTTTTACAATTGAGGTGGAGTGACATTTTTTTAAATACCCAAAACTATTCAATAATGGGAACTCATTCTCAACCCAAGTGCCTCCAAAATTGATAGATAATGGAGTTTAGGGAATATAATGTTGATAAACACATCCAAAACTTAAAAATAAACTTTTTTAAACATTTTATTCCTTTTACAACCCAGGTTACTCACTTTTACCATTTCAGTTTTCACCACAATAACAAGTTTCTTTACTCTTTAGGAGTCAAGATAGTTACATTTAAATAAAAATTTTCACATAATTGGAGAATTATTGATAATATAAACCGTATCCTAATAAATTTTATGAAGATAGTTATTTTAGTAATTTTAAATAATTTAATGAAATATTATTTAACATAAAATATCATTAATATTATTTTTGACACTATTCATTTAATTTGATTTTAGAGGCATGGAGATAAAGATTAATTTAGAATATAATAAATTTAACCATAAATAATACATCATTTTAGATATAAAATTCTGTTTTAACCACAAATCATCCCATATACATTACTTTTAATGTTTTTAAAATTATTTACCTTGAGCTTTATACTGTTTACACACGCTCTATGTCGGCATTGTATAAGATTTTACGGTAACTATGTTATAAATAAAAAATAAAAATGAATTTAAATCATGAATATAATTTCATTATACTCAAAATAACATTTAATAATCATTAAATAATTATTTTTATCCCTATTTTAACATATTAGTCACATTTAAAGGAAAAAGAGTGAAATTTTGTCCTTTTCTTTTGTTAAATTATTATAAATGTCACTTTTATGGAACATTATCCCATAAATAATTGGATATTTAGTGTAATATGATAAGGTTATTAGTAAATTCCTTATATAACAATTAATATGAAAAATTTGTGGTCTTATCACTTATTTTTAACTATGGTTAACCTGATTTACCCCTTTATAGCGGTGATTTTTTATTGCTTTTACTATTCATAATCACCAAAAATTAAGTTGGAATTATTAAATAATATAAATTATACTGATTAAAATTATGAATTAAATTTTTATAAATAAAATCACTATAAGGGGAAAATTTTAGTTTATATTAATCATGTAGTGCGTGATGAAAAATGGTTTTTTGGAAAATACATTTTTCAAGGAATATACGATTTTACTTTATCTAGATGACTAGTAATAGTAATAACATAGATTTAAATTCATATATTTAGATACATAATATGTAAATTAAATTTTAATTAGTTATTAATAAATATTATTTTAATTAATTAAATGTGATGACATTATACATTGAAAAACAGTTTTAAGTTAAAAGAAATATTTTTCAGTATTCATTAAAAAATAAAATATTTCAGAAAAATCCAAAAAATTAAACTTAAGATAATTTTAATATTTTGACTTAAAAAATTATTTTTATTTTATGAAATAAATTTTATAAAAGTTTCAGAAATTAATTATATTATTTTCTAACAAAAATTAGTGAAAAATCATTTTTGCAAAAAACGTGTTTTAAAGAATAAAATGACTTCACTAAAACTTGAGTATTTATTTAATAATAATTTATTAATACATTTATATAAATTATAAATCTCAAATATATTTCATAAAGTACATTATCCTATTCATACCCATCAAATTAATTGATAGGTTATAACAGTCATATTTAGTATATCGTGTTTCGTTTAGGCTTGTTGTTGCATATTATATGCACAATCGAAACTAATGTTCTTATTTTAAAATATTGGGGTCTTCATATATAGGCATTGTAATAATCTAATTTTTTCAAAAAAATATATAGTTGGATCTCCACTTAAAGCATTAATGATATGAACATATATGAGATGGAGATATGCCAAGATATGTTGGAGATTGTTTTTTATAAATAGAGTGCAGTAATGCTTGAAAAGGAACAAACTTTCACGGGATTGTATTTCCTTAGAGGATTCATCATCAGATACTTTAGGATTCGAGAGTTTTTAAATTCATTTGATTTTATTTTCTCTCTCTGATGGATAACATGAGATATTAGGTTATGTGATGTATTTCTACAATTAAGGGGAACTGAAGTTTACATAGTCTTATTGTTTTTAATGATATTTCATGAGGTGTTTTTTCATGAATCTATTTTCTTACATCTCTAGCTCCATTAATTTTTCAATACCATTTCTTTTTGATTTATGGGGATCTTTTTAATGCATTAATAAGATTGTATTTTCCACCATAACCATTGTGTTTTCGGTATTCTATATTTAAACATTCATTTATATTATCCAATACTTAAGTAATCCAATGAACCTAACTAAGAGAAAATAATTATTAGTGATTTGAGAGTGATTACTGAGACACATGGATTCACTTAGACTCAATTATTATAACCACATGTTTATCAAATATTTATATTATGATTTATTACTTAATGAAATTTAATTTACAATTTCTTAGTACCTTTATCATCATTTTTAGTTATTCTAGGATCAGTAGTTTCCTATTTTATTATATTGTGGTCCTAAATATTTATTTTAATTACTTTTTTATACCTTGGATCTTTGTTTTAAACCTTGGTACTCACACTCCTATACTACACCTTATTACATGTATTTATTTTATGTGTTGTGATTTATAAATTTCAAAATAGGTTACCCCATAAGAACTAATGATACCCTATGTGAGAAAAAAATTCATTATTTCCTAGGAATTGGTTATAACATACTTTAATTTGATAGATTAAGTCAATTATTTTCTATTCAATTTTCTATTTTCAAATTATAGTTTATGTTTTCTCACATGTTATTTTTACACACATTGTTTTTTTGGTTGTAGGAATGGATTTCATAATGTGTGAACATGCCTGATTTTCCATCGATGTTGAAAATCTTGCACATAAAATTGACCAAATAAATGATATGATTCAGAGGCATGGTTTGTGTGGCCCACAACCATACCCAAGCAATGATAAGGCACTCCTCTATGGATTAGAAATTTTTTCAAAGGAGGTGTGTTCATACATGTAAAATCAAGATAAGGCGGCTCAGGAATTATGGGACGTGTTAAAGAATTAATCTAATATTGAGGAAATGTTTGTAAAGAATTTGAGACTAATTCTAAATTTGAGGTTGAATTAGAAGTATCTTTTAAGGATGAAAATGAATATGAAGATTCCCCAGAGGAAACCTTTATCACTGGTGGTCTTTAGGAGAGATAATAAAATGGAGATTTCCCAACTGAAGAATAATGATAAGAAGAATGGGAGGATATTATAGCTATGGATATATATGGGAATATAGAATATTTTATGGAAAAGAAATAATAAGTATTCATTAAAGTGGAGAATTATCAAGGTTGTACAGAATAAGATTTCATTCTATAATCTCAAAGTTACTCCACATTCTATTTCTATCCTCGATAAAAGGATAAGTTAATTTTAATGAGGAGGAGGATAAGTGCTACATAGAGTGAGAAAAAAATATTATCATTGTTTAATATAGATTGAGTAACTTATCACCAAACTCTTATATGATGATAAATAGGTAAGATCTAGATAAAAAACCATAAAAAGGGCATCTATGTAAAAAATATATTTTTTATGATTTATTATGAGTAATATTTAGGTTTTTTTTTCAGAATTAAATTTAGGAAGTAAGTTCAATTACCCTTACTTTTTTAGATTAAATGTCATAGCCCATGAACTTTCAATAGGTTTTTTTAATCTAGTTAGTTCATTATGATAAATATAAAAGAGGAAAGGAAAATAGAATGGAATAATTTCAAGGATATAGAAGAATTTATTTACATTATTAATTTCTTGTACTCCTATATATTTTTCAAATGGTTTTTGGGGTTCTAAATGAATTTAAATTACACACCCAAATTCCTTTTTTATTTTTGATATTTGATGGAAGAATTATGTAGGAATCCCATCATCCCATGTGAGATGTCATTTTTGATAAGATTTAATGAGTAATATATGGGATATATGTATACATATAATCACGAGAGTTTTAATTTAAGGAATTGTGATTTGGGGATATTAGATGATTTATGTAAATGAAATTCCTATCATATTTTTTGGACTTTTATTTTCTAAATTTCATGTTTATTAGTTTGTTATTATTATCCATTACATGGGTGATTGTCCAAAAATTTCATGTTTCACATTCTTGAGAGGGATATTTAATATTTTATAATATTATTTATTATAATAGTTTCTTTAGAGATTATTGAGACATGTATAATTACTATAATATGAATTGATATCTTTATAAAGCTAGGAAATAATAAATTCAAATTAATGTTATTGAGGAATTTTTTATTTATGTCTATTTTATCCTTCAATTCCTACCAAAAACTTTTACCTTTCTTTTAATCTTATAGAATCCATGACCTTGATATGGAAACCACATAAAAATATTATTATATCTTTAACACCCTAATTTTGGTATTTCTACAAGATATACAATGTATATAGTGTGGGGGAGATTTTTTCCATGGTGTAAATGGTATTTTTTGTATTTTGAATTGAGATGAGAGATATTGTCAATAGGTGAGGGGAAATTTTCATAAGATTTTTTTTCATTTTGTTTCATTATATACCCTCTAAAAAAGGAAAAATTACTATCTAGAAAGAAAAATAAGATTGATTGTTGAAAAAAATTGAAATATGATTGAAACAATATCAAAAGAGGATACACATATAAATATGATCATTTTAATTATTTTTTATCTTTGACATAAGATGATAAGTTTTGGGTGATATCCTTTTTAGATGGGGTTTTTTTAATCTTTCTATTGTATATAATGTATAGTATATTATAGGTAACCCCTTATCGATCCTTAGTATTTTTTAATTCAATTACCTACCGAACCTTATCCTTATAGATTCAATATTCTTTGTTGAAATTCCCCTTAGGATCGATGCAGACTCCTAAGAATGAGGGGGGGGGTGAATCAGTGGTCGATTAATTTTTCCATATTATCAAAATTTCTTTGATTTTTTACCTCATTTGGTTATGAACCTCTATTTATCATTAATATAGTTGGAGCTATTTTAAAATTAAACAAGAAATAATACCACATGAAATTAATGTAAATCAAATAAAGAGTGTACGTATTATTTTTACATGGTTCAGCTATAAGGAATGGACCATAAACATTTCATAATATAGTAAATTATTTTATAATTCAATATATTACTTTCCTAAAGATATTTTAAGTTTTGAGTTTTATATAATTAGGTCATAATTCATACATGAAAATCCCACAAACATAAAAAGTGGATACTACTAAACAATATCCTTTTTCAAAATTTTAATCTTGTAAAAGAAAACATGCTTTATTTATGTGAAAAAAATTCATGAATTTAAACTTGAATCCATACTTTCCTTTACCTATAAATAAACCCTATAAAAAATATTTTAAAACTTTTGGTGATCACAAAAACCCAGTAAGGGACATAAGAAAAGGATCCATTATTCCTTCAATACTTATAAACATATGACATAATTTTCACAGGGACATAATTCTCACCCAAAATGTATCATATACTTACTTTGTGAAAACAATAGATTTAAATAAAACATAAAAAAAATAAAACATTTATGTAACTTGGGGTATTAATTTATTATGATTGTAAGCCTCATGACTACCATATAATTTGTAATCCTTACAGTTTGTATACAATGTAACCCTCACGACTACCTTATGATGTAAGCCTTACGGATACCTTATTGTGTAACCATCACAGTTACACTTAGAATAACCATTACAGTCAACTTCAAACATATACATACCCAATGTATTGTAGGGACATATAGGTCCCACCCATAATCATAAACATCTCCAAAGAACCAGAACATAATCATAAATCCTGAATACTACGATCATAAAAATCATTCCTTGAGAAAATTCACTTATTAATGGAATACTGTAAACACAAAAAGGGAAAAAAATTTATAAAAAATAACCATTAAATATTTTAAAGAAAACATCAAAATGTTAAGGCGTTATAAAAGTGGGAAAATATGCTCACTCTATATAAGTAAAAAACATTCTTTTTCAATTTTGTAAAAATAACATTGAATAGGGTTTTAAAATAAGAATCCCTTATATAAAACATGAAAAGAATTCCCTTTGAAAACATTAGAAAATGTGACATTTTAAAAAATTTATTTCCATATAAATATATTCATAAAAACCATTTTTATAACATTGAAATGAAATATAAATATTTAGAAGAAGAAATATATAAAAAATTTAATGATTAAAGAGTCCACTACCTCTAGTTTGAATTCCATAAAATGTGTTAAAACCTCCTATATAATGGTTTAAATAGTGTAATTAATTTATTACATAACTATTCTCATGTTTATACTACCTTATATAAACATTTTATAACATCTTTCCACCCATTTATTAATAATATTTAATTATTTCCATTGTTTTGGGTGCATTCATTTCAGTGGTCTAAGGTCGGTTCATTATGGATTTTCTTTTCAAATGGAAATAATACTCTATAATTTAGAACATTTATATATTTATGTCATTTAAAAAAATTATAAGTGAATTTAAACATTCCATTAATGTATTATAAGGAAACGAAAACTCATCGTCCATGAAGGTGGTGAATTGACACACCGCAAATGATGATTTCATTTCTGAGAATAAATGTAGAAAATAAGAGATTTTATAATTGATATACGATTATAAAAGAAAAATTATAGTATATATCTAATAATGTAGTTATCATTAATCTTTGGATAGGGGTGAGGATAGGGTATAAGTGATAATAATTTTAAATAGAAAAAGAAGGAATTTACCTCTTGAATATTTTCTCCTTGAGAACCTCCATAATTCTCTTGGAATTGGTCTTCTCGTGATACCAGAAACACTAGAATGTAGAAAGGGATGAGGATTTGGGAATTTTATAGAATATATTTGAGTAATATGTCTTAAGGTGATGAAGTTAAGTGAAGTAATGAGCCCCCTTTTATAATTGAGGTGAGGGGAAAATTAAAAATTACTTCAAATAATAAAATACAATAAGCTTAATATAGGGATGAAGACTTAAAAGGAAAAAAATCACATGAAATCACATTTTTTACATAATATTATCATTTTGGCCTTTTTTGATTTTTAAATAATTTAATAAAATATTTTATTCATGATAAATTTTTTTCAAATTAAACATTATTCATAACTATGACTTCAAAACATAAAAAAGTATCAAATTATATTTTTTTATTATATCCTTGAAATATAAAATTTATCTATAGAATTTTTTAATTAACCTAAAAACCTAAAAAAAATTAATATTTTTAATATAATTTATTTTAATTTTCCTTTAAATTAATAATTTATGCATCATCATTGTGAAAGACTTGAAGGTATTTAATTTTTGCCTAAAAATTAAATATAAATTTCCATGAAGAATAAAAAAAATTAGATTTCAAATTACTATTTATTTTCTAAAAACACTTCTAAAAACCCATATATTAAAATATTTTACTAATTAAAAATTATAGTGTGAACAACTTGACTTCCATTTAAATAAAATATTATAAGTGGCTTAAAGAGATTCAAATACTCCAAAGTGGTTCCAAATTCAAATAAACATAATATATTGGCCAAAACGTACACATCTGAAAGGATTTTTTCAGATTTTTTGTCATTTTAGGGTCATAATAACTTTAATTAAAAACATTTTATTTATTTTTATTCTACTTTCACAAGCACTAAATCAACCTTTCATAAGAATTAAAGTTAATTATTTCATATATAAAAATTAAAGATAAATTAATATTATAAAAATAAATTAATTAGGTTCAATATATTCATTTATATTCATTCATTATGTATATTTACTCATATCCATAACAAGGAAACTTCTTTAGTTTGTCAATTTTTCTTTTCTTGCGTTGCACTAGCATTGCACAAACATCAGGATAAGAATCAAGTTATATAACTCTAAAATTTGAAACTTCCCACAAAAAACATCAATTATGCATAATAATAAATAAATAAGTAGTGAAAATACTTTTTATTAATAAATTATAATCTATAAGGAACCAAATATGATTTTTCCAATGTTTCACATGCACTACATCGACACTGATAATGATTTTTATACATAACATGATTTTTTTTTAATTTTCATGTTTTGAATTATTTCATGTACAATATTTATATTATAATTTCTTAATTTATTAATTCCATAAGTTTAATACTAAGATAATTTCAAGATGATTAATTCAAAAATGAAATTAGTTTTTCCATATTAATATTCTATAATTTAAAAATTAGTCTTTTAAATTTAACCATATATGAAATTGGTTTAATAAAATAATTTATTTTAAGAATAATGAATCTAACTATTTATTCAAGAATATTAATAAATATTAAAAAAATTATTCTATTTGTATCTAGGTTATTACATTCTCCCTTCCTTTTTAAAATTTCATCCTCATAATTTATTCATTTATTTAACAAATGAGGATAGATTTCCTTCATAGCATTTTTAGATTCTTTTGTTGCTTCTTTAACCATGTGGTTTCTCTAAAAAACCTTAACATGGTGAATTAAATTGTTCTAAAATACATTCTCTCTATGATCAATAATCTTAAAAGGTTTCTCTTTATTAGAAATTTTATCTTCTAATTGAACTATCTTAGGGCTTAAAACATGAGATGAATCTGGAACATTGTTTCTTAACATTGAAACATGAAAAAAAATTTATACATGGGATAAACGTGGTGGCAAAGATACATGGTAGAATACTAGTATAACATTATCTAGTATTTCATTTGTTCCAATGAACCATGGAATTATATTTCATTTCTTACCAAAACACATAACACTTTTCCATAGAGATATTTTAAGGAAAACATGATCCCCTAACTTGAAATAAAGGCATTTCCACCTGTTATATGCATAACTTTTCTGCCTACTCTGAGATATCATCATATATTGTTAGAAAATCTTAACTTTCTCAACCACTTCCTCTACTAATTCTAGTCCCATCAACTTCCTTTCCCTTACCCGATTCCAAAATGCTGAAGTTCGACACCGCTTTCCATATAATGTTTCAAAAGGTGTCATTTTTATATTATAATGAAAACTATTATTATTAGAAAACTAAACTAAATAAAGATAATGATCCCAACTTCCATGGTAATCTATTGAAAAAACTCAAAGAATATCCTCCAATATCTGAATTGTTTTCTCAGTATTTCCATCGTATTGAGGATGAAAGTCTATGCTAAAATTTAATTAAGTGCCTAATGAATTCTAAATTCATTTCAAAAAGTTAAAAGTGAACCTGAGATCACAGTTTGAGAAAATAGAAATAGGAACAGCATGTAACCTAAAAGTCTCTTTGAGATACATTTGAGAAAGTTGATCTAAAGATAGAGTATCCCAGATAGGAATAAAATGTGTAGATTTAGTTAGCCGATCAATAATAACCCAAATCACATTGTTACCTGAAGAAGTATTTGGTAGTCACACAATAAAATTTAGGGAAATATTTTCCCATTTCCACTATAGAACTGGAAAAGGTTGAAACATCGCCTTTGGTACATTCCTCTTTTCTTTAACCTATTGAAATGTCAAACATTTCATGATAAAATCATCAATATCTCTATTCATTCCATCCCAACAGTAATACTCTCGAAGGAATATTTACAACTTAGTACTCCCATAATGAATTGAAAATGGAGAACTATGATCTTCACTTAATAATTAATTACTCATATGGGAATCACAAGGCACACATAATCTATTTAAAAATCTCAAGACACAATCATTATGAATATTAAATTCAGGCAACATACTTTTCCTAAACAATTCTACCTTTTTATATAACTCATAGAATTCCTTTCATTATTTCTTAATTCTATATGAGAGTGATGAATAAAATAAAACCAAAAACAAAATAGAGGAATTTTCTGCACCCACAAATTCCAAGACAAAATTCATCAAATCATTATCCAAGTGGTCATGTTCTAAATATGAAATTGTTAATGTAGCATGATGTTTTCAACTTAAGGAATCTGTAACTTCCTTTACTTTTCCTAGATGGTAATTTTTCATGCAATCATAATCCTTCATTAGCTCCAACCATCATTTATGCCTCATGTTCAATTCCTTCTGAGTGAATATATACTTAAAACATCTATAGTCAATATATATTTCACAATTAACTCTATGTAAATGATGCCTTCAAATTTTTAAAGTTCAAACCACAAATAATAATTTCAAATCATGCGTGGGACAATTTAACTCATGAGGTTTTAGTTTTCCTGAAGAATAAGAAATTAACTGATCATTCTACATCAGAAAACCACCAATTACCATTAATTAAACATCACTATAGATAAAAAATCAGTATTTCTCAAGGTAAAATCCAAAATTGGATCATTAACCATTCTTCATTTTAATTCTTGAAAAAAATCATCAGGGTATTTTTTCCATATAAATTTATATCCTTTTTGTGTTAACTTAGTTAGCTGGCTAGATAAAGATGAAATGTTTTTAACAAACCTTTGGTAATAACCTATTAAAATAAGAAAAATATGAATCTTAGTAAATTTTTTAGGTCTTGCCCATTCATCAACCCCTTTTTTTGGTTGGATCTGCTTCTATTCCATCTTTATTTACAACATTCTCAAGAAATGAAATCTATTGTTACCAAAAATCACTTTTTCTAAATTTCCCATATAACTTATTTTCTTCGAGAGTTTGTATGATAATCCTTATATGTTTTTCAAAAACCACATAATATTTTTAAAGGACCAAAATATCATTTATGAAAACAACCACAAAATTATCTATATATTGATAAAATATTATATTCAAAAGATACATAAATATAGTAGGGATTTTTTCAAGCAAAAGAGAATAAAAAACTCATAATGCCGATATATAGTATGGAATGCTATTTTTTGAATTCCATCATCCTCCACCTTCAACTGATGGTACCTAGATCTCAAGTTAATCTTGGAAAAATACTGATCTCTCTAGATCTGATCAAATAAGTCATTGATATGAGGCAATGGCTACTTATTCTTAATAAATATTCTGTTAAAATATATATATTTAATGAAAATCCTCATGGAACCATATTTATTTTAAACAAAAAATAAGATAACCCCAAGGTGAAGTGGTAGGAAGAATGAAACCTTTATCAAGAAACTCATGAAAATGTTTTTTTAATTCTAGAAATCTAATTGAGCCATTAGATAATTGGGTTTTGAAATTTTATTAGCATCCAGAAATAAGTAAATAGTAAATTAAACTTCTTTATAAGGTATAACACCATGAAAATCATCATAAAAAACATCGTGGTATTAATTTACCACTAGAACATCAGTAATTTGAATAGTTCCCTTTTTAAAAAAATCTATACAAGATAAATTTCATTTCCAACTTTTAATAGTTTCTTAGCTTCATGATATGTTATCCATGGCATGGGTATATTCTTGCACACAAACTAAAACTATTTCTGTAAAACAAATTCTTTAGCTCTATAATCAATCTTATCTTGGTAAATTGGAAACTAATCTATAACTAGAATAACATTGAACATTACTTGGGGTAAAAGAATAAGGTTTGTAGGTAATTTATTTCCACATAAAACAATAGGAAAATTCTTATAATTAATTTTTACTTTAATATTTCCTCTTTTGTTTTAACCATAAGTTCCAATTTCATTTCTTGAAGTCAAATTTCAAATTTATCAAAAACATTATTCATATATAAGGGAATGTGTTGACCCCATATAAAACAAAACATTAGAAAAATTTGAGTAAAAAAACAATGTATCTGATACCACTTTATTAGATGGACAATCATTTTCTAAAGTAGTCACCAATTATTTTACTGAACCTTTCTTTTTATAATCTGACTGCTTATCATTATTCAGATCTTTGTTTGGGTAGGTATTTTCATAATCTCCTATCTCACCACATTTAAAACACTTTATAGTTTTGTTATTAAAATTAAACATACCAACACTAAAATATTTTAAATTGCAATATCAAGCCATTTGTCCAAACTTACAACATGGAAAACAATTTATAGATTTGTTAAGGCATTCCCCATGGAGGTTTTTTCTACCCTTCCCACAAACTAGAAATAATATTTTCTTACCTTTAGATTTATTTGATTGATTATTACTAATTACCTTCCATCTGGTCCTTTTATGATGCTTGTTTTCTAAGTACATGTGATCATCAAAAAACTAAATTTCTACCCATTCAAAACATTGAACAAGTTTCTCATAACTTTTGAATTCATGGGCGGCTAAATACCTTTGATATCTTGGCTTCAATATAAAGTAAAAATGATTGATTTTACTATCATGATCTTGAATTTTATTTGGAGCGTACCTTTCCAAACAAGTGAAGTATCCTTCATAAACAACCACTGAATATTCTTACCTTTGTTTTAATTTAAGAAATTCATTTTCCCTCCTAAGTCGAACCACCTGAGGAAAATATTTTTGACGGAAAATATTCTTAAATTCATCACATTCTAAGGCATCAATCTCACATCTTTTCTTGATATTCTTGACCATTCACCAACACTAGTCAACTTCACCTTCAAAATAATAAATAGAAAGATTAAAATTTTGATTATATTAATACCCAGGGCATAAAATATATTCTCAATGTAATTAATACACTCTTTAGCAACCATTGGATCAGAAAATTCACTGAAAGCAGGAAGGTGTTTCCTCATAAAATGTTCCATTATCATCATATTAATTTGCGGAAACTATAGTTGTTATATGAAATGAATTTGACTTCCATTTATAACCTAATTTAACTAATCCATTAATGTCACAAAATGCTCTGCTTCAATTCCCACCATTCTAGGTTGTAGATTTAGAAAGATATCATCCTCTCAATGCATTCGTCCTTCAGTTTCATTATTTTTCTGTAGAAAACCATTATAAATAGACATATCATAGAGGAAGAAACATAGTGATCCTAAAATTATATATCATTTCAAATTATCCAAAATTTAAAAATCATTTATTGTATTCTATTAACATCATCCTAACCCCCAATATTATCTAAATCGTGCTCTGATGCCAACTATAAGGACCCATCCTTAAACATTTCATAATATAATAAATTATATTAGAATTCAATTTCTTACGTTCTCCAAGATCTTTTTAGTTTAGAGTTTCTATAATTATGTCATAATTCATACATGAAAATACTAAAAGTATACAAAGTGGGTACTTCTAAACAATAACCATTTTTTCCCAATATAAATCTTTTAAAATAAAACATGATTTCTTTCTATGAAAAAACATCATGACATTAATATTGAATGCTTCATTTCATTTAACCATAAATAAAATGCATAAAAACATTTTTATACTTGGGATGATTACAAAATCTTATTAGGGTACACAAAACAAATAAAGGAACCATTAGTCTATGAATACTTATAAACATATGAAAGCATTTCCACTAGGATATACTTCTCACACATAATGTATCATATACTTACTTTGTGAAAACAAGGTATTTCCATAAAACATAGAAAACATAAATAAACTATTTAGGTAACTTGGAGAATTACTTACTTAATATTTTAACCCTCATGACTATCATATTATTTGTAACCCTCATGACTATCTTATAATGTAACCCTCACAGCTACATTATAATGTAACCCTCACAGCTACCTTACGATGTAACCATCAATGTTACACTTAGAATAACCATTACATTCAACGTACAAAATATACATAACCAATGTATTGGAAAGAGATATAGGTCCCACTTAAAATCATAAACAATTCCCAAGAACTAGAACATAATAAAAAACATGAATCCTTTCATTATAAAAATCATTCCTTGAAAACAATCACATATTAAATTAATAATGTGCACATATAAGGGAGAAAATTTTCATAGAAAATAAACATGTAATATTTTAAATAAGAAATAAAAAAATTAATGTTTCATGAAATCATGAAAATTCTCTTAATTATGTATAAGTATAAAACATTATTTTTGAATTTTTGAAAAAAAATTAAAGAGGATTTTAAAAGAAAAATCTCTTACATAAAACATGGAAGAAACACCATTTGAAAAAACTAGAAAATTTAATGTTTAAAAACATTTAGTTATATATAAATATATTCATAAAACCTATTTTGAAAACAAGGACATGAAATAGAAATATTTAGAAGAATAAATCTTCAAAACATTTAATGTTTTAGTTAAAGAGTCCCTTACCTCAGGTTTTAATTCCATAAAAAGTGTTCAAAACTCCTTTATAATAGTTTAAAAGGTGTTATTAATTTATTATAGAACTATACCCAGGTTTATACTACCTTATATGACCATTTTCTAACATATTTCCACTAATTTATTAATAATATTTAGTTATTTAAATTGTTTTGTGTGCATTCTTTGCAAGGCTCCAAAGTCGATTCATTACCGATTATCTTGAAAAATAAGAAATAATACTCCAAAAGTGAGAATATATATATAGTAAATTTTAAACAACTATAAGTGAATTTAAAATTTCCATTAATGTGGTATTGGGAATCAAAAACTGATCATCCATGAAGGCGGTGAATTGACACATCATGGATGACGATTTCATTTTTAAGAATAAAAGAGGGAAAAAAGAGATTTTATGATTAATATACCATTAAAAGAATAAAACTATAATATATATATGATATTGGAGTAATCATGAAACTTTGGATAGAGGGTAAGGACAAGGTAGAACTGTGAAATAATTTAAAATTGAAAAAGAAGGAATTTACCTCTTGAATCTTTTATCCTTGAGAACCTTCTTTAAGGCTATTATAATTGGTCTTTTTATGTGAAAAAACTCTAGAATGTTGAAATGGATTAGGATAATGTAATTATTCCGAATATAGTTGATCAATATGGCTCAAGGTGATGAATTTAAGTGAAGGAATGAGCCCCCTTTTATAATTGAGGTGAGGGAAAAATTATGAATGACATAAAATATTTAAATAAAATAGGTTTAACATAAGGTTAAAGATTTAAAAAAGGCCATAAAATCATAGGATATCATATTTTAGACATAATATTATCATTTTTATAGTTGTTAAATATTTGTTTTGATTTTTAAATAAATTAATAAAATATTTTATTCATGAAAAATATTTTTTTCCAAATTAATCATTATTCATACCTATGACTTTAAAGCATAAAAAAACTTTCAAATTCTATTTTTTTTATTATATCCTATAAATATCACATTAATCTATATAATTCGTGAATTAACTTAAAAATCCCAAATTATATTTATTTTATTATTTTTAATATCATTTATTTTATTTTTCTTTTTAAAATAATAATCAATGCATCATTTCTTTGCAAGCCTTTAAGGTATATATTTGTTTCGAAAAAATTTAAGATAAATTTCTATGAATAATAAAAATTTCATATCTTTTAAATTAATATTTATTTTCAAAAAATAATTCTGGAAAACAATATATTAAAATATTATACTAATTAAAAACTACAGTGTGAACAACTTGACATCCTTTTAAATAAAATATTATAAGTGGCTTAAAGTAATTCAAATGCATCCAATAAGGTCCCAAATTTAAATAAAAATAAGATATTGGAAATAAATTACACATCTAAAAATATTTATTCAGATGTTTTTGTAAATTAAGGGTTATTATAATTTTAATTTAAAATATTTTATTTATTTTTCTTCTGCTTGCACAAGCACCGCATCTGCATTGCATAAGCATTAAAGATTATTTTTTCATATATAAAAATAAAAAATAAATTAATATCATCAAAAAAATTAATTAGGATCAAGATCATCATTTGTATCCATTCATTATGTTTATATATGCATATCCATTTCAATAAAACTTCTTTAATTTTCCATGTTTTCTTTTCTTGCCTAGCGCAGGCATTGCATATGCATTTGGATAAGTCTCAAGTTATATAACTTTAATATTAAAAAATATTAATTATACATAATAATAAATAAATAAGTCATGAAAAATAATTTTCATAACTAAATTATTATCTATACAGAACCAAATTTGACTTTTCCAACGCTACACATAAACTGCGTCGCCGCTAACATTGTTTTTTACACTAATAATGAAGTAAATTTAAATTTACATGTTATGAATTATTTCTTGTAAAATATTTATATTATAATTTCATAATTTAGTCATTTTGTATGTTTAATAAAATTTACATCACAAATATGTCTTGATGATGTCACAAAAATACTGTATTAAAAAAATACTTTTTACAATTCACTAAAAATTAATTTTTTTCAAAACAATTTCAAAACTTTATCGTAAGATAATTTCAAAAATATGATTTAAAAAAAATTAATTTTTTCATATTAAAATTCTATAATTTGAAAATTAATCTTCTAATTATAACCATATATGAAAACGGTTTAATAAAATTATTTATTTTTAAGAATAATGAATTTAACTATTAGTTCCAGAATATTAATAAATATGAAAACAAATTATTATATCTATACCAGAGTAATTACATTAAAACTGTAACACCCTATTATTGTACTATATATCTTTTATTTTAATAAATTTAATGGCTTTGATAGATTGCTCCACAAAAAAATCAAAATAAAATAGTATGTGACATTTTAGATAAATATTATCCTGAAAATTATAGGAAAAATAAAACCTCTGGTAAATAAAAATATTATTACCAATTAAAAATGATTACATTTAGTTGATATATAATTTGAATGATTTAACATTTATAAGATTGTTTATGCTCAAATAAATGTTTAAAGTATTAATGAATTAAATTGACCAATTTTAAATGATTATTATTATATTATATAAACATTCACTTAAATAATATATTAAAATTCAATAAAATATAAATTATAATGAAATAATATTGAGAATATATAATGTCTAAGAAAGCCATTTTTCAATAAAAGTAGTTTTCATTTATATTTTGAATTTTCATTTAAGAAACAAATTTATAAAATTTTTAAATTTAATTAAATAAAATTAAATTAGTTTAGGAATTACACATATCAAAATAAATATAATGATATTTTTTGACTTTTTTTTTGAAATATTTGATTTTTAGGTGAATAGTGAAAAATACAGTTTTTACTAAAATCATAGATTTTATGACTATAACAAGAATTAAGTGTAACATTAAAACTTATAAAACTTTTTCCATGGTAGATTATTAATTAATAATAAAAAATATACATTTCAAAAATACTATTATGAATTTAGAAAACCAATTTTCAATAACTTAAATAATAATTTTCAATAAAATAACTGTTTTGATTTTTCTTTTAATTAAATATCATTTCTTTAAAATTAGGTTTTGGATTTATTTGAAAGACACATAAATTTTATTTTTTATAATAAACCAATTTCTATAATTAAAATCAATAATATTGATAATTTTATCCTTGGCCTAAATTTTAAGCTTAAAAATACACCTTTTCAAAAAATAGGTTTTTACCCTTTACATGCGATAATGTTAAAATTAAAATTTCTTACATTTATAAATTTTATTTGATAAACTTAATTTAATATTTATAATAATTAGAAAAAAATTAATTAATAAGGACCATTTTATTTTTAGGCATTAAAATTAAATTACATAGGTAAAAATTAGTTTCCACAGTAAAACCAAAAATGGTAAAGGTAAAAATTCTAAGATTAAAGGTTTTAAAAACATGTTTAAAAATTAATGGATTAGGTATTATAGAACTTATATCATTCCCTAATCCATTATTATAATTTTTTTAGTCTTATTGACACATGAAACATATGATCTATTTATATATATTTGAAATATGTGTAAAAATTCTATTCTCACCATGTATAAAAGGGGCCTCTCACCACCCATTTAAGACCACTGTTGAAATTTAGTTTCCTTATTGCAATATAAATATTTCCCTTCCCCTAGAATCCTATTAAATTTTAATCAATCCTCTATTCACAATAGTTTATTCTAAGACCTCCATTTCTTTAGAGTCTTCAAAGGGAAATTCAATGTTCTAAATATGAGTACCTTTTTCCGAACATCATTTCTTTTCTCTCTTAATTTCCGAAATATAATTTTATAATTACTATATAATAACAATAGTATTTTTTATATATTAAATTTAATTATTCCAAGGTAATAAATATTAACTCTTGTTTGGATATAGAATAGTATGAGGGGGTTGAATTTTCTATTAATAATTAAAAAAATGCAAATGTAAAATTCCAAAAAAATATTTTATTATAATGAAGTGATAAAGAAATAAGTTTAATCCACATTATAAAAGATAATATAAAACTCAATTAATAAATTATTCCATGTGGAAAATTAATGAATCAAATTTATGAAATTATGCATATTGAGATTGGATGATGCAATGCGTAAATTTAAATAGAGAGAAAACATGATCTATGAAAAGAATTCGGTAATAGCTTGGCATGAGACTCTATGTATAAATACCTTGGGTTAAGAGGATTGTATAATTAAATTGATTTTAATTTAGATCAATAAACCACATCAACCCTTTCTTTTTCATGATTATAGCAAGAAACTTGTCATCCCTTACTTGAGAGATAGTAAGCGCATATCTTCCTTTCTTTTTGAAGATTATATAAAGAAACCCATTGTAGAAAGTATGATGTGAATAAAAATATTATCTTGGTGAAATATGTTATAAATATACTCTCTAATGACTTTTTAAGGATTAATACAGTATATATGAGAGACAGAGAGGTATGGTATGGAAGCCTTGGAGATTGAGAATAGATAATTGGATCTTTGAGAGGATTTTGAGAGTTCTAGAAATTACGCATTGATTTATCAGAGATTCATTACATAGGTTAGTTGATAGAATTTTAATCTTCCAAGACACCAAGGTAATATATTTTTATCCTCCAATGGATTAAATATCCTTTTGGATCCATCCTAGTCATTAAGAAATGTCAATTTCTAATTAAGAATGGCAGGGCCCATGAGAATTAAAAATTTTGAACTTACAGATTAGTCCCCATCAGCTAGTAACCTGATGAAACTAGCTATACAGAGAACTCTTGGAGGCTTCATGGGATCTTCCCACACCCCCCATATGATCAATTCTCCTCCACTGGCTTATTAGTGGACTCAGGGTGGATAAAAGGCTACTGTCCACACCACCAAATGGGCAGTGTCTTTGCACTTACCAAATGGTGTTTCCTACTGCTTTAAGAACACCCCAAGTCCAACTAGCTTTGTTAAATGATTTAAAAATATTCATTAATCTTACTTATATATATTCATCACATCTATTAAGACTTCAAATTATACCCTCAATAATATTTAAACACATCAACCTGAATATCCAACTTCAACAAGGTTCCATCATTTTCTTCATTAAGATTAATAAATAAAAACTCCAAAATGTAACTATCATACACTCAAAGGAAAACTTATATGTATATATAAATTAGTGTTTATGATCATGAAAACATAATGAGATATATATAGGTACAACAGTATCCCACTTTTTAATGATCACAAATAATTAACATAAAAAAGATAAGTCAAGTATAAATCAAGAGTGGGAAGATATTAGAGATTAATATTTTCAATATTATCAAGAGATAAACATAAAATATATTCAATATGATCTATAGATTAACTAAAAATATTAAATATTATAAATATACTGACTAAAATATATTTAATAACATCTCCCCTTTTAACCCACAATCTTCTCCCCAATAATCAAGAAACATCTCCCACTTTATGACAAAGAATATTTTTTTCAATAATGAAAATCTTCTCCACATTTATGATTATCAAATAGAAAATAAGAAATGGAAATGAGAAGACAATTTCATAAAAGTTAAAACAATTCAGATATGAAATCATATCACCCCTTAATTATAACCATAAATAAACAATATTAGAAAGAAGTAAATCACATGAGATGGATTATAACATTTAAATAATTATAATATCATATTAAAATGATATTCAATGAAAATTCTAATAGATAAGTTTCAAAATTAAAAATAAAGAGATAATATTTATTTTTAATATTTAAACAATATTTAGAAGTTTTTGAAAATGAAACTTGAAAAATATAAAAAAAATTACAAATATAAGAAAAATAAATTTGAAAAATAGATAGTAAAATAAAATTTTAAAAGGAGATAATATTTATTTTAAAACAATATTAAAAGAAATAAATTAAGAGATAAATAAATAAAAAAAAAGAACCCAAAAAAATTAACCCCCCCTATTTTATGAAGTATAATACAAAGATGATATATAGATAGAGAAAAAATATATTGAAATTAATTTTAATATAGGAAAAGTAAATTTTAAAGCATCTAAAAACCAATCGGCCATTAGATGAAATTGATGTCCAAAATTCACCTAAAGGGTAAAATATTAGCTTCCCTAAATTGTATCATTTAACAATAATATAAATAGGTAAAAATAGACCTACTATTTAAATATTTTGATAGAAAATATTTATTGAGAATCCAACATTGATATGATCAATGATGTGAAGTAGAATAGTACTACATGATATTAAAATAAATGGCTTTTTAGTACCCATATTTTTGTTTTAGAAAGGTTAGTTAAAAAAGAGTTAGGAACCCATACTTGTTTAGAATTATATTTTCCATTATGGATATGGGAAGAAATATGAATATATCAAAGTTCACCATATCTATAATCTTATAAATCACACTCATTAATAAGATTCCTAATTTTACCAGAATAAATAAAAAACTTATCTTTAGACAATCCTTTTATAAAAGTAGAATTTTTTTGAAGAAATAAGATTATTTTAAAAAACAAAACCCTGAGGATTTTTTATAGGAATATGAGAACCAAAAATCATATAAAGATATTGATCTACAAGGTTGAATTGAGTGAGAATATTTTTAAGATATTTAATTTGGGAACCTAAATTCTCAATTTTTGGTTGTTATTTTAATTTAAATGCTAAATAATATTTTTTTATTTAAAAATAAGTCCCTTTTCATTAAGAATTTTTTTGAGTTTTTATGGAGATATTTTTTATTTAGAAAAAATTTAATTAAAAATATTTACATGTTCATTTTATTTTTTGAATATAAAGAAGAAGAGGATGAATTATAGGAAGAAGATTAATGATAAAGAGAGTGAGAAATATGAGATATAACCTTATCACCTTTCTCAATATATGCCTTAAGGAATTTAGGACGTGAGTTTCTTGAGGAGGTTGAGACAAAATAATCTTCACTAGTACTCTAGGTTAATACTTTCGGGGATTTATTACCTTTTTTCATTTTCATATTTACATTATATATGAGGCATTCCTACCTAATGTTTCCCTTATTATTTCATTCATAAAAAGTCACATATGGTGCTTCCTTTTTTTTAATGTTTGAATATATTTTTCTTTTTTTCAATTTGTTTAATCTCTTGGTCAAAAATTCTACCTTAGATTCCTTTTCAAATAAATATTCATCATTAATATAATTGAAATAATTTTTACTTTTGGATTATTTAATTCACTTTGATTCTTTTACTTCTTAATCAGATTGATGCTTCATAGTGATTT
Organism: Viscum album; assembly: GCA_963277665.1. NCBI lineage: Eukaryota > Viridiplantae > Streptophyta > Magnoliopsida > Santalales > Viscaceae > Viscum > Viscum album. Next base: position 832,301,572 of record OY728120.1, read on the forward strand.
CATATTTAATGATAGATAAAATAATATCTTTGAACACTATATTTTTATGTATTTTTCTTATTTTATATCCCTCACCTTTTGTTTCCAAGATCTTGGTAAGACCTAGATAATTTTATTTCCTAATTTTTAAATAGAAAAATCATCTCCAAGATATTTTCATCCATTTCAAATTCCATTAAAACATGTAAAAATATCAGTAATATATACATTTGAATAAATTGTAAAGATTTAAAAGTATTGATATCCAATATATTTGTATTTATTCATTCATTCATGTGAAACTTCTATTAAATCACATATTTCATTGTCATTTTATATATATATATATGCAATTTAATTCATTTCAGTAAAGCCTACAATAGACAACATTCATGGATTTTCCATTAAGGTCAAAAGAAGCAATATATTGATGTTCCCTCTTGTCTTTTTATTCTTTTATAGGAGTGTATCCATGCCTAATTTTTTTCCAAATTAGATAAATTATACTAATAAGAAAGGTTGAAATACAATTTTTACAACAATAGTAATTCGAACCATTAAATAAAGTATTGTGTCCTAAAAAAATTCCTTTAAGAGAATTTTTAAAATAATAAGAGGTTGTTATTTTAAAAATATCAGACATTGAAATCTATTAGGGTTTTCAAAACTAAAATCATTTTTTATAAATTAGGTTTTTTAAGAAAAATAAAAATATAAAGTAGTTTTTAAAAAAAGGGAAATGGTCTCATTTGTTACTAATTGTTGGTCAAAGATAAAATGGAAAGATGGGGTGAATTTTCTCTTAAAAAATAAAATAGTAAGTGCATAGAAAAAATGAAAAACAAAAACATTTCAATTTTATAAAGAGATAAAGCAATAAATTTGATCCATATAATAAAAGATAATATCAAAGTTAATTAATAAAGTATGAACAATGTAAAATTGATAAATCATATTATTACCATTCTGTATATCAATATCAGATTGTTCAATGAATAAATTAAAATAGAGTGCAAACATGGTTTGATAGAGATGTTCGACAATAGCTTGGGGTGAGCCCCTTAGTCTCCTTCCCTTAGGTAAATAGTTTTGTCTTATAACCTTAATTTTAGTAAAGACCAAGAAACATGTACTCTATTTTCCATAGTTGTAGTAAGAAACCTATGATCCCTTACTTCAATAGTAGTAAGCACCCATCTCCCTTTATTTTCACTGGTTATAGAAATAAACCCATTGTATAAGGTGGGATGAGGAGAGAATTATTTTCTTAGATAACATCAATCAAAAATACAATATCTTTTTACTCTATAAGTATTAATATAAAATAGAGGAGATATATAAGGGAAATAGATAACAATCTTTGAGATTTAGAATTAAGAAATATCTCATCGAGGTGACTTTGAGATTGCTAGTGATTCAGTGTCAATTCGGCTGGAGAGTTGTTTCCCAGGATTTTTAATAACATATTGATCTGAATAGACACAATTTACCTCTATATATGGCCTTAAATAGATAAAATAACCTTCTAGAATCATTCTTGGCAATTTAGCATCATCAAAAATCAATTAAGAGTGGTGCGGCCTGTGAGAATTTAAAATTTTGAACTTCTATATTTGACCCCATCAGCTAGGATCCCGATGAAGCCATAATTCTATTAAGCTCATAGATATTTTATGGGATCTTTCTGATTTAATTATATAGCAAGCATACTTCCACCAGCTAGCTGGTGGACTCCCGGAAGATGATAGGTTACTTTCCACACCACTGATAGCTAGTGTTTCTTACTTCTTTTAGAACACCACCAAGGCCTACTAGATTCCTTCAATGAGTTAAAAAGATCTTTGAATATTTATTATAGGGGTACATCACATCCATGAAGACTAAAAATAATATCTTTATGGCTCTTCAAATACATCAACATGAACACCCAAATTCAATGATAATCCATCATTTTCTTTGTTAAGATCAACATATAGAAAATAAACAATTTAACTTCTATCTACTCAAATGAAACCATTGGAGACATAAATGAGTGTTTTTTATCATTAAAATATCATTATATACATATATACGTACAAAAATAACCACCTTTCTCCTTTTCCATTAAAAAAATGAAAATGTAATTTAGGTATTGTGCGGAATACCGTCTCCGTGAAGTGGCATCTTCTATTTCTCACCACCGACTCTCTGAACTAGTTTTATATATGAAATTAAATAAAAAAGGTGAAATATATGATATAAAAATAATTATTATGATAAAAATTGTAATCAACCTTATTTCTCTCTAATTCGTTAAGAAATGAAAATGTAACTATGCATTGTGCAAACTATGACCTCTATAATGCAATGTATCTTGTTTTTAATATTGATATTTTATTATTTATTAAAATATTTTAAAATATGATTTAATACTTTAAAATTATAAAAATAAAATCATTATTATCCTGTAATGATGATATTATTCCAAATAGACAACTTTCATAATTATAATCATCCATTAATTATGGTATATTCATGTGTGTGTCGGTATAACCACCTACTTGAACCATGTTGTAAAATAATATCAAGGATGACTATGGAACCTTAATTACTGGTAATATGTGACATAAATAAGTAAATAAAAATTTAATTTTGGTTCAATATTAGTAACATTAATGTTAAACTCATTAATTAAGATACCAATGTTTGTTTAATAAAAATCCATGATACATTGACATCATTGATTTTATATTTAAAAATCATAATAAAAAATAAAGTATAATGAAATTATATAATTATAGATAAATATAAAACATAAATTATAGTACCCTTTATGATATGGGAATAATGAACTTTGGTATAATATTGAAGAACAACACCCAATACAAAACTAGTTCCAAATGATTATGATTACCCACCCATGCTTTTAGAAATAAATAAAAAATAACTAATATACATGTGAAGAATACTTATAAATAAATTTTATAAAAGGTTATGTATATGAATATGGTTATTAAATATAATAATATGATACTTACATTTTTTATACAATAATTTAGAGTGCATTCGACTAATCAGGGAAACAAGGTATGGGGTTCTTTGTTTCGAATTTAAATTTTGGAGACATATTTCTTATTGTGTTCCATGGTATATTTATTATAGTGTTATTACTACCTAATGAATTTATCATACCACATTAATTTAATTCATGGGTTTTTAAGAGTCATATAATGTTCTCTCTTTTTATGGCCTTCGTTTTAAAAGATACAATGTTGTAAGGGTTTTTGTTAACTCAACTCCCTTCGTTGAGTTATAATGCTTCTACCTGAACTTATTTCTTCCAATATTGGTTTCTTCAAATATAATATTTTATTTCATGGTACATTATATACCTATCCAGGGAGATTGAATTTTTAATCTAAATATTATACCTTGATGAATCTCTTCCTCAAAAATTGTATCATTGTTAAGAATAATTCTCACTATCTTTAACAATGGTTTCTCCTTATTGTCCATAGTTTCCTTTCCTTATAATGTTATTATTTATAATTAGAAACATGATTATGTGTTATCTAATGTAACATTCTTATTCCCAATCTCCATTTTTATAAATTATGTTTTTTACTCTTTTTATGATATGGGTTTTCAACAAAGGTATTTCAAAATATTAAAATGTTTTTACATCCTTTAAAAATAAAATGTTTTATCTTTGACACCATATTTATTTTTATAACCATTATGTAATTTAAAAGAGTTATTATTAAGGTTTATTTTTTATAATTAAGTTTTTTAAAAAGATTTCACTTCAACTTTTCGAAACCTTTGTGTCTTTTTCAAGGAACCATTATTAATATTATTTTTAAATGTACATGATTTCAAAGGGTTTTCCATTTACAATTTTTAAACCTTTATGTATTTTACAAGGATTAATTATTGAGATTTCTTTCCAAATATTTATTTTCAAAAATTCATTTTTTTTCATTTTCTCAAATGTGACCTTTCTAAAAATGGTTTTTCTCAAAGTGAATCATTACTTCATCACTTATGGAAAAGTAAAAAGTGTTACCTGAAAAAAAAAATTATGGTTTTGCTACCAATTTTACTCTTTAAATATAAAGGATTAATTTTCTCCATAGATATTTTTCATGAATTTACCTCAAAATTATCTTATAAAATAGTTTTTTTAGGTGGCTGAATTTTTTGTATCAACCATTTAAATAATTTTGGTTAATTTTGGTGACACCATCTAGTAGTGTTGTGAAACCCATTATCATTTCCATGGGTTAATTAAGTGATGTTTGAAGTATGAATTTTTTTCATGTTCAAATGGTGATTATATGTATGGATGATTATTATGTGATGGGTTAGGTCCAATATGACCCTCCAATTCATTTGTTAAGGTTTTATATCTCAATTGATAATGGTAAATTGGTTGTGATGTGTCACATCCCACCGCTATGTATGGATGATTATCATGTGATGGGTGAGATCCAATATCAACCTCCAATTCATTGGTTAAGGTTTTATATCTCAAGTGATAATGGGAAATTGGTTGTGATGTATTACGTCACACCACTCCTCATTTGCTTGAGGAGTGAATATGGAGATACTAGGACTTAAGTGATATCCCCAAGACTACAAAGGATATAAATAAATTCCAAGGGCCACAAGAAGATTTGGGGGATAATTTTACCTTCGAAATATAAAACATACAAACCACAAAACCAAAAACAAAACCAACCATTATATGATTAATGGGTACAAAATGCAACTCAAAACATAAAAAAACCAAAAATACAAATCATAGAAAAAGAAGAAACAAAAATACATACTCAAGAAAACAAAAAATGAAACAAAACTCAAAACTCCAATGTGAATCCAACTAGCAGAACCCAACCTAATCCATGTTCCAAATCCACATTCCAAGCCCATGGTATATAGAATCATCACTAAATAATTTAGATACCTTTCTTTTACCTATGTCTCGATAGATGACATATGAAAACACAGAACAATCCCCAATAAAGGGATGAGTCAATACTTAGTTGGTGTTCCCCAAATGACTTCCATAATTGTAACACCCCAACCCCTCTAGATCGAAGCCAGTACATTAATTATTAGATTGGAATGGTTAAAAGGAGTTATATCCCAAAGGAATGATCAGTTTAGTAGTCTTTAAGAAAATAGATACTTAGATGCAACTCAAATTACATTGGGAAAGGATACAAAATAAAATACATAACAAAAACTAAAAATTGCATCCACAGAAACTCAATAAATGATCTCCTCTTCATAAACTATTGAAGGTAAAAAATGAAAGGGGTGAGATAAAATTCTCAGTAAGGGTTACAAATAGTGGAATCCTGAATTCAATAATAAGTGAATCATAAAAAATTTTACATAATCAATATGGCATGGTGAATAAATGAAAAACACATACCATTAATAAAGTTTGTATGAAACTGCATCCATAGATTTTTTCATAGTGAAAACCTCATAGACAGTAATAACTGAAAATGAATAAAGAGATATTATTATTAATTGGAAGTTATGTATCTGGCACATGATACCACAAAACCATCAAAACAGTTTAAATCTGTGGGTAGAAACCCGTCTGATTTTTGGAAACAAACTCGAAGGGTTTATCGGTAACTAATTTGTCCCATGAGACCTGTCAGTGCATCAAGGTGATATAGTGGGCCCCACCCACCACTTAGAGTCCAAATAATTCATTATACATAGATTTAATACAATTACAATCTGCCTTCTCAACATCCGTATACAGTAGAGGATACAAATTCATCAATATTTCCATAGTTAAAACAACATTTCAAATAAACACCGCATATAAAAGGGTATACAACTTAAGACAATACTAATATCCATGAAACCAAAATATAGATATATAATATATTTAAAATATAAAATGAAAAATGATCTCAAATGGGTAGTGGATACACCACATAAGAAATATTTGGTTCACAATACCAAGTAAGTAACATTGAAATGGAATTTCAGACAACGCCTCTCACCCCGTCATAATCAATCAAGTCGTATAACCATAAACTAATTACCAAAAAATGAATCAAAAAATACCATGAATATAAAGAGAATTATGATAATATACATCAAAAGTAAGTACCCAATACACCACATGCAATTAATAAGTGGCCAACAATGGAAATCTCACATAAAGGAAAGTGAGATGAGAAACCCCTTACCTTATGCTCAAGTGTGTTCTTCATTTGTTTTAATGACCTGAATAATAAAATTTAGATACATTAATTAATAATTAATGAACTTAATATACATGTAATTGATTTATTATAACCTTATTTGGTTCATTCATGACCCTTCTTATGGGTTTAAAATGGTTTAGGTTGTTTGTTTTGGAAGCATTTTCTTCCTTGGTTTTCATGACCGGTTTACTTGTTTTCATGAATAGAAGATCATTTTATGTGTGGTTAAACATCAAGAATTGTCAATATATCTTATTAATTTCATAAAAGATATAAAAATGATCTTATAATGATTTTTAGTTATATATATCGATGATGATTCATTAGTTAAAAGTTAATTACAAACATTTGGATTAACTTGGCGGTTTTGGTCATAATGAACTTGTTTTGTATTATTATTTTATATTATGAGTTTTTAAGGATTAAAGAACATTTCATAAGGACAAATATAAATATTATGATCTGTTTCAACCATTAAAAAGGTTTCATGACTATCCTTTAAGATATGAAAAAAAATTGACAGCCCATCGTCCATGAATGTGATAAATTAACACATCTCAAATGATGTTTTCATTTTTAGTATAAGAGGAGGGGTAAAGAGAGATGATGATGAAATATTAAATTAGAATAATAAAATTAAAATCCCGATAAGGTAATATAGTTATCAAATCATTTGGATGAGGGGATATGAGGAAATAAGTAGAATATAAAGGAACTCATAATAGAAAAAAATTGAGAAATCTCTCACGAAAATTCGGCAGCCTAACGACGTCGCTTAAAATTTGATAAAATAGTTTGATGAGAGATAGGGGGTATATAATCACTGTTAAATAATATTGGAATTAAGGGGGATATGGAATGTTATATCCCAACATAATCTAAAGGAGATTTAAAAAGAATAACATAAAATGAAAGAAAAGAAAGAAAATTAAAGAGGATGTTTACCTCTTGATATATTCTCCTTGAGATCCTTATTAAGGACTATAGTTTTGTTCTTTTGGTGATAATAGAAGATATAAGTCATGGGGAAGAGTATTGGGAGGATTATTGGGCAGAACTTAGGTAAGGCTCAAGGCTGGAGAGGTGTGGGAGGAAGAGGGGAATGAGGGTGGTATTTATAATGGAGGAGAGGATGTATTTTTCATTATTTTAATCATTATTATAATATTTTTTCTCAATACTGGGAATAATATTAATTAATGTGACCCCAAATAGTAATAATTGCATGTGATTTCGAACCAAGTGGTCTTACATCACTTATGATGTCATAAATAGTTAATTTTACTGATAATTTGAATATACAGTATTTTATCGTATTTCACTATTCATAAAAAATCCTAGAATTTTTGAAAAGTTTTAAAAATTTACCCTAACCATTTTTCAATGTGTAGAATTAAAAAATGAACCCCATTTTTTCTAAAATAATTATCTAAAAATTATTAATTTAAATTTTAAATAAAATAATAGGTAATTCAAAAAATAAAATTTTTAAAGGTATAGTTAATTTAATATCACATTGAAAAATTAATTAAGATATCATTATCTTATTACCTTAAGAAAATAAAATATTATAATTATTTACTATTCATAAGGGTCATATTACTATTCATATTAATATTTATAATGGTATGTTATTATTCATCAAAAATCAAGTTGGTTCTATTAGTCGAGAGGTGCGGTAAGGGAAGAGGGAGCACCGGTGGTTGTCCTGTCATGGAAGGAGCATTGGGAGGTGACGGGTTATCACCAGCTGTCTTTGGTGGCTCGTTTCAGACCTAGCAAGATGATGCTCAGCTTGTTTAAAAGATGTGCAGATTCTTGTGGCCTGAAGCAACCTACGACTGTCTCTGAGATCTCCCGAGTGGACTTCTGTATCCATACATTCTCAAGGGACGATTTCATGGCGGCGTGGGCGTGTGCTACTTATAGGTGTGGAGCTTGGCGGTTCTCTCTGTCCCGGTGGTCTTGGGACTGCCACTACGGTAGGGAGTCTTCTTGGGAGGCGGTTTTTCTGAGTTTTCCATGGATCCCTTTGCCTTGACAGAATCTTTCGATTCTTAAAGCGGTGGGTGATTCTTTGGGGTCGTTTCTTTGTTCAGATTCGGAGATAATATGTCTTCAGGCATTGTCTTGTCCTCGTATATGTGTGGAGATGGATATGTTGGTGGAGCGTCCTTCACATGTTCTTATCAGATCGGATGACGTCTTCAGTTGGTGGTAAATAATTGTATACAAATAACTGGTGTGGTTCTGCTTGTTTTTAGGGTTGCATGGGTATATGGTGGCTGTGTGTAGGCGCAAGTCAGTGATAGAGAGAGCCTCAAGGGAACCTGCTATGGTTAGCCTGGTCAGGGATCCTTCGTGCTCGAAAGAGTCCACTCCATACGTTTTTTTGGTGGAGGAGGTTACTGTTGGAGGGGGGCCTTCAATTTTGAATTCGGGAGGTAGGCCACATGTGCCAGATACGAATTTGGTAGGGCGGACGGACGTGGTTCCCGAGGAGTCTCTGGTGGTCTTTGTGTTTCTGGGCATTTTGCTGTCGAACGTGGACATTTTTTCGGAAAGCATGTTCCCTTTGCATATGGGTTCCTCTAGTACTGCTCAGGCCATGGTGTCAGTGTTCTCCCCGGTGAGAGAACACTCGATCTCTTTGGATCCATGTGGCCGTCTCTCTGGCCATGTTCATTGAATTCCCAGGGTGGTGTTTTCTTCCCAATCGCCTTTTTGTATTTCGCTGCAGCTCCCTCAGGAGTCACTGAAGAGATCTCTATCTTCTAATCTAGCATCATGGGTAAATGTTTAGGAGATGGGGGAGCACTATCAGCGGATACGGTGGGGAAACTCAAGGTGGCGCGTAACTATGATCCTTGGATCCTCTTGGTCCCTCTACTGCATGGAAAGCCAGAAGACTATCTCTTTTCGTCACCTCCTAAGTCTAGCGGCTTGTCTCTTTCAAAGGTTTCAGATGGTTCGTGTAAGAGGAACATTCTCACGCCAAAACGGGGCTCCTCCCCTGAAGGGTCATCAAGGATGATGACTCTCTCTAAGTAGAAGGAGTCAGGTGACATGGTGTTCATATCCCTATGTAATGGATCCAGTCAGAAAGACCATAAGTTCTTGTGAGTATGGTGTCACTCCTCATCTTGAATGCCTGGGGTCTCGGGGCATTAGTGAAGTGTCCCTTCATGCAAATGAGTACTGCAAACATTTGACTTCTCTCATGGCCATTGTCGAGCCCAAAAAAAACACAAATAATCTTCCCATTAAGGAATAAAAAATGGGGTATTCCACGTTCTTGCATGGATATTCACAGAACTCTCATATATGGGTTTGTTGGAGGAACAATCTTGCTGTGTAGTTGGTTGGCCTCTCATTGCAATGCATGGACATTAAAAATTTTGGTAATGGTCTGGTGATTATGTTTTGTATTGTATATGCGAGTAACAATGTGCAGGAGATAATTCTCCTATGGAAGCACCTAGAGTCTACACAAACAAATTTCCTACCATGGTTCGTAGGGGTGATTTTAATGTGATAGCGGACCTCTCAAAAAGGAAGGGAAGTTTAGAAACTGTATCGGGGGGTATGTTGGATTTGCATAACCTCATGACTATGTAAGGACTGTTCAACCTGGGATTTGTGGGTCCTAAGTTCACTTGGTGCAATAATAAAAGGGGAAATAGCTGAGTATGCAGTCGAATTGATCGGTGCCTCGTCAATATCCAGGGGTTGGATTTATTCTCCAACACAATGATAACTCATATTCCCAGTGCTCATTCAAACCATGCTACACTGATGTTGGACGTCAAACGGGGAGACACGTGTTGGAAGGCATTCCAATATAACATTAACTAGAATCAAGAGAAAATTTTCAAGGCAATGCTTGAATGCTCATGGGCCAGGGAAGGGGTGGGGAGGTCTTGGAATTGTCTGGAAAGCCAGTTGAGGAACCTTAAAAAAATATACAAATCTGGATGGTAAATAAGAACGTGGACAACTCTGGGGTGGAAGAACTACAAGATTATATTAACAGCTTGGAGGTGGGTCTTCTAGATGCATGGGTTGATAATAATTTTATCTTGCTTTTTGATAAGTCTGCGCTGGTAGTTGGGAAGCTATTATATGTTGACAGGGATCTTAAATAGTGGTCTCGGGTTAAGTGGCTCAAGGAAGGGGACCAAAATATTGCTTCCTTCCATGCATGTTTGAAGGAACAGAGTTTCATGAAAAACAATCTGAACCTGGGGAATGGTGTCTTCCCAACGAATGTAGAGGTGGATGGCCATCTGGAATTAGAGAATTTTAAAAGTCTGTTGGTAGAGGAGGTGACTGCAAAGAGCATGGGAATCCAGGGATCTGGCAATGAGGTGGACTTTATGGGTTGCGTGTCTCCACTGCTCAATGAGGCTGATAATATGAATATGTGTGCATTATCTTCTGAGGAGGAGGTTAAGGAGACAGTGTTTAGCATCCCTAGGGACAACGCACCGGGTCCGGACGGCTTCCCGGGGGCTTTCTATGCTGCGGCTTGGGAGGTGGTTGGACCTCAGGTGGTGGAAGTGGTTTGGGATTACATCAATGGGGGTATGATAACATGGTCCGTCTGTTCTTCTTGCATTGTTCTGATTCCAAAGGTCAAGGACCAACCAATATTGGAAAATATAGACCAATATGTGTCTGCAATGTGTCTTTTCTTCTCTGATTTCAACCAGGATGAGTAGATTTCTCTCACGTCTAGTTTCAAAGGATCAACAAGGCTTCATTATAGAACGTAGTATACATGGGGCAGTTGGGATTGCAAGTGAATTGGTGAATGATATAAACTGGAGGACAGTGGGCTAAAATGTTTTTCTTCAGGTGGATATGGATAAAGTGTATGATCGATTGGAGTGGAGATTTATTTTTTGGGCGATGAGGAGGTATGGGTTCCATGAGTGGTTTTGTGATATTTTCTTCAGATGTTTCTCATCTGGATGGATATCTGTCCCTATCATGGGGAAATGCTTTGGTTTCTTTAAAACGGTTCAGGGTGTTCGACAGGGGACCCCCTTTCCCCAAGCCTATTTTTTTGGCACAAGAACTTCTTTCTCTCAATCTCTGCAAATGCAATTAAGAGGGACAGTGGACAACCTACCACGGTAGTGGTGGAATGGTAAGCATATCACAATTAATGTTCACTAACGATATTTTAATATTCACTAAGGGGCAACAATGATCCTTGTGGAATCTTATGTGGATATTGGGCACATATGGGCGGTTGAGCAGGCATTCCATTAATTCTTCGAAAAGCATTGCATATATCTCCAACAAGTTTTCACCAAGTCATTGCAGGAGCATTTTGGATATTATGGGATGTTCGGAGAGATAGATGCCGATTATTTATTTGGGGGTGCCTCTTTCCTTTTGTCTCATCAGGCAACATCAGTTTGAGGACATCATTTCACGGTTGGTTGGAATGATTCATAATTGGAAGAGCAAGTTTATTTGCTTTGGTGGGAGGGTGGCATTGGTAAATGGTGTCCTGACATCGATTCCTATACATGTTTATTTGGTGATCCAGCCACCCAAAGGGGTTTTTAAGCGGTTCGAGATCATTCTGAATGCATTTGTGTGGGATTCCAACCAGGTGGGCTTGCTCATTGGGCATCTTGGGATCGCATGGAGAGAATGGGGGAATAGGTGGGAGTGGGTTTATGTGATGTTAAAGGAGCCATGAAAAGGATGAAAGGAAGGATGGGTTGGAAGATCATTGTGGGAGAGTCACTGTGGGTGGTGTTTTTTAGGGAAAGGTATGGAGATAAATGAGGGCGTCAGCTACAGGATCTCGGTTCACATGGCTGGCTAAGAGCATGGTGTCACATATTTAGGCTCTCTCAGATTCAGAAAGGTGGATTGTTGGGAAGTGGGATTTACGTTTTTGGAAGGTCAATTGGGTGGGGGGAGAAACTAGAGTTTCATGGCTGCCCCCACCCAGACATCTCATACAGGGAGGCCTACCTTGAACCTGACCTGTTGCCGAACTTTCTCAACTCGGAACAGCAGAGGGTGCAAGAAGGCATCATCTTGAATGAGGAACCAGTTAAATGTTTCTACATGCGGTCATCTTTGGGAAGGTTCTGCGCCAAGGAATATAGGAGAAGGATGATCCCGGAAGGCCTACAGGAGATGGGGGCTAGTAATGTGTGGTGGAAGGATGTTCCAAAATAGATGAATGTTCTTGTTTGGCGGGTTAGAAACAAGGCACTGCCTACAGATGAGAATGTACAATGGAGAGGTATTTCTTTGGAATTGAGATGTTTTTACTGCGAGGGACCGCAAGCTGAAACAGTTGTTCATCTTTTCTTTTAGAGCAGCTGGGTGCATCACCTGTGGTCGCTCTTCTCTCCTCAACCTTGCCTTGCGGAGGATCAACTGACTGTGCATGGGGTCATCGATACATGGTTTATTGGTGTCGAAGGATGGGTTGGAGGCTCCAAGTTTTGGGTGGTCATTCTTTCCTCATTCAGTTGGGTCATCTGGGAAGCACGCAATCAGGCCATAGGTGGTATTAGGGGGTCCCCCTTGCTCTTGAAGGTATAGTTGAGGTCACTGATATAGGAATTGGGTTCATTGTTCCTGGGGAACTAGTTAATGGCTTCGCTGTGTGGTATTACGCACCGACCAGGTAGCCTCAGGAAGAAAGAGGGTATATGGATTAGGTGGATACCACCTTTATGGGGCAGGAAGTTGAATGTGGATGGGTCTTATATGGGGGGATTAATGAGAGGAGGAGGGGTGCTTCGAGATCAGAGGGGTTAAGTCCTATTCTGGTTCAGTGCATTCTATGGTATGGGGTCTTCTCTAGGGGAAGAGGTGCATGCGCTTGTCACTGGCATGTAGATTTGTAGGGTTCAGTAGATCCAGGTGGAGGAGATTCAGTCCGATTCAGAGATTCCAGTGTCTTCCATCCAGAAACGGTGGGAGGCTCCTTGGCACTAGATTTATATGCTTCAGAGGTGCATCACGGAGTTCATGCTTGGACAGAATTTTCATCATATGAGGAGGGAAGGTAGTTTTTCAGCCGACATACTTGCTCGGATTGGGAATCCTATTGATACTCTTTTTATTTATGATAGATTAGTTTCCATTCCTTTAGTGTGTAGGAAGGCGATCCAAGGGGATGAACTGGGCCTTCACCATATTCTTCCTACTTGAAAAGGTTTTTTCAATGTACTTTGAAAACAATTTCAAAAAAAATTAAGGAAGGCCAAATGGTAAGCTACAACTCCAATCCAATCCAAATTTTCAGAAGATTTGATGTACCTGGGACTTAATTTACCCTTCTTACCAAATTAAATAATACCCTTCCATGGAGATACCTTAAATAAAACATGATCTCCTTCTCAAAATTAAAAATCCTTCCTTCGCTTATCAGTGTAACTCTTTTTCCTACTTTTATATGTTTTGATACGAGTTTGGATAATCTTCACCTTTTACATTTTTTCCTCAACAATTTCTGGGATTATGAGCTTTCTTTCACTAACATCATCCAAGAAAGATGGTGTACGACATCTCTTTCCATATAAGTCTTCACGTGGGGCCATCTGAATACTTTAATGGAAGCTATTGTTATTGGAAAATTCTATGAGAGTTAAATAATAATCCCACATACCTTTAAAGTCAGGTGAAAAAGACCTGAAAATGTCATCCAATGTTTGAATAGTCCATTCTGATTATCTATCAGTTTGTGGGTGGTAGGCTGTTCACAAACAAAGATCAGTCTCTAGAGCCTTCTAAAGACTTTTCCAGAATTTTGATGTAAAATTGGGATCACAATCAGAAACAATTGATAATGGTACACCATAAAGTCTTAAAACTTCATTAATATATAGTATTTATAAATGTTCAAGTGCTAAATATTCATTTATAGAAAGAAAATGTGTTGATTTTGTAAGAAGATAAAAAATAACCCATGTTGCATCATTCCTTCTTGGAGTCTTTGGTAGCCCCATGACAAAGTCCATTACAATATCATCCCATTTCCACATAGTTATATGAAGGGGTTTCATGACTTCTCTATGATGTTATCTTCCAGTAGTCACCTATTGATAAACCAAACATCTCGACACATAATTACAAATCTCCCCCTTCACATTATCCAACCAGAAATGTTCCTTTTGATCTCTATACATATTTGTTCTACCAGGGTGTATATAGAAATTAGAGCTATGAGAGTCATCCAATATTTCCCTCTTTAGCTCAGGAATAGTAGTAACACAAAGTCTCTTTAAAAATTTCAAAATTCCACCTTTATATATGAAGTCAATCAACTTCCCATCATTTACAGCTTTAATTTTCATTTGAAACTCCTCATCATCATTGTCAGAACTTTTTATCCTTTCTAATAAATAATTTTTGGAAACAATTTTAAAATGTAGGGATGTGTTACCTTCCATGATAATTCCCATATCCATCTTTACTAGATCCATGAACATAGGATCTCTTTCAACTCTCATCCTGTTCAATGTTTTGTGGTATTTTCTACTCAAATCATCTGCCACCTTATTTTCCTTTCCGAGGTGGTAGTGTATTGAACAATCACAATATTTGAGTAACTCGAGACATCTACTTTTCATCATGTTGATTTATTTTTGTGTAAAAATGTATTTAAAACTCTTGTGATTCGTGTATATCACACATTTTTCACCATTAGGATAATTTATCCATATTTGCAAAGCAAATATTATGGTTGTTAACTCAAGATCATGAGTCAGGTAAATTTTTTCATGAGTCTTCAACTTCCTTGATTCATAAGAAATAACATTATCATTTTGTATAAGGAAACAACCCAATCCATTCTTTTATGCATCACTCTATATCATAAATCCATCATTTCTTGATGGAAGAGTCTAAATTAGAGAGTTGACCAATCTTCTTTTCAATTATTCAAATGATTTTTTACATTCTTTTGTCCATACAAACTTAACCCCTTTACATGTGAGCTTGGTTAGTGGGTTATCCAGTCGAGCAAAATTCTGAATGAAACACTGATAGTAACTTGATATGCCAATAAAAATACATACCTCAGTTATGTTTGTTAGTGTGGGCCATTCGTGGATTGCCTTTGTCTTCACAAGATCAACTAAGATTCCATCCTTAGAGACAATATGGCCAACAAAAGAATCTAATTGAAGCCCAAAATCACACTTGTAAAACTTACCATATAATTCATTTCTTCTAAGAGTTTTCAGAATAATCCACAAGTGATTCTCATGGTCTTCATAGATTTTAGAGTATACCAAGATATCATTGATAAATACCACAAAAAAGTTATCATTGAAAACTATATTCATTTAATCCATGAAAACAGAGGGTGAATTAGTCAACCCGACAGGCATCAATATAAACTCGTAATGCCCATACCTGATATGAAATGTTGCCTTTGGAATATCCTCCTTCGCATGTAGTTTATGATATCCAGATCAAAGGTCAATCTTCGAAAATTATTGTTCTCCATGAAGTTGATCAAATAAATCATCAATTTGTAGTAGTGGGTACTTATTCTTTATTTTAATAACATTTATTTCCCTTTAATCAATTCATATCCTCATGGATCCATCTTTCTTCTTGACAAACAAGACTGGGTCTCGTCATAGAGAAATACTAGGTCGAATAAATCCTTTGCCACTCAACTCCTCTAGTTGTTTCTTTAGCTACACTAATTCCATAGTGGCCATTCTATAGGGGTTCTATGATATAGGTCTTTCACCAGGAATTAAATCAATAGAGAACTCAACTTCCCACTCTGGAGGAGGTCCATGTAAATCCTCTAGAAATATATCAATGTATTATTGCACTATATATAAAATTTGAATTTGAATATTTAATTCCTCACCCATATACATTGGGTTCTCTTCCTCTCCAAGAATTTAATTCGATAGATCTACTGGGGGTGGATCTAGATAAGAATCATTTTGTGAGGTTTCAACTCTAAAAATTAGTGATTCTACACCATTTTCAAATATTGTAACTTCCTTATTCTTTCAATAAATCATCACATCATAATTTCACATCCAATTCATACTGAGAATTTTATCAAATTCAGTCATTGGTATGATGATAAGGTTAGTAACTAAAGCAAATTTATGTGTCATGAGGGGGACCAGTCGACATGCCTCTATTGCAATGATACATCCCCTAAGAGTTTTTACTAACAACTCCTTTATTAAATCAAATAGGACATGTCTGATTTTCTTCGAAAAATGGGAAGATATAAATGAATATGATGATCCAAAATCAAATAAATTATTGGCTATGTTTGAGGAAACAATTAAAGTACCTTCCACCACATCATTAGGAACATAAACCTTCATGGTTGTAATCTCATAAGCTCTCCCTTTCTCTCTTGGAATTTTCAGAGGCATGTTTCCTTGGTGTTTAGGAAACTCATTTGCACAATGTCCCATCTCTCTACAATTGTAGCATTGAAAATAATATAATTGGTTCCTACCCTTGCATTCATTAGATCGATGACCCTTTTCTCCAAAGTTATAGCACACTCCCATGACTTTCAAGCATTTCACAAGATGATTCTTTCCACAGTTATCACCTAATAGGAATATTTTTTTCTCTCGTTCTTATTTGATGCTTCACCTTTTCATTGGTTATCAGAGTAACACTTCTTATCTTGGTTTCCCTTGAACAAACTTGTTCTAGAAAATTAGTTCCCTATTTTGATATCACTTGATACAATTTCATCATATGATGAAAATGATTGAGAAGCCAGTGCCCTTCAAAGGCATGGCTTAAGACCTTCAAATAAATGATAAATCTTGTCTTCCAAGTCTCTTATGTAATCCATGACATACTTGGATAGTCTTTTGAAGGTAGCCTTGTACTCTACAACACTGACTTCTTCCCTTTGCGTTAAGCTATGGAATTTTCTCTTCATTTCTGTTCATTTCTCAGGAGGGAAATATTTTTTAAAGAATATTTGTTTAAAAATATTCCATTACATATCTTATATTTCTTTTTCCTCAGTGGTATTCTGGATCAAGGACCACCATTGATCAATGTCACCCTTAAGACAATATACTTCCATCACTACCTTTTCATTTTCATTGCATCTTAATTCCATGAATATCTTTTCAAGGGACTTGATCCACTACTCAATAACCACTGGATTAGTAGTCCCACTAAAAGATAGGGGATTATTCTACATGAAACGATCCAAAATAGGTGTGTCATGGTTATTCATCACAACCTATTTAAGTTGTCCCAATATGGTCATGATCTATTCTGCTCGAACATTTACTGTGTTGACTTTCTCAATGGGGAGATACCTACATTGCCTACGAGTATTGATTCCCCTTATTCTATTAGGTTCAATTTCTAAATAATGGAATACACTATATTAGGTTATGAATCTCAAATAGAAAATTAATTACAATATATTTAAATTCTTTGCCTAACTAATCTCATAAACATGGTTTCTCTGAGGAGAAATTTACATTAAAATCCTTCATAATGGCTTGAAAGAAAAATATGAATTATCCTAAGCATATCCCTTGGGAGTATCAATATAAAGAGTGCAGTAAGGCCCATTTTTGTGCACTAGGATACCCTAGGTCAAGCCCAAAACTCCTTTTCGGAGTTTTCACTCCTAGGTACATCTGTGCGAGAGCCACCTCAACCTGTTTGAATCTAGACAGGGATGTATTTTCCCGAAAGATCCACCTAGTCTATTCTTTACCAAAATTCCAGGAAGATATTGTATGTTTGTCCTCAAATACTACCTTAGGAATTTTTTCCCTAATCTACATTTTCCAATCTAGTTTTCATGTTTTCTATTAAACTTCCGCTGATACCAACTGTATAACCCCGACCCCTCAAGACGGGAGTCAGTGCATTACTTGTTAAATTGGAATGGGTAGAAGGAATAATATCCTGAAGGAATGATTAGTTTAGTTGTCTTGAATAAACTAGATACATAAATGTAACTCAAATTACATTGGGGAAGGTTACAAAAGACAATACATAACAAAAACTAAAAACTACATCCACAGAAACTCAATAAACGATATCCTCTTCATAACCTGTTGAAGGTAAAAAAAATTAAAGGGTGTGCTAAAATGATAAGTAAGGGTTACAAATAAATAAAGCGTGAATTCAATAATAAGTGAATCATAAACAATTTTACATAATCAATATGTCATGGTGAATAAATGGAAAGAACATGCCATTAATAAACTGAGTATGAAACTTCATCCATAGATATTGTCATAGTGAAAACCTCATGGATAATAATAATTAAAAATGAATTAAGAGAAATGATTATTAATTGTATGTAATGTATCTGGAACATGATACCACAATATCATCAAAATATATTATGTTTTTGGGTTGAAACACATATGATTTTCGGAAACAAACTCAAAGGATTTTTCGCCGACCGATTTCTCTCATTAGACCCATCAATGCATCAAGGGGCTATAGTGGGACTCACCTGCCACTGAAAGTCCAAATAATTCTTTATACATAGATTTAATATAATTAAAATCTTCCTTCTCAAAATCTGTATAGAGTAGAGGATATAGATTCATCAATATTTCCATAGTTAAAACAACAATCTTAATAATCACCACATTTAAAAGGATTATGGCTTAAGACAATACTCATATCCATGAAACCAGAATATGGATATATAATATATTTACAATTCCAAAGGAAAAATGATCTCAAATGGGAATTGGATACACCACATAAGAAATATTAGGTGCACAATACCATGTAACTGGAAAATAAATGGAATTTGAGACAAAGTCTATTACCCCGTTGTAATCAATCGAGTCGTATGACAATAAAATAATAACCACCAAATGAATCAAAAAATACCCTGAATATAAAAATAATCATGGTAATATATATCAAAAATCAGTACACAATACACCACAAGCAATAAATAAGTGGCGAACAATGGAAATCTCACAAAAATGAATGTGAGATGAGAAACCCCTTACCTTATGCTCAAGTGTGTTCTTCGTTTGTTTTAATGACCTGAATAATCAAAATTATCTTCATTAATTAATAATAAAAGAACATAATATACTTGTAATAGATTTATTATAATCTTGTTAGGTTCATTCATGGACCTTTTTATTTGTTTAAGAGGTTCAATTTTACTGTTTTGGAAGCATTTTCTTCCTTGGTTTTCATAATCAGTTTACTTGTATTCAAGAATGGATGTTTGATTGATGTGTGGTTAAACATACCAAATTGTTAATATATCTTATTAGTTACATCACAGAGATATAAATTATCTTATAATGATTTTCTTTTATATACCATGATTATGATTCATTAGTTAAATGTTAATTACAAACGTTTGGATTAACTTGGCGGTTTGGTTCATAATGAACTTGTTTTGTATTATTATTTTAAATTATGTGTGTGTAAGGATTTAAGAACATTTAATAAGGTAAAATTCATATATAATGATCAGGATCAACTATTAAAAAGGTTTAATGTCCAGTATTGAAGTTATTAATATAAATTGAGAACCCATCATCCCTGAATGAGATAAATTAACTCATCTCAAACGATGTTTTCATTTTTAGTATAAGAGGAGGAGGAAAGAGATATGATTATGAAATATTCCATTAGAATAATAAAATTATATTCCATGTAAGGTACTAGAATTATCATATCATTTTTACTAGGGTATATGAGAAAATAAGTATAATAGAAAGGAACTCAAAATAGAAGAAAATTGATAAATCTCCCCCGAAAATTTGATAGCCTAACGACATCACTTAAAATTTCATAAAATAGTTTGATGAGAGAGAGGGGGTATCTCGTCAATATTACATAATATGGGAATTATAGGGGATATTTAATGAAATGTACCAACATAATCCAAAGGAAATTTAAAAATAATAACATAAAATGAAAGAAAAGAAATAAAACTAAAGAGGATGTTTACCTCTTGATCTCTTCTCCTTATGATCTTTCTTAAGGCCTTTGGTTTTGTCCTTATAGTGAGACCAGAAGCTCTAGGACGTGAGGAAGAGTATTGGGAGGAGTATTGGGTAGAACTTAGGTAAGGCTCAAGGCTGGATAGGTGTGGGAGGAAGAGGGAATGAGGGTGGTGTTTGTAATGTAGGAGAGGAGGTATTTTTCATTATTTTAATCATTATTATAATATTTTTGCTCCATACTATGAATAATTTTAATTAATGTGACCCCAAATAGTAATAATGGCATGTGAGTTCTAAAAAAGTGGTCTTACATCACTTAGGATGTCATAAATCATGTATTTTACTGATAATTTGAACATACAATATTTTGCCGTATTTCACTATTCATCGAACATTCTAGAATTTCAGAAAATTCCAAAAAAAATCACCCTAACCATTTTTTGATGTGTAGAATTAAAAAAAAGAAATCCATTTTCCAAAAATAATTTTCTAAATATTATTAATTTATATTTTAAATAAAATCATATTTAATTCGATAAATAAAAATTTTAAAGGTATAATTAGTTTTTTATCACATTGAAAAATTAATAAATATCTAATTATCTTATTAACTTATGAAAATAAAATATTATCACTATTTAATATTCATAATGTTCGTATAACTATTAATATTAGTATTCATAAGGGTATGTTACTATTCATCAAAAAATCAAGTTGGTTCTATCAGACTCCAAATGACTTACAGGTCAAAACTCTAGATGACCGTTTTTCAAAACTCAAAACATAGAAGCAGAAAATTTATATTTAATGGATAGGTTATGATTGTCTCATAAATAACCAAGTTTTGTTTCAAAGGAACACAATACTTTATGAAATATAGGCTATAAATAGAATGTATTTAAGAGAAGCATACCATAAAATGTTTGGGGTGTTACAGAACACACACTACTAGAAAAAAATAATTAACACATTTTATAAAATAGTTTCAGGTTTTAAAAATAGTTAATATCAAAGACAGAAACCCATTTTTCATGGAAATCATCAATAAATAATTTAAACCATTTTTCATTTGACTTGTAATATTCATTTCCATGAACACAACCAAAACCACACACACAGACACTCACTCACTCTTAGTGTTTCCGTTGATGGTGTAACTTCACATCCATAATCCATCCCATTGTTGGTGGTACTTCAAAACCATTTCCATCCCATTCAACTCTTTCTCAACTGTTTATTCCAATATCATGCCAATTCATTTCAATCAAAACATTTTTTCATTAAATGATTTCCACAAATACTTTACATGATTCAAACTAAACCATAATTTTAAAAATCATTTTAAAATTATAAACAAGGGGTTTTCCAAAAACCAATCATCTTTCAACAATTTACAAGCCAATACCAAAAAAATATTTACAGTTAGAGTAACATAAGAATTTTACAACCATTTAAATACAATAATTTAATTAAAAATAATCCTTCAAATTATAAATCAAATGGAATTGAGAGAGAATCCACTGAACTCTCAAACATTGGTGAAAATAATGTGTGACATAACAAAACTTTAATATCTGAACATAACCCATATTCCCCTCACTAGATCCAACTAGATACCATCATAAAAACATTAATAACATGTAGATATATCCATAATGTACTAGATATATAGTTTTGATAGAGAAAATAACCTTTTATATAAGAAGAGTGAAGAATAATAGGAACTTACCAATGAATTCTGGCATCCAAAGCACTTTAATTCAGCTACAGATCGATCCTGGATTAAAGGGGATCATCTCTCACACCATGAACAGAAAATGAATTCGAGTTATGGGAGGATTAGAAAAAAAACAAGGGTTTAAGGGGATAATTTATATTAAATACAATTTTTAATGAGGTCTAACTACACGATGCATGGTTAGGCCACATGGTTTGACAAACCATGCACCAATCACGTGGTGCTATTATCTTAAGGCCACTCCTCACATGGTTGGGTTACACAGTTATACAAAACAAGATCCAACTGTGCATTTACATCTATTTAAAGATGAATGGTTTCTACTTAGAATTCCAATAGTTTGGCCACAATATGCACGAAACGTGTACCTTCTTAGTATCTATTTTCTTTCTTTTCATGGTTTTCTAGAGATACTGCAAAATTTCTTCTAACTGTGCATAAACCGTCCACTACCAGAAAGCCTCCAAAATGATCCAAAATCCCTCATTACCTCTTTAAACATAACTCAAGCATTGTAAAGACTCAAAATACATTAATAAAGTGTCATTTATCTAATATATTGGGTGCTAAATTCTATATACCATTATATTTTCCATACCTAGAAATTAGAAAACCCACGTTGGCATGGAAGAGTTTGGGCCATTTCTCCACCATTTCTTTATCATGCTCCCACATTTCTTCTTGAATCTAATCATGATTCCATAAAACCTACACTTAACTGATTATTTTTCCATAGAAGAAATTCTATTCACTTTCCACAATCCATACCATAACTTGAATCAATGTAAAATCTCGATCTTGGTCAATGTGATCCCATTGAATCACATGGTTAGGATAATATTGATTCTTCTTTAAATAAGACACATGAAAGACATTGTGCACTTAAAAAAACTTTGGTGAGAAATACAACTGAAATTACACCTCAAAAAATCAATAATGTATCTCAAAAGGGTCTATGTATCGAAGAGAGAACTTTCCCCGCATACCAAAATGAAGATTCCCAAGCCTTGGAGATATTATCCAGAATACACTATTACTCACCTCAAACAAAAACAATCATCAAGGAGGATATGCTTTTGATTTCTGATGACACTGAGATGTCTCCATTCTACTTTTGATCAACTAAATCTTTTCTATTTTCTCTTGCACAAGGTTGGGTCCAATTAATTAAATATCACCAATTTCCACCCAACAAAGTGGATAACAACAAGGACTCCTATATAATGCTTCAAAAGGATCCATATATATCAAGGCATGTTGAATTTTACTATAAGAGAACTCCAACAATGATAAATTATCCTCCCATGATCCACCAAAATCCATTATACAAGTTTTAACTATGTCCTCAAATTTTTGTATTTTTCATTCAGATTATCCATCCGTTTTGGGACGATAAGTTGTACTCACAGTCAAATGTGTTTCAAGGGCTTGGTACATGGATTTCCAAAACTGAGGCATAAACTTGGGGTCTCTGTTTGATACAATAAAGTCTATAACATCATGCATATTTAAAATTACTCAAATATGGGTTTTTTAAAAGTATTCCACTAAATTAGTTTCATGAATAGGGATGAAATGAACAAACTTTGTGAGACAATCCACTATCACCCATATGGAATCTTGTTTCCTAACTATCCTTGGCAGACTTGTTACAAAATCAATGGCTATTTTATCCCATATCCACATGGGAATCAATAAATACAGCAACATACCCACTGGTCATTTATGTTCTACATTGGCCTATTGATAAGTGAGGAATCTCAAGACATAATAAACTATATATCTTTTTATGTCAACCCCCAAAAACTAGGATTTCAATGATTTATAATTTTTTTGAATCCCAGGGTGAACAAAGCATCTTGAATGGTGGTAAGAACTAAGAAGTGGTTCCTGATAATAAAAATGTATGACTTTCTGATATTTTAACCACAGCTATGAACATCCATCCAACTTCCATCCCTCAATTGTATTCCCACCATTGAGTTTTGAACTCACAGAAACATATTCTAAATCAGATTTCTGAGCCTTTCTAACTTTCTCAACTAAATTAGGAACAAAAAAACTGGTATGAAAACTGCAACACTACCTTGGTATGATAAATCTAGATGCATATCTGATATAAATAACATTATGTTCCACTATTCCAAATCCACCCTTTCCAACTCAACATATGAATTATTTCTTAATGCATCATTCATAGAGTTCCCTTTACCTGCAATATACATCAAGTAAAATTCAAAAAAAAATTAGATACAATATCCATCTATATTGTATTAAATTAAAATATCATTGAGAGAAAATGTGTTTCAAACATTTATGATTTGTAAACACATTTAATTTCTCAAAAAAATAGGTAAGGTTTTGAAGAATTAAAAAATGAACCACAATAACTAACTTCAAGTCATGTTTTGGGTTGTTATTCTCATGAAATCATAACTAGCATGAGTGATAAGTAACACAATGGTATCTCTACATGAGAACAAATCCCAAACTAGACCCCTATGCATCACAATAGACTATATATCCCATTAAAGACTTTGGAAACATGAGGATAAGTACTGATGTAAGTCTAACATGAATTTATTGAAAGTATTTTAATGACATTGATCATTCCATTGGAAGAGAATGAATTTCCTTGTCAAATATATCATCGATAATACCAAATGTGAAACATCACATAAAAACATCCATAATATCCTACCAAACCAATGAAACTATATAACACAAAAGCATTCTTTAGTAGTTTTCAAGAGATAACATCTTTTAACTCTTACAGACCTATAAAAATGTTTTTTAAATGAAATGGATAAGGAAATGTACCACTTGAATCTCAAAATCACACTTTGATAACATGGAATATAGAAAATGTTACCGTAAGATACCAAATACTATTTCCAAGTGTTGCTCATGATTTGATTTTTTCATATATTGCACCAGTATATCATCAACAAACACTACCACAAAGTAATATAGATATCTATGAAATATTTGATTCATTAGTACCATAAATATAGTTGGTTCATTCATAAGACCAAAAGTCATAACAACATAATTTTAATGGAAATATCTACATCTAAAATATATCTTAAGAATACCTTCATTCTGAACTCACAAATAGTGATATCCTATATTTATGTAAAATTTTGGGAATCACTAGGATCCCCTAACTTGATTGAACATACCATCAATGCATGGAATATGATACTGATTATTTATCATAATTTGGTTAATCTTATGATAATCCACACAAATTATAATAGTTCTATCTACCTTCTTCGTAAATAGAATTGTTGATTCCCATAGAGGCGTACTCAGTTTAATAAACCCTTTACTTTATAACCATTCGAAACTCACTTTAAATTCCCTCAACTTTTTTTGGTTCCATATGATAATAAAAAAGTGATATTGGAACATTCCTTGATAGGAGATCAATTTTAAAATCCACTTATCTTATGGGTGGAAACCTTGAGAAATTATTGGGAAAAATGTCAGGAAACTAATACAAAATAGTTAGAAAATGTCCATTCCCAATATCATCTTTGGATTCCAAGGTAAGCACTTCTGACTAACAATAGATAGTTCCAACCACCAGCACCAAAAGTTAATCTTTATTAGACATTGCACCCCAATATCCACTAAATAGATTCCTAATTCCTCCTAGAGATGTGAAACAAACCTTTTAGGCATAATATTTAATGGGTTCCTTGAACTATTTCATCCAATCCATACCTAAAATAAATTATATACATCCATCTCAAGAATATAGAAATCCCAATGCAATTTTTCCCCATCGATAGTTGAAGAAAAATCATTACACATAAAGTCTTGACACTCTCTTTAGACAAGATGATTTTTTAGTTTTAAAATACAAAGCATAATTTCAATAGAAAAATCTCATATTATAAATAACATGAGAAGTAATAAATGAGTGGGAAACACTCGTATCAAACAAATATTTCATAAGGGTAGAATTAAAAATAATTATACCTCTTATCATCAAAGTACAGATTGATCATCTGAGATCATTTTATCGCCTCTATATAATTTCTTACTCATTGCATTTTATTGTTTATTACCTTGTTGAGATTTTATTAGTTGAGAACTCATGGTTTTCCTAGAATCAGATTGGATTTCTCTATTGTGATGATTAGAATTATTCTATTGTACTCATGTCATTGAAGCATACAATTCCTAAGAAGGATGAGATGTGTCTATAACACCTGATCTCACAGCACTATGAAAATAGTGATAAAGATGTACCGTCATGTTGAAATTGTGACATGATCTAGGTGGTTTTATACAATCTCACTTAATGTGATACAATGAACCACATTGAAAACATACCAAATTACTTTTGGGTCAATGAGGAAGAATTATTGATCTTCTAGTCTAATTCTGAGGTGTCCTATCAATTTGGAGTACGTTTCCCTCTTCTACTTATTCCCAACATTCAAGTTCCTACATATTCCTATATGAATAAACATACTCCCTCTAATTGTATTTCCTGATATATACCATTCCAATACAGCCTCTCTATTGACCTCCTCTATATAATCCATTATAAAAAGCATGAAAATCATTGAGTGAATATATATTTTTAATCATTAATAAAAAATGAACACCTTCGAGGAAAATCATGAAGAAACTCCCAGGGTAAAGTAGAATAAATTCATAAATTTATCTACATACTCTTTCATTGTGAGATTGTATTGCTTAAAACTAAAAAAGTCAATTTTTACGGTAACCCGAAATGTGTGGGGATTGAATTTCTTGTTAAGAAATTCTTAAAAATCTTCCCATGGAATTCCTTGGTCTATTTTTTTGTAAGCTATTAATTCCCACCATTGGTGTCCAAAATATTCCACCATATACATTTCTAACATCACTTTTATTTATTCTGGTGTCCCAAGGAAGTCAAATATTCAATTTATAATTTTCAACTAGACTTAATTCCTTTTCCAACTCAGAATAGCCACAAAATATGGGTGGATTATTCTTTTTTAACTAAACTGAATGTTCCAATTTATGCAATCCATCATTCATATTACCCTTATCCATGAACTGGAATGTCAGGAAAATTCTTTTAAGTATTTTTTAATTCACTTATGGCTCTAGTGAAACCAAATTTTTAGAAGCCTCTCTTGGTTTCTTTCTATGATTCCCACCCAATTCCATTCACTATAACTAGAACAAAACACCATTTAATCTCACTCAATGGAAAATAAAGTCATATAAATTTTAATTTACCACATTTACCCATATTATAACATATCTTTCCTCAGTTTATCCATCATTAACATTTTCACCATTTTTGAATACATCACAACCATGCTTTTCAAAATCAACTATTTTTACTATTTTCAAGAAAACACACTTTTTATCCATTTCATAAACTATTTTACTCAAAATTAACAATGAAGTCCTATGGGAAAGTCATAATTTCAATTCATGTCATGGAACTCTCATTGGATAAACCCATGATGATGAGGTTAAAACTCTCCTGGAAGTTTCTAGAAATAATCAGGTACCCAAACTCCCTAGTAACATGAATTTCAACATAAAGTGTTTAAATATACCTTTTTTATGCTCTTCATTTAAAGTTACAACAATACTACTCTTAAATACCATCCCAAGAGATAGAATAATACTATTTCCAACTCCATGATCAAACAAAATTGACACCATTTATTAGGTCAAGGACCAAACAATGATGATACCATTTGACCCAAAAAGATAGAAGGACTGAACAAAGCTGATACCATTTGTTATTTCCATGATCGAATAAACTAATAACATTAATCTCAAAAATATATTTGGGCCAACCAATACTTATACCATTTGTAACATTCTTCACCGCCTCATTGGCATAAGGAGTGACGGGGGAGCTACAAGGCCTTAGATGACATCCCCAAGACACCAAAGTCTGGAAATAAATGCCAAGATCCTTAAGAATACTTGGGGTATGATTTTACCTTTGAAAGATAAAATATTCAAACTACAGAAATAATAACCAAACTAACCTCTATCTGATGCATTAGTACAAAATAAAACTCAAAACATAACCAAACCAACCAACCATATCAGAGTACAACCATAAACCAAAAGATATATTTAAGAGGACCAAAAATGATATAAAACTCAAAACTCCAAAGTGATAAAAACCAGTAACACACCAACCACAAAAAGATCCAACACAAAATTCTAAGTCCAGGGTATCAAGAATTATCACTAGATAATTGCGATACTTTTCCATTACCTATCTCTTGATAGATGACATCATTAAATGCACAAAAATTCCCAAGCAGGGGTGAGTGAAAACTTAGTAGCTTTTCCCCAAATGACTTCCCAACACATGCCACTAAGAAAAAACTCATTAGAACATTTTATAAATTAATTTTCAAGCTATAAAAACAATCCATATCAAATTTATGAACTATTTTTACAAGTAAATAATCAAAAAATCATTTAAACCATTTCTAATTTAATTTAGACTATTAATTACCATTCCCACACACAACAACACACATGCACACACACACAAACACTCAATCATTGTGTTACCATTAAGGGTGGAACTTTATGTCCATACTCCATCCCATTTATGGTGGTACTTCGTGACCATTATTCCTCACATTCAACTCACACCCAACAATTTATTCTAAAATCATGCAAATTAATTTCAATAAAAACATTTATTTTTTTAAATAATTTCAAAAAATTATTTATATGTTTCAAAAGAAACTAAACTTTTGAAACATCATTTTAAAATCATAAACAATGGGTTTTCCAAAAACAAATCAACATTCCATAATTTCCAACAAAATACCAAAACAATATTTCCAAAAATATTCACACAATAATTTCATAAAAATTTTCAAGAAACTAATATAATTAAAAAAATACTTTATGTTCTAAATCAAGTGGATTGAAGATAGAGGCCACATAATTCTCAAACTATGGAAAAAACAAAGAACAACACAAGAAAAATTCATGATTTTAACACAACCAACATTCCCTTAACTATATCCAACCAGATACCATCACAAAAACATTCATAAAACATATATCTATCCATAATAGATTAGATCTATGGTTTCGAGAGAGCGAAGAAACTTGGATCTAAGAAGAATGGGGAAGAATGGGAATTTATAAAAAAATTGGGCCTTTAACACACTTTAATTTACATACGGATCACTCTCAAATCGAAGGCGATCATCTCGCATGCCTTGGGAGGAAAAGGAATTGGATTTTTAGGATTATTTGGGGAAAATGGATTATGGGTATAATTTATATTAGATACACTTTTATGGAGGTCCAACTATTTTCTAGATAGTTAGGTTGCACGGTTTGGAAAACTGTACGCCAACCGTGAGGTGCTACTATCTTAAGGTCACACCTCACTTGGTTGGGTCAAAGAGTTAAAATAATTGTTCTCTAATTATAAATTTCCTTATATATCATGATTTTTGGTTTCTCCTGGTCATTTACATAGTTTGGGCAAACCTTGGACCAATTGTACGCCTACCCAGTGTCTAGTATCTTCCGTTAAAAAAATTTATAGTGATGCTGCATGATTTCTACCAATCTTGTACAAACCATGAACCTCTAGAAAATCATCCAAAATGTTCCAACCCCCTTGGAACCACCCAAAACTTAACCAGAACATTTTATAGACTCAAAATACCTGAATAAAGGGTTATGTGTTGGGTCGGAAGAAACAAGGAATGAAAAGAATGATGGAAAGAGGGGGGGTGAATTGCCTTTTAAAATTAATTAACAATTTAAAAATCAAAGTGAAAGTACAGCGGAAATAAAGAGGCAATCACACAAGAAATTGATAACGGAGTTCGGCCAAAACCCGGCCTACGTCTCCGCTCCCAACTCAACCGTTGAGAGATTCCTACCGCTTGCTTTTCAATGGTTTTAGCAAGAAACCCACTAGGCTTTGAGGTAGCACTAGGACCTATTACAGCTTGCTTTTGTGGTTTAGCAAGAACCCACTTGCTTTTGATGGTTTAGCAAGAACCCACTATCCTTCTTACAGGTGAAGGATAGCTCACCTATGTCTCAAGCTATTTAAAGGAAAGCTTGGCAACCTTGTCACACCTTAGTGGTGATGTGAAACCCAAAGAAAAGAGGGGATGAGAAAATTGGGAGTTTGTAGGCACAAACTCAAAGTTAAGCTCAAAATAAATAAAACACGAAAAACCGTGATTGGGAAGACTTGGGCGCCAATTGGATGATGGAGTTGATGTAGCGTGCTTTCCCAAGCTTCTTTAGGGGGCTCCTTGGATATGGAAGTTGTTGGAGCTATTGGGGTTCCCTTGAAGGAAGTCGCCGGAGGTACGCCGAATGATCAACAAGGTATCCGTGGGCTTCCGTATAGTTCCCGTAGTGGTCCGGGGCTTCCTTGGCCTTTATTTATAGGCATGGAACCCTTGGGGAGGCTTCGGAGCCGTTGGAGAGGCTAAAAGAGCCGTTGGGAGCCAAGTGGGCAGGCTGGTCAACAGCCCAACGGCTAGTTTGACTGTGTCCACCGGCTGGCCGGTGCAGGGCCACCGGTTGGCCGGTGTTTGCAAAAAGTCATTGGATTCCTGTCCAGGGGCCACCGGTCGACCGGTGCCAGAGCCACCGGCTGGCCGGTGGTGAGGCAGTAGCTGACACTATTTGGAGAGGGTTCCACCGGCTGGCCGGTGCTGAGGCCACCGGCTGGCCGGTGGGGAGGCAGTGGCTCCCTCTTGATTGCAGGTGCCACCGGCTGGCCGCTGGTGTCCCACCGGCTGGCCGGTGGTCTGGACAGAAGGATGCCTTCTGTCCAGGCTCCACCGGCTGACCGGTGGTGAAGCCACCGGTTGGCCGGTGGACTGAATTTCAGTCCACTTTGCCTTCTTTCTTTCTTGGCCCAATTCCTTGGCCACCTGATTTGATTCCTATCAACCAAAAACACTTGAAAGAGGATTAGATAAATATGAGGGTGATTGTGATCATGAAAATAAAACCTTGAGGGGTTCGAGAGGTACAACAATCTCCCCCTATTTTGATGATCACAATCACCGAAACAAACAATGTAAAATACTGAGATTAAAGGCAATGCAAAGCATGATGAAAAAGGATTCTCCCCCAATCAATCAAGAAATTTCTCCCCCTTTGTGATTATCAAAATAGAACGGGGCATAAAACTTGATTGAGGGATATGTTTGAAAAACAAGATTTTAAATCAATTGAAAATGATATCAATTGTTGAAAATTTTGAAAATTTTGAAATGAAAATTGAATAACAGTTTGAATTGAAAGTTTTGAATCAAAAACCAATTGAATTTTGAAATTTGAAACCAAGTGTTGAAATTGAAAGTTTGAATTCACAAAAAGGCCTAACTCCCCCTAAATAAAAACAATGAATCACCGGGGAGAGGGATTTTGAAAAGAAATGATTTTAGGCCCGGAGAGACTCGCTAAGAGGGATTTTTCAATCCACACTTGTCTCATGGCGGGTCTTCTCCTATAAAACTCGTCCGAATAGAAAATAGTCTTTGGCCTACCGTACCGGGCATTTTTGCAATTACACTCATAAATGAGGTGCCCGGGTTTTTTGCAATAATTACAAAATTTAAAATCGGAGCTCCCCCTTACAAAAATAGTGGGTGCATGGGAGGAGGAAGCTCGGTTGGTATATCCTAACCCTTGGGTGGTTCTAGATATACGTTGGGAACCAAGCAAATTGTTCAAATTTTGTTCCCCTTGGGTGAACTTAGCAAGGGTCTCCCTTAGGTCTTTGATGGTTGATTCCATGGAATCAACATTTGGAAAATTTTGGATTTTAAGGGACATCTCCTCCTTCTCTTTGAGAAGTTGTTATTTTTCGGAGGAGAGTTTTTTGAAAGACTTTTTCAAAGCAACAAATTTTGACGATAAAGTATGAAAACCTTTTTATAGTTGGTCTCTAGCGTGTGAGAGTTCTTCATAAGATAAATGATTTAAAGAATTTGAATTTGAAGAACAAGAGGAGGAGGAATCAGAAGAAGTTACCTCATGGAATGCCATTAGGCATTTTGTACCTTGGTCGCTCAAGGAGGAGGAGGAGGATGAAGAGGAGGTGTCACTCCATGTCGCCTTGAGGACCTTTTTCTTTCCTTTTTCCTTTGGCGTGGCCCGTTTTTTGTTGAGTGGGCAATCGGGCTTGTAATGTCCCTTTTCGCCGCACCCGTAGCATTTCACCTTGGGCTCGGATCTTGCGGTGGGTTCTTGCTTTCGCGCCTTGAGAGATTGCTTCTTCTTCTTGTGCTTCTTCATGAACTTGTGCATTTGGCGGGCGAGATTCTCCATTTCCGAGTCGCCGCTTGATGATGAAGAGGATGAGGAAGATGAGGATGAGGAGGAGCTTACTTCTTTTTGTACCTTAAGGGCAATGTTCTTTGGTATCTTGATTGGTGTGCCCTCCTTTTGAGCTTGCCTCCTCATCGTGATCTCATAAGTCATGAGAGATCCGATGAGCTCCTCTACCGGCATATTTTTGACGTCCTTAGCTTCTTGGATCGCCGTCACCTTTGGTGCCCATGAGCTCGGAAGGACCCATACGATCTTCTTGACCATCGTCTCGGCTGAAACATCATCACCAAGAGATTTCCTTCCATTGCACACGTCAGTAAAGCGAGTAAACATTTCAGAAATTGATTCATTTGGGTGCATGGAAAAGCTTTCAAAATCTTGCCTATACATGTCTAACCGAGTATCCTTAACTTTGTTAGTGCCCTCATGGGTCACTTCCAATAGTTTCCAAATTTCATGAGATGAGGTGCAAGTGGAAACTCGGTTGAATTCATTTCTATCTAACCCGCAATGAAGAGCGTTCATGGCTTTGCCATCAAGCTCAAAATTCTTAATATCAGCGGGGGTCCATTTGGATTCATCGGGGGAAGAAAAAGAATAACCATGCATGACAATTTTATATATGGGATAACCTATGCTTCTAAGGAAAGTAGTCATGCGGGTTTTCCAATAATTATAGTCGGTCCCATCAAAAAATGGAGCCCGACCCAAAGAGTAGCCCTCGGGAGCGAAAGAGGTTGATGCCATCTTAATGGAACTTTGAATTTGAAACCGTTTAAGGTATTACTCAAATTATCCCTCTGATACCAATTGTTGGGTCGGAAGAAACAAGGAATGAAAAGAATGATGGCAAGAGGGGGGGTGAATTGCCTTTTAAAATTAATTAACAATTTAAAAAATCAAAGTGAAAGTGCAGCGGAAATAAAGAGGCAATCACACAAGAAATTGATAACGGAGTTCGGCCAAAACCCGGCCTACGTCTCCGCTCCCAACTCAACCGTTGAGAGATTCCTACCGCTTTCTTTTCAATGGTTTTAGCAAGAAACCCACTAGGCTTTGAGGTAGCACTAGGACCTATTACAGCTTGCTTTTGTGGTTTAGCAAGAACCCACTTGCTTTTGATGGTTTAGCAAGAACCCACTATCCTTCTTACAGGTGAAGGATAGCTCACCTATGTCTCAAGCTATTTAAAGGAAAGCTTGGCAACCTTGTCACACCTTAGTGGTGATGTGAAACCCAAAGAAAAGAGGGGATGAGAAAATTGGGAGTTTGTAGGCACAAACTCAAAGTTAAGCTCAAAATAAATAAAACACGAAAAACCGTGATTGGGAAGACTTGGGCGCCAATTGGATGATGGAGTTGATGTAGCGTGCTTTCCCAAGCTTCTTTAGGGGGCTCCTTGGATATGGAAGTTGTTGGAGCTATTGGGGTTCCCTTGAAGGAAGTCGCCGGAGGTACGCCGAATGATCAACAAGGTATCCGTGGGCTTCCGTATAGTTCCCGTAGTGGTCCGGGGCTTCCTTGGCCTTTATTTATAGGCATGGAACCCTTGGGGAGGCTTCGGAGCCGTTGGAGAGGCTAAAAGAGCCGTTGGGAGCCAAGTGGGCAGGCTGGTCAACAGCCCAACGGCTAGTTTGACTGTGTCCACCGGCTGGCCGGTGCAGGGCCACCGGTTGGCCGGTGTTTGCAAAAAGTCATTGGATTCCTGTCCAGGGGCCACCGGTCGACCGGTGCCAGAGCCACCGGCTGGCCGGTGGTGAGGCAGTAGCTGACACTATTTGGAGAGGGTGCCACCGGCTGGCCGGTGCTGAGGCCACCGGCTGGCCGGTGGGGAGGCAGTGGCTCCCTCTTGATTGCAGGTGCCACCGGCTGGCCGCTGGTGTGCCACCGGCTGGCCGGTGGTGAAGCCACCAGTTGGCCGGTGGACTGAATTTCAGTCCACTTTGCCTTCTTTCTTTCTTGGCCCAATTCCTTGGCCACCTGATTTGATTCCTATCAACCAAAAACACTTGAAAGAGGATTAGATAAATATGAGGGTGATTGTGATCATGAAAATAAAACCTTGAGGGGTTCGAGAGGTACAACATTATTTACCTAAAACCAAGGGTTTTATATGATGAATCGATCTACTAAGTGAAAAAAGTGAGTGAAGCCTGATCCTTTATGGGAAATAGGTGAGTGAATCCTGATCCACCAAGGGAAATATTTGAGTGAAGATTTGTCCACCAAGGAAGACAAGTTATGATAAATAATCCACTATTTCTTTATTTATATGCTTATAGATGTACCATAATTCTCTAATTATACATTGTTACTATGATATTCATAATTTTTATAATTAATTCTTATGTTATTACATGACTTATATCCTCATATTTGATCTATTAATTATTTGTTATAACTTTATTAAATATAATAATTATACCCATATACTCATCTTATTCTCACTTATGATATTTGATTATTATCGCCTATGCTTACTATTAATGATATCCTAATATCACCCCTTTCTAATGTTTCCCTTCCCCGTATTATAAAGATGATTATAACTTTTGATATGTTTATAAGGGATTCTAGTGTGGTTTGATTATGAAGAATTGTTCACATTTTGTTAAATAAGATTCCCATGTAATTGGTCCTCAAGGACACTAAAACTTATATTCATGATATTGTGAGATTATTTATGATTTTTAATGTTTATATTATGGTAATGTTGTAAAATTAAGTTAGGTTTATCTTACTTTATATTGAAGATAGTTTTTAAAGAATTTTTTATCATCACCAAACATGGGAGTTTGGGTATAAGGTGTGTTATTCAGTATCAGAGTAGGGTTTAGTTATTTTTTAGGATTAGTGTAGTTATTTTGGGGAATATAACAAGATAACTTTAGTAATAGTATTAGGCATAACTATAAGGGATGAGGATAAGTATAGGATAACATTTTTAATTTTTAGTAAAGTAAATATTGTGTGGTTCTCCTAGAAATTACATCCCTGTTTGGATACTGGAAAGTAGATAAAGCTCTGGAATAGATGAAAATTGGGGTAATCACCCTACAAAATGTTGGTTGAAAATTGAACCAGTCTTCACTCTGGTGCATGATGAGTGGGCCTAAGACAACACACATAGCTATACACTCCCATGATATATGACTTGGTCAATAACATTCTATTTACATTCCATTATAAAAGATTTATTATTTTAAGTAATCGGGCTAAGTAATTTGAGAGCCCCAACATAAACTAACCTTGATTGAACCAAGAGTGATATAGGATTAACTAAAATCTAATGTGATGTTTTCAAAGATTATTACATTTTAAGGTTGATTTTTCATAATAATATTTATAATAATTATATTATAATGATAATATCGATCACTCATGATTAAAATTTTGGTTTTAGAAATGGTTTGATCTATGAGAAACTATGTTAATATATAGATGTGATGAAAAATACAGTAATCATCCTAACAAGAAATCAAGTGGGATAGAAGTAGGTAGTGAAATATTGTGTTTTAACTTAACCAACTATCTCAAGTTATGATAAACAACAAAATTATTTATAACAATATGAACACAGCTTAGAAGAGAAGTATTTAGTTTAATTAAATATTATGTTAAGATGATTATTAAGGAAAGAAGATTCAACTTCCTACATTACAAAAATACAGAATGAGTCATCCAAGGGAATGACTCAAAGGAAAAGAAATTTTTCAAGTGTGGAATAATTATCCATTAATATTGTGATTGCCAAAGAAATTTAAAGATGACATATAATACAATAAAAGGTAAGGGTGTCCCAATTAATAAACCATCCACACATCAAAAATTTAAAATCAAGGTGTTTTGGAATTATTCAAATCAATTCCCAAACCAAATTTTAATAAGGGTTATAGGTATCTATAACATACTAAATCTAGGGAATCAATAAGTTACTATCCAATCACAACTACTAAAGTGGATCATGATAATTAGGGAACACTTATCCTCTACTCTTTATTTGTGGAAGGCTTATTGGATTCCAGTCTATGAAATATAGGAAGTTTTCTAATAATATTAAATCACTACCCCGATGATTTATTATATTTTATCCCAAGATGATGGTTATGGTAATGTACCTTGTGAAAATATCATTATCCTTCCATTATATGAATTTAATATGATTTTGTAAATGGATTAGTCCCATATACTTAGATGAAAAATTATTTGTAATATGGAAATAAAATTTCATATATACCTATGGTATTCTATCAATACAAGAATTATTTTGAACACCCTTTAGAATAAAATTAGGTAATGTGGGTCTTGATACTGAATAACGATAATATCTTGGAACAAATTGTTAGATAAAAACACAATGATTGTGATAAGCCAATTATCAAGAGAAATATATGATTTCAATGTTTGTTAGGTTGATAGATCTTCATTAATTTTACCATGGATCACATGTATATGCCATAAAATATTTTAATAAGTTGATGTTAATTAAAACTATGAGGACACAATTTATTTAATGGTAGATAATGTAATGACCAAATATTTTACTATATATCATTAATTTAATTAAATATAATGAGTTTGATATCTGGATCCATATGAAACACTAAACTAAAAAATTCCACAATATATTAAATTAATATTATTAAAAAAATTAATGAAATAATAAAACCTCAAATAAATAAAAATATATTATCCAATTAAAAATTCATACATTTTAAGGATATATAATTCATATGATTTAATATTCAAAATGATTATTCATTCAAAAATAATTCTTTAAATTATTAATAAATTAAATTAACTACATTTAGAGGATTATTATCAGAAAGGTTCGGGAGTCGGGAAAGCTCAATCCAAAAAAGTTATTATAAAAATAATGGAAACGTGGAAATAAAAGGATGGTTTAGAAAAGTGAGTGTGAATTTCACCACGCGAATCCACCTCAAAAAAAATTCACAAAACATAGGGATCACAGAAGACCACATTGAGCTCACCTCATGTATCACTCTCTTAGACAAGAAATCAACTTCATAGTTGGCCTCCATATATTTATGTGTCACATTCAGACTAACTTGGTTAATGAGTTGGAGGAATTAAATTCAGGGTGGTAGTATTCTCCAATGGACATTTCTAGAGTGGATCTTAATTGCATCCAGAACCAGTGTTGAATCAGATTAAATCTAAAGAATCTTAGAAAAATGTTGAACAACATATTTAATAGACTGAATCATATCCCATAGTTCAACTTATAGGGTAAATCTATTCCTGATGTAGTGATATGAGCATAAATTAATCAATACACAATGGGTTCTGAATACACCACCACAACATGTGGTCTTGGTGCAACTAATGCTTCCCCATAAATGATCACTTTAATCCATGATGATATCATAAGGATACATTAGATAGAATTCTTCACCAGAGGGTTTTTGGTCATATTAGGAACACAAAACAAGCTTATAATGATAAGAACATAAAAATAATTTTTCATTTGTCTTGTTTGAATTTTTGAGGCTGCAATGACATCATTGTGATTTTCAGTTATCCCCATGAGCAATTAATGAATCCACAATGGGTACTGAATACACCGCTAAAACATGAGGGTCCTGGTTCACCTAAATCTTCCCCATAAATGTTCTCTTTAACCCATCATGATATCAGAGGGATCCATTAGATATAATTCATCACCAGAGGTTTTTTTGGTCTTGATAGGAACATAAAACAATCATAGAATGATAAGATCATAAAAATCATTTTTCATTGGTCTTGTTTGAATTTTAGAGGTTGAAATGACATCCTTATGATTAGAAGTGATCCCCATGTGAAATGAGGGAGAATTATTAAAAAATTATAGTATATTCTGTTAATCACATATGTAGGAAATTATATCAATAGATGCTATAAGAAGTACGTTATAGATCCATTCCTTGTGTTCATAGCCAGTGATGGATGGCATTATGCCATCAAATCTGTATAAATGTATCATGACTCCAAAAAAACCATGGTGGTAATCCCAAATCATGGAAATAAATTGGAAGGTGATAAATATATGTCTTATATTCTCCATATCATTTAGGTAGATATGTAAGATTGATGATAGATTCATTAATATTTTCTGTAGTAGGCCATGAAGAGGCAGTCAACCCCTCCAGATATTCTAGATTAGCAATGATATCAATGGTGGGATAAAGGACCTTAAGAACTTTAGCATACATGAAGTTATGTTGAGGATACCCTCTAACTTATTCCTATAACATTTTCTATCATTGAGCTGGATGGTG
Organism: Viscum album; assembly: GCA_963277665.1. Taxonomy (NCBI): domain Eukaryota; kingdom Viridiplantae; phylum Streptophyta; class Magnoliopsida; order Santalales; family Viscaceae; genus Viscum; species Viscum album. Next base: position 832,340,069 of record OY728120.1, read on the forward strand.
GTCACATGAACCTCAACCTGATTGGTGAGGACTCCTTAAGTGAATCCATGTGACCTGAGATCAAATCTAGGCAGAGGCAAAAACTTTGAGGAACTATAGAAGTACTTTAGCTTGCACTCTGGTAGGAACAGTAGAATGTACTTTAGCAGCTGGGACTATTCCCCTATTTGGGCCTTCAGACCACTAATTTGGTCCTCAAGTCCTTTAAGGCCGTCAGGCCACCTCAAGCCCTTTGGGCCACCTTAAGTACATATGAAAACCAGACAACCTATAAGGAAAAAGCTCTATAAGGAGGATGGGCAAGGTGATTTAACTATAGCAGAAGCTAAATAGATTGTAAGAATGAGAGGGCATGAAACCTGCCATGGGGACAAGCCTGTGCATGCACGGGAAATCCTAGATGAGCAACCATGCAAAGGTGGAGAACTGATTTCAAGATGAAGATGCTGGGGAGGAGCACTTCCAAGTAGATAGTATGGGTTGTATGTATTGTTTGAATCCTATAAGAAATGAATTACTCTAAGGCCTATGGTCCATGTAATACTTACACCTACAGGCCTTGTAAGGGTTCTACCTCACCCCTTGAGAGGTGGATGACCAAAAATCAATAAAAAATGAAGTCCTTTGGGCCATTGGAGGAGGAGATGGCTAGTGGAGATTGGTTTCTTGATAAGGGTATCCCTATTAACAAAATCATACCAATGTATTTTAAAAAGATCATTTTAAAATAAAAGTAGTTTTTATTTTTATTTTCAATTTTCATTTAAAAGATAAATTTATAAATTTTAGAATTTTAATTTAACAAGATTAAATTCATTTTTTAATTCCACATATAAATATTATCCTAAGATTTATTTATGATATTTTTATGAAGTAATTTATTTTTAATTGAACGGTGAAATTATAGCTTTTACTAAAACCATACAATTTATGACTATATCAAAAAATTAGTGTAACTTTGAAACTTATAAAACTTTTTTCATGATCAAATATGAATAATGGAGTACAATTTTAAATTTAAAAATACTATTATGAATTTATAAAACCTATATTTAACAACTTAAGTAAACTTTTTCAATAAAATAATTATCTCTATTTTTTATTTTAATTAAATATAATTTTTTAAAATTATGTTTCGGATTTATTTTAAATGTGCATATGTTTTATTTTATATAATAAACCAATTTATAACATAAAAATAAATTGAATTGATAATTTGACCGCACAAAAAAAATTTATCTTAAAAATACACTCTTCTAAAAAATGGGTTTTTAGTATTACATGTTCCAATATTAAAATTGATTTTTATTAGACATGTATTTTTTATTTGATAAAATGGATTTCATATTTGGAAATAATTGGTCCAAACTTTTTATTAAGCGCTATTTTTTTATTCATTAAAATTAAATTTCTTAGGTAATAATTAGTTACCCTAGTAAAACCAAAAATGGTAAAGGAACAAATTATAAATGTAAATGATTTAAAAAAATATTTAAAACAAGTGTTAAAATATTTTTTGAGGTATTATAGACATTATATCATCCCAAAATTTATTATTATCCATTATTGAGTCTTATTGACTTATGAATCGTGTGGTCACTTTATTAAAAGTTGTAATATTTACAAAAATCCATTCTCTCCACTTATAAAAGGGGACTCTCACCACCCCTTCAAGAACACCATAATTATTTGGTTTCTTATTGATATTATAATTTTTTTTAATTCCTATAGAATCCTATTCCATTTAATTCAGACTTTAGTCATAATATGTTTGTCTGAGATCTCTATTTCTAAGGAGTCCACCAAGGGAAAGCCCAATCCCTCAACATGAGTACCTTTTTCTGAACATCATTTCATTCTCACTTTCTCAATTATAATTTTATAATTAATATATAATTAAATAATTATTATTTGTATACCTGATTTTATTATGATAGGGGAATAAATATTAACTACCTTTCCCCTTTTCCATTAAGAAAAATAAAACCATTATTCGTGCGTTGTGTAGACTGCCGCCTCCATGAAGTGATGTCTTCCATTTTTTACCACCATCTCTATTCACAGGTTTTATAGAAGAAATTAAATAATAAATATAAAATATAAAATATAATTATTATTAAAAATAATAAATTATAATCCCCCTTCTTTCCCCCCATTAATCGAGAAACGAAAATGTTAACCATGTGTTGTGTGGACTACCACCTCCAAAAAGTAACGTATCATGTTTTTATCTAATTTATTTATTATTTATTAAAATCTATTAAAATATGATTCAAAAACATAAATATTTATAAATTTTAACATTATTCTTCTGTAATAATGATATTATTCCAAAAAAAACACTTTCATATTCATAATCATCAATTAATTATGATATGTTCATGTTTGCATCGCTATAACCACTTAGTTGAACCATGATGTAAAATAATATCATGGATGACAACGAGAACTTAATTAATGATAATTTGTGATATATATATGTAAAAAGAGTTTTTATTTTGGTTCTATATTGGTAAAATTAATATTAAATTCATTTATTAAGAAATCAATGCTCGTTTAATAAAAATAATTGAAACATGCTCATCGTTGATTTCATATTTAAGGATCATAACAAAAAATACAATAAAATGTAATTATAAAATTATAATTAATTATAAAAAATAAAATATTTTAACTTGTATTATTTTTTAATAATAAACTTTTTAACAATAATGAATAACGACACTGCTAATACAAACCTAGTTCAAAATGATCAAGATTACTCACACCTAATATTGAAAATAAATAATAACTAAATAATACACATGTAAAAAATAATTATAAATTAAATTTATAAAATGTTACAAATATGAATAAGGTTATTAAATATAAAATTAATATATTTATGTTTTTTATAAAATATCTTAGATGCATTCGACCAAGTGGGGAAAAAGTAATGGGTTATTTGTCTTAAATTTAAATTTTTTAGACATATTTCTTATAGTGAACCTCTATATATTTAATATAATGTGATTAATAAATAATTAATTTATGTTACCATATTAATTTAATTCATAAGTAATAGCCATATGATGTTCTCTCTTTAGATGGCCTTCATTAGAAAAATAAAATAACTGTAAGGTTTTTTTAACTCAACTACCACTGTTGAGTAATAATGCTTCTTCTTGAACTTATTTATTAGAATATTAGTTGATTACACCATCAGATTTTATTTCATTATACTTTATTTTAATCCCTATAGAGAATGTATTTTTTATCCAAATAGTTTACTTTGATTAATATCTTCCTCAAAAAGTAAATCATTGTTAAGAATAATTCTGATCCTCTTTAATGTCGGTTTCCCCTACTTGTATATATTTTAATTTCCCACAAATTTTCTCCTTTATAATTGGAAACCTAAGTATGTGTTATCTCATATGGCATTTATATTCCCCATCTCCACTTTTCAAAAGGAATTTTTTTACTCCTATTATGATGTGTGTTTTTAAAAAATGTATTTCAAAATATTTAAAAAGTTTTAAACGCTTTCAAATAAAATGTTTTATCTTATACCCATAATTATTGTTTTATCCTTTATGTAATTTAAAATATCTATTATTGAAGTTTAATTTTCTAAATTAAGTTTTTTCCAATGATTTTAATCCTTTTTTAAACCTTTATGTCATTTTTAAGGCTCCATCATTAAATATTATTTTTAAAAGTTAATGTTTTAAATGTGATTTCACTTCAACTTTTTGAAACCTTTAAATACTTTACTAGGATTTATTATTTATAAATATGTTTAAATATTGATTTTGAAAATTATTATTTTTTAATTTATCAAAAGTGACCATTCTAAAAAAAATTCAAAGCATTATCTAAAAACTACTTTTACGATTTGTCTAATTTTTTTAATATTTATGTATATAATATTAATTTATTTGAAGTTAGTTTCCATGAATCAACCTCTAAATGTTCTGATGAAATATATTTTTAAGGTGATTGAATTTTTGGTGTCAACTATTTATATGCATGAGGACAATTTTTGTGATACTAGCTGGAAGTGTTGTGAATCCCATTTTATTTTCCATGGGTTAATTAAGTGAGGATAAAAGTATATTTTTTTCAAATTATAATGACATGTATATGTATATACAATTATTATGAGATGGGTGGGTCCTATATCACTTACCAATTCATTGTTTACGGTTTTATATCTCCCAAGATTTTGGGAAATGAGTTGTGATGACTCGATCCACCATTGGAAACAAGTGAGTGAAGCCTAATATTCCAATAGAAATAGGTGAGTGGAGACTGATCCACCATGGAATAGGTGTGTGAAGCTTGATCCACTAAGAGAAACAATTGAGTGAATCTCTATCCACTATGGAAAACATGTTTTGATACCTGATCCACTATGTTTTGATATCTATGATTTTAAATGTGACACAATTATCTAAGTGTGCATTATTTATATGATATGAAATATTTTCATGATGTATTTTTATGTTATGATATACCTTATGACATGATCTTTGATATATGGTTTATTGGTTATAACTTAATCATGATTATATCCATATATGAATCTTATGATCACTAATGATATTTGATTGTTATCACTTATGTTTACCCTTACTGAGCATCTAAGTTCACATATCTCTTATGTTTCCCTTACCTAGGTTATGAAGATTAGTAAAACCTTTGATAATTCTATGGTGTCTAGTGTGGTTCAATTATAATGAATTATTCAAATGTTTTGTTAAATATATTTCCTATGTAACTAGTCCTCAAAAACACTATACCTTTTATTCTTGGGATTATGAGATGATTTAGGAATTTTATTTTTTATTTTATGGTAATTTTGTAAAATGAAGACATATTCATCTAAATTTCTATCAAATCCTATGTTTAAAAAAATGTTTTTAGCATCATATTCAGGAGTGTATGTTTGGGGAACCTAAATAACTAAAGACTACTCTTTGTCATGGTTGGTTTTCCCCTCAATCATGGATTCTACACTATAATCAATCACAAACTACAATGGTTTGTGCCTATCACATATTCACAAAGTTTCATTACACACACACTTTTGTGGTTCTCACATTACTTCTCTTTCCATCTTCATGCTAGAATTATTTTAATATATTCTCAATATTATTATAGATTCGTATTGTGATATTAATACACACCTAAAGTCCAGTTGGTTCTATGTAAATGCACTATATATAAACAAGTGTTTATTTCAGCTCCTTTTTGAAGTAGATCACTGATCAACACAAGGATGCCACTACATCCAATAAAAGTTACCCTTCGTATAGTAGAGTCAATGAATGCCAACAGATTCATCAGTAATAATATATAAACATAATATTTTCTATCTTAGCTTCAAGTCTATTCAAATGAAACTTCTCATATATAATTCTCAACTCACTTCTCAAACACCAAAAAGGCTTGACACATGTATCTGAACAAAAGTGTCATGTTGGACACACCATGGATTATTTCTTTTTCTCACTACTTCATATCACTTTATCAAATCATTGATTGATGATTATATTCCTATTATTCCATAATATTCATTATTTAAGTTATCTTCTCTTCATAATAGTATTGAAATTATATTCTTCTTCATTTTCTTCAAGATTTCCATGTTCTTCACTACATCTTAGAATCTCATTATTTCAAACAATTATGTATATCTTTTGTCTTTTTCTTTTTTATATATCTGTCACTAGATAATATTATTCTATATATTTAGAATATAGAAAATACACATCACATTTTATTCCCATGATATCCATTCAATATTTCTTACCTTCTTTATATGTTAAGGTGATCCACTATCTCATATACTTTTTTCCTCCTCAACAGTTGTCTCCTTTCATTTTATAGGAGTGGATTTTATTTTATTTTTTTATCATTTTATCTTCTCACAATCGAACATATCTCTTCCATATTCTTCCAAAAATCATGGTTCTATTCCCATATTCTTCTCAAAACTCCTCATTGAAATATGCTAATAAAAATTATTCACTATTATAGGAAAATCTCAAAATTATTAGATTTTATAACAACGAATATTATTGTGGTGTGAGAGTCTATCAACATATAGTTGAACCATCATATTATAGCTTGAACATCATAAAAATATATAGCTTGACCTTCTCAATATCTAAAATTAAACAAAATCTTTATTGTGATATTGGAACATTTAAAATTTTCACATACACCTTCATATTAATCATTTACAGATTTGATAATCCCTCATTTCTTTATTCTCTTTCATAAAAATACAATAACAGACCAAAGGGTACTTAAATATCCCCCTTTGTATTTTTTTAATATTACTTAAAAACATATGAAATTAATTTCAATATATCAGTATAATTTTCATTTTCCTCCCCACCTTAATGATAATAAATACATATGAAGAAATTTTTTATCTCCCCTTAATCATACCATATATAGAACAGGAGAATTATTCTTATCATCTCAAAAAAAAAATATCTTCTCCCACTAAAAATTACATCCTACCACAATCCCTTTTTTGAGGGAAGGATAACACAATATGTTTTTTAGGAATGAACTTAAAGTATGTCATCTCTAAGTCTATAAGGGATTACCCATTATGGAAAATAAAATTGATTTTACTAAAGCATCAAGAAATTCCATAATAATTTATGAATGTGGAACCTAACTGAAATTAATCTCTTTTGGTATATTAAAATATATTTTTAATAATTTGTGTGAACCAGTAATCAACTATAAAAAACATATAAAAACACTCAATTGAATTTTTTTTTCTTCCCCATTTTGTAAGATAGTCACTCCCCTTGGAAATATATCTAACATGAACTAAAAAATAGTTAAGTGAGTAAAAGTAATACCTTATTATTCAGTTTTTTGGGGCTTCCCATATTTTAGATCTATGTGAAAATAATATATATCTAGAATCTTTCTTATTTTAATAGATATCCCTTAATATATTATCTCTAGACCTATTCTCCATGGAATTCTCTATCCATAAATAATATCCAAGAAATCATGATTGAAATTAATTTATAATTTCAATTGAAAATGAATACCAATTGAAACAATATCCATGATGGTTATATTTGATTAATATTCACCTTCAATTCCCTCTTCAAAGAAAACCCACAAAAATGAGAGAATAAGGTGAGTGTTCCACAACTCCTTAGTTGTAGCATTGAGGCTGTTCCTTGAAACTATATTGTTTTTTGAATTCTTCGTCCTATCATCATTATTGATTTTATAAATGTACCCACCTTAGTACAATAAGGTTTTATTTTCATCTTTATATTACTTATCAGCTTGAATAATGTAATATTATTAATCTATCAAGGAACATTCATTGATAAACCCCAAGACCCATACTCATAGATCCATTTATAAAGAAAACATTCTTTACACACTATCTTTGTTACACATCATAATTACAAGATAATTCAACATTTACAACCAAAATACCATTTTTGGGTTACGAGTTTTAGATAACTATAACAATTATTTAACTATTAGAACCCATGTTATTTTTATCAGAAGGACATTTTCTCCATTATATAATAATGTACTTAATGCACAACGTTCTATCAAAATCTCTCAAAAATCCTCCACAGAAGATACTCTTCTAGATAAAAATTTGGTATTAACTTTTTATCATAATCTACGAAAATGGAAACATAAGAAATGGGTGCGATCATATGATCCCTATGTGTAAACACAAGTGATTACAATTGAATATCATTAGTGTGAATAATATGAGCATATGGGTATAATCAAGATTTATAAGAAACTTATAGCCAAAAAATCATATATTGTAAATAAAAAGAGTGTGGGAACATGATTCAATAAACATTATGCATGAGGGAATGACATACAAATTAGAGTAAGAATAAAATGGTGACATCTTTAAATTATGTCACAAACATAAACCTAGAAATCATATGTCAGGTCTACCCACCAATACATTCATTGCATAGAAAGCTTAGGTTAATCACCTTTATTCCATTCTGGGTTTGGGATAATCCTCTTATGTACCCTTGGACTAGGGATAAGACCTATTGTATACCCCTATTGTATTGGGAAAATCCTCCCATGTATCATTAGGATTTTGATAAAACCTCGTATGTACACCCATTGGTATGGGAAAAACCCTCCCATGTTCCTTTTTGCTTTAGTTATAACCTCATGTGTGCCCTTTGGCTTGAGATAAATCCTTCTATGTAACCTTTTGAGCTCATGATATATAAATATTACCAATGAATTAAAGGGTGATATTGGACCCCACCCTTTAAACAAACATACATATGGTTCCACTTAAAAAAGGTCATTAAACACACCATAAAGAACCCCTAAAATGAAAAACGGTATTTACAATATTTCTAGATAGTATCACCAAAATTGACTTCAAGAATTTAAATGGTAGATACCAAAAATTAAATCCCCCAAAAATAGTATTTCATAAGAACATTTAGTGGGTTTTACATAAAAGAACTTCCAAGAAAATAATAATTTTAAAGATAAAGAGTAAAATGGAAGTGGAAATGTAAAGGGGCTTTTATAAAATGTTTTTATCATTATTGTAAAATATAAATTTATGAATCACATTCAAAAGTAATTTTTGATAAGGTGAAATAAAAATTTGCAAAATCTTTACTTTGAAAAGGAATATTAAATAATAGAACCTTGAAAATGACATAAAGATTTAAAATGGTGTTTTGAAAACATTTATAAACCATTTATCTTTTTAAAAAAATCATTAAAAATGATTTTTGAAAAGGAAATAAGGTTTCTAAAAATATGATGGAAAAACTTTGGAAGTAAATTTAATTTTTAAAAAAATAAACTTAAAAAAATATCCTTGAAATTACCTAATGTATATACAAATTAAATTTGGAGTTGAAGAGAAAATATTTGAGTTTTTAGGGATGATAAACCTTTTGAATATTATGAAATTTATTTGTTGAAAACCCACATCACAAAAGAAGTAGTAAGAATTAAATTTAAAAGTAGATTAAGGGAAATATATAGGTCACATGGGTTAACACATATTTGTGTTTCAAAATAATAAAGGAAAACATTTTTGGGAATAATGAATATGGAAATGGAGTAAACCCCATCTTTAAAGGAGAATATATTTTTTTTATTAAAAATGATGTTATTTTATGAGAAATGAATTCACAAATAAAGGATATTCGAGTTAAAAAAATAATTTTAACTAGATATAAAATTTTAAATATAATATTAAATAGTAAATATAATGATTTATCAAACATATAACAATTACATGCAAGGAATAATATTTTAACTCAAAGAAACAAAATTTAAGTTAACCAAATCCCTTATGGAAGTAATAATTCATGAAGTAAGGGAAATTTAGAAATGATTTTGTATTTGAAATGTAAATCCCCATAAAAAATATAAATTACCGCATAATAAAATAAACTGTTATAATTTACCCAACTCATATGAAGTAAGCTCAGGAGGAACAATCACATATCAATGAATGATAATTGAGCTTCCAAAAACACATAGGATAATGGTAATTTAAGAATAAAAGGGATAACATAACATTCATATTAAATTATAATTAAATAAGAAATACTAATTATAATTTAAGGAAACCGGATATTGAATATACCATATAAAATAAATTATAGTGCACAATATCAATCATGTCTCATAGATTTGAAAACGATACAAAGAAGCCCTTACCTTGAATTATTGATTAGTTGATCACACTCTAACCTCATGTATAAAAAAATAATCATTTTAATATATCTTTGTATAACATTATTGACATCTATAACCATTTATAAAATTCATATTCAATTATTCCCTATATGCGTATTAGTTAGTTATTATATATTTTCAATATCGAGTGTGAGTGACCTTGATTATTTTGTAATAGTTTAGTAATCATGATGTTGTTATTAATAATTATCATGAATTTCATCATTAAAATATAATATAAGGTACCCAAATTGTTGTATTATTATAGTTTATGAAGCTATAATTTCATTCTATGAGAGTTTTGGTTATGATCCTTAATGATGCATTCAGTTATGTGCTTGTTTCGATGATTGTTAGAAAACAAATGGCATTTTATTAAATGATTAGTTAAATTTTAATATTAATACTACTGAACCAAAAAACTCATTATTTAATTATTTATATCAAATATTATTATAAATTAAATTTCAATAGTCATCCATGATATAAATTTATAGCATTTTTCACGTAGGTGGTTAAACCATCCCAAACAAGAACATACCATAATTAATAAATTATTATGGAGTGTTTTAGTATAATATAATTATAATAGAAGAAAAATGATATTATTTTGAATTTATTGGTGTGATATATGATAAATGGAAATAATTATATAAATAATATAACCTATATAATGTTAGTATATAATAAGAATAAATTATTATTTTTCTCTTAGAACACTCTTTTAGATGATATGATTTACCACCGTTGTTTATTACTCATATTGTTAATAGGAATTAAAGCTTGTATTTTAAAAAATTCATAATTTCATAAAAATGAAATTTACCTATTAAACTAAATTTTATGATCATCCATGTATGGTGGTGATGAAGATAATAATGGAAACTGATTGTTCTATGGAGGCGATAGTCCACACATATTCCATGATGATGATTTTAGTTTTCATAGAATGGGGGAAAGGAGTAATATAGATTATAATTTAATAATATAAAATATTTCAAAGATATAATACTTATATATTAAAATTCCTACCAATTTCTTCCTTGTAAGTATGTGAAAGAAAAAAAATTGCATCGTGGAGGCAGTGGTCTGTACAATGCATAAATGATAGTTTTGATTTTATTAATAGAAAAGGGAAGGGTGGTTAATGGTTTTTACATCATTATAATAACATACCAATATAATATGATATGATATTATCATTTTAAGATGGTGTAATATAATTTTATGAAGAATGAATTCACATAAAGGAATATAAATGGGAAAGGAGTAGTTATAAATTTATACCTCACTTATTAGATTGTCTCCTTTGAAAAGGGAGTTAAGCATTTAAAATATGGACTTTTAAGAATAATATAACCACTGGAAGGTGGATAGAAATTTTTGAGACATGGTTGGGATAAGTTTGATTTGAGATAAGTGGGTTTTTGTCAAAGGGTAATTGAGAAAAGTAGTTCCCCCTTTATAAGTGAAAAGGGATAAAAAAATTTAAATACCCAAATTTTTCTAAAAATGAGAAGTCACTCTCAAGGAAAGTGGATCAAAAAGTGAAAAATAATATATATTAGAAGTGATAATGTCAATAAAGGTCTAAAACATAAATTTAAACTCTTTTTAAAATATATTTTATGTTATTTACACCTAGATTTTTATGTTTACCATTTCAGATTTTACGGCGGTAAATATTTTTTACCTAAATAAAGCAACCCCAAGGATTGAAAATAAAATGGTAACTTTTTTATAAATGGGAACTAATAATTAAAAATTGTACATTTATTTTATTATAATACTTCTATAAATTTGATAAAATTATTTTTAAACTACAAAGTTTATAATGCATTTTTTAAATATAACTTATGTTCTAAAATGTAAAATATGGGTATTTAAATTTTAAAAAAAATTAAAATTTTAAACTAAATTATAAAATAAATATTTATTCTTTGATAAAAGTTTTTTTAATTTTACATTAATTGTTATATAATAATAATTTCATAAAATTATTATTATTTTTAAAAATAGTATTTTCAACTATTCACTAAAAAATCAATCTTTTTATAAAAATCCCAAAAATTAAACCTAAGATAATTTTGAAATTATAAATTCAATAAGTAATATAATCTTATAAAATAAAATTAAAAAATTTATATATAGAGTTATTTAAATAAAATTAAAAATTACAAAGAAAACATGTTTTTATTGAAAATGAATTCTAAAACATCAAGTGTCTTCAATCTTGTTTCATATAAATTTATAAATAATTTAATATTGAAATATTAGTTAAAAAAATAATATTACATATTGCAATAAAGATTTAAATGTGATAAATCAAATTTATTATGGTAATATACTATACCCTTTTTAAAATGGATCTTTTAAAGACATCTATTTTTTAAATATTAATGAAAAAATAGTAAGAAATAATTATTTTAATTTTTGATTATCATTTTATCTACTAATTATTATATTATTCATATAATTTTATTGTGTATAATTTATTATTAGTCGGGTGTTTCATTAATTATATATTATGTGTTACATGAATTACTGACGATAATATTAATTTAAAGGATCCAAAATCTCAAGTCGTTACATTCTATCCCCTTAAATCAATTATATCCATACAATTTTAATTATCACTAACTAGTGAAAGTAGGTGGGGGTATTCTTAACATGTTCATACTTTATATTATAACTTCTAATATAACATCTATGTTACTCCTATAGGATATATTAAGTTACTTATCTTTCCCCAAATGAAATTAATCATTCAAAAAATCATGCACCACAACATGTTTTTAACCTAATCATATATTATCCATAACGTTACGTTCCCAATAATGTTTGAATCTTCAAGAAATTAATCCAAAATGAAATTATATATTACTCTAAAAATAAACTCGATATTTTTCATTCAAATGGTTTTAAGCAATAGTTCATAAGGCCACAAATTAGTCGATATCTATCATAATCCATAAAATGAGATATACTTCACCAAAAATATCATGGATCATTTTTTCATTAATTAAATAATAAATTACATGGCTATCAATACTATATAACTCATGTTTTTTTAAAATAAATCAACCCTCTATTACCTCAACATTAAACATATTTTAATCCTAAGATTTATCCCTGCCTCATTCATGTGTTATTCAATAGTTATACAAAAAAAATAACCATGTCATAAAATAACTTTTCAAGAATATTGACACCATTTAATATATGTATCCACAACTTTAAAGAAAAAATATGGAATAAAAATACTTCGACGATTCATATAATCCTCTTGAATTTTAGAATATACTAGAAAAACATTAATCAATATCACTCACTAATGAAAATATATAAGATTTCCAAGAGTAAATTTCTATTAAGATGTCAACCTCACTATCTTTGGAAAGATTAGGAAAATCACATTTTCCATCATAACACGAATATACCAAGATTATTAATCATTTAAGTATGCTCCCTTATTTAGTTATAATACAAAGTAATTTCTAGATACATACCATTCTCAGCATCATTTCCTTGATCTTGTTTCAACTAAATATTAAAACACAAATAATAATGGCAATATCTAATAAAATCAAAGTAAATGATTATATAAATATGAAAATTCAATCCTAATATATCTTCCCCAATTACACATTCATTTCAACCTATGATATTATGTAATACTTGGTTTATCCTATTTCTCTCTTAGTACAACATAAATTACTTTAAGTTGGGTTCCCTCATATTCCATAACATTATTCCTTAACATAATTAATCCTTTATAATGCATTATAAGGAGAATGTTATTAAAAAAATAATTCCCCTATGGTGTGTCTAGATAATTGTTTAGTCTTATTACCTCTCATCATACACTAAAGTAAATATTAAGTCAATGCTCAACTATCGTTTTTATGTTGATAACTCCTAGGTGAATCTGTTCCATAGCTGTATCCACATTTCAATACCTAGAAAGGGATATAATCACTAAGGGAACAACACAATCCATACTTTTCCAAAATTTAAGGATGTTATCGTACACTCAGAATCATCCTTTTGATATATCCCTAATATTTTTACTAAATTTATCTTATCCAAATACCTAATCAACATAAAATTTTTAGTATAAATGACATAAATATTTATCTATACCTTTGAAACTATGATAAAACATAACATTTAAATAATTAATCAAATTTATAAATCATAATTTATTTAGGATAATTTATGATGTTTTCATAAATAAGTTTTTTATTTCATGAAAAATAACTTTTTTTAAAGAACTTTTTTTAACAAAATAGTCAAGAAGAGAAGCTGGAAGTTGATAAATTTTTTGTTATAAAGTTTTTGGATTATAAAACAATTTGGATGTTTATTCAGAAACGTACCAAGTAAGTCAAACAATGATTTGTTGATCATTCAATTTCCTAACATCATGAAAATAATGTTTCAAAAATTTGTACAATGTGTGTAAAGACAAAGGAGGAGATTAATACTTCCGAACAAACCTTTATGGATTAATTCTATTAGATGGACCATATAAGATACACTAAACATAGAAGATAGTACATATTCTCTGAGCAAAGAAAATTTTCTAAGTTTATAAAAAGGTAATGAATTTGAAAAGAATTATATTATTATTTGATTCTTTTTTAATAAAAAACATCATTGAAAATCCACTGATCAAATGGACTAGATTTGAAATTTTTGACATTAATGAAAAGTCAATTTATATAGAAACATTTTCATATGAATAAAATAATGATCATTAGAAAAATGGCATTGGATGAACAAAGGTTGTATAAATTAGAAGATCATTTTATAAGAAGAATTTATAAATCTTTAAAAAAGGTGAAATAAATTCAAGGTGGAAAAAGAAGTCATATTTGAATATCTGTACAAATATAAATTGGGAGAATTCTAGGAATTTGAAGCTAGAGTTTTGATTTGACAGAAGTTGTCTATGACTGATATCTTCAGAAGTTTCAACAATGTAGTCGATCATCTTTAGTAAATAAAGTGTAATAGACAAAGGCATATTTATTTATTTTTCATTGGGTAAATATAAGTGAAAAAAGGTAGGTGAAGTTTCTTTTCCAATAAGGTCAAGAGAAGATGAAATTTTTGGTAGACTATTTTCATGAAATTTAAATATCACAATTTTGTTATAGATTTCTTAAATCCTGAAGTAACAAAGATATAAAGTAATCTGGATCTTCATATGAAAAAATATAATATAGAACATTAAACAAACATTCATGATGAACTAGACAATTTTTTTTGAAGATTCATATGGAATATGAGGCAAGACATAAAGCTCAGACCCACACGATCAGACAGGGAAATGAAGATTGGTTATACAGAGTTGTTTTATAAAAATTCCATTGGGTGAACTTATTTTGAGTAGAGAATGAATATAATGTGAGATGATTAGAGGATCATACAAAGAAAAATGGTGAAAGAATATTGGAAAATAATTCATTTTATGAAGTAGTTTCTCAAAAGTTTTCATTAGAAAAACATTTTGAAATAGATATTTATGAGAAACTTTACATAACTTTGTAAATCCCAAAATTATGATGATGTTGTGCTATTCTTAAAAGTTGTTTCTTATAAAAAAAGATTATGTTTTGAATAGTTTCTTAACATCATATTTAAGGTAATTTGAAGAATTTTTGAAATGTTGGAGAATTCAATAAGGTTAATGAATGTTATATAAGAGTTTAGAATCATCCTAGTGAAATTAAAATGAGCATGAAATTCAGTTCTATTAATTTTAGTAGATAAGAAAAAAGAAATTGGTTTGGATCCTTTGCTATTTATATAGCACCTATATAAAGGGGTAGAAATTACATCAATTCTTGTTACCATTTTGAGAGACAAAAAGGTGATTTGTTGAAGAATTAGTGTCAAAGGTGAGTTTCCATCTGAGATCAGTTTCAGTTTGAATAATTTGAGATAGTGGTTTTAATGAGAGCATCATATGGAAATTCTAGTTTATACCATCAAATAGATAATCAATAAATATTCTAGGCAGAGATTTTGGACAATGATTCCAGACAAAGAAACATTAAATACATATTTTTTATGTAGAGTTTGTAAGGAATATATTTTTTCCAAATAGGTAGGGTTTATATTTTGTATCAAGTAAAAATTTTAGTTAGGTGAAATAGATGGGGAATTCCAGACGTAGGCACATCAGACAGACCCCTTCTAGATGGAGAGGAATAGATAAAGGAAAATTAGATAGAGATTAAAGATGGACCTTTATCAGAGAATTTTGAACAAAGCCTTATAATTATTTCTTTGATCATGTTTTTTAATCAAAAAATTATAAACTAACAGGATTCAATATAATCATACATATCAAAAGATAGAAGGAGTCTAAAGGGATTTGGATCAAAATTTTTATTCAAGTATTTCTAACGGATAATTTTCATATACCCATAAGAGTTGTCATGAAAAGGATTTTGGTTCTAAAATTGAGTATGATACTTCTAAATATTGTATTCCTTGTTTAATTTATATATTTTCATGCTTTTGAGGTTATTAAAAAATTTATAAGGAAAAATAACTCTTAAAAATTGTAGGGGTTAAATTTCATGAAGTAGTGAATTTTTAAAAAGACCACCACTGATTCAACCTACCCCCTCTGTACAGTTCAAAGATCCTTAGAAATGTTAAGTGGTATAAAATAAAAGGTTCCCCTATTGAATCCTTATTTCTGACATTCTCAATTATAATATAAATAGAGGTGTTCCTACATTTGATGGAAAAAATTATCATGGATGGAAAAAATATAATGATACCGTATCTTCTACCAAATATCTTAGAAGATTTAAATAGAACCTTGATTGGGTTTCCACCCATAAATAAGAATGATCCTATGACCTTTTATTATAAGATAAACATTGAGGTTGATGGGAAAGAATGAAATTTTATTTTTATTAATTTATTGGAAAATGTTTCCATAAAGGCGATGGGTCTCAAAATAGATAAATAAATTTAAGAAAAACATGAGAGTATTTTTGGGGGAAATACTAAAGTGAAGAAGGAAAAGTTATAAATATATAATAGTAAGTTTAAAGATATAATAATGATATATGAAGAAACTATTGATGAGTACATAACCATAATGAATAAAGTTATTTGCAATATCATAGGTTTTAGAGATATCTTAGAAGATTCTACTATCATTAAGAAACTAATAGGAAAATTCCATGATAGATATGATTCTAAAATATATACATTAAAATATAAAGATGATTTATCTCTCGATAAATTGCATAACTTTCATATTTTTTAGGAGATGTTAAAATAAATAGCATTTAAAAAGACGATCAAATGTAAAATGGATTTTGAAGTTATGGGAGATTTTAAAATATATGATTCTGAGAATGGAAATATTAACGATTTGGAAGATAAATATAATGATGAAATGAATGATAAGATAATTTAAATTATCTCCAAAAATTATTGTATAGGTAGTGTTAATTATGTAGGAAAAATTCTGCTTAAATGTTTTGAGTGTGGGGGAATTGGTATCTTTACTACAAATTGACCCAAGAAGAAAGTTGGAGAATTTGAAGACAATTATGCAGACAAAAATAAATGGGATAAGTTTTAAAAACCCTTTAAGAAAGAAAATAAGTAAATTGGTGGTAAGAAAAATTTCACTAAAAATAGAAGAACCATATTGAGTAAGAAAGTCAAATTTGACTGTGAAGATAACAATTCTTTAGATGATGAATCCCTAGAGAGAGTAAGAACCTTCTTTGAAAATTTTGAGGAAAAATTAAGAATCGTCAAACACTGAATAATAAGAATAAGGTGAATAATATTTTAGAGAAAACTAACTCAAATCTGAACATGTAGCATGTCTTTAGAAAAACCGAAGAAATAAAGTGGAAAATACAATGAATAAATGCGATATGTTCTTAAAATGGTAGATGAATATATTTAGAATATTATAAACCTAAAGTTGAGAATTACAGATTAGGTTAGGATGGTGGAATATATTATTAATAATCTTGTATCTATAGAAGATCCACCAAACTGTTTTTCATTTTCTAAAAAAGTCACTTTTTGGCGAAGTGAGAACCTTAGAAAAAGCTGGAAGACAATTTCAAACAGCACACAAAAAAAATAGCATTCACCAAAAACCTAATTCCAAAAATCCACATTCAAAACAAAAGTTCAAATTCAAAAATTGGAATCCCAGGCAATGCGTGCTGCCCAAGATACCAACCCTCGAGGAAGACCTAACCACATCATCACTTGCCTGCCTAATCATCACATCACTATCATCACCGTCACATCGTCATCTTGACCACCAACCACATCTGAAGTCCACCACTAACAGAAAACTCTGATCTACCACTTCCATCAGTGTCCCCAATCAAACACCACAGCAATACATCACCACTGCTTCATAAAATCACCACTTCTTTCTCGAAAAAAACATCACGACTTCAAAAAATCACCACAACTTCTTCAGAAAATCACCACAACAATACCATCATCAGGAGCTTCTGCTTCAATAGGCAATCACCACTGCACACCATCATGCATTATTCTCAAAGAGAAACATGAGATCATTATGATTGCAAAACCCAGAAAGACCAGAATCAAACAGATCAGGACACCCGAGCCGAAAAGCGAATCCAACAAGCTTCGAATCGCCGACTCCCAGAGGAACAAAACTCACCGTCGCTACTCAACCCGAACTGAGACTCCAAAATGAAATCATGAAAACAACAAAAAACCAAGATTCAAATATTTCCAAAGGGCTCTCAATGTGAACCATCGTGCAACACGATCAAAAGCATCCGAAACCAAAACTATTGCAAAAAAACCAAAACAAAAATCATTGAAACACCTGAAGAAGGTACCATTGTGGTCAGATCCTGTCGCCGCCAACCAGAACACTCAAAGGGACGCGACGAACCACCCTGCGCACCCACCAAAGATGAGATGACAGCCTTCAGCAGTTGAATCTCGGTCGTGGGTCGTCACGCCGCCAAAGAAACCCTATCCAACTACGAGGATTCGGAAGAGGAACCGACTAGCAATGGGAAGAATCGTCCGAACCTGAGAAGAACACTGTAAAGGAGGTCCACCACCACATCTCTCCGAGCGCATGGAGGAGTGCTGCGCCATCTCAAGGTGAAGGAGTTGGTGGCGACAAGAGGGAAAACCTAGTGCGTAAGGCCCATTACGATGAAGAGCGAAAAACTCAATCAAAGTTTTATAATGTATATACTACCTTAAGAAATATGTATGAAAATTTCACAAAGGCTATGAAAGTAAAAATATCATCTCAAGATGCAGAGAAATATCATTCCAATAATCAGGTGAAATCTTCACCACCCAAAATAAAATTTCACCTAATTTTTGGAACCTCGTAAATGGTAAGAAAAATATTAGGAAAGTTTGGTTTGAGAAAGAATTTGTAAAATATACCACATCAATGAAATTTGAAAAAATATCATTATAATAATTTTTTCCGAATATATGAGGAAACAAAAACAAAAATATGTTATGAACCTTGACAAGGTAATTACATTAAAAGATCTAATTTCTCTGAAAAAATGAGATTCAATGGATATTGTTGGTGCTGTGAAATTTATGGGCACAAATCATATAATTATTGTATTAATATGTCTCTACCTGGAATCATGAATGAAATAAGGGGGATAAATAGAAGAATAAAATTAAGTAACTTTCCTAAGATACTGGATGTTAGAAAACCAAAATCACAAGATGTTATAAAACATTTAATGAAAAATCAGTTTTTGATGCTTGGAGGAAGTGTGTGAAAGATTTGACTAACCATGTAACTTTGAATAAGAATGTATGGCTACTCTTCTGGGGTAAAGTTCATATGTTATAATGGAAAAGGAGGATGGAAAGAAGAAAATTTCAGAAATATATTTTGTTGTTTATACACTGCTTAAAGAAATTAAAAAGAATAAACCAAGGATTCATAACATTGGTTGTTCCTCTCATATGATAGGTGATTTAAAAATATTGAATGATGTAAAAAATACTAAAGTAGTACCAGTTGTGTTTGGAAATGGTACTTACTAAAAAATTAAAAAAATAAGAACTGATGAGATAGAAGTTTTAAAACTAAAATATAAGGATGTTTTATATGTTTATGGGATAAAACATAAATTAATTTTCATGAGACAATATCTTGATGATGGAAATGAATTAGTTTTAATAAAAGACTCATGTATCATCAGAAGTGTAGAATATGGTAATTTTGTTACCAGGGGTGAAAGAACCATCATAAATATATTTCAAAATAGGGGAAATTTGTAACTCATTATATTTTAGTGTTGATTATGGAAAAAAGTTAAGACATTAAAGGATTGGGAACCATGGAATGAAAAGTATCAAAAAAATTTCTAAAGTTGATGCTATTAGAATCTTTGCAATGTTAAAAATGATGGATAATAATGTTTTTATAACTTTTTAGAAACGAAAGATGGTTAATAAAAGACATAAGAAATTTGAAATTAAATCTATCAGACCTCTTAAAGTTATACACTCAAATATTTTTGTTCTAATGAGACATTAATCAAGTAAATTTTATTTTTTACTTTAACACTTTTATTGATGATTTCAATCCAATGGCCAAATGAAATTTATAAAGAACAAATAAGAGGTTCTATAAATTTTTAGATATTTCAAAAGAGACGTTGAGAGAGAAATGGGTGTTTATATAAAGTAGGTGAGAACTAATATTGGATAGGAATTCACATTTATTTATTTTGAATCATATCTAAAGAATCATGGAATTAAATAGTAGTACAGTTATCTGTACACCCCTCATTAAAATGGAGTGGTATAAAGGAAGAACAAAAGTTTGGTGGAAATTGGAAGAATTATGTTGGTGGAACACAAAAACATGTTTTTTATGTTCAGAATCCAAAACTACTTCCTATGAAATGTGGTATAACAAAAAACCCTTAGTAAATTATTTAATGATTTTTGGATGTCCATATTTAATAAAAATCAAAAATCCATATCTTGCAAAATTTTATGAAAAAATATAAGTAATTTTCAGGGGATATTCACCCAACAGAATAAGTTACAAATATTAGAATAAGAATCTAAAATGACGGTGGATTATTATGATGTGAATGATATTGAAAATAAAACCTTCTTAAAATAGGTTATTGAAAATTTTGTGTAAGATAAATGAAATACTTTCAATGAGAATAAAAAAAGTGATGATGAATGTGATCCAAGTCAGGTGCATAAATATTCATAAGAATCGTGTGTTGAGGAAAGTGAAGTTGGAATAAAAACTTTGTAGTTTTATACCCTATAGAAACATGTAGAATCTAAAAATATCATTGGAAATGATAAATATCCACTTTATACTAGAAGAAATATGTGATTATAAAATTAGGCATCACTTATCCCATGAGTTGAACTATAATTAGTTTCATAAGTTATTTAATGCAATGAATGGGTATAAGAAAAGAATGAATAATTATATAAAATTAAGAAAAATGAAACTTGGGAACTTGATCCACATCCAGAAAGAGGAAATGTTATTTGGAGAAAGTGGATTTATAAAAATGAAGTTAAATAAACATGGATAAGTTTCAATAAACAAATATATACTTGTTAATAAAAAATATTCTTAGGTGTAAGGAGTGTATTTTGAAGAAATTTTTTCTCCCATTGTAAGATTGTAAATAATCAGAATTTTCTTAGCAGTGTGTGAACATTACTGTTATAAAGTTTATTAGAAGGATTTGAAATCATCTTTCTCAAATGGGGATAATGATGAAGAAGTGTACATTGAGAATCCTTGTGGATTTTTACTTGATAAAGATGAAACCAAAGTTTTTATGTTTAATAGATATTTATATGGCTTGAAATAAGCTCTATGAATCTGATACTCTAAACCTAATTGTTGTCAAAATTTCTTGAATTTTTCTAAAGTTAAAGTTGAAAACAACTTATATGTGAAGGAGTTGGATCCAAGAATATTGATTTTAATTGTTTATATTGATGATATATTTTTTTATAAGATAAATAAAATGATTTTAGATAATTTTCTAATGAAATAAAGAAGAATTTTTAGATAAAAATGTTTGCAGAAATAAATTTATTCCTAGGTTAATAAGTTCAAAAAAATGAATGATACCATTTCATATCTCAAGAAAAGTATTATAGAATTTTTTTATAAATGTTTGGAATGGAATATTCTAAAAAAGTTTCTACTAGCATCTCAATTGGTTTGAAAATGATTAAATATAAAGGTTGGAAAAATTTGAATCAAAATGATTTTTTAAAGATGATATGAAGTTTTATTTATCATACAACCTCAAGGCCTGGTGTTGTTTATACAGTTACATTGTGTTCCAAATATCATAAAAATCTGAAGGAATATCATATGTTGGAAGAAAATGAATTCTTAGGTATTTTAAAGGAACAAATTCACACTGTATATTATAGAAAAGTAAATGTGATATAAACTTGAAGGAATGTACTGATGCTAATTTGGATGGAGATTGCAATAATAGAAAATCAACTTCAGTATAAACATTTTACTTGGGAGAATTCTGTCTGAAGTAGAATACTAAGAAACATAGTTCAATTACTTTGAGTAAAATAGAAATAAAATATTTTTTCATTACCCATGATTGAATGAAAATGATATGGAAGAAATTTTAGTTGTAATATTTGAAAGTGAAATAATCTACACCATTGAAGATACTTTGTGATAATCGAAGTTCCATTGTTCTTTATAAAAATTATGTACAACACTCAAGATAAAGGCACATTAATTTTAAGTATCACTTCATAAAAGAACAAATTTATAGTGGAGATTTCATGCTGGAATACAATTCTAAAAAATATAAAATTGCAATCATTTTCATGAAAGAAATTCCAAAAGAGATATTTGTGGAATTGAGCATGTAACTTTATGTTTAGCCTCTGCCAAATACTTCCAAAAACTCTTAAGGAATCCCCATACTTTTCTTTGAATTATATTTAAAAAGGGGGAGAATATATATAAATTTGTTCTATGGGAGGGGAGCAGTAATTTTCTTACTTAAATGAATTTGAATTGGTGGTTATCATAAAATGGGGGAGATAAAAAAAAGAAAAAATTGAAAAAATTGAGATTTGATTGTTCTGAAATTTTTGAAAAGATAAAAGTGTGTGGGGGGTATCTAAATATGGAAACAAAATTTCTTATCATCAAGAGATCAAATTACTAATAAAATTACTTTATCTAGTAGTGTGGTTTTAGAACTTTGTCTATGAGAAGGGATTTGTTTTTGTAAAAGTTAAACAAATGAGTTGTAAAAAAGTCGGAGTGATGAAAAATGGTGAGTTAAAAAAAATTAATGAAAGTAATAAAAAAATCAAAATGGGGATATTGAAGATCCTTTTTGAGGTTTTCATAAAAAGGTTTGTTATTTATTGATAACTAACTTTTTGTAAATAATGGGTTAGAAAAATGGGCAAATAATATCTACTAGAAGGTGAGAATGTTTTTTTATGAAGTTGTTGGAGTACGAGGGAATTAGTAAGTTTATTTAGAAACATCCTAAGTAAGTTAGATGATGCTTAGACGGCTATTGAAGTTCTTAAAATCATAAAAATCACATGTATAAAAGTTGTACAAAGTGTGTGATGATAAAGGAGGAGATAAACACTTCTTGATAATACTTTACAAAAGAATTGTATTAACAGACAAGAGAAGAATCACCAAACATAGAAGATTAGACATATTATCCAAATAAAGAAAAGATTCCTTATTTTTACAAAGGCACCAAATGTACAAAAATGAATATTTATTAAAGAATTTGTTTTAAGAAAAAATAGTGTTTCAAAGTTACTGACCATATGGACTAGAGAAGAAGTTTATAAAATAAATAAAAGCGAAGTTATAAAAAAAATTGTAAGACAAACAAAATATTGATCATTGGTCAAAAAATATTGGATGGAAAAAGGTTGATGAAAGAAAATTATCCTTTTGTGAGAAGACTTTGTAAGGTATTGGGAAAGGTGAAATAAATTCAAAGTGTAAATAGAATTAGTATTTAAATATCTATAAAAATACAAAGGGTAAGAATTCAAAGAAGATGAAGCTATAGATTTAAGTCAAAGGATGTTTCTTATGACTAATGTATTTGGAAGTTAAAACAATATAGTTGAACATCTTCTGTAAATTAAGAGGGATGGAAAATGGATGATTTTTTTCCTTTTCATTGGTTCAAGATAAATGGACAATGGTAGGTGAATTTTTTTAAATAGGTTCGAGAGCATATAAAACTTTGGATAGATGGTTTCTATGAAGTTTAAATATCATATTTTTGTTACAGACTACATAAAGATCAATGTTTAAATGTTACAAAGTAAGTTGTTTCATTAGATGAAATAACATTACAGGAAACATCATACAAACATTCAGGATGTACTAGAATATCTTTTCTGAAGAGTCCTATGGAGTCTGAGCTGATATAGGAAGACCAGACACAAATGATCAGACAATGAAACACCGATCATTAGAACATATATTTTATTAAACAAATCCCACCATAAAAACAAGTTTTTAGGATAGAATGAACATAGAGTGAGATGAGAAGAAGATTAGACAAATAGTATTAGACAAATAATATCAAACAAACTATTCACCAAATGGATAAGTTTCTAAAAATTTATCAGCAGACAAATATTTCCAGATAGAGAGGAACTTTACATAACTTTGTAAAGTCTTAGGTTGTGATGAGGTTATTCTATTATTAAAAGTGGTTTATTATAAAAAAATGAAAATGTTTGGAACAATTACTTAACATCGAGTTTAAGTAAAATCAATGAAAGTAGAAAATTATATAGAATTCTTAAGGATAAAGTTAAATGAGTGTGAAATTCATTTTTATGAATTTAATTGAGTGGGAAAATGAAATTGGTTTCTGACCATTACTATTTCTATAGAACCTATATAAATGGGTGGAATATAAATTGGTACTTGTTGCTATTCAAAGATAAAAAAGCTGATACACTGTAGAATTATTGTCATAGGTGAGTTTCCAATCGAGATCAGTTTTTAGTTGAATAATTATGGATGATTGATTCGATCAGAGAATTCGATGAAAATTCTAGTTTAGATAATTAGACATAGCTTCCAAAAAGAAACTTTGGATAGTGAAATTTCAAATAGAGTTTCTGAAGTAGTTTTTTTTAGGTGAAAAGTTTTTCTAATAGTTAGTGTTCAGATTTTTTATCAAGAAAATATTTATGTGATATAAAATGGATTGAGAATATTGGACATAGGCATATCGGGTGGACTCCGTTTGGAAAGAGGTAAATCATATAGAGATTCCGAATGGACCTTTGTTACAGTTGTTTGAAAAAATTCTCATAATTATTTTTGTGACTCAAGTATTATAAGAAAACATTATAAACTAATGGGAGTTAGTATAATCATATCTATCGGGATATAGAAGGGGTCTAATGAGAGTTTGATCAAAAGTTACATTCACTTAATTTCTAATATTTAATTTCCCTAAACCCATTGGAGTGGCCATGATAATGATGTAGATTCTCACACTGAGAACTAATCTTTTATATATTGCATACCTTGTCTAATTTCCATATTTTCATGCTTATGAGGTTGTTACAAAATTGATAAGGAAAAATAACTCTAACAAGTTACAGGGGCTAAACTTCATAATGTTGGATTAATAAAATCACAATAAGTCAAACCCATTTGTCACGAACCAAGTCGGGTCTCCATCTGAAACGACGCCCGACCCAGCCCGCGGTAAGGCTCGAAGGGTGTTCATGATCCCCACAGGTTGGCACAAGTGCTCGGGTATTAAAATAAACCTTGGGAACGATTTACCTGAGTCAAAAAATATAAAGCAACCAAAAAAATAAACCAAACCAAAGGAAAAAGTCACAGCCAAAAAAACCATTAACCAAAACCAGATTTTTGAGTCACATGAAAAACCAAAACCCAAACAACACTCAAAGTATGGTGACAAAAAACCAACCCAAAAACTATCACCCATCTAGAAGACACCACCCTCAAGCTCCCACCACAAAGCCACATCAAGAGGTATACTAATAACCTTAACCACCACTTCCACACACTGGACCCTTACCTGTATTAGACATAAACAAATCTACTTACACCCAAGGGTGTAAGTAGGGTGTGAGCAATCGCCCAGTAGGATGTCACCAAGAAAAGATTCCACGTACATGCATTAAAATACAATTTCATTGGCAGTGATAAATAAAAGAAAGTAAAAAAACTTAACAACGTTAGTGAAAACAGTTTTCCATAAAAGTACTATAAAGAAAAGAAGTTTAAAACAAACACATGTTTGGGCGGTAACTCAAGTGACATATCATGGATCATTGGTGTGCTCAAAGTAACCGGTATCACCAAAGGATGGTATAGGCCCTATGGGTGGGTAATAGAAGCAGGTGGGACCCTAGAACATCGTGTCTTGGTTAAATGTCGATTATAAGGCCACGACCCTCAGAAAATGTGGTTTAGAAGGCCATGAACCTCAGAAAATGTGGCTTAGAAGGCCATGACCCTCAGTCATCATATTTTTAGTTAGTGTTGCGATCGTCAATCCTTCTAGTGAAATCGGGCCAAGATATCTCCAGAACACTAGCTCACTAGTCCTAGTATCCCCACCTAATACCCCAGGCTTCCCTCCTTGTGCTCACCTAAAAAAAGTTCACATAACATGTCACCATAACACTTAAGAGCCAAACAAGGTTATTACACACAAGAACATGTCATTCAAACACTAATATCCTCTTTTAAATCCACATGCACACCAAAAACGTTTTAGAACTTATCCTGCACCACTTGCAAATTAAATTAAACCAGCTTTATAGTTTTATAAAAACACATTTTATAATCAGGAAAACCACTACAAAAAATCATCAAACAATTTCCAAACATATCACAAAATATTGAAAGCAAAAAAATTCACTCAAAATATTCTCCAAGACAACTATATTTTTAATACTACACCAAAACATAATTGCACCAACCACATTTCCCTAACACACACAATGCGCAGTTTGAAAAACTCTGATAAACATTCCATACTGGTTTTCACAATGAAATTCCCCAGTATCACTTAAATATAACTCTAAATAAATAAATTCACAATAAAACATAGTCAAAGATAATTTCACAGTATGTAAACATATAGAAAAAGCACTAAATTTATTATATAATCCATAAAATGATTGTAAATTAATACTTGTGTGCGGAATCACCTACCAACGTGTCACAAGCTTCACATAAATAGTGCGAAAAATCCACCGTACCCAATCCACCTAAATAATCAAATACACCCTAAAAAATGCATTGTAAAAAATCAAGATATAATCAATTTCAATTAAATCACAACTAAAAACTTCCAAAAATAAAAGTATGAACAACGAGGGGCTCCGCACCTATAGAGAGTAGTCTGAGGGGTCGAACTAAGAATGAAAAGGGTTGTTTGGGCTTGAGCGGTGCTAGAATCACAAATTGGGATAAATCGGGAGGATGCAGTGTGAAGTGGTTGTCCGAAGAAGGGATGTGGAGTGGCACGGAGGAGTCTGATTCTGTAAAAGGGGGAGCCACCGGAAGTTTTCCCAGAAAAAAAAAAGAATAAATAAGGAGGCTACGGGAGAAGGGGGTGTGGCCGAGAGGATGTGAGGGGTGGTCAGCGCATCCGGGTAGAAACAGAGGGTGGACCACCCATACTACATCAGGTCGAGTAGGATTTGGCAGTTCCAGCGAGGAGGATGTGCAGTAGGGATTCCGTGCAATGTGGGGTAGCGGGGCGTTGAGGCCGCTGGAGCTAGAAGGGAAGGATGGAGGTGTGTGGGGTCGCAGATGGGTGCAAGAGGGAGGGCGGTGCGAGGCTGGCCGGTGCAAGGTAGGTTGGGACGAACGATGACACTAGTAGGGGAGGTCCAGTCGAGTAGTGGGGAGAGGCGGCGCTTAGGGTTATCCCACGTGAACCATGGGAGAAAGGGGATACAGGGCGCAATGGGAGAAGAGTGTGAACAATTGATAGAAAGATAAAAACAAAGGAAATAAAAGAAATAAAAAAAAGACAAATGAAATACAATAGGGGGAAATAAAAAAGAATAATAATAATAAAAGGAATTTAGACTATCCCAAAAGAGAAAAACATTTAACCTAATTCAAAACTAATAATGAGATAATATCAATATTAATAATAAAAAGCTAAAGGATGTTAAAATTTTAAATTCTAACAACTAAACTAAAATATTAATTATAATAATGTTAATAATAACAATAACAATAACGATAATATTAATAATAATTTTATTTTAATTAACTTAGTTAACCACCCACGCATCGGACAGGGTGCACATTAAACTGGTGAAACTACACAGGTTCGCATGTGCCCTGTTCGCACATCATGCATTACCAAGACAATTCTCACTTATTAGCATGAAAGCAAAAAACTTGTGTCGGGCTCAGCCCGCATTTCAACAAAAAAATTATAAAAAGGAAAACAAAATTATGGGATAAAAATAAAAATTAAAAACAACCTCGATACGAAGTTCAGGTGTGACAATTCTCCCCGCCATGAAAACATTCCATCCTCATAGAGTCAATTCGATGCCTGATCAGAGAATAGAAATGGGTACTCCTACTCAACCCAAGACTTCCACTCCCAACTCTCATGCTCGTCATTACCATGCTTCCAGAGAATACAAACCAAGGTAATGGACGTTCCACGGAGCACCTTCTCTAGAGAATCCACTATTCGCACTGGCCACTCAAACACTGATAAGTCTGGATCAATCTTCAACTCCTCCAAATTCTACACATGTGACAGATCAGGATTATACTTTTTTAGTTGGGAGACATGAAATACGTCGTGAATCAACTTCAAATGTGAAGGAAAAGATAACATGTATTCCACCTTTCCAATCCGCTCGGTAATCTCGAAAGGCCTAACATATATTGGTGTCATATTTCCCTGCTTTCCCAAGAGACGGTGACCCAAGCGAGGGGCCACCTTCAAGAACACTCAGACCCCCACCGATAACTCCAGATCTTGATACCTTGGATCTACATAAGATTTTTGGTGACTCTGAGCTATCAACAACCGCTGTATAATCCACATTATTTTCACAGATGTCTCCTGAACAAGGCTCGGTCCCAAGAGTAAGGTCTCTCCTACCTCATCCCAACACAAAGGAGACCGACAAGGTCGAGCGTAGAGGGACTCAAAGGGTTCCATTATAATAGAGGATTGTTAACTGTTATTATAAGAAAACTCAACCAATCACAAATGGTTATCCCATGCACCACCGAAATCCAACACACATGCATGAAGCATGTCCTCCAGAATCTAATTTTCCCACTCTGTCTGGCCATCCATCTAAGGATGGTATGTCGTGCCCATCTTAATATGCGACCCCAAAGCCTTTTGGAGGCTTCTACAAAATCGATATGTAAATCAGGGGTCCCTATCAGAAATAACTGCTAACAACACACCATGAGGTCTAACCACTTCCTGAACATACAAGCGGCCCAGCTCCTCCACCATCACTATTTTTCTGATCTGGATAAAGTGAGCTGACTTGGTCAAACGATCAATTACTACACAAAGAGCATTCCTCCCCTGAGTTTTACAAGGCAATACAACAGTGAATTCCATAGCGACCTCGTCCCACTTCCAGATAGGAATGGGTAATGGCTGGAGTAGGCCAGATGGTCTTTGATGCTCTACTTTCATCAGCTGACAAGTGTAGAATCTCGATACAAAGTCGGTTATGTCTCATCTAATACATGGTTACTCGAACTGGCGACAAACATCGTAATACATCATGGTAGCACCTGGATGGACGAACAACTGAGATTGGTTTCTATCTTGCATCACCAACTTCCATAGAGACAACGGCACTATTGCACGGCCCTTGAAGTACAGGGTCCTATTGGGAGACAAAGACCAATGAGAAGGAGTCGCCCCATAATGAAAAAACTGCATAGATCACTGACACAGCTCATCGCCAGGTTTCTCCCACTGAATCAACTCTAGAAGAGCGGGGTTCAACTAAATGCTAGCCAAGAAAGTACCTTCGCTATGTGCCCTTCCCTCCAAGTGAATCTAGGAGAAGAGCCCAATCAAATTCCAATCATTGCTGGACATCCTCAACACCTACACGGGTACCTTTCTGTTCAAAGCGTCAGCCACAACATTATTATCCTACATGAGTACACACCCGAGGCCCATACCTGACGCATCACAGTAAACCACATTGCCCTTCCCAGACTCTCGTAAGCTCAATACAGGCATGGGGGTCAACTGCCGCTTCAACTCCTCAAAGGATATCTGGAACTATGGGCTCTATTCAAACATCACCCCTTTTAGAGTGAGTGCAGTCATGGAGACAGAAATCCATGAGAAGTCCCGAAGGAAACGCCTGTAATAAACTGGTAGTACAAGAAAACTCCTGATCTCAAACACATTCCTCTATTGTTCCCATGACATAACTACATTGATCTTCTCAGGATGCACTAAAACTCCATGTTCTGAGAAAACATGCCCCAGAAAATTCAATTTCGTGATCTAGAATGTGCACTTAGAGAGGTTGGCATAAAGGTGGTGGTCCCGTAAAGTGCCCAAAACAATATGCAGGTGATGATCATGTTCCTCCTAAGATCTAGATTAAACCTGGATGTCGTCAACAAGTACCATGAAAAATGAGTTGAAATATTGGTGGAACATCCCTATTCATGAGTGCCATGAAAACTTCTGGATCATTCGTTAATCCGGAAGGCATGACTAGATACTCGAAGTGACCATACCTACTTCGTGAATCCGTCTTTGGAATGTCTGATTCTCTCACCTTGAGCTGGTGGTATCCTGAACGCAATTCAATTTTAGAGAACCACTTTCCCCCCTTCATCTGGTCAAACAAATCGTCAATCTGGGAAAATGGTTATTTATTCTTGATGGTTACCTTATTCAATTTCCGATAATCGATGCACAACCGGAGGGTTCCATCAGCCTTCTTTGC
The DNA here is from genome assembly GCA_963277665.1 of Viscum album. Taxonomy (NCBI): domain Eukaryota; kingdom Viridiplantae; phylum Streptophyta; class Magnoliopsida; order Santalales; family Viscaceae; genus Viscum; species Viscum album. The sequence goes on from OY728120.1 coordinate 832,370,858, forward strand.
AAATAAAACTGGTGCGGCCCAAGGAGAGATTCTTAGGAAAATGAATCCTTTCGATTCCAAATCGTCCAAATGTATATTTAATTCCATCAATTCAGTGGGGGCCATGTGATATGAGGGAAGAGATATAGGCTGTGTTCCCAGTGCCAACTCAATCGTGAACTCCACGTCCCGCTCTAGAGGTAAGCCTGAAAAATCATCTAGTAAGACCTCTGGGAGATCATCCACTACAAGAGGTAACTTACCCTGAGAGACACCACCATCTTCCTCCAGTGCATGTGATGGAGACTGATAATCATGATTCCCCAAATCAGGGAATGGAGGTCCCGTGCGACCCGACCGAGGATCCCATTCTCCATGAAATAACTGAGGACTCCAATCTGGTTCCATAAAGCTGACTCAACACTGATAGCAATCAATATACACTTAAAAGCACAATAGCTAGTCCGTGCCGAGGATCACATCAAATAGGTTCATATCAAGGATGAATAAATCCCACTCCATCTAGACTCCCGACAGAGAGAGTGCGCACGACTGGAACCTAAGACCCTGCTCCTTTTTCTTACCCAGTGGTGTTACTAACTACATTGCAATAGATAAAAGCTCAGTTGGAAGGATCAACATGTTCACAAGACGGGCATATATAAAAGAAACTAAAGCACTGGTATCAAATAAAACTACATCTATAGAATATGCAATCAGAATGGTACCTTGAACAGTGGAATGTCCTGCATCAGATCCCACTGGTGCTTGATCCACAACGCACAAATTTCAGGTCCCTACCTAACAACGAATTCTCGCTTGAGGCTCAATCCTGATCTGGCTCTACCCCGATGATGACCCGGTCCTACCACCACATCCACCGAACTGATATCCCGTCATCCTAGTCATCTCAGACTGAACTGATACCCCTCTGGAAGCCATAGATCCAGTCCCACTTTGGTAAGGGCGTGCAGTCCTGCAGAAGCATTGTACATGTCCCACAAATCCACCCCCATGGTAAGGTCTGAGAGGGTATGGGCAAGAAAGTCGGATGTGCCATACCCTTCCACACTTATGGAACACCATGGAACCTATACTAGATTCCCCAGATGAAGTCTTCCTGGGAGGATGACCTGAGCTGCCACCACTCTTCTTCCATTTCTCATCACGTTTCCTCTTATTCTCGGATGAACTGCCACTTCAAAACCCTGACACTGATCCAGAAAACCCTGATGTTCCTCTCTGGTCAATCTCGACCATGCAAGAGCAATCGACCACCTCGACATAAGTTCCCAGCATGAACAAGAATACCTTAGAGTGGATTTCTAGTCAAAGGCCCTTCTCAAACATCCAAGCATTCAAATATTCACTTGAAACAATTTCAGGCGCGTACCACACTAGCTCAGCAAAGCGGTTTTCATACTCTATCACTGTCTGATTCCCTTATGAAAGATCCATGAACTCCCAGGATCTGGTGTTGGCCATGAACTCGGGATAGTAACTCTCGTTGAAATATATTTTAAATCCTTCCAACACATCTTCTCATACATCCCAACTTGAATAACAGATTCCCACCACTTGCGACTGGAACCCTCTAGCTGAAATGAGGTACACTTTACCCTGTCTTCCTCTAGCATGTCAAGGAATTCAAACATACGCACTATCTTTTCAAGCCATTCCTATGCCTCTTGAGGTTCTGAACTACATCAGAATGAAGGATGTTTATTCTTCAGGAATTCCTGATCTTTATCCCTCCTGGAGCCAGACTCATCTCCTCTAGCTGGAATAGGGGTGGGGGCAGGAGTTACCCCTTGTCCTAAAGCCTGAACAGCTCGGACCATGACTTCTACCAATCTTTAATCAAGCGGCGAGGCATAAATCGCTTCGGCTTCCTCCCATGGGTGCGTATAAGCACTACGGGGAGGCATATTTCTACAAAGAGCAATAATCATAAAAGAAAATCATCAATACATCATATCTAAATAAAAATAAAATTTCTATCGAATTAAGTGATCATAAGTAAACCAAACATGAAAAGGTAACATCATGTCAAAATTCTTCTTCCCAGCCCGATGTCCATGCATAGTCTACAGCCTGCACATCCCACCTAGAATAGAAGTCAAATAAACATCCCGACATCCCAGGGCAACTCAAGGTCTGTCACGAGGTGTGCTGGCCAGGCACCCTACTTGCAACAAGAATTTTGAGGCCTGACACTCCTAGATTTGGTCTATCTTTCCTAATCCCAAATAAAATAACTCAGACAACAAAACCTGCTCTGATACCATTTTGTCACGAACCAAGTCGGGTTACCATCCAAACCGACGCCTACCCGGCCCGCAGCAATTCCTAAGGAGCATTCCTGATCCCCATAGGCTGGCACAAGTTCCCAGGTATTAAAATAATCCTTGGGAATGATTCACCCGAGTCACAAAATATAAAACAACCAACAAAATAAACCAAACCAAAGGTAAAAGTCACATACCAACAAACATTTAACCAAAACAAGATTTTTGAGTCACATGAAAAACCAAAACCCAAACAACACTCAAAGTATGGTGACCAAAAACCAACCCAAAAACTGTCACCCGTCGAGAGGACACCACCCTCAAGCCACCACCACAACACCACGTCAAGAGACCTACTAACATCCTGATCCACCACTTCCAAATTCTATACCCTTACCTATATCAGGCGTTAACAAATATACTTACACCCAAGGGTGTAAGTAGGGTGTGAGAAATTTCCCAGTAGGATGTCACCAAGAAAAGATTCCATGCATAAGCATTAAAAGACGATTGCATTTCCAATGATAAATAAAACAAATTAAGAATAACATAACAACATTAGTGAAAATAGTTTTCCATAAATAAACTTTAATGAAAAGTTGTTTAAAACAAAAACATGTTTGGGAAGTAACTCAAGTGACATATCATGGATCATTGGTGTGCGCATAGTAACCAGCAGCGCCAAAGAATGGGAGAGTCCCTATGGGTGTGTACTAGAAGCAAGTGGGACCCTAGAACATCGTGTCTCGATGAAACGTGGCTTAGAAGGCCACGACCCTCAGAAATCGTGGCTTAGAAGGCCACGACCATTAGAAAACATGGATTAAAAGGACACAACCCTTTGTCATCATATGTTTACTTAGTGTTACAATCGTCAATCCTACCAGTGAAACAAGGCCAGGCCATCTCCGGAACACTAGCTCACTAGTCCTAATCCCCCCACCTAATACCCTTTGGTTCCCTCCTTGTGCTCACCTAAAAACGAAGTTCACATAACAAGTCACCTTAACACTTAAGAGCCAAACAAGGTTCTTACACACAAGAACATGTCATTCGTACACTGATATCCACTTTTAAAACCCCACGCACACCAAAAAAGTTTTAGAACATAACATGCGCCACCTACAAATTAAATTACACCAGCTACATAGTTTTATAAAAACACATTTTATAATCAGGAAAACAACTAAAACAAAATCATTAAATACTTTCCAAACATATTGTAATATATATAAATGGAAAAAATTCACTCAAAATATTTTTCAAGAAAACCATATTTTTAATACTACACCAAAACATAATTTCACCAACCACATTTCCCTAACACACACCCTGTACAGTTTTCAAGACTACGATAAACAGTCCAGACAGGTTTTGCCAATGAAATTCACCAGTATCACTTAAAAATAAATCTAACTAAATAAATACATAATAAAACTCAGTCAAAGATAATTTTTCAGTATGTAAACATATAGACAAAAGCACTAAATTAATTAGATAAGCAAGAAAATGATTGTAAATTAATACTTGTCTGTGGTATCACCTACCAATGTGTCTCAAGCAGCGCAAAAATGGTGCACAAAATTCACCGCACCTAATGCACCTAAAAAAGTCAAATACACCCTAAAACAAGGAATTGTAAAAAAACATCAAGATATAATCAATTGCAATTAAATAACAACTGCCAAACATCCAAAAATAAAAGTATGAACAACGAGGGGCTCTACACTTATAACAAAGAGTCCAAGAGGTCTGCCGGAGATTGATAAGGGATGTCTGGGCTTTCGCAGTGCCAAAAACACAAAGTGGGAGGATGCGATAGTGGTGCGCATGCAGGTGGACAAAGCGGGAAGATGCGGTGTGAAGTTGCTGTCCGAAGAAGGGAGGTGGAGTGGCACAGAGTAGTATGATGCTGGAAAAGTGGGAGCCGTTGGATGTTTGGATGAAAAATAATAATAATAAAGAAGGAGGCTATGGGAAAAGTGGGTGCAGCCGAGACGAGGTATGAGGAAGTCGGTCCAGCTAGGTAGAAACGAACGGTGGACCATCAGTTCTAATCAGGTCGAGGAGGAGCCGGCTGGTCTGGCGAGGAGGCTGTGCGGTAGGGCTTTGGCGCAAGGCAGGGTAGTAGGGCGTCGAGGCTGCTGGAGGTAGCAGGGAAGGAGGGAGGTGCGCAGGGTTGCATATGGGTGCTAGAGAGAGGCTAGTGTGAGGCTGGTCGGTGCACGGAAGGTCGGGAAAAACAGGATGACACTAGCAGGGGAGGTCCGGTCGAGCAGTGGGGAGAGGCGGCGCTTAGGGTTAGCCCGTGCGATCCAGGGTAGAAAGGGGCTACAGGGCACAACAGGAGAAGACTGTGAGTGAGGGAGAGAAAGAAAAAAAACAAAGGAAATAAAAAAAAGAAAAAAAATGACAACTGAAATAAAATACGGGGAAATAAAAATAAAAATAAAAAAAAGGAATTTAGACTATCCAAAAATAGAAAATCATTTAACCCAATTCAAAAATAATAAATAGATAATATCAATATTAATAATAAAAATCTAAAGGATGTTAAAATTTTAAATGCTAACAACTAAACTAAAATATTAATTATAGTATTGTTAATAATAATAATAATAACAACAAAAACAACAACAATAATAATAATTTTATTTTAATTAAGTTAGTTAACCACCCACGCGTCGGATAGGGCGCATGTTAATCTAGCAAAGCTACACGGGTTCTCCCATACCATGTCCGCGCATCACGCATTACCAAGCCAATGCTCACTTATCAGCGTGAAAGTGAAAAACTCTTGTTAGGATCGTCCCACATTTCAACAAAGAAATTATAAAAAGGAATATAAAATTATGGGGTAAAAAAATAAAAAACAATCCTCGATACGAAGTCCTGGTGTGAATCCCTTTCTATAGTTCAACGATCCTTGAGAAGACCATTTATCTTCATTATATAACATACTTACCTCTAAAGATATCTAAACCCTTCTTTAATACCAATTGAGAAACCCCAAACCCTGCACTCCCGTATCCAGTGCTAAAAATAACATAATTTACACACTGGATTTGTTAAACAACCTTAATTACAAGATAATGTAACATTTACAATTGAAGATCCATTGTATTTTTAAAGTTCTAGATACTTTTGAAAAATATTTAACTTGTAGAACCCATGTTCTTTGTATAAAAATTATACTTTCACACTATTTAAGAAAGTACTTAATCCCTAACAGGCCTTCAACATCTCTTAAAAATCATTCACACAATATACTATTCTAGAGACATATTATGTATTACTTTTCTTTATAACATGGGGAAATATAAACATAATAAAGTGATGATCTCTAATTCCCAATAAGGGTAAATATAAGCTAAAATAATGAAATATCATTGGTGAGAATAAGATAATCATATCGGTATAGTCTAGGTACATAAGAAACTTATACCCAAAAATATTATATACCATAAATAATGGCATAAGTATTGGAATAATATAATAATTGAATAAAAATAGTATGAAAACATGATTCAATAGACATGATCTATGTGAGCCTAACATAAGAATGAAAATAAGAAAAAAATCACAACATCTTTCAATTATGGAACAATTATAAGCATATAAATCATATAAAAAGGATACCCATAAATAAATTCATCCCATATAATGTAATGAATTGATATTTTTAAAAAATATTTCACTTTAAATAATTTAATTTCTTTTATATCTTATGTTACCCACAACACTGAGTTTAAACAAACCATGAGATACTATTAAAATATTATTATATTAAAAAAACCATTTTAACATAGCCATTGAAGTGGAGGGTATGAATATAAATTACAATATTATGAAATATATATGAATTTTATATTCAATAAAAAATTATTTATTAATAAACACTCAATTTATATTAATGTTATTTCAATATTCAAAAAAAAAATTTATTAAAAAATGATTTTTATTACTTTCTATGAGAAAATAAATATAATTAAATTTGATACTTTTAGAAAATGTATTGAAAAATATAAACATCGTTTTTGAATTCATAATAAAAAAATTATGTTAGGATTAATTTTTGATAATTTTCTAAAAAATTTGAAATTTTATTGAATAATCAAAAATATTTATTTACATTAAAAACTGTATTTTTATTTTAAAGGATTTGAAATGTAAAATTCAATTTTGGAATAGTTTTAAAATTTAATTAGTAATTTTTTATTATAAATAATATAATTTTTAACATTAAAATTAATTTTATATATGAATTTAGTATAAAAATACTTTATACTTAAAGGGGAATATTTCAAAAAAAATCATTATGTTTTTTAGATTAAATATTAAATTAAATTATGACACTTTTTTGTTTTGAATTTTGAAAAATATATATCATATTTGGTATAATCAGATCAAAATTTAGTAAATATACCCTTGTTGTTTTTATTCCTAATGAATAGTAACCATAGTAATTTTTATTACAACGATAAAGGGTAAATCAGATAATGTAGGTTAAAAATAAAATGACAAGAACTATTAAATGACTCTAAAAATTGCTTATTTTTTCTATGAATTAATTACGTCTATAATAATAGATTTATATATATGAGATTTTATACCCCCTTGGGTGAGATTATGACCTTTATAGTTTTTTATTTAATGAAAAGCCAAACATATCACACTCTTGTTTTTACTAAGTACAATATTTCTAACATGGTGTTATCCTTAAAATATGTTCAACTGTAAATAATCTATTGAAATCTAATGGATTTGTATTCATCATTGAAATTTATTTTTAATTTTTAGTGGATAAATAATTACCTTAAATGATTTCACAATGATTATATAGTAATTATTCAATTATGGGAAAAATCAAATATATGATATTTAAAATATTAAAATAAATATAATTTAAGATATTTAATGTGTTCCCTGAATTCTACCATTGATAAGGATATTTTTAATATATAATAAAATATTTGGTTTAAATTTTACTTGTTTTCTTAATGTTTTTAATGTCATAGTAATGAATAATATCAAAATTAAGAATAATGATATTTTATGAGGTTAATATTTTATTAAATTATTTAAAAATCATAAAATCTAAATAATGAAAAAGAGGATAATATATAGTCTAAAATTTCATCTCATTTTCATTCATGGGTCATTCAGAATAATTTGGATCTAGAATAGTCTTATTACATTTTAATATTTTGAGAAATTCCAAAAGTGCCCTTCACCTCTATTATAAAAGGGAATATCCTCCCTCACTTCATTTCACCACTTTGAAAATTATATATAGACTATAATATTCTAAATTAAATTCTCCACTTACCTAGTCACACTCTATAGGTTTTTTCCTTCCCAAAAGACCAACCCTAGAGCCCATTAGGGAGATCTAAAAGAGTAATTTCGAAGTAGAGATAATCGCTCTAAACAATCACTTTCTTTGTCCACTCTACTTTAAATCATATGAATCTATTATATCTATCATAAAATAATAAATTAATTCTATTAAATATTATTAAATTTCATCATGATTATGAAAACGCCATTATACACCCTCTTTCCCATCAAACAATAAGTGAAAGTATCGCTCATGTGTAAGTATGGCTTACCATCTTCACATAGCAATACAATTCATTTTTCATAAACATATTTTATGTATCAGTATTATGATGTTTTTAATGTTTATAGGTTTCATTTATGACATAATTTTATTTATTTAATGATAATATCATTTTTTCCTTCTTATAATATAACCTTTAGAGAAACCACAATGTCTCTCGTGTGTATGTATAGACTACCATCTCCATGATGTGATGTGATTAATTTTTCATTTATATTTACCATGGATGGTAATAATAATGAATTTTAAAAATATATATTATATATGTGACATAATAATAATTATGTAAAGGTTAAATTATTATTTACCATTCTTTCACTCTATCAGTCGAAAAATGGAAACAGTATTCATGCGTATATATGACCTACCGTCTCCATGAACGGTGTAATTCATTTTTCAATATCTAATTTTTATGAATGATTATAAATATGTATATAATGAATAAATATTATTTTTATAACGTTATTAAATTTTATGAAATTTTGAGACCATGATCAATGTATATTGATCGAGAATGCCAAACCAAAACATGCTTGGAAAACAAAGCAGTTATCACCTAAAAACGTGGTTTTGTTAACCAATTATTAATAAACAGGTGAATAGATTATATAAAAAACATACATGTTATAATAGATATATTTTTATGGAATAAATATATAATAAGTCCATATTTTTTATACATGATGTTTGAACATGAATGAGGAAAGGTGAGACTTATGGTAAGGGGTTTTTATCTCACTTTTATTTCTGTGGGACACCTTCATAATACACTAATTGTTTATTTTGTGGGGTGTATATACTTCAAATGAATTTATTTTAAGATTATTATCATTAAAATTATCGGATTTATATATTCATATTAGTTTCTTTATTTCATAGGGATTATGATATGAACGTTACCAAGGTGATAATGGTTTATTTCATGATCTCATTATTATTCAGGATTGTTTCTGTTTAAGTCTATACTGGGGAATATTTCTCTTTCATGTCCTTGTTTTCTAGAAATGTTTTCCAAACGATTTTTACTATTCTACTAAAATTTTTTAAAATCATTTTTACCAAATTTTTACCTTTTATAAATTGGATTGAAAAAGAACTTTTTGTCATTTTCTAAATGAGGGTTTTCTATGAATGTTCTGACAATAATATGAAAGTAATGTTTCTTAAACGTATAAATCACAAGGGTATTTAACCATCATCTTGAATTATTAATTCATAGAAGATTAATTTTTAATATTACAAGGTTTTTTTCAAAGAAATTTTTTCCTTTATAATTGTATGACTTTTAAAAAAAGAAATGATTTTAAAATATAAAGGATATTTTCCATAATAATTATTTCACGTGATCATTCTATATAATTTTTCATCTATGATAACATGTTACTTGGGATTTAATAGATATATTATCCAAGTATATCATCCTTATTATTTATTTTGTTGGTTAATGTTAACGAGGGAATGGTATTTATGAAACCTGTTTCATTTCCACGGGTTATGTTGTGATGAAATTTTTACAAAACCCATTTCATTTTATAGGTTATGGTATGTTTATTGATTTATTTTATTTAGGAACACATATTTATGATTTTAATTATGTTACTTTTTGGACTTATACCTCCCTCTAATGCATTGGGTAATGATTTATATCTCATGATATAGAGAAGACTGGAATAGGGAGTGAACTCAGTTCAGTAAGGGACTTTGTTCCCCATGATAGTCTTGGGAGTGAAACTTGGATACTAAAATGGTTCGAGCAGTGCACCCATTCCACGAATATAGTCCTAGAAAAGATCCTTGAATACTAAGGAAATAATTTTCTATTCTTATGTTTATACCACAATTCCATGTCTTATGCCAATGTTATTCTCTCATGCATCATTTTCTTTTATGATTCATATCTTATGAACTGTCAGGATTTATTCCATGACTCAATATTATGGTCTGGGATATGTATGGTATAATTTTAAAATGTTATTTTCACGTTCTTATAACCTTATACTCATGTTACGATTGATATCTTACTTGTTTACCATTATTGAGTGTCTGATTTCACCCTTTTCTTATGTTTATTTTCCTCAGAATATGAAGAAAGGTATTATGTATGATACGTAGAAAAGGCTTCTAATGATGATGGAATAAGTGGGAGATGATTTAGATATTTTATAAACCAGTGTTTATGTTTCCGTGTTTCCAAATACACTAAACCTATATGTTTCTGGCATGATTTTATTATTTTATATTATGAATATTCTTATATTTTTATGTAATATCTATGTATGAAAATTCAGGGTTGTTATAGTTAATATCTGATCATGGGTTTAGTTAACCATTAGAAAATAGGATGAGAAAACCTTAGTAATAACCCTAAGGATAAGTATAGGATAAAATCCATTAGTTTTGGTAATGATCATTAATGAACTATTTTAAACCTAAAGTGTTATAGATGGTATCATAATTCATTATCTAAATTATTTTTCATAATTACGCACTATGATTATTTTTTTTCATGACTATGAATTTTGGTTTTAGTCAATGTCTTGAACCTGAATGAATTGTGTTAATACCAACTATGATGGACAATGAAATGATTTTCCACCTAATAAACCAAATTCTCTTGGATATAGAATATAGAATATATCTTCTATGATCACACAAGTTTATAAGGATATGAATCAGGATTAGTTTCCAAATGATCAAATGAGGGAACAATATCCCCTTGAATCATTCATGAGGTAACATCTAGGTTATTTTAGTTGGTCTTCTGATCCACTAGTAGCTGAGTAATGGATCAATACCATTGAGAAAATGTTTTATATTATTCAATTATTAGGACATGAAAAGGATTTCCTATCAATTTATTGTCTAGAAGGTGAACCATATTAATGGTGAAATCATATCAAGAATACATGGCAAGATAAATAAATGGAATCCATGGAATGGGGTGAGTTCAATAACTTATTTTTCAATAAGTACTTGACTTATATTCTTCATATGATGATGGACAAGGGGTTCCTTGAACTAAATCAAAAGGTTGATGAATCCATTGGTACCTATGAGGCAAATTTTTCAAGTCTTAAAGGGTATGCCTATAGTTTAATTATTAGACCTGAAAGTAAAATTTATCTATTCTTTTGTGGCTTAAAACCAATTCTTTGAAGGTTATTAGCTATAAGAGACTGCAGTACCTATGAAAAAAAAATCTATGTGCTCTCAAGGTAGATATGGAGATTGGAGTTAACCATGAATTTAATGGTTTGATAATAAAATAAAAATGTAATTCAAAGGAAGTTCTAAAATCCATGGATAAAAGAAGATTACTTTTCATTTTTTGATTGAAGTTTGGAAAGAAACATGGGGGAAATTTTCTTAATGGGATTGTTAAATGTTTCAAGTGTAGAAAGGAATTTCATTGGGAAAATGAATGCTGAAGTGATGGGAAAAAGATATCTAATGATTAAAAATCTCCACAGAATGCACCACCCACACTCCAATGGTATAAATTCAAATATTATGGATATTATTATAATAGTTCATTAATTCAAAGGTTTTTTTATCAACATGAGAAAACTCTTAATCCTAAATATAAAGGTAAATCTCATGCAATCATAAATTTTGAAGTGGGTTACAATAATGACACGGTGAAAGGTAAAATTATCATCCAATCTAGAACAACTAATTTCTTATTTTATTTTCGATCCAACCACTCTTTTATTTATAAAGAATTTGACAAGGGTGTCACCATATCACCACAAAAATATTATGTTGAGTTATCTATAAAAACTCCTAATGGAACAAAGGTTGCATCTCATGTTTATAGTTATTATTCAAGTGATGTTTATGGGAAAGTTCTTCCCTCAAATCTCATGATTCTACATTGAGTTGAATTTAGTGGGATTATTGGAATGGATTGGCTTTCTCTATATGGGGACCATATTAATTACCATAGAAAATAAGTCACATTTTATATTCTGAATGAATCTATAATAATTTGTCAAAGCAAGGATAAATATAAACATCCAATGCGAATTTATTCCATCTTGTGGGTCTTAATTCCTACACATGAAGGTTATCTATCTTAGATGGTTAGAATGAAATTCAATATTAAGGATACACCTATTGTACAAGAGTTTTTTGATTTCTTTCTAGAATAATTTCTAGGTCTTCCACCAAATCATGATGTTGATTTTTCAATAGAAATCAAACATGGTGTATACCTATTTCAATGAATCCATATAGAATATCCCCAATTGAGTTGATGGAATTAAAGAATAAATTCTAAGAGAATATTGATAAGGGATTCGTACACCATAGTGCATCACCATGGGGCGTAGTTGTTATATTTTTTCAGAATAAATATGGATCAATTTAACTCTGCATTGATTATCAAGAACATAACAAGATCACTATTAAGAACAAGAATCATCTACCCGATATTGATGACTTTTTTTATCAACTATGCAAATATGAATACTTTCATAATCTTTATCTTCATTATAGATATCAAAAATTGAGATTAAAGAATTAGTATATACCTAATACATCATTTTTTACAATGTATAAACATTATAAATTTATAGTGATTCCTTTTAGACTCACTGATTCCCACACTATCTTAACAGATTTAATGAATAGAGTTTTTAGAGACTATCTTGATCATTTTTCTGTAGTTTTATAAATAATATCATTATATATTCGAAGAGAAAGGAAGAACATGAATATCAATTAAGGATTTTAGTTAACACCCTAAGGAAGGAGAAGATTTTTGAAAAATTAACGAAGTGTGTTATTTGGATTAAAGAAGTTTCATTTTTTGGTCTTTTAATCAAAATTGTGGGTATATCAATTGATCCATCAAAGACATAAGCTCTTGAGAAATTTCCTACATCAACCACAGTAATGGAAATTAATACTTTTATTGGATTGGTTGGATATTATTGACGTTTTATGAAAGATTTATCATGACTATCTAATCTAATCACCAAGTTTACGTGGAAGGGAGTTAAGTTAATATGGTTGAAGGAATGTGAAGATAATTTCATGTAGATGAAAGAATGATTGTCTGGGGCACCTATGCTCACACTAACCTACAGTGGAGAAAGGTTTTTGATCTATATTAATGCATCAAATAAGGGGATGATATTTGTTCAAATGAAAAATTATTTGGTGATAGATTATGCCCCAATACAATTGATTGTACATGAGAAAAAATGTCCAACTCATTTTTAGGAGTTAGCTGAAATAATGTTTACAGTAATGATATGAAGTAATTATCACTATAGATAAAGGAGTGACATATATACTAATCAAAAAGGTTTAAAGTATATTTTCACTCAAAAATAGATGAACATGATCCAAAGAAGATGTCTGGAGATGATTGAATATTATGACTTCCCTATACATTACTACTATTTTCAGACACTTTTTTCAGGGCCTACTTGTTCATTGGAAAGGATGGACGCACTAGTATCCCTGTTTCTCTATATTCCTACTTTCAAAAGTGTGGTGACTTGCAACACATTCATTAGATATGTATGCTCCTTGATCAAAATAGAATAATGGGACGTCAGTTCCTCCATCTATGGATTACTCGTTGGATATCGTTTCCTAGTTTGGGACTCCCTTATAGATTTGAGTCATGTTTAGGGAACTCATTCTCAATGTCATCTCTTTGTTGATGATGGTTAATTACACTACTTTTGTCTTGACATAGTAATTTCATCTTGACAGGATAACAACCTCTCATCAGGAGAGTAGTAAAATTGGTTATCTCTAGTCATGTTTAGATGTTGGGTGCATTGGTCACCTATATCTTCCTCTTAGGAGGGAATCTCATATGAGGCATCTTATTTCATGGAACCCAAGGCTTCTCATCTCGATCATGAGGTAACGACACCAGAGGAATAAATATTAAAATGAATTTAGCCTTAGGAATATCATACATATACATAGGGTGTGTATTTGGGTCAGGTAAAAAGTTCTATATATTGTAGAGACAGAGTAGGACATCTGGTTGAGATAGATCAAGATAAGAGTGTAACGTCTTGTGGAGACATTCACAAGGTTAATGTCTTATGGGGACAGGATAGATTGATCGGAATTGCCTATGGAGGTAGATCTAAGAGATGTATATGATGTTATTAATTTATTCATAACTTTTTATTTACTCCCTTTACTGATTTTCTATGAAAAATGCATAATTGGAGTCAAATATTCATGATTTAATATTAAATATAATTTTTATTCATTATTGATATTAATATAGATTCATGTAAGTTTAATTTTTTAAAAATAAATATCGTCCTACTGATCAAAATTGTGTGATTATTGTATTAAAGGGTTTCTTATTCAATAAAAAAATCATTAGAAGTAATTTTTGTTCAATCCATCCATTTGAATGGTCATATGGTCCACATAAGAAGCCTCAAAGAATATGTGAAGAAACTGGACCAACCATGCTGATATAATTTATGGGCTCAATATAGAAGCCCAAATTTTATTAAACTTCTGAATATATTCTTAACTATCCAAATAAATCATTGATAAAAATTTCAAGGCCCAAATAAAAAAAGTGGCCCAAAGGATGCTTTTAAGTCCATCCCACCATTCTGTCTAGGAATTAAACTTAACTCACATTCAATGACTTTTATCCTAATATATACATCCATTAGAGATGATATTTTTTAGTGTGAGATTGAAGATACAGTTGGATGAATTTTTAGAATGAATGGCTTGGATTTTATGGCATATTCCTATTTAATAACCCATTCCCATTTCAGCCTTTGAAAAAGTGTTGATAAAAATGGCCAGCTGCACATTATGTAGTTAAACAACCATAACATTGTCTAACATAGTCTAATTACTATGTTTTTTTTAGATTAGACAGAACACATCAATATCTACAACTTATAAGAAGAAGATATCTTAGGATTATACTTTCTAAATGGTCAAATCATTAATCCTAGTGGAGGGGCAGTTCTAGAATGAAAACAGTCCACCTCCTTGGGCTATATATACATTCCCCTATTCTCCTTACAAGGGTTACAAATTTATCACTTAAGGAAGAGTTTTTTCATGAATATAGTCTTTCCAAGGGCTTGGAATGACTTTCCTAGATCTTGTTTCAACAAAAGAGACCTCTCCTCTACTTTCTTTTTCTTGTTTTTTTCAGTTGGTTTTATTTGTAATTGTGTAAATGTGTTTTCATTTCAATGAAATTTTGATGCATGTTTCTTCTTTTTAATATCTTATTTTTTTTTTCCAACTTATGTTTTATAATAATAGTTTTATTAAAATAGTTTAATTCAATCAAAATAAACCCTTTATTGTTTTGTTTTCCAATTTAATCCAAAGTCTGTATTTTGCTTTCTTCACCGATCATGTGTGTGATTGGCGCACAAATCATTTCTTTTAACATTATTTTCATTCTATTTATAATTCATAATCCTAAAAATATTAAACCATAGTAATAAAAATCTCAATGTATGAGTAAATATTCCATTTTTATGAGTCATAATTTGGGGATGTTATGTGATTAGGAGATTTTGTTCGATTAATATTCATTAAATTAATATTGTCTATGTTGAACATAAAATGTCTTGGATTAATGAAATGTTTTGTTTAATAAGTGGTTTACATGGATTATTGGAATTATAAATATACTATCATAATTTTTTTATTGATATTAAAACTCTAGGTTAAGTTAAGGCTTGGATTAAAGCCTCAATACTTAGGAATTCTGATCAAAATCATCTTGTGAAGTGGATGGTAATTTAATGCTATATAAAGAAAAGCTCAAGGATATCGTAAGCTTACATCAAAAATGTTGAACTCATCACAATATTGGTGAAGTATTCAAATCCAAAATCATCCAGAAATCATTTCATTTAAGCTCTTCAAATAAAACCCTCATTAAAAATACAAATCAACTAAAAATAAC
This sequence comes from Viscum album, assembly GCA_963277665.1. Lineage (NCBI taxonomy): Eukaryota > Viridiplantae > Streptophyta > Magnoliopsida > Santalales > Viscaceae > Viscum > Viscum album. Next base: position 832,386,684 of record OY728120.1, read on the forward strand.
AGTCTCTAAAATTTGTACCATCATTGCAGATTTGACCAGAGTGCCGCTATACACATTAGTAGAGCACCAAAACCTTGAACAGTTTATATATGAAAATAGGATATGATTCAAATGGAGATGTTTCTAGGGATGGTGGATTAAGTAGTCAGTATTTTCTTATTTTTGTAATACAAAAAAATTAAACCCAAAAAATATTTTCAAAAAAAATAAAGTAAACCCCACCTTCTCATAAAAATCATAAATAGAAAAAAAAACACAAAGAAAAAACCACCATTATCATCCTTAAAAACATATCTGAATGCCTCATAGTCTCTTAATCAATCTCTCAAAATATTTTTGACCCTGAAATTCAGTGAAATATTATCCAACTTAGGAGGAACATTAGGGGTTGTCAAATCACTCAAGAGCCAATCATTATCCAACCAATTGAACTAGATATGGCCATTCCTAGGGGAAAACACCTTAAGGAAATTTCAACTCCTGATATGAATTATCAACCCCTTGATTTTCAATATCCAAATATAGATAATGAATTCAAAATCAAATCAGTTTTGAATCGTCTTCTACCTCATTTCCACAGACTAGCCGATGAGGATCCACATCTTCATCTCAAAGAGTTCCAAGTGGTGTGCTCTACCATAAAGCCTCAAGGGGTTTCAGAAGAAGAAATCAAACTTCATGAATTCCCTTTCTCCTTAGCTGACTCCACCAAGTAATGTATCCACTACCTCCCTCTTGATTCCATAACCCCATGGAATGAGTTGAAGAGACTCTTCGTAGAGATATTATTTCCTACTTCTCGTACTTCTTCTATCTGAAAGGAAATAAGTGTTATCTATGAATTCCCTAATTAATCACTCCATGAGTACTATAAGAGAATCAAAAAGCTTATGGCAACCTACCCACACCCCCAAATCCTTGACCAACTCTTGATCCAATGTTCTATTAGGGGTTCTTGGTTATCGAGAGAAATCTCACCGATTCTATAAGTGGTGGTGCTCTTTTTAATAAAACTCTTGTAGTTTCAAGAGATCTCATAATCAATATGGTTGAAAATATGAAAAAATTATGTACTCAAGAACATGATCAAGTAAAACAATTCCTAGAGAATCAATTCATAGAGACCAACAAGATGAATGAGTGGATGAGTGAACTTACAGGTCTTGTGAGACAACTAGTTGTGACTTCCAAAGCCCCAACCTCATCTTCTCCAAAATCTATATTCCGTATAACTATCAAGTATTCTATAATATGTATATCATTAGCTTATCCACCTGACACATGTCCACAAATTCAAGGGGATCCATTTGATTCATCTATTCCAATAGAGCTCAATGCAACATATTCTCAAAGGAACACCAACCCTCAACAATCAGGCCATTTCATTAGAGACTTCAACCAACCACACTATGAGCCCTTATCTTCTACCTTTAACATAGGATAGAATTATGGTAATCCCATTTCTCATCCCCCTCAATTCCCTCCTAAAAATCCAAACCAATTACAATATGTTCAGGGTGGTGGAAACTTCCAACAACCTTATCCTTTTTTTCTCAACTGAAAGAATCATTATTTTTATTGTTCCTCCTAGATTATACTATCTTAAGGAGCATTACCAATTCCCAACCCAATATAATCACTTTCCCAAGAACCAAAATCAAGTTAATCACAATATGGTACATGAATTCTCTTCCAATCAACCATGGAAAAGTGTTGTGGAAGATCTTGACTCCTTCACCCATTATACCCTTAAGAACATTGAAACCCAAATTGGTCAACTTGCAACCCACCTAATACAAAATCTACAACCAAATTCTTCCCAACTCCCAACTCATACATTTTCCAATCCCAAGGGTAATTTAAGTTCAATTTCACTTTGATCGGGAAAGAAAATTGTTATCCCTCATGTTGAATCCTCTAACCACCTTTAAATTTTGATTTGCAAAATAAAAATAAAATCAAACCATAAAATGAATCTGAAGCCACTCCCTCACCTCCTTCCATTATTATAAGGAACCCAATTACTTTTCCTCAAGTTGTCTCTAAGCCAAGGAAGACCTTTGAACCCGATCCTGAAATGATCGACAAGTTTAGACATGTCGAAGTGATCATTCCCATCTTAGATGCCATCAAACCAATTCCTATGTACGCCAAGTATCTTAAGGATTTATTCACCCATAAGATGAAACTTAGGACCTTTTAGAATGTTTAACCCTATTATTCCATGCCCATGAAGTGAAAATATCCAGGTACCTTTATAGTTCCAGGCCAAATAAGAAGTTAAAACTTCAATGATACACTCATAGACTTAGGAGCCTTGATAAATGACATTCCAAAATCCATCTTCTCCATCCTTTATCTAGGTCCCTTACACCCAATGATTATTGTCATCTAGTTTCCTAATTGAAGCACTTCCATTCTAGAGGGAATAATCGAGGATGTCCTTGTCCATGTTAAAGATCATATATTACCAGTTTATTTTTATATCCTTGACATGGAATGTGAGACAACCTCTTATAGATCTCCTATAATTATAGAAAGACCATTGCTCATAATAAATAGAAATAATATTTATGTCCATGAGGGAATCTTATCCATGGAATTTGGTGACAAAACTGGTCAAGTTAAACATTTTCAAAGCCATGAGATACCCATTCGTAGATCACTCTACCTTCTCAATCCATGCTTCTGAGGACACTTTTGATAGTGGATTCACCCCCATTTAATCATGTTCATTATGTTCTTATGTTAGATATGATTATAATATTTTTACTATGATTAACCAATTAATAAATGGGAATGTTTATTTGGACCTCTCATTCATAGACACCATCAATCTAGAGGATCTTGAAAACTCTCTTGAATCCCATCTCAACACTGATCTATGTTGTTCCACCTTGGACTGCATTGAGGAAAATGAATCAAAACCAATTGAAATACCTTAATCCATTCTTAAGTTTTCTATCCCATAAAAGAAATACGAGACTGATCTGAAACCTCTTCCTGCACACCCGAAATATGCATTCCACTTCAATGATCTCTCTTATCATATCATTGTCTATGCTGCTCTCATTAAAACCAAGGAGTCCAAACATGTTTATGTGTTAGAAGAAAATAAAAAGGCCTTAGGTTGGAACCTACATAAAATACAAGTAATAAACCCTCCATTTTTCATGAATCATATCCATCTTTAGGAACCATCCACACCAATTAGACAACCACAAAGAATACTCAATCCACTCATACTTTAGGTAGTTAGAGAAGTGATTACCAATATTCTACAAGATGGTATTATCTACCTAATTTCTGATAGTGAATAGGTTAGTCCAATTAAAGTGGTACCTAATAAGGGAAGGATAAATGTTCTCAAAATGAACATGGAGAAGTGGTCAAGAAACGAGTAAAAAACTAATGGCGTGTGTGCACTGATTAACAAAAATTGATCGTTGAAATAAAGAAATCACTATACTCTTACATTACTTGATGAAATGATAGAAACATTAGCCAGAAATTCACACTGTTTCATTCTGGATGGATACAAAGGCTACTTCCAAATCTCAATCCCACCTCAAGACCAAGAAAAGACTACTTTACCTTGCCCCTTTGGAATATATTCATATAGGAGAATTATTTTTTGCTTTTTCAATTCTCCTGCAACATTACATAGGTGTATGATGAGTATCTTTTTAGAATTCATTGGGAACTACTTGGAGGTACCCATGGATGAATTTATCATTTATGGTGGGTCATTTTTGTCCTACATTCATTCTCTCTCTACAGTCCTTCAAAAGGTTTTCAAATGTAACCTTGTTCTTAATTTTGGAAAATTTAACTTCATTGTTACTAATGGGATTGTTCTAGGGAACATAATTTCACAAGATGGTATTCAAGTCAATCCTACTAAAATTGAGGTGATCTAATAACTTCATGAACCCACAATAGTTTTACACATCCATTCATTCCTTAGGCATTCCAGTTTCTATTAGTGATTTATATATAACATCAGTGGGATTTCTCTCACACTCACTCAGATACTCCAAAATGATATTACATTACATTTTGATGATGCTTAAAAGAGATCCTTCCTTGAAATCAAAACTATTCTTACATCTTCCTTAATAATCCAACCCCCAAATTGGTATTTACCATTTGAATTGACGTGTGATGCTGCTAATATGGCCATTGAAGCCATTCTTAGTTAAAGAAGTGAAAAGACTCCTCATTAAATCTATTATGACTCAAAAACATTGAATGGAACTCAATATCACTACACTATGACTGAGAAGGAACTTTTAGCTATGGTTTTTTCCTTAGATAAATTCTTGCCCTATCTCTTAGGTTCTAAAATCATCATCTTTACAGACCATTCTGCTATAAAGTTCTTACTCAAGAAAAGGGATTCCAAAATGGGGATAATAGGATGGATCTTGATGATTCAATAGTTTTATATTGTGATTAAATATAGATTAGTAAAAGATACCCCTATGGCTGATCACTTGAGTAGAATTTCTAATTCTTATCATTCTAAAATCATTGATCCCAAATTCCCCACTTAGAACCTTTCATTTCTCACTCCTAGGTCACCATGGTATGCTCCAACAATAAACTACTTTTTTACTGGGGTTTTCCCTAATTGTTTTTTCAAAATAACAATAAGTGAATATGAAAAGTGATTCAAAATTATGTTTTTTGGGAAGATGATAAACTTTGGAAAACTAGGGCTGACATGATAATTAAGATATGTATTGATGAAGATTAAAATTCCTCCATCTTATAATTCTACCCCTCACATACTATAGGAGGACACTTTGGACCACAAAGAACCTCCAGAAAGATCCTAGACATTGGATTATTCTAGAATTCACTCTTCAAGGACTCACATGAGTTTTGTAAATCATGTCCAAATTTCAAAAAGTTTGGCACAATTTCTAAAATAAATGAAATGATAAAAATCCATTATTATTTTGTGATATCTTTGGTGATTTGAGCATCAATTTCATGGGAACATTTCCTACTTCCAATGGATTCTCATATATTCTTATAACTATTAACTAGGTTTCTAGGTGGTTTGAAGCCAAAACCACTAGGGGAAGGATGATGTACCAATTAGTGATTTCCTAAAAACCCACATTTTCCATCGATTTGGAACATGACGTGCATTGATAAGTGATTTGGGAACTCATTTATGTAATCTAACCATGGAATATCTTACAAAAAAGAATGGGGTTGTACATAAAACTTTATCTACATATCACCCACAAACAAATGGCATGTATGAACTTTCTAATAGATAAGTTAAAAAGAGTTCTTGATAGAATTGTAAATCCCACCAGAAAAGACTAGCCTAAAAGACTTTCTAAATAACTATGGGAATATTTAACTACCTATAAAAAACCTATTGGGATGTCTGTATTTAGGATAGTTTTTGATAAAGCATGTCATTTACCAGTTGAAATCCAACACTAGTCATTTTGGGCTATGAAAACATGTGATTTTGATTTTGAAAAATATGGTGAAAAAATATTAATGCAGTTGAATGATAAGATGAGGTTTGAAAAAATTCTTATGAGAATTCGAATATCAACAATGAAAATGCTAAGGCACTCCATGAAAAAAATATCTTTTGAAAGGTACTTCATGAAGGTGAAAAGGTAATGCTCTTCGATTCTTAATTTTGACATCACCCAGGTAGTCTTAATTCTCATTGGGAAGGTCCTTTTATTATTGCTAATGTTTACCCATTTTGTGTAGTGAATGTCCAAGAACCTTTTACAAAAGAAAAGTCATGGTTAACATACATTGGTCAAAGCATCACTATGAGAGGACACACATCCCAAGAACCACATCGACTTCCATCGGATCCCAAAATTCTATATTTTACTCATCACTGGATGGAGATGGAAACCCATCAAATCTAAACTATGGGGAACCTCTTTCCCTTTAACTCATATTTTCTCTCTCCCACTCCCTCTCTCTCTCTGTCTTACTCTCTCATTCTCATTTTTACCACTTTCCTCATCTTACATTTTATTTAATATTTCTATTTTTTGGTGTGTCTTTATAAAAAACTAAAGAACAAACTAAATAAAAATAAAAAAAATACAAAAATGTAATATTTACTCACCATCCTCTTTTAAAGAAATTTACAACCATTTTTATGAGTCCAAAGAAAAGTTTTAATCTAAAACATTATGTATTTTCATCATAAATTTGGATAAATAATCTTATTTTGAAACCCAAAAAAAATTGAATGCTCTATTTTTTATTTGGAAAATGATTCTTCCCCAACTATGAGGAAAAACATTTACATTCATTCCATGTTTACATTTAACCATATTTTCAAAATGTGTGTTTTTCACCCCTGATTATGAGTCTTTAGTTTGTGGACCTTCGAGCTGAATTTTCTACTTTAGTGTCCATTATTATGATAGAGGCATTTTCTGAACCACAATAGAATAAAAATATCCAAATATCCTCCCATTAACCTTACATTAATCCTTCTTTTGAAATCTAATTCAAGCCTATGAAGGCATTTTCTTTGATAACCACATTACAAGATGAATTAATGGTCCCATCCAACATCTATATGGAATTACATTGCATAATTTATTGAAATTTAAGTGTGGGGGAAATGAATTTAATTTTGGGTTTCCGTTTCTTTATTTTTAACGTGTTATCATATGCTGGAGGGAAATCATCCATTTTAGTGTGAGGGATAGGTTTTCATTAGGTGTTTTTTGGTATTTTATCTTCATTTATGTTATTTTTTAAATGTTATTGACAAGTGTTAATTTTTCTTTTGAAAAAACAAAAAAAACACAAAAAATGGGTTGTGTCATGGGATAATAAAAAAAACCCTTCCTAAACCTTTGATCTGGCTATAACTATTAAAATTATTGTCATGAGAATATCAAAAAAGGGTTGGGATATAACTATGAGATATTTTTCACGTTAAAATTTTGAAAAGATGCAAAAAATAAAGAAAATAAAAAAAGAACACTTTTTACATTGGGATAAGTTTTTTGTTTTATAAATATTTCATCTAATCATACCATTTAAATTTTCTTCCTCCATTTTTTCTTTATTCACATAGTCATGCCATTGTAAATATGTATTTTCATTTCCTTCCATGTTTATTTTAAAAAACTTGTGCATTGTTTTACCCCTATTGGTGTTTTACCCCTCTTTTGTACTCTGTTGGACATTAAATTCCTATCATCCCATAGCCACAAAAAACCCCTAAAAATACCTATTGATTCTTGTGCACATTAAGATAGGAAATAGAAGATAATATCTCTTTAAAACTCTAATATTTTATGTTTTGGTTGTTTAATGAGTGAACCACCATAAATAAAATTTTATCATCTTTAGAGGAGTGAGTTCTTAGTGCCCACATTTTCCATTTCTAAATTTGAGTATAAAAAATTAATTGTTTTTAGAAATTTTTTTCTTTAACAATTTTTGGTGGAAATAAATATGGATGAGTGAAATTATTTAAATAGAGTTGATGTTATTAATTTATTAAAAAAAATTGTTTACTCCCTTTAATGATTTTCCTTGAAAAGTGCATAATTGCTGTGAAATATTAATTTTTTAACATTAAATCAAATTTTGGAGCATTATTTGAATTAATCTAGGTTTGCTTCAGTTTAATGTTTTAATCATACATCACATCCTTCTAATAAAAATTGTATTATTATAATTTTTTAGGGTTCCTTATCCAATTTACAAAATATTAGTAAAATGATCATTTTTCCAATTCATCCATTTGAATCATCATATAGTCTACACAATAAGGCACAAAGAATCTGTGAAGAATCTTGACTAGACTTGATGATACAATTTCTGGTCTCAATCCAGAAGGCCAAATTTGATGAAACTCATGAATATATTCATGAATATCAAAAGGAATCATTTATAAAATTTCTTGTAACAAATCCCACAAAAAGGGTCTCAAAGGATGCTTTGAACTCCAACCTACCATTTTGTATGGGAATTAAAATCAGCACTCATTTATTGAACTTTCTCCTAATATAGACATCCATTAGAGCTGATATTTTTCTGTGTGAAATCCAAGATATGGGAATAAGACATTGAATAATAAATGGGTTGTATTTTAGGGCATATTATTATTCAAAAACCCATTCACATTTTAGCCTTCAAAAAAGTGTTGATAAAAATGGACCATTGCACATTGTTTAGTTAAACAACATTAACTTTGTTTAAAAAAGTAAAATGTATTCCAAATTTTCATATTATATAGAGCACATAAATATCTATAACTAATAAGAATATATATCTGTGTTATATTTTCTGAATGGTCAAATCATTGATCCAAGTGGAGAGGAAGTTTTGGAATGAAAACAGTCCACCTCGTGTAGTTATATAGACATTTTCATATTCTCCTTTCAATGGGTTGGAGTTTCATCACTTAAAGAGGACTTTTGGCATGACTAGAGTCTTTAAAAGTTCCTAGTAGAACTTTCCTTCATATTGTTTCAACAAGAGAGACCTCTCCTCCAATTTCCTTTTCTTGTCTGTTTTCAGTTGTTTTTATTTTTATTTGTGTAAGTGTGTTTTCATTTCAATAGAAATTTAATGCATGTTTAATCTTATTAATCTCTCATTTTAATCCACCTTCTATTTCATAATATTAATGGTGTTAAAATAGTTTAATTATATCCAAATAAAAATGTTCTTATTTGGTTTTCTAATTCAATCAAAAGTCTGTATTTAACTTTCTTCATTCCTCATGTGTGTGTTCGGTACACAAATAATTTCTTATCCTATTATTTTCATTATATTTATTATTCATCATCATAAAAATATTAAACCAAAGTAATATACACATAGAATGCTAAGTAAATCTCTCATTGGGTTGAGTCATAATTTTGAGATGATAAGCCATTGAGAGATTTTGTTCGTTAATATTCATTAAATTAATATTGTGTATGTTGAATTTAAAATGTCATGGATTAATGAAATGTTTTGTTTAATGAGTAGTTTACATGGATTATTGGAACCAAAAATACACTGCCATAATTTTTTTTATTGATATTAGAACCCTAAGTTAAGTTAATGCTTGAATTAAAGCCTCGACACTTGGGAATTCCGATCAAAATAATCTTGTGAAGTTATTCTTAATTTATTGAAATATATATAAAATATCAAGGATAAAATAAAATTATATCCCTAATGTTGAACTCACCAAAATATTTATCAAATATTTAAATCAAACATCATCCACCAGTCATTTCATTTAATCTCTACAAACAAACCACCCATTAAAAAGGTAAATGAATTAAAAAAAATCGAATCTAAAATTTGTACTATCATCAAGGATTCGACCTTAGTGCCACTATATACATTATAAGAGAATTAAAACCTTGAACGGTTGATAGGATACAATAAACCATGCTTTAGAGTCCCTAAGAGGGAATATGTCTCACCCAAAAGGACTACTAGTGGATTAGAATACCACGTGGAGGTGGTTCCTGATAGTTTTGGATCAAGATTCCCAGTGGAGAAAGATCCAAAAGGTGTGTCCCTAAGAGGGAGAACCTAGGTTTACCATTAATTTGGATTAACCTTGAGGTGGACCCATCAGGTTGATCAGAACACTCCTTGAGGCGGATCAGGGAGGTGCATCCCTAGGATGGATCACCTAAGTTTTCATTGACCAGGACATCCTTTCAAGTAGACCGAGAAGGTCGATCAGAACACCCCTTTAGGTGGATTAAGAAGGTCTATCCCTAGGAAGAATTGTCTCACACCAATTTGGATGGATCGAGATGCCACTTGAGGTGGATCCAGATATTTTTGGATTAACATGCCCCATGGAGGTGGATCTAGGAGGTGTGTCCCATGTAGGGAGCACCTAGATTTACCATTGATCATGAATCCCATTGAGGCAGAACTAGAAGGTCGATTAGAAAACCCCTTAAGAAAGACCAGGGAGTTTCGTCCCAAGGATGGAATATTTCACACCTATAAGGTTTACCAGTGGATCAGAGCACCCCATGGAGGTGGATCCAAAGAGTTGTGGATCAAGATGCCCTATGGAGGAGAATCTATGATGTGTTTCCCTACAAGGGATCACCTAGGTTTACTATTGATCAGATTTCCCCTTAAGGTGAACCTATAAGGTTGATCAGAAAACCCCTTGAGATGGATTAGGGTGGTGCATCCATAGTAGGGAGCACCTAAGTTTACCATTGATTGGAATGCCCCTTGAGGCAGACACAAAAGGTTGATTAGAATTCCCATTGAGGTGGATTAGGGTGGTGTGTCCCTAGGAGGGAAGATGTCACACATGGGTGTATGGATCAAGATTAACCATGAGATGGATCAAGAGATTTGTGTACTAGGAAATCCCATGGAGGCGGATTCGGGAGGTGTATCCCTAGGAGGGAGCACCTAAGTATACCATTGATCAGGATGCCCCTTGAGGAGAACCCAAAAGATTGACCAGAACACCCCTTGAGGTGGATCAGGGATGTGTTCCCTTATAAAAGAGTACCTATGTTTACCATTGATCAGGATTGAACCTCAAGGAGGAATCCTACATACCCAGTTTAGAAGACAAGGATGAAAACCCATGTAGCTCGATGCTGCTGTTTAAGGTCGTATGACAGAACCAATCCACGATATTTAACGTCATGCGGTAAGGGAACTCATGTCATGAAAGGAGTGCCTACGAGGGATATTGCGGGGATTATGTGTAGAAAATTACCTTTACAAGAGGATCTATCTTGTTTGGAATGCTATGGGGCTTACATGTGGAAGCTACCATGGTGTTTCTAGGAGCATCAATGATATGTATGAGGATTATGTGTGGAAGTGTTAAGGAGGATATCATTCCATGTGAGTCATACATAAATAATCTCATGGGTAGTAGGTGTGGGGGTTATCCTATGCCACTCATACATGGGGAATCCTCTGTTTATTTCCCATGGTAACACTACAGATTTATGTCATGTACTGAGGACTTCGTCATGCAGTTTAATTTCATACAACTAGGATGTGGATCTAGAAAATACTATGTCATGAATATCAGATGTGTGGGGACTCAATCCTCACCCATTAGGCTTACACGACCACCACTCATGTTCCTTTGGGTGGGGTATGATGTTGGAACTACTATAGAGGAGTGGTTAATCATGTGGTCCATATTAGAGTCCCCATGAATAAAATAAAAATGGGGTTGAGTTCCCATTCTTTGAATACAAATGTATGTGGAAGGTTTGAGCCACACTTGGGTTGAATTTAGAGGATATAAGAGTGGGTGTAATTGGTCACATGAGGACTCAAGGTGTTGCTGAACCGGTCCTGAATGGGTGTGGGGGCCTTGAGAACTCAACCTTTGTGAAGGAGGGTCAGTAGAAGGGAGGCACTATGGAGAGGCCCTAGAAAGGTGCTTCATAAATATTTAAGGTTAGAAAATGTGGTTCACGCAAGTATTGGGTTCCTCACATAGTTTTGGGGCTTCGAAAGGGGGTATACTTCACAAAATAGGGTGACCCTACCTCAAAGGGTTGTCCAAATATAAAGGGGGAGTGATCTATGAAAGCTAAATGCTTTGCGAAGTCTAAAGTGACACAGAGGGACTTCTTCATTCTCAAAGGGTGTATTCCTTCTCAAAAGGAATATCCATCTTATTTGGATTCTTTGAAGAACACATGGGAGGAATTTTCATGAATCTTGGATGTTCTGTTTTTTCTGTGGATCGTGAATCCTGGGAGTTTCATGAATTGGAAGAGATTTTGGAAACCGAATGTTCGGGAACCATCCCTAAAATTTTGTACTAAATGGGGTATTTATTGGAAATGGGTTTCAAAAAGATTGATGGAGCTCTAAATGCCTTACATGCTTCATGAAAGTAAGTATCTCTGTGAGTCAGAATTTCATTTTCATGAAGACACCATCAACCCTTCATGCATTTGCGAATCACTCCATGACTCTGAATGTGATTGTGTGGATGTACTGTCATAAATTCACTCATTCACGAAGGAAAATCATATCTAGGGAGATTCAAGAGCTCCAAACATTGTAAAAGTTGGTGAGATTCATTAAATAGACTCTTTGGAGGGATTTTGATCCGTTTTTTCTTGGATTCACTCTGAACTAGTTGTTCTTTCCTCAACCATTCCCATGACACACGTATTTCAGTATAATAAAATTCCACCCTCAGAATGGGAGGTAAGGGGAAAAAGTCGGGTTAGCTTATAAAGGAGAATCACTAAAAAAATTTAATCAACTCCCTTTCATGAAGCTTACTTGTGAAAGTTGTTTTCTATGATCTCTTCGTGAAACTCATTCGAAGAGACCACGATGAGCCTGACGCTAGCTGTATGCCTATAAATAGTAGATGGGGACCATCAAATCCACCAATAATTAATGAGGAGAAAATATTGTTCTCTATTTTCATGAATCTCTAACCCTTTTTTAGAACTTTGTGACTTCATCCCCTATCTCTCTATCTCCACGAACTCAAATCTAAAAAAATCATAGAAAACCATATTTTGTGAACCCGATATTCATGAAGCGACCTCCATGAACCAAATCCCCAAATCTGATCTTTGTGAAACAGGCTCAGAAAATAAATAAGTATTGAATCAAATAGCCTCTTAGGGATTCAATGATGCTATTTATTCATGGGAAGAAATGGCTAGGACTATCATGATTAGGGAGAGAATTCAAACTTCCTTAGACTATGAATCAATGATCACACCACTAATAGAGTATCAAAGGGAATAACCCTTATGAAGGAGGTTGTGCTTTATGGATTTGGGTTTAGGGATAATTTCATTATCCCTATGGAGAGAAAAGATGAACCAAACTACTGGTTCAGAGGCAAACCGAGGTAGTACCAATGGAATAAGAATACTACAAAACACATCTAGAAGGACCATTCACCAATCAAATCAGAATTTCTCTAAAAACTATCAATAAAATTGTTAGGGAGAATCTGGATGATAAGGAATCTTTTATGATGTATGAGACTATCCTCAAGGCATGCTTTGGGTATCCGTTAAATGGATGGAACAACAACTAAGATCTCCACTAGGGCGAAAACTTAATCTTTGAATGTGCGAGGACTTATTGGGAATATTCATCATGTGTTGAGTTTGAGGAATATATGAAATGAGTAGGAATCTATGAGGTGCAATGGGCTTCAAAATTTCACATATAACACCATCAGAACATTATGCCAGATTTATTGAGCAAGTGGTCACTAGGAACCAACACATTTCATCTGCATGACGGGGTGGTCAGTGTTATCCAATGGGACAATTATAAAATTATTGGGATCCAAATCCTTGGAAAATTTATGATGAGTTACTCCCCACATAGAATGTGGGGGGGGGGGCAAGATGCTTCCATCCATAGCAAAGGCACTGTTGGATCTGGTGTAGGGAACCAGTGAGGAAAATATAAGGATGAAGGATGTTCCCTTCAAGAAATGGTTTAGGTATTTCCTGAACGAAATGGTGAATATACTACCGAGTAGGCAATCCCATGAACAAGGGAATTCAATTAGGGAAAGGTTCATACCTACCAGAGAATTTTGGATGAGAGACAACAACATCTATGGGAATATAGAAAAAAGCCAAATGAACACCTAAGGGCACACCATGGTCCAAAATCTATGGCCTTAAACTGTGAGTCCAAGTCCAAACATTATGACTCCAAACTGTGGTTGAATCCTCCATGGAATGTGCCATTTGGTGATGGGCCTCCTTGTCCCTCATTCACATCAATTTTTTCAACTTGTCATGCTACACATATCAATTTGGAACACCCTATGGTTTGAACTCTATGACCTCAAAAATAGGATCCTATGGTCTAAACTATAAGACCTTAAACTAAGAGAACTGTCCAAAAAACATGACCTTAAACTATTTGAAACACCTAAAATCCGTATGAACTTAAAATTAATGTTGTGGCCCATCCAACATAACCCTAAATTTTGTGAAACACGGCTTAGATTTTATTCCTAGGTACGGGTTCTCCCATCATGCTACCATCATTCTCCCTCAATCCTACATCTAGGGTGTATCATTATTGACAGTTCCTTATGTCCCTTTTTACATGATGATAAATTTCAATTCTACCATGTGCAATGAACATGAGATGCCCCCTTGACCTGACATGAGGATTAAGTGATGGAAAAATTGACAAAAAGGCCCATACAATCCACGTCTTGGTCACATGATGTAAAACTGTGGGATGTGTCCTGATCACATGATGTTAAACTATAAAATTCGTTATACTCACCATACGATGATAAACTACTTGTCCAATGTCCTGATTTCGTGACATAAAAAAACAAGTCATCTTATGCCCTCACCTGAGATGCCCTTTCCTATAGTTTCGGTCATCTACCTCATTTTTCATATCTCCAACCATCAATCAACATCGTAGATGATGCTTCCCCTAGAAGATGAGACGGACTTCTGTTCAGATTGATACACCCACTCCAATGTTCTCTAATCCATGGTGGTGTAATTCCAAGAGTGTTAGAATCCACTAAAACATTCCATCACTTGATTTCCACACTTCTCATACCCCTCATTTAGATCCTCATCCTCTTCCACATCTGAAAGTACCCCCAAACAATATGGTTTATGGAAACATTGGCTAACCTACCATACTAAGCCGACATCTCAAATGTATTTGGATGAAATTCCAAGACAGGTTATATGTTTTGAATATGTTCAGTGGTTGACCCTCATTCTATTATCCCCTTTCCAGGATAGCGGTGCAGATGCTATGTTTTGAACATTGTCAGTAGTTATCCTGTGTCATCATGTGACCCTCTTGTGTTCCAGATATTGGGAACTGTGAATCAAATTACCTATTCCCCTTTGTTCTATTAGAATTGAATTACCCTATAATTACCTCACTAATGCACTAGAGAAAATTAAAAAAGAAATTTGGAAGTTCCAAGAGCCCCATTCTTTAACTCTACCCTCTCTTGGCCCAAGCACTATTGGTAGTCAGTCAATAATAGAAGACCACAAAGTGTTTGATGATTGTATGACACTATCATACCAATGAAAAATCACATAGTCCTCCCTTTTTTATCACACTGATCATGACTCATGTGATCTTAGGGGTTGGTCATTGGTTGTCTCAGAAATATGATTGAAGTGTGATAATAAAGTAATGAAATATTTTTATTCAAATAAAAGGTTTAAAACAAGTGTGTTGTGGTGATAGGAAAGGGTCATCCACATACAGGAACCTCTTTACGTTCTAGCCACCCTATGGATCCACCCTTGAAATTGAGTGCTCAAGCTTATCCAGCCTTTGCTGAGTAGCCTCTAGTATTCATTACCACTCTTCCGTGTCTTATTTCTATTTTCATCCTGGGAGAATATGTATTCATCTCTGATCCACTTTGGTTCTTCTCATCTCGGAACTCAGCCACCGATGATGTTGCATCTTCATCCTTGGCCTCGGCTACAACAAAATGATCCTTCATACTATTCATGATATTAGTATGGGTAGAAGTGACTACTACAAGATTTTATGCCAATTCATCCTGAAATTTTATCTCACCTACATCCTTATTGAGTGAATGAGAGCCCCAAAACTTGTGTTTCTTCTAGGTGAGATCAAGATATTTCTTTTTTGTATGTGCTTTCTCCATAAGAAAGTCATGGTCTAGTGCATCATGGATGCTAGAGTCCACCCCACTGGTCCCTAGGCTGACTACCCAATGGTTGAGAAATCCCACAATGTTTGGTAGTTCACCTATATGGTTTCAGGTGATAAAGTTATACATGAATCTCTATACCTTTCAATGAAAAATTCAGTTATCTTCAGCGACATCCAAGGTGGGATCTTCAAAATATTCTAGTGGTGTGAGCTCATAAGCGGAAAATATCTCCAATATAACATGGGATGGATCATCTAGGTGAAGATGTCGAGGAGTAATTAGATGGATATCCACCCCCAAATATAACTCTTCGCCAGCCTATCCACCTACTATAGAAGCTTCCACTGTACATTGAGACACCACTGAGGTGGACGTAAGTACCCAATCCCCCTCAGCTACCCTTATTGTTAGAACAATCCCAATTTCATCCCATATAGCCAACATCACTGTTAATTACATAAAAGACAAACGCAATTCATCATCCCTGGTCACTTCATCTCCCATCACAATTGTTTCCTCTTTCGTTGTGACTTTAGCTCCAACGACCACCTCTTGTGGTGCCTCTATGATTAGCTCTGCCACCACAGATTCTCCATCCATCCATACGGTGAGTACCGTCTCAAACCCCTCCATTAAGGGAACAGTCTCAGTAGTACCCTCCAATTTCACCACCGCATTTGGCCCAACTTCAATGGTATCCTTGACCATTCTCGTTGGGAGAGTAGCATCCACCATCTCCACCACATCCCTAGGCATGGTTAATGCGAGTGTTGGTGCTAGTGGTTGAGTCACGAGAACTATTCAAACATCCATTTGAAAATGTTTCATTCAAGTATAGGAATAAAAGGAAAATGGGACAAGGGTTTAGATGAGTAATAGATTTATGTGAGTTGTACAGAGCAGCAAGGATCTCCTGGAGGTTCATAGGTAGTTCCCTATGTAGGGTTCCCTCTACGGTGACTACCTCTTTTGTAGGTATCAGAGGTTGTCTACTCATAGTTGCCACATCAGGAAGGGACACCATGCTTTCTAATTAAAGGGTTGAGGTCTCATATCCCTCATTTTGGGATCTATCTAATATCTCCCCCTCTTCCATTCCTAATTCCTATGTAAGTGAAAAAGACGTTAGATAATAGTTCTAAGAATAGGTTATAACTGAGGCCGATAAGATATGAATGTTTACCTGGTTAGAAGCATAATTTCCTCCCATGGGAGAGCTTCTATAAGAGTCACTTCCATATGAATAATTTGAATCTTTTGACATAGGTTCATGCATATCCAACTTAGCTACTGAAAGTTGTGTGGGAGAGGTTACGTTTAATAGTACCTTCATCGGGTTAGTCAAAGGGTGTGTGATGACTTGAAAATTGACCAAGTATTTTAGTTCTACAATATATCACAAATCCTTATCTCAAGACACGTGAAAGATGACCTTGGAATGACCAATCCTAGTGAGACTCATCCCATCTCTATTGAGATGCTACCATATTCCATGAACACTGCAGAACTACGTGTAGACATCTCATTCTTCCAAGTATTCGAGGAAGATGATTTCACTAGGAATATCTATGTAGTGTAACTGATTCCTGGGAGCTTGGAAGAATGTTCCCAAGACCACCCTAGAGGGATTTCCTTCTTTATATTGCCGCTTTCCAATGACCATTGAGTATAGTGATGCTCCTCTCCCTATCGCTCTCACTTGTTCAGGGCCATGAACTATCAAGTCCACTACTATTACCCCGCCAATTGGGCTATATCTTCTTCCATAGAATGCATCGACTACCACTCGGCCTCAGGACAATGGTTGAAATATCACTCCTTCATTGGCCTGGGTGGACTGATTCATTATCATCTCCCTCGGATATGTCCTCCCCCAACTTTGTGCATATTAATGGATGAGTCCAAACTCAATGGTAGGAGGAGAAAACACATTCCACATCTTCATGTCCTCATTCTTGAACATGAACTAGATCTATATCAGAATTTAGGGTTAGCACTCATGGAATACCTTCGTGTACACCCTCGGTGTCAGCTACTACAGACACCTGAACTACCTTGTGACCTGATGTAGGTTGTACGAATCAAAAATCAATACATAATCCAACCTCTCCACTTGTACCCTACCATGGAAGAAAAAGAGGTACAATTACATCTCAATGGACCATGTACCTATATCTATCACCACCCCCATTAGAAGGGTAATAGTTGAAATATGATGTGCTTTGCTAGCCTGACCTTCTCCGGCATGTCCATATGTTATTTTTCTAAAATAACCATAGTGTCAATTTTGACATTATTCATTTATTTTAATTTAAATAAAATCCACACATAGGATATATTCTAACCAAAATATTTAATAGATTTATAACATGTCAAATTTTTCTATTAAATTCGTGGATCACATTAAATAGTTCATATAATATTTATTTTAATATTTTTTAAAACATTTATTTGGTATATCTCTTAATAAAATAATTAGTAAAACATTTTTGTATAATTATTTAATATAATTATTTGTTGCATAAAAATTAAAAATAAAATCCTATGATGAAGATAAATCTCATAGGTTTGATAATAATACTTTTACTCGAATATATCATCTTAAAATCAAAACATGTAAGCTGTTATATTTATTAAATTATGAAGGTGACAACTTTGGAATCATGTAAAATAAAATAATATAAGCGTCATAATCACCTTTATAAGGATCCAAATGGTCAAAACTTCGGCCAGTGGATGATCAGGGTTTATATATACACTACCAATAAGTTTTGTTCATATTTTTTGGCCTTTTGATATGTATTAATATTTCAATAAAAACTATATTATTGATTTGTCACTAAATAAATAATTTCTGCATCATTAATGTATAAGATAATAAGGTAATTCAATAATTCTTAAAAATTACAAATAAATTACCATGAAAAAGATAAACATTTTACATTTCAAATTATTATTTACAACCGAATTTATATTCTGTATAACATTATATTAAAAATACTTTAATTATTAATGTTTGAGTGAGACATATTTCACTTTCCTTTAAATAAAATAAACTAAAGGTCATAATCAAATACAAGTGGGTTCCATTAGTTTAAATTTCGACCAAATTATGATTTAAGGCAAAATATAATCATCCAATTATAATAAGACAAGTTTAAGTGTAATTTTATAATATTATATTTACCCTTAATTTCACGATTTACCTTTAACTATGGTAAATAAAATCTACTGTACTTACTATTCATAATGCCTAAAAATAAAAAGTAGCTTATTAAAATAATTTTGACCTACTGATTCCAAATATGGAATCCATTTTTCCAAATTCAAATCACAGAAGTTTCAGAAATTAATTTAAAATTAATCCTGCTGTTAAGAAAATGAGTTTTAAAAGTTAAAACATTGCAAAAGATTGAAATTAGTTTACTTATGAATTCAATGTAAAATCAATGCTAATGACATACATTATATTAAATGGTAAGAATATATTCTATTCATACTTTAAAAAAATTCAATATTATAATTTAACCACATAAATTTTTAGGATGAAAAAAGTTGTTTTTAATTTAAATATAGCGTGTTTTTACTATTCATTAAAATATGAAATTTATTTGAATAATATGAAAAAATTATCCAAAGTAAATTTTTATATCCTGATTCCAAATAATATTTTTATTTTGTCAAATTTAACTTATAAACATGTCAAAAACTAAATTTCATGTGTGTGTGCCATCAAAAGGTGGCAAAACTGCATTTTTTTAAAATACTTATTTTACCCGAAATATTTATTTTGTTCTCATACCATGTTCTATAAAATGTGAAAGATGAATTATAATGTTATAAAATTAAAAATTTAGTTAATACTATTAATAATGTCTTTTTCATAATATTATAATAATATATCATTGTTTTGTGAAACTCAGTGTTGCGTACTACACACGCTATCGAGGCAGGTCGCGATTGCGTGTAATGCAAGATAAGTTAGGGATGTGTGTAGTGAAAGCTCCCTTTGGTGTTGTGTATAATATAATCATAACTTATTTCATTTATATATTAA
Source organism: Viscum album (assembly GCA_963277665.1). NCBI lineage: Eukaryota > Viridiplantae > Streptophyta > Magnoliopsida > Santalales > Viscaceae > Viscum > Viscum album. The sequence continues at coordinate 832,406,405 of OY728120.1, forward strand.
ACAAAATCTATACATATTGTTGCATAGAATAATTTCTACAAAACAAACTTGAAATTGTGTGTAACACGAGCCAAGAATAGTGTTGCGTATACTGCAAGCTAATACGGTGTTGCGTATAGCGCAAGCTAATTTTTTTTCAGTGTAAAACACAAGACATAAATGAAATTAAAACTAATAATTCTCATAAAATCTCGAGTTTTTACATTCTACCCCCTTAAAATGAATTTCTCCCTCAAAATTCATCGGGGTTATAAATGGTTTACTACTTGAATGTTTCTTTCATAGAAACCCACATCATAAAAAGGAATACTAAAAATTAATTTTAAAAAGTGAACTATGAAACATAACGGTTATCCAAATTAACTCATCACTGAGTTTCCACATAGGAGAACATAGGTTAAAATATGGATATGGAAGAGAAATCTAACCATCAAGTTCTGATGGAGAGTGGTAGAGAACATGACAACGTAATAGCCATCAATCACAAAGACATAAATTTGTGATGATCTAAGGTACCATCTGATTCATCAGATATAAGAGCACTAGGACAACATTTTTGGTTTTCAATATCATTTCCCTAAAGTTGAAAATTATGAAATAGAAGAAATACTTACTTGATTTTGGTACAATCTCACTGTTATTTGTGCCTTGAACAATTTCCACTTCATCTCTTAAAGAAATGAAGTTGAATTTGTCTTCTGTGAAGTGTTTGCAGTTCATATGATAGAATGATAGGTCATTCCATCTGTCTTAAACATAAGTTAGAAAACGTTATATACATAAGTCCATCTATGGTGAGATTAGTTGGATATGGTTCCAAAATGGACTTATACTTCATCTATCATCCCTCTTAATAAAATAAGACTAGTTTCTACTAACCAGGGACATCTTGTAGGCCAGTGATAGGTGATAAAGGTCTGACGTACTTCAGTTGTGGGTTTGATTCCCACAACCTTGTCTGATGCGACGGGTTGTCGCCCGCCCTACAGGTTGTCCCTTTTCTTAAACTACACTATTATAACATTCCATCAATAATATCGAAAAAAGTTTTATCCTTAAAAAATACTACCTTATGTTCAACATAATCCATTCCAATCTTTTGGATTATCCAAAATACTTCTTTCCAAACTCATAGTATAAAGAGAACGATAACTAAATATGTCATATAACAGGCATGTGAATACCATAATTTATCCCTCATATATCATACGATATATCTTATTGGCCAAATTACAAACATGTGAATACCTTAATCATGTATTCTCTTGAAAAACAAATACCCATTGAACCTTAGTGAAAACATGAATGCTATCAAAATTTAACACTTTTCACATAGCAAAATCCTGAAATTTCTGTATACTCAAACCATGATATAACTTTGTCCTTATATCTGTCATGAGCTCATTTTATTTTTTTGTATCCCTTCATCATACACATATCATCTACTTTCCAAAAATATTTCATTTACTTTCCATGGTTACCGGTACCATATAATTATTGAAAACCAATACATAGATATTCTAAAATTCCACGATACCATAAATGAGATTCCATGATACTATTTTGAAATACCATTACATAAACACTTAATCATTATACAACATAATTGTCATACTCAAAATCACAAATAGTGATCAAATGTGACTTCCATTTATCCTTTTCCTTAAGAGGTTGCTCACGTTGATCATCATTAACCCTTGGATTAGGGAATTGATTGACATAATGCCCCATTTCTTTTCACTTGAAGCATTGAAGTGTTGGTGGTGCGTTCTCTACAGTCTTTTCTTTATTCACATCATTAGCAACCCTTTTTCCATTACTTCGACACTCAGCTGCTCGATGACCTACTTTTCCACACTGAAATCATTTTCTAGTCCCTTTAAGACAATCTCCACCATGCTTATTTCTACACTTTGAGCATAAAGAAACATTCGTCTTCTTTTCACCATTATTCGGAGATTTCTCCTTGAACTCCATCTTTCATTTTTTTTCAAAACCATGAGATGGATATGTAACACCAACTTCCAGTTCCACCTAAATAGCACAATACAGAATTTCTTCATAGCTACTGAAGTCTCTTATAGATAATGCCCTTCGAAGACTTGGTTTTAAGCCACTGAAGAATCGATCAACTTTACATTCAGGTTGGATGATAAAGCAAGATGAATACCTTGAAAGCCTTGTAAAATTCACTTCGTATATACCAACAGATTCATCATAATTTTACTTAAGCTCAAGGAACTCATTTTCCATATTTGTTTGAAGAATACGAGGGAATTACTTACTGAAAAACAAGTTCTTGAACTCATCTCATTCCATTGATTCAATTTAATCTTGGGGCCTTGTATTATTAATTAGAGTCCACCACTTTTCTACTTCACCTTCTAAATGGTAAACAACCAAAATGACTTTTTCATGCTCTGAATAGAGAAGTATGGAAAATATCTTTTCAATGCTACTGATCCATTGTTCAGCAACAAGTGGATCAGATGAACCACTGATAGAAGGTGGACGTTGCCTCATGAAGGACTCAATAGAATATTATTCCCTTCTCTACTCATTCAGAAGTCCAGAATTATTCATATCTTGTGTAAGTATAACAATAAGATGTTTCACTCTATTTCCCATAACATTTGGTTGTTCAGGGGGACAACCATTGCATTGTCCATTAGATTGATCAACCCGGTTCCTTCAGGTTCCTATCATCTTCTAAAACCCAAAAAGCAAAGTGTGAGGGGAAGAAATCATTCTAGGAAAAAAACTTAATAAAGGGGAATTACTTTCAATATCTAACATCTTTGGTTTAATTCTATGATAGTTACCATAATCCTAGGACTATAACCTATAGTTATACATAACCATATGGACATACCTAGACATACCTTAGAAATATCTGTAGGGATCTCACTAAATTTTTCGCATCCTAGTTTACAAAGGATGACTAAACCTTTCCTCTGATACCAACTGTAGAGACCCAAATCTTGATGTACATGGACAATAAATTACTTTTGTAGAATAATTAATACAAAACAAAAAAACCAAAACATAATGATTTTAATAGTTTAGTGTCTTGGGAAACTTGGAACATAATATTCTAATCACGGTGAAAGATCTTCAACATCTCCCATAAAGATCTTACCCTTTTGTTTTCTTACCTAAAACCTTTCTTTGTATCTTGGGGAAAAGAAAACAGATAATGGGTGAGATCAAATGCTCAGTAAGGGTAAACATAGAGAAAATAAAACAATCCATAAACATTTGAATGTAAAAATATGAGCATAAAATCTAAACATCGAAATCTTGAGCAATGACATAAAACATTGCAGTACATAAGGCATAGATCATAAAAGGACATTAATCATGATAAAATAGCATGGGAATAAAACATGAAATTGTGGAAAAACATTAAGCACATGATATGATTTCCATAGTAGCCAAGGAATTGCTACCAAGACCATCTTAGTGGAAAATGTACCTTACTGAAAAGGGAATTTCATCGTAAATGCTCTTAGAAATAAACTGTCATGGAATGTAGTTTTGAACTCAAAGGAAGAGTGGAAACTTATGGAACTATTTTTATGGTTTTGTATGGAAGCTCATGAGGTTGATTTAGGTGTAGTTCTAACTATTATTCATTTATCATCATCTTTCCTTGAGTCTGTTTTGTAGGTTCAGTAGCATGATGATGAGTTCAGAGGAATTCAAGGAACCCTTTATGGTGGGGAGAGCGTTTCTAGTTAGTCTCTCCATTAAGATGGTATTCTCAACATCGTGGATTCCTTTCTCATCCTTGAATTTTTTAAGATCTCATTTGTTTCTTAGCTATCATAGTTCTTCATGTTCCATTCATTATGGAACTACAAAAATGTATTATGACACGAGACGTTGATTTTTATAGTTAGGTATGAAGCATGACATTACAAATTATGTGTCCCTTTGTTACACATACTAATAAATAAAGGCAGATAATATAAACCCTTTTAGTTTTCTCCAGCTACTTCTAATGCTATTTTGGAAATGGGATGAGGTGTATATGGACTTTGTTTTTGGATTACCATATACTCCTTAAGGTAAGAATGCAATTTGAGTGGTGATTAATCAATTGAAAAAACAATTTAATTTATTTCTGATTAGAGACACCACTAAAGTTTAATATCTAGGTAGTATATATATATATATATATATATTTATGAGGTTTTGAGGTTACATGGGATTCCATTGACCATAATTTTTTATAGGGATCCTAGGTTTACCGAATGGTTCTGGAAGAGTCTCCAGGAGGCGATGGGCACTCAGTTCTGGTTGAGTATAACTTACCAACCTCAAACAGATGGTCAGAAGAAGCATGCTATTTAGATCCTGGAGGATATGATTAGGGCCTACATCTTGGAATTTTTTGGATCATCGAATAACCATATAGTACTAGATTAGTTTTCTTATAACAATATTTATTAGTCCTTGATCATAATTTCTCCCGTTGAGGCCTTGTATATCTACCCGTGCAGGTCACCTATTTATTGGTCAATGGTGAGGCCTCTATTGTGGGAAAATACTCATTCAGGAGATCTTGGTAAGGATTTAGGATATACATCATCTTCTGTTTAAAACTCAGAGTTTGAAGAAATCATATGTTGGTTTTCAACGTCATCCTCTTGAATTTTTTGTAGGTGAATGGGTTTTCTTAAAGGTTTATTCTTGGCAGGGTAATAGTTGGCTTGGAAAATAGAAAAGTCAAGCTCTAAGTTATGTTGAACCATTTTAGGATACTAGGAGGATTGAGAAGGTTTCTTATTAGTTTGAATTATTAGCCCAGTTGACAAGTATTCAAGATTTTTTCTGCATATCTCAAATCAATAATTACCATCCTAATCCCTCATAAGTTCTGATTTGGAAAGAGATTGAGTTAAATCCAAACATTTTAGTTATAGATTAGTGAGTTTAAATAATTTAATATTAGGTGAAATTATTACATGGGATGTTTTTTCTATTAGTCAGAGTGTTGTGGTGACATAGAACAGATTATCACAAGACTTGGGAGCCTAACACATCAGGGAGGGAGTAGTGGCCTCACCTATTTCTACAGAACTCTCATTTCACATGACTTCTTGATATTGTAAACTCTTGTGGTGTGGACATTATAACATCATGTTACATTATTTCAGTTACATATTTTAATTCTTTTTGTTTCCATTTTTGTTTGGGTGTGTTTTGGGACATTTAATTATGGGGATCATTTTTTGGGTAAAATGACCGAAATTTCAGGGATATATTTTTTTTTGAATTAATGGAGTATGGTTATAAATGTGTAAAAGTATTTAGAGTGATTCATTTGGGTCTGAGTTTATTTGGATACCTTTAAATGTTTTTTCATCATGTTCTGGTTGCGTACTATCTGTAGGATAGATTCATGAATTGAATTCATTTCCCAACATGAATCTGTAGTTCAAAAACATACATGAAAAAGATTAATGATGTAAATTAATATCACATCATAAAAGGAGTTCATGATGTGAAATGTTCTATTGGTATTTTTAACATGAGTTGATTCCTTCTTCAAAAAATATCGATATCATGGATTTCACATCATGAATCTTGTATTCATGTCATGAATTGATCACAACTTGTAGGTTTTCATGAATAAAATGAATAAAAAACATTTAATTTAGTTTCTTCATCCTATCAAAAACTATATTTTCTCTCCTAGGTGATTTTGGTTATCTCCTCTCCTTTTGGATCACATCATTTGATGATTGATCTTCACGGTGGTTGTGTTCCATCTCTTCGGGTAAGATACCTTTCTACTTCTTCATTTTCATTGATCATGGAAAAACTATTCTGTTGAATTTATGGAACCATTTATCTTGTGGTGATGTTCAACTTGATTCTTTCATGATATTCTATGTGATATTTTTTTAGGGTCTGGTCCTTTTCTAGTTTTGGTGCAATAGGTGCATGTTCTCTAAAGAATTTTGTGATCTTTACTTTCTACCATCTATTTTTTTGGGGATGTGATTCTAATATGTAATAATCATGTTTATATAATCCATTTTGTTTCATATGTTCCTTCCTATGGTTAAGGATCCCATGTCTTTTTGTGTTTGACCCATATTTAAGGTTGGTGGTTCTGTCTCTAGTCAGTGTTGAATGAACCTCGAATGATTTGTATTTATAATTTTTTTTTATAAATTGATTCAAATTATTTATTAATTTTCATTTTTTAAAATAATTTTTTTAGAAAATGTGGTTTTCCCCTATTTTTTTAAAAGTAAAGGTATTTTAAAATCATAGTGAAATTGATTTATGAAATTGTTTTCAAAGTATGGTTTTGATGAAATGATTTGGAAATTGTAGCACATGGGAAGCCTCAGGTACTTATGTGGAAGGTATAGTAATAGGTATCATCTTTTTATACTATTTGCGGTTCACTCATGGGTTGTTCCTCTACTTATTAGGTCTAGTTTCCTAGGGAATTGTTAGACACTGTTGGGAGGTTCACATTCTGGGGTGTTCCACTTCCCTCTATATTCGATGCATATGTCTAAGTAATTTATGTGAATGATTTTATATGTTTGGGTATCAGTGTTTTAGCTATCATGAACTATATTGATCCTTGGTCTGATTTTACCTATTCTTTTTATTTGTTCTATTTTTCTTTAGTTATCTGGTTTGATAAATGTGATATTTTTTGAAACTGTTTTACCTAGATTATTTAGAAATGTGAGAAAATGGGAATTTTTTACAATGATTTTGATATAAAAATTGTTTAACTAGTATCATGCCTCCTTTTATTTAAATTTTATCATGTCCAGGTTGTTAAACATAAACATTTTATGGAACAACTAGATGATATTATATTGTGCCTATTTACCATACACCTTGTACACCCCTTCAACGGTGTGTAGATCTGGTTATATATTTAAATATAAGGAAATGTGTGATGCTACAATAATGTGGTGAGGTTTCTATCAGCTGATTTTGGGTAGTTGGTGGTGAGATATTTGGATTTTGATCACTCTATCACATCGATCAGTCATTTTTTATACTAGTTTTATTTTTTTGGACTTGTGCTTTAGGTTATTTAGACTTCTTAAGTTGTATCATTTCTATTGTATTCCTTTAGTTATGAAATACACTTTCTTGTTTTCTCTTCCACTATTTCAATAAGATATGTATATATATTCCATGTTGTCTACTTCAAGTTGGGTGAACAAATTCTCTATAGTTTTTTTTGATATTCGAGTGCTAGCCTCCAGCTTGTGGGGATTGGGAATATCCTTTGGGTATGTAGAAGATTGGATACTGCGCTATGTTTTCGGGTAACCAAAGTAAGTTCAAAACATTATAAATTATTTTCATAAATATTTGATTAATCACTCTGATTATTATATCTTGATTCTTACACTATTATTTTTGGTATTACTCAATAGATGGAACAAAGATAAATCATGTTAATAAAGAATGTGGTTGACAATGTAATGGTTTTCCTCTAGAGAAACTGAACAATATATGGGATGGAATGAAAAATATTTTTTTAACCTCACTCAAATATCTCAAACTATGAATCATGTTGAGCTTCAAAATAAGAAAAGGAGGGACCAATGCTCCATTGTGTCTTTCATGTGGAAACATACACCTTCTTTCACTGGGTCCTCTAATCCAGTAGTTTTTGAGAAATGGATCAGTTCCATTAAAAATATGTTTTTAATTTTCTAATTCTTGATTTATAAAAAAATTTCTTGAGAGTGTATCATTTGGAAGGAGAAGCATATCAATGGTGGAATATTATTAATAATATGAGGTGATTTGAAGAATTTTAATCTATAAAATATGATGATTTTAAAAGGTTGTTTTTCAGAAAGTAATTTCCTTAAACACTTCACATGAAAATGAAAATGGAATTCCTTGAGATTAAGTAGAAGGGAAATGAATCAACTGTTTAAATGAAGAACAATTTTCAAGACTTGTTCGGTAAAATTTTTATTTTATCATCAATACTAAAATAAAAACATATCAGTTATTCAGTGGAAAAAAATAAATTATGCTAAAGGAACTAGCCATAAGGGGATTTAGTAGTAATGAAGAAATAATTTGATGTTCTCTCAAGGTATAAATAGAGAGTGGATATTTCCATTATTCTCATGGTTCAAATAAGCAGGTAAATATTTAGTTTTAAGGAAATTAAAATAATAAAGTTCATGGAGGGAAGAAAAAAAATATTCCTTTATATCATAAGTCTTTAAAGAATAATGGGGTAATTATCATAAGGTTACTATTAAATGTTTTAATTGTGGAAAAAATGCCATTGAGAAAGTGAATGTTGTAGAAATATAAAGATGAAAGATAATTAAATAAAATTAGATAAAGGTAAATTGAATGCACCACTCATACCCCAATGTTACAACAATAAAGATTATAGGAATTATTCCTTCTAGTACCCAAATACAAGGGTTAATGATGATATTTGGCATTAATATCCTTGTTAGCCATGTGATAAAGGGTGAGATCATGCAATCACAACTGCCGAAGTGGGTCATGAGAAAGAAACAGTGAAAAGTACCCTTATCATCCAATCTAGAATTTTAAATATCTTATTTGGTTCTAGTTATACCCAGCCCTTTATATGTGGAGAATTTTATAATGGTATCATATCACCAAATAAAATATTAGTAGCTGAACTATCAATGAAAGATCCTAATGGTATGATGATAACTCCTTAATTCTATAGATCCTTACTGATATAAGTTTTTGGGTATATGATTCCAAAATATATTATGATTCTCCCTCTAGTGTTGTAATTTTGGTCATGGATTGGCTCTCTCTATATAGATCTAATATCAATTTCCAATTAAGGGAATTCACATTTGATATTCCAAATAAAGCATTGATTGTCTATTGATAAGAGGATGAATATGAACATATAATGGAAACTAATTCCATTTTATGGGTTTTATTACCTATTAATGATGGGTATCTATCTCAAACAGTTAGGGAGAGTCCTAGCAATGGAGACATACCTATATTGTTGGAATTTTCTAATTTATTTTCTAAAGAGTTTCCTAATCTTCCCCCAAATCATGAAGTTAGTTTTTTAATAGAACTCATACATTATACTATGTCTATTTCAAATTTTCCATATAAATGACCATGAGTGGGTTTTGGGTATTGAAGAAGAATATCTTGTAAAATATTGATAAGGAATTATTTGTTCCAAGTGAATCATTATGGGGTCCACATGTTCTTATTTTTAATAGGAAATATGTCTCAATTCATGTTTTCATAGATTATCGACTACAAAACAAGATTACTATCATGAAAAAGTATCCTCTCCCCTATATTTATGATTAGTTAAATTAATTTTGAGGATCTAAATACTTTTCAAATATTGAACTATGTCCTATATATCATCAGTTGAGGGTTAAAAAGGAGTAAATATCCAAGACAACCTTTTATATGAGGTATGGACACTATGATTTTATAGTGATTCTTTTTGGACTTACCAATGCACCTGTTGTCTTCATGGATGTAATGAATAGAGTACTTATAGAATAACTTGATCAGTTTTTGGGGGTCTTTATAGATAATATTCATATTTATTCTAGGATAAAGGAATTTTATGGAAATCCTTTAATGATTTTTTTGAGTACATTTAAGAAGAATAATGTTTCTCTCAAATTTAGTAAATGTGAATTCTAACAATATGAAGTTTCATTCTTGGTTTATCTGATCACTAGTGATGGGGTATTAGGGGATCCTTTAAAGATAAAATTTAGTAAATAATATCCCAGACCAACCATGGTGATGTTAATATATAGTTTTCTTATATTTTATGGAAACTATTGATGATTTATTATAAATTTATCATGAATATCAAATCCACTAACCAAGTTGATACAGAAGGGTGTTAAGTTCCTTTGGAAAGATAAATATGAAGAAAAATTAATGTAATTGAAGAGAATGTTGGTTAATGCACTTGTTCTCACACTACCATGTAGTGGAAGATTTTTTGATCTTTAATGTTTCGTTAAAGAAGGGATTAGGATGCGTTCTTTTATAGAATGGCATGTTAGTAGCCTATTCCTTATTCCAATTGAATGTTCATGAGAAAAATTACATAACTCATGATTTAAAATGGGTAGAAATAATCATTTCATTAAATAAATGTAGTCATTATCTATATTGTTAAATGTGGAACATGTTGTAAAATTATAACACCTACTTTTATGAATGATCCATATTCCACTTTGGAACTTCTTATGTTTCATGTTGATCTTTAGTTATTTCAGTTTTTATGGGTTGTTTCCTACTTTTTTATCCTTTTTAGGGATTGGGAGTGTGTTTTGTTTTTTTATTTGAGATTATAGGAGGTGTTTGAGGGCTTAATCATGATATTGGATATGGGTATATATCTAAAATGGATAAAGGAGGTCCACCATCTCACTGGTGAGGGCCACCGACCAGCCAGTGGAAGGTTGGTTCTAGGGTCTTCCTATAGGAAGTCAACTGGCTAGCCAGTGGAATTCTAGAAGAAGAGGTTTCCTATATGAATTCCATTGGCCAGTAAGTGGAGTCCCACTATCTAGATAATGTAGTAAAAAGACCTATAGGTAGTTTTTTGGTGTCATTGGCTAACTAGTGGAAGCTAGTGGATAGTCAATGATGCTGTTCTAGGTGAGAATATGAAGTGACGTATCATATTATATTCCTTCTTAATATTAATTTTGTTGCTAAACACACCTCCCTTGAACTTAATTGTACCCCATTGATCAAATAGACTCTATATGTGAATATGGCCCATCAAACATTGATTATTCATAGATAAAATTGTATGTTTTTTCAATGAACCTCTTTTAGTAACTGTAATATCAATTTGATCATAAATTATTCATTCCTCCTCTCTCTCCTTCAAGATTTGTGGATCCTTTTTTATTTTATGGATCCTTGTCTTGATTTGATTATTTTTGGTTATTTTATTCTTATTTTATTGATTCTTACCCTTTAAAATCTCCACTTTTCATCTTGTATTGGGTGTTCATCAATACAATAATTAAGGTGCATGGTTTCATAAGGAAATTCCTTTCAATTTATACTGTTGGTTCTTGTTTATTTTCAATTTTATTTCTAGTTGATTTTAAAATATTTATTTTATTTTCTTGATTAAATTTTTCTAAATGACATGGTGTGTGTGGGGTCTCTTGGGTCTGTATTTTTGAATAAAGTGGTGATTTCTTAGAAAATGGTTTTGAAAATAAAGAAATATTTGATTAAAAATGTTGATTTTGATTAATTGATAAAAATGGATTGAAATTATTGATGTTTTTAAATGAGATGAATTTTTTGAAAGGAATGATTTTTTATGAAATCAATTTCATATTGGTTTTTAGAAACAAAGGGAATTTTTTGAAACATAAACTTGGGGCCAATTTGAAATTATTGATTTAAGTGAAGGATATCCCCTTTTATGCTTTGATTTCCTTGAATCATATGGGATCCTAGGTAGTTAGGTGGGAAGAACACATGATATTCATGCATTATTTGTACATGAAAATGGATAGATGATGAAAACTAATTGAACTATGTTTAGGTTAGTGAGTTAATTCTTTGGAATTTTCACATATTCCCTCTAGGCTTGAGATCTTGGGATGTGTGAAAACCTAGATCCATATTTCACTAATATATTTGAGAATTATTATACTAACCTAACCTCAATACTCTTAACTATGGTTTTATGATTGTAAATTATTTATACATGTTACTGTTTGATATAATTTTTTATTCAAGACCATTTTGATAGAAATGTTTATTCATGTCTATTATGAGGGAAATTTAATTTCATGCCTATTTTATACTATCTATTGAAATGAATTTTAATTCATGTTTTATTATGGTTTTTGTAAATATTTATAATCCATGTTTTGTTTAAAGTAATCACATTGTTTTATTTGATATTAAATACTTATGGAATACTTTGTGGGATCCTACTCGGTTGGTGTTTCTCACACCATACCTTTTTCCTTCTGTATTTTTTTAGTTCCTTATTCTAATTCTAGAAAAAGGGAAATCACCACTTGGTGGTGGTGGGTGTTCATGATTATTAATACATTGGGAGTTGGTGGTGATCGGTGGAGAATGTGATCCACTTGATACATGGAGACCATGTTATTATGTCTTGGATAGTTATGTGGTAACTTTGGTTGACATACCAATTTTGGGGCTAATGTTTGTCTACTTATAGAACTTATCTCAATATTAGTGTTTGGTATACTAATGGTTTCCTGATTCTTATCTATTTCTTTGTATTTTTGAGTTGTTCTTGTGGTGTCATAATTCCCTCTTGATTAAATCTGATAACCAAGTGCTATTCAATGGCCTATAGGGATTAGTAATTTCCTTAGGTTCATTCTAATATTAATTCATGTAATGGTTTAGTGCGTTATCGAGGTTGGTTTGTGATAAACTGGTATCAAATGGGGCTGAGTCGCTTTTTTAAAGTTAGTATACAATTTGGTATGTCTTAGTAGATAGGATAAAATAATTTCAAGACATAAGGGGTAGATTACAAGTGAGTTCTTGTCTATATCTCATCATAATGAGATTTAAGATTCCATATAATATTTGGAAAAGGTGTATTTAAAGATTTGTTTGATCATATTCTATAATTTTCCTAAACTTTGATGTGATTTTTTTCATCCCAATTTGAATTCTTATTGATAGATTTGATAATATTGTTCTTATTAAATAATGTTTCCTTATTTTCTATTGATGTTGTTTAGTAACATGCCCGCAAGAAGATGTCTGAACAGAATTCGAGGGATAGACACTAATAACACTACAACAAATATGGCTTATAATAGCTCTAAAAACGGCCTTTAACAGTGCTAAAAAGCGCTGTTAATCTCGGTGAAGATAAAGGGGGACTTTTATCAGCGCTCAAAAAAGCACTGATAAAAGTGCCCCTTTATCAGTGCTAAGCAAGCGCTGATAAAGGTAGTATTTATCAGCGCTATTTTCAGTGCTGATAAATGTATAATATATCAGTGCTATTTTAAGCACTGATAAAAACTACCTTTATCAGCGCTCAAAATAGCGCTAATATTTTATCTATTTTTCAGCGCTTAACTAGCGCTGATAAAGGCCAAAGATCCTGCGCAAAACCATAACCTACACAGAACCTGCCCAGCACCTGCACACATTATAGCACCTACACAGAGCATAAACAACACCTGCACACAGCACAAACAACACCCACACACAAAGCACAGAAGAAAAAAAATGATACATACATTTACTTGAAATCATGAATACAAAACAACACACTTCTATATAGATATAAAACAATGTTTAATTTGGTTACAATTATATTTATCCAACAAACAGTTAAAAAACAATGATGTTCCATCCTTTTTGCATCCATCCGCTCTAAAAAATTGTCATCCGTGGCGGTGGTTTCTGAAAAAAGCAGGAAAAAGATTTCACCTACATAATAAAACAAATATTATGTTAGTAATACAATAATGAAATAAAGAATGGGGTTGCTAAATGGAATTATACTAGTGAGGCACAAAACATAAAATAACCAATTAATGAAATTGGAGCATGGTTAGGGTTAATCATCTATAATAATCAAATGGCCCAATGTTTAGTAGAACATGGGCTATTTAATGATTCGAGGGGGAATAGATAAACCTACAGTTTGGTTCTAAGGTTATGATGGTCTCACATTGATGGTTAATAGTTTTTCAAATAATGTGATGAACTTGTGTAAGGTATGAGTTTTTGGGAAAGTATCTCTATATGGTTGAATAATAGATTGTAAGCCACTCAATGAAACTATACGGATTAGAAGTGTGTGTATATTGATTCCCATGTTGTTGGAAAATGATTTATTTTACCCTTAGGCCTAATAATTCACCTAATTAATGAGTGTAATTAACAAATTTTCACTATCAACCAATAAAGTGGGAAACCCTCGTATGTCCCTCATTCCACTCAACAAAATCCTTTACATGCACTCTTCTCCTTCTCCCTTCCCCAATGGGATATATCCCTTAATTTTGAGATAAATCAAATATTATCAGTTACATTAAAATATTGGTGGAATATATTCAACCCTATTATCCTCCTCTATATTCTTCTCCTTCTTCCCCTAACTTTGGTTTCAACTATTAGGGATTTTGGTCTCCATTCCACAGCATCATGATGCTATTGGATACCAATGATGGGGCTTTTGCAACGACATTAAACCTTGGCTATATACCTATAGCCATGGTTTAATCCCATGGCTATATGTCCCCCCATTCCATAAAAAAGAAGCACCCATGCCCCCTTCCCCAACACACCCCCTACACACTGACCACCCCCGAGCACACCCCCAACCCCTAAACACTCCATGCCCCCTGAACACCCCCTGCCCCATTCCCCAGCACACCCCTGCCCACTGCACTTCCCCCCTACCCATTGCACACCCCCTTCCCACCCCCTACATATTTCAAAAGAACCTAGCACACCCCCTAACCCTTCCCCCTACCACTTTTCCCCCTTCCCCCTCCCCCAGAAAACCACCCCAACCCCCTCAACATGTCCCCTACACATCATAAGAAAATACCTTGTATGGAAATTGTGGTCAATTTACATTATACGCATCATATATATCAACAAATTATCATGTACTTTCATTCAATGTACATACACTTATATAGACTCTCTACATCTCATAAGAAAACCCTCTTTAAAATTCACAAACACATTAATTCTATTTGAAAACACCCATCACACCACTTTCTAATTTATTCAAACACATTTAAAGGACATAAGCATGAAAATACACAATAAATACAACTGCATTCATTTTAAAAATAACTTTCATGTCTATACGCACCCCAAATTCTTTTGATAACACATTTTTAACCACACGAACATTTCATATAGTACACTTAGAAAGAAAATACAACATAATAAAATCATCATATAATGTAAAATCATGGAATCACCAACATAAAGCTTGGAATCTTCTGAAATATGCTGGAAAACATAAAACCACACCTCCACAATACCTTAATAAGGACTGATTAAACATTAATATTGAATATAATAATGGAAACCAATGTTTAACTTGCATTATTCCATGATTTTAACATCCCACAAGGATAGAGGGTCATGATTTAATGTCTTACAGAGATGTAAGACCTGGGTGGATCAAAACACTTATAAAGGTGGATCAAAACTCCCAATGAGGTCTGACCCAAGTGTGGTGAATCCCATAAAGGTAAGGTTTCTCATTTTGAAGACTTATTCAAACTCCACTAAGGTAAATACAATAGGGAAAACAAGAAAAGGAGTACCCCAGTGAGGGGGTCACCATGGTTTACCATTGGTTGGGATTTAACCTCATGGAGGCTTCCTACATACCCTATTTAGAATACAAGGATCAAAACCCCTATATTTAAAAGAGGTATGTTGTGGGTATTACCATGGTTAACTTCCCTTAACACTAGGAATACTCTTGATTGGATGAGTATGGGTTTTGTGGGGCTTATGCATTGTCAGATTCTCAGGTTCTTCCAAGTGTAGCAATGGGATGAATGGGACATACGTGCTAAGATGGACCATGTGAATGGAGTGATCCTTGTAAAGAGGCATGAGGCACAAAAAACATGTGGAGCTGTCTGTAAACATTATTTATGGTGGCCATGGGGCTCATCAGACTCCCCATACCTTCCGTAAACACCTCAAAACATCACGAGGACCAGATTCTACATGATGGTCCATCACAGGGTTGATTATTTTGATGATGTATTGGTCATTTGAGCTTGGATTTCATCTCAACCAGCCTTTCCCTTACTTGAATTATCTTGGAACACATATTTTGGTTCCAAAAAATCCATCAACGATACCGATTATCTTATGCATCTTCCTAGAAATAATTGTGCAAGTCAAACAACAACACATGTTCTCATATACAAGTTCAAGAAAATGAGATACAGAAAATGGATTTTGTTGATCCTCGACGGTTTCGTTGTTCACCCCATACGCACTGCACACCATCATGCCTTACTTCAATAATGATTTGTTCAATGATCAATAATATGAATCCGGGGATAGAAAACATTGAGTAATAAATTATGATTTGAATACATCGGAGCATTCTCAATTCACCAAAAAAGGTTATAGGATAATCAATGATCATATATAGATAACATAAGTAGTAGGAATTCACCTTTATCCTATTTGTGTACAATATTCCATCAGGTATGTTTCCCATTCGTTTCTAAATACATGTATATCATCTTCTGAATATGAGTTTTTGCGACAGTCATGGTAGTACTGAAAAAATATAAATACACAAAGAATTAATAAATATTTTAAATTAACTCATAATTATTTTCGAAAATAACTCATCAGGGATGCTATTTTGTTGATGAAATACGATCTCTTTCATAAATTTACAAACATAATAACTACAGTCCTTTCCGTTTGTTTGTTTTGGACACTACAAAAATATGGAAAACAATAAGTAATTTGTTATGATATGTGTTTGGATAGTGAAATGTTATTATATATACCCGTATACTTTTCCAGTTGTAGATCTTGTAGGCGTGCTCATCCTTATGCCTTGGATTCATTCCATGCATTAGAAGATATTGATGCACCACCCTATCATAATAGAATCCTCATTAAAAGATAACATAAATTATATAACTAGATGTTTAGTTTTAAAATTTTGGATCTAGTGTATTACAAATTAACAAATGCCATCATGCGTGGTTGGTTTGTTGGATATCCATGCGTTGAATCTAGAAAATAAATCTTTGGAGTATCCAAATTGACTACAATCATCATCCAATGCTCCCTAAAAATACAAAAAGGAATAAGTAATGAATGAAATGAAAATATAGTTAATATGATTAAATTGTAGAGTTTTACCCCTGCATCGTTGGTATTAAAAAGGTTATGTCATCCATAATTTTGTTTTCAAATGATTTGAGCAGGGATGACATTATTGTAGCCTTTCTATCAGAATCTATTTCGTCTTTTGAAGAGGTAGTGTGAGGACTAACGAGTCCAAAAAAAATTCATGGGGAAATCCCTTCAATTATTTTTCATATATACGTCTGCTACAAATATAAAATGTATTTAGTCAAAATTATCAGAGTATATCAGATTTTGTAAAATCAAATCATGAAAACTTACCTCATGCATACATTTACAACTGAGGCGCCTTTCCATTCATACTTGAGGAGTTCATATACATTTTCAGCAGTAATGAAATCTTATATTTATTCTCCATATATATCTTTTTTGAAATAAACTATGTGTGTACTACCGTCTTTCAAATTTGTATCCACATGAGCCTACAATGATATTAACTGTGGATATAGAACGGGTGGGGTGAAGGTGCTCTCAGTAGACCATTTCAATCGGTTGGTTGATCCTTGAGATATTTTTGAGATGATATTTCGTTTCACCCCATATTATTTGTCATTCTATTATAAAATTCATTGGTTCCGACCTTTTTTCATTAAATATTAAAGGTCCAGCTTGAAAAATAAATTGTAAATGGATACCTTTTTGTTGACATGTTTTTTTACAAGAAATGTCAGCCATGTGATGAATATTCCAACAGCTTGTTCAACCGTATGAATTTCGTCATCATCATTTGGAATAGGTAGCTCGGCACTCGGCTCATTAGATACATTAATTGACACTCTAAGATGATCTTTTGGATGTTGTTTGTTATGTAGCATGTCATTTTGTGTATTGAACATCGTAGCCCTCGCTACAAGGCGATAGGTGGGAGTTGATAAATATCAATCACAGTCATTTTCACCCTGTGGAATATTAGTACATGAAAGGTATCAGTGTCTATGTATATCAAATTTCACAGAAACAATTATTAAAACATTGATTACCTCATCTAAGTCAGGTTTTTTTGGGGAATGGCTCACCTCAAAGCTGGAGGGGGGTGGGTCGAGATCGTCATGCACAGGTTGGTGTTGAGTTGTTTCTTCTATTCGCCTCTCCCCCATCAATTTTTCTATCATCTCTCTCTGGTATTGTAATTCTTCTTGAAAAATAGATAATTTTTCTTGTAGCTTTTCCTTTTTTTCATTTTTCTCCCTCGCTTGTTTTTGTTTTTGAAAATATGTTCGTGGTGTCACCCCAAAACCCGCACCTCTGATGCAGCCATACTCTTCTGGCTGCTTCAAGGCTGCTGAAAGTATGTCTGCATCTGGTGTGGTTTTTGTTGATTCTTTTGACTATTTCAAATAAAAAATATAAAAAATAAGTATTTATTGTAATGTAATAGCGATTTAAAGAAAATCAAATTTATATTATTTCATACTTACACATGTTTCCCACACTTTTTGTGTCTTATCATCAATCAATATCCCCCCTTTATTTACACGAGCCTCTTTCCATAGCACATGGCATGGTATGGATATGGAATTCAATTTCAATTCATCAATCTGCCTATAAATAGAGAAACATGGTTATGGTGTTGTTTTAAATCACATACTAGTAGTAGGGTAGATTTAAAAGGCGTACCAATTTTTTCTCATGTTTAGCATACTCCATCCTTGCTTTACGGTAAGGGTACGCTGGTTCTGTTGCACGTTTTATATTTTCATCAATCAGTAGCTATTTCATAAATAAAAAACTGTCAATCAGAGTAATGAATACAAGCAAACATCAGACAACGTATTACCCCACACAATGTACCTGAAAAGTATTCTCCCCACAACGGTTGCTAAACGCATCCCATGCTCCTTGGGATATAAAGTGTGCGTAAAGAGGAGGTGGGTGCCGCATGATTTTCCCTTCTGCATCTTTAAGATGATATTTCGTTAAAATTGTGTGGAAGCCTCTATGAATCCTTCATGTAACTCTTAATATATATTCCTTGTGCGAGGCATCTACTATAAATGCACTCTGCAATGGATGATGAAGAGTAAGTCAATGTTTTGGTATTTTATTTTATTTTAATAAATTAAAAAAATGATATCATAATGTTACCGTAATCTCTTCCCACATTAGTGTCTTCAGCCTGGTGATAACATGGTTCCACGACTATACATCAATCAGCACGCGTTGCCGAGTGATGATTCCAATGTAGCTACTAAATATGGATCTTTTGGGGTTAACATGTTGGCCTCGCTTATTCCATCCCACCTCAAATTTGATGCCTTTTGCTTTTGCCTGAAGGATTTTGGCTAACACTGTCAAACTACGACGCTCTTGTTTTTTTTGCACTTTTAGGGTTTCATTTCCTACCACTTCCTCAGAAGTTGCATCAATATCTTCCCCCGGAGTGCTAGCATCATCAATGGGACCAGTAGTAATAGGTTGAGAAACCTGTTGTACCTCAGCACTGGGACCAACAACAATAGGTTGAGAAACCTGTTGTTGCTCTGCACTGGGACGACTAGCATCTGGTCGAGAAACCTGTTGTTGCTCTACAGTGGGACCACTGGCTGCTGGTTGAGAGACCTTTTGTGCCTCGGGATTGGGAACATTAGCAGGTGGAGAAGTCATTATCTGTAGAAGTGGTTTAATATTTAATTTAGATTACATAAAAACAGTAGCGAATAGATAATAACATAACATAACACAATGTATGTTACAATAAATAAATAACCTGATTATTGTACTCTCTTTTTTTCTTTAATGGATGAAGAGATTTGACTCCTCTATCGACTATGTAAATTACTTCATTGTGGTCTCCTATGACATACAAAATGTCGTCTACATTGGGGCCGCTGTGAAATGATTGTGAAGTCCCTATAAAAGGGTCAACCTCCATTGAACTTTCACCTCACCCTTCAGTTGTTTTGGTCAATAACAGAACAATTGACCAATTTTGGTTTGCATGGTCTGGAACACAAAATACTTGTACTACCTATGATGCCATTATAAATGGTTTGTCTTTTTACCCTTCCTTACTGAAATCAACTTTCACGAATCCTAATTCATATATTTTAACAGCACTCCTATTATCAACCCACTTGCATTGAAAAATTGTCACTTTTAATTTCGTATAATCCAACTCCCATATTCGTTTGATGATGCCAAAGTTTGACATATTCGCATAAATTGGATTTTTTTCCTCAGCACCGGAAACATACATCGCCTCAGCCACAATTGTAACCCCACTATTCTGCATGTTACTGTCTTCATCATGTTCATTAGTATAGAATGTATAACCGTTAACTGCATAAGCATTGAAAGATAATACATACACACTTGCTCCTCCGGCCAGCCATCGAAGTCATTCTAAAATTGAGTCTGGATTTTCATCTAACTGCTTAAAAATATGGTCTTGAAACCATCCTATAAACGGTAGATTATGTGTATCTGGTATCCATTTTTCAGACCTAGAAGGACTCAAACGCCTAAGAATTTCTTTGTGGGTGTGAACATATGGGTCAACGTCGAAACTGTTATGAAAAATGTAAAGGTGGCCCTATTCCCGATCTGTAATATTGATTGTGACAACCTCTCTTCTAGAAATTCCTTCACCCTCAAGCCGCTCAGTGTGACGATATTTCGGTATGCCAATTATTTCCACACCAGACAGGTAATCGGTACAAAATTCAATAACTTCCTCAACAATATATTGCTCCGCAATACAACCCTCTAACCGACTTCAGTTTTTCACATACCCTTTCAAAATATTCATATACAGTTCAATGGGGTACATCCATCTATAATGTACAGGACCACATAGTCGAATCTCTCTCACGAAATGAACCATCAAATGAAGCATCATATCGAAAAATTTCAGCGGGAAGAACATTTCCAATTCACATAATATTACGGAAATTTCTCTTTCCATAGTTGGAAATTTCGCCGGGTCTATAACTTTGCTGCATATAGCTTTGAAGAAGAAACAAAGATTGTTTAATGTATGGCGAACATTCTTGGAAAAAATGCAACGTAAAGCTATAGGAATTAGATCTTGCATCAAAACATGGCAGTCATGTGATTCCAGACCCTTTAATTTTAAATCTCCCATTGACACGATGTTCTTGATATTTGATGAATACCCCTCTGGAACCATTACGTCATTCAAGAAGTTGAAAAACTGATATCTCTCATGCCTAGAAAGAGTGTCAGCAGCAGGAGGAAGAAATGTTCATTTTTTCACCCTTCACTGGTGCCAACTCTTCTCGTTTTCCCATCTCAACCATGGCCAATCTAGCCTTAATTCCATCCTTTGTTTTACCGGGTACATTTAGAAACGTGTCGATGACACTATCACATACATTTTTTCAACATGCATACCATCAAGAAAATGTATGACATACACACAATTCTAGTATCTTAATTCAAAAAAAACTGATCTCTTTTTCCAACCAGTTTTCATAAGGTTTTTCAAAAATAGTTTACCAAAAGTAGTGTCCAAATATTTTACTTTCTCAAAAAATTTATCACATGTTAGTGGAGACGGTTTTGTACGTTCCTTTGAAATTGCGTCGAATGATGTCGTCCAAGATCGGTACTTATGTCATCGGGGTAGAAATTTAAGATGTCCTAGAAACACGGTTTTCGATGAATGTTTCAACCTAATTGACTGTGTACCTTGTTCGCAAATGGGACACCCTTGAGTTCCTTTAATTCTATATCCTAAAAAATTTCCATAAGTAAGAAATTCATTTATCGTCCAGTACAACATGGCTCTCAAAGTGAATTGTTCATTTTATTAAGCATCATACAGTGTAACACCTGAATCCCACAATATTTTCAAATCCTCGATCAATGGGGCCAAATAAACAACAATATCATTACCCGGTTGTTTTGGTCCTGATATAAGCATAGATAACATGATGTATTTTCGTTTCATGCATAACCACGGTGTTAAGTTATAATTTACCAACATAATCGGCCATGTATTGTGACTACTGCTTTGAAAACCAAAAGGATTCACCCCATCTATAGATAACGCCAGACGAAGGTTTCTCAGCTCGTTCCCAAATTCAGGATACTCATGATCAATTCTCTTCCACTGAGGAGAGTCTATCGGGTGACATAGTTTCCCATATTTAATTCTTGTATCTGCATTCCATTTCAATTGTCTTGCAGTCTCTTCACTTCCATATAGGCGCCTAAACCCAGGAATGATTGGAAAGTACTTTACAAATTTCGTAGGACTGGAATATTCTTTATTGTATTAGGAAACACCACAATTTTGGAATTCTTTAAGTGATTTTTAGTCCTTGAGAAACAATATACAGTCATTCGGGAAAGCATGTATTCTTTTAGAGATCATACCCATCAATCGTACCATTCGTTTGGCATCGTATGTTCATCTTGGGAGTTCATTATCTTTTGGGAGAATGTCATTCAGGAGAGCAAGTAGTTCTGTAAAACTGGCATCACTCCACCCGTTGCCTACTTTCAAATTATATAGCTTCAATACGGCTGACAATGCTGTATATTTAGTGCAACCAGCATACAATGGTGTCTTTGCACAACTCTTTAACATCTCAAACAGTTTTTGGCAGTCACGAAGTTCACCTTCAACTATCCTTATCATTTCCTCAATACGATCTTCATTATCGTTCATGTCTTTAATCACACCCTCCAAACGATCATCTTCACTGTTCATGCTTCTAATCATATCAGATGATCTATTAAATGTCATGTTATCTGAGTCACTACCTACATTGGTTTTTTCCCCGTGTTTATTCCAACATGTATAACTTCGATCTATTCCATGACAAATCAGGTGTTCTTCCAACTCCTCTCGACTAATGTTTCTTGAATAACAACAGCATAAACACAGACAAAGGATTTGAGAAGGGTCACATGCATGATCTTCTGCAAACTTGATAAACTCCTTCACACCGTCTTCATACTCTTTTGTCAACCGATTGGCATTCATCCATTCTTTATTCATATTCATCGTCTTTATGGGTTCAATCTTGAGAACTTGCCTAATATTATGTTTTAATTAATCAGGTAGGATTGTTAGTATTTTATAAAAACAAATCATGGTAAAAATTCCTTTAAACACATGTGAAATCCATATACATGGTGTGTCCAGTAGGGTGAACATCGTGTATGTATAAGATACCTGATTTAATCTGACATATATCAAATTTATTCCAAGTTAGTCTTACAAAGACTGAATGATGCCTTTGAAAATACATGACATTTAGAACAACTTGAGCTAAAGGTGTGTACTTTAGATACATATTGAGTCACCTCACCAGCTATGCATCACATTTTTGTGGAATACACGGTGTGTAGTCCTTACATGACCAATATGGGTGTATGGTCTATACACATCAAGTCTCTATGGTATCTATATATGGTGTGAGTGAAGTAAAACACATGTCATCCCGGGGTGTTCATTCATAAGTCAAGTATACATATATTGCCAATTTATATATTTCAATGTTCAACAAGAACAACCAACATTCAATTCCTTTAGTGGGAAAACAAGGACCACCAATGGCCATGATTTTCAGCTGGGCATTTAGCCGAGACATTTCACATTATAACCATCAATATCAAATAGTAATAACATGCGAACAAGAGGAAACCAAAGGGTAACAGGATAAAATAGTAATAAATATGATGCTATCTCAATGTACTCAAGGTTATGATATGATGTTGGTCAAGATAAACTATGGGTTGGGAGTACATGAATATTTAATTGAAAAAAACTACTAAAAATTAATCCAGAAAAGGATGAAATATCTTATTCATCAAGTCCATTAATACAACCAATGCATTAGTTAAACCAAATATCATCGCTAAAAATTCATACAGGCCATAACTACTCCTAAAAGCAGTCCATGGTAGGTCCATCGATATCCAACTCATCTAATGGTATCCTAATGTCAAATCTATCTTGGAGAAGATCATTGAACCTCATAGATGATCAATGTGACTATCAATGCATGGATGAGGATACATATTCATGACTCTCATCAGTTTCAATCTCCAATAGTCCAAAAAAAGAATAAATACCAATCAACCGTCTATTTTAGAGAACTATAAAACCCCATGGTAAATTACTATACCAAATGAAACCATTGTATTCTATATCATAAAATTGTAATTCAAACAACTGATGCTCTTTTGGTGTTATTTTAGAAATTGTGGTAGAAACTGAATTTTCTTCCAAAAATAACTAGATTATAAAGTTTATCTCTTTATTAAGAAGTAAATTTTATACCTCATTAGTGAAAACATCCTAAAAATGTACTACCATTGGGGAAAAAGAATCCTATAGCATTCTAGAAACATCTACAATATTCCTGACTATTTGAGCCATGAGAAAATACAATATAGATTGAATTGGTTCCACATGACCAGATAAAAGATTCCTCTCATCCAAGTGAAAATAACTCTGTCTATTTTGGAGATAAAAAGGTAAATCTAATCTGGGAAAAAATGATTTTGGATTGTTATAAAACAAACTAATCCATAACAAAACTAAAATAAAATATTATCATATAAAGCATGGGTGGTTCACAAAATAAATGATAACCACCAATATCTAGAGATCATTCCTTGCAACATGTTATATTCTAGGACTATAATACCAATAGTGTGTCGATGGTGATAACACTATCCAAGCTTTACACCTCCAAGATTAAAACATTTACAAAAAGAGTGAAAAAAAGGAATGTGATTCTCTTTTATAAAAAATAAAATAAAGGGCCGATGATATAGGAATTGTACCATTGACAGTAGATGATCCAGAATCCACAATATCCATAGTAGACTACATAACATGCATATGACCAGCCCCTAAACCCTATGTTGGATC
Organism: Viscum album; assembly: GCA_963277665.1. Classification (NCBI taxonomy): domain Eukaryota; kingdom Viridiplantae; phylum Streptophyta; class Magnoliopsida; order Santalales; family Viscaceae; genus Viscum; species Viscum album. Next base: position 832,431,183 of record OY728120.1, read on the forward strand.
CAGACTCCCAATGTTATATACTCTTCCTTATACAGTCATCCCTGAATGGTGGTACAACATCCCCTCTCTTGACCAAAACATCCAATGGGACTCTAGCTACCTATTATCAGAGGAGTGTTTGAGTCCTTCCCAATCTCGGGTTCCATTAATGTTCCCCTACAAAGGCTATATTGTTGCATGCCCCTAGAAAACCACATTAGGTGGATGAATCTTTTATAAGCATGACACCTCAATTGCAACACCATACAAACCAAATAATCAAAATTTTAGATTTTATAAAGATTCCCTTATTCAATTTTGTTTGTTAATTCAGGGGTTATCATAGAAGTTTTATCATTCTGGGGTGTTCATTCATGAGTCAAGTATATGTATATTACCAATTTATATATTCCAATGTTCAACAAGAACCAACCAACATTCAATTCATTTAGTGCACAAACAAGGACCACCAATGGCCATGATTTTTAGTGGGGCGTTTAGCCCGTACATTTCACATTATAACCATCAATATCAAATAGTAATAACATGCGAACAAGAGGAAACCAATGAGTAACAAGAGAAAACTCACCAGGAAGGTGTCGTTAATCACACGGCAGGGGTGCGTACGTGGCAGAGGAGAGGCGCACAGCCGAGGATATTTCCAACTGAAAAGAAAACATTAAATTGGGGAAACCCATGAGAATAAAATAATCTAAAACCGAGTACACCATTTACCACATCCCACAAACCCCAAAAGGCAATGCATGCAAATAAATTTAAATTTATTGACAGAAATCAGTATCTGATCACTAATTTTTATTCAAACCATATGTGTAAACGAATCCGAATAGGAATCAGAAGGATCACATACCTCGAGAAAATAAATCTAACCATAATAGTGATCAATCATAGAATAATGCAAACTAGATGGAACTCAGGATGGGGAGTAAGCCATCATGTAGTAACTCTAAGAAATTGGTGTGGTGAAAAAATCCCAACATCCTATTAGTATTTGTGGTGTGATATTTTATACTCAACACCCGATATAAGGGAGTGTGATTTTCCTATATTCTCAACAATTACCTTACCATCTTATGTTATCCTCTATAAAGGTGTATTTTAATTTTAACTATAATGGGGAATTACCTCCCATCCATCAATTTAATTAGGGTCATTTTTATATGTAAGGAATTATTCACATTCATATTTATATTACAAAACATGAAGAAAAACATCTCATATGTCCCATTATCCATGTATAATTTCATTCAACGAAATGAAATACACAATTATCATTCTATATAACATGTAGTAGATGGTGTTCCCTTTCAAACCATTACAGATCATTTCATTTCATTTAATTAATTCATTAAATTAAAATAAATCCATCATGTAAAATTCACTCCTCATTATTATTACACATTCAATTTTACCAAGAATGTAAAATTCACTAATAAGGCTCAAAGGGTCTTCAAAATGGGCCATAATCAACATGGAAATTTCCTACATGGTAAATTCCATTAAGAATCTAGGCCAAATACCTATAATGTGTCTTCAATTCCATTTATATACCCTTGTATCAAGGGAAACCTCATTTAAAGCTTTGACGTAAGCTAAATAGGTGTTCGGGGCAGTTAACAATTTGACATTAAAGGGATAATTTTACTTGGCACACTCAAGGGGTGTCCATAAAAGAGTTAAAGAACATCTAATCCATGAAACAAGATTCAATAGGTGTTTATTGAGGTACAAGGATTAAATAAAAACTCAATAATATCAATAATCCATTGACTCTTGAAATAACACCTTAAATCAGAATTTCACACGTTCAATTCAAGCGGTAGAAAAAAAATTACCTGAAAATGAATATCAATAATCGTAGTGGCAGCAGAGGGGGCAGTGCCGGAGGCGGTAGCGGAGGCAGTGCCGGAGGCGGAGGTGGCGGCGGTGGCAAGGCGGCGGCGGCAGCAAAGGCAGAGGCGGTGATGACATCAGAGGTGGCGGCGGTCACAGTAGCAGGGGTGGAGGCGACAGAGGCGGCAGAGGCAGCGGTTTTCGCGGTAGCAGGGGCGGGGGTGGAGGCGGTGGTGGTGGCGGAGAAGGAGGAGGAGGAGGAGGAGGAAGGAGGAGGAGGACAAGGAGGACAAGGAGGATGAGGGCGCGGCGGCAAAGGGCCTAGTTCAGCTACTACGAGAGCTTGACCACGTGGAAGCTAGTATGGCCTGTTAGGGTTATTAAATAAAAGATGACGGAACCTTTATCAGCGCTCGTTAAAAGCGCTGATAAAGGTATGTTTCATCAGCTCTAAAATAAAAGCTCTGATGAAACATTCATTTATCAGCGATTTTTTAGCACTGATAATGATATACCTTTATCTGTGCTTTTAGATAGCGCTGATAAAGGCATACCCCTTTATCAGTGCTTTCTGTTTAGCACTGATAAAGGGTAGCGCTTCCCTTTCCCTATTTTGTGGTAGTGTAAAACAAAGCAAGTAAACCCTCCAGTTGACCAGAACCTTGTAGAGGTGACAGATTGAGCGGTCCAAGATCTTGGCCAAGGAGTTGTACCTATTATCATACAAGCTAAAGAGGTTGTAACTATAATGGGAGAAGGTAGAGATCATTACTAGGAGTTAATTTATTAGAAACCACTATATTTCTATGGAATGGACGACCCATAGTACTAAAATGATTAGTTGGTATATATTGAGTGACTATTCACATTTTTTGATATGATGGAATCCATTAAGGTAAAATATATTGCCTTCAAACTTGAAGGGCCTCACAGGAGGTGGTCGGATTATATAGTGATGGTGAATAATAATGATGGATTATAGTGTAAATAATTAAATATGATTTAAATAGATATATTCTATCCAAAATCAATGGCATTGGGTATTCTATGGAGCTTCCCAACCTTTACCAAGGTGGTTGTTCAGTGACTTGGTATGCCAAACCGTTTTCTATGCTTACTCAGTTCTCACTCGAGGTATTGTCAAATTAGAAGCTAAAGGACCTGTGGTTTCATTTGGGTATTTGATAAGATATTCATTCTTATGAACATTAAACAAAATTTTAGCAATTATGTTTACGTTTTGGATAGATATTTGATGGATGAAATTGACTTGGATGGAAATTCAGGGTTGGAGGGAGTCTCTCCCACTCCTAATAGCGGCTTTAGTGGTTCCTTTAAATGGAAGAGGAATCATAATGAATCTTATAGAGGAAAAATTGTAGTGTTCCTCAATAGAAAACTTTCACTAAATCATTTTTAGAATATGTTAAAGAACAATTGAGTTATTTCCAATGTGGAAAGGTTGGGCACTCAATGTGTGATTTCATAGAGGAATCAAAGATATATAGTTATTATAGATTTTCAGGTCACATTCATAAGTTTTTATATGTTTTTACCTCTCTATATAGTAGTGTGGGCCCTTTAGTACAAAGATTTTTTGTGGTGTAGTCTGATGCTTCATGAACAATGGGGTTCCAACCAAAAGAAATAAGAACAAAGGTTCATCATGCAATGGAAGAGTCTCTAAAGGGGATTAATGTAGGATTAGTGATAGTGATAGGTTCCATGTCTATTTCTTCATATTCAATGACTAATTTATTTAATACTGGTGCCTATCAATATTTTTTATTAACCCACATTGGATACCTATAAAACATTCCTTTGGATATCATGCCTTATGTGATGGAAATTTATACGCCTCTCAAGATGAAGAGATGGTAGGGTCTATGATATCCTTATTTTACATTCTCTTTATCAAAAGTCAATATCATCTAGGAAATTTTAGTTCTTGATATGAAACCTCTAAACATCATTCTTGGGATATGATAGCTAGTTTCTTATAAATCCTGAATTTACTATTACCTTCAGTGGGTCTAATTTTCTACCACTAATGGGGTGTGTCATGTTTATAAGGAGAATGGGACCCAAGTTCTAGACAAGCCATAAATACTCTTTTGGATATTGGTAGGATGATATCCAAAAATAATTTTGAACTTGAGAAGGAATTTTCATGTTGAGATACTCCTCTAATAGTTTTTGAGTTTCCATATATTTTTCCATCATAATTTTATATCCTACCACTAGAGAGGGAGGTACAGTTTTCTATTGACTTGTTGTCAAGTACTAAACTAATATCAATACCCTCTTATCATATGTCACCATCTTAACTGAAGTAGTTAAATGATCAGTTGGATGACATGATGTACAATGGCTTCATTCGACCTAGTGTGTCTCCTAGGGAAACACCTGTATTTTATTTCACAAGGGATAATGGAACCATTTGCCTATTTATTAACTATTGAAAGCTTAATCGGGTTACAATCAAGAATAAGTATTCATTTTCACATATTTATTATTTTTTGGATCTTCTAAAGGGGAAAAGTGGTTCTCCAATGTTGTTCTTAGGTTTATATACCACCATCTTAGGATCAAGGAGCCTAATATACCTTAGATAAAATTCGGCAACAGGTATATCCACTATGAGTATATTGTTATTACATTTTGTTTGACCCACACTCCAACTATGTTTAGGGAATTCATGAATAGGATTTTCCACCAATATCTTGACTCTTACATTGTGTTATTCATTAATAACATTTTGGTTTACTCTAAAATTGATGAGGATCATGTGCATAATTCTATAATAGTAGAAGATATCATAATGAATCATTGACTTTATGTTAACCTATTAATATGCCAATTCTGGATTCAAGGGGTAAAATTAATAGGGAATGTGATCTTAGAACATGGAATATCAGTTGATCTTGGAAATTTAAAAGATGTAATGTCTTGGGGAATAACCCTTAAATATCCTTGAGATTAAAATATTCTTATTCTTAGGGGATATTATCACCAATTCATATAATATTTATCTTTGTTGGATTATCTTTTGACTCCTCTTACTTAAAAGTTAGTGAAGATCATGTGGGATTCAAAATTTCAAGCTCCCATTGATGAGTTGAAGCATGATTTGATTTCGGCTACATTATTGACTCTTCTATAGGTTGGTCAAGGATATATAGTGTTCTTTAATGTGTCAGGTTTAGGTTTGGGTTGTATTCTTTTGTTGTGTGATCATGTGAAGGCATGTAGTTCTCATTAACTTCAACCACATCAAAAAAATTATCACACACATGATATTGAAAGTGAAGTTATTATGCATCCTCTTAAGAGTTAGTGGCTTTACATTTTTTAACATGGGTTTAACATTTACTCCAATCAATATTTTTTGAGTTATATCTTCTCACAAAAAGATTTGAATCATTGAAAGATATATTGGGTGGAGTTTCAACTGTCTTTTGATTTTGACATTATTTATTCCCATATAAAGGGATAAAATTTAACTAATACATTCAGTAGGAAACTACCATCCTAGTCTTTGAAAGAATTTTCAAAGTAATATAATCTTATAGATCTCTTTTCTCACATGCATTTGGGAGTTTGGGAGGATTGAAGTGATGTTTCATTGGCTAGTGTTCATTGGACGTCCTCTCAGGGACTCTTTATATAACGACCCATACTTTACATACATTTTTAATACTTCAAAAATTGAAGCACACTTATTACAACATATGATAAAACTACAAAGGACCGTATAGGTATAGTGCCTTTAGAAACTGGGAAACATAAACTACTGGTTCATAAATCTTCTACAGTGTCTCCCATTTATTTCATCATATCTAGGGTCCCTTTTAGCATATTCTACTTAATATCCATCTTCCTGACCTGGGGAAAAGAAAACATAAAAGGGTGAGCTCAAATGCTCAGCAAGGCAAATAATGGAAATAAAAATCATATCATATCTTTTTGAAAATCATAACCTGCAAAAGAGATCATAATATCTTAACATGGAACAAATCATAGGAGTGAAAATGAGATCCCCATAATCATAACATAAAACTTGAAACTTTGTGGCATGCACACATAATCATGGAAAATCATTTCTTGTTAGTCATGACTCATTGCCAAGACTATCTTAGTGGACAAAGTCCCTTTCTGAACCGAGTTCACTCCTCGTTTCAGTCCTGTATCACTGAACCGAAATAACCTTCCGTTCCAGCCATGTCTATCTCATGAGATATAAAATCTTTACCCAATGCATTGGAGGGAGATATAGGTCCCACCCGTCTTATAATGAATCCTTTCTTATGTGTGCCACATAATCATAAAACATACATCATCGCATAACACATGAAACAAAAATGGGATTCTTGAAACATCATGACATCATAAATCAATTCATATAAGATAAAGGAATTCATAAAAATAATTCCATCACAACATGATCAAATCAATGTAATAATAGGGATAAAAACAGAACCCATTATTATCTTAGATGGAAAATAATTTTGAAAATCACTTGAACTCCATTCTTGAGGAAAATATCCTTTCTTCTTCAAAAACATTTTTCCTTTCATAACATGTCATACAACTTTAAAATAAAATAAGTTGATTAAAAATAAACTTGAAAACTTGTAAAGGAAGCTTCTTTGAAACAATGTTTTAAAAATCCATTCATGCCGTATAAGTTAAAAAAAACATTCTTCGTACTTTTGTCGGAAAAGTCAAAAAGTACCTCGTACGAAAAACAATAAAAGATTCCTTTCATATCTTTTACTAGAAACACACCGAAGGGTAAAATAGGATTTAAACAATTGTTGGTGAATGGAAATAATATTACATATTGAGGAAACATGGATGTGGATGATAAAATACACCCCAGTAAATACCAAAGTATATACAATCTCGGATAAAAATGAGATTGTGATATTTCCCTTACCTTAGGTCCGATTAGCTTTGTACGTGTCCGAAGCTCCTGTATAATGGTTTAAATAATGTTATTGACTTATTCCAGAATCATACATATTTATATGATATCATATATGGTCATATTATTAGCTTCTTGTTAGTAATATTTCATTGTTACTTGTTACTCGGGTCTTTATAACTTTTTGTTCTTATGCGTGTTTTGTCGAATAAATTCTTATTCTTATCTTTAGGTTATAGATAATTAATTTCCAGAATGGTATTAGTGTATTATATACCATATTCATTCATTCAATTCATTTATATAATCATTATGAAATGAAGATCATGTAGAACGAGTCGCATCACATCGTGGAGACGGTATTCCGTACGTACGCACGAGTGATGATATCATTCCTATGATCGTGGAATTGTATTGGAGTATATATATATTATTTCAGTATCAATATTACTTCATAATAATCATATTTAGTTACTCATTACACCATTATAACCATCCTTGTAAGGTGATGGTGGAAAATAGATTACACCACGGCGTGGAGACGGTATTCCGTACGTACGCACGCGTGGTGATTTCATTTTTCCGTAGGATGGATAGAAGGTGAAATAGGGTTGTTTCATATTTATAATAACATATAAGTATGTAAGTAATACTGATGTTATTACTTTATCATGAAACAACTAAAGAAGAAGAATTTGAAGAAGAAAGAAATTGAAAAGATCGGTAATGGATATTACCTCTTCTTTGGAACGCCTCTTTGAATCCTCCACTTAAGGAACTAAGATTGGTCTTTGGAGAAGACCAGGACCTCTAGGATTATTCTAGGGAAGTGGAGAGGAGAAAATGGCAGGGGTTTACCGAGCTTGAGTGCTCAATTTGGTGTGAGGAGGAGGGGGAGGAGGTGCCCTTTTATAAGGGAGGAGAGGGGCACCTTAGGAATATCTCAAAATATTATTTTATATTAAAGTCAAAATCGGTTTATAATGGTTCCAAAGGGTCTTATTTCGAAGATAAAGTGGGGAAGGGTCGAAATCCTATCAACCAATAGGATTTAGACAAGTTTAGGGTATTATTTTAACCTTATCAATTAGATTTAACTCTAAGTTAAATAATTTAACTTTTACCATCTCTTTTTGTTTTCTTTCACTATATGGTTAATACACTTACTATAACATGCCAAACGAACCCCAAATTGTTTATTATTAAAATATATATCCTTATCTAAGTCATTTGGCCGAACCATAGATTTTTAGGAATAAAATAACAATTAATAATATAATATTTGATTTAAAAACTATTTTGTGTCAATTTTGACACTATTTGATATATGATTTTTGTGAAAGTCATAAAAGAATTATATGTTCGAACCAAGTTGATTAAATCAACATTAATATATCATAGTAACCAATAAAATTAGTTTAATTCATAAAAAGTCTCAAATTACATTTATTTTGGTGTTTATAACATCAATTATGTCAATATTTCATTAATAAGATAATTACTGCATCATCTTTGTGTCATAAATAAATTACATTATTTGATGTCTAAAAAATACAAATAAAATATCATCATGTAGGAAATCTTTTTAGCTTTCTAATGAATATTTACAATTGAATTTATCTTATGTATAACCCCATATTAAAAATGATTTACTTATTAAACTTTGATTTTAACTATTTTAACCCTTCTTTAAATAAATTAATAATAAATGTCCTAATCTAATCCAAGTGGGCCTAAATGGTCATATTTTATTCCTAAGTTTGTTTTTGGTCGAATTACACTTGTCCAATAGAATTAGGACATGTGTTAGGGTAATATTAATATCATATTTACCCTTAGTTACCCTATTTACTATTAACCGCGGTAAAAAAGTAAAAAGTTACTATTCACCAAAAAATTATTTTCATCTCATTGAACCACATTTTAGTCCTTGATATTAACCGTGTCTCTCGGATTTTCGAAATTCCAATCACAGAAGCGGTAAAATTAATTTTTATGCAAAATTCAGTTTTTAACCTACCACTTAGTGGTTTCACTATTCATCAAAAATTGAAAGTTTTCAGAAAAATACCAAAATTTCACACTAGGCTAATTTCGATATTCTGAGTCTAAAAATGAAGTCCATTTTGAAAAATAAAATTTATAAAATTCCAAAAAGTGGTTATTACTATTCATAACGGCTAGTTTTAATAGCATAATGTTGTTTAGTGAGACTCGGTATTGCGTACGACGCAAGCTATCGAGGAAGGTCGCGATTGCGTGTAAAGCAAGCCAAGCAAGTGTTGTATAGAAAAAGATTCCTTTGATGATTTATATAACATAAAAGTCTCGGGTGTTACATTCTACCCCCCTTAAAAAGAATTTCGCCCTCGAAATTCCTCACTTTGCAACAAACAGATGAGGATACTTATCCCTCATCATATCCTCAAGCTCCCATGTAGCTTCTTCAAGTTGGTGGTTTCTCCATAAAACTTTCACCAAGCGAGTGGTCTTGTTTCGTAGGACTTTTTCACTACGATCCAGAATCTCTATCGGCTGTTCTTCATAAGAAAGATCTTGCTCCAGCGGTACAACTTCTGAGCTGAGTACATGTGAAGGATCTGGTATGTACTTTCTCAGGAGAGATACATGGAACACATCGTGAACTTGAGAGAGATTCGGTGGAAGCGCCAATCGGTAAGATACCTTCCCAACACGATCCAATATTTCGAAAGGACCGATATATCTAGGGCTCAATTTCCCCTTCTTTCCAAATCTCATAACCCTCTTCCAGGGAGATATTCGTAAAAACACTTTATCACCCACTTCAAACTCTAGGTCTTTTCTTCGGCTGTCGGCATAGCTTTTCTGTCGACTCTGTGCTGCTCTTATGTGTTGTTGAATAGATCTCACCTTTTCTGCCATTTCATCAACGAGATCAGGTCCTAATAGCTTTCTTTCCCCAACTTCATCCCAGCAAGTTGGAGTCCTACATTTCTTTCCATAGAGAGCTTCATAAGGAGCCATTTGAATACTGGAGTGAAAGCTATTATTATAAGAAAATTCCACCAAAGGTAGGTGTTGATCCCAACCTCCTTTGAAATCCATAGAGCAAGCTCTCAACATATCTTCTAGGGTTTGAATTGTTCTCTCAGACTGACCGTCTATCTGGGGATGATAAGCAGTGCTGAAACTCAACTCTGTATCCAGAGTATGCTGAAGACTTCGCCAGAACTTCGAGGTAAATCTCGGATCTCGATCAGATATAATAGAAAGTGGTACTCCATGCAATATTACCACTTCCTTTACATATATCCTGGCAAGCTGATCTAGAGAGAAATCCTCTCTAATAGGAATGAAGTGTGCAGACTTTGTGAGACGATCAACTATGACCCAGATAGCATTATTACCTTTGGATGTTTTAGGAAGTCCTGTGACAAAGTCCATAGTGATGTTTTCCCATTTCCATTCGGGTATGGGTAATGGTTGTAACATCCCCTTAGACTTCTGTCTCTCAGCTTTAACTTGTTGACAAACCAAGCATCGAGAGACATATTCAGCAACATCTCTTTTCATGCCATCCCACCAGAAGTACTCTTTCAGGTCCCTATACATCTTCGTGCTTCCAGGATGAATAGAGAATGAAGAACTATGAGCCTCATCCAGCAGCTCTTTCTTTAATTGGGGGATGGGAGGAACACAAACCCGATTCCTGAACTTTATTATCCCATCACAATCAAGGTTGAATTCAGGAACATTTCTCACCTTCTTTTGTAACTCGACATCTTCTTTCTGTGCCTCTTTAATCTTCACATGTATAGATGGTTGAACATTCATTTGAGAAAGATAAGATTTTTCCCCTTCCATTATAATTCCAAGATCCATCCTTTGTAAATCCATAAATATTGGATCTTTTGTGATCCTCATCATGGATAAACTAGCATGGTCTTGTCAACTTAATGCATCTGCCACCTTGTTTGCTTTCCCAGGGTGGCAATGGATTGAGCAGTCATAATCCTTAATCAGCTCCAACCATCTTCTTTGACGCATATTCAACTCCTTTTGTGTGAAAATATACTTTAAACTTTTATGATCAGTATAAATATCACACCTTTCACCATAAAGGTAATGCCTCCAAATCTTTAATGCAAAGATTACCGCAGCCAACTCCAAATCATGTGTTGGGTAATTTTGTTCATGGATTTTCAACTGTCGTGAGGCATAAGCTATCACCATATCATTTTGCATAAGAACACACCCCAATCCCTTCTTGGATGCATCACTGTAGATCACAAACCTTTCTCCACTACAAGGCAGTGTGAGCACAGGTGCACTGGATAACCTTCTTTTCAACTCCTTGAAATTCTCTTCACATTCCTCTGTCCAGACAAACTTAACTCCTTTCCGAGTCAACTTGGTGAGTGGATTAGATAATCGTGAAAAATCTTTTACAAAACGTCGATAATATCCAGCCAAACCAAGAAAACATCGGATCTCAGTTACTGTTGTTGGTCTCGACCATCTTTCGATAACCTCTGTTTTTGCTGGATCCACAGATATCCCCTCTTTTGAGATTATGTGACCCAAAAATGCAACTTTTTGAAGCCAAAATTAACACTTGGTAAATTTGGCATAAAGCTTCTCCTTTCTCAGGGTCTTCAATATAATTCTCAAGTGATCTTCATGTTCTTCCTTGCTCTTTGAATAGACAAGAATATCGTCTATAAAGACTACCACAAATTGATCAAGATAGTCTCTAAAGACTCTATTCATTAGATCCATGAAGATAGCAGGGGAATTAGTAAGACCAAATGGCATCACTATAAATTCATAGTGTCCATACCTTGTACGGAAAGCCGTCTTTGGTATATCCTCCCTTTTGACCCTTAATTGATGATACCCTGAACGAAGATCAATCTTGGAAAAGTATTGAGCTCCGCGTAGTTGGTCAAATAAGTCATCAATGCGTGGGAGAGGATATTTGTTCTTGATAGTGATCTTGTTAAGTTCTCGATAATCAATGCAGAGTCTCATTGATCCATCTTTCTTCTTAACAAATAGAACAGGTGCTCCCCAAGGTGACGCACTAGGGCGTATGAATCCCTTATCAAGATTCTCTTGGAGTTGCTTCTTCAATTTATGCAACTCAATTGGGGCCATTATATAAGGTGTCTTTGAAATAGGCAAAGCACCCGGTACGAGTTCTATTGAAAACTCAACTTCACGATTTGGTGGAAGACCCGGTAATTCCTCCGGAAAGACATCATCAAACTCCCTTACAATGGGCATATTCTTAATCGTGAGTTTCTCACCAACCATTTGAGATAAATAACCTTCATTTAGTGGGATCAATACCCATAAGATGGAAGAAATTTCCACTGGAAGGTTATGTTCATCCTTGCATTGGTATACGATCGTAGATTGATCTGGAGTATGAAATGTGACTTCCCTTCTTTGGCAATTGATATGAGCTCCATGTAGAGAAAGCCAATCCATGCCAAGAATCACATCAAATTCCACTAAAGGAAGGATCACAAGATTTGCAGGAAGCACTTTCCCACAAACTTCGATCGGAGAAGAATTATAAACTTTTGATGCGATTGATGTGCCATTAGGTGTTGTCACAGCTAACTCAACATCTAATTGTTGAGGTAGTACGGTGATACCCTTAGAAAAGTCTTCAGAAATAAAAGAGTGGGTGGATCCAGAATCAAATAAAACATTTGCTACTTTAGAGTGGATGGTAAGTGTACCTTTCACCACATCGTTATCGTACTCCACATCGCTGATAGAAATTGCATGTGACTTTCCTTTGTCTTTAGCTTTAAGAGTTTGTTGACGTCGACCATCATCATCAACCCTTGGATTTGGACATTTATTGGCATAATGCCCCATCTCCTTGCACTTGAAACATTGAAGTGTTGTAGGTTCATTCTGTGTATCCCTTCCTTTGTTTGCGTCATTAGACATCTTCTTCCCATTATCACGGCATTCAAATGCCCGATGACCTTCCTTTCCACATTTAAAACATTTACTTGTCCCTTTAAGACAACTCCCTCCATGTTTCTTTCCACACTTTGAGCATAAGGAAAATCTCATCTTCTTTTCTGTGTGCTCTTTAGATTTTTCTTTGTATTCCATCTTCCTCTTCCTATCAAACCCATGTGACTGATGGGTTACTCCAATCTCCATCTCGACTTTGAGAGCACATCGAACGATTTCCTCGTAGCTATTGAAGTCTCTTATGGCTAACACCCTTCGAAGACTTGGTTTTAAGCCACTAAAGAATCGATCGATCTTACTCTCAGGTTGGATAATAATACCAGAAGCGTACCTTGCCAGTCTTGTAAAATTTGCTTCATAGGTACCAACAGATTCATCATCCCTTTGCTTCAGTTCAAGAAACTCTTTCTCCATCTTTGTTCGGAGAATACGAGGGAAGTACTTATTGAAAAATAAGTTCTTGAACTCGTCCCATTCCATAGACTCAATTTCATCCCTTTGCCTCGTATTCTTAACAAGATTCCACCATTGATCAGCATCTCCTTCCAAACGATACACTGCTAGGATGAATTTATCATGTTCAGAACATTGAAGAACTGAAAATATCTTTTCAGTAGTACTAATCCATTGTTCAGCAACTAATGGATCAGTAGACCCGCTGAAAGAAGGTGGACGCTGCCTCATGAAGGATTCAACAGAATGTTGCTCCCTCCTTTGCTCGTTTGGAAATCCTGCATGATTCATAGCTTGAGAATGTTGTGTGAGCATGGCTACAAGATTTTGCATTCCAGCTCCCATATCATTTGGTTGCTCAGGGGGACAATCATTGCATTGCCCATCGCATTCCGCATTAACACGGTTCCTTCGGGTTCCAGCCATTGACTAAAACCAAGAAGAATAGTGTGAGCAACACTAATTATAATAGGAAACCACATAATTCAAGAATAAAATTTTCATGCTTATGGTCTTATCCTAGGTTATTCAAGGCCATTTCTAAAACACTAAGATTGTGTACAATGCTTAGACTTATCCTTAGGGTTCTTACTAAGGCTTTCACATCCTAGTTTCCAAAGGTTGACTATACCTTTCCTCTGATACCAACTATAACGACCCATACTTTACATACATTTTTAATACTTCAAAAATTGAAGCACACTTATTACAACATATGATAAAACTACAAAGGACCGTATAGGTATAGTGCCTTTAGAAACTGGGAAACATAAACAACTGGTTCATAAATCTTCTACAGTGTCTCCCATTTATTTCATCATATCTAGGGTCCCTTTTAGCATATTCTACTTAATATCCATCTTCCTGACCTGGGGAAAAGAAAACATAAAAGGGTGAGCTCAAATGCTCAGCAAGGAAAATAATGGAAATAAAAATCATATCATATCTTTTTGAAAATCATAACCTGCAAAAGAGATCATAATATCTTAACATGGAACAAATCATAGGAGTGAAAATGAGATCCCCATAATCATAACATAAAACTTGAAACTTTGTGGCATGCACACATAATCATGGAAAATCATTTCTTGTTAGTCATGACTCATTTCCAAGACTATCTTAGTGGACAAAGTCCCTTTCTGAACCGAGTTCACTCCTCGTTTCAGTCCTGTATCACTGAACCGAAATAACCTTCCGTTCCAGCCATGTCTATCTCATGAGATATAAAATCTTTACCCAATGCATTGGAGGGAGATATAGGTCCCACCCGTCTTATAATGAATCCTTTCTTATGTGTGCCACATAATCATAAAACATACATCATCGCATAACACATGAAACAAAAATGGGATTATTGAAACATCATGACATCATAAATCAATTCATATAAGATAAAGGAATTCATAAAAATAATTCCATCACAACATGATCAAATCAATGTAATAATAGGGATAAAAATAGAACCCTTTATTATCTTAGATGGAAAATAATTTTGAAAATCACTTGAACTCCATTCTTGAGGAAAATATCCTTTCTTCTTCAAAAACATTTTTCCTTTCATAACATGTCATACAACTTTAAAATAAAAGAAGTTGATTAAAAATAAACTTGAAAACTTGTAAAGGAAGCTTCTTGGAAACAATGTTTTAAAAATCCATTCATGCCGTATAAGTTAAAAAAAACATTCTTCGTACTTTTGTCGGAAAAGTCAAAAAGTACCTCGTACGAAAAACAATAAAAGATTCCTTTCATATCTTTTACTAGAAACACACCGAAGGGTAAAATAGGATTTAAACAATTGTAGGTGAATGGAAATAATATTACATATTGAGGAAACATGGATGTGGATGATAAAATACACCCCAGTAAATACCAAAGTATAAACAATCTCGGATAAAAATGAGATTGTGATATTTCCCTTACCTTAGGTCCGATTAGCTTTGTATGTGTCCGAAGCTCCTGTATAATGGTTTAAATAATGTTATTGACTTATTCCAGAATCATACATATTTATATGATATCATATATGGTCATATTATTAGCTTCTTGTTAGTAATATTTCATTGTTACTTGTTACTCGGGTCTTTATAACTTTTTGTTCTTATGCGTGTTTTGTCGAATAAATTCTTATTCTTATCTTTAGGTTATAGATAATTCATTTCCAGAATGGTATTAGTGTATTATATACCATATTCATTCATTCAATTCATTTATATAATCATTATGAAATGAAGATCATGTAGAACGAGTCGCATCACATCGTGGAGACGGTATTCCGTACGTACGCACGAGTGATGATATCATTCCTATGATCGTGGAATTGTATTGGAGTATATATATATTATTTCAGTATCAATATTACTTCATAATAATCATATTTAGTTACTCATTACACCATTATAACCATCCTTGTAAGGTGATGGTGGAAAATAGATTACACCACGGCGTGGAGACGGTATTCCGTACGTACGCACGCGTGGTGATTTCATTTTTCCGTAGGATGGATAGAAGGTGAAATAGGGTTGTTTCATATTTATAATAACATATCAGTATGTAAGTAATACTGATGTTATTACTTTATCATGAAACAACTAAAGAAGAAGAAGTTGAAGAAGAAAGAAATTGAAAAGATCGGTAATGGATATTACCTCTTCTTTGGAACGCCTCTTTGAATCCTCCACTTAATAAACTAAGATTGGTCTTTGGAGAAGACCAGGACCTCTAGGATTATTCTAGGGAAGTGGAGAGGAGAAAATGGCAGGGGTTGGCTGAGCTTGAGTGCTCAATTTGGTGTGAGGAGGAGGGGAATGAGGTGCCCTTTTATAAGGGAGGAGAGGGGCACCTTAGGAATATCTCAAAATATTATTTTATATTAAAGTCAAAATCGGTTTATAATGGTTCCAAAGGGTCTTATTTCGAAGATAAAGTGGGGAAGGGTCGAAATCCTATCAACCAATAGGATTTAGACAAGTTTAGGGTATTATTTTAACCTTATCAATTAGATTTAACTCTAAGTTAAATAATTTAACTTTTACCATGTCTTTTTGTTTTCTTTCACTATATGGTTAATACACTTACTATAACATGCCAAACGAACCCCAAATTGTTTATTATTAAAATATATATCCTTATCTAAGTCATTTGGCCGAACCTTAGATTTTTAGGAATAAAATAACAATTAATAATATAATATTTGATTTAAAAACTATTTTGTATCAATTTTGACACTATTTGATATATGATTTTTGTGAAAGTCATAAAAGAATTATATGTTCGAACCAAGTTGATTAAATCAACATTAATATATCATAGTAACCTATAAAATTATTTGAATTCATAAAAAGTCTCAAATTACATTTATTTTGGTGTTTATAATATCAATTATGTCAATATTTCATTAATAAGATAATTACTGCATCATCTTTGTGTCATAAATAAATTACATTATTTGATGTCTAGAAATTACAAATAAAATATCATCATGTAGGAAATCTTTTTATCTTTCTAATGAATATTTACAATTGAATTTATCTTATGTATAACCCCATATTAAAAATGATTTACTTATTAAACTTTGATTTTAACTATTTTAACCCTTCTTTAAATAAATTAATAATAAATGTCCTAATCTAATCCAAGTGGGCCTAAATGGTCATAATTTATTCCTAAGTTTGTTTTTGGTCGAATTACACTTGTCCAATAGAATTAGGACATGTGTTAGGGTAATATTAATATCATATTTACCCTTAGTTACCCTATTTACTATTAACCGCGGTAAAAAAGTAAAAAGTTACTATTCACCAAAAAATTATTTTCATCTCATTGAACCACATTTTAGTCTTTGATATTAACCGTGTCTCTCGGATTTTCGAAATTCCAATCACAGAAGCGGTAAAATTAAGTTTTATGCAAAATTCAGTTTTTAACCTACCACTTAGTGGTTTCACTATTCATCAAAAATTGAAAGTTTTCAGAAAAATACCAAAATTTCACCCTAGGCTAATTTCGATATTCTGAGTCCAAAAATGAAGTCCATTTTGAAAAATAAAATTTATAAAATTCCAAAAAGTGGTTATTACTATTCATAACGGCTAGTTTTAATAGCATAATGTAGTTTAGTGAAACTCGGTATTGCGTACGACGCAAGCTATCGAGGAAGGTCGCGATTGCGTGTAAAGCAAGCCAAGCAAGTGTTGTATAGAAAAAGATTCCTTTGATGATTTATATAACATAAAAGTCTCGGGTGTTACACTTTATATTGTGGGAATACCATCAGTGAATGGTTTCTATCTTCAATGGGTATCCTTTGATTCAGATGAAGTTCCCTAAGATGGATGAACCATTGATATGGGAGGGGATGAATTAATGGTTTCTTTTTAAAAATTCTATTTATTTCAATTCAACCTCTTGAAATTGTTAAGTTTCTCAATATACTCAATATCATCTCTCAATATCACCTCATGTGAATTTCTAATAATAGAGGGAGTATCAAACAATATTTATAAGGTTTGATATAAAAGTATAATCATTATTATATTGGTTGGAACCCCCAATATAGATTCATCACTATAAAATAAGTGATTGCATCCATAGTTAATCCTAGTATAAAAAAAAGAATCCCACTTTGTTCCTCCACTTCCAGCACCAACTAAAAGACTTCTTCACTTCTTCAGGTTTGATCTACAACTAGAAATATATTCAACCATTTGGATGACAGTCTTCCTCCATGAGCCTATATAACCAGTCTTTCTCTTCTACAATTTATCAAGGTCTTCAAAAAGTACATTCAATAGGTCTATTGTCATTTAAACTCTTATTATAGATTTAATGATCTGATTCTCTCAATATTTTAATACTCAAGTGTGTCTCCTTCAAGAAATTTTGTCTTTAAATATCTTAATTTATTTGTTACTTTGGTGTATCAAGTTCTCTCATATTATATTTCTATTATATTTATCACCTGTATATATCATTTACATTCACAAAAATAATATTATAAATATGATACTCATTATTATCAGAGTAATTATCCATGAATATGTAAATACTAGGATCATTTATAATAGGTAATTTCCTCATTTTAATTTGGTAATTAACTCCCAAATTATTTCTTCATTTATATTAGACACAATTCCAAGTTAAAGGTCCCATGATATTTCCTCATTTAAATACCTGATAAACTTGGGTCTTTTTATCCTTATTTACATAGATTATATTAATTGAATACCGTGGATCATAATTCTATGCATAAATAATAATCCTATAATTCCATATTCTTCATTGAAATGATTACAATATTGCATCATCAAAAATATTACTTAACTCATTATTTTGGTTATTATTTCATGACTAATGACCCATAATAATACCTCATTTATTCTATGAAAATTATTTTCCAAATCCCTCATTAATTTTTTAAATTAAAAAACCATGGAATTCTGGTATTTTCCTCTCTTCTTCATGTGGCTAATGAATGATCACATTCTCATTATTACTTAAAATCTTGTAGTCAATCATGCATAAATTATTCATAACATGCATACACAGAACCTATATCATGCATTAATTTTTATTAATCTTAGTAAAAGATTAATAAATTCTAGTAAGCAGTGGGTGTTTCGTCTTTCTTAATATGTAAAACACATACTCTTAGTTTACATGATTTTACATGAAACAATTCTGAATGGCCCCCAAGATCCCTGATTCATGTAAGTCAGTGTGCATGAATGAAACATAGTATACAATACCTGAGACTCACTTATGCATGCATGTCATTTAAAAAACCTCACATGCATGAACTTGAGCCTCTATAAAATTCCAAAAGAACTCTGGATGAACCTGAATATCACTTCCTTTGGTTTTTTATTTGATCTATATTCATGAATGCTTAACTCCATTCATGTATAATTATATCAGACATTCCTTATGCATTTATAAATATTTTACTTCATTTTAAGGCTTGGATCAAATCAAGGAAATTATGCGGTTGTTTGCATTCATCAAATTCATGGATGATACTATCCAAAATTTTAGATTTGGGATTTTATTGATCTTAGGAGGATGATGTATTTGATCATTAAAGTGAAATTATTCATTTTATCACTCGATTTATATTCCTTAAAGTGAAACTTCATGTATATCACATTATTTTGGATTATATATTTTTCATAGAGTAATTTATTTTTACATAAACATCTATTAATAGTTGATCTTAAGATAACTCATTCAAATTTAATCTCAAAACATGTACAGTAGAATCATCTCAACCCATGCAGTTGATCGAACTAAGCACAATTGATCCAAATAAGGTGTGGTTGATCTATTACCTTCATGAAGTATCTTCGATTGTTTGCATACAAGTGATCATTATCGATATAGTCAATCCAAATTCATTGCATGGACAATCCATATAAGTCACAACGTCATTCCAAGTGTTTTTGTATAGGTGATCCTTCTAGTCATGGTTGATCTTTTAAAGGTTTTCTATTCGATCCCTAATACATGGTTGATCCAAGATAGTCATGCGGTCAATCGAATATATTGTGCAGTGATCAAGAAATAGCATCATACATATGGTATTTAATTACCCATACATAACTAATATTCAATTGCACTTCTATATATCTTCCAATTACTTTTATATAGACTCAATGTTCCCTTTTGTAGACTCATAATTTTCTCACTACCTTTAAATGGCCTTAATGTGCCCTTATGTAGGCTCATTATTTTCTCACTACCTTTATGAAGACTCAATGTACCATTACATGGGTAATGACTTTCGCATTCCCTTCACATAGTCTCAATTTACAGTTAAGTAGGTATTAACTATCCATTATACAGTTATTTAATTTATCTCAAAATAATATATTTCCTTCTTAAACACCTCAGGATCAATCCCAAGTCCTTCCAACATCAATTACATAAAGAAGACAAGGTTCCATCAACCAACAACACTATTCAAGTATTCCATTAAATATTATAATAATAAACATCTAATTTACAAGAACTACTTCAACTTGGTCTTTTATCAGCATTAAAAACCAACATTAGTAGTGCTAGAAAAGCATTGTTAATGCCAGTGTAGATAAAGGGGGTCCCCTTTATCAGCGCTTTTTTAGCGCTGATAAAGGTGGAGTTTATCTACTCTTTTCAGAGTGCTGATAAAGGGGGCCCCGCTTTATTTACACTAGCATTAACAGCACTTTTCTAGCATTGATAAAGGGGTACCTTTATCAGTACTATCTTAAGCGCTGATAATAGGGACCTTTATCATCCCTCTTTTAGCACGGTTAAAGGAGTCCTTTATCAGCACTCAAAAAAGCACTGATAAAGGCACCTTCCCCTACACCTACACAACCATCACCTGTACTTCTGCACACCTGCACACCTGCGAAAACCAGCACCTACATACCTTCAAAAAATATCACCTACACACCTGCACAAAATAGAACCCGCACATAATATTTTGACAAACAATGCTATATAAATTTACTTAACATTTGGAATACAAAAAAACCACTTCTATATACATTTCAAATAATGTTTTACATGGTTAAAATTACAATTATCAAACAACAATTATAAAAATTAATGTTTCATCCTTTGATATTAGTGATCCTCTCTCAAAAATTTTCATCCATTGTATTTGTTGCCGAACAAAGCATCCGAACTCAAGGAAAAAAATTCACCTATATAAGAAAACAAATATTATGTTAGTAATACAATAATGAAATAAATTTAAACATTAATATGAAATAATTCATTAATATGGAAATGTGAAACTAAAATATGGAAATGAGAAACTCGAGTGTTTTCATTCTGATAACAATGGAAGGGAATAATGTAAAATCAATATGTTTTTGGATGATTTATCTCATTTAATAAATAATGATTCTTTATCTAATGAAAAGCTTTACCGGTCACACCATGAATCAGATTGAGGTGTGGTTGATTCATACACATCAAAAATGACTCATCGATCATTCTCCTAAAGTATCAAAACAATCTGAACACGTTTTCTCAGTATTCTGTATGTCACTTGTGTTTTTTTTAAGTTTATGTCAATTTGAAACTAATATCAGACACTTTTAGCCATATCGTTCACACCATGCATCGGATTGAGGTGAGGTCAGTTATTACACCTCAGAAATGACTCATGGATAGTTGTCCTAAAGTATGAAAATAATCCGAATTCTTTTTCTCAGTATTCTTTATGTTAGTAGTTTTGTTTTCTAAATTTTAAGTCAATTTGAAACTGATATCAGACACTTTTAGCCATACCATTCACATCGTGCATCGGATTGTGGTTCAGTTGATTCATACATGTCAAAAATGACTCATCTATCATTTTCATAAAGTATCAAAACAATCCGAATGTGTTTACTTGGTTTCCCATATGTCACTTGTGTTGTTTTCTAAAGTTAAAGTCAATTTGAAACTGATATCAAACACTTTTAGCCATACTGGCCAAACCGTGCTTCGTATTGAGGTATGGTTGATTCATACACATCTAAAATGACTCATGGATCATTTTCCTAATGTATCAAAACAATCCGAATTCATTTTCTCAGTTTTCCGTATGTCACTTGTGTTGTTTTCTAAAGTTAATGTCAATTTGAAACTGATATCAGACACTTTTAGCCATACCAGTCACACCATGCGTCAGATTGAGGTGGGGTTTATTCGTACCCATCAAAAATGACTCGTGGATCATTTTCCTAAAGTATCAAAATAATAAAAATGAGTTTTATCGGTTTTTCGTATGTCACTTGTGTTGTTTTCTAAAGTTAATGTCAATTTGAAACTGATATCAGACACTTTTAGCCATACCGGTCACACCATGCGTTGGAATGAGGTGAGGTCGATTCCTACACCTCAAAAATGACTCTTGGATCGTTTTCCTAAAGTATCAAAACAATTCAAACATGTTTTATCAGTTTTTCATATGTCACTTGTGTTGTTTTCTAAAGTTAAGTTCAATTTCTAACTGATATCAGACACTTTTATCTATATCGGTCACACCATGTGTCGGATTGAGGTGTGGTTGATTCATAAACGTCACAAATGACTCATGTGTCGTTTTCCTAAAGTATCAAAACAATCTGAATACTTTAGCTTGGTTTTCAGTATGTCACTTGTGTTTATTTCTAAAGTTAATATCAATTTCGAACTGATATCAGAAACTTTTAGCCATACCGATCACACCATGCATCGGACTGAGGTGTGGTTGATTCGTACATGTCAAAAATGACTCATGGATCGTTGTCCTAAAGTATCAAAACAATACTAATAAGTTTTCTCAGTTTACTATATGTCACTTCTGTTGTATTCTAATGTTAATGTCAATTTCAAACTGATATCATACCCTTTTAGCCATACGGGTCTCACTATGCGTCGGATTGAGGTGCGGTTGATTCTTACGCATCACAAATGACTCATGGATAATTTTCCTAAAGTATCGAAATAATAAGAATGAATTTTCTCAGTATTCTGTATGTCTCTTGTGTTGTTTTCTAAAGTTAATGTCAATTTGAAACTGATATTAGTCACTTTTATCAATATTGGTCACACTGTGCGTCGGATTGAGATGAGGTTGATTTTTACATGTCACAAATGACTCATGGGTCATTATCCTAAAGTATCAAAACAATCTGAACACATTTTCTCGGTTTTTTTTATGACACTTGTGTTGTTTTCTTAAGTTAATGTCAATTTGAAACTGATATCAGACACTTTTAGCCATATCGGTCACACCGTGCATCAGATTGAGGTGCAGTAGATTGGTACATGTCACAACTGACTCATGGATTGTTTTCCTAATGTATCAAAACAATCCGAATGCTTTTTCTTGGGATTCTATGTGTCACTTGTGTTGTTTTCTAAAGTTTATGTCAATTTGAAACTGATATCAGACACTTTTAGCCATACCAATCACGCGGTGCATCGGATTGAGGTGAGTTTGATTCATACATGTCACAAATGACTAATGGATCTTTTTCCTAAAGTATCCAAACAATCAAAATGTTTTTTCTTGGTATTCCTTGTTTCAGTAGTGTTGTTTTCTAAAGATTATGTCAATTTGATACTGATATTAGAAACTTTTAGCCATACCGGTCACATCGTGCATCGGATTGAGGTTCGGTCAATTCATACATGTCCCAAATGACTCATGGATCGTTCTCCTAAAATATAAAAACAATAAAAATGAGTTTTCTTGTTATTCTGTATGTCAGTAGTGTTGTTTTCTAAAGTTTATGTCAATTTGAAATTGATATCAGATACTTTTATCCATACCGATCACACCGTGCGTCAGATTGAGGTGCGGTTGATTCTTACACATCACAAATGACTCATGGATCGTTGTACTAAAGTATCAAAATGATCCCAATGTGTTTTCTTGGTTTTTCGTATCACTTTTGTTGTTTTCTAAAGTTAATGTCAATTTGAAACTGATATTAGACACTTTTAGCCATATCGGGCACACCGTGCCTTGGATTGAGGTTAAGTTGATTCTTAAACATAAAAAATGACTCATGTATTGTTTTCCTAAAGTATAAAAACAATCTGAATGCATTTTCTTGGTATTACTTATGTCAGTAGTATTGTTTTCAAATGTTTATGTCAATTTAAAACTGATATCAGACACTTTTAGCCATACCGGTCACACTGTGCATCAGATTGAGGTGGGGTTGACTCATACACATCAAAAATGAATCATGGATCATTTTACTAAAGTATCAAAACAATATGAATGCGTTTTATTGGTTTTTCGTATGTCACTTTTGTTGTTTTCTAAAGTTAATGTCAATTTGAAACTGATATCAGACAATTTTAGCTATATTGGTCACACCGTGCATCAAATTGAGGTGCGGTTGATTCTTACAAATCACAAATAACTCATGGATCATTTTCCTAAAGTATCAAAACAATAATAACACATTTGATCAGTTTTCCATACCTCACTTGAGTTGTTTTCTAAGGTTAATGTCAATTTCATACTGATATCAGATACTTTTAGCCATACCGGTCACACCATGCATCGGATTGAGGTGCGGTCCATTCTTACACCTCAAAAATGACTCATGGATCATTTTCATAAAGTATCAAAATAATCTAAACATATTTTCTTGGTTTTCCGTATGTCACTTGTGTTGTTTTCTAAAGTTAATGTCAATTTCTAACTGATATCAGACACTTTTAGCCATATTGGTCACACCGTGCGTCAGATTGAGGTGCGGTTGATTCATACACATCACAAATTACTCATAGATCGTTTTCCTAAAGTATCAAAATAATCCAAATGCATTTTCTTGGTTTGACGTATGTCTCTTGTGTTGTTTTCTAAAGTTAATGTCAATTTCAAACTGATATCAGACACTTTTATCCATACTGTTCACACCGTGTGTCGAATTGAGGTGCAATCGATTCGAACACCTCAAAAATGACTCATGGACCATTTTTCTAAAGTATCAAAACAATTTGAACTCATTTTCTCAGTTTTTCGTATGTCACTTGTGTTGTTTTCTAACGTTAATGTCAATTTCAAACTGATATCAGACACTTTTAGCCATACTAGCCACACCGTTCATCGAATTGAGGTGTGATTGATTATTACATATCAAAAATAACTCATGTATCGTTTTCCTAAAGTATCAAAACAATACAAACTTGTTTTCTCAGATTATCGTATGTCACTTGTGTTGTTTTCTAAATTTGATGTCAATTTCTATCTGATATTAGACACTTTTAGGCATACCGGTCACACCGTGTGTTGTATTTAGTTGTGGATGATTCATATATATCACAAATTAATCATGGATCGTTGTCCTAACGTATCAAAACAATCCAAATGTGTTTTCTTAGTTAGCCATATGTCAGTAGTTCATAAGAGTCTCTCATTAAGTTATTCTTTACTAGAAACACAAATCATTTCGAAAACCATTTTTCATAATATAAGGATATGAAACATAAGAATGAGTGATCATAGAAGCTCAATAACTATAAAAAAGGGAGATATCAATGATTGTATAAAGATAACATAAGTATTAGTGATTCACCTTCATTGTCCAATTTGTTTACATTCTTCTCTCAGGTACGCTGCCCATTCGTTTCTAAACAAATATATATCGTCTTGTGAATAGGTGTTTTTGCGACAATCATAGTAGTACTGAAAAAATATAAATACACAAAGTAATAATAAATATTTTAAATGAACTAGTAATTATTTTCAAAAATACCTCTTCAGGGATGCTAGTTTGTTCATGAAATATGATCTCTTTCATAAATTTACAAACATAATAACCACAATCCTTTCCATTTGTTTGTTTTAGAAACTAAAAAAACATCGAGAAAAATAAGTAATCAATTTTGATATGTATTTGGATAGTGAAACATAATTATATATACCCTAATACTTGGAATTTCGTATAATCCAACTCCTATATTTTTTTGATTATGCCAATGTATGACATATTCGCATAAATTGGATTTCTGTCCTTAGCACCTGAAACATGCATCGCTTCAGCCAGAAGTGTAACCCCACTATTCTCCATGGTATAGTCATCATCATGTTCATTAGTATAAAATTTATAACCATTAACTACATAATCATTTTATGATAATACATACACACTTGGTCCTCCAGCTAGCCATCGAAGTCAGTCTGAAATTGACTCTAAATTTTCATCTGACTTCTTAAAAATATGGTCCCAAAACCATCCAATAAACTGTCCTTTATGTGTATCTCATATCCATTTTCAGCCCTATATGGATTCAAATATCATCATTTACTTGATGATTCATTTGGTTATAGAGGTCTAACATTGTGGCTATATAAATTTCAAATGGATATAGCCTACTAAAAACTCTATGAATATACTGAAGTGATACATTAAAAATTGAATCTAAATAGAAAGATATATTTTGGAGTGGTATATTAGAGAAAAATATATTATATTATTATATTGAATATCTATATAATTTGGATGACATTGTCTTCCAAAATCTCGCCATGATAGGGTCATTGAAGGAAAAAGTATTTTAGGAAGATATATTGTGAAAATATCTATCATAGATTGGAAGTAAGCTCAATTTTATATGATTAGAAACATTTATAGAGGTTTCATCAAACATTCAAACTCATAAGAACATTATAGGGAATTTAAATCAAACAAGGATTTATGTTTGGATATAAAATACCCATATACAACTGTTTAATACTTTTTTTTCTTTCACATTTTAAAATATTTAATTGGAAATAAAGAATCCATATATTGAAAATTATGATGGTCAGATAAAGGACTAAGTGTTAATTAATTATTGTACAATGGCTGTAAAATTGATGATTATTAATTATATATAATGGAACATGATGAATATAATACAATGAAAAATAGTTGAGTCACTATTAGTGATAATGACATACCTGTATCATGTGTCAAAAAATAAATCCAATTTATATAAATATATTTTTATTTGGGATCATTGGTAAAATATAAGAGATTGGTTATAAAACATTTCAAATCATTTTTTGAAGTAGATGTGTTAATTAAAGGATTTCAATAAAAGATAATGAATTTGTATTTTTAAAAGTGAATTTCAGAAAAGAATAATAGAAACATGATCTACTTGTAATTGCTTCACAAGCAATGTAGATTTTTTATACATGTGATCCTATAAATGAATATTTTCTCATTATTTTCTATATAATGGATGTAAATGTGGAATCAAGTGTCTCTTCATTAGAGAATGATCATTTCCTTGGGATTTAATTGGAATTATATGTTTAACCTATTAGATTTTATGCCATGTATGTTTGAGGTGACAATAGAGGGGTGATTTGGATAATCTATAGTGGGGGTGGGGTGCACGTCAATAATTAAAAAATATTGAAGATTGTAAAATGTAGGTTTTCAATCACTAGGGGTTTTTAATTATAATATGTGTTTATTTTATATGATTTTAGTTCAATAAAAATATTATGATTCCTAATTTTTTATCTAACCCATAGTAATGAAGATTTCTTCTACAGTAGAATATTCTACTCACCCCAACGAGAAATAATTTATTGATCCTAGGGTTGAGGAATAAAATTTTCTTGGTAAAAGACATTACTATCATGATATATTGGTTTTAGAAAATGTATTTAAAGTGAGAATAAAAGTTACAAAATTAAAATTTGTATTAAAAAACCATGAAAAACTCATTAACCCAAATCGATAAATACTATTTATTTAATTTTGTTTCAGTACAAAATTGAACGAGTTAATTGAAATAGATATTTGGTATTGTGTATTTTTTTCTCTCAAATTTTAAAAAAATAAAAATATCACTAATTATTTAAGAAGATCAAATAATTTTCAAAGGAGAAAACAACTAGGAACCCAGTTCATCACAACCTTTTCTATGTCATGTTTATGTTCCCTAATCCTCATCATGACCATGTGCCTTGCCTACAAAAATACCACACTATATCACAGACCTCCCTAAACATTATTACATCATGAAACCTATTCATTGGAGTCAGGTTCTCAAAGTTATTAATAATAGTTATTTGGGTAACTAACTAACTTTTCCTAAATAAGGACCCACAATCCCCTAATTATGATATAATTTTTAGACAAATTGGGAATAAGAATCTTAAACAGTACCCTGGTTTAATAAATCTTCATCCAACCCATCCAGGAATCCCCTTTAGGTGATAATCAAATATGAAATATCAGAAAAATCATGGAATTGAAGTGTATTTATTTAATTCAATGATAAGGATCTTTGAAATAACACATCTCCCAATTCATTAACAATACTAGGGAGAATGACCCACATTATGTTGTGCACCCAAGTGACTAGGGTATGAAAACATGGAATCCTATCTATCTCAAATGGGTGGTTCGTAATTATTTCTAAAGGGGTGAAACCTTGGTCTTCCAAAATGGGTTGTACCCTAGTCTTCCTAGGTGGAAATGCTCTTAGGCTACATGACTGGGTTCTACATTCTCTTATGTCACATAACCAGGTACCCCATTCTACCATGTCACCTACCTAAGAACCCACTTTTTCTAGACCTGTAATATGAATTCCCACTCTCCCGAGACACCTATCTAGGAACCTCTTTCACCCAGTTCACCTATCATGGAACCCATCTACCCAAGAATCCTTCATGTCTTCCTAAGATACATGATTGGGTTATAAAAACTATTTTCTCTCACTTGATCATTTATTCCATTGATAATGGGAATAATTCATGTTATAGAAGATGTCATATTGGGTTTTCTCTCTAACCAATAGGATCCATCAAGTTTTAAAAAACATGTATTCACATGACAACGAGGGCCCATATCCTTATGAAACTAGTGGAATTATACCCAACTTATTCATATTTCCAAATCGTGACTACATTTCCAATCTCATATTTTGAAACCCATCAGTGATCCATATATATATCAGGGGCTACCAACCCGAAATAAGCTCTAACCTACTCTCACTTGAGTTAGCTTTTAGCTAAAACTAGAAAGATCCCCTCTTGTACAAGTCTTTTATAAAACATTTATAGGTACATTTCACCTATCAGTCCATTCCTCATTACATTAAAATAATTATAATAGGTCCTAATTGTATGAAATTTGGCCAGAAGACATCATGGTCATATTTATATGTAAATAGACTTGAATAAATTAGTATTAAATATTAGCTGACCTTAAAAGGAATGACATTGGTTATGATTTCATAACATTAAAAGTTACTTCATTGGTCCTAGTTGCGTGATATTAAAATGAACCTCATTATTCACAGCTATAAAACCTTCAAAGGCTCCACAGTGGTGATTTTCTTGTGGCCATAAAGGGTATAGTGTGTCATGTTATATCGAACAGAACTACATGGTTTCTAATTTCATTCATATTGATTTATAGGAATCCCATATCATATTATTTATCCTAAACCTAGAACACTTATAAACTCCCTAGAGAGATA
Organism: Viscum album; assembly: GCA_963277665.1. Taxonomy (NCBI): domain Eukaryota; kingdom Viridiplantae; phylum Streptophyta; class Magnoliopsida; order Santalales; family Viscaceae; genus Viscum; species Viscum album. The sequence continues at coordinate 832,460,347 of OY728120.1, forward strand.
TAAATTTTAAATTTCCCTATTATGTGTAATTAAATGAAAATTTAATCAACCAATATATGAAAGGTGGAGAACCTATGACATATAAGTATTCTCACATTAATGCATAGTAATGATCAATTACTCTCACTACCTAGGTAACTAATGTTATTACCTAGAATCATTTAATTAATATATCTTAAATATATAATAGAGTGTGAGACTATAATATAATTCCCCTTATTGGATGATATGACCTCCTATCCTTTTGAAATCAACATTCAATTCGAAACATCATTTTCATATCCTAATTACTTTCTATATTTAGAAATTAGTACAACATCCACACAAAAATAGTTGGGGAAACACATGGAGGAACTGAAATAGTAAAAGAAGAATGAAATTATTTACCTGTGAATGTGATCAATTGACCATACACTTTTGATTGATATGGAGATTTGAATAGTTTCTTTTTTTAGTTCCCTTAAATATATCCCGTAACATCTAATTGGTATCACAAAACACACCATCACATGTAAATAATTAAGATATTCTAGTGGAAATGGAAGTAAAATTTATGTTGTTACACATCACTAGTTAATAAACTATACCTATTATTTAGATGTAATAAATGTTATTTCCCCAAATTACGAATGTAAATTTTCACCAACCCATCACCTTTAGCACCAGGTGTTGAATTCCCTAGTGTAGGAATATCATCTCAATGTCTTATTTTTGAATTTTGAGGAAACTAGTGAAACCCCCCAAAGAGATAAATCCCCATAAGACATCCTATAAACTATTGGCCTTAACAAAACAATTTTCCACAATTTCTACATCTAATATCTTTAGGAGTATGTACATGAATCATTATAATTATTATATCCATTACCTTAGGTAGGTATAGGAGGAAATCATGTATATCCTGAGTTTTATTATGGAGAATCCTGGGAGGGCACCAACTATTTACCACCATCATTTGTATCATAGAGCTCCATCCCCAAAATAATTTTTTGATCAAGCTTCCCTCCTGATCCCATCCCGGATTATCAAAAATAGGATACCCAAGAGGAGGGATAAATAAGGGAAGTAAAGTCTCATAACCCAAGAACATATCCAGAATTTCATTCTTGATAATACTCACTAATCCTATCAACATATCCCAAATAAAAATGAGGAGACACCTTGAAGGGATACTACTCATGAAGGTCAGTTCCCAAATTACAAGACAATAATTATGAGAGAGGTTAGATGGAGGGATCATCAAGGGAAATATTAAATTTATAATAATATATTTTCCCTTGCTATAATGAAGACCCAAAAGTATCATAAATATATCTTAATAGTGGTTTGAGGATCCACCAACTCCCCATAATTAAGTGAATGAAACCATTTTAATAGAGTTACTTCCCCTACACTTTAATAGACAACTTTGGAGATCCCCCTAGATCATCCTCTATGAAGGTATTTCCCATAAAACCATTATTAACAAAATTATAGGTCCTCCCAATGTCACCAAACATATAAACCATGAATTTGATCCTGAATTTAATATATAGAAAATAGCCATATATTAATTTTATCCTAATGGTCATATGAAACTAGGAAACACTATAGTTTCTTCCTAAAGTATAATCTGTTACGAACCTCCTCACAAAAATGAAAAATTGTTTTTGAAGGTCCCCCTCATGTCCACTAATTTATTGAAAGGAGTGGGAAAATTATGAAACTCCTCCATTACATAAAAGGATTCATGTTCTATGATCCTGAAATGTTGATTTTTTATAAAATCTCACATTTCATGGAATGATTCAACACTAATTAATGATGCATCATCTGATGTAACTATCCTCAATTTTTGAAGAACCTCTTGATATTAATAGAAAAATTTGGAATAACTTTGAAGTTAGAAGTAACTTCGTTCTAAGAAGATATGTTATTGTGAGGAGGGTATTTGCAATGTCAATGTCATTTTAATGTTCCCCTAATATTGATAGGCACTCATGAAATCAAGGATAGATATATTATGTACCTCACCATAAATAAATAGTGTCTCATCCTATTTAATAGAAAATCTAAGGAAATTATTATCAACTATGCCTACCCTAGACCATGAACCATTAGATATAACAAAAAAGGTTCATAATAATCTCAATAATTTCAATAAGGAAATGGAGAAACACATTTAATGGTTAGATCAGGTCAAATAACCTCACACTAAGGATGAAGAGAACTCTATGGTCACATGGAAATAATTAGATAAATATAGAATACTGGTCATGTTCTAGTCTATGGCCACTCTTCAGTATGACATTCCAAATACATTAATTGGGGATCACATTACTAATATTTTCTAAAACATGTGGGAATAAATACAAAATCTCAAGTCTAGATGACTATCATATAGAAACTATATTAACCATTTCAAGGTGTTGGATGAAATATGGCCCCTTGTTAACCTAGACACCCATTTAGTATCCCGAAATCAAAAATTTATGAAATAATATGAGTTTCACAAGTGTGACTACATCAGTATCTTGATTATACTCTACCAAATTGTTATCGATATCCCATCATATATACATGTTATAGGGTAGGGTGAAAACATTTCTCTATATTTTACTCCACTTGAAGGATGACAATATTTATTAATGAGAGAAACTTGTAATGTCATTACTTTAGGAAAAGTATCTGGCCATGATTTTATATATTCTAGTTGGAACTTCTACTGAATTTCCATCATTAATAAATCCTAGATAGGGAATAATCAATAGGAGTCATACATTGTTAGCGATTTTCATCAAGTTACCATGAACCACAATCATTCTTTCTATTTGTGGAAAATGAAACTTGTAATCATGGAACAACCCTCTACGGTAAGAAGTTATCAAACAAATACATTGAATATAACTGAAGATTTCATAAAAACATGGAAGGCCAATAATATCACACCCATGGTGTCATTTTTAGGGATAAGGCTCGTTATTTATTTAGTTTTATCATCACTCATTATTTTTGAATTTTTCCATTAGAAATTTTTGAAAATGGGTAAGATAGATCGAGAACATGGTTAGAATATAGTTAGTGGTAAATGCACCAAAAATGTTTATATGGGGGGGGGAATCTAATGGATTCTACATGGTTAATGAATAGTTCTCTAAAATATACAGGTTTCCTTACTTATACAAGATAAACATTATTTCAATTTTTATGTATGAAATTTCCCTATGTTGTTAGTTCACAATTTAGTAAACTATGGGGACAATCCATGAATCCGCATCATGGTTTGTCTAGATTAATATGTATCATTGGTGGATGGGTTTCCAAACCATGTTTTGAAACTTTTCAAATATATCAGGATATTAGAAAAATAAATATATATAAATGACCATGACCATTTTAATACTCCATAGCATCTCCTCTATCCCTGTTCACAATCTTCAGGCCTCTAATGCATTATGAATCTCTCCTCCATTACTTTGGATTTATGTTAGGTGTTTTCACCTAGATAAGTCAAAAAATCAACAAGTAGGCTATTTCTCTCCATCTCCATGGATCATTACAATAATTTTCCTTGTTTTTCTTTCTCTCACTTGGCCATAATGGACTAGGGTATTTATTAACTAAAATTTAAGTAACAGGTTCCCATGTTTAGGTATTTAATTCTTCTAATTTATTGAATTCTCAGTAATGGGTAGATACTTCATCAGTTATGGTTGGTGGTTTAACGATATTGTTTTTTTTAAATAACCATATCTGCTAACAACTTTTAAAAAATGGTATCTTAACTTTTTTTCAATAAATATATCATTTTTTGGGGGACTAACATACGTGATTAACTAATTCAAATTATTATATTTTGATATGGATAAAAAAATGGTTTCAAATTCTTATTTACATATGTAATTTATTACTTAAAAAATATATTTTATGAAATGATTTTTTTATTAAAGTTAATATTTAAAACGTTTTTGAGACTAAAATTATAATCATTTGAAATTATATGCCTTATGGGGACCATAGGTTCTTGGGAATATAAACTAGTTCAACTACTTTATATGAATTTAAAATGATCTCTCTTTCCTTGGTTGACACAAATACGTGTTTATGTTACTCTCTATATTATCTCATGGGTCAATTTACCACTAGGAATTGACATTTCTCTCCCTAGTGGATTTTGTGAAAACATGATAATATTTTTTCTAAACATGGGATAGTGAATGGATATTAAAAATGCATAACCTTATCCACCTTAGGGTATATCCTATGATTATTTATTTGAAATTATTGTTTACATAAAATTATTTTCATGTTTAAAATAGTTATAAATATTTTTATGTGTTTATTTTCACTAAAATGTCAAATGAATATTTTCATATGTTTATTTTCAAACAAATATTATAATATAATCTAAAAATGGTTTCTTATAGAAAAATTTTGGGGATCCTACTGGGGTATTTATGCTCACCCCCTATGTACACCCAATGGGGGTTTATAAACCATATTTTGTCTGATATAGGTAAAAAATGCATCACTTGGAGGAAGTGGATATACATAATATCTTAGAAAAGGTTGGGTGTGGTGACATAGTGGGGATTTATCCCTTATTTCATATGAATATGGGTAACAATTAATTTTTAGTTCATTTTTGTTATGATTTCATAGTTTTCTCATGTATCACTTTATAGGATTCTCATCCCATGTCCCTTCTATTATTTTAGTTTTTATCTTCCGTTATGAATATATAATTATTTTTATACATTGTTATGTCGATTGTTATAGTTCATTTTGAGATCTTGTATGTGTTATTCCATTTTTATTTTATTTTATGTTTTTATATATCTATTTAATTATTTCAACACTCATGATCGTATGGTGAGGGAATGTTGGGTTCTAAGTTAGAATGCACCTTATAGTAGTATGATTCATTGGGAAATCATTCCCAAGAGTAATTTCTTGATGCACATGCAGCATTTATTAGCCCGTGGAGATCGAGAATTCCATCTAGGATGTGTCACAAGCTATCTTATGTACTGAATTAGGGGTATCCTTGGTTGGTTTGTGAAAAAATGGTTTCTAATCCTAGTTTTTTATATATTATATTTGGGAAAAATCATGGTATATAATATATTGGATTAAAGATACTTGGGGGTAGGTTGTGAGTGAGTTTTTATCCAATACTCAAAATAATGATCCATACGTCACCATTAGACACTGGTAAATGATAATTTTGGAGTGTATTTGGATTTAATTTTGGATTTTGGGGAATTTTAGGTTGAATAAATGGATAGTAAGAGGGACTTATTAGGGTTCATGATTAAGGTAGATAGGCTGTAGACTGTGTGAAAAACCAAGAAACTTGTGGTGTGGGATACCTTAAGGGGGAACATATGTGTTGGTTTATTTTTTAGAAAACCATGCATCCATACCATGTAGATAAATCTTTCTACCAATTGTAACTCACATAGTTGGTGAAGGTTTTGATAAACTATGTGACTAAACCATTTATAGTTGGAATTTTGATAATTCAGGTGTTTACCACTTTAAATGATTTATTATTATTCTTATAGTTTTTTCAAGGACTTGTATGACTTTAATTGATGTAATTTACCTATTTTAATTATCTTCTGTCTTCTTTATTTGATTTCATGTAGTGTTATTCCCCTTATAATACCTCCTATGAACTCTTGGATGGAGAGACTAATTATTTTTTCTGAATTCAACCTCCTGTATACCAGAATATGATCATGATAGTTGTGAGAAATTTTTGATCCATGGACTAAGGTTAGGCCTTAGACTAGCTTTATGTAATGATTAAAATTATTTTCTGATTCCTGATAATTATTGGGCTTAGTTGTTTGTTCTCCATCAAATTCCATAACTTCAAGTAAGAAAAAATCCTTAATAGGTAGATGATTGGGTGGAGAAAATAGAGTATATTTTTCAATTAATAGATACTTCATCTTTAATTCAAGGGAATGTTATAATTTTATTTTTGATGTTCCTAGTTTGAAATAGTGGGATTCCATTGTTCAATCCAAGCTACATGAGAATATTTAGTGGAAAGAATTCAAGGTATTTTCACCTAAAAATCCTATACTCGAATGATGACTTGCGAAAAGTCTCAAGATTTTGTATTTCCTTGGCAGGGATAGCTTTTGAGCATTAAAACTAGTTTTAAAAAATAATCCATTACATGTCAATTATTGTTTCAAATTCTAAATTTAAATTAGGATAGATTAAAATGGATTGAATACCTGATATTTTATCTCAGGACTTATTTTTTAAGCTCCCCACTTATATTAAAGTGGTGGACCGAGCCTTTATAGTGGATATAGACCAATCTAGGATGTCAAGGTTGATTGATTCTCCTCATATGTCAAGTGTAATTGAAGGTATGTTTTTTTAAAAGAAGTGAATTTGTGAAGAAACTATAAGGGAAATTGGAAGTGGATCTAAATAATCATCCTAGTCTTTAATATGAGAAATCATTGGTAGCAGACCTCGTATTTTTCACTAATGTGAAATGTTTATACATTTGAAGCCTTTGTGTCAACCATACCCCAAGGAATTTCATTGAATTGGGTATATAATCCATCTCTATAGGTTTGGTAGAGCCAATCCCTCTCCTCAAAGTTGTGAAATATCATCAGTTCCAAGAATATCTACAGTTCAATCTAATGATTCTCAAGGAATGGTATCCCAAACACATTGGAGTGTAAGTATGACTATTTCACCTTATAGCCATTGTTATTTAAATAATAAACCCTATACTCATGGGATTACTTAGGCTCACTCAAATACTTTCTAGTTACATGCGGCAGAGCTTGTGTCCCAGGAATTTGTGGTTGGACCAAAAACTATGAGTTGTACCATTATAATTTACTCATATATAAACATATATTTATTTGATACTGGTGCCTCTGATTCATTTATATATATTTTTATCATTGAATTATTAAATCTTCTATCTATGTTTATTCCTTATATCATAGAAATATATACTTCTTTTGGGAAGAATAAAGAGCATGAATTCAAAAGTTATTCATATATTTTCTCCATATCTTAAGTATAGTTATCATGATACTTTATGATACTTGAGATGGGATTATTTTAAAATATTCACAAGATGGATTTGATGACCATTTTTTATGATTTTATTTATTATATCATATGATAATCATCAAGTTTTTTATTTATGTGAGGCCTAGAATACAAATTATTTAAATAAATTTATATTAAATACAATCAATGGAATTAAAGGGTTTGATTATTAATTTGGATAAATTATAATCCTAGTGATTGATTTAACCATGTGTATCTCCTTGAGCTATTCCAATACTCAATGATATGAAATTAGAAGGAAAACTTTCCTTACACATTTATCACATGAAGCTGAATCATGTGAATGTTAAGAATAAATAAATCTTCCCTATTATTGATGTAACACCCCAGGTAAATAAAGAATATGACATTTTCATATTTATCCATATTTGTGAATAAAATATTGATATTACTTTAAAGGGGACGCTATGCTCGATGGCATACCCAACACGCAACAACGAGTTTCTTGGGATTCTTACGTTGTACTCTAATAATAAAATAATATTATTTTATATGGTAGTTAACATGTAGTCGTTGTATTGGTGGTAATGGATAGAAATAACTAAAATATGATTATATATGTTTTTAAATGTTTTTACATTTATCCAACAAAGGATAGAGGCTTAAAATACGGAAAGAATTCAATTTTAGGTGTATATGCCCTAGTTTTTCACTAAAGGTTCACTTATCACCTTTTGATGTTGAACCATCATTAAATATAGTTTTGTTCACTCTTAAACATTATTTTTGACCAAATAAAACTCTTATTAAGAATCACTACTGGAAATACACTATTTCCCAACGGTTGTGAACCGTTGGGAAAGCCCCTCAAACCGTTGGTATATAATATACCAACGGTTCTCCCAACCGTTGGGAAGTAAGCCATGGGGAAAACCTTTCCAAACGGTTTACTGGAAACCGTTTGGGTAGGCTGACAGAAGGCACTCTATCCCAACGGTTTGGGTGAACCGTTGGGAAAAACCAAATATACCTTAACTATCCCAACAGTTTTGAAGAACCGTTGGGATAGTTTTCCATCGGTGAACTCTTTCCCAACGGTTCTAAACCGTTGGGAAAAGAGATATTTACCAACTGTTCATTGAACCATTGGTAAAAACTTATTTAGAATTATATGCCAACGGTTTAAAACCGTTGGCATACCCTATGCTGCAAATTGCAGCAACCTGCAATTTGACAGCCCCTCTCCCCTGTACATCAGGAACCTCTCATCTTCAGGCCTCATTTTCACCTCATTTTCAATCCAACTATTGTACCTATAATAAAATAAAACATACATATACAATTACGAACAAATTCATACACATTTAACATATAATGGATCCTGAAACTATACACATCCATAATTAAATTACAATTCATAAACATACATAATTCATATAGAATTAAATTTAAAATTTAGATGACAATTATATGTGGAATCCGATTGAGACGGGGATGATTGGTACACGTCACATATGACCCATGGATCGTTCTCCTAAAGTTTCAATGGAAACCAAATGCGTTTGGTCGGTTTTGCGTATGCCAATTCTTTTCACTTATAATCCTACCCATTTTAAACAAAACAGACACAGTTAGAGCGGTGTTGGCCACACCGCGCCTCGGATTGAGGAGGGGATGATTCGTACACCTCACATATGACCCAGGGATCGTTCTTCTAAAGTTTCAATGGAAACCGAATGCGTTTGGTCGGTTTTCCATATGTACTTAAAATGATGTCCATTTTAATCAAAAGAGAGCCACTTAGACTGATCCCGGCCACACCGCGACTCGGATTGAGCCCGAGTGGGCTCGTACATGTCACATATGACTGATGGATCGTTGTGAAAAATTATCAACAGATTCGGAATGCGTTTGGTCGGTTTTGCATATGTCAGTTGTTCTTTTCACTTATAATCCTGCCCATTTTAAACAAAAGATACACAGTTAGAATGATGTCGGCCACACCGCTCCTCGGATTGAGGCGGGATTGACTCGTACACGTCACATACGACCCATGGATCCTTGTGCTAAAGTATCGACACAGTCCGAATGCCTTTGGTCGGTTTTTCGTATGTCACTTGATGATTTTCACTTAAAATGACGTCTTTTTGAAACAATAAACCGACGCTTTGAGTGGTGTCGGCCACACTGCATCTCCGATTGTGGCGGGGTTGATTCGTACACGTCACATATGACCCATGGATCGTTCTCCTAAAGTTTCAATGGAAACCGAATCCGTTTGGTCATTTTTCCATATGTACTTAAAATGGTGTTCATTTTATACAAAAGAGAGCCACTTAGACTTATCCCGGCCACACCGCGACTCGGATTCATCCCGGTTTGGCTCGTATACGTCACATATGACCCATGTATTGTTGGGATAAATTATCAACAGATTCGGAATGCGTTTGGTCGGTTTTCCGTATGCCAGTTGATGCTTTTCACTTAAAATGACATCCTTTTGAAACAAAAGACGGACACTTTGAGTGGTGCCGGCCACACCGCATCTCCGGATTGAGATGAAACCACCGTGCAACATTCTAATTATTATTCGTGACGTGTACGCGCATACGGAACGTCAATCGGACGTGCGGTTTGAGCGGTACGGCTCAATATTCGTGTTTTAAGTGATGCGCGCGCTTCGTAAACGCGCGTGAGGTGGGTCCAAACGGGACGAACGAAGTCGGAATGACATGAAATCAGACGAAAAATACGGGTGAGTGATTTCTGAAGTGGTCGAGCAGACGGCACGTCAATCGGACGTGCCGTGTGCCCGCGGTGACCGACAACGCAGTTCTGGTGTCATAAACGGCCAAAACGGGCGTCCAACGGTCAAATTCATAGCGGACGACCTCGGATTGATCTGAAACCACCGAAAAACATTCTAATTATTATTTGTGACGTGTACGCGCAGACGGAACGTCAATCGGACGTGCGGTTTGCGCGGTACGGCTCAATATTCGTGTTTTAAGTGATGTGCGCGCTTCGTAAACGCGCGTGAGGGGGGTCCAAACAGGCCGAACGAAGTCGGAATGGCCTGAAATCAGACGAAAAATACGGGACAGTGATTTCTGAAGTGTTCGAGCAGACGGCGCATCAATCGGACGTGTCGTGTGCCCACGGTGACCGACAACGCAGTTTTGGTGTCATAAACGGCCAAAACGGGCGTCCAACGGTCAAATTCATAGCGGCCGACCTCGGATTGACCTGAAACCACCGGGAAACATTCTAATTATTATTCGTGACATGTACGCGCAGACGGCACGTCAATCGGACGTGTGGTTTGCGCGGTACGGCTCAATATTCGTGTTTTAAGTGATGCACGCGCTTCGTAAACGCGCGTGAGGGGGGTCAAAATGGGCCGAACGAAGTAGGAATGGCCTGAAATAAGACGACAAATACGGGACAGTGATTTCGGAAGTGTTAAAGCAGACGGCGCATCAATCGGACGTGTTGTGTGCCTGCGGTGACCGACAACGCAGTTCTGGTGTCATAAATGGCCAAAACAGGCGTCCAACGGTCAAATTCATAGCGGACGACCTTGGATTGAAGTGGGGTTGACTCGTACACATCTCAAATGACCCATGGATCGTTTTCTTAAAGTATCAACACAATCCGAATGCGTTTGGCCGGTTTTCCGTATGCCAGTTGATGATTTTCACTTAAAATGACGTCTTTTTTAAACAAAAGACATACACTTTGAGTTGTTCCGACCACACCGCGCCTCGGATTGAGGCGGGGATGACTCGTACACGTCTCATATGACCCATGGATCGTTCTCCTAAAGTTTCATTGGAAACCGAATGCGTTTGGTCAGTTTTGCGTATGCCAGTTCTTTTCACTTATAATCCTACCCATTTTAAACAAAACAGACACAGTTAGAGCGGTGTTGGCCACACCGCGCCTCGGATTGAGGCGGGGATGATTTGTACACCCCACATATGACCCATGGATTGTTCTCCAAAAGTTTCAATGGAAACCAAATGCGTTTGGTCGGTTTTCCGTATGTACTTAAAATGATGTCCATTTTAATCAAAAGAGAGCCACTTAGACTGATCCCGGCCACACCGCGACTCGGATTGAGCCCGAGTGGGCTCGTACATGTCACATATGAGTGATGGATCGTTGTGATAAATTATCAACAGATTTGGAATGCGTTTGGTCGGTTTTGCGTATGCCAGTTGTTCTTTTCACTTATAATCATGTCCATTTTAAACAAAAGATACACAGTTAGAACGGTGTCGGCCACACCGCTCCTCGGATTGAGGCGGGATTGACTCGTACAAGTCACATACGACCCATGGATCCTTGTGCTAAAGTATCGACATAGTCCGAATGCCTTTGGTCGGTTTTTCGTATGTCACTTGATGATTTTCACTTAAAATGACGTCTTTTTGAAACAAAAGACCGACGCTTTGAGTGGTGTCGGCCACACCGCGTCTCCAATTGTGGCGGGGTTGATTCTTACACATCACATATGACCAATGGATCATTCTCCTAAAGTTTCAACGGAAACCGAATCCGTTTGGTCGTTTTTCCGTATGTACTTAAAATGGTGTTCATTTTAAACAAAAGAGAGCCACTTAGACTTATCCCGGCCACACCGCGACTCGGATTCATCCCGGGTTGGCTCGTATACGTCACATATGACCCATGTATTGTTGGGATAAATTATCAACAGATTCGGAATGCGTTTGGTCGGTTTTCCGTATTCCAGTTGATGCTTTTCACTTAAAATGACGTCCTTTTGAAACAAAAGACGGACACTTTGAGTGGTGCCGGCCACACTGCGTCTCCGGATTGAGTTGAAACCACCGTGCAACATTTTAATTATTATTCGTGACGTGTACGCGCATACGGCACGTCAATCGGACGTGCAGTTTGAGCGGTACGGCTCAATATTCATGTTTTAAGTGATGCGCACGCTTCGTAAACGCGCGTGAGGTGGGTCCAAACGGGACGAACGAAGTCGGAATGACATGAAATCAGACGAAAAATACGGGTGAGTGATTTCTGATGTGGTCGAGCAGACGGCACGTCAATCGGACGTGCCGTGTGCCCGCGGTGACCGACAACGTAGTTCTGGTGTCATAAACGGCCAAAACGGGCGTCCAACGGTCAAATTCATAGAGGACGACCTCGGATTGAGCTGAAACCACCGAGAAACATTCTAATTATTATTTTTGACGTGTACGCGCAGACGGCACGTCAATCGGACGTGCGGTTTGCGCGGTACGGCTCAATATTCGTGTTTTAAGTGATGCGCCCGCTTCGTAAACACGCGTGAGGGGGGTCCAAACGGGCCGAACGAAGTCTGAATGGCCTGAAATCAGACGACAAATACAGGACATTGATTTCTGAAGTGTTCGAGTAGACGGCGCATCAATCGGACGTGTCGTGTGCCCGCGGTGACCGACAACGCAGTTCTGGTGTCATAAACGGCCAAAACGGGCATCCAACGGTCAAATTCATAGCGGCCGACCTCGGATTGACCTGAAACCACCGGGAAACATTCTAATTATTATTCTTGACATGTACGCGCAGACGGAACGTCAATCGGACGTGCAGTTTGCACGGTACGGCTCAATATTTGTGTTTTAAGTGATGTGCGCGCTTCGTAAACGCGCGTGAGGGCGGTCCAAACGGGCCGAACGAAGTCGGAATGGCCTGAAATCAGACGAAAAATACGGGACAGTGATTTCTGAAGTGTTCGAGCAGATGGCGTATCAATCGGACGTGTCGTGTGCCCGCGGTGACCGACAACGCAGTTCTGGTGTCATAAACGGCCCAAACGGGCGTCAAACGGTCAAATTCATAGCGGACGACCTCGGATTGAGGCGGGGTTGACTCGTACACGTCTAAAATGACCCATGTATCGTTGTCTTAAAGTATCAACACAATCCGAATGCGTTTGCCTGGTTTTTCGCGTGCCAGTTGATGTTTTTCACTTAAAATGATGTCCTTTTGAAACAAAAGACATACACTTTGAGTTGTTCCGACCACACCGTGCCTCGGATTGAGGCGGGGATGACTCGTAAACGTCACATATGACCCATGGATCGTTGTTCTAAAGCATCAACACATTTCGAATGTGTTTGGTCAGTTTTTCGTATGTCACTTTTTGTTTTCACTTAAAATCTTATGGAAATTCATATAGAATATTTTTATATCTTATTTAGTATGGATTAGATTTTAGTTGATCGTGCTATGAAACATTTCAGAGCTAATGAAATTAAGGAAGGTGGAGGGGCTGTCCGGGGGGCTGTCCGGGGGGGCTGTCCGGTGGGTGTCCGGGGGGCTGTCCGGGGACCAAGGAGGAGGGTGGGGGGGCTGTCCGCGGGGGCTGTTCGGGGGGGCTGTCTGGTGGGTGTCCGGGGGGCTGTCCGGGGACCAAGGAGGAGGGTGGGGGGGCTGTGCGGGGTCTGTCTGAAGGGTGTTTGAGGGTTGTTCAGGGGGTTTTCCGGGGTTGTTTAGGGGGCTGTCCGGTGGTTGTTCAGGGGGTTGTCTGGGGTTGTTCAGGGGGTTGTCTGGGGGGTGTTTGGGGGGTTGTCTGGGGTCCAAGGGGGAGGGTGGGGGGGTTGTCCGGGGGGCTGTCCGGGGGGCTATCCGGGGTCCAGGGTGGAGGGTTGGGGGCTGTACGGGGGGCTGTCCCGGGGGCTGTCCGCGGGGCTGTCTGGGGGGTGTTTGGGGGGTGTTCGGGGTCCAAGGGGGAGGGGGGGTTGTCCAGGGTCCAAGAATGAGGGGGGTTTTCCAGGGAGTTCTCAAACACACAACCACTAAAAGACAAGAACATCCATAAAAACAGAAAATATATAAAAATAACTCAACTCCAATACTATACTACGAGTCTAGATAAAACCAACAACTAGAATAGATTAAACATCAAATCTCAAGTCAAAAATGTAACGGATCAATATGTCCCACATCAGCATCACCATCACCATCATCATCATCATCATCGCCCTCTTCATCGTCCTCCTCATCGTCCTCACCCTCCATAGCACCTTCCTCCTCGCCTTCGCCCTCCTCCTCGCCCTCCTCATCTCCCTCCTCTTCCGCATCAGACTGCTCGCCATCATCATCTTCAAGCTGGAAATCGGCCTGACCACCACTGGAACTGCCACCTGGTGCACCATATATAGAATTTATCGACGTAATGTATTCATCAATCGATGGGCTGGCCTCTGCTGGAAGTGTTGGACGTAGAAATTCAATAAATTTCATAAATGCACTGTTTGCCCTAGCAGACTGTTCTGCCGTCTTTGTGGCCCTTTTCTCAGCCTGTTCTGCCTGTGCCCTAACTAACTGCAACTCGGTGGCACTGCAACTCGTACCTGAGGCAGGCCAATACCTCTTCGGGGCTATCCTAGGTCGGCAGCGTACTCTGCCAGAATGATCCTCTCCCAACACCTGATGTAAGTGATCAGATGGCCCAAAATTGTCTGCTTCTTGGGCATCGAGGGCCTCTAAAGCATCCTGTTACAAATATAAATATATTATTACGTTACGAAATAGATATTAAAATATAAAATCAACAGATTAAAACTTACAATCTGCTGCTGAGTCGCTTCGTTGACAGCACTTCCATCCTTTTTTCGTCTACTCGAGCAAAACAGTTTTGCTCGAGGCACACGTCCTTTAATATTTTGTACTTGCCTCTACAATGGCATTGAAAACAGAAGTTATATAAATACTTCAGCAAATAATTAAATAATTGAGGAAACAAAAGAAAATGTAATTCGTAAAGAAAACTTATAAACAATTGTCATACCTGCTGCCTCTCATGATCCGGCATCGTCGTGCGTCCTAGTGTATGGAGGTATTTTTTTGCATCAATGTTTTTTTTTATTTTTTCCAGATGATTCCTAAATAGAATTCGATAATTCAAAGGATAATATTAATGCAAAACATGAAAGTTATTATTTAAATACCTCAAATGTAATTCATACCTTAAACTGGGTACTCGTCCAATGAGTAATCATCTGACGATACTACTGTATAGGACAATCATCCACGACTGGTACCGCCTCTAACTCAGTGCCAACTCTAGCACGCCAGCCAATATACAGCTCATGCTTGTAGGCTCTCCAAAGCTCGCCTAAATCCTTTAGACATTCCAGTCGTGCACCCTCACCATTAGGAAAATTAAATCGAAGCTGAAATGAAAATATTAATTTATATAATTACAAAAAAAAATCATGGCATTAAATACAATAGATTTTTTTACCCATATCTCTGCCCAAGCTCTATCTTTGACCTCATGTGGCAAATGTCTCCACGACAGCGGGCTAACGGGAATGATTTCGGAGTATTTGGCAAGCGTCGCCATAAAACTCCGACATTGCTTCCCTGTTTTCTCAACCATCTGATTGTCTTCATTATATTCCACCATAACCTGTGTGCGACGGTTCCACACCGAACGCATGCGTGTACGGCCCCGCCCCCACCTCCTGTCAGTAGATGTATCTGTCATTAAAGAAAAACAAATGTTTTATCAAAACATGTTATAATGAAAATAAATATTGCTATAAAAATTTGTTAGTGTTTTATAAATATACCTGTGCTAGTCTGATCAATGAGTGGCACCGGATCCACAAAACATGATGGAACACCCTCTGGTGGAACAGGAGTCGAAGAAGATGGCATATAAAAGCTCGGAGAGACAGAAGTAGAAGGAAAAGAAGATGGAACAACTGTATGACCTGATGCTGACTGGGGAGTGGGAATCATCATCGGATGTGAAAATGATGGGGCAGAAGATGCAGAAGGTAGCGAAAACATGGGAGGTCTAAATATCCCGTGTGTCCCTAACGACACACCGGGATCAGAATGTGGGAAGGCTGAAATGTCAGTGGGAGGGGCAGGGTCTAGTCGGGCATGCGCAGCTCTATGTCCACCTCTGGTACGAACCCTCCTCATACCACCGGCCTGAGTACTAGGATCAGTACTAGGCTCCTCGTCGAATAACTGTCGACGTAATGGTGGATCCTACAAAAAAGTTTACAAAAAAAATTAATCACATGACATTATATATTCTGTAAATATATATATATATATATTTGAAATAAAGTACTCATTGTAGGCACTAATGGTGGAATGCCCATCTCCTCCATCCGACGATTGTTCTCCGCCATTTTTTTTCTTCGTCTCTCTTCAATTGGCTTCATTTCCTGCATTGGAAAACAAATATGTAATTAATTAGAAAAAGAAAATTAATGTGTAAACCAAAAAACTAAATATATGAGGGAATGAGGTGATTCATTGGTAATTTAGCTATCAATTGTTTTAGAAGAGCTTGAATGAATTTAATAAAACATACAAGTTGTAATGTTCACCAAGTTAGAAATATTGTTTGATTTGGTTTGAATACAGTTCAATTTTAACCAAGCAGAAAACTCTTTGCTATGCAAAGTCTCTCTCCTTATCAAAGATAAAGAACGACGCTTCCTATTTATCATTGTTTTATGTTCCCTGTAGATAAAAAATATGAATAGTTTAACAGATATATATGTAAGATATACATATTCAATTTTGTTACCTGATATAGTCATCGAACAAATCACAGTTGAACAAAACTGTGCGATGTGCCATCTCCCGCTCTTCATGGCTTAATGTATTCAATGTATATGATCCAGTAATTCCTCCTGTTTGAGGAAGTGATGGAAAACTGTGTTCAATTTGCTCATATTGTTCTTATTCATTTCTCATTGGTCTGTTCATTCTTGTAGTAAGATCAGACAAATACATTGAACCGAAATCCATACATTCTTGAGCTAAGTAACCGTTCACGATAGAACCTTCGGGATGATTCTTGTTTCGAACATAAGACTTTAATGTGAACATATTTCTTTCAGTTGGATACATCCAACGAAAAGAAACAGGTCCTCCGAGAAGTATTTCAGTTGGAATATGGACAGTCAGATGCAGCATGCATGTGAAAAATGATGGGGGAAATATTTTCTCCAACTCACACAAAATTAATGGGGCATCTGTCAACATTTTTTGCAAGAAAGACTTGGGCAACTTCTTAGCACAAAGATCTCTAAACAAATGGCAAAACCGAATAACACCCACCCTTACATTATTGGACAAAAGATGACGGATTTCTATTGGAAACAACTCATGCAGTAGAACGTGATAATCATGAGTCTTCAAAGATTTTAGCTTCAACTCTCTTCTGTTGACCCGTTTAGATATGTTGCTTGAATAGCCATCATGAACTCTAATAGTCTCTAATACTTCCAAAAATTGTTTTTTTTCAGTAGGTGTCATCACATAAGAAGCACATGGAAGTTTCCATTTATTTTCACTGATACGCACAGGATGCAATTCTGGTCTAATGCCCCAATCCACCAAGTCACGTCGAGATCGTAAATCATCTTTTGTCTTCCCCTTGACATTTAGAAGAACTGAAAGCAACATTTCACATATATTCTTTTCAATATGCATTACGTCTAAGCAATGACGTAGCAAATTGGTTGACCAATAAGGCAAATCAAAAAAGATACTCCTCTTCCTCCAATTGTAACAGGTTTCTGTGGAAACATTCTTTCTCTTTCCAGATTTCATTTGACCCTTCCCGAACGAAAAACTGAAATCTTTCAATTCATTAAGCACATCAGTTCCAGACATACGCTGAGGTGGATCATCGGTCTCTATAGTATTATCAAATCTTCGACGATTCATTCTATATGGATGATCCTTTGGCAAAAATCGTCGATGTCCCATAAAACTGAAACTACAACGATGTTTCAGTCTTCTGGATCGTGTATTCTTCATACAAACTGGACATGACAGTTTCCCCTTCATGCTCCATCCAGACATCATTGCATAAGCCGGAAAATCATTGATTGTCCACATAAGCGCAGTGCGCATCTGAAATATATCTTTCGAACATGCATCGTATGTGCGCACACCCACATCCCAAAGAAGTTTCAACTCTTTTATTAAAGGTTGCATGTATACATCAATATCAATGCCAGGATCAGAAGGACCAGATATGAGTATACTCATGAAAGTGAAATATTTTTTCATACACAACCATGGGGGAAGATTATAAATGTGTATAAAAACGGGCCATGTGCTGTGCGAAGTAAGCATCTGCCCAAACAGATTAAAACCGTCACATGAAAGACCCAGCCTCACATTACGCACGTCAGCTGCAAAATCAGGATGTCGAGCATCAAATCTCTTCCATGCAAATCCATCTGCAGGATGAACCAACTCATCATCAGTCTTCTTTCTCTTGGTATCATGCCATCTCATTTTTATTGATATGTCATCAGACATAAAAAGATTCTGGAGTCTGGGGATCAATGGAAAGTGCCACATTACTTTCTGTGGAACGCGGGATGGTGTTCCATCAGATTTTGACTTCCAGCGGGATGTTCCACATTTTATACATTCATTTCGTTCAACGGTTTCCTCCCAGAATAAACTGCAATCTTTCGGGCAAGCATGAATTTTGTTTCTTGAAAATCCAAGTTCCTCAACTAACTTCCATGCCATATAGTGGTTTGAGAGAATATCTGCATCATCTGGAAGTAAATCCTTCAAGAGGGTAAGAATGTAATCGATTGCTATATTAGAAATCCCATACATAGTTTTCCCATGAAATAATTGGATTAAAAATTCCAGCTTTTTCATTTTATCGCATTGTCGATATACTGGAGTCGTGGCAGCATCGTTCAATTTTTTCACCCTATCAATATCATCATTTTCACTAGATGCATCAGCTGTCCTCATATCGAAGTCTTCTTGAGTCGAAATCCTTTCTTTTTCATGATGACGAATAAACAGAAACCGATCATCTAACAAATTCTCCATTTCAGTCTTTTCATTTCGATCATCACCAATTTGAGATTTCGTTTTCTCCCCATTGTGATACCACAAAAAGTAGTTTGCTTGAAACCCATTTTTGGTTATGTGGTAGCTGACTTCTTCACGGCTCAACCAAGGTCTACCAACACAATTGGAACATGGGCAGTGTATGCGACCACTATCTGAAGCATTGTGAAATGCAAAATCTATAAAGCTCTCCAAATTGTTTTCAAAATCGTCTAAGATCTGATCGGTTTCATACATCCAACTTCTGTCCATTCTGTAAAAAGAATTTATATAAGTCATTTTGTCATAAACAATTCAATAGGCATTAACTATAATAGAAAATACATTTAAGTAAACGATAAAGGAAGAAAATAATCAAGGTATCAACTACACATGTCAAAAAAACATACAAACGTGTTATTGAAAAAATGTAAAACCAACAAGAACTTAATGTGTTATATCACATAACAGCATGACTCATCCCATAACCATATTAGTAGGGTATCATGAACATGAATAACATCAACCTTGTGCCATCCTCCTACCCTACATGACCCCAACCACATTCCACATCTTATTATAGCCTTATCACATCACACCTCACCGAAAAACACTGGGGAAATCATAGTACATCTCACCTGAAGACACATGGACAATCACATCGCATCTTGCCTAAAAACACATGGTCAATCACTTTTGAAGGAAGAGTAGGGATGACATGGTAGCTATCCAAACATATAACCACCATCCTAGATATTAGAAAAAATACTCATAACTCAAAACCTCTGATCGTTGGTAAGTTTATCCAACTCTGGTTGGGAATGTGTAGAAATAACATAAAAATACATGATATATAGATAGCACAAAATACTCAACCTATGGGTTCACATTAACTACATAATCACACACTTCACTACTACCATAAAACACATAAACCACACCACCACCACACAAGACGCATAGCATTGGAATATAATTCTACATTCAATAAGTCTATCTATGGAATTATCATAAGAATCCATGTATCAATTGGAATATAATTCTACATACAATAAGTCTATCTATGGAATTATCATAAGAATCCATGTATCAATTGGAATATAATTCTACATTCAATAAGTCTATCTATGGAATCCCTCCCTTGGATCCATGTATCACCCATGGCTTAATCAATATTCAAAGAAATGAGTCTATCTGTGGAATTCCACTGTGAATCCATTTATCACATAAAGCGTATAAGTTAATAGAAACAAGATTATATACCTGGAATCCTAATAGAATCCATGTATCAATATTTACTATTAATCATTTAATGAATTACATTTAATTTAAACAATTCATTAAACATACCAAGGTCAAAAACAAAGGTATTTAATACAACTCACCTCAAAATGGCGACTCAATCAAATAATAACCTGAAAAGAATAAAGCTTCATTTAATCATGTTGTAATGACAAGATAATGAGATTCCCTTGCTTAATCAATCAATTCCATATCATGGTCTCAACATAACTCATAATGGCTAGCAATTCAATGAAAATTCAAGCACTCACATGGGAATTTTTAATAGAACACTCCTAACAAGACTATAATGATATCACATGCATTAGTTATAATATATCTAACATGGTAACATAAAATATAAGAAAAATTCAATCCAATTTCATAGATTCATAGCATAGTCTATACTTTACTCACTTTGGCAAGGCAATACAATTAAAACATGTGTTAAAAAATAATTGGCATTCATGTGTTAAAAGGGGATTGAAAACCATAAAATACCCTTAATTAATTTAATTTACAATTCAATTCAGAAATCGAACAATCAATTCGATTTATATAACCGTTCACAAATGACATCCCATGTTCAAGGGGTAAAATCCAAAAAGGAATTTTCAAGAAAACTCACCCTTAGGCTGGTCCGGCCGGCAGTAGCTCCAAAATCGCCTAAACAAATGGGAAAAATGAAAATACGTTTAAATACTATCCAAACATTTGAATACGTTTTCAAATAAAGAAGAAGAATAACCTGAAGAAGAGCTGGAAGATTCAAGGTCCGGCCGGCAGTACCTCCAAAATCGCCTAAATCGGCTGCTGCTCCCGTTTTAGGGTTGTGTATCACGAATGGGGGAGAGAACCGGCGGCTGGGAATTTGGGGAGAACTTTGCCAACGGTTTTTAACAACCGTTGGCATATGTATATCTATCCCAACGGTTCTAGAGAACCGTTGGGAAAAACCTCCCCAAAGCATACATCTATCCCAACGGTTCATGAGAACCATTGGGAAAAGCTATCTATCCCAACGGTTCTGATGAACCGTTGGCAAAAACCTCCCCAAATCCATCTATCCCAACGGTTCTCATGAACCGTTGGGAAAAAACCTCCCAGGGAACATCTATGCCAACGGTTCTAATGAACCGTTGGGAAAAACCTCCTTCACCAACGGTTCTATGAAACCGTTGGTATGTAACTATGGGGAAAACCCAACATTCCATTAGTGAATCAGGACATCAAAATTTACTTTGTGTAAATTTTTGGTATCTTTCCGATAAAGTTCATTTTTTTAATTAATAGTGTAAAATGTTGAATTTTAATTCAAAACCTCTTTTTATTATAATTTATTTATATGATTATATTATCTTTTTAATTTGTTATAAAGTGAAATTAGAATATATTTTTACCATTAAATCCAATAGTGGTTGTTGGAATTAATTTCACTTTGAAATCGGACTTAAACTAGTGTCAATCTTTTGATACTTATTGTTTCATAAAAACACGCTATTTGTCATGACAGCGGAAATTAATTATTAAATTAATTACTGTGACTTATATGTTTTGAATTTTGTAAAATGGACTTCATTTTTGAATTCAGAATATCAAATATAGCTTAGGGTGAATTTTTGGGATTTTTCTGAAAAACTTCAATTTTTGATGAATAGTGAAACCACTAAGTGGTACTTATAAAAACTGATTTTTCTGTTTAAATGAAATGTTTCCATCTTTGTGTTTTGAATTTCAAAAATCCAACATACATGGTTTTCATTAAGAAGTAAAATGTGGTTCAATGGGATAAAAATAATTTTTTGGTGAATAGTAACTTATTAAGTTTTTAATCGCGATCAGAGGTAATTAGTGTAGTTTAAGGTAAAAATAATGTTTTAATAATATGAAATGAACTTGACACATGTACTAACCTCATTGTATGTGTAATTTCCGACCAAGACAAGCCATGGGTCAACTTGGGGACCCCATGGAGCCACTTTGGTTGGGAAATTACATAAATAACTTTTTATTTAATGTAAAAGTAAAAAAGACACAAACATGATATGTTTTACTAAAACATTTTTTAAGTGGGGTTATACAAGTCAGATTTTTTATTATAAATAGTAATTGGATAGATAAAAATATTTCCTACATCATTGTAATTTGTTTATAGTTTTTAGACATTAAATAAATTAAATTATTTATGACATCATAATGATGCAGCGATGACATCATTATCTGACGATTTAAATAAAATGGGAAGATAATGTAAACTCTATGACCTACACATGTCCAAAACTTATTGTATGGGTGGATTTCGAACCCTTATCAATTTATCCACGAATTATATCAATGTGGGACCTTTTAAAACCGAAACACATTTTCAAATAAAGTAATATTTCTTACTTTCCAAAAGTGCCCCTCCTCTCCTCTTATAAAAGGCCCCCACATCTACCTCATTTCACACACTCCTCAAGCCTTTGGCTCGGCCAAACCCTGCCCATTTACTCTCTCCACATCCCTCTCTTCATCCTAGAGGATCCCCTTTGGGCAGAATCCTTTCAAAGGAATCCTTTAGGCTCAAATCAAAAGGAGTTACACTTTTAAAGGTAATTCATTCTCTCATGTTCATTTGTTTTATTTTGCTTCTCCAACCCCATAAACTCTTTTTATTTACTTCTTTTGTAACAAAAATAGTATCTTAAATATACTAGGATGTTGTTATAAGATTTATTTGAGCTACACTCTCACACAACTACATCAAATGGTTAAAGAACATACGGTTTCCGTGGATGGAGAAATTCTACCTCCCGAAACGATGATTGTTCAATACTCATTTAACACCTTCAAAGGTGGCCATTATAAGGTCACTATTTTTATATATGATATATAATATGTTTATGTTTTCCTTAAGCTTCTGTTTTTTTTTTGATTTTGGGCATACCTTTATGGTTTCCATTATGGGTAAACGCGATATCTTCATTTAAGGAAGTGCGGACTACCGCCCCCTCAAAGTGATTTGATTCGTTAAATACCATATGTGGGACGTATAAAGGATGGATCTATGATATTATATATGATATTATACTGGAATTATAATATACCTTTATATAATTATTATTCCATTCTATAAAATAAGAAATAGAAATGAAAGTAGCATTCATGCGTACGTACGGCTTACCGTCTCCATGAACGGTGCATTTCATTTCTTACATATAAATGATTATGTAATGTTATAAATGCATGCATGTACTGGATATATATGACATATATGATATCTACATCATGAATACAATTTTGGATATAATAAACATTTGGCCACACGAACAACCTGTAATTGTAGGAAGTCCACTTTCGACTTAAGAACCAAATATCAGCAAAACAAATATTAAACTTAAATGATTAAATAATGTTTCTGACATGGTAATAAGTGATATAAAAGGAATAATGAACTTGAAAAAGGTTATTAAGGAATTATAAATTAACTAAAGTTTATTATTCAGGAGATTAAAGAACGATCGAGTCAAGTCAGACCCGAGGTAAGGGATCCTACTCCTCTCTTTCTTTTTGAGTACACACTTTTATGTCATTCCTTTTAAAGCTCATATTTCATGTTATTGGGATGATCTTTTATATTAAACTTACTGTAATTTTTATGTTCATGTGATGAGAGACCCTATTCTCTCTCATCAATCCATTTTGGAAGTTTTGAGTGGCGTCGTTAGGCTGCCGAACTTTCGTAAGAGATCTAACCTCTCTCTTTCTTTTTAAGTACTCTCCTTTATGTCACTTCTTTTAATCTCCTCTTTGTAATGTTGGGGGATGTTCTTTTATATTCCTCTTGCTTTAAATTTTATTTTAATGTGATGAGATACCCTATTTGATCTCATCAGTCCATATTTGGAAGTTTTATGTGGCGCCGTTAGGCTGCCGAGTTTTCGTAATGGATTTTTCATCTCACTTTTATTACCGTGAGATTTATGCTACATTTACCACAAATTCAATTGAGTGGTGTATGTACTGCCCATTATTCTACTCTTTGTGTAATATAATTTCTTTTATGAGTATTTACAACAATGATCTATTGTCCTTCTTTCATGGGGTGTATGTCTTGAAAGATACCCAAGTCGGTAAGGGAACCTTTCACCCTCCTCTTTTTTAAAAGACTTCTTTTGTTGGGTCTTTTAATTTACATATTGTTATGTTGGGATATGTTCTCATATATCCTTATTGATGTAAATTTTATTTCCAAGTGATGAGATACACTTTTTATCTCTCACCAACTCATTTTGATGTGATGCCGTTAGGCTGTCAAGGGAACTTTTTAACCCAATTTCGATTTCTTTGGGTTCAACATGTAGTCATTGAATATGTCATCCATTGAATATGTGTGAATGACCTTTTATTGTTTTACACTTAATATCCACTTATATTGGGTGTATTTATATTTGTCACACATATTTTTGAGATTGATTTATCCTTAATTTAAGGATACCTTCTTTATAAGGGATTTCATCACATTTGACATTTCTATTGAGGGTTCATTGTTGTTATGCACCAATTCACTCTTATATGGTGTATATACTGTCCTTTGGAGTATTATATCATGAATACATTTATTCTCATGATATTATAAAGTTCTGACTAAATGTTATTCCTCAATTATTGTATTCAAGTGTCACTAATTTTGGTAAAACCCCTTTAACCAAAATATCGTTTTAAATGTTTTAATTATTTGTTCTTATTAATATCCATGTTTTAAAAATGGTTTTAAGGATTTATTTATATGAATATTAATGGATTAAAATTTTAAGCTTCAAGGTGGTATGGGACACTTTGATTCAAAAATCTCTTTATTAAATGTTTTAAATGGTTTTGGAAATGGTTTCTTTTTGAATGGATTCATTATTTCAATATACTAAAATGTTATGTTGTGATTGAAATGTGGAAATGTTATGTTTCCTTTATGCATGTTTTATGTGATACATTTATTTTATGGTTCTTGGGAATTTTTATGAAAACGGGTGGTTCCGTGATAAACTAAGGGCGGGTGAGCCCGATATAGCTCCCCAATGCATTGGGTAACATGAAGGAGTGAAATGTTAAGGTTTGTCCGAAGAGATTTAGGGAATATACTGTGATGGGTATTCCAAACGTAACCAAGAGGGTTACTCCCTACGTAAGAATGTTATGAATTCCTCAAGTTACCTTTATGTCTTATGTTTTCTATGATTTATTCATGATTTGATATGCCTATGTTTTATGGGTAAAGTGTGGTTTCATTCTATTGTATATATGAACTCATGTTTCCCTTCCATATTTTTATTACTCTTACTGAGCTTTTTATGCTCATCCCAAGTTTTTGAAATGGTTTTCACAGGTCAAGGGAAAGGTACATGATGTGATGATTGTGTCAAGGATGTGTCAAGAAAGAATCTGTGTTATATTTTAAATATGTTTCCGTTGATGGGAAGAATGAATACTGTCTTTTATGTAACCACTTTGTTTAAATGTGGAATGTAATGCAAGTTTCATGATCTAATTCTCTAAAACTCTAAACCTAAAAAGATCCTCAATGTGTAATCTTGTAGTAACTCAAGATTAAGTAAGGTTTAAGGCTGGGGACTTATAGTTGGTATCAAAGGTCGGTTTAGATAACTTTAGAGGTTAGGGTATTCTTCAAGCTTAAGTGACATTACCATAATGGTTAGGATTTCAGAAAGAGTCCTAGTTTTAGATAAAGTGAATGAGTAAGTATATCTTAGTGTTTATCTTACTCATTAGTACATGATGGTTTTGTTGATATACTCACACTGACCTTTTTGGTTTTAGTGAATGGCTGGATCTAGCAGGCACCAAAGTAATAGTGGATGTGAAGGAAACTGTGACAGTTTTTTGAGCAAGCAACTGAATGATATGGGAGCTGAAATGAGAACTCTTGTGATTATCCTCAACCAACTATCTGGAGTCATTATTGACCACCTAAACCTTGGAGATTTCTCTAAGGCATCATATATGCAAGAAACAAATCCCTACGGAAGTACATGTAATAATCATAAAGGTAAGTGTGTTCAAAAACCTATGTGTCAAAGATGTGGAAAGAAACACCTTGGAAAATGTTTCAAAGGGACAGAAATATGCTATAGATGTGGAAATGAAGGTCATAAAGCAAGATCCTTCCATGGAAAAAGGAAGCATCCAGTTGACTCGAGGAAAGGGAAAGAAGTTCTTTCTGAGGGATCAATTGAATGTTTTAAATGTGGTGTGCATGGTCATTATGAAAACACATGTCCTATGAAGAAGTTTCGTGAATGGGGTTACCAAGAGTGTACCAATATTCGTTTGCCAATACCTAATGCCATTCCGATTGAGGATGAAGAAACTGACAATGACCAATCAAAGGTATGTACTATTTAATGACTATTGTTTTCCTATTTTGGAATCTTAGGATATGATTCATGATTTTGTTTGTAGGAAAGAGGTATTTCGGAATAAGTTGGAAAGGAATGGATAATGGATCATGAAGAATGTTGAATGAGTAAGATGTCAACATATAAGGGCTTCAAGAGTTATGGTGAAATTCTTAAGTGTATTAAGTCTCTTTCGATGATGGGGTTACATTAGAAGACTTTTTATATTATGTGTGACCCTGATGTTTAATATAGGAAAATTTTATTCAAGTAATAGTTATCTTTTCTTTTGTGGAAATAGTTATAAAGAACCATTTGGGTTTATATGATCCTTACTTTTGAGGTAATTATTGGTTACAATATGTTATGATTTAAGTGAAAGGCATGAGATAAAATTGAGGTTAAATTAGGTTATGGTTATTTTTGATGATTTTATCCCTTTTTGGGGAATTATTTGAGAATTATATAGTTTTGGAAAAAGGACAACACGTAGATCGTGTGACTACCCACCACGTCGGACAAAGCTGCGGGAATCGAACCCACAATCAAAGTGCAACAGGTATTTATCGCCTACCACTGGACTACGGGAAGTCCCTAGTTAGTTTGAATGATTATTTTTTTAAGAGTAAGTTGATTTTGGGTTATTTATGAAAATGATTAACCTATCATAGAGGATATGTGATTAGGTTAATTACTTTTCAAAACGAGACTTTAGGAGCAACTGATGTTGTCTGGAGATAAATGTTACGATTTAACTTGGAAGATTATGTGACTAAATCCTTCAAATGTTTGGGTTTCAATCTTATATTGGTTTACTTTGAGGAATTTTATGGAAAAATTGTTTATCGGATGGTCCTCGTTGAACTTTGGGTTTTGTTGGAAAAATTTTGGAGATTAAGCATGGATTTTCTTTTTAATGGGTTATCCTTTTCTGGATTATCTGACCTTGTAATAACCTTTTTGGTTTTGGTTTTGGTTAAAGCCTAAAGACATGGGATGTATATAGTTCTCTTTTGTGGATTAGGTGATTCTCTAAAAGTTGATTATAGTACTCTTAATGTGAACGAGTCTTCCTAAATACTCGCCTTTTTGGAGAAAATATGAATTTGTGTAAGGAATCTAATAAAAGTTGAAAGTCAACATGATAAGTGATTATGTTTCCTTATGAATAAATTCCTCAATAAAAAGTAACTTAAAAAAAATGTTGTCTATTAACTTTTCCTACTGGGGAACCCAACACGGTTTAACCCATCACAAGTTTGTGATTTTCTCATGGTTAACTTTCTCCTAAACATGTTTTCTATCACTCTCCATCAGAACATGACCCTATGTTTTCTCATCCATGTCCATGTTTTCATACTTGGAATCCTAGTATGGGTTAACTTGGGTGACCTCTGTGCTTATCTTTCTTTATTTTAAAGTGATTGTTTTATCGACTCTTGTTCCGATGAGGGACTTTCAAGGATGTTTCCAAGCTCAATTTTAAAAATTACGAGGACACAATTCCCAAAAGGGGGGAAGGATGTAACACCCCAAGTAAATAAAGAATATGACATTTTCATATTTATCCATATTTGTGAATAAAATATTTATGTGACTTTAAAGGGGACGCTATGCTCGATGGCGTACCCAACACGCAACAACGAGTTTCTTGGGAATCTTACGTTGCACTCTAATAATAAAATAATATTATTTTAAATGGTAGTTAACATGTAGCCGTTGTAATGGCGGGAATGGATAGAAATAACTAAAATATGATTATATATGTTTTTAAATGTTTTTACATTTATCCAATAAAGGATAGAGGCTTAAAATACGAAAAGAATTCAATTTTAGGCGTATATGCCCTAGTTTTTCACTAAAGGTTCACTTATCACCTTTTGATGTTGAACCATCATTAAATATAGTCTTGTTCACTCTTAAACATTCTTTTGGACCAAATAAAACTCTTATTAAGAATTGGGACATCAAATTTTACTTTGTGTAAATTTTTGGTATCTTTCCGATAATGTTCATTTTTTTAATGAATAGTGTAAAATGTTGAATTTTAATTCAAACCCTCTTTTTAATCTAATTTATTTATATGATTAGATTATCTTTTTAATTGGTTTTAAAGTGAAATTAGAATATATTTTTACCATTTAATCCAATAGTGGTCATTGTAATTAATTTCACTTTGAAATCGGACTTAAACTAGTGTCAATCTTTTGATAATTATTGTTTCATAAAAACACGCTATTTGTCATGACAGCGGGAATTAATTATTAAATTAATTAATGTGACTTATATGTTTTGAATTTTGTAAAATAGACTTCATTTTTGAATTTGGAATATCAAATATAGCTTAGGGTGAATTTTTGGGATTTTTCTGAAAAACTTCAATTTTTATGAATAGTGAAACCACTAAGTGGTACTTATAAAAACTGATTTTTCCGTTCAAATGAAATTTTGCCATCTTTGTGTTTTGAATTTCAAAAATCCGACATACATGGTTTTCATTAAGAAGTAAAATGTGGTTCAATGGGATAAAAATAATTTTTGGTGAATAGTAACTTATTAAGTTTTTAATCGCGATTAGAGGTAATTAGTGTAGTTTAAGGTAAAAATAATGTTTTAATAATATGAAATGAACTTGACACATGTTCTAACCTCATTGGATGTGTAATGGACGACCAAGAAAAGCCATGGGTCAACTTGGGGACCCCATGGAGCCACTTTGGTTGGGAAAGGACATAAATAACTTTTTATTTAATGTAAAAGTAAAAATGACACAAATATGATATGTTTTACTAAAACAATTTTTAAATGGGGTTATACAAGTCAGATTTTTTATTATAAATAGTCATTGGAAATATAAAAAGATTTAATACATCATAGTAATTGTTTTATAATTTTGAGACATTAAATAAATTAAATTATTTATGACATCATAATGATGCAGTGATGACGTCATTATCTGACGATTTAAATAAAATGGAAAGATAATGTAAACTCTATGACCTAAACATGTCCAAAACTTATTGGATGGGTGGATTTAGAACCCTTATCACCTTATCCACGAATTATATCAATGTGGGGCCTTTTAAAACCGAAACACATTTTCAAATAAAGTAATATTTCTTAATTTCCAAAAGTGCCCCTCCTCTCCTTTTATAAAAGGCCCCCACCTCTACCTCATTTCACACACTCCTCAAGCCTTTGGATCGGACAAACCCTGCCCATTTACTCTCTCCACATCACTCTCCTCATCCTTGAGGATTCCCTTTGGGCAGAATCGTTTCAAAGGAAGCCTTTAGGCTCAAATCAAAAGGAGTTACACTTTTAAAGGTAATTCATTCTCTCATGTTCATTTGTTTTATTTTGCTTCTCCAACCCCATAAACTCTTTTTAATTACATATTTTGTAACAAAAACAGTATCTTCAATATACTAGGATTTTTTTATAAGATTTATTCGAGCTACAATCTCACACAACTACATCAAATGGTTAAAGAACATACGGTTTCCGTGGATGGTGAAATTCTGCCTCCCGAAATGATGATTGTTCAATACTCATTTAACACCTTCAAAGGTGGCCATTATGATGTCAATATTTTTATATATGATATATAATATTTTTATATTTTCCTTAAGCTTATTTTTTTTTCATTTTGGGAATACCTTTATGGTTTCCATTATGGGTAAACGCGATATCTTCATTTAAGGAAGTGCGGACTACCGCCCCCTCAAAGTGATTTGATTCGTTAAATACCATATGTGGGATGTATAAAGGATGTAACAGTGATATTATATATGATATTATACTGGAATTATAATATACCTTTATATCATTATTATTCCATTCTATAAAATACGAAATAGAAATGAAAGTAGCGTTCATGCGTACGTACGGCTTACCGTCTCCATGAACGGTGCATTTCATTTGTTACCTCTAAATGATTATGTAATGTTATAAATGCATTCATGTACTGGATATATATGACATATATGATATCTATATCATGAATAAAATTATTTATATAATAAACATTTGGCCACACGAACAACATGTAATTGTAAGAAGTCCACTTTCGACTTAAGAACCAAATATCGGCAAAACAAATATTATTAACTTAAATGATTACATAATGTTTATGACATGGTAATAAGTGATATAAAAGGAATAATGAACTTGAAAAATGTTCTTAAGGAAGTATAAATTAACTCAAGTTTATTATTCAGGAGATTAAAGAATGATCGAGTCAAGTCGGACCCGAGGTAAGGGATCCTAATCCTCTCTTTCTTTTTAAGTACACACTTTTATGTCATTCCTTTTAAAGATCATATTTCTTGTTATTGGGATGATATTTTATATTAAACTTACTGTAATTTTTATGTTCATGTTATGAGAGACCATATTCTATCTCATCAATCCATTTTGGAAGTTTTGAGTGGCGTCGTTTGGCTGCCGAACTTTCGTAAGAGATCTAACCTATCTCTTTCTTTTTAAGTACTCTCCTTTATGTCACTTCTTTTAATCTCCTCTTTGTAATGTTAGGGGATGTTCTTTTATATTCCTATTGCTTTAAATTTTATTGTAATGTGATGAGATACCCTATTTGATCTCATCAATCCATATTCGGAAGTTTTATGTGGCGTCGTTAGGCTGCCGAGTTTTCGTAAGGGATTTTTCATCTCACTTTTATTCCCGTGATATTTATGCTACATTTGCCACAAATTCCATTGAGTGGTGTATGTGCTGCCCATTATTCTACTCTTTGTGTAATATAATTTCGTTTATTAGTATTTACAACAATGATCTATTGTCCTTCTTTCATGGGGTGTATGTCTTGAAAGATACCCAAGTCGGTAAGGGAACCTTTCACCCTCCTCTTTTTTAAAAGACTTCTTTTGTTGGGTCTTTTAATTTACATATTTTTATGTTGGGATATGTTCTCAAATATCCTTATTGATGTAAATAATATGTCCAAGTGATGAGATACACTTTTTATCTCTCACCAACTCATTTTGATGTGATGTCGTTAGGCTGTCAAGGGAACTTTTTAACCCAATTTCGATTTCTTTGGGTTCAACATGTAGTCATTGAATATTTCATACATTGAATATGTGTGAATGACCTTTTATTGTTTTACAATTAATATCCACTTATATTGGGTGTATTTATATTTGTCACACATATTTTTGAGATTGATTTGTCCTTAATTTAAGGATACCTTCTTTATAAGGGATTTCATCACATTTGACATTTCTATTGACGGTTCATTGTTGTTATGCACCAATTCACTCTTATATAGTGTATATACTGTCCTTTGGAGTATTATATCATGAATCCATTTATTCTCATGATATTATAAAGTTCTGACTAAATGTTATTCCTCAATTATTGTATTCAAGTGTCACTAATTTTGGTAAAACCCCTTTAACCAAAATATCGTTTTAAATGTTTTAATTATTTGTTCTTATTAATATCCATGTTTTCAAAATGGTTTTAAGGATTTATTTATATGGATATTAATGGTTTATAATTTTAAGCTTCAAGGTGGTATGGGACACTTTGATTCAAAAATCTCTTTATTAAATGTTTTAAATGGTTTTGGAAATGGTTTCTTTTTGAATGGATTCATTATTTCAATATAATAAAATGTTATATTGTTATTGAAATGTGGAAATATTATGTTTCCTTTATGCATGTTTTATGTGATACATTTATGTTATGGTTCTTGGGCATTGTTATGAAAACGGGTGGTTCCATGATAAACTAAGGGTGGGTGAGCCCGATATAGCTCTCCAATGCATTGGGTAACGCGAAGGAGTGAAACGTTAAGGTTTCTCTAAAGAGATTTAGGGAATATACTGTGATGGGTATTCCAAACGTAACCAAGAGGGTTACTCCCTACGTAAGAATGTTATGAATTCCTCAAGTTACCTTTATGTCTTATGTTTTCTATGATTTATTCATGATTTGATATTCCTATGTTTTATGGGTAAAGTGTGATTTCATTCTAATGTATATATGAACTCATGTTTCCTTTCCATATTTTTATTACTCTTACTGAGCTTTTTATGCTCATCCCAAGTTTTTGAAATGTTTTTCACAGGTCAAGGGAAAGGTACATGATGTGATGATAGTGTCAAGGATGTGTCAAGAAAGAATCTATGTTATATTTTAAATATGTTTCCGTTGATGGGAAGAATGAATATCGTCTTTTATGTAACCACTTTGTTTAAATGTGGAATGTAATGAAAGTTTCATGATCTAATTCTCTAAAACTCTAAACCTGAAAAGATCCACAACATGTAATCTTGTAATAACTCAAGATTAAGTAAGGTTTAAGGCTGGGGCCTTATAATTGATGACATATTTGATCAGTTGAAAGAGGTTAGTTGGTTCTTAATGATTAATCCTTGGCCAGGATATCACCATCTTAGTGTGAAAGATTCTGAAATTCCCAATACGTATTTAAGATGTATATTTAGTAATTTTGAATATATTATGATACCTTTTAGTCTAATCAATCCTCATTTGCATTTATCGATCTTATGAAACGAATATTTTATCAATACATTGAATCTTTAATCATGGTATTCATGGAATAAATATTGGTTTATTCCAAAATACAAAATGGAGATTGACCATAACCAAGGGTCTGTTTTGGGACATCAGCCTGAGTATCACCTCTATGAAAAGATATTGAAGTATAGATTCTAGATCCATGAATTCATGTTCCTAGGATATATGGGAATATAAAAATCTATTTCCATTGATCCTGAAAAGTGATGGTTTTTGTGTCTTGGGAAGAACCAGTGAATATATTTGAGATAGGTAACTTCTTGGATTTAGCAGGTTACTACCTGATATTTGTTAAGAAAATATCTAAAGATGAATCACCCTTAACCATACTCAACAAAAAGGAATTATTGTTTATTTTTAATAGTAAATTTAAATTATCATTCATTATGTTGAATCAATGTTTGACATTATACCATATTCTAATTCTACAAAAGACCATATAAAGATACATTGTTTCTTATGATTCATCAAGTATGGTATTGGGTTGAATGGTTATACAAGATGATATTGTGGAAGCATATGGTTTATATTAGCTTTTACAAAATTAAAATAATTACCTAACCTATGTTGTAGAGTTACAAAAGGTTATTCATGCTATCATGTGTTTCAAAAAATGTTTTATTAGAAATTCACAATGTAAACTAATCATAAAAAATATGAGCTATATTTTACCTCAAAGTTAATTGAATGTCACATAGAGGTGGTGGGTGTAATACCATTGGGAATATAATTTTTACCATGAAAGTACTATGAGAAAAGATAATGTTGTTCTGGATACTCTTAGAAAAAAAATTATCATTGCATACATTGAAGGAATCCAGTGATGAGTGGAACCTAATGAGCTTTTTTTCTAATATTCATTTAGAGGAGAATGGAGAGAAGAAGAATATATTTATTTCTAGTATTGAGTTGAAATATTATATTATTAAATTTATTTATCAAAAGAAACTTTGGGATGAGGAATTATAGTGTGTTAAGAGGATCATAAATAGTAGGGAAGTCCCCAGAAAGTGGTCCCTATCTCCTGAGGGTTTTCAATGATTTAGAAACAAGTGTGTGGTTCCTCTATCTATGAGGAAATAAATAACCAAATATTATCATCATTAACTATGTTTTGTCCATAATAGATCCATGGAAATTTATCATGATATGAAGTACTAACATTGGAATCTTTTATGAGTTTTAAAAGATAAAATTTGATATCACGATGCAATACGAATGAGATGTTAAAATAGTTCTTGAAAAATTTTCTTCTTTACTTAAGCCCCTTTTTATGCCCATTTAGAAATGTGATGAGATATATGTGGATTTCATTTTATATTATCGTATACTAATCAGGGGAATAATTATTTTAGGTTGTGATTGATTGGTTGATTAAATCATTACATTTTATTCTAATAATGGGGAACACAAAGGTAGAGTATTTTGAAAAGATATATGCCTATAAGATTGTGAAGTTACATGGTTTTACATATACTATTATTTTTTAATGAAATACATGTTTCATAAATTGATAAAAGAAATTACATTAATAGGTAATATGATCCCATGTGAAATTTAAAATGTCCTCTCATCCTCAAGTGTATGTAAAGATGGGGTGGGCGATCTAGATTCAGGAGGAAATTATGGTGTCTTGGATTTTTGTGGATAATGGGACTCCTAGAAAACACCAATGAAGATCAATTCCAATAACAAATAATATTAATCTATCATAATGACACCCTTTGATGTCTTATATGGGAATACATACTTTTTTAACTTATATTGGACTTAATTAGGCAATACATCACTAGTGGGACCTAGAATCATTCGAGAGATTATGGGTAAGATTAAAATTATCCGAAAGTGACTAGTGAAAACTGAATTTATCTATAAATAATATATTTATTTAATTTAACCATACTTTTTATTTTTTTAGTTAGTTATTATGTATTTCTTAAAGTTCCACCTCATTTGTTTCATTGATATCTTGGTAAGAAAATGAAACTCACTCTATGGTATGTGAGACCCTTTGACATCTTTGAAAGGATTTGGAAGGCCACTTATCAGTTTGTGTTTCCTCCTCAATTTATATACATTATTAAAACCATCTATATATCCAAGATATATAAATATCATCTCAATCACAAAAGTTTTTTGGAATTAAAATAGCTAGAATTAGAGATGGGTTTTTCAGTGATTGAGTAACTGATCTGTTTCATTTACCCTAATTAGAACTTACACATGGAAAATATATTTCATTGGATAAGTTATTATGGAATCTCTAGAGTCATTATTAAGGGGTTTGGGATCCAAAATCCCTTATTAAATAGTAACATACCTATATATTTATTGATTATCCTTCTACAAGTTGGAATTTATGAGGTAGAAAGTTATGCGGTGGGAGAATTTTCACACCCAAAATCTCATTTTCAAATATGGGACTCATTATTCAATTTTTTTTATTTTTATTATTCATTTTGGGTATTTTTCCACATAAATATATTAAATTAGGGTAGTAGGATAGGGAATACCATTACCACATGGTTTATGCAAAATGTGGAAGCAAACTGAGCATAGAGGGAGGTTGGTCTTCAGTGGAATTTTCACAATTAATAAAAAATTCAATAGACCATGTGGATTTCAGTAATTATAATGGAGAAATCATGAAACCTACTTTCATATATGAAATTTCACTACATGTTTAGTGAATGATTTTCCAAACCACCTAGATAAACCTGGAAGCTCCTCCATGGTGTGTCTAGTTCCATCCACATAGTTTTTCATCCGGAAAAACCATGAGAACTTCCTAGGTTCTTGGTAATGTAAATTTGTGAAACTAACCCTACTTGTTTAAATTACCCTACGCCTTTACTATAAATTTATTCAAACTCCCTAGTCATGTCATGACTTTTGATACTTTACCCTTTCTTTATTATGATTTCTAGTTGAATTTCACTAAGATTATTCAATAATGAATATGTAATTAACATATCTACATCTCTTTGGATCTATACTGTACTTTTACTTAGTTTTCCTCCTATAATTAGCCATGGTTTCATAGGGTTTGTGTTTCACCAAATTTAATTAATTATATTTTTGTTAAGGGATTTCCTACTATTTCTTTAGTGTATTCTCTCCAACTGATAGCATCTTTATCAATTAAGGTAGGTGGTTTCATGAGATAATTTTGGGTAAATAACCATAAATGCCCATATAAATTAAAAAATGTGTTTTTACTTTTTTTAAAGTATGTTGTCCCATTTTTTAGGAATGAAATGTTAATATAGTTGATTTAAATTGTTCGCTATTGATATTGGTAAATGAAATGGTTTCAAAGGAATATTTACCTACGGTATTTCTTGATGTCCACTATATGAAATCCTTGTTTTATTGAAGATAATATTTGGAATGGATTTGAAATTTAAATTGAAACCTTTGAAATTATTTTTCTTCTAGGAACCAAATTAATTTGGATAGGGATCCTAGTTTATGTACCATATTGGAATTGAAAATGGCCTTGCTAGCCTTGGATGACATTTCTAGGCACTGATGTTACTCTCCCTAGTAGCCTATGGGTCACTTTACCACTAAGCTTTGATGTTTCTATCCCTAGTTTCTTGAACTATAACTTGATAATAATGGTTTTGAACTTGGAATAGTGTAAGTATCTTAGGAATATTTAAAATTAGATACATTAGGGAATATCCAATGGTTATTTATTGGAATTTTTTGTTTTTGTAGCTTTAATTCCATTCTTTAAATTATTATAAATCATTTTACGTGTTGTTTTTCTTTAAAATGTAAAAGGGGAATTTTCAAAGGATTATTTTCACTATGAAATGATTGGATTATAAAACATAGGTTTCTCATAGAACAATTAGTGGGATCATACTAGGTAAGTAATTATCACACTATATATACACCCAATTGGTTTATGTAGACATTTTTCTGATTGATACTAGTAAAATAAACGCACTTCTTAGAGGTTGTGAATATTAATGATCACTAATATTGTGTTAGTAGTGGTCACATGGTAGGGAGTTAGACCTCGTGTCATGTGAAGGTGGGTAAAAGGTAATTTTTAGTTCATTTTTGTTATAGTTACATAGTATACATGTAACATCCCAGCCTGGGGGCTAGATTATGATGCCCCAATTTGATTAGTTAAATGACCTTTATCATACCTTCCCATACACCGGAGGCTAGTGAATAATAGGGAGGGTATAATATATATCATGGGAATACTATACCCTCTTTATCAAAGTATCACAAAAACTAAAATAAAAAAAATATCCAAATGATAAGGAAAAATAACTTAGAAAATACCATCATCAATAAGGCCAACATCACATAATAATATGAAAACATGGATAAATTGACATAAACCAAAGTGGTAGATATGTCATACTATAATTAGTTTCATGTGTCTAAATATAACACAATATAAATACACAATGACATTTCCCAAGTAGGTTAAGACATCATTTCTGGTTCACTCATCCATGTTCCATCTTGAATCCCAACTCAACCATATAATATAGGTCTCTTTCCCTTATCTTCTGTTGAAATCATGATGTCTATTCAGGTATTAATTAGGATGCCTTGGTAGGGAGTGAGTACAACTTAGTAGATCACCACCAACGATTTCTAAAATAGTTTCCATTCTGTAACAGTGTTTGCAATTGTCTAATAAAATAAGTAAAAATAATAAAGTAAATATTTTTCACATTTTATTTTTTGAAATTAACCACATATGTACCAGGTTCACTGTGACACCCGAACCAATAATACCTACTACATCCCATGCCAGAGTTTGTACCATCCACTAAAAATGATATCACATTTCATCATATCGTGGAATTGGATTAATAATTTAATTCCATTTTCACATTCATACACTGTGGAACTACAGTAGTTGTTTGGAACCTCATGGGTATTTGGAGTAGCAGTCCATGTCCCAAAACATAGTGATCACAAGAAAAAAAATATCTGGGGGGCTAGAGAGGCAGTCTGGTACCCCATGTGTATTTGTTGAAGCACACCTTATCCCACAACTTAGTCACAATATGAAAACTCATAGTTCTACATTCACAACCCATTTATTAAACATTTCCCTATTTCCTTATTCAAAAAAATTAATAATTTCATTATTCCATAAATTTTAGAATCCCACTAATCAACTAGTTAATTAATCACATTATTCAATCAATTTCATAATCCCATAATAAATATTATTCATTATCCAGTATCAAACCAATTTCATAAAAACAGGGGAAAATAAATTAATTAATAAAATACAAAATAAATGAAGTTTCCCAATGTAGAAATTTTAATTGCACAGTTAAATACACCAAAAAAATAATCAAGACTATGGGAAATTGAAAACTAGAGCACCTACCACAAGGTCATTGAGGAATGTTCTCCAAACTAGAGTCTCCAATTTGAAGCCAAAATATTGAAACAATTATAGTGTGGAAGATCTATAACCAATACCTAATACAAATATACAAAGGAATAATAACCATTAAAATATAGATCTAAACCATCAAAAATGGATGATAAATCATCCCTCTTAATTGAGAAAGTGATATGATAGAGAGAGGAACCCCACAAGAAGATATCACATACCAGAAGAGACAGGTCAAATACTTCCACGAGATCTTTGATTCACACCGGGGGGATCCTTGGAATCCTCTCAGGAGATTCCAAAATTGAAGGAAATCATTTAGGTCTGATCAAGGTCTATTAGGGGTAAAAATAGGGGGGGTAGAGAATTTTAATAAAATTTTATAGGGGTTTAAATCCTGGGCACATGGTTTCCAGGGTGGAGGCATATGATTTTCCAAACCATGTTCATTAACCATAATTCAACCATAAAGACCCCCATCTCTTTGGGGTACACGGTTTTTCCAAACCATGTGTTAATCATGCACCAACTCCAACACCACCAATATGGGGTGTAAAATTTCCCCAGGAAAACTTCTCTATTTTCCCTAAAAGTATGAAAATCGTGCACAACCCCATAGGATTTTAAAAATTTCCAATTTCACCTAAAACAACCCCAAAATAAAAACAAAACCATGTTATAACCAAAAAATGGGATAAAGAGTATCTTAAAATGTGTCTGAGGCATCTCCAGAAATGCTGAGATATTACAATCTTTTTAACTTAAAACATCTCGTCCCCAAGATGTACTCCCAAGTATCTCTAATATTCCATGGTAAAAAGGTTGGTACACTGAGCCTGTATGTATGATTCTCTCTCCCGTGCTTACTCTTGATCATGGTCATGTCTCTACAACACTTGGACAATCAGCACAATCTCTCCCCACAACACTTTCTCACTATGATCTGTAATAAAAATCATATGATCCTTAAAAGAAGCATCAGCCTCAAGATCAACATCATCCAAATCGATCACTTGAGAAGGTTTGGGGTGATATTTCCAAATCTGTGAGAGATAAAAAAACATATTTCATTACTCTATACCTATGTTTAAGAGCCAATCATTATACCACTAGAAAAATCCTCTCCACAATCTCAAAAGCTCCAAAAAACCTAGGTTATAACTTTTCTTACTTCTTAATCCGACGAAGACATAATCTAGGAGAAACCTGAAGGAATGTATGACCACACACGATAAACTCAAGGGGTCATCAACATCGATCAACATAAAAATTATTCCTACTATGAGTTATAGTAATATGTTTCCAAATAAAATGAACCTATGTTTATGTCTTCTATATGAGACTCAGTCCTAACAACTTAGACTCACCTACCTCCATCAAGCATAGAAATGATTTGTATAGCCTACCATAAAGTGTCTCAAATGTAGACACAGAATAGTTACATGATAAGAATTATTATAAGAAAACTCAATTATCACTAATTAATTCCCCCATGACCTACCAAATTCTAGGATGTATGCTCATAACATGTCCTCTAGTAGATGAATAGTATGTTTCGACTGCCCATCTATGTATGGGTTCCATACATAGAAATACTTGGGTACTCAAAAACTTTCTATATGTCCTACCAAAACAATAATTTAAAGCATGTACCATGGTATGAAACAATACTCCACAGTTCCCCATGAAAATGGACTATATTTGAATAATACATGTCATCCAATTGATCCACTATGAGAGACTCCCAGGTATGTTAGAAATGGGTTGTTTCATGAATCAATCCTCAATTACACATACAACATTCTTATTTTGATTCATCCTTTAAAACCCCACCCACTACTGAAAAAATGGTCTATTGACATAGGCATATAGCCCTTGTTTTGGAAAACAGTGGATATATGTATTTATATGAACGCTATAACCTTGATTTTGACTAAAATGTGGCTATAAACTACACCTATAATCACAATTTTCTTAAAAAGTGGTTATAAATATATTTCATCAAATTATATAGCCACGTTTCTATGAATCCATGGCTATATCCTCAACATATAGCCATAGTTTCATAGAACCTTGGACATAGGTCTCCCTTCATAGCATGGGAAAATATGTGTTCGGAGATGGCAGGAAGAGATATAGCAAATATTAATTATTCTATTTTAATGGTTCATAACAATATATATAACAATATATAAATATATATACAAGAAGATATCCCTAGTCTTGTGGTAACTCATCCGGTATGTGGTATTGCAGGTAAGGAGATCAAATCTTCCAGGGATCTATTTATTTTTAATCTATAGCCACAGTTTACATGGGATATAGCCACAGTTTTCTATAGTGGAAATCGACCATATAGACATAGTTTAAACCATGTATATAGAAATATATCCATGGTGGAGCTATTTCCATAGTTTCAAAAATTGTGGCTATAGGGTCTATTTCCATGGTGGAAACCATGACAATAGCTTCCTAAAATCGTGGCTATAGATTTTTTCTATAGCCATGATAATATGTTCCATAAACTGTTGGAACTATGGCTATAGCTTATATCCATGGTTTTGACCCCTATAGACATAGTTTTGGATAGTGGCTATAGCCAAAATTTAAACACATGACCAAAAAGTCCATGGTAACTTCCTTCAACATTCATTCCAGAATAGGTAATGACTGTAGTAAACCACTAGGTCTTTAATACTCTACATTCACTTACCAACATGAGTAGCATCATGTCAATAACCATAAAATCTACATTTTCAAGCCTAGCCACCAATGACATCGATGTGGGTCCAAAAAAATCTCTTTCAAACCAAGATGCACCACCCACATCAAGGCATGAAACTCACACATCAACTCTTATTGAATACTCATAGACACAATAACACAGTTCTATAAATAGATGATATAATCCTCATATATTGCCCAATCAGAAGATGACTCCTATCATCACTAATTTAATGTAAGTAAATACACATCGGGTCCTCATATTTCCTCTCTTTGATCCATATCAGAAGAGTGGATTCAATAGATAAAGATATAAGGTAAATCTACTCTTGACCCTTTTGAACCAATATATACATCTCATCTAGAAAAGTCACCATCTTCCAAGAAGAGATAGACTTCTGAACTGCCTCTGACTCTATCTTCCTACTTGAAGTTCCAGCAATGTTGCTTCCCTTTATGGGTGTACATTCTAGATCATAGTCAAAAGATTTCATATAATCAACCCAAATTCATTTATAGATTTTCATGTCTCATTATGAAATTATGTATTTTTTAAAATCTTATGATCATTATACAAAATAAACATTTCTCCCACTAGAAAATGATGCCCACACTTTTAGGCATAAACCACCATAACCAAATTAAGATCATTAATAGGGTAATTCCATTCAAGTGTCCTATAGTATTATGACTAATACAGCACAACTTTACCCACCAATATCAAAACCACTCCAAGTCTGATTCTGGACACATTAAAAACATGGTATACACCTCACCCGAATCAGGTAGGATCAAAATTGGAATAGTATTCAAATGCTTCTTCAACTCATAGAAATCATTCTCTCATGATCCAGACCATTCAAATATGATTCCCTTATGGTTTAATCCTAAAATTGGTGATGATAAATGGGAAGAGTCATAGATGAACCTCTAATAATATCCTTCTAAACCTTGAAAGCTATAGATATAAAAACAATTCATGGGATACTCCTGAGAAAAAAATGCCTAAACTTTCACTAGGTCTGCTGAGAAACCTTTCTCAGAGATTATGTGATGAAAGAAACATACCATATCAATCTAAAATTGACACTTAGATATCTTAGCATAAAGTTGGTTATCTCTCAGTGTATTCAGGACGATGTCAAGTTGTTGGGCATGATCGTCATGAGACTTAGAGTAAATCAAGATATAGTATATAAAACCCCAAAAATGATCTAGGTATGGGTGAAAGAATCATTTCATCAAGACTATAAAACCATCTAGAGAATTAGTCTGCTAGAACGGTATCACAACGAACTCATACTGGTTATATGTACTTCTGAAAGCAGTGAGTGGTATATCACAAGGTCTTAATCTCAACTGACCATACATTGACCTCAAGTCAATCTTGGACAAACCAGAATCTCTACTCAACTGGTGAAAGAGATCATTGGTGAACAGAAGAGGATAATTTTTCTCCATAGTCATCAAGTTTATCTTTTGATAATAAACACATAAATTCAAGTTCTAATCATCCTTATTAACAGAGAAGACAGGAGAACACCAAGGTGACACACTTAGACAAATAAATCTGTAATATGTTAACCCTTCTAGTTGATTCATAAGTTCTTGAAGCTCTATTAGTGACATTCTATAAGGTGGAATAGAAACACATTTAACTCTAGGAATGATCTCAATTGTAAACTCAACATCCCTCTCATGTGGAATCCCTAGTAAGTCTTTAAGAAACACATAATTGAACCAATACACTATGTGTAGAATGGTATCATGCTTCACACCCCCTTTAACTAGTATAAGAACTAAAAACTGGTGGGTGAGTTCCCCCAGTTTCTAACAAACTGGCCCTGCATGACCTTCCCGGATACCCCACTCTCCCCAAAGAACATAATAGTTACCCTTAAAAGACATAAAGATCAC
Source organism: Viscum album (assembly GCA_963277665.1). Lineage (NCBI taxonomy): Eukaryota > Viridiplantae > Streptophyta > Magnoliopsida > Santalales > Viscaceae > Viscum > Viscum album. Next base: position 832,503,526 of record OY728120.1, read on the forward strand.
TCTCCTTTGGTAAAAATTTATATGGCTTCAGTAATATACCATCTGATATATACCCAAAATGAAGTCAAAACCTAACATGTCAAGTATGTATAGATCATAAAGAAGACAATACTCCCCATCCTTGAGAGAACACCCCACAAATAAATATATATCCATTGACAATACTCCCAATTGTGTTTCAATCATCATAAGACCATTAAAAACTACACCTTCAGAATCAAAGCATTCACAATTTGTGATGATATAAGGGAATTATAGGACCATTTATCAAATAAGGAATTATCACCCATAGAAGCTACAAGAATATCACATCAGATTGTCGATGTACTAGCCTCGCTATCCATAAGTGAAATCTAAACTACATGAAATTTTGATGACCCTACTTCCTACTATATAGTATGAGTCCCTTAAGTTGTAACCATCGGATGATATGGTAAATCATTCGTTGGTGTACCATGTCCACTACCTCAACCACCATGACCAGAAGAACCCTAAATTCTCTACTGATATGGGGTTTAAGACCCCCAACCAGCACTCTGATTCAGTAAGGTTCCTCCATCACTACCCTTTAGAAAGTGGTTTCTTCAAAACCTATGTAAGTACCTCATGCTACTATAGGAACAACACTCCACTGGTGGTCATGGAAACTAGATAAAAATATTATCTGACCTACCATATTGGTGGTATTATATTCTTTTACAACTCTACGCAATTGATCCTTCTCCCTAACCACTTTTTCTACCATCTTGGTGGTTAAAATTATCAAAGTGATGTTTCCTATTCTTGGAAGTAATAACTCGTAATATTCTAGTATAAACGACTCAAATTCCACAATAATCCTACTTTAGGATCCCATTATAAATGAGAATTGGATTCACCACTTCAAAAAACTTCTTTAGGAGAAAGATGTTAACCAGAGACTTAATATTAATTTTAAATCCATCTTGGATATGATTTGATGAAATATCATTATCTTATACAAACTATGGGATAAATTATTAAAAATATATTAAGCTACCAGTATAGTCCCTCATAGACATAATCCCTTGGCTCAACCTCATAAACTCTTGTTCTTTCTCCTGCATGAGTTTCTCTTAGTAAAAGTGTTCCATAAACTTCTCTGGAAATTTGTTCCATGACATACTCTCCGACTTCTCATCATGAGTTTGGATATTCCACTGATTTGTTTGAATAATACAATATATAATAAACCAATTTAGCACTCCTCTATACAAGAGTCTCTAAATGAACAAGGATCCTCTATACTGACTCAATCTAGAAATCAGATAGCTTAGGTCCAACCTCTTCAATGAAGGTCAAAGGGTTCTATATTTAGAACTCCTATATTAGATCAAACATATTTCATATAACCCACCCTTGGTTTCTATCCTTGAACTTTGTAATGTGAGTAATGTTCTCAAACAACCTCTCTCCCGCACCGTTACTCGGAACTATCGAATCCTCCTGGTCTACTACTGGAGGGACATTTCTATCCCAGCCTCCTGTCATCCAACCAACATAATTTTTTGTGGAGGAACATATATATAATTACAGAAACATTTCCTTGGAAACATAAAACATCATTAAAAATTTTAACAATATATATTCACATCATGTCATAACATGTCATCCTCAATACCCCACTATACAGTCAAAACCGATTCACTGTCATGACCCTCAACCATCCCTCACTTGGGTCATAGATAAAATAGGTCAAGACACTCACATATTTCTATTTTTCCCATTATACACTGATTTATCCATTTAAAATTACCATATTTAGCTATATTTACCATTTATAATTTTTTAGTAGGCGCCATTTAATTTTTAATACAGTTAAATAAAGAAAATCATTTTCTTTACAACCACTAACCAAAACCTACATTTCCATGCATGACTAAAATGATTCATGTCAAATAAAATCCTGAGTGTCTAGAATGATGAATGTATTCACAACTCTCATTCCATACTAGTCCACAAGTAAAATATAAGAAAATAAAAATATCACACAAAAAGTGCATCAACCAAGGTGAAATATCAACAAACTATAATAGAAAACATTGATAACAATAGTTTCACCCTAGGTACTTGGGTTTCCCCCCATACATGGGTTAGCTACTCCCATGTACGAGATCAGGAAGATCGCCCGACTCATCCTAGTGTTCTCCCTACCTTTCTTAAATAGTAGGACATTTAGAAATAAAAGAAAACCACCTCTAACACATCGTTCTATTATCCAGGACTGAGGGATAAATTTTGGTTACCTAAGATAGTTATTAACGAAACTTTAATAGAACCTCCCTCTATTCTAGAGGCTACTGACTAGTAGTTGGGGTCTAATATATATCATGGTGAGGCTTTACACTCTTTATCAAAGAAACAAAATAAGTGAAATCAAAAAAAAATATCAACTTGATAATAAAAATAGCTAAGATAATACCATAATCAATAACACCAACATCACATGATTATATGAAAACATTTATAAATGACCATACACAAAATTAGTAGATATTTAATTCCATAATGTGTGTAACTTATCTAAATGAAACCCAAAATAAAGACCCAATGACATCTCAAAAGAGAGTCCCAATATCATGTATTGTTCAATCATCCATGATCTATCTTGAAACCCAACATAAACATATAACATGGGGATCTTGACCTTATCGTCTCCTGAAAACATGAATTATCTTTAGGTATTGATTTGTTAGCTCAAGTAGTTTGTGATTACAACTCAGTACCAACAACATCTAAAACAATATCTAGTCTATAACTATAAAAAGTATTCTCTTTATTACACATTAATTCATGATTTTTTATATAAAAGGAAAAATCATAAAACACATAAGATCGATAAGTCTAGTGCCTTTGGAAATTATGAACATAGAATAACATATCTAATATGGGATACAAAAACTTTATTGAAAACATCCTCAACATGCTTCTAAAATTTTGTGGCTTTTAAAAATTCACGGGATAACCTAGGGACATACATAAGAAAGGTGTAAGCTATAAATACATGTAAAAACATAAAATAAGGTAATACATGTTAGACAATTGACATATAAATGGGGAATAAAATGAGTGAGAATCATTAACATGAAAAATGAAACATGATATGTAATAATAATATTAATGGAAATAAGGAAAATATGGAACCAACTTAAAATAATGCATCATAAACCTAGGTCAAGGATAACTACCAAGAAATCATGATGAAAAAGAAACATAAAGGAATCAGGTTCACTCCATATCCCAACATGATTTCTCGTGAGACCGAACATTACCCAATGCATCAGAGTGCTATATAATTATGGGCCCACATATTACTTTCATTTCATTCTCATTATTAAGTGTGCCACATAGATCATACAAAATGGATTCACTGATCATCATAATTTATTATATGATAAAATATTTTGGAATACAATCATTTATGTATCAATTCAAAAAATTATAAGTTTATAATGGTGAATACCCTTGATAGGAAGTGTGTATGGTATTCACTACATAATTGTTTTTGCACAGAATATTGTGGTGAAATTTCAGTATTATATGTGACCTAAAAAATCATAAAATGGGTTTATGATAGAGAAAGGGATATATAATAATTTCTATGTAAAATGGGTATTAATATATACATGGAAATACATATCCAAACATCATTAATTTGAAATATAAGGCAAAAAATAACAAATAAAGTTGAATAAATAAGAGAACATGAGGTTCCCTTACTTGAGTGTGTTACTCCAAATGCTTGGGAGGAACTTCATGAGAGCTTGGGGCACTTTGGGAGGACTATATAGAGGTAAGGGGAGAGTCAGGATGTTCTCCATGGGTTTTGAGTGAAGAAAATCAGAGATTGTCTTGGATTATATAGGAATTTAGAGGGTAATTCTTTGTATTTTCTCAAACATAGGTTTTCAATTTTATTTAATAAAATAATCAAAACCAAAAAAAATTCCAACAGTTTCTTCCAATGGTTTTTTCCAAATTGGGTTTGTTTTAATTTTGTTATAATACAAAGGGTCAAAATTAATAAAATAATAACCCTGATTATGTGGAAATGATTCATACTCATAAATAAATGATTTTAAAACATTAAAAAATATTAATGGCTATGGAGGACTCATAAAAGATTTGTAAAATTAATCAAATAAACATGAAATCACATTATTTTAAAGTTAAAACATGTATTTGTTCTTGGATTCCCTTTTTAGTATTTATTACAATACTTTTAGGTCATTTTGATTCCATAATAGACACTATACATTTATACCATATTTAATTTTTACCCAAATATTTCACTGTATCATAAAACTGTTAAAAATTAACCATTGGATAATTTTGAAAATTTTATTCAAAAAATAATATTAATTTAAAAAACTTAATTTACTAGATATTTTTATTTTCACTTTCTAAAATAATAATTGAATTTTAAATAGAAATATTGGCTTTTTTACAATAGCATTTTTCAAACCATTATAAAAAATTACATTTGACTTCATAAGAATTATATAATAATTTATATTTAATAAAAACAATTTAATAATAAAATTTTATTAAATTGGTATTTATTTCAAAAAATCCATTAATTCATCAAAATAAATTCCTTAATTAAATATTAATATTTCCCAAAAATATAATTTTTGTTTTATTGTATAAAGACCAAAATCATTTATAAAGTAACAATAATAAGATAAATGATATATTCATTCTTATATCTAATATAAAAATTCATATTATTGGTTTTTTGATTAATAGGCCTTTAATACACCAAAAAAATACCCGAAGAGTAAGGTGTGTGACAGTGAGACATTCATGGGATGGTTTTGCATACATTGTTTGGGTATTAATCTCGATGAGCTTGAACTTCTCCCATAATAGTTTATCACATGTTTAATTAATTGGGTCTTAGAATGGGATTGTATGGGGAAAAATCCAATTAATACTATCTCACTTGGAATCTCTGATAAATGGGACTCATAGGGTATGATCATACTGGTTGAGGCCATCACTTTCTTTGTGTATGTCAATTGGATTTGTTAAATCCCTATATTTATACTAATCATTTGATCACTGTTCAATAGCTATATTATTAATGGTAATGATAGTTAACATTCATTTAAATTTGATAGGAAATAATAAAACCGAATAAGTTCATGTGTTTTTAATAACCATATTACATAATAATACATTTAATTAAATCATAAGGTGAATTTTATTTATAACAGTTTGGGTAGTTACAATATTCCCCCCTTATGAAATTTCAGCCTCAAAATTTAATTTTTTCACACTAAAATAGATGTGGGTGACTCTGTTTCATCACCTCCTTCAGTTCCCAGGTCACTTCTTCAAACTTATGGTTTCTACACATCACTTTGACAAGGTGTGTTTTCTTATTTTGTAGAAGTTTTCCAGCATGATCTAAGATCTTCCTTGTATTCTCCTCATAGGAAATTTTGTTAGCCAATGGTACCACATAATGATTGAGTACAAGTGAGGGTTTTGGTATTTAATTTCTCCATAGGGATACAAGGATTTCATAATATACTTTAGATAGGTTAGGTGTGAGTGTAAGTCATTAAGTCGCTGCTCTGATGTAATCAATGATCTTAAAGGGGTCAATGTATCTTGTATTTATCATTCCCTTATTACAAAATTTCATTAATTTCTTCCATATAAATACATGGACGAATACCATACCTCCAGCATCAAACTCTATGGCTCATAAAATATTGTTAACACAACTCTTCTCTTGACTCTGAGCAGCCTTAATGTGCTTCTGAATGGTCTTATCCTTTTCCACCATTTCCTCTTCCATTTCAGGACCTAGTAATTTGTGTTCCCCAAATTCACCCTAGCATGAATGTGTTCTGCAAATCATCCCATAAAAGGCATTATATGGATCCATTTTCATGATTGATTTGAAACAGTTATTATGAGAGAACTCGACCAAAGGTAGATGTTGGTCCCATCCTCCTTTGAAGTTCATAGAACATACTCACAACATAACTTTCGGTGTCTAAATAGTACACTCAGATTGGCCATTAGTTTGAGGATGATAGGATGTACTAAATCTTAACATAGTATTTAGAGAATGTTGGATACTTTTCCAGAACTTGGTGGTGATTCTTTGATCTCAGTTAGATAAAATCGATAGTTGTACTCCATGTAGCATTACCACTACTCTAATGTATATCCATGCAATTTGATCTAGTGAGAAATCCTTTCGAATTGTGATAAGGTGGTTTTTCTTTGTAAGATGACCCATAGAAACCCATATATCATTTTTTCCCATGTATATCTTCACAAGTCTGGTGAAAAAGTCCATGGTGATGTTTTCCCATTTCTGTGTTGGTATGGGTAATGGATGCATCATCCCCTTAGACTGCTACCTTTCATCCTTCAATTACTGATATAACAGGAACATTGATTTATATTCAAAAAACTAATTCAACATATTATACCACAAATAGTTATCTTATAGATGTCGATACATCATTGTGCTTCCTAAGTGAATGGTGAATGTAAAATTATGTGCATCCCTCAATAGTTACTTCTTTTACTCATGATTTTATGGTACACATTATTGTGACCCAAATATCACAAATCATTCTTAATTAACATTGAACAATGAGGGTTTCACTTTTCCGGTTGATTCCACTTTCTTCTGAATTCTCACATCATCTATTTGATCATCATTTACCTTTTCCAAAAGAGATGGTTGGGAAATCATTTGTGAAAGGATTGATGGTGTTCCTTTCTTTATGTTCCCTTGGGTATCCTCTTCAAGTCTATGAATCTTAGATCCTTCCCAATTATCATTAATTATAAAATTACTAGATCATTTCTACTTAGATAATCCACCACTTTATTCACTTTACTTGATGGTGGTGGATTGAGATGTCATAGTCCTTGATCAACTCTAACCATCCTCATTAGAGCATATTCAGATCTTTCTGGGTGAATATATACTTGAGGATTTTGTGATTCGTAAATATTTCACAGTTCTCCACAAAGAGATAATGCCACTATATTTTTAAAGCAATGATCACTAAATCCAACTCCATATCATGAATTGGGTAGTTTTATTTGCAAAATTTCTATTTCCTCGAATCATATACTATAAATTTCTCATTTTGAATTAACTCACAACCAAAGCCCTTATTTAAAGCATATCCAAATACAACAAAAAGTTTCCAGTTGTGGGTAGTATGAGAATAGGTGAAATGATTAGTCTCATTTTATCCTCCTAGAATCTCTATTTAGATTCACCATTCTAAGAAAAATTGACTCTATTCTCAGTAATATTGGTTAGAGGGTTTGAAAATCATGATAAATTTCTCAAAAATCGATGATATTACCCAGCTAATACAAGGAAACTATGGATATATGTCATATATTTTGGCCTCAACCATCCTTAAATTTCTTTTTTGATGGTTCTACCAATATCCCATTTCTTGTGATGATATTCCCCAAGAATGATATTTCCTTTAACCAGAAATCCCATTTGTTGTACAATGCATAATGGTTTTCATTTTTTAAGGTCTTGAGAACAGTTCTCAAATGCTCATCATTCTCCTCCTAGGTTTTAGAGAATATTAGAATATCATCTATAAATACTACCACAAATTTTTTGACGTAATCTATAAATACACTATTCATCATTTCCATGAATATTTATGGATTATTAATGAGTTTGAATGGAATTCATATGAACTAATATTGCTTGTACATTTTAGGAAAAGCAGTCTTGGGGATATCCTCCTTCTTCACCCAAACATGGTAGTATCTCAACTGCAGATCCACCTTGGAGAAGTGTTTTTCCCCATAAAGTTGATCAAAAAAGTCATCATTACATGGAAGAGGATAATTTTTATTTATCTTAATCATTTTAAACTCATGAAAATCAATTAAAATGTGCATTTACTCATCCTTATTTTTGGGAAAGAGGAATGGTTCACCCCCTGGTGAAGCACTTTTGAATATGAACCCTTTAAACAGATTCTTATGTAGTTGTTTCTTCAACTCATCAAGTTCCAAAATTGATATTATATATGGATTCATAGATAATGGAAACACCCCTAGTATAATCTCGATTGAAAAAACAATAGGTTTGTTAGGAGGAACACCATAATATTTCTTAGGAAACACATCAATATATTCCCTCCCAAAGAGAGTGTATTTAAGGATGATTATTTCCTTATATTTGACCATTTATGCTAAATATGATTTCTCATAGGGAAATAATATCAATTCTTGAATATTTGGTTATAAATAAGATTTATCCTCCTTCTTCCACTTGTATAGAATTGGGGATCGATTCACAATATGGAGAGTGATTTTCTTCTCATAGAAAATTATATGGGATATATATAGGGAAATACAATCTATCCCCAGAATTACATCCAAATCCACCAAATGGAGTATCAAAAGGTTCACTGGGAATTTTATTGTGCATATTTTTATAAGGAAGGAGTTATATATTTGGGATGAAATAATTTCACCATTTTCATTTTTCACCGATAACTCTTCTCCAATTATTTTTGGTGGATTTTGAATAGTTCTACTAAACTTTTTTAATTTGAAGGAATGTGTAGAAATAAAAAACAAAAAGTGAATTCTATATTCTAGAATGAATAAATTGTGTACCATTTACAACTTCTTTGTTAGTATCCACTTTAGCAGTTCTGATTGAAAAATAACACCCTTACTTCTTTGGATGTTGTTGGTTATCTTGGAAAACCCTTGTCTTAGTGAATTGGATTGCAAAGAGCCATAGTTCCTTGCAGTGGAAGCAATGAACAATGATTGAGGGTTGACTGTAGAATTCCTCTCCACTAATTAATTAGTGGTTATCTCTTATCGGAAGTATCTAGCTAGTATTTCTTCTTTGATGCACCTAAAGCATTAGCCCTACCCCCTTAGGTGATTTCTATGGTTCTTATTTCTTCACCTTTGAGAATTGGGATGTTGAAATTTCTTATCACCATTATATTTATTCATCAAACCACCATAATTAAACTTCACTTTCCATTTATTATCCCCATGATACCCTTGGGATTCACCAATCTCAATGTTGACTTTGAGGTCACATCAGAAAATTTACTCATATTTATTAATGTATCATATTGTTTGGGATTTTACTATACTAGGTTTTATTTGACCAAAGAAGCAGTCAACCTTGTATTTGGGGGTGATTACAAGGCCATAGGTATATCATGAATGTATTTTGATGTTTTCCTCCTTCATCCTAATAGATTCAATGTATTTTTTTCATGAGGGAAATGAAATTCCTTTCCATTTTAAGATGGATAGTGCGAGGAAAATATTTAACAAAAAACATTTTTTGGAATTTCTTCCAACCCTTATCTCTCTTCTTCAGGATTTGTATTCTTTATCAATGACCACCACTGATCTGATTCTCCCTCCCTAAAATAAACCACTTGTAGAACCATATCTTTTTTAGAACATTGAAGGATGGATAAGATCCTCTCAATAGATTTGATCCATTGTTCCATGATTAAATGATTTAATGATCCATTGAAATTCGGAGGCCTTTGTCACATAAAGGACACAATTTCATCATGTTATTTATTAGGTTGATTTGGTTTTTCTTCCTTATCTAGGATTTTATTCAAACCCTTAGTTAGCTGAGAGAGTATCATCGTAATGTTCAACAATACCACTCCCATTGGGTTTGGGTATCTCATTGGGGTAGTCATCACATTGCTCATCGCAATGATTATTTACATGATTCCACTTATTTATAGTCATTGGTTAGAATAAAGGAGAAAACAAAGATGATTATTTTTAATCTTTTAAACATATAAATTGAAATTCAATGAAATTAAAGGGATGACTTATAAATTACATTTTTTCCTTCAGTTATGAATTTCTAGGCTTCAATATATGTTATCCATGACCTACTTCCTAACATATATTATTATTGGCATTTTTTCTTCCCTTAATAATGGTTCATAAAGAGATTATGAATTTACTAAATAATATCCCTCAAGAGTTTCAAAATAGAAGTGTAGAAATGCTTGTCGTCATAAACCAGTTCCTATTTGAGTCTAGCTCAACATGGTGTTTACAGGTTTTACCCCTATGTACATATGTGTGAGAGACACATCCACCTGTAGTATCTAGATAGACATGTATTTTATTGATAAAACACTTACATTATTTGTAACAAAATTTGTGGATGTTTTCTTATACTTAGTCTTATCTGTAAAGCTTTCTCTATAGTTTTCAAATCTTAATCCCAAAAAATAACAGAACGTTTCTTTTGTTACGAACTATAACAACCATTCTCTATATTACACATTAACTCATGATTTATTATATAAAAGTAAACATAATACAAACTGTAAGATCAATATGCCTAGTTTATTTTTGAATTAGGAACATAGAATAATATCTTGAACATGGGATACAAAAACATTACTCAAAACTTCTTTAACATGCTTCTAAAATTCCATGGATTTTAAAACTTCATAGGATAACCTGGAGAGATACAAAATAAGGGGTGAGCTGGAAATATCAGTAAGTGAATAAACAAGGAAAAATTAAATAAATTTTAGATAATAGGAATATCAATGGGTAATTAAAGGACTGCGAATAAGAAACCTAAACAATGAGACATGATATGACATGATAATTATAATGGTAACATGTGAAATATGGAAACAACTTAAACAATTTCATCATAAACATAGGTCATGGATAACTAACAAGACATCATAATGTAAAAAGTAATATAAAAGAATCAGGATGAACCCATTTCCCAACATGATGCCTTATGAGACTAAATATTACCCAATGCATTGGAGCGCTATATAATTCAAGGCACACCAATCACTTTCATTTCATTATCATGCTTAAGTGTTCCACATAGACCATTCAATATGGATTCATTAATCATTAAAATTTATTCTAAAATCATAGTGAGTAAAATAAATACATTTAATTCCCAAGTCCAAAAATTATAAGTGTATAAATGTAGAAAACCTAGATAACAAATTGGTATGGTATTCACTACAAAATTGTTTTGACATGTAAAATCGTTGAAAAATTTCTACAGTATAATGATGTCACATAAAAATTTCTAAAATGGGTTGATGAAAGTGAAATTGGTCACTCATAATTTTTACATAAAATGGGTATTAATAGGTATATGTAAATAAAAATCCCAAAAATTATTAACTGGATATAGAAGGTATAATATAATAAATAAAATTGAATAAATAAGAGAAATTGAGGGTCCCTTACTTGAGTGTGTGACTCCAAATGCTTGGGATGAGTTTATTTAGAGCTTAGAGGTGCATTGGTAGGTCTCTAGAGAGGGTAGGTAAAATTAAAGACATTATCCTAGTATTTATATTTAATAGAAATGGGATCTTGGGAGGGTTAATATAGGAAATGAGAGGGGAATTCTTTATTATTTCTCAAACATATGATTTAGACTCTTTATAATAAAAAAACAAAAACCAAAAACCTTACCATGGATTTTCCCTTGGTTTCTGATAGATTGGGGTGGTTTTAATTATTTTATAATTAAAAGTTCCAAACTTAATAAAATAATACCCTTTCTTATGTGGAATTGATTCATACTCTTAAAAATGATTTTAAAACCGTAAAATATATTAATGGTTTTGGAGGATCCATGAAGGTATTGTAAAATAAATCAAATAAACATAAAATCACATTATTATGAATTCAAATAATAGATCTGGTCAATTACACACTTTATAGTATTTATTACATCACTTTTAGTTCATTATGATGCCATAAAACACACGATTGATTTATACCATATTTAGTTTTTACCAGAAAATTGTTCTGTATCAGAAAATTATGAAGAATTCACCATTGGATAAATTTGACGTTCGGATTTCAAAAATAAAATTCATTTTATCAAAATATTTTTCTTTATATATATATATATGATCACTTTTTAATATAATAATCAATATTTATTGAGAAATTTTGGGTTTTTTTGATAATAACATTTTTCAAACCCTTATAAAAATTATATTTGACTTCATAAAAATTATATGGTTATTTATATTTAATAAAAAATATTTAGTAATAATATTTTATTAAAATATTATTTTTTTCAAAAAATCCTCTAATTCAAAAAGATAAATACATTAATTTAATTTGAATATTACCCAAAAATACATTTTTTGTGTAAAAATTAAAACCATTTATAAAGTAACAACAATAAGATGAAAATATATTCATTTATATATATAATATATTAATTCATATTACTAGGGTCTTGATACATATCCATTTAATTTATTATGAAATTCCCTATGAGTATGGTGTGTGACAGTGAGACTTTGATTGGGTGGTTTAATGTATATTGTTTGGGATATGATCTTGTTGAGTTTGAACTTCTCTCATCAATGGTTTCTCTCAAGATTAAGTTATTGTATCTCAGCTCGATCTTGGTTGAGGGTAAATACCAATGATACTATTTTCCTTGGAAGCTCTAGTAAAAGTAATTCATAGGGCATGATCTTACTTGTTGAGGCCATCACTTCCTTTTTCTATGACAATTGGATTTTACTAACACCATATATTTATACTAATCATGTGACCACTGTTCAAAGACTATATTATCAATGGTAATTATTCTAAATGGTATTTTTAAAGATAAATGATATAACAAAACCAAGTAAGTTCATTTTTTAATGACTATATTAAATAATAAAAAATTTAATTAAATCACAAGGGGAATTTTATTTATAACATTTGGGTCATTACAATAACAGTGAATGTAGTTGTATAAATAATAAAGTAAAAGTAATAAATTAAACAATTTTCACATTTAATATTCATAAATTAACCACATATTCCCTAGGTTCAGGGTGAAACCTGAACCCTTAATACATGCTTCTTCACATTCAATATTCTAAACCATCCACCAAAAAGGATATCAGATTTCATTATATCATATATTTTCTATAATCATTTAATTCCAACTCCACATTCATACAATGTGGACCTAGAGAAGCAGTATAGAACCCCGTTGGTATTTGGAGAACCAGTCTTTGTCCTACAACTCAGTGATCAAAAGTAATATATATAAATCATGGGGGCTAGAGTGGCAGTATGGTACCCCATGGGTATTTGGAGTAGAAGTCCATGTGCCACAACCCATTCACAATATAACAACTCATAGTTCCACATTCAAATCCCGTTTATCAACCATTTCAAAAATTATTTATTTAACCAATTTCATAAATTTGTTATTCCATCAATGTCATACCTCATTAATCAACCAATTAAATAGTCTAATTATTATATCAATTTTATAATCCCTCACTCAATCATATTCATAATATGTTATTTAACCAATTTTATAAACATAGGGGAAAATCAATCAATTATTTCATTTTAAAATAAATGTAATTTACCAACATGGAAATTGAAATTGCACAATTTCATACACCCAAAATTGATCAATACTATGAAAATTTACAATTAGACCACCTACTCCAAGGTCGTTAAAGAACATTACCCAAAACAAAATCCCCAATTTGATACATAAATATTCAAATCCCAATGATGTGAAAGATCTATGACAGGTTTCTTCTCAGTGGTGACGATGATTACTACTCCTTGGTGATGATGGTCTCTGATGGTTTCACTAGTGGAAAAACGACCTATACCCACGGTTCAAAACCGTGGGTATAGCCCCCAAAACCGTGGGTATAGCCTATACCCATGGTTTTGGGAACCGTGGGATGGAATGGCGTTGGTATAGGGGTCTCATCCTATACCCACGGTTTGGAGAACCGTGGGTATAGGGGAGTCCAATTTGGCACAATGCTGATCCAGTGTGGCACATAGTAGACCCCACGGTTTTCAAACTGTGGGGAATTTTTTTTTTCAAAAAAATCAAGTCTAAGCGGTCTTGAACCCGTGGAGTGCATTAAGCTTCACGGCCGCCCCGCACCAATAGACCAACCCAGCCACTATTTTTATTTGTTTAATATACATAAATCTTTGTATATATATTAATATAGCATATTTAAATTCAAAAAAAAAGATCACAGTGGATTTCGAACCCGCGCTGCGCGCAGTACCTCGCGGCCGCGGAACCCAACAGACCAACTCAGCTGAAATATTCATTTGATATATGTACATATATTTTCCTATATATATATATATATATATATATATTAATATATGGTATTTAAATTCAAAAAAAGGTACCCATGGGGTTTCGAACCCAGGCTGCGCCCTGCGACACGTGACCGTGCTACACCACCAGACCAACTCAGCTATACAAGTTTTGATTATTTAGATTTATATGTATATAAATATATTCATCTAAACTGTGAAAAAATGTATCCCCGCCAAATTTTTCCCGTTTCCTGCCTAATTTTATTTTCCCGCCATAACACAGGAAAACTATACCCACAGTTCTCTAGAACAGTGGGTATAGGTCTTCAAAAAACCCTCAATACCTACGGTTTTCAAGAACCGTCGGTATACATCTTCGGAAAATACCCTATACCCACGGTTTTCTCCAAAACCTGTTGGATCGAATATATAGATATGTACATCTATTAGATGGAACAATACAAGAGGTGGGTGAATTGTAGGTTTAAAAACCTTTGAGTTTTAGCAATTAAGAGATTAGTTTAAATGATCTTTAACTAATACAAATACAAACACTCACAATTGTATTGAATATAAAAAGGTATGATGTAATGTAATACTAATGTAATGTAAAACAATTGTATTCATGATGAACACAATAATCAGAGTAATACAAAGATGAATGATTCTACCTTAAAGCGTATAGAATCAATCAATACAATATGTAATAGAATGATTATAATTGAAACAATTACAATTGAATATGTAAAGAAGAAAGGAAACAATAAAAATTCCTTTCTAATACAAGTAACAGTGGAAATGTAAAATAATTACAATTCTTTTAACCCAAAGTGAAGGGTTATCCTTTCACCTAGGATAAAAGGTCTGTCTCACCAACACCTTGGTGAGCCCTCGATACAATGATCAGAACCTCTGTCTGCCTATCCCCAACAGCCCTCGATACGATGATCGACACATCTGTCTTTCAATTGCTTGAAAGCCCTCGATACGATGATCGACATGTCTATATGCCTATCCCTGGCAGCCCTCGATACGATGATCGGCACGTCTGTCTGCCTATCCCCGATATCCCTAGATTTTGTAGGTAATCGGCACCTCTATCTTTCTATTTGTTTGAAATCCCTCGATATGATGATCGGACGCACAAAGCAGATGAGAGAATTCACAGCATCTCTCTCTAGAATATTGATTTAAGCGAAGTATCACAGTTCTTCCACAACGTCTCATTCGTTCTCTCGTTCATGTTTCAGCTTCAAATGACCTCCTATTTATAGGCCTCGGGTTCCAACGGTCACAACTCCTCCAACGGTCATATTTCTCCGAAAAACTCGGAGGGACTTGGACACCTGGCATCATAACAGTCATATTGAAACATAAAGTACGACATCGTTTTGATTAGTTTATAACTAACTCAATGACACTGTATTGGTTAAAAAATGATATATATCGATGATAAGCAATGGTACGATTCATATGAAACAAATGTTTTTGTCTAAGTACCAAAACAAGTAATGAACATATGAGTAGCAGAGTCAGTGCAATACATTTGATAGAGTCAGTACGATACGATTGACATAGTCAGTACGATGCGAATGAAAAATTCAGTATGGTACGATTGACAGAGTCAGTACGGTATGATTGACAGAGTGAGTACGATACGATTGACAGAGTCAGTACGGTACGAATGACAGAGTCAGTACGATAAGATTGACCGAGTCAGTACGATACGATTAAAAAGACATTTGTGATTTCCAAAACAAAATATAGAAGTCAAAAGATAACATTTGACTCAACAATCTCCCCCTTTGTGGAAAGCACAACACATAAAGAAAATATGACAATAAAAACTTATCTCCCCCTGAGTTATTGGAAACTCTTCTGAATATGAATTTGAATACAACTAACTCCCCCTTAGGTATGGTCTTTCATAAGGATTGTATTCGTAGATTTTCCTTAAGAGTGTTGTAAAGAATTCTCCCCCTTTATAAAACATTCTCCCCCTTTGTAAACATTCTCCACCTTTGTGATTTACAAAAAGAAAGGGGTAATCTTGAATTGTCTGAAGGAGTTAGAAAATAAACACAAGACAATAGATAAAAGAGATTTCATTAGGATAACAAAAAATACTAAACATGAGAACAAAATATAAGTCACTTGTTTTCTCTTTCTTTCTCCTTTTTGATCAAATCATGAAGAACCGCCTTCATCTTTTTTATCTCCTTCTTGTCTTCAGAAATTGATTCACCATGAGTTCTGAGAAGCTCTTGTTGGTCCACAAAAATCTGATCTTGATTCTTGATAGTCTCCTCCTGGACTCTGATTACTTCTTCAAGGGTATCAATTCTATTTTGTAGATTCTTATTATCATTGGATAACACAGAATTTTGATTCTTTAACAAAACCATTTCATCCTTGAAAGATGAAACCTTTGAGGATTAAGATTGAAAATATTTCATTCTTTCTTGCAAGTCTTTCACTGAAGGAACATCGGCTCTTTGAGGAGACAAAAGATTCAACCTATCAACCGTTTCTTTGTCAAGCTTAATGAAAGAAACTGCAAGATCATTTGACAACCTTCTTATATCTTCAATTGCTATCTCATGATCATTGATTGAGCTCTCTATTTTGTACGACCACTTGGTCATCTTGTTACAGTCCTTCTTATGGGCAACTGAACTTTCTGAAAGAACTTTCAAATCGGCTTCAACTGACAAAACATTCTTTCTCAACTCTTTTACAGAACAAAACTTCTTCTTTTGATTGTCAGTAATAAAATAAATCTTCCCTTCCAGCCTTGGAAAATATGGAATGGTCTTCTCAACCCATCTTAAAACATGAACAATGTAATCACTCTTCTTGAGAGAGATTGTATGTTCTGAATCAGTATCTTCATCGTACGATGCTAGTTCATACGATCGGCTCGAATCTACAACTGGTTGTTTTCCTTTTTCTTTTTCTTTCTGCTTTCTTTCTTCTTCCACTTTGTCACTAATGAAAACAACTTTATCTGTGTGAGAGGATTGAGCACCTTGCTTTTCTTGAGGAGAAGATCTATCTGGTGTTCGTTCTTGATCGGCATGAGGGGTTTGTTGAACACCTTCACTCAGCTTTTGAACCGATTCCTCTCTACTCTTCTTCGAACATTGAAGAAATTATAAAATAAAATCTCCTTCTTCTTCCACTTATTCTATTTCTTCCATCACTTATTTTTGTTTTCTTTTCTCAGGGATACTCTGTACGATGGGCTCTTGGTGCACTTCTTCCTTCAGTTGAGCACTAGCATCCTCAACCATTTTCAAAAATTTAGAGATATCAAAGTCTTGAGCCTTTCTTTTCAAAACAGTTTTCTTTTTCTTTTCAGCCTTAAGGGTTTCTTCTACCCTTATTCTTTCTGCAAAAGCCTTAGCCGGTTCAAGTCTGAACTTTGGATCACCTTCCTTTCTCTGTTCCTTATCCTTTCTCCATTTGGCTACAACCTCCTTACTGTACCTTGGCTTCTTCTTA
This sequence comes from Viscum album, assembly GCA_963277665.1. NCBI lineage: Eukaryota > Viridiplantae > Streptophyta > Magnoliopsida > Santalales > Viscaceae > Viscum > Viscum album. The sequence goes on from OY728120.1 coordinate 832,521,178, forward strand.
GGCTTTGAACTGGTTTGCGGATCAGACTTTTGAGTAACACCAGTAGATTGAATTTCTTTGGCTGGCATAGGTGCCGATTGATTTTGAGCCAATTCAGCTTCCACATCTCTGACAAAAAGTTTTGAATTCTGATCAAAACAAACATTCAACATCTTCTTAGTACTTTTGCTAATCCAAGAGGGCTTCAAATATATGGGGTTTCCTTTTAAAGGAATGTTACAAAACTTCATACTTTCGAGAATGAACATCATAAGGATGGTTGGATACATAATCATTTGGGACTTAATCCCTCCTATCTTGACATTCTTAATGGTTTCAAAAACATACCCCATTAGATTCACTTTTCTCATATTCACAAGATAGTCAAGCATAAATATATCAAAAACATTCAGAGTTTCTCTATCCCCTTTCCTTGGGATAAGAAAACCTTGCATCCAAAAAGTGACAAACCGATTGTCCAGAGAAAAATGAGACACTTTTCTCTTTTATTCATTAATAACAAACAAAGACTTTTCAGAACTCTCTATATTAAACGTACCAACTTCTTCTGGTAGTTTATGATATGGACAGAAAGAATCCCTTTCTATTGGGACATTCAGAAAATGAGCCGCTTGTTTCACAGACATAGACAACTTTCTATCGTACACAGCAAAATTGATAGTCATGTCTTTGTCAAAAGATATGGTTTTATAAAATTGACAAACTTCATCAAAGAGAACCGGATCTTGAGAAACAGGTCTTTCAACACACAAATGTTCCCATCCTTGAAAGAGAATGATTCTTCTGATTGTGGAATCATACAAATCAAAAAAGTCCTGAGAAACTAACCTTTCTCTGTTAAAGTCTTTCTTTGTAAAAGTCATTGAAGACATTTCGGCTGGAGTGTTAGCGGAGGATTGAGACATAAAGATGATGCTGATGAAAGATCGTACAATGATTTAAAAACCAGTGGAGCAGAGCTTCATCTCAAAACCTAAAAAACCAATGTGGGTTTGGGGAGGGGGGCTATTTATAGGCGAAAAAGAGGTGATCGTTGATCTTCTACGGTCAGGATTAGAGGAAAACAGATCGATGGTTAGGATTAAAAACGAAAAAGAAAAAAAATAATAAAAAATGGAAATTACCTATTGGAGAACGTAAGGTAGTTGTTGGTTTTAGGATTAAAGGATACACAACCGTACGAAATAAAATAAAATAGAAGTATCAAACGACATACCGATGGAAAACAACCTCATTACCATGAACTGACAATACGATGGAAAACAAACTCGTTACCATGAACTGACAATAAGATAGAAAACAAACTCGTTACCATGAACTAACAATACGATGGAAAACAATCTCGTTACCATGAACTGACAATACGATGGAAAACAAACTTGTTACCATGAACTGACAATACGATGGAAAACAAACTCGTTGCCATGAACTGAAAATACGATGGAAAACAATCTCGTTACCATGAACTGAAAATACGATGGAAAACAATCTTGTTACCATGAACGGTTAGTACGATGGAAAACAAATTCATTACCATCATCAGACAGTACGATGGAAAAGAAATTGATTACCATCATCGGTCGATAAGATGGAAAAGAAATTGATTACCATCATCGGTCGATACGATGGAAAAGAAATTGATTACCATCATCGGTCGATATGATGGAAAAGAAATTGATTACCATCATCGTTCGATACGATGGAAAATAAATTCATTACCATCATAGGTCGATACGATGAAGTAAATAATAAGATAGACAAGAAGATAAACAGAAAAACGAATGTTATGATAAAATTGTCAATACGATGAACAGAAAAATGAATACACACATCCAAAGTGTAAATAGTTAAAGAACATAAGACAAAAAGAAATATAAAAACATAGAAAGTAATGTCCTCCCCCTTTCAAGAGGAGTTATTTACTGTAAGGAGATTTGTAAAACATGAAGTAGATATGAATGATTATTTTAATGTAATCATTCCTAGCTTCTGTTTTATAAACTCAAATCTATCGAAAGGTAATGGTTTTGTAAAAATGTCAGCAAGTTGTTCTTGAGTTCCGATAAATTGTAAAATAATATCTCCTTTTAGTGTGTGATCTCTAAGAAAGTGATGCCTAACATCTATGTGTTTTGCACGAGAGTGATGTGCTGGGTTCTTACTAAGATCTATGGAACTTGTATTATCACAAAGAATTTGAGTTTTGGAAAAACTCAATCCATAGTCACTGAGTGTGTGTTGCATCCACAATACTTGAGCACAGCAACTTCCAGCTGCTACATATTCAGCTTCAGCAGTGGAAAGTGCTACTGAGTGTTGTTTCTTGCAGGACCAAGAAACCAAGGAATCTCCTAAGAAGTGACATGTTCCAGATGTACTTTTTCTATCAATTCTACAACCTCCAAAGTCAGCATCTGAAAAAAAATTTAAAACAAAATCATTCCCAGAAGAGTAAAAAATACCTAATTCCATAGTGCCTTTTAAATACCGAAAGATTCTCTTTACGGATTTTAAATGAGACTCTTTTGGATTAGATTTGTATCTTGCACATAAGCATACAGAAAACATCAAGTCTGGTCGACTAGCTATCAAGTATAGAAAAATTCCTATCATACCTCTAAATATTGTTTGATCTACTGGTTTCCTAGTTTCATCAAGATCAAGAGTATTTGAGGTACCAATTGGGGTGATAATACTTTTAGTTTTGTCAAATCCATACATTTTGAGTAAGTCTTTAATATACTTATGTTGAGATATATAAGTTCCTTCTAGTTTTTAAGAAATTTGAAAACCTAGAAAGAATGTTAACTCACCCATTATACTCATTTCAAACTCAGATTTCATTAAATTTGCAAAACAATCAGTTAAGGATTTCTGAGTTGATCCAAATATGATGTCATCAACATAGATTTGAACAATCAAAACATTTTTATTTTCCATTTTTATAAAAAGGGTTGGATCTGCTGTACCTTTTTTATAATTGTTTTGTAAAAGAAATTTTGTAAGTCTGTCATACCATGCTCTAGGGGCTTGTTTAAGACCATATAGAGCTTTGGTAAGTTTAAAAACATGATCAAGATGTTTTGGGTCTTGAAAACCAGGAGGTTGTTCAAAAAAAACTTCTTCTTGAACAAAACCATTTAGAAAAGCACATTTGACATCCATTTGAAATAGTTTGTAGTTGAAAAATGTTGCGAAGGCTAATAGAATACGAATAGATTCAATTCTAGCTACAAGAGCATATGTTTCTTCATAGTCTATTCCCTCTTGTTGATTATAGCCTTTAGCAACAAGTCTTTCTTTATTTCTTACAATGATTCCATTTTCATCACATTTTTTTTCTGAAAACCCATTTTACACCAATCACAGTTGTTTCTTTAGGTCTATCAACTAAAGTCCAGACTTGATTCCTTTCAAATTCATTTAGTTCATATTGCATTGCTTTGATCCAATCATCATCACATAAGGCCTCACTTGGACTTTTAGGTTCAAATTGGGAAAGAAAAGAAAGATTTTCTATTTCATTTCTTAAGGAATTTCTGGTCCTTACAGATTGATTTACATCACCAATGATGTTATCACTGGGATGATTTCTAAGAAACAATTGATTTGGGTTTTGTAAAGCCTGTTCATCAACATATGGTAGAAAATCTTTTGTGGTAAATGTTTCAGGAATACTTTCTTGAACATTTTCCTTATCAAAATGATCTTCTAATAAAGGTTGATAAACATTTTTAGAAAACACATCCAAGGATGTAGGGTTGGGTTGGTTGAAAACAAAAGGATCAGTTTCATCGAATTTTACATGTACTGTTTCCTCAACAGTACATATGTTTTTATTGAAAACTCTATAAGCCTTAGAGGTTTTAGAATAGCCTAGAAAGATTACTTCATCAGATTTTGGTGAAAATTTGTGTAGATTATCTTTTGTATTCAAAATGAATACTTTGCATCCAAAAACTTTGAAGTATGAAACTTTAGGTTTTTTGCCTGTCCATAACTCATAAGGGGTTTTATTAAGAAATGGTCTAGTTAAAACACGATTTATAGTATAACATGCAGTACTAACAGCTTCAGTCCAAAAGTGCTTAGCAATTGAGTATTCACTCAACATGGTTCAAGTCATTTCCTGAAGAATACGATTTCTTCTTTCAACAACACCATTTTGCTGAGGAGTTCTTGGAGCTGAGAAATTGTGAGTAATACCTTTCTTACTACAAAAAGTTTCAAAATCTGAATTTTGAAATTCACCACCATGATCACTATGAATAGTTATCAATGGTAGGTTTTTCTCATTTTTAACTTGGGCTCTAAAAGTTTTGAAATAGAAAAAGGCTTCAGATTTATTTGTGAGAAAGTAGACCCATGTAAATCTAATAAAGTCGTCAACTAAAACAAATACATAGTATTTGCCTCCAATGCTTCCAGATTTTGAAGGACCAAAAAGATCCATATGCACTAGCTGTAATGCATTAGAAGTTGAAACTTCATTAATTGATTTAAAGCTAGTTTTATGTTGCTTGCCAAATTGACAAGGATCGCAGACTTTTGAAGAATCATATCTAAGGTCTGGTAGCCCTTTTACAAGTCTTTTCTTTGAGAGTTTACTAAGGTTTCTCAGATTACAGTGTCCTAGTCTTCTATGGCATAGCCACGATTGGTCTTCTATTACACTTAAGCAGGGTAAGTTTTGGCTCCTAAGGTCTTCTAAGTTAATAGTGTAAACATTCTCTTGCATATGGGCAGATAGAATGAACTCATCCTAGGAATTGTGAACAAGACACTTATCATTTCTAAAATTCACAAGGTAACCTTCATCACATAATTGACTTATGCTGATGAGATTGTTCCTAAGACCTTTAACAAACAAAACATTTGAGATAATAACTTTTCCAAGAAAAACAATGTTACCTATACCAACAATCTTTCCTTGAGCATTATCTCTAAAGGTAACTTTTCAACCTTTTGTTTTGGTAACCTTTTCAAAGAGATCTTTGTTTCCAGTCATATGCCGAGAACAACCACTATCCATGTACCAAATTTTCTTATTGGTACACTTCTCATTTTCCTGAAAAAGAAACAATTAGATTTTTGGAATCCAAACTTGTTTGGATCTAGAAAAGTTAGATAAAAGAATTTTAGGAATCCACATTTGTTTTTCAAAATGAGCTTTATGAAATCCTAAAGATTGAGTTTTGTTAAGAGAACAATCTCTTCTCCAGTGTCCACCACATTGACACTTAGAACATAAAGATGTTTTTTGAGGAATAAAATAGTTGTTACTAAAAACCGGTTTGGAATAGGTATAACCAAGACCAGAACGATTTCTCAAAGGTCTAATTTGAGAATACATCCTGTCAAAGTTTTCCTTCCCATGAGTAAAGTTTGACAAACATTTTTTCGAGGATAAAATCTCTGACTTTAGTCTTAAAACCAAATTCTTATTTTCCAAAACATTTGAATTTGAACTAGAGTTATGAACTAAAATTTTTTTCTTTGAAATTACAGTTTCAAGATCCTTAGAAAGTTTATCCTTATCAGATTTATCTTTCTCAAGGGTTTTTAAAATACTTTCAAAATCAGATGTCTTCTCATCAAGATCTTTAGAATGATCCGATACTTATTTAGTCAAGATTGAAATTATAGAATTAGATTTCTCAAGCTTCCTCTTGAGTTTATAATTTTCATTTTCAAGTAATTTAGAAAATCTAGATACTTCTTCAAAAGAAGGTAATGTATCATCTTCTAATGATGAAGATTCATCATTTGAAGATTCATAATATCTACTATCAGTACAATTTTCATTTAAGGAGACATTTGTAATAGCTTCAGCATTATGTACCTTAGCCATGATAAAATGATCTTCAATTGGTAATCTGGCTATAAGTCCGATATTCCTCTATCCTGAGGACTTATATTCTGAATAATCATCTGAAGAATCACTACCACTTGCACTCCACGTATCATTTGCCTTTAATACTTTCTTTGTCTTATAAAACCTTTTCTTGTTTCTTTCAGAGTGTTTCTCCTTTCTATCTTTCCTTTTCAGTAAAGGACAATCAGGTCTTATATGTCCTGCTTTCCTACATTCATAACAAGTTACCTCTGAATCTTTCCTATCCATCCTATCTTTCTTTTTGAATCTATATTGGAAGTATTTCTTTCCCACAATCTTGTTTATCCTTCTAGCAAGATTGGCTAACTCATTATCCGAAAGATTACAATCACTTGAATCAGATATAACAACTTTCTTGGATTTAGACCTTGTAAGCCTTTCATGCATTTTAGCTTTAGATGTAAAGGCTACACTTCCATTCCCATTCTTCTTCTTGTTGAAATCAGCATCTCTCTTCATTCTTGTCTCGTGCTGTAGAAGAGTTCCAAAGAGTTCATCAAGAGTAATCTGGGAAACATTTCTATTTTCATCAATAGCTGTCCTTTTTGACTCCCATTCATTTGGCATTATATCTATAATCTTATCAAAAAGAGCTTCATCATCAAGGCCTTTTTCTCCCATAGATTTTAAACTGCTAACTATCGTCATAAACCTTTGTTGCACTTTACATACTGGCTCTCCATAAGGAAAAACAAATCCATGATACTCTGCTCGAAGCATTGCTCTCCTTGTTTCTATAACCTTGGATGTACCAAAATGAGTGACTTCTAATTTCTTCCAAATACAGTTGGCTACTTCACATGAAGATATCTGACTGTATATATTCCTAGTCATAGAGCATAATAAAGTATTGCGTACCTTGTAATTCAGTTGATATTCTTTCTTCTCTTGGTTGGTGAAGTTACTGACTTATTTGTCAGGAATTTTGTAACGTCCAGTAAGCATAATAAAATTGTCTACACCAGTATTAATAACAAAAGTCTTCATACGATCTCTCCAATACTCATAGTCATTTCCATCAAAGATTGGTGGTTTAGAAGGATTCAGATTGTCTATTGACCCAATATTCATTCCTGCCATCTAAAACAACAAAAACTTTTCCACTCCACACGTTAGTGTAGTAAGTATTTAAGATAGTAATATGAAAGAAATAAAGCTAGTAATACAAATCAGTGGAAAACCTCATTTGATACCAATTGTTGGATCGAATATATAGATATGTACATCTATTAGATGGAACAATACAAGAGGGGGGGTGAATTGTAGGTTTAAAAACCTTTGAGTTTTAGCAACTAAGAGATTAGTTTAAATGATCTTAAACTAATACAAATACAAACACCCACAATTGTATTGAATATAAAAAGGTATGATGTAATGTAATACTAATGTAATGTAAAACAATTGTATTCAAGATGAACACAATAATCAAAGTAATACAAAGATGAATGATTCTACCTTAAAGCGTATAGAATCAATCAATACAATATGTAATAGAATGATTGTAATTGAAACAATTACAATTGAATATGTAAAGAAGAAAGGAAACAATAAAAATTCCTTTCTAATACATGTAACAGCAGAAATGTAAAAGAATTACAATTCTTTTAACCCAAAGAGAAGGTTTATCCTTTCACTTAGGATAAAAGGTCTATCTCACCAACACCTTGGTGAGCCCTCGATACGATGATCGGCACGTCTGTCTGCCTATCCCCAGCAGCCCTCGATATGATGATCGGCACGTCTGTCTTTCAATTGCTTGAAAGCCCTCGATACGATGATCGGCACGTCTGTCTGCCTATCCCTGACAGCCCTCGATACGATGATCGGCACATCTGTCTACCAATCCCCGGCAGCCCTCGATTTAGTAGGTAATCGGCACCTCTGTCTTTCAATTGTTTGAAAGCCCTCGATACGATGATCGGACGCACAAAGCAGATGAGATAATTCACAGCATATCTCTCTAGAATCTTGATTGAAGCAAAGTATCACAGTTGTTACACAACGTCTCATTCGTTCTCTCGTTCATGTTTCAGCTTCAAATGACCTGCTATTTATAGGCCTCAGGTTCCAATGGTCGCAACTCCTCCAACGGTCATATTTCTCCGAAAAACTCGGAGGGACTTGGACACCTGGCATCATAATGGTCATATTGAAACGGAAAGTACGACATCGTTTTGATTAGTTTGTAACTCACTCAACAACACCGTATTGGTTAAAACATGATATATATTGATGATAAGAAATGGTACGATTCATATGAAACAAGTGTTTTTGTCTAAGTACCAAAACAAGTAATGAACATATGAGTAGCAGAGTCAGTGCAATACATTTGATAGAGTCAGTATGATATGATTGACATAGTCAGTACGATACGATTGACAAAGTCAGTATGGTACGATTGACAGAGTCAGTACGGTACGATTAACAGAGTCAGTACGATATGATTGACAGAGTCAGTACGGTATGATTGATAGAGTCAGTATGATACGATTGACAGAGTCAGTACGATATGATTAAAAAGACATTTGTGATTTCCAAAACAAAATATAGATGTCAAAAGATAACATTTGACTCAACAAAATCGTGGGTATAGGTCTTAAAAGAAAACTATACCCACTGTTTTTGGCACAACCATGGGTATAGGTGCGTATAGGTTCACATGCTATCCCTATACCCACGGATGTGGAAAACCGTGGGTATAGACCTATTTTCCAGTAGTGTTTCGTTCAATGGCTATTATGGTGGTACTCTATGGGGATGATGTCACTGTTCTCAGAAATGAAGGGGGGTCTATGGTGGTACAAAAATCTGATGGATTTGGTGTAAGTGTGTGCATCTCGAAGTGTTACTATTTCTGTGTGATGATGGATTACTACTTCAGTGTGATGATGGTTTACTACTTTTTTATTTTCAAATTTTGAGATTTTTGTTTAGGTGGAGGTATTGTTGAGTCTATGCGGGGGGTTTTTCATGTTGGTATGTTTTTAATTTTGAAATAGGTTTCAATAGATGGTAAGGCGTTGTGCATGGTTTTGTTTTTATTTTGAAATTTGCCTCTACAATGGATATTATGAGGTTGTGTCTAGATGCCGGGGGAATGGTTCTGTTGGTTCCCACTTACCTTTCAAGTGTATTTTAAATAAAATTAAAAAATAGGTTTTGGATCTTTGGTTTCACAATATAGGGGGTTTTAGGAGCCTTAGAATCCTCTTATGAGCTTCCAAAATCGAAGGGAATCTTTTAGTACTAATCCAAGGATATTATGGGTAAAACATGATGGGTTTAGTAATGATAAAAAAAATTTAAGGGTACATATTTTTGACCCACCGTGTTCCAACCATGAAAATACCCACTATCTTAGGGTACATATTTTTGGGAGGGTGGATGTTCGGTTAGGTCAAAACATGTGCCAACTATGCACCTCATCCTCTTAATAAAAAATAGGGAAGACATTTTATAGGGTAAAATCGCACGATTTTCCCTAACCATTCACCAACTGAGCACAACCTATCGGGCTTCCAAATTTGCCCATTTTCACCCAAAACAACTCCAAAATAAAAACCCAACCAAATTATAATGAAAAAAGGGTAAAAGGGTACCTGAAAATGTGTATGAGGAATCTCTAGAATTCCTATGATCTTACAATCCACATGTATAGCTCTATTAGCTTCTCATATAGTGTTCCCTCTCTTTCTTTTTTTTGATCATCAGTTGTAAATGTATACATTCAATTGTATTTTTTATATTCATTGTTATAATTTATTTTGATATTTTGGATGTGTTATACCATGTTTGATTTATTTTATGTTTTTTCCATATCTATTTAATTATTATGTGAATCACTAGTATATTGAGAGGTTAAAGTGGGTTTTCAGTTAGGAACCTATTCATGGTCATTTGATTTATTCATAAAATCATTCCCAAGAGTTATTTATTGATACTCAAACACTATTTTGCAACCCATGGAAATCATAATTTCATATTAAGTCTTGTCACTAGATGGATCAGTTACCGAGTCAGGGGTAGCTTGGGTTGGTTCTTCACAAGAAGGCCCCATTCAAATTACCAATGGAATTTCATGAGTAGCTCCATCCCACCTAGATTTTGGAATTATTAAAACCACCATCACACCTAAAATCATAAAATTTATAACAGAGTAAGGTCATTATTGTAGTAGAGTAAAGCCCACCCCATCCTATAGGGTTGGGGGAATTATTTACTCCCCCACCTCTATGGAATTTAATTTTTTCCATATTGGCCCTCATGGTTTCCTCCACTAATATTTCATGATCCATCTTCCTTATAAGAAGTAAATTCAATGAAATACATTTGGGATTCTATTGAGATAACCTTATAAAACCCACTTTTATGGGATTATCATGGAGGTCAAGAAAAACCTTTCATGGTAAACATGTCAAAGTGGTCTTCTAAGATAATATATATCAAAGAAAATTATCAATTATCCCACAATGGATATTTAAAGGATAAATAATCCCCTTACACCTATATAGATAAGGATTTTATTATATATATATGATTCACATCAGTGAAGGTTCTTAACACCATACTGTTATATAAAATGATGCACGATACCGATATAGAAAAATGTTATGAGGGGATTCCCATTTGAAATGGGGTGCACCAAAAAATATGAAGATTTCATGGTCACTTGAAATCAACTACACACTCATTATCAAATATACCCTTTAAATATTCTGATATCACCAATTCATTGAGCTTCACCTAAAGATATAGGGTATGGTGTAGCTATATCCACAACCCACCCACCACCAAAAATACATGAACCAATTTATGTTGAGGAAAGTATTCCCCACTATGGATATAATTTGGGGAAGAAAATATGAATCCATTCCCAACTTCAAAGAGGAAAAATAAAAACCAAGTGAAATTACCAAGATGAGGCCAATATCTCTACTCTAACAAATCCCCTACAACAAGATGGAAGGGTTTAACTAACAAGAGAGGATTATAGTCACCCGACTAACTTGAGGCCTAGAAAACCAGTTTATTTCACCCTGATGGACATCAATTATAAGGATTTCCCTCTACTAGGGGAATAAATGTCACCATTTCAAGTGACCAACCTTAGTCTGACTCAATATGGTTATCAAATCCAGTCATAGGGAGGCTGGCCTTATTAGATTTTTCCAACTACCTATACTCAGACATTTTCCAAGGAGATAGTGACACAAAAACTCTATGACTCTAGTGATTCCCATACTAATAAAATGTAATAAATAGAGTGATGAAATGTTCTATTATTTTAAGAGATGAAACCACATCCTGAATTAGTGTACATGACTCTTCCTCCAACAATATTTAGGGATCCAACATTATTTTTATTCAACATTATGGGAGATCCAAAGTATTACCTCCCATGCATCATATATTTATATAGAACCTTGATGAGAACACAAGATCCTAAGTAAGAAAAAATTTATCAAGTGCTTCATACAATCATTGGAAGGACCTTAATTCACAAAGTAAAACAACATACCAGCTAGGTCTGACACAAATTTTGGAGATCTTTGATGATAGATCCTTTACTAATTCAGCTCAATGCTAAGAGAAATGAGTATCATTGTTCTATCTAATTACAAAAAGGAAAAAATTATAGGGTTTACTTAAAAAGATTGGGGAATTTCTTGAAAAATCCACTAAATATAAATATCTCACAAGAGAAACTCATAGAGATATTCATCGAAAATAAATGACATGAAATATATAAACCACTCATATAGTGAGCCAAGCCTTAAACACAAATTAATTCATGATTTAAAATATACATTCCAAACAATAAATTCTAAGGATAGATCGTTTTAGTTTCTTTGGAAGATTAGATACATAAACACATAAACTTGAATATAAAAATAATATCATTATTTAAAACTAAATATAGTTCACCAAACTCCCATTGATCATCAAAAACTATATAGTATATCCTATGAAAAATATATGAGGAAAAGGTTGATCAAGAAATCATTATAAAGGAATAAACCAAGAAACAAATCATAAAATGATATTCAAGAGGCATAACATGATATCATAAAGAGAATGATCATATGCTTAAATTCAAGGAATACAGATATGAAATCAAACCTCCAAATCCATATTTTTCCATTTTCAAAAGACACTTTTAAAACATAATATCACAGAATCATAATCCTGTGGGAAAATAATAAAATAAGACATAATTAGATCATGATAATGATATACACCAAGAAAATATAATATAGGGTAACCACCATCAAAATCATTATATTCTATAGATAACCCCCATCATAACATAGTGTTCTTAGGTTGGCCGCTCATACACCAAATATAGCAATCTTAGCCTAACCACTTTTTCACCAAACCTAAAATCTCATGAGACATTAACAATACCCAATGCATTGGAGGGTTATAATAGGCCCAAAAATTACAATATATGATAACCAAAAACATGATGTGTACAATAATATGTTTACCACAAAAGGAAAAAATAAATCATACATAAATCATAATTAAGAAAAAACCCATGACATGAAATTGGGTTTCACAATCTTGTCTTAAGGCATAAATAAGGTCAATATCATATGGATTCTAAGGATATGATGGAATAAAACTATTTTGGATATTCATTTTTTCTTAAAAATAAAAATATTTCATGAACATGGGAAGTCATTTTATCAAATAATTCAAAAAATGATTTGAAGAAGTTATAATAAAAATAACCTCTTAGGTGATTTATTTTTACATGATCAAAAAAACTTTTAAAGAATAAAAAGGAAAAATGTCTTCTTTAAAACAAAAATTGAACTAAAAATTTTATAATTATATAAATAGGTTTTTTAAGAAATATTCTAGGTTAAAATATTTTATGGGGTGATACATGACATTATTATAGGCAACGGGAAGTTCCATTAAAAATTAGGTTTACTTAAGAGAGAGAATTTTGAAAGAACATAAAATATGTATTATACAAAAAAATTAAAGGTAAGGTAAAATAGATATATATCTAAAGAATATATATAAATAATATGCAACACATAATTTTAAATAATGTAGATTATAAGTGGGAAAAATAAAGAGAACATATGACACAAATGTAACGAATATGGTTAGGATGATCCCTTATGATTTAGAAAACATTTTAATAAAAACCTGTTGAATTAGATAGATATTGATGTCAATGTTTAAATACAAGGAATTAATAAAATAAGTGATATTATATATCCAATTTTATGTATACATTCTATTTAATAGAAATTATGTTCATAATAGAAAATGTGTCTTAAAGACTTAAATTTTGATATGAAACCCTTACATAGTAATCGAAAACATTCTACAATTTCCCATAAGTTATTGTATAATTAAATTAAGTTAATTTTATATATACCCTATTAACATATTCACCTATATATGATATTATAAGGTCTCTTTATTATCTTTTAGAACTAATTTTTATTCTTTTCTTACGTCACTTACTCAAGGTTGTTTAGTTAATTTATTCATAACATTTTAAATTTGTTAACCAAGGTAAAAGGTGTCTAAAAATAACCTCATGATCTCTATAATTGGTAAGGTTTATATAAGTTTTATTCCATTTAATAAAATACTTATATAGTTTCAATGTTTATCCAAAAAATATCTAAATTAATAAAGGTCCAGTGATGAGACTATTAAGGCCATTAAAGTACTATAACCATTTATTATTTTTATTAATTATATATTATCATGTATTTTCATTAAATAATATTAATATTTTATAAAATTGAATTTTTAAAAAACTTATAATTTAATCATGTCAAAAATTTTGGGTGTTCATGAAAAATAAAGCATGTTGTTCATGGAGGTGGCAATTCGCACAAACGCATGACGATGTTTTTATTTTTCTCAAAGAATTTGGTGGAAAGTATAAAATGGTTATTGTATCAATATAATAAAATTAATGATTACTAAAAATTATAGTTTTATCAAACCATCATGGATATAGGTGACTTGATGGGTGTAGGAGAAGAAAAGAACTTAGAAAAGTTGAGTTGAGAGACTACCTTTCCATTAGAAGTTGCTCCTCAGGTAACTCCTTAAGACCCTTTAACTTGATATTTTTGAAAGGAAAAAGGATTCCAAGGAATGAGGAGGGTTTTTTAGGAGATAATATGGAATATTTTTTTTAGATAAAATTCTTTTTAACAGGTGTATAAATGGGGAGGATATGGTCTCTTTTTATAAGTAAGGAAAATGACACTTGTAAAAAATTAGTATTTATCAATATTATTACTTCCTTATTCAAGTTCAAAGGCTCAAAAAATGTACAATAATTATGTTATTATAGATATAATTCCAATAATCCCTCAATACTTTAATACTATATATGTTTTTACAAGTTATATCTACTTTTACAAGGTTTGAACCATTTTTAACCTAATTTACCCTTATCATGGTAACTCCACTTTCACCCTTGGAAACTAATTTTAATGTTCCAAATTAAAATTGATATTATTTACCAATTTGAAAATTATGATTTCAAATATTTAAATAATTTTATTAAATAAAATTTCCTTGATTTATGGATATTAATTTTAGTAATATCACATATAAGGTTTAAAACCCCATTTTAAGATAAAAGTGTATTTTAGGAATAGAATTTATATTTAGTATGAAATTACCAATGTCACTGATTATGTTGAATTTTTTTTTTATAAATATTTTTATAAAATTAAAATTGGTTTAAAATTTAATTCAACCACGCAAAAATTTATTAAAAGAAATAGATGGAAAACAATTTCGTTAAGACACTACCCAAAATTTCTAAGATGGTAAGCGTGAGTTTTATATATAATTATAGTATTTTAAAACTATTAATTTAACTTTATATATATTTATTTTTTATTTTAAAAATGGTTTTAAAACATTAAAGACCATATTGTATAATAATTTCATAAAAGTTACAATATTAGTAAAATAAAGATTTTCCTCTATTCACCTAAAAATCAATTATTTTAGAAAAATCTTATAAATTAATACTAAGATCATTTTCACATTACGAGTCCAAAAAATTGAAGTTATTTTATTATATTTAACTTATATTACATATAAATATGAATTTTAAAATTCTAAATGTATAATTTATTAAGAAAACAATTATGTTGAAAAATATAACTTATGTTCTAAAATATCAATTGTGGTTGTGAAAATTAAAAGTTACACTTTTAAACTTATAAATTCACTTATAAAATAAATGTTTTATTTTAGAAAAAGTTTTCATGAACTTTAAACACACACTAAAAATTTCATAAAATCATTTTATTTATATAAAAGTTTTTATTATTTTTCACATATAAAATATTTATTTATAAAAATCCCAAAATTTGTTCTTAAAAAAAGATTGAAATTTAAAATAATAAATGGGTTTTAATTTTCCAAATTTAATTTATATAATTTATTATTTTAAATTAAAAGTAAAAATAAAAAACTAAAAGGTAAATTGTTTTTATAGGAAAATAATTTATTTTTTGAAATATTAGTTATTATTATTCTTAATTTTTCTAGAATTAATAAAGATATCAATAATCAATCGATATTTTATTTTATTAAAATTATAATTTAAAAATAATGTAATTATTATTATTTAATTAAAATTACATTTTATAAAAATATAGATTCATAAACAAAATAATGAATTAAGAAAATTTTTACCAAATAGTATTTATTTGTATAAATATATTTTGTAATTATGTTGCACTTATTCATACCTACATATTAGACAAAAAAAATTAATTTTATAAACAATTCATGGTTTTTTCGAGTTTAGGGTTGCATGTAGAGAATGATATTGAACATATTTGACTTAATGAGAAGAAGCCATATATTAATATCTTCGACTGTTATGTTCCCCCCCCTAAATAATTTGTGTCCTCAAAATTTTAAAACTCATAGGATGGGAGTAATTTCTATAGGGATCACTTAATTAACCATTCATTGGAAGTTGATCATTTGTTGATTTTTATATAAAGTTATATTTACCTATATTCAATTTCATATGATCCCTTTCCAAAAAGAGTTAGTTAATTCTTAATATAATCTCAATAAGTGAAGAAGATATAAATCTATAATTTGTAACTTTCTAGAAATCGTGAATAAGTTTCATGCACCATGGATATAATAATTATACAACCTAAACAAATTTATTTGTAGCTCAAGGCCAAATATTTTAAATCTTACATGGCCTAAGATATAGATAAATCTTGGCTTAAAAGTCACTATCTTCCTAATTAATAGGATTTTACTTATTATCATGATCAAGAAGGTGGTTGGTGTCAGCTTTCCACTTTAACCATTGGATAGGTGCATTGGGTTTCATAGTGAGAAAATTCCTCACATCTAAAACATTGATTCATTACTTTATCAATAGGAAGAACATTATCTTCCTTCATTATATCCTTCCTATTCCATGGAATCTTATTTCTTGAGGGAAAACTTGACCCAAAGTAAAGCATCTTCCATCCCCTTTGATGAAATTCCATTATGGATTCTTCCCACATTTTTCACATATAATTGGTTGTATATCACTTCTTTCATCATCATCATTACCTAAATTTGCATGAGTATTCATCCTTATCTTCATTGGTCACTTATGATTTCCAATATGGTTATGTAGTTAATCATGTTTCAAGATATTTGGTTTCAAATAATCATAATTTCTCTTATCCCATATCCCATTCCAATGAGTTGATCATTTATCTAATAAAATCATTTTCTTCACACGCATGGTTAAGTCAGTTCCTTCTATTCTTAACCATCACTAAAAAAATATGTTTAACATTATTGATGAACATTTAACATCATAGGTGGATAATAATAATCAATAACATATATGGGATTCATTAAGAACCTTCACCCATTTACATAATCACATTATCCCATAATTTATTTATTCCAACGTATATCAATATTAGTTTTACCTAGTTTACTTTATGTTGGTTTATCTTACACTTCACAACGTATTCCCTCAAAGTTACTAGGAAATAATTCATTTATATAGGTTGATAAAGAGAATATGATTATCCAAAGCATATCCCCCTGAGATTTCTATTATAGATATGCAATTAGGCATCCTTTTCATTAATTAGGTGGTGATCGAGTTAATAACCAATAATCCATTTTTCGGGTTAACATCCCTTGCTATATATATGGCATATCATGTATCCACTTCTAATTTCCAAACATGGATGTTATTGCTAAGAAATAAACATAATCAAAAAAATTCCAAATTTTAGGATGTTATCCAAAACATAGACTTATCCCTATGGTTTTCACTATTTTTCTCTAATCCTAATCTCTAGAAAATAACTATACATTTCTTTGATACTAACTATTATGACCCAATCCTTAAACACACCTTAATTCATGATTTATATTATAATTTCACAATAATAAAATCCATGTATCTTGTGGTCTAGTGTAATTTGAATATTATATACATAAATACATCATGTTAAATATAAAAATGATATATTTATTTAAAACTCTTCATAGTTCATATAACTCCCCTAGATTTTTCAAAAACCACATAGGATATCCAATGGGAAATACATAAGGAAAATGGTGATCTAGAAATCCCAGTAAGTAATAGATATGGTAATAAATCATGACATGAGAGTCAAGAGGCATTACATGTTATAATAAAGAGAATAATTATAAGCATGAAAAATGGAATAGGTAAATGAAATCATAATATCATGGAATAATGATAATGTATAAACATCATAAAATAATAAATCATTTGAACATGTCAAGGATAAATACCAAGAAAAAATATATAGGCTAACTGCCTTCATAACCCTGGTATTCACCACCTAACCATTATCAGAAGAAAAAAAATATTCTATATTAAAAAAAATTGAAATAAAAATGGGATTAATGAAATAAATATTTTTTTTCAGAAATAAATTAAAGGTTAAAACATTTTATGGGGGTGATACTTAACATAATTGTATATAAAGTGAAGTTTCCTTAAAAATTGTGTTTACTTAGGAGAGGAAATTTTGAAGGAATATAAAGCATATATTATACCCAAAAAAATACTAGTATAGTAAAGTAGTTTTATATGTACGGAACATGTATATAGAATATTAAATTTTAACTTGTGAATAATATAGAGTATAATGTATAAAAATAAAGTGAACTTGTAACCCAAAGGTAATAAATAAGGTTCAGAAGATACCTTACAGCTTAGGAAACATTCTAATAAAAACCCTTGAATGTGAGAGATATTTATGTTGAATTTTAAATACTAGAAATGAATATAATACATGATATTATATATATAATGGGAAATATTCACACCATTTAAAATTAATTATGTGCTAAAAATAAAATGTGTCTCAAGAAAGAAAATTTTGAGAAGAAACCCTTACCTCATGCCTAAAATCATTGTCAAATTGAACTTAACTTCCTAAATAATTAAATTAAGTTCATTATATATATATAAAATAACCTTAGTCACCTATATTTAATTTTTTAAGTTCCACTAATTATCTTTTTATATTTATTTTAAATATAGTTTTCACTTGTGTTAGTTACTCACGATGGTTCAGTTAATTTCTTTTTAACACTTTTGGTTTTTTTAACTATGGTCAAAGGTGTTGTAAAATAGAATCATGATATATAGTGTTATTTAGTTTTATTTAATTTATCTTTTCATTTGTATAATTATTATTAATATTCAAATGTTATCCCAAAAAGATCCAAATAAAGAAATGTGCCTTGATAATCCCATTTGAGACAGTTAAAGTTACTATAACTGTTTAATATTATTTCTTAATTATAGATTTTAACATATTATAATTTCAAAATATTAATATTTTAAAAAATATAATTTCAAAATAATAAGTACATTTTTAATTTTATCAATGTTAGGTGGTCATGGAAAAAACATGGCATTCATGGTGGCGCTAGTCGGCACACACAAATGATGACGTTTTTTGTTTTTCTCAATGATTTTGGAGGAAAGTATAAAATTGATATTCCATTAGTATAATAACTTTTAATAATATTAAAAATTATTGAGTTATCATAACTTCAGGCCTATAGGGTACTCCAGGGGTGTTGAAGAAGAAAATAACTTAGAAAAGTTGGGTTGAGAGTATTACCTTTCCATTGGATGTTTCTCATTGGGTAACTCCTTATGACCCATTAAATTGGTATTTTGGTAAGACCATGGATTAAAAATCATGGTAAAGGGTTTTTATTAGATAATATGTAAGAGTTTTGTCTGATCCAAGTCTTTGAAATGGGTAGATTAATGGGGAGGAGGTGGTCACATTTTATAAGTGAAGAAAATGGTGCTTTTGTAAAAACACATTTTTTATCAATCATACCACTCTACTATTCAATGAAAAAGGATAAGAAAATAAAAAATAATGGTTTGGGGACAGATATAATGCTTATAATACCTCCAAAATTCAATATTACACCTATTATTGACATTTTCTAGTAACTTGTATATGATTTGAGACATTTTAAACTAATTTAGCCTAAGCATAATAGTTCCACTTTCACACATAGAAATTAATTTTAATGGTAAAAATTAAAATTAAAATTATTTACTAATTTTAACATGATAATTTCAAATTTTAGAATATTTTTATAAAAAAAATCCATGGGTTATTTATACTAATATTAGTATTAGTGCATATATTGCGAAAAACCCGTTTTTAGAATAAAAACATACATTTTAAGCATAATATTTATGTTTTTAATAAAATTATCAATGTTATTAATTAGATTGAAGTTAAAATATTTTTTATTTTTAAATTATTATTTAATTATAATTAAAATTAATTTATATAATAATTCAACAATGCGAAAATTTTATTGAAAGACTTAGTTAAAGATAGTTTTTTAAAACATTACTGAAATTTTCTAAGATATTAAGAGTGGGTTTTATATATCAAAATAGTATTTTAGATAATTTAATTTATCTTTAAAAAATATAATTTTTATTATATAAATGTTTTCAAAAATACTATTGTCATTATTGTCTAATAATTTCATAAAAGTGATAATATCAGAAAAATCTTAATTTTTACTATTCGCCTAAAAGTCTATTATTTTAGAAAGATATAATAAATTAATACTAATATGTTTTTCACATGATTAGTATGAAAAATGAATAAATTTAATTATATAAAAAATTATATAACTGTTATTTTTTAAAAAAAATACTAAATTTATAAGGTATTAAAAAATAATTTTTTTGAACAATATATCTTATGTTCTATAATGTCAAATTTGGGTTTGTAAATCGGAAA
Organism: Viscum album; assembly: GCA_963277665.1. NCBI lineage: Eukaryota > Viridiplantae > Streptophyta > Magnoliopsida > Santalales > Viscaceae > Viscum > Viscum album. The sequence goes on from OY728120.1 coordinate 832,541,392, forward strand.
TAAAATTTATAAAACTATAAATTCACTTATAAAACTCATTTTTGGTCTTACTAAAAGGTTTGATGAATTTCCAATTCATACTTATAATTTCATAAAAATCATGTTATTAATGAAAATGTTATTTTTCATTTTTCACCTAAAAATAAATATTTTTAGAAAAAACCCCCATAAAATAATCTTAAAGTAATATTGAAATAATAAATAAAAAAATTAAGTTTAATTTTTAAAATGAAATCTCTATAATTTCTTTTTTTAACTTGAAATTATATTTATAAAATAAAATGAGAAACAATTTTGACAGGAAAATGGCTTCTTTTAAATACAAGTTTTTATTATTCTTGGTTTCAATAAAATAATGATAAATCTATACTTAATAAATATGTATTATGTTTTATTAATATAAAAATTTAAAAATAATATAATTAATTATATTTAATAAAAATTATAGTACAAAAAATATAGATGCTTAAAATAAAAATGAATTGAGTAAATTTGTATAAAATAAAATTTATATATAAATATATATAAATATATATATTTCATAATTCCATTATACCTATTTATACTTACTAATTTAATGGATAGGTTTTAATTTTATAAACATGTCACATTTTCATTTTTTCTGTGTTACATATGGATCAAGTTGTCGAACATATTTAACTTAATTATAGGGGAAAATATATTAAAACCTTGGGTCGTTGCAACCCATTAACATGAAATAACTTGGTGTTTTCGAGAGTTTGAATCCATAGTAGAGAACCTTCAAGATAAAATTTGGTTTTTCAAATCCAAATATTTTTTGATGTAGTCCACAGAGAGGAAGAAAATTATTAAAGAGAAGATTACAACCATCATGCGTACAATAACACTAATGCTAGCTCTAACTCGTGAGCAAACTCAATATCATGTAGGGATTTATTCTAAACAATATCATTATTAACAACATTCTATTAAGGATGGAATGGATTAAAAACACCCACACATCAATGATTAGATTAATAAGTTATATTTTTTCATAAATAATAAGTTACAGGATTTATCATAAATTCCCTAGAGAAAAAATTGATTAAATTATCAAATATCTAGAGGACCAATGGAGTCATTATGAATGATAACTCTTATTACTCCCCCTTACATAAAATTTTAGGTCGCAATATATTATAATTATTTTTCTTCAAGGACATAATATAAAAAATTATTGATATTTTTCACATAAATTTGGGTAAACCCCCAGTCAATGTGACATGCATCTCTACCACCCCACTAAAATAAGGAGTGTTGAATGAAGTCCTAAATAAGAATGTGTCGAAATATAATGACTGATTGAAAAAAAATTAGTCAACTGATCATAATTAATCATAAGGGAATGATTAATCTTTTATTTTTGAACCCAATTCCCATGGTAGTACCTAATGAGGAATATTCATCATAAAATATTTTTACGATTTGGAAAAATCAAAATCAATATTAAAAGGCATGATATGAAGTTCCCTTTAAGGCACACAAGTCAATATAGGCTCACAAGGATTTTTTACCCCCATCACTGTGAGGATGATATCTTTCCCGCCAAAGGGATGTTTCATTAGATGAGGGGTAATGATATATTCCCAGTCAATGTTATCCACTTTATGTACCACTTTTCTGACGAAGAGGAATAATATGAATTAGAGTTCCCCACTCATAATAGCGGAATATCCCATAGATATTTGGGAAGTTGAAATTATGGAAGACCCTAATAGTCATGTGGAATTTATTTTAATGGTTTATATGTAGGTAAAACATGAATATTGGCACTTTAATGGGATCGATTTGAACATTAGATTGATCATGAATCCCATAGGGCCCACTCTGATCTGATCATATAGGTTTTTTTGTTAGTGGAAAGATAGTAATCCAATCAACATTGAGAAGTGGGGAGGTCATTGAAACCTCATCCACATATATAAAACGCACCCTTATGTCTGAAAAATGGAAGAAATCATCAAGACAATTATCTTACTCCCCCCAAACTCAAGCTAGGAAACAACATCATGGAATAAATCATAGGATGGTAGCATTGGATTATGGAATATTAGGGTGTTTATATATCTTCTCATACAAACACTAAATAGAATATGATATAAACCTAGTAAAATGAATCAAATAATCCCTTATTAAGGCACTTTTAAGTCTTTATGAATTCGAGAAAAAAGTCATTTCACCTGAGGCATACTATAAAAAGTCTACCTCCCCTATGTATCACACAAAAAAATATTTCATTAAAGAAGATTGAGTGAATTACATAGGGGGGAATAAAAAACCATTTTATATATTTTAAAAACATGGTAATATCTACATTTATCAATACCTTTTTTATAATGCTTTTGAGATCAACCAAATACCGATTAATACCCACCTATATTTGGGAAACAGTAAAGTTTACTTGTCCCCCTATAACCTAAAAATTTAGGGGTATAATAAAATAAAATAGATATTCCTAAGGGGGATAAATTTGTGTAATTTTTTTGAATACAAAATTTTATACTCCAAATACATTTTTGTATTCTAATACTTGACTTTGAATGTCCAACATGATGGTCCTAACTCCAAGTTCATGCAACAATGCCCCCATCATATCACCAATTCTTGATGTTCTATTTAAATAATAATGTTGCTGTATTTTATGATGATATCACCCTTTTTCGTTGCTGTGAACCTCAATACATATATTCATGGTACTAAAAAGGTAAGCGGAGCATTCTTTGGTAAATAATTCCAAATAGATTACTTTCCCTAATGCCTTGGAAATCACCTCTATCAATCCATGATGTGAACATAGTGAAGATTTCATATTTCCAATTAATTGAATTGGTGTGAAAACCTAGATATAGTAAACCACTATGTCACATAAGATAAGGAAATGAATCATCTAATCACTTTGTTATAATATAATGGCCAAGTAGATGTTCCTAATAATTAATCTCTAGTATTAGAGGAAAATACCCTTATGCAGTCCATTTTTATCAATATTTCCCGCGACCATATCTACTTGAATGCAGGTCTTAATCATATTTAAAATAAATAATCAGGTCTCTTTGATTGGTTAGACATTAATCCATGAAGTATAATAAAAGTTATACACATATTTTATTCTGTTATCATGGTGTTTTTGTGCACTGGATAAACCCAGTCATTCTCAATAAGGACATGATCTTAATGGAAGTAACAATGCCTGAATTTAATATCCTAGATATCAAGGTTATAACTTATTTATTTTATCAAAATAGCAATGAATGTGAATATAAAGAAATAAAATAATATATTTTTATATTTTATTATATTTCTTGACCATTATTGATGAAATTAGATAGATGAATCTTTGTATGAACAAAGATACACAGCCTATAGTGATCACTACCTCCATGGATCCCAAGTAATAGTATAATTACATTTACTTTTATAATCTATATCATGATGTATTCACATGTAATTAGATAGATATTCTTGGATTTTAGCCCCAAGTGGCTATCCAACATTTTGGTCTTCTAGACAACCAATGCAATTACAAACATGAACTGAGGAGAATTCATATCACCCATGATTTTAAGGTATATTCTGAAGATGAAATGCTGCGTAAAGATAAAATAATTCCGGAATTATAATAAACAAAATAGCTCACCAAATTTTCTTTATCTATAAAAATAATAATAAAATCAAATCCTGTATTGATTTTACAGATCTCAACTATCACTTCCCGAAGGATGATTTACCAGTCTCGATCAAAGAATTTTTGATCAATACAACATCAGGCATTTGTGACCAATAATTCATGGATATATACTATAGATACAATAAAATCTAAATAAAAAATAATGATAAGGAAGTCATTACCATTTGGAAACCCAAAGGTCTATACTAATATCAAGTAATTCACTTTGTCTTCAAGAATGTTATTCCCACCTACAAACATTCCATGCACTATATTTTTAAAAACTTTTTGGGAAAGAATATAAAATTCTATATGGATGATATGGTGGTAAAATATCTATGAAATTATTATTATGTTACTAATCTTGCTGTATGTATTAGTGAATTACATCAACGCAACTTGGAAATAAACCCATTGAGTTCTTTTAGATAAAATGTTATCACACATCCCATATTTTTAGAATTCCCATGAAGATGAACTATACAATACAGTTACCTCCATGGATGATAATGGATAAGAAGAAATGTCCATTCATATTATATATTGTAGGGTGAACTCTATATTTATCAATAATGATATGGAATAAATAAATGAAATTTATAACTCCCTTGACTAAAGTGAGTTATCACTCTAGAAAATTAGTGGCACAATTGGATGGATTGCTCTTATAATGAAACGTATTTATTTGTGTGTTATCATTCTAGATTGATCTGAGAAGGAATAAAATCATCAATATGTAGAATATTTCATCATTTTAGATGGAGTGAATTCCATGAAGGTCCCTTAAGTGCATTAAAGGAAGAGAGACCCTCATTGTTGGGGAAGAATTCCATGTTGGTGTCTATAACACCCTCTAGTTAGGATCAAATATCTTTTACTAATTCTGAATACTGAGAAACTTATTATATTTAATGATGCAGGACTACATATAATTCGTGATTAAATGTCATAATTATCATATATATTCATATTTCCTTAATAAAACCTTTAATTTATTTCAAAAATATAAATAACCTTTTAAATTTTCCATATTGGGGATATATTTTAGGTGTTTGTTCCCTCTAGCCACATCTATATAGTTCATTTTCATTCTTACTACCATATATTTTTCTCCAAATGGTTTGAGGTGGTGTTCCTTATGGAATTCAGAAAAAATATATCATTAATTTCATGAAGTATAATATTGTTTCTATATTTAGAGTCTCTCTCACATTAATAATAAACAACCACACAAATCTATGTTCTTTTGCATTGAATTAACTACAATATGAGTACAATATTCAATCCAAAAAAAAACATATCAATATTATGCAGTGGAAAACAATTTGATAGTGGAAATTAACAAAAATATATCTAATATCTTTCAAAATATGATAGAAAAATATAACAATTATTGGTTAAATAAGATCTTATATGATATGTGGTATTATTTCACCATGATACATACCACCACATAGGTAACCCCATACTCTCTCATGTATGTGACAGAGGTAGTACTTCCCATTGAAATTTAATTTCCATCACTTCACCTATGATCAATAGTATGGAGACAAACAATATTAGGTAAAACATTATCAATTTTACTTACTCGACAAGGAGAGGTTATGCGTGTTATATAACCTTGTTATTTAGCATAATCACATTTTATAAGGGTTTGGTATTAAGTTTTAACTCCGCTCATTAATTTTAAGAGAATTAGTCAGGTATCTATAAACTCTCATGGTACTTATGAAGAAACTACCGAATCTGTAGACAAAGTAGTTATAACTTTATAATGTAGATAATTTCTAATCTAATGGATATTACTCCTTGATTACAGTTTATGGAGATAATATCATGCCTACTACTAATATATGGTCTCTCATGAAATAATATTCATAGGTCCACATTAGGTTCATGAAGTCCATTCCACGTGATTTTAAACTACTTGGAGATGGTACTCATCATATGACCATAAACTATAAGACAAAATAGTATTTTCAGATTATATTAAATTATATCAGATATATCCCACCCCAAATGACATTATAAATGGAGTGATCTTATTAAGAGATAAATACGTCGTGATTCTTGTAATCTCATGACACATAGTGAATCCCTAATTTTGTATTTCATTTCCAGCTGAAAATATCACAAGATTTAATTTAGTGATCGAGCTCTTATGTATTAAAATTGAATTTACAACAACATTTAGACAATAGAATCAATCCACCACATTTCCACCTAAATACGAGATAGATATGCATAGATATTACATTTAAGAATAATGTGAGTCTTGATTCATGTTATCCTTGGGTATGTACTGATCTCCATATTTCCTATTCTAGACATAGTCACAAGTTTCATCCCTATTAATATTTTTCTTCATCTTGGTGTCCGAGACTTCATCAGTTCACGTTGGGTTTTCTATATTGACTCATCACTAAAACAAAACCATTTCTTTTTTAGTGTGATCTAGATTTTTGAAAATCATTTTTCAAAAAAGACCCCATCAAACAACCTTAAACAACATGACATATGAGCTCTTTTAACATGATGTTAAACTATATAGATTTTAGTCCACCCTATATGAACTTTATACTACTTAGATCAGTCTATTTTATAAACTAATTTAATTACAGTGGAGGTTGATATCTATAATATTCCTCAGTGTGTGGTTTCTTTTATATAAACTTATGTGAGGAAATAATCTCTATACTACTAATAATTATGTCTTGGTTTTTGGGCCTTATAAATTCACATCAATATTTCCCTTATAAAGATATAAACTAGGATGGGATCATTATATCATTCCCCTACACATGATCTTAATCTTTATAAAGTTTAATTCTAATGACTACATGTGGATTGATTCATGTTATCTCTCAATACCTTGTAATGCCCAAATTTATTATTTTTAATCTAACCCTAAACATTACCAAATTTAATCCTCAATGAGTGGGCCTTTTATAATTCAAATAGGTAACCTATTTTGTCTATATACTAGGAAATTGTATAATCAAACCCAAAACTTCTATCTTGGGTATAGACATAGGGCTCACTTATATTCCTAATCTTACACAAAAATAAAAATTCCCATCTTGAAACTATATATGGATTAAATCTTGTTACCATGGGATTCATAGTGATGCCTAGATCTCGCATCCCAAGATCATCCTTAGATTATATTTTCATAATAAAATATAGCCCAATGATGAGACCTTTAATATTTCATATTAGGTTTCATTATGATTTCCTTTACAAGGATACCCATATATTTATCCCTTCCTTTCCTCTAATTTATCCAGGTGTCTACAGTGATCGTTTACCAAAACTACATATGTCTTGATTAATGGTATCTTAGGATATGTAGTGACAAAAATATCTCTTATCTTGGGTCCATATCAATGATTTCACTTCCATATAATCATCCACTCTATCTGAGTGTATGCATTATCCTTATGAAAATTTTATTTCCTTTAATGCCTCCTACACTAGGATAAAACCATAATATTTTAAGAAATGACACTTGGGTTTCCCTTCCCAGGATAAGCCATAAATTAAATTAACTTCACACCATCTCTAAATGTATGATCTTCTCATTCACATCCGGTATTTCTATATTATACTCAGTGTTGGGATAAATTATTTTTTTATGTGTGGATATATTCCTTGTATACCAGTATAGGTAGCAATATCTGTATTATTTATCTCATACCCAACTATGAATCTTATTCCTATCAAACTGACAACTCATCCTACTTTCTAAGACTTTAATAAATCATATTGTACTTTCCTATATTAACCATACATGAAGATATCAATAGACTTAAGTAGAATATTACTATTTATGAACAAAATTCCTTGAGTTGATATTTTCCTATTAAAACATTCTTATTGGGTATTTGTTCTGGACCAGTAATATTTTCAGAACATATCCCAATTGATTTATGTATTGATTATCTTAAAAACAATTCATTTTTTAGTGATTCTATTTTTAACTATGTTTATCAGTTTTTAATCTTATTTTTTCCAATTATACTATAATCTATAATTCTATTGAATTTTACTGAAATTTAGGTTAGTCTGGAAAAATATGCTATGTGATAACTATGGATACATAGATTTTTGAAAATTTTAAGCAATCAACTAATTGAAATAATTACCTTCATTAATTGACTACATAAATGAATGAACTACATGATAATCAACTACATATATTAGTCAACTACAAGAGAATCAACTATGTAGATGAATCATCTACATGAAAAAAAACTACATCGATGAAACAGATATATCAGATTGGCAATGTGGTTCCAATTGTGTATATTAATCAAGTTTTCTACATGAATTTTATCCATGGGAAGAATTGATACATGATTTATAAATGTGAAGAAATTTTTCTCATGAAAAAATGACTATACGGATCAATTTGGGTATATGAATTTAGATATTTGGATTTATGCTACGTAGTGATCTAAAATTGGGTACATCATTCTGAAACATGGGTATTTATTACCATTTCATTATTTTAAGTTAAAATTAATATTTATTTTTTAAGCATTAAACAATGAACTACCTCTTTATGTTATTTTTTTCAAATACTAATTGTATAAAGAAAGAAAATAGTAGTGATTATTTTATTTCTTAATTCTCTTTTCCATGGTAATTTAAAAAAAATATGGAGTTTTACCTAAAGGCTTGATTTTTTGGGATATCGTAGAGTGAGGTAGTTGGTGAGAATATATACATCAGTATTCTCAATATAATAGAAGTAACCTCTCTCTCTATCTATCTCTCTTAAAGCATTATGTGATGTTATTCCTATTTGAATGAGAATAAGAATCCATTTTTCTATATTTATGATTTCATGATTAATATTTCTTCACTTTAAATACTCTCCTTGAGGTATAATTTAATATTATTCTCTCTCATTGAGAATTGTTATCTTCTGTCCGTTTTATCATGCAATTTTATACCACTTCTTGAAAGATCTCATTAGTCTTTATTTTATTGAGAAGTGAGAACTCCTTGTACTAAGTGTTGAATATGATGCTATATTTTTAAATCCTTCTAGGATCCTAAAAAATATCCCGAATTTTAACCATGTGATTGATGATTTCACTCATTCGGTAAGTCTATAGGAAAAGGACTGGCACTAGTAAAATCTCTATGATCTTGGAGTTATGTGTTGGTGGAGTGGAATAGGGTATTTCTATGCCTCGTACCACTATAAATATATTTTTTCAAAAATTTTAATATTTTTTTATTTATAATTTATTCCTATAATAAAATATCAAAACTTATCATACCATAAAATATGGTGGTTTAAAGTGTGGAAATTTTCAAGAAATAAACTCACCTACTCTTAATTATTTTTGCAGCTCTTCTTCGACCAATAATTTTTATTAATTATGGTGAATTTTGATTCCTCAACTCTGAAAGTTTGAATTTTTAAAATCATTTTCAGATGGATGTTATGTATGGAAATAAAGAAGGTGTTTTTTGGTTAGATAACCATATTTCAATGGTGAAAATAATGAATGTTTGGAGGAATAATTGATTACTTACTTAAAGAACCTTGGTCTGAAGTTTTAATTAAAAGATATTTATCCACAAAAAATTCATGAAGGAGATATAGAAAAATGTTATGTGAATGAAGAACATGAATATGATTTAATATCCAAATCCATATATGATATTATATGTGGACATAGCCTAGAGAAGTTCAAAAGATTTTCCCAATTTATTACAAAACAAGAGATATAAACTATTATATCAATTTCTTATGATGTTATTGATAATTTGATATTACTAAGTTACAACAATAAAAAGTTGAAGTTTGATACATTCATAATTATTGATAGTAAATAATAACATAGATGAATGAAAGGTTAAAAAAATTTTGAATAATGATACTTCTCTAGGAGAACCAATTCATGAACCAAATAAATCTATAAAAGTAATTATATTTCTACTCTATAAATGGAGTTACATTTTATCTTTCATTAGGTCATTCATTGATGTAGAAGATTTCAAAATAAAAAATCTCATTTGGTCAATCATGTTGTATGAGGCATAAATGGACGATGAATCTAGTGAGAACAAAATTGTTTAAAAGTAGGATGCTTCAATGTAATTTTTTACTTCAAAGGATTATAAGAAGAGAATAATTATAAAAATTATTAAATCATATGAAGAAGATATGTCAAAAAGTTCTGATTCTGATTATAGGATTGCTCATTTTTTCAAGAATCTCCAAAAAGTACTATAATAATAGAAGAGTATTCATCAAATCCCATAATAACTATAAAAAATATGATGGAAGTTCTAAATAAATTATGTTTTATGAGTTAAATAATCTTGGATATATCAAACCATATTTTGTATAACTTCAGGAAAAAAGGAAATCTGATATGAAGTATAAGTGGAAACCATAATTAAAGAAAAATGGTAAAAGGGATATGAAGGCCACATGTAGTTCTTTTGAGGATTCTAATGATAAAATATATTTTGAATTCGAATTTGGAATCTCAAATAAATATTCCAACATGTTCTTTATGGCATAATCTGTTGAGGTGCATTCCTTTTATTCTTTAGAACATGAATCCAATTCTAAAGAAGAAAAATTCACTTTAATAGAACTAAATAAATATTTTAGCAGTCCATAAAATAAACATGAATGATTGAAAAATTAAAATAAATCCCTAAAAAATTCTTATAATTGTTTAATAAGTGAAAATATATTTAAAAAAATTCAGAAATAAAAAATAAGATAGAAAATTATGTCGCCTATTGTGATGAAAAAGGTAATAAAAATGAAATCATTAAAAAATAAGTTTAGTAACTTAATGATATTTTTGGTGTTTTTATAAAGGGGTAAAATTTAATAAACCAAATCATTTTGAATAATAATATCTATAAATAATATTTTGTAATTTTAAGAAAATGTGAAGAACCAAATCTATAGAAAAATTATTTTTCCCTTGTAAAAGAACAAAAACTAATCTAAAGTTATTAATTTTCATTATGGGGAACTTGGAAATTGTGATAACGGTTTTATTATAATAAAAACACAGTATTGTTGTGTTAAGAATGATTTTATTTCCAAAATTTATCAAAATTCATTGCTGGAATTTTTTGACACCACAAGCATATTTGGATTACCAAATATTTATTCTCTAATATATTAACACCTAAGAGAATATGGTTTAAAAAATATTTTTTTGATTTTTCTTGTAGTGAAAAGTTTAATGGAGCATCAATGAATAATGTTATATGTATAGTGTATTCTTAAGGAATATGAGTAGAGATTCTTCAAATTTCTATTATTTATCCAAAATTGATGGATGATGTGTCATATTTGGAAATAATGATAAGGGAAATATTATTGGATTTGGATAAGTGGGAAATGCAAGATTAGTTCTCATAAAAAATATATTCATATATAATGATTGAAAAAAAACCTCATAATTATCTCTCAACTTTGTGATAGAGGTTAATTTTTATATTTTTCAAATAATGCATTTTACGTTTTTAAAGATAAACTCCTTAATTTTTAGGCACTTAGGAATGAGAACGTATATAATTTATATCTTAATTTTTTCAAAGAGAAGAAGTGAAATTTTTAGTTGTTGAAACAAAATAATATTTGATTTAGAATCGATTACATAGGAATTATAATATTTAATCATTGAGAAAAATTTTTATGAAAAAATTAATTTTTGATTTTCCATAACATAAATTGAATAAAGATAAACTATGTGATGCATTAAAAATGGATAAGAAAGAGAAGTCGTTTTTTAATTTATGTAAATATGTCTCTATATATAAGCCTTTGGAAATTATCCCAATGGATTTGTTGGACCATCTAGAATAGAATTCCTAAGAGTAAAATATTTTTTCTATGTTATAGTTAATGATTTCTCTAGATTTACATGGGGGTTTTTAGTCTGAAAAGTGGATATTAATTTCTTTTTATAATTTTAAATAAATTTGTTCCAAAAGATAAAGATTTCAAAATTAATACTTTGATAAGTGATCATAGAGGAAAATTGAAAAACCATGGGTTCAATTATTATTATTAAAAATATGGTATCACACAAACTATATCTACCCCAAGACACCTCAATAGAATGGTATAATTAAAAGGAGAAATAGGAATTCTCAATAAATTAATAGGTCTATGTCATATGAATATAACCTACCCACTCACTTTTGGTATGAAGATGTAAATACAACATGTTATGTAATAAAAAGAGTTCTAATTAAGCCTATTTTGAAGAAAACTCCCTATGGGCCATTGAATAATAGAAAACAAAATGTATAATACCTAAACTTTCTTATAAGAAAATTTTACATTTTTAACATCAATGTTAAAATTTTTAAATTTGAGCTCAATGATGATGAATGAGTATTTATTGGTTATTATAAAACACATTATAAGTCTTACAGAGTTTTTAACCAAAGTTAAAGGGTTGTTAAAGAATAAAATCATGTAAAATTCTATGAAATTTATATATTTCATCATAAAATAAATGAAGTTCATGAGTTAGTTAATTTTTTGAAAACATGAGACTTGATCCTCTCTTTGACTATATAATGGATGATTATTTGGATATTTAATTACATGAAACCAATCATGAAAGGATAGATATCTATGAACCTGAAAGTGTGTTCCATAGAAAACCTAGAATCTTGAAAAATCATCCCTTAGAAACTATAATAGGAAGCTTAGATAAAGGAATTAGGAGTATAAGGTGTGTTGGAAACCTTGTAAAATTATGTGGTCTTTTATGTCAACTTGAACAAAAACCTTATAAGAATATTTAGTAGATGAGAGTTGGGTTATATCTATGAAATACTAGTTGATTCATCTCAAAATAAATAAGGTATAATAATTAGTTGATAGACCCTCTTATTACACATTTATAGGAATAAATTATATTTTTAGAAATAAATAGGATGATTAGAGTTTGATTACAAGGAATAAGGATATAATAGTGTCTAAAGGGACTATAAAAAACATTTTCACCCATATCTAGATTAAAATCCATTAGAATTACTCTAGACTATGCATCTTATATGGACATTAAATTATATCATAGGGAAATTGAATATGTTTTTCTATATGGTTTTCTTGCGGAGGAAGTCTCTTTTTAATAGTATCGTCATTTTGAAAAGGCTCACTTTTTAATTTATGTTTTCAAATATATAAAATTTCTTTATGGTCATAAAAATCACATAGAGCTTGGCATGATCATTTGAGTTATTTTCTTTTATAAAATGGATTTTTAGTAGGGGTGGAATATCCTACTATTTTCAAAAAAACTCCCTCTTTATATATATTTTTAGTTCAAATATATATTGATGAAATGATTTTTGATTCTACAAACAAAATATTATATAATTACTTTTCAAAACTTATGCAAAAAATAATTGGAAATTAGTATAATGGGTGAGATAAATTTATTTCTTGGTTTTCAAATTTCATCGAAGAGAGTTTGGGAATATTCTAAATCAATGAAAATACATACTTGACTTACTTAAAAGGTTTTTAATTTAAATGGTAAGATACATGAAACTCCTATCAGTTATAATGAAAATATTGATTGGGATGAATCTGAGAAACTAGTTGACAACCTATTTCATAGAGATATAATTTTTAGTCTACTGTATTTGACTACAAGTAGACCAAACCATATTATTGCGACATGATTATATTCACGATTCTAAGAACACCCCAAGGAATATCATTTAAAATATTTCAAATGAATTTTAAGGTATTTTAATGGAAAATATTTACCATTATTTAATTTTTCCAAACCCCTAATTTCAATTTTAATTTATATTCAAATTCTAACATTGGTGGGTGTAGTTAAGAAGGAAGAGTACCTAAGGAACCTATCACTTTCAAAATAAATATTCCTACTTTAGTAATTAAGAACTATCATTTTCATTATCAACTATTAAAGTAGAGCACAAAATTACTGGTAGTTTTGAGAACAAGTGTGGTGGATGAAATACACTCTGTTGGATTTTTAATTCAATTTTAGTCAAGTTTCAATAAAACATTCTAACACTAGGTCTATAAACATTTCTGTGTATCCAATAAATCCTTTGATAAAAAAATTTATATAACTATGACATAATTTTTTGAGATATCATTCTAAAAAGGTTGATAGCTCTCTTAAATTTATATCCACTGAAAATCAATTAGCTAATATTTTGATTAATCCACTTGATTGTGATCAATTTAATTTTGTTAAGAAGGAATTGGGGTTATCTAAATTAAAAATATTTTAACTTATATTATTTCTCTTTATTTCAATTATAATTCAATTTTTTATTTTATAGCTAATTTATTAATATTTTATTTCATTCTGAAAACTAAATTAATTTATATTTTTATATTTTTTATAAATCTATTGTAATTTTATACTTATTTATGATCTAATTTAACTTTTAATAATTAATTACACTTCCTTTTTAAATAAATAATATTTTTTATGTCCGACTTTATTTTATTTTATTTAAAGTAGGATTTTACCATGACATATATTTGGAAACGTATCCCTCTCCCAAATCAGGTATGTGACCTAAACCCCTAAATCGAACATATCATATCATGCTATTTTGGTACGTCCTTTCCATCCTAAAGAAAAACTATCAATATCTCTTCTTGAACATAAAATGAACTCTATGATATCGGGTATACAAATAAAATATATGACATAGGTCATAGTTTTTGGAAGAAAGATATGTCTGGTGGTGCATCGTGTCGAGTTCTTTCATGGAAATATATAGATATTGCCTAGTTAAATAGAATAATGATTTTATTAAAGAAATTATTATAGTTACAAGGACATGAGTATGTTTTTGAAGATAAGAAATTAGGTTTCTTCTCTGAATGGGAGGTAAATTATTTTATGGAGAATACAGTGTTTCAGTTTGGAGAAATATAGGATTTTATTTATTCTAAAATAAATGGAAAGGCTCCCTTATTATCTTGTGTAAAGATGGTAGATATCATGCACTAACCTCATAAAGGTGAGAATATTTTTTGTCATACCTCAAATGGAAAGGATCACTTAGTCTCTTAGTAGAATTATATAATGTCATTCAGTTACTTTTTAGGTCATATACATTTGATAAGAACCCAGAAATGGATTTGTAAATTGAGTGGAATGTACATAGCCAATTCATTTAGACTGGAATTTCATAGAGATTTGGAGAAATGGTGAATGTCTTGTTTCAGGATCTACATCTCTTATATGTCCTGATCAATAATTTGAATCTCAATCAACCAAGTCGCTATTGGAGTTGATGTCCTGAGAACCAACTATTTATACTTTGATTATATGAATGTACACTTATTATATATTGTTCATTGTTCTGCATGACTATAATATAATAATGTCCTATAATATTTTTTGCATTTATAAGGTCATAGAAGATCCCCGCTATGATGGGAACCTTGATATTATATAACAATATTCTTAAATAAAGTTCTAGGGTGGGATTCCATACTATGATAGGACATATAGTATACATACTATCATGTGTGAGTACTCGTAAGAAGATGAGACTCTCTCTCAAGGAGTTCTCACTTGGTAATCTCCAAGATGGGAGATTATGAGAACAGACACGCCGTTAGTAATTCCGTATGTCTTGGTGTCATCGGACATTTCTATCTATGAGCATGTGTAAAGGTCCTTAAATTAGAAGATTATCGTTAACTCATGTCATGACTCACCCACTTAGATTTTCTAATGAAAACTGTCACGAAGACTGTTGGCATGAAGTAGGGTACGTTGGGTGTGTCACGAATGACATGTTTTTAATGTATAAATAGAGGAAGGATTTTTCTCTTCCATATTTTTGGAAGTTGATATCTCGGTCCCTTTGATTTAAATAGAACTGTTGCCCAAATTCCATGTCCATGGTGTCACGACCAGTTTATTTTTGGAAGTCAATGAATGATGGATCAAGCATATATTTTTATGACACTACCATGAAACCTTCTTGATGAGATATTTAGATGAAGTGATTAAATTACATGGTAAGATTTTGTATGAGGTGACATGTCAATGCAGTGTCAACTTCTTTCTCTTGGTTGCCTTGACCCTTTTCTAGATAGTAATCTTGGACTTTAGGCAAGCCCACCTAATGCCAATGAGAAAGAGGCATAGAGGGTCACACAATAAGTGTATCCAAGTATCTCAAGTAGAATAATGATTATTTTCATATGTGGTATAATAATTATTCCGGGAAGCCTAAGTCATTTTAAAGTTGGAGGAATAATAAAATAAAAACAAGATATACACTTCGCGTACATTGAATATACACACAGTGTAGTTTTCATTTTGGAAAGGAAGTGAAAATGAATACACGCCATGTATTAATGATTACACGCCGCATAGTTTTTCCAGTCGGGATTTTGAGAAAATAATATCGTTTTATTATATGATATTTATTATAATCTGCATGGGACCATGTCAAAGAATTAGTGATTTGACATGGGGGCTTCTCAATAAGAGTTAGTGAAATAAATAAAACGTGTAACTCATTTATTTATTGTCATTACTCTATAACCCCAAACCCGATTATAAATATCCTCACAAACCCAACACTTTCCCATAATCATTGTGCACAATAATTCTAGAAATTCTCTCAAGGACGAAAGAACTCCTTCCTCTAAGAACACTCTCAAGAACGAGAGAGATCATCCTCCATCGGATCAAGGTGATCTAAGGCGTAAAACAGAATCAAAGGCTTCTCCACGCTAGCACTTGAATATTCCTTTGGAAATGTCCAAAGATACATGGTTCATGTGTGGATCACCGCTAGAGGAAGTCTACACTTGGCTTCTGCGACACAATGAGGAATCACATCAGAACGTGATCAAAAATATCAACAAAGAAAGAACTCCATAAAAGGTAATTCTTGTCAATTAATTAAATTAATTATAATAAACCTGTAATGATCCTACTTTGTGGTTCCAGGACTCTTCTTCTTCTTGGTTTATTTCTATGATTCGATCCATGGAGTATGGCATTTATCGTTATGTTGATCCCAAATTGATCATTTCTAATAACAAAAAAGTCAAGTGGGCACATCCACCCACGATCTTCTGCTGCGCCTGGGAACTTCAGTAACATGATAAGGTTTATTCGCCATTTCTTACAGGGAAAGGGGAATCCCAATTATTTCCCCTATTGAAGGAACATTTCATTTGTTTTGATAAAGAAATAAGTGGACCTGAATGAAGGAGGTGCAGTTCGATTCCACAAGAGAAATACTTTATCTACTATTCTTCTAAATAAATTTATATACAATTTGGATTCTACCTCTAAATCCTTAAGAAATGTTGTATAGGATATTGATTCTCATTTGGTTGTAAAACCTCCTACACTAACTCACAATGAGAAATCCATGACCTCACATCTTAGGAATTAAGCACCTACTAAGATGGTTCATGTTAGGGAAGTAGAGGATATAGTTTTACCATATTAGAACATATATTGAATGAAGATAAACCTACTATGGAAGATTATATAGGTAAATAAGTTATATCTTCTATTTTTATTGATTCATTTCAGCCATATGATCCTACTATTGAGACATCTACTGGAGCTCAAGTGGAAAGCTCAGTTGCAACTGTTCCTAGTGTGTCTGCAGCTAAACATAGAGTGGAGTATGAGGCTAAAAACATGGTGTTTAATTCACTCACTATATCACATTTTTTTAATATATGTGGAAGTGGGATTTTTTTCATAGAGGAATTTGGTGTTCACATATATACACCAGAGCATTTTTCATCTCCTCCTCATGTGTAAGAGGATGTACCTTCACTAAGAAAGGGTTTTGAAGGATCTGATATTGAAAAACATATGTAGACAAATTGATTATCAAAAATGACTGAGTTTGATAATATAAAAGGATATTATGTCAATATGAATAAATATTAAATATCTTATAATTATAATATTATAAATTTAAAGGAGATCTCGGCATCTTGAGCTAACTTTGATAAGTTGGTTACAATGATGGATGCCTAGACCAAAATTATGACAACCCTTATCTTTATTAAATTTTAATTATTGTTTTGTTACATATTATTACACATAATAATACTCAAAATATCGATATGTTGAGTGTATTTTGAAATTAGGTACATTACATAACAATTTAAAATAGGAAAAACATCACCTTTTTTGAAAACATCCCAAACACGCTCGCACTTAAAACTGCATGGGATAAACTGGAAACATGGATAAGAAAGGGGTTATTTATAAATCCCAGTAAGGGGATAAACATGGAATAAAGTAATAATTGTTACAAAATAGGAATATAAATTTGAAATAAAATTAGTGATAATCATAAACATGAATAACGAGACATGTTGTAGCATGATAGTCATAATGGAAACATGGGAAAAGTGGAAAAAACTTAAAACATTACATCATAAACCTAGGTCAAGTATAAATTCCAATAAATCATGATAGAAAATGTGAAATAAATGAATTTGGTTCACTACAAATCATACCATTGTGTGTCATGAGGCTATAGATTACCCAATTCATTGGAGTGCTATATAATTTCAGCCACACCTTTCACATTCATTTTATTATCATGCTTAAGTGTGCCACGTAGATCATACAACATGGATTCATTAATCATAAAATTGTATTCCACAATCAGGGAGTTTGGAATATATTCATATAGGTCCCAAGTCAATGATGTTTATGTGTATAAAGGTGAACACCCTGGATAGGAAATGGGTATGGTATTCACTACACAATTATTTTGGCATAGAAAATCATAGTGAAATCTTATAAGCAAAACAACGTCTCTTAAAAATTCATAAAATGAGTTCATGAGAGATAAATGGGTATATAATAAATTGTAAATAAAATGGATAGTAATAGGGACATGTAATGACAGATCCCAACTTTAGGAATTGGAAATGTAAGGCATAAGATAATAAAGAAACTCGAATAAAGAAGAGAAGGTGAGGATCCCTTAATTGAGTGTCTGAATCCAAATGCTTGGGAGAAGTTTCTTGAGAAATTGGGGGTGCCTTGGGAGGATTATATAGAGGGTATGTAAGAGTAAGGATGTTATCCATCTATTTTTAGTGAATATAAATGGGGGCTTGGTGGGGATTATATAGGAAATGAGGGGGTATTTCTTTATTATTTCTCAAACATAGGTTTTTTAATTTTTATAATAAAATAACCAAAAACAAAACCCATGCCATGGGTTTTTCCCATGGTTTCAACCAATTGTGATTTGTTTTCATTATTTTATAGGTCCATGGTTCGAAATTATTAAAATATTTCCCTTCGTGATGTGGAGGTGAGTCATACTCTTAAATAAATGATTTTAAAACCATAAAATATATTAATGGTTTTGGAGAATTTATAAAGGATTTATAAAATTAATAATAAAACATAAAATCACAAAAATTTTAATTTAAAACATATTTGTGGTTATGTATTAATTTTAAAGTATTTATTTCATCAATTTTTTTGTCATTATGATGTCATAATACACACCATATTTTTATAAAATATTTATTTTTTACCAAACAAATGGTATATCTGAAAAAATTATGAAAAATTCACCTATGGATAATTTATATGTTTTTATTCCAAAAATAATATTCATTTTATCAAAATATATTTTAAAATGTGTTCATTTTAGCTTTTGTAATAATAATTGACATTTATTGAGAAATATTGGGTTTTTTTAATAATAATTATTTTAGAACCCTTATAAAAATTACATTTGACTTCAAAAAAATTATATGATTGTTTAAATTTAATAAAAAAATAATTTTTAATAACATTTTATTAAATTATTAGTTATTTAAGAAATATATTAATAATAAAAATAAAGTCCTTAATTTAATTTTAATAATACCATAAAATTATATTTATGTTTTATTGTATGAAAATAAAAAAAATATAAAGTAAAAATAATAATATGAAAATATATTCATTATTTTATAAAAATGAACATAATATTATTATTAAGTTCTTTATACATATCCCTTTAATACAATATAATATTCCACATGATTAAGGTGTGTATTGGAATTATTTTTATGGGGTGGTTCGACATACTTGGTTTGGGTCAGGATTCCAATTGGCATGAACTTCTCTCGTAAATAGTTTAGCTCATTATTAATTTTTTGGATATCTTCATGGTCATGGTTAGGGGAAAATACATATGATTTCATCTCCATTGTAATCTCTAATAAACGGGATTCATTGGTTATGATTATACTAGTTGTGGCCATCAATTTCTTTTTCTATGTCAATTAGATTTGTAAAAAAACACTAAATTTATACTAATCCTATGATCACTATTAAAATGATAGATTATCGGTGGTAATGATGCTTAATGGTATTTTAAATCTGATAGGATATAATAAAACCAAATAAGTACATGTTTTTTCTATAACCATGTTACGTAATAAAACATTTTATTAAATCAAAAGGGGGATTTTATTTATAACAGTTCGAGTCGTTACAATATTCCCCACTTTAGAAATTCATCCATAAACATTTTCATTTACCATACTAAATCTTATGAAGGTAAGACTTTTTCATCTCTTTCATGGGTCCCCACATCACTTCTTCAAACTTTTAGTCTCTCCACAATACTTTGACCAGGTTCATTGTCTTATTTTTTTTAATTTTGTCTCTATGAGCTAATATCTTCACCAAGTGCTTCTCATATGAGATATCATTCTCCAATGGTTCCACCATTGGATTGAGTACATGTTAGGGGTATGATATATACTTACTCAAGAAGGATACATAGAATACGTCATGTACTACATATAGGTTAGGTGGGAGTGATCCTCGGTAGGAAACTACCCCAATGCAATCAAGGATATCTAAGGGGCTAAAGTATCTTGGAATAAGCTTTCCCTTCTTCCCAAATTTCATGAATTTATTTCATGGAGATATAAATAGGAATACCATGTCTACAATATCAAACTCTAGGTCTCATCGATGATTTTATACATAGCACTTATATCGACTCTATCCAGGCTTGATGTACTACTGAATTGTCTTAACCTTTTCCACCATTTCCTCAACTTTTTTAGGACCTAGAAGTTTGTTTTCCTCAACCTCATCCCAAAATGTACGTTTTTTTAACTCTTCCAATAAAGCGCTATATAGGAAGACATTTGGATTCTGGAGTGAAAATTTTTATTCTATGATAACTCGACTAGAGGAAGATGTGGTTCCCATCTTACTATCAAGTCAATTGAGCTTGCTCTCAACATGTACTCAAGTGTCTAGATAGTCTGGTCAGATTGACCATCATTTTCATGGTGATAAGCCATGCTGAATTTCTTTTATGTATTTATATCATGTTGCGAAATCTTTCATAATGTAGAGTTAAATCTTGGATCTTAATCATATACAATTGATAGTGTTGGTATATTCATGCTCACCACTTCTCTAATGTATATCCTTGCATTTTTATTGAGTGATAAATCATTTTGAATTGAACTGATGTGAGTAGTCTTCATAAGATAATCCACCAAAATCAATATATCACTATTTCCTCTTGATTTCTCTAGAAAACTAGGGTAAAAGTCTGTGGTGATGTTTTTTGATTTCCATGTTGGTATGGTTAATGGTTGTATCATCTACTTGGATTTATTCCTTTCTACATTTATTTACTGACAAAAAAATGCATCTTGATGTATATTCTATGATATCCTTCTTCACATTGTCCCACTAATATTACTCTCAAATATATTGACACAAATTTGTGCTTCCTAGATGGATTATAAAAGTATAACTATGTGCATCATCCAATAGATCCTAATTTAACTCAAGAATTGATGGTACAAATAGTTGTGATCCAAATCGCATAAAACTTTCTTCACTAACATTGTAATCTAAAGATTTACTATTTAAAATAGTTTCCAACTTCTCATGGATTCCAACATCATCTCTTTGATCATCCTTTATCTCCCCAAAAGTTAGGGTTCAATAATTATTTTTTAATGGCTTGATGTTGTTCATTCCCTTGTGATTCCCATGTCAATACTTTTCAAATATATGAAGATCATATCATTCTCAATTTTCATAAATGATAAAATTGTTGGATCCTTTATACATAAAGTATATTAGACTTTATTATCTTTCCTATAATTTTATTGAACTGAGAATTAATATTACTTAATCAGATCTAATCATCTTTGTGGGAACATATTATGTTCCTTCTGTATGAATATATACTAAAAGCTTTTTTGACCCGTATATCTTTCACAGTTCTCCCCAAAGAGATACCGCTACCATATTTACAAAGCTATGATCACTTTATCCAACTATATATCTTTTGTTGGTTAGTTTTAGTCATGAACTTTTAACAGACTTGAAGCATATTATTTCACATTATTATCATGTATTAACAAATAGGTCAATCCATTGTTTGAAGCATCAATGAATACCATAAAAAGTTTTCCATATGTTCATAGTGTGAGAATAGGGGAAGTGATAAGCCACCTTTTCAACTCAGTAAATATCTCTTGAAATTCATCCTTACAAGAAAACATGACTCCCTTCGAGTTAGCTTGGTTAGATTGTTTGACAATTGAGAGAAATTTCTCACAAATTGATGATAATATCCATATAATGCTATTAAACTATGGATATCTATCATAGATATTGGTCTTTTCCATCCTTCAATTTCTTCAGTTTTTAAAGTGTCTATAAATAAACCACTTATTATTATGATATGACCTAGGAATGATAGTACCCTTAACCAAAAGTCACATTTTCTATACATGGCATAAAGCTACTCCTTTCACAAGGTCTTTATCATAGTTCTCAGATTCTCCTCATGATCCTTCTTTATTTTGAAGAATATTAGAATATCATCTATAAATACTCCCAAAAACTTTTCTAGGTAATATATAAAGATTTTATTCATAAAGTCGATAAATATTTTTGGAGCATTAGTGAGTTTGAATATAATTACAATGAACTCATAGTGCTCATACATTTTATGAAATGTAGTCTTGGTGATATCATCATTCATTAACCTAAAATAATAATATCATGACTATATATCCTCCTTGCAGAAGTATTGTGTTCCATTTAGATGATAAAAAAATTTGTTAATATGTGGAATAGGATACTTCTTCTTTATCGTGAGCTAGTTAAGCTCAAGATAATCAATTTAAAGGAACATTGACCCACCCATCTTCTCAACAAAGAGGATTGGTTCATCCCATGGTGAAGCACTTGGGTGTAAAAAACCATTATCTTCATTCTTATGTAGTTTTTGATTTAGCTCCTCATGTTCCACAACAACCATTCTATATGTATTCTTAGATTATGGATACTCCCTAGGTATAAACTCTATTTAAAATTCAACAACTTGATAAGGGGGAAGACCATACAATTCTTTGGGAAACACATCAATGTATTCCCTCATAATAAGAATGTATTAAAGGATGAATCTTTCTATAGACTCAATCATTTGAGCTAGATATGATTTCTCAAAGGGAAATAATATTTAGGCTTGAGATGTTGGTTCTAAAAAAATCATCCCTTCCCTTTCTATAGTACTAAATATAGATTCAATTCATTATATAGAGAGTGATTTAATTCTCATGGAAATTTATGTGGGCTCTATATAGGGAAATCCAACAGATTCCTAGTATTTCATTAAATTCCCCCAAAGGCAGTATGACAAGGATTCATAGGAAGTTCTGCCTACAAATTTTTGACAGGTGGAGTTATATACTTAGGATACAATAATTTTCCCATTTTTTTGTTTTCACTAATTTCTCTACTTCCATGATTTTTGGGGGTGTTTGAATAGTTATACTAAATTTTCATGAGATTAAGGAATTCATAGAACTAGAATAAAATGTATGTTCACTATTATTGAATGAATAACTAGTGTACCTATTACTACTTCATTTTTAGGATCCACCTCAATGGTTCTGATGGAAAAAATATCACCCCCACTACCTTGGTGGTTATTAGTTATCTTTAAAAACCCTTGGCTTTGTGCATTGGTTGGAAAAGTTCCAAGTTTCATTGCAGTTGAAATAGTGAAAAATTAGTTGAGGGTTGATCAGAGCATTCCTTTCCACCAATGAATTAGTGGTTTTATCTTGTCATTAAACTCTATCTAGGTCTTCTTTCTTCCTACGCCAAAATAATTTAGTCATCCGCCTTAGGAACTGTTTTGGGTTCTTCTTTTTTCACCTTTGATAAGTGGGATGTTAAAATTTATTGGAACCATTATATTTATCCACCATTATTCAAGAATTGAACTCTACTTTATACTTCTTATTCCCATGACACCCTTGATAATTTTTTATCTTCATTTTGAATTTGACAGAATATCATAAAATTTTCTCATAGTTATCAATGTCTTAGATAACCAAGGATTTTCGTAGACTAGGTTTTATCCCACCAAATAAGTGGAAAACATTGAATTCATCGTTAACTACAAACCTATAGTTGTATCATAAAATCCTTGTGATGATTTCCTCATACACCCCGATAGATTCATCATCTTTTTTCTTGAGGGAAACAAAATTTATTTTAGTTTAAAGTTAGAGAGTATGATGAAAATATTTATCAAAAAACATTTTCAAGAATTTCTTCCACACCATTACTTTGATCTCTTCCTCAGTATTTGTATTCTTGATCAATTTCCATCACTGATCTAATTTTCCCTCCATATGATAAAAATATTGTTGAACATTATCTTACTTAGAACATTAAAGGATGGATAATATCATCTTAATGGAGTTGATCCATTGTTTCATAATTAATGGATCAGATGATCCATTAAAATTTAAATGCCTTTCTCACATAAAGGAAGCAATTTTGTCTTGTTAATTATTAGGATGATTTGGGAGATCCTCCTAATCCAAGTTTCAATTCATAACATGGGTGAACTAAGAGAGTATTGTCATAAAGTTTGTGATTCCTTCTCCCATTGTGTTGGGAATCTCATTTGGGAAGCCACCACTTTTCCCATCACAATGATTCATTACTTTATTCTTCCTATATATGACAATTTTCTAGAATAAAGGTAATTTTAGGGATAAATATTTTTAAATCGTTAAACACATAAAGGAGAATCCAAGGAAATTAAATAAAGAACTTATAAATTACATGTTTTTTCCGTAACATTGGAATTTCTAGGCATCAATATGTGCTATCCATAATCTATTTCTAAACATATATTCTTATATTTATTTTTTATGTTGATAATGGTTCATAATTAGATTATGAATTTTACCAAATCACATCCATTGGGAGTGTCAAACCAGTAAGGCAGTAAGGTCTCTTGTCATGCAATAGTTCTCAATCAAGTCTCACTCAACACTGTGTTTTTCAGTTTTACCCCAATGTACATTTTTCATAGAGCTAAATCCACTTGTAGTATCTATAATAAGATTTATTTAATTGATAAAAATCTATAATATACTTACCAAAATTTATGGATTATTTCTTATACATTGTTTTATACCAATACCTTTCTCTAGAGTTTTTTAATCTTAATCCCAAAAATAACTAATCTTTTCCTTTGATTCCAACTATGAAAAAACTGCACTTTATTAAATATTAATTCATGTTTTATTAAATAATATTACACATATTAAAAATTGGAATATCAATAAATCTATTGTCTTTATAAATTTGGTACATTACATAACAATTTAAAATTGGAAAAACATCATCTTTATTGAACACTTCCATAACATGATCGCACTTAAAACTGCATGGGATAACCTGGGGGCGTACATAAGAAAAATGAGAGATGTAAATACTAGTAATGGAATAAAAATTGAATAAATTAATACATTATATAAAATAGTAATATCAATGGAATGTAAAATGAGTAATAATCATAGACATGAACAATGAGACCTAATATAGCATGATAATCATAAAGGCCACATAGGTATTGTCACATCAACTTAGAATACTACATCATAAATAGAGGTCATGGTTAACTTCCAAGAAATCAAGATATAAAATTTCCCATAGATAAATCATGTCCACTCTCTATCCCAAAATGAAATCTTATGAGACTAAATATTACTCAATACATTGGAGCTCTATTTAATTCCAGGTGCACCTGTCACATTCATTTTATTCTCATGCTTAAGTGTGACACATAGATCATTAAACATGGATTCATTCAGAATAATATTTTATTAAAAGATCAAGGAGTGTAGAATACTTAAATTTATTTCCCAAGTCAAAGAGTTATAATTTTATAATGTTGAACACCCTTGATAGGAAATGGATATGGTATTCACTACCCAATTGTTTTGTCATGTAAAATCATGGTAAAATTTCGGCAGCATAATGATGTCACATAAAAATTCATAAAATGGGTGGATGTGAGATAAATGAGTATCTAATAATTTTTAAATAAAATTTACACTAATAGGTACATGAAAATACATATCCCAACATTAGTAATTGGAAATAGAATGCATAAGATAATAAAGAAACTTGAATAATGATGAGAAGGCAAGGATCCCTTACCTTATTGTTCGACTCCAAATGCTTCAATGGAGCTTATTGAGAGATTGAGGGAATATTGGGAGGATTATAGAGTAGGGAGGTTAGAGTAATGACATTATCCAAGTATTTTTTTTGTGAAAATAAATGGAATATTTGGTCGGTTTATATAGGAAATGATTGGGGATTTCTTTATTATTTATGAAACTTATGTTTCAGAATATATATAAAAAAATAACCAAAACCAAAAACCTCTACATGGTTTTGACCATTGTTTTTTTCCAATATAAGTGGTTTTAATTATTTCATAAGTCTGAAATCCTATCTTATTAAAATTTTACCCTTGGTGATGTGGAGGTGATTCACAATCCTAAAGAAATGATTTTAAAAACATAAAATATATTATGGTTTTGGAGGATTCATAAAGGATTTATAAAATTTATAAAATAAAATTAAAATCATATTATTTTAAATTTAAAACATATAATTTTTCATGGATTCATTTTA
Source organism: Viscum album (assembly GCA_963277665.1). Taxonomy (NCBI): domain Eukaryota; kingdom Viridiplantae; phylum Streptophyta; class Magnoliopsida; order Santalales; family Viscaceae; genus Viscum; species Viscum album. The sequence goes on from OY728120.1 coordinate 832,568,104, forward strand.
TAGTGTTTATTACATAACTTTTGTGTCATTATGATGTAATAATACACATAGTATATTTATAGAGAATTTTATTTTTACACAAGAATTTGACTGTCTCATAAAATTATTAAAAATTAATTATTGGATAATTTTGAAGTTCTGATTACCAAAATAATATTCAATTTATCCAAATAATTTTCAATATATTTGAATTTTCAGTTCAAAATAAGAATCAACATTTATTTAGTAATACAGGGTTTTTTTACAATAATAGTTTTCGAACCCTTAAAAAATATATTTGAATTCATAAAAATTATATAATCATTTATATTTAACCAAACTTATTTAATAATAATATATTATTAAAGTAATATTTATTTCAAAAATAAATTAATTCATAAAATTAAATACCGTAATTGAATTTGAATATTACCCAAAAATACTAGTTGTGTTTTATTGTATCAAAATAAAAATAATTTATAAAGTAATAATAATAGAATGAATATATATTCATTATTCTATAAAAAATAATGTACATAATCATATTTATAGTTTCTTGATACCTATACCTTTAATACACCAAAAAATTCCCTATGAGTAAGGTGTGTGATGGGGATACTTTCATGGGGTCATTCGACGTACATGGTTTGGGTCCGAATCTCGATAAGCTCAAACTTATCTGATAAATGGTTTCTATTATTATTAAGTTGTTGGATCTCAAATTGGGCTTGGTCAAGGGAAAATCCTAGTGTTGATATCTCCCTCATAGGATATGATAAAGGGGATTTTTATGGTATGATCCTACTGGTTTAGTCCAACACCTACTTTGTCTCTGTCAATTGGATTTGTTAAATACCTATATTTTTACTAATAATATGATCACTATTCAAAGGATATATTATCAATGGTAATTATTCTTAACAGTATTTTAAATATGATGGGATATAATAAATCTAAATAATTTCATGTGTTTTCTATAACAATATTACATAATAAGAGAATTAATTAAATCACAAGGGGAATTTTATTAATAACACTTCAGGTTATTACAAACATGATTCAGAATCTCCAACCAATGGAATAGGTTTCTTATGGTATGAATGATAATGATTTTGATACTATAGGACCAGTTGAGTGAGATTAAAGGATTATGTTTCACCAAATCCAATGTGAATGAAATTGGAGTACTTTCAGCATCACATAGAGACATGATTTAGAGTTATAAATTAGAAATGGAAGAGAGACTGTATACGTTTAAAAGTATGGTGCTGATAAAATTTTAATTCATTTATATATTTTAGCCAAGTGACAGCATTAATTCAAAACCCTTAGAATTCTAGATCTCAAAAAACATTTTAACCAAATCCCCTTAGATTAAAATTTTCTTTCATCCCACATATGATCACTATAATGTGACATGTTCACTCATGTAATTTTTCAATATTTTAATAAGGATATTTTAAAAAAGTTTATGGAGTCCGGAGATGATATTAAAATACAAGGTATTTGTACTAATATTTCGTTGAATGACATAGGCGGATTTCTCAAGGAATATGTTCCTTTGAACGATGCTAATATAGACGAAACATTGGGGGTATCAAATAAAATTAGGTATATGGTTTTATATTCTATTAAATAAATTAATAGAAATCATCAAAACATTGAAACTATGTCATAAAATATCTATAAAGTAATGTAAAATCTTTATACAGAATCTCTTAAAGTGGATTCAAGTTATACATATTCTGAACATTCTCCTAATGCAGTGGCTAGTAATAAGGGAAAGGATTTTGTTATGTACAGTCTATTCAGACTTGTTTCACCACTCATAGATGCTTCCAATGAGTCATTCTCCTAAGAACCATCCAGTAATATTCAAGTATTTTCTAAATTTATTGTAGAGAAATTAGACAACTTTTATCATAATATAACCTCATTGGAATGAAGGTTGATCATATTGTATGTTTTGATGGACGTGATTTAAGAAAATTGTTGGGAAAAAATCCCTCAAGGTATCATTGAAGCATTTTAAAGGTGATTGTGTTTATTGACAAAGTGGGCCTCTGTGTTGTGTTTGTTGAAAAAAGAAAACCATGACGAACAAATTGGTTGACAAAGGGGATTTCATGGTGGCATGTTGAGTTCATGGGATGTTTCTTATGATCCATGATTGATTCATGAACGTAGACAAAGGAATGGTCGATCTAGAGGCAGTTCAAAAGGAGTAGAGACAAGGTGGTGCTGTTTTCCAGTGTTTTCCAAATTTTTGGACCTCAAAATTGACAAATGGAGAAAAGTGTTTTGGGAAAAGGTAATTTCATTCCGGTGTCATGAAGGCTTTGATACTTGCACACCATATGTTTTTCAAGATCAGAACATCAAAATATGGCAAAGTAAAAAGGGGAGCCCAAGTTTTGGGTTTCGTCGTGCAAGTGACCAGCACGGAAGAGACTAGGGCGGCTGGACTTGCGCGCCGAGAGGAGACTTGCACGCCGATGCTCAGGGTGTCCAAATGCCTATAAATAGAGGTCGACCCCTCCTTATTCTTTAGTGAGTTCAACACTTTTATAAAATCAGAGCTCCCATCGCACAGGTCTAGTGGTCACGCAAGTGGTGGTGTGGTTGTGCAAGTATTAACATATTCAGAAGTTGTGCGCTAGTTGATTGTTGCACGCCCTAAGTGGTGTGGGTGAGAAAGGTTGTGAGTCTCCAAATATTAGAGTTGAAGAAGGGGGTGTCGAGCAGGTGGTTTGGTGACACTTGCGCTCCAGGATTAGAAAAAGCGTGATAGTTGATAGTTGCACACCAAAATTGGTTTGGATGTAAAAGGGTGTGAGTCACACAAATTTGGAGTTTAAGAAGCCAGTGTATCACAAGTGGTTGAAGTGAAATTGTGTGCCGTATTGAACTTGTGCGCCAGAACTTGTGTGTCGGCTTGGAGAAGTGCGCCAGGTGTGGTTGAAGCACACCAGTCTTTTTAGGGCTTCAAGGAAGATGAAAGATTGCCAGATACATTCGGTGTAAAGTGAGATTCATCTATAGGTCAAAGTTGGACTTCAACAGAGCATCTACATACAACATAGGATGCATTCATTAGTGATAATAAAGAGACCTACTGGTCTATAAACTGTGAGTGGATCCTTTCCAGAGTAGTGAGCAAAGGAAGAGGAAGATGGTGATCCTCTCCACCAGCAGTGATCCAGAGAGAGAGAAATATGGTGTGATCCTTGGGAAAGTAGTGAGCTGACCCTAAACATTGTAAAGGCAGTGATACAGGGAATAGAAGTGATCTATACCAAACTTTGTAAATAGCAGTGTGATTTTAGTGGATTTGGTACATCGGCACATCGCTGGTGTATGCTCCTTGGACGTAGCCCAATGAGGTTGAAAATTAAAAATCGTTGTGTTATGTGCATGCTTTAGTTTTTGTTTATACTTTTCTATAGGAAAGAGAGAGAATAGAGTCTTTCTTAACAGCGAGACAAGATCAATAGGGGCAGTTTTTTTAATCTGTCATACCCTGACTCACCCCCTCTCAAGGTATCTAACCTAGTGGACCACAAAAAAATCTATTTTAAAAACCCCTTGTACATATATCCCATATCAGCTAACATTTTTAGTTAGTTCTACTCAGAGGCTTCCTACTAGACAACATGAATCCATTGAATGATTTTTGAAAAAATATCTCTATGTTGTATTTCAGATTCACTACCAAGGTTGTGCATCTATTCTGGACTTCTACAAGATAGACATTATCAAGAATATTGGTATGTTTTATAATGAACATTACTCTCTATGATGGTGGATATCCACTAGAATAGATCCTTATAATAGTTATAAGGAATCTTTCTAGAATGTGGATACATGCTTTGATCTAGACATTAACATTATGTGACCAAAATTAAGAAATATTTATGCTACTGAACATGGTTAAATAAAATCTACCTCTTTAATTTATGAATAGAAATTGAAATTTATCAGCTCTGATTTCTAGGATTTCAACATTGCTTCTAAGATCCTTAGAAAAGCATTGATCATGCCTATGCAGTTACTTAGATATAGATCTAATTTTTGAGCTAAATAAAGAATTATGGCAGTGGTTAGAAGATTAGTCCATTATTCAGTGGGTGATCCTCCTACCACCTCTTCCTCCTCTCCATACATTAAGAAACCACTTCAAAAACCTAAATCTAATTTTGAACCAATCCATAATCCAAGGTCATCTAATTGATTTTGTGTATATGTATTTTTTATATGTTTTGGTTATTTCTATTTTTGTAAATAGTGTTCATGTTTAATAAATTTGATATTTATATATTTGTTTAAATGTGAATATTTTGAATTCATTTATTTTTTTCATCTTGTTAAATGTTTTACTTTCTAAAATTTCTAAATTGTAGTACTACCATATTCAAATTCAGTTTCTATATTATATTTTAACTATTCTTAACTTAAGGTGATATAATAAATGTGTCTTTTCTATCCTTAATCATCATTTTTATTGTCACAAAAGGGGAATAAATAGATAAATGGGGACATGAAATGAAAAAAAAATTAAAATCATGAAATATTATATAGTTTTCCTATAAATCTCTTTAAAACATAAATCTTAATTTTTATTTGTTAAGGGTTTTTGTGATAATAAAAAGGGTAATTATTTTACTAGTGATGTATTCCAAAATATCACATATGCCTTATGTTTTAATGATCTCAGAAACCCTCTATAATTTTATAATGATTCTATTTCTAATTATATTTATTATGTTTTAATATTATTTTGTATAATTCTTCTATAAACTTTAATTATGTTGATGTTTTCTGAAATTTGGAAAAGTCTAGAAAATTTGGCCACATTAGGAATATAGATATGTTGATTTCTTTCTATAGTGAGAAATCAGTTATGTCAATCAGCTATGTGATATAATCACTGTAACGACCCTGACCTTTACTAATAAAAATTCCTCTTGATCTGATTAAATGTATTATTATGTAAAAGGAGGTGGTTTCACTGGGCTTTGCTCTTGACCAAGACCTAGCCGAGCTTCAACATGTTAAAATTGAATAGAACTACCTATGGTGGTAGTGGAAGTTGATGGAGATTACAACTCGAGCAATTTTATCGAAGCCAACCAAGATTTTATCACCTACTCAAACCATTAACTTAGGTCATATGTGGGTGTTATAAGGGGTTATGTAAGAAGAACCAAGAACTATGATTATTTGAAATATTTTTTTATATAATAAATAATATGCATTCATTTTATTATTGTCACTTTTTAAATGGTTGTTAAAGCACAAATAGTATTTTTAGTTAATATTCAATTAAGGAACATATTTTGATGAATTAATGGATTTTTGAATTAAATAATATTTTAAAAGGGTATTATTAATAAATTAATTTTTATTAAATATAAATGATTGTATAGTTTTTGATGAATACAATTGAAATTGTTATTATGGTTTGAAAACTGTTTTTGTCAGAACCCATGTATTTTAGATTAATGCCAGTTTCTATTTTAAAAGTAAAAATATTCACATATTTAAAAAATTATTTAGGTAAAATGAATATTATTTTTGGAATCAAGATGTTGAAATTATCCAATGCTTAATTTTTCATAATTTTCTGAGATAGTCAAATTGTTGTGTAAAAAATAAATACCATTTAAATATATAATATATTTTATGACATCATAATGACCCAATAGTGATGTAATGAAATAATATAAATGGGATGTTCATCCAATATATGTTTTACCTTTAAAATAATTTGATTTTATATTTGTTTTATTTATTTTACAAAGCCTTAGTGGACCCTCTAAGACTTATAAAACATTTTAACATTTTAAAATGATTTCCTTGAGAGCGTGACTCACTTCCACATAAGAAGGCCTAATATTTTATTAAGTTCATCCATTGGCCTTATAAAATAATTTTTTCCACTCCCCTTTGGAAAAACCCATGGGCTGGTTTGTGTTTTTGATATGTTTAATGTGTTGTGTCCAAAACCTAAATAATAAATATTTATCTTTTTTTTCCTGTATAAACACACTCAACCTCCCATTACTCTTCACTCAAAAAATTTGGAGATAGACCAAATCCTAACCCCCTCTCTCTATAATCCTCCCAAGGAACCCCAAGCTCCTAATAATCCTTTCTCAAGCCTCTACCAAGCCTTTGGGAACACACCTCCAAGTAATGGATTTCTTCCTTTCTATTTTATATCCAAACTTCTTTATATTGTTAAACACTCATTTCAATTAAAAATGTTGGGGTATGATTTTAAACCTCCCCCATACTTCCCTCCTTATGTTTGAATGATTAGATACCTCTTTCACTCTCATTCCTACCATGTACACCTGTTACCATGCTGAAATTCAGTATGGGATTTTTTCCTCTATTATTTTTTTTCCAAGTTTCTTTTTATTTCTATACCCTTGTATTTTCAATTAAAAATGTTGGGGTAGGATTTCACACCTCCCCTAAACTTCCCTCCTCATGTTTGAATAATGAGATACCCATTTCTGTCCCATTAATGTCTCCTATGTACACCAGATACCATGCCAAAATTCCGTAAGGGATTTCTCCCTCCTCATTTACATTCAAGAAATCATTTTATATTATGAAACTAAATTCCACTATATGTGTTAGTAATTGTATCAATATTAACCCCTTATAGTCTATTTTAGGTACATCTGATGAGATACCCCTTTATCTCTCATGAACTATTTTTATGAATTCTTATGTCACGTTGTTATGCTGCCAAAATTGCACCGTGATTCTCCAAGCCAAAGTCATTGCGTAGTGAATACCATACCCATTTCTCTATCAATGGTATTAACCTTTATTCACATTTTCTTATTGATTATAGAGTTTCATGTATGAATTTTACATTCCTTTATCCTGGAATAAATTATATTGTTTAATGAATCCATGTTATATGATCCATGAGGTAAACTTATGCATGGAATGAAATGATTAAGAAAGGTGTACCCGGATTGCGCTCCAACGCATTGGGTAAAGATTACTATCATGATACTTCAAGTTCAATGATAATTTACTCATAATAATTCAATTACAATGAGGGTTTAATAATTCTAATTCAAGTTAAATTAGGTTTTACTCATGCTTCATGTGAAATGATCCTTGGATCATTCTAATATCTAGAATGTTGAGTGCTTAGGCCCTTGTATTAAAAGAAGGCAGAAGAGTTACAAAAGGAAAAAAGAATGAATTCTACATTTATCATGGAGTAAAAGAGAAACCATATCATCAGGAAAAGTGGTCAAATGGTGACATTATTCCACACATAATCCTATATTTTCTACCCCATCAGCAATATAGTTGGGATCCCTGAAAGCATGGGTGATGAAGTAGTTCAAAGAGGAGATATTTTCAATATAGTTTACCCATTTAGAAGCTTGACTCCATGATAGATTCATCTATCCCGTTCTTAAATCCTGCACAAGAGTAGTGGAGTCGCATTCAAACCAGACATTATTCCAGTTTCTTTGGATAGCTATGTCAACCGCCATTATAAGCCTTAATATTTATGACTCCAGCGTTGTGACACATCCACAATTTCCATATAAACATTCAATGACGTCCCCATTTCCATCCCTGAAAACGGATCCAAAATCTGATGGGCCTAGATTTTCCCTCAAAGCACCATCTGTGTTGCACTTGACACACCCTAAAAATGGTGATGTCCATAAAGTTTACATGGTGTGTTGAGGGGTGGAGGAATTTACAAAAATACTCAGCTACCTAAGGATCAGCATATCATTGACCAAATTGTTGTAGGTTTCCAAATGCAGTCTATTGGAAGCAAGCACTGCAGTGAGGATCGAATCTGGCACATGGACAGCATTGAACTTGGGCCTACTGTGATACACCGCTTTCCTGCTGCTCCAAATACAATGAAGTGTCTCTATAAAATCCACTTGAAACAACACATTTATTTGTTCGGAAATAGTGAAGTTTAATATCTCTTTGAGAAATACACAGATAGAGGCAATGTTGGGGATATGTAATCTGAAAATCTATTTCACAACCATCCAAAGAGGAGATCCATCCTTGAGACTCATGAAAAAATGATCCTCATATTCTCTATATTGTATGAAAAGGACGCATTGAGAACATTGGGAAACACCAACCCTTTCAAGGTTGGTGTCCACTGGAATCTTGTTGAGAGTCATCTTCCAAAAGAGAGTGAACTGTGATGGTGCCATCCATATTTTGTTCAAATTCCTAATCCACTTCTTGTCACCATTAATCATTTGTTTTAAAGGTTTTTTAATCAAGACAACAGTTTGCAACTCCCTCCCAAACTAGAGTATCCTCCTTCATAAAAAAAGTCATAACCATTGATCATCTGTTCAACATCATCCAGAACAATTTCCATTTTTTCTAGTTGATCCCTAACTGTAATGATATGATCAATGTGAGTATCCTCCTAATTAATATGGTTGTTGAGTGTCTCACCAGTCCAATTTTCATACTAGAAACGTAGGGAAGAATCCTTATTCACCATCCATATTGACTGATAGATAATTTTATGGAAAATTTTATTAATTCCAGCCCAAATGGGGGAATCCAAATAGTTGGCTTTGCTTTTTATAAGTATTTCCATGAACCGATTTTGTAAGAAGTTGAGGGCATCAGACTTGTTGTTAATGAGTTTCTTGAAAAACATGTCTTGAAGGGACTAATTTAAGGCCTCCAGATTCTTGATTCCAAGACCTCCCATATTATAGGGATGACAACATTCCTTCCCTAGGGCAGTAATTATCATTATTTCCATAATATTTCCACTCCAGAAATTATTTTTCAGAATCACGTTGAGCTTTATAATAATTGAAATCAACCACAGATAAACCATGAATGGGTAGACCAGCATTGAGATAACAACATGCTTGACATAGAAAATTCACCTAGCCATTGAGAGGGACTTTCCTTTCCTAGAGGTGAGGGTTTTCCTCATTTGATCAAGCATAGTTGAAAAATGTGACTAACGGGCTTTACCATAGAACATTAGAACACCCAGGTAGGAAAAGGGTAGAGCTCCATCTTTTATGCCCAAGTCAGAGGTGAGGCAAACCTTCCTCGAGGCTAAAATGCTATTTCCAAAGTATATAAATGATTTTCTCTCGCTAATGACTTGACTAAACACATTCTCATATTATTTGAGTGCCTTTCTTATATTTTAGACATTTCTTCCACCACCCAGTGTAAAAATGAAAATATCATCAGTGAAGAATAAGTGAGAGGGATAATATTTACCTTGGTCTGCCCTGATTGTAGATAATTTACCATTATTCACCATATCAATTTAAATTATTCTGATGTAATCCTCGTTTAGAGAAAAAATAATTACTGAGAGGGGATCCCTTGATGTACTCCCCAGGATCAAGTAAAGTATCCTTATGTGGACCCATTTATAAGAATAGATACATGGGCTTACTCAAAAAGGATCCTGATCTAATGAAGGAATTTCCCACTGAATCTGAATTTTTTCAGAACACTTCTAGTGGAACCCTATTTCATTGTGTCAAATACTTTGGTAATGTCCAATTTTAGTTCTATGTTTCCCTCTATTGTTGCTTTTCTTGGAAGATTTACACACTCTGAGGTAGTGGGTAAGTAGTTCTGAATGTTCCTGCCCCTCAAAAATCCAAATTGATTCCAAGATATGATCTTTTCCGAAACATGAGAAATTCTGATTGTCAATATTTTATTAATCACCTTATAAATGGTATTCACTAGATAAATCGACCTGAATGGACTTATCTCACTTTCATTCTCAAAATTCGGTATAAGAGTGATTAACTGGGCATTAAACCCCTGGGGAAAAATTCGAACCTTAAAAAAATTCATAACAAGTTCGAAAACATCATTTTGTATGATTTCCCAATTGGTCTGAATGAATTTAATAGTAAAACCATCCGAACCTAGAGATCTTCACTTCATTAGGCCAAACACATCATCTTTGATTTCAAAATACATTTGTATTGAGGTAATTTAGATGTTCTCCTCCTCTGTCAAAATATTTGGAATAATGTTTTCCCTTATCATTTCCTCTTTTGGGGGGTCCATTAAAAAGGCTCCTATAATAAGATACTATATGTGATGAGAGTTCATGTCTATCTTCCAAAATATGATCCGTGTCCTTTAGAAAATCCATAGGTCTGTTAGCCTTGTGCACTCTCTAAAGGGAACAAATTTTTTTTGTTTCTATCTCCCTTTGAAAGCCACCAGATTTTAAAGATATCAATTCGGATGTTATCTTGGAGTGTGAGAAGGTTTCCAAGATTGGGTGAAATTTTAGTTTCCTATTTAAGGTCCCCACAAAAGTGACCTTTAGTAATTGACTCTTGTAATTCATGTAAAAGTCATTATAACTCATAAATTTTAGTATCCAGTGTACTGAACTTGATTTTATTCCATTGCCTCAGCTTCATTTTCAAGAGCTTGAATTTTGAGATACAAACCAATGGGAGAAGACCACAAGCTCTCGAGCCCCAAGTGTCCTGTAAAATCACTATGCACTCTCAGAGGGAATCCCATGCATTATTAAATCTGAATGGGATTGACTATATCCTCTTTATATTCAATAAACATACAAGAAAAGGGTGATGATATGAATTATGCTTGGAAAAGGTGACGTAGGAAATGAACCTCCATCATGAATGTGAGGCATCATTTAACAATTCCCTGTCAATTCTATTGGATCTCATTCCATTAAGGTGTCTTCTATACCATGTGAATTTGTCTCCAATGAGATTGACTTCTATCAAACCGGCCTTCTCAATGCAGTCACAAAAATCAAACATCGAGGTAGTGCCAGCCACGAGACCAATATTCTCCTCTGCATGAAAAATGGAGTTAAAGTCCCCTATAACAATCCATTGATCAATAATTGAAGATTCCAGGATTTGGATTTGGTTCCATAATGATCTCTTTTCAATGTATTAATTATAACCGTAGACAACCAATAAGTACATCCTTTGAAAAACTTCCACGAAATTGTAGGTGAGAATCTTCTCATTCTCATCAATAATGGTTGGATTAACTATACCTTTATTCAAAAACAGCCAGACCCTGTCCTGAGAGCCTGCAAAACAGTTGCATCTTAGGATGGAGAAGCCTTATTTGTTTAAAATATTTCCCAACTTGAGAGAGGAAGACTTAGTTTAAGAGATTCCTAAATATTCAAGTGTGTATTTTCCTGTAATCATCTGAATGGAACCCATTGTGTTAGGGTTTTCCAGCCCATAGAATATCCAAAATATGGTCATCATTGATTTTTTTGACCTAGGGGTTACTCCCCCTTGCCTTTGGTATCCAAGTGCTATAATTTCCGAGCAGATCTTGTATAAGAGGTAGGACCCCAGGTCTTGACTCTTATATTATATCCAAGGTATGCTTCTGTGTAATGACCAAGTCAGTCCTTTCCTCAGAATTTTGGGTATCATTGTCAGGGAAATTTATCTCCAACGGATCCATTGCTCACATATCTAAATCCTTGGCCAGTCCAGTGACTCCATCCCCTGAATTAGGCTGCAGTTGAGAGGAGTTCCTGCGATCTTGTATGTCTTCACTGGGAACCTCAAAATGGGGATTCCCAAGATCAATTTCCATTTACCCTACTCCAAATATAATAGGAGAGTTCAAATCAAGTTTGTCCAACTATATAACATCCTTTAAATTTCCAAAAATGAGCTCAAAGATGTAGTCCTCAGCTTGCAAAGAATGGGAAACATATAATAATTATGTAGAGTAAGCCACCTGATCCTCTTGAAATTATTTGCACATACTGTCCTTTCTCCCTAGATTCCTGAGATGTTGATCCTATTCCTCAGCTATGTCAGACCATGAGGAGGTATTTCCTGATGGTCCCCCTTTCTCGTAGCAGCTTCATGATCCTTCCCCTTTCCAATTTTTTCACTTCCCTTTCCTCGAGAGACAACCTTCTTGGTCGAGGCAGCAGGAGCTGGCTTTACCAGTTTTTGCAGAACATGACAATTTTTAACCATAAGACCAACCATTTTACAATGATCATAGAATTTGGGAAGATTTTAAAATTCATATGAAACATCCAATTTATGATCATCCGTAGTAGGGAAAATTTGACAAGGTGGTGAAACTTCCATGTCAATCTCAGTGAGGACTCATGCATACAATCCTAGATCGCCATTAATGGATCACTGTTCAACCTTCAGAGGCATTCCCAACCCAGAGGCAATGTCACTTAGAATCTTGGGATGCTAGTATACCCACAGTAGCCCATGGATTCTTGTCCATACCTGCTCCATGGAAAGCTGCTACTTGAAAGGGTTGAAGTTAGTATCCCACTCCAATATCTGAAAAAAAAACTGGCCTAAGGTTGATGTTTCCAATTCTCTAGATAGTATCTAGATCATCCCTTCTTTCCAAAATAACCTAAAATTACCCTCTTTTAATTGGGACTAGTCTCTATCATGAGAAACCCCAATATTGTGAAATCTTGTTTTTCAGATCCACATAGGCCCAGTATTTTGTGCCTCTCTCATAAGAGGTGTGACTTAACATATAGAATTTACATGGATCCAGCCGCTACTTAAGCGCCTCTGGATCCACCACCTCCAAAATGGATCCATCCCCAAGATGCATGATAAAAGGAAGTTTTCCAAGGACAGGTGCAGAGAGTTCCACATGAACCTCTGCAAATGAGATTTATTTTTGGGGAATAGAAGGTCTAGAGGCCTCCCCTCCCTTTGGATATGTGAATTTTATCTCCCATTCTGGATCGAACGAAGCCATTGTTTCTAATTCACATAGAAACGAGGAAGAATGCCATTCTCCCACTCTCCATTGAGGGAAACCATTCTCCCTTGGGACATTATAATATCATGTTAAATGTTGTTTCCACATTTCCATGTTATGATAATTATGCAATATCATGCCTTTATTCTCATGTTTATCTTGTGATCCATTTCCATTCATATTGCATAACATGTACTCTATTTTTCATGGTATGCCTTATTTACTCCCTTATTGTGCTTTATAGCTCACCATTTTCTTATGAATGTCCGTAGGTTATCTCATTCAATGCTAAGTATGAAGGAATGTTGTGTTCATGTAAAAGAAATTTTCAATAAAGATGTCGTGTTTTAGGTTCTATGTTGTTATGTAATGTTTCTAATTTTCCAAAACACTAGACCTCTCAATCCTCATATTTTCCATAAGTGCATGATTATATAATAAATCATGTTTAAGTGTGTAATAAAGAGTAGGGTATTTATATTTGGTATCAAAATATATGTTTAGTTATTTTTGGGATTAGGATTAGAAAACCCTAGTGAAAGCCATAGGGATAAGACTAAGTATAATAAAAACATCCCTAAATTTTTTGTGAGTATTGAGAAAGTGGTTTATCAAAAAAATGCATCCTTATCTAGATACGAGTAGGTAGATGCAGCTCTTGCAAAAATGTATCTAGGGGTAAAACCTAAAAACACTGCTTTGAGCTAGACTCGAACAAGAACCGATGCACCGCTACGGGCCTTACTGTACTCTTGGTTATGACACTCCCAAGAGATATTAATTGGTAAATTCATAAGCTTAGTATGAATAATTATTAAGGTAATTTAAAAAAATCCATTAAGAATATATTATTTTAAGTAGATCATTGATAGCATATATTGAAGCCTATAAATTCATAAGATAAGGGAATAAAGGTAATTTATATGTTATCTCGTTAATGTCACTGGATTACCCATTATGTGTTTAATAGTTATCTTCCCTAAGTTGTTTTGGATGAAGTAAATAAATAAAACTAGAATCAAAAAGTGAAAGGTAGGGTTATCATCCAAATTTCAGCACATTCTTTTATGTCCTGAATGTTTAGTAGAAAAATCCCAACACCACCACAAATCATGGAAGTAAAGATGCCAGTGAGAATGGAAAATGGGGATGTCATTGCATCCCTTGAATATAACTCCTCCCCTATCATAATTTTTGGATTGAACATCTCAGAAAACCTCTTCATACTCCCTTTGGTGGGATTTGATGCAATTTTTTCATGGATTGGATTTCCCTATATAGAGCTAACATAAATTTCTGTAAGATGTAAATAACTCTCCATATGGTGAATCGACCCCCGATTCTGTACAAGTTCAAGGAGGAGGATGAATCTTCTTTAGCACCATCATCTCAAGAATGGATATTACTACTGTATGAGCTCATCTATCTTGTAAAGATGATTGAGTCCATGGAAGCGGTCATCATTGAAGAAATTACTATTTTTAGGGAATTCACTGAAGTATTTCCAAAGGAATTACATAGTGTTCTTCCAACAAGAGATGTTGAATTAGTGATTGATCTTATACTGGGGGTGTTGCTAATATCCAAGACTCTATATATAATTTTGGTTGTGGATCTTGAGGAGAAAAAGAAAAAACTATAGGAGAATCTGGATAAAGGGTTTACACACCCAAGTGCTTCACCATGGGGTGCACCATTCCTCTTCGTCAACAAGAAGGATAGGTCAATGCGCCTTTTCATTGATTATAATGAGCTCAAAAAATAATGATAAAGAACAAGTATCCTCTACCCCGAATTGAGGATTTGTTTGATCAGCTACGTGGAGACCAATACTTTTCCAAGGTTGATCTATGGTCGGGATATTACTAAGTAAGGGTGAATAAAGAGGATATCCCCAAGATTGCTTTCCGTATAAGATATGGGCACTATGAATTCATATTATTTACATTGGGAATCACTAATGCTCCAGTAATCTTCAGGGATTTGATGAATAGAGTCTTTAAATATTACCTCGACAAATTTATGTTAGTCTTTATAGATGATATTCCAATATACTCCAAAACCAAGGAGGAGCATGAGGAGAATCTATGCACTATACAAGAGATCTTGCGAAAGGAAAAGCTCTATGCAAAGTATAGCAAGTGTGAGTTCTGGTTTATGGAAGTCTCATTCTTGGGTCATATCATCACAACCAATGGGATATCTGTGGATCCCTCCAAGATAGATATAATTGAGGGATGGTCGAGGCCAGCATCCTTGATAGATATCAGTAGCTTCCTAGGGTTAGCTGGATATTATTGCTGAGAAATTTATAATGATTTTCAAACCCTCTTACCAAGCTAACTCAGAAGGGAGTCATGTTTTTTTAGAGTAATGAATGCGAAGAGATCTTTAATAAGTTATAAAGGAGTATTATTAGTGTTACAATGCTCACAATACACACAATTGGAGAACATTTTGTGGCATTTAGTGATTCTTTGAAGGACTTTGGTTGTGTGCTAATAAAAAATGACAAATTCATTGCCTATGCTTCAAGTAAATTGAAATTTCATGAGAAACAACATCCAACACATGATCTGGATTTGGCTACAGTAATCTTTACTTTGAAAATTTGGGGACATTACCTCTTTGGGGAGAAGTGTGAAATATATACGGATCACAAAACCCTCAAGTATATATTCACACAGAAAGAGTTAAACATGCACCAACAAAGATGGTTAAAGCTGATCAAAGGCTATGACTACTCAATCCATTACTGCCATGGGAAAGAAAACAAGGTGGAAGATGCTCAAAGTAGAAAGGGCCCAGTGATTCTATCATTCATGAGAATTGAAAAGGATCCCATCTTCTATAATTTGATAAATATGGTCATGGGAATCATAAATAATGGATCATCATCAATCCTTTCACAAATTATTCATTAATTTTATCTTTTATAAAGGTTAATGGATACTCAAAAGGATGATGTTGGAATTCAAATGAAAGTGGAAACTATTATAAAAGTGAATTCATCGGAGTTCATTGTTAATGAAGAAGGAATTGTGAGATTTGGGTCACGACTATACATTCCATAAAATCTGGAGTTAATGAAAGAACTTTTGGATGATGCTCATAGTTCTAATTTCTCTATACACCCAGGAAACATAAAGATATATTGAGATCTCCAAGAGAATTATTGGTGGGATAACATGAATAAGGAGATTGTTGAGTATGAATTAAAGTTCCTAGTATATCTGTAGGTAAAGGCTGAGAGAGTAGAAGTCTAAGGGGATGATGAAATCATTACCCATACCAACATGGAAATGGGAGAAAATCACCATGGACATTTTCAACGAACTTCTAAAGGCATCCAAAGGAAACAATGATATCTGGGTTGTTGTGGATTGTCTTATAAAGACTTCACACTTCATTGAAATTCGAGAGGATTTCTCATGGGATCAAAGGGAATGGATATATATTAGATAAGTGTTAAGGCTATATGGAGTACTTGTAAGATCAAAATAGTGTATTTAGATGCTCAATTACAAGAGGGGTAGAATTGTAAGTTTTAAAAAATCATTTTTCACTTTAGGGAAAACTATGTTTAACAAAGTTAAACAAGGTAAATTCACATATCAACTTTTAGTTCAACAAAAAAAAATTCTTTGGTTCTAGAAATATGAATCCGGAAAATTGAAACACAAAAAAATCTTAAAGGAAGATTCTATAATAAAGTGTATAGAATCTTGTTTATCATAGTATGTATTGTACAATAAAGTATAATAAATTTATACCCTTTCCTTTTTCAGAATACAGTGGAAATAAAAATATAAAACAAAAACATGTAACAACTAGTAAATATTTTCACCCAAAGAGTAGGATATCCAACAACCTTGGATAAAGGTCCCTTGATTTATACTTTCAAGAAATTATGTTTTACCCACCCTAATGAAATCCTTCGATAGGAATATCAGAGTCTATCTTTCTATCTTCACAAGCCTTCAAACTTTAAGATAGTCGAAACATTTTTCTTTCTATACCTATAAACCCTCAATTGTACTCAACAACAATATGGGTCACATGAATCATGTTGAACTAGTTATTCATAGCTGAACAAGATGTCCATGAAAATTCACAAAGCCTAAGAGTCTATCTATCTCTAGAAATCACTTCACAACATCACAGCATGTAATCTCTAGGTTGATCAATAGATGGATAGATTTATTATGAGCTCTTTCAAATGATTTATTATTTATATGCAAAAATTTAACGATCGACTCCCTCCTCCAACGGTCATATTTTTCCTTGAATTTTGGAGGGACCTGTATACTTGTCACTCAACCAATGGTTGGTTAGAAAAAAAATGTAGATCATTTTTTTATACTTAAAAAATCATGTGTAAGGAAAAAATGAATTAGCATAACCAATATTTAATATACATAGTCTAAGGAAAAAAATAATTCAGAGTATAATCAAATAAATAAACTGATTATAGAAAACCTGGATATTTGTATTCTATATTAAAAAGAATTCAATATCTAAATTCTATAGATTTACGAGTCTGAATTCCAATGAATTCAGAGACTAAATTCTAAAGAATTCAGAGTATAAATTTTGAGGAATTCGGAGTCTCAATTTTTATGAATTTGGAGTCTGAATTATGAGAAATTCATAGTATGATCTATGAGGAATTCAGAGTTTTCATTCTGAGGAATTCAGAGTCCACATTCTGTGGAATTCAAAGTCTGAATTTAGAGGAATTTGGAGTCTTAATTTCTGATAATTCAGAGTCCAAATTTCATAGAATTCATAATCATAATTTCAACTAATTAGGAGTCTAAATTTCAAAGAATTTGGAGTGTGAATTTTAGAGAATTAAGAGTCTTAATTTCAGAGAATTCAGAGCCTGAATTTCAATGAATTATGAGTTTGAATTTCAGAGAATTCTGATTCAGAATTTCAAAGAATTAGGAGTCTAAAAACATAATACTATATATCCAAGTAACTATAAGATTACATGTTTTTTAATAAGGATCCTAATTTTATACTTATTAATAAAATTAATTTGATTTTGATATATTATAAAATGAGGAAATGAAAACAATGGTAAGGATAGAAATTTCCTTATAGAAGGGAAATTTTCCTTACAAAAATAATCCTTTGGAAAGGATAATTTTCCTTAAGATAAAGTGTTTGTGATTTTCAAAACATAGAGAAATGGAAAATTCATATGGAAACCTTATTGACTCAATAATCTCACCCTTTTTGGAAATCACAAACAACCATTCAAAAATGAATGTAAGGAAAAAGAATTTTCTTTATGCACTTGAAAAAAAAATTATCCCCATTTACTGTCGAATCATGCTGAATATGAATAACCTCATCCCTAGGTTTTGAAATCCCTAAAGATCATATTATTGACTTCTTTTAAGAAAATATTAATTAAGTGAACTCCTCATTACATAAACTCTCCCTTTCATATAGAGTTATCTTCTTTTATTCTTAGTATTCTTTTGATAATATGTTTCTCTCCCTTTTTTATTTTTAAAATGGAATAGTGGGAATGGAAAAAAATGGTACCTGAAATATTTGATCTATACAAAACATAATATATAATGTATAGAAAAAGTTTCGTTGTGATTGTAAAAATTAATACAAGGTAATATAACAAAAGACTAGAATTGAGAGGAAAAACTATTCATTCTTCTTTTACTTCCGAAATATTTCCTTCACAATAGCCTTCAAATTCTTGAGATATTTTTGGTCATCCTCAAACTCTTTGAGTAATGATTTATGATCCTAACTTTTCTTTTCTAGAGCATTGATTTTTTTTCATCCTGATACTTAAGAGTTTCTACATGAGACTTCAGTATCTCTTTTTGCTAGTTGAACTTTTCTTCTAACTCTTCCCTAAGTTCCCTTTCACTCTTCAAATTTTGAGAAATTGGATTTAACTTTCTATACAAATCTGTATCTTCATTCTTCTAGGAGACTTGTTCAAGGTTCATCTTCTATATAAAACTTTTTGTAAAAAATTTTATCTTTTCATCTAACTTATCAAAGGAGTCTTTCACTAATTCTTGGAGGTCATCAAATATTCCTCAAGTATTAAATTGTTCTTTTCGATCACATTATAATTTCATTACATGATCTACTATTAGAAACATAATCTATATAAAATGTTTTGAATTCTTCCTATATCTTGATGAAATTTTTTTATGATATTTCTCACAGAATACTAAATCTGATTTAAGGAGTGATAAAGCAACTGGAATCATGAATAAATACTCGGAAACAAGGGTATGGTGTCTACAAACTTCTACAGAGACTGTAACACAAAAATCATGAACGATGGAAGATGATTCGGAATCTGATTCCCTTGAAGGTGAAGAATTTCTTCTATCTCTGCATTCTTCCTCATAGATGATCCACCAACATTATCCTTAACCATGAAAACTTTTTGAGGTGTATCGATAATCAAATATTTTCCTTTATTAACTTTAGAATAAGTCTCTATAGCCTTTGAAGATACATGATCACTATCTAAACATTAGAAAATTTTATCTTCATCAACCTCTTATTTCTCAACATCTTCCAAAATATCTTTAGGTAAGATGAAGTCATGATTGCTACTTTCATGATCAGAAGGTTTGTTAACCTCTTCCTAACCCTCATCCTCTTTTCCTTGAGAAATAATTTTAGTTGATTCAGTCAGGGAAGTCCAGATTGAATGATTTTCAGAAGGACTTTCCTCCTCAGGATATTCTTTAACTTTCTTTATAACAGCATAACATTCATCATCATCTTCTTATTCTACTTCTTCTTCTTAAACTATTTCTTCTTCCACTTCAGGATCCTTAATTATGACTTTCTTTACCATAGTCTCTACTAGTACTGGTTCTTTGAAAAATGATTCCAGTACCTGAATCTTTTTAGATTCTTTCTTAGTATCCTTGAGAAGTGCTTGAACAATTTTAGCTTCAGATATTTCCTTCTTTTTTTTCTTCTCTTTTTCTTGCTTCTCTAACTCTTCAGCAGTTTTAATATTCATGTCCATTTCCTCGGAAGGGTATAGGACAAAATTAGGATCTCTTTCTTTATTATCCTTCTTTTATTCCCTCCACTTCACAAATACTTGATCATGGAAGGTCTTTTTCTTTTTCAGATTTGGTGGAGCTGACTGCGTTTCCAGAACTGTAGGATTCTCTTTGATTTCCAGTTCTTTTTGCTTTATCTTCTTCTGAGATTTCTTGTAAGTCTCTCATGTTTCCACTTTCTTATCTAGAGCTTCAATCTCACTTTCTTAGAGATCATAAAATTCTCCATACTTGGTATTGAAGCTGAATTTCATCCTCTTCATGGTGCAATCGCTTAGCAGCAAGATCATGAAATTTCTTGGTTTGGAGCTTCATTGAATTTTGAACGATTCTAAGCATAGAACTATGATCTTAGATAAAATTTATGGATACATTATGATCTGGGATTTGAGAGTTCCATTCTTGATGTTGGTGATTGTCAGAAGGATATACTTTACTAGGTTTATCTTCCACAGGTTAACCAAAATATCCAAGAAAAGGATATCACTTTTCTTTAAGGAGTCCATGTCTCCTCTTCTCGGAATGAGGAAACCCTTTACCCATAATTCTGGCATTCTAAAATTCATTTAGAGATGAGTGGTCTTTGGTGTTTTTACTCCTTTGAATCCAAGGCACTCAATTTGATTTTCCTTCTCAAAAATCAATGACTGGTCTAGAAACTTGTGAGTACAAAAAAATGCTTCCCCTTTATATGGAACTCCAATGATATTTGATACCATATTGAAAGATAAGGAATAGTTTTTCCCATAAACCTTGAAGGAAAATTTCTCTCTTCCTCCTTTGTTAAAAAAAGTTACAGTATCATAAAACTCAATAAGAAACTCTGGATAAACTGGATCCTAACTTTTTGGCTTGGCTACACAAATGCACTCGCATCCATTCTGCTTAATGTTTTGTGTAATCAAGGAATTATACTAAGAAAAAAATATCAGATAATCTAACCTTTCCTTGCATATTTTACATTCCTTGACTTCCTTGGTTGTAGACATTAGTTTTTGTGGGGAGGCTTCTAGTGACATTCATAGTATATGAAAACATAGAAAAGAATAATGATATTTTTGAAGATATAATGAGCTTCGGCACAAAATTATTTTAAAACCAATATGGGATAAGGAATAGGGGCCTTTATATAGGCGTCAAGGTGAGAGTTTGAATTCCTGATTTGATCCAATGGTTGAAATGAGCTCAAACTGATCTAATAGTTGATATGAAAGTCGAAGAAGGATTTTAAAGGTTCTGATCTTCTGAGGATTTATGGAAAATTTTAGATTTATGAAAACTGAATCTGATAAAAAATTTCTGAAATAAAAACAAGTAAAAAAAATCAATTATGAAAATTTATGTAAGGAAAAATACCTTCCAGATTGCTGGAAAAAAAATTTCAGCAATGAAAAATGTTCTTCTTGAAGAAATTTAGATTCTGGAAATTTTATTGATGAAAGAAAATTTCAATTTCAGAATTTTGGATTTAGGAAAAAATTGGTTATGGAAAAGAAATTATTATGGAAAAATGTTGATTATGAAAAATTTGATTAAGGAATATTTTTTATTCTGAAATTTTTGATTAACGAAAAATTTTGATTGTGAAAAAATTGATTAAGGAAAATTTTGATTACAAAAAATTTGAGTAAAAAAATGTACACCCCTTATGAGAAGGATTTACTTAATGTAAGGAGATATGTTTCAACAAAAAGTTAATATATAATATTAACTTATGGTTATCATTCCTAAATTTTGTTTTATGTATTAAAATTTATCATAGGGGAAATATTTTGTAAAAATATTAGCAGGTTGATCTTGCATTCCAATAAATTGAAGAATGATATCTCCTTTAAGAGTGTGATCCATAAGAAAGTGATACCTAATTTCTTTGTGTTATGTAAGATAGTGATGTGTAGGGTTTTTGCTTATGTAAATGGAACTAGTGTTATCACTCATTATCTGTGTTTTGGAAAAACCCATTCCATTGTTTGTGAGGGTGTGTTGCATCCACAACACTTGAGCAAAACAACATCCAGCTACTCCATATTCAGATTCAATAGTGTAAAGTGCTACTGAGTGTTCCTTCTTACATGACCAAGAAACTAATGATTCTACTAAGAACTGACAAGTTCCAGATGTCCTTTTTATATCCATTCTACATCCACCAAATTCAGCATCTAATTTTTTTTTTAAAACAAAATCATTTCTAGAGGTAGAGAAAATCCTTAAATGCATGGTTCCCTTTAAAAAGCGAAAAAATATTTTCACTAATTTTAAATGAGATTCCTTTGGATTATATTGATATCTTGAACATAAGAATACTAAAAAAATTAATTCTAGATGACTAGTTGTCAAGTATATTAAACTTCATATCATACCTCTTAATGATGTTTGATCTACTGGTTTCCTAACTTCATCAAGATCAACAGAATTTGAGGTACCAATTGGAGTGATTATACTTTTAGTGTTGTCATATCCATACATTTTAAGAAAATATTTAATATACTTATGTTTGGATATATAAGTTCCTTATGGTTTTAGAGAAATTTGAAAACCCAGGAAAAATGTTAACTCACCCATCATACTCATTTCAAACTCAGGTTTCATTATATTTGAAAATGAATTAGTTTAAGATTTCTGACTTGAACAAAATATAAGGTCATCAACATAAATTTTTATGATTAAAAAATTATTATCTTTCTCTAAAAAAAAATTGGAACACCAGTTGCATTTACATAATTGTTTTATAACAAAAAACGTGTAAGTTTGTCATACCAGGATCTGGGGCTTGTTTAAGTCCATATAATGCTTTGATAAATTTTAAAGTATGTTAAAGTTGTTTGGTATCTTCAAAAATAGGTGGTTTTTCACCTTAAGCATCCTATTGAACATAATTGTTAAGGAAATAAAACATTACATCCATTTAAAAAAGTTTGAAGTTAAAAAATGCTGCAAAGGCAAGTAAAATATGAATAAATTCAAGTATAGATACTGGAGCATAGGTTTCTTCATAGTCTATTCTTTATTATTCATTATAGCCTTTATAAACTAATATAGCTTTATTTTTTACTATGATTCCATTTTCAACCCACATATTTATGAAGACCCATTTTACTCCAATTATAGAAGTTTCCTTAGGTCTTTCAACCAAGGTTCATACTTTATTCCTTTTTAATCCATTTAGATCATCTTGCATGAGTTTAATCCAATCATCATCACATAAATATTCATTAGTTATTATTTTTTTCTAATTGGGAAAGAAGTTCTTAATGTCATACCTCATTTATTACAGAGTTTCTAGCCCTTAAAAGTAGATTTACATCACCAATGGTACTATCACTAGGTTGATTCTTAAGAAACCACTAATTTGGGTTTGGTAAAACCTATTCATCAACATATGGTAGAAAATCTTCTAGGGTAAATGCTTTATAAATGTTTTCTTGAACATTTTCTTTATTAGTGGAATATTCTATCAAAGGTTGATAATAATTTTTTGAAAATGCATCAGAGAATGTAGGTTGGTGTTGTTTAAAAACAAAAGGACTAGTTTAATCAAATTTGACATGCATTATTTCTTCATCAGTATAAAGTGTTTTTATTAAAAACTCTATAAGCCTTACAAGTAGTGGAATATCCTAGGAAAATTCCTTCATTATATTTGGCTAAAAATTTATGTAAGTTGTCTTTACAAATTAGGTTTAATACTTTGCAACCAAATACATTTAAGTAAGAAAGTCTTGGTTTTTAACTAGTCCACAATTCATAAGGTGTTTTGTTAAGAAACTGTATGACTAAAACTCAATTTATAGTGTAACAAGCAGTACTAACAGCTTCATCCCAAAAGTGTTTAGAAATAGAATATTCACAAAACTTGGTTCTAGTTATCTCTTGAAGAATTCAATTTCTTCTTTCAAAAACACTACTTTATTGAGGAGTTCTTATAGCTGGAAATTTATGAGTAATGACTTTCTTACTACAAAAACTTTCAAAATATGAATTTTGAAATTCTCCTCAATGATCACTATAAATAGTTATCAAGGGAAGGTCATTCTCATTTTTTTAACATGGGCACTAAATGTTTTTAGATAAGAAAAAACATGAGATCTATTTTCTAGAAAATAAAACCATGTAAATATACTGTAATCATCAACCAAAACAAATACAAAGTATTTTACAACAATACATCCAGTTTGTGCTGGACTAAAAAGATACATATGCACTAATTTTAATGCATCAGAAGATGATTCTTCACCGATTTAATTAAAACTTTATTTATGTTTATTTCTATATTGAAAATGATCGCAAACTTTTGAATGATAAAATCTATGATTTGGTGATCCTTAACAGGTATTTTCTTTGAGTTTTTTCATAAGTTCCTAAGGTTATAGTGTCTTAATATTTTAGTCCATAACAAAGATTGACCTTCCATTGCACTAAGACAAGGTAGATCTCGGCTCATAAGGTCTTCTATATTTAGTGTGTATACATTCTCATGCCTAAGGGAAGAAAGAATAAACTCTTCCTTGGAATTTTGTACTAATAATTTATCATTCATATCATTCATAAGGTAACCTTCATCACATAATTGACTTATGATAATAAGTTTGTGTGTAAGACCCTTAAATAAATAATTTAAATTAATGGTTTTGAATGAAGAACAATGTTACCTATACCAACAATTTCTCCCTAAGCATTATCTTCAAAAGTTACTTTCCCTCATTTCGTGTTGATAAAATTTTCAAAACGTTTTTGTTACCAGTCATATGCCAGGAACATCCAATATAAATGAACGATGTCTTGTTGTTGGTACTTTATTTATATTCCTCAAAATAATAGAGTTAGACTTTCGAAATCCAATCTTTCTTTGATCCTGAAATTTTAGAAAGTAAAATTTTAGGAATCCACATTTTCTTAGAAAAATAAACTTTCTGAAAATCAAATGATTAGGTTTTAGTTAATGAACAATTTATTTACTATAGTCCACCACACTGACATTTGGTACAAAATATAGAACTTTTTGGAACAAAATAATTATTACTAAAAACAGGTTTGGAGTTAGTATAACCATTTCCTGAACTATTCCATAGATGATGAATTTGAGAAAACATTTTATCGTATTCTTTCTTTCCTGAGGTAAAATTTTATAAAAGTTTCTTTAAATAAAAAATTTTGGATTTTAGTTTAATGACTAAATTCTTATCATCAATGTTATTATAAATAGAAATTGAGTTAGCCTCTAAAATATTTTTCTACGAAATAACATTTTCCAAAACTTTATAAATACCATCCTTCTCAAAATTAAATTCTTTATGGTTTTTAGAAACATTTTCAAAAATAAAAAATTTTCTAATCAAGATTTTTAGAAAGATCCGATACATATTTAGGTAGAACAAAAATTCTATAATTTTTCTTCTCTAACTTCTTTTTTATCTTATAATTATCATTTTCAAGTAGTTTGGAAAACCAATAAACTTCTTCATGAGAAGGTAAAGAGTTGTCTTCGTCAGAATAAGATTCTTCATCTGAAGACATACAATATTTATCTTCTGTATAATTTGCAATCATAGATACATTAGTGATAGATTTATAATTGTGTACCTTGGTCATTAGATAAATATTCTCAATGGTTAGTTTGGCTTGTAGACCAAGATTTTTCTGACTAGAAGTTTTATACTCTGAAGATTCATCAGATGAGTCACCACCACTTCCACTCAATGTATTATTAGCCTTTAGGACTTTCTTAGCCTTAGACTTGTAATACTTCCTTCAATTCATCTCAGAATTCTATTCTTTTCTATCATTTCTTTTCATCATGGGACAATCTAGCCCAATGTGTCCAATTATTTTTCATTCATAGCAAATGAGTTCTGATTCTTTCTTGTATTTTATTTCTTCCTTATTATATCTATACTGAAAGTTTTTCTTTTCTACTATTTTGTTCATCCATCGATCAAGATTTGCTAACTCATTTTTAGAATGTTCACTGTCACTATACTTAGATAGAATAATGACTTTCTTAGATTTAGATCTTTTAACCCTTCCCAATGACTTAACTTTAGTGGTAGTAAATTCTACACTTCCATTACCATTCTTCTTCTTATTCGTATCATCATATCTTTTCAATATTGTCTCTTGTTGAATAATAGTTCCAAAAAGTTAATCAAGAGTAATATTTTAAACTTTCATGTTCTCATCAATGGATGTTCTTTTGGATTCCCACTTGTTGGGCATAATATCTATAATCTTGTTCAAAAGAACTTTATAATCTAAACATTTTTCTCCCATAGATTGAAGAATGTTTACAATGGTCATAAATCTTTGTTTCACTTTGCAAACAGTTTCTCTATAATGAAATACGAATCCATGATATTCCTCACTCAGCATAACTCTTCTAGTTTTTATCACTTTGGAAGTCCAAAAATGTGTATTTTCATGTTTATTCTAAATGCATTTGGCAACTTCAGATGAAGATATTTGACTATATATGTTCCTCATCATAGAACACTACAAAGTATTATGTACCTTATAATTTAGTACAAATTCTTATTTTTATTGGTTGGTGAAGGTTTTGACTTCCTTGTTTGGAATTTTGTAATCATCAGTAAGCATAAAAAAAATTTCTACTCCAGTGTTAATGAAAAAGGTCTTCGTTAATCTCTCCATTACTCATAATAATTACTATTAAAAATTAGTGGCCTGTTAGGATTAAGGGCGTCAATGGAACCCAAATTTATACCTGCCTCTCTATAATAAAAATATCTTTTCCACAAAAAACCTGTTAGTGGTAAGAGTTTATTATTAATGATAAAATCCTTAAGCAAAATTTGAACAAGAAAACTTCTATAAGAAATAAAACATGAGGAAGAAAACTTCAATGTAAGTATAATTCTTTTAGAAACCTTCTATGAAACCGACTATAGGATCAAAATAGTGTATGTAGTTTCTCAATTACAAGAGGGGGTGAATTGTATGTTTCAAAAAAAATATTTTTCACCTTATGGAAAACTATGTTTAACAAAGGTAATCTTGGTAAATTCACAAATCCTCTTTTATTTTTACTGAAAATACATTTTTGGGTTCCAGAAATATAAATCCAGAAAATAGAAACTTAAGAACAATTTTCTTAAAGGAAGATTATAACTTAAAGTGTATAGAATCATATTTATCATATTATGTAAAGTGCAAGAAGTTATAAGAAATTTATACTTTATTCCATTATCAAAATATAGCAGAAATAAATACTTCAAAGAAAAATAAGTAAAACGTTTGAAATCTTTTCACCCAAATAGTAGGATATCCAACAACCTTGGATAAGGGTCCCTTGATTTATAATTTCAAGAAAGTATATCTTATCCACACTATGGGAAGACCTTGATAGAAATATTAGAGTATGTCTTGCTACTCCCTCAAGCTCTCAAACTTTAAGGTAATCGATACCTATGTCTACCTATATTCTAAATCCCTCGGTTATACTTAGCAACAATCAGGGTCCCACGAAGAAAAATGAAAAAAAATCATAGATGAACTAGATGTTCATGAAAACGCACAAAGCATTAGATTCTTTCACTCTCTAGAAATCACTTCACAACATCACATCAAGTAATCTCTGGGTTAATCAATCGATATATATATTGGTTATGAGCTCATTAAAATGAGATTCTATTTATAGGAAAAACATCAACGGTTGGATCCCTCTGTAGGATCGAAATAACGATGTAGATGCTCAATTTACAAGAGGCAGGGTGAATTGTATACTTTGAAAATTCCTTTGTAAATTTTAAAGTTAGTTATGATTAACTATGTTTTCCTTAAGCAAAGTAAAGGGCTAAGTTTAACAAAGTTAAACTTAAGAAAATTCACAACACCTCTAATACCAAATGAAAACTTGGAAAGAGATTTCGAAAGTAGGTTTCGGAAATATGGTTCCAGAAATCAAAACTTAACAAAAGATTACAATATGAGATTCTACCTTAAAGCGTATAGAATCTAAATGAAACAGAGTACAAGTAAGGAAGTATAAGAAAGTTATACTTTCCTTATAATACAAAATGCAGCGGAAATAAACAAATAGTAAAACTACAAGTAACAAGATATAAATCTTTTAACCCAAAGAGAAGGGTATCCAACAACCTTGGATAAAGGTACCTTGATTTATACTTTCAAGCAAGTCTATCTTACCCACACCAGGGTAAGCCCTCGATACGAAGATCGGAGTCTCTGTCTTGCTATCCCCGCAAGCCCTCAACTTCAAGGTAGTTGGCAACCTCTGTCTTCCTCAGCAAGGAATCCCTCAACTTCAAGGTGTTGGAAACCTCTGTCTTCCTATCCCCGGAAGTCCTCAAATGTAATCACCAACATTCAGAGTCGCACAACGCTTTGAGAGTTAATAAGAGCCTCTCTCTCTATAAATCACTTCAAGCATGTAATCACATGAGTCGAAGATTAGTCAGCCTTTCAGCACTGAGCTCTTTCAAATGAGCTCTTATTTATAGGTAAGGTCTGCCTCCTTTCCAACGGTTATATTCTCCCTAAAAATCGGAGGGACCTATACACGTGTAACTTAACCAATGGTTAGTTCATAACAGAATACATGACATCGTTTTATAACAAAACAAGTGTAACAGAATGTACGACATCGTTTTAAGTCTTAACTAAAAAGTTAGGAGTGAAGATTCGGAGTGAAAGTTCAGAGTGAAAAAATATATATTAAAGAGTAGACAACTTATAAATGCGTAAGAAAAATGAATGTTTGGAGTCTAACCAAAATAATTTTCGGAGACTAAATAAATTCGGAGTGTATAAAACAAAGATGACCAGATTCTGTTTAATAGGTGAATTTGTAATGAGAATTCGGAATGAGGATTCGTTATCAGAATTCGTAGTGAGAATTCCTCATCAGAATTCATAATGGGAATTTATCATCAGAATTCATAATGAGATTTCATCATAAGAATTCGTAATGAGAATTCAGCTCCAGAATTCGGAATGAGAATTCATCATCAGAATTTGTAATGAGATTTCATTATCAGAATTCGTAATGAGAATTCGTATCAAGAATTTGGAATGAGAATTCATCAACGGAATTCGTAATGAGAATTCTTCATTAGAATTCGTAATGAGAATTCGATGTCGAACTTCATAAGGATTCGTATCTTGAATCTGGAGTAGAACTTAATCACATTTCGTATCCGGAATTCGGAATGAAACTTTATCACAGTTCTTCATTCTGTATTTCAGAGTGAAACTTTATTACAGTTCTTATCCAGAATTCGGATCCTAAAACAGAATACTTCATAACAAAGTTTCAAAAAATTCCGAGAATATAGAAATAAATCCGAATCTTATACTTAAGAAAAATATGGATGAAAATATGATAAGGATAATTTTTCGTACAATAGAGATTTTTCTTATAAAAGCAATTTTCCTTATAAAAGCGATTTTATTAAAGAAAGGTGTTTGTGATTTTCAAAACAAGAAGGAATGGAAAAGTCATAAGGAAAACCTTATTGACTCAACACCCTCCTCTAATGGTCATATTTTTTCTTGAATTTTAGAGGCACCTGTACATGTGTCACTCAACCAACAGTTGGTTATAAACATAATGTACGACATTTTTTTATACTTACAAAAGCATGTGTAAAGGAAAAAATGAATTATCTTAACCAATTATGAATATATGAAGTATAAGGAAAAACTGAATTCATAGTCTAATTAAATTAAAAAAACTGATTCTTGAAAACATGGATATTGATATTCTATTTTACAATGAATTCGGAATCTAAATTCAATAGATTTTGGAGTCTAAATTCCAATTAATTTGGAGACTAAACTCTGATGAATTCATAGTCGAAATTATGAGGAACTTGGAGTCTGAATTTTGAGGAATATGGAGTCAGAATTCAGAGGAATTCAGAGTCTAAATTTCAGATAATTCTTATTCTCAATTTTAGAGAATTTAGAGACTGAATTTCAGATAATTAAAATTTTAAATTTCAAAGAATTTAGAGTCTAATTTTTGGAGAATTTTGAGTCTGAATTTCATAGAATTCATAGTCTGATTTTTGGAGAATTTTGACTCTAAATTTCATAGAATTCAGAGTCTGAATTTCAAATAATTCAGACTCTGAATTTCAGAGAATTTGGAGTCTGAATTTCATAGAATTCGGAGTCTGAAATTACAAGAATTCAGAATCTAAAAACATAAGACTCTATAAGCATGGAACTATAAGATTCTGAGGATTTTAATAAGGATCTGAATTTTAGAATTTTTAATAAAATGAATTTTGTTTTGAGAGATTATAAAATGAGGAAATGAAAAAAAAGGTAAGTATATAAATTTCCTCATAGAAGGTAAATTTTATATGTGAAAATAATCCATAGGGAAATATAATTTTCCTTAAGATAAATTGTTTGTGATTTTCAACACATGGAGGAATGGGAAATTCATAAGGTAACCTTATTGACTCAATAGTACCACTATCTATTATATTCGATCGAGATCTAATATTCGCCTACATGTTCTAGGAGAGTCTTTAACATGCTCTGAATACTGAGCTAACCTTCAATATTTCTTATCATCCTCAAACTAATGGACAATCTGAGTAGACTATCCAAACACCTGAGGAAATGTTGATATCATCCTTAATGGACTTCAAAATAGTATGGGATCAACATCCTCTTTTGGTTGAGTTATTTTACAATAACAATTTCAACATAAGCATCAAAATGGATCCATATGAAGCCCTTTATGGTAAGAGGTACAGAACACCATCATGTTGGGATGAATTTGGGGAGAGAAAACTTCTAGGTACAGAAATGGTAGAAGAAACGGTGGATAATTTTAAGACTGTCCAGCAGAACATTAAAGCTGCTTCATGTTGACAAAAGAGATATGATGATAATTGCTGATGAGACCAAAATTTTGATGTTGGAGACATGGTATTCCTCTGCATATCATCATGGAAGAGAGTTAGGAGATTTGGGAAGAAGGGAAATCTTAGTCCATGGTACATCATACCTTTTGAGATCCTTGATAGCATTGGAGTAGTGGCCTATCAACTGGAACTGCCATAGAACCTGTCTCAAGTAAATAATGTTTTCTATGTATCGCTTTTGAGGAATTACATACCTGACCGATCGCATGTATTCAATCCAGAGGTGGTACCATTGGAGATTGACCTCTCTTATGAAGAGAAGATGGTGAATAACTTAGATCATAGAGAAAAAGTTTTACAAAATAAGACAATGCCCCCTCATCAAGGTGTTGTGGTGAAACCACAAGTTTGAAGAGGCAACGTGGGAATTAGAGGAAGTGATGAAGAAGAGTTACCCTCATCTATTTTAGTGTGGGAAAATGAAATTTCTAGGGTGAAATTTCTTAAGTGGGAAATATTTCAATGACCCAAACTTTTACTAATTAAATTTCCTCTTGATCTGATAAAATGTATTATTATATAAAATGGTTATATAAAACATATTCACTTATTTGGTTTTTTTTTTTGGAATTTAAAATATCGTTAAGAATTGTTACTATTGATAATATAGTCATTGAATAGTGATCACATGATTAGTATAAATATAGGGCTTTAAAAAATTCAATTTACTCAGACAAAGGATGTGATGGCCTCATCGAGTAGAATTCCTCCATACGAAGCCCATTTTTTGGAGCTTGGAAATGATTTGGAATAACTAGGTTTCTCTCTTGACCAAGAACAAGTTGAGCTTCAATACTTTAAGCTTGAATGGAACTGCCTATGGGAGAAGTGGAATTTGATAGAGATTACCACCCAAGTAATGTTATTTGATCCACCTCAAGAGTTTATCACCATCGCACACCTTACCCTTAGGTCATAGGGGTGTGTTATAGGGGGTTATGTTACAAGACCCTAGAACTAGGATTATGTGCATTATTTTTGTATATAATAAATAATATACATTCATTTTATTTTTGTTACTTTGTAAATGGTTTTTAAAGAACAAATAGTATTTTTTGTTAATATTCAATTAAGAAATCTATTTTGATGAATTTATGGATTTTTTAATTAAATAATATTTCGATAAAATATTATTACTAAATTACTTTTTATTAAATATAAGTTATCATAGAATGTTTTATGAATACAATTGAAATTTTTATTAAGGTTTGAAAACTCTTTTTATGATAACCCATGAATTTTCGATAAATGTCATTTTTATTTTAAAAGTTAAAATTCAGATATTTAGAAAATTATATAGATAAAATGAATATTATTTTTGGAATCGGGATGTCGATATTATCCAATGGTGAATTTTTCATAATTTTCTGAGACAGTTGAATTTTTGGGTAAAAATTATGTATGGATTAAATATATAATGTGTTTTATGATATCATAATGACTCAATAGTGATTTAATAAAATACTAAAAATGGAATTTTCTTCCAATATAAGTTTTACCTTTAAACTAATGTGATTTTTGATTTTTTTTTTTGATTTATTTTACAAAGCCTTAGCGGGCCCTCCAAGACTTATAAAACATTTCAACATTTTAAAATGATTTCCTAGAGAGTGTGACTCGCCTCCATAGAAGAAAGCCTAATATTTTAAAAATATCGGTCATTTTCCTTCTAAAATAATTTTTTTCACTCCCATTTGGAAAAAACCATTGGAAAAACCGTGGGATGGTTTGTGGTTTTGATTAGTTTAATGTGTAGTGTCTAAAACCTAAATAATAAAGAATTCCCTCTCCTTTCCTCTATAAACCCACCCAACCTCTCAATCCTCTTCACTGAAACCATTTGTATCTTGAAAAAACCCTACCATAATTTCTCTAGAATCCCCCCAAGGAGCCCTAATCTCTCATGAAGCCTCTATCAATCCTCTCCCAAGCCTTTTGGATCACACTTCCAATTAAAGAATTTATTCCTTTCTATTTTTTGTCCAAATTTATTTATTTTGTTATACCGTTTTGTTTTCAATTAAAAATTTTGGGGTATGATTTAACACATAACCCATACTTCCCTCATTATATTTTAATTATTATAGACCTCTTCTTCTCTAATTCCTCCCATGTTCACCCATTACCATGCTGAAATTTTCATAAGGGATTTCTTACTTATTTTTTCAATGTTTTTTTATATTGTTATACCCTAGTATTTTCAATTAAAAATATTGTGGTATGATTTAGAACCTCTCCTATACTTACATCCATTTTTTTATTATTATATTTCCTTTTCTATCTCATTAATGTCTCTTATGTACACACGTTACCATGTCAAAATTGTGTAAGGGATTTCTCCCTCCTCATTTACATTCAAGAAATTCTTTTATATTATGAATCTAAATTCCCTTAAATATATCGGGAATTGTATCTATATGACCCCAGTACTATCCATTTTATGTAAATGTGATGTGATTCCACTTTCTATATCATCCACTATTTTTATGAATTCTTATGTCATGTCGTTATGGAGCTGAAATTGCACCACGATTCTCCAAGCCAAAGTCATTATGTAGTGAATACCATAACCATTTCTCTATCAAGGGTATTCAACTTTATTCTCATTTTATTATTTATTATAGAGTTTCATGTATGAATTACACATTCCATTATAATTTAATAAATTATGATGTCTAATGAATCCATGTTATAGGATCCATGTGGCACACTTATGCATGAAATGTAATGATTAAGAAGGGTGTGCCCTGATAGCGCTCTAATGCATTGGGTAAAGATTAGTATCATGATAAGTCAAGTGAAATGAGGGTTTACTCATGATATTTCAAGTTCAATGGGGTTTTACTCATGCTAATTCATGTTCTATAAGGTTTTACTCAGGATCCATGTGCAATGAGTCTTGGCTCGTGCTTATGGCATGTTAAATGTTGTTGCCACATTTACAAGTTATGATAATAATGTGATATCAAGCCTTTATGATAATGATTCTCTTATGCTCCATTGATATGAATATTTCTTAACATGCAATATATTCTTCATGTTATACATTTTTTACTCCCTTTCTATGATTTATAGCTCACCCTTTTCTTATACAGGTCCTCAGGTTATCCTGTGCAATGCTATGTATAAAGAAATTTTGTGGTCATGTAAAAGAAGTTTTCAATAAAGATGTTATGTTTTATGTTATAAGTTACTATATAATGTTCCTAATTTACCAAGACATTAGACCTTTTTATTCTCATAGTTTTCTTAAGTTCAGGATTATGTAATAAATAATGTTTAAATGTGTAGTAATGATCATGGTTGTTATAGTTGGTATCAAAAGACTGGTTTAGTTATTTTTGGGATTAGGATTAGAAAACCATAGTGAAATCCCTAGGAATAAGAATAAGTATAATAAAAACATCCCTAAATTTTGGTGAGTATGAGTAAGTGGTTTATCAGGAAAATACATCCCTGTCAAGATATGAGGAGGCAGAGGCTGCTCTGGCACAAATGTATCTAGGGGTAAAACCTGAAAACACATCTTTTAGCTAGACTCAAACAGGAATTGGTGCATGACAATAGGCCTTGCTTCACTCTTTGTTATGACACTCCTGGGGGATAAGCTTTGGTAAATCCATAAGCTCAGCATGAACCATTATTAAGGGAATTAAAAAAAATCCCCTAAGAATATATGTTGGTAAGTAGATCATGTATAATGTATATTAAAGCCTATAAATTCATAAGTTAAGGAAATTAATGTAATTTATATGTTATCCCTTTAATGTCACTAGATTACCCTTTATGTGTTTAATAGTTTTCTTCGCTAAGTTTTTTTGGATGAAGTAAATAAGTAGAACCAAAATCAAAAAAGGAATGGTAGGGTTATCTGCCTTAGTTCTATGCATTCTTTTATATCCTGAAAGTTTAGTAGAACAATCCCAACAACACCACAATTCATGGAAGTAAATATGTTGGTGAGAACATAAAATGGTGAAATCATTTCATCCCATGAGTATAACTTCTCCCTTATCATAATTTTTTCATTTAAATTCCCAGTGAACCTCATCATACTCCCTTTGATGGAATTTTACTCAATTCATGGTATGGATTGGCATTCCCTATATAGATACAACATAAATTACAATAAGGGTGGAATCACTCTCCATATGGTGAATCGACCCCCGATTCTGTATAATTTCAAGGAGGAGGATGAATCTTATTTAGCATCATCATCTCAAGTGTAGATATTACTTCCCTATGAGCACGAGTATCTTATTCAAATGATTGATTCCCATGAAAAACCATCTTTGAAGACATGACCATTGTGAGGGAATTCTATGAAGTGTTTCCTAAGGATTTTCATTGTATTCCTCCTTGAAGAGATGTTAAATTCTCTATTGATCTTATACATAGGTAATTACCAATATCCAAGATTCTGTATGTAATTAATATTGTGGAGCTTGAGGAGTTGAGGAAACAACTAAATGAGAATCTAGATAATGGGTTTATACACCCAAGTTCTTCATCATGGGGTGCACCAGTCTACTTCATCGAGAAAAAGGATGGGTCAATTCGCCTTTTCATTGATTATCAAGAGCTCAAAAAAATCATGATAAAGAAAAATTATCTACTGCCCCAAATTGATGACTTGTTTGATCATATATGTGGATCCCAATACTTCTCCAAGGTTGATTTGTGGTCGGGATATAACCAATTAAGGGTGAAGAAGGAGGATGTCCCCAAGACTGATTTCTATACAAGATATGGGCCCTATGAATTCATAGTAATGCCTTTTGGAATCACTAATGCTCTAGAAATATTTGTGGACTTGATGAATAGAGTCTTTGGATATTACCTAGACATATTTATGGTAGTTTTTATAGAAAATATTCTAAAATACTCTAAAAATAAGAAGGAGCGGGAGGAGTATCTAAGAACTATATTTGAGACATTGCGAAATGATAATCTCTAAACAAATATAGAAAGTGTGAGTTCTGGTGGATGGAAGTCTCATTCATGGGTTATATCATCACAAGCAATGGTATATTTGTGAATCCATCTATGAAAGTTGCAATTAAGGGATGGTCGAGGCCAACATCGATGATGGATATTTGTATCTTCCTGGAGTTAGCTGGATATTATCACCGAGAAATTTCTTCTGATTGTCAAACTCACTTACCAAGCTAACTTGAAAACGAGTCAAGTTTTCGTGGAGTGATGAATGCGAAGATAGCTTCAATGAGTTGAAAATGAGGCTAATCATTGTGCCCGTTCTCACACTTCCCAAAAGTGGAGAACTTTTTGTGGTATTTAGTGATTCTTTGAATAATAGATTCGGATGTGTGTTGATGAAAAATGACAAAGTCATTGACTATACTTCAAGGCAATTGAATTTTCATTAGAAAAACTATCCAAAACATGATCTAGAGTTGGATGCAGTAATCTTCTCTATGAAAATTTGGCAACATTACCTCTTTGGGGAGAAGTGTGAAATATATATGGATCACAAAAACATCAAGTATATATTCACACAGAAAGAGTTGAACATGTTCTAACAAATATGGTTAGATTTGATCAAAGACTATGACTGCTCGATCCATTTCCATCCTAGAAATATGAACAAGGTGACATACGCTCTATGTATAAAGGACCCATCGATTTTATCATTGATGAGAATTGAAAATGATCTAATCTTATTAGATTTGATGAAGATAGACATGGGAATCACAAAGAACAGAACATCATAAATCCTTTCACAAATGATTGCTCAATCATATCTTTTGGAAAGGTTAAATGATGCTCAAAAGGATGATGTAGGAATTTAGAATAAAGTGGAAACAATTAGAAAGGGAAATCCTTAGTGTTCAATGTAAATAAATAAAGAATTGTGATATTTGGGTCACAACTATGAATTCTATCAAATCCAGAGTAAAAGAAAGAACTTTTTTATGATGAAAATAGTTCGCATTTCTCTATTCACCCTGGAAACACAAAGATGTATCAAGATCTCCGAGAGCATTATTGGTGGGGTAACATGAAGAAAGAGATTGCTGAGTATACATCAATGTTCCAGGTATATCAATAGGTGAAGGATGGGAGGCAGAATTCTAAGGGGATGGTGCAACCATTACCCATACATACATAGAAATGTGACAACATAACCATGGACTTTATCAATGGACTTTCAAAGACATCCAAAATAAACAATTCTATCAAGGTTTTGTTGATCGTCATAAAAATAATGCACAATTCATTGAAATTATATCGTATTTCTAGTTGGATAAACTTGCACAGATATATATCAGATAAGTGGTAAGGATGTAAGGAGTGCCACTATCTATTGTATCTGATCGAGATCTAAGATTCCGCTACAAGTTCTGGAAGATTCTTCAACAAGCTCTGAATATTGATCTAAACATTAGTATGGCTTATAATTTTCAAATTGAGGTCCAGTCTGATCGGACTACCCAAACACTTTAGGAAATGTTGAGAGTATGCTCAATGGAATTTGAAGGAGGATGGGATCAACAGCTTCCTCTGGTTTAGTTCTTTTACAATAATAGTTTCCACTCAAGCATCTAAATGGCTCCTTATGAATCACTTTATGGGAACAGGGGAAGAACACTAGCATGTTGGGATGAAGTTAGGGAGCGAAAACTCCTAGGTCCAAAAATGGTCTACGAAATGGTAGATAATGTTAAGACAATATAAAATCACATTAAAACTACTTAGAGTTGACAAATAATCTATGTTGATAATCATAGATGGGACCTAGAGTTTGATGTTAAAGACATGGTATTCATCTGCATATCGCCGTGGAAGAGAGTTATGAGATTTTTGAAGAAGGTAAAGCTTATTCCATGGTAAATCATCCCTTTTGAGATCCTTGATGACTTTGGAGTAGTGGCCTATTGACTGGCACTCCCACCGAACCTATCTCAATTACAAAATGTATTCCTTGTATCGCTCTTAAGGAAGTACATACCTGGCCCATATCATGTAATCAATCCATAGGTGGTACCATTAAAGATTGACCTCTACTATGAATAGAAGCTGGGTAAGATCTTATATAGTAGATAAAAGTTCTATGAAATAAGACAATTCCCCACATCAAGGTGTTGTGGTGAAACCCCATGTTTTAAGAAGCAATGTGGGGATT
The DNA here is from genome assembly GCA_963277665.1 of Viscum album. Classification (NCBI taxonomy): domain Eukaryota; kingdom Viridiplantae; phylum Streptophyta; class Magnoliopsida; order Santalales; family Viscaceae; genus Viscum; species Viscum album. The sequence goes on from OY728120.1 coordinate 832,606,020, forward strand.
AGAAGAAGTGATGAAGAAGAGTTTCCCTAATCTATTTTAGTGCTTGAAAAGAAAATTTCTAGGGTGAAATTTATTATGGGGGAATATTGTAATGACCCAATCTTTTACTACTGAAAATTCCTCTTGATCTGATTAAATGTATAATTATGTAAAATGGTAATATAAAACATATGGACTTCTTTGGTTTTATGTTTTTTTATTTTAAAATAACAGTAAGAATTGTTACCTTTTCTAATATAGTCATTGAATAGTTATCACAATATTAGTATAAATATAGTTCTTTATAAAATCCAATTTACTCAGAAAAATGAAGTGATTTCCTCATCTAGTAGAATTTCTAAATATGAAGACCATTTTTTGGAGCTCAGAAAGGAGGTGGTGTTTCTGGGCTTTGCTCTTGACCATGCCCAAACTGAGCTTCACGCTACTAGAAATTTAAGCTATAGCCATAGACCTATAGCCACGGTTTTGTAGGTTTGTGGCTATAGGGTTTTTATAGCCATGATTTAATTACCCATCTGTTGCTAAACATCTCAGTTCTTTGTTTTTTGCGATACGCATCGGGTTCTCCTCTCCTCTTTTTTTTGCGATCTACGTCGGGCTCTGCTCTCCTCCTCCCCCGATCTACTGCGACCCTCTTCTCCTATCCATCTATATCTCTCAGCGTGGTTCCCTCCTCCAGACGCTTCCTACCAATTCCCTCTACCCTGTCGTCAACCTCTCTCACCAATACCCTCCTGTCCAAATCGTCAACCTCTCATGTTGTTCACGGCGGAATCGTCATCGCAGCGTCCTCCCCCAACTCTACCACCCAACTCTGCCACCCCACAGTCACTGCCCTGAAACAGCCGCCCCACCTCCTCCTCTGGCACACCTCTGATGTGGCTACCCCACCTCCGCATATCATCCTCCTCCTCAACCGGTCAGACCTCCAAATTACCCATCGAAGGTATTTAGGGTTTCAACCATTCAAATTTCACTCATGTGTAGTTTCTACAATGGTTGGATATTAGGATATACACCGGTTGTATGCATCAAGAACACCTGTACAGTGGAAACCCAAGTCACCAAGGGTGTTGTTTTCCATTATTGATTTACACTATTATCATTGGGATATTTATTCAAGTATTATTTTTGGGTTGAGATTGTTATTTTTTGTTTGAATCTTGGCATCGGGTGGAAATAGAATCCTAGTTCATGAATCGTACTTTAAATATAGGTATTTTTCTACATGTTCATGAATACTTTTCTAGGAAAAATAGTTTTAAAAAAGGAAAGTATATTTAGAAAGTGGGTTTGAGAAAGTAATATTTGTGGTCATGTTTTTGGAAAATTAATTTGAAAGTGGTTTTGATTAACTAAAACATCAATAATATATGAATTGTTGTTTTCTAGAATAACCTATTGACGATGTATTAATTAATAGAATCTAAAATAGTGATTTTCACATGTTTATGTTTGATTTATGATATCTTAATCATGTTTATATGGTAGATGAAAACCTTTAGTTGGTTTGTTAGGATATTAGATTCCTAGTAGTTTGGAGTATGATGGTTATGTATTGGGAATGGTTTGGATTTGTCTTTGGGGTTTGGGTTGGTGGTAATCCCTCAAGATGGTGGATCTTGTTGGGGGTTTTCTTGATGTTTTGATGTAAAACTCTCAATATAGGGAATTTTGGTGATTTCTGGGTGATTTGATTATGTATTTTTATTAGGAAGTTTCTTGTTAGATCAGTTAAGGGGTGGATGGTTTCTTATTATCAGGGGTGAATGTGTGGGGTTTGGTTTTTATGCATGGTGTGTAGGAGAGTAACCCTTAGATTATTATGATAAACCTTAGGGTTTGGTGTTTTGGAAATGATATTTTGTTATGAAGTATAGATAAAAGGTAGTTTCATAATTTTGTGGTAATAATGCATGCTTAGGATTGTGGCGTGATGGGTTTCTAATTAGTAATGTTGTTATTACCGAATAATGTTGAGTCAAAATTCATCAACAAAGCTTCTAATTAGGATGGCATTGTGTTATCATGGGAAATATGATCAAGTGATTTTTTCCCTCATATTATGTTACAACTACTTTGATCCATTGACCAAGGCCTTTGAAAAGGAAAAACAATGGTTTTCTAAGTTATCCATGAGTTCTAGGAGTAGCAGTATCTAATTTTCAGTAGTAACATGGAATCGTAGGATGTTTAGAATTTATTGAAGAAATTTTAGTTCGTATTGTAAAGGATGGAAAATCTAGATGATATATGTGTGAAACTAGAAGTTTCTAAATTCAATGGAGATGAATCAGAATGGATAAATACATTTGATCATAAAAGAAGAAATGAGGATGTTTTATAGATCGAGTTTCAGTCCCTCTTCTATGAGACGATATGGTAGATTTGCATAATAAGAGCATGTTTTGGGAATTCAGGGAGCTATATCATTTTTTTCCAGGATCTTCTATAGTGATCATAATGTGATATTAGGAACTAGACATGTGTATGTAGGATTCAGGATGGTATCGATAATAATATAGTGGGTAGATTCATACTCATCTTTTTTGAGAGAAATCTATATCAAGGGATGGTGATCATTATCAAGGTTGTGAAATGTATGAACTTAGATAGTTAATGGATGAATTTAGTGTCTAGATTTATATGTTGGATGAACCATATTTGGTTCCAAGACCTCACCAAAATTAATGATTTACCTATAGTGGTTGGTATAGTTAGTGTGCTCAGTTAATATGAGGAGTTTATATTGGTAAATATGCTATTTAGAGATCTTTTATTTCTAAGATGTCATTCAGATCAATGTGTTGGGTTAAGTATCAATATTTGATATTGTATTGGGATAGTGATTGATAATTCTAGTGTGGAGTTTGAAAGGGAGCCTAAAAAGGGTACTCTAAAGGCTGTTGAAAGTGTGTGTGGAAGGGAAACCAAGTAGTCCAAATTGTTAAGAATTTATGACGTAGATTCCATAACAATAATAATTTTTGAAAGATAAAAGGAAAGAACCAATTATCTCATGTTCTTAAATAGATTCTACAAAGAAGGAATATACAATCAAGAAGAAGGAAGATCATGAACCAAAAGATTTTCTAATCTTATTAGCAAACTAGTTTGAAAAATCCAAGTGGATTGAGTAAGAATAAAAGAAAGAAAATTATCTACTTTATAAAATTGATAAACCTATATAAACTAAGAATAAAGGTGAATTCCAGAAGAATAAGATGCTAAAAATGAGGTTTCAATCTAGAAAATTAAGAAGGATATAGACATAAAGAGTTTTAGGCATTTTACACATTCAAGGAATGGATTTTCTAGGTTAATAACAATGTATAATCCCTATTTATCTCTTTTAAGTGATGATGGAGGTTTACTTTATTCTCATATTTTTGTGATTTTTAATTTTTGAATAGGAAATTGAAGGTGATGTTTGAAAAATAAAGAGATTTATTAACGATCATTTTATTTAGTATTGGGATGTACATATCAATTTAAATATTATTTTTTCATTGTTGGTTGTGGATTCATGTATCATTTATCATTTACAGTTGACACACTGATCACAAATATATAAGAAGTTGTTATATCTCATTTCTTTTCCCACTATTTTCCTATAGGTGGTTTCTTATGATAAGATTGGTTCTATCCACCACCATTGAAGACAATGAGTTCATGATTTGGGTAAGGTTTATTCCATTTTTATTCTTTGGCCCAATTTTAATTAGGGCTTTTTTTATTTTTGGTTTCCTTATATTTTTGTTGTGTGTTTTGGATTTCATTGAGTTGGATTTGAGTCGCCATTGAGGAAGGCTTACATGTGTATGCATAGGTAGGCATATTCATATATAAGTTCCCCCTTTATATATATTCACTCATGGCAGTATAAATATATATATTGGGGCTAGGTGTTCTTATATATGGATATGAAAATTGCATACGCGTGTAAGTGTAAAAGGGTATATGAATGTATAAACATATATCTAAGGACCCCCTTGTGCATATTTGTCCATGCAGATATGTACATAGGGGCTAGGTGTTCTTATATATATGTTAAGTTTCATATGTGTGTAAGTAGAAAAAAGGGTATATGTAAGTATAAAGATATATCTAAGGAACCACTTGTGCATATTTGGCCATGCAAATATGTACATAGGGTCTAGGTGTCCTTATATATATGTTAAGTTTCATATGCGTGCAAGCAGAAAAAAGGAAGATTCGAGGTGTCGTCGTCAAAAGAAAACGCGCCTTGAGGTTGAGGTAGGGTCCCTCTCATAGCCTATTTAATTCGAGAATTTTTTAAATTTCATTTAGTTTCCTTCATAATTCTTCATGTTTATATTAAATTTCAATTCATGAATAAGTGTTAGTTAAGATAATTGTTTCGTTTGATAAATATGCCATGGTTTTATAATAAAACCCCTCCAACGGAGGTGCGCTGTCGGTGAAAACTCACAGTGGTATACCTTGCTTAACATTATTGCATTGATATTTTTCTTATACTTGATGTCATTGTTAGTCATAAAGCATCCATCGTACTTGACCCTTTTTATATCCCTGTAGGGGGTTTCCCTATTTTTATTAAAATAGTTTTTTGAATCAAGACACTCTTTAAGTGTCGTTAGACTTTTAAGATGGGTCCCATGTTTTGTTACCATGTCACATGGCATGTGATATTTAAATCCAACCAAAAGCCCAATTCCACAGCCTAATGGTCCCACAGTACCAGTAATGTCAGATTACATGTTATGTAACCTGTGATTTTCTTGATCCCATGGGGTATTCCTCTAGGTATTCCTACACATTTCTATATCTCCAAACCTCGCCGAATTAGGTATATGATAGGTCATCCAACCCTCTAGTCATCACAGATTAGCATTCATTTATTTAAATCTTCTAAGAAATCATCCTCTCATGTCATCCATATCATCCTATTTGAAAGTAAGTGGAATATATACTTCAATTACATTCTAATCCACCTCCAAAATCCATGATAAAAATGACATAAATTGCCCTTATGAAAAACTAGGTCAAGGAAGGTACTGATTACCCAGTGGAAAACCACCAACCGACCAATGGACACAAACTTTTCGGTTCCAACCATCAACCATCCAGTAGTTAGTCTAGAGCCAACCCTCCCCCACTATCACTATTAATATGTTCATGGTGCTTTATAATAGCTAACCGGTGGCCCCATCCACTCCTTTCTAAGAACACCACATACCTCTTCCCCCCTTTACTAAATCCATCCACCCAAAAAATAAAATTTCAATTAAAACTTAATCATTTTAATTATAAATCAATAAAATTAAATTTTAATAACCCAAAAAATAAATCCATAGTCATTAAAAACTATCCACTATATGATTTCTCATCCATGAGAAACATTACTAAGCATCACTAGTGACTTGAGGTTTCAGGGATTTGGAGCTGCCTTCGGTTCTACTCCTTCCCTTCATAGTTTCCCATCCTTCACCATATCTATTATTCGGTACCTTGAATTCTCATTTACCTTCTTCTTCTACGTATTTTTTCCTAGGTTTCAACATGCATCAATTTTGAAATCAATTCTTTCAAGATCGATCACTAGTATTCAGGTTAACCAGAATGGTTCAGTATTTTTCAAATGTTTTCTCGAAGTCGAACATTATTCCCTCAAATTTGATAATTCTTTACTTCCCTAATAGAAGAATTGATCCACCATAGGTGTACTGAACTGAGTTCTCAATGATTCTTTCTCAGGTTGCATGAAGTGGTGGATCTGGAATTGTCTTTTTCCAAATATCCATGTTCTTTCAACTGTTAACCATGTTTCCTCTACCAGTGGAACCAAATTGTTCACTATAGGAGAGACTCTAAGTTTTCATCCCAATGGATTTAGATTATCAGATTGCTTCTGCCTTTTTAAAATCCTTCTTTTCTTACTATTTTTAGCAATATTATTGGAAATATTTTAGGTCGATCAGAAGATGCTTAAAGGGAAACATCTCATTCATTATTTTTTGTTTGTAGAGCTTGACTTTTCTAAGAAACATCTAGAGTTTATTTGGTTCTCTGCTGAAAAAAAAGTTCAATGTTAAACAACACATTGTCTAGGAAACATAAGAGGAGTACTTTTCTTCTTATTTTCTTTAAGGTAATTCCATAGTGAACTGCTAGAGTATCGGTCCAAAGTTATATTCAAGGCTTAATCTATCACTCATCTTGATGGGGAAAATCTTTTTTATGCTTCTCTGGCTAGTGAGTCACTGGATAACAGGGGTCCTTTGCCACATGAAGGGGAGGTGAGGAGGATCATCTAGTCATAGTGTCCATTAAACTCAATAAGGGTATAATTCTCTGAAAGTTTTGAAGATCATTAGGTACAACACCCCTTTTCTTCAGATAAAACTAAGCCTAAGGAGGGACAAGTATCTCATACTTCTTTTTCTATTTAGAAATTAGGCTCCACAGTACCTAAGAGATTTTCAAGGGTTGTAAGCAAGAATCATGAAACATCTAAGATAAAATCCAAAGAAGGTGAGGATTATCTGGTCATGAAGACTATGGAACCTATTAAAGAAGAATCCCATGTGTGTTTAGGAGCTCAAAGTATGCAATATGATCATGTGCGGGGGGGTAGGGGGCAGGGGGTGGGTGGAGCGGGGTAGGGGCATGGGGTGGGTCGAGGGGGGAAGGGGGGCAGGGTGGTGGGGGGAAGGGGGTAGGGGGGAGGTCTGCAGGGTAGGGGGTAGGTGGTGGGTGGAGGGGGGCAGGGGGCAGGGGAAGGGGGGATTTCTGTAGGGCAGGGGGGAGGGGGATGGTCAGAATGTTGCCCCACCTCCTCCGGCTCCCTTCGCTCCTGGCCGGAAGATGCTGCCCCGCAGATGTCGCTGGACCAGGCCAACACATCACGGCCACACCGCGGTCACGCCACAGTCACGCCGCGGTCACACTACGTTTATGTCGTGGTCACGCTTCGATTTGGCCCTTCTCGAGGATAACACCATGTGGCGGTTCGCAGTGATAGTATTCCATGAGTCTTTTTATCAATGTTCATAGTGACTAATCACAATTTCTGTCGGTGGGGTGATGACCGGAATGCTGCCACACCTCCTCTCGATCCCTTTTCTCCTGGCTGGAAGATGCGGCCCCGCGGATGTCGCAGGACTAGGCCAACATGCCGCAGTCACGCCGCGGTCACGCCGTGATTTGGCCCTACTCCAGGATGACACCCCGCGGCAATTCACAGTGATAATATTTCATTAGTCTTGTGATCAATGTTGAGACTGACTAACCATAATTTCTTTCAGTGGGGCGACGACCGAAATGTTTCCCCACCTCCTCCCACTCCCTTCACTCCTGGCCGGAAGATGTTTCCCCATGGATGTCACTGGACCGGTCCAACATGCCTCTGTCATTTTGCGGTCACGCCGTGGTCACACCACGGTAATGCCAGGATTTGGCCCTGCTCCAGAATGACACCCTATAGCGGTTCACAGTAATAGTATTCCATCAGTATTAAAATTTCAAGTAAAGATTTGATCAGAGACATTAAAGGTGTTAACATTTTTTAAGAGTGATAAAAATCCATAGAGATTCAACATTGTAGGTATTTGAGATTGTGCCAGCAAAAATATAATTGTTTTGAAACAAGTGAGAGTATTTAGGAGAATAATAAATTTTTGGTTCAGCAATAGAAAATAACATGGGATGATGAGTGTTAAAAATTATTTTTAGAACATTGAACATGTCAGAGTTGGAAATACCCTGACAATTCCAAAAAAAGAATCTTCATTTAAACCTATTTTTGGAGTTAGAACTCCCTTTTTTCTTCTTTCCATAGCCTTTATTTCTAAAAGACCTTCTAATGTTTTGAGCATTGTTATTGTTAGTGGTTTGTTCCTATTCATTGTTTCTAGTGATAGGGTTCTTCTTTGTAGTTTCATTTCTTAAAGCATTCATAATTGAGTATGTTCTATTTGTATTACATAGCATCAGAGAATTGGTGTTTTGGTTATTTAACTAAATACAAGGCTGTTCATAACAGTTCTTATTATCTACATATTGAACACCATAAAAAGATAAATTAATAGAATGAGGAGTATGAGTACTTGGGTCCTTTGAATCATCTATATCATGCTGTTTGACATCATCCAGAACTGATGTAAGGTGCCTCTGCCCATTGGATATAGGAAGTTCAAGCATAAGCAAGGGGGCCTATACCGAGGGAGTGCTTTTGTATCTTTTACAGGTTCTGGTGTTATGGAATCTTGTTTATCAATGTTAGTATGTTTGGTTTGTGTCTTAGCCTAAACAGACTTTGGGCTAATATTAGGACTCTGTGAATTTATAGGAAAACCAGTGGTCTCCATCTCATTAGGACTGTTGACAGATTTAATGTGATTAGGGTGATAAGTATTAAGAGTTAATTCCATAAAAGTCAAATTACATGGAATCAAGGGATCAATACAGTCTTTTCCTACATCTTGAGTAGCTGAATGAGGAAAAGTGGGAAGCATCATACCTGGAATCACTTCCACAGCAGAAGAAGTTGTTACATAGGGTTCCTGGATAGTGTCCAAAGCATCTATGGGACACTGTTTCTGATCACTGGAGTCACTGTTATCCTGCATTTGTAGAGGAACTTTCACTGCAGGTGTTTTATCATTTACAATTTTAGAAGATTATAAGGATTTAGTACCAGAATTAACATTGGAGATATTTGATTTTATCATTGTTTGAACAGAGGGAAGGTAACCTAATCCATTTGTCTGATTGCTGGTCCAATTTATTATCTCTTGAGTAGAAGTAGAAGTCAGTAGGGAGGTTTTTTGGTTCTTTCCATAAATCATATATGAGCAGCTGGGTTCAACCACAGCTTGTAGAAATTGATCAACATTGTTCTTAGTTGTAGTGCTTAAGCTGTGATAATTGCCTTTTATGTGAACAGGTGGAGATATTGTATCCCTCCTACCTAGTGTGGGTTCAGCATTGTTGGTGAGGTTAGAGTTGGGTACTTTCTCAGATGGACAAGTACTGAGTTTTTCTTTCTCATACTCATTATTGGATAGTCTAACAGTTTCTAGAACCAAATTCTAAGTCTCTTCTGTAAGATTTTTTTCCTTCGTGGAGTTTTCTTCCTCTTCAACTACGTCTGCCTAGGTTTTACGTGAATCATCTCCTATGTGTGTCAGGCTGTGTGATTTTTTCACCCAGATTTTGGGTTTCTTTTTGGATGATTCAGGTATGTTCACTGTGTGGGTTTTGTATTTTTTGTTTCTCCTTATTTCTTGCCATTCATTTTCAATTGGCTGATTTACTTGTTTTCTAACCACCCTACAATTGGAGATTGTATGTCCAATTATTTTACAAAGCTCACAAAAGGGATTCTTTCTCTCATATTCTATTCTAATATCAGTTTTATAATCTTTAGTGTTGAAATAGATCAAGATTGGTAGCTTTGAATCTAAATTTTTTTCCACCATTACTCTCGCAAAGAGTCCTAGGTCAGCATTCAAAGTTATTTGGTAAATTTTGAGAGGGGATCCGATGCAGGAAACAATGTCATTTAGAATTTTTGGGTGCCAAAAAACCAATTCAGGACATGTAGTTTAACCCAAACTTGTACCATGGTATTCCTATATGTGTGTGGGTTGAAAGCACAGTCCCATTCAGTTATTCTATGGAATCCCGACTTTAGGTTAATATTACCAGTTTTCCAAACCGTTTCTATATCATCTTGTGATTTCAATAGAATGTGATAATATCCCTTGCCTATAGGAATCAATTTCCAATTCGATATATTCCAGCAGTGTGCAATGCGTGAATGTAAATCAAGAAAAGTCCAAGGGTGGTCACCTTTGAGGTAGGAGATGCAGCCCATGATAGATAATTTTCATAGTTGCGTGAACTGTTGAAGTGCATCTGGGTTCACCTCCACCAAGAAAATACCGTCCACAAGACTCTTATAATGAGGGGGCTTCATTCATATGTCTTTGCACAGGCCTATATTCATCAGTGCATTAAGAAAGGAGACCCCTTGAGATCTACCGGGGAGCAAGCCATTGTGAAACTTTTCATCAGGGGGGTCCTCTTCATGCTTTTCCTCCATATTGCGTTGAGCAAGAGGGGTCTGTAACATCTTTGGATTTTCGAAGTGATGAGATTCGAACCTTCCCAGTATGAGAAAATCCTCCATGATAGCGAATCGAGAGAACCGGGCTAGAGAACCCTAGCTTCTTTGGAATTATAGAGAGAGATGGGAGACCATCTCTCTAAAGTCCTGTTTTTTACCCTTAGTTCCTCTTCTATAATAATATTTCCTCATCTCTCACATTGGTTTAATGAATTCACTGCATGTGTTGTTTCGATTTTCTTCAGAGGATGAATATTATAGATTTTAGACTCGTGGATTTTGGTCATTTGGGGGTTGCAGAATGAAGGTTCTTAAATGTTCTCTGGACTTTTTCTTAGGTGTTGAGACCCCCATTGTTCCTCTCTGGCTAGGGTTCTCAAATTTACCCCTTCACCTTTTCAAACATAGTGCCTTATTTGCCATTGCTGGTCTATTCAGGCTACCCATTAAGACTGAAACTGCCACTTTAAACCTTACACACCCCTCTTTCGCTAGGATTTTCACCGAGGTCGATGTTTCTAAATCTTTTCCATCTCAATTCTGGATTCAAAATGGGAATAATGGTTTTATTCAAGATGTGTTATTTGATAATGCCCCAACTTTCTGCAAAAAATGTGCATGAATTGGTCACTCTATGAATGAATGTGTGACTCAATGCAATGACCCTCGACCTCCCCCTCTCAATAAATATATTTGGGTGGAAAAGGAAACCCCCATAATGCCCCATGTTTCTCAGACAATTACTATTAACTGTACTATTAACAAGAATCCCCCTGGCCTCTCTAAGATTCAGCCCCCGTCCCGTTATGATGTTGAGACCTTGCACATCCCCAGGACATATAAAGAAGTAAAGGAAGATACCTTCAATGCTGACTCACCAATTCATGAAGTAAGCCAACCTATACAAAGAGATACAGAGGAGGTGCAATTGAATCATGAAGATCCATTGCATGTGGACCTAAGAAATTATAAAGAAGGAAAGCAAGTCTTTAATGCTGACTCACCTATTGATGAAGCAAGAAAATCTATACAATGAGATAAAGAAGAGGTGCAATCGGATCATGAAGATCCCTTGAATGCAGAGATTGACAAACCCTACCAATTGGAAGAAGACTTCCTAAAATCAAGGGCAAGGAAAGGGAAGAAAGCATTGGTTGACTCTGATGGCTTCATCACTCCAAGTTATAGACACACCTAGAAATGTAGGGATAATTCCAATTTTAAAAGAACAATTATCACAAGTTCCCTAGCTACCAACATGAAGGACCAAAACACAATACCCCCACAGCCAGCCCCTACTGAAAAAGTGTCTGCCTCATCAGATGCTTCAGCAAGCTCCTCCAATTCTTCTGACTCAGATGAGTCATCGAGTGAGGATGATAAAAATGACTCAGCTTATAGGGATGCCTACGTAATTCCAGAAAATCTTGATTTTCCAAATGAACTCGATGCATGGATGGATGAGAAAGATACTAATGTATTTAGATAGTATAAAAATGGAGAGATGTCAGCAGATGCATATCATGATATCAGAAAGCGGATGTTCATCAAAGTGGTAGAGGAATTTAAAAAGAATACAAGCTTCAATTTTAATGAAATCCACTAGAAATGAATCTGTTGAGATTATTATGATTCTCAGAAGCAGGTTCTTCTTTGTCTTGGGTTGTTTCTCTTTTTCAACCGGTTCTACTCAATGGCACTCTACAGTGGATGTTTGTAGACCTGCACTATGGGGGCTTTGAAATCTAATCCTGCTAGTTTCAGAACATTATTGATCATGCATCCTTCTTGAATAAAGTTTTTATGATGTTTATTCTAGCGTTTGAGATATTTTGGATAAAGGGAAGCGTCAGTACTTGGCTACTTGGGTCTACTGTTAACAGAGTTTCTATTTTCCTTGATGTCATCAAGGGTTTCTGTTGGGTTTTCAATGCATAAATCTGTGTTTCTGTTGGGTTGGTCTCTTGAAGGACTAGAAGGGGAGGGGGTATCTGGAAGGGGGTGCAAGGGGTGGGGTGTCCAGGTTCTGGGGGGTCAGGGGGATCTGCCCAGGTTCTGGGGGGTTTCCAGGTTCTGGGGGGTGTCCAGGGGGGTGTCCAGGGTCTGGGGGGTCTGTCCTGGGGGGTATGTCCTGGGTCTATCTAGAGGGGTTTGTCCAGGGGGGCTGGGGGATATTTAGGTTTTTTTTGTGGGGGGGGGGGGGGGGCAGGACTGGCAAGGGGAAGGGGGAAATAGTAGGGGGAGGGGGGGGGGAACGAGCAGGGGTAGGGGACTGGTAGGGGAGGGGGTAACTGGAAAGGGGGGTGCAAGGGGTGGGGTGTCCAGGGTCTGGGGGGTCTGTCCTGGGGGGTCTATCCAGGGTCTATCTGGGGGTCTGTCTAGGGGGTCTGTAGGGGTGTCCAGGTTTTGGGGGGTTTCAGGTTTAGGGGGGCAAGACTGGCAGGGTGAGGGGGGAACTTGCAGGGGGTGAATTAGTAGGGGAGGGGACTGGTAGTGGGGACTGGCAGGGGGAAGGGGGTAACTGGCAGGGGGTGCAAGGGGTGGGGTGTCCAGGTTATGGGGGGTGTCCAGGGGGATTTTTCCAGGGTCTAGGGGTGTCTAGGTTTGGGGGTTTAATGGTCTGTCTAGGAGGGTGTGATGGGAGGTCTGCCCTGGGGAGTGGGGGTCTGGGGGGTGTCCAGGTTCTGGGGGGTGTCCAGGGTCTGTCCAGGAGGGTGGGGGTGGCTGTCCAGGGGAGTGGAGGTCTGGGCTATCCAGGAGGATCTATCCAGGTTCTGGGGGGTGTCTAGGGTATGGGGTGTCTTGGGTCTATCTGGGGGGTGTCTAGGGTCTGTCCGAGGGGTGTCCAGGGTATGTCTGGGGGGTGTCCAAGGTCTGTCTGGGGGGGGGGGGTGTCCTGGGTGTGTCCGGGGGGTGTCCAGGGTCTGTCTGGGGGGTGTCCAGGGTCTGGGGGACGTGTCTAGGGTCTGTCTGGGGGGGGGGGGTGTCCAGGGTTTTTCCAGAAGGGGGGCTTTGTCGGGGGGGTTTTTGTAGGGTGGGGGTTTCTAGTGTCTAGGAGGGAGGGGTCTGCAGGGGGTGGGCTACTGCATGGGGGTGTGTAGGGGGGTGGGGGATATTTTTTATTATTTTCCAGACCCTATAGCCACAGTTACAAACCGTGGCTAAAGGTCTAATTCCATGGTTTCAAACCGTGGAAATAAATTGTATCCCTCCTCTAGTATAGCCATGGTTCTAAACCATGTCTATAGAGATATTACCACGGTTTGAACCGTGGTTGTATACCTATATCCATAGTTTGAACTGTGGTTGTAGACCTATAGCCACGGTTTGGAACAGTGGCTATAATTCTAGGCCTATAGCCACGCCAAATATAGCCACGGTTTCTCAAACCGGGGCTATTACCTAGATCCACGGTTTTAGGACCAATAGCCACAGTTTTAAACCATGGCTATAAACTGAATTTCCAGTAGTGTCAACATGTTATGCTTGAACAGAATCACCTATGGGAGAATTGGTTGTTGATAAAGATTACCACCCGAGCAATGTTATCCGAGCCACCCCAAGAGTCTGTCACCATCACACACCTTACCCTTAGTTTATATGAGGATGTTATAAGGGGTTATGTAATAATAATGTATCACTATGTTTATGTGCATCATTTTTTTATATAATAATGAATATAATTTCATTTTATTATTATTACGTTGTAATTAGTTTTGGAAGCACAAATAGTATTTTTAGTTATTATTAAATTAAGAAATCTATTTTGATGAATATATGGATTTTGGAATAAAATAATATTTTAATAAAATATTTTTACTAAATTACTTTTTATTAAATATAAATGACAGTATAATTTTTTATGAATACAATTGAAATTTTTATTAAGGTTTGAAAATTGTTTTTGTCCAAAACCCATTAATTTTAGATAAATGTAGGTTTTTATTTTAAAAGAATAAATTCAAATATTTAGAGAATTATTTAGATAAAATTAATATTATTTTTTGAATCAGGACGTCAAAATTATCCAACAGTGAAGTTTTCATAATTTTCTGAGACAATCGAATTTTAGGGTAAAAATTAAATATCGTTTAAATATAAAATGCATTTTATGACATCATAATGACCCAATAGTGACGTAATAAAATAATATAAATGAGTTGTTTGGACAATATATGTTTTCCTTTAAAATAATATGATACTATATTTTTTTGATTTATTTTAAAAAGTCTTAGTGGACCCTCCAAGACTTATAATACATTTTAACATTTTAAAATGATTTCCTTGAGAGTGTGACTCACCTCCACATAATCAAGACTTATATTTTAATAATTTCATCCATTTTCCTTCTAATATAATTTTATTCACTCCCCTTTCGAAAAAACCATGGTATGGTTTGTGTTTTTGATTAGTTTAATGTACAGTGTCCATATCATAAATAATATATAATTCCCTCTTCTTTCCTATATAAACCCACTAAACCTCCCATTACTCTTCACTAAAACCATTTGGAGCATGACCAACACATGAACTATTCTCTCTAAAATCCTACCAAGGTTCCCCAATCCCCTAATAATCCTCTCTCAAGCCTCTCCCAAGCCTTTGAGACCATGTTTCCAACTAAGGGATTTCTTCCATTCTACTGTTTTCCAAATTTAATTATATTGTTATACCATTTTGTTTGTAATTAAAAATGTTTGGGTATTATTTAGAACCCCCCCCCCCCATACTTTCCTTCTTATGTTTTAATGATGATAGATCTCTTTCTCTCTTATGTCTCCCATGTACACCCGTTACCATGCCGAAATTCCGTAAGGGATTTCTTCCTCTCTTATTTTTGTCCAAGTTTCTTTATGTTTCTATACCATTGTCTATTCAATTAAAAATGTTTGGTTATGATTCCTCACCTCCCCTATACTGACCTCCTTCTTTTTGAATTATTATATACCCCTTTATCTCTCATTAATGTCTCACATGTACACTTGTTACCATGCAGAAATTCACTAAGGGATTTCTCTCTCCTCATTTACATTCAAGCAATTATTTTAAATTATGAATATAAATTACATTAAATATGTTAGTAATTGTATATATATGACCCCCTTACTATCCATTTAATTTACATGTTATAAAATACCCATTTCTCTCTCATCAGCCAGTTTTATGAATTCTAATGTCACGTTGTTATGCTGTCGAAATTTCACCACAATTCTCTAAGCCAAAGTCATTGTGTAGTGAATACATTGCCTATTTCTCTCTCAAGGGTATTAACCTTTATAAAAAATTTCTTATTTATTATTGAGTTTCATGTATAAATTTCACATTCCTTTATCATGGAATAAATTATTATGTTTAATGAATCCATTTTATATGATCAATGTGGCACACTTATGCATGAAATGAAATGATTAAGAAGGGTGGGCCTTGATAGCCCTCCAATGCATTAGGTAAAGATTTGTATCAGGATTATTCAAGTGCAATGAGGGTTTACCCATGATAATTAAAGTGAAATGACCTTTTTTCATTATAATTCATGTAAAATGAGGGTTTATTCATGATCCATGTGCAATTACCCTTGACCCATACGGATATCCCATTAAATGTTGTTGGCACATTTCCATTTTATGATAATCATGATATATCATGCATTTATGTTCATGTTTCTCTTGTGATCCATTGATATTTCTTTTTCCTAACATGTACTATATTCTTCATTTATGCCTTTTTTACTCTCTTACTGGGATTTATAGCTCACTCTTTTCTTATGAATGTTCTCAGGTTATCTGAAGCAATGCATAGTATGAAGGAATGTTGTGGTCATATAAAAGAAGTTTCCAATAAAGATGTTGTGTTTCATGTTCTAATTTGTTATGTAATGTTCCTAATTTCCCAAGAAACTAGACCTTTTAATCCTTATATTTATCTTAAGTTCATTATTATGCAATAAATCATGTTTAAGTGTGTAATAAAGAGTAGGGTTGTTATAATCACCTAGATGAATTAGTTGCATCACATTATCTAATATGTGATATTTAACTATTTAGATGAATCAACTATGTGAGAATCATCTATGTATATGAATCAGCTATGTATGGATACATCGACAAAATGATTATGGTGAATTGACTTTGTGGAGTAATTAGATATGTAGTTCGGATTTGTTGCATATTCTTCTACATGGTTACAATTGCTTATGTTGATATAGTTGGCTTCGTGAATTTTAGTAATGTGAAGTATCAATATGAGATTTGGCTACATGAAGAAATCTATTATAGGAATAAAAACTATGTGTATTTGTTCAAATACATGAATTTAAATACATGGATTTTGGATATGTAGTGATACAGAATTATCTATATTGTTCTATAACATTGGTATATATTACTGTTGGGGTATTTATAGTGAAAATTGATTCTTATTTCAATGAAATAAATAATAGACTTCCTCTTTGTGGTAAAATAATTTTTTAAATACTACAAGTACCAAGAAATAAAATATCATTGATTATTTTATTGCTCAAATATTTCTGTTGTGGTAATTTTTAGAAATGGACATCTTGAGTTTTACCTTGTTTCCTAATTTTTTAGATATTATATTGTGAAATATTTGCTGATAATATATACTAAAGTATTCAAATAGTAATATAAGTAACCTCCCTATATCTCCAAGATTGATGTGATGTTATTTCATTGTGAAGAAGAATCAAAAATCATGTTTTTCTAGAGATATGATTTCATGATTTTTTTTGTTCTGAAGAATCTCCTTAATCTATACTTCATTATTATTCACTCCATTTGAGAACTCTTATCTTCTATCAGTTCCATCTTGGTAGTGTATACTTCATGTTGTAATATCTAATTATGCCTTCTTATTACTAGAAATGAGCACTCCTAGTATTTGGTGTTAAACATTGTCGTATTTATAAATCATTATAGGATCCCAAAAATAACTCCTAGATTTCTACCATGTAATAGATACTTACACTCAATCAGTATGCCACAAAGAATAAGAATAGTACTTTTGAAATCACTAGATATGGGATTTGAGTGTTGGTGGTGTGGACTAGGGGATTTATATGCCCTAAACCCCTATAAATATTTTTTTTATTTAATATTTTCCTTATTTTTTATTTTAGTTTCTTTTTAATGATAACGAATGATGGAAATATATCACATCTTAAAAGATGGTGGTTTTGAGTGAACAAATTTTTGTAAACATAATTCACCCCCTGTTGAGTCTGTTTTGTATATCTTCTCTATCCAAAGATATAGTCCTTGTCACATGATATTAAATTGTATTTCTTGATGATTCATCTGATATAAAATTATACTAATTAGATTGTTTTATTTTATATGATAATATTCCATTATTTATTGTATGGATCTATGTAATGGTTCTTAGAGCGTAGGCTTATCAAATAATATTGGGTATTCTCAAATAACCCCCACTAGAACGAAACCATTTTATCTTCTATTATTCCAAATATATATCTATGAAGATATACTATATAATTACTCTATATATCTTGATTTCTCTTATTTTGGGATACATATTACCATACATATTATTTATCTCAGAAAAAAGAATAAATTTTGGAAACTACGTATGGATTGATTCTTGTAATTTCAGAATACATAGTGACATTCCAATTTTTTATCTTAGAAATAGTTTCAAATTCCATTCCCTTCACATATTTCATACCATCCCAACACTTAGGTATGTCAAATCACATATGGTTTTCCTTCATTAACCATATGTTATGATAATAAGATCCCATAATCTTCAATTCACCAACCAATCCTAGTTTTTGGACACCACATCCATGTGGGGCTCTTTAACGGACCCCCATTACAAAGAAACCACAAATATTCCCCTGAGTATGAACCATATCTATACATAGGTGTTTTATAAGAACTATATATTGCTTGATTCCTATTATTTTATGATATATAGAAATATCATAGTTGTTTATCTAAGATATTGATGTAAATTTTCATCCACTTTTATTTTCATTCAAAATTTTATAACATCCCAACCATGGTTATTTATGATGATTTGACATTTTTTTGTTTTTTTTGTGAATAAATCAATAAGTGATGAAAAAATTGATGTCAAAGTTTATTGAAGAAGTATGGATTCGAAGTGTGTTTTCGTATTCCCAACCTTGGTAATGTGATATGTTTGAATAATATCCATCCTCTAGAAGTTCAAATATCATATATTTTATTTTTGATGATGTGGAATTAACTAATATTATTTTTGAACTAGTGTGAAGGTTAAATCCTTAGGTTAATGGAGTTGTAGAACTAAACAAATGTTTACTACAATTGAATAATATAATGAAAATATTTTTTCCATGAGAAATTGATTAAATACCATGAAAAACTAATTATTTTTCTCATGAGGTGCATTAAAGGATTATATGAGTATTTCTTCATGAATAATTCAAATAACATTAATGTCCATGAAAAAAAGGAATATATTTTTTCATTTAGAATATTATAAGCAGTTTGTCTTGGAAAATTCATACAAGTGAAATTATAATAAGTATATGGGTGTTTACAAAAAATTGGTCAACCATAATCCAACCATCTAGGATAGTTTAATCCTACACATGTGGGAGAAATATCAACCATAGGGGAGAGATAAACTTGAAATAATATCTATTTAAGTGGAAGGAATTTAGTGCATAGTTCATGTAAAGTGAACTAGGGGGTTCTTAGGGAACCACACAAGGGTGTGGTGCAAACCATGTTGGAATGGTGTGTGAAAATGTTTTAAGAGCTGACCCTGGTCTCAGCTTAAAGGGAAAAAGCTACATAGTTACTTATTAAGGAGAGGCTAACCAAACTGAAGTAAGATTTGGGATGGGATACATGTACGTTTTTTTCTATAAAAATAACTTATGTATAAAACTAGTATCACTTGATCAAATTGTTCTAAGATGTATGATCACTCATTACGGTGTCTCCTACCTCCTGAAGAAGGGTTACTTCAACATTTGTATATAGTGTCCAAGTAACATTACCCAAAATAACTCCAAATATCAAACCATAAAGGTTAATACCTTCTTTATCACCCAAATACATACATGCAGTATTCTTCTTCCATGCATGCATGTTTTCAAAGAAAAATTATACCACCGAATGAAAAAAATGTTGTAGTAGGTGATTTACGCGTCCGGATTTTTACGAAGTTTTATCCAAGGAGACTAATGGGATTTTAATATTGTAAAAATATTTTTTCCACGTAAAATAATAAGTAATATCACATGAATCTTATTACACAATGATTCCTTATTTTTTGGCATCAAGAAAGTCATGTGATAAGAACAAAACCACATGATGTTTATTAAATTGAAATCTTTGGTAACATTAAATCATCTAAGACTCACCTAAATTATCATACATGAAATATTTATATGATAGGTAGAGTTAGTGGTTCCTACTCTATAAAAATTGAGGTGCCCTAGATAATATATACTGGTGAAACACAAGATAGATCTTTGAAAAAATCGAGACCCTATAATAGATCCACATGAACATATTCGAATAAAGATTTATTGTGTGATCTATTAATTTGAATGAATGATTTATCACATACATTCTTGGTAATAAAAATAAGAACCCATTTACTTGTTTATATGAATGGAATGAAAAATACCATGAGTTGTACTATTTCATAGAGACTAGAATCGTCTAGTTTTAGTTTCACAATAATAATTAAAGAATATCATCATGTTTAGTTTACCTGAATGATAATATCATGTGAAGAATTTACAATATTTTTCAAAGGAATTTGGGATACATTAATCATTTTCTCACATATTACATGTTTCAAAAAGTAACCAATTCATCGTGTATTCAAAAACCTATTTCTTGAAGTCAGTGAACTTGGAAATGATAAATATTGCATATTTTTTGTTCATGTAAAGAATATTTTGTTTTCATTCGTTTAGGATTTCATGTAACACATATGCACATTTTTAGATATATTATATAAAATAATAAATAATTATATCTTATATGTTCTAATTTTTACTTGATATTCCATGAATGACACATACAACATCATCACATGAACATACATGGAGAATTTGACACTAAAATTAAATATAGTATATTCTTTTATGAAGATCAAAAGGATAAAAACATAGTGGCCAATATTCTTTTATTTTTTATCATTTTTCTAAGAAAAATAATTGAGTTATTTTGTCTAAATCATATTTGTATTATTTTGATTGGAGAAGGAAAAGAATATGAAACTTATTTGATAGCTTCACATTTGAGAAAAAACTTTTATTTTTTGTGAAGTAATGGTAGATGTTTGAAAATTAAATTTAGAGGAAATTGAATAGAATCATTGGTGTATATTGAAGAATAATTTATCTATATTTTATGATAACTTAAGGATGGACAGGTTGATATCATAAAACCTTGTGGTTTAAAGATATATCTTGAATTATACCTAGTTAGTTCCATGACAATAGGTTCAAGGTCATAACCTTTCATATTATTTCGTTGATAAAAAATAAGTTGTGTATAGTGGGATAATAACCACTCTAAAATGGGGACATATTCATCCACACTGGAGGCGAACCTTGTAAACAAACCTTGGTGTCCATTATGCTTTGTTTTTTATGTGAATTCATGATAATTATTAGTGAACACAACAAGAGAACCATTTACTAAATAAGTAACAAAGGTAAGGAAATGGATAAAATGTTAAGGTGATTAAATGTTTCCCACACTGGTCTCCCCATTAGTTTGGTTATACCAAAATAATCCTCAAAACTAGTATTAGTGAGATTGGTCACACCTTTTATAGGATTCTATGATTTAAATCTTCTTGAAAATTTGATTTCTCTTCTCAATTCAAAATGGAGTGAAAATTTTGAAGATTTCTATCTATTATAGATTGAAATTATCTCTAAAAAAGACATTGAATAATATAAAGGGGAAATAATTGATCAAGATATAGGACACATCCCTCTTGTACAAATAAGATGATACACTAGTTTCCCAATGTAATATTTCTAAGAAAGAAAATAACTCTTGGGATTTTAATATATGGTAGTTTATTATATTTCCAAATATAAGAGAAATAATTCTACCTCAAGTAGTGCTTCATCCCTAATTAAAGAGGAGGAAATAAAAATATTTTGTCATAATTGTCCTCAAGAATATCCAATCATTAGTGTGAGTGATCACATAATGGAATAATTCAATGCTAAAATACTTTTTACATTGAATGATGTGTTGAATGATTATCCTATGGAAATAGTCACTTTTATCTGTGTCTTATTCAAATGAATAAATGAATAGATCACTAATATTTAATAAAATATAAAAAATAGAGAAATATTTTAAAGAAATATTGAAATCAAATATTAATCTCTCAAAAAAATTGGATCCATAGAAGCAGATAATGTTGAAGTTAAATAAAGGTTCTCAATTTTTTAAGATCAATGGTTAAATAAAATTAATAAAAGGGGAATCACACTAAGAAATTTGAAAAATAAATCCATTCATTAGAATAAAATTATAATAACATCATTTATGTAAATAATTATTGACTTTAGATCAAATAAATTAATATAAAAGAGCTTAAAATTTTGATACTTTAGAAAAAAAATTGTGAAGAAGTTATGATGAACAAGTAAAAAATGTGAAGATAGAATGAAGTTACTGGAGGAAGATAAATTCATCCTAAATATGAAAATTATTTAACTTGGAGTTAAACTATAGAATATTGAAATTTTATTAGTTGAGTCTTCAAAAAAATATGAAAGAATAGTTTTCAGTAAAAGAGTCTCCACCACACAAATATCTAAAGTGGATTCTAATTCTAAAATACCTCTACTTACTTGAGAAAACACATTAAAGTAATTCAATTTTAAATATAATGAATTATCTATAAAAAAGGTACCATCCACCTCTAAAATTAATTTTGTTCAAATTATATTTCTATACATAGTGTAGGATAAAAATAAAAACCTAAAAAAATAGATGAAGAAAGATGATGAAATTAATATAACTATAGTTGTGTTGAAGAGAAATAATATTTGAAAGAACTATTCCCATAAATAATCCTAGAATAATATTGAATGGAAACATACACATCAATCATGTCAATCTAGTCAAACTATAATCCCAAAAATGATATAAGTATTTGTTGGCTATTAATGGTGTTGTTAAAGATTCATAAATATGTTATATGATTGTTGGTAAAATATGTATATATTTTAAAAAAATGATTCCAACATCAGGGGGTAAATAAGTGAAAAATAATGTACAAAAAATTAAAGGAAATAATCTTCATGTCATTAATAGATATTAAATCATAAAGAACCTTAGTGGTATTTTAAATAGAAGTAGTGACATTAAAGAGGTATGCAGGTATAAATCATTCAATAATTCCACTAAAATAATTTATAATCAATGAAAACATAAGATAAAAAATTGATCAAATTAAAACTTGGGGAAAAAATTAGATGAAAATCATTCCCGATAAGTTAAAAAACAATATTGATGAGTCATCTTTTGATGAAAATTAGATGAAGAAAAATACTCACAATAAATCCTAGAAGATCAAAAGTTGTGCTACATCAAATTGAATAAGGTGGTTCTTTCGTGGGAAAAATAGGTCACCCCATGAATCACTATAAGCAATCCATGGACATCATAATGAATGGAATAAATATTAAGAAACAAAAGGTGAAACTAGTGGAAGAGAACGATTAAAGGAATAAAGTGGTCAATAGAACACTTGAGAAGTTTCATAGATCTACTAATCATAATATGCATAATTCGAATGATATACTAGTAACTTGTCCAAAAAATTAATAAATAGAAATAAAATTTGAATATGTATAGATGTAAATGAATTACAATAGAAAAATAATATTAAGCATGAGTAAATAATATTTAACGAGAGTTTTTCAACAATTCATGATGATAAAATATCATAAGTACAATGTGGAAGATTCAAGAAGGATAGACACCTTTTAGATGATTTCACGTTTATAAATACATGTCAAGAATAGATGTGTAAAACGTTTTATAAAGTTCCTTGTTATGAATGTGTCATGATGGATAATTTAAATTATAATTTTCCACATAAATAAATTGAATAAAAAAGATTCCATGCTTCCCAAAAAATATTTTGAAAGCTATTAGAGTCGGCATGAATAATTCATGCTCATATAGAGAAAAAAGGAGTTTCATGGTTGAGAAATTATTATCATCCATGTTCCTATCACTAAAAATCAAATGAGATCCACCTTATTACAATCAAATTTGTGTTTATTCATTACTTAATGGTAATTTATAGTGTTTTACATACTCAAGGTGAAAACTGAGTTTAAGAAATCATATTGCAATATCTACAAGGTAGAATATTCATTCCAATAATAATTGAAGACACCATCCTTGTTTGATCAATCTACAGATATCCTGAATATTTCTTCGTGAAAATTTTCAAATATAAACCTCGATAAATATTATCAATATAATATATTCGATCAATGAATTTTGAAGTCGCCATCATAGATGTGATAAAAATAATTGGTATTCACATCAATTGAAATTCAGAATAATAAGTAATGACATGATCCATCAAGATGAAGTGAAGTTGGAAATAATCCCTTTAGGGGAGTATATAAATAAGTTCCTAAAGCATTATATTTCATTTAGATATGAAATATTTTGAAGGTACTTGTTCAATAACTCATTGATGAGTTCTTCTGGAAAACTCTTCTACCATATCCATAAAAATTTGAAATGAAGTTGGATCTTTAGGGGGAGAACTTAACTGAATCAATGAAATGAAAAAAATAATCTTGAATAAGATCTAGGAATTATTTCCTGAACATTACTATCCTATTATATTTTATTTTGTTAATATTTTTTTAGATGATTGTAATAATTTTAGTTTGAATATATCTTCATAATTTTCTTGAAAAATTATATCAGAAAATTTTCCCTTGAGTTGTATCCATTGGTATAAAACTATGACTATCAACCTAAAAATAGTTTAACCATCTATGATGAATGATACAAGTTGAGGTATATCAGTTGGTATCGTATTCTATATTGAGAATGGATAACATTTATGTCTATATTATACCATATTGTTTTCTACACTAAACATTTCTCATGTAGACTTAGAGTGGAAAATTTTTTGGAAAATTTATAAAGAAAGAAATGAAATCATCCTTTATTAGGAAATTTTAATTTTTTATCAATAAGGGGGAGATATAAAAATGAAAAGGGACAAGAAATAAAGAGAACATATTGAAATACCATTTTCTGAATTGATATTGACAACAAATACAAAGGGGTATATTGATTATCGTACTTTGTGTTTATGTTGTATTTTTTATCAATTATTTATTAAGAGATAAAACAATGGATGTCAATTTGTATTGAAGAATAAATATATCTTGGAAATGTATGATGTTTGAATATGATTCATCCTTGATAAGTTCAAATCTCATATATTATATTTCAGATGAATAGGATTTAACTCTAACAATTTTCTAACTAGTATTAAGTTCAAAGATATGTGTTAATGGGGTTTTAGAACTAAAATATGTGTACTATAAGTAAATAAGGCCATGAAAATATCGATTTTCATGATGAATGGATTTAAGACCATGAAAAACTAATGTTTTTCATGAGGATCAGTGAAGGATTCTATGAGATTTTTTAATAGGAATTCAAAGAAGTTTTAGGGCTATAGAAAATAAAGACGCATTAATATTTTTCACCTGAAGAATATTTGAAGTAGGTTGACTTGGAAAATTCATACTTCGTAATTATACTAATTATATGGGTTGTTACAACAGATTATCCATCCATAAGCCAACCGACTAATCCAGAACAACCCCACACATATGGGAGAAAGATAAACCATGTGGGAGATCTATATGGACCATATAGATATTATAGAGAGTAGAATTGGGTTTATATAACATGAACTGTGTGAAGGAGGGTGTCCAAGGTATCATGAAAGGTTGTGACATTATCCTTATTGGGAAGGAGTGTGTGAGGGTTTTGGGGCCAACACAAAGGGTTGAATCCATAGAGTTACTTATTAAGTAGAAACCATAATAACTGAAGTCTGATGTTGGATGGGAACCATAAAAGTAACTTTTTTAACATTAAATATTTATTTTAAAATAGAGATCGCTTGATCAAATTTATTTGAGCAATCTGATCTCTCATTGGATAGTCTCTTACCTCCCGATGAAGGTTTACTTCACCGTTCAAATCCAATTTTATACAACCATTACTTTGGATAAATATATTGATCAAACCATGATTAATAATAATTTTTTTATCACCCAAATATATCCATATAATATTTTACTTTCATGCATGCATCTATTCGAAGAAGAATTTTACTTTCGAATGAAAATAAAGTTATTTGGACCATTAACACATATGTATATGTATTGAGTTTGATCTAAGGAGTTTCATGAGATATTGTTATATGAACTAGATTATTTCAACACAAAATAATAAAGAAGGTCACACTAATGTGATTGTGTAAATATTACATCTTTTTCAGTATCATGAAATTCATGTGATAAGATGAAAACCGTGTGAAGTTTAATATAATGAAATCTTTGGTAATATTAAAAGATATGAGAATCGCCACTATTTTCATACATGGAATATTTCTTGGATAGTAAGAGTTGGTGGTTAATACTCAATAAAAACCATGGAACCCAAACCAAGGTCCACTGATGAAACATGGGATATATCTCTGAAAAAGTAGAGACTTTTTGAAAGTTCCACATAAACCTATTCTTGTGAAGAGTTCTCACATGATCTATCCATTTAAAGGAATGTGATATCATGAACTTCATTATTTATGTAAATGAAATTATATATAATTAATTATGAAAAGTTAATTAAAACATCCTATGAGATTTATTTTTTTCAAAGACCAAAACCATGCAGTTGTAGTTGAAGTTTCACAATAATAATAGTAGATGATCTTCGTTCTTAGTTTACGTGAAGAAGAATATCTCATGAAACATTTTCAAGATTAAGTGAAGGAAGTGAGGATACATGAAGAATTATCTCATGTAATCCTTGCTTTATAAATAAACCAAGACATCACATATGGATATTCCTATTACATGAAGTCAGTGCACATAGAGATGATAGATATCATGTATTTATTTTTGGTTAATCCAAAGAAGATAGTGTGTGTATAAATTTGGGATTTCATGCAACCCATATGCATGGTTTTTTATATATAATATTAAATAATAAATAATTATATCTTAAATATTCTAGGGTTTACATGATATTCTATACATATCACATAATACATGATTTCATGAATATATATTGGGTATCCGACACTAAACACTACTATGAAACTGGTATTTAACAGTGCCAGAAATGGCATTTATTAGCGCTAGAAAAGAACTGAATACATGAAAGAAGTTAAAAGACCCTATCTTTTATCAGTTCTAGAAAAGAACTCATAAATGGGTATTTTAATAGTGCAAAACAAAGCACTGATAATTGAGACCTTTATCGGTGATGTTAAAAGTGTTGATAAAGGAACCATTTATCAGCACTATAATTTAGCACCACTAAAGGAACCATTTATCAGTGCTTATAAAAGTAAGGATAAATAGTCTTTTATCTATGCTTATAAAATAATTGATAAGTTTTACTTTATTTGTGATTATAAAATCTCTAATGAAGGATCTTTTACTAGTTCTTTTAAAAGCACTGATAAAGGGACATATTGTAGTGTGTTGTAACAACACACTCCAGCACCACAACAATTTGTTGTAACAGTGCACCACAGCACCAGAAACACACCACATTTAAATAGAAATAAGAAAATATATAGTATTTAAAAGAAATTAAATTTACAACACAAACACAAGAAAAAAAACAATATATTATAGACATTTCAAAAATTGGTGTAAATAATTACATAAATACAAATAATTACATACATTAAAAAACATAAATTTTACTTTATTTTTTAAACCTGACCCAAATCATTAAATTTTTGAACAAACCACCCCTTATAGAACAAAAGAACTCACATGTATATGAAAAAAATTCTTATGTTAGTAATAATATACATAAATAATTTAATAGAAAGAGCTAATTTTACTAAAATTCATGTCAATTTTAAATAAAAAGATACACTTGGATTCATTCTGGTAACACCGGGAATTAGATTGAGGGGAGGCTAATTCGAACATGTCTAAAATGACTTTTAGATCATTTTCATAAATTATCAAAAAAATATGAATTTTTTTGATTAATTGTGAGTATTTCAGTTGTCCTTTTTACTAAAATTTCATTTTAAACTAGAAACACGCACTTTTGACTCATTCTGATCTCATTGTGTATCAGTTTCATGTGAAATAGATTCCTACATGTCAAAAATGACCTATGAATAATTTTACAAAATTATCAACAAAATCCAAGCACGTTTAATCAGTTTCTAGTGAGTGAAACTTTTTGAACTAAAATTTCAATTTTAAACTGATAATGGACACTTTGAGTCATATTGGGAACATCATGTATCTTATTGAGGATTGGATGATTCCTAAATATCACAAATGACTTACAGACCAATATATTAAAGTATAAAATCAATATGAATGTGTTTTCATGGTTTTTAGGCGGATAGTTGTCCATTTTACTAAAATTAATGACAATTTTAAATAAAAAAGACGCACATTTAGTCACACCGGTCACATCGTACATTAGATTAAGGGGTGTCTGATTCCTACATGTCCCAAATTACTTATGGATCATTTTCCAAAAGTTTCAAAATAGTCTCAGTGTGTTTTCTCATTTTTGAGTACATCACGTGTCTTTCTTACTAAAATGTCATTTAAAACGTGAAACACACACTTGGACTCATAATGATCACATTGTGTATCAGATTGAGGTGAGGTTAATTCCTACACATAAAAAAATTACTTATGGATCATTGTCAAAAAGTATTTAAACATTGTGAATGTGTTTAATCAGTTTTAAGTACAGCAGTTGGCCTTTTTACTAAAATTGATGACAGTTTTAAATAAAAAGACACACTTTGAGTCCTAATGATCATACCATGTGTCGGATTGAGATTAAACAGATTCCTACATGTCCCAAATGACTTATGTATCATTGTAAAAATGTTTCAAAACAATATGAATGTGTTTTATTAGTTTTGAGTATATCACTTGACTTTTTTACTAAAATTTCATTTTAAAACAGAAACACATACTTTGATTCATACCGATCACATTGTGTATCATATTGAGGTGAGGCTGATTACTACACATCAAAAATTACATATGGATAACTCCCATAAAGTATTTAAAAAATGTGAATGTGTTTTCTTGGTTTTGAGTAGTTTAGTAAGCCTTTTTACTAAAATTGATATCAATTTTAAATAAAAATAGGAACATGGCCTCATACCAGTAACATTGTTCATCAGATTGAGGTGTGACTGATTTCTAAATGTCCCAAATGACTTATTAATAATTTTCATAAATTTTCTAAACAATTATAATTTTTTTATCGGTTTTGAGTCCATAACTTTTCTTCTTTACTAAAATGTCATTTTAAAATTAAAACACGTACTTCGACTCATAACGATCACATTTTATATTTAATTGAGGTTCAGATTATTTTCACACATCAAAAATGACATGTTGATTGTTTTCCTAAATTATTTAAACAATGCAAATGTGTTTTCTTAGTTTTGAGTTGGTATGTTGTCTTTTTTACTAAAATTGATGTCAATTTTAAATAAAAACATGCACTTTGAGTCATACTTGTCACACCTTGTATCAGATTGAGGTGTTACTAATTCATTAAAATATAAAATCACTTATATATCATTGTAATAAAGTATCAAAATAATATTAACATGTTTTCTTAGTTTTGAGTACATCACTTGTCTTTTTTACTAATATGTCATTTTCAACTTGAAACATTCACTTTGACTCATATGGATCACATCGTTTATCCATTTGATTTGAGGCCAATTCCTACACATCACAAATGATTTATGAATTGATTCAATAAATTTTTAAAAACATTCAAAGTGAGTTTTCTTAGTTTTCAGTGAGTGACACTTTTTAAAGTAAAATGTCAATTTTAACCTGATAATGGACATATCAAGTAATATCAGACACATCGTGTATCAAATTGAACTGCAATTGATTTTTACACATCAAAAACGGCTTATGGATAATTGTATTAATGTATCAAAAGAAATAAATATTTTAACTTTTTTCTAAGTATTTTAAGAGTCTTTTTTATTAAAATTAACACAAATTTTAAATAGAAATATGTACTTGGAGTTATACTAGTCACATTTTGTGTCGGATTGCGGTGAAGTTGATTGTTATACAACGTAAAGTCTCAAAAAAATTCTAACGTTCAATGCTTCCACAATTTATATTGACTTTATTTTGTCGAATTTCCAACACCACAGGAGCATCTTCAAATAAACCACATCAACTCAAAAACTCCACATGTATAAGAAATCTATTTTTTGAGTAATAATAAAAAGAAATAAATTATACATAAATATAGAAAAATACATTAATTCTATGGACAATGATTTTACTATGAAAATATCAATACTACCTATATGATTGAGTAGTGGAGGGAAATTGAAGGAAAGTAATAAATTTCAACACTACAGGGGTGAAAGGTTTTGAGGGAGAAAAACTATGTCGATGTTTTGGTGACAAAATTAATGCAAGGTGGACATAACAGCCCAACTCAAAAAAAATACACCTGTATAAAAAATAATTATTATTTGAGTAATAATTCAAAAAAATAAATTAAGCATAAATATGAAAAAATAAATTAATTCTATGGACAATGATTTTACTATGAAACCATCAAGATTACCTCTATAGTTGAGCAGAGGCAATGTAGTTGCTATTAATTCAAATGCAGTGGAGGTAACGTGAATGAAAGTGATAAATTCCCCACTTTAGGGGTGAAAAGGATTTAAATTAGAAGATTTTTCTGGATGTTTTGATGTAGAATGTCATGAAATATGGACAGATCACTCTATCTTGAACAAAATAATCCACTTGTATAAGAAAACAATTATTATTTAAGAAATAATAAAAAGAAATAAATTAAACATGAATATGAAATAATACATCAATTCCATGGACAATGATTTTACTATGAAAACATCAAGATTAACTCTTTAAATGAGTAGAGGCGGCATCGTTTATCTTTTTATAAAGGCAGTGGAGGTAACTTAAAAGAAAGTGGTAAATGCACCATTGTTGGGGTGAAATGGTTTTCAGGGAGAATAAGTATATGTACATTTTAGTGCAGAAGGGCATGAAATATGGACAGATCACCCCAACATGAACAAAATAATCCACCTATATAATAATTGAATTATTATGAGAGTAATAATAAATTGAAATAAATTAAATATAAGTATGAAACTTTGCATTAATTCAATGGACAATGATTTTACTATTCAAATATCAAGATAACATATATGATTGAGCAGAGTAATTGTCATCTCTCTTCTTGAAAATGCATGATACATGGATAGAAATATTCTAAAATAAACGAAAACATCAAGGAATAATGAAAATTAAATCAACATTCCATTATATAATTTTTCTGTAAAATAGAGAAAGTATATCGTAACATTACCTTTAAATCTTTCCATAGGGTTTCCTTAATTATAGTTTGTTCTTCTGAGGGATTGGTTATATCACCATGTGGAGAAGACATTGTCTACATGAGTAGTCAAAAATTTAATTTATATTATGTTAATACATTAGATAACATATAATATTATGAGGAAAAACATAATATATTAAAAAAACTTTAACCTTCACATTAAACCCTCTTTATTTTTTTAAAGGTTTCAAGGACTTGGATCCTCTATTGAGAATCCAAATCGCCTATTTTTGGTCCCCTCTAACATACACGACATTTTCAATATTGGGACCAACAGGAACTGATTATGTTTGACCAAAAAAAGGGCCATCCTTGATTGAATTTTCATCTGACTCAACATTTGTATTAGTCTCCAAGATGAAAATAAACCAATTATTGGTTGTCAGATCAGAGACATAAAATAATTGAACTACTTATGATTCCCTCATGAACGACTCATCTTTCTCTCCTTCCAAACTGAAATTCACCTTCACAAATCCCATTTTATCTACTTTAACTCCATTTATGCAGTCAACCCATTTGTAATGGTAAAGTGGCACTTGAAATGTTGTATAATCCAACTTGTATATCTATTCAATAATGCCAAAATATGACATATTTTCATAAATTGAATTACTATCCTTAGTACCAAATATGTGCATTGCTTCATCCACAAGCATAACACCACTATTTTTTATCGTACTAGAGTCATTGTGTTCTTTTATATAGAATGTATAACCATTGATTACAAAACCAGTATAAGATATAACATTTTCATTTGGTCCTATGGATAGCCATTAAAGTCGTTCATCAATTGAATTTAGATTTCAAGATAACTCCTTATAAATTTGATCTCTGGACCATCCTATAAACCTTTGATTATGTGTATATGATATCCATCCTTAATCCCGGGATGGATTTAAACCATTATGAATTTCATTGTCGACGTTAATGTATGGATCAACATCTTCACTATTATGTAATATATATAGATGTGATTTCTCTTACTCTATCAAGGTAATTGTAAAAACATCTCTCCTAGAAATACCTTCACCCCTAAGGCGTTCTATGTGATGAGACTTTGGGAGACTGATGCTTTCAACATCTAACAGTTAATCGGTACAAAATTCAATAACTTCTTCAATAATACATCATTATACAATAAAACCTTTGGACCAACTTTGATTCTTGATATAACCTTTAAGAATATTCATATACCATTCAATGGGGTACATCCATCTGTAATGGACAGTACTACATAGTTGAACCTCTCTAACCCCATTAACCATCAGGCAGACCATTATATCAAATAATGACGGTGGGATGAACCTCTCTAATTTACATAATATGACTTCAATCTTCTTATTCAAGATGGGAAACTTCATCAGGTCTACAACTCTACTACACATGGATTTGAAAAAGAAGCAGAGTATGGTTAATGTATGTCATACATTCTGAGATAGAATGCAATGGAATGAAAATGGAATTAAATATTTCATCAAAACATGATAGTCGTGTGATTTTAGTCCTTGTAACTTGAAACTAGTCATTGACATGTCATTCTTTATATTTAATTAATACCCTTGTTGAAGTATTACAATAGTAAGGAAAAGGAAAAATTGAAATTTTTTCTCTTTGGATAGAGTGTAAGTTGCTAGAGGAAAAAATATCTTCCTTTTACCCTTCACTAGAGCTAACTCTTCCCTTATCCCAATTTCAATCATGTCTAACTTAGCCTTGATTACATATTTCATTTTTCCAAGAACATTTAGTAATGTTCCAATAACACAATAAAATACATTTTTTATACATTTATGACATCAATAAAATTTCTAAGATACAATCAATTCCAATATGGTAATTGAATGAAAATTTATCTATTCTTCCAACATGATTTTTGTACGGTTTATAAACAATGGTTTACCGAAAATAGTGTCAATATTTTTTTTCTTTTTGTATAGGTGATCTCCCATTACTAGACACGGTGTTATACATTGTCCTATATTTCCATCAAATTCAATCATCCCAGATCAGTATTTATTTCATCGAGGTAAAAAAAATTGATTTCATAAAATTACAGACTCCTTGGAATGATTCAACCTAACTGAGTATGTTAATTTTTCACAAATGGGAGACCCCAAAATTAATTTAATTCTATAGCCTAATAAATTTTCATAAGAGATGAAGTCATTTATCATTCCATACAACATGGAGCTCAATTTAAATTCTTCACTTTTATGATCATCATAAATTATAAAACATAAATCCCACATCAATTTTAGATCTTTGATCAGTGGATCCAAATAGAAATCAATATCATTACTGGGTTTACTTGGTCTATATATAATCATAGACAACATAATGTATTTTCACTTCATGCATAACCATGGTGAAAAGTTATAATTTTCCAACATGATGGTCCATGTACTGAGAGTACTACTCTATACACTAAAAGGATTTACTTCATCTGTAGATAATGCAATATGAAAGTTTCTTCGCTCATCTCCAAATTCAAGAATATTTTAAACATTTTTCTTCCACTGAGGATAATCTTCTTGATGAAGTAGGATCCCATATTAAATCCTTGTATCTACATGTCATGTTAATTGTCTCTAAATTTCCTAACATCCATATAGACTTTCAAACCACGAAATAATAGGAATGTACTAAAAAGATATTGAAGGACTTGATTCATTTTTAATGTATCAATTTGTACAACACTTAGGAAATTTTGTAAGTGATTCATGGTCCTTGCAAATCAATATGAAATCATTTGAACCATAATGTATTTTTTAGAGATCATGACCACTGAATGTAACATTATTTTAGCGTCATATGTTTGACATGGTAGTTAATTTTCTTCTAGAATGATATCTTTCAAAAGACCACGTAGTTCTGTAAAGCTGGTGTCACTCCATCTACTACCAATATTCATATTATATAACATTAATATAGCTAAAAATGATTTTTATTTAGTACAACCAGTATAAAATGGTTTCTTGGAATAGCTATTTAACGTCTCAAACAACTTTGGACAATCACAAAGGTCATCTTCAGTTTCCATTTTAATTTCTTCCATGTGATATTCATCATATTTTACAAAGGTATTCATTTCAAATGATTCATAAATCATGGTATCATCCCAATCGATGTCCACATTCAGTTTTTACCCATTTTTAATAAAACATTTATAGATTTTTTCTATTTCATGACCAATGAAATGTTATTCCAACTATTCCAGACTATTGTTTCTTGAATAACAACAATGAAAACATGGATAGAGGATTTTAGAAGGGTGGAATGCATGCTCTCTTGCAAACATGACGAACTCCTTAACTCCATCTTCATATTCGTTTGTCAAATGATTATCATGAATCTATTTTTGGTTCATATCCATCCTATTGGGTTCATAAAAGATTAATTTAATACAATATATAAATAATTACATATATGATATTCATTATCAAAAGTGAATTTTATAGACAATTCTAACAAGGGAAACTCAACATTTTATTATTTCAATGAATTTTAGTATGTTGAAGAAAATGGGTAATTAAATTTTAGAAATGAATTACTCCACAAAAAATCTTTCTTAAATCCCCTAAACAAATGAAAATATAATATTGTAAATTAAGGAGAAATAAGGAACTCAAATATTATAAAAATGAATAATAGCTCTCATTCAATCAACTATATCACTGGTTTCATGGATAAAGAAATAATGCTAATGATAAAAGGGAGAGAACTATCTTTATTTTTTGTAGAATTTTCGTGCATTTGGAATGAAAGGAATAGATATTAGTTCAAGGGGATTAATACTTCAATGAAGAGAAATATTGATAATTTCTACTAGAATATATAAGCACCTAGATGTTCCAAATCGAACAACAAGGTGTGTTGGGATTTGAAAAAAAATAGTGATAGATATAATATAATCATTAATGACAACATAATAAGTAATCATTAACATGTAATAAATATTATTTGATTTTTTTAGATAATGCAAAGTAACTTGACTACATCAATTTCCTTATAGAAAAAATTATAGAAATAGAATATCATATCCCATGAAAATTTATAGAATTTGTAAAGACACTAACACATTATATTATTCCATGAATAGAAGTTAAATTTGTCAGAACCCGTTATAACTGATTATCATCCATGTAGAGAGAGTGAGGGTGAGATGGGTGACTATAGAAAGCACATAGGGGATGCGTTGTATTTATGATCAATCATGTTATTAGTTATGTCTTTGATCTGAGGATATATGATAAAAATATGGATGGATACACTATGTTGAATCATCTCAAATAATATAGTAATGAGAGGGATATAAAGGTAGATAATAAATTATATTATCACAAAACATTATTGGTGTAAACTGAAAGATGGATAACATAATGACCTTAGCTGGAATTACCCAAACAACACCAGGTCAGATCATCATATCACCTCTAACATAGATCACAGTCACTAAAGGGTGGTTTAAACTTTGGGTGTAAAAAACCATAAACGGGTGGTGTCCCTCCCCCCCACACAAAATAGAAACAAATAGTACTAGAGGTAAAACAAAATTTTAGCATGACCCTTGGGGTCAATGGACATGCAGCCCCAAAGTCATCATTACCCGATATAGGCATACCAGTTAGACAAAAACCTATGGAAATAAATGATGTTATACCTATATATACACACATACATGTCACATATAAAAAATAAATTATAGTTTATATGAAATATCAAATAGATAAAAGCCAGATATTCAAACATAACATGAACTAAATGCAACATAATGATTCAAAAAGTAAAGGCTTGATGTGATAAAACCTCATGTACTTAACTGGGGATGGCCCATTTGAATCTTCTACATAAGAAAACTAAGGACCATAATTTATTGTAATGGGAACTATATCCTATGATACATATAACCAATAGAGTAACATACATCACTCCACTAACTTGGTTCCTAAAAAATAGAATTTGATGTTGTATGTCCACTAAGGTCTCCATGAAAGGTGTCAGCATAAATATAATCATTAGGGAACCACCAATGTGCCTCAAATAAATATTCAATAAAAAATAATTGAAATGAAATGTTTTATACATTTATATACACATATGAAAAAATTATTTAGTAGTAACATATAAAACAAAACAGTAAAACAACAATGAATAAGTCAAAGAATTAGTGTCATATGTAACCAATAAATACATATATCAAGAGGGTCCACACATCAGTAGTCAATCAAATAGTGGATCACAAACAAATCATTCCTTTCATAATCTAAAATCAAAATAGTATACAATTACCAGAACATAAATAACTACATTGTAGAAGAAGAAATCAAAAATGAAACCAAAAATACACATATAAAATTGGAAGGCCTAGATCTCTAAGTTGAAGAAAATATGAGACCCTCTTTAGAAACCC
The DNA here is from genome assembly GCA_963277665.1 of Viscum album. NCBI lineage: Eukaryota > Viridiplantae > Streptophyta > Magnoliopsida > Santalales > Viscaceae > Viscum > Viscum album. The sequence goes on from OY728120.1 coordinate 832,642,267, forward strand.
TAACTACAATCTAAAACCATATGTTGGATGAGATGTTTGACCAACTGGACACAGTTGAGTGTTGTGATTCGAGCTTCAATTCACTAAGGGGGAATGTCGGCACCAGGTGGTATCCATGAAAAACTTATGATATCACAATAGGTTCACAAATGGTTAGGGGTTTCTAACAAATCAGGACACTTTTATCAGGGCTTACAAATAAGCAGTGATAAAAGGACACTTTATCAATGTTATTTTAGCACTGATAAAGGTAGGCATTTATCAGTGCTAAAAAATCCCTAATAAAATCTATCTTTATGAGTGCTAATGTTATAGCGCTGATAGATATTCATTTTATCAGTGCTTTGTTTAGAACTGATAGAGACTCATCTTTATCATCCCAAAAAAGCATTGATAAAGATTCTTTTATATGATATTATTACTTAAGCACTGATAAAGGATTTGAAATTATAATTATAAATAATAAAATTAAATATATATTTATATATATAATAAATATATATAAATATAAATATAGTAATTATATACCTTTTTAAATAAATTTAATATAATTTTATAAGTATTTATTTGTTATTATAGAATATTTTTTAAAAAAAATATTTATATCATTATATATATTTGTATAATTATAAATATGTATATTTAATAAATATATATATAAATATAAATATAAAAACAAAATTCATTATTTAAGAAAATTTATTATAAATTAAATAATTATTTAAATATTTATAATTATATAAATACTATAAAAAATATTTAATTATTTATAGTTATATATATATATAATAGTATAAATATTGTAAATGTACATTTATAAATTTATTTATTTACAAATATTTTTTTACAAATATTTTTTTATCATTATTAATGAAGATCAAATGTAAATAGCATAAATATTTTTTAATATATTAATCATAATTATATAAATTAATATATATTTCTAGATATTTAACATTTACAACTTAATAAGATTAATTATCATAATTATCTAATTAATAAAATATTTAATATTTAATAATTCATAATAAATTTAATCATTTGTATCAACAATTATTTAATTAAAAAAATTTCTTAATTTTTTTTAATAAACTAGTTTTTTATTATTTTTTATATTTAATTTTGTCATTTTATTTATTCTGACCTTTATCAGGGTTAAAAAAATGTTTATCATATAAATATTTATCAGCACTAAAAATAAATCAATGATAAAGGGTACCCTTTATCAGCGCTAAAAATAAAGCACTAATAAAGGATACCCTTTATTAGTTCTAAAAATAAATCACTGATAAAGGTTTCCATTATTATTTCTAAAAATAAAGTGTTGATACAATTTCTGTTTATCAATGCTAAGAAAAGCTTTCATAGAAGGTTAAATTCATCTACTCTTTCTTTAGTACTGATAAAGATGTCATTTATCAGCACTTTTTAGTGGTGATAAATACCAGAACTGTTAAACGCATGTTTTGTAGTAGTTATAATTTAATATATTATATTATTTTTAAAATATTAAAAATAAGAACAAGAGAGAATCCAATCTACTTTATTTTTATATCATTTTGGTTTGGAAGAAGAATTGAGATACTGAGTCTAAAACATATTCATATTATTCTGATGGGATAAAGAAAAGAACAGGCAACCTATTTTCCAGTTGGGAATTTGAGATAGCCCTTTGATTGTTGTGAAGTAGAGTTGGCTATTGGATTAAAACATTCATATGAAGTAGAATGGAATCATTAGTGTTGATTGAAGAAGTCTTTTTCTATAAAAAATTCTCTTCAGTAGGGACAAGATGATAACCTGTGAACTTTTTCTTTAAAGATAAATATTTCATTGTACCTGGTTGGTACTAGGAAAATGTGTTCAAGGTCATACCCTTTTCTTCTTTCTTTGATAATAAAAAGGAAGTTGTGTGTGAGTGGGATAATAACCATTATACATTGGGGACATAGTCATCCACATAAGTGGTGAACCTTGTTAACAAACCCTGCTATTCATTGTACTTTATTGTTTTATGTTTATTCTTTCTAATTGTAGGAGAAGACAACAAGAGATCCATTTACTGAATAAGTACCAGAGGTAAAGAAAGGGATAAAATTTTAAAGTGATAAATGTTTCCTCACATTGATGTCATCCAAAGGGGATCCTAACAAGTCTTAGACGATATTATTTTAATCAAATTTCAAATATCTTCTTCTCATTTTCCACACTTTGTATCTCATGTTTCTAAATCACCATAATCCTTTCTTAGAAATTGGTAATGAGTATACCTGATTCCAAAAAAAACCCATCTACTTGTTAATAACAAGTTTGTAACATATTTGGACAATCAACTATAGTTATTTTTCATCCTAAGGAGAAGTTATTTTAATAAAACATTCCCTTAACTATACTACCATGGGACTCATCATTAATATTTTTTCAGTGGTCATTCTCTTCATACCTATTTTATTTCATCACCTCTCAATTAAAATAACTCATGTTATTATTTATATCATATTCATTACTAATTTTGGAAGTATTGAATCACTATTAGATCTTGAGTCCAATTGGGATTATCACACCTTTCCTCTAATTGGTCCAATCACTATGGCTATAAATTATAAACTCCATATTTTACCCATGATTTCTCGTATTGGCGTTTGGTTCCCAATTCATGTCAACATAATTCTACCTTTATCTCTAGACATGAAATCTATTTATTAGTTAAATATATATATATATATATATATATTTTAGAATTATAACTCATTTATTTGAGGATTAAAAACTTAAACTAAGTTCATATACCCTTTCATAGGTCATATATACCCATATAGTACCCTACTCATTCACCTCAGGTTGTCCCCTTTCCCTTATCACTGAATATTCTAACTCCCCATTCACTGGTATAATCACTATAAAATTATATTATGTGTACCTTTCCATGTATTTGTTTATACTAATATGTTCCCCTTTTCATTAACTTGTTCTCATTTTCTCCTCTATTCCAAGAATACATCCTCACTCATATTTTGGTCAAAGATTCAAGACCTTAAACATTGGAAAATTTTGGTATGACCACTATGGTTTTAAACTACATGTACCCATCCTTAGGATTGTATATATTATAATTATCATCTAAATCAAAGTTGATTTTACCTTACCGTATCTATATAAATTATCTCGTATTTTGATCAAAAATATTTTAAAACAAACGTTAGATTCTTTTTTCTAGACTACAAGACCATAAACAACCCATAGAAAGAGACATAGTACTCTCCATGTTGAAAACCCACAAATGGTACCATGTGAAAAAGTAATGTTTTTTCTCTATAGGAATGAACCTCACAAAACCTAGGTGAAATTTTGAACATTGAAAAAAACATAAAAGGAAAAAATCATGTCAAGTTGAAATATCGCAAAGGGAAGACTGATTAAAAGCTAATTTCTCCCCCACTAAGACTCTATCCTTTCATGGAGAAGAAAAAAAATTTGGCTAAAATTAAAAGATAGTAAACATTCAAGGACCACAATTTTTTGCCAAAAAAATTCAATTTATGCCTATTGGGTCCATGGACAAAGGAAGAGATATAAAACTTTTTCATTCCTCATATATGTTGGTTTATATGATTTTTTTATAATGCATGATGGTGTAATTTTAAGGCACTTCATCACTTTGAGAAATGAAATATTCTTGAAAAACATAATTCAAGATTTTCATTATATTCATTCATTTGACTTTCCAATATTTGAATGGTCTAACGTAGGATTATGGTGATGGTATTATTTCTAAATCTATGGCCCACCTAAATCTATCTAAGAGTATAAGTTCAAAAGGAATTAAATTTAATCAACTAACGTTGGATTAAAATGATTTTAAATATGCCATGTATCCAGCATACATATATCAATCTAAGAGAAAAATATTAAGATGAAACTAAATTTTTTCATCATTTTTATCAAAAACATTCCTCAGATTATTGTTATGGTATGATTAATATATATACATCTCACCTATATAAATATGAGGGATCCGGTTTAAAAGATAATTGATTGAATAAGACATTTTTCTGAGGGCCTGGATTCTTAAAAACCCTACATTTATGTTTTTCATTGGATTGGTGGTTCCAACGAGTTTAGAGACATTCTAGAGGCTATGGAAGATTTATGTACATTCATAGGGTCACCACACCAAGGTGTTGGTAATATTTTTTTTCATTATTTCCTTGGGTTCTTGGATGAGGGGTGTGGTGTTGTATATTTAGGTGCTCGGATACACCACGGTGAGAAAAATAGACTCGTTGACTATGTTTTTCTTCATGACACATGGATGGTCACGCTTTCTGACATGGGAATCTTGGAAATTACCATTAAATAGTTTGGTTATGGGAATATAATTTTAGAGGACCTCATGTACAACACGAAGAGCTGGAGTGCACCATGTCATGAAATAGGTCATGGTGAGGAGAAAACGACCAAGATTTTTTATGATATGTAGTAGTGGAAAATCACAGTTGGCATCGGACAAGCTAACACAACTTGGACCATGTTGTGTCTATGTTCGTAGTGATGGTAATTTTTTTTTACAAAAATATAAAGAGGGGAGAAATAGTTGATAGGTATTCGAATCTCATTTGACCGAGGGAGTCCATGGCATAGTGGGATTTATCAACATCATGGAAATTCCATGTAGGATTCTTTTATAAATAGAGGGTATGGGCTCCCTTATTTCAATTAAAATTCTTCTTCTATTTTAATTGTCCAAATATATACCCCATTATCTCATTTTTATCATCTCTCATGAGGGTTCCAAACTCTTGGATTATGGATAATCAAGTTCCCTTAATTCAAGGTACCGTCCTCATCCATTTTCTCCTTTTTTCACCCCTATTATCCGGATTTTTGTTTTAGTTACCCTATTTTTGTCTTCTAAGACTTTGAAATGTATTACGGAATATTTTCAAATACATGAACTAAGAGGACACGAGATTCTGGTTCTCGATGAGCCCAAAATTTATATTATTAAAATATTAAATATATTAATATCAAGCATTCATAGCTTTCCTAAAAAATTGAATAAATTCCAAAAATATCCTGGAATAAAAAATATGATACCAAATTTGAGTCTATAATTTGGGATTTACCCTAGGCATGACCGAAAGTTGGTCGGTACCAAACATTCGGTCAAGAAGGTCATTGGCGGTGGGTTTAAAGGCAATAAATTAATTAAATAATTTATTTTATTATTAAATGCACAACTAAACTAAATATCTATATTTAAAATTTGTTATATAATTTTACTAAGGTTTTCTACATAACCCTAGGATCAATGGGAGGAGTTTTGGGAGCCGTCTTCATTGATGTATTGACATTGGATGATGAACGACGATCAGATCGAGGTGGATTAAGAGGTGGAAAACATAGTGGGTCTTCCAAATCACTAATTAATGAATGTTTCACCAATGATAGATTCATAATTGATGTAGGGATCATAAATTGTGGTTTCTACCCTTGATTAAAATTTTTAGTATCATTTTTATAAATTATTTTGATTGGAATAATTGTTCTTCACATGAGACCCGCAATTTATTTATTATTTTGATCCATTATAATTATTTTCTTGTTCCACATGCTATCACTACTAGTAATCCCTGATTTATGATCATTGGATAAGAAATATTTTACAATTTTATATTTACTTTATTCTTTTTCTTTTCCCCTCTCCATTCATTATGTTCTTCAACATTGAGATGTGGGGTCATGGTTCAACATTATCATTGTGGGTTCAAGAACAATCCAACACCTAGATTATTTGTGGTAGTATAAAGGACATGCAGAATGAAGGTTTTTGGATGGATTGATGAATAACATGGGGTTTGGGTGACACCCCATGGATCTGAGATCAGTAGGAGCAATGGGATCATGTGGAATACAATTGGAGGTGTGATGTGTGGCGTTTCTAGCTTTGAGGGAATCACCAGAATCAAATTTATGTTAATAAAATTCCATGAATCAATGGTCAAAGGTGGTTTACACTAATTTTATGTGGCCAATGGGCATGATTTTTGAAGGGGAGGCATTATCTGGATAAATAATGAGGAATATGTACTTTTTATGAAAAACCTGACAACATGAAGTGTACTGAGATGAACACATGTTATGTAGAGCCACCCAGTCATGGTGGCTAGTGTCTTGGGTAAGATAAGGGTCACACGCCTATTTTTGTGCCCACACACAATGTGAGCCTCCTTGGGAAGCCAGGTCATGTGCCAGTTACACATGACCAGGACCCTGTGTGGAAGGACACATCATGTACTATAGGAGTACACAGGAATAGGCCGAGAATCGGGCATGTTCAGGTATATGGTCAAGTACAAGAGCATGAGTCAATGGAAACACGCATGACTAGGAGTACAGGGGCAAGCCCAGGTGGATGAGACATTCCATGTGGGCTCCTTACTTTTTTTGAGGTGAAATGGACTCTAATCCATGTACATAGAAGAAAATAGCTATGCAGTAGAGTACAACCACATTCCATGTGGACCCCATATATGTCAAGTAACCCTATGAGAAACCTACTCCTTGAGTATCTCCATCATTCAGACATATATTTTATCCCATGAGTAGACTATCCTGAGAAATTTTCCAAATAATACTCAATGGAATACTTCACAGTGGCTTTCAAGAAATGGTGTGTAATTTTCTATGTGTGGAACTCCCTTATGTGTTGCTTCGTAGCCAAAGTGATTCGATAAGATCATCAGTGAGAGAGGTTGGGATTGGAAGCACCCCTATTGTTTCAGGGTGCATGTCCCCCATACTCCTTACATCGGACTAAGTGGAACCCCCATGATGCACATGGAAGAGGTTCATCTACCCAGTAATTGGAACCCACTGACGCATTAGGGTGTGGTTCCTCCATACTTTGAGCAAAACCCTTACTGTACTAGGGTGTGGGTCCTCTAATCATGGATTAGCATCCCCCTAACGCACAAGGGAATGGGTCCTCTATTCTTTGAGTGTAAATCCCTATCATATGAGGGTGTGAGTCCTCTACCCATGGAATGGTACCCCTCCCTCCACCGCCAGATGCACTAGGGCATGGGTTCTCCATACATTGACTGGCACCCCCTATCGTAACAGGGCACATGTCCTCAACCCATATTGTGGAACCCCATTGACGCACTAGGGTGTGGGTCCTCTATAACTTGAGTGGAACCCCCTTAACACACTAGTTTCTAGGTTATATATTAAAACCCTCAATTGGAATCCCCCTAAAAAAATTGGGTGTGATTCCTAGATCGATTAATTAATTGGAATCCCCCTATTGTACTATTTTATAGGTCCTCTTTCTATTGGAAAAATTTTCCCCCTCGGGTAGTCGAGCAGTGGTGAGGTGTGGGTCCTCTTCATGACCATATCATGTGGACCCACGAGATTCCTAGCATCATGGATTGTTCTCTAGATCTGTAGGTGGACTCATTATCTAGGGATAGGATATGAGATGGTGATCCCATTTATCATATTCCTAGGTGTATTTTATGATTTTATATATGCATAAGTTTTTTGGTTATCCCCCCCCCCCCTCATGTTTTGGGTAGAGATTACAACTTCTATAATGTATTTTATTTATCCCTCTTCAGTTTTCAGGTTTTCTTATTGGGTATTTATAAACTCACCCCTTCATGGGCTTTTCCTACATGTTTCATGTCATATGAAGATGACATAAAAATTGGCAGTTCTTTTGGTGGAGCAAAGGGATACACAGGTGCATAGGCCATGTTTGGTGGTCAGGATTAGTGATCTAGTGCTAGGATCTCTAAGAAATATTTTATTACAGTTTTATTTGGGGTGTTACTTCATTCATGGTTGGGAATGTATTTTTTTAATTACACTTTGGTTATATTCAGTTTCACTATAATGTATTCCCTAGATTTTATTACAGACATAGTTTATCTCGAGATATTACAATCTTTATTCTATATTAATGTACAATTTTGTATGGAGATGGTTGGTTGTGTCCATTCAAGTAAAATAGGAAATTCCTCTTATTATATTTATACCTTATTAGTGCTTTTCACTATCCCTTATCCCATTGGAGGTGGGATTGGGGTTATGACAGCTCAGCCTTCGATAGTCTAGGTGGGAAACAGTGGTTTAGTTATTTACCAAGTGGTATCATAGATATTTCATCCTCAAGTCGATGTAGAGATAGAGCCATGTTGATTATTAGTTGGGGACATATGGAAATATGGTCTAAGTGTATTGGGTGTGGCACTAAGGAAAGGGAACCCAGTGTTGTTGAAGCAACCAATGTATGCATACACTTGGACTTTGAATAACTACTTGTCAACTCATCAGACTAAGACATTGGTTCAAGGGAATTGGGGAAAATGAATCATATAGGAATAAGTGTTCTGAAAATACTTATTGATATAGTTCCCTATATATATATATATATTCTCATCTTATAGTGGTACATCTTAATCGCTTTTAATATTCCTCCACAAAGACAGCCAACTAGGTTACCGATTCGGGATCATGAGGACAATATAAAGAGTGATGAGGCCTCAGATTATGGTTCATATAATGGGAAAATTTATCTAGGTGGGTAGTTAGAAACACCCTCACCTATTGAGCAGTAGATAGTACCAACAAGGTAGGATGAACATGCATTCAAGATTAGCATGCTATGAGAGTTCTAGCACTAGAGGCCACTACAGTTCCATAGTTAGATAGATACCTAGGTGGAGGAGGATTGAATTTCGTTTTTTATCCAAGTATTTTGGCTCATGTGAACCCCTATTGATCAAATTTTTGTGCTGGTATCTAGTATTTTCCAGGGAGCGATTACATGCTAGTGGAATCTAGTCACGCAGACGCATGATGAGTCTACACTCTAATTGACTAAATTCCTGAAACTGTTTTTTGAGTATTATTAAAATTATGATTGTTCTTTATTTTTATTTAGGATATTTTTGAGATTCAATAATCTATTTGGTTCACTGAACATATGAGGAACTCCCTCTACATCATTGGATACGGTATATTTTAGGTGTAGAATTTTGAGGAGGGTCTTCACAAATAAATCTATGTTAGTGTGGTTCCCTGAAGAATTCCGACCTATGTTGGAGTATTATATTAGGTTATGGTGATAGAGATATTCCTATATGAGGGAAACTGTTTGTATAGAGATAGTATTGGGCGTCATGGGGTTGAGTCCTCTTCAACAGCTAGCAGGCTCCAGTCATCAAGTTCTTGATGTAGGACACCTATTTGTATGCACAATCAGACATGAGTACATGTGAAAGAGTGTCCATGCATAGGACTAGGTCATCCCAAATATGGTAAATGTTATGAATGTGATGGGTTAGGTCAGATGGAAAGTAATTTTATAACTTAACATAACAAGGAGGGTAGATATTCAGTGGATGGACTGCCCTGACTATGGCAACATTGTAATCATGGTTCTTCTAAGTGAGTTCAAGGTAGCCCCCAGGAGGGTACTTCTGGGAGAGTAGTAGGTGTATATCAAGGAGTGGGATCCATTTGTGGTGGGGATATGTTATAATATACTTCCTCCCCTACCACCAGGTGACCCACACCAATCTTAGTGAGATGGTTGTTGGGGTCTTCGATAGTTGTAGGCCATGGAGTCTTATGACCCAATAACTCAATAGATGATACAAGGTACGATATTTATTTATTCTACACTTATTATAGTACTTTTAAAAATATCTATGAGTTTATCATTATTTTATTTATCTCTTATGTGAGAGATAAATCTCCAGGTTGAGATTTCATCACAACAGTTTTTTCTACAGGTTCCAACTGGGTGTTGTTCTTCGATATTGCTTATCTTCTAGAAGTGCGAGCTACCATATGGTGGAGAGAGTTTAACGTGAGACCTCTTAGTCATCATGATGAAACCCTATGAAATCAACTTTGTTATTGACTGGTTTTCTATGTTTTTTTCCTAGATTGGTTGTCATCTTAGGTGGTTCAGATGGATTCAGATAGATGGGATGAGATTCTCCTTTATAGTAATGAGATATCTCATGGATGAGTGAATGGGAATTACCTAAAAAATGATATAGAACATCACCAATAATTTAATGAGTTTATCCCTTGGTTTAGTGAGCTCTTACGGAATTTAGATTCTTTCAGAAATAGATGAATTGATGGATTTCTTCTTCGAGGATGTTTCAGGACTACCTCTAAGGTATGATATTGACTTCTATAATGACTTACACCCAGGGACAATACTGATCTCTTCAATGGTATATATTATTCCCCCTACTAAGCTCTATGAGATTAGGGTGCATTTGGAGGACCTTAAAGGGAAGAGTTTTATCTGAACCATTGAGTCCCCTTATGAAACTCTAGTTTTTTCATGAAAAGGGTGGATGAGATATAATGATTTTTTTATGATTATCATTACCAGAAACAATAAATGATAAAGAAAAATTACCCCTTACTAAGGATTTATGACTTCTTTTATCATTTGTGTGGCATGATATGGTTCTTGAGGATCAACCTCAGGTATGGATACCACCAGTTGAGGGTTCTTGAGCTTAATATTCTGAATTTAGAATTCTATTGTCACTATAGACACTATGAGTTCTTGGTGATTCCTTTCAGTGTGATGAATTCCCCCACTATTTTTATGGATTTGATGAAATAGTTCTTCTAACCATACTTGGAATAATTTGTTTTTATCTTTATTGATGACATGTCATCTACTTTGTGTTAGGTGTGGATCATGAATAGTAATTGATTATTGTGTTAGAATTACACTAGTACCACCATATTTTTTGTAATCTCTCAATGTTTTAGTTCTGGATTAGCGCAACTCACTTTCTGGGGAATGACATTTCTAATTAAGGAATAGCGTGGACACATAAAATGATGATTCCATGCTTTTTTAGGATCCACCCAAGAGCGTGTCATAGGTTTGGATATTTTTTGGATTTTAAGGGTACTAAAAAAGGTTTATTGATAAAATATACAAAATTAATTCCCCTTTGACTACCTTGACATGAAAAGGGACGACATTTACCTGGACAAAGCATTGTTAGATAACCTTCAAGGATATGAGGATGTGGTTGACTAGTGCTCCTATATTGAGACTGACATTAGAGGGCATGGAGTACATAGTGTATTGTGTTGACTATGGAGTTTTTATTAGATGTCTGTCGATGTAGAGATGGGAGGTGATCTAATATCGGTTGAGTTAGTGGAGACCCAATTATCATAACTACATGACTCGTGAACTATAGTTGGAAGCGGTATTCTTTTCTCTAAAGATGTGAAGGAATTATCTTCTATGAGAGTGTTATTTTGTTTACATAGAACATTATAGTCTCATATATATCTTCATGTATAGAGATATAAAACTGATATAGAAGTGATTATTTGAGTTAGTATAGGACTATGACTTTGAAATAGTCTATACTCTTGGGAAGGGAAACAAGGTGGGAGATGACCTTAGCATGAAGTCATGGTTTTGTTTGGTGGATGAGGTGTCTAAGAAGTTCAATTTTTTATAGTGGACCATGGTGGAGTATAGGGGGATATCTTATCTTTATTTTATGATTTTTACTCCACCACTTATCCAATGTTTGAGTGAGGCTCAGTTGGGAGACACTAACTATAAAGGTTCTTCATGATCAGATATCCTTAAGAGATTCACCAGATGAATTTTCAAAAATGAGGAGACCACATCATTATTTTCCAAGGATGGTCAGTGGTTCCAATCATGATGTGAGAGTTGGTGATGAGGTATTATCACACTTCTCCTTTGGTTTTACATCCCAGAATAGGGAATATATATAGGTACTTTCATCAGTAGTTTTTTGTGGGATGGCATGAGGTGTAGTGTCACCGAGTTTATCTCTTGGTATCTCACATGTTTTTAGGTGAAGGTTGAGCACTAAGTTCTAGAAGTATTAACACAGCCTCTTGAGATTACAAAGTAGAAATGGGATGGATAATCCATGAAATGTTTTTAAGGTCTTCCATGGATAATGAGAGGAAAAATTCCATCTGGGTGATTTTTTACCGAATTAAGAATTAAACAAACTTCCTTTCCATCAAGGTGTAGAGTTAAGTGGAGATTATAGGATAGTTTTACATCCTTAATATCATTTAAATCCATGTTGTACCCTCAAGTATTGTATCTGTCCATGATGTTTAGTTTACATAATGTTTTTGTAGAGGCCTACAAGAGTAAATCAGGTCCCAATTGCAGATGAGTGTGGTTTTTCACCCCTATAATAATGGGAAGACCAAGCATACTATCCAATATTCTAATGATATAATGACGTATTTTATTTTATACTTTATTAGATGTTGGTAGGATCACTTAACACTAGTAGATTTCTCTTGTAATACCATATATCACTTTGATGTTGACATTGAACATTTCGAGGCCTTGTATGGGAGACCCTGCAGGTTACCCTTAGGTCAGACTAAGATTAGTGAGGTATTTCTAGTTGGGCTAGAGATGGTGCAGGGGACGATAAAGATAGTTTAGGTGATCAAGGATCATATGAGTATGGCCCAAATATGACATAAATCTTATGTATATCAACATTTTTGGCCCTTAGAGTTTGATTGGAGAGAAAATGTGTTCCTGAGAGTCTCTTCATGATGAGGATTGCAGAGGTTTTTCTAGGGAGGTAATGTTATACAAGAGGTTCATTGGGCTGTTTGAGATCCTATAGAGGGTTGTAGAGGGGTCTAACTACCTAACCATACAACCACAATTGGAGCGGGTGCATGAAATCTTCCATGTGTCACAGATGAGGAGATATGTGCATTATATTATGCATGTCATTAACTAGGGAGAGTTGGGCATTAAGGATGATGACACCTTTGCAGACTACCTGGTGGTGATCATAGATCAGTCAGAGAGGATCCTTTGAGGAGAGACCATTTGTGTAGTTCATTTTTTTATAGTAGAAAAGAGCATACAGAAGAGCTCTTGGGAATGGGATAGCTAGATAGAGACTCAGTATCCCCACCATTTTTTAGTTGTGCTTTTTAGGGATGAAAATTATTCAAGGGGTAATAATGTAGTGATCATATTTTTTTACTTATAAAACATTGAAATATATTAAGGAATGACATCTGGATAGAAGGTTTTAGGATGGATTAAACCCTCTGATTTTTTGTGGTAGCACGAATGACATATGGATCAAATGTTTCATGATGGATTGAGGAAAAAAGTAAGATGAAGGTGAAAATTCATGGATCCAAGATCCATAGGGGTGAAAGTATCATGTAGAAAGAATTTGGAGGTGTGATGTACAGTGTTTTGAGCTTAGATGGGATCACTATAATTTTATTTCCATCCATCATAAGTTAGGAATCGATGGTAAGACATGGTATCCTGAGATTATGGGTGGTTCATGTGTTTGATTTAGGGTGGGGAGATAGGATCTGGAAAACATTGGAAGAATATGGAATTTTAGAGAAATAATTTATTACATGGTGTGTACTGAGATGAACACACACAATTTAGCCACACCTAGCTGCGCTGACTGGGGTTTTGGGGAGGATAAGCACCCCCCCCCCACACACACACACACACAAACACATAGTGTGGCCTTCCCTAGGCATAAAATATTTTATCTAGATAAACAAGACCATGAACCATGTGGGAGGAAATTTCATGTACTCTAGGAGTACATGGTGATTGTCCAGAACCAGGACATAGCCAGGTACAAGGTCATGTACATATGCATAGCTTGACAGACACAGACATAACTTGGAGCACACAGGAAAGCCCCGGGTGGATGATACATGTTTTTTTTACCCTTAAATTTCTTGTACGGTTATATGGACCCTAATATATATCCATAAGAGAACATGGATAGTTAGAGGACAAGGACCACATGTTGTGTGGACCCCATATATGTCATGTACCCCAATGAGAAACGTCTACCTTGCATATCTCCTTCATCTAGACTCTGATTTTGGCTTTGGAGTAGCCTATCCTAAGTAGTTTTCCATGTAGGACATTATGGTAGCATTAATAGTGGATTTTGAGAAGTGATTTGTAATCTTTCAATCATTACACTATTTAGGTGGTACTTTATGATGGAAATGATCAGGAAAAATCATCAATGAGAGTGGTTAGGATTCACAAATCATGTTATATCAAGGTGTGGACCCCCTATGCTCCTTATCCATAACCGATTGGCACCCCCTGAAGCACCAATGTGAAGTTACTTTACCCATGTAATGGACCCCCCCCCCAAAAAAAACTAGGGTGTGGGTCCTCTATACTTTGAGTGGAACCCCTTACCATACTTGGGAGAGAGTCCTCTACTCATAGAGTGCCCCCCCAACACACCTGGGAGTGGGTCCTCAATACTTTGAGTGGAACCTCCTACCATACTAGGATGTAGTTCCTCTACCTAGGTAGTGGAACCCCCCCCCCCCAACACACTAGGGCTTGGGTCATCAATACTTTGACAGGAACCCCCTACCATGCTAGGGAACGGGTCTTCTACCCATAGAGTGGCACACATGCACTAGAGAATTGGTCCTCCATACATTGAATGGAACCCCCCTAACACACTATGTTGTGGGTCCTCTTTCAATACCTTAAAGTGGAATCCCCTGAATTCACCAAGGTTATAGCTACCAAAACTTTTAGAATGGTAGTTATTTCCTAAAAATGTGTGTTATATTATTTTATACACAACAAAATTATCTCTCTAATAATGAAGAGAATGTATTTTGAAATGTGATCATCGAGTTTCAACCATTATATGAATGTTTTTTCAATTATGATTGTAGGTCAATATGACCATTGGAAACAATAGTCATAATAATAATTTTAATGTTATAATTATTGTTATAAATAGAAATGATAATGGTTAATTAATGCAGAAAATAGAAACGATAGCATCAACTAGTAGAGTCATGTCATATGAAGCTCATTTCTCAGATCTTGGCAAGGAAGTAGTGTCACTAGGATTATCAACTGACCAATCCCAAGCTGTGATTCAACATGTTAAGCTTGAATGAAATCTTTTATGTGATAAGTTAAAGATAGTGGAAATTACCACTCAGGTGATGTTAGTTGAGCCACCCCATGAATCTATCATAATCACACACCTTACCATTAGGTCATATGAAGTTTTTATAAGGGGTTATGTTTTGAGGCCTTAGTTACTTAATGTTTAATCAATTTTTGTAAATAAAATTTTTATTCCATTAATTCCATTTTGAGAATAGTTTTCTTTAAAAATATGACAAATTTGATAAATTGATTTTTTGGATAGAAAGTGTACTATTTCGAAAAGTTATAAATATTTACAAAAGACTAAGATATTATGAATAATAATTATTTCAATGAAATAGCATGATTAAAATGATATTATTTAAATTTAAATGATAATATCATTTTATTTTTTTCAAGTGTGATGAATTTTACTATGCATTTTCTATCTGATATTATTTTCAACAAATAAATTTCTTTATAATTAAAAGTTAAATTTTTAATACATAGAGAATTATTAGGATAAAATTAACACCATTTTTGAAATCAGCATGTAGAAATTTGTCTTGGGTGAATTAATGTGTTTTTTATAAAAAAGTTTGTTTTCGGTAAATAGTAAAAATACAATTTGTTTTTTTTCAATATGTTTAATTAAATAATAATGATGTAATCTGTAATATAAAATTATGATAGAATCTTTTGGATTAAATAATCATAATATGTGTCTCATGTGGCCAATATCATGAGAAAATACCATGGTCAAGTAGATGGTTTTGAATTTACCACTACCTCGGTGTTTAAAGAATTTAATAAACAAATCCCCCACTTTTGGTATCAATGCCAAACCATTTCTCAAGTTCCATTAATTACTGAATCATCCTTCATGAATATATGATGGTTTTACCTCCCAAGTAGTCCTCCCAAGGTTTCCTCAATCCCCCTAGTTCCCAATCTTTGAGTTGTAGGGGTTACTTTTCCTAGTAAGGTAAATCACAACTTCTCTTTTCATTTTAAGTTCATTTTTTAGGTGGTATGTATTTAAAATTTACATACTATGTTCTTATGTAAATTTTATTCAATACCATTAATTTATTGAGATTATTTTATTAATGTGAGACCCTTTTCCTATCTCTTTTTAACATTTTCTAAAACTCTGTTTCGTACCTGTTATGTTGCCAATTTTTCTTCTCAAAATTTCACTTTTTCTCAAGAACAAATTTTATTTTCTTTATGTGAATACCAAAACATCTTTCTTTTTCAAGATTATTCAAAAAGTTTTAAAAATGATTTATTTTATTCTTTAATTCACATACATAAAACCCTCATTACCTTTCCATGGGTTAAAAATGACCTAACGATCATGTTTTAATCACTTTTTAAAACACGATGATTTTTATATGAAACCCATTCCTTTTATTCTATATGGGTAATTTATGAAACATTTTATTGTGATATACAGGGATCAAATTAATTAGGACATATGAATGGTTCACCCTAATAGCGCACTAATTCATTGGGTAAATAATTTAATCTCTAGAGATGACAAATTTTACGATACCTTGGTGAATAACCTTGGTAATTTTTATGACCCCACTGTGAAAAACCATGGTGATATACATATGAATATAAAAAATTTTGTATCCAAATTTTTGATTTATGATTCATTTTATATTATTTATTCAATGCATCATGTTTTCTTTTTTCATTCAATAATGATATTCTTCATATTCTTGTTGAATTTCTTCAATATTACATGTAAACTATTTCCTTTGCTTTCCGTTACTGGGACTTATGATCACCCTTTCCTTTTATATATGTCCCCATGTTATGAGAATTATTAATTTCACTTTGGATGAACCTTTTATGAATCCTTTCATGTGTAATATAATAATGTTTTACATTTTCATGTATTATGTAACTTTTTTCCATGAAACTAAAGTTTATAAGATTCCTTATTTTGCACAATGTAATGAAAGTTGTGTGATAAAAACGTGGGATGACATATTTGGTATCAAAGGATGGTTTAGTTTTTTTTGGAAATTTTTATATTATAATATTAGGAATAACCCTATTGGAATTTTTAAATATATTAAAAACATCCTTTTATATTGGTTAAATATTATGTAAGTGGTTTCTGAGAAAAGAAATCCTTGTCTGGATATGAACGAGTGGATGTGGCTCTAGAACCGATGTACCAAGGGGTAATAACTCTTACAAGGTGTGTCGGTCCAGAATCTGTGTAACCTGGCACATGAAAACTATCCTTCTTTTAGTCATGGTTTGACACTCCCGAGGGATATTTTGGGTTAATAAGAGGCATTTAATTTATCATTATGAAGGATTTAAAGAAAATTTAATTATGGATGAAGAATTAAATCATTAAGCATGATTTTTTAAAACATGAAATTCCTTTAGAATTAAAATATTGTTAAATTAAACATTTTATCAATATGGTTTTATTCTTTTAGAAAATGGCGTTAAATAGGAAAAAACATGTAACTGGTGATCATAATTGACCAGGCATTAATGGACTTCCAATGGAATATGGGAGGGAAAACATCATGAGAATGATGAATCAACTGACTTGATTTATGAGAAATAACATGAATCAAGTCCAGAGACCAGACTCACCTCGAAGGGAATAACATTTTGTTGAGTCCTATATGATTCAACAACCATCTTATTTTAGTGTATCTACTGACCCATAGATTTCTGAAAAATGGATAAGCACTATAGAAATAATATTTTATGTACTCTGCTGTTCAGAATAAGAGAATTTTACCCTGGATATGTATTGATTAGAGGGAGAATATGGGAAGTGGTGGATATTTGTTAAAAACATTATTCCAAGAGGGGAGATTAAAGTTATGGAGAGGGAAGAGTTCAGGGGATATTTTTTAGAAAATATTACCCTCGTTAAATATGAATGAAAATAGATAAGGAATTCCTAGATCTAAAGAAGAAAGAAAATGAATATGTGTGAAGATATGAGATGAACGTCACACTACATTCCCGCCACACCTCTATCTTTGTCATGGATCCTAATGGGAAGTTTGATGGATTCTTCGGTGGAATAAGAACCCACCTACATAAGAATCTAGTCAACCGAGACTATGAAAACTATGAGGAGATTGTGCGAATGGTTATGAAAGATTAACTAGATTTTATAGAGATGCATTGGTCCCATAGATCCAATGAAAAGAAGAGATATTTGGATACAAACTTGGGGAGGATATTTGATCCAGGAAGAAGAGGAAAGAAAGTGTAACTTTCTAAATGAAAAAAATATAGGAATAAGCATTCATAGAACATATAACATGGGAGAATTAAATGTTACAAGTGAAAAATAGATGGCCATATTACTCAAAACAGTCCTAGTGAGGTGAAGCCTCAACTTCTCAACACTAATAATAAAGGGAAGATAGTGAAATACCTATCTAAATTCCAATGATTAAAGTGTGTACAACTTGGGAACATATCCAATCACTATCCAAATTTGATGTTAATGGAGGGGAATCATCATAAAACTCAGCATATTCCAAAGGATAAAGGTCATTCTTTTGTTATCCCGATGGCTAAAGTTGAAGCTCCAAATGATGTGGTGGAAGGTAATGTCATTGTTATCTAAAATCTAGTAATTACATTAGTTGATTCTAATTCTATGCATTCATTTATGTCCTCCATGTTTTCAAATAATATACAATCTATCTCTAAAATTCTAGAAGTTGAGTTACGAGTGAAGACTCCTAGAGTAAATATACAACCATCAACAGTGTATAGAAACTCTATTATTAACTTTGGTTGGAAAACTCTCATCACAAATCTAGTAGTCATTATTATGATGTAATTGGGCATTATACTAAGTATGAAGTATCCCTAAAAGTATAATTCTAAGATCAACTAAAATTCAAGGAAATATTAGTAGTCTTTAATGGACAACCGATAGTTGTTTTCAAAGGAGAGATATCATGACCTGATTTTTGTCTAGAAGCACCACCTATAGACTTATTTTTGAATATTATCAGCGATGATAAAGAATAAAATGAAAGTATATGAAATGTGAATGTACCCATCATTTAGGAATACATTGATGTATTTCTTAATATGTTATCTGGACCTCCCCTAGAAATATAATTAGTGTTATCTATTGAACTCGTGACTAGATCCAAGATGATATCAAAGGCCCCATATAGAATTAAAAATGTGGAGCCGGAGGAACTAAAGAAAAACTCCAACATCTTTTAAAGAAGGGTTTTATCTGGAAAACTATTTCTCATTGGGGAGAAACTATTCACTTTGTGAAGAAGAAGTCTGTATCAATATGATTATCCATTGATTATCGAGAACTTAATGGGATAACAATGAATAAAAAGTACCATCTACCAATAATTGATGATTTATTTTACTATCTTGGTGGGGATCAATTCTTCTCCAAGATCGATCTTCGATATGGTTATCATCAGTTGACGGTTATGAAAGAAGATATTCCAAAGGATGAATTCTAATCAATATATGGGCATTATGAGTTTGTTGTTATACCCTTCGGCTCGACCTATTCTCCTATTATTTTTATGTATTTTATGAATATATAATTTAAGGAATTCCTTGATAACTTTTTGGTATTTTTTATTAATTATATTATGATATATTCCAAACAGCATGAGGAGAAAGAGGATTATCTATGGGTTATAATAGAAACTCCAAGTAAGGATGGACTATTTTCAATGTTTGGAAAATGTGAATTTAGGTTACAATAAGTTTCTTTATTGGGGAACATTATAACCAATAAATGAATCCCAGTTGATCCTACCAAGACAAAGGTTGTGGAGGATTGGCCTTATCCTACAAAAGTAACGGAGATTAATAGTTTCCTTGGATTTTCGAGATAATATAGGAGGTTTGTGAAAAAAAATTCTTGAATTTATAATCTACTAACTAATTTCATATGAAGAGGGTATAAGTTCATCTGGACTAAGAAGTATGAAGAAAGTTTCCAAGAGCTAAAAAATAGATTGTTTATTACACTCTTTTTAATTATACCCTATATAAGAGTCGGATTATTTATTTTTATTGATGTATCTATAAAAGGGCTTGGGAGAGTCCTCAGGAAGGATGAAAAGGTGATTGATTATGCATCTTAATAGTTGAAGCCTCATGAGAATAATTATCCTATTCGTGACCTGGAGTCGGTTACGATTGTCTTTACTCTGAAGATATGAAGACACTATCTTTATGGGGAGAAATGTGATATATACACAGACCATCAATGTTTTAAGTATATTCTCACTCAAAAGTAATTTAACATGAGATAAATGATATGGTTGAAACTTATTAAAGATTATGATTGTTCAATTCATTTTCATCCTAGAAGAGAAAATAAATTCACTGATGCATTGAGTAGGAAAGAATCTGTTGTTCTTGAAATGATGAGGATCTAGGGAGATCGTTTGATCAAAGACATAGTAAAACTAAACATGGGAATTGTATGGGAAGGGACATCATCAGCACTATCCCAATTGATTTCTCAACCATCATTTCTAGATAAGATCAATAAATCTCCAAGGGATGAACCTTTATTGAAAAAGAAGATATAGGTTATGAAGGTTGCAAAGCTTCCAGTGCCTAATATTGATCAAGAAGGTGTATTAAAATTTCATACAAAGATATGTGTTCCATATATTATTTAAATAAGGAAGGAGTTTATGGGTAAAGCTTATATATCCACTTATTCTATAAATCCTGGAGGCACAAAAATGTATAGGGACCTTTGTGATCATTATTGGTTGGATAACATGAAAAGGGAGGTTGTTGATTACACTACAAGGTTCCTGGTGTGTCAAAAAGTGAATGCGGAATGAGGAATTTCAAAAGGGGTATCAAAACCACTACCCATACTAGCATGGAAGTGGGACAATATCACAATGGAATATTCCACGGGTCTACAGAAAACATCCAAAGGAAACAACACGCTAAGTGTTTCAGTGGACCATCTTACATAGATTGGCCTTTTTATCTATATCTTAGAAGACTTATCTCTTGATCAACATGATAATATTTACGTAAAGGAATTCATGAGGTTTCATGGAGTTCCACTTTCTATCATTTCATATCATGATCTGGGGTTAACATCAATATTTTTTATAATTATTCAACATAATATGAAAAATGAATTGAATTTCAGTATGGCTTATCACCCACAAATTGATATCCAATATAAAAGGACAATTCAAATTCTTCTGTACATTTTGAGAACATTCTCAATGGAATTTAAAGTTGGATGGTATAAACATATCCCATTAGTTTAGTTTTCGTACAAAAATAGCTTCTATTCGAGTATTCAAATGGAACCCTATGAAGCTCTATATTGAAATAGATGTAGAACTCATACTTGATAGGATGAAGATGGTGGGAGAAAGCTTCTTGGGCTTGATCTTGTGTAAGATATGACCAAAAAGGTTCATGTCATCCAACAATAGATAAAGGTTTCTCTAAGTCAGAAGAAGAGGTATGTTGACCACCATAGAAGGGACATGGAGTTTGATTTTAGAGAAAATGACTTCCTTCAAATATCACCATGGAATATATTCATGTGGTTTGGAAGGAAATGGAATCTTATCCTTAGGTATATTGTCTCCTATGAAATCCTTGATCGTGTAGGAGAAGTTTCCTATCAACTATAACTTCCACCAATCCTAGATTAAGTTCATGATGATTTCCATGTATCCATCTTGAGAAATTACATACCTCACCCTTCACATGTACTGAATCCTAAGTTTGTAGAACTAGAACATGGCGTCTCTTATAAGGAGGAATAGATGGAGATCTTGGACTATAGAGACAAGGTTCTATGCAATAATACTACCCACCTAGTCAAGGTGATGTCGAGGAACCAAAAATATTAAGAAGTGATGTGGGAACCAAAGAAAACAATGACGAAGAATTACCCACGCCTTTTCTCAACTTAGGGAGAAAGATGAAATTTTGAAGAAGAAATTTCTTAATGGGGGAAAATATAACAACCCGAACTTTTTGAATGATAATTATTTCTAAAAAATGTGTGTTATATTATTATTTTTTTTCAACAAAACTATATATCACTAATAATTAAGTGAGTATATTTTGAAATTTGACCATTGGCTTTTGACCATTATAGGATCATTGGTCAATTATGACCACTTATCAATTTAACCATTGGATACAATACTCTTTATAATAATCTCAATGTTATAATTAGGGTTATAAATATAAATGATAAAGGTAAATTAATTAATAAAGGAGAAAATATGGCCTCAACTAGTTTAGTGAAACCATACAATTCCCATTAATTGGAGCTTGGTAGGTAGGTATTGTTACTAGGCTTCACTCTTGAATAAGTCTGAGTTTATCTTTAACATTTTAATCTTGAATGAAATCGCCAAGGGGAGAAGTTAAAGTTAGTGGAAATTACCACTTGGGCGATGTTAGCAGATCCACCTAATGAATCTATCACCATCACACACTAGAACCTTAGGTCATATGTGGGTATTATAAGTTTTTATTTGTATAGAAATTAGTTTCATCATTTTTAATCCCTTTTTAGAAGTAAAATTTTTATTTCATCAATTCCATTTTGAGAATAGTTTTTATTAAAAATATGTTGAATTTCATAAATTGATTGTTCGAACAGAAATTGTACTTTTCATAAAAGATATAAATATTTATAATAAACTAATATATTATGAATAAAAATTATTTCAATGAAATAGTGTGATTAAAACACTCTTATTTAAATATAAATGATAAGATCATTTAATTTTTTCAAGTGTTGGAAATTTTACTTTGCATTTTACTATGCATTTTCTATCCACTATTTTTTTAATAAATAAGTAATTTTATATTTAAATGATAAATTTATCATAAATGGAGAATTATTATGATAAACTAATCATCATTTTTTAAATCATCTTTTAGAAATTATATTAGGGTGAATTTATGAGATTTTTTGAAAATATGTTTTTCCCAGTGAATAGTAAAAATACAGTTTGAGATTTTCTGTATGTTTAATGACTTCATAAAAATGTAAAATGCAACATAAAATTATTTTAGACTCTTATGGAGTAAAATATAATAATATGTGTCCCAATAGTCCAATTACAAGGGAAAATACCATGGTCAAGTCCATGGTTTTGAATTTACCACTACCTAGCTGTTGATATAAATTAATAAAGAAATCCTCCTCTTTTGCTATAAATACCCAAATATTTATCAATTTAATTTCATTAAAAATTCATACTATATTATTATCTGATATTTTTACCTCCCAAGGAGTCCTTAAAAGTTGTCTTAAATCCCCCAGGGTCCCAATCTTTGAGTTTTAGGAGTTACTCTTCAAGGTAATGGAAATATAAACTTCTCTAATCCTTTCAAGTTCCATTTTTATGTGGTATGTCTTTAAAATTTCCATACTAGGTTATTATTTCCATTTAATTATATCCATTTACTGTATTATTATTATTTTATTAATTTTATACCCCTTTCCCCTATCATTTTAATTTTTTTTAAAACCATGTTTCATACCCGTTCTGCTGCCAAATTTTCTTCTCAATATTTATCCCTTTTCTCAAGAAATTATTTTATTTTCATTATGTGAATACCCAAAACTCTATCTTTTTCATGTATATTCACAAATATTTAAAAATTATTTATTTTATTCTTTAATATATGTACATAAAACCCTAATTCCATTTTCGTGGATTATAAATGGCATAATGGTTTGTTTTAAGGACTTTTTAAAACAAAATTATTTTTATGTGAAACTAGTTTCTTTTATTCTCCATAGGTTATTTATGAAATTTTTATTATAATACATATGGATTCAATTAATTAATAAATATGAAGGATGAACCCTAATATCACATCAATGTATTGGGTAAATAATTTAATCTCTATAAATGACAGGTTTTATGATACATTGGGGAATAACCTTGGCAATTATTATGAAACCTCAGTGAAAAGACATTGTTATTATATTATGAATATCTAAAATAAATTTTGTATCCAAATTTTCAAGTTATGATTGATGTTATTTTATTTATGATATGCCTCATGTTTTCTTTTTCATTCCATAATGATATTCTTCATATTCTTATTGAATTTCCTTAAGATCACATTTAAATTATTTCCCTTACTTTCCCTTACTAAGTCTTATGCTCACCCTTTCATTTAATATATGTACCCAGGATATGAGATTCAGTAATTATACATAGGAAAAACATTTTATTAATCCTTTCAAGTGGAATATTTAATTTATGTTTTCATGTATTATTTACCTTTTTTCCAATAAACTAAACTTTAAAAGATACTCTATTTTGTACAATGTAATGAAAGTTATGTAATAAAAAGGAGGGATTCCATAAAGTAATAGGTCCTATATCCAAATATTGAGTGGAATCTCCCTAATGTACAAGGTCATGGGTCCTCCTTCTATTAATGATTATACCCCCTCGGTTTGTGGAATAGTGGAAAGGTTCAAGACCTCTTCTTGACTATATCAGGTAAATATGTGAGATTCTATGAATCCTTGATGGATCATTAGAGCTTCAGGCTGACTCATCATTCTAGGTTGGGTTGTGAGATAGAGATTCCATTTCTCTCTCATCTGGTTCTCTTTTATGATTATAAATATACACATGTCGTTGGTTTTTGTTTCTCTCCTATTTCTGGATGATTTGAATAATTATAACATGTATTCTATTTACCCCTCTTCATTTTTTATGGAATCCTACTGGGAACATATATAATCTCCCATACATGGGATTTTCCTGCTTGTGTCATGTCTTACCTAGATCAAAAAAAGATAGGTGGTGCTTTCGGTGGAGCATAGATATACTCTAGTTAATAGGCCATTTATGGAGGTCAGGCTTAGAGATTAGTAGTTGGGCACTATCTGCTATCATTTCTTCTAATTGTACGCAATTTGGGACTTCATTCCAAGTTTGGTGTATTTTTTTTCTTTTACACTTTGGTTATATATAGTTGTACCCTAATGTATTCTCTAGAGCTTATTTCATGAATGGTTTTTATCCACATGTTAGAGTCTTTACTTTATATTCCTCTAGAATTTTCCATAGAGATTGTTCGGTGTGTTCATATAGGTACATTAGTCAAAGGAATCCCAATATATTTAAACCTTCTCAATTCTTTTTTCAATACCCAAACCTATTGGAGGTGAGATTGGTGTAGTGAAAGCACGGACTTCTGCTGGCCAGGTGGGCCCTAGTGGGTTAGTTTGTTACATTTTTAGGGAAAACCCTTTTGTTTTGGGAGTATTTTTTATCATGGTTTGGTAATGGGATGTTTTTATTTGGTTCCTAATGGGTTTCACATTGAAAATGGTCAGTATTAATCCCTTGATTCTTTTATTGTGAGTATGGCCCCCTTTTAATCCCTAATTGATGTTGGGGAACATCATTCTCTCCCCCCTTTTATGTGAATCTATGGAAATTACAAGATTTTTTCTTCCTTTGGGTGGATATTATGGGTTTACATAATCTAATAAATAACTTTATTTAAAAAAATTGAAGGGGTGGGAGGTATCATATATATTTTAAATTATTTTGTGATATTTATATGAGGTTGTACTTGTTTGTTACCTATCTAAAAATATGGGATATTGGGAGCCATGTTTTTGTTACAGTTGATCTGGTTTGTGTGAACATTATTTTCTTGATTTATTGAGCTCATCCATGCATAAAATTTAAAGAATGTATATATTCCAAATGAACTATTTTCTCATGAAATTCTTGAATTTTGTGGGAATATCTATGAAAGTGGTGAAGTAATATAATGAAATATGTTTTATATGAATCTAAAAATGTAATTATTGTGGAATAATAATTTGATAATAAGGGATTTTATTCTTTCTAAATTTTTCTTGTGTGTTGTGTGGATATTTAATGGGGACTAGTCCAGCAATAGTGGTGGCCATGTTTAGAATATGGAATGTGTTAGGAAGAAAAACTATGGTTATATGGCATGGGATGTGATGTTGGCTAATGTGCGCTGGTTGTGGTATGTGTTAGTTATGGTGATATGGTTTGGTTGTGGTGAAGGACTAGATTGAGATGTGATTTTGTTTGATGTGGGGTGGATGATCTATGATGTGGTGTGGTTGTGTTAGTTTCCCAATTATCAATGGAATGAATTTAGAAATTTTAAAACTGAAATATCATGGGCTATAATTAAATAATCATAAATTGAAATTTATGTGTGCTAATTGGATTAAAATAATTGAATGATAAATGCATGTTCTATTTTTAATGAGAAATGGAATGTCTTAGTAAATTAAAGTTAGTTTAAAATCAATAATTATTGGAATTTTGGAACTCTTAATTGGAAAGTGAGTTTTTTTGGTTTATGTATGGCTTGTTTGTTTAGTGTGTTTTATTATCAGTGGTAGTGATTGAATGCATATGTTATGAGGTGTTATTGTGGTGTTTTAATATGTTCTAGTGTATTTGGATGAGAACCCCTAGGTTGGGTGTTTTGTGACACCTATATATCTTATATTTTCATTTTATGTATATATTTACACCACCCAAGTTGGATAAACATACAAACTCCCAAATATTTTTGGTTTTTAGTGTTCTCCCATATAGGATGGTGGTGAAATTGATGGATGGATTCCCCCTATTACCCACTCTTCCTTAAGCATTAGGGATTATGATAGATGGTGTTATAGATTCCTTGTGATGATGAATACATAATTTATGGTGCAGGTCATGCGTGGTTGGAGGAGGGCTTGATCTTAATGTCCTTAATGTTCATACTAACTTACTACCCTAGTTCATGATGATGTTAGGGTATGGATTTTGATTGATGAAAACATGAGATTTTAGGACTTATGAGAGGTTGGGGTGGTAGGAATTTACCCTATCACACATCATAGAAGGATGAATATGTGATGTGATGATGTGTCATGGATAGGAGTACAAGTTGTTTGACATTGGGGTGTGATAGTGTATAATCAATGTGGAAGTTGTTGTTGGGAAAATGTTCTTGTATTATTTCCAAGGTAAATTATTATACATGGATTTTTTATTTTTTTAGAGTGTCATGGTGAGGTTGGGAATGGTTATATGGCCTATTTAGGTTCTTGTTCATTTTTCTATTTGTTCACTAGTGCATTAGTTTGCACTTTTAAAATCTATATAAGAGGCCATGGGTAAGATCCTACTAAGTATACATGTTATTCTCAACCATTGTATATATAAACTATTTTAAGTTTTCTAGGAGGGATTATGGATCTTAAATGGACATTAATATCTTGGGAATTGTTGTTGTTTTTGTGTTTCTACCATAGGATTTCCTTTTGGTAGTTTAATTGGAATTTTTTTTATTCATTTGACATCATTCATGCATCATGGGATGGTTTTTATCTTTTTCTTATTTCATATATATATTTTGTTTTATATCTTATCTCCAAATATTAATTTTCTATTGATTGTAATGCCTCTCATATATGTGAATTTATTTATACCCTCAATGGTAGTCTCCAACCAGGGTCCTATGAGAGGTTCGACTGAGAGGGTTATTATATCTCTCCATTCATATTCATCCCATGAGGGAACAAATTTAGAGGGATGGTGTCATTATTGAGTGGTATTAGTTTTTTAGGTTGAGTTATAGGATGTATTTTTTGTGTTAGAAACATTTTAGTATTCCATGGGTTGGAAGGGAAATGGTATCATGGGAGCTTAGTTTATGAAATGTACCAAGGATACCGGCTTGGACACATGATTTTAGGAGGGGGGCATAATCTAATGTAATGATGTTGAGCTTATGGAACCACCAAGTGATGTGTTCCCTTTTCCAAGGTATATACATAGGAAAGTTATATGCATCATAATTTTTTATTCTTGTGGTTGAATGGGGTGGTTTCGGGAAGATAAAAATGAATTTAATTGAATGAATCACAAAATTACATGATAACGTGATTAGGGCTTCCCATGTGTTTTTAGGAAGAGCTCTTAGTCACTGTTTTCATGTATTCTAGAATATGAAGGTTCAACAAGATGATCTAATTGATCATTGAATGAATGATCTAGAAAAATAGGATGAGGAATGTTAGATGTATTTTTATTATTTTCAGTGGAAGAGCCTAAAAAATTTTGAGGTGAGATTCTCTGATATAGAGATGGATATTTTGATAGAATATATTGAGATCATATTTGGTCTGATTCATGCTTGAGTTTATTTTTGGGTTCTATTAGCGGTTAGTCAAATGTGAGGGGTGGTGTGTTAGTGGTGGATTTTGTATCATTGTCATCGATAAGAGGTGTATGTTTTGTGTGCATACATCCATGGGAGTTTCATGTGGAGTTATTTACATTGATAATAAAGGTAGAAAAGAGGAAAGATATTATTTTCCTTTAGTAAGGGATCCTGAGAAAGTGACAGATCTATATTACATTTAAAAACCTTATGTGTTTCACTACTAGTCTCTTTCTATATGAGGAGACAAGAGCTCAGCATCTAGAGGAGGCATCACACCCTGTAAATAGATATTTTGTCACTAAATTTACACTTTCTATATACTTGGTGGTGAAAAATAATGAGGATTTTATTGAGAAGATGAAATCTCATGGAGGAGATCCCTGAGAAGTGGGACAGTAGTGAATTTTTAGGAGTATAGATTCATGTAATGAATCCTAAATGTTATGAAATTTGAGGTTCTGATCAACCTAGACTCAATAATAGTAGTTGGTTTCATACTATTTTTGGTGTCAGTGGTTCCTAAGCATCTCTCATTTGTGTGTTACTTATATAGGGGTTATGATCACCATCAAGTTCAGTTCCTGAATGCTCAAATAGGTTAGTTATTTTTGTGGTTAGGCCTCTCTCCACATACAGTTGTAGAAAATAATACTAGTGTTTTCTTAGTTAGGGGAGATGGATCCAGTAGTCGTATACCCCATGATAGTCCTCATCTTATAGAACCAAGACCAGATCTTGGTCATGGAGTATGTTTGTGGTACAAAATATGATTTGGGTGTGGTTATATGAATTTTATGTAGGTTCAATCACTATATGTTCAAGATTTTGTTTGATGTATGATTATTTTATTTTCTACTCGAGTTTCATACTTATTTATTCCCGATCGTAACACTCCTTTATTGCTCCTCCTTTGGTCTGAGTGTTAGGACTAGAGGTGTAGAGACTTCTAATTCCCCTAGTATTATCTATGTTAGTTAGTGTTTAGGTTGTATTATTTCATGTGTGTAGAGAATTTAGAATAACGATGGGGTAGTGACAGTTAGTTGGGGATTTCTTATTATAGATTTAGCCCTATGATTTTATCCTTGGCATAGACCAGTTGTACTTAATTTGTGTAGTTGTTGATTTATTTTTTAGTATATTATAAGTCACTAAAAACAAAGGATGGTCAGTGGTATTCATTGGTGATCATAGCTATCGAATGGGCACAAGGAGATTAAATCCTATTTGGTCTAAGTTGGTAGGGTTGTTAGTGTAATCCTAGGTGGTGGATGTTCCAATAGTTGTTGAGAATTTTATGTGTGTCTTCTTGGATTAGGTTGTCACACTTACCCCTCAATGTGATGTCATGTTTTGGATAGAGTTATAGACATACATGTCTCTGATTAAAATGGATCTGTACTGGATGGAATCTATATAATTGTGGAATTTGAGGATTAAAGGTAATGATTTAATATAGAAGGGTTTCATTAGACTCAGTGTGTTCCCTTGGGGTGTCTCGGTGTTGTTTTCCATGAAGGTGAATGGTATTATGAGATTGTATGTAGACTAAAAGAGGCTGAATCAGGTGAAGGTTAAGAAAAGTTACTATATTTTGAGGATATACAATCTATTTGATCATCTGAATGGGTCCATCTAGTTTTTTATGATTTAAATTTGGTTTGGATATCATCATATGAGACTAAAATTTGAGGATATCCTGAAGAATACCTTCATATACACGTTTTGACACTTCATGTTTCTGTTCATTCCATTTTATGTCACAAATTTACTAGAAACATTCATGGGACTCATGAACTCTACGTTCCATGATTTCCTGAAACATTTCGTGATCGTGTTCATCAATAATATCTTGATATACTAGAAATAAAATAGAAGCATGTCGAGCATCTTAGAGTTGTCCTATAGGTCCATCAAAACCACTAACAATATGGAAATTTGTCTAAGTAAAAAAAATTAGATGTGGTAAGTTAATTTCCTTGGGAATACAATGTCATATAATGGTGTTTTCATAGACTCATCAAAGTTAAAGGTAACTATTTCCTGGGTGATGCCCAATATTACAGCATAGGTTTTAAAATTTCTCGGTCTTGCATGCTATTACCAAACATTTGTTTCAAACTTCTCTCAAATTACATCCATGTTAATTTCTTTAACCAGGAAGTACCAGGCTTTCATCTATACCGACAAGTTTCGGGCATCTATCAACCACCTTAAGGAGAGGTTGATCAATTCTTTAGTGCTTTGGTTTCCCAAATAAGGGGTGATGTTCCAGGAAATTAGTGATGCTTATCGTCTAAGATTGGGATGTGTCATGATGCATCAAGGTTTAGTGATATATTATTGGTCTATGTAGTTTTATCATTATAAGAGTATCTATTCCAACCGTGATCTTGAGTTAAAATAAATAGTATTCTCCCTAAATTCTTAGAAACGTTACCTCATCAAAAGTTCATTATGGTTTTCATGGATCACAGGATCCTAAAGTACATATTATCCTAGTGGGATCTAAATATTTGGTAGTGGAGGTGGATAAAGTTTATTTAGGATTATAATTTTGATATTTCTTACACCCTAAGGAAAGGAAACATTATGGATGATGTACTAAGTAATAATTATTGTTGATCTATCATTTTAGAGTGAGTTAATTCTTGGAAAGTGATGAAGGAGCTTGCAATAATGCATATCAACATAAAGGAATTTAGTGGTGAAGGTTGTCTTTATCATATAACCATTGAATCATCTTTGATGTGGTGAGTGGAGGAGTCTTATTTAGGAGACTCAGAGGTAGAGATTACGTGAGACCATGTTTTCCATGGTGATGCTTTATAGGGGTGGATAGAGAATAGTTAGGATGGGATAATATTTTAGTGGAGGTTCTTTTATCCATTGGTGATGTGTGAGGGAGTCCCATATGAATTCCATAGCTCACCATTAGTGGTAAATCCATGTTTTTATAAGATTTATCACGGGTTGAAGAGATTGATTTAGTGGCATGGGATAAATTATTCATTACGAGAGTTCATGGCATGGTGTCTGGTTTTTGAGCAAGTGAAATTTTAGCACCATATTCTTATAGGTTTGTTACATCCCTTGGATGTGCTAAAGAAGAAGTGGGGGTAAATTTTGATTTATTTCATTACTTGGTTACCCCATGGCTAAGGAGGATATGTAGTTGTTTGGGTGATCATGGACCATCTGATGAAGTTAGCCCATTTTCTCATGATCAGGATGCTGAGTGTCATAGACACTCTTACAATGCGATATATGGATGATTTTTTATAGATTCATGGAGTTTTGATGAACAATATTTATTAAAAAGATTATCATTTTACCTCTTCAGTTTAAAGGGGATAACAAAATGAATTTGGCTTCTAGTTTCACCTTAGCACTAATTTACACCCACAAACAAATGAGCAGAGAAAACAAACCATTAAAATCCAAGAGAAAATGTTATAGGCATACATATTGTATTTTGACGAGTTTTAAGAGTATCATGTACCTTGGGTTTACTTTTCATATAATAATTTATGTCATTAATCCATTATCATGGTACTATTTGATGTGTTTTATGGATGATCGTGTCATTATATATTGTATTGGACTAAGGCTAATGAGTAAAAAGTTCTTGGTCTTGATGTGGTGGAGAGAATCAAAGAGAATATCTGAATGGTTCAATAGCAGATGAAGGTTGTGGGGGACTTGCATAAGGATTATATTTTTTGTTGGTGGATGACCCTATAGATTGATGTTAGAAAACATGTATTTTTTAGTCTTCCCCTCATAGGTGGTAGAAGAGGTTTTTTTGGGGGAGTAAGACTTCTCCCTATTTCATAGAGCCTTTCTATATACGAGAGTACATTTGAAAGGTGGAGTATTGGTTGGAACTTCCACCATGGTTGTAAATGATCCATGACATCTTCCACACATCTCAAATTCATCGATAACTTTACAATGAATCATATTTCATTAACTAGGGAGAGGTGGATATCAAGGGTGTATTAATGTTTGGGGGAATGACCAATTAAGATCCATGAATTTTGGGAGAAGGTGTTGTGTATGTGAGTTATTCCACTAATTCATATGTTGTGGAGACATGATACCTTATAGGAGAGTACTTTGGAATTTGAGACATGGATTTATGATTACTACCCCAATTAGTTTTTTTTAGTTTTGCTTTGTTTTACATGGGTGATGTAATTCTTGGTTTGTTGTCAATTTATGAAATATTATTTTTTCCTCTAACTGATTTTTCTTAGTTGATGGTTCATTTAGGCTATAATGGGGCCTATGTGGTATCTCATTGGATGTTTGTTCAGAAATTTCCATTTCTTCTCCTCCTTTCATGTTTTTTGTTCCTGAGGATGAGAATTTTTTTATAGGTATCTAATGAGAGTTCTTAAATTACTAAAAACCATCCCTTTTTGTTTCTAATGGGTTTCATAGTGTAGAAAATTAATTTTGAAGTGTTTTGGATGCTAGATAGGAGTCATGGCCATTAATAGGGTCATAAAACCTTGGTGGTGGGTGTGGTGCTGGTATTTATGAGCTTAGGTTCTTAGAGGTTGGGAATGGTTCTAGGATACACTACAGTGAGATAATTGTCCTCGTTGTCCATATTGTTGTGAGTGAAACTTAGATGGTCACCCTGTGTAACATGTGTAGGTGGGAAACTCCCACTGAGTGATGTGGTTCTAGATGTGGAATTTTGGAGGACCACCTATGTAGTATGGGTAGCTGGAGATCATTACATCATGGTCCTAGGTATGGTGAGGAGAAAATGGAAAATCTTTCTACGCTATGCCAAAGTGGATGGTCGTGTCGGGTGCTAGAGAAGCCTACATGGATTTTTCCTTGTCATAGATGAGTTAGTGGTGACAGACAACACTGTTTTTAAAAATTCATAAAAATGGGAGAAATCGATGTGGGAGATTCGTATCTCCTATGATTGAGGGATACCATTGTGTGTCAGGCCCTCTCCAAATTATTGTGAGGATGTTCATGATTCATATATGAATATAGTTCCTAAACTTTTATATTTATATTTACCTTCTTCTCTTCCAAGCTTTGGAAGACTCTAGACCACCATTGTTCCCTTAGATAATATCTCTTGGGGGTTCTGAACTATTAGACCGTGGATAATCAAGTTCCCATAATTCAAGTTACCTTCTTGTAACATTTTCTTATTTTTGTACTATCCTCTTGTCTAGAAGTTCATTATGGAAAACCCCTTTATTTTGGAATGATTTCATTGCATATTTTTTTATGGGGTTTTTTTGTTAGGATCCCAATGTGTTTCCCATCCATCATGGTGAATATCTATCCCTTGATTCTTCTTTTTCTATTGAGGTTCTCTTTGAATCTCTAATAAAGGTAGGGGATCCTCATTCTCTCACTATTTTATGTGAATTTGTGGAAATTAGAGGATTTTATCTTCATTTGGGTGTATATTTTGGGTAGAAATAATCATATAGATAATTTTATTAATCTAAAATTGAAGGGGGTGGGAGTTATCACATGTGTCTACTTCTTTCTCAATATTTCTATGATGTTATCTTTTATTTCCATATAAAAAAAACATGGTTATGGGAATCCTTTTTTGTGTTATGGTTTATGTGGTTTATGTGAACCTTATTTATTTATTGATTTGATTCTCCCACGAATACATGTATAAGATCATATATATAGATAATGAACTAGTTTCCTATGAAATTATGAAACTATTTGATAATATCCATGAATGTGATGTAGTTATATAAATAAATCCCCTTTATATGAATCTAAAAATATAATGCTTATAAAAGATGAGTTTAATGGAAAGGGATTGTTTCCTTATTGTTTTTTACTTATGTTTCGTGTGGAGATATTTTGATTAATAGTCCAGTGATGCTAGTGATCGGTCTTGGAAGAAAAAATGTATTGGTAAGCGAAGATTTGGTTGATTGGCATGGGATGTAATATTGGATAATTTGAATTTATTGTGGTGTGTGGTTTTTTGGGTGAGATGGTTTGGTTATGGTGATGGATTTTCTTGATAAACAATGTCGATTTATGTGGAGTGGGTGATTTGTGGTGTGGTGTTGTTGTGTTAATTTCCAATTTATCTTTGGAATGAATTCTGAAGTGTTGAAACTGAAATATCATGTCATGTATTTCAATAAGAATAGGTTGAAATTCATTTTTGGTAATTGTATTAAATTAATTGAATGATAATTGAATGGGATGTGTTAATGTGAAATGGAATTACTTAATAAATTAGAGTTGAAAGAAACTCAATAATTCATGAAATTGTAGAACTTGTAATTGGAAAGTGTGTTTTTGTGTTCTAAGTGTGGATATTTTGTGTGGTGTACTATATTATAAGTGTAAATGATTGATAAAATAGGTTGTGAGGGCTTATAGTGTTTTGATGGTGTTCTGAGATGTTGTAGTGGAAAAAATGTGAACCCTTAGGTTTGGTGTTATTTGATTCCAATATGTCTTTTATTTTAAGTTTATTTATATACATTCCCTATCATAAGTAGTATAACCTTACCAATTCCCATGTTTTTTTAATTTTTTCCCCAACATCAAGGATGTTGGTGAAATAGATGGCTAGATATACACTCTTCTATTATCTTCCTTCGGTAGTAGTGATGATGATGATGGATGATGTTGGATATTCCTTGTGATGGTGTGGACATGATATGTGGTAGGTTTTATGTGTAGTAGGAGGAAATAATGTGGTTGATGTCCTTCACATTAATGATACCCCACCACATTAGTTAATGATGAATTTATGGTATGAATGTTTATAGATTCTAGTATAAGATGTTAATAACTATAGGAGGATATGGTTGTTAGGGATACATACTGAACCAAATCACAGTTGGATGGATATATAATGTGATGACAAGGAATGGATGAGAGCACAAGATGTTTTATGTTAGGCCATGTGAGAGGAAATTCTGGGAGAAGTAGTCACGGGGTTCCTTTACTTATATTCTTTCAATACTATAATATTATACATGGATTATTTATTTAGTAAGAGTGTAATGGTGAGGTTGGGGATAGATAGATGACCTTTTTAGGTGCATGTTCATACAATAATTTTTTCACTGGTGAATTTGTATGTTCTTTTCACATTTTCCTGAGAGACCATAGGTATGATAATATTGATTATACAAGTTATGCTCGCACCTAAATATTTATAAATTGATTTTCACATTTCTATGAGGGATTTAAGGACTGTGGTAGACATTATTATCAAGGGTATTGTAGTGGATTTTGAGTTTCTTCTATAGGAATTTCATCTAGTATATCACTTGGAGACTTTCATTTGAATTCATTTGAAATCGATAATGCATTATGGGATGGTTTTTCTCTTATATTTTATTTCATGGTGTTGTTTGGTGGTTGATATCCTATCTCCAAATATTTCTTTTCTATTGAGGCTAATGTCTCCAATATGTGTGACTTTCTTTATACCCTTAGTGTTAGTATCCAACCTAGGGCTTTCTGGATGTAGGACTTGGGAGACCTTATCTCTCTCCCTTCAGAGCCAGATGAAGAGGAGTAATTTTAGAGGGAGTGGTCATTATGTTGCATTTCATTATAATCTCACGTGTTTTTAAGTTATTATTTACTCAGGTCCATTAACATAAAATGTTCATATGGATTAAATTATTATGACATTACTCTTTGTGAGTTTTACATATTATAATGAATTAATAGTAGAGATAATAAAAATTTTCACAAAATTAATAACTATTTGAGATAGAATTTTTTTCTATTCATTGAAAAAAGGGAGGAAAATCCATAGACTTAGAGGCTCTCCCCAATTGATTACAAAATCATTGGAGGATATAATATTTATAAACCTCTAAAAAAGGAATTCCATCAACTTTCAAAGTTGGATTAGTGATTGCTTTTAGTCATAAACAACCTGATGATGTTTGAACAACTTTATGATATCTGCCACCTCATCTGATAGTAGATCACATTCCCTGGTGTTATAATTATATCTTTCCTTCTTAGCAACTTCAGTGATCTATTTATGCTCCTTTATCTCATTCTAATCATCATAAATATTATAAAAAATGAATTTAATGATTTCTACACTATATTTGAACTAGATCCTACTAAGGAAACAAGAATTTAAGTTGGCACTAAGTCAATATAAAATTGATCTCATTATTTGTTATGATCTATGAATCCTCTAATGATTGTTAAAATGGGGTAAAAGCAAGATATATTTGATACTTTTTATCTTCTGGTGGTAATATGATAAATAATCACTATAAACATATACATCTATCAATAGATGGAAGAATAAAAGATAAGTAGTTTTGGTGATTAGGTCTACTTCTAGGAGTGATAATCCCTCCCACTGTTGTTTCTCTACTAAAAGGATTAACTGGAATATTCTTGTTTCATTATTGCCTTATTGGTTTTTAAAGGTAAATAATTATCATCCATGCTACCAAAACATTATCTATAGTATTTTTTGGGCATTCTCTCAACAGAATCCCTCAAGTACTCCCTACTAGTTCCCTCGGTGATCCTGGAAGGTCCACCTGAGGCCCTGATTCCTCAGCAATAGGGATATTAGAAAACAAGGAAATAAAAGCTAAAGCCTCTTGAAAATGTAAATATGTATATTTATTCAGGATATTATTCATCTTGACCCCCCCCCCCCCCTCACTACTACTAATAGGGATTTTAAAAGAGCTAAAAACCACCTTTAACAATGCTAGAAAAGAAATGTTTATCATGATGAAGATAGGGGGTCACCTTTAACAGTGATAAAAAAGAACTGATAAAGGGTTCCATTTATCCCCACTAAAAAAACACTGATAAAGGTATGCCTTTATCAGCACGTTTTTAGTGTGGATAAAGGGAGCCTTTATGAGTGCTTTTTGAGCACTGATAAAGTCACCCTTTATCAGCACTATTTTGAGCACTGATAAAGGTTTCCTTTATCGGTTCTATTTTGAGCACAGATAAAGGTGTCCTTTATTAGTACTATTTTGAGTGCTGATAAAGGCCATGTTTCTTGAGAAAACCCTGCACCTACACAAGCCATGCACACCTAAGATAACACCTGCACACAAAGCACAAAATAGCTGCACAAAACAACACCTACACACAAACAAATCATAGAAGAACAAAACAGCACACACAAGAGTTTCGAAAACAATGCTATATACATTTACTTGAAATAATTAATACCAAAAAAGACACTACTATATAAATTTAAAACAATTTTTTATATAGTTAAAATCACAATTATCTAACAAACTGTTAAAAACATTAATGTTTAATCCTTTTTGCATATGTAATCCCCTCTCAAAAATTAACATCCATGGTATTAGTTGTCGAAAAAAGCAACGAAACTCAGGAAAAAAATTCCACCTATATAAGAAAACAAATATTATGTTATTATTACAATAATGAAATAAATTAAACATTAATATTAATGAATAAAAAAATAAAATGTCATTTTTTTAATAAAAAAATAAACATTTGGGTTGGTAGGGGCTATAAGACTATATGATACATGATACTTGACCTTGATATTGGTAGGTAAGTGGCCCTGATAATCTACTACCATAATTAAAAGGAAAAAATTCCACAAAGTACAACAATTAATGATTTTGAGATGTTTCTTAGTGTATGTACTTTCCCACTTTCTCTTCTTAGTACTCTTATAGGAAGGAACTTCAAAATACAACATGAGGTGCTAAATTTGGTACTGATGGAGGACCAAATGGTGTTTCCATTTGATTCAAAATAACCACATCCATGAGCTCCATTTGACTTGGAGAGCCCTGATTAGAAGCCTCTCAGTCACTTTTTGAACCAACTTTGGATGTCGTGTCCTGAGGAAAGTAGACTATAGAGTTGGGAGGTCCCCAAATTTTACCATCCTCTTAAAATATCCAAGAGAAAATAAATTTCTCCATATTCCTAATAATATCAAAGAACATATTAAATTGATGATAAAAATTATCTTATCTCTTCACTAGAGCCATCCTAGTCTCCCTTATCTTCACTAGTTACCATTGTCCTAGGAATTATCATTCTCTAAGTTATAGGTGTGTTATGGTATTGTCTTTTGATAGAATGAATCACCACACTATGTTCTTGGAGAATTGATTTTCCTTTAATGGTTTGTTGTTCATAGAAGTTTACTGTGGGAGTGATCACACTCCCAAATCCCTCTAACTCTATTTCCACTTGACACAACACTCTCTAGACCACTATGGTCAATGTATTCTTCCTCTAGTTGTCACAACATTGGAAGGAAATGGGAAAATCCACCATAATTAGCGTAAATCCCCCACGAAGTGAAACTTCTTTCACAAAAATCCCATACATTATTACCAAATCTGTTGGCACCCTCCTTATTGATGGTGTTGGATCTAAGTGCCTCATTTTATTTGAAGACATCTAGAGAGTTGTGGGTCTTTTGGAAGATGTTTTTTTGTCTGGAATCTAACTTTTTTATGATTCCAGATCCCCTGTGTCCTCCTCCTCATCCACAATTAGAAGATCTGTGTGTTTTATCACTAATGGAGCCAACTAACCATTCAGGTATGATCGGACCAATGTATCGACATAAGCTTTGTAGAGTCCAAAACCCACACAATCCAAAGGGAAGGTCACTCGAACTTAATTTTTCTATCAGGTGAACATTCTCCACAATTTGTGAGCCACCATGGGATGCATTTATAAATGGATGTGGGGAGGAGTGGGGAATTTCATTTTAATGCACTGAACTCTCTCCCAATGTTTTATGATGCATACCACTCATAGAATATCTTTTAGTTAATCTAGGTGGATAAAACACCCTCACATATGGCTAAAAATAGACTTAGGCTATAGGATCACCCTTTACATTATTGGTAATTTCATAGGTTGGTGCTCTGTATGTTATAAAAAAGATCATACTGGTTCACTTTTCTTTTGATCTCTTAGTTATTTTGTGTGATTAGCCAGACCCCACTAATAATTTATAGAAATTTCATGAAATGGATACTTAGAATGTTGTGAGTATTAAGTTACTCATATCCACCAATGTGGGCCCCCATCCAACCCCACCACAGTTGGAAGGGGCTGAATATTCTAAATGGGGCATACCCCTATAGATGTGTTGAATTTGGCAATATAATTTAGCCAACATGGGAACAAACAAGATGATAATCATACCACATGCAATCACATCTACCATCATTAATTTGGAGACCATAACTACACCATTTTCTGCATTGTGAATATGTACCCGCTTAGGTACATTGCTAAGAAGATTACTAGTTGAAGAAGGTGATGGTCCTGGGAGGTGACTGACCATCCCTAGTCATTAAATTGACACTCTTAAACTATTTTAATGTGATAACACTCTTACCCATAGGATTATCCTCATGGAAAATCCTTGGGATTATTATTTAGACACTCATGTTGAGTCTTCTTGAGGAGCAAGTCATCACACTTCTTGAAGGGGATGTCAACCACTGGATATGGGTCCTTCCCAAGGGATGTTTTGGCCATATTGATGAGATCCTTCATAATGGGAGGATTCTATTACATGTCATCCTGAGTATATGGGGGATGAATTTACTCATCATACTTGTCTCCTACAATCATCACACCATAGATCATCTTAATTTCCCATATACTAATGTCGAACTCACCACAAATAAAATGAAATATATTCATTTATTGACTCTATAAATAGAAAAAATCCACCATTAGAATTTTGTTGCAAAATGTAAAGGTTTGGTAACCCTAAATAGATTCATAAAATAATATCTTTTTCAGCTCAACCACAAACTCTGTGGCAGTACACCAGACCAATAAGGGACAACCCAGGTTCATCCCAAAGCTTTCATCTAATCAAATAACCACCCAAACTTCTAATTTGATATAGAGTTATACATTTTTTATCTGTAAATATGGATTCTCAGCTCCAAATCATGTTATAAACCTTTAAAATCAATCGATATATGCTTCAAAATTAAGTGTGTGATTTTTTCAAAGTCATGTGATCACATGTCCATAATAGGATCGCGTGGTCAAATGAACCTGGGAGATTTATACGATTAAATGACTCTAGAAGCTTTATGTGATCATGTAAATAATACAAGAATACACAAATCATGGTTCAAGTGAATTACTTTTATTATGTGATTTTTTTATGTGATTTTATCCTGTGATGAGATCACTTGACCAGTTCACATGAATCATTCATACAAAAGAGATTATGTGACAAGATCACATGAAGATGATTATGTGAAGTAGAGAAAAAACCTAAGAGTTCTCATAGAGCTATGAAATATTAAGCCATTGGTGATATATATTTCCCCTTAATCTCCTATCTATAATAAATTTCACGAAATACCAAGAGTATCTTAGAATACTAAAAGAAAAATAAAATCCTGAGGGAATCAGTCAGGTATTCAATTTCTTATAACAAAGTCATTTTTTTATTCTTATAGAATTTGTATGTGAGGTGTGTATGCATCTAGGCATTGATGTGAATAAGGTTCTATATGAGGTGTGTAGAAACCCATATTTTGATGGGCATGCATATATAAATATGATGCGAGTTTATTTGAGCAATTGTTGAGATGAAAGATATATGGAAAATGATTTTATAGTTAAAACATAAATATTTCCTCTATGATTGAGCAGACACAACATCGTTTCTCTTCCTAAAAAGGCATGTCACATGGACAGAAATATTATAATATAAACTAACCCTACAAGGAATAGTGAAAATCAAATGAATGTTTCATTATATAATTTTTTATTAAAATAGAAATATTATATCATAACACTACATTTATATCATTCCAAACAATTTCTTTGGTCCAAATATAATCTAATAACAAAACTAATCATTCTTTGTGGACTTTAATATTATTGGATAACTACTGCTTATCATAACATCTGATCTGAACTTCTGATCTGACATCCTTGCGATGCTCTCATCCGGCACCATATCATCATAGAGATGGTTTCGGATGAGTGCATCACAGGGACGCCAGATCAGAAGTTCATATCATATTATATGCTAAGCGGTAGTTAACCAACAATAGTGAAGAATCCTTAGTTTTGTTATTAAATTTGTGAGTAGTGCACAACCAATATTCTTCCAACACACTGCATAAGTAGAAACAGTTGCCTAAATGACTAAAAGATAGAATATAAATTATCCATGCCATAATAGTTTAGGTCTAGTGCTTTTGGAATCATGGAAACATAAAGAACTAATTCATAAGACTCTCTCATTAAGTTATTCTTTACATGAAAGAAAAATCATTTCCAAAACAATTATTCATAACCTAAGGATATAAAACATAATCAAGGGTGATCATATATGCTCAATAATTGTAAACAATGGAGATATCAATTATCATATAAGGATAACATAAGTATTAGGAATTCAACTTCATCCTATTTGTGTACAATATTCCATCAGGTATGATTCCCATTCATTTCTAAACACATCTATATCATCTTGTGAATATGAGTTTTTGCAACAGTCATGGTAGTGCAGAAAAAATATAAATACACAAAGGATTAAAAAATATTTTAAATGAACTCTTAATTATTTTCGAAAATAATTCTTCAGGGATGCAAGTTTATTAATGAAATACGATCTCTTTTATAAATTTACAAACATAATAACCACAATCCTTTCTGTTTTTTTAACACCACAGAAACATCAGGAAAAATAAGTAATTTTTTTATGTGTGTTTGGATATTGAAATCTTATTATATATACTAGGATATTTTTCCATTTCTAGATCTTGTAGGCATTCTTGTCCTTAGGACCTAGATTCATTCCATGAAGTAGATGATTTTGATACACTGCCCTATCATAATAGAATCCTCATTAAAAGATAACACAAATTATATAATTAGATTTTTAATTCTAAAATCTTGGATCTAGTGTATTACAAATTAAAAAATTTCATCATGCGTAGTCAGTTTGTTGTATATCCATGCATTGAATCCAGAAAATAAATCTTAGGAGTATCCAAACTGACTGCAATCAGCATCCAATGCTACCTAAAAACACAAAAAGGAATAATTAATGAAAGAAATGAAAATATTTTGATATTATTAAATTGTAGATTTTTACCCCTACATCGTTGACATTAAAAAGAGTTTTTCATCCATACTTTTATTTTTAGACGATTTGAGTTGGGATGACATTATTTCAGCTTATTTATCAGAATTTATTTCTTCTTTTGATGATGTGATGTGAGGACAAACGAGTCCAATTTTTTTTCATGGGGTAATCCATTCAATTGTTTTTCAAATGTACTCTTACGAAAAATATGAAATGTATTTAGTCATAATTATCATAGTATATCATCTTTTGTAAAATAAAATCTTGAAAACATACCTCATGTATACATTTACAATTGAGGTTCTAAGCCATTCATACTTGAGGATTTCAATTACATTTTTTGCACTAATGAAATCTGATTTTTCCTATCCATACATATTTTTTTCAAAATCAACTATATGAGCATTTTCATCTATCAACATTGTATCCACATGCGCCTGTAATAATATTAAATGTGGATATAGAACGGGTGGGGTGAATGTGCTCTGAGTAGATCATTTTAATCGGTTGGTTGATCCTTGAGATATTTTTGAGCTGATATTTCATTTCACCCCCTTCTCTTTGTCATTCTATAATAAACATTCATCGGTACAAACCTTTTTTCATTAAATCTTAAAGGTTCTGTAACACCCTAAGAATTTATGAGATATATTATTTTTAATTTCTTTGATGTCTTCTATTGTACACTACACCAAGATTATCTTGTACTATACGCAACACCGTATTAGCTTGCAGTATACGCAATACTATTCTTGGCTCGTGTTATACACAATTTCATGTTTGTTTTGTGGATATTATTCTATGCATCATTAATTATAGATTTTTTTAAATGTATAAATGAAATAAGTTTTGATTATGTTATACGCAACACCAAAGGGAGCTTTCACTACATGCAGCCCTGACTTGGATTGCATTACAGGCAATCATGACCTTCCTCGATAGCATGTGTAGTACGCAATACTGGGTTTCACTAAACAACGATATGTTAATAAAATATTATATAAACTAGCCATTATGAATAGTAATACCCACTTTTTGAAATTTTATAAATATTATTTTTCAAAATGGTCTTCATTTTTGGATTTGGGATATCGAAATTAGCTTAGGGTGAATTTTTGGTATTTTTCTGAAAACTTTCAATTTTTGATGAATAAAGAAAAACACTGAGTTATTGTTTAAAACCGACTTTTTATTTAAATATTTATTTATTTTATTTAAATTTATTTTAGGTCAAAATATATTCATAATACCTATATAAATTCAATGTACTTCATTGGAGACAGTTTATAATAATTTTAGATAAATAAAAATTTTATCGAACTTTTTACCGTCTTTTACCCACCTCCTAGGAGCATTTGTAAATTTACATAAAACATAATTTTACTACTTCTATGAGTTGAATTTAGAAAATCCGGGAGATACGGTTAATATCAAGGAGTAAAATTTGGTTCAACAAGATAAAAATATTTTTTTTGTGAATAGTAACTGTTTACTTTTATTTACCACGGTTAAAAGTAAATAGTGTAATTAAGGGAAAATTTATATTATTATTACCTTAAAACAAGTCCTAATTCTATTGTATAAGTGTAATTAGACGAAAAAAACCTTAGGAATAAAATATGAACCTCTTTGGTCCACTTGGATTAGATTATGACACTTATTATTAATTTATTTAAAGAACATTTAAAATAGTTTAAATCAACGTTCAATAACTAAA
The DNA here is from genome assembly GCA_963277665.1 of Viscum album. Lineage (NCBI taxonomy): Eukaryota > Viridiplantae > Streptophyta > Magnoliopsida > Santalales > Viscaceae > Viscum > Viscum album. The sequence continues at coordinate 832,686,352 of OY728120.1, forward strand.
ACATTTTTAATATAGGGTTATACATAAGATAAATTAAACTATAAATATTCATTAGAAATATAAAACGATTTCCTACATAATGGTATTTTATTTATATTTTTTATACATTAAATAATTTAATTTATTTATGACACAATGATGATGCAGTCATTACCTTATTAATGAAATATTAACATAATTGATATTATAAATACCCAAATAAATATCATTTGAGACTATTTATGAATTAAACTAATTTTATAGGTTAATATAACATATTATGGTTGGTTATATGAATTGTTTTTGAATTAATAATGCTGTTATGAATTTATAAAAAACAAAATACCAAATAGTGTCAAAATTGACATAAAAGAGTTTTTAAAAAATATTATATTATTAATTGATATTCTATTCCTAAAAATATACAGTTCAGCCAAAAGACTTATATAATAATATATATTACATTAATGAATCAATTGGGGTTCTATTGGTAGTTTATAGTATGTTTATTAACCATATATTATAAGAATACAAGAAGACACGGTAAAAGTTAAATTATTTAACTTAGAGTAAAATATAAATGATAAGGTTAAAATGGAAACGTAAACTTGGATAAAACCTATTGGTTGAGAGTATTTCGACCCATACCCACCCTATATTCTAAATAAGTCACTTTTGAGCCATTATAAACCTAATATGAATTTATTATAAAATAATATTTTAAGTTTTTCCTAAGGTGCCCCTCACCCCTCTTATAAAAGGGCACTCCCTCTTCTCTCTAATTCACACCTCCAAAGCCATTTGGCTCGGCCAACCCCTGCCCAAATACCCTCTAAACTTTCCTCCCTTCATCCTAGAGTAATTCTTTCAATCAAAAAGCCAACCTAAGGAGTCCTTTTGATCTAATCAAAAGGAAGAACTTGAAGAAGAGGTAAACATCTCACAACCTATTTCAAGTTCCTTTCTTCTTCCACTTCCTCCTTATTTGTTGGTTCCATTATAAAATAATAAATCAAGTATATTATATATAATGTGATATTGTTATAAAAATTTTACAACCATATTAGTTATTTTATCCATCCTATGAATGAGAAAGTCACCACACGTGCGTACATACGGCTTACCATCTCCACGTTGTGGTGTAGTTTTATATTCAAACATTTCATCATTTAGATGGATATAATACTAAGTATAAATGATATAAATAATTAATATAAATATTTTATGATTCTGCATATATGATATACCATCCAATTATATACTATTTTAATATCAAAAGAATGATATCATCGCTCATGCGTACGTACGGACTGTCGTCTCCAAGAATGCGATGAGATTCATTTTCCATGATTAACCATTCAAGTATGATTATAATGTATATATAATAAATAATCATGAAATATTTTGCATATTAATGATACTGGATTTATTTATATATATGTTTCATTTACTTAATTCCATTCAATTCAATAAGGAAACGAAAACAGCGTTCATGAGTACGTATGACCTACCATCTCCAAGAACAGTGTATTTAATTCCATTCACTGATCTATCATATATATTTATATACTGAATATATATTATATATAAATAATTTTTTACATTCTTGGATTAATTATATCAGGATATAAGTAATAATTTCAAGAACAACAATTCGAAACACATATGATAAAGGAAATGATTTTAACCAAAACGCTGCTTTAACATGGAATTTACAAAAGAATGGGTATTATAAAGTCATAAGTGAACGATATATGATATAATAACAATGAATATGATTCTGTAATAATTCAACGAAATTATTTAAATCATTATACAAGAGGTTCGGATACGTACGAATCATATCAGACCTAACGTAAGAGATAATTTTTCAATCTCATTTTTATCTGAGATTGCTTATATGTAAGTATTTACTGGGGTTATATTTTTCATCCATGTCAATAAAATGTTTTTCAAAAAGTGTTTAATATTCTTCCATGTATGTTTAAAGTCATGTTTACCCCTCTTTGACTTTTAATTTGTGTTATGGAAGGAATCTTTCTTTTTTTTACCATACGTGGTACTTTTTGAGTTTTCTGTTAAAAGTACGCGGAGAATGTTTTTTAACTTATACGACATGAACGGATTTTTACGGTTTCATAACGCCTTATTTTCATGAAGATTATTCTACAATATTTCATGACTATTTTCAACAAAATCCTTTTATTTTAAAATTTCATGGAATTTTGTGAAAAGTAAATGATTTTGAAGAATAAAGGATATTTTCCTCAAGAATTAATTTCAAGTGTTTTGTAAAAACTATTTTCCAAATAAGATGACATTATTTTTTATGATTATGTTTCAAGTATAATTTCTCTATTATTTACATGGTTTGATTCTTCTTATGATTAAATTATATCCATTTGTTTTATATGGATTATGTTATGATGGGATGATGTTTATGAAACCCATTTTATTCGTTGGGTTATGATGAATGATTTATGTTTATTTTGTCACACAAGTAAGAATGATTTCATTATGAGATGGGTGGGACCAATATCTCCCTAAAATGCATTGGGTAATGATTTATATCTCATGAGATAGACAAGGCTGTAAAAGCAGGTAGATCTGGTACATTAATAGAGGGCTGGAACGGCAGGTAAACCCAACTCAGTAATGGACTTTGTCCACTATGATAGTCTTAGAAGCAATGCCTTGGCTACTATGAAAATCATATCATGTGATTAATTGTTTGACACAATTACATGTTTTATTCCTATGGTATTTTATCATGATTGATGTTCCATTATGATCTATTCCTTACGTACTACCATGTTTAATGTCATTGCACAAGATTTTGATGTTTAAACTTTATGTTCATGTTTTTAAGTTCAAATTTATATGGGTTGTTTTATTTTCTCCATGATTACCCTTACAGATCATTTGAGCTCAGCCTTTTTATGTTTTCTTTTCCCCTAGGATATAAAGGAAGGTTTTAGGTAGGAAAAAAAAGAAGATCTTTATGGGAGATGTTGAATATCTTTCACCATGATTAGAAGAGTGTGTTCCGAGTTTCCAAAGACACTAAACTAATATGGTCATTGGGCATTTGTTTTGTAATGTATTAAGTATTCTACAAAAGTAATGTAATTTCCATCTACTTCAAACTTTGGGTCTCTACAGTTGGTATCTGAGCGAAGGTTTAGTAAACCTTTGGAAACTAGGATGCGAAAACATTAGAGAAATCCCTAGAGATATTTCTAAGGTATGTCTAGGGATGTAACTAAGGTTAAGTATAAGTATAGGTTATAGTCCTAGAATTATGGTAATGGTCATAGAATTAAAAATATGATTTTATATATTGAATTTACTCCCCATTTATTATGTTGTTTTCTTAGCATGATTTTTTGGCTCTCACACTATTCTTTTTGGGTTTTAGAAAATGGCTGGAAACAGGAAGATTCATGATGGACAATGGAATGATATTCTTCATGAGAAACCAAATGAAACAAGATTTGGAAGTCCAAACATCATTATTATTCGTAATCATCAATCTCATAATATGATCAATAATCTCAACTTTGGTAAGTTTCCTGACCCATCTAATAATAGAAGGATGGAATTCATGATGATCATAGAGGAAAGAAAGTTCAATTTCCATCATGTAAATCATGTGGTAAGAGGCATCAGAGAGAATGTTTCAAAGGAACTGGAAGATGATTTGGGTGTGGAAAAGGACACAATGCCAGTAATTGCAAAGGAAAAGTTTCAGTTAACACCATGTAAAAGGATAATGGTATTGCTAAGACATAAACAACGGTTAAATGTTTTAAATTTGTAATGTACAGGCATAATGCAAACCAATTATCTAAGGGAAAATTTCATGAAGAGAATAAGTATGGTCATATGGGTAGTATTTATGTTGATGATGATAAAGAGACTACAAATGATATATGAGATGAAAGAAGTGTTAAGTAATAAAATGATGAATCTCGGTCAATGGTTTAAGAAGGTAGTGGAATGATTGTATGTTTATCAAGAGTTATGTTGTATAGGTAATTTAATAGTACTATGGAATAAAGAATCATCTAAGGATTGTTACAATATTGTTTTTCCTAAAGTATTTAAAAGTATATGTTGAATGGTACCGGTAACCATGAATGGTTATTCAGATATTTTTGGAAAGAAGATGATATGTGCATAATGAAGGGACAAAGAGATAATGAAATGTTGGATAGTATTAATGAGTTCATGACTGATATAAGGACAAAGTGATATCATGGTTTGAGTATATAGAAATTTTTGGATTTTGGTATGTGGAAAGAGTTAACTTTTGACAGCATTCATGTTTTCAATAATTTCCAATGGGTATTCATTTTTCAAGAGAATTCATGATTAAGGTGTTCACGTATTTGGAATGTGACCAGAAAGATATATCTTATGATATGTGAGAGATAAATGATGGTATTTACATGCTTGGTAGATTACCTTTCTAGAAATAATTTTCTTTATACTTTGATCATGGACTGAAGTATTTTGGATAAGCCTAAAGATTGTAATGAATTATGTTAGACATAAGATAGTATTGTTTAAGGCTGGAACTTTTTTTTGATATTATTGCAGGAATGTTATAATAATGTAGTTTTAAAAAAGGGGACAACCTGCAGGATGGGCGAAAACCCATCACATCGGACAAGGTTGCGGGAATAGAACCCACAATTGAAGTGCGACAGGCTTTTAGCACCTACCTCTGGCCTATAAGAATTCCCTGGTTAGTAGAAACTAATTTTATTTTATTAATGGTATGATAGATGAAGTATAAGTAAATTTTTGGATTCATATACGATTAACCTCACCATAGATGGACTTATTTATATTTTATAACTTTTTCAAACCTTTTGTTTGAGACAGATGGAATGTCCCATCATTCTATCACATGATCATCTAAAACTGCACAGATGACAAATTCAACTTCATTTCTTTAAGATATGAAGTCGAAATTGTTCATGGAATGACCAACGGTGATATTGTACCAAAATCAAGTAAGTATTTCTTCTAATTAAAATTTCTCAACTTTAGGGAAATGATATTGAAAACAAAAAACTTTTTCCTAGTACCCTCATATCCGATGAATCAGATGGTACCTTAGATCATCACAAATTTATGGCTTTGTGATTGTTGGCTTTTTCAAAGCCATGTTCTCTACCACTCTCTATCAGAACTTGATGGTTAGATTTCTCTTCCATATCTATATTTTTACTTATATTCTCCTATGTGGAAACCTAGTGATGAGTTACTTTGGGTATCCATTATGTTTCTAACGTTCCTTTTAAAAATGATGATTTAGTATTCCTTTTTACGATGTGGGTTTCTATGAAAGAAACTTTCAATTAGAAAACCATTTATAACCCTAACGAATTTCAAGGGTGAAATTCATTTTAAGGGGGTTAGAATGTAACACCACGAGATTTTATGAGATATATTATTTTTAATTTATTTTTTTCTTATATTGTACACTACACCAATATTATCTTGTACTATATGCAACATCGTATTAGCTTGCAGTATACGCAACACTATTCTTGGCTCGTGTTACACACAATTTCAAGTTTGTTTTGTGGAAATTATTCTATGTAGCATTAAGTATAGATTTTTTTAATGTATAAATAAAATAATTTTTTATTATGTTATACACAATGTAAAAGGGAGAATTCACTACATGTATCCCCGACTTGGCTTTCATTACACGCAATCACGACCTTCCATGATAGCGTGTGTAGTATGCAATACCGGGTTTCACGAAACAATGATATGTTATTAAAATATTTTATAAACTAGCCATTATGAATAGTAATACCCACTTTTTGAAATTTTATAAATTTTATTTTTCAAAATGGACTTAATTTTTGGATTCGGGATATCAAAATTAGATTTGGGTGAATTTTTGGTATTTTTCTAAAAACTTTCAATTTTTGATGAATAGTGAAAAACACTGAGTTATTGTTTAAAACCGACTTTTTATTTAAATAATTATTTATTTTATTTAAATTTATTTTATTTCAAAATAGATACATAATACCTATATAAATTCAATGAAATTCATTGGAGTCAGTTTATAATAATTTTAGATATATAAAAAGTTTATCGAACTTTTTACAGTCTTTTACCCACCTCCTAGGAGCATTTGAAAATTCACATAAACCATAATTTTACTTATTATATGAGTTGAATTTAGAAAATAATAGTTACACGGTTAATATCAAATATTAAAATTTTGTTCAATAAGATAAAAAAAATTGTTCAACAATAACTTTTTACTTTTATTTACCACAGTTAAAAGTAAATAGGGTAATTAAGGGTGAAAATGATATTATTATTACCCTAACACATGTTTTAATTCTATTGGATAAGTGTAATTCGACCAAAAACAACCTTATGAATAAAATATGAACCTCTTTGGTCCACTTGGATTACATTTTGACACTTATTCTTATTTTATTTAAAGAAGAGTTAAAATAGGTAAAATCAATGTTTAATAACTAAAACATTTTTAATATAGGGTTATACATAAGATAAATTCAACTATAAATTTTAATAAGAAATATAAAAATAGTTCCTACATAATGGTATTTTATTTATATTTTTTAGACATTAAATAATTAAATTTATTTATGACACAATGATGTTGCAGTAATTACCTTATTAATGAAATATTAACATAATTGATATTATAAATACCTAAATAAATGTAATTTGATACTTTTTATGAATTAAAATAATTTTATAGGTTCATATAACATATTAAGGTTGGTTATATTAATTTTTTTCAAAGTAATAATGATGTTATGAATTTATAAAAAACAAAATACCAAATAGTGTCAAAATTGACATAAGAGAGTTTTTAAAACAAATATTATATTATTAATTTATATTATTTTCATAAAAATATAAGTTTAGGAAATAAGACTTATATAATAATATATATGACATTAATTAACCAATTGGGGTTATATTGGTAGTTTATAGTATGTTTATTAACCATATAGTGTAAGAATACAAGAAGACACGGTAAAAGTTAAATTATTTAACTTAGAGTTAAATCTAAATGATAAGGTTAACATGGTAACATAAACTTTCCTAAAACCTATTGGTTGGGATTATTTTTACCCATCCCCATCCTAGCCTCTAAATAAGTCACTTTGGAGCCATTATAAACCGAATATGAATTTATTATAAAATAATATTTTACGCTTTTCCTAAGGTGCCCCTCACCCCTCTTATAAAAGGACACTCCCTCTTCCCTCTAATTCACACCTCCAAAGCCATTTGTCTCGGCCAAAACCAGCCCAAATACCCTATCAACTTTCCTCCCTTAATCCTAGAGGCCTTCCTTTAGCCATAAAGCAAACCTAAGGATACCTTTTGATCAAATCCAAAGGAAGAACCCGAATAAGAGGTAAATATCTCACCACCTATTTCATGTTCCTTTCTTCTTCCACTTACTCCTTATTTTTTTTTACATTATAAAATAATAACTCCAGTATATTCTATTTATTGTGATGTTATTATAAAAATTTTACAACCATTTTAGTTATTTTATCCATCTTATGAATGAAAAATTCAACACACGTGCGTAAGTACAATTTACCATCTCCACGTCGTGGTGTAGTTTGTTATTCCAACATTTTATCATTTGGATGGGTATAATAATAAGTGTAAATGATATTAACAATAAATATAACATTATTATGATTCTTTATATATGATATAACATCCAATAATATATGATTTTAATATCAAAAGAATGATATCATCGCTCGTGCGTACGTACAGACTATCGTCCCCACGAACGCGATGAGATTCATTTTCCATGATTAACAATTCAAGTATGATTATAAAGTACATATAATAAATAATCATGAAATATATTACTTAATAATGATACTGGATTTATGTAAATATATGTTTCATTTACTTAATTCCATTAAATTCAATAAGGAAATGAAAACAACGTTCATGCGTACGTACGGCCTATCGTCTCCATGTACGGTGTATTTCATTCTATTTATCGATCTGTCATATATAATTATACGTGGAATATATATTATATATAAATCATGTTCTACATTATATAATTAATTAAATCAGGATATAAGTAATTATATCAAGAAAAAAAATCGAAACACGTATGATAAATGAAACGATTTTAACCAAAACGATGCTTTAACATGGAATTTACAAAATAATGGGTAATATAAATTCAATAGTGAACCATATATGATATGATAACAATGAATATGATTATTTAATAATTAAATGACATTATTTAAATCATTATACAGGAGGTTCGAATACATATGAATCATATCATACCTAAGGTAATGGATAATTTTGCAATCTCATTTTTATCCGAGATTACTTATACGTAAGTATTTACTGGGGTTATATTTTTCATCCATGTCCATAAAATTTTTTTTCATAAAGTGTTTAATATTATTCCATGTATGTTTAAATTCATTTTTACCTCTATTTGACTTTTACTTTTTGTTATGGAGGGAATCATTATTTTGTTTACTATACATGGTACTTTTTGACTTTTCCATTAAAAGTACGAGGAGAACGTTTTTTTAACTTATACGGCATGAACATATTTTTAAGGTTTCATAACGCCTTATTTTCATGAATCTTACTCTAAATGATTTCATGAATATTTTCAAAAAAATCCTTTTATTTTAAAATTACATGGAATTTTGTGAAAAGAAAATGATTTTGAAGAAGAAATGATATTTTCCTCAAGAATTCATTTCATGTGTTTTGTCAAAACTATTTTCCATCTATGATGACATTATTTTGTATGATTATGTTTCAAGTATAATTTCTATATTATTTACATGGTTTGATTCTTCTTATGATTAAATGATATCTATTTTTTTATATGGATTATGTTATGATGGGATGATGTTTATGAAACCCATTTTATTCTTTGGGTTATGATAAATGATTTATGTTTATTTTGTGGTACAAGTAAGAATGATTTCATTATGAGATGGGTGGGACTGATATATCCCTCCAATTAATTGGGTAATTATTTATATCTCATGTGATAGATATGGTTGTAGCATTAAGTAGATATGGTACAGTAATATAGGGCTGGAACGGCAGGTAAACCTGATTCAGTAATGGACTTTGTCCACTATGATGGTCTTGGCCGTAATGCCTTGGCTACTATGGAAATCATATCATGTGATTAATGATTTGAAAAAATTACATGTTTTATTCCCATGCTATTTTATCATGATTTATGTTCCATTATGATCTATGCCTTACGTACTACCATGTTTAATGTCATTGCTCAATATTTTGATGTTTAAACATTATGTTCATGTTTTTAAGTTAAAATGTATATGGGTTGTTTATTTTTCTCCATGCTTACCATTACTGAGCATTTGAGCTCACCCTTTTTATGTTTTCTTTCCCCCCAGGATATAAATGGAGGTTTTACGTAGGAAAAAATAAGATCTTTATGGGAGATGTTGAAGATCTTTCACCGTGATTAGAATATTATGTTCCAAGTTTCCAAAGACACTAAACTAATACGTTCATTGGGAGTTTGTTTTGTAATGTATTAAGTATTTTGAAAATGTAATGTATTGTCCATGTACGTCAAGCTTTGGGTCTCTATAGGTTCATCTTGAAAAATAAATTGGAAATGGATACCTCCTTATCGACATATTTTTTTTCAAGAATTGACGGCCATATAATGAATGTTCCAACATCTTGTTCAACTGTATGAATGTATTTATCATCATTTGGAATAGGTATCTCAACACACAGCTCATTAACTACATTAATCGACACTCTGACATGATCTTTTAGAAGTTGTCTATTGTGTAGCATGTCATTCTGGATATTGAACATTATAGCCCTCGCTACAAGGAAATAGGTGGGAGCTGATAGATATAAATCACAGTCATTTTCACATTGTATAATATTAGTAAAGGAAACGTATTAGTGTCTATATGATTGAAATTTCACAAAATAAAATTACTATAAAATTGATCACCTCAGCTAAGTCAGGTTTTTGAGGAGAATGACTCGCCTCAAAGTTGGGGGGGGATCTTCACATTCGAGTTGTTTTTGACTTGTTTCTTCTCTTTGCCTCCCCCCATCAAACTTTCCATAATCTCTATTTGGTATTGTAATTCTTCTTGAAACATAGATATTATTTCTCTCAGGTTTTTCATTTCCTCATTTTGATCCTCTTCTTGTTTTCCTTTCTGAAAATATGTTCGGGGTGTCACCCCAAAACCCGTACCTCGGACGCGGCCATACAATTCGTGTTGCTTCAAGTCTGTTGAAAGTATGTATGTATCTAGTGTGGGTGTTGTCGATTCCATTGACTATGTTAGATATAAAATATAGGAAAACAAGTAGTCATTGATATGTACTAGTGGTTTAAAGAAAATCAAATTTATATTATGTCATACATACACATGCTTCCCAAACTTTTTGGGTTTTTTATCTATCAGTATCCCCTCATTATATACATGAGCCACATTCTATAGCACATGGCATGGGATGGAAGTGGATTTCAATTTTGATTCATCAATCTACATATAAATAGTGGAACATGGTTATGTTGATGTTTTATGTCACATAAAAGTATTATTGTAGATTTAAAATACATACCAATTTTTTATCAAGTGAAGCGTACCCCATCCTTACTTTATGGTAGGGGTACACTGGTTTTGTTGCCCATTCACTATTTCCAGCACTCAGTGTTTTTTTCATAAATAAAAAACTGTCAATCAAAGTGATGAATACAAACAACATGAAAAAATTCATTACCACACACAATGTACCTAAAAAACATTCTCCCCATGACGGTTGCTAAATTCCTCCCACGCTCCATGGGATATCAAGTGTTCATAAAGAGGAGGTGGGTGCGGCTTGATTTTCCCTTCAGCATTTTTAAGATGATATTTAATTAAAATTTTGTGGAATCCTCCATAAATCCTTCCTGAAACTCTTAATACATATTCCTTGTGTGAGACATCTACGATAAATGCACTCTGCGATGGATGTTGAAGAGTATGTCAATGTTTTATTATTTTATTTTACTTTAATAAATTAAATAAATGATATCATAATGTTACCATAATATCTTCCCACATTAGTGTATTAAGCCCAGTGACAACATGGTGCAACAACTGTACATCAATCGGCACACGTTTTAGAGTGAAGATTACAATGTAGCTACTAAATATGGCTTTGTTGGGGGTAAACATGTTTGCCTCAATTATTCCATACCACCTCATATTTTATGCCTTTTTCTTTTTCCTTGATTATTTTGGCTAACAATGTCAAACTACAAAGTTATTTTTTTTGCACCGTCAGGGTTTCATTTCCTACCATTTCCTCATAAGGATCATCATTATGTTCCTCTAGAGCGCTAGCATCAAAACTAGGACCAGCATCAATAGGTTCAGAAACCTGTTGTACCTCAGCACTGGGACCAATAGAAATAGGTTGTGAAACTTTTTGTTGCTCTGCACTGGGACCATCAATAGTAGGTTGAGAGATCTATTCTTCCTCAGGATTGGGCAGATCAGTAGGTGCATAAGTCATTATCTATAGAACTGGTTTAACATTACATTTAGATTACATAAAATCAGCAGTGAACAAATAATAACATAATGTAAAAAAATGTATATTACAATAAACAAATAACCTAATTATTGAACTCTTTTTTTAATGGATGAAGAGAATTGACCCCTCTATTGACTATGTAAATCCTTTCATTGTGGTCTCCTTGGACATACAAAATGCCATCAACATTATCAACACGTAGAAATGATTGAGAAGTCCCAATGAGAGAGTCATCCTCTATTGAACTTTCATCTGACCCTTTAACTATTTTGGTCAATAACAGAACAATTGACCAGTTTCTGTTTATGGGATCTAGAACATAAAATACTTGTACTGCCTATGATTCCATTATAAATGGTTCGTCTTTCTCCCCTTCCTTACTGAAATCAACTTTCACAATTCCCAATTCATCTATTTTAACAGAACTCCAATTATCAAACCACTTGCATTGAAAAATCATCACAAGGAATTTAATATAATCCAACTCCCATATTTGTTTGATGATTCCAAAGTATGACATATTCGCATAAAATGGATTTCTATCCTTAGCACCAGAAACATGCATCGATTCATCCACAAGTGTAACCCCACTATTCTACATGTTATTTTCTTCAACATGTTCATTATTATAGAATGTATAATCATTAACTAGATAAGAATTGTAAGATAATACATACACACCTACTCCTCTAGCTAGCCATCAAAGTCGTTCTAAAATTGAGTATGGATTTTCATCTAACTTCTTAAAAATATGGTCCCAAAAAAATCGTGTAAACTGTTGATTATGTGTATCTGATATCCATTTTTTTATCCCTAGATGGATTCAAATTCCTAAGAAATTCTTTTTGGGTTTGAACACATTGGTCAACGTAGAAACTGTTATGAAAAATGTAATGGTGGGTCTCCTCCCAATTTTTAATATTGATTGTGACAACCTCTCTTCCAGAAATTCATTCACCCTCAAGCTTCCCAATGTGATTAGATTTATGTAGGCCAACGATTTCCACACCGTACATGTATTTGGTATAGAATTCAATGGCTTCCTCAACAATATATTTCTCCACAATAAAACTATGTAGATGACTTCGATTTTTGACATACCCTTTCAAAATATTTGTATATTTTCCAATGGGGTACATCCATTTATAATATACATGGCCACATAGTTATATCTCTATCACCAAAAGAACCGTCAAATGAACCATCATATCAAATAATTTTGGCAGGAAGAAAATTTCCAATTCACATAATATGATGGAAATTTCTCTATCCATAGTTGGAAATTTCATTAGGTCTATAACTTTGCTACATGTATCTTTGAAGAAGAAATAGAGCTTCATTAATGTAGGGTAGACATTATTGGGAAAAATAAAACGTAAAGCTGTCGGAATTAGATCTTTCATCAAAACATGGAAGTCATGTGATTTCATACCCTTTAACTTAAATCGCTCATTGACATGATGTTCTTGATATTTGGTGAATACCCCTCTAGAACCTTTACATCATTCAATAAGTTTCAAAACTGATACCTATCCTTCCTGGAAAGAGTGTAAGAAGTAGGAGGAAGAAATGTTCATTTTTCACCCTTCACGGGTGCTAACTCTTCTTGTATTCCAATTTCAACCATGTACAATCTAGCCTTAATTCCATCATTTGTTTTTCCAGGTGCATTTAGCAATGTGCTGATGACACTATCACATAAATTTTTTTCAACATGAAAAACATCAAGAAATTTTCTGGCATACAAAAAAATCTGGTATGGTAATTCAAAAAAATTGATCTCTTTTTCCAACTGGTTTTCGTAAGGTTTTTTGAAAAAAAAATTACCAAAAGTAGTTTCCATGTATTTTACTTTCACAAAAAATTGATCACCTGTTAGTGGAGACGGTGTTGTACGTTTTTCTAAACTTCTATCGAATGATTTCATCCAAGATCGGTACTTATGTCGTCGGTGTAGAAATATTTGATGTCCTTGAAACACGGCTTTTGATTAATGTTCCAACCTAATTGACTATGTACCATGTTCACAAATGGTAAACCCTTTAGTTTCATTAATTCTATATCCTAAAAAATCCATAAGTAGGAAATTCATTTATCGTCCCATACAACATGGATCTCTATGTGAAATCTCCATTTTTGTCAGCATCGTACTACATAAATCTTGAATCCCACAATATTTTCAATTCCTCAATCAATGGAGACAAATAAACATCAATATCATTACCTGGTTGTTTTTTTCCTGATATAAGCATAGATAACGTGGTCTATTTTTGTTTCATTCATAACCATGGTGCTAAGTTATAATTTTCCAACATAACCGGCCATGTACTGTGACTTCTACTTTGAAAACCAAAAGGATTAAGTCCATTAATAGATAATGCAAGATAAAGGTTTCTCGGCCTATTTCCAAATTCATGATACTCATGATCAATTCTCTTACACTGAGGAGAGTCTATTGGAAATTTAATTATTGTATCTGTATGGCATGTAAATTGTCTTGTTGTCTCATCACTTCCATATAGGCACATAAACCTTGGAATGATTGGAAATTACCAGAAAAATTTCATAGGACTGGATTTATCTTTATTGTATTTAGAATAACCACACTTTCGGTATTCTTTAAGTGATTGGTGATCCTTGTGAAACAATATACAGTCATTCGGGAAAGCATGAATTCTTTCAGCGATCATACCCATCAGGTGTAGCATTTTTTTGGTATCATATGTTTGGATTGGGAACTCATTATCTTCTGGGAGAATGTCATTCAGGAGAGCAATTAGTTCTGTAAAACTGGTTTCAATCCATCAGTTTCCTTCTTTTAAATTCTATAGCTTTAGTGTGGATGAAAATGTTGTATATTTAGTGCAACCATCATACAATAGTATCTTTGCACAACTATTTAACTTCTCAAACAATATTGGGTAATCACAATGTTCATCTTCAAACTTCATTTTCATTTCCTCAATATGATCTTCATTATCATTCACATTTGTAATCACATCCTCCATATGATTGTATTCACTGTTCATGCTTATAATCATATCATATGATCCATAAAACGCAGTGATATCCCAGCCACTATCTGCATTAATTTTTTCCCCATGTTTATTCCAACATGTATAACATTGATCTATTCTGTGACAGATCAAGTGTTCTTATAACTCATCTGTACTAATTTTTCTTGAATAACATCAGCATAAACATAGAAAAAGGATTTGAGAAGGGTCATATGAATGATCTTTTCAAACTTGATAAACCCTTTTATGCCATCTTCATACTCTTTTGTCAACCAATTGGCCTACATCAATTCTTTATTCACATTCATCTTATTTGATATAGTAATATTAATATTTAACAAAATAATTACAAAAAAGATGTTCAACTAGGGTCATTATCCAACTATAATCAATGTAACTTGTTATGGTAAATAATACCCTTACCTCTCCATGCATTACTTAGGACCGAAGTAGATAACACCCATCTTCCCAACCACCTGATCAATGGAACTAGCTTTGAGAAGCCCTTGGACTATAATGTTTTAGTATCCCACATGTGATCTATATGAATTTTTGTAAACCAGTTTTTTAGTGTTTCTCTAGGAACATAATGTCTATAGTCAAGAAATATGCTACTAAACTGATAGATGGTATGATTTTCAATTGGGGTCTTGTGGGTGGAAGGATTCATTACATGTTTTGTTATGGTTATTTTACTAATGTGTCTATAAATTGTATCATAGAGTCCTCTTGTGAAGTGGTTTTCTAAGATTTAGTGGAATTGCACTCATAACAAAGTGGTGGTTCCATTGAAATGGGTAAAGTTTTGATTGATATTCAATGGTGAAATAACAACAAAATAGAAAACATATGGAATACCAATCATGACAACAACTACAACACCAAACAAACACACAATCATGCTCACAATCTCAACACCATAAAAACCAATCAATTAAAATTTCATATTTTTCAAAGCATCCCTTATTAAATTCCATTTGTTAATTCAAGGGTTATTAAAGAAGTTTTATCATCCTGGGGCATTCATTCAATAGTCAGTATATGTAAATTACCAATTTTTATATTCAAATGTTCAACAGGAACCAACCAACATGCACTTCATTTAATGCGCAAACAAGGACCACCAACGACCATGATTTTTAGTGGGGAATTTATCCCATACATTTCATATCATAAACATCAATATCAAATAGTAATAACCTGAGAACAAGAGGAAACCAATGATTAAGAGGAGAAAACTCACTTGGAAGGTGTCGTTCAGTGCACAGCAGAGGTGTGTTTGCGATAGAGGAGAGGCGCACAGTAGAGGAGATTTCCAACAGAAAAGAAAACATAATATGAGAAATCACATGTTAAAAAAAATTATTGGTCAAAAGTGTGGTTTTATTTTCCATCTATGATATTTTCTTCCTATTTATTTATTTTTTTCATATATACTATTTTCAAAGATGTTCAACTTATTAATGGGACAAGTCTGCTTTTCAAGAGAAATATCATTTTTAATTAACTCTAATTTAGGGTTAAATTATTCCACATTAATTGTATTTTTTTCTGATGGGATCGTTTCAATCCTGTAGGGATCATGAACACCTCTTAGGTTAGTGGAATGTCAGGTCAGTTGTTTCTTATGATACCATCCTTGGCCATATCATTACATTTCTAATTGTAATTGACCTATGTCCATTTAAATATAGGATTTGGGGGGGGGGTAGACACTAATATATATAAGAAATAAGGGAGGTAATAATTATCCTAGGATCTCCAATACAAGTGATGAAAGATGAAACATACACTGGGTGAGGGAGAACCACCCAAGAGAAGAGGAGGGGGAGGTTGGTGTAGCGCAGAGGGGTTCTGGATGAGAAAAAGAGGAAAATCTAGTAAAACATAAAAGGTAAAAAGGGGGAGGGGTGGGTTTTCCAAGGGGTAGGGGGTTGTAGGGGTGTGGGGGAGGGGGTGTGAGCTTTCCAGGGAGGGGGTGGGCTATCTAGATGGGGGGATACATGGGTGTGCGGGAGGGGGTGTTGGTTGTCCAGGGAGGGTTGGGCTGTCCACTATGAAAAGACCATTAGGGATCCTAAAGAGTGAATTATTAGAGGGGAAAATTATGGGGAATAGTGGTTTGGGTGATAGTGTAAAGTGGCTAATAAGGAATAGGGGGATCTCATTGAAAAGACTAAAAAAATCCCTTTTCAATTCATGAATAGGGTACATTATGGTGTAGGTTAAGGGTCTTGATTATCTAATTAAAACACATATGTTAATTACATTTTAATGGTAATAAATGCTCATTTTTTATCTTATGGTCCTGAGTTTGTGGGTTTTAATTTTAAACATCCATTCTCATCATTTGTGCAATTCATGCCTAATGTACACCAATTTAGGCCCAATGATTCCTCTGATTTTAAGGAATGTAATTATCTATATTTTAATTTAATATTTTGTGAAATAGATATAAACTTAAATATAAACATTTTTAATTCAGGGATCAATGGAGGATTAACAAAGGATGATGGGGATATTTGGAAATGAAATGAAACAATTCTGGAGAAGGCAGATTGGACACCAGCCCACTGATGAGAATGCGGGGCCCACAATATAGGCCCATTGAAGCCCAAATTTCGTTGGATTCTAGAATACATGTACAAGAACAATTCACTCTTCAATAGACAGTGCTAATTCAATATCTATGGTGGTTATTAGGTGGCCCAAATAAAATATCCAAATCTGGGCCATAATCAATGGCCCAGAATGTTATCCCACTAAAGTGGCCATAACTCCATATCCACAACTCCAAATATGCCCAAATTTTATAGACATCTAGAATAAATGCGGGGAAAAAAAGACTCTTCTATGTCCCACTGAGATTTGGTGTTATGGTTTCACATACAGGACAATATTTTTAGGGGAGACAAGGAGGATAAAAAGTCAAGGAGGGAATCAATTTCTCCACTACTTTCCACCACCCTAAGGCCTAAATTAATTTAATAACTGGGAATACATTTTATGGGGCTCGGCCTAAGGCATCCCAATTTCCTATTTAAGGAAGTGTTGGTGAGGGGGAAGGGATCTCTTGTTTTTTTGATGTAATTTTATTATTCCAAAGTTCTTTTGTAGTGTATTCAATTTCCATGTAAGTTTATATTTTTATTTCTATGTTCTTAATCAACATATTTCTCTTATATTCTTTCCATTTATTTCATTAAAACTCTATAATCACAAAGCATAGAGATATCTCTATGTTGTGGTGAATTATTTCAAACATAGGTTAGAATTTCGTTCACACACACGGAGGAGTGCTCGTTATTTTTATGGTTTTAATTTCTTAAATCCAATTATTATAAGCCATATTCCACCCACCATTGAGAGTATACCATCAATGGAGGGATAACCCTTTAATGGGTTGACCATAGGAATATGAAAATGTTGGATTGAATGTTCTTTTATGAACAAATTGTTGTTAATTGGATAATTAATTTTAGACTTCCATTCGTCAGTTATTTCCACTCTTCATCTTCACTGTGATTGAGGAAGCTAAATCCAAGTTCTAAAATGACCATATACCTTGTATAGATCATGAATTTGGTTATATAAGTGTGTGGGGGATTAGTAATTGATTTTAGTTAGAATCAAACCATAAAATGATAAAGATAATGTTATTTTTAAGAATAGATCCATCAAAAATTAATAAAACTAAAATTGTCTAATGAAGTAAAATTCATTCAATCCACACCGAGCATAATCCTAAGATTGACCCATTTTCATTAAATTCAATTTACTTAGGTTTCTTAGTTTTCTTTAAACCATATATAATAAAAACCAATTTGGAAAATTCAAAGCCAAAAATCCTTCTCATAGGGTGTCTATCTTAGGTATCTTCTTTGGTCTCTTTGGATTTGACAACCCAAGCTAGACTACAAGGATCGTTCTACCTTCATCTCTTGGGTAAATTTGAGCGTGAATCAAATTTTGGCACTGTTACAAGGAACCAAGTAAGTAACTTAGACCAAAAACTTCTTTACTCATCCCCATTATTCTATTCTCACCCAAGATCTCTTATCTTTTCCCTTTCTCACTTTTTTTCCTTTTGGGGCATGTCCGCCTACACCCGCAATAATTCCAACAGACTTGTTAGGGTGGAAAGTCCTTGGATTGGGGAGTCAAGTTAACCTAGGAGATTGTTTCAATTAGATACTAATAATATAGATACTCCAGAATCAAAAATTGAATCAATTCTATGGAGGGTATTCCAAGAAATAAAATTGTAAATCCTAGGGGAAATCAAATGGGAAACCAAAATCATGAAGCTCCAAACCTAGGGAATATAGACTATAAAACCATGAATAAAAACCTCACTACAGCTTGGACCAATGCCCCCTCATGCATTAGACACAATTTCCTAAGAGACACCAAATACAAATTTAAACCCCATGTCCTAAACCACCTTCCAACCTTTCACGGGATGGAGTCTGAGATGTCTTACCTTCATGTTAAGGAGTGCATGGACATTTTAGGAACCATGTGTCTCGTACATCAACTAGAATCAGATAAGACAAGGTTGTTTCCTTTTTCCTTGAATAATCAAGCTAAAAATTGGAAAACAAATGTGAGACCTACATCAATCCACTCATGGGACCGATTACAAAGAGAATTATACAAAAATACTTCCCTCATCACAAAATAATTGCATTTAAAAAGTGCATTAATTTTTTTTTTGAAAAAGAGGGAGTGTCATTCTATGAAACATGGGATAGGTTCCAAGACACCCTATACATGGTTCCACGTCATGGTTTTTCTATACTTGAACAAGTGATATTTTTATGAGGGTTGGGCCCGGGGAGCAAACAATTCATTTACATGATGTGTAATGGAACCTTTAAAAACAAAGCCCCAAATGATGCTTACGAGTATCTAGAAAGCCTTGCTGAACAAAACCAAACATGGGAAACTTCACCTTATTATGAAAATTCAGAATGAACTACTAGAATTCATACACTTAGATAATAGGAAATCATTAGGGATAAACTCACTACACTCTCTAGGATGGTTGAAGAGATAGACTATAGGAAATCCCATGAAATCCAAACTGTAGACCTTGTTTGCACAATTTGTGAAAAAATGACCATAAGATAGAAAACTACCCAACCATTCAATCCATCAATGATGTTCTTTTAGGAGGACCCCCATTGTAATTAAATTCTTTGAAATTTGAAAATCCCCAATACCAAAACCCCTTCATCCCAAGGTATAATGACCACCCAGGATTCTGCTAGAAATATAACCAACAACCTAGCCAACAATAGGGAAAAAATACTTACCCCCATCAGAACTACCAAACCCATAACCAGTTCGAAACCCAACCTATCCAATACCAATAGCCACTAGTCCATTTTTAACAAACCATCCCACCTCCAAAATATCCCCCTAGGATAAACCAATCTTCTCAAGAACTAACCCAAACTATTCCACAAAACCTACTAGAACAACTATGCAAACAAATGGAAAGGATGAACTCCGATGTGTCTTCAGTAAAAAAAGAAAATAAAACCATCAAAAATGGAAAGGCTCCCATGCCTACACAAGCCATTACACAATAAACAGTAAGGGGAGATTAAAGTTTCACTCAAAAAACTCATGAATAACTAAAGTCTATGACTGTTTTAATAAGTGGAAAATCAATTGGGATACCAGAAAAACTAATTCAGAAGCCCTATAAAGATTCAAACTTGGATGAAAATTTAAATGAACAAAATGATAAAACTAAAAAACGTGATAACTTTTTCAAAGAAACAACTCTTCATCAAATAACCCCGCAGCCTGCACCATTTCCTCAATGCATGAGGGGAGAAACAAGCCTGAATTGAGTGAAACATTGAGGGAAATCTTCTCACAAGTCAATTTGAACATTTCCCTTCTCGATGAAATCAAAACCATACCTTCCTACTCAATGTATCTTAAGGACTTGTGCACTTTTAAAAGAAAATTTTTACATAAAAACCAAGTCCTTTTGGATGCTAATGTGAGTACCACCATTCAAGGGATCATTCCTCCTAAGTTGAAAGACCTGGGTTGCCCTTACATCAATGTTGAATTAGGAGGGAGAATAGTTTTCAAGGCCTTGTGTGTCCTAGGTTCTAATGTCAATCTCATCCCCTATGTTGTGTACTGCCATTTAGGAATAGAAGAGATCCAACCCACATCTGTCATACTATAACTTGCTGATCATAGAATTAGGTTTACAAAGGGGGTTTTAAAGGACATTATGGAAAAGGTTGAAAACATCACCTACCCTGATGACTTCATTTTCCTTGAAAACCATAAAAACTTAAGAAATAAGGAACAAACCCCAATAGTCCATGGTCATCCTTCCCTTCCAAAAATCAACTCTATTATCCGAGTTCAAAACGGGAACATGACCATCACCTTTGGAAACATGATTCTAGACTTGAACATCTATAATGAAAGCTCACAAATAGGGGATGATGAGAATATTCATGAAGTAAACATGAGAGGAAGCATAGATAATGAATCCATAGAACATTAAGGAATATTTTATGGATGTTTATGTCAGGATGAGATTGATTTCCTTTGTTCTCATAGAGAAAGTTTATCTCCTTGGCTTGAATCATTTTCAAATTGCTCTTATGATGAAGTCTTGGTTCCAACAATCAGTGAAACCTTTCAGGAAACCAGTTTCATGGAGACCAATCAAACATCATTCTGTAAATCTAATAAAAACAATCTTGTAGCTAAAACTTCTACATATGGGGATTCTATTCTATCTAAAACACTAGGAAACAAAATCGATCTTGATCCAATGTCCCAATATTCTGCTGAAATTCTGAACCAAACTAATATTGAATTGAAGGAACTTCCTACTGCACTCAAGTATGCCTTCTTAGGGGAAAATCAAACACATTCTATTGTCATATCTTCTTCTCTTGAAGCCAATAAATAGAGGATGCTTCTAGATGTCCTTAAGAAACATAAGAAATCCATTGGTTGGACCCTGTCTAATATTCTTGGGAATATCCCACTTATCGGGACTCGTAATATTATTCTGTAATATGATTCAAAGCCATGTCTTCAACCTAAATAGAAAATAAATCATAATCTCATGGAACTAGTGATAAAAGAACTTATGAAATTGTTAAAAGCTGATATCATTTATCCCATAGCTGAGAGTGAGTGGGTTAGCCCAATCCAAGTGGTTCCAGAAAAGGCTAGAATCAAAGTGATAACCAATAAGGATGGAGGGATTCTTCTAACAAGGGTGAGTAGTGGCTTGAGATTATGTATCGACTATAGGAAGAAAAACCCATTTACCAAGAAGGACCATTTTCCCCTTACAATTCATTGACCAAGTCCTTGAGAGAGTCGTAGGGAACACCTTCTACTGTTTCTTAGATGGGTGCTTGGGGTATAATAAAATTGAGGTCTCCCTAGAGGATCAAGGTAAGACTACATTCACATGTCCATTTGACACCTTTGATTTTAAACACATTCCCTTCAGGTTATGAAATGCCCCTGGAACCTTCCAATGGGGCATGATCAGAATCTTCTCAGACATAGTAGGGGATTTTCTAGAGGAATTCATGGATGAATTCTTTGTGTTTGGGGATACATTTGAGGTATGTATGAGGAATGTGGAGAGAGTCTTGTCATGATGTGAAGAAAATAATCTAGTGATAAACTGGGAAAAATTCCATTTCATGGTTAAATAGGGACTAGTCCTTGTCCATATAGTCCCGAGTAGGGGGATTGAAGATAATAAAGCAAAGGTTGACATCATTCGTCACCTTTAATCACCCAGAACTGTTAAGGAAGTGACGTATTTCTTCGGACATTCTGGTTTCAACAGAAGATTCATCGAGGAATTTTGTTCAATCTCTCATCCCCTTTGTGCTCTCCTAGTAAAGTATGCTCTATTTGTTTGGATAGAAAGCTATGAGGGTTCATTCTCAAACCTCAAATCATCTCTCACCTCTCCTCCCATTATGAAATATCTAAATTGTAATCCTCATTTTGAAATTATGTGTCATTCCAATGACTTTTTTATAGGAGCTGTGTTAGGAAAAGTTTGTGATAAAAATCATAATGTTATTGCTTATGAAATAAAATCCTTAAACAATGCCCAAATCAAATACACCACCACATAAAAGGAGTTACTTACTTTTTTTCCTTTGAGAAGTTTTGGTCCAACCTCTTAGGATCCCCCATCACTGTGTTCACTGACCATTCTGCACTAAAATACATCTTCCAAAAACAAGATGTTAAGGCTAGAATAATTATGTGGTTCCTTCTCTTACAATAATTTGACCTCACAATAAAGGGGAAAAGGGTGTTGAAAATGTTGTAGCTGATCACCACTCTAGGATATAATTCAATGAAAAATTTTATCACCTTTCTGTGTTGACTTAATTCCATGATGAACGCCTATACTCCATGAGTGACTACCCTTGGTATGCTGACATAGCCAACTACTTAGTTACAGGGGTCATTCCAAAATTCCTAGGGACTCAATATAGAAGGAAATTCTTTTTGGATGTTAGGAACTATGTGTTTGATGAACCATACCTCTATAAGTTCTGCCCTGACCAAGTCATTAGAAGGTGTGTCCCAGAATCTGAACAAGATTCCATCCTTAAATTCTATCATAGTGAGGCATGTGGATGTCACTTTTCCTCTAAAAAACTTCTTCTAAGGTTCTTCAGTGTGGTCTCTTCGGGCCCACCCTCTTAAGGGACTCCTACACATTTTTTCAATGTTTTCCTAGTTGTCAACAATTAGGGTCCATCAAAAAAAGAAATAAAATTCCACTCACTCCCATATTATTGATTGAAATCTTTGACTGTTGGGGAATCAATTTAAGGGGCCCCTTCCCTAACTCTAGGGGTATATGTACATCGTTTTAGCTGTCAATTATGTATCCAAATTGTTTGAGTCCATTCCTACAAAATCCAATGATCATCAAACTATGATTATATTTCTCAAGGAATACATCCTCTCTAGATTTAGAATTCCTAGTTTTATCATTAGTGATCGTGGAAAACATTTTTTCAATTGTCCATTCTCAGCACTCATGGAATAGAATAGAATTTTTCACTAAGTGTCCACTTCTTACCACCCACAAACCAATGGTCAAGCTGAGTTATCCAATTGAGAAATAAAAAAAAATCTTGAGAAAAATATTAATCCCTCTAGGAAATATTGGTCGAGAAAACTCTTATATTTTCTTTGGTCCTATCGAACTATATATAAAACCATTTTAGGGATGTCCCCATAGGTTGGTTTATGGTAAAGCATGCCATTTTCTAGTGGAGATTGAACATAAGGCCTTTTGGGTAATTCAAAAAATGAATTATGACCTCTCATTATCTAAAACAGAAAGGAAATTAGATCTCAATGAACTTGAGGAACTTAGGATGGAGGCTTATGAAAATTCAAGGATCAAAACATCTAAAGTACAAGCCTACCATTATATAAATATTAAAACCAAACACATTGAACCTGGAAAACCTATTATTTTTTATAATTCTAAACTTCACTTACACCTGGGAAAATTGAGTTCTAGATGGTCCGGTCCATACATAGTGCATAAGGTGTACCCCATGGGGATATTGAAATTAAAGATCCCACCAATGGTCAAAAATTTAAATTTAATGGTCATAGTGTCAAACCATTCATAGAGTTGTTCCAAAAAAATGAAATTGATGAATAATTATGTGAACCTACCTTAGATGATGAAAATAATTAATCAATTAGGGGTCTAAGCCGAGCTAACAACGTTAAACAAAGTATTACATGGGAGGAAACCCTTGGTTTTAAAATTTCCAATAATTTTGTTGTTTAATCAACTTTATATAGGATTAGTGGATTATTTCGATGTAACTTTTTTCTACCTCAGATTGTTGAACTGTTCTTATATTATGAGTATGTATGGGTATGAAAGGAGAGTATCGTATTCATCTGTGTCACACGGTGTGATGCCTGAGTACTACCTTACCCTTGATTAAAAATAAGACAATGTATCATCAGTTTGATTTTAAAAAACCAAAAGAAAAGGAAAACCATAAAAATGATGAGACATTGTATTAAATGAATTTTTTGTTTTTTGTTTTTCTTGATTTTTTATGGTTTGTATGGTTCAGGGACTATTTTGGGTGATACATATGAAATCAAGGAGGTTCCTAGATCTCCCATGAGAATAAAGAGTGATTTGGGAGCACTACAATCATCATTATGAATCCACCAGGTGAACTTGTTCTATGCCTTTTCCAACTCATTACCCCCCACCCCACCAACTTTATCCTCTCTTTTCTTTTTAAGAAACTAGGGATAGTTTCATTGAATGTTGGGGGGGTGGAAACAAAATGTTTGTTAAAAAAACTATGAAATAGAAGAAGTAAAATTATTTTATCATTAATATAATAACATCTTTTCCCACATTAAAACTACATAGAAAAAAATTATTTCTTTGACTCTTAATTTAATTCATGATTTAGTTTACAATAATTGATTTTGGATGTTTGTTTGTTCAACGAGAATTTTATTTATTTTTATTTTCATATATTAAATCAAAATACCACAATGCACATCCTATTGAATATGGGGTACTAATTTGAATTATCAAGGTCCCATAATAAATAGCATAGGCTGGTTTGATTTTTATGAATAATATGAGTATTCAAAAAATAATAAAAACAATAAAAATAAAAATAAAACAAAATAAAAAAATTCATGTAGAGTAATGGATTGATAAAATGTGAGGCTTTAGGCACTTGGGGATCATGACTCTATAGTTTTCTAGCCCTGAGTTTTTTACTCTATCTCTATTTATGGCAGTATGACTTTGTTTTTTATCAAGTTAACTAGAGATGATTCCCTAGTATGTGGGCATCACTCGGTTCCCTAAAGCTTTTGAGCCTGGGAGCCATTAACAAAGTCTTTCTACATGGGTTAATTTAATTAACTGCAATCTCAATTACAATGGAAACATTGAAAAAAATGAAAAAAAGAGATTTATGAATACTCATATTAGGATTAAATGTTGTTCCACCTAGTTCTTCCATTATTTTCCCCTTGAATGAAAATGGACCCCTATGACTATTGTGATTCACAACACATCATTTCACCTAATTGTGTTGGATGAAGTATGATGATGGATTTTATAAAAGGAATGGGATTGGTATTGGGATCTTCTTTTAAATTTATCTTGTTTTAAATTATTTTTATAGGTTATAAAGAATTATTTTTGTGTAGTTTACATTGTGAGCACTGTTTGTTATAATGTGTTTGAAAAAAGAATTCAAATATAATCTTTGAATTATTTTCTCAGGACTAGAAAATCACAAGTTGGGGGTGTGATTAGCCAATAAAATCACACATGTTAATTACATTTTAATGGTATTAAATTCTCATTTTTGATCTTATGGGCCTGAGTTAGTGGATTTTAATTTTGAACATAAATTATCATCATTTGTGCACTTCATGCCTAATGTGAACCAATTTAGGGCCAATGATTCAACTAATTTTAAGGAATGTAATTATCCATATTTTAATTGGATATTTTGGTAAATGGATTTAAACTTCAATATGAACATTTTTCATTCAGGGTTCAATGGATTATTCAAAAAGGATGATGGGTATATTTGGGGAGGAAAGGAAACAATTATGGAGAAGGCGGATTGGACACCATCCCACTGATAAGAATGTGGGTCCCACAATACAGGCCCAAAAAAGCCCAAATTTCATGGGATTCTGGAAGACATGTATAGGAACAAATAATTCTTCAAGATCCAGTTCTAATTCAAGCTCCATAATGGTTGTTAAGGCATCCCAAATAGAATATCAAGATCTGGGCTGGAATCTATGGACCTGAATGTTTTTGCACAAAATTGTCCATAACTCCAGATACACAACTCCAAATAGGACCAACTTTTATGGAGGTCGAGAAAAATCAGGGGACACAAAAGAATTTTCTATGGCCTTCTGATATTCGGTGATATGCTTGCCCATATAGGACAAAATTTTCATGGGAGACAAGGAGGATAAAATTTCAAGGAGGGAATTAATTTCTCCACTACTTTGCACCACCCTAATGCCTAAATTAATTTAATAGTTGGGAATAAATTTACTGAATATCGGCCTAAGGATTACCAACTTCCTATTTAAGGAATTGGTGTTGAGGGGGAAGGGATCTCTTATTTTTTTGATGTAATGTTATTATGCCAAAGTTCCTTTGTAATGTTTTCAATTGCCATGTAAGTTTCTTTTTGTATTTCTATGTTCTTAATCAATATCTTTCTCTAATATTATTCAAAATTCTTTCATTAAAATTCTATAATAACAAATCATAGTGTTATCTCTATGTTGTGGTGAATTATTTCAGACATAGGTGTGAATTTCGTTCACACACACGGAGGAGTGCTCATTATTTCTGTGGTTTCTTAAATCCAATTATTGTAAGCCATCTTCTGCCCACCATTGAGGGTATACCATCAATGGAGGGATAACCCTTCAATGGTTTGATCATAGGAAGATTAAAATGATGGATTGAATTTTCTTCTATTAATTAATTGTTGTTAATTGTCTAATCAATTTAAGACTTTCATTCTTCAGTTATTTACATTATTCATCTTCACTATGTTTGAGGAAGCTATATCCAAGTACTAAAATGACCATATACCTTGCATAGATTATGAATTTGGTTCTCTAAGGGCGTATAGGATTATTAATTGAGTTTAGTTAGCATCAAACTAGAAAATTATAATAGTTGTGTTATTTTGAAGAATGGATTCATCAAAAATTAATAAAACAAAAATTGTCTAAAAAAGTAAAATTCATTCAATTCACCCCGAGCATAATCCTAAGATCAACCCATTTTAATTAAATTGAATTCACTTAGGTTTCTTAGTGATATATAAAATCAAAAACCAAGTTGGCCACTTAATAACCAAAAATCCATCTCAGAGGATGTGTATCTTCTTTATCTTCTTAGGTCTTAGTGGATTCAACAACACAAGATAGACTACAAGGACCATTCTACCTTCATTTCTTGGGTATATTTTAGCATGAATCAGGTCTATTGCATAGTGCACACAATAATGTCACATTTTTTAATTGCCGCATGGTATACAGTGAAACACTGATCCCCTAGGAAGAACCATTAAATCTAGATCCTGAATTGTGATGTGACCATATGCCTCATGGAATAAAATACACCCCCAAAAAATAGTATGGAGGGCATAACATAGACAACCTCTCACATGATCCAAACCATTAACATATGGAAGGTCCCATGGATAAACTCACATACATAAAGGAGGACCTAAATAGGAATAAATAGTCTAACCTCTAACACAATCTAAATCTCTAATACAACTTATTCCATATGGCTAATAATATATACTAGATGTGGATCATGAGAAGGTCATAAAAGAGCCAAATTACTTCCTGAGAAGGACTACCAATTTAAGACTGATCCCTTGTCTAAATGAATGTACATAAAGTAGATACTATGAGGGTATAACATAGCTAACCTTTAATTTAATCTGAACCACTAAAATAATTTATGTCATGTGGAAAATCACATATACACCATGATGTATAGCCAAACATAAACTTTAAAAAATTTGAAAGAATGTTCACCTTGGTGGAGTATATCTACATTCAAATCTCAAGGTCTCTAGGCCTCATCCTCATCATAGATATATAATAACAATTAAGATTTAATGAACATGCATGGAAGATAATACACATTATAGATCTTAGCTAGCCAATGATTGATACATAGCATCGAGGAGGAGGAGGAGGACGGTCACGGCGGAGGAGGAGGGAAAGGTAGTGGCGGTAGTGGAGAATGAGTGGGAATCATTTCCCAACACTAAGGTATAAGTTTCCTAGTCATGGGGTCACCATATAATGGATATATCATCCCTCAAATGCATTCCTTTAAGATATAAATATTATTGGGTAGTGCATCTCAAACCATTTGAATATTTCATAATTGGTATAGCATCTCGGATCACATTATTATATGATAAGTGGGAAATGAAACTTATAACAAACATCACAGTATAACATCAAGTATATCATCCCATTATTAGGGAATATTCAATATAAAATTTCATATCATCCCAGTCTATAGGCCTTGTCAGAGTGATTATGATGGTCATCCCACACCCAAACAAAGATTTTAATCAAGGGGAAGCACTTCCACCACATAAAAATACAATTACCAATAGAAATAGTGTCCTATAATATATAAACAACATAAAATGGCATAATAATCATCTTAGAAAATACGAAATAAACCATATCCATGTTTTACTAACATACGACTCACTCAAAGTTTAAGAATAGTTTATCCACTCATGTCGAACCCATATACAAATCCAAAACTAGTCTATAACCCACTCAAATATTATAGGTCAAAAGGGGGAAGAACACTCACCCCATAAGTTAGTCAAATAAGTCAAAAATTCTATGAGGAAACACTAAGTTCCGTTTGGGTCAAGGCTCACACTGATCTCACATAATCCACACATCTGTTATTCAAGGGAGGCTAAGGGAACTTATTTTGTTCCCTCTATGTTATTTTCTACCAAGGAGGAATATCTATTGGTTATATAGAACATAATTACCATTAATTTAATTTTCAAACATGGAACATATTTTCCATTGAATAAATCTATATCAAATGTAATGATAGAACATAGCCCAAAAAGAACTTACCTACTCTTAGGTGGTGAATTAAAAACAACCTAGTAAAAAACTCAAAATGGAATCTCTCAATTATAAACTTATCCCATATCTAGGGTGGAAATAAGACACTTAACCAAGGTCCTAGGAATCATAGTATAACACAAGGGAGTCCTCAAGGGATATTGAATGTAATTTTAAATGTATTTTAATTTATTCCAACAACCTCTGATGGTCGTGGAATTATAGCATAATACTCAGAGGGTCCAAAACATCCATAGATGTTTCTCCCAATACATATGGTCAAGGAAAACAATTTTAGTTGATTTAATACCAACCACAAAAGGGTGGAAAGATTTAATATCACAAAATTAATGAAACAATACATAAAACATTGGTAATGGTTTGAAACCACCAACCTCAAAGTGGAGTTGACCCCTTAATAATTCTCAGCCACCATATCCTATGCTCATCCAGGCTCGATCAAGATCCATCATCCATTTTAGAAACATATGAGGAGGTGGTCATGGTAGAGGATGATGATTTAGAGGCTGGAGGTGAAGGAGGAGACAACGATGACAGAGGACGAGGAGAAGTAGGGTCGCAGCGGCAGAGGAGGAGAAGGCAGAGGCAGCGAAGGTGGAGAAGGACAAGGAAGTGGGAGCAGGGGAGGAGGAGGAGGAGGAGGGGTCACGGTGTAGGGTACATCTACTGTGAAGGCTTGAACGGGTGCGATAGAGTAGGGGCCTATTAGTGTTATTTTATAAAAACCACTGGATCCTTTATCATCACTACTTAAAAGTGCTGACAAAGTTATCCTTTATCAGCACTAAAATAAAAATGCTAATAAACATATCTTTATCAGTGCTTTTTGAGTGCTGATAAAGATAATCCTTTATCAGCGCAAGCATTTTAGCATTGATAAATAGGTATTTTTTAAGTGCTTTATTTACTCTGATTAAGTCATATCTTTATCAGTTCTCAAAAAGCACTGATAAAACAAATATTTATCAGCGCCAAAATTATAGCAATGATAAATACATATTTTAATAGTACTTTTTAATTATATATATATATATATATATTAAAAATTATTATATATTTATAAATAAAATAAATATATTTTATATTTCTAATATAAAAAATATAATGAATACAATGAATTAATATAATAAATCTAATAAATCTCTAATAAATATAAAAATCTAATAAATATATTTATTATTTAATGTAATTTATTATAATATTATAATTATATATATATATATGTATTTGAATTATTAAAAAATATATATTAATTAAAAACATTTGTTTTTTATTTAATGTATTCAAATAAAAATTATTTTTAAATATAAACATAATAATTTTATATAAATTAAAAAGGAACACTTTTATTAATGCTAATAATCGCACTGATAAATGTTCACTTTATTAGAGCTAAAAAACACTGTTAAAGGTTACACCTTTATTATTTCTTGTTTTAACACAGATAAATATTACATTTATGAGCACTTTTAGCTAGCGCTGATAAAGGCCCACCCCTTTATCAGTGCTTTCTACTTAGCACTGATAAAAGGCAGTGCTTCCCTTGCCCTGTTTTGTGGTAGTTCCTCTTATATTATTAAATTACCATGAGTCTCAAAAATACTTTAGGACCTATTTTTGGAATAAGGTAATATTTTTCATAGTGTGAAATAGATAACTCTAAATGAAATACTAAATAGGACTGAATCCTAGTTGTTGAATGTGTCTAATAAATCATTTTGATACTTCCTACACAAAAACCAATGTATCTAAATGTGTTCTGAGAAATTCCACAACTAAGATTTCTCAGTGACTCAAAAAAACATCCTAATAGATTAGGTATTCATCATTGTAGTGAAAGACACAACTTGGGCATCATGTTTTATCTCCTTGTTGGAGAGTTTTATAACTCAACATCATATAGTGTTGTGATTTGCTGACACTCCTAGTTCAATTTATCCTCATTTTTGTAATTCATACAGAATTGAAATCATAAAATAAAAGTGCCACTATCTTAATAATAAATATAAAATAAGAACTACTCTAGGATAAGGATATCATTTACTGATAATGGTTTCACTAAGAAATGGTACCCATCCCACTACTTCATTATTAAGGTTTTCCTCATAAGTATCCCTCACTAATAAATGAAATTTTAAAATTACAAAAAAGGTATGATATTAACATTAAAAAAATATAATTCCAGAATAAGGTTTGAAATTTGACCTCTATCAGTGGTGAGAATATATGTTCCCAACATGGTATCATTTCATTGGAACCATACTAGATAAGGTGGACCTTCTAGTTCTATTTCCATGTGAGACGGTCCATGAACTGGGAATGTGTGGAGAGGATATCACCCCTCTGCATCTAGCATCATTACATGGTCTTATGAGAGTTCATATTCTATCATGTTGGTTGAACCTATAGAAATTCTTTTTAGAGTTGTCCTATAATACTATTGAGGAGATGCTAATGGTGATTGTACCAATTCCATCTTATATAATAAGAACATAGTTGAATAAATCAGAATTTGTTTGAAAAGTGAATATAATATTCTTTATTGATCTTAATTATATGACCTAAGGTTCAAGGGAATCATTCCACTCTTTATCAATAGATTGGTTAATTTACCCATTTATATTCCCCTAATCTAGAACCTCACATTGACTGATGATGATTGGGACTCTATCATTAATATTTTACACTAACATATTCACTTCACTGATGTATGAAATGACATTCTATTGAATGTTTTCAACGGTGATGTTTTCTAAATATTTTATATACTCTCTTTTTGGGATTCATACAACACTTTAGAGCATGAAACAAAGGCCATAAAGATTTTAAAAGTTCATCCAACAACTATAGAAATTTAATTCCCCTTTATACTTAGCTTCTTTCTTAGCTTATGATCTTCCTTCAGGGAACTACCTTTCTACTGCTGGTTGGATAAGCTCATTATAGGTTAAAGATTCATAGGTTCTTTAATTATACATTTTCGGGAGGAATGAATGTGTCGTCATCTTGAATGATTTGATTCTTCTTCCTTAGAATTCATCTTTCAAGGCTTCATTATCTCATGCTTCTCTTTATTAATAACATCCCACTCACTAAATCTAGTGATATTCCTTGATAACATTTCCTAGCGATAAGATATGATCCATGCATTGGTATAGTTTTTTTCAACCCAATACTGTAATTTTAGATGTAATGTGGATTTTTCATTGGTATACTCCTAAATAATCATTGAAAAACACATTTATTCTCTATAGGATGTTTATACATCCTAGAATATATTAATGGTGATGTAACTCGTTGATTAATCCACCTGAATTTACAAGAATTCAATAGGGTGTGTAGACATCATGGGTGATATTACTATTGATCCATGATGATAAAACACCATCTTGTGGAGCTGCTATATATAATCATTATTAATATCCTCCACTACTAGTATCTATGAATATTCTTATTGAGACTTCTCTATATGTAAATAAATTGATCACCAATTGTATCCACATACACTTAAAAATTATCATCTTGTCCATTGGTAGTACCAAGATTCTATAGATAGCCTAAATGTAAGGCCTGAATATACACCTTGGAATCTAAAGGGTATTTTAGATTTCAAAAATCTTAAAATGTTCCACTATAATAGTATAAAAAACTAAGAATATTCTAGGAATATGAAATGGGGAATTACCCCGATATACATGTTGCAAACATTTATATATTCTTGTCAACATCAGAACTATTAAACAAATTTGACTATGGTTCTCACCTCCAAAAAAATCCACCATAATAAAGGTTCTTGTTATCACAACCATATATGAATCACAGACCAGTGGCATATACCCATATATCCACATGACCAATAATTCAGTAAGATAAACTTTGGGCTCTTTGTCTATGTTGTATTTGTATCCACATCATTCGTTCTCAAAAAGCACTAGTTCAGGAAGATATGTGAATGGGGCCACCCTATTACACATAGAAGGACACACTTTGGGGTGTTTAGAAGTTGTTCAATCACAGTTCTTAAGAAAAATTACAATCATACAATTCTAAAATAAATTTTTGGTATGAGGGTTAAGCTCCTACTTAAAAAATTTAACATCTTCTTTATAGAACATATGATAATAATTGAATCCACATTACACCCCCTGGTGTCCTTGGGATGGATGAATTTAGCACTAATGTTTACAAATGATTTTTTCCCAAGAATGTTTGTATACATTAAACAAGATAATATAAACTTTTCCATATTCCAGATGAAAGGTGTTTGTATGAGGAATTCACTAGAGAAGAAGTTCTAGAATGATGCATGCATTCTTGTAGACATATATCCATAAAACTAATATAGACTCATAAATTGTTTTAGCTCAAATATTGTCCATAAATTCCAAACATGGTTTTGTATAGTAGTAATACCACATCTACTCAGTCTTGAATCTACCTCTAGGATGAAGATCCAAACCATAATTCCACCCTTGGAGTTTGTCATTAGCATCCTTACACTAGTGGAAATACGGGCTTTAACGTCGTCGTAATAACGTCGGTTTTTTAAAAACCGACGCGAATAGTATATGCGGGGAATTTTTGGCGTCGGTTTTACACAAAACCGACGCCAAAAATAATTATGTTTTTTTTTTCGCGTCGGTTTTTCTAAAAACCGACGCGGAAAATCCTGTTTTAATCGGTTTTCCGCGTCGGTTTGTAGAAAAACCGACGCGGAAAACCTCTTCGACTATATTTTCCGCGTCGGTTTTCATGAAAACCGACGCCGAAACTCATAAAAAAAATATATTTCGCGTCGGTTTTAATGAAAACCGACGCGAAAAGTCTTTTAAAAATATTCACGGACAGAAACCCTCATTTTGTTCGTCCGTCGAAATCGAGTTCCGCTGCGGCGCTTCGGACTCCCGACGACCTTCGAACTTGATTTGCGATCTTGAACGGCCATTGTTGAAGGTTTTTTGTCGTCTGCACGATTTTGGGTATGTGTTCTTCCTATTTATCTCTTGTTTCATATCCCATTGTTTATTTCTTTATCAATAACCCTATTTTGCGTGATTTGGATTATTGGTTAGATTTTAGTTGTAATTTATCATTATTTTTTGTTTGTATTATCATTGTTGGTGTAGATTTGATATTGTTTGTTTTTGGAAGTAATTATACCGGTCGCAGTTTGGATTTAACATCTCAATTCGGGTTGAATAATTATGTAAGATTTTATATTATGTTGGATTTTAAATAATTATGTAAGATTTTATTTTATTTTATTTCAAACTAGATTAAAAGGGGCTTTAATTAAAAGTTAGAAATTTTGTAAGGTGAGTAGTGGCCTAATTAGTATTTGTATACTCATGTTTATCTACATTTCAGTTTTAGGATCTTATCCAGTTCTTTTTCCCTCTTAGGATGCATTCTGTTTCAGTTTGGGTTAGTGATTAGTGGGGACTTGAGCTCAGTTATTGTTTTACTTATCAAATTATCCCAAGTGTGCCTATTATAGGTTTTTTACGGATTTATTTAAATAGAATATGTGTAAATTTTTTCCATTTAAATGATGTTTTTACTACTTAAAATTATGGTTAAAAGTGTATTGAATTACTTTTGTGAGGACTAGGTGATTTAGGAGATGAAGTGTATTGAGGGAATTAGTTTATATCTATTTATAGTTATTCTTTATATTAATTCTACTGATTCAAATTTTGTGTTGATGTATAACCTATGGATAGGTCATTTCAGATTTCTGATAGAAATATGATGTTAATTACACTATGATTAATGGGTGAAATCATACCTAGTGATTGTTTTAGATGCCTATAATGCTTATTGTTAGTCTATGAGGATTAGGTACTCCCCTCAAGTATGTCATGGTCTAGTTTAGGTGTTTAATGGATAGATATCTTGGGTTGGTTCATGAAAATGGTATCAAAACCAAGATTTTTCAGAGGGTTTGGGTTTCCAAGTTCCCTTTGTTATTTGGCATTATAATGTTATTATGGATATAGGTTATAAAAAATCTAGTGCTACACATTGGGAAAAGTGTCATAATATCTTTTCCATTTGAATCCTTGAGTGTTTATGTAATTCTAGGATTTATTGTTGGATTTTGATATTGATTTTGATTGGTTTTATGTGTTTGATATAAAAATGATGATTGAATTACCAATGATGTGTAATCTATTTGGGGGTTCACTTAATATTGGGGTGATGGTGGATGAAGATTTGTAGCTATAGGTCTATCCCCCATAGTTAGGCCAACCATATGGAGCCCTTTTGAATAGTTTTAATGACTCTTCAAATCCCACAAGTAGTTTTGTTAATCGAGTTCCACATGTGTGTTTTAATACACATTGTTTTAAATAAGGATAGTTATTGCACTATTTTTCACATTAAGTTTTCCATGATTCATTCATGTTACATCAAATGAATAAAAAAATAAATATAGTGTGATCAATAGTAGTCATAGTGAGAAATCATATTATCTTGTATGTCATTCATATAATATTTATATCATGGAACTTTATTTTCAAAAAATGAAACCTTTGATTTAACCATTTTGTCCTTGTATTTCAATATAACACACATGTATATAATATTAAAATTAACTGTTTACTATATTTGTAAACGTGTTTCATATTTGATGTCTTTTATCTGATTATCAATAGTTTTTATGGAATATGTTTTTGTTTACAATTTATCTGATAGATATTTAAATGTTTTTATGTTTTAATATATTCATCAATTATATTGTGATATCAGGTATTAATGGATCATAATTGGATTTATCTACGAAGAACTACTAGTGAATATGAAAGAGGAGTTGACAATTTTTTGGAATTTGCTAAACGGCATAATCAAAATATTGATTTGATTTTCTGTCCATGTGTGAAGTGTGTAAATATGAGAAAGTTAAACTTCAGAGAAATCAAAGATCATCTCATTTGTTATGGTTTTAGCCTTAATTATACACGTTGGATCTTGCATGGTGAAAGAACTGAAAATTCAACATCCAATGTTGATGACGATATTCATAATGAGGCAGAGGATCGTATTGAAGAATTAATTCATGATTTAGGTGTTGAAACCATCGAAAAAACACCAACTGTTGAACGATTGTATGGAGATTCTGAGAAACCATTATTCCCAGGTTGCAGTAAATATACAGTGTTATCAGCAGTTTTGAGATTAGTTAACTTAAAAGCAAAAAATGGGTGGAGTGATAAAAGTTTCTCCAGTTTACTTGAGCTTTTAAAAGAGCTTCTTCCAGAAGGCAATGGGCTTCCAGATTCCAATTATGAGGCGAAGAAAATATTATGCCCAATGGGATTGGGGTATAAAAAGATACATGCTTGCCCCAATGATTGTGTACTATATAGGAAAGAAAATGAACATTTATCAAGTTGTCCTACATGTGGAACATCGCGCTATAAGATGGATGAGAAAGTCAACTCAGATTCATTTTCAGGTGATGTCATGTAACGTTATGAAAAATCAATTTTTTTACTTTCCAATGATATCATCCAATATTTTTTTCAAACAATTCTGATAATTCAATTCTGGTTTATTTTTAGGTACCAAAATCAAAACTCCATCTAAAGCATTTTGGTACCTTCCAATTATTCCTCGTTTGAAGCGTCTATTTGCAAATTCAAATGATGCAAAAAGGTTAAGATGGCATTCAGATGAGCGCATTTCTGATGGTAACTTACGTCACCCGGCCGATTCACCACAGTGGAAGAGTTTTGATAAAAAATTTCATGATTTTGGAAGTGAAGTTAGAAATCTCAGAATGGGATTGTGTACTGATGGAATGAATCCATATCGGAGCCTCAGTAGCCAACATAGTTCATGGCCTGTTTTGCTGGTACTTTACAACTTGTCCCCACATCTATGTATGAAGAAAAAATATGTTATGATGAGCTTGATGATTTCTGGACCAAAACAACCAGGAAATGATATTGATGTGTATCTTACACCATTGATTGAGGATTTAAAACTGCTATGGGAGAAAGGTGTTACAGTTTTCGATGCATACAAGAAAGAGTATTTTCTTTTGCGTGCTATGATAATGTTCACTATAAACGACTTTCCTGCGTATGGAAACTTATCTGGATATAGTGTTAAGGGACATAAAGCATGTCCAATTTGTGAAGAACAAACTTCATATTATCAATTGCAGAATGGAAGAAAGACAGTGTACATGGGACATCGAAGATTTTTGCGAATTGATCATCCTTATCGTAGATTGAGAAAAGCATTTAACGGTTTACAAGAATACAACCTCCCCCCTCAACCATTGTCAGCTGAAGAATATTATGACAGAGTGAAAGATATTGATTCAACATTCGGAAAGAGAAAAAGTTCTGGTTTACAAAAACATATCTGGAAGAAGCAGTCTATTTTTTTCAAACTACCTTATTGGAGATTTTTAGAGATAAAACATAACATTGATGTTATGCATGTTGAGAAAAACATATGTGATAGTTTGATTGGAACTTTGTTAGACATAAAAGGAAAGACAAAAGATGGATTACATGCTAGATTGGACTTTATGTTAATGCGAATACGTTTGGAGTTAGCTCCCGCTGTGAAAGGAAAAAGAACATATTTACCTCCGGCTTGTCACACATTAAGCAAGATTGAAAAGATGAATTTTTGTCAGTGTCTTCATGGTATTAAAGTACCCAGTGGTTTTTCTTCAAATGTGAGTAATTTTGTGTCATTGAAGGATTGTAAATTAATAGGTATGAAATCACATGATTGTCATGTGTTAATGCAACAAATTCTACCAGTAGCAGTGCGTGGTATATTACCGAAAGCTGTCAGGAAGACAATCATCAGGTTATGTAATTTCTTTAAATCCATTTGTAGCAAAGTCGTTGATCAAAATTTGTTAGATTTGTTGGAGAATGAAGCAACTCTTATTCTTTGTCAACTAGAAATGTATTTCCCACCCACATTTTTTGATATAATGGTTCATCTATTGGTTCATTTGGTGCGTGAGATAAGAATGTGTGGGCCTGTTTATTTAAGATGGATGTATCCTTTTGAAAGATATATGAAAATTTTGAAAGGATATGTTAAAAATCCTTATCGACCAGAGGCCTCTATTGTTCAAAAATATGTATCAGAAGAGGTGATTGAGTTCTGTACTGATTATTTGAATGAAGTGGAGCATATTGGTCTCCCTCTATCTCGACATATGACAGTTGACAGAGAAGGTAGAGGGGTTCGAGGCTTAAAGGTAAAGTTCATTCCACGTGATGAAGTGATGCAAGCACATTTATACATTTTGAACAACACAGATGAGGTTCAACCATATATATCCTCACATATTGCTGAATTAAAGTTACGATATCAGAAAAGAAATGAAAAGTGGTTGATGATTGAGCATAAGAAGACATTTGTTTCATGGTTTAAAGAGAAAGTCACCTCAGATATATCTGTATCAGAAACATTGAAGTGGTTATCAGGGGGACCATCTTTTAATGTGATCACTTGGTCTGGTTTTGATATCAATGGCTACACATTTTACACAAAAAACCTGGATGACAAGAGTACCGTTCAGAATAGTGGTGTGATGGTATTCGCTGAAGCAGTGCATTTTTCGAGTGCCAAAGATAAAAACCCAATTTCTGCATCAACATCATATTTTGGAGTTATTGAAGACATATGGGAAATTGATTATATTAAATTTCGAGTCACTATTTTTAAGTGCAATTGGGTTGATAGTAATAGTGGCGTGAAACATGATGAATATGGGTTTAAACTGGTTGATTTGAAAAGATTTAATCACAATGAGGAACCATTTATCTTGGCGACACATGCAAAACAAGTATTTTATGTCATTGATCCGTCGAATGATCAGTGGTCAGTTGTTTTGCAAGGGAAAAGATATCATTTGGGTGATGATGATGATTCTGATGATGCTAGTGATTTACATGAGCGTTATTCATCTATTATGCAATTTTCAGATGATTACAATGAATATAAGACAGACATAGTGCATGCAGTACGTACCGATCATGATGAAGGGACGTGGGAAAACACTAAATTAGTCTCCTAATTTTTCTGGTAAATATTTATATTTTGTGTCTATTTTTAAAACTTACAAATGCATGCCTCTATTTTTACATATTTATTTTTCATTTCCTTGTTTCTAATTATTCAGTTTTCTAATGATATGCAGGTACCCAAAATTTCATTACACTTTCTAGTAGCAATGTCAAATACAGATAGAGATGAGCAGTTACCGAGGTATATCTATTTTGACATATTATTAAATATTCAGTAATATACATATTTAATGAAATAAAACTGTTAATTTATTAAAAAAAATTGCAGGACTACTGATGCGTCCTCGGCGGAGGAGACTTCTCCAGTTACTACTGAAAAATCAAGTTCTCTAGTTGGTAAACGTGGTATTACACGTTTACCAAAACTATCACTCGCTCGTGA
Source organism: Viscum album (assembly GCA_963277665.1). NCBI lineage: Eukaryota > Viridiplantae > Streptophyta > Magnoliopsida > Santalales > Viscaceae > Viscum > Viscum album. The sequence continues at coordinate 832,726,176 of OY728120.1, forward strand.
TGATAACAAATTACACATCCGTTTTGATGATAATAATAATGCAGTTGGCCCAAATGCAGTTCAGTTTGTCAGTTATATAGCGATGCAGAGCCGTTGCAGGATTAGTATTTTATATCCTGATTGGAAGTCAGTGGACAGGACGGCGAAGCAACAACTTTGGGAGGCCGTGACGGTAAAATATCTTTATTTATTTATTTTATCTCATTTTTTTAATATTATATAGTTTAAATGACATATTTTATTTTTTCAATTACAGATGACATTCAATTTTGAGGAAACCAAAGAAATTAGGAAAAGACATCTCTCTTTAGCGGCGGTTCGATGGAGAGATTTTAAAAACAAACTGACGAAAGATTATGTTTTTGGAAAGAGAAGGTTTGAAAGCCCATGTCTTAAGTATCCATATATAGATGAAGAAACATGGAAGCGATTTGTTGACAGTCGTCAGGAAGAGAAATTTCAGGTATTGTAATTGTTTTATATTTTAAAATTTATGCTATATTTTCCTTATTACTAATGTGTTTATTTTTATGTAACAGGCCTCCAGAAGATCTCATCAGGAGATCCAGTTGAAAAACGTATACCCTCATACTTTATCACGTGGAGGATACTCGTATTTGGAGCAGAAAATTATTGAAGAAAAATTTGAAGCATTAAGAGCTCGATCAAGTAGTGGTTCAGAAGAGGTCCAGTATGGTCCTCCATCTCCTCCCACTCGCCATGAGAAATGGAAACGAGCAAGAAGAAAAAAAAATGAACAATATCTTATAGACGAAGCTCATCAAGTGGCTGATAGAATTGTAAGTAAATATTAATTCTTTGTTAACAATTTTCCTTTTTTATAATTTATAAACACTAATATAAATTTTTTATTTTTCATTTCAGGATGAACTTCAGGAGAAAGAGACACAGGGCTCTTTTATCCCTGAGGGTAGGATGGATATCCTAGCCACTGCTTTGGGAAAGACTGAACACCCCGGCCGTGTTAGAGGATATCAGGCGGGTGTTAGTATTCGGAAGGTTTTTGGTAAGAGTAAGCAACCAAGAGACCCGGAAATTGAATCCTTAAAAGAAGAGCTGCAGGATATGAAACGGTCTATGGGTGATCAAATTCAAGCAGCAGTACAGAAGGCTTTATTAGAACACTTGGCAAGACAGTCACAGTCTGCTCATCCTTCCGAGGTATATTATTTACTGTTAACAATTTTTCTTTTCTATAAATTATAAACACTGATATAACTTTTTCATTTTTCAACATTCTCAGCCTACTCACTCAGACTATCATGCCTCATATGCTTACCCAACACCGTCTGGGCAGCCTTCCGAGGTATATTATTTAATGTCATCAATTTGTCTATTTTATAAATTATAAACACTGATATAACTTTTTCATTTTTCAACATTCTCAGCCAACTCACCCGGACTACCCTGCCTCATCTGCTTACCCTGCCCCGTCTGCGCAACCATTTGAGGTATATTATTTAATTTAATTTTTAATCAATTTTTCTATGTTAAAAATTTTAAACACTAATATACCCTTTTCATTTTTCTGACTTCTCAGCCTGCTCACCCTGACTACCCTGCCCCACCTGCTAACTTTGAGCCTCCACCTCCTCCATCGGATCAAACCTTATATTGTGAGTTGTTTGCGGGAGATCCTCATGTACATATTGTTGCGTTAGGACAAGTGTATTTTTTGGGGGACTCGGTACATCATCAGCCTATGCAGATGGGTCAGGTTAGAGTATCAGTACTTTTTATTATAGATCCTACTGCTCTACTACCATTTCCTACTGCGGAGATCACCAGTGTTGGGGAATGCATGGGCCATTTTTTACTTTGGCCAACTGCACTTCTTCGTTATATTTCACATGAGGTATGAGTTTTTTTAACTAGTAATTAGAAATGATTCCAAATTACTTATAATGTTTTCTGACATTTAACTTATATAGGAATATCTGAAAGCAAAAGAAACTGTACAAATGCAGCAAAATGTTCAAAAACAGTCGGCTGTAGATACTTCTGATATTTCTTCTGGGTTGAAAAGATTATCTCAGTGCTCTTCTTCCTTGAATTTTATCTATGAGTTTCGGATGACGCCCGATATATGTGGAAGAAATTATAAATTGAGAATATTGAAAGAAGATATCATGAATTTAGTTAATTTTGAAGAGATCGGGCTGAATGTGGTGCAGTTGTTTTCCATGTAAGTAAATTGACGTCTGAATTGCTATTTCTTTACTAAAATATTGTTATGTCATTGACTAACTATGTTTTCTTTTTAAATTAGGTATCTATACAGGATTCTTTTACAAAATGAAACTACAAGCATTTATAGCTTTATAGATCCAGAGTACATTTCCTCGGAAGTCAAACATGTGAAAAATGATGACAAAGTTAAATATATATCCGAGAGATTATCACAAACAGAGATTCAGTGCTGGTTTTTGCCATTTGTTGATAAGTAAGAATATCAACATAATTTTGAACTCATGATCATTATAATGTCATTAATTATGAACTTTTTGTATTATAGGGGGCATTGGATGTTAGGTGTATTTTGCCCAAATGAATGCACCTTATATTGGTTTTGCTCTTTATTAGGAAAAGTGCGTAAAACGTTTTCCAACTTATTAAACAGGTAAGTTGTTTTTTTATTTTTAGAAGTTTGTTATGTTTAATTTTAATTGTTTACACAAGTTTTATTAGTTCTTATATAAAACAATGCAGTTCATGGAAACATTTTACAAATGAAAAGAAACCAACGAAAATCAAATATGTGGAAGTACAGGTAATTAGTTTTTATATTTTTGTTATATATTGGGTTTCATTATTAGTTAAATGTTTTATAACTGCAGTGTCATCGTCAAAATGGAAGCGTTGAATGTGGTTATTATATTCTACGATTTATGTACGAGATAATCACAACTGGGGAAACTACTGATTTTCATAAGGTTAGTTGTATTAACTTTTTTATATATTTTCATCCACTTTCTTCTATTTATTAATTTCATATCATTCAATATTATTGTAGGTATTCAATGATTCACAGTCATATTCTCAATCTGATATGATTCATATTCAATCTACTTTTGCGGACTATTTGTTAAGTCTGATTAAGATTTGAGGTATGTATACTAATATTTATAAATAATATTATATATGGGTTTAAAAAACTAACTCTTATGATATATTAGGTGTTTGAACCTACTAATAATCAAATGAATGCTTCAACAATAACAAACAATGAGCATGTCATATATTTCAGGTACGTGTATTTTAATTCTGATTTACTGAGTTTTCTCAAGTGCCTCTGCAAAAACTGTTTTATTGAATCTACTAATAATCAAATGAATCCTTCAACAATAACCAACAATAAGCATGTCGTATATTTCAGGTACGTGTATTTTAATTCAGAATTAGTTATTATATTTCTTTTCATTGTTATTTCTTAAAATCATTTGTCTGTACAGTGACAAATCTGTAGGGTGGTACTTGGATCATGAACATAGAGATTCGTATAGCGAAATAACATTCACAAACACTAAAAATTGTCTCCCTTGAATGCACAGCAATATCTTCTAGGCCTTTTTATTTTTTATGCAAATAAATATCGAAAAATGATTGCCGAGAAGCATATCACATAATACCTGAAACAACGCTTAGTGGGTTTGCACAAAGATAAAATAGAAGGCGTCAATTTTTAAGGTATGTTTCTTTATGTATCTTCAATCTGCATTTGATTTCAATTTTCTAACCTATTTTTTGCACTCAAATTTATTTCTCTGTTATTCCATAACTTAAACAAATAACAATAGTGAATAGGTAATGCACGTCTATACAGAGCAAATATAAAAACCTGAGGTTGGGGGTGGTGGGGATTCTATGGTGAAAAGACACCCCCAACATCTTCAGTGGGGGAGGTGAGGAAGAGGTTGCATCGGCTGAGTGTTCCTGGAATTTTGATCATTTCATTTTGGTAATTTACTTTGTGAAAAAATGAATGATTCAAATAAATTACACATTTTCATTTAATGTTTATTCATTGCACTAATAACTTGGATTGATTTTTTCACTCGTTTCATTACTGTTTTGACAGGATTGGTGCTATCTATGGGAGGAAACTTACAATGATTGATACTGAGTATGGTTAGATTAAGAAAATGCACCATGTAGGTACGTGTATTTTAATTCTGCTTTACTTTGAGTTTTCTGAAGTACTTCTGTTAAAGCTGTTTAATTGTTTTTGTATACTTCGTTATTTTTTTTCAGGGTTCCGATTTGTTTGGAGGAGAAAATATATGTATTTTATTTAAAAAAAAAAAAAAATTTACGGCGTCGGTTATTTTAAAAACCGACGCCGAATAATTTTAAAAAAAAATTATTTACGGCGTCGGTTTTTTTAAAAACCGACGCCGAAAGGGTTTTCCGCGTCGGTTTTTAGAAAAACCGACGCGGAAAACGCGGTTGAAAGCGGGTTTCCGCGTCGGTTTTTAGAAAAACCGACGCGGAAAATCCGGTTGAATGCGGTTTTCCGCGTCGGTTTTTCTAAAAACCGACGCGGAAAATCCTGTTCCAATCGGTTTTCCGCGTCGGTTTTTCTAAAAACCGACGCGGAAAACCTATTCGAATATATTCTCCGCGTCGGTTTTTTAATGAACCGACGCGGAAAATAATGTCTACATGTAGCTTCGGCGTCGGTTTTATAAAAAACCGACGCCGAAGCTCATAAGCGAATTATTTTTCGCGTCGGTTTCTATGAACCGACGCGAAAACGCTATTTTTAACGTCGCCTATAAAGACGTCGGTTTATAACCGACGTTAAAAATAAAAAAAAACCGACGCGAAAAAGTGTTTTTGCACTAGTGTTAAGATAGATTGATAGGTAACAATGTGTCTAGAGATCCATTTGAGTTTTTTTATTGTCAAAAGTGTCCTTTAGATTCCACAAGATATGAACTAGGTCTGTTGAATCATCCTAGATAAATTCACCTTTCGTTGAAATATTTTCCATATCTAGAATCGAGTAGAATTTAAAACAAGATGACAGAAATTTGTCATCTGGAAAGGGGATCTCAACATCAATCAATAGTCTATAGCCATAAAAGGGTATAAAATTCAAAAGTGTAATGTCTTAATGATATTTTGACATAGTATTTTAAAGATTGGAATATAAAGTCTATTTTCAATGTTTTCCAACTCGATTATTATGATCATTTCTTCAATACATGTAGATTCAACTACATTGGGACCTATGTTAAAAGACCCCAATATTTTCTGCAAAGTAATTGACATAGTAAAAATAATTATCACAATGGGAGAAATTAGAAAATAATATGTGAGGATAATATCATGGGATATGGTGGTGCATGAGGATAAGCATGCAAAAATTTCAATAAGTATAAAACTTTACCCAATTTATTGTGATTAGTTCATGGAACCCAAGTCATGATGCTCATTTTCCTGCTCCTAGAAGAATCTAGAAATTCCACCATTCCTAGTCATTAATGCTCAATTTGATCAAAAAAGAATCACATAGAGAAAGTCTCACCCTATCACTTGAATCTTGATCACATGATCTGTCACTCTATCCCAAAAATGAAATAAAAAGAAAGATATGAATTACCAAGATTAGTGAAAAACTTGCCTGAAAAGGAAGATATTTCATCTACAATATTCACCCAGGTTTTTTAATTGAATTAATAATAATTTAATTTTTGTTTATAAGTGATGAACCCATCCCCCATTGGATATTTCTTATAGAACAATATATGAACCTTCACGCTAAAAAAAGTGTGCACTATCTGATTGAGCAACCACTACATTTACTTGAGAACAAACTTCGAGCCCAGTTTCCCCCTAAGTCATATTGATGTCATAATTTTATCCTATTTATGTTAATTTTATCAAATTATGAAGGATTTGTTTTTTTTTTGTGCATAAATTTTAGTAATGTAATAATCCCACCAATTCTTTAAGAAGATCGTAGCATTTTCAAAGGGGTAAAACAACATGGATCTTAGTTCATTGGGATCAGTTTTGTATCACACACACACACACACACATAACATTAAATGTGGTGAACAAAGACCCTACCTTCCAAATAATTTTATTGTTCCATTCACCCAGCCCTTCTCAGGCCCATTTCATGTGCCTTGTTCAATAGATTTGGGTCCCCGAGAAGTTATCGATGGTTGTTGGGCCTCGTCTCCCATTTCCAATACATAGACCTCCGAAAAACCTATTTCAACATGAAGTGTGGATGATGTGTGATATAGAATCCCTAGTAGAACCTAACCATAAGAAATCCATTCCAATCCCTCTCAAACATTCCGTTTAGGTTATTTTCAAATTCAAACTAAGGGCAATATGATATAATTGAAGGGTATTCGTGTCTTTCAATGATTAGGATCTTTAAAACACCATTTTGTTGATACCATCAATATAAAATATGAAATGGAATCTCCTCAAGAGGTGAACCCGAGAGAATAGGGAGCACTATCTAGGAACCACACATATCATAAAGGGGTTACACCTAGGTCTTCTTAAAGGGTTCATGCATTATTCTTTCCAAATGGGTCATGCCTAGGACTACCCAAGTGGAACCATGACTAGTTTATGGGACTAGGCACCCCTTTCACCTAAATCACATAATTTGGATCCCCATTCACTAAGGTGACCTATCTGAATTCTCCAATCATCCAAACCTCTAACCCATGCACCCAATCCCTCAAGTTATCTATTTGAGCACCCCTTTCAACTAGGTCACCTACCTGGTCACCCATATCCCCTAGCCTCCTATATAGCCTCCTAAGAAACATGATCAGGTTATGTAAAATAGAGTGTTTCATATTCATCATGTATTCCATTTATAATAGAAATTATGAATATTAAAAAAAGATGTCATAGAGGTTCCCCCTGATCATTGGGACCCCCAAGGTTTTAACAGTCATGTATTCCTTTGACAACAAGGTTCCATATCCTTAGAAAATTGAAGGAACTATTCCTGGACCATGGCCATGTCCCAAACATGTCCTTATTAATTATATCATCCCTCGTGAACAATAAATTATCTATACATATCTTGGATATATAATAGGGTGTAGACCCAACCTACCCTACAACTGTCATTTTTTAGGTTAATCCACAATGGGTCGCTCATAAATAATCCCAACATAAACCATTTCTCGGTAACTTTCACCCTATAATCTAATCCTCATGATGTTAAACTAAAAAAATAGGTCATAGTATTTTGAACTCAAACCAAAATACGTTAAGTTTCTTGTCATATGACCATAAACTACAATAGATCGATGTTTCCGATTTCATGACTGTAAAAAGAACATCATTGGCCTAGGTTGTATGTCCTTAAAGGATAAATCACTGGTCACAATTTCATGAACATAAATGGAACATCATTTTCCATGGATGTATGAACATAAAAGGCATGATAATGGTCCTTGTATTGCGACCTTAAAAGGTACAATATGTACTATTAAGAGGAATTGAACTACATGGATTTAAATTCCCATCATAGGGATATAAATAAATCCTCTATCATATTCTTGATCTCAATTCCACGAAAACTATTACATGACTTGATGGTGAAAAATTCAAGCATTATTGGATATATAGATTTAAACCATAGATTAATCAACTACTATGAGAATGATATAGAACCTGTGACACATAAAGATATCCACATAGATTCATAGTAATAATTTTTCACTCACATGGCCGAGGAAACTATTATTACAACTAGAAATAAATTACTGAATACATATTAAATCAATAATAGATTCTCAATATAGGATATAATACCCATTAAGGGATGAGTTGGTATCACATCCTTTCGATCCCAATGTGAAATTTGAAGTATCGTTAGAATATCCCAATGATGGACTACCTTGGGAACGTTGGTCCACGTCCCAAATAAAACCACTGGTTTGAATGCTTGGGGAATAGTGTCATATTTTTAATGAAGGTCATCGGTTGGGATTATAATTTTGTAAAAAAATATTAAAATTTATATTTTATATTATTTATATCATCTATTGAAATTATGATTTTTTTATTATTTTTAAGAGAATATTTATTTTGGAAAAATTTAGAATGAAATTTATTTTAAATTTTTTGTAAAAACACATAAATATTTTCAAATAATATTTCTGATAAGAATATGGAAGATAATGATTAGAACATTAATCCTAATACAACAATGTTATATATTATAATAATCTCTAGGAATCTTGGAATTATTTTATTGAAAGACATGAGGATGGATGTTTTAAGGTAAATTGTAGATGATTTTAATAAATTGTACATGACATGTATTCTGTATTCATCTTCAAATATGTTACATTATAAAAATAACAGAGTGAAAATAATAATAAATGTAAAGGAAATATATAATAACCATGTCATAAATAAAAGATGGGTTATGATTCTTTTGAATAAAAGTACATGCATAAAACTTGTAATAAATTTTTTAAAACAAAATAGAATTAGGGTATCTGTGTGGAGATATGGATTGATCAGTCAAATCCTCCCACTATGAATGTTTTAATAAGAAGGGATAACTTATAGATAAATAATTTAAAGGGAATGGTATGGATGTGTAAGAATAAAAAAAGTGAAATTTATTTTCACGTTATATTTTAAATCATAATAACTTATGCTAAGTTTTTATTCATTTTATTTAGAAACAATATGAATCATCTAATAGATATGAACAATAACTACATTCAATAGTTTTGGATTATCCATTTTTGTATGGATTGGTTAGAGGGATTAGTTTTAGAATCCATCCAAGTGACTACTTTCTAGAAGGTAAAACAAGGATGTATACAAACCAAGAATATAAAAAGATAAAAATAAATATTATAAATAAAAATGAATTATTATTTTAATATATGAAATTATTAATGAAACTAATACAAAATCAGCAATTAGTAAACAAACCCACATAACCCTTACATCAAAACATGAAAAAAACTTAATTTATAGGGTATTTTCCCTTCATAAATATAGAATCATGTATGCACACATTTTTCACCACTAGGAAATTGCACTAAGACCCGGATTCTATAGCCCCAGTTAGGAGATATGTGGCCATAGGTAAACATGTTACCCATAACTAACATATATTGTGGTATTATTCTTGACAATGTTGGTTTAAAACCACTATATATATGTATAATATGGCTATAGGAACATACGGGAAGGACATATGACAATGTTTCTTGTTAGACTATAGTAGTAGGTCAGTGCGGTAACCATAGGAAATGCATATAAAGGGTGTGGGGAAGGGATATAGTTATGATCCATATAGACCATGTTAGTTGAGTGGCACACAAACATGGTCCACATGTACCATTGTCATATGTGACCTAGATATTACCATGAATTTAATTGTATGTGGAAAAAAAGTGGGGACCTTTTTATCAAGAGGAAATGCCCCCCCCCCAATAAATTTAGTCGAATAAATCTTACCATCTCTATGTTATCATGATTATCTCCACTCGATCATTTTTTAGGCCCTTCCATGTTCCAGGATTTTTTCTATTCTATTGAGCCTTATGATATTATTTATATGTTTTATAACATTGATTTTAGAAACCCAGATCAATTCATCCTTACCTTTGAATATCGATAGTCATTTTTCATACTAGTGACTTCAAATAATTATATTATATATCATTACTTAAATCTTTCATCATATTATCCTTTATTTTATTTTATTTTCTCCTACTAATTTCAATTTTTTAAAAAAATTTGTATACAGCCCTTCCTCATATCATTGCATGTTTTTTCCTTTAATAATATTCTCTTTGAAACAATTTTACAGAGTGTTTTTTGTAGATTTTGTGCTCTAGATTCGCACCCTTTTAGTTTTGAATTATTAATTTCCCATACAAAAATTTACAAAAAATATTTCTTGTAATAATAGTATTATACTATATTGTTTTAGAATATATAAATCCACCCTTTCCTATTTTCTAAAAACCACCTTTAGAAATAATTTATTCATAATATTTATTAATTTGATCCCAAAGATACCTAGTTTTCCCACTTACTTGGATAATTATGATTTAAAATGTGTGTAAATAAAATCATTATTAATTTAAAAACCACTTCTAACCAATTACCATATTCAAAATAAACACTTTGAAATGAAATAAAACTGAAAAAAACATAACCCATCTTTGAAACATTCCATTTTATACCTATACTTTTTAAAATTCAAACCACATTATACATGATTGATACTTGTAGAAAACTATTATAATAAGGTTTATATTATTTTTTAATAAATTTGTTCTATTTAGGAATCCTTAATAATTATTATAATAAATGTGTGAACCTATATAGTAGTTATCCTAAGCATTAATGAGTTGCAATGTTCTATTGAAAATCATCAATTTACTTACAATATTTTTATTCTTATTAGAATGAATAGAATTTGGTTGTTTATTGTTAATCAAATCATCGTTGTTTTTTATAAGGATTTGATTTTTTTTATTTTTCATTCAATAATGATTCAAATGGTAGTCTGATTCGATGCTTCTGTTTTGAATGTGTTGTATGACCATGGGTAAAATAAGAGGAAGTGAGTTAATATATCATTAAAAATGGCTTAAAAAATTATCATGTGAGGTATTATAATGGAGAAAAGAATCAAGAAAAGAATTAAATTGATTTATTTGAAAGGATCAGTTTGAAAATTTTAATTTCTAATTAGTTTCCATTTATTTCTCAAGTTAATGCATCATGTAGACTAGTGATAGAGGAAATGAATATGGGTACATAGTTTTATCTACTAATAAAATTGAAAATATTGATCAATTAATTCTATAAATATTTTTATCAATTATAAAAGGAAAATTCAGAGTTTAATGAGTGAAAACAGTTTGGTACAAAATTATGGATGGATAATAATGATGTAAAATATCCTTATATACCATATAAAGTGATGTGGAACTTTCTTTTGATTCATTGACTTAGAAAAATTGATTAAAGAAATGGGAATAAGACTTGGAATCATTGAATGAGTTAGTTTTTTTGAACCCATATCATTGAATGAGTTAGTTTTTTGAATGATGTAAAATATCCCTCTATCCCTCATTGTTGGTTATTGTTGAAGCATTCATTTTATTATCATTATGTTCAATCACCTATTATATCAAAAGAGTTAGTTTTTGAACCCATATGTAATATTATTCATAAATATTATAATATACATATCTCAAATACTAATCAAACATAACAAATAGTTTGAAAAAAATATATTGAATATGGGTAAGATTAGATTAAGAATAAGACTGGGAATCATTGAATGATTAAAATAAAATTGAATAATATGAGATAAAAAATAGAATAATATGGTAGAAAATATAAAAAAATTTATACAACTAACCTTATCAAATTCAGTAGTTTCCCTAGTTGGGATTATCTCATACACGAATCGTAGAATATAATAACCACATTAAAAATGTCCTTTTTAATGATGGAACTACAGTTATAAAACATTGAACTAATAATAAAAATCAATATATAACAAAAAATCATAATAAAATATAACATAAAAACTAATTACCTATACTTACACATATTTGATTTCATTTGGTGTCCTTATCGACATGTATTCCTTGTTAAATTTTATCCATAAACTGTATTCTCATATATATTAACTAATAATACATGTCTAAATAATTATAATTAAACATAATAAGCCTATAAAAAACTTACTTATCTAATAAGGGGGAAACTATTTTATGAACATTCCCTGATAAAGAACAAAACCAATATAATTTGAATTCACATGGGCATAATACGACTAACATCCAATCCCCCCTACAGTATAAAAATTTCACAATTAATGACATTATAATGATCATTAGTTCATAAATATATTTCTATTCTTAATTATCATGAAATTGAAGAAAACAAAACTCAATCTTCGTATGTGATAATATCTCACATATATATATGCAACTCTATCGGGATTCTTTATATGTTGCCCTTCCGTGGTAATGAATTCTGGATCTAAAATACTGTAAATGCATGTACTTTAATTTTGTATAAGAAGCATCAGTAGATACGTAATTTAAAAATAAAATATATTTAGTCAATTTAAAACCATATTTTATTAAAGAAATAAAAATTCAAATGTCAATTTAATTACATGTAAAACAACTGCACCACATTTAGGACGAGCTCTTCAAAATCAATTAGATGCATGATATCTTCTTTGAGTAATATCACTGGATATTCTCTTCTACATATATCAACTGTCATGTTAAACTCATAGATATAATTCAATGAAGAAGATGCCTTAGATAATCTTTGTATCCAATAAGAAATATCTAAAGCATCTACAGTCGATTGTTCCTGAACATTTTTCTTCATTTGTGCAGCTTGTTTTTATTTCAGATAATGCTATATAAGTTAAATGTCAGAAAAAATTGTAAATAATTTTGAATCATTTTTAATTAATATTTAAAGAAATGCATACTGCATATTAAATATAACAAAGAAAAATAGTTGGACAAAGTAAAAAATGACCCATAAAATCCCCAACTCTGGTGATCTCCTCATTAGGAAATGGTAGTAGAGCATTAGGATCTATAATGTCGAGTACTAATACTCTAACCTAACCCATCTACATAGGCTGGGGATGTACATAATCCACCAAAAAAATCATGAGTCCTAACACAACAATATGTATATGAGGATCTCTAGAAAACAATTCACAGTATACGTTTTGGTCCGAGGGAGGTGGTGGAGGATAAAAATAAGCAAATGGGGCAGGGTAGCCTGGGTGAGAAGGCTGGGAAGGATGAAAAATGAAAAAAAATATATTAGTTTTTATAAATTATAAAATAGAAAATTTGATGAAAAGTAAATAATATATTGATTGGTCTGAGTGAGGAGGTGGAGGATAAAAGTTGGTAGATGGGGAAGGGTAGTCCGGCTGAGCAGGCTGGGAAGGTAGAAAAATTAAAAATTTATATTGGTGTTTATAATTTATAAAATAGAAAATTCTATGACAATTAAATAATGTACCTGGGAAGGCTACTCATACAGGGTAGGGTAAGCAGATGGGGAAAGGTAGTCTGGGTGAGTAGGCTAGGAAGGCTAAAAATGAAAAAGTTATATTAGTGTTAATAATTTATAAAATAGAAAAAATTATGACAAATAAATAATATACTTGTGAAGGCTGCTAATCTGGGGAACTGTGGGAAGATGGGGTAGGGTAGTTCAGGTGAGCAGTCTAGGAAGGCTGAAAATGAGAAATTTATATTAGTGTTTATAATTTATAAAATATAAAAATTGATGAAAAATAAATAATATACTTGGGAAGGATGGAAAGATAGTGACTATCTTCACAAGTGTTCTAACAAATCCTTCTACATTGCTACTTGAATTTCATCACCTACAGACTGTTTCATATTTTTTAGCTCAGATTTTAAGGATTCTATTTCCAGGTCTCCTGATTTCTTACTCTAACCAAAAAACCTTCTGAATACTAACACCTACCTAATATCCTCTAATACGTCTAGGGTGTTCTTCCTATCACAAAGTAGTGTCTAGGATATCCATCCTACCCTCGGGCTTAAGATATCCTTGTGTCTCTTTCTCCTTAAATTCATCCAAAAATGAAAATGAAATGGTTATATTAGTGTTTAGATTTTATAAAACATAAAAATTGATGCCAAATAAATAATATTTACTTACAATTTTATCAGCTATTTTTTAGCTTCCTCTGTAAGATGCTATTCATTTTTCCTTCTTCTTGATCATTTCCAATTTTTATGGAAGGTGGGAGGAGATGGAGGACCATGTCGAACCTCTTTTGACCCACTACTATATTGATCTCTTAATGATTCAAATTTCTCTTTAAACATTTTCTGCTCTAAATAAGGATACCCACCATGTGATAAAGTATGAAGGTATACATTTCTCAACTAAATCTCTTGATGAAATATCCTAGAGTCCTAATATATTAAAATAAACTAATAATTAATTAGAAAATATATGTAATAAATTTTATAATATAAAATAATTAACATACCTTAAAATATTTCATGAGGACTATCAACAAATTTCTTCCATGTATCTTCATCTATAAACTGATACTTGAGGCATGGGTTTTAAAACCTTCTCTTTCCAAAAACAAAATTTTTCGCCAGTTTTGATTTAAAATATCTCAATCAAACCACCGCTAAACAGAGATGTCTTTCTTTAATTTCTTGGGTTTCTTCAATATTGAATGTCATCTGTAATTGAATAAATTAAACCTGTAATTTAAATTATTTAATATTTAAAATTTGATAAAATGAAAAAAATTAAGATATTTTACCGTCATGGCCTCCCAAAGTTGTTTTCTTCCATCTTGTCTACTGACTTCCGAACAGGATATAAAATACTAATCCTGCATTATCTCTGCATCGATATATAAATGATAAACTGAACTACATTTGGTCCAGTTGCATTATTATTATCATTAAAATGGATGTGTAATCTGTCATCATCATGATAATGTGATAGTTTTGGTAATCCTGTAATACCACATTTACCAACTGGAGAAAATTATTTATTTTTAGTAATAGGAGAAGTCTCTTATGCCAAGGATACATCTATAGTCCTGCAAAAAAAATTATAAATTTATAGTTTTCTTTTATTAAATACGTATATGATTAAATATTTTATAATATGAAAAAATAGATATACCTCTATAACTTCTCCTCTATATTTGTATCTGACATTACTACGAAAAAGTTTAATGATGTTTTGTGTACCCCCATATCATTATAAAAATGAATATTTTGAAACAAGAAAGAAAAAATAAGTAAAAAACATGCATTCATTTGTAAGTTTAAAAAAAGAAACAAAATATAAATATTTACCAGAAAAATTTGGAGACTAATATAGTGTTTTCCAACATGCCTTCATCATGATCATTACGTATTGCAAGCACTATTTCTATCTTGTACTCATTGTAATCATCTGAAAATTGTGTAATAGATGAATAAGGCTCATGTAAATCAATAACATCATCAGCATCATCCTCATCACCCAAATGGTATCTTTTTCCTTGAAAAAACAATGGACCACTAATCATTTTATGGATCAATTACATGAAATACATGTTTTTCATGTGTATTCCAGATAAATGGTTCCTCATTATAATTAAATCTTTTTAAATCAACCAGTTTAAACCGATATTCACCATAATTCACACCACTCTTACTATCAACCCTATTACACTTAAAAATAGTGACTCTAAATTTAATATAATAAATTTCCCATATTTCTTAAAGAACTACAGAATATGGTATTGATCCATAAATTTGGTTTTTATCTTTACCCCTCGAAAAATGCACTACTTTAGAAAAACCCATCATGCTACTATTTGGAATGGTACTCTTTCCATTAATATTTTTTGTGTAAAATGTGTAACCATTATTATAAAAACTAGACCATGTGATCACACTAATATTTGGCCCCCCTACTAACCACTTCAATGTTTCTAATGCAGATATATATTTGGTGACATTCTCTTAAAACCATGAAACAAATTTCTTCTTATAATCAATCATCAACCACTTTTCATTTATTTTATGATATCGTAACATTAATTCAGCAGTATGTGAGGATATATATGATTGAACCTCATATTTGTTGTTCAAAATATATAAATGTGCATGCATCACTTCATCACATGGAATGAAAATTACCTTTAAGCCTCGAACCCCTCTACCTTCACTATCAACTATCATATGTCGAGATATATGGAGACCAATATGCTCCACCTCATATAAATAATCAGTAAAAAACTCAATCACCTCTTCTGATACATATTTTTGAAAAGTAGAGTCCTTTGGTCGATAAGAAATTTTAACATATCCCTACAAAATTTACATATATATTTCAAAATGATACATCTATCATAAATAAGAAGACCTACATATTCCTCTCTCGCACGCCAAATGAATCAGTAGATGGCCCATTATATCAAAAAACATAGGTGGAAAATACATTTCTAGTTGAAAAAGAATAATATTTTCTTCATTCTCAAACACATATTACAAATTTGGATCAATGAATTTGCAACAAATGGATTGGAAAAAAAATTACATAACATGATGATAGTCTTTCTAACAACTGTGGGTAATATACTACGCACTGCTACTAGTAGAAGTTGTTGTATCAATACATAGAAATCATGATATTTCATACCTATTAAATTAAAATCCTTCAACGACACCAAATTATTCAAATTTTAAGAAAAATCATAGGGTACTTTAATACCATGTAGAAAACAAAAAAAAATATATTTTCAATATTGTTTAATGTGTGAAAAGCCAGAGGTAAATATGTTCTATTTCCTTTCACAGTGGGAGCTAACTCCAAATTTATTCTCATTAATATCATGTCCTGTCTAGCATGAAATCCATATTTTGATTTTCTTTTAAATTATAACAAAGTTCTAATCAAACTATCCCATATGTTTTTCTCAACATACATAACATTGATGTTATGTTTTATCTATAAAAATATCCAATAAGGTAGTTCAAAAAATTAGGCAGCTTCTTTAAAATATTTCATTGAAGACGTGAACTTCTTTTCTTTCTAAATTTCCAATCAATATTTTTCACCCTGTCATAATATTATTCAGCTGAAAATGGTTGCGGGGGAAGGTTGTATTCTTGTGAACCATTAAATTCTCTTTTCAATCTATGATAAGGATGATCAATTCACAAAAATCATCGATGTCCCATGTACACTATATTTCATCCATTTTGTAATTGATAATATAAAGTTTGTTCTTCAAAAATTGGGCATACTTTATGTCCCTTAACACTATATCCAGATAAGTGTCCATATGCAGGAAATTCATTTATATTTAACATTATCATAGCACACAAAAGAAAATAATATTTTTTGTATGCATCAAAAACATTAACACCTTCCTCCCATAGCAGTTTCAAATCATTAATCAATGGTGAAAGATACACATCAATATCACTTCCCAGTTGTTTTGGTCCAGAAATCATCAATCTCATCATAACATATTTTTTATTCATACAAAGATGTGCGGACAAGTTGTAAACTACCAAAAAAATAGGCCATGAACTATGTTGGATAATGAGTCTCTAATATGAATTAATTCCATCAGTACATAGTCTCCTTCTGATATTTCTAACTTTACTTCCAAAATCATGATTTTTTTATCAAAAGTATTATACTGTGGTGAATCTTCAGGGTGACGTAAGTTACCATCAGAGATGCGCTCATCTGAATGTCATCTTAACCTTTTTGAATCAATTTAATTTCTAATTAGATTATTCAAATGAGGAATTATTGGAAGGTACCAAATTTAATTAACAATATTTATTATTCATGTACCTAAGAATGAATCATAGTGGAATTATCAGAATTGTGTGAAAAAAATATTGGATGATCTCATTAGAAAGTAAAAAATTGATTTTTTATGACATTAGATGAAAGTAATTGAGAATGAATATGAGTTGAATTTATGATCTATCTTATATCATGATGTCCCACATATAGGACAACTTGATAAATATTAATATTCTTTTCTATATAGTACACAGTCATTGGGGCAACCTTGTATCTTTTTTTACCCCAATAATATTGGGCATAATATTTTTTTTGCCTCATAATTGGAATCCGAAAGCCTGTTGCCTTCTAAAATTAGCTCTTTTAAAAGCTCAAGTAAGGTGGAGAAACATTTATCACTCCACCCATTTTTTGATTTTAAGTTAAATATTCTCAAAACTACTAATAACACTGTATATTTACTGAATCCTGGGAATAATGGTTTCTCAAAATCTCCATATAATCATTCAATAGTTTATGTTTTTTATGGTTTCAAAACCTAAATCCTGAATTAATTCTTCAATATGATCCTCTGCCTCATTATGAATATTGTCATCAACATTGGATGCTAAATTTTCAGGTCATTCACCATCACAGATCCATTGTGTATAATTAAGACTAAAACCATAACAAATGATATGATCCTTGATTTCTATAGATTTTAACTTTCACGTATTCAAACACTTTACACATGGATAAAAAATCGAATCAATGTATTGAAGATATCGTTTAGAGAATTCCCATAATTCATCAACTCCTTTTTCATATTCATTGGTGGTTCTTTATAAATGTACCCAATTATGATCCATTCAATACCTAATATCACAATATAGTTGGTGAATATATTAAAACATATAAAAATTTAATTTTATAAATATATATTTAGAAATAAATTGTAAACAGAAACACATTTAATAAAATCTATTGATAATCCAGATAGAAAATTTCAGAAATGAAACACATTTACAAACATTAAATTTTTTATTTTCATATTATATACAAGTGTTATATTGATATTATAATTTAATTATAATATCAATCTTCAAAAATTTATTAGTTCATTTTATATAGTTTTTTCATTATTTCTATGTTTCATGTATCAAAATTATTGAAAATTGAATTAATTTAACTAGAAAAAAATTACTTATTATTACTAATATGAAATAATAATTAGAGTAAATGTTCATATTATAAGTTAAATCAGTCATAATACTCCCAAAATTATGACATATGATATTAAATACCTAACTAAATTGGTATATTTTACAACACATTTGATTCATTGTAATTTGTTTTTTATTATATCATGAAATTAGTATAATAAAAAAACATTTATACCAACTGAAGAAACCCAATGAAAACATACATTCATTTTTAAATCAATTTATATTAATATGAAATATGTGTCCTTGTAAAATACACCATTGAATCTATAGGTTTTCTATCATTGGATGATAAATTATAAATTTAATTCAATTAGATTGATTCCATCATTTTATTTGACCCAACTATGCATGGAAATTATATCAGGGTATGAGAACACAAGTAATAAATAAAAGAAAAAATGATGTCTAAGTATATATGCATGTAATATAACCATGGATTACTAATTAATCACTTAAATAGATTAATCGCATGGTAATAATTAATAAATATATAGGAATCATGCAAACTACAAGTATAGGTAGACATGCTAGAGAAGCACCATCATAACAAATATGCATGGAAAGAAACTACATAAGTAAGAAACACTCTATAGAATTGTTTGGAAATTTAAACGATGGATGATCTATAAAAAATAAATGTAATAATGAAAAATAAAGATGAAGAAAAAATTAAATAATAACTAAATTGTCTTAAAAATTAACCATGTTCAAAAAAAATTTTAACAAACTATAATCTAGTAATTGAAGAAAATATAAAACATAATTAAATGATAACTAATTTATGTCCAAAATTAATACAAAATACAAAATTCAGAGTTTAACATGAAAATAGAGCTAAATTTGAAATTTACTGCATGGAATGCTTTGGGAAATTAAACGTTGAAAGATATATACAAAAAATGATTGTAAAAACGTAAAATAAAGATGAACAACAAAATAAAATCAAACCATAGATGAATTTTTCCAAAAATAAGGTTTGGGAGGAAAAAAATCCGTAGATGATGAAAAATGGGGAGATAATAAAAAAAATAAGGCCATGGACTATGAAAATGGAATGAAACGACATGAATGGTAATTCTAGATCATAAATAGGCCTTCGATTTCATTGTGAGTTAAGAGGAGTCGCCGCATTTTAGCTTTAAAAAATCCAAAAACATGAGGGTTTCTTGATCTCGACTATTTTTTAATGAATTCGAGCATCAGTTTTCTGAAACACCAAAGCCATAAATATATATTTTTTAATATATCTCATCGTTTTTTATTAAATCCAAAACCAAAATATCCCAAGTTAGGGATTAATGGCCTCCGTTCTTGTAAAAAAAGATGCTAAAACTTCTTTTTATTTTTCAACATGGCTTTTTTGGAAAACCGACACCATATATCATAACTTTCTAGATTTGTTTTGCATCATTTATGACAAAAAAAGATGCAAAAACCACTCTCAAAAAATTTTGGCATCAGTTTTAAGTAAAACCAATTCCAAAAAAATATTGTACTGTTATTGGCATCGATTTAGAAAAAACCGACATCATTACTTTGACGTTAAATCATCTGCTTCCACTAGTGGAGGGTCGTTGTGATCATTTTAATTCACTTTTATTGAGACATTTGTTCTAAAAGAATGAAAATAATTTTTTTAAGAAACTATAGAAATATGAAACAATAATTATTTGTGACTTGGAAATTTTTTTCCCTTAATTTTATACACATTTATATTACATTTAACATTGAATATTCCCACAAAACTTATTTTGGGGGTCCTGTTTTGAGTTTTTGGATTTAACTAATAGAAAGAAAGATGTTTACTTTGAAATATTATATCAGAAATAATAATCAACCTAGAGGGACTCTTATGAAAGGACACTTAGTGTAGGAATGCATTCCATTCAATGTACTTTTCTAATGGTACATTGCAATATAATCGGCCAATGAGTACTGAATATAAGAAATATAATCCCATTGGGCCAACATTTTCATCACTTCACAAAATAGAGGTCATATCTAGATCATACACATTGTTTACTTTGAGAATGGATAAGTATGAAATTGATCAATGTATATCATTCTTCAAAGATAGTGTGGTTAAGTATTACCTCAAGTAAGTAAACCAATAAATATAAATTATTTGTTATGTAATTTTTTTATATCTTTTGGTATCTTAAATTTTTTATATTTTTGGAGAATATATTAAAATTATAAAGAGAACACATCATTAATTATATATTAATAGGAATTATAAATTTCACAATAAGTAATTTTTTTCTTAGTTAAAGTCAAAGGCGACATACTTATTTTTTAAATGGGTTAATCATAGGTAATTATTTAATATTTTGTTTTGATACAATATAGGTTCAAATTTTATCAAGAGATGATGTATTAGGTGAAATACGAGTGTCATCATTTTCACTGAACAATATGGCATGTGATGATAAAGAAATGGTTTTAATGTATTTGAATTTATTATTAATAGTTGTTTAGTATACACAGAAACACAACATGATGTTGTCATAATCGGTACAAAAATACAAATTTTTAATAGTGCATTAGAAAATAAACCTATATTAGAAAATATATCATATCATTGGGTTTTTTAGGGAATGATTTTATTATATTACTATTCACATGTCATTTAATAATGATGACATGAAAGTGGTTTGATTCAATGACATAAAAAGGCATGAATATAAAAATTTTGATTCAGAGTGATTGATATGAAATTTTATCTTCATAATGATGAGCCTTACATTCTTGTATCATGGTTTAGACAAGTTTTTTATGTAACTAAACTTTTAAAAAAATGACAAATTATTATTGATGTTTTTTCATGATTTTTTTGAAGGCATGGATTATAGTGTTGTTTTAAATGTTCCTTTTTGTATTCACTCAAAATTTTCATTTAATGAAATGAATGATTTAATTGTTAGAATGGATTGTGAAAAAGAACTTATAACAAATAATGCATAGCATTGGAACATTTGAAAGTATTTAGTTTATATTATTGTGATAATTTATGTGTTTTTTAAACCTTTATAGATTTTTCTAATTAATTTTTATATATATATTACCGATATTTTTTTTCTTAATCGACTCATATTTACTATTGAAATTAAAATTATATTGAGATGATTATTCCAAGTATTAACTGAATAAAAAATTATATTTAAATTTTTGTTTTTATAAGTTGATAAATGCATTCATTAATAATATTTTGTAACTTTTCACTTTTATTTTTATAGTGACAGACTGCACTAAATCAAGACGACCCTCCTTAGTATATTGAGTAACCAAGTACCCTTTCACTATCTATTTTTTTAGTTTAAATAAACCAATATATGTATATGATTTTTTAATTAATTTAAATATTTTATATTTAATTTAGTATATAGTTAATATAGGAATCATTTTACATTAATTTTTATTTTTTTATATTTATTTTTTGTTAATTTTTTCTTTTTAAACATTTCTTAATTTTTATATTAATTTTTCCAATGTATGGTAATAATGTCTTAAATTGATTATCATAGAAGACATAGAGAGAAAAATGATCACCACTTGAAACAATTTGGACATGAAAAATATGATTATCCTTGTGAGTACAATATTTTTTTATTGGATATTTCACCCCCCCCCCCTCCCCCTCATGTTGTGGAGTGGTGGAGAGGTGAAGGACCTCTTCATGACCATCTCAGGTTGTCATGTGAGATAATATGAATCATTAATGGACTTTGGATTTATAGGTAGACACATCATCCTAGGCTTGGTTATGACATGGAGATCCCCTTTCTATCTTATCTGGGTTTGTTTTATGAGAATATATATATAAACACATTTTGTTGGGTTTTTTCCTCCATGTTTGGGTTGAGTAGACTACTTCTATCATGTATTCTATTTCTCCCTCTTTGGTTTTCAGAAAACCCTACTCGGTATGTATATACTAACTCCTACATAGGATTTTCTTGTAAATATCATGTATTATACAGATGATAGACTAATTGACAATGCTTTTAGTAGAGAATATGGATACTCTGGTGCATAGGCCATGTACGGTGGTCAGGCTGGGAGATTAGGAGTTGGGCTCTCTATACTATCCATTCTTACAATTTTAGTTAGGTTGGGACTTCATTCCTGGTTGGGTGTGTATTTTTTCCTTTACACTTTGTTTGTATTTACCTATACCACTAGTTCACAAAAAGGTTTTTCACATCAATTTATTTATTTTTTACATCAGTTACTAAGTGAATTTATTGAAGGAAATGTTGTAAATATGTTTTTTATTATTTCTTAATGAAAAATAGTTCTGTAAATAATTTTATGTAGGACTTTTTTTCACATAGGTTCTATGATAATCAATGTTAGAAACATTTTTTCTCATCGTTTTACCAAAAAAAATGAGGTCATAAAAGGTTTTTCAGTTTGGTTATAAGATAATAAACATGATAAACCAATTCTTATAGGTTTATGATGTTGGTTATTTTATCATGGATCTGATAAACCCATTGTAATTGGTTTATCATATCGGTTCTCTAATAAGCGATGTGATAAACCAATGCTAGTTGGTTTATCATGTGGGTTCCTAGAAAACCAAAAAGATAAATAACGGTTTTTTTATATAAATTTTTTATTTTTTCATCCTGTCTATAGCCTAAAAGAGAAAAAATACAAGAAAAAATACTTTCAACAAAAGCTGTCGAAAACCAAAAAAATTAACTTACAATTTTGAAATTTCATGTTTAAAATATATAGCCAAAATAAACTAAAATTTAATAAAACCTAGGAAATAATCCTCCCATTCTATTTTCAAGTGTCTCATATCCTGTGAAATATAAGGCTAAGGGTTATCAAAAAGACAGAAATTAAAATGAAATCATTTAATATATATTCTGAATAAAATGAATGAAATATTAAGGACAAGTTTATAAATAAATCTAACCAGGTGGAACTTCATAACTATCATAGTTTTAATTATTTCATTAATAAATCTTAAAATAAAGCATCCACCTTCATTTAAGCCTTATTTTTTATAAATTCTTATATAAAATAGATTTTCAATTCAAAATAAAATTTTTAAGTCGAATATCTAAAATTGGGTAATTGTTAATGAAAATTCACCTTTACTTTTATATATTTTCTCTTGGAACTCTTCTTACTTATGGTTTCTTAATAGAAATTCCATTCCATATATGAAAATAATATGAATATATAAATTTATGTCATTATAATATAAACAAGTATAAAAATATTCAAAGTTACGTGTCAAATATATTCTTAAAATTTTCTCACACTTCACTATGGATAGAGAATTTCCAATAAATCACCCTCTCCCTTGGAAGAAAACACCCAAAATCCAATGCTCACTCATATAAAAGAAAATTTAATGTTAGTATTAATTCTGTTAAGATCTATAAAACACTTTTTAAGATAAATGTTACATACTCTTGAAGATAAGGAAAAATCCAACACTGAATAATTTAATTCTTCTGAAATAATTCAAAAATATAAATTGTTCTTTTTAAACCATTCATTTTTCTCACTACAGCTGATATAAATTATGGTTCTATAGATCCATATACATTTTTCCTATCATGATCCTTACAAATTGTATAAGGATAACTAATATAAAATAAACATAAGTATAAATTTTCAAGAAATTTTCATTAAATTAAATAATCATAAAAAAATTAATGGACTTACATGGAAAAAAATTCATCATGTTGATGCCCAACTAATCTCCCACTACAAGTTCCATGATATCACTTTTCAAAAGCCCCATAAAAATTACACACCTACAAAACCCATCATTAATTGGAATCTTGTGTACATCTAATAACAAATATGAATATGTTGACAATCTATCAATACTATTTTAAATTGGACTATTTGGGACAGTTCATTTGCAACAGGATCCCATTGTAAAAAAAGAAATATTTGTGACGGGACGTGGACCCATCATAAATAGTTTCCTCAAGATTATTTAGAAAAAGATTTTGTGACGGGCCATCACAAATAGTATATAAAAATAAAAAAATTGAATAAAATAATATTATTAATAAAAAATAATATTAGAAAATAATAATAAAATAATATTATATAATAATAATAATACTAATAATAATAATATAAATAATATTATAATAATAATAATAAAGATATTAATATTGTTAATATTAATTAAATAATAATATTGATTTTATTAAAATAAAAATAATATAATAATATAAAAATATTATTATTATTACTATTACATATATAATAATATTAATATTAGTATAATAATAAAAAATTATAAAATAATAAAAACTATATAATTCATAAAAATATTAAAAAAATAAAATAAAAATAATAAAAATTAAAAAACAACAAAATAATAAAAATCAAAAAAAATTAAATAAAGTAATAAAAAATTTAAAAAATAATAATAAATAATAAATTTAATATTCGCAAAAATATAAAAAACACACTATTTCAAAATGTAAATATTTAATATTACAAAAAATGCATTCAAATGTTTTGTCATAAAAAACAAATATATCATTCAGGGGGTCCTCTAGAAGAGTTGAAGGAGATGGTGGATGGAACTCTATCCCTAAATCATGAGTCAAACATTGCATGTAGTCCATCTGCTCGTGCTTCTAATATGGCCATAGATGCATCTCCTCCCCCTCCTCTTACTTTTTTCGGAGCTCTTCCTACTGATGTTACTGCCATTGGCGCATCTCCTATTGATTTCATTGATGAATCTCATCGTTCTCCGGATACATACTCTCTATAAGCTCACTCTAAGCTCACAACTACTCCTGATATTGTGCAGTAGATGATGATGACTCTCTATGAACTCCTCTCGAGCTAGACGTTGACATCACAGTGGTACTATAACAACTCTCAAGCATCAATCAAGAGCTGATACCAAAAACTCAGACTTTCTTGAAGGAATACTCAGTCTCCTGCATCCATGCTGCCTCATCAAATCAGTGGGCACTGGTTGGAACCTTGGTCTCAGCCAGACTCTCAATTTTTATCTGAGACATTATGGCCTCATATGACTCCTTCAATTACAATTTAAAATTAAAATAGTTAAAATATTATTTCTAGTCAATTTTAAAACTCAAAATATAATTATACTAACCATAATTTAATGTAGGAGATCACCTCAAATCTCTCCAGTGACCGGATCTCTTTATATCCTCCTATAAAAATCAAAATCTTTAACATTGAGCTATTTTACTACCTATTTGAATATAAAATAAACCATTACATTTAATGTTATATAAATTATTTAAAAAAATTACTTAACATATATTCCCTATGCGTACTAAATTACGACTACCGACTTAATGTGTCACCTCTTGTCTCCCCTGTTTTTTTTACCTACCTATGATCTCCTCTAAAAAGGTCTACCCAACCAATACGGACACAATCCATCCCAAAACGGAGATGAAATGTAATTAGTTCGGTGGGTGCAATAAGACTCATCAAACTCTATCACTCATGCTCTCTCCATTACTTTCCTTCTCAAAATGTTCAAAAAATGAAGGAAACAATCACGCATAAACCTCTTCAATGCCTTCCAGATAGTGGCATGCAAGATCTCATCGATGGGATACCATAAATTCTTAAAATAAATTATAATATCAAGTAATTAATTAAATAAATTTCCAAATAAATATTATTTATTTACATACTATCCAATAATCGAACATATAGTGCTCAATATCAATGGGAATCACATCTCATGTGACCCATGCTTTAGAAAAATAATTTCCTAATATAGAACTCCCCTGTCCAAAAAATATATCTGAAAAGATGTGAAGAAAGATCAAATAAAAAATAGTATATATAAATAAATTAATGAAAACAAACTAAAATACACAGGTAAGCATACCTCTGCATGCGTCGATCAAAGCCAAGATGTGAACATAACTACAGGATAGGGTCAGGAATCAACAATTGCACAAGACCACACCCCCTCTGAGTCCTCTCTGAACTACTATTAGTCTGAGGGTTAGATGATCCAACATCATATTTTCCAAAGGTAGATCAGCCTCCTGCAACTAATGAAATAGATCTTGGTCCATATAAAACATAAAATTATTGTAGTTTGAAAATAATTAAAAAAACTATTATATATAAATATATATTATATATTACTATAAACAAAATTTAATTTTGTCAATCCTAATCTGCATCCTCGTCTACATATCTTACAATTTCAATTTCTTCGTATTCCTCCTCATCATCATCAATTTCCATATGAGTTTCAGTTTCATTATCTCTTGTCATTTCAAATTCATTTGTAACATCATTGACATCATCTTCACCATCGACCCTTAATTGTAGGGTGTCATCATTGATATTCGTGTATCTTTATAAGAAAGATGAATTTGGAATAGTCTCTTGAAAATTTTAAATCCCTTTCACTTCATTGGAACCACATTCACTTTGAGTAAATGGAATTTCCTAAGATTTAACTTTTATTATACTCCACCTATCAACCAACTCTTTTGATGTAGTATAGTAATTTACATAATAAATTTTATGTTCTTGATGATCCAATAAAAATGGTTCATTTACTACAAGAAGGTTTTTATATTTAATATCAATGATTACATGGGTCAGATGAACATGAAATCCTCTCTCAGTATCCAACCACTGATAATTAAACATCATTAGGTAATTTTGTCCTAGATAACACAATTCAATAATTTCTTCCAGCATGTCCTAAATGTCAAATTCAATTTCTCTATGATGAGATACTCTCAAGAAGACACCACTGTTAATTGTTTTTTTTATTCCTCATATGCACGTGTATGAAATCAAAAACCATTCATCATATATACATTATAATATTTATCAATTTTTGATGGTGGGTCACTCAAGACACACAATCGATTATCAATTTTATTAGCATGTTGAGATACCTAAATTATTTTTAAAAAAATTATCAATATAACATGTAATAAGTTGATTATATATTTTAAACCACATATAATTTATGTTACCAGTTTTTGAAACCAGAATGGAATATTATTTTCTCAAAGTTCTCCCTAAGAGAAGATGTTGTAATTTGTGGAAGTTGTGTCTTGATAAGATTATCATATGACCTAAAAATAAAATAAAATAAATTTAATGTAAAAAATATTATAAAATAGTTTACAGGATCACTCGTAGTATAAATTTTTTTATTTATTAATAGTTTATCAGAATAGAAAAATGATCTCTATGATGTTCATCATCTGAAATCCATCATTCATGAACTCCAATGAAGCCAAGTTCAGACTAATTAAGAATTGATAACTAATTGATCATATCTTCATCAATATTCCCCTTATTAAGCCCCATGTATTTTTGTTTTTAGCAATATTAAAATACACTATAATGAGATAATAAAAAAAAAATTCCTCTTGAAAAAATCTTCTCCAGTTGATCCTTCAACCGATGCTTTATTATGTGCTTTTTTCTTCAATTTCTGCATTCATCTCTCGAATGGGTATATCCATCGAAACTGTATCAAACCTCCAAATTTTTATTCACATGGAAAATTTAACATCCAATGTTCCAATGAGTCAAACAAAGTTAGTGGGAATATTTTTTCCAGTTTATAAAAAATTATAACAACATCTTCTTGCAGTCTTTTTAGTGCATTTTAGTCTATTTTTTTCCACACAAATGTCTCATAAAAAATATGATATTACTATTATCTCATTCCAAATCATAGAATTAAAAAATCCTTTTAATCTGTTCAACATAATGCTTTCCATTATAACCTGGAAGTATTGGATTTTTAATCCAATAATATAATCATTTCTGACACATCTTCCCAAATTAAAATCATAACCATCTGAAAGTCTCAAATCTATAATACACTAACAAAATAAAAATCAATTTCTTTAGATAGTGTATAAGATTATTTTGCCTTTATTAATTTCTATGATCTGACATTTTCAAATAGTTCAAGTTTTGGTTGCCTGCAATTTTGAGAAATATCTAATCATTCCTTTACATTATCTTTGGTCTTACCTTGTGTATCCAAAACAATATGAAATAAAATATCAAGAAATTTATTCTCAATAGGAATTTCATCCAACAAGTGATAGAATAAAAAATAGACCAATAGGGAATATCCTAAAAATTTCATAATTTTATCTAATTTTTTTCTTTCCCAAAGATATCAATTTTATGTTGGTTTGTTGTTAGTCTAAATGTGATGGGTGTTAATGAAGAGACAATTGATTTTAACTCTATACCAGAGATAATTTTTGGAGGTTAATCTCTTTCAATTACAATTTTGTTGAAATGATATTTGTTCCTCTGAAAATGTTGATTGGTTGCAAGGAATCTAGGATGATAGTAAAAAACAAGGTTTTTTCCATTGGCAAGCATAAATGATTTGATGTCTCTCATACAGTATGGACATGATTTTTGAATAGGATTATTACAGGACAACATGAATAATGAATATCATAAGAACCAAATGGATAGAAACCATCAGTATAAATACCCAATCGCACATTTCAGGATTCTAAAGCAAAAAAAACGGATGATCTTTTTCAAAATGTTTCCATGAATCACCATCATACAGATGATTTAATCTTTTACCAGTTGAAATATTGGTTTTGTGCCCTGACATCTATTCCTCTATGTTTTGAGACATAAATAAATGTTGCAATATGTGTATAAGCTAAAAATATCTCAAGTGTTTTATAGGAATCAATCCAAAATTCCCTAGTTGAGCCTCTTTATAACTCAATTTTCTATATGTGAGACAACTATATAATGACTCATTATCACCATAATAAAATCTGAAATCATTTGAACATGCATGAATCTTATGATAAACAAGACCTAGATTACAAACTAGCCTCTTTCACTCACAGAAATTTTTAGGCAACACATTTCTTTCATGTATTAGTGTTTTAACCAAAGAGAATATCTGATCAAAATAGTTATTTGACATTCTATTATCTGATTTACTATCTATTAATTTTGAAGCTACTACCAATTTTCTTATCGAGAATCCATGATATAAGGCTTCCTCACCAGACCTCAACAAATCATAAGATTGAGATGGTTCAAACTCAGGGGCTAAATCAATATCCTCCTGATTTTCAGTTTTTTCAAAATATAGACCTACCAAATCATGTACCAAATTTTTTAACCATTATGGACCCAAAACAAAAATATTAGTATCTTCTCTAAAACTATGTTCCCCAATTTTATTCTAAAAAACATAATCTCGATGAAAACCAAAATGCAATAAAATACCTCCATTGTTTTCAACTATGTCAAACATCTTCAGAGAACATTTTTCACAAGTAAACTTAATTTTCCCTTCTTAAAAAAATTCTAGTTTTGATGATGAAAATGATAAGAAAGCTTCAAAACCCTCAATATATATAGTATTTAAACCAGAACTATTAGGATTCATGATCTGATTTATCTAAGAACTATCATCTAATAATGACTGTTGTTGAATTAGTTGTTTCATATTTCTCTAAAAAATATAATATAATTAGTTTTTTTAATAATTTTACATAAAAAAATCTCTATCCAAAAAAAGAGAAGAAATCTAAACTCACTTTTCTATAAATCTATAATAAGCTTTATTATTTTTTAGTTATTTAGAGTATTTTTTTTAAAATTTATATTAATCTACACTAATTTATAATAATTTATTCTAAATACCTCTAAATATTAGTCATTATAGTTAATTTCTACTAATTACCACTAATTAAGAGTGGCATAATTTATAGTAGATTGGTCGTAGCTCTTTTGCCCGATGGCCTGTAACACCCGAGACTTTTATAAGAAATATATTGTTTTTATGTTATATAAATCATCAAAGGAATCTTTCACTACACACAACACTATCTTGGCTTGCTTTACACGCAATCGCGACCTTCATTGATAGCTTGTGTCGTACGCAATACTGAGTTTCACTAAACAACGATGTGCTATTAAAATATTATTAAAACTAGATGTTATGAATAGTAATAACCACTTTTTGAAATATGGTAAGTTTTATTTTTAAAAATGGACTTCGTTTTTGGATTTGTAATATCGAAATTATCCTAGGGTGAAATTTTGTTATTTTTCTGGAAACTTTAAATTTTTGATGATTAGTGAAAACACTGGGTTACTATTTAAAAACCGACTTTTTATTTAAATAATTATTTATTTTATTTAAATTTATTTTCGGTCAAAATTGATACATAATACCTATATAAGTTCAATGTAATTCCTTGGAATAATTTTATAATAATTTTAGATATATAAAAATTTTATTGAACTTTTCACAGTCTTTTACCCACCTCCTATGAGAACTTGCAAATTTACATAAAACATAATTTTACCACTTCTGTGAGTGTAATTTCAAAAATCCAAGAGACACGGTTTATTTTAGTAAGTAAAATGTGGTTCAATGAGATGAAAACAATTTTTGGGGAATAGTAACTTTTTATTTTTATTTACCACGTTTAAAAGTAAATAGGGTAATTAAGGGTAAAAATGATATTATTATTACCCTAAAACATGTCCTAATTCTATTGGATAAGTGTAATTCGACCAAAAACAACCTTAGGAATAAAATATGACCATTTAGGCCCACTTGAATTAGATTAGGAAATTTATTATTAATTTATTTAAAGAAGGGTTAAAATAGTTAAAATCAAAGTTTAATAAGTAAATAATTTTTAATATAGGGTTATACAAAAGATAAATTCGACTATAAATATTCATTAGAAATATAAAAAGATTTCCTACATAATGGTATTTTATTTGTAATTTTTAGACATTAAATAATTTAATTTATTTATGACACAAAGATGATGCAGTAATTATCTTATTAATGAAATATTGACATAATTGATGTTATAAATACCCAAATAAATGTAATTTGAGACTTTTTAGGAATTCCCCTAATTTTATAGGTTAATATGACATGTTAGTTTTGATTTAATTAACTTTGATCGAATTAATCATTCTGTTATGATTTTCACAAAAATCAATTACTAAATAGGGTCAAAATTGACATAAAATTGTTTTTAAAACAAATATTATATTATTATTTTTTATTTTATTCCTAAAAATATAAGGTTCGGCCAAATGACTTATATACGGTTATATATATTAATAATAAACAACTTGGGGTTCGTTTGGCTTGTTATAGTAAGTTTATTAACCTTATAGTGTAAGAACACAAAAAGACACGGTAAAAGTAAAATTATCTAACTTAAAGTTAAATCTGAATGATAAGGTTAAAATAGTAAACTAAACTTGTCCAAATTCTATTAAATGATATTATTTCGACCCATCCCCACCTTAGCTTCGAAATAAATCAATTTGGAGCTATTTAAAACCGAATATGGCTTTATAATAAAATAATATTTTTGGTTTTTCCAAAGGTTCCCCTCTCCTCCCTTATAAAAGGGCACCTCCTCCCTCTCTTCCTCACACCACTTTGAGC
This sequence comes from Viscum album, assembly GCA_963277665.1. Lineage (NCBI taxonomy): Eukaryota > Viridiplantae > Streptophyta > Magnoliopsida > Santalales > Viscaceae > Viscum > Viscum album. Next base: position 832,758,207 of record OY728120.1, read on the forward strand.
CTTCAAGCTCGTCCAACCCCTTCCAATTTCTCCTCTCCACTTCCCTAGAAACATCCTAGAGGTCCTGGTATTCTTAAAAGACCAATTTTAGGGCCCTAAAAGGAGGTCTCAAAGAAGCGCTTCAAAGAAGAGGTAATGTCCGTAACCGATTCTTTAAACTTTATTTCTTATTCCACTTATTCTCATTTAGTTGTTTAATTATGAATTAATAACATCAGTATCACTAATATACTTATATGTTATTATAAGTATGAAACAACCCTATTTCACCATCTATCCATCCTACGGAAAACGAAATCCCTGTGCGTGCGTACGTACGGAATACCGTCTCCACGCCATGGTGTAATCTATTTTCCTTACTTGGATGGGTATAATGGTGTAAAGAATGAATATATATGATTATTGTAAAGTGATATTGATTCTTAAATATTATACATACACTCCAATACAATTCCACGATCATGGGAACGATATCATCGCTCGTGCGTACGTACGGAATATCGTCTCCACGATATGATGCGACTCGTTCTACATGATTTTCATTGCATAATGATTACATAAATGAATTGAGTGAATAAATATGGTATATATTACACTAATAAAATTCTTCAAATTATGTATCTATAACCTAAAAAGAAGAATAAGAATTTATTCGACAAAACACGAATAAGAACAAAAAGTAATAAATTCATGAATAACAAGTAGCAATGAAATATTACTAATAATAAGCTAAGAATATGACCATATATGATATCATAACAATGTGTATGATTCTGGAATAAGTCAATGACATTATTTAAATCATTATATAGGAGGTTCGGATACTTACGAAGCAAATCGGACCTAAGGTAAGGGAAATATCACAATCTCATTTTTATCAGAGATTGTTTATACTTTGGAATTTACTAGGGTGTATTTTATCATCCACATCCATGTTTCCTCAATATGTAATATTATTTCTATCCACCTACAATTGTTTAAATCCAATTTTACCCTTCGGTGAGTTTTTTGTAAAAGATATGAAAGGAATCTTTTGTCATTTTTCGTACGAGGTACTTTTTTACTTTTCCGACAAAAGTACGAGAAGAATGTTTTTTTTAACTTATAAGGAATGAATGGATTTTTAAAACATTATTTCCAAGAATCTTACTTTACAAGTTTTCAAGTTTATTTTCAATCAACTTCTTTTAGTTTAAAATTGTATGACATGTTAAGAAAGGAAAAGGGTTTTTGAAGTAGAAAGGATATTTTCCTCAAGAATGGAGTTCAAGTGTTTTATCAAAATTATTTTCCATCTAAGATAACAAAGGGTTCTATTTCTATCCATATTATTACATTGATTTTATTATGTTGTGATGAAATTATTTTTATGAATTTCTTTATCTTATATGAATTGTTTTATGATGTCACGATGTTTAAGAATCCCATTTTTATTACATGGGTTATGTTATGATGTATGGTTTATGATTTTGTGGCACACATAAGAATAGTATCATTATAAGATGGGTGGTACCTATATCTCCCTCCAATTAATTGGGTAAAAATTTTATATCTCATTAGATAGACATGGCTGGAACGGCAGGTTAAACTCGTTCAGTGAAACAGTACTGAAACGAGGAATGAACTCGGTTCAGAAATGGACTTTGTCCACTAAGATAGTCTTGTCAATGAGTCTTGACTAATAAGAAATGATTCTCTATTATTATGTGTGTATTCCACAAAGCTTCATGTTTTAATTTATGATTATTGTGATTACATTTCACTACCATGATTTATCCCATGTTATGAAATTATGATCTCTTTTGCAGGGTAAGATTTACAAATTGTTATATTATTATGAATATGATGTGATTGATTTTTCTTTTGTTTACCCTTACTGAGAATTTGAGCTCACCCTTTTGTATGTTTTTCTTTCCCCCAGGTCAGGAAAAAGGTTATTAAGTAGGATATTCCAAAAGGGACTCTAGATATGATGAAATAAATGGGAGACAATGTAGACGCTTTATGAACCAGTTGTTTATGTTTCCCAGTTTCTAAAGACACTATACCTATACGTTTCTTTCATGGTTTTGTTATATGTTGTAATAAGTGTGCTTCAATTTTTAAGTATTAACAATGTATGTAAAGTATGGGTTGTTATAGTTGGCATCAGAGGAAAGGTATAGTCAACCTTTGGAAACTAGGATGTGAAAGCCTTAGTAAGAACCCTAAGTATAAGTCTAAGCATAGAACACAATATTAGTGTTTTAGAAATGGCCATGAATAACCTATGATAAGACCTTAAGTGTGAAATTTTATTCTTGATTATGTGGTTTTCCTATTATAATTAGTGTTTCTCACACTATTCTTCTTGGTGTTAGTCAATTGCTGGAACCCGAAGGAACCGTGTTAATGAGGAATGCGACAGGCAATGCAATGATTGTCCCCCTAAGCAACCAAACGTTATGGGAGATGGAATGAAAAATCTTGTAGCCATGCTCACACAACTTTCTCAAGCAATGAATCATGCAGAACTTCCAAATGAGCGAAGGAAGGAGAAACATTCTGTTGAATCCTTCATGAGACAGCGTCCACCTTCATTCAGCGGGTCTACTGATCCATTAGTTTCTGAACAATGGATCAGTACTACTGAAAAGATATTTTCAGTTCTTCAATGTTCTAAACATGATAAAGTAATCTTATTAGTGTATAGTTTGGAAGGTGATGCTGATCAATGGTGGAATCGTATCACAAATATGAGGCCAAGAGATGAAATTGAGTCCATGGAATGGGACGAGTTCAAGAACTTATTTTTCAATAAGTACTTCCCTCGTATTCTCCGAACAAATATGGAGAAGGAGTTTCTTGAACTAAAGCAAAAGGATGATGAATCTGTTCGTACCTATGAAGAAAATTTTACAAGACTTGCAAGGTATGCTTATGGTATTATTATCCAACCTGAGAGTAAGATCGATCGATTCTTTAGTAGCTTAAAACCAAGTCTTCAAAGGGCGTTAGCCATAAGGGACTTCAATAGCTACGAGGAAATCGTTCGATGTGCTCTCAACGTTGAGATGGAGATTGGAGTAACCCATCAGTCATATGGATTTGATAAGAAGAGGAAAATGGAATTCAATGGAAAATCTAAAGAGCACACTGAAAATAATATGAGCTTTCCCTTATGCTCAAAGTGTGGAAAGAAACATGGAGGGATTTGTCTTAAAAGGACAAGGAAATGTTTCAAATGTGGAAAGGAAGGTCATCGGGCATTTGAATGCCGCAATGATGGGAAGAAGATGTCTAATGATGCAAACAAAGGAATGGATACACATAATGAACCTACTACACTTCAATGTTTCAAGTGCAAGGAGATGGGGCATTATTCCAATCAATTCCCAAATACAAGGGTTAATGATGATGGTCGACGTCAACAAACTCTTAAGGCCAAAGAAAAAGGAAAGTCACATGCAATTTCTATCAGTGATGTGAAGTATGATAACGAAGCGGTGAAAGGTAAACTTACCATCCACTCTAAAGTAGCAAATGTTTTATTTTATTCTGGATCCACCCACTCCTTTATTTCTGAAGAATTTTCTAAGGGTATCACCAAATTACCTCAACAATTAGATGTTGAGTTAGCTATGACAACACCTAATAGCACAACAGTCGCATCAAAAGTTTATAATTCTTCTCTGATTGAAGTTTGTGGGAAAGTGCTTCCTAGAAATCTTCTAATCCTCCCTATAGTGGAATTTGATGTGATTCATGGCATGGATTGGCTTTCTCTATATGGAGCTCATATCAATTGCCAAATAAGGGAAGTCACATTTCATATTCCAGATCAATCTTTCATCATCTATCGATGCAAGGATGAACATAACCTTCCAGTGGAAATTTCTTCCATCTTATGGGTCTTGATTCCACTAAATGAAGGTTATTTATCTCAAATGGTTGGTGAGAAACTCATGATTAAGAATGTGCCCATTGTACGGGAGTTTGATGATGTCTTTCTGGAGTAATTTCCGGGTCTTCCACCAAATCGTGAAGTTGAGTTTTCAAAAGAACTCGTACCGGGTGCTTTACCTATTTCAAAGACACCTTATAGAATGGCCCCAATTGAGTTGCAGGAATTGAAGAATCAACTCCAAGAGAATCTTGATAAGGGGTTCATATGCCCTAGTGCGTCACCTTGGGTAGCACCTGTTCTATTTGTTAAGAAGAAAGATGGATCAATGAGACTCTGCATTGATTATCGAGAACTTAACAAGATCACTATAAAGAACAAATATCCTCTCCCACGCATTGATGACTTATTTGACCAACTACGTGGAGCTCAATACTTTTCCAAGATTGATCTCCGTTCAGGGTATCATTAATTAAGAGTCAAAAGGGAGGATATACCAAAGACGACATTCCGTACAAGGTATGGACACTATGAATTTATAGTGATGCCATTTGGTCTTACTAATGCCCCTACTATCTTCATGGATCTGATGAATAGAGTCTTTAGAGACTATCTTGATCAGTTTGTGGTAGTCTTTATAGATGATATTCTTTTATATTCAAAGAGCAAGGAAGAACATGAAGATCACTTGAGAATTATATTGAAGACCCTGAGAAAGGAGAAGCTTTATGCCAAATTTACCAAGTGTGAATTTTGGCTTCAAAAAGTTTCATTTTTTGGTCACATAATCTCCAAAGAGGGGATATCTGTGGATCCAGCAAAAATAGAGGTTATCGAAAGATGGTCGAGACCAACAACAGTAACTGAGATCTGAAGTTTTCTTGGTTTGGCTGGATATTATCGAGGTTTTGTGAAAGATTTTTCACGATTATCTAATCCACTCACCAGGTTGACTCGGAAAGGAGTTAATTTTGTTTGGATGGAGGAATGTGAAGAAAATTTTAAGGAGTTGAAAAGAAGGTTATCCAGTTCACATGTGCTCACACTGCCTTGTAGTGGAGAAAGGTTTGTGATCTACAGTGATGCATCCAAGAAGGGATTGGGGTGTGTTCTTATGCAAAATGATATGGTGATAGCTTATGCCTCACGATAGTTGAAAATCCATGAGCAAAATTACCCAACTCAGGATTTGGAGTTAGCTGCGGTAATCTTTGCATTAAAGATTTGGAGGCATTATCTTTATAGAGAAAGGTGTGACATTTATACTGATCATAAAAGTTTAAAGTATATTTTCACACAAAAGGAGATGAATATGCACCAAAGAAGATGGTTGGAGCTGATTAAGGATTACGACTTCTCAATTCATTACCACCCTGGGAAAGCAAACAAGGTGGCAGATGCATTAAGTCGACAAGACCATGCCAGTTTATCCTTGATGAGGATCACAAAAGATCCAATGTTTATGGATTTACAAAGGATGGATCTTGGAATTATAATGAAATGGGAAAAATCATATCTTTCTCAAATGAATTTTCAACCATCTATACATGTGAAGATTAAAGAGGCACAGAAAGAAGATGTATAGTTACAAAAGAATGTGATAAATGTTCCTAAATTCAACCTTGATTGTGATGGGATAATAAAGTTCAGGAATCGGGTTTGTGTTCCTCCCATCCTCGAATTAAAGAAGGAGCTGCTGGATGAGGCTCATAGTTCTTCATTCTCTATTCATCCTGGAAGCACGAAGATGTATAGGGACCTGAAAGAGTACTTCTAGTGGGATGGAATGAAAAGAGATGTTGCTGAATATGTCTCTCGATGCTTGGTTTGTCAGCAAGTTAAAGTTGATAGATAGAATTATAAGGGGATGTTACAACCATTACCCATACCGGAATGGAAATGGGAAAACATCACTATGGACTTTGTCACAGGACTTCCTAAAACATCCAAAGGTAATAATGCTATCTAGGTCATAGTTGATCGTCTTACAAAGTCTGCACACTTCATTTCTATTAGAGAGGATTTCTCTCTGGATCAGCTTGCCAGGATATATGTAAAGGAAGTTGTAAGATTACATGGAGTACCACTTTCTATTATATCTGATCGGGATCTGAGGTTTACCTCAAAGTTCTGGCGAATTCTTCAGCATACTCTGGATACAGAGTTGAGTTTCAGCATTGCTTATCATCCTCAGATAGACGGTCAGTCTGAGAGGACAATTCAAACTCTAGAAGATATATTGAGAGCTTTCTCTATGGATTTCAAAGGTGGTTGGGATCATCACCTACCTTTGGTGGAATTTTCTTATAATAATAGCTTTCACTCCAGTATTCAGATGGCTCATAATGAAGCTCTCTATGGAAAGAAATGCAGGACTCCAACTTTCTGGGATGAAGTTGGGGAAAGAAAGCTATTAGGACCTGATCTTCTTGATGAGATGGCAGAAAAGGTCTGATCTATTCAACAACACATAAGAGAAGCTTAGAGTCGACAAAAAATTTATGCCGACAACCAAAGAAATGACTTAGAGTTTGAAGTGGGAGATAAAGTGTTCTTAAGAATATCTCCTTCGAAGAGAGTAATGAGATTTGGAAAGAAGGGAAAGCTAATCCCTAGGTATATCGGTACTTTTGAAATACTGGATCATGTTGGGAAGGTAGTTTACCGATTGGCGCTTCCACCGAATCTATCTCAAGTTCACGATGTGTTCCATGTATCTCTCCTGAGAAAGTACATACTTGATCCTTCACATGTACTCAGCTCAGAAGTTGTACCGCTAGAACAAGATATTTCTTATGAAGAACAGCCGATAGAGATTCTCGATCGTAGTGAAAAAGTCCTACGGAACAAGACCACTCGCTTGGTGAAAGTTTTATGGAGGAACCACCAATTATAAGAAGCTACATGGGAGCTTGAGGATATGATGAGGGAGAGGTATCCTCATCTGTTTGTTACAAGTGACGAATTTCGAGGGCGAAATTCATTTTAAGGGGGGAAGAATGTAACACCCAAGACTTTTATAAGAAATATTTTGTTTTTATGTTATATAAATCATCAAAGGAATCTTTCACTACACACAACACTAGATTGTCTTGCTTTACACGCAATCGTGACCTTCCTTGATAGCTTGCATCGTACGCAATACCGAGTTTCACTAAACAACGATATGCTATTAAAATTTTATTAAAACTAGCCGTTATGAATAGTAAAAAGCACTTTTTGAAATTTTGTAAATTTTATTTTTCAAAATGTACTTTGTTTTTGGATTCAGAATATCGAAATTAGCCAAGGGTGAAATTTTGGTATTTTTCTGGAAACTTTCAATTTTTGATGAATAGTGAAAACACTGGGTTACTATTTAAAAACCGACTTTTTATTTAAATAATTATTTATTTTATTTAAATTTATTTTAGGTAAAAATTGATACATAATACCTATATACGTTCAATGTAACTCATTGGAGTAATTTTATAATAATTTTAGATATATAAAAATTTTATTGAACTTTTCACCGTCTTTTACCCACCTCCTAGGAGAATTTGCAAATTTACATAAAACTTAATTTTACCGCTTCTGTGAGTGAAATTTCAAAAATCTGAGAGACACGATTGATGTCAGTAAGTAAAATGTGGTTCAATGAGATGAAAATAATTTTTGGTGAATAGTAACTTTTTACTTTTATTTACCACGGTTAAAAGTAAATAGGGTAATTAAGGGTAAAAATGATATTATTATTATCCTAAAACATGTCATAATTCTATTGGATAAGTTTAATTCGACAAAAAACAACCTTAGGAATAAAATATGACCATTTAGTCCCACTTGGATTAGATTAGGACATTTATTATTAATTTATTTAAAGAAAGGTTTAAATAGTTAAAATCAAAGTTTAATAAGTAAATAATTTTTAATATAGGTTTATACATAAGATAAATTCGACTATAAATATTCATTAGAAATATAAAAATATTTCCTACATAATGGTATTTTATTTGTAATTTTTAGACATTAAATAATTCAATTAATTTATGACACAATGATGATGCAGTAATTATCTTATTAATGAAATATTGACATAATTCATGTTATAAATACCCAAATAAATCTAATTTGATACTTTTTATGAATTACACTAATTTTATAGGTTAATATGACATGTTAGTATTGATTTAATTAACTTTTTTAAAATTAATCATTCTGTTATGATTTTCACAAAAATGAATTACTAAATAGTGTCAAAATTGACATAAAATAGTTTTTAAAACAAATATTATATTATTATTTTTTATTTTATTCCTAAAAATCTAAGGTTCGGTCAAATGACTTAGATAAGGTTATATATATTAATAATAAACAACTTGGGGTTCGTTTGGCTTGTTATAGTAAATTTATTAACCTTATAGTGTAAGAACACAAAAAGACACGGTAAAAGTAAAATTATCTAACTTAAAGTTAAATCTAAATGATAAGGTTAAAATAGTAAACTAAACTTGTCCAAATTCTATTGGATTAGAGTATTTCGACCCATCCCCACCTTATCTTCTAAATAAATCAATTTGGAGCTATTTAAAACCGAATATGGCTTTATAATAAAATAATATTTTTAGTTTTTCCAAAGGTGCCCCTCTCCTCCCTTATAAAAGGGCACCTCCTACCTCTCTTCCTCACACCACTTTGAGCCTTCAAACTCGGCCAAACCCTGCCAATTTCTCCTATCCACTTCCCTAGAAACATCCTAGAGGTCATGGTATTATTCAAAGACCAATTTTAGTGCCCTAAAAGGAGGTCTCAAAGAAGCGCTTCAAAGAAGAGGTAATGTCTGTTACCGATTCTTTCAACTTTATTTCTTCTTACACTTATTATTATTTAGTTGTTTCATTATGAATTAATAACATCAGTATCACTAATATACTTATATGTTATTATAAGTATTAAACAACCCTATTTCACCATCTATCCATCCTACAGAAGACGAAATCACAGCGCGTGCGTACGTATAGAATACTGTCTCCACGCCGTGGTGTAATCTCTTTTCCTTAATTGGATTGGTATATGGTGTAAAGAATAAATATATAAGATTATTATAAAGTGGTGTTGATTCTTAAATAGTATATACACTCCAATACAATTCCACGATCATGGGAACGATATCATCACTCGTGCGTACATACGGAATACCGTCTCCATGATGTGATGCGACTCGTTCTACATGATTTTCATTGCATAATGATTAAATAAATGAATTGAGTGAATAAATATGATATATATTACACTAATAAAATTATTTAAATGGGGTATCTATTACCTAAAAAGAAGAATAAGAATTTATTCGACCAAACACGCATAAGAACAAAAAGTAATAAACACCTGAATAACAAGTAGCAATGAAATATTACTAATAATAAGCTAAGAATATGACCATATATGATATCATAATAATGATTATGATTCTGTAATAAGTAAACGACATTATTTAAATCATTATACAGGAGTTTTGAACACATACGAAGCAAATCGGACCTTAAGGTAAGGGAAATATCACAATCTCATTTTTATCCGAGATTTTTTATACGTTGGAATTTACTGGGGTGTATTTTATCATCCACATCCATGTTTCCTCAATATGTAATATTATTTCCATCCACCTACAACTTTTTAAATCCAATTTTACCCTTCGGTGAGTTTTTAGTAAAAAAATATGAAAGGAATCTTTTGTCGTTTTTCGTACGAGGTACTTTTTGACTTTTCCGACAAAAGTACGAGAAGAATTTTTTTTTAACTTATAAAAAATGAATTTATTTCTAAAAAATTATTTCCAAGAAGATTCCTTTAAAATTTTTCAAGTTTATTTTTAATCAACTTCTTTTAGTTTAAAATTGTATGACATGTTAAGAAAGGAAAAGTGTTTTTGAAGTAGAAAGGATATTTTCCTCAAGAATGGAGTTCAAGTGTTTTATCAAAATTATTTTCCATCTAAGATAATAAAGGGTTCTTTTTCTATCCCTATTATTACATTGATTTGATTATGTTGTGATGAAATTATTTTTATGAATTCCTTTATCTTATATGAATTGTTTTATGATGTCACGATGTTTAAGAATCCCATTTTTATTACATGGGTTATGCTATGTTGTATGGTTTATGATTTTGTGGCACACATAAGAATGGTATCATTATGAGATGGGTGGGACCTATATATCCCTCCAATGCATTGGGTAAAGATTTTATATCTCATGAGATAGACATGGATGGAAGGGCAGGTTAAATCGGTTCAGTGAAACAGGACTGAAACGAGAAATGAACTCGGTTCAGAAATGGACTTTGTCCACTAAGATAGTCTTGGAAATGAGTCTTTACGAATAATAAATGATTCTCTATGATTATGTGTTTATTCCACAAAGCTTCATTTTTTAAGTTATGATTATTGTGATTACATTTCACTAACATGATTTATCCCATGTTATGAAATTATGATCTCTTTTGCAGGGTAAGATTTCCAAATTGTTATGTTCTTATGAATATGATGTGATTGTTTTTTCTTTTGTTTACCCATACTGAGCATTTGAGCTCACCCTTTTATATGTTTTCTTTCTCCCAGGTCAGGAAGAAGGTTATTAAGCAGGATATGCCAAAAGGGACTCTAGATATTCTGAAATAAATGGGAGACAATGTAGACACTTTATGAACCAGTTGTTTATGTTTCCCAGTTTCTAAAGACATTATACCTATACGGTCCTTTCATGGTTTTGTTATATGTTGTAATAAGCGTGCTTCAATTTTGAAGTATTAACAATGTATGTAAAGTATGGGTTATTATACGACCCATCTCCTTACTACTTTCTCTGACTGAAATCAATATGAAAAATCTAATATGACGTAGAGTATCTATTTCTGTATGCACGACTATAGAGAGTGGGGAGGCCTCGTCGCGCTTCTCTCCATTCTCGTGTATACAAAAATGCATATCTGTATGTTAGAGTATATTTTTTAGTGATTTCAGTCATAGAAAGATTCAAACAGATGAGTCATTAGCAAAAAGAGCCTTTTTCCTAATTTCTCATCTCATTGCAACATTCTCTCACTAAAATTAGTATGAAAAATCTTCTATAACATACACATGTCAATTCTCATAAATACAAAAATTGATATTTGTACGTTGGAGTAGATTTTTCTTAGTGATTTTAGTGAGAGAAAGTTGCAAGGAGATGATATGTCAAGTAACAGAAATACCACCAATCTGTTGGAATTGTGCTAATTTATTTAAAATTTATTACAAGTTATTGTGAATTATTACTAATTATTCCAAATTATTCCAAATTATTTTAAATTATTCCTAATTATTCTTAATTATTTCTATTTATTACTAATTATTCCTAATTATTACTAATTATTACTAGTTATTACTAATTATTGCTAATTATTTCTATTTATTTCTATTTATTGCTAATTATTACTAATTATAATTAATTACTCCGAATTATTACTATTTATTTTTCATAATTACTAATTATTTCTAATTATTTCTAATTATTTCTAATTATTACTAATTATTCCTAATTATTCCAAATTATTACTAATTATTACAAATTATTCCGAATTATTACTAATTCATACTAATTTTTACTAATTATTACTAATTGTTACTGATTATTATTAATTACTACTAATTATTAATAATTATTCCCAATTATTACAAATTATTACTATTTATTACTAATTACTATCAATTATTACTAATTTTTACTAATTATTATTAATTAATCCTAATTATTACTAATTAATAATAATTATTACAAATTAATCTAAATTTTTACCAATTAATCCTAATTATTACTATTAATCCTAATTATTAATAATTAATCATTATTATTAATAATTAATAATAATTATTCCTAATTATTCCAAATTCAACCCAATTGTTTCTAATTAATCCTAATTATTCATAAGTAATACAAATTTTTACTAATTATTACTAATCATTACTAAGTATTACTAATTATTCCAAATTATTCTTAATTATTCATATTTATTCCTTTTTATTCTTATTTATTTCTATTTATTCTTATTTATTCCTATTTATTCAAATTTATTCCTATTTATTCCTATGTATTCCTATTTATTGTTATTTGTTACTATTTATTTCTATTTGTTACTAATAATTACAATTTATTACTATTTATTACTGATTATTACTATTTATTACAAATTATTACTATTTATTACTAATTATTACTAATTAATCCTAATTATTACTAATTAATCCTAGGTATTACTAATTAATCCTAACTATTACTAATTATTACTAATTATTACTAATTATTTCTAATTATTCTTAATTATTACTAATTATTACTAATTGTTACTAATTAATCATATTTATTACTAATTAATCCACATTATTATTAATTAATCCTATTTATTAATAGTTAATCCTGATTATTACTAATTAATCATATTTGTTACTAATTAATCCTAATTATTACTAATTAATCATATTTATTAATAATTATTACGAATTATTACTAATTATTACTGATTATTACTGATTATTACTAATTAATGCTAATTATTACTAATTATATCTATTTATTCCTAATTATTCCTATTTATTACTATTTATTGATATGTATTACTATTTGTCACTATTTATTACTATTTATTACTATTTATTACTATTTATTTCTATTTATTACTATTTATTACAATTTATTTGTATTTATTACTATTTATTACTATTTATTACTAATTATTAATAATTATTACTAATTATTACTAATTATTACTAATTATTACTAATTATTTCTAATTATAACTAATTATTACTAATTGTTACTAATTAATCTGAATTATTACTCATTATTCCATATTATTACTAATTAATCATAATTATTACTAGTTAATCCTAATTATTACTAATTAAAACTCATTATTACTAATTAATCCTAATTATTACTAATTAAGCCTAATTATTACTAATTAATCCTAATTATTACTAATTAATCCAAATTATAATTTGTCACGCCCCCCGCCCCACAAAGTGTACCCATCTTGGGCCGGCAATGTGAGAACAGAGATAAAAAAAACCCCGAGTCCCGCCTCCAGTAGGCCCCGGGTTGGCGACTAGCACCGATGGTATAATAAACACACAAATAGGAGGCATTACCCTCTAAGACAACACATGCGAAAGAGAAAGATAAGACAAACACCATCCAACTCCAACTCAACCTGCAATATAAAAGAAAGCCTAAGTTCACATATGTAATGTCATGCAAAACTACTACAACTAGAAAGGAAAACTGCAAGCACCAAAAGAAAAAAACGATCGTGACCATGAAGCCCGAACAGCTCCTGCAAAACCCCGAACTGGTAGTAACCAGCCTAATCTCCAACTTTCTCCAAGTGACCTAAAAACAGTTTATATAACGTAGGGTGAGTATAACAGTATACCCAGGCGGATCCTCCATGTAGGCTCTCTTGCAAAAGTAAAGAAAGCTTGCAAAAACACAGTGAACAACAAGTGAAACTAACTCTTCACCAAAACAGGTATACAAAGTTCCCAGCCTCACCATGGCTCCTCTCACCAAATATTTCATACAAGAGTATATAATATAATAAAGAATCTCAAGGGTACCATGCTACCACTTGCCCACTAGTTTGTCATTTTTCCACAATGTCGCACGTCCTAAGCGTCTTTCTCCAGAAAGGGTGTCCTGAAGACACCAGGTCGAGCACCACAACATCCAACTCATGAAACACAAAGGCTTTCACACAGACTCCTGGGTGAAGCACCACAACATCCACCAAACCATAAGTAACTAGGTAGTTTACGGGAGCCACCACAGCTCGCATAACGTGTATCACACATCGAGTATTATACCTCAAGCCATTACAGCTCATAGACTGAGTAAGGATCCTCAAGCCATCATAGCCTATACACATTGTAAATATAGAAGTCTGTAGGAAACTATACCCAGAATATATGTGTGTGAAATAACCACAAGCTATTACATTCCTCTACACCCATATATGAGTAAAACTAAACCTCGTGTATACTAGCACAAGTAACTATCAAGAGAAAAGAGCAGGGCCAAAGGGGGGAGTCAACAATCCATCCTCCCAACGGGATGTCGGGGAAAACACCCCCACCCCCAGGGCTCAAGATCCCCAGGGGTTCCAGTCACCCGAACTGAAAGGGTGGAGTAGCGTATAGAAACAAAAAAAGTGAATGGTATAATATAGATCATAGCCAGACTATGGGAAAAACCTTTTCTTAGACCCAACTGTAGTTAACGTCTCTCGGACTCCTGGATTCCACTACTAAGACTAGATATCCTATCAGCACTCATCCATTTAAATGATTTATTAAATAATCATGTCCCTTTCATTAGTTTCACATTAAGTTAATTAATTGGTTTACCATTAATTAACCATTAACAATTTCCACATTACAATTCATTAGAATCAAAACAATGCTACCTACCCTCCAACCATAACCAAACAGAGTCCACTGCTTCTCAGAAGTACAACCTCATCACTGCATCCCAGCTTACTCTAACCCCATGGGTTCAACATCATTTATTAAATCATAATAACAAAATTATCACTTTTCCATAATTCTAGGTATTCTAGTAAAACATTATAAGCTACCAAACACAAGGGGATCAAAACAGTTAGTAGATGAACTACCCATCGAGTCATCATCACCTATAGTAGGAGAGTAGACTCATCCATCCTCGAGAAGCTAAACACGAAAAACACGTGGAAAACCCCACATGAATTCACCTCTTTTGGAAGGAGGGTAAGCTAGAGCATCTGCCTCAATAACTGGGGAAAGTTAAGTAGGCAAACAAATAACATATTAACAAGCATTCAACTTTCAAGTCAATGGGTAAGCCGAGCTTCAACTCTTTCAATCATCCCTAGTGTCCTCCCTAACACCCACACGCATAAACTGGTGCATCTCTCCACTCCAGGCATCAACTGCTGCCACCACCACCACTGGGCCTCCCTACCCCCACATACCACCAAAGCCCTCCAGTATCAGTTATCCCATGCTCACACAACAACACAAGAAGCAGGAAACAAACAACATAGAAACTACTCTCTTGGCCCTAAAAAAGTCATTTAGCCTTCACAGACAACAAGCACTCATAGCTCCAAAACCTAAATCTCTTTGCCTTTACAACGAAGAAGGTAAATCATAACCATATAAGGAATTATATTTATCACAGAACTGGTTCTTTATTCCATCTTGAATTAACCATTTCATTATCACAGGTTCCAACTATGGGAAACCTAAACAACTTTCTATCTGAAGATATCATAAATTAATTAAACAATTAATTTGACATGACTTTAAACAACAAGCATCAACATGATTCTGGTTTATCAATCTATTCAATTAAACAAGCTTATTACATCAATTTTACTGTCATCAATTTTCAACATCAACAACCGTATTCATTAGCATGCCTCTTTATCTTTAGACAATTAATTTACAATTAATTCTAGCTTTAAGTTATCTTCTGATTTACATTAAAAACAATGTACTGAACATCAAGGCATAAATATCACACTATCTAAAAAATGAAGAGGCAATAATATATGATCGATACCAGTTATTTCATCTAGTTCAAATATTTATTATGTCAATTCGGTTATGATCTAGTGGGATAAATCATCCTAACACTACCACTTCATGTAAATCGGATAGAGAAGCCCCAAATCCCATACCTAAAATTTTTTTTGATGTTCTTTACACAAGTACAGGACAACACAACGGATCACGACCACCTCTCCCATAGCAACTTCATCCACCCGAGGATGTTGCAACACCGCCACACCAACAAAAAACTGAGAAAGATCCATTATAAATATGGAGATAAAATACCATCACAGTGAAAGGAGAAATAGGATAAAATTGATCGAGGAACCCAGAAGAGAAGAATTAGAACAAACCTTATGTCGAAGAAAGATTGATACTTCCTGGTTACACCAAAATTGGGGGTGTGCATGTAGTAATAAGAACTCTCGGGAAAACATGATCTGAAGTTACAACACCATGAATGACTCCAATGGGAAGAAAATAAAGGTTTGAGCGTCTCGCACCATGGGACAAGATGGAAAAATAAGGTTCATACATTGGAGAGATCTAAATGAAGCAGCAGTTTAAGATACACTGGATTTTCCATTAAGATCAGATCTATCAAACATCACATGGTTTGATTGATTAAAAATACCAGGACCCTTAGGAAAATTAAGATAGGTGTTATGGGATTTGAATCAGCCTTAAATCCCTTAAAATAAGGCTTTGAAAACATTTTACATTAAGGAAAATGACAAAAGGGTACAAAATGTAGGAAGCTAGAAACACTATTCATTAGTCACCACCACTGTTGGATGAGTCGATGTTGGATGAGTCATCGTTGGATGAGTCACCATTCCCCAAGTCATCATTCTACGAGTCGTTGTTCCATGAGTCGCCCATCTGTGAGTCGGTGTTCTAGGAGTTGTCATTCCGAAAATCTACATTTTGTGATTTTTCATTCTAAAATTCATCATTGCGTGAGTCTCGATTCCTAAAGTCGTCGTTCGGTGAGCTGCCATTCGGCAAGTCATCATTGGAAAATTGGAATTTTGGAAAACTCTTGAAATGAGTCACCTTGGTCTCTTAGAATGACTCAAACACCAGATTTTCCCAAAGGAATGGATGAGAGAGGTCTGATCCATTACATCAGATACCTCTCAAAACATTTTTGTCCTCAAGAATCCAAAACCAACCAAGAGAGGAAATAGAAAATATTTCATCTGAAAATCCACCCCGTGACATACCTTTTAAAGATCTCACCACCATAACAGATCAGCCACTGCATCTAAGAAACAATGTGAAACCACATAGCCACCACAACCAACTATTAAACACCCTCTAGGGGGAGATACCTCTCAAAAGAGAGAAAGAAAAAAAACAAGCAACAAGAGTAATCCATCTCATAAATAAGAAATGTCTATAACCACAAAATGACCAATGATACAAGGGAAGGGATAAAAATCAAATAGTTTGGGGTAATGAGTTCATATCTGTGACTCACGTTCCCAGGTACAGTCCTCCAAGCCACCAAAATTGACTTCTCAAAGCTCGGTACGTCTTTTTCATGCGACGATAAACCCCTCATGGTGAACTATGGAACTCCATGAGAACCATCTCATGCATCTCCAAAGTAACAAAAAGACTTCCCTAAAATAATAAATAGTGTTTTTCATCCTCAAACTGGCCATCAAGGGCCTCACCACAAGAAACTCAATCTCTCTAGACCTCTTCCTCAAGATCCCACAATTGGGTATCTTCTACCTGTTTCACCATAGATTACTACACTGTCATCTAAAAATAAAACCTCTTCCCCAAATTCTCCCATATCCAGATGTAATGTTGAATGTTCTTCCATTACTCTCTAGGAATCACCTAATTCATACACTGCATCGTTACACAACTTCTTATTTAGCGCATTGGCGAAAAAATTCCCCTTCCCGGGTTTATACAAAATCTTGAAGACGTAATCCTATAAGAACTCCCTACCCCAAAACTGTCACAAGTTCACGTCACACTTGGAGAAAATGTACCTCGGGTTTTTATGATAGTTGATGACCATGAAGCACTCTCCAATGAGGAAATGTATCCACAGATTCAGGGAAAACACCATTACCGATAACTCAAGTTCATGGGTGGAATAGTTACATTCATGGGAATGAAACTACGGAGACCCATACAAAGCAACTGATCTCTCGTACATCAGAAAATATCCTAACCCTAGAAGTGAAGCATCATAGAAAACCTAAAATTGAACTCTTTCTACTGGAAGACAAAGAACTGGAGCATGGAACAACTTCTCCTTCAGATACTTGAAATATTCCTGACACTGATCAGTCCACATGAATGTCTGATCCTTACTGTTCAACACATTCATAGGTGTCCCAACCTAAGAGAAATCAGCTATGAACCTACTGTAATAGCCTACAAGACTGAGAAAATATTGTGCCTCTCCCACTGTCTTGGGGGATTCCCAAGACACAACTACTTCTATCTTCAATGAACCCACATATACTCCCTACTAGGATACAACTTTCCCTAAGAAAAAGATTTCTTGAGACCAAAACTCACACTTAGACAAATTCCCAAACAACTTACCACAATGAAGAACTCCCAAAACATTACGCAGATGCTCTACATGTTCCTCATCAGACGCGAAGTACACAAGGATGTTTTCAATGAAAACAACCATAAACTTATCAAGGAACTCATAGAACACAACATTCATCAACCCCATGAACATAGCAGGAGCATTTATCATGCCGAATGGCAACAACGAGAACTCATAGTAACCATCTTGACAATAAAAATCAGTCTTCAAGATATCCTCATCCTTCACATGCATCTGATGATATCATGTTTGTATATTTTCCTTCAAGAATGATCTTGAACCCTTCATTTTATTTAAAAAATTATCATTCCATGTAAGAGGATATCGGTTCTTCATTATCACTTTGTTCAAGCCATGATAATCGACACACTACCACAAACTACTGTCGTCCTTATTCCTAAAAAAATCGGTGCACCCCATAGTGATACCCTCAGATGAAAAAAACCACACTCTGAGAGACCATCAATCTATATAAACAATTCTTGCAAATCATAAGGTGACATCCTATATAGTGACATCAAGAAAGGAGACACGCCAGGTTGTACCTCGATCTCGAACTCGATCTCTCATTGAGGGGTAATGATACAACCTCTTATATAAAGACATAAGGTTAATATTCTACGACCACAGGAAACGCTGATTGTTGAACCTCCGATGAACTCAACATCATCTCATCCATCAAGGATGACAAGGATGGAAAACCCCTCAAACCCATTAGAGGGTCTCGCTGGCAAACAAAAACTGCTGACTCTCCATCAGCATCGTATAACACAACCTAACTCTTGAAGAAATACACAATATTATACAATAAATACAAGAAATACATACCGAGGATAACATCATATGGTTGTATCCATAAACATAGGAAATATCCCCAAGAGCAGTGCTACCCCAACACTAACTCACAGTCTCTACATACTTCAAACAAGTCGGCTTGACCTCCAACTTGCAAAGTCAATGGAAAGGGAACTAGTATCTTCTCTACTTCAAGTCCCAAAGCATAAAAAATGGACAGATATATGAAGGAGTGTGTCACTCTTGAATAAAACAAGGCATACACCCAAGTATAAAGTAATAAAAGGGTTTCTCAAACGACGGCTGGCTCACCTGGAGCTGGAAATGCTAAAGCATGAAGTCAGCCATGACCTACTCTATGAACTCTATGATCCTAATGATGACTAGAAACATGTATAATCTCTACTATCTAAGGATGGGGATCATACTAGGGTTATCCTCTGCCTACCCCATCTGCTCTCTGCTGATCCAAAGCTGGTGAAACCCTATGCTGCTGCATCGGCTGAAACTGCCTCAATAGAAGAACTTGAAGTGGAACACCTGGCACTCGCTGACTTCTCTGAAAGTTCATGAACTCTCACTACTGATGACCTCATACTCCAAAAGAAAAAAAATAATTGAATACCTTTTCATAGGTCTAATATCCGTTGCCCCTAGATAAACGAGATACTGAGTGCTGAGACTTACCTCCAGACAAAAGGAAACTCTTCTGCCCTAAAAACTGATAACCCCAGACCATAGATCTACTTCGTGGGGAATATTGATGCCTCCCCTATCATGATGAACTGGTTCTTCCTAACGTCCTCTTGATGACCTCTACCTTCTCCAATAGCTTGAGATATGTCTTCAGCAAAAATGGGGTGACCTAGCACTGGATCTCTGGACGCAAATCCTCCTCCAAATGTCTCTCCCTATCCTATTTATTTGGAAATATATCCAAATAATATCCCAAAAGGTTTCAAAAATGGATCCCAAAATATCTCACACTATAGAATCCCTACCAAAGGGTACGTAGCTATGGCTTCCTGCCATTTTATTACATAATTTTTCATACATTTTACAAACAGAGGATCTTTAAAGTCTAGTGTCTTGGAAACAAAAACATAATACATGAAAACAACATAAAAAATTCTTCTAAACCACTTGTAAGGCTTAATCATAGGTTCTTCCTATGTAAAATTACTTCATCTCATAACCTGGAGACATACATCACGGAAAAGGGTGTGCAGAAGGCTTAGTAAGGAAAACAAGTGAGACAGTTGACAAGTGATCTTGAGCAATATTAATATGAACAAGATAAAATTCGTAAAGTCAGGAGAAATGGAAGAATAGGAATATCATAATTAATATAACTTGAAACAAAACATGAATATTTGAATACAAAATTTCATTTATATATTCATGAACATATCACCAAGGTTTATCCCCGAGGTGTCATAAAAATTACCAAGGTTATTCACCAAGGTATCGTGAAACTTGTTATCTCTAGAGATTAATTATTTACCCAATGCATTGGAGAACTATCAGGGAACACCCTTAATATGTCTTTAATTTCATGTTATCCACATAGATCATAATCAAAAATTTCATAAATAACCCATATAGGATAAAAGAAATGGGTTTCATTTCAAAATTGTGACGTTTTAAAAGAACTTAAAAATAAGATCATTATATCAATAATAATTCATGGAAAGGGAGTGATGGTTATGTGTATTTCCATTACATAATAAAATATATCATTTTTATATATTTATGAACACCCATATAAATGAAATAGGTCTGGGTATTCATATAAATAAATAAGATAATTTTTTCAGAGAAATAGATAGAAATTTTGAGATGAAATTTCTACAGCATAACGGCTATAGAACATGGTTTTAGAAAATAATAAAAAGAGAGGGTACAATGGTAATACACTCATAAATAACTCAAATTAAAATATAAATACAAAATAACATGGAGATAATAACATGGTATGTATATTTGAATGACATAACACAAGAAAAGGACAATTGTAAGGAAAGAGAAGATACGATTTCTTTTACGAGAAATTCGGTAGCCTAACGGTGTCACTTAAAAATTCAGAAAACAAATTTATGAGATAGGAAAGGGTATCTAAACAATTATACATGAAATTTAAAGTAATTAAAACATATAAGAACATACCATTAACAAAAAGATATGGAAACAAGAAGACACAACATAAAAGAATTCATAACTTAAAAAGAGGTGGGTGAAACGATCCCTTACATTGAAGATTAACTTCGAAAGAATGAAGGTAGGGACCTTGGGAGGCTTGAGGGAACCTTTGGAGGACTCCTTGGGAGATAAGGAGACCTGAAATTCGTTTATGATGATTTTTGAATGAAATGAATGAGGTAAATGTCTTGGTATTTATAGGAAAAGTGAGTGAATAAATTATTAATTTCCAACGGACACCTCATCGATGGTATTTGCAAAACCATGGGCCTTCCCATGGTATTAGCACATGGTATTGGACACTTGGGACACCTCATAGCATGTTTCACTATTCTTAAGACGACCATAAAGCTTACATCAATATTACATCATTAATGATTTCATTAAACACCCGAAACTCAAAACTGCTTTTCACTATTCACCGATAATTCAATTGTTTCAGAAAAATCCCAAAAAATCACCCTAACCTAATATTAATGATCTGAATTCAAAAATGACGTCCATTTTATGAAAATATTTTTCTAAATATTTTTAATTTTTTTAAAATAAAATCATTATTTATTCCAGAAATACAAATTTCAAACTATAACTCATTTTGTAACACCTTAAAAAAGTAATCAAGGTCCCATAAAAATATCTTATACCCATAAGACAATAAAGTAACAATTTATGATTAAATTTTATGAAAATACATTTCCATTTTAAACTATTAAATTAATTATAAAATTGTAAATAAAATATTTATGGTGTACAAAAATACCAAAACATAAAATATGATCATTTTTCACTTTTAAGATGTCTAAAATGTATTTATACATTCATGGGTGAAGTTTCAATTTTTTTGGTCAAATTACTATCCATTACTATTCATATGGGTTTGTTACTATTCCTACTTTACTATTCACTAAAAACCAAGTTGATCTTATTATACTCTAAATTTCTCACTGATCACAACTGTTGAAGACCATTTTTTTGAAAATCATTACACGTTATTAATTATTTAATGAATACAAAAATACATTAAAATACCATTTTTCCTGAATTCATCAATAATACACATCCTATATTTATCCAGATATTCAAAATTCACAAACTTTTCCATAATAATAAATAAAAAATTTATTTATATAAAAGGATTACACAAAGTAGCTAAGGTCTCGTAACATAGCCCCTTATAACACCATCATATGACCTAAGTGTAAGGTGTCTTATGGTGATAAAATATTGGGGTGGCTCAGACAACATTGTCCGAGTGGTGATTTCTATCAGCATGAACTTCTCCCTTGGTTGATTCCATTCAAGCGTCATACGTTGAAGTTAAGCTTGGTCTTGGACTAAAGCAATGCCCAGTGATGCTACCCTCTTCCCAAGCTCCGACAGATGGGCTTCATATGGCTCGAGTCTACTGGATGAGGACATTCAATCTTCTTTATGTATTAATTAACCAAGATAACCATATTTATAAAAACACAATGTTAAGATTATAGTTTTCAACGGTCATATAACAGTCGAAAACCAATGGTCTCATTTTAATTATACCCCCTTCATTAATTAAAGGATATAGTTTTATTGATTATAAAATAAATTAACACACAAAATTAGGAAACAAATATAATTAAAATGTTTGGGTCGTTACATTCTTCCCCCCTTAAGAAATTCCATCCCCAAAATTTTATCTCATACCTACTGATGGGAAAAGATGTGGGTACTTCTGTCTCATGGACTCCTCCAGTTCCCACATGGCTTCTTCACATTTGAGGTTCCTCTAAAACACCTTAACAAGGTGGGTAATCTTGTTGCATAAAACCTTGTCTTTATAATCCAATATCTCCACCAGATTCTCCTCATAAGATATTTCATGTTCCAGTTGTACCACCTGTGGATTTAGTACATGTGAAGGGTGAGGTATATTCTTCTTCAAGAGGGATACGTGGAAGACATCGTGAACTTGGGCTAGATTTGGAGGAAGTGCAAGCCAATTGGCCACTGCTCCCACACAATCAAGGATTTCATAGGGGCAAATGTACCTAGGGCTAAGCTTCCCTTTCTTCTCAAACCTCATGACTCTCTTACAAGGTGAAATCTGAAGAAAGACTTTTTCACCAACATCAAACTCCAAGTCCCTTCGACGGTTGTCAGCATAGCTCTTTTGCCAACTCTAAGCAGCCTTAATTTGTTGTTGCATGTCATGGACCATTTATGTCATCTCTTGCACAAGATCAGGCCCAAGAAGCTTTCTCTCACTGGCTTCATCCCAACAACTAGGAGTTCTACCTCACTTCCCATATAGAGCTTCATAGGGTTCCATTTGAATGCTCAAGTGGAAGCTGTTGTTGTAAGAGAATTTAACTAAAGAGAGATTTTGATCCCATCCACCATTAAATTCCATTGAGAAAGTTCTCAGAATATCATCAAGTGTTTGAATAGTCCTTTCAAATTGTCCATCATTTTGGGGGTGATAGGCTGTACTAAAATTCAATTCAGTGCTTAGAGCTTGTTGAATACATCTCTAGAATTTTGATGTGAACCTTAGATCACGATCAGATACGATAGAAAGTGGAACTCCCTGCAGCCTTACCACTTCCATCACATAAATCATGGCAAGTTGATCAAGAGATAAATCTTCCCGAATGGAGATAAAATGGTAAGTCTTGGTGAGACGGTCCACAATAACCCATATCGCATTATTTCCTTTGGAAGTTCTCGAGGGACTAGTGACGAAGTCCATAGTGATATTATCCCACTTCCATGCTGGTATGGGTAGTGGTTGCAATACCCCTTTAGGAAGTTGTCACTCTTCGTTCACTTTCTGACATACCAAACACCTTGAAGTGTATTCATCAATCTCCCTTTTCATATTATCCCACCAATAATGATCAAGAAGGTCCCTATACATTTTTGTGCTACCAGGATGTATAGAGAAAGTAGAGCTATGAGCTTCATCCATCAACTCCTTCTTTATTTCCAGAATAGATGGAACACATAGTCTTCTATGAAATTTCCGTACACCTTCTTGATTAGTATTGAACTCAGGAAACTTTCCATCCTTCATAGCCTCAAACTTATTCTCTAATAAAGGATCTTCTTTCTGAGCTTTCTTGATCTTTTCTAGTAGTGAAGGTTGAGAAATCATTTGGGTTATGGTTGATGATGTACCATCCTTTATAATTCTCATTTCCAGTTTTACTAGTTCATTGATCAAAGGATCTCTTTGAATCCTCATAATGGATAGAACAACTAGGTCTTTCCTGCTTAATGCATTAGCAACTTTGTTTACTCTTGTGGGATGATAATGAATTGAACAATCATAGTCTTTAAAGAGTTCCAACCATATCCTTTGTCTCATGTTCAATTCTATTTGTGTGAAAATATAATTCAAACATTGATGGTCTATGTATATATCACATATCTTTCCATAAAGTTTGTGCCTCCATATCTTCAGAAAAAAAAACAACCACCACCAGCTCCAGATCATGCATAGGATAGTTCTACTCATGAGTATTCATCTTTTGAGATGCATAAGAAATGACCTTGTCATTTTGCATGAGGACGCACCCAAGCCCTTTCAGAGATGCATCACCAAAAATAACTAATCCTTCTCCACTTGAGGGCAGATTTAACACAGTTGCAGTAAACAATCTCTTCTTCAGCTCTTGGAAACTTTCCTCTCACTCCTTTGTCCTGATGAACTTGACCCCTTTTCGAGTTAACATGGTTAATGTATTATAAAGTCATCATAAGTTTTTCACAAACCTCCTATAATATCCTGCTAATCCAAGGAAACTATGAATCTCAGTTATTGTTGTAGGTTGAGGCCACTCTTCTACAACTTTTTTCTCTGCAGGGTCAACTGTGATTCCTTTATTGGTAATAATGTGCCCCAAGAAAGCAACTTTTTGTAACCAGAATTCACATTTACTGAACCTTCCAAAAAGTATCTCCTTCCATATAATTTGAAAAATAACCCTTAGATGATCCTCATTCTCCTCATGACTTTTGTAATATATCAGAATATCATCAGGAAAAACTACAACAAAGTTATCAAGGTAGTATTTATAGAATGTATTCATAAAATCCATAAAAGTAGTAGGTGAATTAGTCAGTCCGAAAGGCATAACGACAAACTCATAATGCCCATATCTTGATCGGAAGGTAGTTTTTGGAATATATTCTTTCTTCACACACAATTAATGATAACCAGATCGAAGATCAATCTTAGAGAAGAATTGAGCCCCATGAAGTAGGTTAAATAAGTCATCAATTCTTGGAAGAGGGTATTTTTTATTTAATTTGATTCCATTAAGTTCTCTATAATTAATGCATATCTGCATCGATTCATCCTTATTCTTCACAAAGATAACAGGTGCTCCCCATGGAGACACACTCGGTCAGATAAACCCCTTCTCCAAAATATCATGGAGTTTTTTCTTTAACTCCTCCAGCCCTACATTTTCCATCCTATATGGGGTCTTTGATATTGGATGAGATCCAGGTACGAGTTTAATGGAGAACTCTACCTCTCTTTTTGGGGGAGGTCCAGGCAACTCCTTAGGAAATATGTCAATGTATTCATGGACGATGGGTACATTTTCTATCCTCAAACTCTCATTACCTTCTTCTTCTTCACTAATCAATTCCATAAAAAGGATACATGAGGTTCTTCTAGAAAAATATCAGGTTGAGATTTCTCTCCTTGGAAGATAACTGTAGGTTTTCCATTTAAGACTACTGAGATTTCCTTACTTCTGCATTTGATCTTAGCATTATACTTTGAGAGCCAGTCCATCCCTAGTATAATGTCAAATTCTAGCATGGGAATGACTACTAGATTTGTGATATTATTGTTCTCACAAAAGAAAATACTAGAGTTTCTAAACACAGATTATTCTTGGATAATCCCACCAGAAGTCTTGACTGATAACTCTACTTTTAGTAATTTGGGGGTTGATTCTAAATTCATTGAAAACTTAGAGGAAATAAAGGAATGTGTAGAACCAAAATCAAACAAAGTACTTGATAGCTTTGAGAGAACAATAATAGTACCTACTACCACATCATTTCGAGCTTCAACTTCAGCTGTCATGATAGAAAAAGTACGACCTTGCTCCATTGGCCATTGTTGAGGCTGATGGTGGTTCCCCTCCAATTCCCTCATATTTGGACAGTGATTGCAAAAGTGTCCATGTTTTCCACAATCAAATCACTGGAAATCAAGTAGGGCCTTCACCATATTCCCCTTGTTGTTAGTGTTTGGAAGTTGAGGTTTCACCTCACTACGACAATTCCTCACAATATGGCCATCTCTTCCACACGTGTAGCATTTCCCGCTCCCGAGCAGTCAATTCCCCGAATTCTTCTTCCCACATTTATTACATGTGGGACGTTGCACTTTCTTGCCTCATATTACCTAATAAAAGGTCCTCCATAAGCTGGGCTCCATCGATCTCTTTTTGTCACTTGATTTATGAGACTGTTGCGTCTCACCAAACACCAGTTCAACATTCATCGCACTCCGCACGATCTCCTCATAGCTATCATATTCTCGGTTGGCTAGATTATTCTGAAGATGAGGTCTCAGTCCATCAAATAATCTATCAACCTTACCATTTTGATCCACGACAATGCTAGAGGTATATCGTGAAAGTCAAGTGAAGTTTATCTCATAGCTTCCGACAGATTCATTGTCCTTCGGCTTCAGCTCGAGAAACTCCTTCTGGATTCTTGTTCCCATGGATTGAGGGAAGTACTTACTGAAGAAAATCCCACTGAACTCTTCCCACTCTATAGCTTCAACCTCCTCTCTTTTCCTCATGTTTTTAATCAGCTCCCACCACTGATCATCTTCTCCTTCTAAGCGATAGACAGCCAGGGTGACCTTCTCTTGCTCTGAACAGTGGAGCATTAAAAAGATCTTCTTGATAGAGCTGATCCACTACTCAGAAATCAATGGGTCAGTCGATCCACTGAAGTTTGGTGGTTGTTGATTCTTAAAGGACTCAACAAAATTTTGTTCCCTTTGTGGTGAGATCGGTCTCTCATCTTGATTCATGTTATTTCCCATAACTTGAGTCAGTTGGTTCAACATTATCATGAAAGTTTCCATTCTGGCATCCATTAGAGGGTCGTCAACGCAAGGTCCATTGTGGTCACCATTTGCACGGTTCCTCCAGTTTCCCTCCATTTCTAAAAGAATAAAACCTTAATGAGAAACTTATTCCATTTATGAATCTTTTAACTATAAAGGATTTATGTCTTAAAACTTCTTTAAACAATTACATTTCTCTATAAATCCTTCATAATGATTCGTAAAAAACATATGATTAACCAAACATATCCCCCTGGAGTGTCGTAACCAAGAGTGAAGCAAGGCCTGTTGTCATGTACCAGGATACCCCAGGTCAAGCCTGAAACATCTTGTAAGAGTTTTCACTCCTAGGTACCGTTGTGCCAGAGCCGCCTATACCTACTCATATCCAGACAGGGATGTACTTGCTTGATAAATCACTTACTTAATACTGACCAAAATAATAGGAAGTTTTCCTATATTTAAACTTTCCTATAGGATTATTCCTAAATATTTCTTAGCCTAATTTCCATAAATAACTAAACTATCCTTTGATACCAACTATGGCATCCCGCCTTTTTATTATATAACTTTTCATCACATTTTACAAACAGAGGATCTTTAAAGTCTAGTGTCTTGGAAATCAGGAACATAATACATGAAAACAATGTAAAAAATTATTATAACCCACTCTTAAGGCTTCATCATAGGTTCATCCTATTTAAAATTACTTCATCTCATAAGTTGGAGACATACATCAAGGAAAAGGGTGATAAGAAGGCTCAGTAAGAAAACAAGTGAGACAGTTGACATGTGATCTTGAGCAATATTAATAAGAACATGATAAAGTTCATAAAGGAATGAGAAATGGAAGAATAGTAATATCATAATGAAAATAACTTGAAACATAACTTTAATATGTGGCTACAACATTTCATTTATACATTCATGAACATATCACCAAGGTTTATCCCCGAGGTGTCATAAACATTACCAAGGTTATTCACCAAGGTATCGTGAAACTTTTCGTATCTAGAGATTAATTATTTACCCAATGCATTGAGTGATATCAATAAACACCTTTAATATGACTTTACTTTCATGTTATCCACATAGATCATAATCAAAAATTTCATAAATAACCCATAGAGGATAAAAGAAATGGGTTTCATTTCAAAATTGTGACGTTTTAAATGTTCTTAAAAATAAGATCATTATACCATTTATAACCCATGGAAAGAGAGTGAGGGTTATATGTATGTCCATTCCATAATAAAATATATCCATTTTATATATTTATGAACACCCATAGAAACAAAATAGATCTAGGTATTCACATAAATAAACAAGATAATTTCTTGAGAGAAAGAGATGGAAATTTTGAGACAAAATTTATGCAGCATAACGGCTATATAACATGGTTTTAGAAAATAATAAAAAGAGAGAGTACAATGGTAAAACACTCATAAATAAATCATATTACAATATAAATACATAATAACATGTAGATAAGAACATGTTATGGATATTTTAATGACATACCACAAGAAAATGAGACTTTAAAGGAAAGAGAAGATGTGATTTATTTTACGAGAAATTCGGCAGCCTAACAGCGTCACTTAAAAATTCCAAAAACAAATTTATGAGAGAAGAAAGTGTCTCTCAACAATTAGTTGTGAAATTTAAAGTAATGAGAACATATAATAACATACCCTAAACATAAAGAGAAGGAAACAATAAGACACAACATAAAGGAATTCATGACTTAAAAGAGGAGGGTGAAAGGATCCCTTACCTTCAAGAGTAACTTTGAAAGCCTGAATTTTGGGACCTTGGGAGGCTTGAGGGAACCTTAGGAGGACTCCTTGGGGGGTAATGAGACCATAACTTCGTTGAAGATGGTTTGGGAATGAAATGAATGAGGGAAATGGCTTGGTATTTATTGGAAAAGTGAGTGAATAAATTATTAATTTCCAAGGGACACCTCATCGGTGGTATTTGCAAAACCATGGGATTACCCATGGTATTCCCCCATGGTATTGTCCACTTGGGACACCTCATAGAATATATCACTATTCATAAGTCTACAAGAAAGATTACATCATTAATGATGTCATTAAACACCCGAAACTCAAAACTGCATTTTCACTATTCACAGATAATTCAACTATTTCAGAAAAATCCCAAAAATTCACCCTAACCTAATATAGATGCTCTGAATTCAAAAATGAAGTCCATTTTATGAAGATAATTTTCTAAATATTTTTAATTTAATTTTTAAATAAAATCATTATTGATTCCAAAAATTCAACATTAAAACAATAACTCAATTTGTAACACATTAAAAAAGTAATCAAGCTCCCATAAATATATCGTATACCCAAAAGACAATAAATTAACAATTTATGATTAAATTTTATTAAAATAAATTTCCATTTTAAATTATTAAATTAATTATAAAATTGTAAATAAAATATTTATGGCGTACAAAAATACCAAAACAAAAACTATGATTGTTTTTTCACTTTTAAGATGTCTAAAATGTAATTATACATTCATGGGTGAAGTGACTATTTTTATGGTCAAATTAATATTCAATACAATTCATATGGGTATGTTACTATTCCTAATTTACTATTCACTAAAAACCAAGTTGATCTTATTAGACTCTAAATTTCTCACAGATCACAACTTTAGAAGACCATTTTTTTAAAATCATTTCAAATTATTAATTATTTAATGAATACCAAAATTATTAAAAATACCCTTTTTTCTAAATTCATAAATAATACACATCCTATATTTATACGGATATTTGAAATTTAGAAACTTTTCCGTAAGAATAAATAACAATTTTATTTATATAAAAGGATTACACAAAGCAGCTAAGGTCACGTTATATAGCCCCTTATAACACCAGCATAGGACCTAAGTGTAAGGTGTGGTATGGTGATAGAATCTTGGGGTGGCTCGAACAATATTTTTCGAGTGGTGATTTCTATCAGCTTGAACTTCTCCCTTATGTGATTCTGTTTAAGCTTCATACGTTGAAGTTCGGCTTGGGCTTGGTCCAGAGAAAAGCTCAGTGATGCTACCTCCTTCCCAAGCTCTGACAGATGGGCTTCATATGGATCAAGTCTTCTGGATGAGGCCATTCAATATTCTTTCTATATTAATTAACCAGGATAAATGTATTTTTAAAAACACAATGTAAAGATTATAGTTTCAAACGGGCATATTGACCAACGGTCATATAACAGTCGAAACCCTATGGTCTCATTTTAATTATACCCACTTCATTAATTAAAGTATATAGTTTTTTTGAGTATAAAATAAAATAACACACAATATTAGGAATCAAATATAATTAAAAAGTTCGGGTCATTACAATAGCTCCTGACGACTAGCCGCCTTCACGGTCGAAGAAAGAAACTCAACTCTGAACTTCTCTCAGAACTTCTCCCACAATATTTCTAGCTCCTCGCAATCCCCGAGGAACAATATCCACCACTTCCTCACTGCCCCACATAGTATTGTCACAAAAAACAATACCCAGTGCTTCTTTTGTGCATGGATTACACTAAAGTATACATCAAACTCCTCAACATAGTCTTCTATGACTGCATATAAAATGGATCCCTCATAATTTTGTAGACTCTGGTGCTAAAACTCTCAGATTGTCATCCTCCAAGTGTCTACATCATCAACCTCTACTCTGCAGTGATCTGTAGGCACAACCTACTAAACATCTTCTGCACGAACCTAACGAGGACATCGACCTAGATCCATACCTTCAAAATAAAAATGGTTAGTGATCCTAAACCAAGAATATGGAAGGTAAAAAAATTAATTAATTATTTTCTTTTATTCATTTTGGGTTAACCTATCCCAAGGTCTACCCTTACAAACACATTATAAAAGAATAATGATGCAAGATCCTTTCCTAGGTCTTTAACCAAGAATAAGTATCCCCTCATTTAGTAGCCATTGTAAACTTAAAGGTATGTGCATTAGATCATAGGGATCCCTAAATACATGTGTCTCAGCCAGTCTCTAGTGTTTACACCACTTGCTAAACTTGACGGAAAACCATTTCCCTACCAACCCATGCCACCACACATGTGCCTAACTCCAAACTCAATCATATCCCTCAACCAGACCTTCGATACCACTTTTTCATGACCCCTCCCCACAAATTGTACCCCTCCTGGCCTAACAATGTGGGAAGAGTGATAATGACCCCCAAGTCCTATCTCTAGTATGCCCCGGGTTGGCAACAAGCCCTGGGGGTATAATAAACACATATATGGTAGGAGTTACCCTCTAAGAGAGAACATGTTAAAGAGAGAGATAAGACATCCACAAAAGAACTCCAAATCAGAATACAATATTAAGGAAAATCCAAGTTCACATATGTAATGTCATGAAAAACTTCTACAACTGGAAATGAAAATAGAAAGTACCAAAAGAAAGAAAAATAGTAGTGACCATGAAGCCCTAAAATCTCCTGTAAAACCCTGAACTAGTAGTAACGAGCCTGATCTCCAACCTTCTCCAAGTGACCTGAAAAATAGTTTATATAACGTAGGGTGAGTATAACAGTGTACCCAGTAGGATCCACCCAAGATCCTCTCTTTATAAAGTAATTAAATCATGAAAAATCATTGTGAACAACAAGTGAAACCAACTCATAACCTAAACAGGTGTACTAAGTTCCCAACCTCACCAAGGCTACTCTCACCAAGTATCGCATACAAGAATATATAATATAAAAAATAATATCAAGGGTCCCTTGCTACCACTTCCCCACTGGTTTTCCGCTTTTCCCTAACATCACATGTCCTAAGAATCTCTCTCCAAAAAGGTTATCTTGAAGGCACCTAGGTGAGAACCACTATATGCATCTTGTGAAACATAAAGGATTTCCTGAAGACATCTGGGTGAAGCACCACATCATCCACACAACTAGAAGTAACCTGGTAGTTTATGGGATCCACCACAGCTCTAATAATGTGTATCATACATCGGGTATTATACCTCAATCCATTAAAACCATTACGCCGAGTAAGGATCCTCAAGACATCACATGATATACAAGTTATGCCTATAGTAGTCCATAGGAAACTATATCCAGAATATGTGTGTGTGAAATAACCACAAGCAATTACAACCCTATACACACATATATGGTAAAAACTAATCTTCTTACATACTGGCACAAGTAACAACCAAGATAAGAGAGTGGGGCCAAAGGGGGAAGTCAATCATCCATCCTCTCACCAGGGTGTTGGCGAATACACCCTCCCATGGCTCAGAATCCCCAGGGTGTCAGTCACCCTAACTGAAAGGGTGGGGTAGCATATAGAAACACAAAAGTGCATGATATAATATAGCTCACAACCACACTATGGTAAAAACCTAGTCTTAAAATCAACTATATTTATTGACTCTCGGACTCCTAGCTTCCACTAATAAGAGTAGATATCGTATCAACAAAAAACCATTTAATGAGATTTATTAAATCATATCCTCACCTTTTATCAGTTTCACTTTATGTTAATTAATTATTTAACCATTAATTAACAATTAAAAATTCCCACATTACATTCCATCAGTATCACAACAAAGCTCCATTCCCTCCAAGGAAAAAAAACCGAGTCTATATCTTCTTATAAGTACAACCTCAGCACTGCATCCCAGCAAGCTCTAACCCCATGGGTTCAACATCATTTATTCAATCATTTAATAAAAGTATTATCACTTTTATTAATTTCAAGTATTATAATAAAACATTGTATGATATCATATAAAAGGGGCTCAACACATTGAGTAGATGAACTAATAGTCGAGTCTTCGCCACCTATAGAAAAAGCATAAACCAATCCTTCCACATGAATATAAACATGGAAATAACATGGAATACCCCACGCATCTTTTCCTCTTTTGGAAGGAGGGTATGTAAGACCATATTCCTCAAGCAGTGGGGAAAGTAAATTTGGTAAACCAACAACAGATTAACAAGCATTCAACTTCGATATCTAAAGGTAAGCCCAAATTCAACCCATTCCAATATCCTTGGTGTCCTCACTAACACCCAAATTCATTAACCGGTGCATATCACCACTCCAGGCATCATGTACTGTCGCCACCACCACCACTGGGCCTCCCTTCCCCCAAATACCAGAACTTCCCCCCAGGCTTAGCTATACCAGGCTCACACCGCAACACAAGAATAGGAAACAAACAACATAGCAACTGGGATCTTGGCCCTAAACAAGTAATTCATCCTTCACACAAAACAAGAACTCATATCTCCAAATAATAAGTCTCTTGGGATTTACAAGCAAGAAGGTAACTCAGAACCCTACAAGGTATTATATTTATCACACAACTATATCTTTATTCCATCTTGAATTAACTGATTCATTATCACACGTTCCAACATGGGAAACCGATAAAACTTGTTATCTAAAGCTTTCACAAATTAAATAAAAAATTAATTTGACATTACTTTAAACAACAAGTATCAACATGCTTCAGTTTTATAAATGTTTTCAATTAAACATGCTTACTGCCTCAATTTGATTATCATAAATTCTCAATAACAATAACAAGATTCATTAACATGTCTCTTTATCTTTTGAAAATTAATTTAAAATTAATTAAATCTTTATGTTATCTAATAATTTCCATTAAGAACAACAAGAAAAATAGTATGGAATAAATATCACATTAAATAGAAATTCAAGAGGTGACAATATACGATCGATACCAATTATTTAATCCAGTTCAAAATTTTATTATGTAAATTACATTATGATATAATGGGATTAATCGTGATAACTTTAATATTTCAATTAAAAACGATAGAGATTCCAAGAATCCCCTACCTCAAAAGGTTTCTGATGTTATTTGAACCAGAACAAGCTAACACAACTGATCATAACCACCTCTCCCACTGCAACTGCATCCACCCAAGGACATGGCGACACCACTACAGCAACCAACAACTATGAAATATCCATTACAAACATGGATATCACATTCCTTTACAAGTTAAGTAGAAATAAGAGTAAATTTTTCAAGTAACCCATAAGAGTAGAGGTAGAACATACCTTATATCGAAGACAAATTAATACTACCTAGTTACACCAAAATAGGGGGTGCACATGCAGAAAGAATAACTTGAGGGAAAACATGATATGGAGTTATAACACCACAAATGAATCCTATGAGAAGGAAGGAATGTTTCAAGCTTCTCTCAATATGGGATAATATGGAATAATAAGGTTTAGCCTTTGGAGAGATCTAAATAAAGTGGCGGTTTAAGGTATGCTGGATTTTCCATTAAGATCAGATCTATCCAAGATCACATGTTTTTTTCATGTAAAAACACCAAGACCCTTATGAAAATTAAGATAGGATCCATGGGCTTTGAATCGGCCTTAAATCCCTTAAAACAAGGATTTGAAAGTGTTTCACATCCAAGATAATTCTAAAAAGGGCAAAACTGTAGGAAGCTCTAATCACATTTCACAAGTCATTTTGATCATTGGATGATTCACCATTGGACAAGTCGCCATTGGATAAGTCACTTTTATTTGATTCATGGCTCCATGAGTTGTCATTTCATGATTCAGCATTTCATGAGTCGGCACTCCACGAGTAGCTGGTCTGTGAGTCGTCGTTCCACTAGTCGTTGTTCCGCGAGTTGGCGTTCTGAGAGTCATGATTCTGTGAGTCGTCATTTTTTGAGTCTCCCTTCCTCGAGTCATCCTTCTGCAAGTCATCGTTCTGCAAGTCGTCATTCTGTGATTTGCCATTTTGTGAGTCACAGTTCCGCAAGTTGTCATTCAGTGAGTCGTCATTCTAAAAGTCGTCATTCCATGAGACGTCATTCTTGGAGTCACCATTCTATGAGGCACCATTATGAGAGTCACCATTCTATGAGGCATTTTTTTGATGAGCCATCGTTTGGCATGTCATTGTAGGAAAACATGAATTTTGAAAAACTCTTGAAATGAGTCGCCTTGGTCTCCCAGAAGGCTTCAAACACCAGATTTTCCCAAAGGAATGGACCATAGAGGTTTGAGCCATTACAATTACTAATTAATCCTAATTAATCCTAATTATTTCCAATTATTCCTAATTATCACTATTTATTAATAATTATTCATAATTATTTTTATTTATTACTATTTTACTATTTATTCTCTAATTATTCCTAATTATTAATAATTAATCATAATTATTTTTAATTATTACTAATTATTCCTAATTATTACTAATTATTCCAAATTATTACTAATTAATCATTATTATCACAATTTATTACTAATTATTACTGATTATTACTAACTATTACTAATTATTATTAATTATGACTAATTATTTTTAATTATCACTAATTATTAACAATTATGATGAATCATTACTATTTATTATTATTTATAAATATTTATTTCGAGTTACTACTTATTAATGCTAATTTTTACTAATTATCAAAAATTATTACTAATTATGGATAATTTTTAATGATTATTAATAATTTCTCTAGTTAATACTAATGAATACTAATTAATAACAATTTACATAACAATTAATTAATACTAATTAATACTAATCACACTTATTCATTAAAAATAATGCAATATAAAACAATCTAATCTTAATTTAATTTCATTAT
The DNA here is from genome assembly GCA_963277665.1 of Viscum album. Classification (NCBI taxonomy): domain Eukaryota; kingdom Viridiplantae; phylum Streptophyta; class Magnoliopsida; order Santalales; family Viscaceae; genus Viscum; species Viscum album. The sequence goes on from OY728120.1 coordinate 832,794,029, forward strand.
AGCTAATTAACAAAAATTATAACTAATATCAAATAAATTAATTAACAAAAAAATAAATGAAGTATAAAAATACCTTAAAACTAAGTCTTTCAGATGATTTATGTCATGAATATTTCTTTGATTTAAAAAATTTAACTTAGAAAAACGTTGATAGAGAAAGTGTAAGTAAAAAGGGAAAGAGGAGTAGAGAAAGGAGTGGAATGAGAGGAGAAAACGAATGAGGTATATAAAAGTTAGATTAGTTGTGACGGGATTCCCATCACAAATACTAACCCTCTATTAATTATTAGTGTTGATTAAAAAGGTATATATGATAGGATCTGTCGGAAATACCAACCTGCCAATATACTAATTGCGATGGGAGATAAATCCCATCGCAAATACTAAAAAATGTCATCGGGTATTTGTGATGGGCTCTTATACCCCCTATAAATACCCTTCCCATGGTTTGGAGTGCAACTCGTTCCAAACCATTTGTGATGGTTAGAGGGTCTCGTCGCAAATAGTCCCTCCTGATGGACTTTTTGCGATGATACCCTTCACTGTCGCAAATACCCATTTTTTCGTAGTGCAAGACTGGTAGAAACTGTATCTGAAGTTTCTCATTGTATTTTTTCTATACATTATTTATTTACATTTAATGTATTATTTTAAAAAAAAATAGATAAATTTATAAACATTTAAATAATAAAAGAATTAATAATAAAATGAAATAAAGGATAAAATATTCACATACTTCTATGTTAACATGTCCAAGAATTTCAGATGGACAAACTAAAAAATGGCTAATTCTATTTCCAATAGTACTCACCTAGTCTGTAGTAAATGTTATTCTTGGTTATCTATTAATAATATCTCGTATAGTGGCCTTGTGATGATATATCTTTATCTGTTGATGATAAATGGTGTCACCTATATAAAATATCATGGGACCTACTGGCGGTGGTGGAGTTGGATCAGTAGTCTGAAAATACCTTTGCATGTCTACAAACATTTACTATACTGAATCTCTAATCCTATCCTCCATCATCACCTGAATATCCTAAACTTTAGATTCCAAAGATTCTATTTTTTAAAATATCCTCTATTGAAGAAGTCAGAGAATGTGGAAATTCTTTTCTCATTGATACACCTATCGGGTATCCTCATACAGGACCAGGGTGTTCAGGATTTCCCCATGTTGTGGATAAAATATCCTTCGTACCCTCAGCTATAAATTCCCCTTGTGATATTTTCTCCTCAAGAGAATCTTATATGATATATTTGATAATATTTTTAATGAATCACAATATATAAATAATTAAATTAACGTAAATAAATGAATAAAGTAAACTTCTTACAATCCTCTCAACTACAACCCTCAACTCTTTTGTAAGATAATTTCCTTTTTTCCCATCTCATCCATCTTCCATTTTTCAAGTCTAGTGGGGGAGAAGGATGGTCAACCACTATAGAGACTAAATACTCAACTCTCCATTTTAGAAATTTTCAGCCATTATTTGTTCTTCAAATAAGTAATACTTTCCCTAATATAATTTATGAGGGTCTATAGTTCTAGATTTGATATCCTAATGATATCTCCTTGATTACTGAAAATTAGGAATAAATAAATCGTTTATAAGATCATTGATATATATTAAAATTATAATAGGTAACATTTCACTATCATAAATGACTCTAATCTCCTAATCTCAAAAAAAAATGATTCCATGTATCTTCATATATAAATGTATATATATCATAGGGATTATAATGATGACTATGCCCAAAAATGAATTTTGATGTGAGGATTAATTTAAAATCTCTCAATATCCTAGTATCCAATGATAAAAATTTTCTCATGACTCCTCCAGTATCAAGTATATCATATGTCATCCGATAAGAAGGTGGAAACATATATTTCTATAGACATTTCAAGAAAAGTAAAATAATAATAAATGATCTTACCAAAACGGTCTCCCACAAGTGAGATAGTTTCACTTTGTCAACACTTTTCTAGTAATCAAAAAAAATTATAACTTTTCTTTTAACCTTCACTGTTACAAAAGTCTGGAATTGTCTCAAATTTGGACCACTTAGAATAATATTATCATTAAGTTATATTGGTATCCTATGGTCCTAGCTATAGGAAATTGATAATTTTGGTAAACATGTGGTTCCACGTTGACCATCCCTTGATCTCTTCTTTTCCCCTGTGGAAGTAGATGTCTCATGTAAAGAAGGGTGAGGAGGCTCATCGAAAATAGCATGTGTGTGTTCTTCCCTAGAGGTATTAGTATGATCATATCCATCAGTTTTTGGTGGATAAGATGATTGATCTACAATTATCCTACAAATGAAAACAACAAATAATTATTACACAAATATAAAAATCTAACTATTATATAAAAATTTAAATAAAAAATGAAAAAATATCAAACAAAAAGTAACACTAAACATACAAAATATTTAATGAGAGATGAGATGACATAAATAAATGAAAAAAAATCCAAATAATGGTGGGTTTGAATATAATATTATATAATATTTTTTTTTATTTAACATATGAAATTTAAAATAATTGGATTTCAAAAAAATCAATTAATAGATAAGTTAAGGGAAAACTTGGTAAACTAAAATAAACTAAAATAAAATAAACAAACAATTTAACTTATTATTTATAATTTGGGTTTTAATAATGAAAATAAAATTAAAATATCTAATAAATTATGAAATTAAAAAAAACCATAAATAAAAATATGTTACCTATAATATTAAGAATTTACTACATGATTTTTTCCCAAATTCCTTAATTATGATCATTATGTATGGCACAAACCTTATCTATAATGTTCTCATCAATATTATATATTAATATTTCCATGGAAGTGGATATCTCAGATAAATCAATATATTCAACAATTTAGCATCACTAACATACTATTTTTTTTCCTTTAATAACTATAGACCACTGCATATGAGATTGATCAAGAATATTGATATTTTTTTCATGTGTTTCCATGATAAAAGGATCAATTGTGTATGCCATCTTATTCAGATTAACTACTATAATTCGAAATTCATCATGTCTGACACAGTTATTACTAATAAACCATTTTCATTTAAATAATAGAACTTGAAATTTAATATAATAAACCTCCCATATTTCTTCAATGACTCCATAATATGTAGTTGATATAGACATTGGTTTTTTTCTTTGAAAGTAAAAAAATGCATTACTTCAACAAACACCAATATACTATTATTCTAAGCTGCACTTCTAATGTCCTGATCTTTTGTATGAAATGTATATCCGTCAATTTCATACCTGAACCATGTTATCAAAATTAAACTTGAACTTCCCATTAACCATCTCAATGTTTCTGATGCATCTGATCTGCCAAGAATGATCTCTTTAAACCTTAGTAAAAATGTTTAATTATGTTCATTTAAAATCCATATATCTTTGTTCTTTGGATAAAATTATTTCCACACATTAATATGAAACATTATATAAGGTTGAGCATCATCTATATTATTTAAAATGTATAAATGTACCTTATTTATCTTTTCACTTGCCTATAATTTGACTTTTAGTCCATGGATCCCCTTTCCCCCAAAATTAACTCATTCATGCTAAGATGTTGGCAAACCGATGTGCTCCACTACAGAAAAAATATCATGAAAATAACTCTATAACCTCCTTAGAGATATACTTACCAAAAAATGGAAGTTTCAGGTTGATATGGATTCTTAACATACCCCTTCAATATCTTCACATACCTTCCAAAATTATACAATGTAGATATACAGGTTAACAAATATTTATTTCTCGCTCCAAGTGAACCATTAAATGCACTATAATATCAAAAAAAAATATAGGAAAATATATTTCCAATTCAAAAAGTGTATAAAATTATTCTTTCTCCAAATTGTTCAAAGAATTCAGATCATTCTCCTTATTGAAAATTGAATTGAAAAAATAACACACCTTCATGATAGTCATTCTGACACAAATGGGAAATATTCTAGCCAATTCAATTGGGAGGAGTTATTGCATCATGATTCTAATGTCATGATATTTCATACCTGTCAACTTCAAATCCTTTAAAGACACAAAAAATTTTACATTTGAAGAATAATCATGTGGCAGTATGATATCATGAATACATTGAAAATAACTAATTTTCAACCTCTTGGATAATTTATGACAATCCAAAGGTAGGAATGTTCACCTTCCATCAGTAGTGGGAGCTAACTCTAAATGTATTCTCATTGATAGTATGTCCAATCTTACATTCATCCCATATTTACTATTTCCTTTAATATATAACAATGTTTTAATCAAGATATAACAAATATTATTCACCATGTGCATGACCTCAATGTTATGTTTGACCAGATCATATCTCCAATATGGTATGTCAAAAAATATTGACTAATTATTCCAAATATTTCTATCATTACCAGATTTATGTGTCTTTCTAAATGTCACTTTAATGTTTTTCACCCCCTCAAAATACTCATCAGTGGATAAAGGTTTTTGAGTAATATCATATTTATGTGAGATGTTGAATACATTTTTTTAATCTACTATAAGAGTAATCCATAGACAAAAACTTTTGATGACCCATGTATACTAATTTTCTCCCAGATTTAGTTGATAATATGAAGTTTTTAGTTCACAAATTGGACATGCTTTATACCCCTTAACATTATATCTAGAAAAATTTACATATTCTAGGAAGTCACTTATAGTTAACATAATAATTTTATGTATATGAAAATATTCAATTTTATAAGAATCATACACCCTTATACCTTCCTCCCATAACAATTTCAAATCATCAATTAATGGTGATAAAAAAATTAATATCATTTCTGGGATATTTTGGTCTAGAGATCATTAAATTCATCATGAAATATTTCCACTTCATATATAATTGAATAGATAAGTAGTAAATTACTAATAAAATGGTCCATGAACATTGTGTTATAATAAGGATTTTATAATGATTCATTATATTTGTGAAAATTCCATGTCTGATATTTCTTCCTTTATTTTTGAATGTAGGGAACTACTAATAAATTTTCTTCTATTATGGACAATCTTCCAGATGCTTTAATTTCCCATCACATATCTGATCATCTTTATACCATCTTAACCTTTTTCATCATGTGAATTTTCAAATAAACATTTCAAATGAGGAATTATTGGGAGATATCAAATGCATCGGAAGGGTTCTCCGTAAAAGAGAAATCAGTATGTAATTTTTATCTTAACGTATATTGTGACGTCCCACATTAAGGATGCCATGAAAAAATTCATATTCCTTCCTATATAGAACACATTCATTCGGGTAGGCATGTATTTTTTTATACCCTAATCCCATCGTGCATAGTATTTTCTTTGCTTTATAATGTGAATCATGAAGATCATTGTCTTTTGGAAGAATATTTATCAACAATTTTAGTAAACCATTAAAACACTTGTCACTACAACCGTGTTTTTCATTAAAGTTAATCAATCATAAAAATAATGATAAAACTAAAAAAAATTTACATCTCAAATACAATGGTTTTTCAGAATCTCTATATAGATGCTCAGTATTTAGTTTTTTCTCAATTTCCTCTACTTCAATATAATGAACCATTTCTTTAATTTCATCAGAGTTATCATCTTACAAAGAATCATCATCAATAGATATGAAATTCTTCTCAGTTTCACCATGAAAAATATAAGGGTTGTAACAAGGATTAAATCCTTGAAAAATTAAATGATCTATGATATCTCTTAATTTCAACTTCTTCATATTTAAAAATTTCAAGCATGGATATAAAAACTTGTCTTTTCTTAAAAAAAATTTAGAAAATTCCAAAAAAGCATCAATGCCTTCCTCATATTCATTACTTATTTAAAGTGTCATAATCCAACATGAATTATAATTATCTATAAAAAGTATCAAAAATAAATATATTTTCAAAATAATATAGTGCTGATAAAATTGATGATATATTATTCAATTAAAACTATGGTTAAATTTATATCAGAGATTTCATAATTTGAAAGTAACAAAACATTGAAATTTAAAAAAAATGCATATTTTAAAAGTATAGTTATAAATTCTAGACAATAAAGAAATATACGTTTAAATAAAATTGATAAATCAAAATTTATCACCATTTATATTTCTAATCCAAAATACCGTGACATGTTATTTATATTTAAAAACCCATCATTAATATCAAATTACTTTTAAAACAATATGTCACAATAGTTTTTCAAAAAAAGTTTATTCTACAAAATCAAATCATTTCACATTATAATTTAATTAAAAACATCCTCAGTGTTTTACTTTTGAAAAATATAACTATTTAGAAATATACCATACATTTAAAATAAAAAACACATATTTAAATCAAATATTTAATGAATTATTCCTTTAAATTGAACAAAAAACTTATTTCCCTTACTATAACATTTTCAACAACAAAACATTCATATAATCATGGATAAAAACAATTATTAGCTATTATTGTGAATAATTTTCAAAATCAAGATACAGTTTTATCAATATGAAAAACTATAATATTATATATTATACAATACTGAAGAGACATCATGTAGGAAGCTATATAATAAGAAATATAATATATGGAGGGTAACATGATAAAGAATTCAAACAATTTAAATATTCTATAATACAATACTAAATACGATGTAAACCATTAATCATAACATAGACAAATATCAAAGTGACTCTAATTAATTATATAACATATAAAAGTTTTTTAAGAGAATTGTCATTAATTTATGAGTTATTATTTAATAATTCATGGACATTCATATCTAATAGTAATTATACAAAAGGAATGTAAATAACCTAATGTTCCACTAAATATATGATTTATATAGTCACTAATATTATATACCAATTTATAACTACTCTTAATCCTTAATTTCTACAATTCCATCTCCAGACTCCCAAATCACTAACTCAAACATTACATTAGTGCCAAGACTGAACCCATATATATCCATTGTAAATTTTTTTGACACCTTATACAAAATAGTAAAATATAAACATGGTGGTAAATGGGGTGAAATCATTGATTTGAATATATCATTTCCAAACTGTAATCATTTTCCTAGTTTGGTTTCCTTTATTAAAACATCCTATTTGTAAAATATAAATATTTAATTAATATTTAATTTTATAAAACAATGGATAAAATTTGTAATACATTGATAAATTAATGAAATAAAGTTTTCACATTTTAAAAAATAAAAAAAATATTGTTTTAATGAATTATTTTTTAGAAGACGTTAATAAAATGAAAATGACTCTTCTTGAAACTTATAGAAAAATATCTAAAAATACCAAGTAGATTTCATTATGTAAAACTATGTCTAATATATATTTATATATATATATAAATAATTTAGAATGTTTAAAAATATTTTATAATTTGGAAGCCATTGATGATTTAGGGTCAAAATATTTCTCCCCACTTAACAAAACCATCCATTAACTAACCATCCATTCAATAACTTAACTGGATTTTTTTAATGGGTCATGAATTATAATTCCATCAAGATACAGTGGGAATAATTGATCTCACCTTGAAAAAAAATAAAAAAAAATAAAAAATGTTTTTCTCAACACTATAATATCCTAATAAGGCCCATGTTCAATGAAGTGGTTCAATGTTTTATATTAGTCTAGAAGTAAGGTGACCGATGGGACACATCTATCATTATATAATACATTGTCAAGCCTTGAATTTCTATTGTACTATGTCGAAGAAAATAATTTAGTCTATATGTAACATATAAATGAAAATAAATACAAGAGTACATCTTCAACCATGTTAATCATGGTTATATTAGGAAACCAATAAAAGATATTGGTAATATTTCTTAACAATACACATTCAAGGTGAAAATTAATATAATTATCTAAGGGAATGAAAATAATTTACATTACACTAAACCAAAAACAAGGTTTTTTATACGAAATTTTGATTTAATACTATATTATAGTTTAATTAAAAATCCTTTACAATGATTATATTACATAAATTAATTTAGTAATGAAATACCATCCAATCATAGTTTCAAAATTTATTTTCCTTTTTATTACTATTTTACAAAAACAAGTTATACGCATGTCATAGGAATGACCCAAAAATTCAACATAAGGGTTCGTAGCACATACTATTAACACAGAATATCATTAAAAATACAAATTACCATCTTGGATCTCATAAAATCAATAAATATTTTAAAGAAAATATAAACCAATAAACTATTTTTCATAACCCAATAATAATAAAACATAATAAACCCTTGGGGGATAATAAAGAAATTATTCTTACACCATTACCATCTAAAGTACGAATTTAATCCACCATTTAATATTCCAATGTCATGATAATATTTAGAAACAACTAGTTTAACCATATTAGAGTAACTTCACATAAAAATTATGGTAATGATAGATTTGAATAAATAGAATAAAAAACAAGAGTCAGGGAATCCCTGAGCGAGGATCGATATGTGAGGCTCACATGAGAGTTGAGAGATGAGCCGATAGAATTCTAAAAAATGAGGTTGAAAAAACCTGGTGATTTATGAATATGAAAACCATGATTGGATGCCACTAGATTGAAGAAACTAGGTTAGGGATTCTATGTGAGGTAAACAAATTTTCTATCATGATATCGAATAACACTAAAATTATTTGAAATAGAAATTCATAAAATTTTAAATTATATATCATGTCTTCTATATTATAACTGATGTGATAATGAGTTTTTTTATCATGTTATTTATATAGTAACTGAAAAAAAAATGTACTTTATCATTCCAATTATCTTAGAACCGATGTGATAGAGCAATGAAATTTTCTTTATCATGTTAGTTAACATATAAATTACTTTAAAAAATCTTTTTAACATCATTTACTATATTACCAATGTGAAAAAGTGGGATACTAGTTTTTTCATGTCAGTTATATGATAAGGACATGAATAATAAATATTCATGGCTTTCTCTTATCGTTTATGCATAACCGATGTGAGAAAGATAATGGGATTAACACATTTTTTACCAGTATACGCTGATATATTCTCTATATTTTATTACATTCATGGATTATCTCTTGATGTTACAATATTTATGTTATATTTCTCCACACATCTTCATGAAAATGTTTGGGTGCATTCATATTGGTACTTAAGGAAAAGGCCTCCCATAATAGTTATTCATTATCGGTACCTTTTCCCACCCTAGGCCTATTGGGTGTGGGCTTGGGGTTGTAACAGCTCGACCTTTAGCTGGACAAGTGGGCCCTAGTGGGTTGGTTCAGTAAATTTTCATAGAAAAACCCTCTATTTTAAGATTATTGTTTGACAAGTATTGGTGATTGAATGTTGTTATTAGGTTCCCAATGGTTTTCCCCTTGAGCATGGTGAAGATTGATCCCTTGATTCTTCTGTTGTGGGAATAGTTCTCTTTGAAACTCTAATCAATGTTGTGAATCCTCATTCTATGCCTTTTTCATGTGAATCTATTGAAATTACGTGTTTTTAAATTCCTTTGGGTGGATAGTATGAGTTAACATGATCTGATAAATAATTTTCTTAATCAAAAATTGAAGGGGTAGGTGTTCTTGTATATTTTTACTTTTTTTATATTTCAATGAGGTTATACATTATTGTTTCCTTTCTAGAAATCATGTTTGTTGTGAGACATGTTTTTTTACAGTTAATGTGGTTTTTTATAACCTTATTCTAATGATTTATTGACCTCATCCATGTATAAAAGGTGACGAACATATATATTCCTAAGGAACTTGTTTCCCATGAAATTCTTGAATTGTGTGAGAATGTCCCTGAAAGTGGTGAATTAATATAATGAAATACCCTTTATATGAATAAAAAAATGTAATTCTTGTGGAAGAAAAATTTTATGCTAAGTAATTTTGTGATCTCTTCATTTTCATTGTGTGTTGTGAATAGATTTTATGTGGACTATTCTAATGATAGTGGTGCACATGTTCTGAATATAGTATACATTAGGAAGAGAAACTATGGTTGGATTGAATGGGATGTGATGTGGGATAATGTGTAGTGGTTATTGTGTGTGGTTTTTGTGGTTAGATGGTATGTTTTTTGTGATTTATTGGCTTTATATGTGATGTTTGTTGATGTGGGGTGGATTTTCTATGATGTAGTGTGGTTGTGTTAGTTTCCCAGTTATCCATGGATTGAATTCAGAAATGTTAAAAATTAAATATCATGGTCTATATTTAAATATTAATAGGCTGAAATTGATTTATGGTAATTTAATTAAATTAATTGAATCATTGATGAATGGGATGTGTTAATGTTAAATGGAATGTCTTGGTAAATGAGAGTTAGTGGAAACTCAATAATTATAGAAATGGTAATCCTTGTAATTGGAAAGGGAGTTTTTGTGGTTTATGTGTGTCTTATTTGCTTGGTTGGTTGAATTAGAGGTGGAAGTTATTGATAGAATATTTCGTGAGGTGTTTCAGTGGTTTTTTGATATGTGCTAGTGGGGTGGTATGAGAACCCATAGGTTGGGTGTTGTGTGATACCTATATATCTATTATTTTTATATAATTTATATATATTCCCCGCCCAAGTTGGATAAACGTACCAATGTTCAAATTTTTTGGGTTTCGAGTGTTTTCCCAGACATCTAGGATGGTGGTGAAATGGATGGTTGGATACCCCCTCTTACCCATTCTTCCTTTTGAAGTAGTTATGACAACGGATGGTGTTGGGGATTCCTTTTAAAGACGAGTATGTAATTTTTGGTGTAGGCCATGTGTGGTAGGATGAGGGAATGAGCTTAATGTCCTTAATTTTCATGATAACCTACATCCCTAGTTCATGATGAGATTATGGTATGGATTTTTATTTATGACAACAAGAGATGTTGGGACATATGAGAGGTTGGGGTAGGTAGGAATGTATCCCGGGCAACATCATAGATGGATGAATATATGATGTAGTGACATATAGATGATAGGAGAACAAGTTGTTTGATGTTAGTGTGTGAGAGTGGATAATCAATGGGGAAGTTGTTGATAAGTTCCCTTTCTTATATTATTTCCATGATAAATTATTATACATGGATTTTTTATTTCATGAGAGTGTTATAGTGGGGATGGGAATTGATAGATGGCATCTTTAGGTGCTTGTTGCTTCTGTTGTTTGTTTACTAGTACATTTGTAAACAATTTTCAAATATATATAGGATACCATGGGTATGACCCAACTTAGTATACATGTTATTCTCACCTAATGTATATATAAATTTTTTTTCAGTTTTTATTGAAGACTTAGGGGTCCAAGATATACATTACTAGCTTTGTCGTTGGTGATGTTGTTGGGTTGCTACCAGAATATTTTCTTTTGTAGTTTACATGGAAACATTTATTTGTATTCATTTCACATTGTTCATTCATTTTAGGATGGTTTTTATATTTTTTATATTTCATATATTTTATGGAAGTTTAGATCATATCTCAAAATTTTATTTTTCAATTTAGGGTAATGCCTCCTATATATGTGACTTTCATTATAACCTCAATGCTAATCTCCAACCCGAGTCATACTAGAGGTAAGAATCCATGGGTTATTATCTCTCTCCCTTCATTATTGTCCCATGAGGGATACCTTTGGAGGTAGGGTTCCATGATAGAGTGGTATCAGATTTTAAGGTTGAGAGATAGGATAGATTTGGGGGGTTGAACACTTGTGAGGATTGCATGGTTTGGTAGGGAAATGGTATCAGTAGAGCTTGGTTTATGACATGGACTAGGGAGACCAAATAAGACACATGATTTTAAGGTCACCCCATGATATGATTCAAGGAATCTAAGTGTAATGCCCCAACCCTATTTAACCAGAGTTGATGCAATATTACATAACATTGGCATTATCACTAGGGATCAAATCCCGAAAGACTGAGTAGTTCAGTGGCCTTGGAAGTACTAGATACATACATAAGTCTTACATTAAATTATGAAACGAAAAAAAACAATATTATGTCTCCTTTTAACACATTCATCTCCCTTAGAATATCCCTGTAGGTCAATCATAAAATAATTATTCACATCCTGGGAAAAATAAAACATCGAATGGGGTGAGCTCAGATGCCCAAAAAGGATAAAAATATAGTGAAAACATTCATAAATAATCATAAACATTTAAGGAAATGTATAAGACTAAAACATAAGCCTTTTATGTAGAGACCCAAAGATTGATGTACATGGAAATTACATTTCTTTTTTGGAATACTTAATACATAACAAAAACAGACACACAAGGATCATAATAGTTTAGTGTCTTTGGAAACTTGGAACGTAATCTTCTAATCATGGTGAAAGATCTTCAACATCTACCATAAAGATATTCCCCTATTGTTTCTTACCTAAAACTTTTCTTTATATCCTGGGGAAAATAAAACATAAAAAGGGTGAGCTCAAATGCTCAGTAAGGGTAAGCATGGATAAAATAAAACATACCATATACATTTGAACTTAAAAACATGAACATAATGTTTAAACACCAAAAGCTTGAGCAATGACACAAAACATGGAGGTACGTAAGGCATAGATCATAAAGAAACATTAATAATGATAAAATAGCATGGGAATAAAACATGTAATTGTGGAAACCATTAATCACATGATATGATTTCCATATTATCCAAGGCATTGCTTCCAAGACTATCTTAGTGGACAAAGTTCCTTTCTGAATCGAGTTCACTCCTCGTTCCAGTCCTATATTACTGAACTGGTTTAACTTTTCGTTCTATCCTTTTCTATCTCATGAGATATAAATATTTAACTAATGCATTAGAGGGAGATATAGGTCCCACCCATCTCATAGTGAAATCATTCTTACTTGTGCCACAAAATAAACTTAAAACATTCATCATAACCCAAAGAATAAAATGGGTTTCATAAACATCATCCCATCATCACATAATCCATATAAAACAAATGGATATTTAATAATAAGAAATTTTAAACCATGTAAATCATAGAGAAATTATACTTGAAATATACACATATGAAATAATGTCATCTTAGATAGAAAACGGTTTTGATAAAACACTTGAAATGAATTCTTGAGGGAAATATCCTTTCTTATTCAAAATAAATTTCTTTTCACAAAACATCATGAAATTTTAAAAGAAAATAATTTTGTTGAAAATAGTCATGAAATATTTTGGAGGAAGCTTCATGAAAAAAAAGCTTTATAAAACTGTAAAAATCCGTTCGTGTCGTATAAGTTAAAAAAACATTCTTCTCATACTTTTGCCGGAAAAGTCAAAAAGTACCACGTAACGTAAACAAAAGAAAGATTCCTTACATACCATATAGTAAAAGTAAAGAATGGGTAAAAATGACTTTAAACGTACATTAATACACTTTTCTAAAACATGGACATGGATGATAGAAATAACCCCAGTAAATACTTACGAAAAAGCAATCTCGGATAAAAATGAGATTTGCAAAATTATCCCTTACCTTAGGTCTGATATGCTTCGTATGGTTCCAAACCTCCTGTATAATGATTTAAATAATGTCATTTACTTATTACATAATCATAATCCTTGTTATGATATCATTTATGTTTCACTTATGACTTTATATTACCCGTTCTTTTGTAAATTCCATGTTAAAGTAGCATTTTGGGTAAAATCATTTCATTTATCGTATGTGTTTCGACTTGTCGTTTCTTGATATTATTACTTATATCCTGATTTACATAATTACAAAATGTAAAACATGATTTACATATAATATATATTCATCATATACATATATATTATAGATCGATAAAAGGAATGAAAAACACCGTTCATGGAGACGGTAGACCGTATGTACGCATGAATGCTGTTTTCGTTTCCTTATTGAATTGAATGAAACTAAATATATGACATACATATATATATACATAAATCCAGTAGAATTATTATTTCATATATTTCATTGTTATTCATTGTTATTCATTATATAAACTTTATGATCATTCATGTATGGTTAATCATGGAGAATGAATCTCATCGTGTCATGGAGACGGTAGTCCGTACGTACACACGAGCGATGATATTGTTCCCATAATTATAGAATTGGAGTGAATGGTATAATATATCATAATTAGTATGATGTTATAATAACCATATATAGTTATTCTTTACACCATTATACCCATCCATGTAAGGTGTTGGTGGAAAAACAGATTACACCACGGCGTGGAGACGGTATTCCGTACGTACGCACGCGCGGTGATTTTGTTTTCCATAGGATGGATAGAAGGTGAAATAGGGTTGTTTCATATTTATAATAACATATCAGTATATTAGGGGTACTGAGGTCATCACTTCATAATGAAACAAATAAATAAGAAGAAGTTGAAGAAGAAAGAAAATTGAAAGAAACGGTAACGGATATTACCTCTTATTTGACACGCCTCTTTGAATCCTACTCTTAGGGTACTAAAATTGGTCTTTTAAGAATACCAAGACCTCTAGGATGTTTCTAGGGAAGTTTAGAAGGGAAATGGGTAGGGTTTGGACGAGCTTAAAGGCTCAAATTGGTGTGAGGAAGAGAGGGACGAGGTGCCCTTTTATAAGGGAAGAGAGGGGCACCTTTGAAAATCTTAAAAATATTAATTTATAATAAATCTAACCCCACTTAAAAACTTCCAAAAATGACTCATATTAGAATATTATATGATATAGGGTTGTAATAGCATCAAAAAATAAAATTTATACATTTTAGGAATTTATTTTATACATTATCGACTTGATTTATCCTTATTTAATCAATTTAATTTTATTTGTGGTAATAACATTCTAAATTTTAAATTATAACAAATAATTACTTATTTTCTGTGAATTGTCCATAATTGGATAATTTATAACAATTTAGACCATATAAATTTAAATTTATAATTTTTAAATATTTTTTTGATTTTTAAACAATTTTATAATATGTTATTTTTATAAAATAACAATAGTGTCAATTTTGACACTATTAATTTATTTGAATTTAAATAAAATATATACAAAATATATGTTCGAAATAAAAGCTTTAATATATTCATAAAAGGTCATATATATCTATAAAATTATTGGAGTACATTAAATATTTCATATAATAATTATTTTAGTATTTTTAAAACCATTTATTTGGTTTATCTCTTAATAAAATAATTACTACAACATTTTTGTATAATTATTTAATATACTTATTTGTTGCATAAAACTTAAAAATATAATCCTATGATTAAGATACATCTATTAAATTTCACAATAATACTTTTACTATAATTTATCATCTTAAAATCACAATATTTAAATTGTTATATTTATTAAATTATGAAGGTGACAACTTTGGCATCATTTAAAATAAAATAATATAAGTGTCGTAATCCCCTTAATAAAGATCCAAATGGTCAAAAATTAGTCAAGTTGATGATTAGGGTTTATATACATACTAATAATAAGTTTTTTCAGATTTTTGGGCCTTTTGATATGTATTACTATTTCAATAAAAACTATATTGTTGATTTCTCACTAGATAAAAAATTTCTGCATCACTATTGTGTCAAAATTAATGATAATTATTTAATCACTAAAAATTATAAATAAATTAATATGATGTAGATAATTTCATTATATTTCTGGAGACTATTCATGTTCTAAGTTTCATGAATTTTATCACTAAATTAAAATTAATATACTTATAAGATTTAAGAGAGTGACATATTGTCACTTTCTTTGGTTTTAATAATAATTAAGTTATTTTCATGGACAAAAGTCCATTTAATGTTTCTAATCTGACCCTTAGGTGATATGGGTCTAATTTTAGTCATCCAATATGATTTTGGTAGGTGTTAGGGTAATTTTATAATCTTATATTTGCCCTTAATTACCCGATTTACCTTTAACTATGGAAAATAAAATTTATCGTAGTTACTATTCATAATGCCCGAAAATAAAAAGTAGTATATTAATATAATTTGGACCCACTAATTCCAAATATGGAATCCATTTTTCCAAATTCAATACACAGAAGTTTCAGAAATTAAATTAAAATTAATCCCGTTGTCGAAAGAAAACGGGTTTTTGTTTAAAACATTACAAAAGATTGAATTGATTTAACCTACGAATTCAAGGTAAAATAAATGCTAATTAAATACATTATATTAAATGGTAAAAATATATTCTATTTGTAATTTAAGACAATTAAATATTATAATTTTACCATGTGAATTATTACGATGAAAAAAGTTGTTTTTAATTAAAATATAGCGTGTTTTTACTATTCATTAAAATATGAAAGTTATCAGAATAACATGAAAATTTTATCCAAGGTAAAATTTTATATCCTTATTCCAAAGAATAATTTTATTTTGTTAAATTTAACTTATAAACATGTCAAAATGGGATTTAAAGTGGGTGTGCCATCAAAAGGTGGCAAAACTGCATTTTTTGAAAAAAATGATTATTTTACCCGAAAAATTTATTTTATTCTTATACCATGTTCTAGAAAACGTGTAAGATGAATAATAATATTAAAAAATTCAAAATTTAGTAAATACTATTCATAACGTCTTGTTCATAATAATATTATAATCATATATCATTGTTTAGTGAAACCTGATATTGCGTACAACACACGCTATCGAAGAAGGTCGTGATTGCATGTAATGCAAGCCAAGTCAGGGTTGCGTATAGTGAAAGACTCCTTTGTTGTTGCGTATAAAAAAATACAACCATATTTCATTTATAAATTTAATATATATATATATATATATATATACACTCAATGTTGCGTAGAATAACTAATATAAAACAAACTTGAAATTGTGAGTAACACGATCCAAGATTAGTGTTGTGTATACTACAAGCTAATACGGTGTTGCGTATAGCGCAGGATAATCTTGGTTTATCGTACAACAGAAGATATGAATGAAATTAAAAATAATGTATCTTATAAAATCTCGGGTTGTTACATTCTACCCCCCTTAAATTGAATTTCACCCTCGAAATTCGTCGGGGTTATAAATCATTTACTATTTATAGAAACCCACATCGTAAAAAGGAATACTAAAACTTAATTTTAAAAACTAAAGTATGAAACGTAATGATTACCCAAAGTAACTCATCACTGGGTTTCCATATAGGAGAACATAGGTGAAAATATGGATATGGAAGAAAAATCTAACCATCAAGTTCTGATGGAGAGTGGTAGAGAACATGGCTATGAAAAAGTCATCAATCACAATTCCATAAATTTGTGATGATCTAAGGTACCATCTGATTCATCGGATATAAGAGCACTAGGACAACATTTTTTGTTTTCAATATCATTTCCCTAAAGTTGAAAATTTTGAATTAGAAGAAATAATTGCTTGATTTTGGTACAACCTCACTATTGTTCGTGCTTTGAACAATTTCCACTTCATCTCTTAAAGAAATTAAGTTGAATTTGTTATTCGTGAAGTGTTAATAGGTCATGTGATAGAATGATGGGACATTCCATCTGTTTCAAAAAAAAGGTTAGAAAAAGTTATAAAATATACATAAGTCCATCTATGGTGAGGTTAATCATATACGATTCCAAAAATGAAATTATACTTTATTTATCATACCGATTAATAAAATAAAACTACTTTCCACTAACCAGGGACTTCCTGTAGACCAGTGGTAGGTGATAAAGGCCTATCGCACTTCGGTTGTGGGTTCGATTTCTACAGCCTTGTCCGATGTGACGGGTTGTCACCCATCCTGTAGGTTGTTCTTTTTTCTAAAATTATGACATTCCATCGATAATATCGAAAACAGTTCTAGCCTTAAACTAACTTATGTTCTACATAATCCATTTCAAATCTTTAGGCTTATCCAAAATACTTCTGTCCAAGCTTATAGTATAAAGATAACAATTATAAGAAATTTCATCTACCGAGCATGTGAATACCATCATTTATCCCCGATATATCTTTTTGATCACATTCCAATCATGTGAATACCTTAATCATGTGTTCTCTTGAAAAAATGAATACCCATTTAACCTTAGTGAAAACATGAGTACTGTCAAAAGTTAACTCTTTCCATATACCAAAACCCCAAAATTCTATATACTCAAACCATGATATAACTATTTCCTTTTATCAGTCATGAGCTCATGAATACTGTCAAACATTTCATTTTCCCCTTATCCCTTCATTATGCGCATATCATCTTCTTTCCAAAAATATCTCAATCACTTTCCATGGTTACCGATGCCATATTCTTATGGAAAACCAAAATGGACCAATATATAGGTATTCCAATATACCATAAAAGTACCTTAACAACATTATTTTTGAATACCAATACATAAACACTTCAAACCATCATCTTTAATGATTGTCATGGAATAAGTCCTTCCTTGATTTAGATGTAACCTCTTAGGTCAGGGCCTTGAGTTGGGTAATGCCCATGTTCTCCATAGATAAGACATTGAACTCCATAATATTCTATCACTCTATGACCCTTTTCTCCACACAGATAACATCTATCACTCCATTTGAGGTATTTTTCAAGGTTCTTTTTCCCTTCTTTAGAAATCTCAATCTTCTTTTCTTTATGATCCTTACTATGTGAACATGCATAAAAGTCCATCTTCCTCTTATTTGATGACTTAGGAATACCACTAAATTTAACCTTGTTAATCATATATTCCGATTAATGATTCGGCATAATCACAATATCTTTCTCTCTAGGCATTATGAAATTTCATTGCTCATAGTCACCAATTTGTCCATTGGATTCAATGTTAACCGAATTCCTTTTGGTTCCCTCCATTGACTAAAACATAAAAAGAATTATGTGAGAGGAAAAAATCATGCTAGGGGAAACAACATAATAAAGGGGGAGTACCTTCAATATATAACATCTTAGGTTTAATTCTAATATCATTAGCGCAATTCTAGGACTATAACCTATACGTATAATTAACTTTAGGGACATCCCTAGACATACCTTAGAAATATTTCTAGGGATCTCACTAAAGTTCTCGCATCCTAGTTTACAAAGGTTGACTAAACCTTTCCTCTGATACCAACTGTAGAGACCCAAAGCTTGACATACATGGAAATTACATTACTTTTGCAAAATACTTAATACATAACAAAAACAGACACACAAGGACTGTAATAGTTTAGTGTCTTGGGAAAATTGGAACGTAATCTTCTAATCGTGGTGAAAGATCTTCAACATCTCCCATAAAGATCTTCCCCTTTTTTTCTTACCTAAAACCTTTCTTTATATCCTGGGGAAAAGAAAACATAAAAATGGTGAGCTCAAATGCTCAGTAAGGGTAAGCATGGATAAAATAAAACATACCATATACATTTTAACTTAAAAAGATGAACATAATGTTTAAACATCAAAAGCTTGACCAATGACATAAAACAGGGAGGTACGTAAGGAATAGATCATAAAGAAACATTAATAATGATAAAATAGCATAGGAATAAAACATGTAATTGTGGAAACCATTAAACACATGATATGATTTCCATATTAGCTAAGGCATCGCTGCCAAGACCATCTTAGTGGAAAAAGTCCCTTTCTGAATCGAGTTCACTCCTCGTTCCAGTCCTGTATTACTGAACCAGTTTAACTTTTCATTCCAGCCATGTCTATCTCATGAGATATAAATATTTACCCAATTCATTGGAGGGAGATATAGGTCCCACCCATCTTATAGTGAAATCATTCTTACTTGTGCCACAAAATAAACTTAAAACATTCATCATAACCCAAAGAATAAAATGGGTTTCATAAACATCATCCCATCATCACATAATCCATATAAAACAAATGGATATTTCATCATAAGAAAATTGAAACCATGTAAATCATAGAGAAATTATACTTGAAACATACACATATGAAATAATGTCATCTTAGATAGAAAATGGTTTTGATAAAACACTTGAAATGAATTCTTGAGGAAAAGATCCTTTCTTCTTCAAAATCAATTTATTTTCACTAAACATCATGCAATTTTAAAAGAAAATAATTTTGTTGAAAATAGTCATGAAATATTTTGGAGGAAGCTTCATGAAAATAAGTGTTTATAAAACTGTAAAAATTTGTTCTTGTCGTATAAGTTAAAAAACATTCTTCTCGTACTTTTGCCAGAAAAGTCAAAAAGTACCTCGTAACGTAAACAAAAGAAAGATTCCTTACATACCATGTAGTAAAATTCAAGAATGGGTAAAAAGGACTTTAAACATAAATGAAAACACTTTTATAAAACATGGACATGGATGATAGAAATAACCCTAGTAAATACTTATGAATAAGCAATCTCGGATAAAAATGAGATTTGCAAAATTATCCCTTACCTTAGGTCTGATATGCTTTGTATGGTTCCAAACCTCCTGTATAATGATTTAAATAATGTCATTGACTTATTACATAATCATATTAATTGTTATGATATCATATATGTTTCACTTATGACTTTATATTACCCGTTCTTTTGTAAATTCCATGTTAAAGTAGCATTTTGGGTAAAATCATTTCATTTATCGTATGTGTTTCGACTTGTTGTTTCTTGATATTATTACTTATATCCTAATTTAAATAATTCCAGAATTTAAAACATGATTTATATATAATATATATTCATCATATACATATATATTATAGATCGATAAAAGGAATGAAATACACCGTTCATGGAGATGGTAGACCGTACAAACGCATGAACGCTGTTTTCGTTTCCTTATTGAATTGAATGAAACTAAATAGATGACATACATATATATATATACATAAATCCAGTAGAATTATTATTTCATATATTTCATTTTTATTCATTATATATACTTTATGATCATTCATGTATGGTTAATCATGGAGAACGAATCTCAACGCGTCGTGGAGACGGTAGTCCGTACGTACGCACGAGCGATGATATCGTTCCCATAATTATAGAATTGGAGTGAATGGTATAATATATCAGAATCAGTATGATGTTATAATAACCATATATAGTTATTATTTACACCATTATACCCATCCATGTAAGGTGTTGGTGGAAAAATTGATTACACCACGGCGTGGAGACGGTATTTCGTACGTACGCACGCGCAGTGATTTTGTTTTCCGTAGGATGGATAGAAGGTGAAATAGGGTTGTTTAATATTTATAATAACATATCAGTATATTAGGGATACTGATGTTATTACTTCATAATGAAACAACTAAAGAAGAATAAGTTCAAGAAGAAAGAAAATTGAAATAATCGGTAACGGATATTACCTCTTCTTTGACACGCCTCTTTGAATCCTCATCTTAGGGTACTAAAATTGGTATTTTAAGAATACCAGGACCTCTATGCTGTTTCTAGGGAAGTTGAGAAGGGAAATTTTCATGGTTTGTACGAGATTAAAGGCTCAAATTGGTGTGAGGAAGAGAGGGAGGAGGTGCCCTTTTATAAGGGAAGGGAGGGGCACCTTTGGAAATCTTAAAAATATTAATTTATAATAAATCTAACCCAACTTAAAAACTTCCAAAAATGACTCATATTAGAATATTATATGAGATAGGGTTGTAATCGCATCAACCAATAAAATTTAGATATGTTATGAATTTATTTTAAACATTATCAACTTGATTTATCCATATTTAATCAAATTAATTTTATTTGTGGTAATAACATTCTAAATTTTAAATTATAACAAATAATTACTTATTTGTTGTGAATTGTACATAATTGGATACTTTATAACATTTTAGACCATATAAATTTAAATTTATAATTTTCAAATATTTTTGTGATTTTTAAACAATTTTATAATATGTTATTTTTATAAAATAACAATAGTGTCAATTTTGACACTATTCATTTATTTGAATTTAAATAAAATATATACAAAATAAATGTTCGAACTAAAATCTTTAATAGATTCATAAAATTTCATATGTGTATATAAAATTAGTGTATCACATTAAATAGTTCATATAATATTTATTTTATTATTTTTAATACCATTTATTTGGTTTATCTCTTAATAAAATAATTACTACAACATTTTTTTATAATTATTTAATATATTTATTTGTTGCATAAAAATTAAATATAAAATCCTATGATGAAGATAAATATATTACCTTTCAAAATAATACTTTTACTCTAATTTATCATCTTAAAATCACAAAATTTAAATTGTTATATTTACTAAATTATGAAGGTGAAAACTTTGGCATCATTTAAAATAAAACAATATAAGTGTCATAATCACCTTAATAAGGATCCAAATGGTCAACAATTCGGCCAGTGGATGATTAGGGTTTATATATATACTAATTATAAGTTTTTTTCAGATTTTTGGGCCTTTTTATATGTATTAATATTTCAATAAAAACTATATTATTGATTTCTCACTAGATAAACAATTTCTGCATCACTATTGTGTCAAAATTAATGAAACTTATTTAATACCCAAAAATTATAAATAAATTCATATGATGTATATAATTTGTTTAGGTTTCATGAGACTATTCATGTTAAAAGTTTCATGAAGTTTATCACTAAATTAAAATTAATATACTTATAAGATTTAAGAGAGTGACATGTTGTCACTTTCTTTGGTTTTAATAATAATTAAGTTATTTTCATGGAAAAAAGTCCATTGACTGATTCTAATCAGACCCTTAGGTGATATGGGTCAAATTTTAGTCATCCAATAGGATTTTTTCAGGTGTTAGGGTAATTTTATAATCTTATATTTACCCTTAATTACCCGATTTACCTTTAACTATGGTAAATAAAATTTACCGTAGTTACTATTCATAATGCCCAAAAATAAAAAGTAGTCTATTATTATAATTCGAACCCACTGATTCCAAATATAGAATCCATTTTTCCAAATTCAATACATAGAAGTTGTATAAATTAAATTAAAATTAATCTCGTTGTCGAAAGAAAACGGGTTTTTGTTTAAAACATTACAAAAATTGAATTGATTTAACCTACGACTTCAAGGTAAAATCAATGCTAAAGACATACATTATATTAAATGGTAAAAATATATTATATTTATACTTTAATACCATTAAATATTATAATTTAACCACATAAATTATTACGATGAAAAAAGTTTTTTTTAATTAAAATATAGCGTGTTTTTACTATTCTTTAAAATATGAAAGTTATCAGAATAACATGAAAATTTTATCCAAGGTAAAATTTTATATCCTTATTCCCAAGAATAATTTTATTTTGTTAAATTGAACTTATAAACATGTCAAAAATGATATTTAAAGTGGGTACACCATCAAAAGGTGGCAAAACTACATTTTTTTTAAAAATGCTTATTTTACCTGAAAATTTTATTTTGTTCTTATACCATGTTCTAGAAAATGTGTAATATGAATAATAATGTTATAAAATTCAAAATTTAGTTAATACTATTCATAATGGCTAGTTCATAATAATATTAGAACCATATATCATTGTTTAGTGAAACTCGATAATGCGTACAACACACGCTATCGAAGAAGGTCGTGATTGCGTGTAATGCAAGCCAAGACAGGGTTGTGTATAGTGAAAGACTCCTTTGTTGTTGCATACAACAAAATACAACCATATTTCATTTATAAATTTAATATATATATATACACACACTCAATGTTGCGTAGAATAACTAATATCAAACAAACTTGAAATTGTGAGTAACACGATCCAAGATTAGTGTTGTGTATACTGCAAGCTAATACGGTGTTGCGTATAGTGCAGGATAATCTTGGTGTATCATACAACAGAAGATATGAATGAAATTAAAAAGAATTTATCTTATAAAATCTCAGGTTGTTACATTTTAAATGTAAACTTCTGTATTATATGGAAAATATTAATCAAATAATGTCATTTACTTATTCACATGGATATTCTACTAGTCGAATAATCACATTCGATATCAATAGACAATTTCATATTGATGGAATTTGTAATGCCAGACTTCATAACCACATAGTCAAGGCCTCGTGCCAAGAATAAAAATAATATTTTTTCAAGGACTTTTTCAAATAAACTAGTTTGTCTCATGAGACCTACCGATGCATCAAAGAGTTATAGCGGGCTCCACCCATCACTTACTAAGTCCAATGCATTCCTCATATGAAAAGTTTGAAACATAACATAAACATTCGTATTAAAACTAGCATAAGAAATGTCAATAATTTATCCATAAACCATGAATGGTATAAAAATAACACATACACATTCAAATATATCACAAAACCTTTAAAATAATAAGGAATATTGTATTAAAAAAATCAACTTCAAAAAAAGTGTAAAATCCATCAAAGGATGTTGACATAGATGAAATCAAAACTATTTGAGAGAAATTTATCTTTATATTTTGAAATAATTTAAAAGTTACATAATTATAAAATAAAACATTTATTTTGAAAATATTCTTATAATCTTGTAAGGTAATCTTTAAAGGTGTTATAACGGTGGAAAATAACCGCACTAGCCTTGTAACTTAAAAAAACATTCTTTCATTAATTTTGTTGAAATGATCGTAAAGGACCTTGTTTGGAAAACAAAGGAATGATTAATTTATAAAAATTTTATAAAAATTTAAACAAGGGTATAAATTAATTTAACCCATAGTCGAGTAAATTGTAAAAATGTTTTGAAATACTTTTTTAAGAAACACGGGTGTGGATGATAAAGAGGTCCCAGTAGATACTCACATATAAACAACCTCAGATAATGAAGAGATTATAGAATTAACCCTTACCCTGTAATTTTCCTTGATCGATGGTAAGTTAGAATATTTTATAATAGTTAAATAATTGTTATTAAATTATACAAGAACCACATACATAAATATTATATCATATATGATATTCTAATATAGCTTTGTTAATAATATTTTAGTAGTATCATTGTTTCGGGTGTTAACCGATTCATTTTCCATTATATGTTTTGTTATATAAGTCATGTTTGATATGTATATGATGTATTTTATTCTTATACAGAGTGATATTATGTTCTTAAACATTATTTTTAACCATAAAATGAAAAGTATTCTTAAATGGTTACGATGGGAAATTAATTTCATCGCGTTCGTGGAGACGGTAATCCGTACGTACGCACGAGCAATAATATCATTCTATTGATGGTGAAATAGTATTTAATTTGTTGTTATATCATATATAAAGAATAATTAACATGTTTTATTTATTATATACATCAGTTATACTCATTATTATACTCATCCCAAAAATGAAGTGTTTGAATAACAAATTACACCACGATGTGGAGACGGTAAGCTGTATGTACGCACTTATGGTGTCTTGCCATTCATAGGATGGATAGAATAATGAATATGGTTGCACCATATTTATAATAAATCACAATATGTATAAGGTAATAGAGTTATTATTTTGGTATTAAAACAACAAGGAAAGAGAAAGTGGAAGAAGAAGAAAAACTTTGACAGAAGTGGTTAAATTATTACCCCCTCTTCATGTGTTTCCATTTGAGTTGATCAAAAGGGCTCCTTATATTGAATTTATGATAAAATAAATGTATATAGGTCAATTTTAGGGTAGTTGGGAGGATATTTGAGCTGGGGTTGGCTGATCCAAATGGCTTTGGAGGTGTGATTTTGAGAGAAGGGGATGTACACTTTTATAAGAGAGGTGAGGGTCACTTTAGGAAAAGCTTGAAATATTATTTTATTATACAATCATATTCAGTTTATAATTGCTCCAAAAGTATTTATTTCTAGGATAAGGTTGGGATGGGTAGAAAACCTCTCAACCAATAGGTTTTAGACAGGTTTAGATCGTCATATTAACCTTATCTTTTAGATTTAACTCTTAGTTAAATAGTTTAACTATAACCTTGTATTCTTGTAATATTATAATAAATGGTTAATAAACATACTATAAAATTCCAAGATAATCCCAAGTGGTTAATAAATTAAATATATATTATTATATTATAATTATTTTGGCTGAACCATAGATTATTAGGACTATTTTATCATTTAATAATGTAGTATTTGTTTTAAAAACTCATTTTTTCAATTTTGACATTATTTAGTATTTGGTTTTTGTGAAAGTCATAAAAACTTGATTACTTGAAAACAAATACATTGAATCAATATTATAATGTCATATTCACCTACAAAATTAGTTTATGGCATCAAAATAATCAAATTATATTTATTTTAGTATTTATAATATCATTTATTTGATTCTTTCATTAATAAAGAAAAATATTGCATCATTGTTGTGTCATATATAAATATATTTATTTAATTTCTTAAAATTATAAATAAAATATCATGACATAGGAAATATTTTTATATTTATAATGGCTATTTATAGTGGAATAGATCAATTATATAACCTCATATAATATTTTTTACTAAAAGATACATGTTTTTGTTATTTTTGCCTTTACTTTAGATTATTTAATATAAAATGTCATTATCACTCCCAAGTGGCTCCATGGGGTCCTAAAATCGACCCAAGGATTCCCATGGTCGGACATGTGTCAGAAAATAGGGTTAGGATACATGTTACGATAATTTAATATTAATATAATATTATTTTTCACAATTATTTACCGGATTTATCCTTTAACCATAGTAAATAAAATATTAACCGAAGTAATTATTCATAATGTATAAAAATAAAAGTTACCTATTTACAAAATTTGGAACTTCTGATTTCAAATATGATATCCCTTTTTCCAAATTCAAAATACAGAAGTTGCAGAAATTAATATAAAATTAATTCCTGTTGTCGAAACCAAAAAGTGTGTTTTTAATAAATAAAAACTATCAAAATATTGACATATGTTTATGTACTATTTAAATGTTAATTTACTTCTAATGACCTGCATTATATTAAATGATAAAAATATAATATAATTATACTTTAAAATAACTCAAATTCAAAATTTAACACTATAAATTATTTTTATTAAAAAAGTTGTTTTTAAATAAAATTTTGTATTTTCACTATTCATCAAAATATGAAAGTTATCATAAAAATACCAAATATCCACCCTAAGATAATTTTGATATTATAAATCTAAAAATTAAGTTCATTTTTAAAAATAAGATTTATAAAATTTCAAAAGGTGGGTATGAATATTTATAACAGCTTATTTGATTAATCGTGGTCTGTTAGAACTCAAAGTTGCATACAGCACAGGCTATTGTATTATTCAAAGATAAGTTTATTTTGGATGCCTCAGGTGTTACATTATTCCATCCATCAAATAATTTAATCCTCTAAATTTCTAGAATATTATTTCACAAAAAGATTTGGGTGGTTCTTCGTCATAAGTTCCTCGGGTTCCCATGTTGCCTCTTCCATCTTATGATTTCTCTATAGAACTTTTACTAGACGATTCATCCAATTTCTCAACCCTTGTTCTCTGGTATCAAGAATCTTGAAAGGCTTTTCAGAATAAGATAGATCAGGTTCTAGTACAATTTCTTCATAGGTGAGTGCATGCATTGGTTCTGGCATGTATTTTCTCAACATTGATACGTTGAACACGTCATGAACTTTGGAGAGACTTAGAGGCATTGCCAAATAATAAGCTACAACACTAATTCGTTCTAGAATTTCAAAAGGTCCAATGTACCTAGGACTTAATTTTCCCTTCTTACCAAAATGTATAACACCCTTCCATGGAGATACCTTCAAGAAAACATGATCTCCTACTTGAAATTCCAAATCTTGCCTTCAGTTATCAACATAGCTCTTTTGCCTACTTTGAGCTTCTTTAATGTGGGTTTGTATAGTATTCACCTTATCCAATGTTTCCTCAACAAGTTATGGCCCTGTGAGTTTTCTTTCACCAACATCATCCCAACATGTTGGTGTGCGGCATCTCTTTCCTTATGACGATTCAAATGGTGCCATCTGAATTCTTGAATGGAAGCGATTGTTATAGGAAAATTATACTAGAGGTAAATATTGATCCCCCATACCTTGAAAGTCAAGTGAGCAAGATCTCAACATGTCTTCTAAGGTTTTAATAGTATGTTCTAATTTCCCATCAGTTTGAGGGTGGTAGGTAGTTCTCAAATGAAGTTCAGTGTCCAAGGCCTTCAAAATACTTTTCCAGAATCTTGATGTAAAATGTGGATCACAATCAGAAAAAATCGATAGGGGTACTCCATGAAGTCTTATAACTTCATTAATATATAGTGTTGCTAATCTTTCAAGTGGTAAATCCTCTCTTAGAGTAAGAAAATATGATGACTTGGTAAGATGATCAACAATGACCCATATTGCATCATTCCTTCTAGGAGACTGTGGTATCCCCATGACAAAGTCCATCATAATATCATCTCATTTCCACACTATTATAGGAAAAGGATTCATGAATCCTCTAGGATGATGTCTTCCAGCCTTAACCTATTGACAAACCATACATCTTTACACATAATCAACAATCTCCCTCTTCATTTCATCCCACCAAAAATGTTAAATCTCTATACATCTTAATGCTACTAGGGAGTATAGAGAAATTGGAGCTATGAGTATCATCCAACAATTCCATTTTTAGATCAGGTATATCAAGAACACAAACTATATTCCCAAATTTCAAAATTCCATCTTCATATGAAGTCAATCAATCTCACATCATTCACAGCTATAATTTCTATTTGAAACTCCTCATCATCATTCTAAGACCTTTTTATCCTTTCTAGTAAAGATGCTTTGACAACCATTTGAAAAAGTATTGATGTTTCACCTTCTATGATTATTCCCATATCCATTTTTACTAGATCCATGAACATAGGATCCCTTTCAACTCTCACCTTGTTCAAAAATACATGATCCTTTCTAATCAAAGCATCTTCCACCTTATTTACCTTCCCAAGGTGGTAGTGTATTGTGAAATCATAATCCTTGAGTAGTTTGAGCCATCTTATTTGCCTCATGTTGAGTTATTTTTGTGAGAAAATATACTTCAAGCTGTGGTGATCGGAATATATCTCACATTTTCACCATAGAGATAGTGACTTCATATCTTTAAATAAAATATTACAGCTGCTAACTCAAGATCATGAGTGGGATAGTTTTTTCATGAATTTTTAGTTGTCATGACACATAGGAAATAACTCTATCATTTTGTACAAGGACACAACCAAGTCCTTTCTTTGAATCATCACTATAAATAATAAACCCATCATTACCTAATGATAGAGTCAATATAGCAGCATTGAATAATATTCTCTTCAATTTTTCAAAACATAATTCACACTCGTTGGTCCAAAAAAAATTTACTTCTTTATATGTGAGCTTGGTTAATGGGTTTTCCAATCAAGAAAAATTCTGGACAAAACACCGATGATAACCTGCTAATCCAATAAAACTGTGTACCTTAGTTATACTCGTTGGTTCTGGCCATTCATGGATTGCCTTGGTCTTTGAAGGATCGACAAAGATTCCATCCTTAGAGACAATATGGCTAAGAAAAGGAAATTTCCTAAATCCATAATTCACTCTTTCTAAAAATCCTACATAATTCATTCCTCCTGAGGGTTTTCAGAATAGTGCACAAGTTATTTTCATGATATTCATAGTTTTTTTAGTACACCATGATATCATCAGTAAATACTACTAAAAATTAATCAAGATATTATTTGAAAAGTATATTAATTAGATTTATGAAAAGAGTGGGTGCATTAGTCAGTCCAAAAGGCATTACTATAAACTCGTAATACTCATACCTAGTTCAAAACGTTGTTTTCGGAATGTCTTCCTTCTTCACACACAACTGATGATAGCCATATAAAAGGTCAATCATTAAAAAATATTGAGCTCTATGAAGTTGGTCGAATAAATCATCAGTGTGAGTTAGGGGATACTTGTTCTTTATTGTTATAGCATTGATCTCACTGTAGTCAATGCACAACCCCATAGATCCATCTTTCTTCTTAACAAAAAGAACAGGGGCTCCCCATGGAGAAACACTAGGGACAGTAAATCCCTTGCTACTCAATTATTCTAGTTGTTTCTTTAGTTCCACTAATTCCATAGTGTCCATTATATAAGGGGTCTTCGATATGGGCCATCAAACAGGAATTAAATCAATGGAAAACTCAATTTCTCATTCTTGAGGATGTCCAGGTAAATCCTCTGGAAACACATCAACATATTTGTTCACAATAGGTACATCCTCTATTTGAACATTATTTTCCTCATCCATAGTTATTTCATTCTCATCCTCCCCAATAATTGAATTTAGTAGAGATAAGGGGGTGGATCTATATAAGAATTAGGTGGTAACGTTTCTGCTCTAAAGTTTAAGTGCTCCTTATCATCATAAAAAATTGTAACCTCTTTCTTTTTATAATAAATTTTTGTATCGTGGTCTAAAAGTCAATCCATATAGAGGATTATATCAAATTCAATCATGGGTATGACGATGAGATCAGCGGATAAAGAACATTTATATGACCTAATGGGGACTGATTCGCAATAATTTGATGCAATGATACTTCTCTTAAGATTTTGAACTGACAACTCCCTTGTTAAATCAAATTGGAAATATCTAATTTTCGTATCAAACTAGGAAGATTTGAAACAATGTGATAATCCAGAATAAAATAATGTATTGTCTAAACTTGAGGAAACCATTAAATTACCTACCACCATGTCTTTCAGAGCTTAAGACCTAGCTGTAGTGATCGAATAAGTTTGGACTTTCTCCCTTGAACTTTTTTTAGGTAAGTTTTCTTTGGATCTTAGGAAATTCATTTTCATAATTCCCCATTTCTCTAAAATTTTAGCATTAAAAATTAGCAGCCTCTTTCTTTCCCTTACAATCAGGAGCTTGGTGGCCTTTTTCACCACACATGTAACATACTCCCATTCTCTTTAGTCAAGTACCGAGGTATTTCTTCCCACATTTACCACAGGATAGAAATTCATCTTTCCCCTTATTCCCCTTATTTCCATTTCTAAAGTGTTCAATAGATCTCTTCTTCTCTTTCTTTTCTTTAAAGTTGTAAGACTTAGAGAATTAATTTTCTATCTTGATATCACATGAGACAATATCTTCGTACGATGATAAGTGTTGTGAGAATAATACTTGAGAGAGAAATGGTTTTAACCCATCAAATAATCGACCAATCTTAATCCTTGGGTTATGTATATAATCTTCTTGTATTACTTGCTAACCTTGTAAACTTAGCCTCATGCTTTGCAACATTCTCATCCTCATTTTTCCTTAGAATCAGAAATTGTCTTTCCATATCTGTTCAATGTTCACAAGGAAAGTATTTTTCTGTGAAAATATATTTAAACTCCGTCCATTCCATATTTTATACTTCTTCATCCTTCTTTGTATTTTGAATCAATGAACACCATTGATTTTCATCTCCCATGTGGCGATAAACCACCATGAAAACTTTTTCCCTTTCACTACCCCCCAAAGCATGAAATATATTCTCTTAGGAACTTATATATTGCTCAGATACAAATGGATTTGTAGTCCCATTTAATGTTGGTGGTTGTTGCCTCATGAAGCTATCTAACATTGATCCTCCCCATTGTGGATCAGGGTGCTACATACGGGTAAGGCTATTATTCATAACCTGAGTGAGTTGGCCTAGTATAGTGATGAGATAATCTACACCATCTGCATCACCAGCTCCACTATAATTATCTTGAGTAGGAGGGAAATCCCTACATGGATTACGTGCATTGATATAGTTTCTATTCCTTTCACTATGTGCCAAATCTAAATAATGGAATACACTGAATTTGTTTACGAATCACAATACATAATTCGAAACTTGTAAAACACTTCACATAAATTGAATAGTTTATGGATATAATCTATAATCATAAAAATGTTTTCATTAAGGAGGTATATACTCATAAATCCTTCATAATGGTTTGTAAAGAAAATGTGAATTATCCTAATCATATCCCCTGGAGGTTCCATAACCAAGAGTGCAGCAAGACATGTTGTCATGTACCACGACACCCCAGGTCTATCCCAAAACTCCTTGTTGGACTTTTCAATCTTAGGTACATCTATGCCAGAGGCGCCTCTACCTACTTGTATCCATATAGGGATGTATTTCTTGGAAAGATCACAAAATATCTACATTACCTTAATTCTAGGAAGTTCTAATACATTAATCCTAAAAGTCTATCTTAGGGTAAAGTTCTCTAATCAAAGTTTTTCTAAATCTAGCTTCCAAGGTTTGTACTAAAATTCCTTTGATACCAACTGTAACACCTCGTCCCATGTTACCCAGAGTTAGTGCAATATTACATAACATTGGCATGATCCCAAGGGATCAAACCTCGAAAGACCGATTAGTTTAGAAGCCTTGGAAGTACTAGATACCTACATAAGTTTTACATTACATTGTGAAATGAAAAACAACAACATTGTGTCTCCTTTTAACACATTCATCTCCCTTATAGTATCCCTACAGGTTAGTCATAATATACTTCTTCACATCCTAGGAAAAATAAAACATAGAAAGCGGTGATCTCAGATTCCCAGTAAGAATAACAATATAGCAAAAAATTTCATAAATAAGCATAAACATTTAAGGAAACGTATAAGACTAAAAAATAAGCATTGTAAACATAAAATTCAGCATAATATGGAAAATATAAAACAAATAATTCAATTTAATTATTCAGATGGATATTCTACTAGTTGAATAATCACATTCAATATCAATAGCCAATTTTATATTGATGGAATGCATAATGCCAGACTTCATAACCACATAGTCAATTCCTCGTTCCAAGACAACAAATATTATTTTTTCAAGGCCATGTGCCAAGAAACTATTTTTTCTCAGGAGACATATCTGTACATAGAGAAGCTATAGTGAGATCCACCCGTCACTTAATATGTACAATTCATTCCTCATATAAAAAGGTTGAAACATAACATAAATATTTGTATTAAAACTAGCGTACGAAATGTCAATAATTTAACCATAAACCATGAATGGTATAAAAATAACACATCCATATTCAAACATATCACAAAAACATTAATACAATTTGGAAGATTTTATCATAATAAATTAAGTTTAAATAAGTGAAAAATCCATCAAAGGATGTTGACCTGGATGAAATCAAAACTATTTGAGAGAAATTTCTATTTCTATTTTGAAATATTTTAAAAGTCACATAATTATAAAATAAATCATTTATTTTGAAAATATTCTTATAATATTGTAAGGGAAGCTTCAAATATGTTATAATGGTGGAAAATAGTTGCACTTTCCGTATTAGTTAAAAAACATTCTTTCCTTAATTTTGTTAAAAAGGTTGTAAAGGACCTTGTTTGGAAAACGACGGAAAGATTCCTTTATAAAAATTCTATAAAAATTCAAACATAGGTATAAATGACTTTAACCCATATTCTAATAAATAATAAAAATGTTTTGAAATACATTTTTAAGAAACAAGGATGTGGATGATAAAGAGGTTCCAGTAGATACTCACGTACAAACAACCTCATCTAATGAAGAGATTGTAGAATTAACCCTTACTTTGTACTTTTCCTTGATAGAGGGTACATTAACCTCGTATATAATAGTTAAATCATTGTTATTAAATTATACATGAACCAAATACAAAAATATGATATCATATATGATTTTCTAATATTTCTTTGTTAATAGTATTTCAGTAGTATCATTGTTTCGGGTGTTAACTGATTTCTTTCCTTTATATGTTTTGTTATGTAAGTCATGTTTGATATGGATAGGATTTATTTTATTCATATCCATGATTATATTAATTTCTTAAAAATTATTTTTAATCATAAAATGAAAATTATTCCAGAATGGTTACGATGGGGAATGAATTTTATCATGTTCGTGGAGATGGTAATCCGTACGTACGCATGACCGACAATATCATTCTATTGATAGTGAAATAATATGTAATTTTATGGTATATAATATATAAAAAATCCTTAAAATGTTATATTTATTATTTGCATCAGTTTTACTCATTATTATACCCATTTAATAATGAAGTGTTTGAATAAAAAACTACACAACGATGTCGATACGGTAAGTCGTGCGTACACACGTATGGTGACTTTTTATTCCTAGGATGGATATAATAATGAATATGGTTTTACCATATTTATAATAACTTCACAGTATGTATAAGGTATTGGATTTATTATTTTGGTATGGAAACAACAAGGAAAGCAGAGGTGGATGAAGAGAACAACTTTGAAAGAGGTGGTTAAATTATTACCTCTTCTTCATGTGTTTCCTTTTTAGTTTATAAAAAGGGATACTTAGGTTGGATTTATAATCAAATTAAGGCTTATAGGGAGATTTGAGGTTATTTGGGAGGATATTTGAGTAGGGGTTTTCCAATCCAAATGGCTTTGGAGGTGTGATTTTAGGAGAAGGGGAAGTAACATTTTATAAGAGAGGTGATGGTCGCTTTAGGAAAAGCTTGAAATATTATTTTATTATACAATCATATTCATTTTATAATGGATCCAAAAGGATATATTTTGAGTATAAGGAAGGAAGGGGTTGAAAACCTTTCAACCAATAGGTTTTTTACAAGTCTAGTTCACTATATTAACCTTATCATATTTATTTAATTCTTAGTTAAATAGTTTAACTTTTACCATGTATTCTTATATTATTATAATAAATGGTTAATAAGCATACTATAAAATTACAAGATAACCCAAAGTGGTTCATAAATGGAATATCTATTATTAAATTATTTTGTCTGAACCTTATATTTTTAGGACTATCATGTCATTTAATAATATAGTATTTTTTTTAAACTCATTTATGTCAATTTTGACATTATTTAGTATTTGGTTTTTGTGAAAGTCATTAAACTTGATTACTTTGAAAAAATTACATTTAATTAATACTAACATGTAATATTCACCTATAGAATTAGTTTATTGAATAAAAACATTCAAATTAAATTTATTTTAGTATTTATAATATCATTTATTTGATTCTTTCATTAATAAGAAAAATACTGCATCATTATTGTGTCATATATAAATATATTTATTTTATGTATAAAAATTATAAATAAAATATCATGATTTAGGAAATATTTTTATATTTATAATTATTATTTATATTCGAATAGATCAATTATATAACCTTGTATAAAAATTGTTTTACTAAAAGATACATGCTTTTTTTTATTTTTGTCTTTCTTTAGATTATTTAATATAAAATGTCATTATCAATCCCAAGTGGCTACATGGGGTCCAAAAATCTAGGCAAGGATTCCCATGTTAGGAAATGAATCAAAAAATAGGGTTAGGACATGTCTTAGGGTAATTTAATATTATTAAAATATAATTTTTTACCCTTATTTATCGGATTTACCTTTTAACCATAGTAAATAAAATATTTACCGAAGTAATTATTCATAATGTCTAAAAATAAAATTTACCTATTTAAACAATTTGAAACTACTTATTACAAATGTTAAATCCATTTGTCTAAATTCAAAACACATAATTTTCACAACTTAATTTAAAATTAATTCTCGTTGTTGATACCAAAAAATGGGTTTTTAAGAAATAAAAACTATCAAAAGATTGACATATATTTATGTACTATTTAAATGTAAAATTACTTATGAAATAAATTATATTAAATAATAAAAATATAATATAATTATACTTTAAAACAACTCAAATTTATAATTTACCACTATAAATTATTTCGATTAAAAAAGCTGTTTTTAATTAAAATTTAGTAATTTTTACTATTCATAAAAATATGAAAGTTATCAGAAAAATACCTAAAAATCACCATAAGATAATTTTGATACTCCAAATCAAAAAATTAAGCCCATTTTGTAAAATTAAATTTATAAAATTTCAAAAAGTGTGTATTGCTATTTATGACTGCTAGTTTGATTAGTCGTGGTGTGGTAGAACTCGAATTTGCGTACAACCCAATCTATTGTATTATTCAAAGAGAAGAATACTATGGATGCTTGGGGTGTTACACTAAGAATGTTTAATTACCATGTGAAGTGGTTCCTCTTGTATGGTAGATACCTAGATAAGGTATATACATCATACTTGTTTTTTATTTTGATTGAACAGAGTGGTTTTCTAAAGTTAAAAATGAATTTAAATAAATTAATCAAAAAAATGAATGCTACTGGGATTAGGGATTCCCATGAGTTCTTAGAATATATCCTAGACATTGTATACACTAATCCCATTCAATTTAGGTTCATAAAGATAATATAATTGATCATCAAATGGTTGGTTAAGAAGAAGATGATGATTCATGGTTGAGGGTATTTCATTCTTTTTAGAGGAAGGGCCTAAACAATTTTGAGGAGTGCATCTATGATATTGATATGGATATTTGCATAAAAGATATTGAGATCAAATTTTGTCTGATTCAATATCAAGTTGGTCAATATATTCTATAGGCAGTTAGTTAGATGTGAAGGGTTGTGCGTCAGTGGTGGATGATGTATCTTAGTGATCGACTGGAGGAAAATGTTTCATGAGAATACTTCAATAGGAGTTTCATATGGAGATATTATCATTTAATATGAAGGTATAAAAGAGTTAGGAACTTATATCCATTTATTATGGGATCCAAATCATGTGATAGATCTATATTTAGTTTAAAATCCTTTCTTCAATCTCAACCTTTTTCCAAATGAGGAGTCTAGATATCGATGTATAGAGGAAGAATTTCACCCTATAATTAGATATGTTTTCACCTCATTTAAAATTTCTGTGTTCTTTTTGGTGAAAAATAAAGAGGATTTGATCAATAATTTGAACTCTCTGGGATGAGATCCTCGAGAAGTAGGCCAGTAGGGCATCTTGGGTAGTAGAGCATCTGGAAATGAATCATGTATGTCTAGGTGGTTGAGGTTTTGATTAGCAGGTAGTCGATCGCAGTAGTCAGTTTAATTATTTCTCAAGAAAATTTATTCCTGATCATCTCCCATTTGTGAGTTTTTTCTTTAGGGGTTAGGGTCATGACCAATTTAAATGCCTGAATGATCAGTGCGGTTAGTTTTTTTTGTTCTGTTAGACCCCTCTCTTGTCATCACAGCAGCAAAGGCAAGTAACATATTCTTAGTAGAGGGGAAATGAAGCCAATAGTGGTTAACCCCACAATGGTCCTCATCCTATAGAACCCAGACCATATCATGGTTAAGGAGAATGTTAGTGGTGTAGAAGATTATAGGGGAATGAGAATATGAATTCTATGGAGGTTTACATACCAGAGGATCTAGAGTAAGTTTTACGTGTGATCATTTTATTATCTACCCTATTTTATTTCTTGTTTGATTCTATAGCTTCACACTCCTTTATTGATCTTTATTTGGTCTAGGTGTTAGGAATAGAGGAGGATATACTTCCAGTTCCCCTAGTATTATCCATGTTAGTTAGTGGTCGGGTTTTATTATTTGATGTGTGTCAAGAATTTCAAATAATAATGCGATAGTTCCAGTCAATGAGGGATTTCTTCTTATAAAATATATAGGAATACAATGTTATAATTATCATTGACTGGTTATATTTAATGTATGAAATTGTTGATTTATTTTGTAGCAGAGTTTCATTCTCTAAAATCAAAGGATGGTGAGTGGTATTAATTGGTGAGAAAATCTATTAAATGGGTTCAAGTTGAGGGGAATTTATTTTTTATTAGTTTGTAGAGTTTTTAGTGGAATATTGGGTGGTGGGTGTTCCTATAGTTGTTTAGAAGTTTTTGTATGTATTCTCAGATTAGGTTGCGACACTACCCTCTCAATGTAACATTATGTTTAGGATAGGGTTACAGATAGGAATTTCTCTCATTACAATGGATCCTTATTATATGGAACCCATAGAATTTTGGGATTTTAGGCTTCATGTAAATGATATAATGCATAAGGGTTTTATATAACTTATTGTGTTCCCTTAGGGTGCTCTGGTGTTGTTCTACTATAAGGTGGATGGTAGTCTAATATTGTATGTAGACTACTAGAGGTTGAATCAGGTGAAGATAAAGAACTATTTCCCTATTTTGAGGATTAATAATCTATTTGATCAGTTAAAGGGATCCAGCTAGTTTTTGAAGATTTTATTGTGATTCATATATCATCAAATTAGACTAAAATATGAGGATGTACTGAAGACTTCATATAAATTTTTGGAAAATTCAAGTTTGTGTTCATTCCATTTTGTGTCATGAATTTACTAGATAAATTCATGGGACTCAGGAACTTTATGTTCAATGATTTCCTAGACCATTTTTTAGTAATTTTCATCAAAAATATATGGAAATACTTGAGATCAAACAAGATCACACCAAACATCTCATAGTTTTCTTGAGGGTTCTTTAAAACCACCAATAATATCGAAAGTTTTCCAACTAAAAATTTTAAATGTGGGAAGTGCATTTCCTTGGGAACATGGTTTCCAAGTAGGGTGTGTTCATGGACCTATCAAAGGTATAGGTCATTGTTTCCTAGGTGACACCCAATATTGTGGTAAAGTTTTAGAGCTTTATTAGTCTTTCATGATATTACCAATGGTTTGTGTCTTAATTATCTCATATTTCGTTTATGTTAACTTCCTTGATGAGGAAGTACTGGGATTTTATCAAGACTAAAAAGTTGAATTAATCTTTAAACCACTTTAAGGAAAAGTTGATAAATAATTTTGTGCATTGGTTTCCCGAAGAAGGGGTGATGTTCAAGGTAATTTTTTGTGTTTCTCATATAGTATTGGTATGTGTCTTGATACATCAATGGGGAGGGATATATTATGGGTCTATTTAGTTGTATCTACATAATAGTAACTATTAAAACCATAATCTATAGTTTCAAAAATTAGTATTCCCCCTAAATTTTTGGAAACATTACCTCATAAATAAGTGATTTATGGTCTTCATGGATCACAAGAACCTAAAGTACATCTTCTCTTAGTGTGATCTAAATATTTGGAAGTTGAGGTTGATGGAGTTTAACTATGATTATAATTTTGTGATTTATTAAACCCTCGGGAAAGAAAACATTGTGGCTAACTTACTGAGTAGAAATTATTATGGATATATCATTTGAGAGTTGGGTAATACTTGGAAAGGGATAGCAGAGCTTGAAATAATGCATCCCAACACAGAGGAAGTCAGTGTTAAAGGTTTTATTTTTTATATGAACATGGAGTAATCTTTGATTTGTTGGGTGTAGGATTATCATTGGGGATACTTGGAGGTGGAGGTGATGTGAGACTATTTTTTCCATGGTTATGATCTATAGGAGAGGTCTAAGGATAGTCAGAACTGAATGATATTTTAGGGTAGGTTGGTCGTTCCATTGATGATGTGTGTGGGAGTCCTCTATGAGTTTCATAGCTCACCATTAGTGGTAAATACATGTTTATATAAGATATATCATGTCTTTAGGAGATATATTTAGTATCATGGGATGAAGTATTCATTGGCATATTTCATGGAATGGTGTCTGGTTTTTCAGCTGGTGAAATTCAAGCACCATTTTCCTAGAGGTTTGTTACATCTCTTGGATTTCCACTAGTGTAAGTGGGAGTAAATTTAAATGTATTTTATCACCAGGTTACCCCATGACCAGGGAGGATATGATGTTTTTTGGGTGATCATGGTATGTTAGATGAATTTGGCCCATTTTCTGGTGATCAAGGAGCCAAGTTTCATGGATTATCTTACAATGTGATAAATAGATGAATTTGTGAGGATTCGTGGAGTGTTAAGGCACTTATTTTTATTAGGATTTTTTTTTACCTCAAGAGTTTGAATTGGTTTACAAC
This sequence comes from Viscum album, assembly GCA_963277665.1. Lineage (NCBI taxonomy): Eukaryota > Viridiplantae > Streptophyta > Magnoliopsida > Santalales > Viscaceae > Viscum > Viscum album. The sequence goes on from OY728120.1 coordinate 832,833,925, forward strand.
AAGACTTTGTATCCCAATTTCTTCTTCACACTAATTTCCACCCTCAAATAGATGATCAGATAAAATGTACCATTCATATGCTAAAGAATATATTGCAGACATGAAAATTTTATTTCAATGGATCATGGGTAAAGAACTTACATTTTTTTTGGAATTTTCCTATAATAATATCTATTAATCATCCATTATCATGGAACTATTTTATGCATTGTAAGGAAGATAATTTCATTCACTATTTTTCTTGACTGAGGTTGGGGAGTGGAAAGTTCTTCATCCTGATGAGTGTAGAGAATGAAAGAAAAGGTCCATATGGTTCAAGACTGAATGAAGGATGTGGAGGACTATCAAAAGAAATTTTTTGATTATAGGTGTAGTACCATAGATTTTGAGGTTAGAAACCATGTGTTCTTTAGTCTTTCCCCTCATCTATGGTAGTATAATTTTAGTTGGGGGAGTAAGCTTTCTCCTTGGTTTCTCAAGTCTTTCAATGTGTCAGAGTATGTTGATGATGTGGCATATCAGTTAGAACTTCCCCCATGGTTGGAAATAATCCATGACATATTATACTCATCTCAACTTAATTGATATATTTACAATGAATAACATGTCATTAAGTAGGGAGAGTTTAATATCAAGGATGACACAATGTTTGTGGAATGACTAGTTGAGATCCATGAATTTTTATAGAAGGTGTTGTGTGGGTGAGTTATCCCTATGGTTCATGTGTTTTGGATACTTTTTATCCAATAAGAGAGTACCTAGGAATTTGATACACATATTCAAGATCATTACCATAAGTTTTTTTTTATTTTTGGTTATGTTTTGTTTTACCCATGTGAAGTAATTCTTTATTTGTTTCTAGTTTATGAAATATTATTTATTCCTCTCACTAATTGTACTTAGTTGATTTTTCATTAGGGCTATAATGAGATCCAAGAGAGGTATCTAATGTAATGGTTTTTCATACCCTTTCATTTCTCCTCTTCCTTTCTATTTTTTTATTCTTATGGATGAATTTTTTTGAGTGGTATCTAATGTGAGTGGCCAAATTCCTAAAAACTCCATTTATGTTTTTATAGGGCTTGATGTTTCTGAAAATGAATTTAGAGGTGTTTTAGATGCTAGAGATGAGTCATGTCTGTTAATAGGGTCAAAAACCATGGTGGTGGGTGTGGTGCTGGTTGTTATGTCCTTAGGTGGTTGGAGGTTGGGTATGGTTCTGGATTTGTTCGCTCTTGGATACACCACAGTGAACGAAATGGCATGGTTGGCCATGTTGTTGGGAGTGTCACTTAGATAATCCCCCTGTGTAATATTTGTAGCCAAGAAACTCCTAGTGAAAGGTGTGGTTCTAGGAATCAAATTTTGGAGGACCACCTATGCAGTATGGGGAGCTGGAGATCACCACACCGTGGTCCTATGTGTGGTGAGGAGAAAATGGATGACATTTCAATGCTACACCATAGTTCCTGGTCATGGAAGGTGTTGTATGATCCTAAATGGCTTGGACCATGTCATCTATGTGGTAGTTGTGACAATAAAAATAGTTTTTAAAATTAAATTAAAGGGGGGAAATGGATGTGGGAGATTCAGATCTCCTATGACCAAGGGAGACCATAGTGTGTCAGGATATCTCCACATTAATAAGAGGCCATTCAGGATTCCTCTATAAATAGAGTTCCTAACATTCCATTTTTTTATCATTAATAGTTTCATAGATTTTTCTGAATATATACTACCTTGGTTCCCTTTTATCATGTCTCTTCAGTGTTCTAACCTATTACATTATAGAGGATCTAGTTCCCTTGATTCATAGTACCTTCTTTTCACCTTTTCTCCTTTTTGATCTTTCCACTTGTTTAGATTTCAATTATGGAAAACCCCTCTTTTTTTGGATGCGTTTAGAGCATGTTTTGGTAATATGATGTTATGGTTAGGATCCCAATGGGTTTCCCACCGATCATGGTGAATATTGATCCCTTGATTATTCTGTTGTGAGTGTGGTTCTCTTTGAAGCTCTAATCAAGGTAGGGGATCCTCATTCTCTCCCAATTTTATTTGCATATATGGAAATTTATTGCCTTTATCTTCATTTGGGAGGATATTTTGGGCTAACATAATCATATAACTAGTTTTATTAATCTAATATTTAAGAGGTATGGGAGTTCTCAATTTTTTTAGTTTTTTTCAATATTTCTATGAGGTTGTACTTGTTTTTTTCCTTACTAAGTATCGCATCTATGGGTAGACTTGTTTTTGTGATGGTTAATGTGGTTTGTGTGAACCTTATTCTATTGATTGCTTGAATTTACCCATGCATGCAAAGATGGGAACATATACATAGCTAATGAACTGGTTTCCCAAGGAATTTTTAAATTGTGTGAGAATATCCATGAAATTTATGAAGTAATATAATGAAATCCCATTTATATGAATCAAAAAATGTAATTTTGATAAATTATGAATTAAATTCTAAGGGGTGTGTTCTTGTTGTGTTTCCCTTGTGTGTTGTGTGTGGATATTATGGGTAATAGTACAGTGATGGTGGTGATCGGGTTTAGAAGACATGATGCATTGGGAAGTGAAGATATGGTTGGTTGTCATGGGATGTGATGTTTGCTATTGTGAGATTATTTTATTGTGTGGTGTTTATGGGTAGATGGTTTTGTTGTGGTGATATATTGGATTTATATATGATTTGGATTGACTTGGTATAACCTGGGGCTTACTAATGGAAGGACTCGAGAGATATTATCTCTCTCCCTTCACAATCATCCTAGGAGGGGTAATTTTAGTCAGAGGGGGTCCTGGAACATTTCATCATTGACTCATGTGTTTTTAAGTTAGGATTTACTCTGGTACATCCCATAAAGTGTCCATATGTATTCAATTATTATGTTATTACTCTTTACAAGTTTCAAAAATTATATTGAATTGATAGTAAAGAAAATATAAATGTTCAAAAAATTAATAATTGTTTGACATAAAAAATTATTTCCATTCATTAAATAAAAATGGAGGGATATCAATAGACTTGGACACTTTTCCCAGTTCATTACAAAATCATAGGAGGATATAATATTTATAAACCACTACAAAAGGTATTACATCGACTCTCAACGTTTTATTATTAATTTCTTTTTTTCAACAAAAACTAATGAATTTTGACCAACTTTATGGTATCTAACACCTCATATGATTGTAGGTCAAATTCCCAAGTGGTAGAATTATATCCTACCTTATTTGATTCTTTAGTGATCTTTTTATTCTCTTTTATCTTCTCCTAGACATTAGAAAGCTGCTAAAAAAGGTAGTTGGTGAATTCAACACATTATATAGAAAATTATAACTACCTAAACACCATCATAATATGCTGATGTGGCTCGAGAAGTTTCATGACCCTAAGATCTTCTTGGTGAAAAATAGCCTCTACCCTAGAAAGATATAGTCATGTTTTCTTGTCCTACTCCCACTCATCAATAATTTTCTTCACGGTAGCACATATATCTCAATAATTGAATATGTAAAACCCTAGAGTGATGAACTTGAACTCAAGATTGGTAAATTGAGGGAATAGTTCTCCCATGAACTTATCATGGATTAAAATCCAAATTTCTTTCCACGCCAACTACATCATAGACCATTGGAGTTTAAGAGTCCCTGTATTTGAACTGGATCCTACTAGGAAGACTATAATGTAAGCTCACACTAAGTCAATGTAAACTTGAGCTCATTATTTTTATACTCTCTGAAACCTCTAATGGTTGTTCATATGGGTTAGCAGCTAGATCATTTTGATAATCAACAGCTTCTAATTGTATAATGTTAGATAATTATTATAAACATATGCATCAGTCAATAGATGGAAGAATCAATGAGAATCTATTTTTCATAATTAACTCTACTTGAAAGAGTGTTAATCTCTTTTATTTTTGTTTCTCTACTAAATGGATTAACTAGAATACCCTTTTTTCATCATTCACTAATTGATTTTTTAGAGAAAATAATCATCATAACTACTAATAATTCATTGTTTATATTGGTTTTCCTTCCATGTCTCAACAGAATCCGTCAAGTACATTGATCTAGTTCCTTTAGTGATCCTAGAGGGTCCACCAGAGGCCCTAAGCCCTCAGTAATAAGGATATTAGTAAACATAAAAATAAGAGATAAAGTGTCTGGACTATGGAAAGATGTATAATGATTGAGGATATTATTCCCCTTGACCACCTTCATATATTCATCAATTTTTAAGAGTCTCTGAACTCCTTTAGGACCTATTTTTGGAAGAAGATAATATTTATCACAGAGTTTCATAGATAACTCTAAATTAAATAAGAAATAGGTATGATTCCTAGTCATTTAATGTGTCCAATAAAGCATTTTGATACTTCCCACACAATAACAAAAAAATATTCAAATATGTTCTAAGCACTTCCCCCACTATTTCCTATTTTTTGGGGACCTAAAAATCAGCATGAGAGACAGGTTCTTCATCATGGTAGTGAAAGATTCAACTTTTAACATCAAGATTTCCTTCCTTGTTTGTGAGGATTCAACCTCAACATCATATATTGTATTGATTTCATAACACTCTAGGTCATCTTTATCATCATTTTGTAATCTATAAGGCATTCCTTGTTTGTGAGGATTATACCACTTCCATCATCTTTTAGAAGAACATAGTTGAATAAATTAGAATCAGTTTGAAAATTTATGATAATATTCTTTAATGATCTTCATTATATGGCCTTAGGTTTAGGGAATCATTCCAACATTCATCAATATATTGGTTAACTACCCCTTTGATATTCCCCTGATCTAGCATCTTTCACACATGTTTTGCGATTGGGACTCTTTCATCAATAGTGTACACTAAAATCTCAACTTTACTAATGTATAAACTAACATTATATGGATTGTTTACTAGGGAGATGTTATCTAGGTCTTTTATATAACCTATTTTTGGGATTCATTCAATACTTATAGCATGAACTAAAGTCCCTATATCTTTTCAACAACAGGCCAGTAACTCCAGAAAATGTTGGGGCCTTCATATTTAAATTATTTACTAGCTTGTGTTATTCCATCTGAGAACTGTATTAGTTTTATTGGTTGGATAAGATCATTATAAGTTTAAGGTTTATAGGTTCTTTAATTATAAGTTTTTGGGATGAATGAGTGTGTCATCATCTTGAATGATCGGATTATTTTTCTATAGCCTTCCCCTTTTAAGTATTCCTTGTCTCATGCATCCCCTTGTTAAAAACATCAAACTCACTGACTCTAGGGAAACTTTCTCACTGATATTGGTACAAGGGTGAGGCTCCTTGTTGGAAAATTTCTCATCTTCTCTGTAGAACTAATGTTAATAATGAAATACACATGGAACCCCCGATTTGGCCTTGTGAGGGAGGAATTATTCATTCAGGTTTATGAAGGATAGGTTCCCTAAAATAATTGTATATGTTTCATAGAATAATAAAAACTTCACCATGTGTCATATGGAAGGTGTTTGTATGAGTAATATACTGGATAAGATGTTCTTAAATGATTTATGCATTCTTATAGACATATATCTATAAAAAATTTAAATAATTAGATATTTTTTCATCTCAAAGATGGTTTTTCAACTCCATACATGGATTCCTAGACTAGTAATCTCTCATCTACTTGGGAATGAATCTACATTTAGTATGAATGTTATAACCATCATTCTACCCTTTGAGTTCTTCATTAGCTTCTTGATGATATATTGACAGGTATAAATGTTTCTAATGCTAAATATGAGGTTTTTTATGTTCAAAAGTGGCCTTCAGATACCACATTATATGCACCAGGTCTTCCGAAACCCCTCTAATAAATACACCAATCATTTAAATATTTTCCCACTCCAGACTCAAGTAAAAGGTAAACCAATGTGAAATAAATTGTTTATCTGGATAAGAGATATCAACATCACTCAATATCCTATAGACATACAGGGGTATAAAATTTTATAGTGGAAAGTATTGATGATGCTTTAGTAGATTATGTCAAACATTTGACATATGCAGTCACTATAGTTTAATTTTTTCCAACTTGATAGTTATGATCATTTAATCAATACATATTTCTTCAAAAACATTAGGAACTCTGTTTGAAGCCACAAAATTTTTATAAAAAGTACTTTAAATAGCTAGAATAATTATCACGGTGGAGGAAATTATAAAATATCATTTGAGGATAAGAGCATGGGATATAACAGAGCATAAGGATAAGGTTGAGATTTTCACTAAGTATGAATATTTACCCGTGATATCGTGTTCAATTCAAGGAACCCAAGTCCTGATGCCCAGCTTCTTGGGCCCAATATCCCATTTCCTAAATAAGGACCTCTGAAAAACCAATTTTAACTTGAAGTGTGTATAATGTGTGGTGGGAAATCCTAAGTATCACCTGATGATGGGAATGTTAATCCTTATCCACTAGTGTCATACATTACAATAATCTCCCAGGAAACATAGAATTATTTCATTTAAATACATGATGTGGGGAGTTTTAAGGTAAATTATAGATGATTTTAATAAATTTGACATGATGTTTTTTGATTATTAATTTTCTTATATGTTACATTATAAATACAAAAAAGGAGTGAAGATCATAATCAATGTGAATAATATCTATAATAACCATATTGTAAATAATGGTTGGGGTATGATTAAGGTTCCAGGCACAACATAAGCGTGAAATGGGTCATGGAAAACATTGTTTTTTCATTGATCGATGATCAATACAAGATATATATGATGATAAATTCCATGATCAACTAAGTTGAATAAAAAAATAGATAGTGAATTAAATGCTAGAAACAAAGATAGGATCATCACAAATTATTTATAACTAATTTAATTAAATAAATAATTACATTATGTGAATTATTTCTTCATTGATGGATCAGAAAAAAAATATCAACATTGTACTTTTGTTGCATTGAAGGAATTACAAGTATATTCCATCAGTTTTGATCGACACGTGTTTCATAAAACTTTGTACCTCATCGTAGGAATCTCCAGGTGCTATTGTGATAAATCATATTGCTTGTGTCGTTTTTTCTGATCTCCTTGAGAATCTCTTCCAAAAAATTCTCCATGATATCTATAGACTCGAGAGTGGGAGGTGGAGGAAGATCACTCCCCATTATTGGGGGCATTTTTGAAGAGGGGGTTCTCTTGGGATTGAGAGGATTATATCTATTTGTCATTGTGCACAACACAAACTAATTGGCTTATTGAAAAATTAATATAATTGGGTTTAAATACCGCTAGGGTTTAGAAATAAATATTTTCACAATTATATTTAAAAAACTTTTTGTCCCCTCCAGAACTCAATATCTAAAATAATAATATTATTATTATTTCCTTGACATTTTCATTACTTTTTAATTAAATTAAATATTATATAATAAAATAATATTCAATATATATTATTTCTCAATGGACCTAAAAACAAGGACCTCTATTACTCCACAATATTTATCAAGCCTTGAATAAAAACAATTTATTTAATAAATAAATATCAGAGCATTACTTTCCAATAAAATAATATTATATTCAATAAATAGAAAATAAATATTTATTAATTATTCTGGTCAAATTATATTTTCTCGAATAACTTGTGAAATAATATATGTGATTAATAAACCACATCTAAATTTATTGAACCACATTGAGGAATAATATTTATCAAACTTATTATATAATAAATTATAATATATTACTTAACTAAGATTTAGGATACACTTAGTGTGTGACCCTCTAGGCCTCTTTATCTGTGGCATTAGGAAAAGTAGCATAAATCCCAAGGTTAGCATCTAAAAACATGTTAAGGAACCCATATAGAAATAATTTAATGTCAAAACGACATAATACCTCATACGGTTGCTTACTTTGTAATATAATCCCTTTATCATGATATCTCTAATCAAGAAGGTTTCAAGCTGGTGCCATCAACCTATGTGTTCGATGTCTCTTTCTTTGAATATTTGGAAATTGAAATTTCCCATAAAACACCATGGATATAGATATATTTAGGTTATATCATTTCCATCAATAATCTTAAGATATCAACATCCATTAAAGAAAATAATGCAAAAAATCCTTTCTCACATTATTCATTAATCTTATATTACTCGTGACGCACCCAATGTATCCTACCTCACCATGAACAAATGTCATCATGTTATTAATCAATACATAAAAGTATGTGACTTATAATATTCATTAATAATGATTCTAATGTATTAGTATAAATACACACATTTTCCTATAGGAACATCCAATGACACATATGAATGTGGATTTCCTACTAGAGGCTCTCGTTCTAAAAATACCCTACACTGGATATTACCAAGGGTTCACACCATGAGAAGGTGACTAAAATTCTTATGAGTATACACCCCTAAAATAATATATCATTTGTGTCCCTTAAATGATATCATCCAGCTATAGAACATATATTTAAGAATAGTGTCATATCACTTCTGATTTCTCATCATAGTGAGGGACTGCCATCACCTTTTAGTGTAACAACTACTCTTAGGACATTATCACAAACTATGTTACCAAGAAGAATAAAAATGATGTGATGAAAAGTTTATTAACATTAAAAAATGGATATAGGTTATCATGAGGTATAAAAAAGTTGGTTCTAGGGAACCAGCTCTAATATACTCCCACTTTCTCTAGATCCAAATGTTAACAACCTTTAGTCCAATAGCTCTCACATGATATTCATGCTTCTACTAAGATATGCCTTTAGTTAAGGGGTCTACCATGTTATCTTATGTGGGTACTTTACTTACTACGATGTCACCCATTTGATAAAAATCCCTCAAGAGGTGATATTTTCGGATTATATTTTTTGTCTGTTGGTGTGACCTTGGATCTTTTTCAATAACGACTGTTGTATTATTATCACAACACAATGTGATAGGGTCTTTACTACTAGGTACCACATTAAGCTCCTGAATAAATTTTTTGTATCCAAATGGATACCTTGGATGCATTAGAAGTTCCTATATACTTACACTACTCTATAGAATTATTGAAAACTATATTATATGAATTCTTTCAATCTCGCAGCTCCTCCAATAAGATATAAAACATATCCTGACTCTGAGATCAGACCATTTTGATTTGTTTGATAAATAGCATCAGTATAACCCCTGATGACTAGCTCCTCATCTCATACATACACTAGAAAAATATCCTTAGTTCTTCCCAAGTACTTGAGGATAACCTTAACAGTGGATCGGTGTTTTTCTCATGGATCTACTTAATATCTGCCTTCAATGCTCAATGCATAGGCAACATTAATTATAGTACAAAACATTGCATACATGATTGATCTTATGATTGAATCATATGGGATATTACTCATTATCTCTTTATCCTATTATTTCCGAGGACACATTTTCTTAAAAATATTTAAACCATGTGACACTAAAATCATTCCCCTCTTGGATTGTTCCATACTAAATCTATTTAGTATCTAATCAATGTATGTACTTTGGCTTAGTCTAAGAAGCCTCTTGGATTTATCAAGAATGATCATGATCCATAGAATATAGGACTCTATTCCTAAGTCTTTCATGGAGAAACACGTGTTTAACCAATCCTTAACAAACTATAAAACTGTTATACCATTTCTAATAAGTAACATTCCATTAGCATTATAACACCCCAATATTTTACGTTATGATTTAATTTTAAATAAATTCAATAGCTTGTGTTGTAAGCAATAATAAATTCAAGTGCACCAAAATCTATTAACATAAAGATTTAAATAGTGGTTATGAATAGTATTAACTATATTTTGAAACTTATTTATATTCCATTTATCTTATGTGTTTCCTAGACAATTTTATAAGAACAAATCCAATTTTACACATAAAACTATATTTTTAAGAGGAATTTTACCACCTTTTAATGGAGCACCTTTTTTAAAAAAAAATTGGAAATTATATAAATCATATTCTTTAAAATAGTCTTTATTTTTTTAATTTATAATATCAAAATTATATTATGGTGAACTTTTGGTATTTCCCTTGGAAGTTTCATTTTTTGATGAATAGTGAAAAATATTGTATCGTAGTTCAAAAACTGCCTTTTTTTAATAATTATTATGATTTAAATTGATTTTTAATTTCAAAATATATAAATAATGAATATATTAATCCCATTTAGATTATTTAAATCATATTTATATTCAAATTAGATATAAAGACTTATTGAGATGTTGAACGTTTCCTTTTACCCACCTTCTCGCCAGATCTGGGTAATTAGTGTTAAACTTAATTTAGCCACTTCAATGAATTGAATTTGAAAAAACTGACATACATAGTTATAATAAGTATGATATTTAGATTATAATATGATCAAAAAAAAATTTGGATATTATGAGTAGTAAGTTTAGTATATTTTTATTTACCACGATTAAGGGTAAATCGAATAATTAAAGGTAATATTCTATATAATATTATAAAATTACAATAACACTTGTCCTAATTTAATTGAATTGGGTTTAAACCAAAATAAACCATAGGACAAAATTATATCATTTTTAATACACTTGGGTAATAATATGACATTTATAACATTTTATTTAAAGATAAGTTAAAATTTTCATACTCATGTTTTCAATAAGTTTTACATTTCTATTTCATGGTTATACGGAAGATAAATTAGACTATAAATTGAAATTAGAAATATAATAAATTTATTTTCATCATGATAGTTTATTTTTAAATTTTAAAGAACATATAGTTTAATTAAAGTATTGTATAATAATGATGTGGTAATTATTTAATTAATGGAAATATAAAATAAATGATATTAAAAATATTAAAATAAATATAATTTTAATAATTAATGACATCCAATAATTTGATAGATAATTTATACATTTTATTGATGTATTATATGTTTTTCTTTTTATGTGATCATGTTGTTATGATATTTTTTTAAAATCAAATAATGGATAGTATCCAAATTGACATAAATGGTACTTTAAAACAAATAATAGTTAATTAGATGATATAAAATTCATAAAAAATAAAATTCGTCCAAGAAACTATATTAAGGTTAAATATGTCATCAATGATCCATTTTTGGTTTGTTTTTCATTTTATAGTAACTATATTAACCCTAAAGTGTAAAAAAGCCAAGTTGTCATTGTAAGAGTTAAAGGGTTTAACTAAGGGTTAAAGCCAAAAGATAAACTTAATATTGTGACCCAAAATTTTTTAAAAACCATTGGTTGAGTGGATTTAAATCCATAATAATATTATCTTCTAAATAACTGACTTTGTAGATATTTTAAATCAAAATTCAATTTATATTAATTTAATATATTATAGGATTCCAAGAGTTCCCCTCCCATCTCTTATAAAAGGGAACATCCTCCCTCACTTCCTCAAACTACATTGAGCCTTATATATCAACAAAAAACCTACTTATTTATCCTTAAAATATTCTTATTTATGTTTTGGAGTTCCTGGTCTTCTAAAAATTCCAACCCCAGTGCCCCTAAGAGGATAACCAAAGGAATTATACTAAAGAAGAGGTAATTGTTTTACCAATTCATTTAATATCATTTCTCCTTCTACTTCCTCTTCATATGTTGTTTACATACTAAAGTAAATAAATAAAGAATAATATATATGATGACATGTTATTATGATTATTAGACAAAAATTTTACTTCTTCTATCCATCCTATGAAAAAAATATCATCGTGCATATGTGCATACGACTTATCATCTCCACGTTATGGTGTAATTTGTTTTTCATCAACTCTTTATTTGGATGAGTATAATGGTTAATATAATCAATAAAATAATAAATATGACATTATATTGATTCTATATAATTAATATACCAAACAATTCTTTACCACTTTACCATTAATGGAATGATATCATCTCTCGTGCATATGTATGACCTACCTTCCCCACGACTCGATGAGATTCCTTTTCCACGTTAACCATTCAAGAATGATTATAAAAATTATATATGATTATTAAATATATTATTTATGAACTTCATATCATTTTGGATATTAATAAAATATATCTTATTCATAAGAAATTGGACTCACATGATAATAAAAACATAAGAAAATGAATAATTTAACACCTGAAGCAATGGTAATAATTAAATACTACAAAAAACAATATAAGTGGATTGTATATGATTTCATAAATATGGATATATTTATTTTATAATTTAATAACATTCATTAACCTATTATATAAGAGGTTAATGCACCCTCAACTAAAGAAATTTATACGGTAAGGGTTAACTTCCCAATCTCATTATTATCTAGGATTGTCTATACGTAATTATTTACGGGGACATATTTATCATCCATCTCCATGTTTCATAAAGATGTTTTTCAAAATATTCCTAATATTATTCTAAAATTTTTAAAATTCATTTTTACCTTTTTTTTTGTTTTTATAAAACATTTTTAAAGGAATCTTTTTCTCATTTTCCAAATGATGTACTTTGTGACCTTTTTAAAAAAATACTGAAGGAATGTTATTTTTTACTTATACGACATGAGTGAAACTTCCTTTAGAAGCTTACAATATTATTTTCACTAGATACATTTTCTTTTGAAATTTTACACTCAATTTTAAAATAATTTCAATATAAAAAGGGGTATTTCTCTTAAAAAAATTTTAATGAATTTATTAGATTGTTTTCATTTATGTCAACATCTTTGGTTGGATTTTATGCTTAATTTAGGTTGATTTTTTTTGATATAATCTACCATATTTAATTAAAGGGTTCATGATATGTTTAACTCTGGATGTTCTATTTTGATACCATTCATGATTTATGGTTAATGTATTAACATTTCATATGAAAATTTTAATATAAATGTTTATGTTGGTTATTTTAAACATTTTTTTATGAGAAATTTATTGGAACTAGTAGGTTATGGGCAGGGCCCACTATATCCCCTCAATGAATCAATAGGTCTCATGAGAAAAACTAGTTTGTATTTTTATCCGTTTATGTAAGGTTACTTGGACGAAACCTTGACGGTATTTTTATGATGTCCGACATTTGAATGACCTCATTATGAGATTAGTTATTGATATTACATGTGATTATTCAACTAGTAGAATATCCATTTGAATGTTTATATGGAATTATTTGAATTATTATCACCATATTATTCTAAAGATTATGTTTAAGTGGATTGTATTTCAATAATACACTTTTCCTTAAAAATTAAGCTTATTTACTCATAATATATTTCGTTGTAAGTTTACTCTTACTGATCATATGAGCTCACCCATTTCTAATTTTTTAATTTCATAGGAACCTAATATGTGTATGATGGTTGATATGCAGGATTAATCTATAAGATTAATGGCTTTCTTAAAGGATTATCTATGTTGTATTTTATGTTTTTAAATGTAATTTATGGTTCATGTATGTAATATATTTCCCAATACTGCTAAACTGATCGGTCCTTTGGGACTGCACACTTATATCTATGAAAATGTAATAAATTAAGGCACCAGCTTCAGACTACTATGGTTTGGGTTTTATAGTTGGTATCAGAGGAATTTCAGTAGTAACCTTGGAAACTAGATTAACAAAACATATATTAAAGAACACAATGCTAATATGGGATTTGAGGATAAGTATATAAGAATGTCCTAGAATTTTGGTAAGGTATATATTATGTGGGTATTCCTATAAATGCATCCTTATCTAGATACTACAAGATGATGTGGTTCTGGGATAGATGTACCCAAGAGTAACAACTCCTAAAAGTTATGTCGGGCCAGACTCGGCGTAACCTAGTACATGACCACATGCCTTGCTACGCACCTGGTTTTACACTCCTGAGGGATATACTAAGGATACTTCATATTTTATTTACAATCCATTATCAATTATTTAAATGTAAATACATCCATAAATAAATTGTTTTTATGATTATGAGATTCGATATGTATAAATGGTTTTCAATTTATGTTATGTATTTTACTTGTTCAAAATTATGCATTATGATTCATTCCCTAATCTAGTGTAGGAAATTGTTTAAAAATGGAACCCAATAGAAGGAATAAAAACTATATCAACATGTGTAATACCTTTAGGTATTTCCCTCTTATAAAAGATAATTATATTGGATTTTGATCTACAACAGGGGTTGAATAGCTTATAACTATACTAGGATTTCTGACTCATGTTATGAATAATGACTTTACTTGTATAAAGAACCCTAATCCAAAACATGGAGAAACAATGTTAGACTTCTCCATATGAAAAAAAAATCTATTATTAAATTGGACTATAAATCCATTTGTAGGTGACTAATGGATAAGTTAATTAGAAAAGATATTTCTTACTTTGGGAAGTATTGAAATGGGGAAGGTTTTCATTAAAATTTATAATCTCTTAGCTGATGTGGATCAATGGTGGTCATTGATTCAAAACATTAAGGAGGATGAATAAATAGGAAACATGGAATCGAGGGAATTTAAAGACGTTTTCTTAGAAAAATACATTCCTTATGAATAATGAGAAAATATAGAGAGGAAATTTCTAAGTTTGAGGCAAAAAGAGGATAATAATGTTGCGAAGTATGAATCTAACTTCACAAGGATATGAAGGCATGCTACAAATTATATAAACAATCCAAATCATAATATTGATAAATTATTTTATGGGTTGAAACCCTTCATATGTAGGGAACTGGTCTCCCAAGCATTCCCATTATACGAAGATATAGTCTCGTGTGTTATCAAGATAGAAAATGAATTCTCTAAGTTTTATGAATCTAAAGGAAAGAAAGAGAAGAATAGGGCTGCTGAACACTATGAAAATGGAAATAAGGAAAAGGGAAGAAGGTAATAATTGACTTCCCATAATTCAATAATTGTGGGAAGAAATATCCTGGTACTTTTTTGAATGGAATGGGAGTTTTTAAAAGTGTGGATAAAAATTCCACCAAGCCCTTGATTATAAGGGAAAGAAATAATATTTCAATGTTCAATGATAAAATTGTAATTAAATTGGATATTATAAAAATAATTTTCCTAAGTGTTAAGAAAATTTTCCCCAGAAAATTCCATGGGAGAAAGGAAAAGCTTATGCGATCACAATTGTTGAGGTTGAAGTTCCTAATGATGTGGTGGTGTGTACTTTAATAATCTCATAAAAAATATATAATGATTTATTTTATTTTTTATCATCACATTCTTTTATATCCTCCCATTTTTCTAAGAAAATTAGACATTTACATTTTGATTTAACAAAGGTTTTTTCAATCAAAACTCTTAAGGAAAGTCTAATTACAATAAATATATGTATGGAAATACCCTTTAGGACACATAAATATACTCTAGTTGCTGACCATATCTTCATACCCATGATTGAATTTAATATAATCCTTGGTATGGATTGGATCTCAAAATATGATGTAAAAATTTATTATAAGAATATGGAAATTATGATTTGTTAGGAAGAAGAATAATCCCTTACCTTTAAAGCAATTATTAACTAAATCCACCCATAGTAGCTTTAATGAATGATATTTTGGGGAGGAAGATAAAAAAACATCTAGGGATGAAGAAGATAATATTAAAATTTGGGATGTACCCTTTCTAAAGGAATACATTTTTGCATTTCTTAAGGAATAATTGGGACACCCCCAGAGCATGAAGTTGAGTTTTTTATTGATTTAATCCCTCATTAAATACCAATATCGAAGACTCCCTATATAATGTCCATAGTGGAATTAGTGTAGTTGATGAAAAACTATAAAAGTTTGTTTAAAAGGAATTTATTCACCCTGTTTTTTCTTTATAGGGAGCCCTCATTCACTTTTTCAAGAAAAAATATGGATCTATGAGATTGTCTATTCATAATAGGGAAATCATTTATTTTGTAATAAAGAACAAGTCTCATCTACCTTGTATTGATTATTTATTTGATCAACATCACGGTGATCAATTCCCTTTGAAGATTGACCATTATTATGGGTATCATGAACTATGAGTAAAAAGGAATACATCCTGATGATATCTTTTCAGATGAGGTATGGACATTACGAATTTATAGTAATGCCATTTTGGATTTACTAATGCTCCATCGATTTTTATTGATCTAATGAACATATTATTTAGGGAATATATTGATGATTTTTTGTGGTTTTAATTGATGATATTTTGTTGTATTATAGAAATTACGAATACCATGAGAATCACTTGGGGATCATCATTGAAAAACTCATAAGGGAATAGTTATATGGTAAATTTAGAAAGTTTGAATTTCAGCTTCAAGAAATTTATTTTCATGGCCAAATTTTCTCCAATGATGGAATATTTTTTATCCACTAATGAAAAAGGAAATCCAAGAATGGCCTCCACCAATGAACATAACTAATGTCTACAATTTTATTGGTTTAACAGGTTATTATTGAGGTTTCATTCAAAAATTTCCCTGATTGGCTAACCCGTTAACCAAACTCACTCGTAAAGGGTTTAAGATTATATGAAAAAGAAAATGTGAATAGTGTTTTTAAGAATTTAAGAGAATATTGGTCAATTATCCAATATTGACTTTACCATTAGTAAATAGTGTATTTGTGATCTATATTTATGCATTAAGTAAAGGAGTTGGTTGTGTCCTTATATAGAATGACAGAGTTATTGAATACACATCAAGGTAGTTAAAAACACATGAATGGAACTATCACACTCATGATCTTGAGTTAGTAGAGGTAATATTTTCTCTGAAGATATGGAGACACTATCTCAATGGTGAAAGATGTGGGATATATACAGATCATAAGAGTTTCAAATATATTTTCTCACAGAAAGAACTCAATATGGGGGAAAGTAGATGGCTCGAGCTACTCAAGGATTATGATTTCTCAATACACTACCACCTAGGGAAGGAAAATAAGGTGGAAAATGATTTCAATAGGAATGACCATAGAGTTATAAACAAAATTATAATTGAAAGGGGTCATATGTTCATGGATCTAGTAAAGATGGATTTGGTAATTCTCAAGGTAGGTGAAACATCATTACTTTTTCCAATGGTTTCCAAACCAATTTTACAAGAAAGGATAAAAAATTCTTAGTTTTATGATTAGGTTTTTCATAAGAAAATTAAATATTTGAATGATGGGAAGTTGATAGACATCATATATGAAGATGGAATTTTGGAATTTGGGAAGAGGAAATGCGTTCCCAATATACCGAAATAAGAAATGGAATTATTGGATGATTCACATAGCTTAAATTTCTCTATACACCTTGGTAGCACTAAGATTCATATATATTTTAAGGAACAATTTTTTTGGATAATATGAAACGGAAAATTTCTGATTATATATCAAGATTTTTGTTTTTTCAAAAAGTTAAGGCTGAAAGAAAACATCCTAGAGGAGACATGAAACCTCTTCCTATACCTCTGTGTAAATGGTATGATATTACGATGGAATTTCTCATGGGGTTACCAAAGACTCCTATAAGGAATGATGTGATATGGGTTATTATTGATTGTCTTACCAAATTAGCACATTTTCTTTCTATAATAGATGATTTACCTCTTGAACGCTTATAAAGAATCTATATTAATGATTTTTTAAGACTTTGTAGTGTACCTTTATCGATTGTGTTTAATTGTGATCCCCATTTTACATCAAACTTTTGGAAAAGTTTTCAAAAGACACTAGATACTCAGCTTCATCTGACCACCGCCTACCACCCTCAAACTAATGTACAATCAGAGAGGACTATTCAAACTTTATAAGACATGTTGAGATATTGATCACTTGACTTTAAAGGTATATTGGATTAGTATTTTCCTTTGATGTAATTTTATGATAACAATAGATTCTATTAAAGTATTCATATGTCACCATATGAAGGGTTATATGGAATGAGATGTCATACACTAACTTTTTGGGTTGATGTTGGTGAAAGGAAGCATTTAGGTCCATATCTTTTTGATGAAACAATGTAAAAGGTGAAGATTATTCAAACCCATATCAAAGCAGCTCAAAGTATACAAAAGAGCTATATTGATAACTGAATGAAGGATTTGGAATTTCTAGTGGAAGTTCATGTTTTCTTGAAGGTATCTACATGGAAGGGTATTATAAGATTCATAAATAAAGGACAATTAAATCCAAGTTACATTGGACCATTTGTAATTCTAGAAAAAATTGGAGCTGTAGCATGCCATTTATAAATAACACCAAATCTCTCCAAAGTTCATGATGTGTTCCTTGTATCATTGTTAAGGAAATTCATAAAATACCCAACGCATGTACTCAACTATAAAGAAATAGGACTAGAATCTAGTCTATTATATTTTGAAGATCATATCATGATTATTGACACTAGATAATAGGAGTTAAGTAATCAGATGACTCTGTTTGTAAAGGTTCATTGGAGAAACTATAAAATGGAAGAGGTGGTGTGAGAACCTAAGAAAATTAAGATGAATAACTACCCAAAAATTTTAATGAGGTGATATTCTATAAATTTTTTAGATGAAATTTTTTGGAGGGAATAATGTAACACCCCAATATTTTATAGTGCGCTTTATTTTGAAACAAGTTCAATAGCTTGTGTTGCATGCACCGCTGAGTTCGAGTGCACTATGATCTATTAACCAAGCCATTTAAATAGTGGTTATGAAAAGTATTAACTACATTATGAAACTTATATATATTCAATTTTTCTTATGTGTTTCCTAGAAAATTATATAATAATAAATCTAATTTTAGTCATAAAAATTATATTTTTTAAGGTGAATTTTAAAACCTTTTAATGGTGCACCTATTTAAAATCTATATTTTGGAAAATTAATAATTTTATTTTTCAAAATAAACTTCATTTTTGAATTTTTTTTATAATAAAAATATCTCAGGGTGAATGTTTGGTATTTTTCTGACAGGTTCATGTTTTTGATGAATAGTGAAAAATACTACATTGTAGTTAAAAAATGACTTTTTATCTAAATAAATATATTAATTTTAATTGTTTTTTAAAGTCAGAAGAGATCAATAATACATATATTAATCTAATTTAGGTTATTAGAACCATTTTTATATTGAAATTAGATATCAAAACTTATTGAATTGTTGAACGTTTCCTTCTACCTACCTTCTCGCCACATCTGCAGGATTAGAGATAAACATAATTTAGTCAAAACTGTGAATTGAATTTGTAAAAATAGACATACATGGTTTTGATAAATTTTATATTTAAGTTATAATAGGACCAAATTAATTTTCAGATATTATGAATGGTAACTTTAGTGAAATTTTATTTAACATGGTAAAGGGTAAATCACATAATTAAAGGTAGAAATAATATATAAAATTATAAAATTACCCTAACACTTGTCCTAATTTCATTGTATAAGTATATTTCAAACAAAATAAGCCTTAGGTAAAAATTATAAACTTTTTAAGCCACTTAGTGGAAGACAATTACATTTATAATATTTTATATAAAGATAAGTTAAAAATGTTATACTCACATTTTTTAAGTATTAGATTTTTAATACATGGTTATGCAAAAGATAAATTCAACTATAAATAGTCATTTGAAACCAAATAAATTTATCTTCATAATTATAATTTTTTAAAAAAAATTGAAAATAAATTATTTATTTAAAATATTTCATAATAATAATGAAATAATTATTTAATTACTGGAAATATCAAATAAATGATATTAAAAATATTCAAATAAATATAATACTCAAAAAATAATGAAGTCAAAAAAAATTATAGATATCTTAAAAATGTTAGTGATATTCTAGATGTGTTGTTTTGGAGTTATCATGTTCTTATGATATTCTAAAAATATATAATGAATAATATAAAAATTGAAATAAATGATACTTTAAAATAAGTAATATTTAATTAAATGATATAAAAATCATAAAAATTAAAAAAAAAATACAACTAACTTTAATAAGGTTAAATATGTCTTCAATGATCCATTTGGGGTTTTTTTCCTTTTTATAGTAAATATATTAAACCAAAAACATAAAAAACCAAGTAATCATGGTAAGAGTTAAATGGTTTAACTAAGGGTTAAAGACAAAAGATAAGGTCAATATTTTTACCTAAACATATCTAAAAAAAATTAGTTGAGAGTATTTCATCCAATCCTCATCTTATATTCAAAATAAATCACTTTGGAGCTATTTGAAATCGAAAATCAATTTAAATTAATTTAATATTTTAAAAGATTCAAAGAGTTCCCCTCCCCTGTCTTATAAAAAGGAACCTCCTCCCTCACTTCCTCACACCAAATTGAGTCTCCTATCTTGACCAACTCTTGCCCATTTCTCCTAAAAACATTTTTATTTATATTTTGGAGGTCCTGGTATTCTAAAAACACCAACCCTAGTTTCCCTAAGAGGATTTCCAAAGGAAGTCCGCCAACGAAGAGGTAATTGTTTTACCAATTCATTTAAGTTCATTTCTTCTTATAATTCCAATTCCTATATTGTTTCCTTAATTATTTAATAACTACAGTATAATATATATTCTTAGATGTTATTATTATTATGAAACATTCATATTACACCTTTTATCAATCCTATGAAAAACAATATCACCATGGGTGTTTTCATACGGCTTACTCTCTCCTTGTTGTGGTGTAATTTTTTTCCATAACAACTTTATTTAGATGGGTATAATGCTAAATATAATGGATAAAATAATAAATATGACACTATATTTAATATTTATAGTTAATATACCATCCAATTCCCTACCAATTTACCATTAATGGAATGATATTGTCGCACTTATGTATATACGACCGACCATCTTCATGATGTGATGAGATTCATTTTTGAAACTAACTAGTCAATAATGATGATAAAAAAAATTATATGATGAGTGAATATAATATTTATGAACTTAATATCATTCTAGATATGAATAAAATGTATCCTATGTATAATAAATAGGACTAACCTGACAAAACAAACATCATAAAATGAAGAATTTAACACCCAAAACAATGGTAATAATGAAATATTATCAAAAAATGATATAAGAGGATCCTATATGATATAATAATTATGGATATAGTTTTTTTATAATTTAATCAAATTATTTAACAATTATACAGTTGTTTAGTTCACCCTCAACTAATATAAAGTAAAAGGAAGGGTTTAACTTCATAATATCACAATTATCATGGATTGTTTATATGTAAGTATTTATAGGAAAATATTTATCATCCACATCCATGTTTCTTAAAAAATTATTTCAAAATATTCATACTAATCTTATACAATTTTTTAAAGTAATTTTTACCTGTTTTTTTGTTTTTATAAAATATTTTGAATGGAATCTTTTTCTTATTTTCTAAATGAGGTACTTTATGACCTTTTTGATAAAATATAGATGGAATATTTTTTAACTTATATGGAATAAGTGAAACGTACCTTAAAATCTTAAAAGATTATTTTCTATAAAAAAATTATTTTAAAATTCCTTGTCCCTTTTTAAATAATTACAATATAAAAAGTGGTATTTCTCTCAAGAAATATTTTAATGGTTTTTTAGATTGTTTTCATCTATGTCAACATCCTTTATTGGATTTTATGATTAATTGAGTTTGATTTATTATGATACAATATACCATATTTTATTGAATGGTTTATGATATTTTTTACTATGGATGTGCTATTTTGATACCATTCATGGTTTATAGTGAATGTATTAACATTTTTTTTGCTAGTTTTAATATGAATGTTTATGTTTGTTATGTTTATCCCTTTTCGTATGAGGAATGAATTGGACTTAGTAAGTGACGGGTAGGACCTGTTATATGTCCTCAATGCATTGGCAGGTATCATAAGACAAAATAGTTGGGGTTTTTACCCATTTATGTATGGCATCAGGGCTAAATTCTTGACAGTATGTTTATAATGCCCGACATTATACATTTCCTCATTATGAGATTTGTTATTGATGTTACATGTGATTATTAGAATAGTAGAATATCCATGTCAATGTTTATATAGAATTATGAGATATATTATTTCCATATTATGATAAATATTATGTTTAATTGGATTATGTTTTAATTATACACTTTTCATTATGTTTTATTCTTATTTACTCAAAATAGTTTCTATTTTACGATTACCCTTACAGAGCTTTCGAGATCACCCCTTTCTTAGTTTTTTATTTTCCCAGGATTCCAAGATGTGTATTATGACTAATATATAGGGTTAATCTAGGTGTTTATTGGAATTCTCACAGGATTATCTAATTTGTATTTTATTTTTTGAATTGTAATATAAGGTTCATGTATGTAATTTATTTTCTAATACTTTTAAACTTATTGGTATATTGGGATTTGACACATGTATCTTTTCTAATGTAATGAAGTAAGGCACCAGATCTGGACTATTGGGGTTGAGGTGTTATAGTTGGTATCGTAAGAAGTTTAGTAGAATCCTTGGAAACTAGATTTAGAAAACATAGATTGGGGAACATAACCCTAAGAAAGACTTGGAGGATAAGTATATAAAAACATCTTAGAATTTTGGTAAGGTGGAGATTATGTGTGAATTCCTAGAAATAAATCCCTATTTGGAAACTACATGTGGACATGGTTCTGGCACCGATGTAGTTAGGAGTAAAAACATCGAAAAGGTGTGTCGAGAATAACTCGGTGTAACATAGTACATGAAAATGGGTCTTACTGCACACCTGGCTTGACACTCCCAGGGTATATGTTTAAGAAATATCACATTTTATTTAAAATCCATTTTGAAGGATTTAAATGTAAATTTTTTCTAAAATGAACCATGTTTATGATTATGAGATTAGATATACATAATTTTTTTTCAATGTATGTTGTTTATTTTACTCGTTCAGAATTATGAATTATGATTCATAAACTAATCTAGTGTATTCCATTTTTTAGAAATGGACCCTAGAAGAATTAATGGAAATCCTATCAACTCATGTGATCCATGTAGTTATTTCCCTTCTATGCAAGATAATTATATTAGAGCTAGAGCTAAAAATAGTGATGAATAACTTATAACTATACTAAGACAGATAACTCAGATTATTAACAATAACCTTACCCATATGGATAACCCCGTTCCACAACATGTAGGAACAATGTTAGACCACTTCATGATATAACAACCTCCATCATTCAATGGGACTACTAATCCATTTGAAACTAAGTAATGGATAAGTTCCTTAGAAAAGATATTTCTTACATTGGGAAGTGATGAAAGGGGGAAGGTTTTCATAGAAATTTATCATCTCTTAGGAGATGTAGATTAATGGGGGTTATTAATTCAAAACACAAAGAAGGATGAAGGAATAGAAAACATAGAATGGGTGGAATTTAAAGAAATTTTCTTAGAAAAATACTTTCCTCGTGAAAAGCAAGCGGATATAGAGAGGCAATTTTGGAGCCTGGGGAAAAATGAGGATGAGAATGTTAAAAAGTATGAAGTTAAATTTACATGGTTATCAAGTAATGTTGCGGATTACATATGAAATCTAAATATTAATATTGATAAATCCTTTTATGGGTCAAAACCATTGATTCATAGGGCACTGGTATCCCAAAATTTCTCATCATATGAATTTATAGTCTCATGTGATATCAAGAAAAAAGTTGAATTCTCTAATTATTATAAATTTAATGTAAAATAAGAGAATAAGAGGTCCACTAAACACTCTAAAAAAGTAAATAAGTAAAAGGGTAATCAGGGAAGAATTGACTTTCCACCCTATATTAAATGTGGGAAGAAACACCCCAATACTATCCTAAAGGTAATGTGAGTTTGTTACAAGTGTGGAAAAAAGGCCACCAAGACCTTTATTGCATGGAAAAGAAATAATCTACCAATGTTCAATGATAAAATTGTAAAGAAATGGGATGTTATTCAAATTATTTTTCTAAGTGTTAAGTAAGTTTTCCCCAGAAATGTCCAAGGGATCAAGGCCAAGCTTATGAGATCAAAACTTCTGAGGTTGAAGTTCCTAAAGATGTGTTGGTAGGTACTTTAATAATCTCCTCAAACTTAGCTAATGCTTTATTTGGTTATGGATCATCGCATTCTTTTATATATTCCCATTTTTCCAAGAAAATTATACATTTACCACTAGATTTTATAGAGGAGTTATCAGTCAAAAATAAAAAAGTAATTATCATTGGAAAAAATATATATGGAAATACACTTTACAACACATAAATGTACTTTATTTGTTAGCCTATTCATCATAACTATGGTTGAATTTGATATAGTCCTCAGTATAGATTGGATTTAAAAATATGATTCTAAAATTTATTGTAAGAATAAGAAAATTATGATTTGTGATGAAGAAGAAGATTCTATTATCATTTAAGTAGAAACTTAATCACCTAATTATTATGGTGATCCACCCCTAGTAGCTTTACTTAATGAAATTCTTATGGAGGAATAGAAAACAAAATCATGCGATGAATAAGATAATCTTAAAATTCAGGATGCACCCATTCAAAATAAATACATTGATGTATTTCCTAATGAATTAATGGGACACACACACCATAGTATGAAGCTGAATTTTCTATTGATTTAATCCCTGACACAATACCAATATCAAAGACTCTCTATAGAGTGGATATAGTGGAATTAGTGGATTTGAAGAAACAACTTTAAGAGTTGGGTAAAAAGGGATTTATTAAACCAAGTGTTTCTCCATCTGTAGCCCCAATTCTCTTTGTTAAGAAGAAAGATGGATCCATGAGACTATGTATTGATTATAGGTAAATCAATGCTATTAAAATAAAGAAAATGTATTATCTTCCTTGTATTTATGATTTATTTGATCAAATTCATGGATCTCAATTCTTTTCAAAGATTGAACTTTTTTCTAGATATCATCAACTATGAGTAAAGAAGGAATACATCCCAAAGACATATTTTTAGATGAGGTATGGACATTAAAAATTTATAGTAATTCCATTTGGATTGAGTAATTCTACCTCATTTGTTGTGGATATAATGAATAGATTATTCAAGGAATATCTTGATGATTTTTTTGTGGTATTCAATGACTATATTCTTGTGTATTCTAAAAATTATGAAGACCATGATAATCACTTCTGGATAATCCTTTAGACTCTCAGAAGGGAAGAGTTTTATGGTAAATTTATAAATTGTGAATTATGACTTCAGGAAATTTCTTTTCTTGGAAATATTGTCTCCAATGATTTAATACCTTTTGATCTTATAAAGAAAAAGTATAACCAATAATTTCCTACACCAACAATCATAACTGAGGTACATAATTTTATTAGTTTAGCAGGTTACTATCAGTGTTTTGTAATTATTTTTTCACAATTTCCAAACCTGTTAACCAATATCAAATATAAAGGGGTTAAGTTCATATGGAAAAAATAATGTGAAGAGTGTTTCAAATAATTGAAGAGAAGATTGGTCAATGCATTGGTCTTGACTTTACCTTTTGGAAATATTGGATTTGTGATCAATAGTGATGTGTCAAAGAAAGGAATTTGTTGTTTCCTTATGCAGAATGATAGAGTTATTACATATGCATCAAGGTAGTTAAAAACTCATGAACAAAAATATCCAACTCATGATCTTGAGTTATTAGTGGTAATATTTTCTCTAAATATATGGAGACACTAGATCTATGTTGAAATATGTGAGATATATGTAGATCACAGGATCTTGAAATATATTTTCTCATATAAATAACTCAACATGTGGAAAAGAAGACGGATAGAACTACTTAAGGATTATGATTACTCAGTAGACTACCATCTAGGGAAGGAAAATAAGGTGTTATATTCTTTCAGAATGAAGGACCATGGATTTATGAAAAAAATGAGGATTGAAAGGAATTATTTGTTCATGGATCTTGTAAAGATAGATATGGAAATTATCAAGGTAAGTGAAACATCACTTCTTCTTAAAATGGTTTCCAAACCATCTTTGTTAGAAAGGATAAAAAGTTCTTTGTCGGATTATGATAATTTTCATAAGAAAATTAAATATGTGAATGATTGGAAATTGATATAATTTATATATAAAGATGGAATTTGGAAATTTAGAAAGTGGTTTTGTGTTCCCTCTATACCTGAGCTAAAAAGTGAATTATTATATGATGCTCATATAGCAAATTTCTCAATACACCCTGGTATCACTAAGATGTATAGAAATTTGAAAGATCATTTTTGGTGGGACAATATGAAGTGAGAAATTACTGATTATGTTTCAAGATGTTTGGTTTTTCAAAAAGTGAAGGAAAAAAGAAAACATCATAGAGGATTAATGTAATTTATTATTATACCTATGTGTAAATGGGATGATATTATGATGTAATTAGTCATGGGGTACCAAATAATCCTAGACGGAATCATGTGACATGGGTTACTATTGATTGTATTACCAAATAATCTCATTTTCTTGTTATAAGAGAAGATTTACCTCTTGAACTCTTAGAAAAAATCTTTATTAATGGAGTTTTAAGATTTCATGGTGTACCTATATTGATTGTGTCTGATCGTGGTCCCAGTTTTATATAAAAATTCTTGAAAATTATTGGGTAGTCCCTAGATATTGAGCTTTAGTTAAGCATCACCTACCACCATCAAATTGACGGACAATCAAAGAGGACTATTCAAACATTAAAGTACATGTTGACATATTTCTCACATGACTTAAAATGTATGTTGGATTAGCATTTAAATTTTGTAGAATTTTATTATAACAATAGATTACATTAAAGTATTCATAAGGCATTGTATGAAGCATTATATGGGAATAGATGTCGTACACCAAATTTTTGGGATGATGTTGTTAAAAGGAAACTTGTAGGCCTAGAACTTGTTGAGGGAAAAATAGAAAAGGGTAAGATTATTCATACCCATATCAAACCAGCTTAAATTAGGAAAAAGTGCTATGAAGATAACCAAATGAAGGATTTAAAATTTAAAGTGGGAGATGATGTTTTATTGAAGGTATCTCCATGGAAGGGTGTTATAATATTTTGTAATAACGAAAAATTAAATCCTAGGGAAAACAACCCTTTTGAAATTATGAAATGAATTTTATTTTTAGCTTACCATTTATAAATTTCTCCAAGTCTCTCCAAAATTTAGGATGTGTTACATGTATCACTATTAAGGAAATACATGCTAGACCCAAAGCATGCACTCACCTATCAATAAAAAGAACTGGAATGTGATATGTCTTATTGTGAAGATCCTAAAATGATTCTTGGCACTAGAGAACAAGTGTTAAGGAATCAAATGACTCAGTTGGTAATGCTTCTTTCGAGAAACCATAAAATGGAAGAGGCAAAGTGGGAACCTCAGGAAATTATAATGAAGAACTAACTGAATATTTTTTTTGAATTGATATTTAGGAAACTTTGAGTATGAAATTTTTTGAAGGAGGGAATAATGTAACATCGTAATATTTCATAGTACACTTTATTTTAAAATATTTTCAATAGATTGTGTTGCACGTAACACAGAGTTCGAGTGCACCATGACTATTAACCTATCCATTTAAATAGAGTTTATGAGTAGTATTAACCAAATTATGAAACTTGTGTATATTTTATTTATCTTATGTGTTTCTTGGACAGTTATATAATAAAAAAATCTGATTTTATGCATAAAACTATATTTTTGGGGGGGAATTTCATCACCTTTTAATGGAGAACGTATTTTAAAACTAAATTTTGAAAATTTTATAAATTTTATTTTAAAAATAGACTTCATTTTCGAATTTTTCGTATCAAAATCATCTTAGAGTGAATCTTTGGTATTTTTCTGAGAAGATAAATTTTTTTATGAATAGTGAAAACTAATGCATTGTAGTTAAAAAATGAATTTTTGTTTAAATAATTATTATAATTTAAATTGATTTTTAATGTAAAAAAGATAAATAATAAATATATTAATCCAATTCAGTTTATTGGAATCATTTTTATATTGAAATTAGATGTGAAAATTTATTGAACTGTTGAACGTTTCCTTTAACCCACCTTCTCACCACATCTGTGAGACGAGTGTTAAACATAATTCAGCCTCTTTTATGAATTGAATTTAGAAAAAAAATACATACACAGTTGTAATAAATATTATATTTATATTATAATAAGATCAACTTAATTTTTGGATCTTATGAATAGTAACTTTAGTAAATTTTTATTTACCAAATTTAGAGGTAAATCGAGTAATTAAAGGTAAAAATAATAAATAATATTATAAAATTACACTAACATTAGTCCTAATTTAATTGTATATGTGTTTTTCAATCAAAATAAACCATATGAAAAATTATAACCTTTTTAATTCACTTCGGTATGAATGTGACATTTATAATAATTTATTTAGGGATAAGTTAAAAATGGAAAACTCATGTTTTTTAATAAG
This sequence comes from Viscum album, assembly GCA_963277665.1. Taxonomy (NCBI): domain Eukaryota; kingdom Viridiplantae; phylum Streptophyta; class Magnoliopsida; order Santalales; family Viscaceae; genus Viscum; species Viscum album. The sequence goes on from OY728120.1 coordinate 832,862,416, forward strand.
TATTACATTTTTAATAAATGGTTATACAGAATATAAATTCTACAATAAATATTAATTTTAAATCTATTAAATTTACCTTTATAATGATAATTTATTTTTAATTTTTAGAGATGAAATTATTTAATTAAAGGCCTTCATAATAATAATTATGTAATTTTTTAATTAATGGAAATATAAAATAAATGATATTATAAATAATAAAATAAATATAATTTTTTCAAAATTAATGGCATCCAAAAAATTTACAAATAAATTAGACATGTTAGTGATATCTTATAAGTGTTTTTTTAAATTTATCATGTTATTAAGAATTTTTTAAAAAAATAAATAATGAATAGTATAAAAATTGACATAAATGATACTTTAAAATAAATAATATTTTATTAAATAATACAAAATTCATAAAAACATAATATACCTAAAAATAAGGTTAAATATGTCATAAATGATCCATTTGGGGTTTTGTTTTCATTTTATAGAAACAATATTAACCCTAAATATTGAAAATCCAAGTTATCATGGTAATAGTTAAAGGGTTTAACTAAGGATAAAAGTCAAATGATAAGGTTAATATTGTGACCTAAACATGTCTAAAATAATTGGTTGATATTATTTCGACCCATATTAATCTTATATTTGAAATAAATCACTTTTGAACTATTTTAAATTGAAAAACAAATTATATTAATTTAAATTTTAAAGGATTCAAATAGTTCCCCTACCCTCTCTTATAAAATGACACCTCATCCCTCACTTCCACATACCACATTATGCCTTTTAGTTAAAAAAACCAAGAACATTTATCCTCCCAACATTATTATTTAAGCTCTAATGTTCATGGTCTTCTAAATAATCCCAACCCTAGAGTCACTTAAAGGAGATCCAAAGGAACTCCATTGAATAAGAGGTAATTATTTTACCAATTCATTTATGTTCATTTCTTCTTATAATTATTATTTATATATTGTTTCCATTTTCAAGTAATAACTTCAGCATAATATATATTCTAAGATGTTATTATGATAATGATACAACCATATTCTTCCTTTTATTCATACTGTAGAAAACAATATCACAATGTGTGCGTGCATACAACTTACAGTCTCCACACTGTGGTCTAATTTTTTTTCATCAACACTCTATTTAGATGGGTATAATGATGAATATAATGGATAAAATAATAAATATAACATTCTATTTATTATTCATAATTAATATACCATTCAATTCCTTACAACTTTACCATTAAGGGAAAGATATCATCGCTCATGCGTAAATACGGCCTACCATCTCCATGACAAGATGTGATTCATTCTCCACATTTACCATTCCAGAATGATTGTAAAAAAAATTTATGATGATTAAATATAATATTTAATAACTTAATATCATTCTAGATATTAATAAAATATATCCTATGCATAAGAATCAGGACTCACATGACAAAACAAACATAAGGAAATGAAGATGTTGATACCCAAAATAATAGTAATAATGAAATATTATTGACAAAATGATATAAGAGGATGTTATATGATATCATAAATATGGATATAGTTTTGGAATAATTTCATAACATTCATTAACTAGTATAAAGGGGGTTAAATCTCCCTCAACTAAAGTTAATTACAAGTTAAGGGTTAACTTCACAATCTCATTATTATCCGAGATTGTTTATACGTAAGTATTTACTAGGACACATTTATCATCCATGTACATGTTTGTTAAAATGGTAATTCAAAATAGTCTTACTATTATTCTACAATTGTTTAAAGTCATTTTTAACCATGTTTTTATTTTTTAAAGATGTTTCAAAATGAATCTTTTTGTCGATTTCAAAGGAGATACTTTATGACCTTTTGACAAAATATGAAAGGAATGTTCTTTTTTTAACTTTTGCGGAATGAGTGAAAGTTCCTTTATAATCTAAAAAGATTATTTTCATTGAAATTTTTTTCCTCTAAAATTTCATGCCCCTTTTAAAATAATTTTAATATAAAAAGTGGTATTTCTCTCATGAATTTTTTAATGGTTTTATTAGATTGTTTTCATCAATGTCAACATCCCTTGATGGATTTTATGCTTAATTGAAGTTGATTTATTATGATAGAATCTAACATATTTTATTTTACATTTTTTGATATGCTTGACTATGGATGTTCTATTTTGGTACCATTCATGGTTTATGGTTAATGTATTAACATTTAGAATTCTATTTTTATTATAATTGTTTATGTTGGTTATTTTTCATATGAAGAATACATTGGACTTAGTAAGTGGTGGAAGAGGATCTCTATAGCCCCTTGATGCATCAGTTGGTCTCATGAGACAAACTAGTGTGATTTTTTACCTATTCATGTATGGTTTCTTGGATTCATATTTAACGGTATGTTTATGATGTCCGACATTATTCATTCCCTCATTATGAGATTAGTTATTAATATTACATGTGATTATTCGACTAGTACAATATCCATGTAAATATTTATACGGATCTATTCGATTTATTCTTTCCACATGATGATGAATATTATGTTTAAGTGGATTATGATTCAATTATACACATTTCATTAAGATTTATTCTTATTTAATCATAATATATTCCATTGTATGCTGACCCTTACTAAGCATCTGAGCTCACCCCTTTCTTATGTTTTATTTTCATAGGATGCCAAGATGTATATTATGATTGATATTTTGGGTTTATCTACGATATTAATCATTTTATAAAGGATTATATTTTTTTATTTTATGTTTTTAATTTTAATGGAAGGTTCATGTATGTAATCTATTTTCCAAGACGACTAGACTGATCAGTCTTTTGTGATTCGACACTTGTATCTATACCAATATAATAAAGTATGGAACCAACTTTGGGCTACTGGGGTCAGGGTGTTACAAAAATACACTACTAGGATAATGACCACATTCTCAATAATCCTCCTATAAACACATGGATCACATTCATTCTTAATAAAATCAAAAAAAATATAGCTTCATAGAATTGAATGTTTCAAGACATGGATGCTTACTTTAATCCATACATGGATCTATGTAACTTGAAAATATTTTTCACGCCAGCTAGAGTTATAAATCCTTTTGATTATTTCATATACACATCTTACTGAAGGTTCCCATTAAGGAAAGTAATTTTTATATACATATTCCAAAACTCATATTCATGGTAAGCTCTTATTGCAAGTATAATTTTGATGGATTTAAACATGGAAACTGGTGAAAAAGATTCATCTTAGTCAATTCCTTGATGTTTTTTAAACCCCTTAGACACTATCCTTTTTTATAGGTATTTACATTACCTTTAATGTCTAGTTTTCTCATGAATACCTATTTTCAACAAATAAGCTTTATATCAACTAGCATATCGACCAAAACCCAAACTTGGTTCTGATACATGGAATCCATTTCATAATTTAGGGCTTATTTATATTTTACAACTTCTAATATATCTATATCCTCTTTATAGGATATAGTTTTATTATTTTCAATCAATAATGATTCGCTATCTTTGGTGACTGGAAAACCATATCTCTCTGGTTATCTTACATCTCTTATGCTCCTACACAGTACTTGTATTTTAGGAACTACTTCTTACCCCAGGATTTGTGGAATATGTTCTTATACCAACTCTTCTTTATCTTGAACTTCAACTTCATCAAATTAAATCTTGCTCTCACTATCCCTTTTGAGGATTAGTTCCTTCTCAAAAAATATGGCTTGTCTAGCGACAGTCACTTTCTCATATGAGGGGTTGTATAGGTAGTATCCTTTTATTTCCTTATGATACCCTATAAATATACACTTTGTGCCCCGAGGTGCTAGTTTCATATCAAAGAAGGCCTTACCAAATGCATTGCAAACCTATACATGTGCATGAAACAAACAAGGTTTCTTTCCACTCCATAACTCAAAGGTAATTCTATTTTCCACGTTATTTTGTACTCAGTTTAATGTGTAAGTTGTAGTTTATAATGTAAATCCCAAAAATGATCATGGAATGCCTGCATGACTCAATATCAACCTTACTATGTTTAAAAAGGTATGGTTCCTTGTTTCACTAACACTATTCCACTGTGGTGTATAAGGTGGAGTGAGTTGAGATAGAATCCCAAACTCCCATAAAAGGTCGATAAACTCTTGTTAATATATTCACCACCTCAATCTAATCAAATATTATTTATCTTCTTTCATGTTTTATTCTCTGCATCATTTTTGAATTCCCTGAATTTCTCAAAGTACTTGGAATTATACCTCTTCAATTAGACATAACCAAATCTACTCAATTCATCAGTAAAAGTTATGAAGTAAGAACACCCACCTCTAGCTTGTACAATAAATGGTCTACACACATCAATGTTTTCCAATCCTAAAATCATTGTGGCACTTTCACCCTATCTACCAAATGGTGGTTTGGTCATTTTCTCATGTAAACAAGCATGAAATATTTTAATTGGTTTTAGATCACAAGAGTCTAAATAACCATATGGATAGATCTTTTTCAAACGCTTCTCATTTACTTGACCGAGATGTTGATTCCATAGATAGGTGTTATATGAGTCGTGTGAACATGATTTTTTTATAAATTCCCAATACTTGGTTCTCATAATTCAATATATAAATACCATTATTTAAATGTTCCATGCCATATCATATGTTGTCATTATAAAAGAAAAAAAAATTTATTTCCAATATTGACAACAAACGCATCTGTATCCAGGAATGAAAAAAAATTGTTCTTGGTAACCATTGGTACACGACAACAATCATTTAAAACAAAAATCATTATTGTTGAAAATGAAAATTGGCAATCACTGATGTATAGATTAACCATCCTCACACCATTAAAATCTCACAAATCAACCTCTCCTTTAGTAATATTTCAGAATCTACTTAATTCCTACATTTAGATATATATATATATATATATATATATATATATATGAGAAATAGAAGTTGTATCTAATACCCAATTAGTAGATATTCAAATATTACACTCAATAAAGAATGCACCTTCAGCTACCCCTTTCTTATGGATGTGATTTCTCTTCCAGTGTCCTATCTTTCCACATGAAAAACACACTTCCTCCTTTTCCTTACTCAACATCTATATATTCATTTTCTTGGAACGATGGTGATCGGGAGATTTATACTTGATATGACTCTTATCCCCCTTCACCTTATTCTTCCTTTTACTATTCCCCATAAGAATTATGGGTTTATCTTTCCCTGTTTCCTTATCTACTTGGAGAATCAAATTTATAATTTCCATTTTATATTATCATTATTTCTCATATTATAATTAACAATAAAACTGGAGAAGTTCTTGGTCAGCGATGAAAGTATGAGATCTGTATGCAACTCATCTAGGAACTTAATCCCAAAGATGTCTAAGTATTCAATGTAGCCAATAATATTGAATACATGAGGCCCAACCGGTTTAGACTCACCAAGATTATTTGTAGACAAATCATTAGAGATATTGTATCTCTCTTATCTCACCTTATCTTGATAAAGATCCTGAATGTGAGACATCATGTTATATACATCCATGTAATCATGTTGCTTCAAAATATCATTGGTCATGGATGATAGCATAAATCATTGAACATATGTAGAATCATATAAATATTTCCCATAGAGAGACAACTCTTCATCCCTATCCTCATTTCTAGGCACTTTAGTAATTGGTTCTTCCAACACATAAAATTTATTTTTTCTGTGAAGGAAAACGTGTAAGTTTTATCTAATAATATTTAGACAAATAAATAAATATTATATTTAGTATTTTCCCACTATTTTATCAAAACACCATATCCCTCACCATTGGATTTAGAATGTCCTATTTATTTTATATACTAGTATAAAGGATCTATATTCCCCTTCTCATTACCCCAACTTTGGTTTTTCAATTAACTCAAATTTTTTAGGTAGCCTCCCCAAATGAGAACTAAATTAACTCATAATTACTTGATCTTTTGAGTGGACTCCCCAATCCTAAAATCCTTAAAATTAATTTTATGCACTCTTGCCTCTCAGTTACAATAAGTCATGATTTGGAAGTCAATCCTTGATGTGAACCAAGTTAACTCAACCAAAAATTTCATGTTTGAATTTCATGATAATTGCGATCACCCCATCTTTGGCTGGACAAGAACATTGAACTATGATTTAATTTTAACGGAATTGGTGGAATACTGTACTGACTTAATATATAATATTTAGGGATTTTATTCTTTTATGCATAAATTTCCGTTTATTAACTTTATCACATGATTTTTAAAATTAAGTAAATTTACAAAAGTGATTAACCACTTCTTAGATAATATTTATGCATAAGAAAATTTATTTTATTTATATGTAGTTTTAGTTTTCCTTAGTGGTAAAGAACCTTGTAATAGTATATAGAGGTTCAGCCTAGGCACTATAGTATCACTATTCATTGGTGGGCCTTTGGGTGAAAAAACTGGGCCTTCAGATCCATATAATGATATTTTATTCCCATTGGGCCTACAATCCAGGTAATGGGATTCATGCCCATAGCCTACAGGCCATGTTCTAAATGAATAAGGATTCATGGGTGGTTTATCCCCTTGGGGGGCTATGGCTTGCCTTTCCCTATTATGTGTGAGGTGTGTGTGAGTTTAAATGTAATTGTACCCCCTATTTCCTTATATATATATATATTATTTCTATATTTCATGATTATTAATTCATTAAATCATGTGATGGAAACAAAATATCCATAATTAAATTTCAATGCAAATTGATATAAATAAAATAATAAAGCGGTATGTTTTGGAACCAAGGATTTTTTTGTTGGAACCGGAGTGTGGTTTGTGTTTATTGGATATCCTCTCATGGAATATCAAGTAGTTTGTAAGTAAATGGATCCTATAGTACAAGCTAACAATATTATTAAAGGTGGTGTCGTTTCCTAATGCTTTCCAAATTTTTGGGGCCCAAAATTTGGAGGATGGATTGCATCGCATAAAGTGGATTTCCTTGAAGGAATTTTGAAAATATGTAAAAGGAATGAGTTTTAAGAATATGGGTTTCATGAAAGGTGTTTTGTGAAGGATCAATGAAAGATTATGGTGATATCCATGATTATGAGAATTGGAGCATCACGAGCACATAACAGTTTGAAGGAAGGCTTCTTGACATTGTCAAATATAAATGGGGATTCATCATGAAGGCATGTTTTATGGAGCTTCATGAAGTTTTGAATGTTTTGACAGAAAGAACCGTGATTACAATGAGCATCATGAATGGCCAATTTCCATGGAGCTTCATGACAGGAGGAGCATCACTAAGATATTTTTGAAAGATCTGGAAAATTCTCTAATATGTGGTAGAGTATCACTAATGGACGAGCCTATAAATATAATGATACCCCTATTCATTTCACATGAAATTTTCCAAGGAAAATCCATAAATTCTCTGATTTAGTGAAACTAAGTGAGATTCACAAATCTCGTTTTCTATCTGAGCTTGAGGATCATGAAAAGCCTATAATTCTTGACTGATGCCAATGATTTTTATTAAAGGGTGTTTCACAATGAAAGGGTACTACACATTGACTAAGTGAGATTTTCTAAGGAGTTTGTTCAATGAAGTCTAGGGTGCTTTGCGAGGGAGTGAGCTTCTTAAAGGAGCTTCATGAAAGGTAGTTTTGAATAGCTAGTTTTTAGTAAAAAAATTATTTCAAAGTGTGTTAACTTAGGTAAACATTACAAGAAGAGTCTTGTGCTAGTTAGTGACAAAGAATTTAATACCAATCCATTAAAGAAAACTTCATGTCAATAAACTATGTTATACTTCTCTCACTACAGTGAGCTTGGTGGAGTCGATGGAAGTGTTACGAGGGATGCAGGGAGTTATCCCTAAAATCTTGTAAAGGTAGTGTTCCTCACACAAAGTGATTGTGTCTAAACTTCAATATACCATAACTAGTAAAGATTAGTGGATTTAAGTTTGACCGATATACTATCGGCATATGCTCCTTGTATTATCCCTTAGTGGTGAACCAAGTAAAATTGATGTGTTGTCTCTTTGCATGTGGCTGTTTGATTGTTGATTGAATCCATCATACAAGTTTAATGAGTTCCTACCAATTTGGGAAAAAGATCCATCATATTAAAATAAAAATTTGGAACCCTGATTCACCCCTACCCTCTCAAGGTGTTCTGGTGTCCAATAATATGATCATGAGATTTTACGAATGGTCATTTTTATATAGTGGCTGATAAACTAACCATTGAACTAGGGTAAAAACACCTTGAGAAAATTAAGGTTCATATTATAGCTTTATACCTATCCACCTATGTATCTCTCTTGTATTGGTTTCACCTCAGATCTGAACTTGAACCACTTTCACTAGATTGGGAGATTCATCCATTACATATACTATTACTCACACATAGGTCATGGTAAATTGGTTTACATAAAACAAAAAATAGGCACATAGACCCATACATAATGATATGAGATATGACACACAAGACACCAATTTAATTTAATAAAAAATCAAATTAAACCAATCACATACAAAGCTATGTTCTATTCTCATGGTCATCCACATTCTTTTAATGAATTACGCATTTAATAAAAATAGCATTCATTTATTAATCATTCTTATTTAAGATAAATCATACTCGAATCAATTAATTAACTTCTTTAATTAATCAATTATTTTATCTTAATTCTCATCCAAATTTCCTTGAGATTCTCATCCATACTAATTTTAAACAAATTAAATAAATTTATTTAAAATTAAATGTGTACATAAGTATACCTTGGGGTCAACATGGTGAATACTCGTCTTAATCTACCCAACATGTATAATACTTATATATTTTTTACTCTTGTGGAAAATGGAATACATGAATTATCACATACTTTCATGATGTATACTATCAACTTAATGATTACACATATTACATGATTTTTTTAAAATGTGTTATGCATCATTGCATGTAGATTAATATTTGTTATATGAATCACACATGATATAAAGATGTGAACATTATGAATAAATTAATTAAACATTTATATATGTATATATACTAAAATCCATCGCATGGAATGTCTTATCAACTTAATGACCACACAGAAGCACATATCGATATTCTTTACACGGTTTAATAATTTTGTTTTAATTCTGAATAATTTGGTATTAGTAAACAATATGTATATAATAGCTACATAGAATGTACATCTCTAAATGTCTATCTAAGAAACACACCTAGGGACTTGGCGTGTAAACCATGGCTTGTACAAATTGAAGTACATGGTGTGTAGAGGGATACACAACTTGTGGCCTCTACGTTACATAGTCACTATTTGGGTTGGTTGTGTATAAAAATACATGGCCCATCTGTGACTTAAAGGATTACATGACATGAAATTTGGATACAGGGTGTGTACTCCAGCTGACCATGCACAAAGCAAGCCCAGTCAACATGTGGTGTAAAATATTAAATAAATTGTGTGTATTCAATTCACATAGTTTGAATAAATTTTGAATTAATTCATGGTGCATTGAATACTATTACACAACATGTAACTTCAGTTACATGGAGTGTACTCTTTGGTTATTTGACCATAATCCTTAGAACCTCCGTATGAGATCTTCAATTTTTATTACATTCATAAAATTAATCAATTTGATTAATCTAAGAGAAATGAAAGTGGAAGAAGCATATCTCACAATTTGAATTAAAAGAATGATTAACCTTGAATTGAAAACTAAACAAAAAATTCATAAATCAATCAATTATGTTTAAATAATTATAAATAATTATGTCACCATTCTTATACCACTTTAAGGTTATGGGAATAACGGAAGCATGTAACGGGTCATTCCCAACTTTTCCTTTTGTCATGATCGATGATCAATCATATATCTAAATGATAATAATCTTCATGATAAATGGAATCAAAACAATGAAAACAGAAAATGTATAAAATGATGGAACCAGAGAGAGGATCATTACATTTTAATTATAATTAATTTAATCCATTAAAGAATTAATTTTTGTGAATTATTTATTTATTAATGTATAAAACAATTGATCTATGAAGTACCATTATTTAATTGAAGTAATCAAGATAAAATTCCCTCTATTAGTGATCTACACATGTTCCTAAAATAATCAAATGTTTCCATTAGAATCTCTAGGTGCAAGCATGGAAGATCATATCACTTGTGTTGTTTTTCATTTATTTCCTAGATAATCGCTTCCAAATAATTATCCTCAACCTTTCTAGACTCGAGAGTGGGAGGTGGAGGATGATCTCTCTTCATTATTTGGAGCGTTCTAGGAGAGGGATCTCCCTAGGTCTTAAGAGGATTCTCTCCAGCTATCATTGTGCACAAAAAAAAATGAATTTTCTTATTGTAAAAATAATGTAACTGGGTTTAAATACCTCTAGGGTTTAGAAATAAATATTTTCACAAATTCCCTTTAAAATTTATTTAATCCCTTTCAAAACCCCATTCCTAAAATAATAATAATATTATTATTTCTTTGACGTACACTTAACTTTTGAATTAAACTAAAAAAAATAATCAAATAATATTTAATATATATAATTTATCTCCAAACGTAAAAACTCAGTCTTTCATTCCTCAACAATATTTATCAGCACTTGTATAATGACTATTTATATAATAAATAAATATAACTTAATTATTTTCCAATAAATAAATATTATATTCACTAAATAAAAAAGAAATATTTTTTAAATATTTTACCCACATTATATTCTCTAAAATAACTGGTGGGTGAATATATGTGATCAAGAAAATACATGATTAATTATTAAACCATGTGTGGGAATAATATTTATTCAACTTTTTAAATAAAAAATAATAATATATTATTTAACTGAGATTCTGGATACACTTAGTGTGTGACCCTCAAGGCCTCTTTCTTAATGGAATTAGGCAAAGCAGCCTAAATCTTAAGGTTAAAGTCTAGTAACATGCCGAGGTGCCCATAGAGAAAGAATTAATTCTGCAATGACATAAAACCTCATACATAGAGTTAATTTTTAATATAATCCCTTTAACATGATATCCCTAATCAAGCATGATGCATGATGGTTCTATCAACTTGTGTACTAAATGTATCTTTCTTTGACTTTCTAGAAATTTAACTTTCTCATAGAACACCATGATTGTGGATTTATTTTGGCTATATCATTTCCATCAAAGATCCTGAGATATCAAATTCTATTAAATAACATAAGATAAAAAATTCTCCCATTATTCATTAATATAGTATTACTCATGACACACCCAATGTATCCTAACTAACCATGAATATATTTCATCATGGTTTTAGTTAATACATCAAAGTACATGACTTATAATATACATTAATAATAATCTTAAAGTATAAGGATCAATATACACATCTTAAGCTAGGAACATACAATGACACATATGAATGTGTATTTCCTATAGGTGGGTCTCGTTCTCATAATATCCAACACTAGATATTACTATGGGTGTACACCATGAGAAGGTGACTCAAATTACTATGAGTCTCCACCGCTGATAGCATGTATCATGTGTGTCACTAAAATTATATCATTTGACTATAGAACATAATTTTGAGAATAGTGTCATAGAACGTCCAAGTTCTCATCATAGTGGAGAACTGCTATGACCTTTTAGTGTGACAACTAATCTTAGGACATTATCACTTACATTGTTATGTAGAAGAACAATTATGATGTGATAATAAGTTTATTAATATTAAAAACTATGAATACATGTTATCATAAAGGGATTATAAGTTAGTTTTAGGGCACCAAATCCAACACATGATTCTCTTGAAAAAACAATTACATGCATAAAATTTGTAATAAAATTATTAAAATAAAATATAATTGGTGTATTAATGTTTATATATATATTGATCAAACAGAACCCCCCCCCCCCCACACACACACACTATGTATGTTTTAATAAGTAACTTGTAGATGAAAAATAGGTAAAAGGTATGGGATGGATGTGTAAGTGTGAAAGAAATGAAATTTATTATTATATTATATTTTAAATCATAATAATGTATACTAATTTTTTATTCATATTATTTATAAACAATATAAATCATAAAATAGAGAAGAACAACAACTACTTACACCAGTTTTGGATTATCTGGTGTCGTATGAATGGGTTAGAGGGGTTAATTTAAAAATCCCTCTAAGAGAATACTTTTAAAAATGGAAAAAAGTAAGTATACTAACAAATAATATGAAAAATACAAATAAAGATTCTAAAATCAAATGAAGTATTTTTAAATATAATGCATTACTAATTTAACTAATGAAACATCAGTAATTAGTAAACTAACCACCACATCCATTATATCCAAATTTGAAAAAACTAACTTTTTATGGTAGTTTCTACCTTTATGAATCTAACATAATGGATGCACTCATTTTTCACTACTGGGAAATTGAAATATGACCATGATTCTATAGCCATTTTTAGCACATCTATGGCCATAGGTTACCATGTAGCCCTTAATTAACATATATTTTGGAAGTAGTCCGGACCATGTTGGTCAAAAACCATAGTCTATATGGAATATACCTATAGGCCCATATGGGAAGGACATACAACTATGTTCTATGTCAAACTGTGGAAGTTTTTAGGTGTGGTAACTGCAAGAAATAAAATGGAAGGGTGTGGGGAAGGGATATAGTTATGGTCCATGTAAACCATGGTAGTTGATTGGGACACAACCATGGTTAACATGTGCCATTATTATAGGTTACCAATATATGACCATGAGTTTAATAGTATATGGAAAAAATGTGGGCCCTTATTATTCAAGAGAAAATACACCCCCCCCCCCAATAAATTTGGTCGAATGAATCCTACCGGCTCCTTGTTACCATGATTAACTCCACTCAATCAATTTTTAGGACCTTGAATATTCCATTTATCATGATTTTTTTGATTCAATCAAGCTTTTTGATATCCTATACATGTTTTAAAACATCGATCTATTCAACCCTCAACAATTCATCCTTGCATTTAAATAACCATAATCATTTTTTCATATGAGAGACTTCAAACAAAGAAATTATACATCATATCTTCTTTATTTAATCATATAATCCTTTATTTAATTTTATTCTATCCAATTAATTACATTTTTTAAATGTTTTCTCTAAAACCCTTCCTCATATCATTTTGTGTCTTTCTCTTCAATTGCATTCTCTTTGAAATATTTTTCTAGAGTGGTTTTAATAGAGTGCGTTCTCTCTATTTACACACTTTTGAGTTTGAATTATTAATTTTCCAACAAAAATATATCAAAATTATTATTTATAATCATAATATTCTATAATATTGTTTTATAATATATTAATACACCCTTCACTACTTTAAACCACCTTTAGAAATAATTTAATCATTATATTTCCTAATTTGAAACCAAAGATACCTAGTTATTAACCCCCCTACTAATAGAATTCTAATTTAAAACACATGTAACTCAACTCATTCTTAATTTCAAAACAAAAAATACAATCAATTTCCCAATTCAACATAGACCCTTTGAAATGAAAAAAAATCGATACAAACATAACCCATCTTTGAATCATTATATTTTATGCCCATAATTTTCAAAGGTAAAACCATGTTATACATGATTTATACATATAGATAATTAGTATAATAAGGTTTATATTGCTTTTTAATAAATTTAACCTACTTAATAATTCATTTATAATTATAATAATAAATCCATGAGTAAATATAGTACTTATTCGGAGAATGAATGAGTTGCAAGGTTGCTATTGGAAATCATTAATTTTACTGAAAATATGTTTATTAATATTAGAATGGATATAAGTTGTATGTTCAATTTTGATCAAATCATCAATAAGTTTTATAAGGAGTTAAAATATTTTTTGTATTTTTCATTAAATAATGATTAAAATGGATGACTTATTTGATGACCATGTTTTTATTATGCTGTAAAACCATGGTTAACATGTGAGGAAGTGATTTACTATATCAATAAAAATGGTTTCAAAAAATATCATGTGAGATATCATAATGGATAAAATGTTCAATAAAATAATAAAATTGATTCAGTTGAAAGGATAAGTATGAAAAATTTAATTTCTAATTAGTTTCCATTTATTTTTTAATTCAATGCATCATATAGACCAGTGATTAAGGAAATAAATAAGGGAACATAGTTTTCATTTACTAATCAAAAAGAAACTATTGGGCATTTTAGAATGCTAATGGGATATGTGAATACCCCATTATTTCAATCATGTGGAAATATGACCAAACTTGAATTTTTAGTGTTGTTATATCATGGGAAAATAATTCATAGATTTATTAATACAAGGATTGACTATATATTTATATTTCTTAATAACTAAATACCTAATGATGCATGTATTCTAGAAAATGAATACATAGAAACAAAGTTGGTTGAAAAAAATAGATTTTCACCTATTAAGATCCATGAATGCCTTATAGATTTCTTCTATTCTAGAAGGTAGATTTAGAGTTTAATGGGTGAAAACAATATGCTACAAAAATATGGATGGATAGTAAAGATGTAACACAACCAAGTATACCATAGAAAGTGATATAGAACTTTCCTTTGATTCTTATACTTAAAAAAATATTAATGACAGAATAAATGGAATGGAATATGAGATGGATTAAAGATAAAATAAATATGGATAATGATGAAATAATGAAAGGGTATATAGGTTATCATGAAAAAAAAATTGATAGGTGTAATCTTGATATTACATGTGAATAGTGATTTTTTAGATTAAGATAAGCATGTGATGATTTCAGTTTATTTCCCTATATGCATATTGTACATAGTAATTGGCCCATTTATATTTATATTTATAATTTTCCTTCATAGATATGTATGAAGAATCCATTTACTATCATGATTATATTTATATATTGATCTAGTGATCTTAGAAATGATATTGAATTATAATTTCAACCATTACTATATGATTTGAGTAATATTTTGATTGTCAGAGTGTAAGTGTGTGATAAATTCACAAAGGGTTAGTTTATGTTTCATGTATCGTTATTATGGATGGTTAATTATTTCCTTCCTTAAATAATGATTTCTGGATTGAGTACAAAGGGAAAATTACCATTCTCTATTTGTATGAAAAATATATGTTTTATAAGATTAATGTTTCAGGAAACTTTCATCTTCATATGGAATTGTAGATCTCTATCGATGGATCATTGATACATGACAAATTAAATCCACATTTATAATTCCATATATAGATGTTTCACCCTAATGAATTATAAGGGATGATATCCTTAAATAACTTGATTATTTTAATTATGTTCATGAAAAGAGTTAATAAAACTCTATAAATTGAGGGAATATTCCTTCAAATTCCAACAACAATTAGAGAAATAAATAAAAATTATTGTTCATCAAAAATTTTTTGTTACATATTAGACATAATTTATATTAATAAAAATGTGAGTTAAATGTTACTTTCCAAGGTTTGAAAGGAAAATGTAAAAAATGATTATTTTTACTTACATTTTAATTTAATGGATTGGATTATAAAAACATGGCTACATCCTAAGTATATTCTTTAGAATCAATGGAAATTTCATTTTTCTTGTTTTTCAATGAAAAATGATGAGAGAAAACAATTCATTCAAATAATAGAAATATTAAAGGTTACCAATGGTTATTCATGTAACATTTCAAAATGGGTTAATACATGATATGTGAAATTAAAATCCCTTAAAAATAGTGAATACCATGTCATGTTTCATGATTTTATTCCCATTAATATCCATCATTTATTATGATATAATTTGAGGGTTATTGTGATTATTTTAATACACTTTATTTAGAATTTTGTGATAAAATGATGAACATAAGTTTTTATAAAAAAAAACTACAAAAATATGTACCAATAATTATTTGTGACTTGGGAAAAAATCCGTTAATTGTTTCACATGTATATTATATTTAACTATGTATCTTACCAAAAAAGTTATTTTTAGTGGTCCCATTTCAAGGCATTGGATGTATCCAACAAAAATAATGATGTTTACATTGAAATGTTATATATGGATTAATAATAAAACTAAAGGAATTATTGTGAAAGTTCATTTAGTATATGAATTCATAGACTTCTATTCATTGTATTTATCTAATGTCACTTTGTGATATAATCAGCTAATGTGTATTGAATATAAGAAATATAATCCCATTGGTCATAGATTATCATCACTTCCCCAAATAGGGGGAGATATTTGTATCATTCTCAATGTGTTATTTGAGTAATTACAAGTGTGAAATGGATCAGAAAATAGTATTATTCAAATTTAATTCAGTTAATGATTACATCAAGTAAGTAGACAAATAAATAAAAATTCATTTTTTTAAAAAAAAATTATACCTTTTGGTATCTAAAAATTTTCATATTTATAGAGAATATATGGAAATTATAAAAAGAAAAAATCATTCATTATCTTTTAAGAGGAAAGATAAATTTCACAACAAGGAATTTCTATCTTGGTTAAAGTCAAAGGTAAAATGGTTGTTTTTTAAATGATTTAATCATAGGTAATTATATAATATTTTATTATGATATATTATAGGTTCAAATTTTACCAATGGAAAATGTATCATATGAAATATGGGTGTCATAATTTTCTCTAAACAATATGGATTGTGATTATAAAGTAATGGTTTCTAATAAATTTAAATTTATTATAAATAGATGTGAAGTACATATGGAAATATAGCACGACATTTTCATGATAAATGAAAACATGGATATTTATACTAGTGAATTAGAGATTAAACCTAGATCAGAAAATATATCATATTATGGGGGTGTCGAGAGAATAATTTTATTATATTACTATGCACATGGCCATTTTAAAATGATGAAATGAATATGGTTTGATTCAAGGACATGAAAAGGCATGTATATATAAAAATTTGGATTTTGAGTGATTGATATGAAATTTTAGATTCATACTGATGTTCCTCACATTATTGAATCACAATCTAAGTAAATTTTGTATGTAACTAAACCTTCAAAAAAATGTCGTGTTATTGTTGATATTTTTCCAAAACATGTTTTTTTATGCAGGGATGGATTGTAGTGATATTTTATATATATCTGTTGGTATTCACTCAAAAGTTTCACTTAATGAAATTAATGATTTAATTATTATAATAAATTATCAACCAAAACTTATAACAGAGCATGCACTATGTTGAAAAATTTGGAAGTATTTTTTTTATTATTGTTATATGGTATGTGTTTTTTTAAACCTTTATTCATTGTACCTAATTAATTTTTTTTATCATATCACATAGATTTTTTGTTTAATAAAAACATATTTACCATTGAAATAAAAATTATATTGAGAGGATTATTCATAGTATTAACAGAATATAAAATTTTAATTAAATTAATGTTTTCATAAGTTGATAAATTCATGCATTAAAAATATTTTGTAGCTTTTCATTTTTATTTTTAGGGTGATATACTCCACTAAATCAATTGTATCATCTCAGGTATTTATAGAATAATAATTTTTCATATTAATTAATATTTATGAATAATATATCAATTTTACGTTAAAGAGGATACTTTGTCTGATATCATACTTGACATGCAATAATGATTTTCTTTGAAATCTTACGTTGCACACAACATTGAGTTATACCAAAAAATAATACAATAATATTATTATTATTTAAAATGGTAGTTAACTCCTATCCATTTTAATGGAGGGAATGAGAAGAATCAACTACAATATTATTATAAGTGTTTTTTAAATTTTTTACATTTATACAATAAATTTTAGATGGATAAAATGATAATGAATTCAATTTTAGGCATAAAATAGTCTAATGTTTTTAAAAGGTTCTTTTACCACCTTTTTATGGAGAACCCTTTTTAAATATAGTTTTTGTCACTTTTATATGTTATATTTCAAAAAATAAACTTCCTATTTAGAATCGAGACATCAAAATTTACTTTGGTTGAAATTTTGGTATTTTTTCTGATGAAATTTATATTTTAATGAATGTTGAAAAATATTGTATTTTAATTCAAAATTGTCTTTTCATCTAATTTATTTATATAGTTATATTTTCCTTTTAATTGGTTTTAAATTGTAATTGGATTAAGGTTTTATCATTTAATTAATTTTTGTTCATTTTAAGTAATTTCACATTGAAATTGGATATAAACACATTTCAAAATTTTAATAGGTTTTAGTTCCAAAAAACCTGCTTTGGGGTTTTGAAAATGGGAATTAATTTTAAATTAATCACTAAAATTTATTTCTTTTTAATTTTTTAAAATTTATTCTAGATTTGGAATCATAAGTTCCAAATTTTAAAAATAATAAACTTTTATTTTTCAACATTATGAATAGTAACTTCAGTAATTATTTTTATTTACCATAATTTAAGGGTAAATCTGGTCAATAATGGTAAAAAAATAATATTTTTATAATATAAAACTATACTAAAACGTTTCCTAATAATATTGGATGAGTTTTTTCTAACCATTAGTATCCTTAGGATGATCCTTTGGCATTTGAGAGCCACTTGGGAGGGATAATGACATGTTATATTAATTAATTTAAGTAAATAAAAAAATAACATTAACATGTATCTTATTACTAAAATAATTTTTATATAGGGTAATATAAGATATATATACAACTATAAATAGTCATTATAAATATAAAAATATTACCTATATCATGGTATTTTATTTATAATTTTTATTTATTAAAAAATAATTTAATTATGACATAATGATGATGTAGTGATTGCTTCATTAATAAAGGATTCAAATAAATGGTATTATAATATTAAAATAAATATTATTTGACATAATTAATGGCATCTAAGAAATATCTAGGTGAATATGAAATTTTATTTTTGATTCAATGTTTTTTTCGAAGGAATCAAGTTGTTATGAATATATAAAAAAGTCAAGTATGAATAGTGTTTAAAATTGTCATAATTCATAACTTAAAATATAAAATAGTTTATTACATGATATTAAATTCATAAAAAATATAATATTCTTCCAAATGGTTAAGATAAGTCCAAATATGTCATAAATAACTTTTTTTGGGTCTTTTGACATAATATGGTAATTACATTGACCCATAATTTGTAAATAACATGATATCACTATAAGATAAAAAATTGTAAAAAAGGGTTAAACCAAAAAGATAAGGATAAAAAAATATTCAAAAATTGTCTAAAAATTATTTTATAATGGGTATTAGAAGAAATATAAAATTATATTCAAATTAAATGAGTTTTGGAGCATTTTTAATTGAAATTTATTTTATAATAAAGTAATATTTCATGACCTTCTTAAAGTGCCCCACCTACCTCTTATAAAAGGCCACTACTACTACCCACATACTAACAAGTATCAATCCCCTTAGATCATCTAAATTATACTCAAATAATCTCCCAACATCCCTCCTTTCCTCCTAGAATCCTTCCATTTGGAAGAAGATAATTCAAGAAATCCTTTTACCTCAAATCAAAAGAGGTTACCCAATTTAGATGTGATGTCGTCTCTCAAGTTACTTTCCTTTATTTTCCTTTTCCATTCCATATGTTCTTATTATCGTTAAATTACATAAAAAACCAGTATATTAATTATAGTAGGATGTTTTTATGATAATTATTCTAACTACACTTACACACACCTCCATCTAATGGATACTAACATATTGTTTATGTGTATGGAGAACTACTGCCTCACAAATGATGATTATACAATTTCTCCCTAACACCTCTAATGGTGTCCATTGTGATAGAACTGTATTTATATAAAATATAGATTATATTTATATAGTCTCTATTCTTCTTTAATTTTTATTTACAACATGCCCTTATGGTCTCCATGATGTGTAAATATGATAATTTCATTTAGGGAAGTGTGGACTACCACCCCCTCAAAGTGATATGAGTCGTTCTTCATATACATGGAACTTATAAAGAATGGTTTTATTAAACCTATGAGACATAAATTACATTAATATAATACTGGTATTATAATATACATTTATATCATTTGATTAATATTATTTTAATATGACAAATAAATGAATGTAGCTTTCACGCGTACGTACGGCCTATCGTCTCCATGAATGGTACATTTCATTTATTATCTCCAAATATTATGGATATTATAAGTACATATATATTTAATATATATTATATTTAAATCATGAATAATATTCTAGAGATGATGTACTTTTGACCACATGGAAAATTTATATCAAACAATTTCATTTTCGACTCAAGTACCGAATATCAACAAACCGACTCATATAAACTTAAATAATTATGTAATTTTTATAACATGATGATGAGTAATATAAAATGAATAATAAACTTGAAAAGGGTTATGAAGCAAGTAGAAATTAACCTAATTTTATTATTATGGAATATAAAGAACGAATGAGACAAGTAAAACTCAAGGTAAGGGACTTCGTCCCAATCTCCTTTCATTGAGACAAATTTTGATAGTATACACCTTCTTATTTTATATGGTGTATACTAAACCCCGTTTACTTTTAATTTCATTCAAAGGGAATATTTTTTCTATAAAGTGTTTTACTAAATGATAAATGGAATGTTTTAACATATGTGGTGACAATGACCTCTCCGTTATCATAAGCGTTATTTGATATTTGGCTTCCTATATAAGCTTTACAGTTTTTTAAGGAAAATAAATCCCTTATTCTCTTTTTGGGTGTTTTTCTATTGAAAATAGTTTTTGAAATGAATTGAATATTTCAATATCTTGAATTGATTTCTTGTGATTTAAAATGAAACGTTCTTATTAAAATGTTGATATTTTCAATATTTTATGTGTTATGATTATATAATGGTACTTGGAAATTTGATTGGTGGTTACGTGATAAACCACATGATAGGGGGTTTTTTGATAAACCAAGGACAGGTGGTTACGTTATAACCTCTGATTCATTAGGTATGGAAGTCAGTTTTTTGGCTATAACATTTAATGATATGTGTAGAAGTCGACTGAATGGTTATTCCATTCAAGTATGTTTATGTCCCAAGTTACCTTTATATGTTATATGTTGCTTTATATGGGGATTATGGTAATATTTTGGTTACAAAAAGGGTAATAAATGTTCTTATATTTAGTAAAGTATATTTACTACTTCTTAAAGGAGAAAAGTATTACTTTATTATAAAGTATTCATGGTTTTCATGTTATCCAAAGACTAATAGTATTCTTTCTTTGTGTATCCCTTGCCAAGATTTTTATGCTCATCCCATGTTTTGAAATGTTTTTTAGAGGACATAAAGAAGAATAGAGTCAAGGATGGGATCAAGGAAGATTTATTCTATTAAAACATGAAACAATACCTATAACGCCCTGACCCTAGCTACCCAGAGTCGATGCATTACTTCTTAACATTGGCATGATCACAAAAGATCAAGTCTCGAAAGACTGGTTAGTTTAGTAGCCTTGGAAACACTAGATACATTCATAAATGTTACATTACATCATAAAGTGAAAATCTATAATAACAAAGTCTCCATAGTCCACACACATATCCTCTTATGACTATCCCAGCAGGTCATTCATAAAATACTTCTTCACATCCTGGAAAATATTAAAACATTGAAAGGGGTGAGCTCAGATGCTCAGTAAGGATAACAATATTGCGGAAGCTTTCATAAATAAACATAAACATTTAAGGCAATGTATAACTAAAACAAAAGCCTTTTAAACTTGAACATCAACATAATATGGCAAAAGTAAAATGAGATAATGCCATTTACTTATTCACATGGATATTCTACTGGTCGAATAATCACATGCAATATCAATAACCACTTTCATAATGATGGAATGCATAATGCCAGACATTCTGAAACATTTTGTCAAGGCCTTGGCCAAGACGTCTAAAATGATTAAGGCCTCGGCCAAAACCATAAATCAAATTTGGAAAGGGCCTCGGCCAATTCCACGTCTAGTTGTCTCATTAGACCTACCGATGCATCGAGGAGCTATAGCGGGCTCCACCCGTCACTTCTTAATTCCAATACATTCCTCATATGAATAGGTTTAAACATATCATAAACCATAACATAATTGTATCACATAAAACATGCATAAAGGAAACATAAAATTTCCACATTTCAATAACAAGATATCAATACAACACATTGATATAATAAAAACGCTTTCAAAACCATTTTCAATACCAAAATAAAAGAAATTTAAAACTTTGTATTTATTTTTCATTAAAAAATGATGTCTTTTAGAGGAAGCCGAAACTCAAATAATGGTCACGGTGGCGGAGAAGTCGTTGTCACTGCATAAGTACGGAAAGAAAAACATTCCCTTTTGTCATTTAGAAAAACGCTTCATATAAAAAGATTCCTTTTGAATAAACATAAATGTCAAAGGGGTTTATACACCGTACAAAATAAAGTTGTGTATAAAACCAAATATGCCTCAATGAAAGGGGATTGAGACGAAGTCCTTAAAAAGATTAATTTTTTTAAATAAAGTACATCTATAATGTGTATTCACTATAAGTGCACATAAATAATGTAAAAATACAAGATAGGACATAATAATATCATGACATAATTTGAAAGTAGGAGATTAACCCAAAGAATATAAATTGGGTTAAGAAGTTCCCTTACCTCGCGTCCTGTCCTGACTCGACCGTTCTTTAATCTCCTGAATAATAAACTAGAGTTAATTCCTATTTACTTAAGAACCTTTTTCATGTTCATTATTCATTTTATATCCCTTATTACCATGTTATGAACATTATGTAATTATTTAAGTTTATAACGGTCATTTTTTCGATCTTAGGTACTTGAGTCAAAAATAACATTCTTATAATTACAAGTTATTCATGTGGTGATATATCCATTATATCCAGAATTGTATTCATGATATAGATATCATATATCTCATATATATCCAGTATATACATGCATTTATAATATTCCATAACGTTTCGAGATAAGAAATGAAATGCACCGTTCATGGTGACGGTAAGCCGTACGTACGCATGAACGCTACTTTCATTTCTATTTCATATTTAATGAAATAATAATGACATAAAGTTATATTATAATTCCAGTATAACATCATATATAATATCATTTACTCCATCCTTTATACATCCCACATATGGCAATAACGATTCAAATCACTCTGAGGGGGCGGTAGTCCGCACTTCCTAAAAAGAAAATATCGCGTTTACCCATAATGGAAACCATAAAGGTATGCCATAAATGAAAAATACAAAATCATAAGTAAAAAAACATAATATATATCATATATAAAAATAGTGTCATCATAATGGCCACCATTAGAGGTGTTATATGAGTGTTGAACAATCATCGTTTCGTGAGGCAAAATTCCCCATCCACAGAAACAGTATGTTATTTAACCATTAGATGTAGGTGTGTGTAAGTGTAAACCAAATCCTTATCATAACAACATACTAGTATATTGTAGATACTGGTTTTGTTACAAAATAAAGGAATAAAAAGAGTTTAAGGGGTTGCAGAAGCTAAATAAAACAAAACAACATTAGAGAAGACGTTACCTAAAAATCGAGTAACTCTTTTTGATTTGAGCCAAAGGCTTCCTTGGAAAGAGTTCTGCCCAAAGTGAGGCTTCTAGGAGTAATAGGGGGAAGTTGGGAGAGTATTTGGGCAGAGTTTGGCTGAGCCAAAAGGCTTGAAAGTGTGAATTAGGTGGTAGAGGTGGGGAACTTTTATAAGAGGAGAGGAGGGGCACTCTTGGAAAGTAAGGAAAGTTTACATTATTATAGAATGCTTTTCGGATTATAAAGGTCCCACACTTATTTATTTCGAGGCTAAGGTGATAAGGTTTCGAAATCTCCTCATCCAATAGGTTTCGGACATGTTTAGGTCTTAGATATTACATTATCTTTCCATTTTATTTAAATCGTTAAATAATGAGGTTATCGCTGCATCATCATGATGTCATAAATAATTTAATTTATTTAATTTCTAAAAATTATAAAAAAAATACTATGATGTAGGAAATCTTTTTATATTTCTAATTAATATTTATAGTCAAAATTCGTACTTGTGTAACCCCACTTAAAAACTGTTTTAGTAAAAGAACTAATGTTTGTGTCAATTTAATTTTAACATTAAATAAATATATATTAATGTCATTTTCCAACCAAAGTGGCTCCATGGGGTCCCCAAGTTTACCCATGGGTTTTCTTGGTCGGCCATGACTCATCCAATAGGAGTAGGACAAGTGTCAAGCTCATCTCATATTATTAAAATATTATTTTTACCTTAAACTACACTAATTACCTCTAATCGCGATTAAGAACTTAAAAGTTACTATTCACCAAAAAATTATTTTAATCTCATTGAACCACATTTTACTTCTTAATGACAACCATGTATGTCGGATTTTTGAAAATCAAATCACAGAAGTGGTAATATTTCATTTAAACAAAAAATCAGTTATTTAACTACCACTTAGTGGTTTCACTATTCATCAAAAATTGAAGCTTTTCAGAACAATGCCAAAATTTCACCCTAAGATATAATTGATATTCTGAATTCAAAAATTATGTCTATTTTACAAAATTCCAAACATATAAGTTGCATTAATTAATTTTATAATTAATTCCCGTTGTCACAACAAATAGCGTGTTTTTAAGAAACAATTTATATCAAAAGATTGGAAATTGTTTATGTCCAATTTCAATGTTAAATTAATTCTAATGACCACCATTGGATAAAATTGTAAAAATATATTCTAATTATACTTTAAAACCACTAAATAGTATAATTTATCACTATAAATTATTTTGATTAAAAAAGTTGTTTTTAAGTAATTTTCATTATTCATAAAAAATTGGAAGTTCTCAGAAAATTACAAAAAATTCAACTCTGGATAATTTTGATATTAAGAATACAAAAATAAAGTCCATTTTGAAATATAAAATTTCTATAATTTTAAAAAGTGGTTATTACTATTCATAACGGCTACTTTGATTAGTCGCGGTGTTTTAGAACTCGAAGTTGCGTACAATGCAAGCTATTGCATTATTGAATGAGAAGCGTATCATGGAAGCTCGGGGTGTTACATTCTCCCCTCCTTCAATAAATTGCGTCCTCACAATTTGAAATTTTTCTTTGAAAATAAAAGGTTGAATTTAGAAAATACCTTTGAGGAAAACCCACATCCGAAATAAGATTAATAAAATTTAGCCTTAATAAGAGGGAAAGGGGAATGAAAAAGTCACCACCCAATTATGATCTCGATTAGGAGAACATTAGTGGCAATTAGAGACATATAATTGGAGGGAAAACGTAAATATTTGTAGGGAGTGATTGAGGTCATCAATCACAATCAACTATCAAATTGAGGGCCTCAAAGCCTTCAATCTATGTTGATTTAAAATATCATCAGTTCAACAAGACATAAGGTATTAGGATAACACATTTTTTTATTTTAATATCCCTTTACTAAAGTTTAAGAATTAATTAATTCATTGAATAAGATATAGGTATATATATATTTATGCTTGAAAATTAGAGTTTCAACCTTCAACTCATCTTTCACTCAAAAAGATAATAGAACTCAAAAATATTATACTTATCCTAATTGTATAAGGTTCCAAATGTTAACACATACCATTTAGATTAGTAAAATTATTTTGTAATAACCAGGGACTTCCTGTAGGCTAGTGGTAGGAAATAAAGGCTTGTCGTACTATGGTTGTGGGTTCGATTCCTGCAGCTTTGTCCGATGCGACGGGTTATGCCCCACCCTGCAGGTTGTCCTTTTCCTAAAACTATAGTATTATAATATTCCAAAAATAATCTTCAGAAAGGTTTTTACCTTAAACAATACTATCCAAAGATCAACTTAATCAATCCCAACCTTTATAGTTATCCAAAATACCTCTGTCCAAACTTTCTCTAAAAGGTCTCTTAATTCCAAAATCAATTTATCAGATTACCCAAACAAAGTAAAGTTTCTCTTATTGTCACATACTAAAAATATAATTACCTTCATAATATTAAAACCTTACTGAAACAACAAGTACTGCAGTACAATCCTTATATATATATCACATTATTCTAATAACCAGAATATAGTCCATGAGTCCAAAAGCACCAATACATTAGTTATTCTGCTTCAACTGTAGTAACAGCATAAGATTGTCCTTGATCCCTTGGCCTTTTCTGAGGTAAGTTTCCCTGACGCTTAGGACATTCATTTGCATAATTCCCCATTTCCCTACAATTGTATCATTCAACATTGATAGCCTCTTTCTTTCCCTTGCAATCACGCGCCTGGTGACCTTTTTCTCCACATTTATAACAAACTCTCATTCTTTTTAGGAAATTACCAGGGTGAGTCTTCCCACAATTGTCACATAATGGAAGATCCTTCTTTCCCTTTTTCCCTTTATCCGTCTCTTGTTCCACCGTTCTCTTCTTATCTTGCTTTACTTTGTTTTCATAAGACTTAGAGAATTCCTTTTCTGTCTTGATAGCACATGAGACAATATCTTCGTATGTTGAGAAAGATTGTGATACTAGAGCTCGACGAAGAAATGGTTTTAACCCATCAAAGAAACGATCAATCTTACCTCTTGGGTTACGTATATAATTTGCAACATACCTCGCTAACCTTGTAAAGTTGGCCTCACACTTTGCGACATTCTCATCCTCCTTTTGTCTCAGACTCAGAAATTGCCTTTCCATATCTGCTCGATGGTAATGAGGAAAGTATTTTTCTAAGAAAAGCTCTTTGAACTCCCTCCATTCCATATTCGATACTTCATCATCTTCCTTTTTATTTTGAATCAATGACCACCATTGATCGGCATCTCCAGTGAGGAGGTAAACTGCCATGATAACCTACTCCCTTTCGCTACTCCCCAAGGCGTGGAATATTTTCTCTAAAAAGTTTATCCATTGCTCAGATACTAATGGATTTTTACCCCCATTAAATGTTGTTGGTTGTTGCCTCATGAAGCGGTCTAACATTGATCCTCCACGTTGTGGATCAGGGTGATCCATACGAGTAAGGTTATTATTCATAACTTGAGTGAGTTGTCCCAGTATGGTAATAAGTTGATCAGCACCAATTGTATCTCCAGATCCACAATAATTATCTTGAGCAGGAGGGAAATCCCTACACGGAGTGCGTGCATTGATACAGTTTCCATTCCTTCCACTAGGTGCCATTTCTATACAATGGCATAAACTAGATTAGTTTATGAATCAAAATACATAATTCCGTACTTATAAAATACTTAACATAAATTGAACTATTTATGGATATAATCCATAATCATAAAAAGGCTTTCTTGGAGGAAGTATATACTCATAACCGTTCATAGTGGTTTGTAAAGAAAATGAGAATTATCCTAAGCATATCCCCCGGGAGTGTCGTAACCAAGAGTGCAGCACGGCTCGTTGTCGTGCACCAGTTCCCGTTCGAGTCTAGCTCAAAGCGGTGTTTTCGGGTTTTACCCCTAGGTACATCTGTTCCAAAGCCGCCTCTACCTGCTCATATCCAGACCGGGATGTATTGCTCGGAAAACTCACAAAATCTCTACAATAACAAAATTCTAGGAAGTTCTTCTATACTAATCCTCAAAGTCTATCTTTGGGCTATGTTCTCTAATCAGAGTTTATCTAAATCTAGCTTCTAAGGTTAGTACTAAACTGCCTCTGATACCAACTGTAACGCCCCGACCCCAGCTACCCAGAGTCGGTGCATTACTTCGTAACATTGGCATGATCACAAAAGATCAAGTCTCGAAAGACCGATTAGTTTAGTTGCTTTGGAAACACTAGATACATTCATAAATGTTACATTACATCATAAAGTGAAAATCTATAATAACAAAGTCTCCATAGTCCACACACATATCCTTTCTGACTATCCCTGTAGGTCATTCATAAAATACTTCTTCACATCCTGGAAAATATTAAAACATTGAAAGAGGTGAGCTCAGATGCTCAGTAAGGATAACAATATTGCAGAAGCTTTCATAAATAAACATAAACATTTAAGGCAATGTATAACTAAAACAAAAGCCTTTTAAACTTGAACATCAACATAATATGGCAAAAGTAAAATGAGATAACTCCATTTACTTATTCACATGGATATTCTACTGGTCTAATAATCACATGCAATATCAATAACCACTTTCATAATGATGGAATGCATAATGCCAGACATTCTGAAAAAAAATTTCAAGGCCTCGGCCAAAACCATAAATCAAATTGGGAAAGGGCCTCGGCCAATTCCACGTCTAGTTGTCTCATGAGACCTACCGATGCATCGAGGAGCTATAGCGGGCTCCACCCGTCACTTATTAAGTCCAATACATTCCTCATATGAATAGGTTTAAACATATCATAAACCATAACATAATCGTATCACATAAAACATGCATAAAGGAAACATAAAATTTCCACATTTCAATCACAAGATATCAATACAACACATTGATATAATAAAAACGCTTTCAAAACCATTTTCAATACCAAAATAAAAGAAAGTTAAAACATTGTATTTATTTTTCATTAAAAAAATGATGTCTTTTAGAGGAATCCGAAACTCAAATAATGGTCACGGCGGCGGAGAAGTCGTTGTCACCGCATAAGTACGGAAATAAAAACATTCCCTTTTGTCATTTAGCAAAACGCTTCGTATAAAAAGATTCCTTTTGAATAAACGTAAAAGTCAAAGGGGTTTATACACCGTATAAGAGAAAGTTGTGTATAAAACCAAATATGCCTCAATGAAAGGGGATTGAGACGAAGTCCTTAAAAAGATCAATTTTTTTAAATAAAGTACATCTATAATGTGTATTCACTATAAGTACACATAAATAATGTAAAAATACAAGATAGGACATAATAATATCATGACATAATTTGAAAGTAGGAGATTAACCCAAAGAATAGAAATTGGGTTAAGAAGTTCCCTTACCTTGCGTCGTGTCCTGACTCGACCGTTCTTTAATCTCATGAATAATAAACTAGAGTTAATTCCTATTTACTTAAGAACCTTTTTCATGTTCATTATTCCTTTTATATCCCTTATTACCATGTTATGAACATTATGTAATTATTTAAGTTTATAATGGTCATTTTGTCGATCTTAGGTACTTGAGTCAAAAATAACATTCTTATAATTACATGTTGTTCATGTGGTGATATATCCATTATATCCAGAATTATATTCATGATATAGATATCATATATCTCATATATATCCAGTATATACATGCATTTATAATATTCCATAACGTTTCGAGGTAAGAAATGAAATGCACCGTTCATGGAGACGGTAAGCCGTACGTACGCATGAACTCTACTTTCATTTATATTTCATATTTAATGAAATCATAATTACATAAAGGTATATTATAATTCCATTATAATATCATATATAATATCATTTACTCAATCCTTTATACATCCCACATATGGCAATAACGATTCAAATCACTTTGAGGGGGCGGTAGTCTGCACTTCCTAAAAAGAAAATATCGCGCTTACCCATAATGGAAACCATAAAGGTATGCCATAAATGAAAAATAAAAAAACATAATTAAAACAAAAATATAATATATATCATATATATAAATAGTTTCATCATAATGGCCACCATTAGAGGTGTTATATGAGTGTTGAACAATCATCGTTTCGTGAGGCAAAATTCGCCATCCACAGAAACAGTATGTTCTTTAACTATTAGATGTAGGTGTGTGTAAGTGTAAACAAAATCCTTATCATAACAACATCCTAGTATATTTTAGATACTGTTTTTGTTACAAAAGAAAGGAATAAAAAGAGTTTAAGGGGTTGGAGAAGCTAAATAAAACAAAACAACATTAGAGAAGACATTACCTAAAAATCGGGTAACTCTTTTTGATTTGAGACAAATGCTTCCTTGGGAAGAGTTATGCCCAAAGTGAGGCTTCTAGGAGTAATAGGGGGAATTTGGGAGAGTATTTGGGCAGAGTTTGGCTGAGCCAAAAGGCTTTAAAGTGTGAATGAGGTGGTAGAGGTGGGGGCCTTTTATAAGAGGAGAGGAGGGGCACTCTTGGAAAGTAAGGAAAGTTTACATTATTATATAATGATTTTCGGATTCTTAAGGTCCCACACTTATATATTTCGAGTATACGGTGATAAGGGTTCGAAATCTCCTCATCCAATAGCTTTTGGACATGTGTAGGTCTTAGATATTACATTATCTTTCCATTTTATTTAAATCGTTAAATAATGAGGTTATCACTGCATCATCATGATGTCATAAATAATTTAATTTATTTAATGTCTAAAAATTATAAAAAAAATACTATGATATAGGAAATCTTTTTAGATTTCTAATGAATATTTATAGTCAAAATTCGGACTTGTGTAACCCCACTTAAAAACTGTTTTAGTAAAACAACTCATGTTTGTGTCAATTTAATTTTAACATTAAATAAATATATATTAATGTCATTTTCCAACCAAAGTGGCTCCATGGGGTCCCCAAGTTGACCCATGGGTTGTCTTGGTCGGCCATGACTCATCCAATAGGAGTAGGACAAGTTTCAAGCTCATCTCATATTATTAAAATATTATTTTTACCTTAAACTACACTAATTACCTCTAATCGCGATTAAGAACTTAAAAGTTACTATTCACAAAAAATTATTTTAATCTCATTGAACCACATTTTACTTCTTAATGACAACCATGTATGTCGGATTTTTGAAAATAAAATCACAGAAGTGGTAATATTTCATTTAAACAAAAAATCAATTATTTAACTACCACTTAGTGGTTTCACTATTCATCAAAAATTGAAGTTTTTCAGAACAATACCAAAATTTCACCCTAAGCTATAATTGATATTCCGAATTCAAAAATGATGTCTATTTTACAAAATTCCAAACATATAAGTTGAATTAATTAATTTTATAATTAATTCCCGCTGTCACAACAAATAGCGTGTTTTTAAGAAACAATTTATATCAAAAGATTGGCAATTGTTTATGTCCAATTTCAATGTTAAATTAATTCTAATGACCACCATTGGATAAAATGGTAAAAAATATTCTAATTATACTTTAAAACCACTAAATAGTATAATTTATCACTATAAATTATTTTGATTAAAAAAGTTGTTTTTAAGTAATTTTCACTATTCATAAAAAATTGGAAGTTCTCAGAAAATTACAAAAAATTCAACTTTGGATAATTTCTATATTACGAATAAAAAAATGAAGTCCATTTTGAAATATAAAATTTCTATAATTTTAAAAAGTGGTTATTACTATTCATAACGGCTACTTTGATTAGTCGTGGTGTTTTAGAACTCGAAGTTGCGTACAATGCAAGCTATTGCATTATTGAATGAGAAGCGTATCATGGAAGCTCGGGGTGTTACAATACCATGTTTCTTTTTAAATATTTTTTGTTTTATGAAAAAATGGAAAGTGAGTAGAAGTTACTATTTATAATGTTTAAGTTTTTATGTATAATTTATGAACTAATTATCTAAATCTCTCAACCTAGAAAGATCCTCAATTTGAATTAAAGTCAAATTATTAACTTATCTCAAGATTAAGTAATTTTTAAGACTGGGGCATAATAGTTGGTATTAGAGGTCAGTTTACAAAACTTTAGGAGTTAGAATATTGTTAATAGAATATCCAAAAAATATTTTTACTATATGGTCAAAATGATATATCATTTGAAGATTTACACATTGCTTCATCTAATATATGTTTGTTCAGAATTGTTTTCCATAAAGGAAATACGGATGGTGTGCTAGGAAGGCATATAGAGGGAAATAACCTTCCAAATCAACATCTTGAGATGGTTGTAATTGGAACTAAATAGTTTGTTGCAGGGATGGATTATTTTACTCAGGCGATAAATGGTGGTGGTGTCCATGCACGAGATCAACCAGACCAACCATAGAGTCATATGATGATCATAGAGCCTTTCATGCAGCAATTTCCCCCATCATTTAGTGGATCATCTGACCCTATGAAAGATGAAGGGTGGATTAAAGCACTGGAAAAGATTTTTTAAGTAATGGGGTGTTCAGACAATAAAAAGGTTAGTCCTGTTGTTTATCATTGTGAAGGTTAAGTTGATCAGTGATGGAAAATTATTAAAAATATCAGAGGAAGTGAAACAAATATCACATGTTTTTCAAGGTATGTCCCAAATTCTATCCGGGGTATTAATAGTAAGATAAATCAGTTTTACTTAGGGTTATAGCTGAAATATCAAAGGGTTTTAGATTCCCATGAGTTCAAAATCTCTGAGAAACTTTTCTTATTTTCTGATGTAACACCCCAAACTTCCACGGTATGTTTCCCTTTGAATAATTCAATATATTTCACTGTACGAAACTTCGAGATTCTAACACACCACGACCAATCAAACTAACTGTTATGAATAGTAATACCCACTTATTAAAATTATATAAATTTTATTTTTCAAACTGGACTTAATTTTTTGATTTTGAATTTTAAAATTATCTTAGGGTGAATTTTTTGAACTTTTCTAAAAACTTTCAATTTTTGATGAATAATGAAAAATACTAAATTTTAATTAAAAACAAATTTCTTAATAGTAATATTTTATAGTGTTAAATTATAAATTTTAGTGGTTTTAAAGTATCATTAAATTATATTTTTATCATTTAATATAATTTAGGTCATTGGATGTAATTTCACATTTAAACTAGACATAAACAAGTGTCAATCTTTTGATAGTTATTATTTCATAAAAATATGCTTCTTGTTTTGATAATGGGAATTAATTTAAAACTAATTTCTTCCACTTATGTGTTTTGAATTTAGAAAAATGGATTCTATATTTGTAATAATTATATCCAAATTGTTTAAATAGGTAACTTTTATTTTTAGACATTAAGAATATTTACTTCAGTAAATATTTTATTTACCATAATTAAAGGGAAAATCTAGTAAATAAGAGTAAAAAAATATTATTATAATAATATTAAATTACCCTAACATGTGTCCTATTACTATTGGTTGATAAATGTCCGACCATGGGCATCCTTGGGTCGATTTTGGAAACCCATGGAGCCACATGAGAGTGATAATTACACTTTATATTAATTAATTTAAAGTAAAGACCAAAATGACATAAACATATAACTTTTAGTAAAATAATTTTTACAAGGGCTTATATAAACTATATTTTAGAATATAAATATTAATTTTAAAGATAAAAATATTTCCTACATCATGGTATTTTCCAAAAAAAATTATACATCAAATAAATAAAATTATTTATGACACAATAATTATGCATTGTTTACCTCATTAAATAATGTTTTAAATAAATGAGATTATAAAAATGAAAACAATATCCAAAACCTATCCAATTCTTATTGGATGATTTTATTTAGAACATAAGTCATCTTATACTTTTCTTTAATGAGTTTTGAACCTTTATAAACCAAAAATAATTATATAATAAAATAATATTTTTAAACATTCCGGAAGAGCCCCTCCCCCCTTATAAAAAGTCCTCACCTCTACCTGATTTCTCACACCTCTCAAGACCCTTGTCTCATCCAAACTCTTCCCAATTAAGCTCCCTAAATCCCTCTAATCCTCTTATAATCCTTACCTTAGGAAGAATACACTTCAAGGAATCCTTTTGGTTCAAACCAAATGGAGTTACCTGATTTAAAGGTAACATATCCTCTAAAGTTCTTTTCTTTTATTTTTCTTCTCCAATACCCTAAACTCTCTTTATTACTATATTTTATATCAAAATCAGTATCCTAAATATACTAGGTTTTTTATAAGAATTATTTTAACTACACTTACACACACTTCCATCTAATGGGTATAGAACATAATGTTTCTGTGGACGGCGAGCTACTGCCTCACAAAATAATGATTGTTCAATATTATACTACCACCTCTTATGGTGGCCATTATGATGGAAATATAATTATAT
This sequence comes from Viscum album, assembly GCA_963277665.1. Taxonomy (NCBI): domain Eukaryota; kingdom Viridiplantae; phylum Streptophyta; class Magnoliopsida; order Santalales; family Viscaceae; genus Viscum; species Viscum album. The sequence continues at coordinate 832,896,534 of OY728120.1, forward strand.
ATGACATTTATGACATTTATTTTATCTATAATCTTCTGTAATTCTCTTTTATAGCATACCTTTATTCTTTTCATGTCGTATATATATGATAATTTCATTTGAGGAAGTGCGAACTACCGCCCCCTCAAAGTGATATGAATCATTCATAACATACATGGAACATATAAAGGATGGTATTAATGAAATTATGTAACATATGTAAAATAGTATATTTTATTTTAATAATATTATACACATGTATCATTTGGTCTTTTTTCCTTTTAAAATAAAAAAATGAAATGGAAGTAGCGTTCGTGCGTACGTACGGATTACCGTCACCACGAATGCGATGAGATTCATTCCCCATCATAACCATTAAAGAATAAATTACATTTGATTATTAAAAATAATATTTAATAACATTATATCATTATGAATATGAATCAAATACATCATATCCATAACAAACATGACTTACGTAACAAAACATATAAAGGAAAACGAATCGGTAAACACCCGAAACAATGATACTACTAAAATATTATTAACAAAGAAATATTAGAAGATCATATATGATATCATATTTATGTATGTGGTTATTTTATAATTTAATAAAAATTATTTAACTATTATATAGGAGTTTAACGTACCCTCTACCAAGGAAAAGTACAAGGTAAGGGTTGATTTCACAATCTCTTTATTATCTGAGATTGTTTTTACGTAAGTGTCTACCGGGACCTCTTTATCATCCACATCCATGTTTCTTAAAACTTTATTTCAAAATATTTTTAATATTTACTCGACTATTTGTTAAATTCATTTATACCCTTTTTTTAATTTTTATAAAATGGTTTGAATGGAATCTTTCCGTCGTTTTCCAAACAAGGTGCTTTATGACCTTTTTGAAAAATTAAGGTAAGAATGATTTTTTAACTTATACGGTGGGTGTGGTTTTTATTCACTGTTATAACACCTTTGAAGCTTCCCTTAAAATATTATAAGAATATTTTCAAAATAAATGTTTTCTTTCATATTTACATAACTTTTAAATGATTTCAAAATAGAAAGAGATATTTCTCTCAAATAGTTTTGATTTCATCTATGTCAGCATCCTTTAATGGATTTTATACTTGTTTGAAGTTGATTTATTATGATACAAACCTTCCATATTGTATTGAAGGTTTTGTGATCTGTTTGACTGTGGATGTGTTATTTTTATACCATTCATGGTTTATGGTTAATGTATTAACATTTCGTATGCTAGTTTTAATATGAATGTTTATGTCATGTTTCAACCCTTTCATATGAGGAATACATTGGACTTTATAAGTGACAGGTGGAGGCTAATATAACTCCTTGATGCATCAGAAGGTCTCATGAGACAAACTAGTGTCCTGGCACAAGGCTTTGACAAAATCTTATTTGTATTCTTGGCACAAGGCCTTGATTATGTGGTTATGATGTCACGCATTATGCATTCCATCATTATGAAATTAGATATTGATATTACATGTGATTATTCAGCTAGTAGAATATCAATATGAATAAGTAAATGGAATTATTTGATTTATCATTTCCATAATATGTTTAAGTTTAATTTTAAAAGGCTTTTGTTTTATACTTATACATTTCCTTAAATGTTTATGCTTATTTATAAAGTTTTCGCTATATTGTTATCCTTACTGAGCATCTGAGCTCGCCCCTTTATAATTTTTATTTTTTCTAGTATGTGAAGAAGTATTTTATATTTGACCTGAAGGAATAGGCTAAGGGATATAAGTGTGTTCAAAGGGGACAAAATGTTGTTGTGTTTTTTACCTCATGATGTAATGTAAAACTTATGTATGTATCTAGTACTTCCAAGGCTACTATACTAATCAGTCCTTCGGGACATGATGCCTTATATCATGCCAATGTTATGTAATATTGCATCGAATCTGGGTAACTAGAGTCAGGGTGTTACAATTGGTATTGGAGGAAGTTTAGTACAAACCTTAGAAACTAGATTTAGATAAACTCTAATTTGAGCACGTTACCCTAAGATATTAATTGAGGATTAATATAGAAGAACTTATTAGAATTTTGGTAATATAGATATTTTGGGTATTTTTCAAGAAATACATCCCTTTCTGGATACGAGTAGGTAGAGGTGGCTCTGGCATAGATGTACCTAGGAGTGAAAACTCCCAAAAAGAGTTTCTAGCTTGAGCCAGGGTATCCTGGTACACGACAATGGGCCTTGCTGCACTCTTGGTTACGAAACTCCCAGGGGATATGCTTAGGATAATTCACATTTTCTTTACAAACCCTTAAAAAGTATTTATGAGTATATACCACCTCAAATAAAACTATTCAATTTAAGATAAGTTTTTTACAAGTTTGTAATTATTTATTACGATTCATAAACTATTTTAGTGTATTCCATTATTTATAAACAGTTCCTAGTGGAAGGAATGGTAACTATATCAACCCAAATAATCCATGTAGGGATTTCCCTCGTACTCAATATAATTATAGTGGAGCTGGTGATGCAACCAGTACTGATTAGATTATCACTATACTGGAACAACTGACTTAGGTTATGAATAATAATTGTACCCGTATGGATCACCCTGATCCACAAAGCAGAGGATCAATGTTAGACTGATTCATGAGACAACAAACTCCAGCATTCAATGGGACTAAAAATCTATTTGTAGCTGAGCAATGGATAAGTTTCTTAGATAAAATATTTCATGCTTTGTGGAGTAGTGAAAGGGGAAAAGTTGTCATGGAAGTTTATCGCCTCAAAAGAGATGCAGATCAATGGTGGTCATTAATTAAAAACACAAAATAAGATGAAGAATTATAAAATATAGAATGGAGGGTGTTTAAATAGATTTTCATAGAAAAATAATTTCCTCGTGACCATCGAGCAGATATAGAAAAGACAATTTCTGAGTCTGAGGTAAAAGGAGGATGATAATTTCGCAAAGTATGAGGCTAACTTTACAAGGTTAGAAATGCATGTATCATATTATATACATAACCCAAGGAGTATGATTGATTGGTTCATTTATGGGTTAATATCATTTATCCATCAGGAATTATTCTCACAATACTTCTCATCATATGAAGATATTGTCTCATGGCCTATCAAGACAGAAAAGGAATTCTCTCAGTCGTGTGAATTTAAAGAAAAGAAAGAGAAGAAGAGATCTTATGAACACTCTAGAAATGGAAATATGGGGAAGAAGGAAAAATTTTAATATCCATCCTACTGTAAATGTGGGTAGAAACACCCCGGTACTTTCCCAAAGAGAATGGGAGTCTATTAAAAGTGTGGTGAAAAAGGCCACCAAGCTCATGATTGCAAGGGAAAGAAAGAGGTTGTCAATGTTGAATGATAAAATTATAAAGAAATGGGGAATTATGAAAATGAATGTCCTAATCACCAAGGAAACTTACCTTAGAAAAGGCCAAGCTTATGCAATCACTACTATTGAGGTTGAATCTCCAAAAGACGTGGTGGTAGGAAATTTAATGGTTTCCTCAAGTTTAGCCAATGCTTTATTTTATTCTGGATCATCAAATTGTTTCGTAACGTCCCAGTTTGCAAAGAAAATTAGATATTTCCAGTTTGATTTCACAAGGTAGTTATCAGTAAAAACTCTTAAGAGAATTATCATTGTAATAAAGTTTTTCGAATCATTCCACATTAGGGCATATAAATGTTCTTTATCCAATGATATCATCATCATACCCTTGATAGAATTTGATATAATCCTCACTATGGGTTGGATTTCAGACCTTGATGCGAAAAATTATTGTAAGAAGAAGAAGGTTACAGTTTTTTATGATGATAATGAATACCTTATCTTTAGGGAAAAAATGCAACCATATGATTCTTATCTAGATCCACCACCTGTAGCTCTAATAAGTTCAATTATAGGGGAGGAAGAGAGTGAAATAACTCTGGGTGTGGAAACGAGTGTTCAAATAGAGGATGTACCTATTGAATAAGAATATGTTGATGTATTTCTAGAGGATTTACCCGGACATCCTCCAGAATGAGAAATTGAGTTTTCCATTGATTTAATTCCTGGTTCAAGGCCCATATCGAATACCCCTTATCGAATAGAAACTGTAGAATTAGTGGAGATAAAGAAACAACTAGAAGAGTTTAGTAATAAAGGACTTATTCACCCTAATGTTTCTCCATTGGGATCCCCTGTTATTTTTGTTAAGAAGAAAGATGGATCTATGAGGTTGTGCATTGACTACAGGGAGATCAATTCTATAATAATAAAGAACAAGAATCCCTTACCTCACATTGATGATTTATTTGATCAGCTTTATGGAGCTCAATATTATTCAAAGATTAAACTTCGATCTGGATATCATCAGTTGTGTGTGAAGAAGGAAGACATTCCAAAGACACAATTTCAAACCAGGTATGGGCATTACGATTTTACAGTAATGCCTTTTGGACTGACTAATGCACCCTCTGTCTTCATGGATCTAGTGAACATAGTTTTCAAGGAAATATCTTGATCACTTTGTAGTGGTATTTATTGATGATGTCATGCTATAATCCAAAATCTATGGAGATCATGAAAATAACTTGCGCACTATTCTAAAGACTCTTAGAAAAAATGAATTATATGCGAAGTTCATCAAGTGTGAATTCTGGCTTTATGAGATTTCATTTATTAGCCATATTGTCTCTAAGGATAGAATCTCTGTTGATCCTTAAAATACCAAGGTAATCAAATAATGGATAGCACTGACAAGTATAAATGAGTTACATAGTTTTATTGGTTTAATGGGTTATTATTGGTATTTCGTCCCAAATTTTTCCCGATTGCCTAACCCATTAACCAAGCTCACATGTAATGGGGTACAATTTGTTTGGGAAAAAGAGTGTGAAGAATGTTTTGAAGAACTGATTAGAATATTAGTCAATTATCCTATATTGACTCTACCATCAGGGAATGATGGGTTTTTTATTTTTGGTGATGCTTCAATGAAAGGACTTGGTTGTTTCCTTATGCAAAATGATAGGGTTATTGTCTATGCATCACAGTAGCTAAAAATTCATGAACAAAACTATCTCACTCATGATCTTGAGTTAGCAGCTATAATATTTTTCTCTGAAGATATAGAGACACTATATATATGGTCAAAATGTGAGATTTATACTAATCACAAGAGTTAGAAGTATATTTTCTTACCAAAAGAACTCAACATGAGGCAAAGGAGATGGCTCGAACTACTCAAGGATTGTGATTTCACCATACACTACCACCCGGGGAAGGCAAATAAGGTGGCAGATGTTTTAAGGAGAAATTATCATTGAGTTTTGAACAAGATGAGAGTTGAAAGGGGTCCTATGTTCATGGATCTAGTCAAGATAGATATGGGAATAATCATGGATGTTGAAACATAAATAATTTTTTAAATGGTTATTAAACCATATTTACTAAAAATGATAAAAAGTTCTCAGATTGATGAATAGGAGCTACAAAAGAAAATTAAATCTTTGAACAATGGGAGGTTAATCGACTTCATATATGAAGATAGGATTTTGAAATTTGGGAAGATACTTTTTTCCTGACATACCTAATCTAAAAAGGGAATTGTTGGATGATGCTCATAGCTCCAATTTCTATATACACCCTGGTAGCACTAAAATGTATAGATATTTGAAGGTGAATTTTTTGTGGGACAACATTAAAAATAGATTTCTGATTATGTATCTAGATGTATGGTTTGTCAACAAGGGAAATCTATAAGACAACATCCTAGAGGAGTCATGCAACCTCTTCCCATACCTGAGTGTAAATGGGATGATATTACGATGGACTTTGTCATGGGGCATCAAAGACTCCTAGAAGGAATGATGAAATATGAGTCATTGTTGATTGTCTTACCAAGTTAGCTCATTTTCTTTCTATAAGAGAATATTTAACACTTGAATGTCTGGTAAGACTATATATTAATGAAGTTTTAAGTCTTCATGGAGTACCCCTATCGATTGTTTCTGATCGTGATCCCCATTTTACATCAAGATTCTAGAAAACTCTTTAGAAGGCCTTTGATACTAAACTTCATTTGAGCACTGCCTACCACCCTCAAATTGATGGACAATCAGAATGGACTAATCAAACCTTAGAAGACATGTTGATATCTTGATCACTTTACTTTAATGGTATGTGGGATCAATATTTACCACTAATATAATTTTCCTATTACAATAGTTTCCATTCAAGTATTCAGATGACATCATATGAAGCATTATATGGAAAGAGATGTTACACACAAACTTATTGGGATGATGTTGATGAAAGAAAACTTATAGGCCCAAAACTTGTTGAGGAAAAAATTAAAAAGGTGAAGGTTATCCAAATCCACATCAAAGCAGCTCAAAGTAATAAAAAGAGCTATGCCGATAACCGAATGAAATATTTGGAATTTCAAGTATGAGATCACATTTTCTTGAAGGTATCTCCATGGAAGGGTGTTATGTGATTTGGTAAGAAAGGAAAATTAAGTCCAGGGTAAATCTAACCTTTTAAAATTCTAAAATTAATTGGAGTTGTAGCTTATCATTTGGCAATGTTACCAAGTCTCTCCAAAGTTCATGATGTGTAACACATATCACTGTTGAGAAAATACAAGCCTAACCCAAAGCATGTACTCGCCTATGAAGAAATAGAACTAGAACCTTATTTCTCTTATTGCAAATAGCCTATCATAATTCTTGATACCATAGAAGAAGTGTTGAGAAATCGGACGCTCGTCTGGTGAAAGTTCTATGGAGAAACCATAAGATGGAAGAGGCAACGTGGGAATCCGAGAAACGTATGATGAAGAACCACTGGAATCTTTTTATGTAGTAGTATTCTATAAATTTTGAGGATGAAATGATTTGAAGGAGGGAATAATGTAACACCTAAATCTTCCACAGTACTTTTCCCTGTGAATAACGCAATAGCTTGTGTTGTACGTAACTTCAAGATTCAAACACTCCATAAAAAATCAAACTAGCCGTTGTGAATTGTAATACCCAATTTTTAAAATATTATAAATTATATTTTTTAAAATGGACTTCATTTTTGGATTAGGAATATCAAAATTAGCTTAGGGTGAATTTTTGGTACTTTTCTGAAAACTTTCAATTTTTGATGAATAGTGAAAAATACTGAATTTTAATTAAAAACAACTTTTTTAATTGAAATAATTTATAGTGTTAAATTATAAATTTGAGTGGTTTTAATGTATAATTATATTATATTTTTATCATTAAATATAATTTAGGTCATTGGATTTAATTTCACTTTTAAACTGGACATAAACAAGTGTCAATCTTTTGATAGTTATTATTTCTTAAAAACACGTTTTTTATTTTGACAACGGGAATTAATTTTAAATTATTTTCTGCCACTTCTATGTTTTGAAATTATAAAAATGGATTACATATTTTTAATAAATAGTTCCAAATTGTATAAATAGGTAACTTTTATTTTTAGACATTATGAACATTTACTTCAGTAAATATTTTATTTACCGTGGTTAAAAGGCAAATCTAGTAAATAAGGGCAAAGAAATATTATTATAACAATATTAAATTAGACTAACATATGTTCTATTCCTATTTTTGGATACATGGCCAACTTTGGGAATCCTTGAGTCGATTTTGGGACCCCATGGAGACACTTGAGAGTGATAATGACACTTTATATTAATTAATTTAAAGTAAAGAAAAAAAATGATATAAACATATATCTTTTAGTAAAATAATTTTTACAAATGGTTATATAAGTTATATTTTCGACAATAAATATTAATTTTATATATAAAACTATTTCCTACATCATGGTATTTTTTTTATAATTTTTAGACATCATATAAATAAAATTATTTATGACACAATAATGATGCAGTGTTTACCTCATTAAAGAATGATTTAAATAAATGAGATTATAAAAATCAAAAAAATATCCAAACCCTGTCCAATTCTTATTGGATTATTTTATTTCAAACATGAGTCATCTTATCTTCTACCATTAAGAGTTTTGGACCTTTATAAACCCAAAATCATTATATAATAAAATAATATTTTCAAACATTCTTAAAGAGCCCCTCCCCCCTTTATAAAAAGCCCTCACCTCTAACCCATTTCTCACACCTCTCTATCACCTTGGATCATCCAAACTCTACCCAATTAAGCTCCCTACATCCTTATATTTCTATTAGAATCATTAACTTATGCATAAGTCACTTCAAGGAAGCCTTTTGGTTTAAACCAAAGGGAGTTACCCGATTTAAAGGTAACATATCCTCTTAAGTTCTTTTTTTTATTTTACTTCTACAACCCCATAAAATCTATTTATTCATTTCCCTTATAAAAAAAACTAGTATCATCAATATACTAGGTTATTTTTATGATAATTATTTGAAATACACATATACACACCTCCATTGAATGGGTATAGAACATAATGTTTCTGTGGACAGCGAGCTACTGCCTCATAAAACGATGACAATTCAATCTTCTACTACCACCTTTTATGGTGGCCATTATGATGGAACTGAAATTATTTATGATATTTATGATATTTATTTTATCTCTAATCTTCTTTAATTCTCTTTTATATAACACCTTTATTCTTTTCATTTTGTATATATACGATAATTTCATTTGAGGAAGTGCGGACTACCGCCCCATCAAAGTGATATGACTCGTTCATACCATACATGGAACGTATAAAGGATGGTGTTAATGAACTTATGTAATGTATATAAAAAATTATATTATACTATAATAAAAATATACCTATGTATCATTTGTTCTTCTTTCCTTTTAAAATAGAAAAATGAAATGGAAGTAGCGTTTGTGTGTACATACGGATTACCATCTCCATGAACGCGATTAGATTCATTCCCCATCGTAACCATTCAAGAATAATTTTCATTTGATTATTAAAAATATTATTTAAGAACATTATATCACTCTGGATATGAATCAAATACATCCAATCCATAACAAACATGACTTATGTAACAAAACATATAAAGGAAAACGAATCAGTAAACACCCAAAACAATGATACTACTAAAATATTATTAACAAAGAAATATTAGAAGATCATATATGATATCATATTTATGTATGTGGTTATTTTATAATTTAATAAAAATGATTTAACTATTATATAAGAGGTTAAATTACCCTCGAATAAGGAAAAGTACAAGGTAAGGGTTCATTTCACAATCTCTTTATTATCCAAGGTTGTTTTTACGTAACTGTCTACTGGGACCTCTTTATCATCCACATCTGTGTTTCTTAAAAATGTGTTTCAAAACATTTCTAATATTATTATACTATGGGTTGAAGTCATTTATACACTTGTTTTACTTTTTATAAAATGGTTTGAATGGAATCTTCTCTTCGTTTTCCAAACAAGGTACTTTATGACCTTTTTGAAAAATTAAGGTAAGAATGTTGTTTTTAACTTATACGGCAGGTGCAGTTATTCTCCACCGTTATAACAACTTTTAAGCTTCCCTTAAATGATTATAATAATATTTTAAAAATAAATGTTTTCTTTTATAATTACATGACTTTTAAATGATTTAAAAATAGAAAGAGATATTTCTATCAAATAGTTTTGATTTAATCTATGTCAACATCCTTTAATGGATTTTATACTTTTTTGAAGTTGATTTTTTAAGATACAATTCATCCATATTGTATTGAAGGTTTTTTGATATGTTTAATTGTGGATGTGTTATTTTTATATGATTCATGGTTTATGGTTAATTTATTAACATTTCGTATGTTAGTTTTAATATGAATTTTTATGTTATGTTTCAACCTTTCCATATGAGGAATGCATTGGAATTAGTAAGTGATGGGTGGAGCCTACTATAGCTCCTAGATTCATTGGTAGGTCTCATGAGACAAACTAGTGTCTTGGCACAAGGCCTTGAAAAAATATTATTTTTAGTCTTGGTATGAGGCCTTGACTATGTGGTTATGATGTCCAGCATTATGCATTCCATCATTATGAAATTAGATATTGATATTACATGTGATTATTTGACTTTTATAATATCCATATGAATAATTAAATGGAATTTATTTATTTATCATTTCCATATTATGATGAATCTTAATTTTAAAAGGATTTTGTTTTAGACTTATACATTGACTTAAATGTTTATGCTTATTTATAAAGTTTTTGTAATATTGATATCCTGAATGAGCATCTGATCTCACCCATTTCTATTTTTTATTTTTCCTAAGATGTGAAGAAGTATTTTATGATTTACCTGTAGGGATAGGCTAAGGGATATAAGTGTGTTTAAAGGGGAAAATATTTTGTTGTTTTTATCTCATGATGTATTGTAAAACTTATATATGTATCTAGTACTTCCAAGGCTACTAAACTAATCAGTCCATCATGACATGATTCCTTGTATCATGACAATGTTATGTAATACTGCACTGAATCTGGGTAACTAGGGTCGAGGCATTATAGGTGAGAAGGTTGAAATGGAGTAATCTGATGATCATGTGTTCCATGAGAGAAAACAAAAGAAGAAATCTAGTTGGCAGACAATGGGAAATAATTCATCAAAGAAGTATGGAGGTATGAAAACAAAATTTCCAACTTGTGGGAAGTGTGGTAAAAAGCATCTTGGATAATTCCTCTCAAATTACAAAAAGGGCTTGTGATGTTGTATGAATGCACATATTAATCCTAACTGTAAGGAAGATGACCAGGAAGGCAATGAAAAACCAGTGGTAAGAAGCTTTAGTTTCAATGAGTTAGGACATTATGTCAATGTGTGTCCAAATTTGATTACTGAGGGTGAAAATCTATAATATATAAAGCATAAGGGCATGTAAAAATCATTTTCAACTACTTAATTTGATGTGGGGCTGTCAAATGAAGTGGCGATAGGTATGTTACAGATTTCTTCAAAATTTTCCAATACTGTATTTAACTCTGGATCATCACATTCCTTCATTTCCAAGAGATTTTCAAGTAAATTGGAAATAGAGCCTCATGAATGTGATATAAAACTTTTATTAAAAACTCTGGGTGGAAGTATTAAAGAAACCAAGATTTATATGGACCTTCCTGTTATCATTTGTGGCATAGTCTTTCCAACAAATCTTGTTGAACTTTCCATAGTGGAATTTGATATCATTTTGGGTATGAATTGGCTTTTAGTTTATCATGCTAAAATATATATCAAAGCCAAAAAAGTTTTATTCAATGATTTCATAACTCTTATAACATAACAAGAAGCTAAAATATTGATTAAAGATGTAATTTAATGTTATCTGGATTATGTTGTTGAAAAGAAAGAAACAGTTTTGATTGGTGACATTCTAGTAGCGAATGAATTCACAGATGTTTTTCCTCATGAATTTTCAGGTATTTCTCCCAATCAGGAGGTTGAATTTACTATTGACATAATATTTGATGATAAGCCTATTTCTAAACACCCTTATCAAATCTCTTATGTATAACTAGTGAAATTAAAAAATTAGTTTCAATAATTACTTGATAAAGGTTTCATTCGACCTAGACCTTCACCATGGGGTGCTCCAGTTTTATTTGTTAAAAATAAAGATGGTTCTATGAGACTATGTATTGATTACAAAGCCTTTAATAACATCACTATAAATAATAAGTATATGTTTCCTCATATAAATTATTTTTTTGATTATCTCTAGGGAGATAAATATTTTTCCGACGATTGATTTGAGGTTCAGGTACCATTAGTTGAAGGTAAAAAAGGATGACATTCCAAAGATAGCTTTCTAAATAAGATATGGTTATTATGAGTTTGTAGTTTTTTCCTATGGATTATATAATGAACATGCTTTTTGTTTGAATCTCATTGATGGATTCTTTCATCAATTTTTGGATTAGTTTTTGGGGGTGTTTATAGATGATATTTTTCAATATTCTAAAAGTTGGGAGGAACATGAAAGTCACTTAAGGATTGTTTTGCATACCTTAAAAGAAATGAAACTATATGGAAAGTTTAGTGAGAGTGATTTTTTTTCAAAAATATTCTTTTATTGATCATATTGTTTCTAAAGATGACATAATTGTTAACCCTTCTAAAACAAAAGTTGTTGAAGACTGGCCAAAGTCTACCAATATCACAAAGATTTGTTGTTTTCTTAGATTAGAGGGTTATTACAAAAAATTTGTTGAAGAATTTTTTTGGTTATCTTGTCCCCTAACTAAGCTAACATGTAAGGGAGTTAAGTTCATTTCGACAAAAGAATGCGATGATTATTTTTAGGATCTAAAAATAATATTGGTAAATGCTCCAATTTTGGCCCTTCCTTCCAGGAATGATGAATTTGTTATCTACAGTGATGCTTCACTAAAAGGGCTTGGTTGTGTCATAATGAAAATTGATTAGGTAATTTCTTATGCTTCACTTCAGATGAACCTCATGAGCTAAATTACACTACACATGATTTAGAATTAGCTGCTGTTTTTTTCATTAAAAAATTTGATGCATCATTCGTATGGCGTAAAGTGTGAAATATATACTGATTTAAAAAGTTTAAATTATATATTCATTTAGAAATAATTAAACACGATACAAAGGAGATAATTCAAATTAATCAAGGATTATGATTTCATGATTCATTACCATCCATGAATGGAAAATAATGTGCTTGACAGTTTGAGTCAAAAGAGTAATGCTACATTAACCATGCAATGTTTGGAATGAGATCCTTTTGGTTTCTGATTTGATAAATTTTGGATTGGAAATTGTTTGCGCAAGGAATTACTCTATATTGTTTTAGGTGGTAGTCAAATCATCTCTATTAGATAGAATTAAGCCAGCACTGAATGAAGATAGTGAGTTGTAAAAAAGGTATATTTGGTTTAGAAGGGTAAGTTACCTAAATTTAACTTTGAAAAATATTTTGTTTTGAGGCTTGGAAAAATATTGTGTGTGACTTTTGATTCACAGTTGAAGAAATATTTTTTATGTGAAGCTCATAGTTCTCCATTTTTAGTTCATCCTAGCAGTACTAAAATGTATAGAGATCTTCAGAAGTATTACTGGTGGGATAGAATGAAAATGGATATTGTTGACTTTACTATGAAGTGTTTGACTTGTCAATAGGTTAAATCAGAATGGAAGTTACTGAACGGGTTACTTTAGCCTTTCATAATTCCATATTAGAAATGGGAAAATGTTTCATGGATTTCATAGTGAGATTACCAAGGACTTCTCGAGGTAATAATTCAATATGGGATATTTTCGATCGATTGACTAAATCTACTCCTTTTCTTCCTATTTGAGATACTCTGTCTCTAGATAAACTTTCTCGAATGTATATTAAAGAGATATTCAGGTTACATGGAGTTCCTCTCTCCATTATATCTGATAATGATCCCAGGTTTACTTATAACTTTTGGAAAGGCCTTCATAAGTCATTGAGAACTAAATTAAAATTCAGTACAGCTTTTCATCCTCAATCATATCGGATGTCAAAACGAATAATTCATTCACTCGAGGATCTTCTACATACTTGTTAAATGGATTACCAGGGATGTTGGGATCAACATCTTTCCTTGCTTCAGTTTTCTTATAATAAGAGTTTTCATTCTAGTATACAGATGGCACCATTTGAAGCATTATATGGAAAGCGGTGTCAAACTCTAGCTTTTTGGGATGAATTAGGTTAAAGGAAGTTGATGTGACCATAATTAGTAGAAGATATGGAAGAAAAAGTTCAGTTGATTCAGAATCACATGATGATAGCTCAGAGTAGGAAGAAAAGTTATGAAAATAAATGGAGGAAGGATCATTCTTTCTAGGTAGGTGATCATGTCTTTCTCAAAGTTTCTCCATGTAAAAGTGTGATGTGTTTTGGTAAAAAGGTAAAGTTGAGTCTGAGGTTAATTGCATCCAATGAAATCCTGGATAAAGTTGGATTAGTTGAATACAGGGTGGATTTACCTCCAATTTTATGTCACGGCCCATCCCTGGGGCCCGTGTTGTGACTACCCCAATCCTTCCTTCCATAGGCCAGGGGCTAGTGACTAGCACCGAAAGGTGTATTCCCTAAAACCGGGAAGGCATTTCCATTATAACCTTTAAACACACACAACCAAGCACATAGCAAGATACGAACACAAGTCAACTGTATAGAAAAAAGAGTGATGAAAGTAAAAAAGGGTCAGAATAAAAGCCCATCAGTAATAGTACAAGTTCATATATAATAAAATACATCTGAATAAAAACAAAGGAAGCTACTGGTTCATCCTCCGAGGTTCCTACCTGAAGGGTAGGTACATATTTCCTCCTCAGCACTCTATATATGCATGTCTCCTCTGTATACAATCACATTGTATGGTCCACCTCTGGGCACCATCTAGCCCTGGAACCCTCAGCCTCCATCAGCATTGTCCGTCATCTGCACCAAACACAACAAGGCACGGGCATAACCCGTGCAGGGGTGAGTATAATGATACTCAGTATGGACCTCGAGACCCTGGAGGTCTCACAGAATCCACCAAGGATAAACCATAAGGCATGAAATCAACTGACAACACTACTTAATTATATGCCCATACATATACCTAAGTTATCAAGTATACCAATATCAATCATGAGGAAAACACATAGTCCAACTCAAATCCCAAAGCTCAACTGTTCCACAAAGGAAATAATACCACGATGGTAAGTACCACACAGGTATGCCATATAGAAGAATTCCACCAAGGTATTACCACGAAGGAAAGTACCACAAGGTACAGACTCATCTCACACCAGGTATTTTTTTAGGTACATTAGTAGAGATGATTAGATATAACTACTAGATCATCTTACTATATTAAGAGGTTATGCTGCTGACCTACATAGGATCGCTTGGTGTTGACCCACACAGGATCGCTCGGTGCTGACCCACACAGGATCGCTCGGTGCTCACCCACATAGGATCGCTCGGTGATGACCCACACAGGATCACTCGGTGCTGACTCACACAGGATCTCTAGGTGCTGACTCACATAGGATCGCTCGGTGCTGACCCACAGAGGATCTCTAGGTGCTGACCCGCACAGGATCGATCTTCATTCTTCTCACCACAGCCAGCTACTGGGTTCATGCACTAAGCTTGCTTGTCTCCAGGAGGGTTTGCTCCTTAATCCACTAGTTGATACTCCAATTGCCACGAACTCCCATGAAAAAGTATCCTAGAGGACCGCCACATCATAGGGGTCTCAACGCAATAGACGGTGTGTCAATCGGACACCCAGTCTGTAAGTTATTAGCCTTTTTGTTCCGAGGGCCTGGTTGGATTCTTGCTCGATCCAACCCGACCATATCCCAACTTTATCCAAAACTCAATTGAGGTATACCAAAGGGACCGTTTCACTCCAAGGTTTACAGTGCCATTGACGGTTAGTCAAACGAATGCCTGGTGCCAAAGTTATGGCCGATAGAGAGAAAATATCATAGCTGGTCCAGGTCTGGTCTGACCCGGTCGGACCGAACTGGCCCACTGGGTCCGGCCCCACCCACCGGGTCTTAACCGGCCCACGCTGGGTACCACGGGGTCCGCAGAGTGGCGCGAGGCCGGGAGGGCGGCACGGAGGCTGCGAGGGCGGCACGAGGCCAAGGGGGGCCGCGAGGGTGGTGAGGTCGCAGGGGCCGCAAGGGAGGTGCGAGGGTATGGGGGCTGCGAGGGAGGCACGAGGGCATGAAGGTCGTGAGGTTGGCACGAGGCTGCGGGGGTCCACGAGGGTGGAACTAGGCTGCGGGGGGCCACGACGTCGGCGCGAGGACACGGGTGGCCACGAGGGTGGCGTGAGGCCGCGGGGGGGGCCGTGAGGGCGGTGAGGCCGCGGGGGGGGGGGGGGGGGGGAGGGGTGTAGAAGGGGCCACAGGGCGTCGCGGAGGGCCGTGAGGCCTCGGGATGGCGAGGTCGCGGTCAGCGTGAGGCCGTGGTGCGGCGGTGGCCACGGACGGCAGAGGCCGCGGGACGTCGAGGCCGTGAGGGCCACGAGGACACGGGACAGCGAGGCCACAGGGCGGCGGTGGCCGGGGACGGCGGAGGTCGCGAGGCAGCGGTGGCCGCGGGCGATGGAGGCCCTAAGGCGGTGGTGGTCGCGGGCAGCAGAGGCGGTGGGGCGGCGGTGGCCGCGGGCGGCGTAGGCCGCGGGGCAGCGGTGTTCGCGGGCGGCGGAGGCCGCGGGGCGGCGGTGGCCGTGGGTGGCGGAGGTCGTGGGCGGTGGTGTCCATGGGCGGCGGAGGCCGCGGGGCGGCGGTGACTGCGAGCGGCGGAGGCCGCGGGGAAACGGTGGCTGCGGGTAGCGGAGGCTGTGGGGCGGCAGTGGCCGCGGGTGGCGGAGGCCGCGGGGCTGCATCGTCACCTTCGTCATGGCTGGTGGTGGTGCCGACTACCATTCCCATGCCCCACTGAGGTTGTTTGCCATCCTCCTCCATCACGAAGAACACAACAATTAAACACAACATTTCCTTAGAGGTCGTGCCATGTTTGTTTGGCCCACACTCTCTGCATTATAGCGGTAGTAGTCAGTTATAATCTCTTCCAGATTTTTAAGATGAATTACCAAGAATGGGTAAGGGGAAGAAATTAAAACAACCACCATACCTCGAAGGTTTGTTGATGTTGGAACGGGAAAGAATTCGAAGATGTCGATGTTCATTACGCCCGCCACACACCTCCAATCCGAGCTCGTTCGTCAGAAAAACGCTCTTCAATGGAGGTGGTTTTTCATTGTTGAATTGGTCCACCATTGGAGGATGTCCCGAGGAAGAAGTTGAAATTGTGCGTTGATGTTCTTCATTGGAGGAGCGCATTCTTCGTTGGAGAATGCGTTCTTCGTTGGAGAGAAGAATCCTCCAAAATTTTATCCTCTCCCAATTCTACAAAAAAGTTAAAATATCCCCCTTGTTAATTTGAGTTCATCAAATTAAAAGTTTGGCATAATTAATTGTTGGAAAAATTAATTTTACCATGTTGGAATAATTAATTGGCTCCAATTAATGGGAGGAAAGGATTAATGGGGAGTTGAGAGGTTTCTCCCCCATTAAGAGGGGTCGGGTGGTCCCTGCCCCTAAATTAAAAATGGGGGTTAGTTCAGGAGGTCCCCACCTCTAAACATCCACATGGGAGGTTTAGTCTTGGGTGGTCCCACCACCATAACCCATGCTGAGGGGTTTCGACAAATAAAATAAAAATGTTAAGATTTTTATTTATTTCATTCTTTCACAAAAAACACAAATTCAAAAATTCACCCTCGACCTACTACGGTCGAGGTGAGGGTCTGTTTAAGATAATATTGGCATTGTGAGTTCAACAGTGCCCTCAAATTTCAATTCTGAGCACCGGTTCAAAAGTTACAAAAACCCGCTCGTACGTTTACTGAACATACCCGAAAAAAAAGTTTATAAATTCTTTCTGGGCACTTCGGGCCTCAGAATCACACACCGTTAATTTTCAAGGATTTGTAAAATTCTCATATAATAAAAAAATAACCTGAAAATTCTAGGTCTTTACATTCTCCTCACCTCAGGGCTTTACATCCCCATAATCCATAACTCAATCTAAGGGAACAAGTGGTGGTACTGAGCATATATCTGAGCCTCTCGCTCCCATATACTCTCCTAGAGGTTCCATGCTGCCAGCGAATACGCACTAGAGGTATCGACTACCCACGAAGGACCCGCTCCTGTTGATCCTCAATCTCTACTGGAACCTCCGTAAAAGTCACCCCATCGTCAACATACAACTCACCGTGGTCGACGATTATAGAAGGGTCATGCCTGTATCTCCTCAGCTGGGATACGTGGAAGACTTCGTGCACCCAGTGCAACTGTGGTGGAAGAGCTAAAGCAGAAATCCCCCTCGCCAACTCTACTGAGAACCTGAAAAGGTCCAAGGAATATCATTGATAATTTTCCGCCTTGGCCAAATCTCTTCAAACCTTGTCGAGGTGAGACCCATATAAATATGTGGTCACCATACTCAAACTCCAGAGGTCTCAGTCTCTTGTCTATATACAACTTTTTCCTACTCCGTTTAGTCTTCATCCGCTCCTGGATGATCTGCACCTTCTCTGTGGTAGCTCTTACCATCTATGGTCCCACTAGTGCTAACTCCATGGGGTCTATCTAGCACAAAGGTGATCTACAAGGTTTCTCATACAATGCCTCAAAAGGTTCCATCCCAACGGTGGATTGATAGTTGTTGTTGTATGAAAACTCCACCAAAGGAAAGTGATCCTCCCAGCTGAGACCGAAGTCAAGGACACAAGCACGCAGCATGTCCTCGAGGGTCTGAATGGTCTGCTCAGTCTGACCCTCTGTCTAAGGATGGAAGGCGGTGCTCAAATGAAGCTGTGTCCCAAAAGCCTCCTAAAACCCCTTCTATAGCTGGGAAGTAAAATGTGCATCACGATCAGAGACAATCATTGATGGTACTCCATGTAGTCACATAATCTCTTATAAATAGAGGCGTCTCAATCTCCCTACTGAACCATGCTCTCTGATTGGTAGGAAGTGGGCTGACTTGGTGAGTCGGTCGATGATCACCCAAATCGAGTCATGTCCCCGGGATGTATGTGGAATTCCTGACACAAAGTCCACGGATATCCCATCCCACTTCTACTCTAAAACCTCTAAGGGCTGAGCCAAGCCTACTGGTACCTGATGCTCCTCCTTCACTTGCTGAAAAGTGAGTCACTAAGAGAAAAACTCTGCAACTTCTTTCTTTATTCCCAGCCACCAATGTTGTCATCAGAGATCCTGGTGCATTTTCGCCACTCCTGGATGTACCTCTAGAGGGGATGTGTGGAACTACCTCAACACTTCCTCCCAAAGTGACATTGGTACCATGGTATGTCCTATGAAGAAGATGATGTGCTCCCCACCTTCATAAAATCCATCAGGTTTTTGTCCTGTGGATATCTGAGCATGTCGAGTCTCGCAGTCAGTGTCCCCACGTTGTGCCTCCCTAACTCACAGAAGAAGTGGGGGAGTTACTGTAAGATACTAAAGGAAAGTTTATCTATCACGTTCCATGAAGGATATCTGCAAAGAGGCCAGTTTCTCTGTCACTTCGCCTAGTAGCTATATACTAGACCCTCTGCTGAGTGCATCTGCTACAATGTTCCCCTTCCCAAGAGTATGGACTATCTCAAAGTCATATTCCTAGAGGAACTCAAGCCAATGTTTTTGTCTCAGGTTCAGTTCCTTATGATAGAAGATATACTTGAGACACTTGTGATCAGAGTATACTGTGAAACATTCGCCCATCAGATAGTGTCACCACATCTTCAAGGCGAAGACCACTACTTCTAATTCCAGGTCATGGGTAGCATAGTACTTCTCATTCTATCTCAGTTGTCGAGAACCATATGTGATCACTGCTCGCTCCTGCATCAGGACACATCTGAGCCCATCCCCTGATGAGTCGTAGTATACAACGTACCCTACGTCCTCCCCTGGTAGCCTCAAGATGGGGGCACTAGTCATCCTCTTCCTCAGCTCCTGAAAACACTACTGGCATCTCTACGACCAAACGAAGGGTTTCCCCTTTTTCGTCAATGCTGATAGTGGTGCTACAACTCTTGATAAATATGGCACAAATCTCTGGTAGTATCCAGCCAAACCCAGGAAACTTCGTACCTCTATCACACTCCTGGGTGGATCCCAAGAAAGTATCGCCTCAATCTTCACTGGATCCACTACAACTCCAGCCTCTGAGATGACGCGTTCCATAAAGTGAACCTCTCGGATCTAGAACTGGCACTTCGAGAGCTTACCATAAAGCTGGTTCTCTTGGAGTGTGTCCAATACTACATGAGAATGATTGGCATGCTCCTCCTCAGTAGCCGAGTAGATCAGAATGTCATCGATGAATACCACCACAAAGCGATCAAGGTATGGCTGAAATATCTTGTTCATGAGTCCCATGAACACTTCTGGGGTGTTTTTCACACCAAAAGGCATAACCAAGAACTCATAATGGCCATACCGACATCTAAAAGTTGTCTTCTGTACATCCTCATCCCATAATCTGAGCTGGTGATAGTCTGATCTAAGGTCTATCTTTGAGAACAATTGTGATCCTTTAAGCTAATCAAAGAGGTCATCAATACTCATAATTGGGTACTTGTTCTTCATAGTCACCTGGTTTAGGCGCCGATAGTCTACACAAAGTCTCAAGCTCCCATCTTCATTCTTTGCGAACTAAATCGGGGCTGCCCAAGGAGAAGCACTAGGTCGAATGAACCCTTTACCTTGTAAGTCCACCTGCTGTACCCGCAGCTCATGAAGCTCTGCGAGATCCACTCGATACGCTGGTGTAGATAGCGGTGTCGTCCCGAGCTACAAGTCAATGTAAAATTCTACCTCTCTGTGAGGAGGTAGACCCTTAACATCATCAGGAAAGACAATTATGAACTGTTCCACCACTACAGGATAACTCAAACTCTCCACATCAACTGCTCCAAGGGTAAGGTTATCCAACTGATGAGTGATCGGATGCACTCTCCTCTAGGTATGTCCATCATGTGCTACAAAGGCTCCCTTCTCACCGGTGAAGGTAAACCCGGTTCCATCCGTGTATACACATCACACTTTGTGACTAATACAGTCAATCTAAGCATGGATTGTACATAACCATTCCATACCCAAGATGACATCGTAAGGCCTCGACGCCACAACTAAGAGATCTCAGCCGAAGCTCTTGCCTCCAAGAGTAAGCTCACACTATCGGCACCAATGCGTAATCGTTGAATCTGCTCTCGTAGGGGTCTCTAGCCATAAGTATCGAGCCAATGGCTCCATAGGAATATCTAAGCTCTAAAAGAGGGCAATGGCAATAAAATAATGACTAGCACCTATGTCTATAAGTACTATATCTAAGGTGGAGTAGACACAGATCATACCTCGTATCATCCCCGGAGCGCCGTGATCATAGGCTTTAGCTTCCTGGAGCTAAGATCACCAATGTCCTCATACTCCCTGTGGTTGGGGTGGACCACCCGGTGGTAGTGGTGGTAACATCTCTAATTTTTTCCCACTATTAGCTGCACGACCAGCTCTTCTACCACGTCCACCTACTACCTGTGGACCTCCTCGGTCGAACCTTTGTCTCTGACTGGGCGGTCCCTCAACCGTCTGATGGTCATATGTATGGTGGTTTGGACATTCACAAGCCATTTGACCATGCCCGACACATGTGTAACACTGCTCGATCCTAGCATGATTGGCTCTGCCTCTGGTACCCCGCACAACCGTCCCGGAATCCTACGGTCGTCCACCTGTAGGTCTGGTCCTCTTGGACCTTTGTGACATCTGTCTACTGCCAGCTATAGAATACTCCACTATGTGATAAATGGTGGTGGGTCTCGCTATTGGTGACTGATCAGGAAGGAAACTCTCCACTAAGAGGTCTCTCTCTAATACCCCCGCCAGCGTCGAGATGCTAAGATAAATCATCGAAGCCATGATCTCTCGCCTGAGCCCCTGCTCAAAGGTCTAGGCCCTAAAGAATGGGTCTCGTACCATATCTGTGGAGTAGCATGAGAGGTCAGTGAACCTCGCTAAGTACTGTTCCATAGTCATTCTTCCCTACTGCAGATGAAGAAGCTACTATATGTGCACTGCGCGAAGAGTCGCTGGGACAAACTCTACCCGAAACAGGATCTCGGAGTCTGCCCAGAGAAGCGTCACCTCTTTGTGAACCTAGAGAATCAAGCTCCATTATCTTCCTGTTGTTTCCTGTAGAAGGCTGGTGATAAGGATCCCCATGAGATCAGCTAGTGTCTCTACTAGTCAGAAGACTCTCACTATAGCCTCCAGCCAATCCTCAACTTCTAGTGGGTCCATCTCTCCCCTGAACCTGGGTGGCCTCTGGCACTAGAACTCGTGCAACGAGCTCAAGAGGCATGCACCCTCTTCTACTGGGTCTGGTGCCATCCGTGGCCCAACGGGTAATGGTACCGCTGGTGCCTCCGCTAGAAGAGGGCCCTGCACCGAGGCCTCATCGCTCAGTGGGCTATCAGTGCGTACTACTCTCGAAACCCTAGCTGGTTGTTTGTGTGGAGGCATCCTGAAAAGGAACAGGTGTGACATAGTTAAAAAGTTATACCTTGTGATCTGACTCAAAGGGATCAAAAAGAAAACTCTTCATAACACACACGCAATTAGTGTTTTCGTGCACTGAGTTGAAAATCAGAAGTCAGGGTCCTGGTGTATGGATATGTCAGCCTCTGCACCAACAATGGATTCCCTAAACTAATAACCACACTCACTACACTTAACACTATTACTGTTAAAAAGAATAGAGTACTATGTTTTATGGTAGAACTGACTCCTCTAATACCAATTTGTCATGACCCATCCCCCGGGGCCCGTGTCGTGACTACCCCCAGCTTGCCTTCCATAGGCCAGGGGTTGGATACTAGCACCGAAAGGTGTATTCCCTATAACCGGGAAGGCATTTCCTTTATAACCTGTAAACGCATGCAACCAAGAACATAGTAAGATAAGAACACAAGTCAACTGTATAGAATAAATAGTGCTAAAAGTAAAAAGGGGAAGGAATTCAAGCCCGACGGTAATAGTAAATGGTCAACTCTAATACAATACATCTGAAGAAAAATAAAGGGAGCTACTGGTTCATCATCAGAGGTTCCTACCTGAAGGGTAGGTACAGATTTCCTCCTCAGCACTCCACGTCCGCCCATCTCCTCTATGTACTGTCATGCTGTATGGTCCACCTCAGGGCCCTGTCTAGCCCTGGTACCCTCAACCTCGATCAGCATTGTTCGTCGTCTACAGCAAACTCAACAAGGTGCGGGCATAACCCGTGCAAGGGTGAGTATAATGATACTCACTAGGGACCTCGAGACCCTAAAGGTATCACAAAATCCACCAAGGATAAACCACAAGGCATGAAACCAACTGACAACCCAACTTAGGTATATGCCTATATATATACCTAAGTTATCAAGTATACCCATCTCAATAATGAGGAAAACACATAGACCAACTCAAAGCCCAAAGCTCAACTGTTCCACAAAGGTAGGAATACTACGAAGGTAAGTACCACACAGGTACGCCACACAGAATAATACCACCAAGGTATTACCAAGAAGGAAATTACCACAAGGTATAGACTCAACTCACACCAGTTATTTCTTATCTACAATATTAGAGATGATTAGATGTAACTACTAAATAATCTTACTCTGTTAAGAGGCTCTACTGCTGACCCACACAGGATCGCTCGGTGCTGACCCGCACAGGATCACTTGGTGATGACCCGCATAGGATCGCTCAGTGATGACCCACACAGGATCACTAGGTGCTGAACCACGCAGGATCGCTCGGTGCTGACCCACATAGGATCGCTAGGTGTTGACCCACATAGGATCACTCTTCATTCTTCACGTCACAGCCAGCTACTAGGTTCCCACACTAATCTAGATCATCTCCAGGAGGGTCCTCTCCTCAAGCCACTAGTAAATACTCCAACTACCATGAAGTCCCATGAAAAATTATCCCAAAGGACCACCACATCATAGGGGTCTCAATGTAACAGATGGTGTGTCAATCGGACGACCGGTCTGTAAGTTATTAGCCTTTTAGTCCCAAGGGCCCAGTTAGATTCGTGCTCGATCCAACCTGTCTGTATCCAAACATTATCCAAAACTCAATTGTGGAATACCAAAGGGACCATCTCAATCCAAGGTTTACAGCGCCATTGACGGTTTTTCAAACGGATGCTTGATGCCAAAGTTATGGCTGATAGAGTGAAAAGCTCGTAGCTGGTCTGGGTCTGGTCCAACCCGGTCGGACAGACCCGACCCGACCATGCCTGGGCTGACTTGATGTGGTTTGGGTTGACCCATCCTGCTAGGTCCAGCCCATCCCACGCTGGGCGGCACGGGGGTCGTGGTGTAGGGGTCGCGGAGTGGCGCAAGGCACCGGGGGGCCGCAAGTGCGGCGCGAGGCCGCGGGGGGTGGCGAGGGCGGCGTGAGGCCACAGGGGGGTTGCGAGGGTGGCACGAGGCTGCATGTGGCCATGAGGGCGGTGAGGCCGTGGGTGGGGGTGGGGGTGCGAGGGTTTTGGGGCGCTGCGGAGGGCCGCGAAGCTGCAGGACGGCGGTGGTTGCGGGCAGCGCGGTGGCTGCGAGGCTGCGTCGTTGCATCATTGCCTTCGTCACGGCCAGTGGTGGTGTTAGCCACCATTCTCGTGCCCCACTGAGTTTGGTTTCCATCCTCGTCCATCATGAATAACACAATAATTAAACCCAAGATTTAAGGAGAGTCCAGTCCATGTTTTTTTGGCCCGCACTCTTTGCGTTAGAGCGGTAGCAATCGATTATAATCTCTTCCTGATTTTTAGGATGAATTACCAAGTATGGGTAAGGGGAAGAAATTAAAACAACCACCCTACCTCGAAGGTTCGTTGATGTTGGCGTGGGAAATATTTCTAAGATGTCGAAATTCGTCACGCCCGCCACACGCATCTGATCCGAGCTCGTTCGTCAGAAAAACGCTCTTTGATGGAGGTAGTTCTTCATTCTTGAACATTTCCACCTTTGGAGGACATCCTGAGGAAGAATTTGAAATTGTGTGTCAATGTTCTTCATTGGAGGAGCACATTCTTCGTTGGAGAATGCGTTCTTCATTGGAGAGAATAATCCTACAAAAGTTTCTCCTCTCCCAATTCCACCAAAAAATGAAAGTAGCCCCCTTGTTAATTTAAGTTTATAAAATTAAAAGGTTGGAACAATTAATTGTTGTCACAATTAATTGTACCACGTTGGCATAATTAATTGTCTCCAATTAATGGGAGGAAATTATTAATGGGGAGTTGAGAGGTTTCTCCCCCATTGAGAGGGGTCGGGTTTTCCCCGCCCCTAAATTCAAAATGGGGGTTAGTTCAGGTGGTCCCCATCTCTAAACATCCACATGGGAGGTTTAGGATAGGGTGGTCCCCACCACCATAACCCGTGTTGAGGGGTTCCAATAAATAAAATAAAAATATTTTTATTTTTATTTATTTCATTCTTTCACGAAAAAAAACAAATTCAAAAATTCGCCCTCGAACTACAGCGGTCGAGGTGAGGGTCTCCTTAAGTGAATATCGGCGTTGTGAGTTCAATGGTGCCCTCAGATTTAAATTCCAAGAATCGGTTCAATAGTTACAATAACCCACTTGTACTTTTACTGAACGTACCTGAAAAAAAGTTCAGAAATTCATTCCGGGCACTCCGGGATTCGGAATAACGCGCCGTCAATTTTCATGGACTCGTAAAATTACCATATAATAAAAAAAATTAAATGGGAGTTCTAGGTCTTTACATTTTATCCCAGGTACATAATTTTTTTCATGTTTCAATATTGATAAAGTATATGTCAGATCCATCTCATGTTTTGAGTCCAGAGGTAGTTCAGTTGGAAGAGAATCTTTATTATGAGGAAGTGCTAGTACAGATTCTTGACTACCTAGAGCGAGTGTTGAGTAATTAAGTGATTCTTAAGTTAAAGGTTTGGTGGAAAACCATAATAGGAAACATGGAAATATGAAAATGATATGAAGGAGAAATACCCTCACTTATTTGATAAGTAAATAAAATTTTGGGGATGTAATTTCTAAAAGGGGGAATAATGTAGCATCTGAGGTATTTATAGAATAATACTTTTTCATATGTATTAATATTTATGAAAAATATACTAATTTTACTTTAAATTGGACACTTTTTCCGATAGCGTACTCAACACACAACAACGAGTTTCTCTAAAATCTTATGTTTCACACAACATTGAGTTATACCAAAAAATAATACAATAATATAATTATTATTTTTAATGGTAGTTAACGCCTAACAGTTGTAATGGTAGGAAGGAAAATAAATAACTAAAATATGGTTATGATTTTTTGATAAATATCTTAAAAATTATCCAATAAATTTTAGTGACTTAAAATGAGAATGAATCCAATTTTAAGCCTAAAATACTCTAATATTTTTAAAAGGCCATTTTACCACCTTTTGATAGAGAACCTTTTTTAGATTTAATTTTTGTCACTTTTATATGTTCTATTTTAAAAAATAAACTTATTATTTAGAATTGGGACATAAAAATTTACTTTGGTTGAAATTTTGGTATTTTTCTAATGAAATTTATAATTTAATGAATAGTAAAAAATACTGCATTTTAATTCAAAACTACCTTTTCATCTAATTATTTACATATTTTAATTTTAATTTTAATTGATTTTAAAGTGTAATTAGATTAAGTTTTTTTCATTTAATCCAATTTCGGTCATTGGATTTAATTAGACATTGAAATTGGACAAGAACACATGTCAATATTTTTTATAGTTTTTACTTCTTAAAAACCCGCTTTCTGGTTTTGACAATGGTAATTAATTTTAAATTAATTACTATAATTTCCATGTTTTGAATTTTGAAATATGGATTCCATATTTTGAATTAGAAGGTCCAAATTTTTTAAATAAGTAACTTTAATTTTTGGAATTATGAATAGTAACTTCGGAAATTATTTTTATTTTCCATGGTTAAACGGTAAATCAAGTAAATAAGGGTAAAAAATAATATTTTAATTATATAAAACTACCATAAATGTGTCCTAATCCTGTTGGATGAGTTATTTTTGACCATGATCATTCATAGTTTGATCCTTTTGCATTTTGGAGCCACGTGGGAGTATTAATTACTTGTTATATTAATTAATTTAAAGTAAAGAGAAAAATAACATAAACATGTATCTTCTTAATAAAAAATATTTTATATAGGGTTATATATGTGACATATTTGACTATAAGTATTAATTATAAATCAAAAAAAATATCCTACATTATGGTATTTTATTAATAGTTTTTAGACATTAAATAAATAAATTTAATTATGACATAATGATGATGTAGTGATTGCTTCATTAACAAAGGATTCAAATAAATGATATTATAAATATTAAAATAAATATTATTTGAAATAATTAATTTCATCCACGAATTTTCTAGGTTAATATGACATTTAAGTATTTATTTAATGTTTTTATTCTAAGAAATCAAGTTTTTATGAATTTTTAAAAAAGTCAAGTATGAATTGCGCCCAAAATTGACCTAATTCATAACTTAAAATATAAAATTGTTTATTAAATGGTATTAAATTTATAAAAATATTATATTCATCCAAATGGTTGATATAATACCAAAATATTTCATAAATGTTTTTTTGTGGGTTGTTTGACATAATATGGTTATTACATTAACTCACAATGTGTAAATAACACAATATCACTATAAGATTAAAAAGGGTTAAATAAGGGTTAAACCAAAAAGATAAGGATAAAAAAATATTCAAAAATGGTCTAAAAATTATTTTATAATGGGTATTCAAACCAAAATCATCTTAACATAGAATTAAATTAGTTTTGAACAATTTTTAATTGAAATTGATTTTATAATAAAATAATATTTTTAGACCTTCTAAAAGTGCCCCTCCTCCCTCTTATAAAAGGCCACCACCACTACCCACATACTCACACTACTCAAGCCCCTTGTATCGTCCAAATTATGACCAAATAATCTCCCACCATCGATCCTTTCCTCCTAGAATCATTACCTTGGGCATAAGTAAATTCAAGAAAGTCTTTTAGCTCAAATCAAATAAGTTACCCGATTTGGAGGTAACATCTTCTCTAAAGTTCATTTCCTTTATTTTCCTTCTCCACTACATATGATCTTATTTATTGTTTGATTAAATAAATAAACATTATCCTAAATATAAAAGGATTTTTTTATGAGAATTATTAAAACTGCACTTACACACACCTCCATCTAATGGATACGAACATACTGTTTCTATGTACGACGAACTACTCCCTCACAAAGCGATGATTATTCAATTTTCTACAACCACTCTCATGGTGGCCATTATTATATAACTTTATTTATATATGATATATATTATATTTATATTTTCTCTATATTTTTTAAGTTTTTATTTACAACATACCTTTATGCTTTCCATGATGTGTAAATATGATAACTTCATTTGAGGAAGTGTGGACTACCGCCCCCTCAAAGTGATATGACCCGTTATTTCTATACATGGAACATATAAAGGATGGTTTTATTAAACCTATGAGACATAAATGAAATAAATATAATATTTGTATTATAATATACATTTATATCATTTTATTATTATTCTTTTAATATGACAGAGAATTGAAAGTAGTATTCAAGCGTACATACGGGCTACCGTCTCCATGAATGATACATTTAATTTCTTATCTCCAAATATTATGGATATTTTAAGTAAATATATATTAGATATATATGATATTTAAATCATGAATAATATTCTATATATGATGTAATTTTGACCACATGGACAATTTACATCAAACAGGTTCATTTTCGACTCAAGCATTGAATATCGACAAACAGACCAATATGAACAAAAATAATTATGTAATTTTTATAACATGATTATTAGTAATATAAATTAGATAATAAATATGAAAAGGTTCTAAATCATGTATATATTAACCTAAGTTTATTATTAAAGAATATATATAATGAAATATACAAGTCGAACTCAAAGTAAGGGACTTCATCTCAATCTCCTTTCAATGAGGCATATTTTGATAATATGAACCTTGTTATTTTATATGGTGTATAATAAACCCCTTTGACTTTTAATTTCATTAAAATGGAATATTTTTTCTATAAAGTGTTTTACTAATTGACAAGAGGAATTTTTTTAACATATGTGATGACAATAACCTCTATGCCTCCATAACCATTATTTTATATTTGGATTCCTCTATAAGACTTACTCTTTTTTATGGAAAAGAAATACCGTATTCCCTTTTGGGTGTTTTGGTATTGAAAATGGTTTTTGAAATGGATTGAATATTTAAATATCTTGAATTTATTTCTTGTGATTGAAAATGAAATGTTATTAGTGAAATGTTGATATTTTCAATATTTTATGTGTTATGATTATATAACGATACTTGGACATTTAATGGGTGGTTATGTGATAAACCAAAGATGGGTGGTTACATGATAAACCAAATGAGGGGTGGTTCCGTGATGAAACAGGGATGGGTGGTTATGTTATAACCTCTAATTCATTGGGTATGGAAGTCGTCAGTATCCATTTAATGATATGTGTGGTAGTCAACTATATGGTTATTCCATTCATGCATGTTTATGTCCCAAGTTACATTTATATGTTATATGGTTCTTTATATGGGTTTTATTGTAATATTTTTGTAAGAAAAAAGAGTAAAAAATGAGCTTATGTTTAGTTAAGTATATTTACTACTTCTTAAAGGTGAAAAGTATTACTTTAGGATAAAGTATTCATGGATTTCATGCTATCCCAAGACTAACAGTTTTCCTTATTTTTGTATCCCTTACTGAGTGTTTTATGCTCATCCCAAGTTTTGAAATATTTTTCACTGGACTTAAAGAACAATAGAGTCAAGGATGGGATCAAGGAAAATTTATGCTATTAAAACATGAAACAATACCGTGTTTATTTTTAAATATTTTTGGTTTTATGAAAAAAAATGGATAGTGAGTAGAAGTGTCAAGTTGTAATATTTAAGTTGTTATGTATAAGTTATGACCTAATTCTCTAAATCTCTAAACCTGGAAAGATCCTCTATGTGATTTAAATTCAAATTATAGACTTATCTCAAGATTAAGTAATGTTTAAGGATAGGGCCTTATATCAATACCATCATCATTAGTAGATCAACAAACCCATCACCCATTCATTATCTCTTCTTCATAGTTTAAATAAACAAATATGTACTATTATTTTTTAATTAAATTTAATATTTTATATTTAATTTCATTTTAGAGTTTATAAAATAATCAATTTCCATTAATTTTATGTCTCTTTATTTTTTTGGTAATTTTTAAAAAAAAATATATTAATTTTAACATTACTCCTTCTATTGTAAGGTAATAATGTCATGTGATGATGTTCATAAAAGACAAATAGAGAAAAATGATCACCACCTAAGAGAATTATGACATAATAATATGATTATCCATGTGAGTACCATATTCTTATATTAAGTATATATTAGCTTTAAACATATCATATTTATTATTGACAACCATCATTAAGGTGGAAATCTGAATTTACAAAGGACACTACTGCTAGGCCAGAGTATAGGAATACCATTGTATATCATGCACCTATGAATTCAATTATCTGACGACCTAAACCTCTACAGTCACCAAGATTTTTTCTTCATATTATGACCTCACCATTTATTTCATACCCATATATGATTTTTTTTATCATATTTTCACCTTTTATAATGTAGCGTATTCATAGTCCCATCCCTAATATTTTTTATCCTTATCCATCGCCAAATGTTTAGGGAACTACTGGCCCTACTCCATTTATACCTCCAACATACACATACTCAATCATTCTCCTTCCACATACAAATTATACTACATAGAATAATCCTCTTGTTATTATACCATAACCGCATGGGATGTAATTTCATCAAACACTTCTTCAAGAACATGTTTAAAATCTAATTAAGTTAAAATAATTTTCTTTAAATAAATGTTATTATGAATTTTTAATTTTTTTTTCAACTAAAACATCTTCATCTAAGATAAATAGGCCAGACCAAGATGAAAGAGGTTTGTAATAGGAAAACTAAAATAATAGTTGAATATAATGAATACATATATATTATTGGAAAATGGTAAAGAACTATATAGTATCATGGGAACCCATACAAAATATTGTAACATCATTCCTGTTTAGGAAATTCCTTGGATAAAATTTAGAGATCATATAAGGGAAAACATTTGGGCTAAAATATGGGTAATATATTTTTTACACATTTTTTTCATTTTTTTATAAATTATTATCATAATTTTTTATTTAAAATTCAACTTTAATATAATTTCTTAGATGACCAGAAATCTAAAACAACAAGATTATTGGACTTATAAGATATGTGGGGTGTGTACAAATATGACTTGTATAAATGATGGAAAATAAGAAGAGGTCTTGATGTTGAAAATGTATATATCATAAATTAATTTATAGTAAAACAATATAGAGATCTAATTACATATTAGAACATGTATTCTTTTAAGGTATTTGAGTTGATTGATCCTTTCATTTTGTTTTATTATTTTCATGATTTGAATATTAATTTCTTTTCTATCCATGTAGAATATTTATCATAACCAGTATTATTCTTATTAATTAATTTTTGTATTATTTTTTAAAACATTACTTTAATTATATTCATAATATAGTAAGGTATGATTAGTTTTTCATTCTTGATATCCAAAACTTTCCTTCATAAATTGATTTTTTTCACTTATAAATCATGAAATTGTATATTGATAATAATATTTTCATCTATAATAGATTTTAAATATCCATAAAATTTATTCTGGAGGGATGTAATGTTAAATTTAAAATATATTTACATTTTATCATTTCCTTCCAATCTAGTAGAAACATCTTAAAATTTAACTCCAAATAAGTCATTAAATATTCTGAAAATATGAATTATACTTTAAATATTAGAATTTATTATTTAAAATAGTATTAAATACTCTTGGATATTTTTATCTTATCATTTATTTGAGAATAAAATTATTTTATTTTCGTCTTATTTATAAATGTGAATTCTATTAAATTTAGAATTTATTTCAAAGGTTCATTATATTTAATGTTTGAAACACAATCTACTTATAATTGGTTTTTATATGTTTTATTATCATTATTTTTTCAATAACACGTGTTTAGCATCAAACTAAGGTATTTTAAATTTATCATCCCCTATGATAGATAATGTGTAAACCATATATTATAAATAATTATTAAATATGAATATATGTTTCCTAAATAAAATAGAAACAATGTTACAGTTGTCTTAAAAATGGTTTTTTGATTTAAAAATGGATCCCCATGAATACTCAAAAAAATAATAAATTTATATCCAAAAACATGGATGTCAACACATTATATTTAGTATATTTGGATTTATTTTAACCTAAATAGTTTTGTAAATACATATATTATGAATTTTTTCTTATAAAATGTTTTCACTTTAATCAGAAACATCACTATATCATCATATTATTATATCACCAAATAATTCATCTATTGTTATCTATGATTATTTTTAATTTAGGATTATATGAAAAATGCAATAATATATGGGTAAATCAAAGTGATAACTTTTTCACAATTATATCCCTTTTTAAATATTTCCATAGAATATAAATTTTATAGATATTATCCCATTATTATTTTGTTATATCCTTTATTCAAGTTCTTAAAAAATTTTATTCTTATTATGACTCATGGTTTGTATAAATTGTAAATAAAACATGTTCATGAGTGCAACTAGATATATTTTTAAGCTCCCAATATCTTATGACTGCATTAAATGTATAATTAATCATTACTCCTCACATAAATAATAATTGCATTTATAAATAAAGATTTTTTTATATCTCATAACCCTCAAGGTACATTGTCTCTAGGTATTGAGTTTTTTCCTTTTTTAATGATATCTTAATACCATCTAAAAACATGAATGGTAAAGTACATATTCATATGCACTAAATTAGAAATTAATGGAGTGTGTTTCAAAACAGAAAAAGTAGTAAATCATCAAATGAATTCAAAAAAATCTATATAAAAGATAAATCAATGTTGAATGTATAAAAATAAATAAATATTTAAAACATTTATTTATAAATTTATTAATTATATAATTTTTAAATTGAATCTAAAATTATTGGTTTTGATAGATTATGTTTTTTTGAAATTTTTCAAAAATAATTACTTATATTGAAATGGTGATGATTGAACCATTATAACTTCATTTTATACTTTTTTATTTTTATAGGACTCATCTAAACATATCCCAAAAAAATAGCACAAAAATATATATCCATATTTTGGGGCACACTTCAATGCGAGATCATAAACAGTCGCATGTAACATATCTTTTGGATTTTAAAAATACAGTTATTCTTTAATTAATATATTATGTAATTTCATTAAAAACAATTAATGAATATTAATGTATTTGTTCCTCTATCATCCGTTTTTTCTTCCTATAGAAATAAGAAATATAAATGTATTGTGAATAAGGAAACATGTGAAAAATTATAATAGTGATTTTAATTGATAAGTTTTCTATATTTCAAATTTTATATTTTACATTTTATACTATTTATATTTTTATCTAATTAAATTTTAAATTTATATTAATAAAATAGTCTATAATATTTAAATGATAATGAATAAGAACCTTTTATGCTAGACAATCATTTATATCAATTCCATGATGATGAGTGCCATAGCAGAGCTCATTATAGATCAGGAAAGAAAATCATCCCATCAAGAAATTGGCCTTTAGGTAGATATTATTCTAACAAAACTATAGGAATGGTAAATAAATAATAGTTAAAATTCTCAATTGAGAAATAAATACAAAACATTTTACATGAGTCTTGAATGAATCAAAAGAAGAAAAATGAATGAATAATAATAGCGATATCAACTATATTCTTTTCACTTATTCTAGAGAATGTGAGAATGTTTAGTGATTATTTATAGATCATACACAAGATTTGTGATGATGGTTATAGTTTTGTAGTGCATTTTAGTGATGTCGATAATGAGGATGATGATGGTGAGGACGTAGGTAGTGAGGGTGCTGACACTAGTGGTTACCATATTTATGTTGGTGTTGAAGATGATGTATTCCATTAGGCTGGATATGAGACTGATGATGAGAAACATTATTGACCGAAATTTTCTATCTATTCCTATAGAATATGAGTTGGTTATGTTTTTTTATGACTATTTTTTGTTAAAAAATTCGTTAGTTTATATGTTGTGGCCAATATATTTATAACATGCATTTCATATATAAATACATAATCTAAACTATTGTTGTATATTTCTACAAAAATGGTTACAACTATGGGTGTATACTTCCAAATCCATGCTCAAATTTGTGGTTGTAGTATATATACAACCACTGTCTAAATAGTGGATATAAATATACTAT
Organism: Viscum album; assembly: GCA_963277665.1. Lineage (NCBI taxonomy): Eukaryota > Viridiplantae > Streptophyta > Magnoliopsida > Santalales > Viscaceae > Viscum > Viscum album. Next base: position 832,930,668 of record OY728120.1, read on the forward strand.
ATCCATGGAACTAAATGGCCTTGGAAATACCCTATCCCAATATAGATATGGTCTACATAACTAATTACTATAATAAAAATATATGACCATAATATTTAAGTCTAATGCATGAGTTTAGACTATGAAATAATGTACTTTCTCTAGTATTATTTTAAATAATATTTTTTAATATTTTTACAAAAAAAATGTACTGATTATTTAGTTATTTTTGAATATTTGAAGGTGAAACTCTTTCTGACTTTTATCTATTAGCATTGAAGAATTGAATTGTTGCTAGAGGTGTGGTGTACACCATTTAATGTGATATAATTAATAAATCATTACAAGAAACTTATGTGATAGTAGGATTCTAGTTGTTCATTGTCCTAGAATTGAGCTACTTGTTTGGACTAATAATATTGTTGTATGAAGAATCAAACAATTTATTATAACATTTTTAGCATGACCAATAAATCTTATTAATATGTTGGATAAGAAAGGGATATTTCACTTCTAACTTATATTAAACTCAATAATTTTTATGATAATTTTCGAATTTGAAAACTAATGTTGTAATTAAGGAAGGGGAAATAGAAAACCAAGTAAAATAAATCTAATGGATTGGTTGTTTCATCATGAATACATACTATGGACACTAATTATGCTCCATCGTTGACCCTAGAATAACTAATTATTTTAAATTCCCTTGAAGTGTTATGTTATAAAGATTGTAATTTATTTCAATTAAATTTTGGAGAATACATGTAAGACCAAGAGTTTCTTAAATTTATTTAAATTCTTAATCTATATGAAATTTTATAGTAATATTGGTTAAGATAATTCTTCATTACTTTATATATGAGGTACTTTTTCAAAAAAATCTAATTAATGATGATATATTTTGATTATAATTATAATAGCGTGGTTTTCTATTCCATATATATAAATATATTATTGGATTTTTAAGTTCCTGTATTCATTTTATATAATAAATAACAATGACTGAAGATCAAATTATAATTTGAGGAAAAAAATCAAGAGTTTTTGAAGCAAATACCTTGGATGATAATTTATTTTTAATACTTATAATGTAAGGGTAATAGTATATACACTTATTACTATTATAATAATTTTTAATAATTAATACTTACTACTCATTAATGTTTAAATTTTTTTATATGATGCACTGAATGATAATTATGATAAATCTAGTTAATCTAACAAAATATATTTTAGATTGAATGCATAGATATATGATAAATCAACCACACATGATGTGCCTTTTCAACTAATAAATATGAAATTCTCAATATTTTATATCCTTTAAGTTATATGTTAAATAATATGTATTAATATATCTTTGGTAGTGTGATGCTCATGTATATATTGGTATGGGGTTTAAGAACAATGAACACAAATAATAAATTAATGGACTACTATAGATGAAAATCTATTGTGGTATATATACTAATAGTTTTGTATTGAAACATATGTCATAATAAATTTATTATAATTATCAGTTTTCTCATAGTATTCAAAATGGACAAATGGATACGATTGAAACTATTATTTTAATAAATTTATGATTGATATCATGTCCCATAGATCAACCAAAATCCCTTTAGGATTACCTACTATATGTTCCTTTTGTCAACATATACACTTTCAATTAAAATAATCATTAACAAATAAATTATATGTCTCTAATAATATATTTATAGAGATTTTAATTCATTTACTACTGATAACATATATTCATTTAGAGATAAAAGGAAATTCTCGGTTTAGTCATAGTATTTTAAACATTCTTGAAAAGGTATTCATTTATAACTAATTTTTTTAATTTTATTATCTAATAACATTTTTTAATTTTGAGTATTGAAAAAATATTTCATATTAAATGTCACTATATATAATGGTCAAAGTTGAGTAAATAACCAATACTTTAGTCTCATATAATGAAACATTAGTTTTTCTTGTGCCTTAATTATCAGGTTTAAAAATGATAATCATAAAAAAATTCTTATTATACCCCAAAATTAAGGTATAAGTTCATATTTATATTGTTAGGTGAGGTTTATTTTAGTGCACTATAATTTCATCCATCATAATTAAATTCATAAAAAATTCATTCACTATATAATGTGATGGAAATGAGGGGCAGAAAATGCAATAAGAACTTCTATAATGTCAGTAGGTCCATTGAAAGTCTGTATCTACTAATGGTTCTATGGTGAATCACTGAGAGGTGTATAAGTTTAGTAATAATAAAGGGTCTCTAGTTTGGTAACTAAGCTCATATAATCATTCTTTATGATTCATGATTTTAGGAGAGTAGGCATTACAGATTGATTGGTTGGAACTTATTATATAAGTTTACAAGAAAATTAGTTCAAAGTGAGGGAGAAGAGGAGAACATATGTTTCATATAATCCTTTACTATATAGATGAGAATATGGTAAATATTTCATGTCTTCTATAATATATGTGAATCACCTATAATATTCTTTTTATAATAAAAGCATCAGTAATTTCATTCCCCTATGCACATAGGGAACAGTCCAAAGCATGTTAAATACTTTGTGTTATTTATTGATTTTTATATTTCCATTTCATGTCATATCATTGAATTTATTTTTGGTACACCGTATATTTTTGAGTTTATAATGTGTTTGAAAGGTGTACTTTGTGTTGTGAGTAGGGTTTATAGACTACTTACTTCTGGTATACTCAATCACGTGGAAGAAAACTTATGGAGATCAATTTTTATTCCACATATATTCTCTTATGTGTGATCTTCTTGTGGTCTAAGGGGAAATAATCTGGTGGTCTTATTATAAAAATGGATATTGGATTTTCAAGGGCTCTTACCCAAAAAAAGATATCATATATTGTACTTAGAAGCTCAAGTTCAACACACCAATAGTAGAAAAGGCTTGAAATTAGATGAAGGGAAGATCCAGATCAATAAAATTCAGGGATCATATTTATGGATTACAGAGAATGAAAATTCAAGATTGTTTGATTCAAAATGACTTGGATGTTACATTTTCCATAGTGAAGATGTTACTAATGGATAAAGGTGAATGTGATCCCATAGATAGAATGGAACTAGCTCTAGTAAGAATTTCCCTATAAAGGAATGATTCCTTCAATGTTTGTGACAATAAAACTACAACTAATGTTATAAAAGCCTTTGAGAATATGTATGAAAAACCAATGGATCTTAACAAAGTTTTCATGTTGCGGTGGTTGTTATTAAGGTTATCAAAATTAAAAGTAGAAAAATATTATGTGAATGACTTTAACATGTTCTATGGAAAAATATAGTCAATAAAGGTAAATTTTTCTAATAATGTATGGGCGTGGCTTTTGTTACTTCACTTTCGGAGAGCTGGGGTATATTGGTTACTTCAGTTATTACCTAAAGTAAAAAAAATATACTTGGTATTTAAGGATATAAAAAATTTGATACTCAATAAAGAACTCTAATGGAGGGAAGTATAAGAAGCATCTAGAAATGCACATAATGTAGATGAATGAGGACTTTCATCCCATCAGAAGAAGGTCTATCATAGGAAGCTATTATAATAAAAAAAGGAAGAAAAGTTAAGGAAAATTAGTTTATACCGGTCCAACCTGCTAAAAGTGTGAGAATAAAGGACACTATAAGATGGATTGTAAGAGTCTCACTGAGAATAGCAGAAAGTAATAAAAATCAGGTAGTTAAAATTATATTAGTTTACTATAAAGAATTAAAAATTACTTACTGAGTGTGAAGTCTCTGGTAATCTCTGGGGTGACTAACTTTGGAGCATCTTTTAATTCAATTGGTGATCGAATATACATAGTTAACTATATATCAAGTAGGTTTGGTAAAATACCTATGGTGTATGGTGTATCAGTAGAAGTTGTTGGAAAATAATAATTCAACATTTGGATGAATAATAGGGGATTCTGGAAACTATTTTAATTTCACCTCATCATTGGTTTCTTGAAAAATATTATTTATATAGGACAACTAGATGATATGAGTTATGGAAATGAGTTTGAAAATGGGCTATGGAGAGCTACCATGGGATCCATGGAGGTTGTAGAATGGTTAAAGGATGAGACTCTTTAATTCATCAAAAATTAAAACAGAATTAAAATGGTTCAAAGTTCAACTTCTGATTATTTGGAAGTATGGAACTCCAAGTTAGGCCACCTCAATAAGAAGAACAAAAAATTTCTTAAGGCCAAGGTAATATTAAAACATTATCTCATGGAAATTGGAAATTGTGAAAGTTGTGAGATGGGGAAACAGAAAATAATGTATTTCAACATACATGGTTAGAAGCTTAGGGTCTAAAAGTTATAACTATTACACTCATATGTTTAGAAAACTTCCCCTAATCGGTCCTATGGTGGTTTTCATTAGTTTATTAATTTCATTTATGATGCTACAAGAAAAGTACAGGCATACTTCTTAAAGCATAAATCTGATGCATTTTAGGTGTTTTTTCATAGGAAATATTTCATAAAAAGGGAATATGTTTGAAAGATGAAGTGAATCTTGACGAACAAGGGTGGTGAGTACACCATCAACAACTTTTATAATTTATAAAATAATAAGAGAATATTATATGATAATTGGTTCCTAAAACTCCATAATATAATGGAGTGGATGGAGAAATGGAAAGGAATATAATTGAGAAAGTTAGGAGCATTAGGTTTCACTTAGTAATAATAATGTAGATTTGGGTAGAATCACTAAACACAACATTTTATATTAAAAATATACGTAAAACATTATTATTTGGGTATGAACGTATAGAGGATCTATATTATAGAAAATTATTTAACTTTAATCATCTCAGAGTCCTCTGTAGTTTATAATATGTATATGTAAATGATAATGATAGGGAAAATATGAATAAAAATTAAAAAATGTGTTTCTTCCTTAGATATGGAGATGAAAATTTTTTATATCATTTGTGAGATATTGAAAGAAAAAAAATCATCTGGTGTAGGGATTTTATCTTTAAGGAGAAATTTTATTGAAAATTTTTAACTTGGAAAAGAAATAAGTTGTAGAAAATCAACTATTTAGGTCCATGTTAATTAGAGTATTGATATCTCACAAAAAATATAGAACTCAATTTTTAGTGCTAAAGGAATAATAAGTCTAGGTTTAGGAGCATTATAAATACTATAAATTTCAAGGTTAGTTGAAACTTGAGTGGGGTGTCCAGAATTATGATCCCTGAAAGTTTAGGTACTGAAAATTAAAGTACTAATACAAAAAATGGATCCAAGTTGTTTAGACCAGACGATTTAGTTTGGGTGATAAATTGAAATTACAATACAAATTCGTAGTTATGGGGGTGATATGTATTTTATAATCCTAATAAATATTAGAGGACCTAAAAATCTAGATTAATCGACTTCTATTAGTGACTCTAAGTAGTGGGAGTCATCCATCAATTAGGATATAGACTCATTGAAGTTCAAAATAACTTGGGTGATGGATGAACTTTTGGAAGGTAAAAAGGTACATGAAAATAATTGGGTTTACCATATTAAATAATAGGTTGGTTCTAAGAAAAGATAAAAATCATGAATGTTAGTGAAAGGTTTTTAGTATAAGGAAATAGTTAATTTCTCATAAATCTTCTCAATAATAGTTAAACATCCTACCATCCATACAATTTTAACTATAGTTGAATTAGAATATCAATATATATAGAATTTATATGTAAAGATAGGTTTCCTTAATATTGAGTTATAGGATAAAATCTACATTAAATAACCTATAGGCTTACTGGTATCAAGTAAACATAATTTCGGTTTTAACTGAAGCCAAACATGTATGTATTGAAGCAATAACCCTGATATTGGAATCTAAAATTTGATTTTTTTTCATGTAAAATTAATGTTTTTGAAGGTGAAATATAGATTATTAATGTTACCATTAGCAATGGCAAGATATGGAATTCATCATATTACACTTTTATATTTTTGATATCTTGATAGCTGGATCTAATGGTCATAGGATTTTAAAGTCAAAGAGTGATTTTTCTAAAATATTTGAGATGAAAGATATTGGATATGAAAGAAAGATATTGGGTATAAATATTAAAAGAGATAAGATATTAGGAACTTTGGTTCTATCTCATAATGATTATATCTTGAATATAATCCAAACATTTTGGATGGCTATAAGTAAACTAGTTTCAAACCCTCTTGTTGTTCACTTAAAATTACCTAAGTCATGGGCACTTGTAACCAAAGTCTAGGACAAGTAATTGGAAAACGTATCATATGCATTGGTGGTTAGAATATTGATGTATGCAATGGTTTTCACTCAGATATAAATTTCCCATGTAGTGAGATTTTTGAGTCGATACATTGAAAATCTATTGAAAGTACCCTATGAGGCTATGAAGTGGATCATTTGGTATTTTAAAGGATCATAAAATAATGAACTTTACTATGGAATGGATGATTTGTTACACAGGTTAGTAGACACATGCTTTTTGGGTGACATGGATAGAAGGAAAAGTATAATCATCTTTGCATATACTTTTAGAGTAAAAACTATTGATTGGACCTCAAAGTTGTAAAATATTTTCACTCTAAGTTCAATAGAATATGATTATATAGCTTAAATATAAGCTAAGAAATAAATTGGGTGGTTGATAGATGGTTGAATGAAATATGATAGTGTTTAGAATGAGCACTTCTTTACTGTTATAGCCAAAGTGTAGTTCACTTGGATAAAAATCAAGTGTTCCATTCTCAAACGATGTATATTAACCTGAAGTATCATTTCATCATAAATTTGTTATGTGAAAAATAGACAAAGATATGAAAGATAGAAATAATCTAAAACTATGCATATATATTAACCCAGATGGTATTTCAGTAACTCTTGAGAAAGCATAGAGCCTTAGTGGGTATTGGGTGAATGAAGGAAGGAAATAATAATGGTGAATGGTGTTTCATGCTATGTATAGAGAGTTTTCAAGGTTCCCTAAAAAAACATCAAATGGGATATTATTGGGATGTGAAGTCTATTTCAATTCACTGATTTTTCATCCCTCAAAATTACATTTATTGGAATTTCATGCACCAGGTGATGGGTTGGTCATGAGGTGTAGAAAATGGTGGTATAAATTCACCAATGCTAGTATTTATATAAGAATTATGTATATAAAAATGGTTATATAGTGAATAATTGAGAGGTATATAAGTTTCGTAATTCTGAACGTTCACAAAATTGGTAATCAAGCTCACGTGTTTATGGTTTTTGGTCCTTGATTTTAGAAGAGTATGTATTATAGGATGACTAGTTGAAACTTAGTATATAAGTGTGTGAGACCTACAGTGTTGTCAAAGTGACTAAAATTGTATGATTTCAATTATAAAATGATATTTTAGAATGACATATGCATCACATGATTAATTTTTTTTAAAATTGTCATTAATTTTAAATAAACTCTAGAATAGTGATCATTGATATATTTGTGTCCTATTAGAATAAATTGTATTTCATTATGGTATGAAGACTGGTCAAAATGTTCTAAAGTTTATTTTTTATTCTAACCACTAAAGAAGGTCAAAAAACTTGAATCATACTAAAAAACAAGAAATTGTGCTCAGATTGTCAAGAAATTCTATGAAAATGATTGATGATTCATTAGTCTCATATAAAAATTAAGGTTACATCATTTTGATGTACGGTGTGGTTATTGTTGTCAGAGACCAGATGTTCTTACAAACTTATTTTACATATTTTGGGTGTTGGAAGTGTTTGGAAAAGGATAAAGAAAATAATATATATTTAGAGATTAAATTTTAGTTGGAGGGATGTGTTAAAACATGGCCTGATATTTTATTCCATGTTGATTTTTCTAGAGGAGTGTGTTTTGATATAGTCTAGTGAGTTGAACCATGAGAATATGGGCTATAACATTGTCTTCATATTTAAAGGTAGAGGAGGAGTAATGATATTTTAGTGTCGTATTGTTTTGGAGAAAAAGGAAAGTTGTGGAATGAAGTATTTTCATTGTCTCATGAATGCTATTGGGTTATTATGATACATAGAGTTCCTACATTAATCTTATGTTATGTATTTTGATTTAATCTTACATAAGTGGATACTGCAGTAGGACCATGTTCAATGCATTGTAGAGTCATGGGTGGTTGGTTTTTTTATGTACATATAGCATCTTTTCAATTGAAGTGCCTTTTGAAACACCATGGTTTTTTAGGTGAGTTAGGTTTAATGGAAAAAGGTTAGGGATCATTTTATGATCTGTAGGAATTTGGGTAGTTCAGAATGTCTATCTTTATTGTATCGTGGTCTCTTACTTAATATCAATTTTAATGTTGTTTAACCCTTGAGATTGTGGGGATATCACTCCATGATTTATATATTTGACCATTATTATAGAAGGATCATAACCTTCATTCTATGAAGCTATATTTTCCTAGAATAATTATAAATTTGGGTTCCATCTCAAATTATCTCATATTTTCAAACTTCCGTTGAACCCTATGTGACTAGTTATAATGTCTTGGATTTTCAGTGTGGTATTTTTTTCGATCAAACCCACATTGAATTATTTTTTTTATATTATACCCTAGTGATCGAGCCATTAGTTCGGTCAGTTAGCTTTTGAGGAGATAGTGGAAGGAGGGATGGAACCTGGATGCATACCAAATACATGGAGTGTATTTAAATACATGATGTGTATTGAATACCAAACATGTATTTGGATGGCTAGACCCCATTCATGAAGTGCATAGGTTTTTCACTAGGAGGTAAAGCCTAAGTATTACATGATGTGTAATGCATTAAAAAGTTGTGTAAATATCAGGCCTAGGTTTTAAAAAAAGAGAGAAGTGCCTATTATTTTTTATAGAGGCTCATTTCCTCCTCCACCTAATGCCACGTGAGAGAGTCCCCTCCATGACTAAGCAAGGTTCCACCGGATCTCCATTGTTTGACCTCCATTTTCTTTTTTATCAAGTGCATTGAATTTATATGGGTAATATATCCACTCCACTTCCTTCTTTCTATCATCTATCTTCCCTTTTTTTTCTTATTTTAGTATGATCTCATATGCCCTATTTTTAGGGTTTCTGTCCATTATTCAGAATTCTATTGTTTTAGCTCAATTAAAGGGATGACACTAGATGAGGAGAGTGATATAGGCTTAAGGTAGGTGGTCTACTTATTTCCCCTCAAAAATAGTTTCATTTATACCATTCATCATTGTTTCGTGTGACAAAATTTTATGGAGAGGCCTCTAAAAATATTTAATAAATTAAATTGAATGGTTTTAAAGGCTTAATATGGTCCTCTCTAATAGAGAAATAACACCATTGGTTGATCTCCTTGTCATGAGCCACCCTATGGGTGTTTCATTCCTTAAAGGTCTATATTCCCCTTTGCTTTATATTATCAAATCATATTTTGAGGTTTGTTTTCCTTGTGATAAAATAAATATAAATGAGAATTTAAAGGCCATGTGTTATCCCCCTATGCTTTATGTCATAGCTTGAATTGCTTAATTAAATGAATTGGTCAAATTGAATAAAGTAGATTGAATATAATGCCTTGATCAATGGTATGAGATCCTGATAGCTAACCATAACTTCTTAATATGTTGAGGGAGATACAAGGTTCCCAACATAAGGATGCCTTTGATGGGCTCTCTGTGCTTTATAGTTAGAATTATAAATGAATAAAAAATGCACTAGGATCGAACCTTTGTATGCCTTGGATAGGATCACCAAGCATTTTTCCTACTTCTGTATGAGTGATACTGGTTCCCTAGGTGAGACATTATGGAAACAATTGGTGGCTAGATGGTTATACTATGACACGAGTGATACTCAATCCCTTATGTGAGATATAAGGGATGGGCTCAACAATCACGTTTCCATGCCATGTTGAGATTGATACTTGGGATTCCATTTACGGATCACCTTGAACTAACTCTTATAGTGTTGGGTATTTATAGCACCCCAGGAGTGATACTTGGGATTCATTTTCAGATTGCCTTGGAAGGGATCAGGGTGCCTCTTATTAATCTCTAATGGTGTCTTATTTATGATGACACTTTTTATACACCATATCATATATTTTATAGGTTCACCTTGGTTCATAGATACTGATCTCAAGTCAAATTAGGTAGCATCGGTTGACTAACCCATGAGGAACCCTATTTAATGTATTTATTTATTTATCACATTGTATACCCTTCTCAGGACATTGTTGGTACTCGAGAAGACTTCATGGTTACAGGTGTAGAAAAAGAGAAGCATCAAGCTTATGATTTTGATTTCTAATACTATGATAAATTACAGGAGTAAAGGACTAATCCTATGCTTTTGATTTTAGTAAATGTGGGTTTTAGTCTTTTTTTATTTTTGTATAGCATGTGGTATATTCTTGTTTTCTTTATATCCCCTATACTCCCATTTTGTATAGATAAATGAAATGTTCATCATCATAATCTCTATATCTATTTATGATTCATTTTATTCTTCTTTATTTAAATGGTTGATTTTTTATTCTGTTGTTGATTATTATTATTGTTTCCACCGCTTACCATTATTATTTACCACTATGATACAATTTGTACCATGAGAGAAGAGTGTCCCCATAGACACACCCTAGGACCTCTCTTCGATTTGGAAGCCTCTTGTGTATGGGGATTCGTGCTTGAGGTCATATAGCCAACCGTCTAAGGGAATCTATTGGTGACTTCCTGGGTGGGTTGCTACAAAGTGGTATCAGTGGTTTATTTTCCTTTTATCTTATTCTTTGGGTATTAGATAGGAGAATAGGATGTATTATAATTTGGTAATGATCTTGTTACCAGGAGTATCTAATCCATGTATAGGTAAAACCTAAATTACCTGGGATGGGTTACTTCTGTTTTGGTTTTTCCTGTAACAGTTTCACTGGTTTCATCATTGGGTGACGCCCATGTTTTTTGACATTATTACTATTGATAATATTATTATTATTATTATTCTCCTTGGCCTAGTGCGGTAAGGTTTTATTATCTCATGAATCATTATATACACCTTAGGACTTATATTCCATTCATTTTTTCATTTCATTTTTACTTTATGCATGCATTTCCTATTTCATATAGTTTTTTCCTTAATTATTATATATTGGAAAGTGCTAATGTTTCTTGAAAGGATAAAATAATTTTATTAATTAAAGTTCTTATATCAAATATAAATTTTTTTTCCCATATAGATTGATTATTACACCTTAATTAATCAATTATTCCACATTTGATCCATAAACCATTGGTTATATGGAATAAAATATTTGTTGACTTGATTGCATTAATGATAATTATAATTTATGAATCATGTAATTTTATAAATTGGAAATGGTGTTTCATCTAATAAAATCACTATACATGACCTATTACAACCTGACACCAGACATAAAGTTTGGGTCACAATTACATGGAATGCCAATTAAAATTTATAAAGAGTATGGGCCCTTATAAATTTGGAATGATAATGCATTTAACTGGACTGTGATATATATGTGCATATCAATGAGTATGAACTTAGTAAATTTAAACTTTAAAATGAAATAGTTACCATTAAATGGTGATTTTAATTTCAAATAAAATGGTGTTTTCCTCTATAACTTGCAATTGACACGCCATATATTGGGACCTCTATTGTGTAATACGAGACCTTGACCCTGACCCAACATTAGTAGTTGGTAGTAGGAAGTGTCTTCTAGGTCTTTTTTGATCTTTTTTATCACCCAGAGCTAAATTTAAGAGGATTTTGAGAGGTGTGACCAGTTATATAAAGGATAGGCACATGTCCTTTTTATTATTTTTGTTTCCAATCTATTGTTAAATTTTATTGGAGACATGTGTTGGGAAATTTTAGAGCTATTATACCATGATTTCCTTGATTCATGCACCAGGATGGTGGTGATGAACATGCTCTGGAGGTGGTGGGACCTAAGACATCGGTATTGCCTCCTATACTTCCACCAAAGGTGCCTCCTATTGATCTTCTACTAAGAACAAATACTCATTTCAAAGATTTCTTCCTTCACTTCATAATGTCTTTATAGGGAGCTTCATGACCTTCCCCAACTATGGTAGAATTGATGCAAGAATTCCAGTAGCTGCATCCTCCCACATTTTCATAGAATAGAGGTCCTAGGGATATTGAGTCATGGATAGAGTCTATATTATCGATATTTTATCATTTGGATATGTGCCCAGAGCGGGGGTCAATTTATCTACCTATATGCTTCATGGTTCTACTAAACATTGGTGGGATGTCATCACCTAGTCTAGACATCATCAAGGCATGGTTTGAGTTGGTTTCTAAATATCCCTTTATGATTACTTCTTCCCCTAGATTTTGAGGGTAGACAATGAAAGATAGTTTATGCACCTACAACATGGTTTCATTTTAGTGATGGAATATTCATCTCATTTTATCTAGATTCAGTGTATTGCATCAACACTGACCATTGATGAGTTGATGACTATAATAAATTTTTATGATGGGATTGTGTATTCCAAATTATCATAGTTGAATATTTTCTTAATGACCACTATTTCTGAGATCTTGAACTTGGCCCTTATCACTAAGCAGAATCTGAGGGAAGCTGGATGTGTGTGCCTGGGCAGTAGAACTTCCAGGAAGGGAGACATTTTATCTAGTAGTAGGAAACATAATTTTGATAGTTCACTTAGGGTAAGAACAGACCATATGAAACATACCAAAAACTATGTGGTGTGTCACTAGTGTGGCAAGGTAGGCCATAAGAAGCCCCAGTGTACAAGGAACTCGATCGAGTGTAAAAATTCTAATAGGATGGGTCGCCTTCAGTGTTTCTACAAAACATTCCCACAAATATCTAGTGGGATGGGATATGTGCTGACACCACATTCAGGAATAGGATTAGTATCTCAACATCAAGCTAGGATCTAGTCTACTACTAGTTGTTTGGGCCGAGGAGGTTGTCGTGGCCAAGATAGTCTAACCTTATAGGTTCAAAAATAGTAGATCAGACCTACCCAGGTTAGCCAGGTTGAATCTCAGGGCTACAAATAAGGAAATATATATGTAGTGTATTCTACTCTTGAGTAGTAGAGCCTGGGGCCTTCTACTATATGAGGTACTTACTAGTATCCTTTACATTAGTTTCTACCTTGTTTGATATAGGTGCATTACACACTTTTCTATATGTGGAAATTATGGAAAGTCTAGGATAAGATATGGAGTACTTTTATAGAATGATGACTCTCAACACACCATTAGGGGCTCAATCAGAGAGTATACACCAGTGTAAGGAGTGACCCCTTGAGATAGGCAGGTACCATTTATTTTAGTATTTCTTTTTCCTTGAGATGGATGGATTTGACGTCATACTCAGAATGTGATGGCTATTTCCCTATCATGATCATATTGGTTTATATCACCGATGGGTGTGTCTTACTTCACCTTAGGGTATTGATTATATTTATAAGGGTGAATGGTATGTCCAGGTGAGTCGCACTAGACCCGAGCATCGTGTTCAAGGTGGAGTGATCCCTAGATGGATAGTCTCTTTATGATTGATTAGGGAATGCGGATTATAGAATTCCCTCAAGTGGTGGATCATTTTAGGTATTTCTTCGTTGAATAATTATATGGTTTTCCTCCCATGAGAGATATGGATTTCACTATTGGTCTATTTTTAGGAGTATCACCAATGTCCATTTTTTCCTATAGGATGGCACCTATAGAGATCTAGGAACTCAGGAATTAGTAAGAAGACTTAGAGTAAAATGGTTTTATACAACCCAGTACTTCACTATGGGGTTCACCTATCCTTTTAGCTAAGAAGGAATATGGTACCCTCACGTAATCCATGTATTATCTCCATTTAAACCATCTTATGGTTAATAACTGGTATCCTATTCCTTGTATATACGACCTCTTCGACCAGATTCGAGGAGTGATAATTTTATCTAAGATCAATTTGATGTCAGGAAACCATCAGGTGCATGTGATACCATCCATCATACCATGTAAAATGTCTAGGATAAGATACAACTTGTATGAGTATCTAGTTATATATTTTGGGCTAAGGAACACACCCACCATTTTCATGGCCATGATGATTTATTTTTTCCACCTGTATCTGGAATCATTTGTGGTAGTCATTGTGGATGACATTTTGGTGTATTATCATACTTGGCATTAACATGAAAAAACATCTTGATATCATGATTAATACACTGAGAGAGAACCATATGTATACTAAGATCATAAAAAATAACTTTTGGATTGATAAAATTCACTTCTTGGGTCATATTATTTCAAAGGCAAGAGTATCTGTTGACCTAGAGAAGGTGAGTGTTGTGGTTTACTAAGATCTTCCTAAAAATTTACTTCATTCATGTGTTTTTTATGGATGGATAGCAATTATAGGTGATTAATACAATATTATTCATCCTTAGAAGTTCCTATTATGGGCCTAAATAATAAGGGTGTGAAATTTTTATGGTCAGAAGCTTGTGAGATAGTCTTTCAGGAGTTTAAAGGGAGACAGACTTCAGTTTCGATCCTAATTCTACCAGAGCTATGAAGAATCTATACAATATTTTATGATGCTTTAGGAATCAGTCATAGAGTAGTTATGATGTAGGGACATTGGGTTTTAGTGTATGGGTCTTGTTAGTTGTGACATCACAATTGGAATTACCCTATGAATGACCTCGAGCTAGTGGTGTTGGTTCATGCATTTTATTGTTGGGGGAATTATCTATTGTGTGAGTGGTTCATTGTTTATACAAACCATGAAAGTATCAAATATATTTCCACCCAACATGATTTGAGTATCAATCATTGTAGGTGGTTAGAATACCTACAGTCATTCAATATTGATCTTTATGATACATCAAGAAAGGGAAATGTAGTAGCTGGCACCTTGATCCAAAAGACTCAAACAATGGATATCTGGGAAGCCAGAAGTGAGTAGAAGTTTATGGATATATTTTCTAAAATTTACTTGGAGGTTTTGGAATATCATGGGCATCCTATTTTGGCAGAATTGGCAGTGAAATCCTCTCATCTATAATGGGTGCTAATATGATAGCTATCAGATCCTAAGGGCCTCATACTAAGAGATATTGTCTCTCGTGAGAACCCACCACTTTGTTGAGTTATTAATGAGAAAGATATCTTTCACTTCTGTGGGTTTGTGTTGGTTCCTTCTGACATATAGAAAGAGTTGATGTGGGAATCGCATGCCTCTATTTGGGAAATTCACCCTGGGATTACCAAGATGTACCAAGACATACTTCATCCATATTGTTGTCTCAGTATGAATAGGTATATCATGGGTTTCATCAAGAGGTGTTCCACCTATACGCAAGTGAAAAAAAATATAAGGACCCGACCTTATTATATACATAATATTGAATTTAGTCAAGAAAAAACTTCCTTTTACATTGAGGATCTTTTCATGTTTAGATCTTTAGATAATTGGTACAAAACATACATAACATTACACATTGATACATAGTGGATATGATAAAAACAGTTTCCATTTTTCTCAAAATATAAAACATTAAAACTTAAAACAAGACTCCTTGACAATTCTTCAACATTTAACATGTCTTCCTTCCTTGTATTACACATCCATTAACTTGTGAAAAAATATTTAAAAACTTGGGATGAGCACAAAATCATAGTAAGGGATGGAAAAGAATGAAAAATCACATTAGTCCATGAATACTCATAATGTATGAAAACATTTTCAAAAGACATGATTTTCACCCATAAATACCTACTTCATGTAACATGAGATTTACAGAAGATTAAAACAAACATGAGAACATAAATATAATCATAGAGGTATCTTGGGGCATTACTTACATAATCTTGTAACCATCTTGTCTACCTTAAAATTTGTAACCCTCATGGCTACCTTACTTTGTGTAACCATCGCAGTTACACTTGGAGTAACCATACGGCCGACCTCAAACTTACTCATACACAATGCATTGGAGGGAAATATAGGTCCCACCCTTCATCATAAATAATTCCCAAGAACCAAAACATAATCAAACAATATGAATGATTCCATAAAAACATTGCTTTGGAATTTCGTAAAACCGAATTTTAAAAGAGGATTTTTAAAGAAAATCCCCTTATAAATTTCATAAAATTGAAGAGAGACTTAATAGAGTGGATGGAGTATGTATATATAGTGTAAATAAACATAATAAAACATAATATAAATATAACCCATCACACAAACAATTTGAATATCACATAAATAATGAAGTAGAAGGTTGACCAAAAGAATGGAAATCGGGTTAAGAATTCCCTTACCTTCGTCTTGTCTTACTTCAAACTTGTTTAAAACTCTTGTATAATGGTTAAGAGAGTGTTATTAGTATTTTAAAGAAACATTTTCATGTTTATGACATCTTATATGGTCATTTCATAACCTCATTTCACCCCTTAGTTGTTAGTATTTTGTTCCTTGAATTATTTTGGGTGAGTTCTTTTATGATTTTCACGATCGGTTCATGATGAATCGTTCTTGTTGATTGGAAGTGAAACTCCAGAACTGGAATGGAGTAGTATTTACATATTTAAAGTACCATAAATTATACCATTTATCACTTTGATTCTTTATATGAAGATGATTCATAAGTTAAAACATTAATTATGTTCGTTTAGATCATTTAAGTGGTTCTTTGATAATAACAACCTCATTTAGTCTTATAAATTAGAACCATGAGTACAAAAGAATTCCAGAACCATATATGAGTCATAAAACATATATTATAACCTGGTTCAACCATATAAATGGTTTCATGACCATAATTGAAAGAATTAATGGAAATTGAAAATACATCGTCCACGATGTCGGCAATTCGACACAAGTGGACAATTTTTTTTATTCTTTAAATATGTGGAAGAGGAGAAGAATACTGATGAGGAATTTTACATAAACATGAGAACATAATTAATATACATTATTCTGGAGATTTCATGCCTCTTGGATAAGAGGGAGTTAGGAAAGAAGAAAAAGGAATCATGAAATAAAAGAAAATCTTGATAGATTTCTCACAAAAATTCAGCAGCCTAACGGCGTCTCTTAAAATTTCATAAAAAAAGATTGATGAGAGGAATGGAATATCTCATCATTAATAAAAAATATGGACAGTAAGGGGGAATATTTAATGAAATATCCCAACACAAGACAAATGGAATGGAAGAGAATAACATAAAATGAAAGAAAATAAAGGAAATAAAAGAGGATGTTTACCTCTTGATCTCTTCTCCTTGAGATCCTCCTTAAGGGCTTTGATTTTGGTCTTTTGGTGAGACCAGAAGCTCTAGGACGTGGGGAAGAATATTGGGGAGGGAATTTGGCCGAAATTAGACAATTCCCAAGGCTTGAGAGGTGTTCGAGGAAGAGGGGAGTGAGGGTGGTATTTATAGTGGAGGAGGGGAGGTATTTTAGATTATTTTAATCATTATTATAATATTTTTATCAAGACTATGAATAATCACAAATCAAGTGGCCCTAAATAGTGATAATATAATGTGAGTTCGAACCAAGTGGCATTTAATCACTTATGATGTCATAAATAGTGCATTTTTACTGATAAATTGATTATACGGCATTTTATTGTAATTCACTATTCACTGAAAATTCAAGAGTTTCAGAAAAATACCAAAAATTTACCCCAACCATTTTTCGACGTGTAGAATTCAAAAATGAACTCCATTTTTCAAAATTAATTTTCTAAATATTATTAATTTAATTTTTAAATATGGTCACAGTTAATTCGAAAAATAACAATATTGAAGAGCAATTAGTTTTATGTGACATTGAAAAATTAATTAAGATCCCATTATCCAATTGCCTTGGGAAAATAAAATATTATTATTATTTACTATTCATCAGGATCATATTACTATTCATAATGGTATGTTACTATTCACCATGAATCAAGTTTGTTATATCATACTCCAAATAACATACTGAACACAAATGTAGATGACAGTTTCTTGAAATTTAGAATATAGAAGTAGAAAAGTTATGTTTTAAAGGCTAATTAAAAATATATATTTAAAAAAAGTTCCATGCATTTCTATTTATCTTCAGAAAAAGTTGGGGTGTTACATTATCCCCACCATCTTGAAATTGTGTCCTCGCAATTTTATTTACTTATTAAACAACTGAGGGTATTTTTCCCTTATAGCATTTTTAGACTCCCATGTTGCTTCTTCAACCATGTGGTTTCTCCACAAAACCTTTACTTGGTGGATTACCTTGTTCCGAAATACCTGTTCCCTTCTATCAAGAATCTGAACTGGTTTCTCTTCATAAGAAAGGTTCTCTTCCAGCTGAACTGCTGCTGGGTTCAAGGCATGTGATGAATCTGGAACATACTTTCTCAACATTGAAACATGAAAAATATTGTGTACATAAAACAAGCTCAGAGGCATAGCTATGCGGTATGCAACTGTTCCAACTTTCTCCAAGATTTCAAAAGGACTGATGAACTGTGGACTTAGCTTTCCTTTTTTATCGAAACGCGTCAAACTTTTATAAGGAGAAACTTTAAGGAAAACATAGTCACCTACCTCGAAAGAGAAGTCTTTCCTTCTGTTATCTGCATAACTTTTCTGCCTGCTCTGAGCTATCCTCATGTGTTGCTGGATCATCCTCACTTTCTCAGCCACTTCTTCAACTAATTCTGGCCCCATCAACTTTCTTTTGCCAACTTCATTCCAAAACGTTGGAGTCCAACACCACTTCCCATACAAGGCCTCAAAAGGTGCCATCTAAATACTGGAATGAAAACTATTATTATAAGAAAACTCAACTAATGAAATATGTTGATCCCAACTTCCCTGATAGTCTATTAAACATGGTCGAAGCATATCCTCCAAATTCTGAATCGTTCGTTCTAATTTCCCATCTGATTGAGGATGAAAAGTTGTACTGAAATTTAACTATGTGCCCATCAACTTCTGAAGTCCCTTCCAAAAGTTAGAAGTGAACCTGGGATCTCGGTCAGACACAATGGAAAGAGGAACTCCATGTAACCTGACAATATCCTTGAGGTACAATCAAGAAAGCTGATCCAAAGTCATTGTATCTCGAATAGAAAGAAAATGTGCAGACTTTGTTAGCTGATCAACAATAACCCAAATCAGATTGTTACCTCGAGAATTCTTTGGTAGTCCCACCACAAAGTCCATGGATATATTCTCCCATTTCCACTCTGGAACTGGAAAAGGCTGAAGAATACCCTTCGGTAATTACCGCTCTTCTTTAACCTGCTGACATGTCAAACATTTCATTGTAAAATCAGCAATATCTCTTTTCATCCCATTCCACCAATAATACTCCTGAAGGTCTCTGTACATCTTAGTACTTCCAGGATGAATAGAAAATGGAGAACTATGAGCTTCACACAACAATTATTTCTTCAACTAGGAATCACAAGGCACACACAACCTTTTTCCAAATCTTAAAACACAATCTTTGTCAAGATTAAATTCTGGAAACTTACCCATTTTAACCGATTCTACCTTTTTTGGTTGCTCACGGTCTTCCCTCTGCGCTCTCATAATTCTGTCTTACAACGATGATTGCACTGAAACCTAAAAAATAGATATATTCCATGCACCAACAACTTCTAAGCCAAAATTTATCAAATCATTAATAAAGGGATCATGTTCCAAACGTAGCCTGGTTAATGATGCATGATGTTTCCGACTTAAGGAATCCTCTACTTTGTTTGCTTTTCCAGGATGGTAATTGATCGTGCAGTCATAATCCTTTATCAGTTCTAGTCATCTTATATGCCTCATGTTTAATTCCTTCTGAGTGGATATATACTTTAGACTTTTTTGGTCAGTATATATTTGGCATTTGGTTCCGTATAGATGATGACTCCATATTTTCAAAAAAAAACCCCAGATGCCAATTACAAATCATGTTTTGGATAATTTATCTCATGAGGTTTATGTTGTCTCAAAGCATAGGCAATTAACTAATCATTCTTCATCAAAACACAACCAAGTCCTTTCAAAGAAGCATCACTGTAGATGACAAACTCACCATTTTGGGAAGGTAAGGCCAAAACTGGAGCATTCACCAATCTCTTATTCAGTTCCTGAAAATAAACATCACATTCCTCTATCCAAACAAATTTAACCCCTTTCCGTGTTAACTTAGTTATCAGACTAGATAACCATGCAAAGTTCTTAACAAACCGTCGGTAATAACTTTCTAAGCCCAGAAAACTACGAATCTCTGTAACATTTGTGGGTCTTGTCCATTCATCAACTACTTTTTTTGTAGGATAAATTGTTATTCCATCCTTATTTACAATGTTCCCATGAAAATAAATCTGTTTCAACCAAAAATCACACTTTATGAATTTTCCATATAGTTTCTTTTCTTTTAAAGTTTGTAAAACAACCCTTAGATTTTTTTCATGATCCTATTTATTTTTAGAAAAAACCAGAATGTCATCAATAAATACAACCGCAAACTTATCCAAGAACTCATGAAATACTCTATTCATAAGATTCATGAATACATCAGGTGCATTAGTTAACACAAACAGCATAACAACAAATTCATAATGCCCATATCTAGTATGAAAGGCTATTTTCGGGATGTCATCTTCCTTCACCTTCAGCTGTTGGTATCCAGATCTTAATTCAATCTTGGAAAAGTACTGAGCTCCCTGGAGCTGATCAAACAAGTCATCAATATGAGGAAAAGGATACTTGTTTTTAACAGTGATGGTATTCGAAGATCTATAATCAATGCAAAGTCCCATGGAACCATCTTTCTTTTTAACAAACAAAACAGGGACTCCCCATGGTGAAGTAATGGGAAGAATGAATCCTTTGAAAAGAAAATCCTGCAACTGATTTTTCAATTCAAGAAGTTCTATTGGATCCATACGATATGGGGGTTTTGAAATTGGCTTAGCATCAGGAACTAAGTCAATTGTGAATTCGACTTCTAGATCAGGTATGACACTGGGTAACTAATCAAGAAAAACATCAAGGTATTTATTTACCACTGGAAAATCATTAATTTGAATAGTTCCCTTATTTTCAACAATATGAGCAAGATAACTTTCATTTCCATCTTTCAATTATTTCTTAGCTTCCTGATATGTTATCAATTTTATGGGTTCATTCTTATATACAAACTGAAACTCTTTCTGAAAAACAACTTCTTTAGCTCTAAAATCAATCTTAGCAGGATAATCAGAAAGCTAGTCCATCCCCATAATAACATCAAACTTGAATAAGGGTAAAACAACAAGGTTTTCAGGTAAAGTCTTTTCCCATACCACAATAGAAATATTTTTATAATTCCTCTTTGATATAACATTTCCCCTTGGTGTTTTAACAACAAGTTTAGGTCTCATTTGTTGAGGTGATATTTCCAATTTACCCGAATATTTCTCAGAGATGAAGGAATGTGTAGACCCTATATCAAACAAAACTTTAGCAAAATCTGAGTGAACAGACAAAGTACCTGATACAACTTCATTGGATGGCCCGACGTCTGCTGATGTAGTCGCAAAGGATCTCACTACACCTTTCTACTTGTAGTATGGATTCTTTGCATCATTCAGATCTCTCTTTGGGAAGACATTTTCATAGTGACCCATCTCACCACATTTAAAACACTTTACAGTTTTCTTATCAAGATTAGCCTTTGGATCATTTTCATTGAAATCTCAGGCCATATGTCCAAACTTACCACATTTAAACACTTCCCAGTTTTTCTAAGACATTCCCCAGGGTTCTTCTTTCCACACTTTTCACAAATTGGAAATTGTATTTTCTTACCATCAGATTTCTTTGGTTGATTCTTGCCTATTTCTTGCCAATTATACCTCTTCTTCTCTTTGTTTCCAAAATGCACATGATCATCAACAAACTCTATCTCTACCCTCTCAGAACATCAGACATGTTTCTCGTAACTTTGAATTCATGGGAGGTCAACGCCCTTTGATACCTTGGATTCAATCCTGAGTAAAAGTGGTTGATTTTTCTATCGAGATCCAGAATAAGATTTGGAGCATACCTCTCTAGTCGGGTGAATTTCGCTTCATACACATCCACTGAATCTTCCTCCTTCTGTTTCAATTTTAGGAATTGCTTCTCCATTCTAAGTCGCACCACCATAGGAAAATATTTTTCAAGGAAAATAATTTTAAATTCATCCCACTCTAAGGCATCAAAATCCTCTCTAACCATGATATTCCTTACCATTGACCACCAGTGATCAACTTCCCCTTCAAAACGATAAATGGTAAGACTTACCTTTTGATTTTCTGAACATCCCATAACATCAAATATCTTTTCAAGGGATTTGATCCATCCTTCATCTGCCACTGGGTCAGAAGATCCATTGAATGCAGGAGGATGTTGTCTCATAAAATGTTCCACCATTGTCATGTTCCATTGTGGTACCTCTAGTGGTTCTCTTGCATGGATTCCACCACCATTTATTGCATGCGTTAGCTGATCTGTTACTGTCACAAACTGCTCGGTTCCACTCCCTACCATTCCGGGCTGTAGATCAGGAAGTATGTCATTCTGTCAGTGCCTCTCCTCTTCAGCATCCTTGTTCCTTCTACAGAAAACCATTCTAAACAAACATTTCATATATAAAGCAACATGGTAATCTTTAAATGCTATAACAAATTAAACATAGAGTGAAAATCATTTATGGTATTCTATCACCCTAACCCCTAAAGTTATCTAAACCATCCTCTGATACCAACTATAAGAACCCGGCCTTATTACATACATAATCATGAATTTAGTCAAGAAAACACTTCCTTTTACATTGAGGATCTTTTCAAGTTTAGATCTTTAGATAATTGGTAAAAAACATTCATAACATTACACAATGATACATAGTGGATACCATAAAAACAGTTTCCATTTTTCTCAAAATATAAAACATTAAAACTTAAAACAATACTCCTTGACAATTATTCAAAATTTAACATGTCTTCCTTACTTGTATTAAACATCCATTAACATGTGAAAAATCATTTAAATACTTGGTATGATCACAAAATCTCATTAAGGGATGGAAAAGAAGGAAAAATCACATTAGTCCATGAATACTCATAACGTATGAAAACATTTTCAAAAGACATGATTTTCACCCATAAATACTTACTTCATGTAACATGATATTTACACAAGATCCACACAAACATGAGAACATAAATATAATCATATAGGTATCTTGGGGAATTACTTATATAATCTTGTAACCATCTTGGCTACCTTAAAATTTGTAACCCTCACGGCTACCTTACTTTGTGTAACCATCGTAGTTACACTTGGAGTAACCATACAGCTGACCTCTAACTTACTCATACCCAATGCATTTGAGGGAAACATAGGTCCTATCCTTCATCATAAATAATTCCCAAGAACCAGAACATAATCAAACAATATGAATGATTCAATAAAAACATTACTTTGGAATTTCATAAAACTGAATTTTAAAAGAGGATTTTTAAAGAAAAGCCTCTTATAAATATCATACAATTGAAGAAAGACTTAATAGAGTGGATATAGTATGTATATAAACTATAAATAAAAATAATAAAACATAATATAAATATAACCCATCACACAAACAATTTTAATAGCACATAAATAATGAAGTAGAAGGTTAACCCAAAGAATGGAAATCGGGTTAAGAATTCACTTACCTTAGGGTTGTCTTAATCCAAACTTGTTTAAAACTCCTGTATAATAGTTAACAGAGTGTTATTAGTATTCTACAGAAACATTTTAATGTTTATAAAATCTTATATGGTCATTTCATAACCTCATTTCACCCCTTAGTTGTTAGTATTTTGTTCCTTGCATTATTTTGGGTGAGTTCTTTTATGATTTTCACGATCGGTTCATGATGAATCGTTCTTGTTGATTGGAAGTGAAAATCCAGAATTGGAATGGAGTAGTATTTACATATTTCCAGTACCATAAATTATACCATTTATCACTTTGATTCTTTATATGAGGATGATTCATAAGTTAAAACATTAATTATGTTCATTTCGATCATTTATGTGGTTCTTTGATAATAACAACCTCATTTAGTCTTATAAATTAGAACCATGAGTACAAAATAATTCCAGAACCATATATGAATCATAAAACATATATTATAACCTGGTTAAACCATATAAATTGTTTCATGACCAGACTTGAAAGAATTAATGGAAATTGAAAATACATCGTCCACAATGTCGGCAATTCGACACAAGTGGATAATGTTTTTTATTCTTTAAATAAGTGGAAGAGGAGAAGAATACTGATGAGGAATTTTCCATAAACATGAAAACATAATGAATATACATGATTCTGGATATTTCGTGCCTCTTGGATAATAGGGAGTGAGGAAAGAAGAAAAAGGAATCGTGAAATAAAAGAAAATCTTGAGAAATTTCTCACGAAAATTCGGCAGCCTAACGGCGTCTCTTAAAATTTCATAAAAACAAGATTGATGAGAGGAATGGAATATCTTATCATTAATAAAAAATATGGATATTAAGGGGGAATATTTAATTAAATATCCCAATACAAGACAAATGGAATGGAAGATAATAACATAAAATGAAAGAAAAGAAAGAAAATAAAAGAGGATGTTTACCTCTTGATCTCTTCTCCTTGAGATCCTCCTTAAGGGCTTTGATTTTGGTCTTTTGGTGAGACCAGCAGCTCTAGGACGTGGGGAAGAAGATTGGGGAGGGAATTTGGTATAAATTAGACAATTCTAAAGGCTTGAGAGGTGTGGTAGGAAGAGGGGAGAGAGGGTGGTATTTATAGTGGAGGAGGGGAGGTATTTTAGATTATTTTAATCGTTATTATAATATTTTTATAAAGACTATGAATAATCTCAAATCAAGTGGTACTAAATAGGGATAATATCATGTGATAACCAAGTGGCCTTGCATCACTTAAGATGTCATAAATAGTGCATTTTTTTTTTGATAAGTTGATTATACGGTATTTTATCGTATTTCACTATTCATAGAAAATTCAAGAGTTTCAGAAAAATACCAAAAATTTACCCCAACCATTTTTCTACATGTAGAATTTAAAAATTAACTCCTTTTTTCAAAATTAATTTTCTAAATATTATTAATTTAAGTTTTAAATATGGTCATTGTTAATTCGAAAAATAACAATATTGAAGTGCAATTAGTTTTATGTGACATTGGAAAATTAATTAAGATCCCATTATCCAATTGGCTTGGGAAAATAAAATAATATTATTATTTACTATTCATTAGGGTCATATTACTATTCATAATGGTATGTTACTATTCACCAAAAATCAAGTTTGTTCTATCAGACTCCAAATAACATACTGAACACAAATGTAGATGGAAGTTTCTTGAAACTCAGAATATAAAAGTAGACAAGTTATGTTTTAAGGGCTAATTAAAAATATCTATTTAAAAAAAAGTTCCATGAATTTCTATTTATCTTTAGAAAAACTTGGGGTGTTACAGAAAAAGACTAGTGACCTACTAAATATTTGCAGACTGTATCCATTCCTAAGAGGAAATGGAATAATGTCGCCATGGATTTCATGATGGGTTTACTAAGATCCCCTTAAGGCAGTGATGTGGTATGGTTGATCATTGATAGGTAGACCAAGTTTGCACACTTCCTACCTATATGAGTTGTCATCTCAGTTAAAGAGCTCGTGATACCTTACATTTTTGAGATTGTACATAATCAGGGAGTCCCACGTTCTATCATATTGGAACGATATGCCTGGTTTACATCATTGTTATATAAGGGGATATATAAGGAACTGGGTTCATTATTTCTCTTGAGTAAATTATATCACCCTTAGACCAATGGTCAGTCTAAGCATATGGTATGAGAGTTGGAGGACATGATTCGAGCATGAATCCTTGATTTTGGAGGTTCATGGGAATAACATATACAAATTATTAAGTTTTCCTACAATAATAGCTTTTAAGAAATTATTCAGATGGATCTATATGATTCTCTTTATGATAGATCGTGACATTCACCCATGTACCAATTACAAGTAGGTGATGAAGCACTACTGGGTCCTCATCTCATTTAAGAGACTTCAAAGAAAGTATAACTAATTTAGAAATGTATGGATACAGGTCAGTCTAATAATAAGTTGTATTGATCATTGTCATATACCTCTATAGTCTAAGGTGGGACATCAAATATTTTTTTAAAATTTCTCCTAGATTGGTTCATAGATGGATTTTAAGAAAGGGAAATTTATCACCTCATTATGTTGATTCTTTTAAGATCATGGGGAGATTTGGGCTAGTATCCTATCAGATATAGTTACCATAGAGGTACCATGTCATAAATGACATTTTCCATGTATCATAGCATCACCATTACCATTCCAACCAGTCTCATTCATTTGAAATGAAGGATATGAAGTTGAAGGTAAATGTGTCCTTTGATGAGCATCTGATACGTATCATTGATTGGATTATAAAGGATCTTCGAGGTAGGTCAGTTCCATTGGTCTGGTTTCTATGGAAACATGGATGTGTACATGATGAGACCTGGGAGCGATAGGATTATGTATGTGCTCATTGGACAGAACTTTTCTCAAATGATGCTTTATTACCCTCAAAAGGGAAATTCATGGAAGATTTTTTTAAGGAGTGTAGGTTGTAACGTATTGAATTTTTAGTGTGGTATGTTTTATTTTATTTTATTTTTTTGATCAAACCCTCATTGAATTTTTCTTTTTAGCTTTGATCATACTAACTGATCCCTTAGGCATTTCAGTTAGCTTTTGAGGAGAAGGTGTTCAGAGGGCTGGAACCTGGATGCAGACCAAATACATGGCATGTATTTAAATACATGACATGTGTTTAATAGATGATGTTTATTTGGATGGAAAAACATCATTAACGATGTGTAGATATTTTTAAATGGGAGAGAAAGCATGATCATTACACAATGTGTAATGCATTTACACTCCATGTAAATTTTGGGGTTAGTTTTTAAAAAAAAATAGGTTAGAGACTCTTAATTTTGACAAAGTCTCATTTCCTCCACCTCCAGCATGTTCCATACAAGAGAGCCCTCTCCAAACCTAATCTAGGTTCCACCGAATCTCCTTCATATGAGCTCTGTTTGATTCATCTTCAAGTGAATTGGATTCCTCTCAGCAATATCTCCACTACTATTCCTTACTTCCATCATTTCCCAATATTCTAATTTCTCCCATTCTATATCAATTCAAGGGCTCACACTAGATGAGAAGAGTTCTATAGGATTAAGGTGTGTGGTATAGTTATTTACTCTCAAGTATAGTTACTTTTATATCATGCTTTATTATGATGCATTCCAAAATTTTCAGGTGACACCTCTAAAAATGTTTAACAAATTAAATTGAATGGTTTTACATACTTAATATAGTTCTCTATAAATGAGAAACGACGCCATCGGTTGATCACCTTGTCGTGAGCCACCCCATGGGTGTGTCATTCCTTAAAGGCCAATATTCCCCTTTTCTTATATTCTCAAACCATCTTTTGAGGTGTGTTTTCAATGTAATAAATGACATGGAAATGATAATTTATAGGTGATGTGTTAAACCCCTATTCTTTATTCTATAGCTTGAATTCCTTAATTAAATGAACTATCCAACATTAATAAATTAGATTGTTTGTGATTCTTTGATTAATGGTATGAGATCTTGATAGGTAACCATACCTTATTATTATGTCAAGGGAGATTTAGGGGGCCTAACTTAAGGATTCCTTGGATGGTTTTTAATGATTTATAATTAGAATTATAAACAAATAGTAAATACTTTAAGATCAATACTCAGTATGCCTTAGAAAGTCTCACATAGTGTTTTTCCTACCTCTGTATGAGTGATACTAGCAACTTAGGGGAGACACCGTGGATAGGCTTGGTGGATATTTGTCTATACCAGACCATGATTGATACTCAGCCCCTTATGTGAGATATGAGGGATAGGCTTAGAGGGTTTGTTTTGACACCATGCTGAGATTTATACTTGGGATTCCATTTATGGATTTCCTTGAACAGACTCTTACGATGTTGGGTGTTTATAGTGTCCCAAGAGCAATACATGTGATACCTTTTTGGATAGCCTAGGATGGACTCAAGGTGCCTCTTATTAAATTATATTGATATCTAATTTATGATAACCCTTTTTATAGACCATATCATATCTTATACAAGTTCACCTAGGTTCAGAGATACTCAGCTTAGGCCAAAAGAGGTAGTATCAGTCGGGTATCTCAAGAGAGACTTGATTTGAAGTATTTATTTATTTATCACCTTGAATTTATTATTATTGGAACACTACTCATTTTGTATACACAAACTAGATTGTTCTAGACACTGGTGGTGGTGGCCTACTAAGTATATCTCACACCCTTCTTGGGCCGCCCTTGGTTCCCGAGCAGAATTGATGATTGCAGGTGTAGATAAAGGGAAGAATTCAAGTTCTAATGTTTGATTTCTAATTCAAGGATGGAGTATGAGAGAAGAGGACCAATCCTATTCTCATGATGCTAGTAGAGGCATCTTTTGGTCTTTTTTATTTTTATACAGCATGTGGTATATACTTGTTTCCCCTATATCCAATGCAATACCATTTATTATAGCTACATGAAATGATCATTATAATCAGTTTTGTATTGATTTATTATTCAAATTCCATCTATTTATTTATATAGGTGATTTATTATTTCATAGTTGGTTTTTATTATTATTCAACTGCTTTCTATTATAACTTACTGTTGTGATACACTCTATCCCATGAGGGTAAAGTATCCCCACAGGCACACCCCATCCCCTCTCTACTAGTCGAAAGCCTTTAGCATACAAGGAGGTGTGCTTGAGGTCATGTGGACAACCTTCTCGGGGCACCACTTAGTGGATTATGGGGTGGGACACTACAATAGTGGAGTATCATTCAAGACCTTTAGGCATCTTTTGATTTATTTTAACACTCATATTCAAGTGATCAGCTCCTTTTGATCTAAGGTCACTACTAAAAAATAGGCCTTTAACAATGCTAAAAATTTTCTTTATCAACATTAGAGAAGCACTAACTACCAGAGTGAGATTAAAAGCCCTAGTCTTTTTTTAGTTCTAAAAAACATTGATAAAGGAAAACATTTATTAGAACTTTTATTTGGCACAAATAATGATGACCTTTATCGGAACTTATAGGAGCATTGATAAAGGACCCACTTATTAGTGCTTTTAAAATCACTGATAAAGGGTCATACTATGGTGTGTTGTCATAGAACACTAAAATACTAATAAAATGTGGTATAATAGCACGTCGTAACACAAAAAATACCACCAGATATAAACAAAAACAAGTACCAATATAAAATTGATATGAAATTGAATTTAAAACACAAATACAATAAAAAAACTATATAATAAACATTTCAAACATTGGTTTATAAAATTACATAAGCAAACAATATTACACATATTCAAAAACATCGATTTTACTTTTCCTTTTTATCCTAACACTGACTCATGCTATTTCTGAACAAACCACCCCTGGTCGAGCAAAATAACACACCAGTATAAAAAAAATTAATTTATTAGTAATAATATAAAGAAAAAAGTTAACATAAAGTGTTAATTTTATACTAAACTTTGAGTCATGCTAGGAACATTGTGTATCAGATTGAGTTGTGGTTGATCCTTACACATCACCCCATTTATTATTAATATTAAAGTAGTATATCTATTAATATTAATTAAATAGGTAAGATAAATCCCCACAGGTCCAACCTAGTGGTTGTGTCCTGTGGTGGTGTTTGGGGGGTCTCGGTTTCGAGCCTCCCCATATGTATTTAGGTAGGTTTTTCTTTTTTTTATTCTCCCTCACCTAACCAATGTAATATAAATAAGTATAATTTAAAAATATTAATTAAATAAATTAATTAATATCAGATAGAATGATGATAGAAAAATCTAGGCTTGTTTGCTTGGTTTTGCTAATGTGATGCACGTTTTAAACTAAAATGAAACTTATATATTAAAAATATGCAATTGGAGTCATATCGGCCATACCATGAATCAAATTGAGGATTGGATGTTTTCTACATATATCAAATGACTTATGGATTTTTCTCCTAAAGTGTCAAAATAATTTTAATGTGTTTTCTCGATTTTGAGTATGCCATTTTTCTTTTTTACTAAAATTTCATTTTAAACTGGAAACATGCACTTTGACTCATACAAGTCACATAGTGTGTTGGTTTTATATTATACTAATTACTACAAATTAAAAGTTACTTATTAATCTCTTTCTCAAATTATCAACAAAACCTGAGCATGTTTTCTTGGTTTTCAATGAGTGACACTTTTTAAACTAAGATGTCAATTTTAAACTTATAACTGAAATTTTGAGTCATATTATGCACATTGTGTATCATATTGAGGTGATGATAATTCCTACGCATCAAAAATGAATTATGGATCATTTTTCAAATGTATGAAAACAATCCTAATGTGTTTTCTCAATTTTGAGTAGGTCAGTTGTCCTTTTATTAAAGTTGGTATCAATTTTAAATAAAAAGATGCAATTAGAGTCATATCAATAACATCATGCATCATATTGAGGTGAAGATGATTCATACACATATAAAATGAATTATGGATCATTTTCCTAAAGTATCAAAACAATATGAATGTGTTTTATCAGTTTTGAGTACGTTTCTTTTCTTTTTTACTAAAATGTAACATTAAAATGGAAACATGCCCTTTGATTCATATCAATATCATCGTGTGTCAGTTTGAAATCATACTGACTCATACATTTCAAAAATGAATTTTGAATCATTTTCCTAAATTATCAAGAAAATCCAAGTGTGTTTACTTATTTTTCATTGAGTGGAATTTTTTTGACCCAAAATACAGATTTTAAACTGATAATGGACACATTGAGTCATACTAGGAACATTGTGTATAGTAATATGGTTAGTATGATTCCTACACATAAAACATGACTTATGGATCATTTTCCTAAAGTAAAAAAGCTCAATTTGGATTCATTTTCTTGGTTTTGAGTAGGTTAGTTGTCCTTTTACCAAAATTGATGTCAATTTTAAATAAAATTAGGCACTTAGAGTCAAACTAGTCACACCATGTATCAAATTGAGGTGTATATAATTCCTACACATATAAAATGTCTAATTGATCAATTTACTAAAGTATCAAAAAAATTAGAATACATTTTCTCAGTTTTTAGTATGTCACTTATCTTTTTTACTAAAATTCCATTTTAAACTAGAAACATGCACTTTGACTCATACTGATCAAATAATGTATTAATTTTATATAATACTGGTTAATAAATTTCAAAAATTATTTATGAATCAATTTCCCCAATTATGAAGTAAATTTTAGCATTTTTGATCAAATTTTGATGAGTGACACTTTTTGAACAAAAATTTTGATTTTAAACCGATAACATACACATTGAGTCATACTGGGAACATCGTGCATTAGATTATGGTGAAACTAATTCCAACACATTAAAAACAACTTATTAATTGTTTTTATAAAGTTTTAAAATAGTATGAATGGGTTTTCTTAGTTTTCAGTAGTTCAGTTGTCCTTTTTAATAAAATTGATGTCAATTTTAAATAAAAAATGCACTTTGAGTCATACCAGTAACACCGTGCATCGGATTTATGTATACCTAATTCCTACATGTCTCAAATGAAATATTAATAATTTTACTAAATTATAAAAACAATATGAATGTGTTTTCTCATTTTTGAGTATGTCACTTGTCTTTTTTACTAAAATTTCATTTTAAACTGGAAACATGCACTTTGATTCATACCAATTACATCATGTATCTATTTAATGTAACTTATTCCTACACATAAAAAATGAATTATCAATCTATGTCCTAAATTATGAAGAAAATATGAGCTCGTTTTCTTGATTTTCAGTGAGTGATACTTTTTGAACTTAAATGATGATTTTAAACTGATAACGGACACTTTGAGTCATACTAGGAACATTGTGTGTTTTATTGTGGTTAGAATAATTAATGAATGTAAAAATGAATTATGGATCCTTTACCTAATGTATCAAAACAATATGAATGTGTTTTATCTATTTTTAGAAGGTAAATTTTCCTTTTAACTAAAATTAATGTCAATTTTAAATAAAAAGTCACACTTTGAGTCATATCGGTCACACCATGTGTCTGATTGAGGTTCAGATGATTCCTACACATCCCAAATTACTTTTTTATAATTTTCATAAATTATAAAAAAAATTAATGTTCTTTCTCAGTTTTAGGTTTATCACTTGTCTTTTTTACTAAAATTTCATTTTAAACTAGAAACACACACTTTGACTCATACTGATTGCATTGTTTATCAATTTGACATGAGACTATTTCCTAAATGTTGAAAATGATATACAAATATATGTACTAAATTATAAATAAAATATGAGTTTATTTTATTACTTTTCAATGAGTGGAAATTTTTGAACGTAAAATGTCAATTTTAAACGGATAACGGACACTTTGAGTCATACCAGGCACATCGTGTATCAGATTAAGGTAAAATTGATTACTACACATCAAAAATGACTTATGTATTGTTTAATTAAATTAT
Source organism: Viscum album (assembly GCA_963277665.1). NCBI lineage: Eukaryota > Viridiplantae > Streptophyta > Magnoliopsida > Santalales > Viscaceae > Viscum > Viscum album. The sequence goes on from OY728120.1 coordinate 832,963,406, forward strand.
AAAAACAATATGAATATTTTTCCTTGTTTTTTTATTTTAGATGTATGTTTTACTAAAATTAATGTCAATTTCAAATAAAAACAATCACTTAGAGTCATACCGATAACATTGTGTGTCAGATTGAGGTGCAGTTGATTCCTACACATCCTAAAGTCTTAAAAAATCATAAATACCAAGATTACCATGATTTCCATTTCCTTTTATTGTTTAACTTACAACAATGCATATTAACTCATTGTTCTTATCCAAAAAACCTTTCTCATTGTTAAAATCAAAAAGTGTAGAGGAAGTTTATATGCCCAGTATTTCATGAGTAGTCTCCACAATGGGAACATGAGCTTCATCTACTCTTCTAGATTTCAAAAATGAGAAATATTTTTTGGCTAAGAACAATGGATCAATATGAAGTGTTGTTAGTTTGATAAATAAAGGAAATGGAAAGTGTGGTAACAATGGAAGAAATGAACATTTTATCTTTTTTGTGGGTTATTGTAGATAGTTGAAAGAAAAATATGACTTCCCAAAAGATCTATAAAAAACCAAATAGGTATTAGACAAAAATGATAAGGAAATTAACTTACAAGTAGTAGTTAAAATGGTGAAAATTTTAATTAAATAAGTAGTATGAATTCACTTTTTCATGATGGTTGTATGCATTATTAGTAATGCCCCGACCCTAGTTACCCAGAGTCGGTGAATTATTACATAACATTGGCTTGATCACAAATGATCAAGTCTCGAAAGACTGATTAGTTTAGTATCCTTGGAAACACTAGATACATTCATAAGTCTAACATTACATCATAAAGTGAAAAACTACAACAAAATAGTCTCCATAGTCCACACTCATATCCCCTCAGACAATCCCTGCAGGTCAGTCATAAAATACTTCTTCACATCCTAGGAAAAATAAAACATAGAAAGGGTTGAGCTCAGATGCTCAGTAAGGATAAAAATATAGCGGAAACTTTCATAAATAAGAATAAACATTTAAGGCAATGTATAACTAAAACAAAATCCTTTTAAACTTGAACTTCAGCATAACATGGAAAAAATAAAATGAAATAACACCATTTACATATTCACTTGGATATTCTACTAGTCGAATAATAAAATGCAATATCAATAACCACTTTCATAATAATGGAATGCATAATGCCAGACTATCATAACCACATAGTCAAGGTCTTGTGCCAAGACTAAAAATAAGATTTTTTTCAAGGCCTTGTGTCAAGACACTAGTTTGTATCATGAGACCTACCGATGCATCAAGGATCTATAGCGGGCTCCACCTGTCACATACTAAGTCCAATACATTCCTCATATGAAAAGGTTTAAACATAACATAAACATTCGTATTAAAACATGCATATGAAATGTCGATACTTTATCCATAAACCATGAATGGTATAAAAATAACACATCCACAGTTAAACATATCACAATACCTTCAAAACAATATGGAAGTTTTTAATCATGATAAATCAACTTCAAATAAGCTTAAAATCCACAAAAGATGTTGACATAGAAGAAATCAAAACTATTTGAGATAAATATCTCCTTTTTGAAATCATTAAAAAGTTACATAATTATAAAATAAATAATTTACTTTTAAAATATTCTTATAAGCTTATAAGGGGAGATTAGATGATTTTATAATGGCAGAAAATAGCTGCACCCGCCGTATAAGTTAAAAAAAAGACATTCTTACCTTAATTTTGTCGAAAAGGTTAAAAAGGACCTTGTTTGAAAAATGATGGAAAGATTCCTTTATAAACATCTTATAAAAAGTAAAACAAGGGTATAAATGACTTTAACCCATAGTCTATAAAATAGTAAGAATGATTTGAAATAAATTTTTAAGAAACATGGTTGTGGATGATAAAGAGGACCCAATAGATAATTACATATAAACAACCTCGGATAATGAAGAGATTGTGAAATTAACCCTTACCTTGTACTTTTCCTTGGTCGAGGGTAGGTTAACCTCCTGTATAATGGTGAAATAATTGTTATTAAATTATACAATAATCATATACATTAATATGATATCATATATGATCTTTTAACATTACTTTGTTAATAATATATTTGTATTATCGTTGTTTCGGGTGTTAACGGTTTAATTTTACTTTATATTCTTTGTTATGTGAGTCATATTTGTTATGGATGGGATGTATATTATTCATATCCAGAATTATATCAAGTCTTTAAACATTATTTTTAATCTTCTAATTATAATTAGTCTTGAATGGATACTATGGGGAATGAATCTTATTGTGTTCGTGGAGACGGTAATCCGTACGTATGCATGAGCGACAATATCATTCTTTTGATATTAAAATAATATATAATTGGATGATATATCATATATACAGAATAATTATCATTTTATATTTATTATTTACATCAATTACACATCATTATTATACCCATCCAAATAATAATGTATTGAATAACAATTACACCATGACGTGGAGATGGTAAGTCGTACGTATGCACGTATGGTGACATGTCATTCAAAGGATGGATAGAATAATGAATTTGATTGTACCATATTTATAATAACATCATAGTATATAGATGATACTGGAGTAATTATTTTATAATTGAAACAACAAAGAAAAAGGAATTGGAAGAAGAAAGGAACTTGAAAGAGGTGGTGAGATTTTTACCTCTTCCTCGGGTTCTTCCTTTTGATTTGATCAAAAGGACTCCTTAGGTTGGCTTTATGACCAAAGGAAGGCCTCTATGATAAAGGTAGGTTAGTTGAAATGGTATTTGGGCAAAGTTTGGCTGAGCCAAATGGCTTTTAAGTTGTGAATTAGAGAGAAGGGGGAATGCCCTTTTATAAGAGGGGTGAGGGGCACCTTAGGAAAATCTAGAAATATTAATTTATAATAAAATCATTTTCGGTTTGTAATGGCTCAAAAATGGATTATTTAAAGGATAAGGTGGGGGTGGGTCGAAAACCACTCAAAATATAGTTTTTATACAGGTTTGGGTCACTATATTAACTTTATCTTTTAGATTTAACTCTTAGTTAAATAGTTTGACATTTACCATGTCTATTTGTATTTTTATATTATATGGTTAATAAACTTACTATATACTTCCAAGAGAACCCAAAGTGATTCATTAATGATACACCTATCATTATATAAGTCTTTTGGCTGAACCTTGTATTTTTAGGAATAGAATATCAATTAATAATATAATATTTGTTTTAAAACTCTTTTATGACAATTTTGACACTATTTGGTATTTTGTTTTTCCTAATTCATAATAGCATTATTGCTTCGAAAAAAATTCATCTAACAAACCCTAATATGTCATATTAATATATAAAATTATTTTAATTCATAAAAAGTCTCAAATTACATTTATTTGGATATTTATAATATCAATTATTTTAATATTTCATTAATTAGGTAATTATTGCATCATTATTGTGTCATAAATAAATTAAATTATTTAATGTCTAAAAAATATATATAAAATACCATTATGTAGGAAATTGTTTTAGATTTTTAATTAATATTTATAGTCGAATTTATCTTTTGTGTAACCCTATATTAAAAAAAATAATTATTAAAATTTGATTTTAACTCTTCTTTAAATAAAATAATAATAAGTGTCTTAATTTAATCCAAGTGGACCAAAGAGGTTCATATTTTATTCCTAAGGTTGTTTTTGGTCGAACTATACTTATCCAATAGAATTAGGACATGTGTTAGGGTAATAATAATATCATTTTTACCCTTAATTTCCATATTTACTTTTAACCGTGGTAAATAAAATTACAAAGTTACTATTCACCTAAAATTATTTTTATCTTATTGAACCACATTTTACTCCTTGATATTAACTGTGTCTCTCGGATTTTCGAAATTCCACACATAGAAGTGGTAAAATTAAGTTTTATGTGAATTTGCAAATTCTCCTAGGAGGTGGGTAAAAGACGGTGAAAAGTTCATTAAAATGTTTATATATCTAAAATTATTATAAACTAACTCCAATGAATTACATTGAACTTATATATGTATTATGTATATATTTTTTCCTAAATAAATTTAAATAAAATAAATAATTAAATAAATAAAAATTTGGTTTTAAACTATAACTCAGTGTTTATCACTATTCATCAAAAATTGAAAGTTGTCAGAAAAATACCAAAAATTCACCCTAAGATAATTTCGATATTTCGAATCCAAAAATGAAGTCCATTTGGAATGATAAAATTTATAAAATTTCAAAAAGTGAGTATTACTATTCATAACGGCTAGTTTGATTGGTTGTGGTGTGTTAGAACTTGAAGTTGCATACAACACATGCTACTATATTATTCAAAGAGAAGCGTACCGTGGAAGCTTCGGGTGTTACATTCTCCCCTCCTTCAAATAATTTCATCCTAGAAATTTCTAGAGTATTACTGCATAAAAAGACTAAGGTGGTTCTTCATCATAAGTTCCTCGGGTTCCCACGTTACCTCTTCCATCTTATGGTTTCTCTATAGAACTTTTACCATATGATTCGTTCGGTTTCTCAATACTTGTTCTCTCGTATCAAGAATCCTGATGGGCTCTTCGCAATAAGACAGATCAGGTTCCAATTCTAATTCCTCATAGGTGAGTACATGTCTTGGGTCAGGCATGTATTTTCTCAACAGTGATACGTGGAACACATCGTGAACTTTGGAGAGATTTGGCGGCATTTCCAAATAGTAAGCTACAGCCCCAATTCATTCTAGAATTTCGAAAGGTCCAATGTACCTAGGACTCAATTTTCTCTTCTTACCAAAATGTATAACACCCTTCCATAGAGATACCTTCATGAAAACATGATCACCTACCTAAAATTCCAAATCCTTCCTTCGGTTATCGTCATAGATCTTCTGTCTACTTTGAGCTGCATTGATGTGGTTTTGGATTACCTTTACCTTTTCCATCGTTTCCTCCACCAGTTCTGGGCCGACAAGTTTTCTTTCACCAACATCATCCCAACAGGTTGGTGTGCGACATCTCTTTCAGTATAACACTTCATATGGTGCCATCTGAATACTTTAATGGAAGTTATTTTTATAGGAAAATTTTACCATAGGTAAATATTGATTCAACGTACCTTGAAAGTCAAGTGAGAATGATCTCAACCTATCTTATAAGGTTTTAATTTTCTGTTCTGATTTTCCATCAGTTTGGAGGTGGTCGGCAGTGCTCAAACAAAGTTTAGTATCTAGGTATTTCTGAAGACTTTTCTAGAATCTTTATTTAAAACATGGATCATGATCAGAAACAATCGATAGGGGTACTCCATGAAGTCTTACAACTTCATTAATATACATTCTTGCTAGACGTTCACGTGGTAAGTCTTCTCTTATAGCAAGAAAAATGTGCTAACTTGGTTAGACGATCAAAAATGACCCATATTGCATTGTTCCTTCTAGGAGTCTTTGGTAGTCCCACGAAAAAGTCCATCGTAATATTATCCTATTTCCACTCAGGTATGGGCAGAGGTTTCATGAATCATCCAGGTTATTGCCTTCCCACTTTCACTTGTTGACAAACCATACATCTTGACACAAAATCAGCAATCTCCCTCTTCATGTTGTCCCACAAAAAATATTCCTTCAAATATCTATACATTTTGGTGCTCCCATGTGTATAGTGAAATTGGAACTATGGGCATCGTCCAATAATTCCCTTTTTAGATCAGGTATATCAAGAACACAAAGTCTCTTCCCAAATTTCAAAATTCCTTCTTCATACACAAAGTCACTCAATCTACCATAATTAACAGCTTTAATCTTATTTTTGAAATTCTTCATCATCGGTCTGAGAACTCTTTATCCTTTCTAGTAAAGATGGTTTGGCAGCCATTTGAAAAAGTATCGATGTTTCACCTTCCATGGTAATTCCCATATCCATCTTCACTAGATCCATGAAAATATGATCCCTTTCAACTCTTATCTTGTTCAAAACTCCATTATCCTTTCAACTCAAAGCATATTCCACCTTATTTGCCTTCCCTGGGTGGTAATGTATCATGCAATCATAATACTTGAGTAGTTCAATCCATCTCCTTTGCCTCATGTTGAGTTCTTTTTGTGAGAAAATATACTTCAAACTCTTGTGATCAGTAAAAATCTCACATTTTCACCATATAGATAGTGTCTCCATATCTTCAAAAAAAAATATGACAGCTTCTAACTCAAGATCATGATTATGATAGTTTTTCTCATGAATTTTTAGTTGTCGTGATGCATAGGAAATAACCCTATCATTATGCATAAGGATACAACCAAGTCCTTTCTTTGAAGCATCACTATAAATAACAAACACATCATTCCCCGATGGTAGAGTCAATATAGGATCATTGACTAATCTTCTCTTTATTTCTTAAAAACATTTTTCACACTCTTTTGTCCAAACAAATTTAACCACTTTTCGTGTGATCTTTGTTAATGGGTTAGACAACTGGGAAAAATTCTGGATGAAACGTCGATATTAACCTGCTAAACCAATAAAAATGTGTACCTCAGTTATACTCGTCAGTGTTGGACATTCTTGGATTGCCTTGGTCTTTGAAGGATCAACGGAGATTTCATCCTTAGAGACAATATGTCCAAGAAAAGAAATCTCTTGAAGCCAGAATTCACACTTGCTAAACTTCCCACATAATTCATGTCTTCTCAGAGTCTTCAGGATAATGCGCAAGTGATTTTCATGATCTTTGTAAATTTTGGAGTATACCAATATATCATCAATAAATACCACTACAAACTCATCAAGATATTCTTTGAAAACTCTATTTATTAGATCCATGAAGACAGAGGGTGCATTAGTCAATCCAAAAGGCATTACTGTAAACTCATAATGCCCGTACCTAGTTCGAAATGTTGTCTTTGGAATGTCTTCCTTCTTTACACACAACTGATGGTATCCCGATCAAAGGTCAATTTTTTAAAAGTATTGAGCTCCATACAGTTGGTTAAATAAATCATCAAAGCGAGGTAGGGGATACTTGTTCTTTATTGTTATAGCATTGATCTCCCCATAGTCGATGCACAACCTCATAGATCCATCTTTCTTCTTAACAAAAAGGACAGGGGCTCCCCATGGAGAAAAACTAGGGATAATAAATCCTTTATTACCCAATTACTCTAGTTGTTTCTTTAGTTCCACTAATTCCACAGTTTCCATTCTGTAAGGGGTCTTTGAAATGGGCCTTGATCTAGGAATTAAATCAATGGAAAACTCAATTTCTTGTTCTGGAGGATGTCCAGGTAAATCTTCTAGAAACACATCAACATATTCTTTCACAATAGGTACATCCTCTATTTGAACATTCATTTCCTCACCCATATTTATTTCATTCTCTTCCTCCCCAATAATTGAATTTAGTTGAGCTATTCGGGGTGGATCTAGATAAGAATCAGGTGGTGACGATTCTGCTCTAAAGATAAGGTGTTCTTTATCATCATCATCAAAAATCATAACCTCCTTTTTCTTAAAGTAAATCTTCACATCTTGGTCTGAAATCCAATCCATACCGAGGATTATATAAAATTCAATCATGGGTATGAAGATGAGATCAGTAGATAAAGAACATTTATATGATCTAATGGGAACGGATTCACAAAACTTTATTACGATGATACTTTCCTTATGAGTTTTAAATGAAAACTCCCTTGTTAAATCAAATTAGAAATATCTAATTTTCTTACAAAACTGGGAAGATATGAAACAATGTGATGATCCAGAATCAAATAAAACATTGGATAAACTTGAAGAAACCATTAAATTACCTGCCACCACGTCTTTCAGAGCATCTACCTCAGCAGTAGTGATAGCATAATCTTGGCCTTAATACCTTGGCCTATTCTGAGGTAAGTTCCTCTGACTCTTAGGACATTCATTTGTATAATGTCCCATCTCCCTGCAATTGTAGCATTGAACATCGATAGCTTCTTTCTTCCCCTTGCAATCACGAGCTGCGTGGCCTTTTTCACCACACTTGTAACATACTCTCATTCCCTTCAAGTAAGTACCGGGGAATTTCTTCTCACATTTACTATAGGATGGATATTAAACTTTTCCATTATTCCCCTTATTTCCATTTCTATAGTGATTAGAAGATCTCTTCTTCTCTTGTTTTGCTTTAAAGTCGTAAGACTTGGAGAATTCTTTTTCTGTCTTGATAGCACATGAGACAATATCTTCGTACGATGAGAAGGATTGTGAGACTAATGCTCGATGGTGAAACGGTTTTAACCCTTCAAAGAAATGATCAATATTACTTCTTGGGTTACATATATAATCTGCAGCATGCCTCGCTAACCTTGTAAATTTATCCTCATACTTTGCGACATTCTCATCCTCCTTTTACCTCAGACTCAGAAATTGCCTTTCCATATCTTCTCGATGGTCACAAGGAAAGTATTTTTCTAAGAAAATCTCTTTAAACTCCCTCCATTATATATTTTATACTTCATCATCTTCCTTTTTTTGAATCAATGACCACCATTGATCAGCATCTCCAATGAGGCGGTAAACTGCCATAATAACTTTTTCCCTTTCACTACTCCCCAAGGCATGGAATATTTTCACTAAGGAATTTATCCATTGCTCAGCTACTAATGGATTTGAACTCCCATTGAATGTTGATGGTTTTTTCCTCACGAAGAGATCTAACATTGATCCTCCACGTTGTGGATTAGGGTGATCCATATGGGTAAGGTTATTATTCATAAATTAAGTGAGTTGTCCCAGTATAGTGATAAGATGATCAGAACCAGTTGTATCACTAGCTCCACTATAATTATCTTGAGCAGGAGGGAAATCATTACATGGAGTGTGTGAATTGATATGGTTTCTATTCCTTCCACTGAGCACCATTTCTAAACAATGGCATAAACTAGATCAGTTTATGAATCGAAATACATAATTCCAAACTTGTAAAACACTTAACATAAATTGAACAGTTTATGGATATAATCAATAATCATAAAAAATGTTTTCTTTGAGGAATTATATACTCATAAACCCTTTATAATGGTTTGTAATGAAAATGAGAATTATCCTAAGCAAATCCCCCGGGAGTGTCGTAACCAAGAGTGTAGCTAGGCCCATTGTCGTGCACCAGTTCCCATTTGAGTCTAGCTCAAAGTGGTGTTTTTGGGTTTTACACCTAGGTACATCTCTGCCAGAGTGACCTCTACCTGCTCATATCCAGACACGGATGTATTTCTTATAAAACTCACAAAATCTCTACAATACCAAAATTCTAGGAAGTTCTTCTATACTAATCCTCAAAGTCTATCTTAGGGTTATGTGCTCTAATCAGAGTTTATCTAAATCTAGCTTCCAAGGTTTGTACTAAACTTCCTCTGATACCAATTCTAACACCCTTACCCCAATTACCCAGAGTCGGTGCATTATTACAAAACATTGGCATGATCACAAATGACCAAGACTCGAAATAACGATTGGTTTAGTATCCTTGGAAACACTAGATATATTCATAAGTCTTACATTACATCATATAGTGAAAAACTACAACAAAATAGTCTCTATGGTCCACACTCATATCCCCTCAGACAATCCCTACAGGTCAGTCATAAAATTCTTTTTCACATCCTGGGAAAAATAAAACATAGAAAGGGGTGAGCTCAGATGCTCAGTAAGGATAACAATATAGCATAAATTTTCATAAATAAGCATAAACATTTAAGGCAATGTATAAATAAAACAAAAGCCTTTTAAACTTGAACTTCAGCATAACATGATAAAAATAAAATGAAATAATTCCATTTTCTTATTTACATGGATATTCTACTAGTCGAATAATCACATGCAATATCAATAACCACTTTCATAATGATGGAATGCATAATGCCAGAATATCATAACCACATAGTCAAGGCATTGTGACAAGACTACAAATAAGATTTTGTCAAGGCCTTGTGCCAAGACACTAGTTTGTCTCATGAGACCTACCGATGCATCGAGGAGCTATAGCAGGCTAAACCCATCACATACTAAGTCCAATTCATTCCTCATATGAAAAGGTTTAAACATAACATAAACATTCGTATTAAAACTAGCATACGAAATGTCAACAATTTATCCATAAACCATGAATGGTATAAAAATAACACATACATAGTCAAACATATCACAAAACCTTCAATACAATATGGAAGTTTTGTATCATAATAAATCAACTTCAAATAAACTTAAAATCCATCCAAGGATGTTGACGTAGATAAAATCAAAACTATTTGAGATAAATATCTCTTTTTTTAAATCATTTAAAAGTCAAATAATTATAAAATAAAACATTTACTTTGAAAATATTCTTATAATCTTTTAAGGGAAGCTTCTATGATTTTATAATTGTGGAAAATAGCCGCACCCGCCGTATAAGTTAAAAAAAGACATTCATATCTTAATTTTGTCGAAAAGGTTAAAAAGGACCTTGTTTGGAAAACGATGGAAAGATTCCTTTATAAACATCTTATAAAAAGTAAAACAAGGGTATAAATGACTTTAACCCGTAGTCTATAAAATATTAATAATGTTTTGAAATACATTTTTAAGAAACATGGATGTGGATGATAAAGAGGACCCAGTAGATAATTACATATAAACAACCTTGGATAAAGAAGAGATTGTGAAATTAACCCTTAACTTGTACATTTCCTTGGTCGAGGGTAGGTTAAAATCTTTTATAATGGTGAAATAATTGTTATTAAATTATACAAGAATCATATACATTAATATGACATCATATATTATCTTTTAACATTGCTTTGTTAATAATATCTTTGTATTATCGTTGTTTCGGGTGTTAACAGATTAATTTTCCTTTATATTATTTGTTATGTGAGTCATATTTGTTATGGATGGGATGTATCTTATTCATATACATAATGATATCAAGTCTTAAAACATTATTTTTAATCATTTAATGAAATTTCTTGAATGGATAGGATGGGGAATGAATCTTATCACGTTCGTGGAGACGGTAATCCGTACGTACGCACGAGCGACAATATCATTCTTTTGATATTAAAATAATATATAATTGGATGGTATATCATATATACAGAATCATTATCATGTTATATTTATTATTTACATCAATTACACATCATTATTATACCCATCCAAATAATAATGTATTGAATAACAATTACACCACAACATGGAGATGGTAAGTCGTACGTACGCATGTATGGTGACATGTCATTAAAATGATGGATAGAATAATGAATTTGGTTGTACCATATTTATAATAACATCACAGTATATATAAGATACTAGAGTTATTATTTTACAATGGAAAAAAAAGAAAAAGTAAGTGGAAGAAGATAGGAACTTGAAAGAGGTGTTGAGATTTTTACCTCTTCCTCGGGTTATTCCTTTTGATTTGATCAAAAGGACTCCTTAAGTTGGCTTTCTGACCAAAGGAAGGCCTTTAGGATGAAGTGAGGAAAGTTGATAGGGTATTTTGGCAGAGGTTGGCCGAGCCAAATGGATTTGAAGTTGTGAATTAGAGAGAAGGGGGAGTTCCCTTTTATAAGAGGGGTGAGGGGCACCTTAGGAAAAGCTAGAAATATTAATTTATAATAAAATAATTTTTGGTTTATAATGGATCCAAAATATATTATTTAAAGGATAAGGTGGGGATGGGTCGAAAACCACTCAATCAATAGGTTTTAGATAGGTTTGGGTCGCTATATTAACTTTATCTTTTAGATTTAACTCTTAGTTAAATAGTTTGACATTTATCATGTCTCTTTGATTTTTATATAATATGGTTAATAAAATTACTATATACTTCCAAGAGAACCTAAAGTGGTTCATTAATGATGTACCTATCATTATATAAGTCTTTTGACCAAACCTTATATTTTTAGGAATATAATATCAATTAATAATATAATATTTGTTTAAAAAACTCTTTTATGCCAATTTTGACACTATTTGGTATTTTGTTTTTTCAAAATTCATAAAATCATTATTTCTTCAAAACAAATCATCTAACCAATCCTAATATGTCATATTAATCTATAAAATTAGTTTAATTCCTAAAAAATCTCAAATTACATTTATTTGGATATTTATAATATCAATTATTTTAATATTTTATTAATTAGGTAATTATTGCATCATCATTGTGTCATTAATAAATTAAATTATTTAATTTCTAAAATATATAAATAAAATACCATTATGTAGGAAATATTTTTATCTTTCTAATTAATATTTATAGTCGAATTTATCTTATGTGTACCCCTATATTAAAAATGTTTTAATTATTAAAATTTAATTTTAACTTTTTTAACTCTTCTTTAAATAAAATAATAATAAGTGTCTTAATCTAGTCCAAGTAGACCAAAGAGGTTCATATTTTATTCCTAAAGTTGTTTTGGTCGAACTATACTTATCCAATAGAATTAGGACTTGTGCTAGGGTAATAATAATATCATTTTGACCCTTAATTATCCAATTTACTTTTAACCGTGGTAAATAAAAGTAAAAAGGTTACTATTCATAAAAAAAATTTATCTTATTGAACCAAATTTTACTCCTTAATATTAACCGTGTCTCTCTGATTTTTGAAATTCCACTCACAGAAGTGATAAAATTATGATTTATGTGAATTTGCAAATTCTCCTAGGAGGTGGGTAAAAGACGGTGAAAAGTTCATTAAAATTTTTATATATCTAAAATTATTATAAACTAACTCTAATGAATTACATTGAACTTATATAGGTATTTTGTATCTATTTTGAAATAAAATAAATTTAAATAAAATAAATAATTATTTAAATAAAAATTCAGTTTTAAGCTATAACTCACTGTTTATCGCTATTCATCAAAATTTGAAAGTTTTCAGAAAAATACCAAAAATTCACCCTAAGCTGATTTTGATATTCTAAATCCAAAAATAAAGTCCATTTTTAAAGATAAAATTTATAAAATTTGAAAAAGTTGGTATTACTATTCATAACGGCTTGTTTGATTGGTTGTAGTGTGTTAGAACTCAAAGTTGCGTACAACAGACGCTACTGTATTATTAGTCAAAAGGCCCAGAAGCGAGTCAGACCCGCTCCAACTAAAATTTTATTAAAAAATAAAAGACACAGTCAGAACATCAAAATGGAGGTTTTCAAAGCCTATTGAAAGACTTACCACATGCATCAGCCTCAAAGACGCTACTGTATTATTCAAAGAGAAGCGTACCGTGGAAGCTTGGGGTGTTACATTATTGATGCATTTCCTTATTGTAATTATCTTATTTGTACACTCGAAGTCCAATCTCTCACAGGAATGGAAAAAATTGAAAAAACCACCCCAAATCGAACAAAAGAACCCACCTATATAAGAAAAAAATTATTATATGAGTAATACTAAAAATAAATAAATTAAACATAAATATAAAACATTATATTAATTCTACAGACAAATATTTTACTCTGAAAACATCAATATTACCTCTATAATTTATGAGTGGAGATAACTTGAAGGAATGTGACAAATTCCAACATTTTAATGGTGAAAAGGTTTTTAGGGAGTGGAAGTCTATGGAAGATTTTGTGCTGAAAGGTATGAAAGAAAGAAAGACCACCCCAACTCAAAAAAAATAATCCACCTATATTAGAAAGCAATTATTATGTGAGTAATATTAAAAAAATTAAACATAAATATAAAACAATACATTAAGTTTATAGACAATTATTTTACTATGAAAACATCAATATTACCTATGTGAGTGGAGGGAACCTGAAAGAAAGTGATAAATACTAACACTACAGGGGTGAAATGGTTTTAAGGGAGAATAATTCTATGGAAGTTTTGGTATAGAAAGTCATGAAATATGGACAGACCACCCCAACTCAAAAAAAATAATCAACCTACATAAGAAAATAATTTTTATGTGAGTAATACTAAAAATAAATAAATAAAACATAAATATGAAATAATGAGTTATTTTTATGAATACTGATTTTACTTTTCAAACATCAGGATTACCAATATGATTGAGAATAGGTAGTATCATTTTTTTTATATAAAAGGTAGTGGAGTAAAATTTAAGGAAAGTGATAAATACAACCCAGTAGGGGTGAAAAGGTTTTAAGGGATAAGAAGTATTTGGAATTTTTGGTGCTAAATTTCATGAAATATGGAAATAAATCTTCAAAAATAAACAAACTCAGCAAGAAATAATGAAAAATAAATCAACATTTCATTATATAATTTTTGGTAAAATATAGAAAGTATATCATAACATTACTTATACATATTCTAAAATGATTTCCTCCATTATAGTTTTTTCTTTTGAGAGATTGGTAACATAATCATGTGAAAAAGACATTTTCTGCATGATTAGTTAAACATTAAATTTAGATTATGTAAAAGAAGTAGAGAACATATAATATTATAAGTAAAAATAATGTATATTAAAAAAAATACCTTATCATTGAAATCTCTTTATTTTTTAAGGTTTTAGGTATTTTTTTCCCCTGTTGATAATCTAAATCTCATCTCTGTGGTCCCCTCTAATGTACAATACATTATCTACATTAGGACCAACCTGAACTGATTCTGATCTACCAATGAAAGTGTCATCCTAGATTAAATTTTTCATTTGAAATGACATTCATTTTAGACACTAGTTGTAAAATTGACCAATTATTTTTTACTATATTTGATACATAAAATACTTTCATTAATTATGATTCCATTATGAACATCTCATCTTTTTTCCCTTCCACACTGATATTTATCTTCAAAAATCCTATTTTATAAACTTTAACTACACTCATATTGTCAGCCCATTTGGAATGAAACATCATTACTTGAAATTTTATATAATCCAAAACATATATCTATTGGATAATTCCAAAATATGACATATTTTCATAAATTGGATTTCTATACTTAGAACCATATATGTGCATCGCATTTGCCACAAGTATAACACTACTATTTTTCATCATACTGAAGTCATAATTTTATTTTAAATAGAACGTGTAACATTTGATTGAAAAATAAGTGTAAGATATAACATTTTCATTCGTTCCCCCAGCTATCCATTGATTTCGTTCAATAATTGAATTTATATTTTCAGATATCTCCCTATAAATTTGATCTTTGAACCATCCTATAAACTGTTTATTATGTGTATTTGATATCTATCCTCCATCCATTGATGGATTAAAATATATGTGAATTTATTTGTGGGATTCAATTTATGAATCAACATATTTACTATTATATTAAATTTAAAGGTGTGCTTACTCCTACTCTATCAAGGTAGTTATAACAAAAAATCTTACGGAAATCCTTTTGTCCATAAGGTTCTCGTTATGATGAGATGTTGGGAGACCGATGTCGTCAACATCTGATAGGTAATTGGTACTGAATTCAATATCTTCTACAACAATATATCATTCTACAATACTACCATCAGGACAACTTCGATTCATGACATACCCTTTCAAAGTCTTTATATAATGTTCAATGGGGTACATCAATCTATAAAAAATAGTACCACATAGTTGAACCTATCCAACCAAGTGAACCATTAGGTTGACCATTATATTAATGAATTATGGTGGGAAGAACATCTCTAATTCACATAAAATTACTACAACCTCCTTATTTATGATTGGAAACTTCGTTGGGTTTATAACTTTACTGCATATGGCTTTGAAAAAGAAGCAGGGTATGGTTAATATATGCTTTAAATTTTGAGGTTGAATGCAATGGAACGTTACATGAATTAAATCTTGTTTCAAAACATGACATTCATGTGATTTTATTCCTTGTAACATCAAATTATTCATTGACTGGACATTCTTGATATTTGATGAATACCCCTCTGGAAATTTTACACTATTAAGTCAAATGAAAAATTGAAATTTTTCCCATCTGGATAGAGCGTAAGATACTGGAGGAAGAAAATTCTGCACTTTACCCTTCATCAATGTCAACTCTTCCCTTATCCCCATTTCAATCATGTCCAAACTAGCCTTGATGTCATCTTTTATTTTTTCATGAACATTTATTAACATGCCAATAACACTATAAAATAATTTTTTTCCTATATGTATGACATCAATAAACTGTCTCACATAAAGAAATTCTAATATGGTAATTAAAAAAAAACTGATCTCTTCTTCCAACCAACTTTTGTAATCTTTTTCCAAAATGGTTTACTGAAAACAGTTTCAATATCTTTTACTTTATCGAACAGTTGATCACCTATTATTAGAGACAGTGTTGTACCTTGTTCGATATTCCCATAGAAAGTTGTCTTCCAGGATCGGTATTTATTTCATTGAGGTAAAAATTTATGACTTCCTAAAAACACGGTCTTTAAGAAATTTTTCAAACAAACTGAGTGAGTTAATTTTTCATAAATGGTACACCCCAACATTCCTTTAATGTTATAGTCAGATAAATTTCCATAAGTGGGGAAGTAATTTATCATCTCATACAACTTTGACCTCAAGGTGAATTTTTTAGTTCTATGAGAATCATACATTGTAACACTTATATCTCACATCAGTTTCAGAACTTTGAACAATGGATCCAAATAGACATCAATATCATTATCGAGTTGCTTTGGTCCAAATATAACTAGAGACAACATAATGTATCTGCGCTTCATACATAACGATGGTGGAAAGTTATAATTTACCAATATGACAGTTCGTATACTATAAGTAATATTTTTTACACCAAAAGGATTTATTCCATCTGTAGATAATGAAAGATCAAAGTTACTCATCTCATTTCAAAATTTAGGATACTCGTAATCAATTTTCTTCCACTGAGGATAATCTGCTAGTGGATGTAGGTTCCCATATTTAATTCTTATATCTATATTCCATGTCAATTGTCACGTGGTTTCTTGACATCCATATATTCTTTAAAATTTTGGAATGATAGGAAAGTACCATAAAATTTTTATGGACTTGATTCATTGTTCTTGTCTCGATCCATGTCACACTTAGGGCATTTTATGATTGATTCGTGGTCCTTTTACAACAATCTACAATCATTTTGAAAATCAAGTATTTTTTTAGAGATAATTTCCATTAAACATAGAATTTATTTAAAATAATATGTTATATGTTGTAGTTGATTTCCTTCTGGTATCATATTATTCAAAAGACCAAGTAGTTCGGTAAAGCTGGTGTCACTCCATCTACTACCATATTTCAAAATATATAACTTAAATACATTTGGGAATGTTGTTTGTTTAGTAAAACTAATGTATGGTGGTCTCTTAGAACATCTATTTAACTTATAAAACAAATTTTTACAATCTTGAAGGTCGTATTAAATTTCCATTTTCATTTCTTCCATGTTATCTCCATCATCTTTTACACTGGTATTCATATCAAATGATCCATAAACTGCAGTATCATCTCAATCGGTTAGCATGTTCATTTTTCCCTATTTTTAGTCTAAAATTTATAGCTTCGGTCTATTTTATGACAAATAAAATGTTCTTCCATCTCTTTTTAGCTAATTTTTCTTGAATAACAACAACATAGACATGGAAAACGGATTTGAGAAGGGTCGTATGCATGCTCTATTGCAAACTTGTTGAACTCTTTAAATCCATATTCATACTCTTTTGAAAACAATTAGTTTGAATACATTTTCAATTCATACCCATCCATTGGGTTCACAAAATATTATATATAAATGATAAATAAATAAATACACATGAGATATTCATTATTAAAAGTGAAAGTTATAGATAATTCTAATGAAGGAAACCCAACATTTGATTATTTCAAATTTATAATTTATAGAAAACTTTCATCCTCATTAACTCATCTCTTGAACATTTATCATTTCATTTTCTTATTTGACACACATCCACCATCTCTTGTGTACATGCACCTATGTTGCTTGAAATACTCTAAATAGTAGTCATCCAAAGGATGAATAACACTTAGATTTGTATAAGAAACATAAAATAGATGGGGGATGATTCTCAAGAAAAAAATCAATAATAACTATTCAGTAGATAAAGATGATGAGGATAACAGTTGTACTCCATTGCATTCACTAAAAGGGGTAATGCATCCCATTTTGATAATTACACCATAGGAATTAGTTATTAACTCATGGACTATTGAAGTTGATATTTGGGGACATAAACATTCTTGTGTGTGATTTAAGGGGTCTCAGTGAGGACATGTTATGATATATGATTGTTTGGGGCCTCTGTAAATTCTATATTTATAAGAGAAATCCAAATTTTTATACTTTCAATCATATAACTAAGAATAGTCTTACCTCAATTAAAATGAGTCATCAAGTCTTTCATAAATCCCCTAAACAAATGAAAATATAATATAGTAAATTAAGAAGTAATAAGAAACCCAAATATGATAAACAAGAATAATAGACTGTCATTTAATCAACAAGAAGATATAAAAATGTATTGATAAAAAAATTATAAATGAAGAGTTATTTCATATAAATGGATGGTAATAAGAGATTCCTAGGGGTGTAACTCGTATATATAGACCTAAAATTATGGATACCTAAAATTCGTTTCTAATAATTATCCAACATATATATAATTTGATAAAATCCATTCTATTTTTTTGGAAAAAGTGATGCAACAGCCAAAGGAATTATTGCATTTTATATTAATGGTATGTCAAATATTTGAAAACATATTAAAATTATAATTTCAAATAAAAAATGATAAGGAACAGAAAAAATAATTTTTGGAAAATAATATATCTAATAAGGATAATGGTTTTAAACATCTCAAAATTCTTAGTTGATAAATTGATTCAATAATTGTGTCTAAACAGGTTGAAAACAAGAATTATTTCCAAGAATATGTAGAGTAGGCTTTATAATAAAATTTCATTTTCATGGTCATTATGCATTCTTTGGTGATTTTGGTCTCATAGTATAAAATTTTAGTCATAATGAAATAATTAGTAGTAATTATGGAAGATATAGAGGTTTTAAGTCAAATGGGAGATGAATCACTCTTACAAAAATAATTTCAACATGAGATGAATCTTCAAAAGTAAAATTAGATGATGAATTTCAATAATTGAATGAACTCTATTGAACACATGACAAATTAAACAATTGTATGAAGGATTGTCATAATTTTCTAAAAACATGTATTAATGTGAAGAAATAATTAGAAATTTATTATTTGAAAAAGAATTTAATGTAAGAGGAATTTATAATTTATTTTAAACTAAATTATTTACAAAAGAAACATCCTTTCATATTAGATATTGGTTATTTATCTCACATGATAGTTAAATTTATGAAATTAAAAAAATTAAACGTTAAAAGGGTATATATTATTTTAGAAATGGTGGATCTCTTAAGATAAAATGTTTTCTTTTAAAAGATGTTGTAAATAAAAGGAAATGTTAAATAATGATCTGTTTTTAGATGGATTAAAGTAAAATTTACATAGTTTTTATTAGATGTGTGGACCATCTATAAGCGGCCCTATGTGGACCAGCTATAAGAGGCCCTGTGGGGGCCATATATGATGGCATAAGTGGGGAGCGGATCTATGTGACCCCGCAGACCCTGGGTGGGGAGCAACTCTGTGTGACCCAGCAGACCCACGGTACTCATCAGGGATGAGTACCCCAACAATCCCAGGTGTTCAATGTTACCACTGATAGTATTTATTTCTATACTTTAGATTATACCTGAATGAGGTGATAGTACCTTGTTCATACCTTCTTTTGTGGTATTTCCCTTGTGATTCGGGGTCCTTATTGAGTATTTTGTTACTCACCCCTACATGGGCTTCACCCACACATGTCGTGTCCCGTGCAGGTGATCGATGCTTTGATGGAGACCTTGGTGGTCCAGGACCAGGTGGTGCTTGTAACAACCCAAAGTTTTTCAATAGAAAATTCCCTTCTTTTATCTATGTCATAAAAACACAAAATAATGAACTACTAAGTGATAAGTGACCTTTAAACATAATTTTGTCAACCCTATGTTTGGAATTTTAAAAAAAATCCGGCATACATGGTTGTGCTCAAGATAGTTTTTGGAGTCTAATGAAACAAAAATAATTTTTGGTGAATAGTAACCTACCCTTATCAATAGTAACCTACCCTTACGAATAGTAATATGAACCTTATGAATAGTAAATAAGAGTAAAATTACCTATGAATAATAAAATAAAATTTATCCATCATAGAAAGTGATAATTTGACTTTAGTAAACATTTTTGGTATTTTATAAATCATAAATGATTAATTATAATTAATTAATTAATTTAAAAGAATATTTATTTTCCTGAAATATATTCATAAATTATTGAATCAATGTCTAATAGTTTTTAGATAATTTTATAAGACCCTACGTAATTTTTGAAAGAACTATAAAATCAGTTTTAATCTTAAAAATTGTTTATTCTAAGTAAATTATGATTTTATTTAAATATTAAATTAATAATACTTAGAAAATTATTTTTGAAAAATGGACTTCATTTTTGGATTCTACACGTCAAAAAATGTTTGGGGTAAAATTTTGGGATTTTTCTAAGATACTTGAATTTTTGATGAATAGTGGAATCTGATAATTCACAATAAAAGCTAAATAATGCATTAATTGAGTCATTGCTGATGTTCTGCTGATGTAAGCCCACTTGGTTCGGGATTACATTATAAAATTACTATTATTGGTCATCCAAGACTCACTATTCCTTTTCCTTGGTGTAATTAATAAACTAATCAATTTAATATTAAGAAAACCCCTCTCCCCTCCACTATAAAAGCCACCCTTCACTCCCTCTTTTCCTCACACCTCTCAAGCTCCAAGCCTTCTCCAAATTCTGCCCAAACACCTTCCCTAGCTCATCCCCCACGTCCAAAATCTGCTGGTCTCATCAAAAGACCAAGCCTAGCTTCCTTAAAGAGGAACTCAAGAGGAGGATTCTAAAGGTAATTTCTCTCCCTCTTCTCCTTTAATTTCCTTTCAAGTTCAAGTTCCTTTCTTGATCTCCCTCTATCTATCTTCATCCAAATTGTTCTGTAAATACAGTATTATATATATACTTTAATGTTATGAATCTAATGTTATAATATATCACCCCTCACCCTTTCCCCCTTCCTTTTATTTTATTAAAGAGAACGTTGTTCATGTGGTGATAATTCATCACCTTCAAAAACAACATGCTCTCTTCTTCCATTTATACCTTCAATCTGGTCATGAAACCATTTTTATGGTTGAACCAGAATGTTTTATATGTATTATTTTCTATTTTAAGTTCTGTAAATAATCTATGGCCATACTACTAAGTGAAAAATTAAAATGAGTTGGTTGTGATCCAAAAACCGCTCAAATCAGCCCAAATAATCTTCATTTAATTATTATCTAATAATTCGGCCACATGAATCTAATATAACTCATTATAAAATCATTCAAGATTCTGTAATATCATTAATTACATGTAACATCAGTTCTGGATGTTTCCCCATGATCTACCCAAACATCAAATTAAGAATGCAAGTGGACCGCTCAAGAAAACCATAAAAACGAACATCCCCGAACAATGTTTTTAAACTCTATAATTCATCCAAAGGAACTTAATATGAAATAATGAAACCAGAATGAACCCTATTAATGTATAAAAGGTTCTTTAATTTATAATTAATGAATATAATGTCATTATACAGGACATTAAAGAGAAGGAGGCATCCGAATACAAGGTAAGGGGAAATCTCGAACCCAATTTTCTTCCTTCGGGTTCTCCCTCTTTCACTCCATTTTTGATATGGTTACTCCTCAAAGATAATTTGTTCATCATTCCCTTTACTTTTTTGGGATATACATGTTTGTCACTGGTTTTTATGTCCATCAAAATATTTTCCAAAAGAACTCTTCTTTCAAGATCTCACATTTTGCCTCTCATTCAAGGTTGATGGTTCTTATATCAAGTATGTTGTTCCCTCTTTCTTTTGGGAACCCAAAGCTTATGAATGTGTTATTATGAGATGAAACCCATTCCTTTCCATGGGTTATTTATGTACATGTTTGATATGTGTTCTATGTGGCAAGCATGCTAATGATAATGTTATGATGTGACGGGTGCGCCCGGAATTATATAGCGCAATATGAATGTTTAAATGTGATGGGTGCGCCCGGAATTATATAGCGCTCCAATGCATTGGGTAAAGTGATGAATCTCATGAGTAAATATGAAATTATGCGTGAACATGATGCTAGCTTTGTTCACAATTATGTGTGGTAGTTAACCACTAAGACATGATGTTTCATTTTTATGCTTTGCCACATTTCAAGTTTATTGTTTATGCTCCTCTCATGTTCAAGATCTTCTTCCTATGTCATGATTATGTTCACCCCATGCTATATTGTTCTTATCTATCCTCTTACTGGGCTTTTAGCTCACCCCCTTTTGATGTATATCCTCAGGTGGCTACATGTACTATGGAGAGGACAAGTGCTACTAAGAAGCTATACAAGAAGAAATTAAATGAATTTTTATGCTTGATGTTGTACTTGTTATGTGTAGTCCTAGTTTGCCCAAGACACTAAACCTATGTATCCTCCATATGTAATACTAATATGTTTTTTTATCTCTGAAATGATGTAATAGTAATGTAAGAAAAGGCCGGGTCGCTATAGTTGGTATCAGAGGGAAGGTTTAGTTAATTTGGGAATTAGGATTAGTGAACCCTAAAGAAAACCTCTAGCATGAGACTAAGTACAAATATGCACACAAGGATATTTACCTAGGGATCCCATATGTTATGTTTTTGGTATAATTGTTTAAAAGGATAAGTTATTCATGACTTGTTTACTTATGTTTTGTTCTAACCTTTTCTATTTTATAAAATGGTGGGAACCAGGAGAAATCAGGCCAACAACTCTTGTGAAGGCCAATGCAACGATTGCCCGAATGACATCCCCAATGATTTTGGAGGTGGAGTTCAAAACTTCATGACGATGCTTACCCAATTATCCCGGGTTATGAATAATAACCATAATAATGGGGAACGTCCTCCTTCACCAAAGAGGGAGCAGCTAGCGATCGAAAGTTTTATGCGGCAACGACCACCGACGTTTTGTGGATCTTCTGATCCACTAGTTGCGGAACAGTGGGTCAACTCCATGGAGAAGATCTTTTCTGTTCTTCACTATTCCGAGACAGAGAAGGTGAATCTAGCCGTTTATCGTCTAGATGGAGAATCTGATCAATGGTGGGCTTTGATTAAGAACACCAAGCCAAGGGATGAAATTGAAGAGATGGAATGGGAAGACTTTAAGATAATGTTTCTTAATAAGTAATTCCCACGAACTCTTCGCACGAAGATGGAGAGAGAATTCATAGAGCTCAAGCAAAAAGAAGGAGAATCTATCACAACCTATGAAGCAAATTTCACAAGGCTCGCAAGGTATGCTTCGGGATTTGTTATCAACAATGATAGCAAAATTGATAGATTCTTTAGTGGATTAAAACCACATCTTCGAAAATCTCTTGCAATTCGAGACTTTGGGAGTTATGAAGAAGTTGTTCGGTGTGCTCTCAAAGTGGAGATGGAGTTTGGAGAATGGTCCCATGGATATGGTGATAAGAAAAGAAAGATGGAGTTTCAAGCTGGTGGATCTAGTGATAAAGATGGGAAGAAAACACAACGACCCACTTGCCAAAAATGTGGGAAGTTGCACAGTGGGAACTGCCTCAAAGGGACGGGGAAATGCTTCAAGTGTGGGAAAGAAGGACACCTAGCTCACGAGTGTCGAAGAGACATGAAAAGGAAGGATAATGTAGCCGATGAAAGGAGAGAACCACTCGTGGTTCAATGCTACAACTGTAAGGAGCTAGGGCACTATTCAAACCAGTGCACTAAACCTCGAGCTTTCGAGGGTAATCAGCGCCAACAACCACCAAAGCCAAAGGAACAAGGGAAGGCTTATTCCATCACTACTGCGGAGGTGGAACATGATAATGAAGTCGTACAAGGTACACTTCCTATTCACTCAAGAATGGCAAAAGTCTTATTTGATTCTGGTTCTACGCATTCCTTTATATCTTGCAAGTTTGCTAGAACTATAGAATCGAAGCCCCAAAACCTTGAAGTAGAGATATCTGTAAAAACACCAAGTGGTACAATCATTGAAACCCAAGTGTTTGATTCTTCTCCTATTGACGTATGTGGGAAGATTCTTCCGGCAAATCTCGTAATACTTCCCTTGGTGGAATTCGACGCTATAATGGGAATGGATTGGCTCTCGTTATATAGAGCACATATCAATTGTTGGGAAAAGGAAATATATTTTCATATTCCAAACCATCCCATGATCCTCTACAAATGCAAGGAAGATCATGAATCTCCTTTGAGAAATCCTTCAATGGTGTGGGTGATGATTCCCTATGAAGAAGCATACCTCTCCCAAATGTTTGAGTCGAAGGAAAGTTCCAACCTTGAGGAAATGCCCATCGTAAGGGAATACGGCGATGTATTTCCCGAAGAGTTACCCGGAATTCCTCCGGATCGTGAGGTAGAGTTATCAATTGAACTCATACCCGGAGCTACTCCTATCTCAAAGTGCCCCTATAGGATGGCTCCTATCGAACTGGAGGAGTTAAAGAAGCAGCTGCAAGAGCATCTGGACAAAGGGTTCATACGCCCTAGTGCATCACCTTGGGGTGCGCCAGTGCTCTTTGTGAAGAAGAAGGATGGTACCATGCGGCTGTGTATCGATTATCGGGAACTCAACAAGATCACCATAAAGAACAAGTATCCTCTCCCAAGGATTGATGACTTGTTCGACCAGTTAAGAGGAGCTCAATACTTCTCAAAGGTGGATCTTCGTTCTGGATATCATCAAGTAAAGGTGAAGAAGGAAGATATTCAGAAGACTGCCTTCCGTACAAGGTATGGGCACTATGAGTTTTTGGTGATGCCCTTCGGACTTACTAATGCCCCTGCAATCTTCATGGATTTGATGAATAGAGTCTTTAGACATTACCTCGACAAATTTGTGGTAGTGTTTATCGATGATATTCTCATTTACTCCAAGAGCAAGGAGGAACATGAAGAACATCTAAGACTTGTGTTGGCGACTTTGAGAAAGGAGAAGTTGTACGCCAAGTTCAGCAAGTGTGACTTTTGGATGAATCAAGTCACATTCTTGGGACATGTGATCACAAGTGAGGGAATTTCTGTGGACCCTTCAAAGACAAAGGCGATTGAAGAATGGCCCAGGCCCTCTAGTGTCACAGAAATCCGTAGTTTTCTTGGATTAGCTGGGTACTACCGACGTTTTGTGAGAAACTTCTCACGATTGTCAAGCCCGCTAACTAAGTTAACAAGGAAAGGGGTAAAGTATGTCTGGACGGATGAATGTGAGGGGAGCTTCAAGGAGCTAAAGAGAAGTCTAATCACTGCACCTGTACTCACACTACCGAAAAGTGGAGAAAGTTTTGTGATATACAGTGATGCTTCAAAGAAAGGCTTGGGTTGTGTACTCATGCAAAATGATAATGTGATAGCCTACGCCTCACGACAGTTGAAGATCCATGAGCATAACTACCCGATGCATGATCTAGAGCTGGCAGCCGTGATTTTCGCCTTGAAAATCTGGCGGCACTACCTTTATGGTGAGAAGTGTGACATATACACCGACCACAAGAGCCTAAAGTATATATTCACACAAAAGGAGCTCAACATGCGTCAAAGGAGATGGTTAGAGCTAATCAAGGATTACGATTGCTCTATTCACTATCATCCTGGAAAGGCGAACAAGGTAGCTGATGCTCTAAGCAGGAAAGAACCTGCTACTCTATCCATGTTGAGGATTGAGAAAGACCCTATCTTCTTGGATATGAAAAGGATGGATTTGGGAATCGTAAGGGCGGGGGATACATCCTACCTTGCCCAAATGATTGCGCAACCATCCATCCAACAGAAGATCAAGGAAGCACAAAGGGATGATGTGGAGATACAAAAGAGGGTGAATGCAGTAAAGGAAGGAAAGATGCAAGAGTTCCATATCGACGATGATGGTGTGATTCGGTTTGGAACGCGGCTTTGTGTGCCTTCATCACCCGGAATAAAGAAGGAGCTATTGGATAATGCACATAGATCAACTTTCTCTATTCATCCTGGAAGTACCAAGATGTATCGTGATCTCCGAGAACACTTCTGGTGGGATAACATGAAGAAGGATATTGCGGAATATATATCAAGGTGCTTGGTATGTCAGCAAGTTAAAGCTGAGCGGCAAAAGTCCAAAGGTATGATGCAGCCATTGCCTATACCCATGTGGAAATGGGAAAATGTCACTATGGACTTTGTCATGGGCCTCCCGAAAACTTCAAGAGGAAATAATGCGATATGGGTTGTGGTTGACCGACTCACCAAGACTGCCCATTTTATCGCTATTCGGGAAGACCTCTCACTTGAACAACTTGCAAGGATATATGTGAAGGAAGTAGTGAGGTTGCACGGTGTTCCACTCTCGATTGTCTCTGACCGTGATCCAAGGTTCACTTCTAAATTTTGGAGGAGCCTTCAACATGCTTTGAGTACTGAATTAAACTTCAGCACGGCCTATCACCCCCAAACTGATGGCCAGTCTGAAAGGACTATTCAGACACTTGAAGATATGCTAAGATCATGCTCTCTTGAATTCAAAGGTGGATGGGATCAGCACCTTCCATTGGTTGAGTTCTCATACAACAATAGCTTACACTCGAGTATTCAGATGGCTCCGTATGAAGCTCTTTATGGGAAGCGATGTAGAACTCCAACCTGTTGGGATGAAGTTGTAGAATGAAAACTACTTGGTCCCGATCTTGTTCAAGAGATGACAGAGAAGGTTCAAGTCATCCAAAAACATATCAAAGCTGCTCAAAGTCGGCAAAAGAGTTATGCTGACAATCATCGAAGGGACTTGGAGTTTGACGTTGGAGATAAAGTCTTCCTTCGAATATCTCCATGGAAGAGAGTCATGCGATTCGGGAAGAAAGGGAAGCTAAGCCCAAGGTACATTGGCCCCTTTGAGATCCTTGATCTTATAGGAGCCGTGGCCTATCGTCTGGCACTTCCACCGAATATGGCTCAAGTTCATGACGTGTTTCACGTATCACTACTGAGGAAGTACATTCCAGATCCCTCACATGTACTAAACTCAGAGGTGGTACAGTTGGAAGATGATCTCTCATATGAGGAGCAGCCGGTAAAAATTCTGTACCGAAGTGATAAGGTTCTACGCAACAAGACAACCCGCCTTGTCAAAGTGTTGTGGAGGAACCAAAAGTTCGAGGAAGCAACTTGGGAACCGGAAGAGGCAATGAAGGAGAAGTACCCTCACCTGTTTGTGTAAAGTGAAATTTCAGGGGCGAAATTTCTTAAGGGGGGAAGAATGTAACGACCCAAAGTTTTTCAATAGAAAATTCCCTTCTTTTATCTATGTCATAAAAACACAAAATAATGAACTACTAAGTGATAAGTGACCTTTAAACATAATTTTGCCAACCCTGTGTTTGGAATTTTAAAAAAAATCCGGCATACACGGTTGTGCTCAAGATAGTTTTTGGAGTCTAATGAAACAAAAATAATTTTTGGTGAATAGTAACCTACCCTTATGAATAGTAACCTACCCTTACGAATAATAATATGAACCTTATGAATAGTAAATAAGAGTAACATTACCTATGAATAATAAAATAAAATTTATCCATCATAGAAAGTGATAATTTGACTTTAGTAAACATTTTTGGTATTTTATAAATCATAAATGATTAATTATAATTAATTAATTAATTTAAAAGAATATTTATTTTCCTGAAATATATTCATAAATTATTGAATCAATTTATAATAGTTTTTAGATAATTTTATAAGACCCTACGTAATTTTTGAAAGAACTATAAAATCAGTTTTAATCTTAAAAATTGTTTATTCTAAGTAAATTATGATTTTATTTAAATATTAAATTAATAATACTTAGAAAATTATTTTTGAAAAATGGACTTCATTTTTGGATTCTACACGTCGAAAAATGGTTGGGGTAAAATTTTGGGATTTTTCTAAGATACTTGAATTTTTGATGAATAGTGGAATCTGATAATTCACAATAAAAGCTAAATAATGCATTAATTGAGTCATTGCTGATGTTCTGATGATGTAAGCCCACTTGGTTCGGGATTACATTATAAAATTACTATTATTGGTCATCCAAGACTCACTATTCCTTGTCCTTGGTGTAATTAATAAACTAATCAATTTAATATTAAGAAAACCCCTCTCCCCTCCACTATAAAAGTCACCCTTCACTCTCTCTTTTCCTCACACCTCTCAAGCTCCAAGCCTTCTCCAAATTCTGCCTAAACACCTTCCCTATCTCATCCCCCACGTCCAAAATCTGCTGGTCTCATCAAAAGACCAAGCCTAGCTTCCTTAAAGAGGAACTCAAGAGGAGGATTCTAAAGGTAATTTCTCTCCCTCTTCTCCTTTAATTTCCTTTCAAGTTCAAGTTCCTTTCTTGATCTCCCTCTATCTATCTTCATCCAAATTGTTCTGTAAATCCAGTATTATATATATACTTTAATGTTATGAATCTAATGTTATAATATATCACCCCTCACCCTTTCCCCCTTCCTTTTATTTTATTAAAGAGAACGTTGTTCATGTGGTGATAATTCATCACCTTCAAAAACAACATGCTCTCTTCTTCCATTTATACCTTCAATCTGGTCATGAAACCATTTTTATGGTTGAACCAGAATGTTTTATATGTATTATGTTCTATTTTAAGTTCTGTAAATAATCTATGGCCATACTACTAAGTGAAAAATTAAAATGAGTTGGTTGTGATCCAAAAACCGCTCAAATCAGCCCAAATAATCTTCATTTAATTATTATCTAATAATTAGGCCACATGAATCTAATATAACTCATTATAAAATCATTCAAGCTTCTGTAATATCATTAATTACATGTAACATCAGTTCTGGATGTTTCCCCATGATCTACCCAAACATCAAATTAAGAATGCAAGTGGACCGCTCAAGAAAACCATAAAAACGAACATCCCCGAACAATGTTTTTAAACTCTATAAGTCATCCAAAGGAACTTAATATGAAATAATGAAACCAGAATGAACCCTATTAATGTATAAAAGGTTCTGTAATTTCTAAATAATGAATATAATTTCATTATACAGGACATTAAAGAGAAGGAGGCATCCGAATACAAGGTAAGGGGAAATCTCGAACCCAATTTTCTTCCTTCGGGTTCTCCCTCTTTCACTCCATTTTTGATATGGTTACTCCTCAAAGATCATTTGTTCATCATTCCCTTTACTTTTCTGGGATATACATGTTTGTCACTGGTTTTTATGTCCATCAAAATATTTTCCAAAAGAACTCTTCTTTCAAGATCTCACATTTTGCCTCTCATTCAAGGTTGATGGTTCTTATATCAAGTATGTTGTTCCCTCTTTCTTTTGGGAACCCAAAGCTTATGAATGTGTTATTATGAGATGAAACCCATTCCTTTCCATGGGTTATTTATGTACATGTTTGATATGTGTTCTATGTGGCAAGCATGCTAATGATAATGTTATGATGTGACGGGTGCGCCCGGAATTATATAGCGCAATATGAATGTTTAAATGTGACGGGTGAGCCCGGAATTATATAGCGCTCCAATGCATTGGGTAAAGTGATGAATCTCATGAGTAAATATGAAATTATGCGTGAACATGATGCTAGCTTTGTTCACAATTATGTGTGGTAGTTAACCACTAAGACATGATGTTTCATTTTTATGCTTTGCCACATTTCAAGTTTATTGTTTATGCTCCTCTCATGTTCAAGATCTTCTTCCTATGTCATGATTATGTTCACCCCATGCTATATTGTTCTTATCTATCCTCTTACTAGGCTTTTAGCTCGCCCCCTTTTGATGTATATCCTCAGGTGGCTACATGTACTAAGGAGAGGACAAGTGCTACTAAGAAGCTATACAAGAAGAAATTAAATGAATTTTTATGCTTGATGTTGTACTTGTTATGTGTAGTCCTAGTTTGCCCAAGACACTAAACCTATGTATCCTCCATATGTAATACTATTATGTTTTTTTATCTCTGAAATGATGTAATAGTAATGTAAGAAAAGGTCGGGTCGCTATAGTGCTCATGGAGACAGGATGAACAAACACTTATACAGAGACCTTGGTGGTCTAGGACCAGGTGGTGCTCATTGATATGGGATGGACGGGTGTACTTATATGGCTAAAGGCATCTACCCTTCACCTAACCTTAATGTAGGGTCTTGATTGGATGTACTGTGGGAGTTCTACATTCCTTTGTGGTTTTGGGCTTGTATTCTGGCCCCTTTGTACTTTTAGTTTGGACTATACTCTCAGTAGTTGTCTCAGTGATAGTTATAGTTTACTTTGTGTTTACTTTCTATATATTGAGCTTTGTGCATGTGTATAGGTTTTAATGAAAATGCCTTTCCTTTTTGGGATATGCCTAATCGGTGCTAGTTGCTAGCCCCTAGCCTATGGAAGGAGGGCTTGGGATAGTCACAGAATGAGCCCTGAGGGATGGGTCGTGGCAGAGTGGTATCATAGGTGGTCGGTTCTACCAGAAGAACTAAGATTTTGTAAATTTTTATGGGGAAACAGTGTTAAGTGTTTCGAGTTCAGCATTCAGGCCAGGGAGTCCAGTGTTAGTGCAGCAGCTGATGTATCCATTCATCATGACCCTAAATTCTACTTTCTAACTTGGTACATGAGAACACTAGTTACATGTTTCTTTAAATGTTTTTGCATGATCTTTCTCAGTCACAA
This sequence comes from Viscum album, assembly GCA_963277665.1. Classification (NCBI taxonomy): domain Eukaryota; kingdom Viridiplantae; phylum Streptophyta; class Magnoliopsida; order Santalales; family Viscaceae; genus Viscum; species Viscum album. The sequence continues at coordinate 832,994,278 of OY728120.1, forward strand.
ATCGCTCACCAGGTATAATCTATTAATCGTGATTCATCTTTATCTCTTTTAAGATGCCTCCATGCAAACAGCTTTTCAAGATTCCAGTGTGTGACCATGAGGATGGTCCACAGAGTGATGAGGCTTCAGTATAGGGACCATTTCCTGAGATGTCACCTTCATGCATTTTCTGGGATTTACCACTGCTCATTGGTTAGTAGTTACTACTAATGCTACTGGTAGAGGACGCATGTAGACTCAGTGACTTACATGAGTTTCAATGATAGAGACCCCTCAGGTTCTGAGGCGAGCTCGACTCACAGGTGGATAAGGACTGGCTTGAGGTGGTGACTGAGTTTTCTGTCTAGTCATGGCGCTATTAATTCAGATGGTAGTCCTGGAAATGAGACTTTTACATGGCTCATCAAGGTAATGACGGGGTTTAGATTACCCGATCTTACGATGATGTGATTTTTTCATGGATAGAGCATGAGAACCTCTCTCTAAGAAGGGGGTCTTTCTATAAAAGCTTAGGTCTATGTGTTCCCAAGAGATTCTGCAGCTTTGGAGGGATGATATGTCAGTAGACGAGTATTCATTGAGGCATACCGACCCTTCTAGGTACTTGATGAATATGATGTGACCAGTGCTTCAAGGCTCAGACCTCTGAGTGAGATGTTTTTAGGGACATCCGAGCCAGCACTATTCCTCCGTAAATTCCTACGTATTCTATGGTACTAGAGATAATCTTTGTGCTTGAATGTTCTTTGGATAAGTAGATACATCTAGTGGATGTCAGCAGTGGGAAAGCAGGAAACCAATGTCAGTATCAAATACTTGGACAAGTATGAGGAAGTCTTTCTAGAGGATGTTCAAGAACTACCTCCTTATAGAGAGGTATATTTATGCATTGATGTGTATCCTTGTATGGAACTGATATCTACTCCTAAATATCAGATGACACCCATAGAGATCTGGGAGATGAGGGTGTAGTTGAAATACTTGTAGAGGAAGGGGTTTGTAAGGCCTGTCATTTCACCATGGGAAGCCCTAGTGTTATTTTCCAAGAATGCACACAGAATATTAGGGATATGCATGGACTTATGGTGCCTGAACTTGGTGACCATGAAGAACAAGTGTCTTCTATAGAGGATTTATGGCCTATTTGATCAGTTGAAGGGAGGGAGATGGTTATCAAATATAAACCTCAGATCGGGCTATCACTAGCTTCAAGTACAAGATGAGTACATCTTGAAGAAGGATTTCAGATGTCACTATGTCCACTACGAGTACTTAGTGGTGTTGTTTAGCATGATGAATTCCCAAGTTGTGTTCATGGGACTCATGAACAGGATCTTCCAGCCGTACCTAGACTGGTTTGTACTGGTCTTTATTGATGACAACTTAGTGTTTTCAGCATTGGAGGAGGAGCATGTGATACACCTGAGGATGGTTTTGGACACACTCTGAAAGAACCAGCTTTACGGTAAACTCTCAAAGTGTGATTTCTGGATACGAAAGTTCCACTTCCTGGGACAGGTCATCTCAGAAGCTGGATTTACGATTAATCCAGCAAAGATAGAGGTGGTGCTTTCTTGGTATCCACCAAAGTGCATTACCAAGGTGCAAGGTTTCCTTGGGTTAGATAGGTATTATCGGAGGTTTGTACTCAAATTCTCTAGAGTAGTAGCACCCATGAAAGCATTTACAAATAATGAAAAACCCGTCATGTGGATAGAACTATATCGTCAAAGCTTTAAACAGTTGAGGCAAAGTTTGATGAGTGATCTTTTGTTGAGTTTTTCAGAGGAGGGTGCCGACTATGTGGTGTACTATGGTGCATTTGGAACTGGTCTTGGTTGTGTCCTGATGTAGGGGAAAGCATTGATTGCTTATGGCTCACTATAGTTGAGACTGCATGAGTAGAACTATGCAACTCATGACCTTGAGTTGGAAGCAGTAGTCTTCGCACTGAATATGTGGAGACACTACCTTATGGGTGAATGATTCATAGTATAACCTGACCAAAAGAGTCTCAAGTATGTATCTTCTCGGGAGGATCTGAATATTAGAAGTTACATTAGATATATTTCTTCTAGGACTATGACTTCTAGATAGTCTATACTAGTAGGAAAGGGAACATGGTGGAAGATTATCTCAGCTAGAGATCGATTTCATAGTTACTAAATAAGGCCTTATAGAAGTTTTCTTTGATTTAGATATCCTTTATGGATAGATATGAGGTATCTTATCTTTAGTCTATGGTAGCTTCCCCTCTACTCTTATAGTGAGTTAGGGAGGTGCAACTTGGAGATTCCAGCTATGAGACTACATGTTCCCAGATGTCCATAGGGAATTCCCATGTTGGATATTCTAAAGGGTGGGGAGCACGTCATCTTTTTCAAAATAAAAACCATAGTACCAGTGATGTTATGGGAGGATGTGTTAAGGGAGTTCCATATATACCCTTTAGAAATACATCTAGGTGTGGGGAAGATGTACCAGGACCTCCAGTGTCAGTACTAGTGGTCGGGGATAAAGAAAGCAATGGCAAAGTTTGTCTCCAGATGCCTCACTAGTCAGCAAGTGAAGGCTGAGCATCAAGTTCCAGTAAGTTTGAAACAACCCCTTGAGGTACCAGAGTGGAAGTGGTATGGGTTATTGATAGACTTCATGACAGGCTTACCATGTACGTTAAGGGGGAATGATACCATCTTGGTGATCATAGACCAACTCACCAAGTCATCCCACTACCTACCCATTTAAGAATAGGGTTCAGTAGAGAGATTGGGATGCATCTACATGCAGCAGATAGTTCGAATCCATGAAGTCCCATCTATGATAGTCTCAGATCATGATGAATGCTTTACATCTTGGTTGTGGAATGGATTGTAGGAGGCTTTTGGGACTCATATTCACTTGAGTATATCCTTTCACCCACAGGATGATGGTCAGAAGGATCGGACCCCACAAACCTTGGAGGAAGTGTTGCATGCTTGCATCCATGATTTTGGATACAGTTGGGAGGACCACCTACCACAGGTTGAGTTTGCATACAAAAATAGCTACCACTCCACCTTTGGCATGGCACCATTCAACACAATGTACGGACGACCATGTAGGTCACTATTATGCTGGGAAAACCTTGGGGAGTCATCACTCATGGGTCCAATTATGGTACAAGCTACCACTAAGAAGGTGAAGGTCATCCAAGAGTGGATGAATATTTCATAGAGCTGATATAAGTCCTATTCTAATAGTAGACAGAGACCCTTGGAGTTTGAGGATGGGGAAAATGTATTCCTATGAGTCTCTCCTTGATGAGGGATATAGAGATTTGGCTAGCATGGGATGTTATCTTTGAGATTCATCAGACCTTTATTGATACTGCATAGAGTGGGTGAGGTGGAATACTTCTTGGCTCTATCACCATATTTAGAGAGGGAAAACAACATCTTCCATGTATCCCAGCTGAGTAGATACGTGCATGACCCTTCTCACATCATCATCCACAACGAGATAGACATTGATGATAGGGATACATTCATGGAGTACCCAATAAAGATAGAGGATCGACGGGATAGGATCCTTTGTGGACGGTTGATACCTCTGGTGCATGTTTGTTGGCAGAATGGGAATCTCTAGGAGAGCATGTGGGAGCGGGAGGTTCAAATTCGCACTCAGTACCCCCATTTGTTTTATTAGCCCTTTATTTGTCTTATGAGTATGTAAATCCCTAAAGGGGGGAGTATTGTAATACCCCAGAATCCCATCATTTTTTTTCAAAATTAAATGGGATTATTTCGAGACCAGTCACTAAGACGGCGTGTGATTTCGAGGCCTGGAGTTCTCAAAATAATCCCTCAAAAAATGTTAAGTTTTAAATACCACACATAATATATTTTACTGAAAAGGTGAAATAAATATTAAATGGGTTCCTGGATCAGAAATCCATGGGAACCATTGCATTCAAGATGGTAGATTTACTTTAGTCATGACTTAAGTTTAGTCGGTGCGGGGCTCTAATGAGAAAACCCAAAAATGGCATAACCGTAAAAAAATTATTTTATTATTCAAATTATTATAACTCATGAATGGTGAATTGGATTGAAAATTCAACACCACCATTGAGATCATGAGGGTATTCTTTCTATAGGAAGATCCTAACATTGGCTGGCGTGGGTCAACCGTGGAATTTAGTTTTTGGATGTAAATAAAATAATTGAATAAAGTTATTTTATTTTCAAATCCTTATAACTCATAATTGGTAACTCAGATTTAAAATATGAGAGTACCATTGATTTCATGAGGGTATTATTCCCTTAGGAGGATCCTAACATCGGCTGGCACAGGCCGGTTGTGAAAGTTGGTTTTTTGGACGTAACTATAAATAAAATAATTTATATAAAAGTTATTTTATTTTTGAATGCTTATAAATCATAAATGGTAACTCAATAAAAAAATCATAGACCACCATTGAGTTTATGATGAGATTTTCTCTTTAAGTAGGGTTGTTTCTGATGCTTTCGTCAGGGTACGTGCATCCGTCTACTTGAGTACGAAAGGTGCAGTTTATTTTCCCCGCATTCCCACTTTCCAAAGGCAAGCGGCATCCATTACTTGTTCGGGGAAGTTTTATCCTTGATTGAAATGGGATGATGGGATGTCGTTTCTTCCTTCCATGGATTCCTCCTTGGAACTTGTCACCTAGTCCGGGTCTCCCTTATAGATTTAAGATATTGTTCGTGAAACTCTTCCTAGTGCCATATCTTCATGGACACCAGTTAATTACACTGCTTCTGTTGGTACATTCCAAAGGGTCCAGTTAGGGTAGCAACCTTCGGTCAGGGGATTAGTCACATTGGACATCACTGGCATGTCTGGATTCTATAACACTGGCATGTCTGGGTTTCTTCCCCTTATTATAGGGCTTCTCTAGGGCACAGAATCTCGAGGAATACCACGTCGAACATGGGGAATCATATTCTGTAGGCATGTATCTGAGGTTTTCCTCAGATTCCCATATTTAATAGAGGGTATGACACAGTTTTAACATCCAGTGGAGACAGATCAGACTGATCAGAACACTGATTAGAGCAGATCAGATGGGTGCAACCCCTGGAGGGAACACTGATATAAGGGGGTGAGTTGTCATGACCTCACTGGGATGTGGTGGTCTGGGTAAGAATCAAGATGGATGATGTAGTTTTTGAATGAAGTGGAAGATGAATGGGATGGAACTGTCATGATGATGACGATGAATTTGGTCTTGTGCCTCAAGGAGGCTTCCTACGTATCCCCATGGCAGGGAAACAAAGTCTTCGTGGTTCATCTGATGATGGATTACCGCCGATTGGGGATTTCAAAAGCTTACCACTGGATGGGGATGTCGATGGCTTACCACTGAATGAGGTCACAATGGCTTACCACTGGAAGGAGTTGAAAATGGATTACTGTTGAATGGAGTCGCAATGGATTACTGTTGGACGGGGTTGACAATGGATTACTACTGAATGGAGTCACAACGGCTTACCGCTGGATGGGGTCGAACCTTAGGAAGGCTTCCTACATACCTTTTCTAGGAGACAAGGATCAAACCCATGTAGTTCTTGTGGGATGGGGGTCAGTAAACCGACATGGAGGAGGACCTGGGGTCCAATGGATGTTAGGCTCGAGCCTTAGGGAGGTATCCTACGTACCCTGCCTTGGAAATGATCAAAGTCCACGTAGTTCCTATGGGATGGGGACATGAAGGGGGTCGGAACAAATGGGAGGTGGTCTTGAACCTTAGGAAGGCCTCCTATATACCCTACCTTATAAAGTATCAAAGACCACATAGTTCAGGTGGTGTGGGAACCGACGTGAAGGTGGTCGGAACCAATGGGTGTTGGGATTGAACCTCATAGAGGCTTCCTACGTACCTTTCCTTGGCAAGGATCAAAGACTGTGTAGTTTAGGTATGCATGTGGGGCTTACACTCTAGGCTACCCAAGGTGTTGGTGAACTGACGTGAAGATGGTTGGAACTACCGGGTGTTGGGCTTGAACCTCATGGAGGCTTCCTACGTACCTTGCCTTGGCAAGGATCAAAGACCACTTAGTTCAGGTTGGGTTGGGGCTTACACTCTAGGATTCTCAAAGATGATTTCATGGTTGATGTTTTCTCTAAGCCCACATGAGTCATGCTCGGTGTGAGAAAAAAGAGGTAGCAAAGACCCGATGATCACGTCACGAAAGGTGCATCCGTGGGAAGTGAAGTGGGGCTCATGCATGGTTAGCAGCCCAAAGAGGAAATAGGGGATTATGAACATTTCTCCACCCAGGGATATGGAGATTGGGACTTACTCTAGGGTGGAGGCCCAGATGGTGAAAAAGCCCAGCGGGAGAGGGACTTGGCACCCAGGAATAGAGGAAAAGCAGGGGTGCTGCCTCCTGCAAGGAAAGCTAGGGGCTTACACCAGGGTGGTTTCCCTTTCCCTATGGACATATGTTGCTCCGATAAAGAGGAACTCATTCCATGGGAGGAATGATTTCATTCCCATGGAGACCAGTGGGAATAGAGAATGTCTGAGATGGGGTACCCCGCCTACACAGATCAGGGCGAGATCACAATTTAACGTCATGTGCTAAGGATGAAGGTGCTTGGCAGTTTAACATCTTGTAGCTCGGATGAGGCGGGTTCACTCCACACCCCTATGACTTACAAAACCACCACCCTCTACACCTGGGTGAAGAGAAGGGACAGGAAATTCCATGGTTGGGGGTGTTTATGGAGCGCATCATTGGGAGGGGGGTCCACGTTAGCATGTCTATGTGAATAAGCAATAGTCGTTAGCGTGTCTATGCGAAAAACCATGATCCGAAGCAACAAAATTGGCAGTATCATCCATGGGACTTTGAAGTTACTTCGTATGAGACTAGAAGGTAATATAGGAAAATTATGTGTGTTGTAGATTTTTTGGATAAGGGAGGCACCTGAAAATGATGTTTGGAAGATAGAAATCGAACACATGCACGCAAGGAGGGAGGAATGTGTGCAAAAGGAACTATTGTGCGGAAAATGGCGGGTCGGCACGTAATTGAGGCACTTGCGTGGAAAAGACCAGTCTGGGGAGAAATTGATCCACTTGCGCAAAAAATGTTGGGTCAGCATGAAATTGAGCCATTTGCGCGAAAAATTTTGGGTCGTCGCGCAATTGGAGGGGTCGGGAGCATAAAGGGGAGTCGCCGTTTTGCGCGCAAATAGAGGAGATTGTGCGCAAGTCATACGGTTTGCGTGAAATTTGTAGAGATTACACAAAATTGGAACAGATTGCATGAAATTTGGATGGGATTACATGCAATTAGAACTGATAGCACGCAATTGAAAAGGATTGTGCACATGGTATGGGACTTGAAGGTATTTGGACGAGGGTTAAGCCTGTGTGGTATCGCGCGAAGGCGGACCCTCGGGTGACCTGTCGCGAAACAACCTGTACCTAAAAGACATATTTTGCAAACTGAGGAGGTGGATTTCGCACAGAGGAGACGGTTTGGATTCTTCAGCCATCGGAAGTTAAAGGGGAGCCCTTCTATTTATAGGTGCATGGGGTCACCCGATCCATGTGGAAATAGGTCCTCATGAAAGTTTGTGCGCTGGTGTCAGCAACATGAAAGAGATTCTGCATGGGGTGTTGCGCACAAAATTACACGCCCTCGGTCAGTGGCATGGAAGTTTTCATGTCGGGGCCAGAGTTTCCGTGCGGTGCGGGAGTTTTCTATGCAGGTGTGGCAGTTTTTGTGTGGCGTGAGAGTTTGCGCGCAGGCATGGCCGTTTCCGCACGGCGAGGGAGCTTTCACACAAGCATGAAAAATGGCCACTGATCCCTCTGTTTTCCACGTGGGATATATTTTTTGGCACCTAGATGAAATTTTTTCATGCGTCCCTTCCGGGCCCCCCGGAATGCATCACCGGTTCAAAATATGTCTTCTCTTTATCACGCCAAAACATCCTTCTGCCCTAGAGCATTTTTTTTTGGCATCTACAAATTCCCCCCCTTGGAATCAGATCTACAAGGTGACGCAAAGGTTGGATTCCAAGGGAAATGCCGAAATGCATAACTGTCTAGAGTCCATGCGCGAAAAACCTGTTGGTTCATGAAAAACCAGAAAGTCACGTGCAAATCACTTTCCATGCGTGAGAGAAATTCCTCCTCTGTGCCTATAAAAACCCTCACGGGTCCCTCAATCCATACGGATTTTTCTCACGCGATACATCCTGATCTCTCACGCGTAAAAACCTTTCCCTGTCTTGTGAGAAAAACTGCTTCGGTTGTGCGTAATTCCCCGAGTTCAGGTGTCGTTTTACACGAAGACCCAAGGATTTTCCTTCCACGACCTCTGTTTTTTGCACCTACTCTTGTTTTTTTTCACGTAGACTCTTTATTTTTCACACCGCCTGCTTGTTTTTTCATGCCAACTCCTCGTTTTTCACACTGACACCTTGAGACCTCGCTGGAAGGAGATGGCTTCCAATCGGGCTAACCCTGAGAGAGAAGCTATGTTCTCCGCTTGAAGAGCTGATATGGTTTCCAACCCTGAGGTTTATGGAACCCAAAAGATCATATCCAGCAACCATACTCTCTTCAACCTGTTGACCCTATACTAGAAGGAGTATGCACTATCAGATAATTTGTTGATATGGGACTTCGGTATTTTGGAGGAGGTGCTTGTTCCCCGATTTGAAGTCGATGCACCTCGATCATGGGTGACCCACAAGGATGACCTACCTTGATATAATATCACCAACAATGGACATACTACTAGAGAAACCAAGGATATGCATGTTTATGTCTTGAATCCTAGGAATAGAACCATTTCGAGAAGTGACCCAGTCGTAGAGGACTCCCCATCCCATTACGCAAGTACTTTCCGACAGAGTGTCACTGACGAAACTAAAGCCTGGCTACAAGATTGGGATCTGCGGTCTGGGGGAAATTTCACCAGTGAATGGGCCTAGGCATATTGGGTACACCAGACATGGGACCAGTTAGGGGCTGAACTGTGGCACATCAGGTAGTTCGAGGCGGTGTGGACGTCGCAGTTCCATTTCTACCATCAGCATGAACTTGGGCCTGAGATGTTTACCTGATGGTCCCCCGATACCAATACCTTCCATCTTCACCATGGGGATGTTGGTATTATCCTTTGGGACATTCATTTCATCGGGGGTATCCCTTTGGATGGGCACCTGTATGATGAATTCCTTCCGACGAAGGACATCTGGGGAGACAGATCACAAACTCATATCCTAACAAGGCATCTGTTGGAGCTTGCTAAGGAGAGGTTGGGGTAAAGGACTTTTTTAAGGACATTGCCTTCAAAAAAAAATTATCTTGTAACTAAAAAAGGATCCAGAAGTCAAGATTTCGGGGTGAGGAGAGCAGTGTCTGACCGCGGCACAGAGGAGCAAGAGCGGATCATACTGAAGGATCCTAGAGGTGGGGGGTATCAATCATGGGGATTCTATGTAAATGAGAGTCGGGATCCAAACATCTGGTATGCCAGATTTCTGGAAACCTTATTGAGTGGGTGGATCCTACCAGTGAGGGGCACAAGTATGGGAGTTCGTCCAGCGACATTAGTGATGGCTGACATCATGGCCACAAATCACAAGTTCAATCTAGGAGTCCCTGTGTTAGCCCATTTGTATGCCATACTTGGGTGAATTTCGAGAGGGGCTCACTAAGGAGGATTTGTGGTCCCCTCCAAATCATTCATGGCTGGATCGCAGCTCATTACAGTGGATATACCTTTCTAAACACCACATGTCCTCTGGTAAAGACCTGCGATGTTCTTTGTTAAACATTGCAAGGGTCATGCCATTGACGCTCAACAATAAGGGGGTAAGGATCAGAATTGGAAATCACGCCAACTTCACTTTTATCCCATTCCCCACTCTGACTGTCCAAATGATATCCAATGGGAAGGGCTCACTGGAGTAAAGATAATACTTTCATAGCATCAGAGGTGGGGTGCTTTTTGCCCGGGTTGATGGGAAGATTTTTTGTGAGCCCTACATGCCATCAAGATTCTCTATGCAATTTGGATTCCTCACTCAGATACCAAAGAAGGTGTATAAAGATGTCCAGGAAGGGAGGCATCCCTTCGTTCTTCTCCAAATGTGGCTGATATTTACAACCCATGGCCCTAGTGACGTCATTACCTTTCTCCCCAATGGAGTTGATGCTGGACTCTCGACAGAATACGCTGACCATTAGGCCATAGCATACCCTGAGGGACTTTTGCGTAAGTGAGTTGGGTAGCTCAAGGTAACCAGTGTAGAACCTGGGCGGCAAGAGAGCAGACAGGGTACAGTTGGGGAGGAAAGGTTGGAAGCAAGTCAGGAAACTAGACCCGCACAGTCTGTGACTGTAGTAGCGGGAACGTCGCACAGCATGGTCGTGCCTTTGTTTCCCATGGGGAGAGGGGCTCATGGAGCGGTCAGGGAACTTCCCAGAAAGCAGATAAAGTATCTCTTTCAACCTTCTGATGATGCAATTCTCCCGGCTCTATGGTCGGCCTGGTTGACCCTACGATATTTGATGGGTACTGAAGCCCTCTGGAAAAAGATAACACGAGATGGAATCTAGCTATAAGAGGTCAGACTCATCCGGGTTGATGACAGGGTAAACATACATCGTCGGCATGTGTACCTGACGGCCATGGATGTGTATGCATGCCAGCGAGGTCGGCGTTAGGAACCACCCCTCCTGGTGAAGTTAATGCTCGGCAAGGAGCATGATCCAGACAAGATGCCGCCCGAGGATGACGACAGTGATAAGGAGCCGGATGGCAGTGGGACCGAAGAGGAGGAGGCGGAAGGAGAAGGTGAAGGTGAAGAGGAGGGAGGAGGTGACGGAGAAGAGGAGATCAAAGGTGGAGGGTCTCAAGGGATGTCCCACCAAGAGAATATTTAGGAGAGTTTTGAGATCATTGGCTCTGATGTAGACATAACTAAGCTACTTGAGGTATGTCTCAGTCCTTACCTATCCATACCCCTTTATTTTTTCCTTGTAACCCTCAATCATATTTACTTATTCTATGCAGGTGCATATTGGAACTGACTAAGAGGATACATCCGAAGGGGGGGAGGTGTCGATAGAACAAGGTGAGGAGCTGATTCCCATTATTGAGCTAACAAGTGTTGAGGGATCCCCCACCATGACAGCTCCTACGACGACAGGAACTCCAGAGGCCGATGCACTGAGTTCTTGTAAGTTTTTCTTTCACTTAGCCACTTGTATGGGCTATTAGAGAACTCATCTAATCAGGGTGTTCATTTTTTGTGTAGTAATCACGATATTGGAGGCTTGGCAAGCTATCGAATCCAGACCATCTGCGAGTGATTTGATGGAAAATGTGTCAGCCCATTCAGGGCACATTTCCCAAAACAAGTCAGCATGGGCACTTGGTGAAAAAAGCGTTGTGGATATCATTGGTATTAACGTCGGGTTGGGGCCTGAAGTCGGTGAAGGAGCTTCCGAGACTGAGGCGAGAGCGGAAGGTCATCCAGACGTTGAAGAGACCAACCCCTTTGCAGGAGTGCCTAAAAAAGACCCTAATATTGATCTCCTGGCTACTTTCCCCAACTATCATCCTGCAGATCCTAAGGAGATAGATGATTCTGATTCGGAGGCGGCCGATGAGAACCGTATGACACAGCACAAGGGATCACTCCACACCTGGCTACACTTTCTCTGTACTAGAGGGGTGGATGCTCATCGTCTTTATTCGACAGTCCGCGACTACATGGCCGAGAAGTTACATGAGAGAAACCGACGCTCCGATGTTTCCCAATATCAGAAAGAGTCGAGGAGTACCCAAGCATTCTTGAAGTTGGAACAAGAGTTCTGACACCTTGAAGAACTGATGAAAGAAAAGGAGGTATTCATCACCAAATGTTCCGAGATTGTGGAGTAATTGAGGGCCCAGCCGGCGGACGCCCAAGAGCAGCTAGTGGAAGTGGGTCACCAAATGAATAAACTTCAAACTAAACAAGTGCAAGTACAGGCTAGGGAAAGTGAATTATTCTTTGTGGTCTTTGATTAATATAGGGTTCTCAGGGGACGGGAAGCAATCCTAGAGGCCACAAGCCAAAAGGTAGTGGCGCTGGAATGATCTATCCAAGATGTTGATCCTTAAGGGCCATGTTTTGGTCGAACTCATAAACTCATTTCTCTTTACTACCTCTTTTCCTGAATTTCATGTATGAATAGATGTATGGCTATATTTATTTACTTGTTCATTTAGTTTAATTCATTCAACCAAAATCATGAAATAAATAGAAATCCATTCCTAAGCTCACGCAGGTCACACCCGGTGTGAGAGACAAGGGATGCTCGCACTATTACTTCGTTAAAATGTAGAAGTACCAACTAGGATTCAGGCACTCGAGGGGAAAACAAGCAATATGGATTCCTAGGAAGATAAGGGAGAGACCTGACTGGAAAATGAATCTCTTAGAATAGTCAAATTACCGTTTTCCCAGTGTGCTCTTGTGCACGAACGAGGTAACGCTAGGGGCACTAGAATAAATCTGAACAGGGGGGGATGGAAGGTTTGAATCACAATACCCAATATTCGAAACACTGTAGTGATGGAATTAAAATTAAGAATGACTTTTGACCATGTTCGAAACAAATTATCCTTATTGCGTTAGCCTGAAATGGGGATAACAAATGAGGGCCGACCGCTGACCATGTTTGAAACACGGGGCCTGACTCAAAATGTCATCCATTAGTCTCCTAGAACGTTATCCTAGGATATTAGGTGAGCCATATTTCATTCATCCATACATCTAGGGGGTTCCTCAGAATTTGAAAGATGGCAAGGGTCCGAATAAAGGGAACGCAAAGCATGGAGAGTAGAGTGATGGGTTTGTTTGACTGGAGTCCAACACTCTTGGAATTACGCCACCGTGGTGGAAATGCATTAGGTGGGTACATAAGTCTGATTAGGGATCAAACATACTTCCAAACAGGACCTCTCTGATGAGGAAACTCTCACCTCCCAATGTTATCATGGGGAATTCTGAAATTGTTCAGGGTAAAGCTGCAATTTCATGGTTCCCCAAAAGAGCTTAGGTCAGGGGACCGAAAAAAGAGGGGGGAATGGGAATTATGATTCCTAGGGATGGACCTAGAGACAGGATGTCTGGGGGTTTCTACGTATCCCATGAGAATGGTAATCAATCCAAACATAGTTCTTGGGGCACGGTGTGGTCAGAGACTAACACTGGTAGGAAGAATCCTCTCTGGAGAGGAAACTGACACATCCCATGATTAACATAGGGCATCATGAACTTGTTCAGGGTAGAACCACAGTTTAGTTCCATGCATTGAGGACATATGGACTCATGCAGTTTAACATTATATTATTGGACATGGAGTGAAAGGGAATATCCCAGGAAGGGAGTATGTGGTGTGGTAGCTATAAACCCGACGTGAATGAGGACTTGGGGTCCGAATCACACCACGTATCCCCAGAGGAAGCTCTTCGGGTCAAGGGACCAAAAGTAAAAATTATGCTGGGCCCAAAGAAAAGTTTTTGGAAGTTTCTTTGTACCCCATTAGTATGGGAATCAAGACATATGTAGTTCTGAAAGTGCATTTTAACATCATGTAGGACGAGGAAAGGTATGTGTGGCATGGATGCGCCAGTACACGTCCTAACAGAACTACTAAGACCACGTGACTCGTGATCAATGTGGGAAACAAGAAGTGGTGATGGGAATTTCCTAGCACAAGAAGGAACACATTAGGGATGATGGTACACTAGGTGAATGACATCTCACTGATGCTGACCCACCTATATAATGCACCTAGATGCGCAGAAGAGTAAAGCCGAGTATGTTGTAATTCCACTTGAAAATAAGGAAGTGGAAATACATGAATCATGATGCTTGAGATCTGGACCACAATGATGGTGGCGTGATGATATGGGATATCTATTTACCATGTTTGAAACACATTATCCATATCGTATTAGCCTGGAATGGGGAAAAACAAATGAGGGTCGACCACTGACTATGTTTGAAACACGGGACCTATCACAAATGTCATCTGGGATCTTTAGGGATGTTGGCCCGAAATAGTAGGTGAGCCGAGGTGGAATGAGACTACACCGTGAAGGGGGTCCCTTAGGATATGGAAGAAGATGAGGATCCAAATAATGGGCTCACAAATCTTGGACATGGAACGAGGGGAATGTCCCTATGAAAATTCCACACTTCGTTCTCTTTGTCAAAACGCAACTAAGTACGACAATGAGACATATCAGATAGAGGGAGTCAAGTCCCTTCACATGGACAAGGGTACTGGGGCCGCACACTTTCAAACTAAGGTCCTAGGGTGGACCATTAAGGGGATATTTATTTATTGGACTATGTGCAGGGTGGCGTAATAGCCAAACGTGATGCGCATTTCCCATGGGGAGATCTTAGTTTTGGGTCATAGAACTTGCACCACGCTGGGAAAAGACATGGGGAGCACATGGTGAGGCTATTAAAAAACCCAATGTGAATGAGAACCTAAGAGGTACTCCCCACACCCCAAGTTCCCAAATGATTTCGGGCCAAGGGGCCGAAAAAAGAAGTGACGGAATTTGTAGATTCTTGGGGCTAGACCCGGAGACAAAAATGTCTAGGCGCTCCTACGTATCCCATGGGAATGGGAATAAAGATATACGTAGTTATAAAAGAGATATTATTTTATGGTCTTATATCTCATACCAAGAATGGTAGGAAATATGAGACACACGACAATGTAATTACAAGACTCGACGTGAATAAGGACATGGTCCAGTTCACCTTGCACTTCTTGGGGGAGGTTTCAGGTCGAGGGACCAAAAATGTAAGTTAGGTTGGGCCTAAGGAAAAGTGCACAAGCATTCATACATATCCCATACGTGTGGGAATCAAGACACATGTAGTTCTAAAAGGTTGTTGGGGTCTGGACCTTGCACAGAAACAAGCGATATTTGATATATCTTGTTTGTCTTTTAGGATGAATGGTTTTTTGTTTGTTTTTCTTTTGTGAAGCGACGAGCCTAGGATAGAAATTCCAGGCATCGCCGCAAGAATCAAGCCATATACAGGTGTTGAAAAATAGTATGGTGTGTTACCGATACCAAACATGATTCCCCTTGAATGAGTACACCACAATGCAGCATCGTTTTTTTTCGTGCGGCCAGGACGATAATGTCACAGTTTAGGATCATGTGGTGGGACCGACCATGCATTTTTAATATCGTGCAGGATAGATTCAACATTTTAAGGTCATATAGGACTAAACATCATAGTTTAAGGTCATATGGATCAGACATATATAGGAGAGATGTGGTTTCAGAGGGGATGCACACAGTGTGATAAAGCATACCCGACGTGAATGAGGACGAGGTCCACATCATACCATGCACGATTCTGAGGAGTAAACATCAGGCCGAGGGGGCAGGAAAGATTAGAGGATAATGGGAAGGATAAAATAGCTCCCAATTGAGTTGGACCTAAATACGAGATGTCTGGGTGTTCCTACGTATCCCATGAGAATGGGAATCAAGCCACACTTAGTTCTTAAAGGTTACTTTTAACATTGTGTGGTACAACATTCAGTTTAATGTCATGTGGGATAGAAAGTAGGGGGGATAACTTTTAGAAAGGGGAGTACGTGGTGCAGTTAATGAAAACCTGACATGAATGAGGACATAATCACATACCATGCCACGTAGTCCCGTAAGAGTTAGAGCCCCAAAGGCAGAACAGAAGAGATAAATTAGTGGAACTCGAGCTGGACCCAAAGACAAGATGTCTAAGCATTCTTATGTATCCCATGGGAATGGGAATCAAGTTGTACATAGTTCTAAAATAGATCTTAGTTTATGGTCTTAGATCTCGGACCATAGAGGATAAAAATCCTTCCAAGTAAGTGAAAACTTCAACCTGATTACTAAGCCTGTGTGAGTCAAACTCGGTGTGGGAAACAAGGGTGGAAGAGGTTTTTGAAATACCTGGAATGCACGCCAAATGGAAGTCGGTGCGGAGCCCCGAATGACGCCTTTACCATGACTTTTTCCCTCTTAATGTGCGAATGTGCACTGAGGGATAGTTCCAAGAGTGTCGAAATTCCATTTGGACATGATGGGGTGGAAGATAATGTGAATCATGTAACCAAAATTCAAGGCTTGAGGGGGATGGCATGACGATGGAGGATAACTGTTGACCATGTTTGAAACACAGCACCCATATCGTGTTAGCCTGAAATAGGGACAAACAAATGAGTGTCGACCGCTGACCATATTTGCAATGTGGGAATTGTATCGAGTTGTTTCCTGAAACCCACGAGGACATTGGCCTGTAATGGTAGGAGAGCCCTTAGGCCTAGCATCCATGCCATTTGGGGGTCCCTTCAGGTGTGAAAGATTATGGAAGACCAAATGAAGGGGAACACGAAGCCTAGAAAATGGGTGAAAGCATGTCCAGGTAAAATCCGACACTCTAGACGCTAAACTAGAGTAATCTTGAACACATTGGTGAACTACTGTAGAGGGTCGAGGGGCTCAACTTGAGAGCATCTAATTTGGAAATATGAGTATAGAACATAGATACAGAGAACTATTAGGAGAAATAGATACATGGAATTGTTGTTACAAACCAGACGTGAATGAATACATAATCCCATACCGCACCATATATCCCTCTCATGCAAGAATGCAGGCCAAGGGGCCTAGAT
Organism: Viscum album; assembly: GCA_963277665.1. Classification (NCBI taxonomy): domain Eukaryota; kingdom Viridiplantae; phylum Streptophyta; class Magnoliopsida; order Santalales; family Viscaceae; genus Viscum; species Viscum album. The sequence continues at coordinate 833,011,022 of OY728120.1, forward strand.
AACAGGGTGATCTCTGTGATATGGGGCTGGGCCAATAGACAAAATGTCTAGGCATTTTTACATATCCCATGAGGATGGGAAACAAGCGTTGCGTAGTTCTAGAAGACGGTAATGTGCAGTTTACCATCATGCAGCAAGGATGCAAATGGGTAAGATACCCCACAAAAAGGAGGTGTAAGGCATGGAAAGTAAGACGATGTGAATGAGGACATAATTCCTCACCACACCATACAACCCTAAGTGAGAACTTGGGCCAGGTGCCCGAAAAGGCCAAGGGCCTAAGGCTGGGCCATGGATAGAGCGTCATATCCAGTTTACAGTTTAACATATTGTAGTGAGGTTGGAAGTGATCTTAGTTTAGGGTCATAGATCTCAGATCTTATATGCCTAGATTAATTTCATTTTCATGGGATAGAGAGGGTGAATCATCACACTTATAGAAGACCACAAAGTGGAAACAATGATTGAAGACAACTATTTACCAGGTTTGCAACACAACATCCACCCTTTTATGACCCAAAGGGGGGAGACCTGTTGAGCATCAACCTTTGACCGTATTCACAACACAGGACATACATAAACTTTTCACTCACAATCCTCGAGGGCATTAGCTCGTAACGGTGGGAGAGCCCTTGGGCCAAGCATCCATGCCATTAGGGGGCCCTTCTGGATATAGAGGGTGATGGAAACCCAAATAATGGGTCATGTCGATCATAGAAGTGAATTTTCTCACAAACGGATGATAAATTAAGGAAGGGATATCTCAAGTGGATATGTGTGGTGTGGCGAAATAGCCCGATGTGAATGAGGACATGAGTATGCACCGCACCACACAATCCTAAATGATAACTTGGGTGAGGGGCACGAAGGGGTCGAAGGACCTAAGGCTGGGAATCCCAGCCAAATATAGCCATATGACCTCTTGTGTGGTTACCACCTCATCACAGCTCCTAATACCATGTGAGCAATGCTCGGTGTTGGAAACAAGGAGCCGGATTCAGCTTTACCTATCATATAAGGGTCTGATAGCTGGCATCGCCTGAAGGGAGTCACAACTAGAAGATACAGCGGGTAGGATGAACCACCACACTCAATTCTTGGTATCTACGGGGGTAGTGACAATGACATAGGATAGCCATTGACCATGTTCGAAACACAACTTCCTTGTAGTGTGGTCTGAAATGGGAACAACAAATGAGCATCGACCGTTGTCCATATTCGCAACGTGGGACTTGTATCAATTTTTTTCCTCAACATCCTCAAGGGTGTTGTCCCGAAGTGGTAGGAGAGACCTTAGGCCGAGAATCCATTCCAATCAGGGTTCCTTTTAGATGTGAAAGATGATGGATTCCCAATCAAAGGAGTGGGTGAAGCATAGTTTTTCCCATGCATTTTAATGTCAAGCAGGGTGGTGAAAGTGACGAATATCTCTAGGGAGTGGGACGTATAGCGGGATCGAGATGAGGTCGATGTGAATTGGGGGAAAATACTATACCATACCATATGTCTTGACCCGGGGGGAGATTCTGATGTTCGGTCTGGGCCAACGGACAAAAATGTTCTGGTGTTCCTATGTATCCCATGAGGATGGGAATCAAGTTGTACGTAGTTCTTAAAGGCCATGCAGTTTAACATCATGCGGTGAGGACGTGGGAGGATATAAGAATGGGGATGGGGCACATGGTTCGACCTTTGTAATACTGACATGAGTGGGGCTAAAGAAGCCTACACTATACTATGCAAGGACCCTCCGAGACAACTATACCCAAGGGGGATAATCAAAGAGAAGAGTCTGGGGGCTGGACTCAGGATCGAGCGTCTGAGCATTCCTACGTATCCCATGCGGATGGGAATAAAGTTGTATGTAGTTCTAAGGGTGTAGTTTAATGTATTACAAGATTAAATACATTTTAACATCATGCGGGACGTTTTACATTTTAAAGTCATGTAGGACCGGGCAGTTTAGGGTTATGCAGGACCAAACAGTTTAGGGACATGTCGGACTAGCTGGCTCAAGAAAAGTATTTCTTGAGGAATTTTTCATTGTTTTGAGGAGTTATACTCTCACCATCCATGGTCCCCAATGATTATGCATCATTGGGGTAAACCTTGTGAACAATGAAAGGTTCCTCCCATTTGGTATCCAACTTGGGTGGTTTCCTATCAGGTATCATTCGTGTCCGGAGGGCCAATACTTGATCACCTTGCAGGAAAGTGCAGAGGCGGACCTTCTTGTTGAAGGCTCTGGACATCTTGTTATGGTGTCTTTTCAGGTTGTGCAGTGCACAAATCCTATTCTCATCAAGTGCTTCCAATTCAGCCAGACAAATTTTAGATACCTTATCTGGAGCCTACTGGTCATAGACCGTTGTGTGTAATGAAGGAAACTGAACCTCGATAGGTTGGATTGATTTTGTTCCATATACTAGAGAATATGGGGTCACCTGTGTGGAATTACGATTCATCATCCGATAAGACCAGAGGGCGTTAGGGAGCTTGTCTAGCTAACTTTTCTTGTTCTGACCAACCATTTTATGCAAAATGTTAGAGAGGGTCTTGTTTAATGCCTCGATCTGACCATTTGCTTGCACATTGTAGTGGGAGGTATGGTTAGAACAGATGTTGTACTTGGTGAAAATTTTCTTCAACTCAACTGCACAGAAGTTTGTGTTGTTATCGGTGATGACGGCATGAGGGACTCCAAATCGGTAGATGATATTGGAGCTCATGAAGTCAACAATAGAATGGACCTTGACCTCCTTGAGCGGAATTACCTCTACCCAATTGGAAAAGAAATCTGTAGTGGTCAGGATAAACCTACACTGGCGAGATGTCGCCAGTGGATATGGCCCCATGACATCCAGTACCCAAACTGTGAAGGGCCAAGAGTACTTGGTAGTGTGGAGAGGCTCTGATGTCCGATACACGATGTTAGCATGAAATTGGCACGCATGACATCTCTTGGCAAACTCGATGCAATCATGGATCATGGAGGGCCAAAAGTACTCCAGTCTCTTGATCTGGTGAGATAGATTTGGCCCAGTTTGATGAGCCCAGCAGGAACCGGTGTGAACCTCCTCCATGACCTGATAAATCTCAAATCCTTGGATGAAAATGAGGATAGCACCATCGAACATGTTCTTGTAGGGTATATTCTCAAGACCAGGACCACTCTGGAGGTTAAACCGCAGTGTGCGGCATTGGATTCACCCGTGCTCGGCCCGATCATCCAAGAGGTAACCATTTTGGAGATACTCGACAAAGGGGGATCTCCAGTCGGGAGTCACTTTAACCACTACATCTTAGGGACCTGGGGGTCCTGACGTGGAGGCTCAGGTGGTAAGATGGCTCACTTACAAGCCATCGTTGTCACTTGGGGTGACAGGAGAAATGAATATTTAATATGCCACGTGGATAATCAGGTCCTCCTGCTCGGGCTCTATAAGTGATGCAGCCAGGCCGGCCAGGGCATCAGCTCGACCGTTCTGAGATCGAGGGACATGAGTAACTTCCATCCAAGATGGGAACTGGGCCATTAGCTGGAAAGTGCGATCCAACAACAATACGAGCTCCGGATTTCTGACAACGTAGTCACCATTGATCTACTTGATGGCTAGTTTAGAATCCCCTTTCACATGAAAATGGGGCACCTCAATCTCGAGGGCCAGCTCAAGGCCAGTGATAAGAGCCTGATACTCTGCCTCATTATTGGTGCAGCCTCTGACAACAGGAATGAGTACAGTAGAATGTCTTGTTCCGGGGTAATAAAGATGATACCTAAGCCTACCCTGTTGAGCCTAGGGTCATTGAGCCTCTTGTTGGTGGGACTCTAGGAAGCACCATCGAAATGAATATGCCAACATGGGATGATATGATCTACTAAGAGGATTGCCTCATTAGGAAAATCAAGATCCAAGGACTGTTCAGTAGAAGCCGGATGGGCAGTAAGGAAGTCTATCAATGCTTGCCCCTTAATAGATTTCTGAGGGAAAAACCTGATATTGAACTGCTAAAGAATCACTACCCACCGATCTAGATAGCCTGTCAACATGGGGCGGTTTAGAATGTACTTCAGTGGGTCCACCCGAGACACAAGTTGTACCTCATGGTGCTACAAGTAATGTCGCAATTTCTATACTGCGAATACCAGCTCAAGGCAGCTCTTTTCGATGGGGGAGTATCTAGTCTCCGTATCGATGAGAATACGACTAAGGTAGTAGAGGATATTTTATGTCCCCCCATTGTTTTTCTAGGTGATAAGGGTGCCAAGATATTATTTTAGGTTAGTCACATAAAGGACTAATGGCTTTCCAGAGATGGGTGGCATCAAGAATGGAGGCTGGAGCAGATACTACTTGATTTCCTTGAACGCGGTCTGGCACTCTTTGTCCCATTCGTAAGCGGTGCCTTTATTCATGATCTGAGAAAAGAGCTTACACTTGTCGGCCATATTCATAATGAATCGGTGTATGTAGGCTAAGTGGGATTGAAAACCTTTAAGCTCCCAAATATTGCTCGGGGGAGGCATCTGACTGGTGGCCTTGATCTTCTCTGGGTCAATCTCGATGCCCCAGTACCTAACAACAAAGCCAAGGAACTTCCCATAGGTGACCTCGAAGGAAAATTTCAATGGGTTCATATTCAGGTGGTGGGAACAGAGGAAGCTGAACACTTTCTCAAGGTACTTGAGATAGTCCTGGCACTGGTGATATTTGACCACCATATCTTCCACATAGCATTCCACCAATGTCTCGAGGATTGGCTTGAATATGCGATGCATGGCCCACTGATAGGTGGCACCTGCATTCTTTAAGCTGAAGGGCATGACCTGGTAACAAAACGTACCTTGTGGCAGCCTAAAGGATGTGGACTCCTCATCCTCAGGGTCCATTCAAATCTGGTTGTACCCAGAGTACCCATCCATGAAGGAGAGGGCTTGAACCCATCCGTAGCATCAATTAGAAACTCTTTCATAGGAAAGGGAAAATCATCCTTCGGATAGTGATGGTTGAGATCCTGGAAGTCGATGCAGACTCTGATCTGTCCATTCTTCTTCCTGACTGGAACAATTTTGGCTAGCCATTTGGGGTATGGGACCTCTTTAAAGAAATTGTCTCTGATGAGCTTATCAACTTCCACCTCCACCATGTCACCGTGAGAAGGGTGCATCTTCTTAGGAGGTTGTTTGAACCTGTGATGATTTACAGGGAGACTAAGGCAGTGGATGGATACCTGATGATCTAGTCTTGGAATATCATCGTATCTCCAGGAGAATACATCATGATGAGGTTTCAGAAAGTCTATGTACCGCTGATACACCTCGAGGGATATGGCGACACTAATTAATTTACGTCTCGGATATGCCTTGCTATCGAGGTTCACCTGTACTAACTCATTGACTGTGGCGGAAATACCCTCTTCAAAGGTAGGGGCATCCTCTAAATCCTCTTCTTTGCTTGCGGAGGAGGGATCCCCAACGATAGGAGATTCCTCTGGGTTAAAAAATTTTGATGGGAGGTTGGTACCAGCCTAAGCGGTATTGTTCACTATATAGGGAGATTCTGGGGTTTCCAAAACCATAGAAATGAAGTTTGTTGACCCAATCTCATCTGGTCTTCAGCCCAAGGGGCCATGCTTGATGATATCAAAGCAATAGTGGTGTGTCGTCTTGAGCCGGTTGATTCCAGCCTGGTAAAACAGGCATGTATGACATATCGACATTGCCATGGGGCAAATATCTCAATACTTTATAGGAGTAGGGGGCTCAAAGATCATCGAGGCTTGATTCGTATAAGAATACGAAGTGATATCCGACATCATTTGGACCTAAGAATATGCTTCCCCCTTGTACCAGATACAACAAAACATTGCCCCATGTCAGGGGTTGTGGATTCCAATCGATGGATCGGGAAGACGTAGGTGACATCCAGACCTACCCAGGGGTCGGTTGCAACAAAGACATGCTCGACCTTAGTGGCCTAAATCTACTTGTCCTTGCTCTTGTAATAGTCAGCATCCTTGTAGCAGGCTTCACAAGAGGAAAAAGGAGATGCGTCACCTTGGAGCATGCCCACTCGACCATTGAGGGAGTACTTGAGGCACTGGTTATATGATGATGAAACCACATCATGTAGGTGGATCCATGGTATTCCCATCAATGCATTGTACATGGTGGGAGACCACCATAAACTCGGTACTTGCAACTTGGCCACTGAACTGGGTCTTCAAATGGATCTTGACAACTGGGGTCTGCTCTGTCCAATTTTATCCCTAGATTTTCAGGTTGGAGGGAGTCAAGTCATCTTTAGATAACCCCATATTCCAAAAAGTCCATGTCGGGATAAGGTTAATCCCAGAGATGGTGTCAACAAGACAACAACAAACCTCCACACCATTGAATTGGCTAATGATGTATAGTGGGTGAATGTGCCCCTGTATGGGAGAACCTTAATCTTCTTTGGAGAATGAGATAATTTCCTAGAATTCAGCATTCTCTATAGGTTCCACATGAAAGGCCTCTACAGCTGCTACCTCCGTCTCAAACTGAAGGGGGCTTCTTAAAGCCTCAACGAGGGACTCACACATATCTAGCGACAGGAGAAGGGCCTTGAGGATAGAAAACCTTGCTGGGATGCTGGCAAGGTGCTTCAGAACATCATATTTCCATGCCAGGTGTGAACTTATTCTTGCAGGAGGTCTCTCTACGACAAGCGGTACAGTGGCCCCTGCCGGCTGGGCCAGCGGCTGACTGGTGTTGGGCATATCACGCTGCTCACCAGTCATAGCCTACATAGTGGCTACTATATTATGGTCAGCTGAATGAGACTGACCTATAGTAGGGCATGGCTGGTCGTGGCATGGTCAAGGTAGGTCTACCTGATCCATTAGCACAAACGGTGGTGAAGGCGGGGCTGATGACACAGGATGAGGAGGCAGCGCGTTCTAAGATCTGTGTTGAGTCTACTGTCTAGTCTCAGTGGTGTGCACGGCCTGGCTAGAAGTTCCAACTGATGTTCCTCGATGACCCATATATTCACAACTCTACCAACGTTGGCGTCAGCTGGGGACGTTGGGGAGATCCTCCTGGCGCTCCCCGTCGTCGGGAGTCATGTAGGGGTTTACCAACTCTATGGTGTTAACCAAAGAGTACCCTTAACTATCACTCGAATATCCATCCACTTCTAGGAATATTCTGGGAGGAATCCCCATCTCTGGGGGCATGAATTTGTTGAGAGTACGGGATGACGATGGCATTGGTGGGGCGCGTTGCTTTCCCTTGCGTTGTTGGTGTTTTATCTTCTAGAAAGAGGCCGGCTGAGATGACGATGCAGAAGTGGTGGTTGTAGCTTCTAAAGGCTATGGCCGATTCAGGCATGCACAGATGATACCATGGGCATGGGAAACCATTTTGCGAGCCATACAGTCATCATACTTCTGGGACCCATGGTTTGAAACCTGCTGCCACTCACCCTCGCTATCGCTGCTGTTGTCTGGCCTTACGGCGATGCATGCCACTTATGCCGGGGCCGGGCCCAACCTGACTATGTTGTTATCGACCTAGTCTTGAAGCTAGTATTTGAACACATAGCACTGCTTGAGAGTGTGTCCCAGGATCCAGTGATAGGGGCAGTATTAGGGGCGATCAGTGAGGTTTGCCTCTTCTGGCCTTCTACACTCAGGAAAACGCACAATCCCCTATTCCAAGGCACTTCAGAAATAGTCAGGAACCTGATTATCATTAAATGAGTAGGTTCAGTTTCTTCTATCTGGAAAGAGAGGCCTTGGAGCGTGGCCCTTATGAGGAGTTGGAGGAGCCTGTTGAGAAGGTGGAGCCTGTTTATCCCACCTAGGTGGTGACTACGCATTGCACGGGGGCACCTGCCGATTCTGAGGCGGACGCTACTGGGATGGAGGTTGTTCCTGTGGTGGCGGGCCTCTGTGAGGTTGCGGAGCCGGCTCCACTAGTAATAATTTCATCTATCTGAGGGCCTCTATTTGGGCCACCGTAGTGGGCTCGGCTCTGGCATCCCTCCTTGCGGGAATTATAGGGGGCAACGGACGTGCCTGGCTGGCCTGTTGTAGGGCTTCTTTCAGGCGTTGGTCCTTATCAGAGAAGTCTTGGAATCCTCCAGGGTAATTCTAGGTGATTAGAGAGGGAACTGGTTTTCTTTTAACATTCCCTACACACATAGTCATTAATTTCTCCTGAGTCTGTGGCATGTCAAGGGAGTATGTAAGCCCTTTCCACTGAGTGATAAAGTCTGTGACACGCTCATAAGGCCTCTATTTTCACTTGAAGAGGTCTGTGATTCTCATTTTCCACATGGTGGAGCTGAACTGGTAGAGGAATTGCCTACGGAGGTCCTCCCAGCTAGTCATTGATCCGATGGGGAGCTGGATGTACCAGACAAACGCAGGCCCCTCCAATGTCTGCACAAAACATTGAAGCTTGGCAGCCTCCTATTGCACTGGAGTCCCTAACTTGGGCTCACACCTTGAGGTGAAGTGGTCCAGATGTTTTTGTGGGTCCCTTGTACCATTGAAGGGGGAAAAGGTGAGATTCCTGAAACCTAGAGGTGCTGGCATATCATCCACCCATGCTGGATATGGCTTGCCATCAGGTGGGAGTGCCACATGTCACATTTCCAATGCCTCAAGGCAGGCAATGAGTGCCTCCATTGGATCATCTGGGTGAGGGTACTTGTATTGATGGGGTTCCTTAACCACAAGTGCATTGGCAGGTTCTTCAACATGGTAAGGGGGCACGGTGGCTTGTGGAGCAGCTGGTGGAGCAACCTGCGGGGTAGCTGGGGGAACCCGAGCTGGGTTCCTTGGATTACTGTGCCATTCCAGAGGGTTTAGCAAGACATATTGTGCCCTATTTCTATAAGTTCCAACCGCAACCCTATCTATGGGGGCAGGATGGTTGGGTTCACTTGGAGGCATCTCATCGAGGGGAATTTGTTCCTGCCCCTGCTGCCCTGGCCTAGGATTATCGTACACTACTAGAAATCTGACCTTTCCCAATGCTTCTATACCAACGGTTTGTAAAAACCATTGGTATAGGTCTCCTTTCCCAACGGTTTGGCCAAACTGTTGGGAAATCCCACTTTGAGGTCACTTTTCCCAATGGTTTGCCAAAACCATTGGGAAAGGGTATGGATTTTCCAACGGTTTGGCCAAACTGTTGGGAAAATTCCACTTTGTGGCCAATTTTCTCAGCGGTTTGGCCAAACCGTTGGGAAAGGTTGGGTACCTATCCCAAAGGTTTTGCCAAACCATTAGTATAGGTCCCCCATATACCAACATCACTCCCAAAATCAAAGGACATATCCCAACAGTTGTCAAAACCGTTGGGATAGGTCTATACCAACGGTTTTGAGAACCGTTGGTATAGGTCCTTTGATTTTTTATCGAATCTTCTTATCGAGAACATTATATAAATCAAAATTTAAAATAATTATGATAATACATATATATATTTATGAAATTATGTTTACAGAAGTCATGTTAGGTTAGTGGTTAGGTCATTCAATGATAAACTAGAGGTCCTGGGATCAAATCCCACCGAATGTTTTTTTTAAATACATATACCAACGGTTTTATGGAACCGTTGGTATATATTTTCATATTACTTATACCAATGGTTTTTAAAACCGTTGGTATAGGTCTATACCAACGATTTTCCAAAAACCATTGGTATTGACCTATCCCCATGGCTTACCTACCAACGGTCCTCCAAATCGTTGGTATAGGCTATACCAACGGTTTGGAGGCCTATACCAATGGTTCCAAATTGTTGGTATAGGTTAGTTTTTCAGTATTGGTAGTCTGGATGTCGCTCTGCAGTGCATTCAGTGAGGAGTTCATCGACCAACTTCTTCTATTCGGCAATTTGTTGGTGCAACGTGGCCTTATCAGGGTCCTCCTCCATCTTCTGCACTGAGGTGGATAGGTCGGAGTTTTTGGTAGCTCCGAGGTGCTCTTTACCCTTATTGTGATTTCGGATAAGGACCAAGGCCTTGGTGGGTGAAGGGAGACCTAGTAGATTCCTATTCTAGCCAGTAACTCCTCTCGATGGATCCAGTAGTGGTGGAACTCCCTCGGGGGGTAAGTCCCCATCAAGACACTCCAGCTCATTCTCCTCGTCCACTATGTCGGCCATGTTGACTGTGACCCTTCCTGGGGGCATGTCCTCAAAATCACCTAGAGAGTTTGGCTGCTGTCGGATGGGACTGAAGAGGAGGGTATCATACTACCCCCAACCATGTATTTTCACATGGGGGGAATCCTCCTTGATAATATTGCGGAGTACCTTGAAACTCTGAACGCATTGTTGTTGGAGGGCCTTACGGTAGCCTAGTGACTTGGGACGCTGGGCCATAAGGAGTTCAGCCAAATCAACTAAACAACATTTCTCGCTAATGTCTTAAAACTACACTTGGCTCTTGGGATAAACCACTTGTTGCTGACAAAGGCGGGAGTGTGTCTCCCAGAGGGTTTGACGGAAACACTCAACTTCCTCCGGGGTGAGGGATTCTGGCGCGCATAAATTCGGCACTGCCACGGGTTAGAACATCTCAGGGAAGTGGTTTACTGTGAGGATATTCTATAAGCTCCTCGGCTCGGATTCATGGTCTGGCCCTTGATTGCCCCATTAGTCAACTGGGGGTGGTTGAGGAACTATCAACAATACTGAGCCAGACCACTGGGAGGGCAGGCTGGCTGGTGGGGAATACGGTGAATGGGCTGACTGGCCACTGAATCTTGGGTTGTCCTCTGAAGAGTGTAGTGACCTAGCCAGCACATCACAGTAGGATGGGCTACCGGCCATAGTTCCTAGTGCATGGGCTAAGGCTATTGGCGATATTCTTCACTGCTGCTCACCCACCATTAGTCCCCAAAATACATCTCTGTGATCTCTAGTTGAGATAGAGAGTTCTTCTAGTGATGACGGTGGTGATTGCACGACCATAATCTGTGGGGTTTCCAAATTTTCATCCTCATGGATTTACCTGCAGAGGGAGGTGGGAATATGATGGACCTCACATTCTGGGAGTACTAGGCTGATGCGCCTTGTTCCTGCTCCAACCCTTGGCTCAGAGGAGCGAGGGGAGGGTTCCTGTGCTGAGTCATACTCTACTTTGAAGTCTGAGAAGCAGGCTGGTTTGATCTCTGTTAAGGCCTTCCCCAAATCCTTCTTATGTCAGAGACGACCCACCTTCCTTTCCCTGGATGGCTCTTCTGGATAGTGCATATTTCTAACACGAGGAGGTACTTCGGTTATACTGGTGCTGGGGTGGGGAGGACTTCTACTAGAGAAAGTCGGGGTGTGAGGAGAACTGAGGTAGATATCAAAAGGGATATGGGAAGGACCTCTATTGTAAGTGATGGTGTTGGTAAGACCTCCACTAGATCCCGTAGGAGCATGTGTGGGACCACCATGCTTGTTCCCTCTGATGACATCAGTATGAGGAGGGGCCTCGTACTGGTCGATCAGAACATGGGTAGGACCTCCATGTTGGGCATTGGTGAGACGAAGTCATCCCTCACTCCTCTGATTTCTAGGATGAGGAGGACCTTCGCCAGCTGCTTTGAGGACATAGGGAGGGTCCCCACATTGAATAGTGACCAGATGTGCAAGTTCCCCATACCAACAGTTTGTGGTGGGAGGAATGACCCCATATCCGGTGTAGTGGTCACGAGAGAGACTTTCGTACTGAGTGTCACCGCCACGGGGAGGACCCTCATTTGGATTAAAGGTGGCATGGGGAGGACCTCCATGCTAATATTGGAAGTGGGGAAGATCTACATTCTCCATGGTAGTGGTATGGGAAGGACCTCCGTACTGGGTGTTGTTTCCACATGTTAGTCCGCGGTAGCAATTTCCTGTGCCGGTGACCAAGAGAGTCAACCCATCCTACCCATGGGGAGGTTGGGGCCTCAATCCAGGTGGGGCGTATGAATTTCCCTATTCAACATACATAGGGAGTTGGTGGTATACGTCAGCAGTGGCTCGGGCCACAGTAGCTGCTGACGTTGATGCCCCCTGGTGGGCCTCCTCTTCGGCTTGCGCCCGATGTTGGTTTCAGGTTAGATAGACCAGATCCGGTGATGCAAGTTCATGGCTTACCTGATCCTCGTCTATTAAGACTGAGCAACGGCATTGATGCGTCCAGGTGGGAGCCCTCGCTGGGAGCCCCTGGAATGGGACTCTAACCGGGCTGGCCCGGACATCCCCTACCTCATCGGCGTAAGGCAGGGATTCGTCGAAGCGTTCTGGGGATAGGATCCTGAAATGGTTATATGTTGGATTGGGGAGCAGTGGCTCCCTACGTGGCCCTCAGGGGTGGCATTGAAGATGAGGCACGGATGCCTCTAAATCCAGGCGGGCCATATCCCTAGTCAGGAAAATTCCCTCCTCCTCGTACCGGCATACGAGGTCATTGCTCACTCTTCATTGGATGACCTCGGATGGGGAGATGGGGTGTGGGAACCCCATGGTAATCGGTGTAGAGGCCATTGTGAAAGAGGTAGAACTATGCGGGACTACCGCGTTGGCACTTCCCCTGCCCCTGCATTGGTGGGAAGGCGGTGAACGAGTTCCGGGTGTAGTAGCTTGGTTTATGAAAGCAGGGAGATTAACTCATCAGGTCTGAAAGAAAAAGGAAATCGAAGACTAGTGTACCAACACCATTCCATATTCCATGTATGGTAATATGGATCCATGCTGATAGGGTCGCAGACCGGGACGTTCAACATTCTACTACCCCAACTTTTGGTGAGTTTCACACCAGGCCCGCTATTTTCTTGGTGGGACCTGATGCCAGATATCTGGATCCGGTGACACACTAATCCACTGATGTCTTGAATGATACTAATCTCCATATTAAGGAGAATATCTTTACAATGGGTTCACCATTTCTGTTTCTGACACTTTTGTCGGGGTGCGCGTGTCCGTCTGCTTGAGTACAAAAGGTGCAGTTTCGTTGCCCCACATTCCCGCTTTCCAAAGGTTTGCGGCATCCATTCCTTGTTCGAGGATGTTTGATCCTTGATTGAAATGGTATGGTAGGATTTCAACTCTTCCTTCCATGGATTCCTCCTCGGAACTCATCACCTAGTCCAAGTCTCCCTTATAGATTTAAGACGTTGTTCGTGAAACTCTTCCTAGTTCCATATATTCATGGACACCAGTTAAATACACTGCTTCTATCAGGACATTCCAAAGGATCTGTTCAAGGCAGCAACATTCGATCAGGGGAGTAGTCACATTGGACATCACTGGTGTGTCTGGACACTGGAACACAGGCGCATCTGGGTTTCTTCCCCTTATTATAGGGATTATAGAGGGTGCGGAAGCCCGAGGCATCCCACGTAGAATGTGGGGAATCATATTCCATAGGCATGTATCTGAGGTTTTCCTCATCTTTCCATGTTTAACACAGGGTATGTCATAGGTTTAACGTCCAGCGAAAACAAATTGGACTGATCAGAACACTAATTAGAGCAGATCATATGGGTGCAACCCCTAGAGAGTACACTGATATAGGGGGTGAGTTTTCATGACCTCACCGAGATGTGGTGGCCCAAGTAAGAATCAAGATGGATCGTGGAGTGTTTTAATGAAGTTGGTGGTGAATGGGATGGAACCACAGTGAGGATGACGATGAATTTGGGCTTGATCTTCAAGAAGGCTTCCTACATATCTCTGTGGCAGGGAATCAAAGCCCTTGTGGTTCATCTGATAACGGTTTACCGCCGATTGGGGATTTCAATGGCTTACCGGTAGATGGGGATGTTGACGGTTTACCGCTAAATGGGGTCACAACGGCCCTACCGCTGGATTTAGTTGACAACGGCTTACCGATGAATGGAGTCGCAATGGCTTACTGCTGGATGGGGTTGACAACACCTTACTGCTGAATGGAGTCGCAACGGCTTACCGCTGGACGGGGTCACACCTCAGGGAGGCTTCCTACGTACCTTATCTAGGAGACAAGGATCAAACCCACGTAGTTCCTATGGGATGGGGGTCGGTAAACCGACGTGGAGGAGGACCTGGGGTCCAATGGATGTTGGGATCGAGCCTCAGGGAGGTGTTCTATATACCCTACCTTGGAAAGGATCAAATTCCACATAGTTCCTGTGGGATGGGAACCGATGTGAAGGGGGTTGGAACTAATAGGTGGTGGGCTTGAACCTTAGGGAGGCTTCCTACGTACCCTGCCTTGGCAAGGATCAAAGACCAAGTTGTTCAGGTGGTGTGGGAACCGACGTGAAGGGGTTCAAAACCAATGGGTGTTGGGCTTGAACTTCGGGGAGTCTTCCTACGTACTTTTCCTTGGAAAGGATCAAAGACCACGTAGTTTAGGTATGGGTGTGGGGCTTACACTCTAGGTTGCCCAAGGTTTTGGTGAACCGACGTGAAGATTTTTAGAACTATCGGGTTTTGGGATTGAACCTCATGGAGGCTTCCTACATACCTTGCCTTGGCAAGGATCAAAGACCACATAGTTCAGGTTGGGTTGGGGCTTACTCTCTAGGATGACTAGAGAGGATTTCATGGTTGATGCTTTCTCTAAGCCCACATGAGTCATTCTTGGTGTGAGAAACAAGAGGCAGTAAAGACCTGGTGATCACGTCGCAAAAGGTGCATCTATGGGAAGTAAAGTGGGGCTCATGTGTGGTTAGCTTCCCAAATAGGAAACAGGGGCTTACGCATGGTTCGCTGCCCAAGGAGATGGAGATTGGGACTTACTCTAGGGTGGAGGCCTGGATGGTGGAAAAGCCCAGCGGGAGAGGGACTTGGCACCCAGGAAGAGAGGAGGAGTAGGGGTGTTTCCTCTTACAAGGAAAGTTAGGTGCTTACAGCAGGGTGGTTGCCCTTTCCTTGTGGACAGACATCGCTCTGATAGGGAGGATCTCATTCCATGTGAGAAATGATTTCACTCTCATGGAGACCAGTGGGCGTAGAGAATGTCCGATATGGGGCACCCCATGTTCATGGAATAGGGAGAGGTCACAGTTTAACGTCTTGTGCTGAGGATGAAGGTTCTTGGCAGTTTAACGTCCTGTAGCTCGAATAAGGAAGGTTTACTCCGCACCCATAGGACTTACATAACTGGCACCCTCTACACCTTGGTGAAGAGAAGGGATATTCAATGCCATATTTGGGGGCATTTATGGATCACACCATTGTGGGGGGTCCACGTTAGCATGGATATGTGAAGAATAAATATTCATTTTCATGCCTATGCGAAGAAGCGTGAGGCAAAGTAATGCAACAGGCAGTATCATCCAAGGGACTTTGAAGTTACTTCATGTAAGCCTAAAAGGTCGTACGGGAAAACTGTGTGTGTCATAGATGTTTTGGATGCAGGAGCCACCCAAAAATGATGTCCGGAAGAGAGAAATCGAACATGTGTGTGCAAAGAGGGAAGATTGTGTGCAAAAGGAACAGATGCGTGGAAAACGACGGGTTAGCGTGCAATGGAGGCAATTGTGCAGAAAAGACCTGGACGGTGCGCAATTGAGTCACTTCTGCAAAAAATTCTAGTTCGGTGCACAATTGATCCATTTTCGTGAAAAATTTCAGGTCGGTGTGCAATTGGAGGGGTTGGGTGCATAAAGGAGAGCCGCAGTTTTGCATGCAAATAGAGGATATTGCGTGCAATTCATACAGTTTGCACGCAATTTGCATGGATTGGGAAAAATTGGAAGAAATTGCACACAATTTGGATGAGATTGCGTGAAATTGGAACCAATTGTACACAATTGAAAGGGATTGAGCGTAGGGGACAGGAGTCGAAGAGATTTGGACAAGGGTTAAGCCTGTGTGGTCTCGCGTGAAGGTAGACCCTCAGGCATCCTGTCGCGAAAAAAAACGGTACCTGAAAGGAATCTTTTGCGCGCATAGGAGGTGGATTTTGTGCAGATGAGATGATTCAGATTCTTTATCCGTCGGATATTGAAGCGGCGCACTTCTATTTATAGTTGTTCGAGGTCGCCCGATCCATGCGGAAACTGGTCCGTGTGAAAGTTGGCACGCCAGTGTCAGCAGTGTGAAAGAGATTCTGTGTGGGGCGACGTGTACAAAATTCCATGCCCGCGGTCAGCAGCACGGAATTTTGTGTGCCGAGGCCAGAGTTCCTACGTCGCACAGGAGTTTTCCACGCAGGTACGGCAGTTTCCACACGGCATGGGAGTTTGCGCGCAGGCGCGACAGTTTCCACGCGGTGCGGTAGTTTTCGCGTAGGCCCAAAAAACAGCCACAGATCCCACTGTTTTCTGCGCGGGATATATTTGTTTCATTCCCAGATAAAAAAATTTCACGCGGCCCTTCCAGGCCCCCAGAAATGCATCGCCGGGTAAAAATATGTCTTCACTTTGTCACACCAAAACATCATTCATCCCTAGAGTGTTTTTTTCGGCGTCTACAAGGACTTAATCTCGACCGATGCAGATCGAGGGTGAAAGTTAATTTTCAAACTTTTTGAAAGAGAAATAAAATAACTTAAAAGTTATTTTATTTGTTTTATTTATCGTTGAGCAGTGGCATGCCAGCGCTGCAGTGCAACGACGAGGTGATGATTAATCTCATTAGTGAACCTCATTAATATGTCAGCATAAAAACACTGAAATGTAGCGTAATAGAAATATTGATTCACATTTCATCAATTAAGAGCCTAATAAGTAATGTAAGATGGTTGGCACAATCCTGGAATTTCTTTGATGCTATGGTGGGTGGTGATGATGAACGGCGAAGGAAAACCTCTCCAACGATGAATGCCGGAGAATCGGACGAAGGCGAAACCACCATTGGAGAGAGGATTTGGGATCAGAGATACATGGATGATGATGAAGGATCATCCTTGAGCAATCTTTTTTCCCAAGTAGGTGTTTAAATCTAAGTGAATTTCTTTTGTTCCCTATTCTTGGTTTTGAGCAACTAGCATAGGTTAACCCATGAGCAATTGACCCACGGATCAATCGCCTACATGGGGGGTTTGATCTCAGGGTTTTGGATTGGGATAATCCTTGTTAGAAACTTAATCTCCTCATCCCTTATTTTAAAACTCTAAAGAGAAGGAATCAGGCCAACACGAACAAGGCCCTAAATCCTCCGTCATTGGGTGTTCATGTGTTCTTCATGACTAAAACCTTAG
This sequence comes from Viscum album, assembly GCA_963277665.1. Lineage (NCBI taxonomy): Eukaryota > Viridiplantae > Streptophyta > Magnoliopsida > Santalales > Viscaceae > Viscum > Viscum album. The sequence goes on from OY728120.1 coordinate 833,028,190, forward strand.
ATTGAAGACAAGGCGACCTTGAGGCCATAGAAAGTATGGTGGTGACACAAGAAGTTCGAGGGCATAGATGGTTCGAAAATCGGACCACCGGAAAAGACTTGGTGGTCTGTGGAACATACCACCGGCGATGGTGGCATGTGGCAGTGGTCGTAGGTAGGAGAAGGATTTCCAAGGTGGCAGAGGCCATCCCTAGCAGGTTGTTGTGGTGTGGCTTGGCGGAGCCACTCAGGTGCCGCGTTAGAAGAGTGACCCGTGGACATGGGCCACAGCATGCAGCTGGAACGTGGTCCTCACTCGACCGTGTGCAGAGGTGAGGCATCTGAACTCAGCCAAATGTGCGGCTGCTCAAACCGAACACCAGTGCAGTGTCCGAGTAGGGGGAGAATTGGTCTGCCACACAGGTCGGGTTGGTGGCCCAAACTGGGCCATTGGGCGGCCCAGGCTGGAGTAGAACTAGCCGGTTGATGCAGGCTAGGCCAACGGCAAAACCCATGCTACTAGGTGGATCGGGCTAGGAAAGAATTGGATCTCTAGTTGCAGGTTGGGCCAAATGAAACCAAGTTGTTGGGCGACCTGGTGGGATGGATCACGGTTGAATTGGGCCAGGACTAGAAAGGCACAATGGGCCTAGCCCAGCATCCTGGATGGACTGGGTCGGACCATACCCAACTGGGTTAGGTCGAGCCGGCCGAACTGGGTCAGTTCATGCAGGACCCCCGGGCCAGGTTGGTTGGGTCAGTCTGGCCCGGTTGGACTGTGCCTGAACACAACTGGCCCCTATTTACTAAAACGGTAATATCTTTTACACCAAACATCCAATTGACACGCTGTCTACGTCATTGGGACCCCTACAACGAGATTATCCTTTGGGAATACTCTAAGTTATATTTCATGATAGTTGATTTTCAACCGATGTCATGATGAGTAGATTCTCCCAAAATCAAGTGTGTTACATGCAAGAATCCTACGGCTGGCTGAGACCCGAAGATTGCTGATGAGCAGGTCTAAGTGACTATACAGGCCTAGATGATAATCAGCCCAATCTAGACCAGATACAAGTGGCTCTATGTGAACTAGCTAAAAGTGGCTCTATGTGAACCATCTATAAGCGGCCCTGTGTGGACCATCTATAAGTGGCCCTGTTTGGATCAGCTACAAGAAGCCCTTTGTGGACCAGCTATGATGGCCTAAGTGGGGAGCAACTCTTTGTGACCTGGAAGACCCACAATGGGGACTGGCTCTATGTGACCTAGAAAATACATGGTACTCATCATTGATGAGTGCCTCAGCAGTCCAAGGTGTTCAGCATTACGACTGATATTCTTGATTTCCATACTATAGATTATACCTGTGAGAGTTGACAGTACCTTGTGCATGCTATCTTTTGTGGTATTTCCCTTGTGTTTTGAGGTCCTTACTGAGTATTGTGATACTCAATCCTATACAGGCTTTTCCCGTATGTGTCGTGTCTCATGAATGTTATCAACACTTCTATTGAGACCTTGGTGGTCTGAGACCAGGTGGTGATCAGTGAGACGGGATGGACGAACGCTTTGACTGAGACCTTAGTGGTTCAGGACCAGGTGGTGCTCAGTGAGATGGTATAGATGAGTGTACTTCTATGGCTATAGACAGCTACTCTTCACCAACCCTTTAGGTGGGGTCTCGAGTAGACAGATTTTGGCAGTTGTACATTACTTTGTGGTTTTTGGCTTGTATTCTAGCCCCTTTGTAATTTTATTTTGTACTTTAATCTCAGTAGTTGTCTCAGTGACATTTGTGGTTTACTTTGTGTTCAATTTCCACATTTTGAGCTTTTTGAATGTGTATGGGTTTTAAGGAAAATTCCTTCCCTTTTGAGATATGCCTATTTGGTGATAGTCACCAGCACCTAGCCTCTCGAAGATGGGTTTGGGGTAGTCATGACATGGGCCCAGGGGGATAGGTCATGACACTTTGCTTCCTCAATAAGGTCTTTTTCCTCAGATTCCTCTCTTTCCACTTCCACAAAAAAAAATCATCATCAAAGGAATACTAAATAACTTCATTAAGCTTCAAGCCAACATCCATTATGTCCCTTGGCCTAACCAAATACTTTATAGGATTAAACCTCACTTAAAATTTTGATCCAATCATTTCACTAAGGATTCCAATTTACATTCATATGAATACATATATTTTTATTGAGACATAAATCATCAAAATAAATAACCATTTACTACCCTTGGGCAATTAATCCATTATAATCTAATAGGGATGATATAAACTTTGGATATAAAATGGAATTAAACTTTGAAGAAGGAATATATAGATATAAAATATATCTCATGAAATACCAGGATAGATTGATTTGAATTATATTATTTATCAAGAAGTTAAACAAAAATTCATGGTGCCTTAGGATACAAAATTACCCTTTCATGGGACTAATCAAATGTTTAATGAACTTAACAGATATCCTACATTAACCACTAAGCTCCACCAAAGTTATTCTCTTGGGTGTCCTATTCCAAGTCAATTCTTCAAGAGAATGATAAAATTCAAAATGGGAATTATTTATAGGATAGGTTTCTAATTATATTTATACTAACCCTTATGAGGAACACCTAAGATCTTGTCCCAAAGCATTAAATAAAACAGAAAAACTTATCCATTCACAATTTTCTGAATGGTGCCTCTTTTATCTCTAGAGATAAATTACATATGGGTATAGAATTATTTAACCAACCTTTGATATAATGGATCACCATTGTCCTTAAAATATTCACTCTATCCTTATCTATAAAACTCTTTTCAAATGAGACATTTTTTGTACTAAATTCATTGTGCATCTACTTCCTTTTCAACACGAACTGGTTGATCGACCAAATTTGGGATGTACGGCTTCACTTTTTCACATGATCTACTTTTTTTGTTTTCAATTTTTTGGGAGAGTAAATCTAGAAGGAGGTTCATCATCATGATCTCATTTCACTCTAACTATTTTAACACTATAATTTATTTATAAAAAGTTTTGAGTTCAATAGAGGGATTCAATAATGATAAAGCATCTAAGGCTTTGAAAAGAATGAAGGATTTGTAAGTAAGGGGGTGTGAAAAAATTCAAATTATAATTTTGAATTTAGTTCAATAGTTTAGGGAATGTAATAATAATAATCTTTAAGAAATACCACTAAAAACAATTTAATAAAAATTGTAAGTTTAAATAGTCATGGTAGGTATACTAGCCGTGTAGGTATACTGATTGTGGATTCATAGTAGATATAATGAAGACATGCTAAAAATTCTCATGATAATTATACTGACTATGCGATTAAAGTATCATGGAAGGTATAGTGACCACATGTGTAAAGTTCCACAATAGGTAAAGTGACTACATGACCAACTGGTCATGGTCACTTAACAAATTGTATGCATAAAACACATGGTCACTTAACCGAATGTGTGAATTATTGTTCATGATTACTTCTCAACAAAATTAGTAACAAAGTTTGATAAAAAAACTTAAATTAAGAAAGATATTAATAAACAAATAATTTGATCTTTATAACCATAATGTAGATAGTTATATGAATTATAACTTAATTAAAATATTTAGGAATATTTAATTATTCCTAACTCATGTCTAATGTAATTTTTTCTCACAATATTCAATGTATTTGTAAATATGTCAGCCAGATGATTTTCAATGCAAATGAATTCAAGAGTTATGTCACATTTTTTAAAATTTTCTCCCAAAAAATAAAGTCTTATATCAATATGTTTTGTTATTTCATGATATAAAAGATTATTAGAAATGTTAGTAGAACTTGTATTATCACAGTTTATAGGGAAAAGTATGAATTGATATCCATAATCTAGTAATGTGTATTTAATCTATAGAATCTATTCATAAAAACTACCGGAAGCTATGTACTCTTCTTCAATAGTTGATAATGAAATAGAGTTCTATTTCCTTCTACACCATGAAACATTGGGCTTGGACAAAAAGTGACATGTTCTAGAGGTTATATTTTTGTCTAACTTATACCCACTGAAATCTATATATGAATAACTAACTAAGACAAATGATTTTCCTCTAAAATAAAATAATATAAAATTGGTTGTACTTTTTAGGTATTTGAAAATTCTTTTGGTAGTGTTCAAATGCGATTCCTTTATATTTTCTTGAAAATGAACACATGAAGACACTAAACATAATATCTGGTTGACTAGTATTTAATTATAGAAAACATTCAATCATACCTCTATATATGGTTTGATCAACTATTTTCCCAATTTGATCAAGATCCAACTTAAATCTTATAACCATGGGATTATCATGGATTTTAGAGTTATCCATACCAAAATGTTTTAGAATATATTTAGTGTATTTTGTTTGATTTAAAATGAATCCTTCCTTATTTTGAAAAAATTGAAAACCAAGGATAAATTTTAACTCACCTATTAAACTCATTTAAAAAAATCATTAATTTTTGAAAATCCAGTGCATAAATATTTTCTTGAATATCCAAAAATAATATCATTAATATAGAATTTAAATACCAAAAAATATTTTTAAACTATTTTAATAAATAACATTGGACAATCTATGCCTTTTGAAAACTATTAGAAATAAAAAATGAGTTGATCCTATAATACGAAGATCTACGAGCTTGTTTTAAACCATACATATCTTTTGTTAATTTAAAAAAGATTTGGAAATTGAGGGTTTTTAAATCTAGGGGGTTTTCAAAAAAATATCCTCAATAATAAAACCATTAATAAAATAAATCTTAACATCCATTGATATAGTTTTAAATTAACATGTGATCCATGTGAAAGAAACATTCTAATAGATTCATGTCTTTCCATTGGGGAAAAGGTTTATTCATAGTCAATATCTTCTTCTTAATTGTATCATTTTGTAACTATTCTTACTTTATTTCTAATTACGGTTCCAGAATCATAAAAGATGATCCTAAACTACCATTTAGTAATAATGGTTAGGAAGACTTTAGGTATTTCCACTAGTTCTCAGCATGTTTTCCTTTTAAATAGATTCAACTCTTCTTGCATAGCCATTTCCCAAAATTTATCAACTATTAATCCAGTGATGTTTTTATGTTCAAGTTGTGATAATAAGGCATGATATTCAACTTGGTTTCTAAGAGAAGATCTAGTTTGATTACCTCTATTTAAATCTATAACCACAACATCTAAGGGAATAATCAATGAGTTCAAATGGCTCTATGAATAGAATTATTTGGTACTTCATTTTCCTCTTTAGGTTCAAGTTCAAAAAATTCCTTAGAACTGGGTGATTTTTCAATAATAGGTTTTAAAAAATAAATCACTGGGCTTGGATGAGGTATTGATATTCAAGTTATAAACATCATTCTCATGATTTTTGACAGGGTTGTTAGGTTCATGTGGATCTATTTCATCAAATTTTACATGTAAAAAATCTTCTAAATTTTTTTCCTTTTATTGAACACCCAATATTATTTACTACTGTTTGAATATCCAAGGAATATTCTTTCATCACTTTTGGATATGAATTTATCTAAACTTTTACTACTACAAAATAGGCAGTTTACAATACTGGTATTTATTGGTGCTAGAAAAAAATGCTGATAAGTGGAATCTTTATCAACGCTTTTATTTACAGCACTCATAAAGGGTACCCTTTATCAGCACTTTATTTAAGCACTCAGAAAGGGTACCCTTTATCAGTGCTAAAAATAAAGTGTTATTAATGGTTTGAATAAATAAAATGAAATAATTAAATAAAAAAAATAAAAAATGATTTTATTAAAAAAATATTACAAAATTTGTTAATTAAATAATTATTGATAAAAATGAATAAATTGATTATACTATATATAAAGTATAAATACTAATAAATATTATTTATTAAATATATAGATATATGAAAAATTAAAGTTAAGCAAATTTAAATTAAAAATAAGTAAATTGAGAAATATATTAAACATTTTATTAATTATATGATTGTTGATAGTGTTAATAAATAGTATATATTAATATATAGATATATATATTAATGTATATAAATATGATTTGTATAATTTAATATATTATTTAAGCTTTACATTGAATAGTAATATATTTAGTGAATAATGGATTATAATTAAAAATTAATATGAATTAAAAATATTGAATAATTACACCGAGTAATGGACATTATTGAATGTCATTTTATTTTTAAATTTATAACATCGATCAAATGTATTATATTGATTTCACATATGCGTAATTAATTAATTTTTATATACATGCACACTCACACAAATATTTTTGTTGGAATTTAATCAATTTATATTATTTATTTTATATATATTTATTTACTATGTTTTAATATTTTCAATATGTATTCATAGTTATTTCAATATTTATCCATTTTTTAATGATTTGTGTTAATCAAACTTATAAAAATTTTAAATATTGTACTCATTTTTAATTAATCAATTTTACTCGTTTTTAACATGCATGAACTTAATATTAAATATTCATTATTAATGTTAAAAAAATATTTGTAAAAAAATATTTATAAATGTATATTTACTGTTTTTATACATTTATAATTAAAAATAAATAAATAATATTTGTTTAAAAAGTATTTATATAAGTATAAATAAATAATTATAAAATTATAATAAATTTACTTAAATAATGAATATATTTACTATGTATGTATATATAATTATATAAATATAAATAATTATATAAATATTATATTTTAAAAAAATTATCTATATAATTATAAATACATAATTATGTATTCAAAGAATTATAAAATTATTATTTTATAAAAATCATTATTATAAGTATTATAATTATATATAAAAATTATACTTTTTTTTAAAGTATTTTTTTTTTTTTAAAGTATTATAAGTACTTATCCTTATTTTTTTAGCGTTGATAAATATTCATTTTATCAGTGCTTATTAACTTAGCATTGATAAAATCTATCGTTATCAGCTTGTTTTTTAAAACACTAACAAAAGTTTCACAATCTATTTTAAGAATCATAACCATTGGGAACTAGTTCGCGATATTTGAAGCACTTTGCAGAAGCGGCCTACTACGAACACTCCTCATTATAGAATCCAAGATCGAATCTAGGCTATAATCAAGGCTCCAACTATTCCAAAGCACGAATCCAAGTCTCAAGCAATTCAAGGGTTGAACACAACCCCGACTCGAATGAAATCCATGTTTTTTTATATCTCTAATTTCCTCATTTATCCACCGAAACTTCTCATCCCACATGTGGGTATCCCAATGAGTCTAGTTACACTATCCAATAATAAAACAACCCAAAATTCATTGTTTTTATATATATTGAAATATTGTCTTCCCCGATATCATGTGGGTCTCCTTGGGACAAAATTTGTACTATACGACTTGAAATATATCAAAACCAATGTTGGGTCATATTTTTGTGAGGTATAATAGGATCCTAATAGCTATATTCGATGACATCTACCTCTTTGAAATTGTCAAATTTTGAAAAATTCATCCACATAGCGGTCAGTATTGTCATTGGTATAGAATATTACACTGAAAATCCCTTGGATGATGAAATATAGGACATCATTGGGGTCTTATATTATGTCGTGTATCAATTGGAACTAAGAGGGTGGAGTGAGGAGGAACTGAAATATAGGGTTGTCTCCTTCTATTTTAGAGGTAATTCTAGAATTTTTTTTTCCAAAAATGGATAATGAAATATATATCACATAGGAGTAACTATTTAATTATTTTTTCATGAAATTTTTTCCTAGGATAATGAGAACTCAAATATAATGTAAAATTGATGGATTTGTTTAGGATGACTTTGAATTCTTTCATGAGGCTTGGGATAGATTTAGGGGTCACTTATGAAATGTAAAAATCAAATGATTCTAATTAATATCTAAAATTAGATGAGAAAAAACATTATATATGTTTTATTTTCTATCTTATTTATTTAACTAATTCTTGAAAAAGTATAATATTTTTAGTTTTATTTTTGAAATATTTGAATTTGAATTTAAATAATGTGGCTTAAAAGCTATAAAAAACAACGAGGATTAAGTTTCTATAATCCTTGGGTAATATTATATAGGAAAAACTGATTTTTTAATAAAATGTAATTGATATTTTGATTATGGTTGTTGAAATATTGTTAGAAAATAAAAAAATTGAATGAGTCATTTTATAGGAAAAACCTCACCATCATGGTGTTTTAAGAAACAACATATTGTTTCATTACGTGGTGAAGAAGAAGAGTAAATTTTTTAGAGAACTTATTGTTATTAATCCTTTAGTATTGGTTAAAATTTTTCTAATTTTGATATTTTCTTTGAAAAGTAACTTATTTGACAAGAAAAATTTTCTATTACCTAAATTTTAAATAATATTTTAAATCATTCAAGAATAGAACTTATACCATTAGATTTAAATAATTTTGATAAAATAAAATATTAAAATTGATTGATGTAAATTTAATAAATAAGTTTTAATAGAATCTATTTTTTTAAAATAAAAAATATTTTTCATGGATAAAATCATTACAACTTTAGAATCCCACTTCAATTCAGCTTTATTAGTTTGGATTCAATAATTTAATGACATGCTATGTTCACTATAGGTTCTTAAATATATTGTGGTTTACTAACATAAACTTAAATAAATTTTTTATGTCCTTCTAGTGGTCATGTGATTCCCCATAGATGTGACCATCTCAATTACATGACATAAAAAATGTTTCATTAAAATAAAGCACCATAACCTTTTATGCTTAGATTTTTATAGAATTAGGATAAAATTTTAACTAAAAAATTCAGGTATTTGAAAACTAATGGACATTTTTTCAAATAATATATGCAAAAAACATGATCCATAAGAATCCTTCATTGTTCTTATTCAGATCAAGCTCCTCATGTCACATTTTTCTTATTTAGATCAAGATCCTCATGTATAGATTTGATCCAATTATCATCATTGTCAGTCTCTCCAAATTATTTAGGCGCTACTTGGGAAAAAATGAAGCTTTTTAATATAATCTTCCTCCTTTGAGTTTTCAATGAAAATTTCTGATCACCAATGACATATTATTCATTGATTTCATCCTTGCTATTATTACTTGCAGTTGATAAAAATATAGCCATCTTTGAAATGATAACCCACTCATTAATAATTCTTAAAAATCACTTCATTTCTTTCATCACACATCTAATAAAAAATATGTATGTTTTACTTTAATCCATCTAAAAATAGATCATTCTTTAACATTTCCTTTTTATTCCACAATTATGAATATCTAATTACCATCCATGTAATTCTAACAAATGGAAAGAATTCACCGCTGATAATAAAAATATTATGTATATTTATTTATTTATTGTAAAAAATAAATATTTTATAAATAAAATAGTATGTATTTACTTTCTCTCAGATGATTCAAAGATTTAATCCAATGTATCTTGTTTTTCCCCATCCTCCTCACTGGTTGATTAACTATTTGGAATGATCTATTTTCATGTTTTTATCATCATTCTTGCTTTATTGTATGCATATTCCTATGGTCAACAATGTTTGAATAGTAAAATAATTATCCATAGAATTAATGTATCGTTTCAAATTTATGTTCAATTTTTTTCTTTTCAATATTATTCATTTAATAATTGTTTTCTTGTACAAGTGGATTCTTTTGTTCAAGTTGGGGTGGTTTGTATGAATCTCCTCATGATTGTCAGAGATTGAACTTTGATCCTACAACTAAGATAATGACAACAAGTAAATTAATAAATAATTCATACAACCTTCAAGAAATGAGGAATTTATACTACTTATTTAATTAATTTTGTCATCATTTTATCTAATATTTTTAAGTTAATTTCATTATCATTTTTATCTAATACTTATTTTTTTTCACAGATCTTTTGGGAAGTATTATTTTTCTTTCAACTATCTACAACAAGACACAGAAGAGATAAAATAATTCTTTCTACCAATGTAATCACGTTTTCTATATTTATTTACTTTCTTTATAGAAATTCCAACACTATATATTTATTAGATGTTATTAGCCAAAAAAAATCTCATTGTTGAAATCCAAGAGAGTAGAGAAATCATATGTTCTCATTGTGGTGAATTCTCATAATATAATGGGAACATGAGCTTCTTATTCTCTTTTAAATTTCAACAACGAGAAAAAAAATGGTTAAAAACATCGATTCAACATGAAGTGTTGTCAGCTCAACATAGAAATACAATGGAAATGTAATTACATTATAAATAAGTATTTTTTGAGACTTCAGGATGTGTAAGAATCAACCAAACCTCAATGTGATACATGGTGTGACTGTTATGACTCCAAGTGCTTCTTTTTATTTAGAATTGACATGAATTATAGTAAAAGGGACAACTAACATACTCAAAACTGAGCAAACATATTCTGATTATTTTTATACTTCATAAAAAAGTTCCATTAGTCATTTGGGACATGTAATATTCATCTTCGACTCAATTTGATGCATGGTGTGACCACTATGAATTAATGTGTCCATTATCAATTTAAAAACAACAATTTAGTTCAAAAAATATCACTCACTGAAATCAATTAAAACATTCTAAGATGTTCTTAATAATTTAATAAATTGATTATTAAGTCATTTGTGACATGGAGGAATTAGTATCACATAATTCGGATACATGATGTGATCAGTATAGTTCAAAGTGTGTGTTTCCTGTTTAAAATGACAATTTAGTAAAAAACAAGTGGCGTACACAAAACCAAGAAAATGCATTATGATTATTTTGATACATTTGTAAAATGATCCATAAGTAATTTTAGGCATGTAGGAATCAACCAAACCTCAATATTATTCATGTTGTGACTAATATGACTCCAAGTACGTCTTTTTATTTAAAAATTACATCAATCTTAATAAAAAGGACAACTGGCCTACTCAAAACTGAGAAAACGCATTCAAATTCTTTTGATACTTTAGGGAAACAATCCATAATATTTTTTTATGTGAAGGAATTTTCCTCATCTCAATATGATACATGATGTGTCTAGTGTGACTCAATGTGTTCGTTATTAGTTTAAAATTGATAGTTTAGTTTAAAAAATGTAACGCACTAAAAACTGAGAAAACATGCTCATATTTTCTTGATAATTTAGGGCATTGATTGATAAGTCATTTTTTATGTTTAAGAATCATTATCATGTCAAACTGATACACTATGTGATCAGTATGAGTCAAAGTGCATGTTTTCAATTTAAAATGACAATTTGGTAAAAAATACATGTGACATACTCAAAACTGATTAAATGCATTCATATTATTTTGATACTATATTAAAATGATCCATAATCCATTTGAGGTATGTAATAATTAGCCTCACATCAATTTGATGCATGGTGTGATCGAAATGACTCCAAGTACGTCTTTTTATTTAAAATTGATATCAATTTTAGTAAAAAGTACAACTCGCCTACTCAAAATCGAGAAAACACATTCAGATTGTTTTGATACTATAGGAAAATGATCCATAAGTTAATTTTGACATGTATTAATCATCTGAAACTAAATCCTATATAGGATCTGTATGGTATGACTCAATGTGTCTGTTATCAGTTTAAAATCAACATTTTGGTTCAAAAGGTGTCACTCACTGAAAACCAATCAAACGCACTTATATTTTTTTATAATTTAGTAAAATGATTCATAAGTCATTTTTTACATGAAGGAATCAGTATCATGTAAAATTGACACATGATGTGATTGGTATGAGTCAAAGTGCCTGTTTCCAATTTAAAATAATATTTTACTAAAAAATACAAGCGATGTACTCAAAACTAAGAAAACACATTCTAATTATTTTGATAATTTAGGAAAATGATCCATAAGTCATTTGAGATGTGAAATAATCAACCACACCTTAATTCAATACACAGTGTGGCTTGTATGAATCCATGTGAATTTTCTCAATATATAAGTATCATTTTAGTTTAAAACCCTCATCACAACGCCAAAACTGAGAAAACAAGCCAAGATTTTTTTCTATTCATTTAAATTATATATTCATACTTTATATTTCTTATTTAATGGTGTTTTTTGTGCTACGATGTGCTGTTAAAACACAATAAACTGGTGTTATACCTTCAATATTCTCCTTTATTAGTTCTTATAGAAGCACTGATAAAGGACCCCTTTATCAGCACTTTTAAAAGAACTAATAAAATACTTGACTTTTAAACTCTGTCAAGTAGAAAGTGCTTCTCTAATACTGATAAAGGCCATTTTTATAGTTGTCAAAGGCCTATTTTGTAGTAGTGTTTCCTTTATGTTGAGAATAAATATTTTGCAGCCAAAAACTATAAAGTAATTAACCTTTAGTTTTCTTCCATTTCACAACTCATTTGGATTTTTCTTTAAAAGTGTTCTTATAAGAACTATATTGATAATATTATATGTTTTATTAACATATTATTCTAAAAAATAAATATTTAGGTCATACTCATTGAGCATGGTCTGAGTAATCTCTTGAAGAGTCTGATTTCTTCTTTCTAGGACACGATTCTGTTAAGGATCCTTAGGAGTAGAAAAATGTGATTGTATTTATGTTTTGAGCATAAATATTCAATGTTTTTATTTTTAAACTCATATATATGATCACTTATTAAGGTATTAATAGTAAGTACATTAATACTTTCTCCACATTTTTGCATATTTTTCAAAATAGGAACAAGATTTTTCTTTTTTGAGCTAGAAATAATACCCAAGTGCATCTAAAATAGTCATCCATAAGAAGATAGGAATAATTATTCCCATTTAATATAGAAACTCTAGAAGGTCCAAAAAAATTGATGTGAACCAAATCTATATTTTGTGAAGTTAAAACTTATTTCTTTGGTTTGAAATAAATATTATATTGTTTCCCTTTTTGACATGGGTTATAGACTTTGTCTTTTGGGAATTATAGTTTATGAATATTCTTAACTAATGCTTTCCTAGTTAGATTTCTAAGAGAGTAAAGGTTGTAGTGTCCTAGTATCCTATTCCATATCCAAGATTATTTGTGAAAGTCACTTTAAGTAAGAAATATTTGTAGAAAATGAATAATCTAAATCAATTGTATAAACATTGTCATTACATAAGGTAGTTAAAACTAAAGCATGTTTCGAGTCATGGATTTGGTAAGAATTGTCTTCAAATTTGACATGGTAACCATCATCACATAATTGTGATATTCTAACCATATTATGCTTTAAAACATCAATAAATAATACTTTATAAATTAAAACATAATTAGATTTATCAATTTGAGAAAGTCCAATTATTTTTCACATAGCATTGTCACCAAAAGTCACATTTACACCATCCACCTTTATATGTATTTTAAAACATGAGTAATCCCCATTCATGTTTCTAGAATATCAACTATCTAGATACCATAAATTTTTAATGTCACTCTTCAATCAGGTTACCTTGGATGTGTTTTTCATAAAACACATCTTTTCTCTTTAATTATTCTTATATGCTTGAGTCAAACTCATTGGAACTATCCTCAGAGGCACTCTAGGTAGCTTTCATTGATTTATTTGGTTTTTCCCTTTGTCCTCATACCTTTTCTTATACATTAATTTTTACATTCATCTTTTATATTCCATTTCTTTTTTCATTCAAAACTAGTTGCTTCTCCTAATTGATTTTCATTCTTCCAATTCCATCATCTATCACACTTTCCTCCATAATTTGACTTCTTAAAGAATTTATTATTCCTATATAAATTATTAAAACTTCAATCTGGATGATCTATTTCCTCATCATTATCCAAAGGTGATTCATCCTCACTTAAACTATCTTATTTGATTTTACCTTTCATCTTTGACTCAGATGTTTTTAAAAGCAACATGTTTTCCCTTTGGTTTGCTTCTTATTTGTTCACTTTAAATTATTCCTCATAAATCATGATTATTCAAATCAACTTATTCACTAGAAGTTTAATTATCACGTTATTCTCAATTGAAAATATCAGTTCCTCTTCATCGATGAAGTAAGCATCACAGGATCGAGGCTAATCACTTGATCAGTATCTTCAATTTTAATCCCATGTGCATGCATAGTATAGAAAAAAAATTATACATAAGATACATATCTAAAATTGATTTATTATGTTTCATCTTAAAAGCATAATATTTAATAGTATATGTATTTAGGCATATTTATTTAACATTATATGTTCCTTCATGAGAAATAACAAGTGTATCCATGATTTCATAAGCAATAGAATAGGTGGAAATTATATTAAACCATCTTATCATAATGAATAATATAAAAAATTCATAGCTTTATAGTTATATTTAGTGGCCTTAGTGGCATCACAGAAATTTTCTCTATAGGATTTTGGCTTTTCATATTTTTCCTCTATCATAATCCAAATATAAAATCCCATACTTTTAATTTGTATTTTCATTTTTATCTTCCATTGATCAAAGTTGGAATCATTGAAATAAGGAATCCTATTAGTGGAAGTCCCCTAAAACATATTATTATCCACGGAGATAAAATTTGTAAATAATAGAAATTTTGATTTTTTTTTGGTAAAACTATATCACATTTAAAATAAATAAAGAGCCTTTGATACCAAATGTTGGTTGGAGTAGAAAACTCAAGAGTTGGAGTGGGTTGAATTACATTTCCTATTAAAATTTATGTTAAAATGGATTTTAAACACAATCCCCCAACTTATAAAAACATACCAATTAAATAAAATAGTAGAAGTATATAATTTTATCTTTCAAAAATATTCCCAAAATTCTGATTACAAATCAGTTAAAAAAAATTAAAACTCTTTTATCTTTTCAAAGAATTATAATTGTATCAAACATCACATTTAAAACACTTATTAATGCTAACTATTAAAGAAGTTTTTTTCTATATATTTTTAAAAAATAAAATAGATTTTATTTTAAAATCATAGAAAAAAATATTAGAATAAAACTAGTGTTTTTGTATCAATCCAAGACATAGTTCTCTCCACTTGGAAATAACCCATTTTCAAGCGGGTTATTAAAGAATAAATTGATCCACAACATAAATTAGGTTTTATATAAAACAACTTCACATAGGAATCCCAAGCTACACACAGCCTATTCCATGATTATATATGGGATAATAAATTTAAAATAATGATAAAGATATTATGTTTCTAACAATAACTAATACAATATCAGAGTCCGTGTTAAAGAATAAATAGAGTATAACAAGCACAGCTCAAAATGAAATCTAAAATAGAGAGAAAAAATTATATAAAGAGAGAATGTTTGATGCATCTCAATCTGGTCACCTTAGGTTAATCATTTTTTTAATATTTCCTTGAAGATATTTAACTAAGTTGGCACTAAGAGTATAGAAAAAAATAGTGTCATAGAATTTTTTTGGATTAGCATTATAGAATGTAACTATATCCCTCACTTACATTCACATTCACATCTTACTCTTTTCCATGAGTGACTCTACTTATTAAAGAGATAAATTATCAAAAAAATACTCATTAGAGGATATTAATAATTTAATTATTTTCCTCATTACATCCTTAAGTATACTAACTCTATAATTAATTCTTAAAAATATAGTTGTTAAAGATTTAAAAAAACTCATTTCTTAGGTTATACATGGTCACTTGGTCTTCACTTAAAGAATAGTTACTTTTGATCATGTTTAATTCACATGTCTACTTTCCATGATAACTTTGACATGGTCACTTTGAATGGTAACTTGGCATGGTCACCTCATTTTTTATCTCTATCACTTCTTTACAGTGTGTGGTCACATTACATCTTCATGTGGTCACTTCATTTCTTATCATGGTAACATTTTTATTATCATGATAACTTTATTTATTTTTAAGGTCACTTCCTTAATTTTCATGGTAGGTTGAATCATTTGTGTAGAAACTTGATCTGAATGCACATTCGGTTCAGGACTTAGACAGAATTAGAATATCTAACATATGGTTACTTGAATATTCATGTGATCACTTTGAGTTAAACATGAAGTCACTTCCACATGATAAGTAGGAATCATCTTCAGTTCATCTTCTTAAAATGGTTGGTTGGCACAATCAATTCCATACTTATCCATTTTTAAAAATTTATCCAGAAAAATATTTGCATATCATAAAACATTAAAATCATTAATTACATCTGAAGCATGATTTTATATCATTAAAATAAGAAGTTTATGGACTAATTCCATAAGTTTTTATCAAAAATATCATGTTATATAGTATGGGAGACAATCTAGGACATAGGATTATAGGAACCCCTATAATCTGATGTAGAGACCTTAAGCTTAGTGAACATACTAGCTAAGATGATGCTGATTGTGCGGTAGATATCTAGGAAAGTAACATGCATTATATTATTTTCACCTATGTTTAAATTAGGTAAATTATAGGGGAAGTTAAATTAAATTTAATTAAATGATATTAAGTAATATTATATGTTTCTAGGATTATGAAATTTTATATTGTGAAGAGATAATGCGTGGTTAATTTCTGTAAGTGTTTCAAGTCAGTGAGGTGTATAATGATCGACAGGTTGACCGTATGATAGTTGACCTAGCTAAGGAGGGTGAGTCTTGGAGGAATATGCTACATTAGTTTCCAGATCATATCTTGGTGAAGTATGAGGAAAGTTTCTTTGATCATGAGATGGATAAGTGGTTAGAGGATATGGTGATCACCTTTAATCTAATCTGTAGTATGAAGAGTAATTGGATCTTATTATATGTTAGTCAATTAAGGGGAGCAATGTATTTAGGGAGGATTTTATTTCTTAAAGAGTTTGAGGAGTTAGTTTTCTCATGGTATTTTTTCCATAAGTTTTTTTATGTATATTTTCTTTGTTTGAAAATGAAATAGGGTATGAAATATGAGTTTTATTCTTTTCAGTAAGGGAGTATGAGTATGATAAATCTTAGGATGTGATTCAAGGACCTTATTCATTATTCCCCTCATATTTTCTTGATGGGGAGGCCAAAGCTTATAATCTTTAAGTGGAATTAAAACCCACTATTTATCATTTGGTTACACCATTTTTTTCTTATATATCTTTAGGTTTATGAAGAGGTTATTAAAAATATACATGTGTAGTTTGGGTCATCTCAAGAGGGGAGTCGTAATATCTTTTTACAAGAATTGGTTTTCATATGGAAGATCTTGAATGTCTAAAAATTTTAAGTTTTGACTAATGAGGAGTTGATCCTAGAATTCTACTCATTTTTATGGAGCTAGTAGTTTTAAAGATTTGACTAGGAGATCCTTCCCAATATTCTTTCCTTATAGAGTTTTCAGTCATCATTAGTTCTATTTCTTAACTATTCTATGTGTTCAATGTGATATTAGCAATAGGCTTCTGATGCAACCTCATCAGTAGCTTCCCCCAAGGCCTTATCAGAAGTAGGTTTAACAAGATTTTAGATATCAGATAGGAGATAAATCAGGTAGAGGATAGCCCTGTGATTCTCCCTACTCATAGGGACATAATTCTGAGTGTATATATGAAGGTTTTCACCAACAGGTTCAATAATATAGAGGAACTGGGTGTAGCAAGTCGCATTCCATGGAGTTTCCATCACCAAGTGGGCTAGATATCATTTGTGGTACCATATTCTTATCTTATATGTTTGTTTTTTCTATTTTTGATTTTGGATCTTCACATACCTTTATTTCACCAACCTTGGTTTACACCTTGGGACTCAAGGAGGATAGGTTTTTAGTACCCTATGTGTTAACTACATTAGTTAGAGGATAGTCCAGTTTTCCTGATGTGTGCTAGGGTTATGAGATGATGTTGGGGAAACATTACTCATCTGGGGATTTCTTCTTGTTATAAATACACCAACATGATTTCATTCTTGGAATTTATTTCTTGTACTATGTGTATATGGTTATCAATTTATTCTATGGTAGAGTTTATTTCTTTGAGATATAAGTCCAATGAGTGATGTTTGTCAGTGATCGGGACCATTAGATGGGTTGTAGGTGTTCAGAGCCCTTATCTTCTCAGTTTGAAGATTTGAAATTATGTTTGGGGGAGATTTTATCAATGTTGTTTCTAATAATTGTTGAGTTTGTTTTGGATGATTTCCATAAATTGATTATTATTTTACCCCCTCAATATGATATCAATTTCATGATAGTGTTTCGTCTTAATCTCTCTCTTGTTTCGATGGATCCTTATTGGATAACACTTTTTGAGGTATAGGAGATGATTATTAATAACAATTATTTGTTATCAAAGGGTTTTATTCAACTCATTGTGTTAACTTGGGTTTCTCTGATGTTATTTTCTAATAAGGTGGGTGTTAGTTTGAGGATGACATAGAAAACTGATGATTAAACTTTGTGTTGGTCAAGAATTGTTATCCCCTCCCAAGGATATATGATTTTTTTATTAGTTGAAGGGATCTAATTTATTTTTAAAGATTAGTATGTGGTATGGATATCATCAAATGTTTGTGAAATAGGATGATATCCTAAATTATTCTTTCAGGTATCATTATAATAAATTCAAGTTCATGGTTATTCCTTTTGGTTCCATAAATGCCTTAACTATTTTCATGGGGCTCAAGATTATTTTTTCAATGAGTTATCGGATCAGTTCATGGTTATGTTCATCAATGATTACCATGAGTAATCAATTTCATAATATGATATAGTTAAGAATATAAGGACCATTTGGGGAATTATTCGATACAATTGTCTTTATAGAAAGTTTTACAAGTGTGAATTTTGGATATGGGAGGTTTATTTTCTCAATCATGTGGTACTCTTTAGGGAGTGGAAACTAATCCTTCCGAAATTGAACTAGTTATTTATTGGGTGGAATTGAATAATATTAGATAGGATCGTTTTTTGTCTTTTAGGCTATTTTAGGAGGTCTTTTTAATTTCTCTTGGATTTCATCCCCATTTATATCCTTGACTAAGAAGGACCATACCTTCATATATAATGATTATTTTAAAGAAAATTTTTACTACTTGAAGGAATGTTGATTAGTTCCCTTTTTCTTTTCGATTATAAAGTGAGGATTCGTGTTTAAGGTTTCCTATGAATCTTATCAACTTTTCCAAGTGTGTGTTATCATTTAGTAGAGGGGGTGATCTCATATGGGTCTAGGAAGTCACATTTGATGAGTGTAATTGTTCCACCCATTCTCTTGATTTGAAGTTATAGTGTTTTCTCTAAATTTATGGAAACATTACCTTTTCAGTGAATTATTTATGGTCTCCATATTTCATAGACTATTGTAGTAGATATTCTCTCAATATCGTTTGAATCATGTTTTATAGGATTATAGCTTAAATATATCTTATAACTCATTGAAAGGGAATGTATTTGTTCATGTTATTACTATAAATTCATGGGGAGATATTATCTAGGAGTTTGGGGATTTAATGATAGTAGTGAAGGATCTTATAGAAATTCATCTTGGTATATAGGATGATAATGGTTAAGGTTGTATGTAGAAGATGAAAATTCAATCAACCATGTTGTAGCAAGTTGAGGATACTCAATGGGGAGACCATGAGGTAGAGGTGTAGTAAGATCGCGTCTTTTATAGGGATCCTATTAAGGGGTGGTTGAAGTATGGTTAACATCGTGTGTTCTTTCAAGGGAATTCACTCATCCCATTGATGATGTGAGAGGTGGTTCTTCATGATTATCATATACCACCCTTGGTTGTGGATATTTTTATATATAAGATTTATTATTCCTTCGAGGTTCAGTTTTGTTAGACAAGGATAAAGTTGTTTATGGTGGATTTCATGTCATGATGTTTAGTATGTAAGCAGGTGAAGTTTGAGAATCATCTTCCTATAGGTTTCTTGTAGCCATTAATTGTCCTTGAGTGTAAGTGGGAGGATATTTTGATGTATTTTATCACTCTTTTTTCCTAATAATAAGTAGGATGTGATTTTATTTGGTTGATCATGAATATTTTGATGAATTTTTCTCATGTTATAGTGATTAAGGATTCTAATAGGGTAGATTTTTTTATGGGGAGGTTTATAGATAATATGGTGAATAATCATGGGGTTTGTAGAAATATTATTTTAGATCAAGATCCTTAATTTACCTCACAAGTATAGATAGTTCTTAAATGTGATTTTGGATCTTAATTAAGCCTTTGTACAACATTCCATCCTTAGATAGATAGTCAGATAGAGTTGGACACTATGATACATGAGGATGTGTTTCACATATGTGTTATAGATTTTAGAGGTTTGTGGATAAAGCACCTGCATTTGGTTGAGATTTATTTTAATAATATCTATAAATCTTTCAATGGTATGGATTATTTTGAGGAATTATATGGGTTTCCATGTATATCTCTTTTAAGATGGACTAATATTGGGTGGTTGGAAGTACTTGGACAATATGTGGTATAGAGCATGACTGATAAGGTGAAGATAGTTAATGAGTAATGGATGGTGACTCTAAACCATTTAAGTTTTATGTGGACATCAGGAGGACATATTTAGAGTTTTTGGTTGGAGATAATATGTTTTTGAGATTTTTTTAGTCATCATGGAAAGTAAAGGTTTGACAGAGTTAGTAATATTTATACTTTATTTATTGGGATTTGGGAGGTTTTAGAGAAATTCAATGAGGTGGTGTATCATATAGAAATTCCTTCATGGATGTATCTAATCCATGATTCTTTTCATGTGTCACAGCTTCATAGATATATTCATTATGAATCCCATGTAATTAAATGGGGTGAGTTATGTTTTGAGGATGACATGATGTTTGTGGAGTGATCTTTTGAGATTCATGATCATTAAGAGAAGGTATTTTGTGGAATTTACATTCCCTTGGTTCATGTTTTGTGGAGGTACGATGGTTTAGAGAAGTGTATATGGGAAAATGAGTAAAAAATTTGAATTCAATACCCTAAGATATTTTGTGAAAGGTTTCATGGGAATTTTAATCATCCTAAACATAGTAGAACAAAAACTCAGAAACACTTTTAAACCTTACATTTATCCATATGTTTATAATTAATATAAATAAATAAAAAGAATAACAAATCTTAAACTATTAAATCTGGTACATAGAGGCTTTTCACAAGAGTTTAATTGAGATCTCTAAGAAGTAGTCAAAAGAATCATTCCTATAGTGGTATATGTGGGTCATATAAATCACTTGACAATCAGGTAGGATCTCTCCCAATCCATGTCCTACTGAAACCATGGTTTTAAAGGAAAGATATAAATGTGATCTAAGTATGATCTTAGTTTCAGGGAGTTATAATAGGATTCTCAACTCGTTATAATCGAACACATATTGTAATGATAAAACTAGATTATATAGTCATTAAAAAAACCAAATATTCATACAATATAAATATGAACATTTCATAATTATTCCATACAATTCAACCCATTTAAATATTTGGCTTTATCCCCATAAATTTATATAATTCTTAAATTAATTTCTCCAATATTCAAACTCCTTTGATTCATCATCACTTTATGAATAATTGAATATTATATTTTTAGGGAAAGAATATTTAAGGAATGAGTGTGTTATCATGTGGAATGATAATCCCATAAACAAGATCCATGGAATAGTGACATTTACTATATTGTGATGCACTCCAAAACATACTATGACATATACTACATCGTGGTCATTTCCATTTTTGTGTATAATTCAACAATATTTTTATTTCACTAAAATACTCATAAACATAGTGCACTTTCACCTTATATCACATTATATGAAAAACACTATGAAACCACATCCAAAAATCCTTTTATGAATTCAAAATACTCTTTTTTAGAAAATCTATCATACATTTTCACCACATGTTACATCATATGTAATAACATATGAAAATCTATCCAAAACTTTATCCTGATATCTTCCAAAACAAATTTATGGTAGATCTCAAAGTTTTATAAACATGTTCATCATTCAAATGACCATAAGGTGTGACCTTATAGGGCATTATAGTGTTGAAAACAATTTTGAATTCACAAATTCATAAAGTAAGAAAAAATAATCCTCTAGAAAATAATCAATTCCACTCAAGCTATAAAGGGATATGTTATGATCTCTATAAAACTCATATACCTCTATACTTGTTTCCATGAGTTTCATCATATGAAACTAGTAATTTTTTATATGATAATTTTTTCCAAGACATCGAGTTACTATTAGACATGACATATATAAATCTTGTATAGTTATACATACATTCTCGATTCATCGATTATATACTGATAATATCTATGAATACATTACATTCCATTCATTTAAGTAGATGATCATGTCATATTCCCCTCGTTGAAATATATAAGAACATATTATATACTGTCTAGGTAAGGTCATATACTTCCCAATATATCTCAATGTCCTAGATTTAATACTCATTATATAAGCGGAAAAATCTCATCTTGGTTAAGCTCTAATTGATAAAAAGATCAACAATATACCCAACCAACTCCTGATTAGCTAATCATAAAATATTGGATAAGAAATATATCAATGTTTAAACGTTATCATGCTAGGTGTCTCAAAAATTCTCAGTTATGGGGAATCCAAATATGAAATATTCTCCCCTAGTATACAAAATACATAGTGTATAACACTCTATAAAGGGTATTATTTATGGTTAATCTATTGCACAAAACTTTTTTCACCTTAAGGGAATATTTCATATCTCAAAACAAGAATCCTTCTCACACTAACCTTAACATTTCATCAAAAACCAAGATACTCCATGAGAAATATTGATTATAGATAACTCAATATTTAAGATGTTAATTATCATTTCACTTTAGTAAATATATGTATCTAATTTGAAAGAATGATAATATGGATTCTACCATTTATATAATATGATAAAATTTATATTTTTAAAGTCTTTTAACATTATTACAAATATTTTTAATAACAACATGTATAACAATATCACATATGATATAGTGTTAGAT
Source organism: Viscum album (assembly GCA_963277665.1). Lineage (NCBI taxonomy): Eukaryota > Viridiplantae > Streptophyta > Magnoliopsida > Santalales > Viscaceae > Viscum > Viscum album. The sequence goes on from OY728120.1 coordinate 833,051,202, forward strand.
CAATATTATATTTGCTACACTTTTTGCTTTTTTAAAATCATTAAATATCATTCAAATTCCTACCACATATCTATGCTTCCATATGATAAAACCCTCCCACTAAACTCTTTTAGTGAGTTAGAACTTTAAACAAATAATGTTTCAATAATTGTGAGACTTAAAATTTCACATTCCCAATGTTGAACTCTTTGAGAAGTTATTTAAAGTTCTTTACTTCACAACAAAAAATGTTATAATGTTAAAAATTTATGTTTCCTACTAATAACTCTTAATTTCATCATCATCATCATTCTTGGAACCTTCCCATAAAAATTTTTCTATGTGAACATTTTGGTAACTAATGTAACCCTTTACATTTCCATTTACCAATACATCCTAAGCTAATTTAGGATATAAATTGATATTCATCTCATTATAGTAACTAAATGTAACATTTAAAATTTATCTTTAGAATAATATCCTAAAATATTTTAGAATATTAAATGATATTCTCTTTGAACACTGGTAGGAATAATTTTTTATTTATTAACCTTTAACTTCTATAAGTCCAAAAAATACTGCCAATAGCATATTAGAAACTAAATTCTCTTTATAATATCATTATAATAAACACAATCTACTTTGTGTTTATGAAATAACACTTTTTATTTTTGTGGGAATATTTAACAAATAAACTATTGTATCTATATCATATATGGTAATCTAAGTGTTTAAAGAAATTTTATGAAAATAAGAATTTATTCTTTAAAATATTTCATTGATGGTTAGTGAAATCATAATCCTCATGTTATCAAAAACAACTTGGATAAGCACTTTTATATTTTATAAAACTACTTTTATCCATGTCTTCTTCTAAAACATGTTATAGAATCTAATGAATCATAAAACAAGTGTATGAAAACCATCATATCGTATTGTTCATAATAACTATTTATTGATAAAAAAACTCCCTTATCATATAATATAAATGAGATAATTATACACATACTTTAATTAGATTAATATGGGATTCATATATTTTTATACCTTCAAAATCATGATTCAACAACCCACTACATCATCATTTGAAAAAAACTACAAGAAGCATAAATTATTTACTTTCTTTTGAAATATAATATATTTAAAATATTTGAAAAATATATGTGAGGTATCTAAAAAGTCAATATTTTCATTTTTTCACTTGAATTTTAATCTTTAAAATCCCACAAAAATAGATAATTTATAGGTAATTGTTACATTTTTATATTAAGAGAATAATTTTTATTGAATTGTAAAACTATATTAATTATTTATTTTTAGGTTTTTTTATTCATCATTGATATTAATCAACAATCTATAATTTTTATGTGATAATTTAAAAGTAATTTTTAATTAGAGAATGAATTTAGAAATTGCATGGAGAATTCAATTATTCCCTTCAAACTACACTTTAGTATTTTTATCCTAAGATATTGTACATGTTTAATCTTAATTTATAATTTTAATATTTAATTTCAAAAATGTTGGGATATATATTATCTTTGAGTACCTTGAGATATATAATAATTTTTCATGGTGAAAATAGGCCCTAAATTCAAAGTTGGAGTAGATTCATCAATCTAGACCATACTTAAATGATTGGGCTATAACATTTTCATCCATGCTAGGATTAGGTTGAAATTTTCACACAATATATAAGAATCAAAAATGAAGATTACTTTCACCTATATAAATATTTTATTATGATGTTTGAATATTTAAGCTTGTAAAACAAAAATAGGGATTATTTTTTACTCAATTTATAAACTTTTCAAGTTTTAATATATGACTCGAGTTTCCCCTTAAATCTATAAATATGGTAGAGAAATAGGAAATGAAAAAAATTGATATTACACTAACAATCCCGATGAATTTTTTCTACATTTTGGAGTAGTTTTGTTCTATTTTTTCATTCCATATTTGCGCTGTATATTTTAATAAAATTGTTCTTTCTCTTCTCTCTCATTTCTCTCTATTATTACTATGATCTATTAGGTTCATAATAATGAGTAACCAACCCAATTAATCTCCCAATGGAGTAATATTATATCAAACCTAAGTCTATGTTCAATTATGTTTAATGTTTCTTATCTACTTTAGGTTTTGTTGAGGATGATTGGTAGTAGGTTTCCACTATAATTTTTGTCGGTGTAACTTATTCAACTGATCAATTTTCCAACTATAGAGTTGGTGGATGTGAAAATTACTTGGAAATTATTGACTACACTTTATATTCTCAACAATGGTATAATAAGATGTTTACATTCTATATACTATGTTAATTAAGTAGATGTTAAGCAATTAATAAGATGATGAAGGTTCCTTCTGAATAATTACCTAGGAGAATTCCTTTCTTCTCACTGATTTCATTATGTTTGCATCTATATTTTCAAATTATATTTTTTTCATTCCATGATCTCAACCCCCTCTCTTTACTTTCTTTTAAAAATATAAAAACCAAAAAGATAAAAAAAAGATTTATAAATAGTGATTACTTGATTGAAACCACTTCTCAAGTGAGATGACCCGATTTAGCTACTTCTACATTAGGTAATAAAATAATTAATTTTTCCACATCACATGACAAGTGTATGTAAAAACATGGAATCATTTACAGTCATACAAGTAGTCTTTCATCCACTTTTTATTTTTCATTTTCTAAATAATTTTCATTTCTTTAAAAAATATATATAATTATTTTCTCACTCACCCTCACCCAAGGAATATAAAATCAATTTATTTTCTACACAGGTGAACAAATATTGAAGATGAATTCTCTTAAAGGATTTTTTTAAGTATGTCATCCAATTCCTTAAAGAAGACATAGAGTATCCAATTTTAGAATATTTTTATTTAGAATTAACTGATCACTAGGAATACTTTCTAGAGTTCCACTAAAAATTGGTCAAGGAAAAAAAGACTCTCTATTGGTCCCTCTCAACTTTTCTAAAAAAAATACTTGAGGTCAAGGCCTTACTTGAAAACCATCCATGACCCAAATAGGTGGAATTTTATGAAATACCTGAGGATCTAGTCTTCCTTCATCCATCAACTAAAACCCTACTCTAGGAGGCCTGAGAAAAATAATAATAATTGTAAGATAAATCAACTTAGATATATAGTCCTTCCCTAAACTCAATTAACTTTAATTTTATTCAAACTAAATTGATCATTAACTGTCATTTTTTTATTTTTTAGATTTATTAAACTCATGTTTTTCCTTAGAAGATAAATAAGAAAATGAAAATTCACCTGATGAGTAGTACATAGATCTCCCTAAAACCAATTGAATAACTATTGTAGGGGGTATAAAATTATATCCCAGTGGATTTGTAGGAAGAAACAGAAACAAAGGATTCATATATAAAATGGAAATATTTTGACATTAATTATTTAGGTTTTAGTTTTTTTCAAATTAAAAATTTCATCAAATTTACATTTTATGATTATTTTAATGCTACCCACCATGAGAAATCCATGTAAGAGGAGGAGGATGTTGTGAAAGTTACAATCTTAAAGGAGTTGGACCCATTTTAAAGCCAACTCCCACCTTAAATTTTATACCTGATAGATATGGGGACAAACGTGTTATACTCTATGTATGGTAACCTAAAAAAATAGTGTGAAGGAATGAAGGTTGGGAGGAATGAGTAATGGTAGTCTAAATAAAATAATCTTTATCCACTATATGACTATGGATAGCATCTAGAACTACCCATCAGTGGGAATTTAAAACTTAGTGCCCACTTAGAGGTCAAACTAAGAATTTCCCTTTTTCTTTCCTTTTCTCTTTATCTTTACTTATTTTACTTTCAATAAATTTATTATGTTTTCTTTTCTTCTATTACTTATAATTTCTCAGTGGGTCGCACTTAGGGTACTAACTTAAGGATACCTAACCAATAATTTAGGTTGTATTAATCTTTAATAATTTATTTTTTATGCCTATTTAAATTATATGAAAGGTTGAGGGAATCATTTTTTAATAAAAATGGGGTATTAACATTCTATTTGTATAGTATTGGTACCAAATTTTTTTATTTTCATGTTTTATTTTCTACTTTTTAAATTTTGGAATGTTTTTAGGTTTTGAATTTGAGCTTTAAATTATTTTCCACCTAATGAAAACTTCCATGCTAGTTTTGGGGATTTATTTGATTTTAAATTTATATAATTTCTATTATTTTTGAGTAATTTTTTCAATTATTTCATGTAAATTTTAATGTTATAACTGGAAAAGGTTTTTTAAATGGAAAATAATTAAGTTAAATTAGAACTATAACATGAGGGAATAAAGATTTTGAACTATATCTTGAGTAACTTTTCCATTGTGGAAAAGAACACCTTCAGGAGATAATAAAAATATATATTCATTAAATTCCATTTAAATTGGAGTAAAACTAGAAATTGGGATCCTATATAAAGTTATGAGATATTAGGAACTGAAAAAAAACATAAAAACAGGAAAAAAATTAAAAAAAAATGAAACAAATGCAGTTCCTAATTATAAAAAAAGGATTGGATTTAGGTGATATGAATATTTAACACCATATAAAGAATGGCATAATTAAATTATAGGAATATAATTTGGATTGTATCAATGAAATTGGAAATATATATTTTTGTATAGGAAATTGGTGAAATAGAAATTTATGATAGTGTCACTAATTAAAATATTAATTCCACTAAATTTAATTTTATTCAAAAATATGGAACTTGATTTATGCTTAAATTAAAGTGGTGCAATGGATAAGACTTATAGAGGAGGTGTGATATTTTTAGTAATGAATAAATATTTGACTTTCTTCTTTTCTAGGTTTTGTGTTTGAACCTAGGTAGGATAATTATTTTTTATTAGTAAAATTCTCTATATTTCCCAATAGTTTAATGTTTAAGTGTGGTTGAATTGATAGATTCAATATTTTTATATTTTTCACTTGAATATTAATGTTTAAAATCCCACCGAAATTATTAATTTATAGGTAATTATTACATTTTTAGATTCAAAGAATATTTTTTATTAAATTATGAAATTTGGTTAATTATTGATTTTTAAGTGTTTCTATTCAACTTTGATATTAATTGTTAAAGACAAAATTTTTAAGTGATGATTTAGTAAGAATTTTTAATTAAATAATAAATTTGGAAACTATAAGGAAATTCCAGTATTTTCATTCCGAATGTACTTTAGTATTTTTATACTAAAATAATCTTTATATTGAATATTAATTTGAAATTTTATTAAATAACTTTAAACACATTGGGATAAAGATTTTATTTGAATATTATGAGATGGATCATAATTTTTTATAGTGATAATAGGACTAAAAGTCAAAGTTGGACTAGATTCATCAATCTAGACCTTCCTTCAATGATCAAGTCATTACTTTTCATCCTTCCTCATATTGGGATTTAATTTTGATACAAGATAGAAAAATCAAAATAAAATACTTCTTTCAAATAGATTAATATTAGGTTCGGTAGTTTGAAGGGTCAACCATGTGGAACAAAAAAAGTTATTACTTTTGACTCAATTTTCAAAATTTAAAAGTTTTAATATTTTATCTTATCCACCCATTCACTTTATAAATAAGGTAGATCACCATTAAGGTAGGGGATCAGGAACTACACTAAATATATAGATGAGGCTTTTCTATGAATGTGATTTTTTTTCTATGTTTTCATTCTGTATTCTCACAAAAAAATATAAAATTATTAGTTCTCTTCTCTATCTTTTATCCCTATTCTCATTTTGATATCCTATACTCATAATAATGGGTAACTAACCTATGTAATATCTAATTAGAGTAATATAGTTCTAAAAATATATCTCTACACATTTCTTTTTAATGCTTCTTATCTATTTTAGGTTGTGCAGAGGGTTATTAGTAGTTGTTTCCCACTTCAATTTTCATCTATTTAACTTATTTAACTACTCTATTTCCCCTATATGGAGGAGGTGGACATGTAGTGTACTTGAAATTATTGAGTACAATATATATTCACAACTAGTTTATCAAAGGATATTCAAATTTGATAGTGTGTTTATTAATAAAGTATAAAACTAATAATAAGATGATGAAGGTTTTCTATGAATTTTTTCCTGGGATAATTTTTTTCTTCTCACTAATTTAATTTTGTCTACATATGCATATCTAAATTCTAGTTTTTCATGCTAGAAAGTAAAACCCCATTTTTATTTATTTTCGTAAATATAAAACATAAAAAAGATAATGAGTTATTTAGAAATAGTGAGTATTGGATTTCAACTTCACCTCGAGTGTGATGACTCTGGTTAGCCAATGTGTATTATTAGAGGAAAAAATAAATAATTTCGTTTACTATTCCCTGCAACATGTGTCCACTAGTATTTTATCCCCTTTAAGATCAAATAGTTATTTTTCTATAACATTGGTTCCTAACATAGACATTTCACTTAGTTCAAAAACTCTTCTAGGTGTCCCTTATAATTCCATATCGTACAGAAACATCACCCCACCTTCCTGACACCCCTTCGGGTTCCAATTAATAAGGATAACTATTGTATAATCTATTATTTTTCACATTAGATAAACTTTTATGATTGTTCATCATTAACACAATAAAATATTCTAGACATCACATATCTATATTTTTTACTCTCAACACCATGATAAAACATGGTAAGATTTTTCTTCACTTATTCACCTTTCCATAACATTTCCATCTGAATTAATTTCATAGCTTGATCAATCCTTAAAGGATATTTTTTGTCTCAATGAGTCATTTACTTACTCAATCATGTTGATTATATGACCATATAATATATTTTCTTTTATTATCTTGTATCTAATTCCTTTACAACCTTAATTGAATCCTTTGATGATTATTATAAGCTTATAGATTCTCTTATTGACAACTTCAACAAAAGGTTACTTAGGAAGGGTTTCCTCAAACACATATTTTTTTATACTTCTTACTTAAGAATGATTATTAAGATTTATACAAGTCTAATAATTTTTATTACTTTATTCTTCTCTTTTATCTTGTATTAATCTCAAAGTTAAGTTTGATGATGATTATTCAATTATCTATAATAAATCTTTTATCAAATGAGTATCATGTTTTAAATTCATTTAATAAGGACTTTTTTTTAATGTGCTCCCACTAAAACGATGACCGGTTTTAAAATCATCATATTCCTTTGTGGACCATGGTCCATATTTCATCTTGACGTACAATAGTTAATAATATTAATAATCCATGAAGATATCTAGTATATAGTCATGTTAATCAAATCAAATATGACTCTAATATAGTTTAGTGGATAACTATTTACTCCAATCCATCATATGGATTCACTCAACTCTATTACTCTAGTATTTTAATGATTATGGTTTCTATTTATGTGTAACCTAATTAAAATTACAAGAATGATTCAATTTATGGTAAGGTTCACCACATTACTCACTTGACTTGCACAAGAAAATCAAGGGGAACCTAGATTTGGTATTTCCTACCTAGTTGGATGATTGAGGTCTTGACAACTATCACTTTTAAAGGAATCTGACACTTAGTATTTTTAAAGAGGATTTAATATCACCAAATTATCAAATTTATTGTATTTACATGTATGCATTATTATAATGATTTATTTTCTGATCATATCCATTCCACCAAATTAATTTGTTCAAACTATATTGGTGCATAATTATTTACACTACTCGTAGCATGTATTACTAACCCAGACTAAAATCCAACTATAATCATACATATCCAAATTCATCCCATGTATAAATTACATAAATTATTTTTATGTAAATAATTAGAATCATATGAAATAGATAATCACAAGAGTAATCCTAGATATATAGGTTAACAACTCCACATTTCTAGATAAAGAATAAGCCATTAGGCTAGTGAGAAGTCCCATATAAATTCCTTCTACCCAGTGATACTTTACTCAGAAGATATTTCTATTTTCTCAATATTATAACACCCAATATGTATAAAAATGTAATAAAGTACTTGATTTAGGCTCATTACTTAATAACAATCCAAATTCAAGATATAGGATAATTAAACCATTTATCATACCTATCACGTAACTTCATAGATGCATGTATGACAATTTAGAAGTAGTTATATACTTTAGACTAAATTATACATTACAATCATAATATAACAATCCATATCTATGAATAAACCATAGAATAAATAAATAAATAAATAATTTATATATTTATATATTTATATATTAAATCATGATATAAACAATTCATAAATAAATAAATTATAAACACTTTATAATTAAAACACTAATAAACTTGAAAAATTAATTTTTCTTTTCTAATATGAACAATTAATATAATCATTTAAATGATTTTAATATAAACTCCTTCATATTTCACAATATAATATATTTTATTAAAACTTTTATTATTAAATAATAAATATTTCATATTTATGTAATCCATTTACATAAATTGAATATCTCACATTCAAATATTCTTTTAACAATTGATCACATCATTATCAAAGACTCATTTTAGAATGGATTAAATAATTTTTCAAACGAATCCTTAATATAAAAATTTTATATTTATATTTATTAACTATTCCTAAATTCATATAAACACCTTTACATTTTTTTCTTATTTTAATTTATAAACACTTTATAAATTAATCACCATGAGATACACTTTAAACCTTGATCAAATCTACCAAAACGTTTTTCGTATGGTTTAAAGTCCTCATTTGGATCCAGTGCAGGCCATGTAGGCCCACACTGATAAATATTTTTGAAAATATTAAAAATATATATAATTTATTTTAAATCATATTTAAAATGTATTTAACTATGTAATAATTAAAACTATTTTTTCTTGTATAAATACAATAATTCAGAGCTATTTTGGTGGCTGCTTTGAATCATGGTCATATGATGAAAACTAGAATTTTAGCAAGGTGGTTTTGTGAGTTGTGACATTCTTTGAAAATATATATTGAGTTAGAATAAAAATATAAAAAATGGATTTTGAAAATTTATTACATCATTTCAGTCCTTGTTTGCAAGGATTCCATATCAAAATGATCTTGACATTATGATGTAAAGTCACCAAATATGATGTTCTGTTTTTCTATAAAAAAATGTGGTTGACCATACCCATTTCTCATGCACCAAATCATGGTCTTATATATTTTAAGAGGAACATGACCATTTTATATAATTTTTATGCCATGATTCTTGAAATATAAGACAATGAATGGGCGTTTTAGATGTCCACATCATGGTTCTTTGAAAAACCCATATTTTCTAGATTTCGTCATTTATTTGAAGATAAAACCAATTTTTGATAGATACACTTTGATACCATTCAAGGGTTTTAGAGGGATTTATAAAATCTTAAACATAGTATAATAAATACTCCAAAGCATCATAAATCCCATAATTTATCAATACATTTAGAATTGATATAAATAAAGAACATGGATGATGTACCACACAGACTTTGACCTATCTTGTTGAATTTTTCACAATATTTTGATCAAGATCACTGAGAAGTAGATAAAATAATCTTTTCTATGGAGGTATCCATAGATAGTGGGAATCAGATTATGCTTAAGTAATATCTCTCTCAAGCCACAGTCTTCTATAAAATTTAGTTTAAAGGTAGAAAAGAAAAGGGAGTAAAGTATGATCTTGGTTTCAAGTATCTCTAAGAGGAGTCTCAACTTGATGGAATCAAACACATATTGTGATGGTCCTACCAACTTATATATACATCAAGGAAATATAAACTATCAGTCAATATAAATATTAATTTTTCATAAACATTCCATATGTTTCAACCCATTTAGAAATTTCATATTGATCCCTATAAATTTGTTTAATACTTAAACATATTTTTCCAATATTCAAACTACTTTGCCTCATCATCACATGATGAATAATATAATATAATAGTTATTATAATGGATTACCAAGTTAACTATTTCATTATCTCATAGAATTAAAACTATGTAAATATACACTACGACATAGTGAGTTTCACTATATCGTGTTGTACTCCAGCACAGACCATGACATGGGTTAACCATGGTTATTCTTGTTTTAGTGCATAATCCAACATTTAAAAAATCCATTTATGTTTAAATTATTTATTATTTTATGGTTTTTTTAATATTATTTATCTTTATTCTGGAATATTTTTTTAGTGATCATTACATTCATGTTTGAGAGGTACCTCATCAAGATGTTTGGGGTTTATGGTCATTCTCTTTCCTCTGGGATTAATTTTGATTCTTGAGGATGAGATACATTTCAGAGGTATATAAAATAATATTATGTACTTTATTTTATTGTTAAATTGTGTATTTCATGTGTTATAGGTGTTAGAATAAAGTTAGAGGAATGAAGATATAGTAGGATCTGAAATTTCAATTGGAGGGATACATTGCGGTGTGGCTTGACGTGTTACACCATGATGAGTTGGATGGAGGAGATGGTTTTTCTACAATATAGGGTTTATCACCATGATGATTTTTTTGGGTGGTTTTATATTCCATCAATGAAAATATTCCATGAGATTTTAGTGTCATGTTTTTTTATAGCAAAATCTGGTTACAATGTCACGGGTTTCAAATATGGTGTGAATTTTTTTAGGTTATTATTACATAGAGAGTTCCTAGTTTAATATTATGTGGATAATTTTTAGTTAATATTAATTAAGTTGATAACATGGTTTGACCATTCTTACTTCATAGTGGAATCATGGGTGGTCGATTTTCTTAGTTTTTCCTATCTGAGATCCATTGTACCATGGTGCCTTTCACCGCATCGTAGTTTTTTTAAGTGTGTCTATTTTATGGGGAGAAGGCCAAGGATTTTGTTTTAATCCTCAATGATTCTAGTGAAATTTAATTTACAACTTTTTTATATAGTGACCTTTATTATTAATATTTATTTTATGGTATTTAGGCCCCTGAGATTCAGAGGATATCATACCATGAATTTAGGATCAAACCATCACTGCTCATGATCATACCCTTCACTCTATCATGATATGTGTTCCCATAATAATTATAAATTCATGTTTTTTCTGGAATTATATCCTATTTTCGTGACTTACATCTAACCCTATGTGATTGGTGGTGCATCGTTGAAGATATATAGGCATCCTTTGATTGGTTTTAGCCCTTTACTTCAAGATATTGACCCCTTATGATCAAAAGTTATCTCCTCCATTCTTATTTTCATTCTCCCCTTTTTATGTTTTTATAAGGAGGATATGGAAGTAATTATTCTTCAATTTTGGTGATTTTGGGTTGTGTGGTTGTTTTTGGTTTGATGTGGATAGGTTCTATGGGGTTTTCTTATGATTTCTTGGTTGTTTGATCACCTGATTCTTCATATTATTGTTTAATTATTATTGAATCTTCTTTGATGAATGGGATTTCTATAGTTGTAATTTTTGAATTAAATGTATATATGGGTTAACCATGTTTTTTTTCTTATAATTTAAATGTTATTTATTAAACTAATAAAAATAATAACTAGACTAAGGAATTGGGAAAGGAAAAAATGGGTGAGTCTTAATGAATTCAAGGTTCGTATACTATTGATGGGTTTGTTTCCTACTCATATGATGTTTTCCACTATAGATACATTATTTTTTTATTTTTATATATTATAATAACCTTTAATAGAATAATAATCATGTAACATTGTTAATGAATTGTTATCAAGGAAATCCACAATTCTGGTGATGTTGCTTATTCCTGTGGTGTTTAAAAAACATAGAAGAATGATTAATAAATGGTTTTCTAGTGTGAATTGTTTGTATGTTTTTTTCTTATTTGTGTATATATGTTCATTATTATTATGATTATAAGTGTATTAGATTATTTTTATGGCTATTTGGGGAGATGATATGTGGATTTTTTTGCGAAAGAGAATAATGGGCCACAACGTGATTATTGTGGGGGGGGGGTTACTCGTTGATGTGGAAAGAGGAACTTTATGAGGTATTTATGGAATGTTTGAAGTTAGGTTATAGTTTGTATTGGAATGGGATGTGTGATAGTTGTTTTGTTATGGTTTTATTTGTTGTGAGTTTGTGCTATAGTTTCCTTGTGGCATGGGATGTGGTTGAAATAAATGAAATCATTAATGGGTAGTGGGATAAAATTGACAAAATATGGTATGTTAAATGATTTATGATTATAGTTAGAGTAATTTTGGTTAATTAATGAAAAATAAAAGGACAAATGTTACTATTTAATAATGAACGGCTTATAGTATAAAGTGTCTTAAAGAATGGTTTGACAAAAAATACAGATAAATAAAGGAAATGGGTCTTGTAATAGTAGTTTTAGAAATTGTAAAGATGAATAAAATTAGATGTTAGTAATATTTTTGTGTCTCTCGTTTGTGAATAGATGGGCTTGGTTTGTGGGATGGTGATATCAACTGTAGTTATTAGGTGTTTGTAACAATGTTGTGGCTTTTATGGGTGAAAATAGTCTTGGTTTGGCATGAACCCTTAGGTTGGATTTGTTTCTGACTATTATACCACTAATATTTTATTTATATTTCTTATAAACCACCACCCGAGTTGGATAATATTACTAATTCCAGTATGCTTTTGGATTTTGGGTGTTTTCCTGAACATCAAGGTTGTAAAGGGAATAGATAGATAACGGCTCCCTCTTCCCTACTCTCCATTCATATATAGTATGGGTTGTGATGACATGAGGATTTAGGTATATATATGTGGTTTTTAATGGATAGTGATATTAATATATATATATATATATATATATATATATATATATACATACTGGTTGTCATAGATTGTGGTTGTGATTTGGATATGTTTTGGGTGGTGTATAGAAGGAGGAGGGCATGAGGTTGATGTATTTCATGTTCATGTTACCCCACTATAATGAGGATGTGAAGTGTGGTTGTGATATGTTGATGTGGTATGTGGATTTGGATATATGTATATGTCTTTGATATAGTATGTGGTTATACAAATATGTGCAGATATAAGGGATGAAATCATGGAATGTATATCTGTTGGGTGTAAGAGTGACAAGATTTGTTGGGAAGCAAATATGGGGTACCTTCTCATTTTGGCACATGGATTTAATGATAGGAATATCAATTTGGTGGAATATATCTAGACTTGGGACAAGATGGATAATCATTTTTAAGATTTAATCAAGGATGATCTAAACACTGAGGTAAACACTCATCAATGGGGGTTATATAGGGAAATTGGTTTCTGTAATCTTTGTCTTATATTTAATGAATTTTTAATTTCATTCTCTGTACAATGACCTTTTGGTTTGAACTTGTGCAGTTTCCCACTTTCTCCTGAAAATTTATTTTGAAATAAAAATTTAATTTTCATGTCAATATGGGGTACCTTCTTGATATTTATATCATTTTAGTATTATACTACTATACTTGGATGTAATATTGTATGAGTTAGCCATAGTGAGTTTGGGTGATAGTTAACCCAATATAGGTGTGCGTTGGTTATGTTGTTTGTTCATTGAGGTATTAATATGCTTCTTCTACATTTTCATGAGAAGTTTCGGGGAGGATCCTACTAAGTATACTTGTAAGATCACCCCTATTAATATATATCTATTTTACATGTTTATAGGAAGGTATTAGTGATTGAGATGGAATATATGATCTTATAGAGGTCATTATCATGTTGTTGTTGTGGCTATAAGAGTTTCATTTCGGTATTTTATTTTTGTGTCCCTGTTTATATGTGATAATTAAATACATTGTAGACTGAGAATATTTTATATTTTATGGAGTTTATTGATGTATTATCATATATTCTAGTGATTTATTATGTTAATTCCCCCCATTTTTTTACACACTTGGTGTTGGTCATCAACCTGTGGCCTATTGGAGGAAATCTTTAAGGGTCACCCTCATCTACATTACTATCCCATGAGGGGTGTCCCAGTGGGGGAAGGTCGTGACAGGTATGATACAAAGCATATGTTTTCAATTTAAATTTTATATTTTAGTTCAAAACATGCATCGCATTCACCAGTATAAAATTGGATTTTAATAGCATTAGTAAAGGGCCTTTATCGGCGCTTATAAGCACTAACTACCAAAGTGAGGTTAAAAGGTAGGCTTTATTAGTTTTCATAAAAAGAACTGATAAAGGAAGTGCTGATAAAGGGGGGGATTTTTTCAAACCTCTCTAAGACCCCCCCCCCCCCCATCAGTGCTTCCTGCCCCCTTTATCAGTGCTTTGTGAAATTACACCCTCCTGCGCACGTTTGGGTTTGATCCTTGTACCTCTCCTTTGGAACTCGAATGCCTTTACCACTACACCAAGATATTTTGATGTCTATTTTATGATATTTATATTTAGTTATATATATATTTACATATATATTTTTTATTCAAATATTTATATAATTATTTTTAAATACATCTATAAAATATATGTTTGTGTGTGTGTGTGATATATATATACTTATATTTATTTAAATATATTATATATTATATATTATATTCATTTGCATATACTAAAATATAATATAAATATATATATATCCATGTATTAATACACACATATATGTATATATAAACATTATATATATATATATATATATATATATATATATTTGCATAAGTGTATATATATAGTCATATATTTTTCTAAGGTAAAAAATGTTTAGATACTATTTTAGATACATTTTTAGAATATTTATTTATTTATTTATATTATAATATACATATACATATATTTTTTTATTGAGAGACACATGTTTATATATAAACATTACTTGTTTAGGTATATATATACATATTAATTCATTTGTATAAGGTAAATAAAATGGATAATTTTTTAATTTAAATAAAATGAATAATAATTATTCATTTTATATATTTAAAAATAATTTTTTTATGTAAATATGTTGATATATGTATTTATACAAGTGATTTATTATAAGAAATTATAAGAAAATGTGCATATATTTAATTATAAATAAAACCAAAATATGAAAAATGATAAAATTCAAAACCATAATATCAATATGAATGTAATACCTAAGAATAAATTCAATCTCCACCAAAAAAAGACTAAGAATCCCTTAAATGAGGCTCAAAATACCATCAAATGTTAAAAAAAATTAAGATACCCCGAATAAAAACTCATTTCGGGGGGCCTTATAGACCTTTTTTGGCCTTGAAAAACGTGACTAGGAGTTCCCTTGGTTACCATAGTGTAGATCTCTTCTCAGGATTAGATTTGATATGTGGTAGGGTCCAAATGGACACCCGGATCAAAAGTTATGGTCGTTTGAAGTTCAACTCATGTTTTCAACTTATATAAGACATTTCATTAATTCATTTAATTTGTATGTCATCCAACTATTATTAAATAAATATTACTTGATAATAATTATAAAATTATTACTTAATAATATTTTTTAATTATTTTATAATCCATTTTCACTAAATATCTCATATATTAAGTTTGAATGCCTATTTGGCCTTATCTAAATCATATTTAATATATATATATATATATATATCATATTTATATCGATATAAATATATTTATATATTAATATATTATTTTTAATGGTTTTTAATTTTTTTTTTAAGAAATATACACTTTATCAGTGCTAGAAAAAAACATTGATAAAGGCCTCCATTAATCGGATCTTTTTAAGTAGCACTCATAAAGGGTTTTTTTACAAGCACTGATAAAGACCCCCCTTTATTACTACTTTTTTAGGGCTGATAAATCCTAGCACTGGATAAACCCAGTTTTGTAGTAGTGATTTATGAATTATCATGAAACACTACAGTAGTGATTGTTGAATCGTTTATGACATGTATGAATTAACTACATGTCATTATATTATGTAGTGTGTTCATAATAATCTAATGTGTATTTTTATTTTTTAATTAGTTTTAAATTTATTAAGTGCTATTAATAAACTGAATATTGTTTATTATAATTTATATATTATTTTTTTGAATTAAAAGTATTTTTTAATGATGTGGAATTATTTTTAAATAGTTTTACCACATCTATTTAATTAATTTTTAATGATTTAATATATTATGTTTACACTTTTTACTAAATGTTAACACTTTTGTATTTTTAAAGTAAAATTTATTAATTAATCAATTTTTATAATTAATTATGTATTTTTAGTCTTTAAAATAAATAATTTAATCTAAATAACTTATCTAATATAATTATTTATTAATTAGTTTTGATAATTTTAATCTACTTAACTTTTTAATAATTTGATATTGATATTAAATAAACATTTAATCATTTTTTTAATATTAATTAACTTAGTTTTTAATTTAATATTATGTCTTTTAATTAGTTTGATTAAAATAAAATAACATTGTTAATTATACTATTTAATAACTCTGTTAGTTTTTAATATGAGTTAAGATGTTAAGTTTTAATTCAATAAAATAATGTGTTTTTAATTTTAAGTCTTCTTTTATTTAGTTAATTAATTAATTTAGAATTTTAATAATTTAATTTCCTTAATATTTTAAATTAATGAAAGCAGTTAAAAAATTTAAAGTCAACAATTGTCGATGACTCATTTTATACTTTTCCGGTTTTTCTTCAGTTTTTGACTCACTAATACCATGTCGGTAAGTCATGTCTCACTGATTGTTCTACCTATCTCACCAACCTACTGATAAATGTATCTATCAGTGTTCCATTTAGTTGTTGTAGTTTTAGTTTTATGTTTTCAATAGTTAATCAATTAATTTAATTAATTAAGGTGTTAATTGTGGGGACCACTCCCAATTGGGAGAGTCCTCTTTGGCGGCACCATCTATCCAGATGGCTGTAGGAGGCGGCTGCGAGAGTCTCCTTGGTTTGGTGGGCAACATGGTGGACGACAGCCAACAGTGGGAGGATAATTCTTGGGTAGATGATCTACCCAACAACTTGTTATCTTTGTTCCTCTATTTTAACGGGATTTTCATTCCCATGTTTGTGAGATCTATGTGTTGTGATACCTCCGACGAGATTCGGAGAGAGTGAATAGAGAACGGCCCCCTTCTCCCGTGGATGTAGGTCATACGACCGAACCACGAAAATTGTGTGTTTCTCCGTTCGTTTCTGTTTTTGTGTGTTTGAGGTACCACACACCTCCGTTGCGCCCCAACAAGTGGTATCAGAGGCGAGTCGGAGCGAACGGAGTTGAACCGGCGAGGCGACGACGATTTTTCCGGTGGCCGGAAAATTGAAAGTGGTCGGAAATTTTTTCTGGCAGTAGATTCGGGAAGAGGGTGGCGATACGATTCCAACGGCGCAAGCGGCGATAAAAACGGAGTTGAAACGAGACCGGTAGGATCGGTCAAAGTTTGGTCAAATCCACGGGTGAACAGTACCCCGTGCCGGGGAAAACGAGACTGTTCACGCCGCCGGAAATAATTCCGGCAAGCTTCCGGCGGAGATTCCGGCGTGCCACGTCAGTGCCACGTCAGCAAGCGATCTGGACCGTTGAAATTGTTTTGACCATATCACGGTCAATTGGTGTCCGATTTCAGCAATCCAGGAGTCGATTCCAACTATTTAGACCGTTCCGGACGTATCCGTACGGTTAGGTTTTCAAAATTTTCACTCTATCAGGTGGTTCCAGAAGGGTGCGACATCGACGGTGGTGATCGCGTTTTGCGACGACAACGTTGACGGGTGGTGGAGCACTACCAAGATTTGATATCGAGAAGTTCAATGGTCGAAATAATTTCAGCTTGTGGCAAAGCACGGTGAAAGATCTTTTGGTGCAGTAGGGCATGATCAGACCGTTGATCGGAGAAAAGCCTGAGACAATTAGTGCCGATGATTGGGAAGAGCTCGAGATGCGGGTCGTCAGCACTATTCGACTGTGTCTGGCAAATGAGGTAAAGTACTCAGTGCTGGACGAGACCTCACCGAAGGAGATTTGGAAGAAGTTGGAGCAGCGGTATATGGCGAAGTCGCTGACCAACAAGTTGTTCCTGAAAAAGAAACTGTACCAGTTGCGCATGGACGAGGGAGCAAACTTGTTGGATCACACCAATGAATTCAACAAAATCCTCACACAGTTATTGGGGCTCGGTGTGAAGGTTGGAGAGGAAGACAAAGCACTTTTTCTTTTGTCATCACTACCAAGCTCATTTGATGGGCTTGTGACTGCATTGCTCGTGGGGAAGGAGACATTGAAGCTGGACGAGGTGATGGCGTCATTTCAAGATTCAGAGGCATTCCGAAGACTCGTGATGCATTCAGGCGAGCAAATCATGGCGATGCGAGATTATCAGCGTGGGAGGAGCCAACATCGACAGTCGGGAGGTAAAGAATGGCGTCCAAAATCCAGGGGACGTGATCCGAGCGAAATCACGTGTTTCTGGTGCGAGAAGAAGGGTCACTATAAAAGTGACTGTGGAGAACGCAAGCGGTACGTTGCTGGGAAGAAGAAAGTTGAAGAGGAGGATGCGAATATCACAGGTTTATCAGCAGATGATGAAATCTGCGTGACAACGGGAAGCATGCACTCAGATGAGAGAGTTGATCGGGGAGAAGTGCAGTGTCATTACTGCAAAAGATACGGGCACATGAAGCGGGAATGTCGTTTTCTGAGAAGGAAGAACGAGTGGGCTCAAAATCCAAAGGAAGACGGATGGGTTCTGGATTCAGGGAGCTCGACACACATATGTACGACGAGAGGTACATTTGATACTTTTCAGCAGGTGCGAGACTTGGTGAGACTTGGTGACGGGTCAACATGCGAGGTTCGAGGAGTCGGGACAGTGAAATTGAAGACACCTGATGGAGGAGTTCGTAAACTGGCTGATGTGAAATTTGTTCCGAGGATGAGGCGGAACTTGATATCATTGAGTAAGCTCGATGCAGGAGGATTCAAGATTTCCATAGCAGGTGTAGTGTTGGAAGTCTCACGTGGGGATGCAACGAAGTTTACTGGGAAGAAGTCTCAAGGGTTGTATCATTTGATGGAGACTGCAGTCAGCCCGAGATCGAGTGAAGATGGTGGAAGTGCCACGTCATCTGGCGTGAAGAAGCATGTTCGATTTGCTGATGAAGTTTTCAGCACCTGCAAAGAGATTGCATGTCAAGCTTATACCCCAAATTGGTCATGAGGGGGAGATTTGTGAGGACCACTCCCAATTGGGAGAGTCCTCTTTGGCGGCAGCATCCATCCAGATGGTTGTAAGAGGCGGCTGTGGGAGTCTCCTTGGTTTGGTGGGCAGCATGGTGGACGGTAGCCGACGGTGGGAGGATAATTCTTGGGTAGATGATCTACCCAACAACTGGTTGTCTTTGTTCCTCTATTTTAACGGGATTTTCATTCCCATGTTTGTGAGATCTGTGTGTTGTGATACCTCCGACGAGATTCGGAGAGAGTGAATAGAGAACGGCCCCCTTCTCCCGTGGATGTAGGTCATACGACCGAACCACGAAAATTGTGTGTTTCTCCGTTCATTTCTGTTTTTGTGTGTTTGAGGTACCACGCACCTCCGCTGCGCCCCAACATTAATCTAGATTCAATTTATTTGGTTTACTCTATTTTAGAATTTAATTTTAGTTTTTCGTATTTATACCTTTATGTTTTAATTAAGTTAATCGGTTAATAATTTTTAATTGATTTAAGCCTTAGTTTAAGGTTCTTTAATTTAATTAAGTTTTTAAATATTCTTATTTGTTAATTGATTAAGTTAATTTTATTAATTTTTTCTTTTTATTGTTGCAGATTAAATTTTAAGTTATTGGTGTCACCGATACCGATGTGCCTCAGCGGTGCCAATGATACCACTGTCACCAATAGTGCCACCGTTCTTGCTCCCCTACTACCAATACTAACGTACAAGCACCCATCAGTCTCACCGATCATTTCTTCCTCACACTGATACTGATGCATTTCATTCTTATTCTCCTACCGACGTCACGTCAGTCTTTACCTTGATAAAGATAGTTTTACATCCTCCTCAGTTTGATACTGATACCGATGTCCCTCAATTTTTCCAGCCACCACCACCGACGTTTCCTCTTTTACATCACACTGTCACTTTACCACCGACACACTACCATTTGTCTCACGCACACACTCAACGATATCATTCTCCACTACCCCCTACCCCCTACCCCCTGCTTCCTTCCACCCATTTGCTGCAACTGACGCCCCCCATATTTCACTTCCTACCCGCAGCAATACGCCAGCCTTCACCCAATGCAACTCAACACCACAAACAATAACTATCAGAATCTTCCACAGATCTAAGGCATGGAGGAACCCGTCGCCTGAGGGTCACCGCCGGACCAGGACAACCGCGTATCGCTGTTTCAGACCAGGCCTCCCCTGTGCACCACTGAATTGAGTCAATCTGCCTGTCGACCATAAATCCCCATCACCGCTGCAGTACAGGACAGCCGCTGATGCAAGCTGGTGCTACCTCTCTGTTGCTGCTTGATCAGGAGCCGTTGAAGGAGATGTTGAGGATCGATTTTCGTGGGAGCCAAACCAGGCCCACCGATGATGTGGCTCCGTGGAAGAGGGTCGCCTGGAGCTTCCGCATCGCCCACGCACGCCACCGATAAGATGTAGCCACCGTAAAGATGTTGGTGGGAGTTGGATTTACAAAGCCAAAACAAAATAATCCACTGGATAAAAAGAAAGTGGAGGAGGGAACTCAACACAAGAGCTTGCAAGCTTTTTAAATTTCGAGCAACTTATTTTTACAACGGACTACAAAGATTTTATAGGCAAATGCAGAACAAAATAAACGGCAAAGCATTAAATGAGAGAGAAAAAAAAACAAGGCTGAAAATAATAAAGCACTGCATGCATGCCACATGGGGAAGAGGAGCAGCCACATCGGAAAATGAGAAGCCGCTTCATGGGAAAGATAAAATAGAATATTGCTTTGGAAAAAACAGCCGGAGTTATGGTTTGTATTTCCAACACTCCCCTACAAACCAAAACCGACTTCATCCCGAGCATCGTTCTTAATCTTTTGAATTCATCTGACGGTAATGCCTTTGTGAAAATATCTGCCACCTGTTCCGAAGTATGACAATATTCCAGTTTTATCGTTTTTTGTTTCACATGATCCCTGAGAAAATGAAAACGAGTATCAATGTGTTTGCTTTTTCCATGCTGTACCGGATTTTTGGCTAGTTCAATAGCCGATTTGTTATCCACATATATCATCGTGGATCCATCATGTGGATGCTTCATTTTCTTTAATAAATTTCTCAACCATATTCCCTCACAGACAGTAGATGATGCTGCCACGTATTCTGCTTCACAAGTGGATAAAGCAACCACACTTTGCTTTCTTGAATTCCATGTAAAAGCAGTCGATCCAAGAAAAAATACGTACCCAGTAGTGCTTTTTCTTTCATCTTGGTCACCTCCCCAATCACTGTCTGAGTATCCATACAGCTCTGCTTCTTCATTGTATGGATAAAAGAGACCAAAATCTACCGTTCCTTTAACATACCTGAGGATACGTTTTGCAGCTAACCAGTGTGACTCTTTCGGTGTCTCCATATACCTGCTTAGAAGTCCAACACTATAGACAATATCTGGCCTTGTGATTGTGAGGTACCTCAAGCTTCCAATCAGACTCTTGAACAAAGTCGAGTCAACGCTTCTTCCTTCTCCATCTTTTGTCAGTTTTAAGCTTGTTGCCACAGGTGTGTTTACAACATTGCAATTTGCCATCTTAAATTTTTCAAGTAGCTCCTTAGCATACCTCTTCTGAAATATATAGATGCCGCCATGTTGTTGTTTCACTTCAATGCCCAAAAAGAAGGACATGAGACCTCCATCAGTCATCTCAAACTCCTTAAACATGGCCTCCTTGAAATCATCGAACATCGGTCGACAATTTCCTGTAAACAATAAATCATCAACATACAAGCATGCAATAAGTATATCGCCATGATCATTCTACTTGATGTAAACCGCATGCTCATATGGACATTGGGTGAAGCCATTCTCTCGGAGATAACTGTCGATGCGTGCATTCCATGCGCGAGGAGCCTGCTTCAACCCATAAAGTGCTTTCTTCAATCGATACACTTTGTCTTCCTCCCCTTTCATGACAAAGCCTTCAGGCTGGTCAACATAGACCTCTTCTTCCAAAAATCCGTTTAAGAACGCAGACTTCACATCTAGTTGATAGATCATCCAACTATGATGGACAACAAGAGAGATAATCATCCGTACCGTGTCAAGGCGAGCAACAGGAGCGAATACTTCTTCATAGTCCACCCCGTACTTCTGTTTATACCCCTTTGCTACGAGCCTTGCCTTGTAGCGATCAACCTCACCACCAGCCTTTCGCTTGATCTTATACACCCATTTGACGCCGATACTCTTCTGGTTTTTAGGAAGTGTGGTCAGCTCCCATGTGCCATTTTTCTCTATGGCATGAATTTCTTCTTCCATTGCGATTCTCCAACATTCTTCCCTTAAAGCTTCCTGAAATGTCAAAGGCTCATGATCTGCATAGAGGCAAAAAAGATTTACCTCTTCAGTATGCTCATAGATATCACTCAAGCTTTTCATCTTTAGAGGCGCCATGGGTGAGGACGAGATAGCTGAACTTTGACTTGGTGTAGTGATTTCTGGAGTGTTGAAATTTACTACTGGACTTCTGTGTACTGAAGGTGATGTGCTTGAGGAGGGTGTTGCAGGCGTCTGCTCTTGATGATCATGTCTTTCTTCAGAATCTTCAGTTTCGACTGGAATATTTTCATTTGATTTTTCATCATCCCATTTCCATAATTCTTCCTCACTAAAGACCACATCTCTACTCACCACTACTTTGTTTGTTAGTGGGTTGTAGAGCTTGTAGGATTTAGATGCTTCACTGTAGCCGATGAAGATACACTTCTCTCCTCGATCATCCAGCTTCCTTCTTCTTGCTTCTGGAACTTGAGCGTAGGCGACACACCCGAAGATTCTTAGGTGCGCCACGCTTGGTTTGTAGCCGCTCCACGCCTCTTGTGGTGTAAAGTTCTTGACACTCTTCGTTGGACACCGATTGAGAAAGTAGGCAGTACACGCCATAGCCTCTGCCCAAAAACTCTTTGGCAGCCCTTTCTCCTTCAGCATGGTCCTCGTCATGTCGAGGATGGTGCGGTTCTTCCTTTCTGCAATGCCGTTCTGCTGTGGGGTGTAAGCAGCAGTGTATTGCTGCTTGATGCCATGCTCCCTGCAAAAGTCTTGAAATGAATTTGAGGTGTATTCTCCACCTCTATCAGATCTCAGCACTTTGATTTTGTGACCACTCTCAGCTTCAACACGAGCTTTGAAAATTTTAAAGATAGAAAAGGCGGAAGATTTCTCCTTGATGCAATACACCCAGAGTCTTCTACTAAAATCATCAATAAGGGTAATGAAGTACCTATTACCTCCAAGTGAGGGTGTTTCAAGTGGTCCGCAGATGTCAGTGTGAACCAACTGAAGTGGTTCTGTTGCTCTTCTGGACACTCCACTTGGGAAGGAGTTCCTTTGTTGTTTGCCGAGTGTACATGCCTCACACACATGATTTGTTGATTCAATCGTCGGCAAGCCACGCACCATTCTTGAGGAGGATAGAAGTTTAAGCCCGCTAAAATGGAGATGCCCAAAACGCAGATGCCATCTCCACGAATCATTCTTTATGAGCCCAAATAGGCACTCCTCGGCCTTTGTTTTGATG
The DNA here is from genome assembly GCA_963277665.1 of Viscum album. NCBI lineage: Eukaryota > Viridiplantae > Streptophyta > Magnoliopsida > Santalales > Viscaceae > Viscum > Viscum album. Next base: position 833,074,951 of record OY728120.1, read on the forward strand.
TGCAGTGGAAACATGCGATTATTCGCCATTTGGACTTGAGCAATCAACCTCCTGTGAGCATCTCTTACTGACAAAGAAGAATTCTCTAAGTGTATAACATACCCCTTTTCAAGGAGTTGGCCGAGACTTATGATGTTGTTTTTCATACTTGGTACGTAATACACATTGGAAATGTAATTCGACTCACCATTCTTCAGATAGATTTTGATTTTACCTTTGCCAATCAATGGTACCTTCGATGAGTCTCCGAAGGTCACGTCGCCACGAACTTCTTCAGTAAGTTCTTCAAAAATTTCTTTGTTACCACTCATGTGGTTGCTCGCACCCGTGTCAAGATACCATACATCGGGGCGTTCAGATGCCTTTTCTTGTGCGAGGAGGAGTGTCGTACCTTCTTCTTCATGGCGTGACGCTTAAGCATAGTTGGATCGTTCATCATGATTCACCTTGCTCCAACAATCAGAGGCATAGTGGCCGAATTTTTTACAGTTATGGCATTGAACATTTTTTGCATTTCCACGACCACGCGTGAATCGGCCTCCACCGTATCCTCTTCCACAGAAGCTACTGAAGTTTTGTTGCTTTTGCTGATAGATTGGATGGTATCCACGTCCTCTACCTCTTGCACAATAACCGCCCCGTTGTGCTTGGCCATTCTTGGGTTCTTGTAGAGTCAGCTTGGACTCTAAGGCATGCTCTATTGTTGAACCCGTATTTTTCTGCATTCGTTGCTCATGTACTTGCAACGACCCCATTAGTTCTTCAATTGAAATTTTTTCCAAATATTTCGACTCTTCGATTGCCACAACCACATGCTCGAACTTGGTTGTCAGCGATCGAAGTGCTTTTTCAATAACACGAATATCCTCCATTTTTTCACCATTTCTTTTCAAATTTTTAATAATGAGAATTAGGCGTGAGAAGTAATCTGAGATACTCTCACCTTCCTTCATTCGCGCCGCTTCGAACTCCGCTCGTAATGTTTGAAGACGGACCCGCTTCACACGATCAACTCCTTTGAAAATGGTGGCAAGTGTATCCCAAGCTTTCTTGCTCGATGTTGCTTCGACAATTTTTTCGAATGTCGATTCATCCAACCCTTGATAGAGAAGGAACGGCGCCTTGTTGTCTTTCTTCCTTTGATTTTTGACGGTCGTCTTTTCTTCATTCGTGAAGGCCGCTTCTTCCTCCGCAGTGGGTACTACATACCCGTTGGTGATGATCTCCCATAATTCTTGTGACCTGAACAATGCCTTCATTTGAATGCACCACCTCTCATAGTTGTCCTTAGACAAGGTCGGAACTTGCGGCTGGATCGCGGTGGCCATCTTTGGAATTTGGAGGATGCCTTCGAACCTGCCTCTGATACCAATTTGTTGGTGGGAGTTGGCTTTACAAAGCCAAAACAAAATAATCCACGGGATAAAAAGAAAGTGGAGGAGGGAACTCAACACAAGAGCTTGCAAGCTTTTTAAATTTCGAGCAACTTATTTTTACAACGGACTACAAAGATTTTATAGGCAAATGCAAAACAAAAGAAACGGAAAAGCATTAAATGAGAGAGAAAAAAAACAAGGCTGAAAATAATAAAGCACCGCATGCATGCCACATGGGGAAGAGGAGCAGCCACATCGGAAAATGAGAAGCCGCTTCATGGGAAAGATAAAATAGAATCTTGCTTTGGAAAAAACAGCCGGAGTTATGGTTTGTATTTCCAACAAAAGAAGGGCTGCAGCCCAAGGCTTCCTCTGGAAGCCTCGTGAAGAATCGACACCACCCCCTTTCGCAGGAAATTTGGGGGGAGGAAGAAGATAAAGATTAAAAAAACAACAAAACTAAAAAAAATTAAAACTAATTAATTAAAACTTAGACTAATTAAAATGAACATAATAAAACTAATTAAATAATTATTATAATAAAATATAAAATATAAAATTATCTAATTAAATAAAATATATAATATTAAACTAAAATAATTAATAATAACTTATGAAATTAAACTAAAGTAAATAAATTTTAATAAATTCATTAATTATAATTTAATGTTACATATTAAATAATTATAATTAAAATAATAAAATTTATTCAACTAAATTAACAATAATTTAATAATATATAATTACTAATTACTTATATTGTTAATTTAATTATTAAATAAATTAATATTAAATATTAATCTTAATAATTTAATCTAACTATCAGAGAATTAATTTAATTAAATAATAGCATATTATAATCCTAAAATAATATTATAAGGTAATTAAAATAATAACTTTAATAATTAATAAATAATTTAAGCTTTAGACTAAATAAATAAACTATTTAATTAAAATATATTATTTAATAACTAATAACTTTTATGTAATTTAATTTTATTAATAATAATAAATTCTTTATTATTATTATTTTTATGTTTTCTTTGTTTTTCTTTTCTGTGCAAGTATATATAGATGACAAAGATGTGTCCAGATTCACTCAACTAAATGACTGGAAGTTAGCTATAAGAACAAAGCTAAAACAATGTGTGATTCATCAAAGATTACACGTGTGCGATGCAAAATTGAAGAACAATATTAAGTCATTGAATGTTGTGGGTGATAGGCAGTGGATGACATAGGATATTAAAACAGAGAAGTAGGAAAAAAGAGGATACTAACATTTGAGATTTGAGAACTTCAAACACATCGGGGTGGAGTAGATCCTTCAAGATGTCACTACCACAAAACTGGGTTTCTGCAACGCCACCCTTTAATAGCTCTAAAAAAAGTGCTGATAAAGGGGGTCCCTTTATCAAAGCTAAAAAATGATGATAAAGGGTACTTATAACAATCTAAAAAATAGTTCTGTTAAAAGTGACCCTTTATCAGTGCTTTTTTTAGTAGCACTCATAAAGGGTGGCTTTATCAGCGCTTTTTTCCCTAGTGCTAATAAAGTGTATATTTCAAAAAAAAATCCTAAAAAATAATATATTAATGTATAAGTATATTTATATTGATATAAATATAATATATATTTTTTAAATATGTTTTAGATCGATTTGATATGTGGTAGATGCAAAATGAACACCCGGAGGAGAACTTATGGCAAAACAGACACTCGAAGCAGAACTTATGATCGTTGCGAGGAATTATGGGCCTCTTGGCCTTAAAAAATGTGAGAAGGGGTTCCAGTAGTCACTAGAGTGTATATATTTTCACAAGATTCGATTTTATAGGTCCCGGCACTCAAACGAACACTCGGAGCAGAAGCTATGATTGTTTGAAATTGAGCAACCCTTCTAGTGCCTAAAAACCTACAAAACCCATAACTCATTAAAACAGTCATAATTTATACTCTGGGTGACTGTTTGAGCGCCGCGACCAGTTAAATTGAAGCTAATGAGACGAGTGAGGATAAATTTTAATAGAAACCATTATAAGATCAAAACAACAGAAGATATATCATTTATACCACTCCAAAAAAACTCTAACTCCAAATAGCCATAACTTTCGCTCCGGGTGTCTGTTTGGGATCTACTACATATAAAATCAAAGGTAGTGAAGAGATCTACAAAGAAGGCTGACTCAAACATAGTTCCAATCATGTATAAGATCCTAAAACCCCAAAAAAACATCAGAAGGCCTCCAAAACCCAATTTCTGTGTCCGGTGCCCTATCAATTTTTTTTTAAAACGGTAATAACTCCTGATCTATGTGTCTATTAGGCCTTCGTCGCCTGTTATACCATAGTTATTTCCATGAGATTCAGTTTGATTGGTCACAGAGCTAAAACGGACACCCAGATAAGATGTTATGCTCTTTTCAGTGACTATGCGGTTTGTTAGGTTTTTTGAGCCACCATTTCTAACACTTTTGTCATGTTTGATATTTTTTCAAACAGTTGCAACTTATTATCTGCTTGTTTGTTCATCCTCCAACACCTATCATATCAAATATCGTTTGATGATCTTCAATTTGACTGGTCATAGAGCTGGAACGGACTCTCAAATCAGAATTTTTTGTCATTACCCTGAGTTTAGGGTTTATTTGACTTTTTGACTGTATTTATGGGTTTTGAGGGTTTCTTCATTTTTTACCTATTTTTAGGTTTTCAAGGATTTTTATCATTTTTCATAATGTACTGTTATTTATAATCAAATATATAATAATATATACATATTTTTTATATATTCACACATAAAATTTTAATTTTATAAATAAATAATTAAACATATTTACATATAAAATATATTTCTCAATATTTAAGCCTTACCTAAATAAAAAAATAATATCCATTTTATTTAAAATACAAATATATGAATATTTATATACCCATATAATGTGTACTTGTATGTGTGTGTGTGTGTGCGTCTGTATTGACAAAATGATATATATTATCTATATATTCTAAAAATATGTATATACATATTAATATATAATATTTGTAAATATATATAAATATGTATAATTATACTTACAGATACACATATAATATTGGTGTGTGTGTTGTATATATGTATTTATTTACTTATAAACACACACAAAAAGCATATTTTAAATATGTATTTAAAATTTATATTATAAATATTTATTAATATACGAATAAATATATTAATATATAAATATAACTATATATATATTGATATACGGATATAACTATATATATATATATTAATATACAGATATATATTTATATATTAATATAACTATATATATATATTAATATAACTAAATATATATATTAGTATAAATATATATATGTTAATATAAATATATATTAATATAGGAGTAAATATAACTATATATATATATATTAATAAATGAAGAGAAAAGCAATATGGTGGAGTGGTAAAGGCTTAGGTGTGCTGGAAACAGGTCCCGAGTTCGAATCCAAGGGGAGGCAGGTCGCACGCGCGGATGGAATAAAGGCTAACACTATTAAAAGGTGAGTGGGGCGCTGTTAAAGGATGGGGGCATGCAAGCTAGGGCATGAGGGATGGGGTGGGGGCACTGTTAAAGGGGTATTCAAGCATTATTGAAGCCCCTACTGAATTTCAGAAAAAAAAATTTATTTTTTTTGAATTTTTTTTAACTTTTATCAGCGCTTTTTTTAGCGCTGATAAAATCCCCTTTTATCAGTGATTTTATGAGCATTGATAAAAGGGACCCCTATCTTCACTGAGATTAACAACGCTTTTTTAGTGATTTAAATGGACTTTTCTAACACTGATAAAGTCCATATTTGTAGTAGTGTTTAGATCATGGAGAGTCATTTTTCCCAGAGATCCAAGGAGCAGAGAAGGTAGTACCATAGTTTCGAGGGGAGTTCTCACGTTTCTTTGTATTTTCTCAATTTATGTTCTTATAACTGAATGATTTATTTTTCGAATATTAACATGAAAGTGAACTAGATAATTTAGTTCTGTGAAATTTCTAGTTCTACTAGTTATATCTTTTCTTCCTTATCACTTTTTATATTAATGCATCCAAAATTGATTGGTGAGAACAATTCTGAATTCATCCATTTGCTTCGTACCACTTGATTTTAATTTACAATTCCACAATCATTCAGTGAGATGGGTTGTGGATTTATTTTCTAAAACTTTTGATTCACAAAACTTCATAACTCTCGGCGAGTTTGTTCTGTTGTCATGTTCAAATTTTAAACTAGAATTTGAACTTTCTTGGAGTGGAAAACACCAAGGTTGTTCAATCTTTATGGATTATCTTCTGTCGAGGGAAGTAACTCATTCTTTTTTTAGTGGAACGTTTCATCCATATTTGAGTTAACACGAATCTTTTCAAACCAGTATAATAGAATTTTCCCTAGACATTTCTCTTGCTTGTCCATATTAGCATCTTTTTTTGTGTTGTTCTTTGCTGTCGTGTTTAGTTTTCTTGTCTCTTAATTCATCATAGTTTAGTTAAGATTTTGTTTTCTTGAAACAAAAATTTAAAAATATATATATAGAAAAGTTTAAAAGTCTCCCCACTTCTGAAAACATTGGGTTGTGTTCGAGGGTTTTTATTAAGAAAAGTGGTCACAAGCCATCCCTGTGGGTTCAACCCTACTTTCCACTAGATAGTAGTAGAAGGAAAACATAAATTTTAAACTTTGACTCCACTACAATGATAGTCATGTCAAGTTTTCAGCGTTGTTACAAGGGAGGACATGAGTGACCACTATTTAATTAAAAAAAGTTCAAAAAATCCCATATTAAAAAATCAAAAAAAAATGAAAAATATAAAAATTATTTAAGAAAATCTATTTTTATTTTTCTGTTGTTTCTTCTTACTATTTTTTACTATAGTGTTACTATAAGATGTTTTGAACTGTTTTGTGCTAAAATTTACTTGTTTGTACCTATTTCAAGAGCATAAGAACCTCTATTGTTAGTCTAGAGCCCATGAACTTTGAAATAGACAAACATTTAACTGTGCTAAGAAAAAAGAACAAAATTGAAATGGAGAATTTAGACAATAGAGTCCCTGATAAAAACTTCCAAAACAAACAAGAACTCTTAGAAAATGAAAGGCCTATGATGAGGGAATTCCAACTCCCTCAAGTGTCAAGTAATCCATATTCAATTATACTTTCACCAAGATCCCAAAATTATGAGCTAAAACAGTCCCACATTTCACTACTTCCTACATTTAATGGACTCTCTAATGAGGAACCTCTTTCCTTTATTAGATATTTCTACAACACTGTTTAGAAATTACCTCTTTTAGGACTCACATAAAATGAGCTATGAATGAAATTTTTCCCTTTTTCCTTAAAGGGAATTCAAGGAACTAGTTTTTGAGTCTAGATGAGAACATTTTTGAGAACTTGGATCAAGTGTATAACTCTTTAATAATGAAATTTTATCCCCAAAAATTTAAAGGATAATTGAGAAAAAAGATCAATAGTTTTTATCAATATGATGGAGAATATTTTCATAAACCTTGGGATAGATTTAGGGACATGATTAGGTAGTGTCCCCATCATCAAATCCCATCCCACATTCTCATATATACCTTCTAGGAAGGGTTATCCTCCTCTGGATAGAACCTATTTGATCAAGCTATTGGACGTAATTATAATGAAAAGACTGATGAAGAGTTAAGAAAAATCTTTAATAATATTTCACTAAACTCTCAACATAATAATTCTGAAAAAAAAGAGTTAATATAAACCCAAGCACTTATTCAATGAATGAAACTAAAGCCCAAATTATTGAAATTAAAAATAAACTTCAATCTTTGATGAGCCAGAATTTGAAACAATCTGATAACCAACTGAGCTATCAAAACACCAACCAATCACTCAGAGAACAATTTTCACAATGTGGAATGTTTGGTCACACTGAAAAGTTTTGTCCTAAATTTGGCATGCCAACCCAATAATAAGAAAACTCAAATTTTGCCAACTATGTTCCTAGATTTACTCTTAAAGAAGATCCTTTCTCTAAAAATTACAACAAAGGATATAGGAACCATCCAAACTTGTCCTGGAAAGAACAAGGAATGATAAAATAATCCACTTCCCCTAATTATTAGAATCAACCAAATCCAAACTTTAAAAATCAACAAAGGGTTGAGTCTTCAAATGCTCAAGGAAACAATTATAACCAAATGTCTTCTAAATTGGATCTAATTTTGAATAAAATGAATGCTCAAGAAGAAAGATTCATGAATCAACTGAATAAACAAGAAACCAAGTATGAAACTGATAAAATGAAAAAATGATGTTAGAATGCAGAATATGGAAACTCAACTTGGCCTACTTACTAGATATTTGACTTCTAGGGACAAAGGTAGGTTGCCCAGTACAACTAAACTGAATCCTAGGGAGAATATCATGGCTATAGTCACTATAATTGGGAATAATACTCAATGTTTTGCTAAAAAACACACTGAAAATTCCCAAAATGAAAAATTATGTGAATGTGATAATAAAAATATACTTTGTACCCAATCTGGAAATCAACAAAAAATCCTTGAAAATGACCAAAATATGAATTTTTCACATGAAACTCTAACTGAAATTCTTCTAAAAATCAAAATATTAAATGAAAATAAAAATTTCATGAAGATGTGAGGGAAATACCTAGTGTTCTGAGAAATTTTTTCCCACCCATCCCTTTCCTTGAGAAACTCAAACCTCAAAGTAACACCAAGGCTGAACTTCTTCAGTTCCTTGGTCTCCTTACCAAACTGCAAGGGAATATTCAATTCATTGAAGAATTAATTAAAATACCTTCTTATCTAAATTATTTCAAGAAAATTGTTTCAAATAAAAATACCCTTGAAGAATTTTCTACCTACAGCCTCACTAAAGATTATATTACTATGTTACAAAAGAAAATCCCACCCAAACTGAAATACCTAGGTATTTTTCTCATTCCTTGCACCCTAGAAAATTCTGATCAACTCAACTATCTTTGTGAATTAGGTTCCAGTATCAGTCTAATCCCATACTCACTATTTCAACAGTTGAGGCCTAGTGATCTTAAACCCAACACAATCATACTTCAGTTAGCTAACCATTCTTTCACTCGTCTTGTGGGTAGGGAATATGATTTACTAGTTGGAGGTGGGAAACTATTTTTGTCTTCTGACTTTTTAGTCCTTGATATGGAGTGTGATCAAGATGTTCCCATCATTTTAGGTAGACCCTTATTGGCCATAGGTGGTACAATAATTGATGTTTCTAAAGGTAAACTTATCTTTAAAATTATAGAACAACAAGAAGAGTTTAATGTGTTCAAAAATTTTTAAGGGCCAACATTCCCTGAAAACTATTCAATGGTAGAGTCCTTAGAAGTTGAAATTTCATATAAAAATCTTGAAGAATATGAAAAAAAAAATACTTTGTTGAATAAATTCATTTGGAAGCTGAAAATCTTGATTTTATTTTCCCACAAGTTGAAAATTCTTCTCAAACATAGAATCTAGAAAATTTCTTAAATTTGGACAACTGTCTAGTTTCTACTGTAGGAGAGTTCTCTGTTTCTAAACTTAAGAAATTTTTTAGTGAAATTGTGGGTGAATATATTTCCACCAACACTTATGAGAACTTTGATGATTTTGAGGGAGATCTGTTGAGACAACTTGATGATTCTTCTTTGATAAATATATTAAATTCTGATCTGGAAAATTTGGACAGTGAGTTATCCACTTTGGACAACAACACTATTATCTCTGAAAATGGACATTATGTTGAAAATATTTCATCATTCAATACTTTTTCTAAGAGATATGTTGAAGACCTTGGTCCACCTATTCCCAAGAGTCTTTCTTCTAGTGAAAAACCACTTATTATGGAATTGAAACCACTTCCTGCACATTTGAAATATTCATTCTTGGATGACAATTTCACTTTTCATGTTATAATCCCTACTAAGATTAATGAAAATCAAGAGGAAATGTTGATGAATGTTCTTAAAAAGTTTATATATATCATAGGTTGTACCATAGATGATATAAAGGGTATTAGTCCCTCATTTTTCATGCATAAAATTCTTATGGATCCTGATCATAAACCTAGGGTAGAGTGTCAAAGAAGATTAAATACAAACATGAAAGAGGTTATGAGAGAGGAAGTGATCATGCTATTAGACACTGGTATAATCTATCCCATTTTTGATAGCACTTGGGTCATCCCATTCCAGGTTTTCCCTAATAAGGGAGATTTCATTATTGTCAAAAATGAAAAAGATAAATAAATCCAAGTTAGGAAATACCCAAAATGGAGAGTTTGTATATATTATAGGAATTTGAATGTATTTATTATGAAGCACCATTTTCCAAATCCTTTTCTTGATCAAATGATTTAAAGGCTTGCTGGAAATGAAATCTTCTGTTTCTGGGATGGGTATTCTGGTTACAACCAGATTCTTGTTTCTCTAGATGATTAGAATATAACTACTTCCACATGCCCCTTTGGGACATTTTCCTATAGGCAGATGCCTATTGGGTTGTGTGGAGATCTAGATACCTTTCAAAGGTGTATAATGGATATCTTTTCAGACATGATTGAGATGATCATTGAGGTATTCATGGATGATTTCTTCATTTTGGGAAGTACTTTTGCTACTGGTTTAGGAAATCTTGAGTTAGTTTTGGAAAGATGCATTGAAACAAACCTTGTTCTAATTGGTAGAAGTGTCAATTCATTGTCACAAAAGGTATTGTTCTTGGTCATAAAGTGTCAAAGAGAGGTCTGGAAGTTGATACTGTAATGATATAAGTCATTCAAAAACTCCCACATCCTAAAAATGTTAAAGGCGTTAGAAGTTTTTTAGGGAATGCTGGTTTCTACCAGAGATTTATAAAAGACTTTTCCAAAATCACTAATCCCATGTGTTCTCTTCTTGTTAAGGATGCACCATTCAATTTTGATGAAAACTGTTTGAAATATTTTAATATGCTTAAAGAAAAACTCACAAAATCACCTATCATCACTAAACCTAATTGGAAATTACCTTTTGAACTTATGTGTGATGCTAGTGACATGTCTGTAGGTTCTGTCCTTGGACAGAAGAGATATAGGAAATTACATGTGGTATACTATGCTAGTAGACTACTAGATAAAGCTCAAAGAAATTACACCACTATGGAAAATGAATTATTAGCTGCTATGTTTGCTTTAGAGAATGTTAGATAGTACCTTTTAGGCTCAAAATCCATTTTTTCACTGATCATTCTTCCTTGAAGTACTTGATTTCTAAGAAAAAAACCAAACCCTGGTTGATTAGATGGATTTTATTACTACAAGAATTTTATTTAGAAATAAGGGATAAACAAGGAGTTGAAAATTTAGTTGCTGATCACTTATCTAGGATTACTCACACTCAATATAAAGATCCAAGGGAGATCAAGTCTTACTTTCTTGGTGAAAAAACACTCCTAATGTTAATCAGGCAGTCTGCATGGTATGAAGATTTTGCCAATTTTTTGGCAGCACGAGTCTTTCCCAAAGACCTTTCTAATAACCAAAGGAAAAAAATTCATCTATGAACTTAATTACTACCTTTGGTATGACCCTTTTCTATTTAGGAGATGTGTTGATGGTATTGTTAGGATTTGTGTGCTTGAAATAGAGATGTTACCCATTTTATAGAGTTGTCACTCCTCACCTTGGGGAGGTCACCAAGGTGGAGAAAGGAAAACTCAAAAATTCCTCCAATCTGGTTTTTATTGGCCCACCCTTTTCAAATATGCTAGGAGATTTTTAGTTGGTTGTGATAAGTGTCGAAGATTAGGCAATGTGGGTAGATAATAGGAGTTACCCCAAAAAGGTATTTTAGAAGTAGATATTTTTTATGTATAAGGTTTAGATTTCATGGGTCCATTTCTATCTTCTCATGGGAATGAGTATAGTATTGTTGCTATTGATTATGAGTCTAAGTGGGTTGTGGAAGTAGCACTTCCCAACAATCAAGCCAACAGTGTTATAAATTTTTTCAAAAAGATTATCTTTTCAAGATTTGGAGTTCCCAAAGCATTCATCATTGATAATGAAACACACTTTAAGAACTACAAATTTAAGTATTTGATGGAAAATTATGGTTGTCGGCATAAGCCTGGTACTCCTTATCATTCATAGTCCAGTGGACAGGTGGAAATTTCTAATAGAGAGCTGAAACAAGTTCTTAAAAAGATAGTGTCGCATTCTATAAAGGACCGGTCTCTTTAACTGGATGAATATTTATGGGCATATAAAACTGCTTTCAAGACCCCAATAGGTATGTAACGAACCGGACCCAAACAGCCACCCGAACAGTGCTAAACGGGTCGGGTGTTACTACCTTAGGCGTACCTCCCCAAATGACAAAGATTGTCGACTAGCAACGAGGTTTTGTTAGGTATAGTGGGGAGGCTATACACTCTCGGAGGATAATAATAATGGTACTGGTCCAAGTATAACAGTAAAGATGCAGCGGAATAAAAGACTCAGCACACTCGAACCAGACCCGCAGAGCCGAAGCATAATCAATATAGATAAACATAGGAATCAATAAATATAACAATAGCATCATAAATAAATACAACAGCATGCAGAACACATGTAACTACTACTGAACAATAAAACATGCATCCAAAGCAGGTCAGACATATTTGAATATAAAAAGGTCTCCAATGGCTAACCAATAGTATCTACAACAAGTAAGCAAGCTGATATAGAAAATAAAACAAAATAGGTTAATTCTAGATAGGTAAGACCCCATGGTCCATACCATCTCCATGCAACAACTAACGCATCCCAACTCCTGAAGTTGGCCTCTTTCCTGCACGTAAATCCATAAAGTATACACGCGTCCTGAAGGGCCCGTGCAGGGTGTGAGACAAATCTTAATAGGATACCACCCAATGGTGTGTACCTAATATAAATGTTTAATCATACATTCATTTATAAGAAAATCATTAACAGAACAATGTACAAATAAACACAAACTCCACTACTGCTCAGCAGCCACCATGGAGCGTCACCTACTTCGGCCAATGCCAGAATATCTGTCGTGTAACCCGGTACCATGTGCCACCTGACACCGCGTGTCTCAAGTACCAACATCCCAAAGGCACGCCCAATAATAGTAACCCGACACCTTATGCCTCTTGAAACCTCATGCCTTAAGTATTGACGTCCCGAAGGAACACCCAAGAAGTAACCCTGAGGAACAGTGATGTCTTCCCTCACATAACGTATCTGGAGGGACAATGATATCTGCCCTAAAAAATGGCGATCCACAGCCCCCAACCCGATAGCCTCAATGTTATCCCCTGAAGGTTCCTCACCTCCCATGTGGTTTTCTATGAAAATCACCCCCAACCAAAGTACCTAAACCGCAACTAACGGGGGCCTCTACCCACACGAGTGGTCAAAACCACCTCATCATGGAGTATCTCTATGTGCACACTGCTCAAATTTCCAGGTGAGTAGTAATCACCCAAAGAGTACCTAATCCACCACAAATCTGACACCTCGTGTCATTGTAACCATGTCGCTCAAGTCATATGGTCTCACCATCCAAGTACCTTGGGCCATGCCCAACCTGGTAGTCGTACTGCCTCAAGCTGACGTCCATGACGCCCAATCCCATGGTCAAAACCACCCAAAGTAACTTGGTCCAAGCCCAACCCGTGATCGGCATCACTCAGCAATATTCGAGCCATACTCAACACCACCCAAAGGGTCTAGTATATGCAATTCAGTAATTGCATATATAACATATTTAAACAAAAAACATAAACAGGCAAAACATTCTAAATAGTTGAACTGCCCTACACAAGGTGTTGTCCCATTCTAGCACTGAGGTCTTGAATGCATCCAATAATTTATATTAGGCTTAATAAATTAAACTTAATAGTTGATAATAATATAAATCAAATATAACCATTTTGGAATCCCCCGGCCAAAATTCCCCGATGAGCTACGACCCCTCGCTTGGCCCCGCTCAAGAAAAACTGGTAACAGGGCATACTCAAAGGCATCCCATAGGTCTATAAACAATTTAATAATCAATATCAGATAAAACTGGGTCCCACTCAAAATACCCAAAAACACGTCGAAGGTCGTGCCACCCAAATTACCACGAAAATACAAAAAGAGGTATGCACCACCTACCTGAGACTCGTACAATGCTACTCCTCCAGTAACAGCCTCCAATTCGGTCTAAAACACGGTAGATATACAAAAGAGTCAAAACATATCAAACCCCTATATCTCGTTCTAGAATAGAAATCAAACAAAACAGCACAAGGGGAATCGAGGAATTACCAAGGGGGTTCCAACACATCAATCGTTGTTCGAATTGGGTCTCGAACGGACGATCGGGAGAAGAAACAAGGTCTGGTTGGCTTGGTTCATGAAACCCAACGAAGCTAATGTGTTTCTGCCTCAAAACGAGGCTACTGCCCATTTTAGCGAAAAAAAGGAAAGTACACAACATGTAATTTATGACTACACGCCGTGTATATCATTTAACTGTTCATTTGGCGGCTGGAATTCTGCTGACTTACTTTCGAGAACCTATTGGCATGGGTACACAACGTGTACCTAGGGGTACATGGCATGTACTCGGTTTCCCTTCTCTTCCTCGCCGACTTACCCACACTCCATGTATTTCTCTCATACACAGCCAGACTACACGGTGTGTCCAGGAGGGACACAGCGTGTAATTAGTTAAACAACTCTACCCAGCCAATAGGCCTACACACCATGTGTGGCCTCCACATTGTCAATTGTACACGGCATGTCTAAAACTACATGCCCTGTAGTAAGAAATTTTCTACACGATCATCACACGACATGTACTCGGAGAGCACACGACCGGTCACTCACCTAACATATACATGGCGTGTAGTCTATAAATTTCCAGAAACTGCCCATTTAATCCAGTTTCTTCGGAAACAAGGCAAAAATTCAAACAGGGTCGGAATTTTGACCCGTTCTAAAAACCCGGGTTCTTACAATCTCCCCACCTTAACATAGCTCGTCCCTGAGCTATCAAACGAAACCTGGAGATGGCACCAAACACACCACCCCGATCAAAGTAACCGAGACTTTCTTGGTCTCAAAGGTCCCAGCTAAATTCCTCAAGGGATCCCCACCTTAGGAATCGCCTAACCCGGTCTCAACCCAACAAAACTCAAAGCAAACAAGGTTTACTAACCTATTTTCCAGACGCATAGCCCTTCTATGATGCATCGTCACTCCTGTGCCTCATTGGCTCTCATGTGTCGTCCTTGACGCCCAACGTATCCTGCACCGCATCGGTGTCTGCCTCCACGAGGTCCTGCATCCCATGGACGCTCAAAAACGAACCTGGTTCCTAGCACCTAAAGTAACCCACATCCTCGATGCCCCGATTCCCCCGAAACCTCAAGTAACCCGTATCCTCGATGCCCCGATGCTACGCATCTCATATATATATATATATATATATATATACATATATCACGCACCTGATATGGTGCCAATCCCACTGACTAGAATCTAGTCAGTCCACATAGATCTTGTGCATTATGTGCACTCAAAACGGACATGCCTCTACAGGTCATGCCAAAAAGGAAACATGGGAATCACGGCCACACCGCGGTGTACCTCTAATTGTCGTCAGCTCACCAGCCTGCTCCGCCTCTGGCGGCTCCACACCGTGCACCTGGCCTAAATCATGACTGTCTGATGCCTGAAATCCCTGTGGTGTTGCTCCAGTCACTAGCCACTAACCCCTTAACTGGATCCCGCTATCTCTATAACGTCCTCCACATGTAGCTAAACCTCGGCTACCCTCTCCTGGTATCGAACCCGAACCAACTCCGGATGCCACCGTTTTTCCTGGTCCCTGTCTGCCGGCTGTCTGAGAAGGATGCCTGCAAAACCTCTCCAGATGCCTGACCTGTCAACATGCCTGACCTTTCCACATGCCTGGCACTTCTTTGGAGGCCTATCACACTAAGTCCAAACATGTCCTGGTTGTCCACACTGAAAGAAAATCACTAAAGAACTACCATGAGGTGGTCTAGCTGAGTCCTTGACATGACTGCCCTGCTAGAACTCATCCCATCCTCGCTTCCTATTGTCTGAACTATCACCTGAAGCCGTTACCCAGCCAACCTGGGGCCTATCCCTCTGGTTTCCCTCCACCATGTGCACCTGGTTCACTGCCTCTGAGAAGGAACCCATCCTGAAAATATTCACCTGGATCCGAATGGCGTGTTGTAAGCCATCCTCGAAGCGCCTCACTCTAGACGCATAATTTCTTACCATACCAGATGCAAAGCAAGACAAATCTATGAAGGTAGTTGTATAGTCCATGACGGACATGTCTCCCTGCTGAAGACTCAAGAACTCTGAATCTCTCTCTACCCTCAGTGTCTCTGGGTAAAAGTTCTCAAAGAACCTGTCCTCAAAGTCCTTCCATGCCAGTCCCTTGTGCCTATGAGCCTGAACCTGCACATCCCACCAACGCTTCAATGGTCCTCTCAGCATGTATGTCGCCAACTTGACCCTCCGCCCTAGAGGCATCTCGAGCTGCTCGAAGATCATCTGTATGCTCTCGATCCAGTTCTCAGCTGCCTGCGGACCACCCTCACCCTAAAAAAGTGGCGGGTGCTGTGACTAGAACTCCCAAGTCAGATATGCCATAGATGGATCTGTACCCTGCGCGCCTCTATCGATCCCCTACAAGACACATACCAGGCTATCTCGGAGCTACTTATTGAGCCATGGCCCGAATGCTACCAAACCCGGCTGCTGTCCTCCCTGCACTAGATCCTGAACCTGATCCTGCCCCTGAGCCTGTACCTATGGATCCTGCTCTACCGGCCCCGGATCCTGAACCTGATCTTGCACCTGCAGCACTGTACCATCTCCCTTCTGACACTCCATCTGAGTCGCCCAAAAAGGAACCCGCTGAATACCATAAATGGTCATACATCTCATATATATATAACAATATATATTCAATTCATATAAGGAAAGCAGTAAAAGGCAGTGCATAACTACTAACCTTACTCTCCCCCACTACAACCCATGCCCAATGGCATCCCGGCCTCATGGCCTCCTTACCCACCCCTAACAGAGCCAAGTATCAAAGTACCTCAGGCCATGCCCGTCCTGACAACCAACGTTGACTCAAACCGATGACTGAGTCACCCAATCCTGGTGATCAAAATAACCTCAACTAAGTACATGCTTTCTCTTACAAGATCCAGACCAAAATACCCTGTCACATGAAATTATAAAAAAATATAAATCATGGCATACACATTGCAACAAAAAGAAATTCTATCAGTAATTTCACCTATTCACATTCAGAGCATATAAGCATGGCATTTGATTTTATTCACATGGTATTATCACTCACAAAGAATGCGTGCAGTTATGAAATTGAAATACCCTAAAAATGTGCCTATCAAAATCCAAGCAAACAAGCCTTGCTATACCGGGCCAAGGTCCAATTCTCCCTTACCACACTGGGTCAAGGGTTACATATCACAATCAATAACCTCACACACAAAGTGAGCCACTGAGGTGGAAATCATATAAACTTTAATCTGAGAAAAATCACAGATCAATTCCCACCCATGGAAACTTGGTCCATCCCTCGTACCTGGGGCTTCAGGCACCCAAGAACAAGCTAGAAACCCAGTTCCATTAACAAACTATCTCTAGTCTACCGTATCCCAAATAGTAAAACTAGCAGAAATAAAGAGAGAAGTCTCAATCTCATTAGTATCCAGCAAGACACTGCTACTAAATCCCTGTCAAGAACCCCTTTGATACCACTTTGTAATGACCTGGACCTGAACAGCCACCCAAACAGTGCTAAACGGGTTGGGTGTTACAACCTTAGGCGCACCTCCCGGAACGTCAAAGGCTGCCGACTAGAAGTGAGGGTCTGTTAGGTATAGTGGGGAGGTTATACCCTCTAAGAGGATAATAATAATGGTACTAGTCCAAGTATAACAGTAAAGATGCAGCGGAATAAAATACTCAGCAGAATCGAACCAGACCCACAGAGCAGAAGCATAATCAATATAGATAAATAGTGGAAGCAATAAATATAACAACAACATCATAAATAAATACAACAGCATGATGAACACATGTAACCAATACTGAACAATAAAACATGAATCCAAAGCAGGTCAAACATATCTGAATATAAAAATGGCACCAATGGCTAACCAACAGTAGCTACAACAAGTAAGCATGCTGATACAGAAAAGAAAACAAAACAGGGTAACTCTAGCTAGGTAAGACCCCAAGGTCCATACCATCTCTATGCAATAACTAACGCCGCCCCGCTCCTGAAGCTGGCCTCTTTCCTGCACATAAATCCATAAAGTCTGCATGCGTCCCAAAGGGCCCGTGCATGGTGTGAGAAAAATATCAGTAGGATACCACCCAATGGTGCGTACCTAATATAAGTGTTTAAGCAGGCATGCATTTATAATAAAAGCAGTAACATAACAATGCAGAAATAAACACAAACTCTACTGGTGCTCAGCAGCCACCTTGGAGTGTCACCTTCTTCAGCCAATGCCGGAATCTCTGTTGTGTAACCCGGCACCATGTGCCACCTGACACCGCATGTCTCAAGTACCAACGTCCGGAAGGCACGCCCAAGAATGGTAACCCGACACCTTGTGCCTCCTGACACCTCGTGCCTCAAGTACTGACGTCCCGAAGGCATGCCCAAGAAGTAACCCGGAGGAACAATGATGTCTGCCATCAAATAACGTATCTGGAGGGACAACGATATCTACCCTCAAAAATAGAGAGCCTCAGCCCCCAACCCGATAGCCTCAATGTTATCCCCTGAAGGCTCGTCACCTCCCATGTGTCTTTCTACGACAATCACCCCCAACCAAAGTACCTAAACCGCAACTAACGTGGGCCTCTACCCACACAAGTGGTCAAAACCACCTCATCACAAAGTATCTCTTTGTGCGCACTACTCAAAGTTCAGGTGAGCAGTAATCACCAAAATAGTACCTAAGCCACCACACATCTAACACCTCGTGTCCCTAAGACCATGCCACTCAGGTCTGATGGTCTCTCCATCCAAGTACCCCGGGCCATGCCCAACTTGACAGTCGTACTACCTCAAGATGACATCCATGACACCCAATCCCATGGTCAAAACCACCCAAAGTAACCCGGGCCAAGCCCAACCCGTGATCGACATCACTCAGCAATATCCGGGTCATGCCCAACACCACCCAAAGTGTCCATCATATGCAATTTATCAATTGCATATATAACATATTTAAACAGAAAACATAAACAGTCAAAAAATTCTAAACAGTTGAATTTCCCTACACAAGGTGTTGTCCCATACTAGCACTGAGCTCTTGAATTCCTCCAATAATTTATATCAGGCTTAATAAATTAGACTTAACAGTTGATAATAATATAAATCAAATATAACCATTTTGGCATCCCCTGGCCAAAATGCCCTGATGAGATACGGCCCCTCGCCCGGCCCTGCTCAAGAAAAACTGGTAACAGGGCATACCCAAAGGCATCCCATAGGTCCATAAACAATGTAATAATCAATATCAGATAAAACTGGGTCCCACTCAAAATACCCAAAAACACGCCGAAGGCCGCACCATCCAAATGACCAAGAAAACACAAAAAATGGTATGCACCACCTACATGAGACTCATATGATGCTACTCCTCCGGTAAAAGCCTCCAATTCGGTCTAAAACACGATAGATCTACAAAAGAGTCAAAACTGCTCAAACCCCTATATCTCGCTCTAGAACAGAAATCAAACAAAATGGCCCAAGGGGAATCTAGGCCTTACTGAGGGGGTCCCAACGCATCAATTGATGTTCGAATCAGGTCTCAAACAGACGATCGGGAGAAGAAACAAGGTCCGAACGGCTTGGTTCATGAAACCCAGCGGAGCTAATGTGTTTCTACCTCAAAACGAGGGTACTGCCCGTTTTAGCGAAAAAAAGAAAGTAAACGGTGTGTACTTTATGACTATACACCGTGTATATCATTTAACTATTCATTTGGTAGTTGGAATTCCACCGACTTACTTTCCAGAACCTGCCAACATGGGTACACGGCGTGTACCTAGGGGTACATGGCATGTACTTGGTTTCCCTTCTCTTCCTCACCGACTTACCCACACGCCATGTATTTCTATCATACACAGCCAAACTACACGGCGTGTCTAGGAGGGACACAGAGTGTACTTGGTTAAAAAAATCTACCCGGCCAACAGGCCTACACGCTATGTGTGGCCTCCACGCAATCAAGTGTACACGACGTGTCTAAAACTACACGTCGTGTATTAAGAAATTTTCTACATGATCATCACATGGCATGTACTTGGCGAGCACACGGCTGGTCACTCACTTAACATATACACAACGTGTACTTAAGGTACACAGAGTGTAGTCTTGAAATTTCCAGAAACTGCCCATTTAATCCAGTTTCCTCGGAAACAAGTCAAAAATTCAAACAGGGTCGGGATTTTGACCTGTTCTAGAAACCCGGGTTCTTATAAGGTATGTATCCATATAGGATTCTTTTTGTAAAATGTTTTCATTTTCTAGTGGAGTTGTAACATAAATCATATTGGGAATTTGAGGCTCTCAACTTTGATTTTAAAATTGCTGTTGAGATAAGATTTATTGATCTGAGTGAGTTAGATGAAATTAGGAGACAAAGTTATGATAATTTAAGGATATATAAGGAGAGGACTAAATTTTTTTTTCATGATTCTATCATTGAAACAAAATAATTAAAACCTACAAAAGGTCAAACTCTTTAATTCAATATTAAAACTATTTCCTGGAAAAATTAAGTCCAAGTGGTCTGGACCATTTACTATTGTGAGAGTTCTTAAGAATGGAGCTATTGAAATAGTTGGTGAGGAGAACAAACCCATGCTGGTTAATGGGCCGAGAGTGAAACTTTATTTTGAGAGATAACCACAGGGTTTGGATGCCTTCACTGTTCTTGATAATTGATCCAAAATAAAGTATGGTTGAAGAATTTAAAACATAGTGTTGCATGGGAGGAAACCCATGGTTCTTGTTTTTTCCTTTTTTTTGTTTCATTTTTGGAATTTGAATAAAAATGTTGCATGCTCTGTTTTTTTGAAATTCCTGATGTTTCTTTGTTCTTGCCCTTATTTATTGTTTTCTATGTTAGGATGCATCTATTTTGTCAAAAGGGATTGGAATTCCCATGCTAGAGGATTAATGACAAACCATTTCAGGGAAGTACTTTAATTTCTTCTGCTCCTATTTACTTTAATAAAAAATCACTGATAAGTCACATTTTTTATGTTATCAATGAGTCATTGACTCACCGATGCACCTAAGCCACTGATGCACTATTGTTGGTGACTCATTGGTGCTACTGTCAGTTACTCAGATAATGTTACTTTAAAAATTCTTCTTTTACTAAAAAAATGTTTTTATGTCTTTCTTGAAAAATTTTGCATATTCTTGAAAATTTTTGCATATGATTTAAAAATTCTTCTTGTATTGGAATGAAAGTATATTGCATGTCACTATGTTTTAAAAATTCCACATGTTCCTCCTAGTTGAGAATGGAGTTTCAATGGTTTAGTATCTTCACTGTTCGAACTTAAGTATGGGGGTACATATAGGCTATAAATTTATTGAATATTCTTGTTTTTATTGAGGTTTTTTTTGATGCATTCTTCTTCTCTATTGAACATCTTATTGAACCCAATATATTATACTATTTCACCCTATTAACCATGCACCCACTTGTTTCACATATAATTGTTTGATCCGTATTGAAATTTTTTTTCACTGCCTTCATGAAAAAATCATGTGCACCTGTAGTTGTAAACTAATTTTTGTGGAAAAATATATTTTTTTAACTTCAATGAGACCCTATACATGTCATCGATCTACTAAATTGAAAATCTGTTTTAAAATTAAACTGATTAATTTTTATTCTCCACATTTGGAATTCAACTTTGGTTACAAAGTTGGGTTTTAAGTGTGGGGGAGGGGTCAATTCTTAATTGATCTTAACTTTGTTTAATTGGAAGCTCTTAAATTCCCACTACTACAGAGTTTTTAAAAAAAATGGTTAAATTTTTTCAAAATTTCTTTCACAATTTTAGGCTTCACACTATTTTTCAAATGAATCTTGCCTAAGGACAATGCCTTTCTAGTAGTTAAGAATTTCTTTTAACCTGAAATTGATAAGGTTTAATGATTGCTGAGTGATCATTCTTGGTGATTTTATGAAAATTTGGTTTAGGAACTACTTTTGAAAGTGATTTGGGATACATTTTTGTGGAATTAAAATCATAACCCTTGGAACTAGAAGTTTGAACTTGATTCTAGGGGCCTCATTCTTCTTTTAATTTAAAAAAAATTAATCATCCTAATGAGCCAATGTAAATTATTTTCATATGAATCTTTTTAAACTGGATTAGTTTGGGCATTTGGGATCCCATAGTGAATCTCTGATACCCTAGTTGTTGGGTGTGTTTTTGTTAACTATAAGCCCTATGTACACTTTAAATAAGTGCACATGCATATTGCTTAGCACATGATACATGGCTTGGGAAAAATTGAATAAAGTGTCTAGGGTAAAAAATGAGTTCATTAAAGTAAGGGGAATGATGAACACCAAATGAAGAAGGGGACAATTGGTTTGTATGGAAACATTTATCTTGTTTCAATAAGGTGATTCTCAAAAAAAATGTTTTTGGATCCTAGAGAAGTACAAAGTACAAAGTACAAAGTTCCTACTGTTAAGTTCTTAATTCCACATATTTTTAACTTTTTATCACCCTTCAGCTTAGAACTTAAGCTTGAATTGTAATGAGTCACAAGGCAGAATTATATATGAGGCCGGACATTTCATTAATAGATGATTCACTACTACCTTGATCACTAGTAAGAGATTGTTAATGCAAGATTCATTTTAGCATTTTATTTTCTAAATCCTACTATCCAGTTTTGAGGTCCTCTATTTAAATTGCTACACATGTTGCATATTGAGCTAATCATAAAACATACTTCTGTTTTCAAGATAATAAAAAATGGGATTGTGCAAGGACAAACAATGTTTAAGTTTGGGGGAATTTGAAGCGGGCTTATTTTTACATAGTTTTTCCACATCTATTTAATTAATTTTTAATTATTTAATATATTATTTTTAAAATTTTTACTAAATGTTAACACTTTTGAATTTTATAGTAAAATTTATTAATTAATCAATTTTTATAATTAATTATGTATTTTTAGTCTTTAAAATAAATAATTTAATCTAAATAACTTATCTAATATAATTATTTCTTAATTATTTTTCTTAATTTTAATTTGCATAAATTTTTAATAATTTGATATTTATATTAAATAGAAATTTAATCATTTTATTTGAGAATTAATTAACTTATTTTTTAATTTAATATTATATCTTTTAATTAGTTAGATTAAAATAAATTAACATTATTAATTATTATATTTAATAACTCTATTAGTTTTTAATATGAGTTAAGATGTTAATTTTTAATTCAATAAAATAATGTGTTTTTAATTTTAAGTCTTCATTTAGTTAGCTAGTTAATTAATTTAGAATTTTAATACTTTAATTTTCTTAATATTTTAAATTAATGAAAGAAGTCAAAAAAATTAAAGTCAACAACTTTCGGTGACTCATTTTATACTTTGCCGTTTTTCTTTAGCTTTTGACTCACTAATACAATGTCGGAAAGTAATGTCTCACCGATAGTTCTACCTATCTCACCCACTCACCGATAGATGTATCTGTCAGTGTCCCACTTAGTTTTTGTAGTTTTGGTTTTATGTTTTTGATAGTTAATAAATTAATTTAATTAATTAAGGTGTTAATTTAGTTTCAATTTATTTAGTTGACTTTATTTTAGATTTTAATTTTAGTTTTTTGTATTTATAGCTTTACATTTTAATTAAGTTAATCGGTTAATAATTTTTTAATTGATTTAAGTCTTAGTTTAAGGTTCTTTAATTTAATTAAGTTTTTAAATATTCTTATTTGTTAATTGATTAACTTAATTTTTTTAATTGTTTCATTTTATTATTGCAGATTAAATTTTAAGTCATTGGTGTCACCGATACTGATGTGCCTCGTCGGTGCCACAACGATGCCACCGTTCTTTCTCCCCTACTGCCGATACCGACGCACAAGCACCCATTGGTCACACCGATCATTTCTTCCTCACACCGATACCGACACATTTCATTCTTATTCTCCTACTAATGTCACGACGGTCCTTCCCTTGCTACTGATAGTTTTACATCCTCCACAGTCTGATATTGATGCTGACATCACTCAATTTATTTAGCCACTGCCACTAGTGTTTTCTCCTCTACATCACACCATCACTTACCCATTAACACACTGCCATCTGTCACACACACACACTCACTGATACCGTTCTCCACTACCCCCTGCTTCCTTCCACCCGTTTGCTGCTACCGACGCCCCTCATATTTCACTTCCTACCCCTATGCTCTGCTGAATCGAGTTAATCTTACTGCCGACCATGAATCCCCATCACCGTTGTAGTACAAGCTGGTGTTGCCTCTCCATTACCTCTTGATCATGAGCCGCTAAAGACGATGTTGCGGATTGATTTCTGTGGGAGCCGAACCAGGTCCAGGGACATTGTGGCTTCATAGAAGAGGGTCTCCTGGAGCTTCTGCATCGCCCACACATGCCACCAAGAGGATGCCGCCACTGTGAAGAAGGGATGCGGCCCGAGGCTTCCTGAAGAATCGAGACCCCCTTTTGCAGATGAAATTTGGTGGGAGGAAGAAGATAAAGATTAAAACAAAACTAAACTAAAAAAAACTAATTAATTAAAACATAACTAATTAAAATGAACATAATAAAACTAATTAAATAATAATTATAATAAAATATAAAATATAAAACTATCTAATTAAATAAAATGTACTATATTAAACTAAAATAATTAATAATAACTTATGAAATTAAAATAAAGTAAATAAATTTTAATAAATTCATTAATCATAATTTAATGTTACATATTAAATAATTATAACTAAAATACTAACATTTATTCAACTAAATTAATAATTATTTAATAATATATAATTAATAATCACTTATAATGTTAATTTAATAATTAAATAAATAAATATTAAATCTTAATCTTAATAATTTAATCTCACTATCAAAGAATTAATTTAATTAAAGAATAACATATTATAATCCTAAAAAATATTATAAGGTAATTAAAATAATAACTTTAATAATTAATAATTAATTTAAGTTTTAGATTAAATAAATAAAATATTCAATTAAAATATATTATTTAATAACTAATAACTTTTGAGTAATTAATTTAATTTTATTAATAATAATAAATTGTTTATTATTATTATTTTAACTTTGCTTTGTTTTTCTTTTCTGTGTAGGTACATGCAGGTGATGAAGATGTGTCCAGATTCACTCCACTAACTTACCGGAAGTTAGTTTCAAGAGAAAAGCTAAAATGACGTTTGATTCATCAAATATTACACGTGTGCGGTGAAAAATTGAAGAACAAGATTAAGTCCATGAATGTTGCAGGTGATAGACAGTAGATGATGGAGGATATTAAAACAGAGCAGCACTAGGAAAAAAGGGGATACCATCATTTGAGATTCAAGAACTTCACACACATCGGGGCGAAGCGGATCCATCAAGGTGTAGATCTCGGAGAGTCATTTTTCTTGGAGATCCAAGGAGCAGAGCAGGAAGCACCATATTTTAGAGTGGAGTTCTCACTTTCTTCTGTATTTTATCAATTTTTGTTCTTATAACTGAATGATTTATTTTTTGAATATTAACATTAAAGTGAACTAAATAATTTGGTTAAGGGAAATTTCTAGTTCTACTGGTTATATCTTTTCTTCCTTATCACTTTTCATATTAATAAATCCTGAATTGATTGGAGAGATCAATTATAAATTCATTCATTTTCTTCATACCACTTGATTTCAATTTCCAATTCCATGATCATTCAGCGAGATGTGTCATGAATTTATTTTCTAAAAATTTTGACTCACGAAACTTCAAAACTCACAGCAATTTTAATTTATTATCGTGTTCAAATTTTAATCTGGCAGTTGAAATTTCTCGGAGTAGTGAACTCCAAGGTTGATCATTATTTATGGCTTATCTCCTAGAGAGGGAGGTAAGTCATTCCTTTTTCAGTGGTACGTTGCATCCATATTTGAGTGAACATGAATCTTTTCAAACCAGAATAATAGAATTTTCCATGGACATTTCTCTTGATTATTCATCTTAGAATCTGTTGTCATGTTAATCTTTGCTGTTGTGTTTAGTTTTCTAATCTCTTACTTCATCATAGTTTAGTTAAGATTTAGTTTTCTAAGAACAAATATTTAAAAAAAATAAAATTTTAAAAGTCTCCCACTACTGACAACAATGTGGTGTGTTCAAGGGTTTTTATTAATAAAATTGGTCACAATCCTTCCCTATGGGTTCTACCCTACTTTCCACTAGATGTTAGTATTAGTCAAACATAAATTTTAAACTTCTACTTGACTACAACGATAGTCGTGTTAGTTGGATAAAAGTCAAATGATTGTTTATTCAACGACACACTCTTTAGAACATGTTCTTGTAATTAAAATTTTAATTACTTGGTTATTTGGGAGTGGTAATTCAGGCTAGATCTTGGACCAACCATGTGTATTTGGACTCTATTGAGGTGTTAGGGGTGCCATTGTAGGTTGAGAATTGAGTATCTGGAGTTAGCTCGAGCTCAGGGCAAGAATTATGCAGTAGTCAGACAAATGAATTATTATGTAGGGAAACACGGTGTGACAAGGGAATGTATAAGAAAGGAACAAGTGGGGATGATTGAGGATTATATCATAACCAAGGGGCACCACAGTGTGATGGGTATTGAACATGATGGGTTGAAATATTTGTTAATTCCACATGTGTTAGGGTCATCATGCATAAGGTTTAAATTAAGTCAGGGTAAATTCATCATGTGTAAGGGTATTCAACTCATCTAGAAAAATTGGTTAAGTCCTCATACATAATGGTTAATAAGTAATACGTAAAGGTAAACACCATGTATTTAAGGGTTGATCTAATTTTCCATTTAATACATAAAGTTAAGTGATGAATCTAGGATGATATATAAGGGTTACAAGAGTTGGGTCAAAAAAATAGTGAAGAATTTTATACATAAGGGTAACTTTGATAGATGAGGGTTATAAAAACAGTAAATATATGATATGTAAGGGTTGTATTGGGATGATATATAATATTTTTATATGGATGATACATAAGTATTGTATCTATATGATGTGTAAGGTTTGTATCTTGATGAGTATGATACGTAAGGTTTGTATATGGATGATACATAAGTGTTGGTCTTGTGATATGTAAGGGTTTTATACTTTGAAACAACAAAACTTGTATGATTAACTAGAGGAGGATCACATCATGAAGGAAAGATTACATTGTGATGTACCTTATGTCTTTTTTTTAAAAAAAAAATTAATTAATTGGTTATGTTAAGTATTTAAGGCGGGTTATGTTGTTTCGACCAACAATATAATGGGTATTCCCTAACACTCCTATATTTCTCTCCCTACCTCCCTCTCTCTATCTCTGTCTATCTCTTTGTGTATCATTTTTTCTTCCATATTGAGATATCTCCAGTGATTATATTTTTTTCTTCATTTCATTCATTATAGGGAGTAGTTATGGGTAAGGATAGTAGGCCTTGGGTGTATAATCTTAGTTTATCTCCTAGTTTTTTTATTTTCTGTAGGTTGTGCCTAAAATTAGAGGGTTTTCTAGATTATCTGATTTCTTACCATAAGCATCATATCGAACAAAGTTTCAAAGTGAGATGAGTCCTAATAACTCTAGGAAGGTGGTTCCTAAGTATTTCATATGCTATATATGTTATATGCATCATGTAATAAACATGATAAGGTTAGGTCATGTGAGTGACTAGGAACTGAACCACTTGTGATTTCTGTTGTTAAAAAGAGATACCTAGGGATAGTATCATATATAAAATAATTAGTGCGATTGGATAGGGGTTGGATTTCTCATTTGTATGATTTGAGGGTTTGGTGGGCATGATGTCATGTGTTGTGGATAAAGTTTCTTGGGATGTGATGAATGATTTGGTTCCTTCGAAACATGATGGTTGTAACCCATGTGAATGTGGGTGATGTTGATCAAAGGTAATGGGGAAACAGTGGTTCACTGGTGTGATATAAATAGTGTTTACCATTTTCAAATGTGGAAAAAAAGATCCACCGATTTGTGATCATAAGTTATTAGTGATTTTATCTCATCATGGGGTTGAGGCCATTGGATTCGTATTCAAATAGGATAGGGCCCATTAGGCAGTTTTGAAAATTGGTTGTTAGTAGTATCCTCCATAGATTGAATGTTTTAGGGGTGAATTAATTAACCATTATTAGGAGGGATACATAATAATTAGACACATGATTTTGATGGTGATTGAGACCACCAAATAGGAATATGATGCTCACTATATATGTGAGATATTTTGGGACTGATGCATCAACATTGGTCAAGGATGGGTGTCTTTATGCCTTGGGTTTCTCCGGGTTGTTATTTCAATTGTTGGTAAAGGATTCAAATGACCATGGGACTTGTGATATAGTTTTTGGAGATTTCATTAGGGCATCATGGTTGACATGGGATAGTTATATTGTTTATGTTCAGCATGTGATGTCATGTGGTATGTGACTGGTTGGAAGGCAGAGGGCACTTCATGTTATAATTTTTATTCATAAAATAAATAAAGAGTTTTTTGGTGGGACCCATTTGGTGGTTTGGATTGATGAGGTTGAAAAACCTTTGGGAATCCCACATAGAAAATGTGGGTAAAATTCCAAAATCTCCTCCCATATAAAATGGGGATTTGGGAATTAAATTTTTCATTAAAAATATATATTCCAAAGTGCTTTTAAACTATTTTAAAAAATATACATTTTTAGAAAAAAATTTATTATATATTATATATATATATTATATGTATATATATTATATATATATATATAATTAAAATAAATTAAAATAAAATTTTTATAAAAATTACTAATAATGTGATTAGTTGTAACGGTTGGATTTTGAATTTTTAAAATCTAAATGGGTTCCCCCTACTAAGAGTTGTCTCATTTTAGTCGAATCTAGGTGTTCTTTGATAGAAATTGTGAGATAAAATTAGTGTGATTCACACTGATTTTGATCTATAAATAAGTGTTAATGGGATCTCTTAATAATTAATTCTTCTTCAATACAAAAATACTCCAGATAATTTTCCCAACAACAATACTACTTGAATATCATAAATTAGTGTTCATTTTTCCCTAAATCTTGGTGAAAACCTCATGGGAAACTTCTACTAAAAACCCTAAACCAAAAAATGGGGTTGGATCAAACCCTTTTGGATAGTGAATTAAATTCATGCATCAAGATTCAATTTGTATTCTTTAACAATCAAAATGGTTTGAAAAAAGGCATAACCTAGAAGATGGATTCTAAATCCCTTAAATTGATAAACCAATACATTGTCAAACTCAAAAATTTCTATGGAAATAACTTCTCCCAATGGTAGAAAAAGATGTAGTTTCTTCTTATAATGTTGAATAATTTCTACATCCTAAAACTGAACCTTCCTCCCATTCTCGACAGGCCTACTCCAAATCCCAATGGAACACCCATTGACATGACTCAAGTCGATCACATTCAGGAAATGAGAAAGAAACATGAAGACGATGAAGTTTTGTGTCAAGGATATATTCTCAACATATTATAAAATCGTATTTATAATTGTTTTCACCAAATGAAGTTCACTCGAGAGATATGGGATGCACTCAAGTTTAAGTAAAAATTCAACAAAGAAGGTACCAATAAATTTCTTATTATAAAATATCCTAACTTCAAAATGGTTGATAATAATATAGTTTTGGAGAAAGTTCATGATCTCTAAGTTACTACAAAAAAACTACATTCCCTTAAGATTTATATATGAGAAGATTTCCAAGTTGGTGAAATTATTACTAAATTTCCACCTATGTAGAAAGACATTGGTAAATAACTCGTTAAAAAGAGTGAGGATATTTCCTTGGAACAATTGAAAAAAATCATCTCAATGAGGAAGAATTCATGTTGAGAGATGTAGGTGTGGATTTGTGATTTAATACCAAGATTAATTTCACTAAGGGAAAGGCACAACCAAACTCTTACTGACATATAAATAATAGAAGTCAACATTTCCAGAGGAAAGGAAGTCCTTCCAAGAATAAAGGATAATGTTATGTATGTGGAAAACCTGATCATTTTTCAAGGGAATGTCACTATTAATAGAAAGCTGATAAACCCACTGAAAATATGATAACTAAAGAGAATATAGTTGCAATGATATTAAAATTCAATATTAATTTGATTAATATGGGATGGTGGAATGATTTTGGATCAATGTTACATCTGTGTAAGGATCATTTGATGTTAAAAAAAATTTATGATTGTACTTTCATGAAGGAATTACACCTTGGAAATAATTCATGCATCAATGCTAGTGGATAAGGAAGTGTTGAAATAGACTTTACTTCTAGGATGAAGTTGACTGTTCTTAGTGTGTTGTATGTACCCAAAATTAGAAATAATTTAGTCTCTATCAATCTTATATGTTAGAATGGATTTTAGGTTTCACTCGAATCCGAAAAGGTTATATTATTGAAGGGAGGAATTTTTATAGGTAAGGGGTACTCAAATGATGGAATATATCAAATTCCCATAAATAATATTATTGAATCTTATGTTTACTTGATTGAGTCCTTTAATCTATGGCATGATCATTTATCACATATTAATTATTATTCATTAAAATAAATGAAGAATCTAAACTTAATTAACTTTGGAGATGAATTTTATAAATGTAAAAACATGTGCAGTATCTAAAATAGTTAAGAAACCTTTTCAGAGTGTTGAAAGAAATTATGATATATTAAAATTAGTGTATTTTTATATTTTTTAATTAAATGGTTTATTAACTCATAGAGGTAAAAGCTATTTTATTACTTTTATTGATGACTATAGTAGATATTTACATATATATATTCTTTGATAAAAGGATGAAGCCTTTAATATGTTTAAGAAGTATAAAGCTTAATTTGAAAACCAATTAAACAAAAAAATAATAATTACGCTTAGATAGAGGTGTTGAATAATTTATGAATGAGTTTAATGAGTTCTTTAAAGAATATATTATAATTCATTAAATTACTACTCCTTACACACCTTAGAAAAATGGATTTTCTCAGAGGAAAAATCATAATTTAGTATAAATAGTAAATTACATGATTAATAAATAAAAGTTACCATTAAATTTATGGTGTGGATGTTTATTAGTTTCATTTCATACTAATAATAGGATTACCTCTAGGAAAAATAAGTTACCCCCTTATGAAATTTGGAAAGATAGTAGACTTAATCTTAAATATTTTAAAGTGTGGGGATGTTTATATTACTATAGTGTTTCTGATCCTAAGAACTAAAATCATTCAAAGAGAAATTAAATGTGGTTTTATTGGATATAAATAAAATAGAAAAGCATATAGAATTATGTATTTAGGAGCTAATGTAATTATTTAATCAAGGGATGTAGATGTAAGATTCAACCCGAACCATCAGGTCTGAGATAGATGCTATATGACCTCATGCGTGTATCCCCATGCATAAGAGGTTACCGACCAGGAGAGAGGGTCTGAGTCTTTCAATGAGGAGACTATACCCTCAATATCATGTCATAGGATCAAAAATCAATAATAAAAAAATATAATAAATAATCATAGTAAATATTCTTAAAATTAAAGATGACATACATGTAATATAAATAAACCAGCTCTCATAAGTCACAAGAATGTCTAGAGGAATAAAGCATATAAAGTAAATAAATAAACAATGGATCCTCTAGAGTCCTCCTTATTCTGTTACTAGCTCTATGATCCTCTTCCCAGCTATCCACCGTAGGGCCCTTACCCTTATCCAGATCCCTCATGCAATCTACAAGTGCATCTAAATGTCCAAGTAGGGTGAAAGTACAAGACTCAGTTGGACACAACCAATTGATACTTAACCTAATGTAATCAAGTATACAAGTTAATTAACTAAAAATAATCAATGCATAACAAGTATATAAACATGAAAATCAAAATCGAGTGGTCGTGCACTAACCAAGATGCCATAAACCCCCAGTCGTTCCTGCTTTAGCTCAATTATGGAAATGTATTGTATGTAGATAAGTATCCAAAACCAACCATAAGAATGTTAGAGAGTCATTAGGAATCCATAGGTAATTGAGTTAAAAAAACCTACTCAGGATTCACAAGGCATCGGGTAATACTCGAAATCCACAAGGCATCGGGTAACACTTGGAATCCACAAGGCATTAAGTGTCGTTCATTTACTCGAAATCCATAAGGAATCAAGTAGATGCTAGGTTACAAGGTTATCATGTTTTTTCTTCATCTTTTTTTCACATCATGTGTGCACTCCACAAGGATTAATCATACCACGACATCCACCTATCAAGTATATACAAACCAATCCTCCAAAGGAAAACATGACAAGTCATAGCATGATAACTACCATAGAACACATCATGAGAAACATAAAATCATCATATACATCAACACGTGAATCAAACATCATCATGGAATCAAGCTATCGCATCAATATCATGGAAACAAAACATATTATACAATGGTCTACACACACATTTCACATCATCATTAGTAAGTTAGTACAACAATATATGTGATAAACATCAAACATGAATAATAAGAAACAAGGTACTCATGGAAAAAAGTGTCACATAATGTTTTCAGGGATACACACACCCACATGCGATCATAATCTAGCACAATAATCAAATATGTCTATGCATAAATCAAATATGGCAACATGTGCAAACGAGATCCCAAGAGCTAAGGAACTTCCTACCTCAAAATTCAAAAAAAAACACTTTTTGGTTTTATTATCATCAAAGGCAACACGTTTAAGTCTTGATTTGGTGGCACATCGATGGTCGAGGTATGTCAACAGTTTCCTAGAACCAAAACAACTATTTTATTTCAAAAAGAAATAAAATATGATATATGATTATGTCTTCTCTATCTTGGATAATTTTGGAATTATTTATTAAATATCACATGCAATGACATTTTCTCTCTCCTAAATAATTCTCAAATTATCCTTTATATTATCACATACGATAATAATTATCATTATCGGATAATTTTAAAATTATCTTCCAAATATATGATGTGATGATCATTTATCTTTATTAAAAAAATCATTTAAATTATCACATGTTATGATAATTATCTTTCCTATATAATTTTAATTTTATCATTTCAAAATAATGCGTGTGTTTAAAATTATCCTTTAATAATTTCATTGTTGTGATTTCAAAAAAATATTATCAATTGATAATTTTGTTCTTATAGATTACCCAAAATAATTCAATGTTTTATCCCTTTAATAATTTTTGATAAATTATTCACTGATAAACATTGCAATTATTTTTTAACAATTTTTTTTAATATTATCCATTCATAATATAGCAATTATCGATTAATAATTTTAATAATTATCTTTTTATAATACACATAGTTATCCTATGATAATTTTTTTATAATCATTTTCATGTGATAATTACCTTTTAATTATCATTTAATAATTTGTATAATACTATCTTCAAAAAAATCATGAAATTATTATTTGATAATTATTTTTAATTATCACTTGATAATTTTTCACTATTATCATTTAATAATTCCTGGTAATTATGTTTTGATATTTTTAAAAATTATTCCTTTGATAATTTTATTTCAAATTATCATTTGATAACATGGGGGAATTTACATTGATAATTTGAAAGAATTATCATTTGATAATTACAGTGATTATCCATAGAAAAATTATAAATTATTCAAGATAATTTTTTGTGTTATTTATTTTTCTTAAAACCCATTTTTTCACAAAATTTTGGAAGACAGAATAAAAGGAATTAAAATTAAAAAATATAACATAACCTAGAAAAGGTGGTATAGCATAATAGGGATAAAGAAATAATTACATGTCATTGGAAGAGTAGTTGATCCAAAGAAGGTTCTGCAATCTCCCAAGGGAGACCGGGGTCCCTAAAAACAACCTAAAAAACACCTAAATCAACTACAAAATGTTTGGTTATAAGAATCCACATTGTACGCATCATTTTTTAAAACCCCAAAATCAATAATTCAAAACATTGATTTAAGACCTGATTCAACTAAAAATTTAAGGCGGAGACATTAATTTCATTTGATTAATGTGTTTCAATATTTAATAGGTCAAAAACCGTTGAAATCCAAGGTTTCAAATGATCTCATGCATTAAAAATGGATTTTATCGTGTTTTTGGTAGGTAATATGAATAGTGAAGATTTTTAATAATTAAATTAAATTAAATAATTAATAATTATTTAATATAAATATTAAATAATTAATAATTATTTAATATAAATATTAAATTACTTAAAATTATCTAGTGGCCTCATCAAACATCAGCAGTGAATAAAAGATATATCCTGTCTAAGGTAAAAAACCCCATTCTGGACCCAACTGTGGTCTCATATTTCTTAAGAAATGTACCATTTGTGAGATATTAATTATTTATTAATTAAAAAACAAAATAAATAATTAGTTAGTAAAAAAAGGTGTTTATTGAAAGCGAGTTGTCTAAATGTCTAACGCTTACAAATTTTATACCTCTCCAAAGGTAAACACCACGTTCCGGACCTAACGGTGATCTCATTTTCATACGACGCAGTATTTTAGAGTTATTTAATTATTTTGAATAAATTTTAAAGGCTTAATATAATATATTTAATATTTTATTCTGTCTTAGTCGAGGCTTTATGAGCCTTGGAATCTCACACTAACTCGGTGTCTTAATCCAAAAATATTCGATTAAATATTTCAAAGTGTTACCTGAGATTTTATCCTTCTTAAAATCCTTTTAACACATTTTATGTTATTTTTCATTAATAAACCATTTATTTCACTTATGAAATTTATAATTTATCAAAAAAAAATTATTATCATTGTAAAATTTAGGATATTACAATTTCCCCCCTATATTTAATTCTCATCCTCTAGAAGTATCTCTAGCAGTCTTGTTTGAACAACTCAAACTACTAAACTCGAACATGAGATTATGAAAATCCCACATCGAAGGAGTAGGAGCACAAAAAACCTCTTTATATGGTGGTGTGGATACCCCTCTCATCATGAGGCCTTTTCCTGGGGGATAAATGAGGTCCAGATACCAGGGAATGATAAACTGTGTGGCCTAGGTTCAAAGTAAATAATATAATGATCATGGGCTAGATTGTACTGTTACAATTGCTATCAGATCCAGTATCCATTCGATGTTCCAGCAAGGATGTTGGGCCCTTCTGGGGGGAGGATTATGATAATTCCACATCATCAGAAGAAGAACATGAAACACCCCTTTATAAGGTGGCGTGGATACATCTCCCATCATGAGGTCTTTTCCTGGGGGATGCTTGAGGATCAGAGCCCAGCGAAAGGAAAACCATGTGGGCTAGGCCCAAAACTGACAATATCCTGATCATGGGATGTACTGGGTCGTTACAAAACTTAGGAAGGAGAACCATCTACATTCATATTTTATTTCTCCTAATTCCATAGTTTTCCTTGTTGAGGGAGATCAAAATAGTCATATTCTGAATAAGTATCCTATGGTATTGACTATAGAAGATGTCCCAAAGACATATAAATAAGCTATTACTTCTAGATATGTTTCTTACTAGAAATAAGAAATTAATGATGAAATGGATTCCATTGTGGGGAATAATACATTGATCATTAATGATTTACCAAGAGGTTCAAAACCTATTGGTTGTAAATGGATTTTTATAAAGAAGTATGATTCACTACTACAAAACTGGGTTTATATTGGACTATGGCTTTAACAGCACTAGCAAAAAGCATTGTTAAAGACCCTTTTGTTAGCACTGTTAAAGGGGGCCCTTTATCAGCACATGTAAAAAAGTTCTCATAAATCCCCTCCCCCTATCAGTGCTATAAAAAATAACTAATAAAGGGTGGGTCTTTATCACTGATTTTAAAAAAGATATGATAAAGAGGGGCCATTATCAGTGCTCGAAAAAAATGCTAATAAAGGTCACCCTTTATCATTGCATTTTTTCTAGCACTGATAAAGGGTATATTTCATAAAAAATATATATTTATTTAAAAATGATATATTAATATATATAAATATAATATATGTTTTTTAAATATGTTTTAGATAAGGATAAATCAGAATTTACACTTAATATATAAGATATTTAGTGAAAATGGATTATAAAATAATTAAAAAATATTATTAATTAAAAATTCACTAATTATTATCGAGTAATAGTTATTCAATAATAGTTTCATGACATAAAAATTAAATGAATTAATGAATGGTCTAAGATAATTTGAGAACATGACTTGAACATAAAACGGCCATAACTTTTGATATGGGTGTCTATTTAGGCTCTACCACATATCAAACTGAATCCTGTAA
Source organism: Viscum album (assembly GCA_963277665.1). Lineage (NCBI taxonomy): Eukaryota > Viridiplantae > Streptophyta > Magnoliopsida > Santalales > Viscaceae > Viscum > Viscum album. The sequence continues at coordinate 833,111,106 of OY728120.1, forward strand.
GAAGAATTATGTTGTGATGACCGTGGAAAATCATAGTCACATTTTTCAAGGCCAAAAAAGGCCCATAAGGCCTCTAAAACTGAGTTTTTAGTCGAGGTATCCCAATTTTTTAACATTCAATGGAATTTCAACCTCGTTAAAGGGGTAGTATTGTCTTTTTTTGTGGGGACTAAATTTAATCTCAGGAATTACACTCATATTGATTTTATAGTTCTTAATTTTTATCATTTTTCATAATTTAGTTTTATTTATAGCTAAATTAATTCATATTTTCTTATATTTACTTATAATAAATCACATGTATGAATACATATACCAACATATTTACATAAAAATGTATTTTTAAATATATAAACTAAATATATATTATTCATTTTATTTAATGTAAAAAATTATCCATTTTATTTACCTTATAAAAATTAAGTAATATATATATATATATATATATACCTATACAAGTAATGTTTATATATAAACATGTCTATTTCAATAAAAAAAATATATGTATATGTATATTCTAATATATGTAAATAAATACATATTTTAAAAATGTATTTAAAATAATATATAACTATTTTTTACATTATACAAATTTATATACAATTTTTATATATAAAAATATGAGTGTATTAATAAAAGGATATATATATATATATTATATTATAGTATGTGTAAATGAATATAATATATAATATATTTAAATAAATATAAGTATATATATATATCTCACACACACACATATATTTTATAAATGTATTTAAAAATAATTATATAAATATATGAATAAAATATATATATATATATATATATATATCGAATTATCATTAAACAAACAACAAAACAACATGGTATAGTGTTAAATGAGTTCTGTCTTCAAAGAAGAGGTGCAGGGTTCGAATCCAGGCGTGCGTAGGAGGCTGGAAATTCGCAAAGCACTGTTAAATGGGTCATAGGGTGAAAAGAACTAATAAAGGGGTTAGAGCACTGTTAAAGGGGTCATGGAAGCACTGATAAAGGGTTTGAGCTCATAGAGGTCCGAAAAAACAAAATTTTACCCCCTTTAACAGTTCTTTTTGTGAGCATTGTCAAAGCCTACCCATTAACATCGCTTGTGTAGACAGCACCTTATAAGTGCTATTAAAGGCCCATTACTAGCACTGTTAAAACCTAGTTTTATAGTGGTGATTCAAATGGTATCATTTAATCTTTTTAAACTATATTGGTTGTTAAAGGTTTCAAAAAAAGAAGGTATTGATTATTTTGATACTTATGCTCCAGTAGCTCAAATTACTTTAATATGGATATTATTTGATTTAGATTTAATTAATCATTTGTATTTCAATCAAGTGGATGTTAAAAATACCTTTTTAAATGGATACATAAATTAATATATTTATGTGTAATACCCAGAAGGGTTTTTTTATAAGGTAATTAAAATAAAGTATGTCAACTAGTTAATGGCCTTAAACAAGATATGAAGGAATGGAATGAAAATTTTGATTCTATTGTTTTATATAATGGATTTACTCATAAAAATACTAATAAATGTGTTTATTTAACATTTAAAAAAGAATATGTAGTTATTGTGAGTTTATATATAGATGATATTTTAATTTTTGGAACCAATGTGATTGGTGTAAATGAGACAAAGAATTATTTATCTTCTATGTTTAAAATAAAGGATCTTGGAATAGTTGATACTATTTTATGTATCATGGTTAGAAAACATAGTGTGGGTATTCTTTAAGTTAGTCTTATTACATAAAAAATGTTAAATAAATTTAATCATGTTGGTTTCAAGGATGATAATACTCCATTTTATTCTAGTGATAAACTATTTATGGATAAGGGAAAATTTGTAGTGTAACTTGAGTATACTAGTGAAATTAGTTCTTTAATGCATGAAATGCATTTCACTAGACCTGGTATTTTTTTGGTATGTAAAATGAGTAGATATACTAGTAATCATGGTTTGGATCATTGGGTATGTATAACAACAATATTTGGATGCTTAAGAAAGTTCAATGAATTAAGTTTATACTATAATGATATTTAGATTTATTATAAGGATACAGTAATGTGAGTTGGATTACTAGTATTGGTGATAATCAATCCACATATGGATGGTTGTTTACTATGGGAGGTTGTTTTGTTTCTTAGGAGAGTAAGAAACAAGCATGTATTTCACATTCAACCATGAAGTCAAAGTTTATGACCTTTGTAGCATGTGAAAAGGAAGATAAATGGATTAGGAATCTATTATTGGATATTATATTGTGTCCTATTATGATGCCTCACTATTATAAATATGGCCTTTAACAGAAATAAAAAGGGCATTTAAAAGAACAAAAATTTTTTGGTTTTATTCAGCACTGTTAAAGGGGGTCCCCTTTATCAGCACTATAAATAATAGTGATAAAGACCCAACCTGCTACAGTGTGCTATTTGTATAACAGCACACAGTAGAAAATACAAATAACATTTATGAAAAACATATAATTTAATTGAAATAAATTTTACATCACAAATAGAAAAAAAACACTACTATAAACATTTCTAAAAATGTTTTATATAATTACATTTACAATTACTATCCACAAACATTTAAAAACATTAATGTTTCATCATCTTTGAAACCCATGATCCCCTCTTAAAAAAGTCTATCCATGGTATCAGTTGTTGCACAAGTCACCTCAACTCAAGAAAAAGAATCCACCTATATAAGAAAAAAAATATTACGGTAGTAATACTATAAAGAAATAAATTAAACATTAATATGAAAGAATACATTAATAAAAAATTTATTTTAAATAAAAAGACACATTTGGAGTTATATCGATCACACCATGCATCTTATTAAGGTGGGGTTGATTCCTACACATCAAAAATGAATTATGTATCTTTTTTCTAAAGTATAAAAACAATATGAATTTGTTTTCTTGTTTTTGAGTATGTCACTTGTTCTTTTTACTAAAAATAATGTCAATTTTAAATAAAGACGCACTTGAAGTTATACCGGTCAAAATGTGCATCATATTGAGGTGTAGATGATTCATACATGTCAAAAATTACTTATGACTCATTGTACTAAAGTATCAAAATAATCTGAATTCATTTTTTTAGCTTTTAATATGTCACTTGTTTTTTTTACTAAAAGTTCATTTCAAAATGGAAACACACATTTTGAGTCATACCACTCACATCATGTATCAGTTTGATGTTATACTAATTACTTCACATCAGAAATGACTTATGAATTGTTTTCCTAAATAATCAAGGCAATCATAGTAATTTTCCTTGGTTTTCAGTGAGTAAAAGATGTTTTAGACTAATATTTAAATTTTAAAATGATAACGAACACTTTGAGTCATACTAGTCCCACCATGCATTAGATTTAGGTTTGTTTTATTTATAAATGTAAAAAATGACTCATGGGTATTTTTACTAAATTATCAAAACAATCCAAATGTGTTTTCTCAGTTTTTAGTATGTCACTTGTTCCTTTTACTAAAACTATTGTCAATTTTAAATAAAAAGACACAGTTTGAGTAATATAGGTCACACCATGCATCAGATTGAAGTTTTATTGATTTATACATGTCAAAAATGAATTATGGATCATTTTCCAAAATTATAAATATAATTTGAATATGTTTTATCAGTTTTTAGTATGTCATTTGTTCTTTTTACTAAAATTAATGTCAATTTTAAATAAAATGACACACTTTGAGTTATACCGATCATATTGTACATTATATTTAGGTTTGGTTGATTGTTACATGTCAAAAATGACTTATGGATCATTTTTATAAATTATCATAACAATCTAAATGTGTTTGCTTGGTTTTTAGTATGTCACTTGTTCCTTTTTCTAAAATTAATGTCAATTCTAAATAGATAAACTTGGAAATATATCGGACCCACCATGCATCAAATTGAGATATAGATGATTCCTACACATCAAAAATGAATTATGGATCATTGTGCTATAGTATCAATTCAATCCAAATTTGTTTACTCAGTTTTGAGTATGTCACTTATGTTTTTATTAAAACGTCATTTGAAACAGGAAACACACACTTTAAGTCATATCGATCACATTGTGGTTTTAATTTTTGTGATACTACTTCCTACAAGTCAAAAATAACTTATCAATCGTTTTAATTAATTATAAATACAATAGGAGTGCTTTTTCTTAGTTTTAGTGAGTGGCACATTTTGAACTAAAATGTCAATTTTAACCTGATAAGAGACATTTTGAGTCATATCGGTCATACCATGTGTCAGATTGAGGTGTGGATTATTACTACACATTGAAAATTACTTATGAATAATTTTTATAAAATATCCAAATAATAAAAATGTTTTTTCTCAGTTTTCATTATGTCACTTGTTCTTTTTACTAAAATTAATATCAATTTTAAATAAAAAGACACACTTAGAGTTATATTGGTCACAACATGCATCAGATTCAGGTGTGGGTTATTCATAAATATTATAAATGACTTATTAATATTTTTCCATAAGTATCAAAATATTTGAATTTTTTCCTCAATTTTCAGTATGTCACTTGTCATTTTTACTAAAATTAATGTCAATTTTAAATAAATAGACACACTTGAAATTATACCGGTCACACCATGCATCATATTGAGGTGATTATTGTTCCTACATGTCAAAAATGACTTATGTATAGTTTTAAGAATGTATCAAAATAATTAAAAAATATAAATTTTGAGTATGTCACTTGTCTTTTTTACTAAAATGTCATTTAAAACTGGAAACATGCACTTTCAGTCATATCAGTCACATCGTGTATCAGTTTAACATGAGACTGATTCCTATACATCAAAATTGACTTATTAATTTTTTTCCTAAATTTTTAAGAAAATATGATAACATTTTCTCAGTTTTTAGTGAGTGACACTTTTTGAATTAAAATATTAATTTTAAACTGATAGCGAACACTTTGAGTCATACATTGTTGGGCAAAAATCCCTCAAGGTAACATTGCAGTATTTTTTGGGTTGATTGTGTTTTTTGACAAAGCAGGTTTTCATGGATATTTGTCGAGTTCCCAAGAAGTTGTTGACAATCCTTGTTTACAAAGAACGATGACAAAGGAAAGGACGATCTGGAGGCGGTACAAAAGAGCAGTACAAGGTGGTGCCATTTCCCAGTGTTTGCCAAATTTTTGGGGTCCAAAATTTGGAATTTAGTGAGCATCGCGAAAAGTGGATTTCCATGAAGATCATATTTTTATATGGAAAATGCATGAGTTTCGCAAAGATGGGATGTATGGATTGGATTTCGCGAAGGCCAGAAAAATGGAGGCAATGATGCTTCGCGATTACTTCAAAACTTCGCGAACGGCAGAGTTGAAGCGCATTGCGGCGGTGAAGGGCTTTGCAAGGGGGCTTCGCGGCGAAGGTGCGAAGGAATTTTGACGGTGATCCTTCGCGATTACGACGAGCTCCGCGAATGGAAAATTTCCGTGGTGCTTCGCGATTTGGACAGAATTTCGGTGGAAACTTCGGAGCTTCCCGATTGGTGATGACGTGGTGTTGACTTCTCGTGGAAGGGCCGAGGGTCGGTGGAATCACCTATAAATAGAGGTCGACCCCCTCGAGAGAAGTAGAGAGAATTTTTATAGAAAATCCTTTGCTCTCGATTTGCGAAGGTGGTTCGCAGAGCCAGTGTGCTTCGTGAAAGAGGAGCTTCGTGGCGGCTATTGTAGCTCCGCGAAACCTGCGAGCTCCGTGTTGGCTTAGTAAGATTCTTGAGGGATGTTGCTTTGCGACGGCTTGAGCTTCGCGAAAGTGCTTTGCAAAAAGGCAGGAGCTTCACGAAGGCTTGTTTGAGCTTCGTGAAATTGGGAGCTTCGCGAAGTAGGGTGCTTTACAAAGGTGTTTCCAAAAGTAATTGCCCAGTGTTCAGAGGCAAAGAGTTATTCATCAGTGGATGAAAGTTGGACTTCAATAGAGCATCTATCAACAGTTGAACTATCATTGTTTCATGCAAATGAAGATACCTACAGGTCTATAAACTGTGAGTGGATTCCCTTTTGGAGCAGTGAGCTTAGGAAGAGGAAGTAGGTGATCCTGTCCACCGGCAGTGAGCCAGAGAGAGAGAAATAGGGAGTGACCCTTGGGAAAGCAGTGAGCTGACCCTAAACCTTGCAAAGGCAGTGAGCCTGGGACAGAGTGACTATACCCAAACATTGTAATCCACAGCTAGTGAAGTATAGTGGAATTTGGTACGACTGGGAACCTGTCGGCGTATTCTCCTTGGACGTAGCCCTTAGCGGTGAACCAAGTAAAATTGTTGTGTCCTATGCTTGATTTACATTCTATTTATATTGTGCAACAGGAAAGATAGAGAAGATTGTTTTGCTTAACAGCGAAACAAGATCAGAACGGTCATTAATTTTAATTAGTCATACCCTGATTCACCCCCTCTCAGGGTATTCAGCCTTGTGGACCTAACATACAGGGTACATCATGTATTAGATTGAGGTTTGGCTAATTTTTAAATGTCAAAAATAACTTATGGATAGTTTTAATAAAGTATCAAAACAATATGAATTTGTTTTCTTAGTTTTAAGTATGTCAGTTGTATTTTCTACTAAAATTAATTTCAATTTTAAATAAAAAGAAGCACATGTAGTCATACCAGTTACACTCTGTGTCGGATTGAGGTGTTGATAATTCCTATATGTAACAGAGTCTCAAAAAAATCTAAACTACCAATGTTACCATGATTTTAATTAACTTTGTTTATCAAACTACCAACACTGCATATTGAGTCGATGTTCTTAGTCAAAAAATATTTTTCAGCTAAGAACATCCACTCAATACAAAATGTTGCATTTCAAAAAAAAATACAATGGAAATCATGGTAACATTGGAATAAAGGAACACTTTATCTATTTTTTTGTCTTTTTACATATATTTGAAATAAAAATATGACTTCCCAAAAGATATTTGAAAAAAAATAAGTTTTAGATAAAACTTATAAGGAAATTCACTTAAAAATAGTAGATAAAATGATTACAACATTAATTAAATAATTAGTAGTACTTAACCTTTTCATGATGGTTATACACATTCTTGAACCATTTATTTATTGTTATTATCTCAATTTGAGCCTCAAAGTCCAATCTCTCACAAGCATGAGTAGCTTCAAACAAACCACCCCAAATCGAAAAAAAGAATCCACCTATATAAGAAAAAAATTCTTATGTGAGTAATACTAAAAAAATAAACATAAATATGAAAAATCCATTACTTATATGGAAGTAATATCTTCATGATATATGTGTACATTCTTCCATCAGGTATATTTCCCATTAATTTCTAAAAAAATATATGTCGTCTTGTGAATATGAAATTTTTTGACAGTCATAGTAGTAATGGAAAAATATAAATACACAAAGTATTAATACATATTTTAAATGAAAAAGTAATTATCTTCGAAAATGACTATTTGGGGATTCTAGTTTGTCAATGAAATATGTTCTCTCCCATAAATTTACAAATATAATAACTGAAATATTTTCTATTTTTTTGTTTCAGACACTGCATAAACATTGAGAAAAATATTTACTTTATTTTTATATGTGTTTTTATGGTGGGATAATATTATATATACCCTGATACATTCCCTCTTGTAGAACATTTCAGTCTCCTTGTGCACATGGGTTTTCCACATACCATGATTTTAACTATATTTATACACCCCCCTATCATAACAGAATTCTCATTAAAACATAATATAAAATATATAACTTGAATTTTAGATCTAAAACTTTGTATTTAGTGTATTAAAAATTGACAAACATCATTATGTGTGGTCGATTTGTTGCGTATCCATGCAATTAATCTAGGAAATAAATCTTTGGAGTATCCAAATTGACCACAATGAGAATCCAATGTTTCCTAAAAACAAAAAAAGGAATAAGTAATGAAATAAATGAAAATATATTTTATATGATTAAATTGTATAGTTTTACCTCTGAATCATTGGTATTAAGAATATTCTATCATTAGTAAGGTTTATCTCAAAAGATTTGGCCTGTTTTTCCAATATTTCAATAATTTTGTTAATCTATTTATTTTTGTTCTATAGAAGCGACATGAGGACTAATAAATCCAAATTTATGTTAATGGGGTAATCCCTTCAATTGTTATTGATATATACACTTGAAAACAATATGAAATTTATTTAGTAATAATTAACATAGTATATCAACTATTTGAATAAAAAAACATGAAAACACACCTCATGTATACATTTACAACTGAGAATCCTAGCCATTCATAGTTTAGGATTTCATTTACATTCTCAATAAAAATGTAGTATGTAATTTCCTCTCCATACATTTTTTCTTCAAAATCAACTTTGTGATTACTACCACATTTTAACTTTGTATCGGCAAGAACCTTCAATGTTAGTAAATGCATATATTGAATGGGTGGAGTAAAGGTGATTTTTGAAGATCTTTTAGATTAGTTTGTTGATCCTTTAGATGGTTTTGATTCATCCTTTCATTTCACCCCTTCCCTTTTTCTATTTTTAATAATATTCATCGGTTCAGACCTTTTTTCATTAATTGTTAAATATTTAGCATGAAAAATAAATTGGAAATGAATACCTCCTTATCGACATGTTTTTTTAAAAGATTTTATTTCCATTATATGAATGTTCCAACAACTTGTTCAACTGTATGAATATCTACATCAGTAACTAGAATAAGTATCTCAACCCTCAGCTCATGAGCTATGCTAATCACCACACTCACTTGACCTGTTGGAAATGGTATGTTGTGTAGAGTGTCTTCTTGGATATTGATAACGGTGGATGTTTGTGCCCAAACTTACCCAAGATATATGGTATAAGTGTTCTATTTTAGTACATATTGGGTTATCAAATCCATATAGACCGAAGAAAAAACCTATAGACAATATAATTTGATGTACGAATTGGATATGAAGTGTCCAACCTGGGTGTTAATTTTAATTGAATAACTAATGATTTAATTTAAATAAAAAACAAAAAACGCATATTTTATTTGTAACGACTCGGGTTTTTGGCCTTGTCAGACTTTGGAATATTTCTACGAATAATTCCAGATCTAGGTGCGAAGACGGCGTGCGATTCCGAGGCCCGGTGTGCCCGGAATTAATTTTATAAAAATATTAAGTATTTTTATACTATTCAAATGGAAGGGATGCAATATCTCCTAACCAGTAGCTCAGAATAGGAATATGAGGGCACGGTTGCGTCCGGAACGTGCCTTTTACCCTAGGTGAGGTGTAAACTTCATGGGTGCGGGCCTGCTGTGGAAAATGCCATCAGGGGCATTTTCGTAAATAAGTGGAAAGTTAGTTTTCGAGCGTCATCTCGAATAACTTATGAACAGAGTCTTGGATCGTAAATCCGAGTCCATCGTTGCGTTCAGAACGGCGTGTTTATCCTAGGGTCGACCTTACCTTTGTCTGCTTCGGGTGCCGGGTCGAGGGAATTGTTTTAAATGAAGGTTTCTAAATAATAAAAAAAAGAAAATCATTTCACTTCTCCTCCCTCTCCCACCCATGCGCAGTGGCCAACGAATTCCCCTCCTCCCATCATCTATTTCTTCACCGATTCGCGCCAGAATCGTCCATTTTTCTGTGTCGATCGTCAGCGGATCGGGCTTCAGGGCGTCGTCGGCGTCGATCTGCACCTGATTCTTCGGCGTCTCGCCCGCGAGGTAGGCGGTTTTTGTTTTAATCCCCCAATCCAGTTTTTCTGTGAATTGCTTCGTTTTGAGGTCGTTGTAGGGAAGATCGCGTCACGAGGGTCACACCGGTGCTTTCGGATCGCAAATCGGACCCCCGGGGTGCCCCTGGCGATCCGCAGAAGGTCCGCCGGCGGACCGCGGTGGCGCGCCGGTGGAGCGCGGCGGCGTTGTGCGCCCTGCGGCGGAGGGTCGCCGGCCAGGGTGGACCGATGGCGACGGCCGGTCTGGGCCCGTCCGGCCCCTTTTTGTCATATGGGGGTCTTTAAACCCCCGTTTCTTGCAATCCGGGAGTCGGATTCGTGTACCGCCTGTGGAGATGCGACCCTGGGGACGAGGCTAACCCTTCGGTGTGGGTTCAAGGGTTTAAAGGTTTGGTATCGTGGCCCAGGAGTTATAAACGTCATGAAAAATAATAATATTTTATTATTTAACGACTTCGGGGCGTTGTAACTTCTACCCGGAGCGTCTGATTGACGTGTCGTCAGTGGCGTTGAGACCCTGATGGTACGACAGACTTTTTGAGATGGTTTCCAAGTGTTGGTACTGAGAATGGGGTGCGGGCCCCACGTGGTCGGGTATTCGCGTTTGCGGAGAAACGCAAATTTCGCACCAGTAGTCCGATTTTAGCGAATGAATAGTCGATCCTACGTGTTTTTCCGAGAGGATCGCAATTGTGTGATCCGCTCAATGGGTATTGGGATCGTGGCATGGGCTCCACCTAGGATGGCTCCAGTGAATAGTACCTTTTTCACCGGGTGGCCGTTTTGAGTGAACGAGTAGTCTATCTCGTGTGTTTTTCCGAGGAGATCACCATGGTATGATCCGCTTGAGGAGTTTTGGGATCATTGTGTGGGCCCCACACAGGCTATCTTCGGTGAATAGTTCCCTTTTTACCGGTTGTCTGTTTCGGGCAAGTAAACAGCCTATCCTGCGTGTTTTTCCGCGTAGATCGCGTTGGTGGCCTCGGTATCGGCCTTAATGCTATGCAGTGTGGTGTTGTTGTGGGTCACTCGGGTTAGCAACGTCTGGACCAGCAGTGGTTGAGGGTACTCCCTTGGTTCGTTCCTAGGAGGGTTCGCGCGGCATCACAAACTTCATATAGGATTGTGATCCTCTCGATTGGGTGTTTAATCTATTAGAGTTGTGGCATCCCTCCGATGGGCCCGAAGCGGGATCCTCTAGCATCGTTTCTCTAGATCGGGTTCTTGGTATCGCTGTGACCGCTTATCCACGGGCGGCGATCCCCTATCTAGCAGGTTAACTTCATAGGGTTTGTGGCATCATCGGGAATATGATCCCCTACGCAGTGGGTCGTGCTCAGTAGGGTTGTGACATCGTCAGGTATATGATCCCCTACTCAGCATGAGGTGTATAGTAGGGTTGTGGTATCGTTGGTTATATGATCCCCTACTTAGCGTGTGGTTTCGGTAGGGTTGCGGTATCATTGGTTATATGATCCCCTACTTAGCGTGTGGTTTTGGTAGGGTTTTGACATCGTCAGTTCGATCCCCTACAACACGATATATACTAGATAGGGTTTCGGTGTTGTCGTGACCACCATTACACGGGTGACGATCCTCTATCTGAGTGACATGTTTCTATTGAGCTCCAGATCGGGCTGTGGTATCCCCCAACGGATCCTAGGAGTGATCCCATATCTATGAGTTTCGTATACCGGTGTGGGTTCTAGTATCCCATAGCGGACCCTAGGAGTGATCCCCTATTTGAGGAGTTTGGTGGTTATGTTGTTTTAGCAAGGTTTTCCTCAGTGATGGTATACGACGAGCGTGGTCTCTCGGGTGAGCGTCTGAGATGTTTGCTTGGGACCCGATGGAGTGTATCTCTCGGACGGGTGTCATCGGGGATGACAGTGATCATGGGGTGTGTTTTCCTGGTTGTGGACCGTTGCTAGTCATGAGGTCGGTACCTCATGTGGCTTGGTGCGCGAGGTGAGTATATCTGGATTGTTCAAGGTGTATGTATGGGCATACACCTGAGCTGAGCTGACTAATTGTGTTTAGCCGAGGATGGTCACGAGATGGAGTTTCTCCCTTGTCTGGGATCCCTATGGCTGGGATGAGCGAACTGTTGCCTTTCAGCTCCTCTCTTTTATTTTGGGTTTTTGGGGTGCCTACTGAGTATTGTTATACTCACCCATGCTCGGGCTTTTCCCGCACATGTTTGTGTCTTGTGCAAATCACAGACCTTTCGACGGAGTCCCAGGAGGACCCGGAGCAGGCGGAGCTGAGTGAGAGGGATTGACCATGGAGCCTTACTAGAGTTCTGCCGAGTATCTTTCCGGTTGTGCTTTTGGAAGCATACCCCTTCTTCCGAGCAGGTTGGATGCTTTTGTAGTTTTCTTTTGGTGGGCCCTGTTTTGCCCTTTTGTACTTCTGGTGTACTCTAGTTGTGGGATAGTTGTATACATGTATTTTCTTTTCAGTTTTATATATCTCTGTATTTTTTCATGGAGGTGTATGTGGGTGCATGTGTACAGGTACCTTAGGCTAATGCCTCCCATGTGTGTGACAGCCTACTCGGCACAAGACGCCAGCCCCTGGCCTATTGGAGGCGAGCTTGGGGAGTCGTGGCTCGATCCCCGTTGGGTCGGGTTGTGATAGAGTGGTATCGGAGGAGGTTCCACCCTTGGGATCTCAGAGTGTAGCTGGTCTAGCTGTGAGTGTGGTTTGGGATGCATAGCGGTAGTGTTAGGGTGTTTCGAGCTCTGCTTTCAGGCCAGAGACTCCAGTGTTGGTGTAGCGGCCGACGTATCCACAGCAGGCCCGGGCTCGCGAAGTTTACACCTCTCCTAGGGTAAACAGCACGTTCCAGATGCAACTGTGCCCTCAAATTCCCGTTCTGAGATACCGTTTAGGAGATATCACATCCCCACCATGTGCATAGTATAAAAATACTTAATATTTTTATAAAATTAATTCCGGGCACACCGGGCCTCGGAATCACATGTCGTCTTCGCGCCTAGCTTTGTAATTCTTCGTAGAAATATTCCAAAGTCTAACAGGGCCAAAAACCCAAGTCTCTACATCCCCCACCCTATAAATTTTTGTCCCCGAAAATCCATAAGCACAAGGAAAGTGACTGGACTCTCAACTGGGTCTCACACACCAGCGAGTTCACCAACAAACACCCCTACCCGAATGCATATGTCAGAGGGACTCATCCACCACACCTCGATACTATCCTCTTTGGGCATCACTGACTCACCTGCACGGTTTTTAATCGCATCACAAAAACACGTCTCGGTGGGGGGAAGGATCCCTCTTCCTCACGCATTCGAAGCATGCCGAACAACACCCACACAAGATCTTACCAACACCCTGAACAAAACTCTAGCAAGCAACAAAAAGAAATGAGTACCGCTAAACAGTGTCTATAAAACTACTACAGAAAGTAGAAAGGACACAAGGCGTACCTCTATCCATCTGCGGTGCCTCTAAGTTAACAACCTCTAGGGAATACAGCTATCCTCGCCCTTGGCCAGCAGCTCTGTGAGCTTGGCATGGACCACTAGGGGTGGGGGTGGTGGAAATTGATACCGCCTACCACCGCCTCCTGCTGCACTATCTCTATTTCCACGTCCACCACCCTGTGGAACTCCTTTCTTGAGACTCTTCCTCTACTAAGGTGGTCCATCAACCGGCTCCCTCTCAGCAGCACATCGGGTCAGAAAATCCCTAGCAAGATGTCCCCGACCATCGCAATCCCCTGGCCTATTGGAGGCGGGCTTGGGGAGTCGCGGATCGAGCCCCGTTGGGTCGGGTCATGACTGAGTGGTATCAGAGAAGGTTCCACCTTTGGGATCTCAGAGTGTAGCTGGTCAAGCTGTGAGTATGGTTTTGGATGCATAGCAGTAGTGTTAGGGTGTTTCGAGCTCGGCTTTCAGGTCAGAGACTCCAGTGTTGGTGCGGCGGTCGACGTATCCATACACCAGGACTCTGATAACCTGCCTTTCGACTTGGGACATTTTTACACTGGTCTCCGGGACATAACGGTACATGCATCATATAGGACTGGGTTTTTGGGATTTTCCTTGTCCTTCTGGAGTCAGCTCTCCAGATATACTCTTTGACTATGGTGCGCCTTGAATGTATTTCAGGATACCTCCACGATGACAACCAGTGAGGGTTCCGCAGTGGGATTGTGGTGACGATCCACTCCGTGCAGAGGCTGTGGACCAGGGCGCAGGTTTTGAGGCTAGACCTCCAGGTGATACGCCAGTTGAGCCACCACCTGTCGAGCAGCTGGTTGTGCCGACAGTGCAGGATGAGGTTGCGCGCAGGCTGAGTGCATTGAACATGTTCAAGAGGTAGCGACCTCTGAGGTTTCAGGGTGATCTATACCCCCAGGCAGTTGATGAATGGATTGAGTCAATCACTCGAGTTTTCCGCCTAGTGAGGACACCTCCTGATCAGATGGTGGTCCTAGTGGCAAGCCTTCTGCATGGTTCTATCGGGAGATGGTGGAGCCTAGTGACGCATTCCCATGACGAGGATACGCTCACGTGGGTAGAGTTTGAGAGGCTCTTCAAGGAGGAGTTCTATCCTGTGATGTTGAGCTCAGTGCGGATTCAGGAGATTCTGCAGCTTCGATAGGAGGGCCTGACTGTGTCGGAGTACTCATCGAGGTTTACAGACCTGTCGCGTTACTCCCTATATATGGTTTGAGACCTGTTCTTTAGGGATCGGACCTTCGAGCAGGGCCTACGCAGAGACATCCGATATGGTGTGGTTTCCTTGTGCCTGCCCACATATGCTGGGGTGCTGGAGTGAGTATTGGTGGTGGAGATATTTCTGGATGAGCAGATTCCCTTTGTTAGTGTTGGGCACGAGAGAGCGGAGACGTCGGCATCTGGTAGCCGATGGCAGGCACAGGGGACTGGGCGTGGGTGACGTTTGAGGAGGCGACCCCAGGATGGAGGATCTGAGGCTCAGGGATTACATGCCAGTTTTAGTAAGCCGTAGGAGAGGCGGTGTTACGCTTGAGATGGTCGGGGACATCTTTCTAGGGATTTTCTGACCTGACGTGCTAATGATAGGGAGCCGGTCGGTGGACCATCTTGGAAGAGGCAGCATTTCGAGTAAGGAGGTCTGCAGGGCGATGGACGTGGCAACAGAGATGGTGTAGAAAGAGGCAATGGTAGGAGGTATCAGTTACCACCACCCCACCCCGTGGTGGTCCACGCCAAGCTCACGGAGCTGGTGGTCGAGGGCAAGGATAGCCGCATGCCCTAGAGGCTATTGACTCATAGGCACCACGGATGGATAGAGGTACGCCTTTTGTCCTTTATACTTTCTACAGTAGTTTGATAGAAACTTTTTAGAGGTACTCTTTTCTTTTTGTTGCTTGCTTGAGTTTTGTTCAGGGCGTTGGTAAGACCATGTGTGGGTGTTGTTCGACATGCTTCGAATGCGTGAGGAAGAGAGATCCTTCCCCCACCGAGACACGTTTTCGTGATGCGATTAAAAACAGTGCGAGTGAGTCAGTTCCGCCCAAAGCGGATAGTATCGAGGTGTGGTGGATGAGTCCCTCTGATGTATGCATTCTGGTAGGGGTGTTTGTTGGTGAACTCGTTGGTGTGTGAGACCCATTTGACAGTCCAGTCACTTTCCTTATGCTTATTCCTTTTTTGGAGACGAAAAGTTCTAAGTGGGGGAGGATGTAGCAAGTTGGGTTTTTAGCCATGTCAGACTTTGGAATATTTTTACGAATAATTCCAGATCTATGTGCGAATACGGCGTGCGATTCCGAGGCCCGATGTGCCCAGAATTAATTTTATAAAAATATTAAGTATTTTTATACTATGAACATGGAGGGGATGTGATATCTCCCAAACGGTAGCTCAGAACAGGAATATGAGGGCACAGTTACGTCCGGAACGTTTCGTTTACCCTAGGCAATGTGTAAACTTCACGGGCGCGGGCCTGCTGTGGAAAACGCCACCAGGGGCGTTTTCGTAAATAAGTGGAAAGTTAGTTTTTGAGCGTCGGCTCGAATAAATTCTGAATGGAGTTTCGAATCACAAATCTGAGTCCTCCGTTGCATTCATAATGGTTTTTTTACCCTAGGGGAGACCTTACCTTTGTCTGCTTCGGGTGCCGGGTCGGGGGCATTGTTTTAAATGAAGGTATCTAAATAAAAAAAAGAAAATCCTTTCAATTATCCTCCCTCTCCCACCCACGCGCAGAGGCCGATGAATGACCCTCCTCCCATCATCTGTTTCTTCACCGATTCGCACCAGAATCGTCTGTTTTCTATGCCGATCATCAGCGGATCGGGCTTCAGGGCGTCACCGGCGTCGATCTGCACCCGAATCTTCGGCGTTTCGCCCGCGAGGTAGGCGGTTTGCGTTTCAATCCCCCGATCCCATTTTTGATATGAATTGATTCATTTTTAGGTCCTTTCAGGGAATATTTCATCCCGAGGGTCGCACTGCTGCTTTCAGATCGCAAATCGGACCACCGGGGTGCCCCCGGCGGTCCGCGGAAGGTCCGTCGGCGCGGCACCGGCGGACCGCGGCGGTCGGCTGCCCAGAGAGGTGGTGTGCCAGAGGAGCATGGAGGCGCTGTGCACCATGCGGTGGAGGGCCGCTGGCCAGGGCGGGCCGGCGGCGGCGGCCGGTCCAGACCGGCCGGTCGAGGCCGGTCCGACCCCTTTTTGTCATACGGGGGTCTTTAAACCCCCGTTTCTTGCAATCCGGGAGTTGGATTCACGTGCCGTTTGTGGCAATGCGACCTTGGGGACGAGGTAAACCCTCTGGTGTGGGTTTGAGGGTTTAAAGTTTCGGTATCGTGGCCCGAGAGTTAGAAACGGCATGAAAAATAATAATATTTTATTATTTTACGACTTCGGGCCGTTGTAACTTCTACCCGGAGCGTCTGATTGACGTGCTGTCAGTGAAGTTGAGACCCTAATGGTACGGAGGACTTTTTGAGATGGTTTCCGGGTTTTGGGACTGAGAACAGGTTGCAGGCCCCACGATGTTGGGTTTTGGCATTTGCGGAGAAAGGAAACTTTCGCACCATGAGTCCGATTTTGGCAGATGAAAAGTCGATCTTGTGTGTTTTTCTGAGAGGATCGCAATGGTGTGATCCGCTCGACGGGTATCGGGATTGTGGCATGGGCTCCACCCAGGCTGGCTCCAGTGAATAGAACATTTTTCATCAGGTGACTGTTTTGGGTGAACGAGTAGTCTATCTCATGTGTTTTTCTGAGGGGATCGTCGTGGTATGATCCACTTGAGGAGTTTTGGGATCGTTGTGTGGGCCCCACATGGGATAGCTATGGTGAATAGTTCCCTTTTCACCCGTTGTATTTTTCGGGCGAGTGAACTGCCTATTCTATGTGTTTTTTCACGTGGATCGCGGTGGTGGCCTCAGTATCGGCCTTGGTGCTACACAGTGTGGCGTTGTTGTGGGTTGCTCGGGTTAGCGACATCTGGACTAGCAGTGGTTGAGGGTACTCCCTTGGTTTGTTACTACGAGGGTTTACACGGCATCACAACCTTCGTATAAAATTTTGATCCTCTCGATGGGATGTTTAATCTGTTAGAGTTGTGTCATCCCTCCGGTGGGCCCAGAGTGGGATCCTTTAGCATCGTTTCTCTAGATCGGGTTCTTGGTATCGCTGTGACCGCTTATCCATGGGCGGTGATCCCCTATCTAGCAGGCTAACTCCGTAGGTTTTGTGTCATCATCGGGAATATGATCCCCTACGTAGTGGGTCATGCTCAGTAGGGTTATGACATCATCGGGTATATGATCCCCTACTCAGCATGAGGTGTATAGTAGGGTTTCAGTATCATTGGTTATATGATCCCCTACTTAGTGTGTGGTTTCGGTAGGGTTGTGATATCATTGGTTATACGATCCCCTACTTAGCGCGTGGTTTCAGTAGGGTTGCGGCATCGTCAGTTCGATACCCTACAGCGTGAGATATACCAGATAGGGTTCCGGTATTTTCGTGACCACCGTTACGCGGGTGACGATCCTCTATCTGAGTGATTTGTTTCTGTTGAGCACCAAATCGGGCTGTGGTATCCCCCAACGGATCCTGGGAGTGATCTCCTATCTGTGATTTTCGTATACCGGTGTGGGTTCTGGTATCCCTTAGCGGACCCTAGTAGTGATCCCCTATCCGAGGAGTTTGGTGGTTATGTTGTTTTAGCGGGGTTTTCCTCAGTGATGGTATCAGACGAGCGTGGTCTCTTGGGTGAGCGTCTGAGATATTTTCTTGGGACCCGATGGTGTGTATCTCTTGGACGGGTGTCATCTGGGATGACAGAAATCATGGGGTTTGTTTTCCTGGTTGTGGACAGTTGCTTGTCATGAGTTCGGTACCTCATGTGGCTTGGTGCATGAGGTGAGTATATCTGGATTCTTCAAGGTGTATGTATGGGCATACACTTTAGCTAAGATGACTAGTTGTGTTTAGCCGAGGATGGTCACGAGATGGAGTTTCTCTCTCGTCTGGGTTCCCTCTGGCTGGGATGAGCGGACTGCTTCCATTCAGATGCACTCTTTTGTTTTGATTTTTGGGGGTGCCTACTGAGTATTGTTATACTCTCCCCTACATGGGCTTTGCCCACACATGTTTGTGTCTTGTTCAGATCACAGGCCTTTCGACGGAGTCCCAGCAGGACCCGGAGCAGGCGGAGCTGAGTGAGTGGGACTGACTGTGGAGTCTTACCAGAGTTGTGCCGAGGAGCTTTCCGGTGGTGCTTTTGGCAGTGTCACCCTTATTCCGAGCAAGTTGGAAGCTTCTGTAGTTTTCTTTTAGTGGGCCCTATTTTTCCCTTTTGTACTTCTATTGTACTATGGTTGTGGGATAGTTGTATACATGCATTTTCTTTTCAGTTTTATATATCTCTACACTGTTGCATGGAGGTGTATGTGGGTGCGTGTGTACAGGTACCTTAGGCCAATGCCTCCCATGTGTGTGACAGCCTACTCGGCACTAGACACTAGTCCCTGGCCTATTGGAGGTGGGCTTGGGGAGTCGTGGCTCGAGCCCCATTGGGTCGGGTTGTGACATTCTTTATCTAAAAAAATTAATTATGATGATTTGATCCATGGTTGTCACTTGGTGTGGATTGGATGTATTCATTTTTTTAGAAAGTTTTAGATCACTAATTTAAGATGTATCCATAAAATGAGATAATTTTATAACATCATTCACCAATTTAATCCCTAAACAATTTCAAGGCTAGTCACCAATGCTGTTAGAGGATCACTTTCATGATAACTCCAAGGAATTGGATCATGCTAGCACTCAAAATGTTTCATCATTAAATTTGGTGAAGACGAATAAGAAAATAACTCATAAAATAGATGTCTTAAAATAAATAATTTATATTAAATAACATGAAATAAAATTCAATAAACCCCCATGAAACTCCCTAGGATTAACCTATAAAATATTGGCCCTCCGTTGATGATATTCTATCAATGGAAGTGAGAATTATACTTAAATAAGCAGGATTAAAGAATAAAAACATTGAAATGAAGAACACTCCACCGTTGTGTGAGGAATTTCACAATTTTTTATGTGAACAGATTCACACCATGATAAAATGGTATCAATGTGTTAATAAAAATCATACAATAAGTGAATAAGAAGAACAAATTTTATTAATAAACTAAAATTATCGAAATGGTAAAAATGATGGTGTGATTGAAAAATGAAAGCGTAAAATTACGATTGAAAGGAAAACTTTGGATTCCTCAATACCTTCACCAATATCTCCTTAAATAGTAATATTTGGTCCTAGGTTAGACCCCCCATCATTCAATACCATTATAATTAATTATGATATTCGGAAAGTAGGGTGATAAATTAAAGGAAATTTGACATTTCAAAGTTGACCAGGAAAATCATCTAGATTCATTCCCATTTTTTGATGTGTGAATTTGAAACTCCATATAGATGAATCATGGATGTTAATAGAAGAGAAATATCTTCTTATCTGTGTCCTATAATAGGTTTCAAAATTTCATTCCAATTGGATTAATCATTTGTAATTTATTCTCGAAATGTTGGGATGACTTTATGGGCATTCAGATCTACCCATAAATTTAATCTTCATTTTTGACTACCAAGATCACCAGGATAAATTATGAATTATCTCCAATAATAGTTGAATTAAACTATCTCCATAATTTTCTCTTCCTTCAGTTAAAATTTTAGCATCATTAGGCATGGATTTTGGGCCCCACTTTTCCTTGATGGGCCTAAGGCCCATTATGCTTTGTCCAAAAATTTATCCATTCATTTTTTAAAATATCCATATTCATTTGGGATTCATCTATTGATCCTAAAATAAAAAAATATTCCAATCAAATTTATAAATCATATCCCAAAATATAAAATTAAAACAATTAATATAATTTATTCCACAAGAAGTTGATTAATTGGGACCAAATTTACACTTTAATCATGAATTGCATAGTGATGTGAAATGAAGTTAAATTTATGAATTGGACTAAAATTTGTTTTTATGGACATTTAAACACATCAATATTAAGATATAAACAATTAATATTATCATCTTTCATGGGCTAATCACACCCCCCCAACTTTATTTTTGTTATTCCCGAGAAAAAAGTATCACAAAAATATAAAATAGAATTACCTTTTCCAAAAACATTTTAACATACAATGCTCAACAAAAGACATCATGAAAAATAATCATGAAACCAATCAAAATAATTTCACACAAGATAGTTCACAAGAATATCCAAATCCCAATCCCATTCTTTTGTGAAAATTCATTGTTGCATTTCATCCAATTTCAGTTAAGTATGATGATGTGTTGTGCATCACAAAAAGACATGGGGCCCATTTTCTTGTTTAAAGGGAAAAAATGGAAGCTCTAGTTGGGAATCACATTAAACCTTAAGATGAGTATCCAATTTTTTTATTCACAATAGAGATGAAAAGACCAAATCCGGGAAAGACAAATATGAAGTCATGATCCCCAAGTGTCGAACGCCACACATATTGTCAATTCCATGGTCTACAATAGAGATGTAAAGCCTAACTCTAGGAAAGAAAACTATGGAGTCATGATTCCCAAGTGTCATACACTACACATTGGGACAAAAAGTTTCTCTGTGTGGTCTTTTTTTTGGATACTCAATTTAAAATGAAAGTGGCCTCAAACCCTATGTTATGATCAAAGGGGCCTAATAACTCAAACTTACACCCAAAATCCAATGGATGTTCATTGTACAATTTTGATTAAAATGATGAAAATGTAAATTTTGAAAAATCACATTAGTCAACTGAACATTCCAAAAAATATTCTCATGTACTTAAACATTCATTAAAATCATAATCAAAAAATTAAAAATTATTTTAAATTATGCTTTCATGTTTCAAAATCTAAATTAACATATGAAATTATAATGAATTACTTTTTTATTGAAATGATTTTTTTAATAGAAACCCTTTTTTTCAAAATCCTAGATTTTTACTCCCCCCAACTTAGAATGAAACTGCCATCAGATTTGAAAGAGAAGATAATAGTGATGATGACCCATAAAAAACCAATTTATCACTTTGGATTCAGGTCACATGTTGACTCCTCGGGGATGATTGATTGCTGGGTTTGAACTCTATAAGGCGTTAGTTTTATTTTGAAATACTAAACTGCTTTGAATATTAAATTTCACAAACAAAAAACATTATAACACATTGGAAACCCCAAGGGGTTCTCGTAAAAAAACATAAAAACACACAAATTAAAATAAAATAAAATAAATTCAAAAGCTAGGTTTCCTCCTAGAAAGCGCTTATTTTAAAGTATTTAGCTCGAGTTGGACCCCCCGAAATTATCCAATACCAACTTTCAACATTTTCAAGACCCCATTTTTTCACTTCTACTATATTGATATTGATTATTTTTTATAATTTTTGTCAAGTAAAATCCTTTATTCTACAATAATTGAGAAAATCCAACAAATATCAGAAATGGTTGATTTGTTTACTTTCGTAGTCTTATCTAACACATAAATTATCATGCCTACTTTATTGGTTTCAAGATAGGATGAAATGATGAAAAAAAAATCTATTATACTATATGATGGAATAGTTGTGATAGGATGTATAGAACTTGAATTTATGCTTGGGTTGTCTAATACACTTAGAAATAGGTGGAAAATTTGAATCAAAATCAGTTTCATTTTCAAAATTGATTAATATAATTGGTTCCTTTTGAATTGAAGTTTCAACCACCAAATTGGATAGATCAGTTTTAGGAATGGGTATGGTCTCAAAGTTTGTGATCTATACCATTGGTTTATTGATTGTTGTTTCTGAAAATTTATCAATGGAGCTATATTTAGGAAACTCAATCCATGATGTAAAATTTTCCTCTTGTGAATACAAAAAAATAAATTCCTCCAGATTTAAACTTTCATTCATAGTATCCTCTTATTCCTTAGGTTGACTCTCAACATTCCCTAACAAAATAAATTTATTATCCATCTTTCATTTATCTAATTATAAAGTGGGTTATTCAACATTTTCCTCTAATTGTAAAGCCTCTAATTGTTTGGGGATCATTAATTCAAGTTTTTAATTATTTTACACGCATAGAAATTTCTACATCATGGAGTTTTTTATAAGAAAATTGAGTGTAATAAGGTTCTTCTATTAGTGATGAGGAAGAGAAAACCTGGTTGGGAATGGGTTCTACAACCATTTCAAATATTTTTAGTTATAATATCAGTTTTGAAACATGTGAATTCATTTTGACCACTTTTTCACACAATTGTTCAAGAAGTTGTGTGAGATTAGGGTAGATAGGAGTGTGTACATCATTTACTTCCCTATGATTTATATCTTCAAGCATCCTTAATATTGGAGGGAATTTATCCTTTAAACATCCATCATCCCATTGATTTTACATCTCATCAGGTGTGGGGTATTCATTTAAGGGTTGATCCAAGAAATTCAAAAAGTTTAGGGATTCCCCATTTTATTCCATCTTGGGATTAAGTTGGATTATTTTTTAGGATATTCCATTAGAGTAAAATAAAATGAGGATTTTAGATTCTTTTGACATGCTAAAAGATAAAGGGAAAAGATAATAGAAATGGTGGTGATAATAGAATATGAGTGTCTAAGATAACTTACTTGGGTCCGTGGAAATGGCACAAAAATTTGGTTTCACCCAAATTTACCCAATATATATGGTGAAATCAGTCTCTTGTTTTACAACTTGGGTGATCGAATCTACATGGACCGAAGAAGAAACCTGCAGACACTGATTTTATGGATGGATTGGCTATGAAGTGGCCAACATGGTGTTGATTTTAATTGACGAAATAATGATTTAATTTAAATAACAAACAAAAAAACACAATTACATGGGCTAAAATAATTAATTAAGATTATTTAATCCTAGTTTGTTTCTTGGGATGGATTGGATGTATTTTTTTTCTTAGAAATTTGGAGATCACTAATTCAAGATGTATCTGTAAAAAAAGATAATTTTAAAACCTCATTAACCAATTTAAGCCCTACACAATTTCAAGGCTAATCACCAATTCACATAGAGGATCACTTTCACAATCACTTCAAGTAATTGGATCGTACTACCACTCAAAATGTGTCATCATTAAAGTTAGCGAAGATGAAGAAGAAAATAACTCATCAAATAGAAGTCTTAAAATAAATAATTTATATTAAATAACATGAAATAACATTCAATACACCCCCATTAAACTCTATAGGATTAAAACATAAAATTTTATCTCTCCATTTATGATATTCTATCAATGTAATCAGGAAGTCAACTTAAAGAAGTGGGATTGAAGAAGAAAAACAATGAAAATATGAACACTCCACCGTTGTGTGAGGAATTTCATAATTTATTATGTGAATAGATTCACACCCTGATCCAAAGATATCAAAATTTTAATAAAAATGATATAATAAGTTAATAAGTATAAAAAAATTATTAAGAAACTAAAATGATTGAGAAAACTTACATGGAAAAAATGAAGGTGCAACTACAAAATGAAAGTGTAAAATTACAATTGAAAGAAAAACTTTGGATTCCTAAATACCTACAACAAAAGATACTTAAATAGAAATTTTGGGTCCTAGGTTATATCCCCCATCATTCAACACCATTCCCATTAATTATGATATTCAAAAGTAATGGTGAGAAATTAAAGGAAATTTGACATTTCAAAGTTGACCAGGAAAATCATCCAGATTCATTCCCCTTTTTGATTTGTGAATTTGAAACTCCATAAATCCAAATAATGGATGGTAATTTAATAGAAATATATTATTCCTAGTTTCCTATAATAGTTTTCAAAATTTCATGCCAATTTGATTAACCTTTTGGATGTTATCCTCAAAATTGTGGGATGACTTTATGTGTGTTCAGATCTGGCCATAAATTTTATCTTCATCTTTGACCGCCTAAATCTCCATGAAAACTTATGAATTAGATCTAGATATAGTTGAATGAAATTATACCCACAATTTTATATTTATTTATTTTAAATTTGAGCATCATTGGGCTTGTATTTTGGGCCCCATTTTTGTTTTATGGGCTTAAGGCCCATTATGCTTTGTCCAGAAATTTCTGCATTCATTACCAAAAATATCCATCTTCCATTGGGATTCATCCATCAATACTAAAAGAAAAAATATTCCAATAAAAGTGATAAATAATATCCAAAAATATAATATTAAAACAATTAATATAATTTATTCCACAAGTTGATGATTAATTGGTCCCAAATTGATACTTTAAACAAGAATTGCACAATGATGTGAAATGAAGTTAAATTTATGAATTTGACTAAAATTAGTGTTTATAGACATTTAAACACATAAATATTATGATATAAACAATTAATATTATCATATTTTAGTATCTAATCAATATCCCACACAACAAGGTAATGGGTGGGTGTTGATAGATTTAAATCCCAATCATTTTCACCCTGTATAATATCGGTACATGAAAGGTATCAGTGTCTATCTGATTCACATTTCACAGAAACAATTATTAGAATATTTATTACCTCATATAAGACATATATTTTAGAGGAATGACTTTACTCAAATATGGTCGGTGTGGTAGGGGGTATCATTACGCAATGGTTTTTCTTGAGTTTTTTTTTCTATTTGCTTCCCCTATAACATTTTCTATATACTCAGACTACCAATGAAAATTTTATTCAAGGTTAGATAATCTTGATTTCATATATTCCATTTATTTATCTTTTTCCTTATGTTGTTTTTTTCTCAAAATATGTTCTATGTTTCACCTCAAAACCCACACATCTGACGCGAACCGCTTCAAGGCCACCGATAGTAGGTGTTCATCTGGTATAGGTGTTGATGATTATTATGTCTAAGTTAAATAGAAAATATAAGAAAATAAGTAATCATTGTTATTTAATACTAATTTAAATAAAAATAAATTTTTATTATGTCATGTTTACACATTTTTCACACACTTTTTGTGTGTTTTTATATATTAGTAACCCATATTTATTTACATGTTCCTCCTTTCATAGCACATGATGTGGGAAGGAAGTGTCTTTGGATTTGGATTCATCAATATGAATATAAATAGAGTAACATAATTATGTTTTTGTTTCATGACACATAAAATTATTATGATAGATTTAAAATATGTACCAATTTGTTTTCAAGTATACCCAAACCTTATTTACGGTAGGGGTACGTTAGTTTTGTTTCCTGTTCCTTATTTTAAGCAATTTGTTATTGTTTCATAAATAAAAAGTTTTCAATCAAATTAATGAATACACACATTATCAAAAAAGTTATTACCATCCAAAATGTACCTAAAAATATATCTCTATACTATGACCGGTAAACGCATCCCACGCTACTTGGTTTATCAGGTGTGCATATATAAGTGGTGGGTGATGGTTTATTTTCCCTTCTATATCTTTAAGATGAAATCTCTTTAGAATTATCTGAAAGACTCTTTGAATCCTTCCATAAATAATTAATACATATTTCTTGTGGGATTCATCTACTATAAATGCACTCTATAAGTGATGATGAAGAGTAATTCAATTTTTCATTATTTTATTTTTTAGTAAAATAAAGAGAGGAGATCATAGTGTTACAGAAATGTCTTCCCAAATCAGTGCCTTAAGCCTGGGAATATAATAGTTCCATGAATCTATAATAATATGAACATATTTTTGAGTGATGATTCCAACGTAACTAATGAACATGGCCTTATTGGGGTTAATAGGATGTATGTGTGTATTCCTTATGAAGTTGAATTTTATGTCTTTTCTTTTCGCCATAATAATTCTTGGTAACACTGTCTGCTACATCACTCCTTTTTTTAAGAAATGATCCTTCACCGTCTACCATTTCCCTAAATTAAAAATCTTCAATATGTTGTTCCTCTATATTGGAAGCATCAGTGTGTGCAGATGGTTATTTTTCCTCTACACTGGGAGCAGTAAAAGGCACAAAAACCTATTGTTCCTTAGTATTGGGAGCATCAGCACATACAAAAGTAATTATCTATAAAATTGGTTTTCATTTAATTTAAATTACATAAATATAGTATTAAACACATATAACAAAGGTAACTCGATGTATATTACAAAAAAATATGACCTAATTATTGAAATCTCAATTTTTTTAAAGGTTTAAGGGATTTGACCCCTCTATCAAGTATCCAAATCCATTTATTATGGTCTTCTATGGAATGAAAAACCTTGTGTACATTGGGATTGAAGCAAAATTATTACGACGTCCTAATAAAAGGGTCATCCTCAGTTGAATTTTAATCTAATCCTTTAGTGTTTTTGATCAATAACAGAAAAATTGACCACTTTTAGTTTACGAGATTTGGAACATAAAATATTTTCACAACCTGTGATTACAATATAAATGGTTCATATTTGTACCCTTTCTTATCAAAATCGACTTTAACAAATCCCGATTAATTTATTTTAATAGCACTATTATTATCAACCCACCTGCATTGAAAAATCGGCACTTGGATTATTGTATAATTCAACTCCCATATTTGTTTGATGATAACAAAGTATGACATATTTCCATAAATTTGATTTTTTTCATATTACTAGAAACATGAATTTCTTCATCCATAATTGTAACTCCACTATTTTTCATGTTACTTCATTCATTAGGTTCATTTGAATATAATGTACAACCATTAACTACATAACCATGATAATACATACACACTTGGTCCTCTAGCTAGCCATCGAAGTCATTCTAAAATTAAATCCATATTTTCATCTGAATCCTTAAAAAATGGTCTCAAAACCATCCTATAAACTATTTATTTTGTGTATTTGATATCCATGTTTTATCCCTTGATGGATTCAAATTCCTAATAATTTCTTTATGGATTTCAACATATGGGGAAACATATAAAATGTTATGAAAAATGTAAAGGTGGGCCTTCTCCTGTTCTATAATATTGATTGTGACAAAATCTATTCTAGAAATTCATTCACCCACAATCTACCCAGTGTGATGAGATTTCAGTAGACCACTTCTTTCCACACTAGACAAGTAGTTAGTATAGAATTAAACATCTTCCTCAATAATATATCACTCTAAAATACAACCATCTATCCAACTTCGATTTTTGACATACCCTTTCAAAACCTTAATATATCATTAAATGGGTTAGATCCATAAATAATGTATACGACCACATAGTCTAATATCTCTCACCAATTGAACCATTAAGTGAACCTTCATATCAAATAATTCATAAGGGAATAACATTTCCAATTCACATAATATGATGGCAATTTCCTTTTCCGTAGTTGGAAATTTAGGCGGGTCTATAACTTTTATACATATAGATTTAAAAAATAAGCATATATTGTTTAATGTATTATAGAAATTCTTGAGAAAATTTAAACATAAAGATACAGAAATTAGACCTTTCATCAAAACATGATAGTCATGTGATTTCAGATCCTTTAACTTTAAATCAGTCATTGACACAATATTCTTGATATTCAATGAATACCCCTCTCAAACCTTTACATCATTAAAGAAGTTTAAAAAACTATATCTCTCCTTCTTGGAAAGAGTGTAAGCAACTATAGGAAGAAAATTTCATTTTTTACCCTTCAATGGCACCAAATCTTTCTGTATTCCTCTGTCAATCATGTCCAACCTAGCCTTAATTTATCCTTTTTTCATGTGCATTTAATAACGTGCCAATTACACTATCATATACATTTTTTTTAACATTCATAAAATAAATAAAATGTATAACATACAGATGATTCTAGTATAGTAATTCAAAAAAACTAATATCTTTTTCCAATTAGTTTTCATAAGGTTTTTTTAAAAAGGTTTACCAAAAGTAGTGTCCATATAATTTACTTCCTCAAACAGTTGATCACCTTTTAGTGGAGATAGTATTGTACATTCTTCTTAACTTCCATAAAATTATTTCATCCAAGATCAGTACTTATGTCTCCAGGGTATAAATCTGCAATGTCCTAGAAACACAGTCTTCAATGAAGGTTTCAACCTAATAGATTGTGTACCCAATTTAAAAATGGGACACCCTTCTGTTCCTTTAATGATATATCCTAACAAATTTTCATAAGAATTAAAGTCATTTATCACATCATATAATATGGATATCAATGTGAAATCTTTATTTCAGTAAGTATCATACAACGTAACACCTGAATCTCATAATAATTTCAAATCTTTGATCAATAGATCCAAATAAACATCAATATAATTACTCGGTTGCTTTGGTCCTGATATAAGCATAGATAACATAATGTATTTTCATTTCATGTATAAACATGGTGGAAATTTATAATTTACTAACATAACTGGACATGTATTGTGAGTGATCCTTTAAAAACCAAAAGTATTCACTCCATCTACAGATAACGCAAGACGAAGGTTTCTCATCTTGTTTCCAAATTCATGATACTCATGATCAATTCTCTTCCACTGAGGAGAATCTACTAGGTGGTGAAGTTTCTCATATTTATTTCTTTTTTATGTGTTCCACATTAATTTCCTTGTAGTTTATTTACTTCCATATAGGTTCCTAAACCTTAGAATTATTTAAAAGTAGCATAAAATTTTCATAGGACCTGATTCAACTTTCTTGTATTAAGAAGCACCACAATTTTAGAATTCTTTAAGTGATTTTTGGTCCTTATGAAACCTTATACAATCATTTGTACAGGCATGTATTATTTCAGAGATCATATACATCAAATGTAGAATTCGTTTAGAATCATATATTCAATTAGGGAGCTCATTTTCTTATAGGATCATATCATTCAAGATAGAAATTATTTTAGTAAAACTGGAATCACTCTATCTATTTCCTTCTTTTAAATTATACAACTTCAGTACGGCTAACAATGTTGTATATTTGGTACAACCATCATATAATGGAATTTTTCAAAACACTTTAACTTCTCAGACAATTTTCTACAGTAAAAAATTTCATCTTCAACTTCCATTTTCATTTCCTCAATATGATCTTCATCATCATTCACAATTGTAATCACATCCTTGATATAGTCTTCTTCATTATCCATACTTTTAATTATACTAGATGATTCATAAAACACAATGTTATCCTAGTCACTAGATACATTCACTTTTCCCCATGTTTATTCCAACATTTATAACTTTGATCAATTCTATGATAGATCAAGTGTTCTTCCAACTCCTATGGACTAATTTTTCTTGAAAAAAAATAGAGTAAACATGAAAAAAAGATTTGAGAAGGGTCATATACACGATCATTTGTAAAATTGATGAACTATTTCACCCCATCTTCATACTATTTTTTCATACTATTGGAATCCATCCATTCTCTATTCACATTCATACTATTTTATTGGGTAATATTAATATTTAACAAAATAAATACAAAAACAATATTTAAAGATGGATCTCATGAATTTCTTGAAAGAAAATGGAAAGATTGAAAAATTGTTTATCATCTCACGTGATCAAATATAAAAAATTATTGAAGGAAATTTATAAATATAATGGGGGATATTTCACTTTTAAAAACTATTTTTCACTTCAATTGAATGGTGTAGGAAGCACTAAAATTATATTAATGAATTTTGGATCAAATGATGTTCTCTTTGTTGATGTATTAAGGAACAATCCCCTGATCATTTCTAAAAAAAATTACCATGGGAATGAAAATATTTCCTCAAAAACCTCCCATTTAATACTACAAAATTCTTCTTTTTTCCTCATATTCATAATCAGCACCCACCATCTATCTACTTCACCTTCCAAATTCTAAATGGTTATCAATTTCTTAAAAAATAGTTGATCAGAGGAACCCAAACACTTAGAGGGAATTGTTGTGTGAATGAATCCATGGTGACTTATTTCATCCTTATCATGTTTGGTAGTTTGAAATATTTCATATTACTATTCATTTTTTGAGAATGTTGAGCAAGTATTATAATGATATTTTTCAGTCCAGATCTCTTCCCATTTGGTTTCCTATTGGGAAAGTCAACTCATTATCCACTATACCCATTGTTATATTGGTTCCTTTTGGATCTAGTCCATAATAAAACCAAAAGAATAAATCATTTTAAATAAACAATAATATCATAAAATAGAAACTACATTAAAATTCAATCTCATGATGTCTTAATATTGGACATATTTATTTTATCCTATAATACTTTTGGTTTAAGCCTAGTTGGATTACAGATGGGTCCTCTTATACTTATTTACCCAAACCCCCAAAGTAACTAAACCCCACATTGATACAAAATCATACAAATTTGATATAACATTTATATATTTTACATCATTTTTTTTAATTTAAACACTTCATCTCACATATATTAACACAACTGCAAAACCAAATGATTTAGTGTCTTTAGAGATTAGCTAGAGAAATGTCTTATTAAAATATATTGCTTCAACATCTCCCAAATATGTCTCAAGATAAGTATTCCATATAAAAATAGTATTTTATATGATTCCTTATGAAAATGTGAAACAAAAGGAGGAGGGATATCCAATTCTTAGTAAGGGAGGACATATAAATGGCTCATAAAGTGGTTTGATCAAAATCAAATGAGAAAAAATATAAAGGAATAAATATCATATTAAAATTAAAATGGAATCAAAATATATTTATATATATCATTAAGTAAGGACATATAACCTTAAGAGATAAAAAATATACCATAGAATAATAATTTAAAGACATATGACCATAATTATGATCCATGGAGAATTACAAAAACATGTGACATAATTTAGAAATGTGGCATAGAAAATGTGGCACATAAATAATCATAGAAAACCATTGCATAATTCAATTTTATCTTGGAATACCATCATAAAATAGTGGATCAATAACCACAACCTATTTATGATAGTTTTTTTATCATTGTAACTCATTTTCTTTAGTGTATAGAGCATCAAAACTCTTTTCCAATAGTCTATCAAGCATCAAAACTTATTTCCCATTGTGGATCGATCATCACAACTTGTTTCCTGTAGTAATATCATGAGATATTATACTTTACTCATTACATTAGAGGGATATATAGGTCTCACTCATCATATAATGATAAACTATACATATGTGTTCCATATGAAATTAATTATATATCACAATATAAAAACAACCCATAGAAAAAATGGGATACACAAAATTTTCCAATGACATCAAGAATGAGATCGTTTGATACCAAAATAAAAATTTCATAGAAGAATTGTATCATGTTATAATTTATATGGATAAATCATTAACCAAACTCCTTATGAAATATATCCTTTAGATATAGAGGGTAAAACTTAATTTAAATAATAAAAAAAGTTTTCATAAAAAATTTTGAACCTTGACATAAAAGGACAATGTTACGAGTAACTTTCAAAAATCAATTTTGAGATCATGATGAGAAGAAATATACATAATTTATACATGTATATATATTTTAAAGAAATATACATAATTTATAAATGTATATTATTTTATAAAACTATATAAAAGTATATATATGTTATAAAAGTATACATAATTTATAGAAGTATATAGTTTTACAAATTTATAAAAGCATAAAATTATAATATATAAAAGTAAATTTTATGAAAGTATAAAGTATAATAATTTATAATAAATAAAACTGTAATTGTATATTAATTTAAAAATCAAGAAAACTATAAAAGTATAGATAATTAATAAATTTTTATATTTAAACTGTATATGCATAATATGATATACTATAAAATTTATAAAAGTATATAAATTTATAAATGAATAAAACTATAAAATTATAAATATTTTATAAAAATCATTATTAAATTAAATTAGTATAATATGATATACTATAAAATTTATAAAATTATATCAATTTAAAAATCTATAAAAATATAAAATTATAAACTTGAAGCACTTTGAATATGTCAAAAGGCATTTGCATACCAAGCATTTTTAATGCATCTAATACTTTTTAAAAAAAAATCTCATAGAGGGTCCATAGACTAATTATTAATTTTTTTACTTATTAAGTGCATATAAAATAATTTAATAGAAAACTGGTTGGTCTTTCAAATGATAGGATAAAATCCAGTTTCAATGATAAGTGTCTCCTCACACGCCATAGGCCACTGTCAACAAAAAATGGATAGGACCATATTTAAGAAAAACAAAACTAGATCTGAAGTGGAGATGGTCTCACACACCACTGTCGAAGACCTTAAACTATCATCACAAGAAGAAAATCATCACCCATAAATCTCTAAGATCCAAAATCAAACTCTCCATAGATAAGAACTTTACATGAACCACTAAATGCAAAAGGAGGTCACACCAGGTGGATGAAAATGCGTGGATAGCTATTATGAAAAGTGGGAGTGACACTACATAGGGGTTTAACTTGTTGTGGGCTTAGAGTTTATGTGTGTGGGTCATGATGTTCACAACATACATGCAAGGGAGTCCAATAAAGAGGTGATGATGTAGTGTTTCCCAAGTTTATGGTGTGCAACATGCATAGGGATGGAAGATGGTGCTGCTTCGATGCACAGAGGGTGACGAATGAAAAAAATAGTGTTGTGGGAACTAACAAGATAAATCTATAAATACCTTAAATTGATTTTTTGAGAATTTAGAATGGAAGTAGTGGTGGCGGTGACAGTAGAATTCTCCTCCCATGAAATCTTAAGAGATGAGTAGTGGAAGGGTTCTATTAGGGTTCAATTTATAAGAACCCATAAGGCTTTTATCAGCACTTTCCAAAAAGAATCGATAAAGGTCAATTTTATCAACGCTAAAATGCAAAGCACTGATAAAACTGGCCCTTATCAATGTTTTTTTAACACTGATAAAGGTATAATCTTAATAATTTATTTATATTATTATATATATTTATAAAATTATATATATAATAAATAAATATTTTTTTATTTATAACTATATATATAATAAATATATTTATAAATATTTCTATATATATATAAATATTTTAATATATATATATAATTATATATATTTATAAAAATATAAATATAATAAATATATTTATTATAATTTTATAATTATTTAAATATATATATATTTATTTATAATTATAATTATAAATAAATATATTTATAAATATTTATATATAATTATATTTATTTATTCATTTATTTATTTATTTATATTTATAAAATTATAATAAATGTATTTATTGTGATTTTATAATTATTTAAATATATATTTATTTATTTATAATTATATATATAATAAATATATTTATAAATATTTCTATTTATATATAAATATTTTAATATATTTATATATATTTATATATAGATAAATATTTGTATATATTTATAAATATTTGTATATATTTATATAATTATATATATTTATACAGTTATAAATATAATAAATATATTTATTATAATTTTATAATTATTTAAATATGTATATATTTACTCAGATAGAGTGAACCATGGATTAATATCCATGCTCCTAAAAATTTTATTAAGGAAAAGTAAATATAAATCAATAAGGGAAAGCGGTTATAATGGTAACAATGTGTCAAGAGCACTGCCACCAAACCAAAACAGGACACCAATCACATTCTCCTATGTCAGCCACCCCTTCGGGATCCACCCCGACCTATCAGATGTCTACCCATCTGCCACTGCTTAGGGTCCTGCCAAGAAATATCCTGGTCATCCTGCTAAAAGATTCCACATCATGAAGCTGAATGTCACTAGAGAAGTCATCTTTCAAGGTAGAGGCATCATGATCAGAAGTGGCCATCATATTAGAAAGGTCAATTTCCTCATCTTGTAAATTTCCAAGTTCCTCAAAAAATAATTATTTACTATTATATCTATTCAAAATATAAAACAAATTAAGTGAGTTGGGCCCAGGTTTCGGTAAGGAAAAAACATCCACCACAACTTTTGCCTTCCCTTTTTGTGTTCCACTAGCCACACCATCACCCATTGTATCATCAATACTCGCCTGGAAAGGAGGTGCGGAGAGGGATGGAGATTCAACCTGAAAAGAAATGGTAGGATGTGACAAATTCATATCATCAAGAATATTAGTCTCATTCCTCACTGCCCGAGAAAGTTTATGGGGTTTATCAACCAACTCCAACCCATGTAATTCAGAAATCTACAATGCTCTAGACATAGGAGGAGTAGTTTTGTGCTTTCTAGAGGTGACTAACTAAAATCCATCACTATCCAAATATTTGGATTTCCCTTTTTTATTGATTATTTATTTCCATTGTTCCTAGTCCACTTCCTTTTGTATAATGGCCTCCTGGTCATTATCAGAGGAGGCTTTAAAATCCGTTGCAACATCAGCCTTCTTGCATAGGACCTCTTTAAAAGAGTGGCTCCTAATCACTACCAACACCCCCTCCTGAACTTTTTTCAATCTACTACCAGGGGGTGGCAATATGCACCTTTCCTAGTGGGGAAGTATCCTTCACAGCTGTTGGCCCAACCTTTAGGCACTCATCCAATACCACATCTTAGTCCATAATAAATAAACTGCTTAGAGGTGTCTCAACATGCACATTCCTGGAGAGGGAACCTCTAAACCCTCTCTAACCGAGTGGACAAAGGATACCCAACATCATTCATCAAGAACCCTCCTTTATCCTAGATAGAATCACTCACATGTTTCTTCCTACAGTACCTTGAGAGGTTCATTTTACACATAAAATCACATAAAAAAAATCTTCTTGCGACATCCCTCCAGTGAATTTCCAATAGATTTACAGTCCACACAAAATAATGGGTGCTTCTCATATTCTACACTTTGATGAAGATCATCATTCAGAGTAGAAAGGGTTACCATATCAATAAGGGTAGTGTTGAGGTCCACCTCCACCAGTATTCATGAAAATTGAAAAAACCAAACTTTCTTTATCTCTTTGTCCAGCCTAATTGGAACACCAATAACAGTTTCAATATCATGCAGTATCTTCAGATGATAAGAGATCCAATTGAGCCCATGAATCCCTACCCAAACCTATGCAAATTCATTCCAGATAGATGATGAGTCAAAATCCATACTCCATCTTTAGATCCTTAGAGTTACTGACTTTAAAGAATGGGATCCAATACTCCACACCTTCTACATGATACCATCAGAGGAAAACAAGCAATTAAAGAAACCGCGGCCGATTGAAACACATTTTCAATTGGAAACCCCCAAATCAAAGAAACCCTACATAAAAATTCATCCAACCTCCATGTCTTATCTCCCTTCCAAAGAAAAAGTCTTAGAATAAGAAAGTTATTACCCATGTACATCCTTTCTAAGATCACATTAGCATTTTCTTGGACAAGAGTGAGTGAAACCTTCGAAACAATTCATATAGTGGATGAATACCTAAACGAGGCTAGTGAGTTCATGCCTCCATCTAATTCCAACACCTGAGAATCACCATGAATACCATCCATAGGCGCATTAGGATAAAATATCATGGGTTCCCCTTTGATTATCACATATCAATTTCCACCGGCAACGCGCCATTGTCACTAAGAGATTCCAAGATGCACACCTACCTCCATCGATCTTCTTTCATATAAAATATGTATATATTTATTTATAATTATAATTATAAAAAAATATTTTTGTAAATATTTTTATATAAATAATTTTTTTTATTAATATATAAATATACTTCAAACAGTGTGAACCATGGATGATTCCATGTTCTTGAGAAATTTATTGATGAAAATAATGTACATAATATAGGAGGAAAAGGAAATAAATATGCAATATAAACAAGATGTTCGACCACAAAATAAAGCATTCATATTCATTTATGCCTACCACTTATTGCATGTGATTCACCTCGACCTATCAAGTGTCTACTTCTCTTCCATTGTCGAGGAGCCTTCCAATTATATCTATAAGGCCCCAGCCTTAAACCTTACTTAATCTTGAGTTATTACAAGATTACACATTGTGGATCTTTTCAGTTTTAGAGTTTTAGAGAATTAGATCATAAAACTTGCATTGCATTCAACATTTAAACAAAGTGGTTACATAAAAGATAGTATTCATTTTTCCCATCAACGGAAACATATTTAAAATAAAACATGGATTATTTCTTGACACTTCCTTGACACTATCATCATATAATGTACCATTCCCTTGACCTGTGAAAAACATTTCAAAAACTTGGGATGAGCATAAA
This sequence comes from Viscum album, assembly GCA_963277665.1. Classification (NCBI taxonomy): domain Eukaryota; kingdom Viridiplantae; phylum Streptophyta; class Magnoliopsida; order Santalales; family Viscaceae; genus Viscum; species Viscum album. Next base: position 833,147,613 of record OY728120.1, read on the forward strand.
AATCTCAGTAAGGGTTATAAAAAGTATGGAAAGGAAACATGAGTACATATATACATAAGAATGAAATCATACTTTACCCATAAAATATAATCACTTTAACATACCTCATAAAATCATGAATAAATCATAGAAATCATAAGACATAAAGGTAACTTGAGGCATTCATAACATTCTTACATAGGGAGTAACCCTCTTGGTTATGTTTGGAATACCCATCACAGTATATTCCCTAAATCTCTTCGGAGAAACCTTAATGTTTAACTCCTTCGCATTACCCAATGCATTGGAGATCTATATCGGGCTCACCCACCCTTAGTTTATCACGGAACCACCCGTCTTCATAATAATGCCCAAGAACCATAACATAATCGTATCTCATAAAACATGAATAAAGAAAACATAACATTTCCACTTTTCAATCACAAGATATCAATACAACACATTGATATAAAAACATTATGAAAACCATTTTCAATACCAAAATAAAATAAAATTAAAACATGGTATTTATTTTTCTTTTAAAAAAAAGGTATGGCTTGTAGAGGAAGCCGAAACTCAAATAATGGTCACGGTGGCGGAGAAGTCATTGTCGCCGCATACATACGACAAAAACATTCCTTTTTTTCATTTATTAAAACGCTTCATATAAAAAAATATTCCTTTTGGATAAATGTAAAAGTCAAAGGGGTTTATACACCGTATAAAAGAAGGTTGTGTATAAAACAAAATATGTCTCAAGGAAAGAAGATTGAGACGAAGTCCCATACCACATTGAAGCTTTTAACATTTTAAACCATTAATATCCATATAAATAAATCCTTAAAACCATTTTGAAAACATGGATATTAATGAGAAATATTTATATGAATAAATCATTAAAACATTTAAAACGACATTTTAGTTAAAGGATTTTTAACAGAATGAGAGACACTTGAATACAATAATTGAGGAATAGCATTTAATAATATCATGAGAATAAAGGGATTCATGATATAATATTCCAAAGGACAGTATATACACCTTATAAGAGTGAATTGGTGCATAACAACAATGAAGTCTCAATGGAAATGTAAATTGAGATGAAATCCATTATAAAGATGGTATCCTTAAATTAAGGATAAATAAATCTCATAATTATGTGTGACAAATATAAATACACCCAATATAAGTGTATATTAAGTGTAAAATAATCAAAGGTCAATCACACATATTCAAAGGATGACATATTCAATAACTACATGTTGAACCCAAAGAAATCGAAATTGGGTTAAGAAGTTCCCTTGACAGCCTAACGGCGTCACATCAAATTTTAGAAAAAGAGTTGATGAGAGAGATAAAGGGTATCTCATCACATGGACATAAAATTTACAAAAATAAGGATATATAAGAACATATCCCCACATAATAAGATGAAAATTAAAAGACATAACAAAAGAAGTATTTTAAAAAGAGGAGGGTGAAAGGTTCCCTTACCGATTTGGGTAACTTTCGAAACGTACACCCCATGAAAGAAGGACTATACAATATTGATATAAATACTCATAAACGAAAGTATGTTACACAAAGAGTAGAATAATGGACAGTACATACACCACTCAAAAGGAAATATTGGCAAATGTAGCATGAATCTCACTAAAACAAAAAGTGAGATAAAAAGCCCCTTATGAAATTCCGGCAGCCTAACGGTGCCAATTAAAACTTCCAAAATGGATTGATGAGAGAAAATAGGGTCTCTAATCATATGAACATAAAAATTACAGTAATTTTAATATAAAATAACATCCCAATCATAAGAAATATGAGCTTAAAAGGAATGACATAAAAGAGCGTACTTAAAAAGAAAGAGAGGGGTAGGATCCCTTACCTCGGGTCCGACTTGACTCGATCGTTCTTTAAACTCCTGAATAATAAACTTGAGTTAATTTATACTTGCTTAAGAAACTTTTCAAAGTTCATTATTCCTTTTATATCACTTACTACCATGCTATGAACACTATGTAATTTTTTAAGTTAATAATGGTCATTTTGTAGATCATTGTTACTTGAGTCAAAAATAAACTCTTTATAATTACAAGTTGTTCATGTGGTAAAATATATATTATATCCAAAATTATATTCATTATGTAGATATCATATATATCATATATATCCATTATATACATGCATTTATAATATAACATAACATTTAGAGGTAAGAAATGAAATACAACATTCATGGAGACGGTAAGCCGTACGTACGCATGAACGCTACTTCCATTTATATTTCTTATTTAATGGAATTAAACCATAATGATACATAATAGTATTATAATTCCAGTATGGTATCATATATAATATCATTAAATATATCCTTTATACATACCACATATGGTATTAATGAATCAAATCACTTTGAGGGGGCGGTAGTCCGCACTTCCTAAAATGAAGATATCGCGTTTAACCATAATGGAAACCATAAAGGTATGCCATAAATGAAAAATACATAAGATTAAGTAAAACATAAACATATTATATATCATATATAAATATAGTGACATCGTAATGTCCACCTTTGAGGGTGTTAAAAGAATATTTAACAATCATCGTTTCGTGAGGCAGAAATTCACCATCCACCGAAACAGTATGTTCTTTAACCATTAGATGTAGGTGTGTGTAAGTGTAGCTCTAATACTTCTTATAAAAAAATCCTAGTGTATTGAAGATACTGGAGTTTTTACAAAAGAAATTAATAAAAAGAGTTTAGGGGGTTGGAGAAGCAAAATAAAACAAAAGAACACAAGTGAAGACATTACCTTAAAATCGGGTATCTCTCTTTGATTTGAGCTCAAAGGATTCATTGGGAAGACTTCTTCCCAAAGTGAGGATTCTAGGAGTAATATAGGTATGTGGAGAGATAAAATGAGCAGGGTTTGGGCGATCCAAAGGCTTTAGAGGTGTGGGTAAGGTGGTAGAGGTGGGGGCCTTTTATAAGAGGAGAGGAGGGGTACTCTTGGAAAGTTACACAATGTTACTTTATTTTCAAATGAGTTTCAGATTTTAAAGGTCCCACATTGATTTATTTCTAGGATAAGGTGGTAAGGGTTCTAAATATACTCTTACAATAGGTTTTTTACAAGTGTAAGTTATAGTTTTAACATTATCTTTTTATTTTATTTATATCCTTTTTTAATGAGGTAATCATTTCATCATCATGATGTCATAAATAATTTAATTTATTTAATGTCTAAAAATTATAAAACAAATATCATGATGTATGAAATATTTTTATATTTATAATGAATATTTATAGTCAAAAATATGACTTGTATAACCCCATTTAAAAATTGTTTTAGTAAAACAACTCATGCTTGTGACATTTTTATTTTAACTTTAAATAAAAAGTTATTTATGTCATTTTCCAACCAATGTGGCTCCATGGGGTCCACAAGTTGACCCATGGATTATATTGGTCGGTCATGACACATACAATGAGGTTAGGACATGTGTCTAGGTCATTTCATATTATTAAAAGATTATTTTTACCTTAAATTACACTAATTACCTTTAATCGTGATTAAAAACTTAAAAGTTACTATTCACTAAAAAAAAATTAATCTCATTGAACCACATTTTACATCCTAATGAAATCCATGTATGTCAGATTTTTGAAATTCAAAACACAGAAGTGTTAAAGTTTCATTTAAACGAAAAATCAATTTTTAAACTACCACTTAGTGGTTTCACTATTCATCAAAAATTGAAGTTTTTCAGAAAAATAAAAAAAATCACCCTAATCTATATTTGATATTCCAAATTCAATAATGATGTATATTTTAAAAAATTCAAAACATATATGTTACATTAATTAATTTAATAATTAATTCCCGCTGTCAAAACAAATAGCATGTTTTTAAGTAACAATATCTATTAAAAGATTGACACTAGTTTAAGTCCAATTTCAAAGTGGAATTAATTCCAATGACCACCATTAGATTAAATGGTGAAAATATATTCTAAATAAACTTTAATATAAATTAAAAATATAATCTATCCATATAAATAAATCAGATTAAAAGGAGGTTTTGAATTATAATGCAACATTTTCAATAAAAATGATCTTTATCAGAAAAATAACAAAATTTTACACAAAGTAAATTTTGATGTCTAGATTATAAATAAATATTTTATTTTGTCAAATATAACATATAAAATTGTCAAAAGTATATTTAAAAATGTTTCTCCATCAAAAGGCGGTTAATTGACCTTTTAAAGAATATTAGACGATTTATGCTTAAAATTGGATTCATTTTCATTTTAAGCCTCCAACATTTATTGGATAAAAGTAAAAATATTTGACAAACATATATAATCATTTTGTAGTTAGTTCCGTTCATTCCCACCATTACAATGGCTATGTGTTAACTACCTTTTAAAATAATATTATTTTATTATTATAGTGCAACGTAAGATTTTAAAGAAACTCATTGTTGCGTATTGGGTATGCCCTCGAGCATAGAATTCCCTTTAAAGTAATATTAATATTTTATTCAAAAATATGGATAAATATGAAAATTTCATATTCTTTATTTACCTGGGGTGTTACAATATCTCATGTTTGTTGATTCATCATCCTCATCGGTAGGCGCAGTGTCTTCAATAACATTCCTGATAATAGGGCCATCCTTATCTAGTGTACCATCTTTGATATCTATAGAATGCATTATAACATAAATATTTCCAAATTCATCTTATAATGCATCTATACTTTGAGATCTATTGAGAATGTCAAGTAGAGTGAGAGAATTTAGCTTAGATCCAATGACCAGTGAAGAATTATCAAATGACGCCTTACCTTCCAGGGAGTCACCAATCACAAGAGCATAAAATCCACCACCAATTATAGCTTGTAGTGTTGGTGAAGAGGGTGTTGGAGAAGCTATCTGCAAGGAGACAGGCAAAGTAGAGTCCCCCTAGGCACCACTACCTGGATAGGAAAAGTGGGTTGCTCCTACCTAATGATTTGATGTCTAGTGGACCTCTTGGGAAGGAGCAACTGAGATCCTTCAGTGTCCAACACTTTATATTTACCATTCTATTTAACCATATCAGCCTCCTTAGAACCCAATAAAGACTCATTATTCTTTCACAAGGCCTCCTTGAAAGATAGGCTAGCATGTATAGCCTACATCTCCTGATTCCTTGGAGAGGTAAAACTAGAAGGGATGCATGGTATCTTAGCATGAGTCTCCATAGAATCCTCCAGTCGCATGGATTGAGTCTCTGAAACATGTGATCCATTATCCGCATCTTTCCCCCAAACCACATCACCTTGAACAGGATTAGAAACCTTCCTAAAATCTTTTTCTAGGTTCCATTTTACACTACATTTATAATAGAAAATGTTCCTTCATCATGTCTCAATAGAATGTCCAAGAGAATTTCAGTCCAAGAAATAATGAGGATAGTTTTTATAATAAAATTACAAATGAATATCATCATGAGGAGTGGAAATAGTTACCTTATCAATGAGGTTGGATCTTAGATCCACCACCACTAACATCTGCATGAAGTGGCCATACCTCACTTGCTCCATCTCCCTATCCAATCTGATCGGAACTCCAAGGGCGGTTGCAATATCATGAAGTATCTTTAGATACTATAAAATCCAATTGAGGCCATAAATCCTCACCCAAACCTATTCAAATGAATTGAAAAGATTCGACAGATCAAACCCCAAACTCCATTCATGAAGTCGGAGCATTCGAGGCTATAAAAATAGACAACTAAAACTCTAGGCATGATGCTTAACTTCAACATACGAAAAAAGGTAGTGACAAAATCCAAGGCCAATTGAAACACAATTCCAAGCAGAAAACCCCCAAATTTATGAAACACTACTAAACAGATCGTCCAAACTCTTTGGCTTTTCACCCTTTTGAAGAACAAGTCATGCAATAAACAATTTATTACCTATCAAATTCATTTCTGAGATAGCATCATTGTTCACTTACACAAGAGCCAGTGACCCCTTCCTGGAAATACAACCTGTGGATAAATACCTAAATGATGCAAGCAACCTACCTCCTCTCACAGCCAACACCCAAGAGTCTCCCATATTTCCATCAATCCACACATCAGCGGGCCTAAAATCATTATTATCATGCATTGAATGATTGTTGCTAGCAAACCACCACGTTCTCCAGGAGCAGTGGATCCGTGTCTCGTCCTCTTCCATCTCATATTTATGATATATATAAACATATATTTTTATAAAATGATAATAAATATATTTATTGTAATTTTATAATTATTTAAATCTATATTTATTTATTTATAATTATATATATAATAAATATATTTATAAATAATTTTATATATTTATAAATATATATATTTATATAATTATATATATTTATAAAAATATAAATATAATAAAAATATTTATTATAATTTTATAATTATTTAAGTAAATATATTTATTTGTAATTATAATTATAAATAAATATTTTTATAAATATTTTTATATAATTATAAATGTACTTATATATTTATTTATTTATTTATTTATTAATATATATATATATATTTATAAAATAATAATAAATATATTTATTGTAATTTTATAATTATTTAAATTTTTTTTTTATATTTATAATTATTAATAAATAAATATATTTATTTATTTGATGGATTGCGGGCGGTGAAGAGATCTCCTCTCCCCAAACGATGTCGACTAGGGTTTCAAGGATGCATATGCTCCTTCTCCTCTCTTGATGGCGAATCAGTTCCTTATGCAGTGGAACTTTGATGCCTTTAGATCTTACAATGCTGGATCGAAATCAAAGCATCAAATTCGCGAGGGTCCTTTCGAGGCTGATGAAGGAGTGGGTAAGTGATCCTTCTCTCTCTATAAAGGGTCGGCCACCATCACCATTCTTTGTAAGAGAAGCGTCTCACATATTAAAGCAGACCGGGATGCGGTGTTAGAGTGACTTGAAATCGATAAACACTCTATCATCACTCATCTTATTTTTCTTAGGGGCTCCAATCCGCTGAATATTGGTGATTTAGTTAACCGGTTATCAGATATTTGGGGCTTCTGCAATTGGAGATGTGTTTCATTGGGATGCGGGTTTTACCACATCCTCTTCCCTTATGACGAGTTGAAGATGCGTGCATGGGGCTTCAAATCTGTATCTATTAAGCATGGATTTATTCAAATTAATGAATGGGACAAAAAAATTAATCCGCTAGATGTAGGTAACTTTTTTATCAAATCTGGTTAAAGGTCTGTGGTCTTTATTAGATCCTTTGGCACCTAAAAATCCTATATGACATTTCTATGTTGATTGTTATTCCCATTAAAATGGATAAGGAAAATAAAACCGTAAGGTTCAGCCAGTTTGACCATTTTCTGGTTGAGGTTTATTTAGGTTCAACTCTGGTTAATCCGGTATTTTTTTCTACTGATGAAGATGAGTTTAAATTGAAAAAGTTCCTAAATTCTCTATGGAATGTAATATTATTGGGCATGATCTTGTAAATTGTAAGAGATGTCTTGTCTCTGAGTTTTTTTATACTCGTGGTTATGATAAGAAATCTTGTTTTAAAAGGAGTAGGAAATAAGGTGATCATTTTGATACCGATTCTCAAAAAATACCCTATCATGAAGGTTGAAATATTGTGCAGTTGGAGGTTGTCTCTAATGTTGATGCAGGACATGATGTTGTTCAATATGAAGGAAAATCGACTGATGTCATCAGTCAAGTGGATGTAAAGGGAATCCAGCAGTCGATTGATATTCCTGTACAGTGCTCTGGTAAGTAGAGGCATTGGTTGGATATTATTTTCAAGGAACCTTCAACTCATGATGATTATGGGAAAAGTGCAATGGTGAATAGACTCGATAGAATTCCCCTTGAAAAGAAAGTGGGTAGTCCTTATGATCTTAAAATGGTAGATATAATGGAATCCCTTGGTGAGAAATACATTAGAGAGATTGATGTACAAACTGTGGTTGATGATCACATTATTCATGAGAAAATGGTTGCCTCAACCATTAAAGGTAAACAAAAACTAGTGAGATTATGGATGCTTATTCTTTGTCAAACAGATTGGAGTTCATTGAGAGGGAAGCAGCAATTCAAGCCACGAATGATATGCATGAGGAAATGATATTAAGAAGTCATAAAAGTAAGTAAAATTTGAATAATAAAGGTTTTCAAATGGTTCCAAGGAAAACTGGCTTTCATCCTAAGTCACCTAAAGATTCGGATCAGAAATTTGATAAGTCAAGTAATGCCACTGAGGTTAGCGGTTTTGAGGCACTTGAATCTCTTAATGATGATTTCAGTCATTTTCTACAGAAATGCTTGATGCTGAAAAGGGCGTGCATGATGTAATTCTTTATTAGAAAACTTAGATATAGGGTGGGAATCTAGAAGGTCGAGGTCAGGGTGGCCGAGATGATGCAACTCGAGGGTGTGGGTGAAGTGTTTCTTCTAGATCTTTCAGGGATCAGCTCACTCCAGAATAGGTGATGATTAAAGTGAAGTACATCGTGCTCTTTAATTATAGGAATTCACATTCTGAGTGGGAATCTGCTGATGATGCTAAAGATTCTGGTCACGAATTTGATCATGATTATGGTGATGCTTGATTTACTATCTTACTTTATAGATGGGGGTTTTCCCTTTTTTGAACCCATCCATCTTTCATGTGCTTGTTTTTTTTCTTTTATTTCAATAATAAGGGGATTGACCCCAAAATTTTTCATTGTTTTTTTATTTTTTATAATTATAACTATAAATAAATATTTTTATAAATATTTTTATATAATTATAAAAATATATATTTATATATATATATTTATTTATTTATTAATATACATATATATGGAACCCAAATGGCGGGATTCTCTATCGATAATGGAGAGATTCCTCTCTTAATTTCAATGGGAATTGCTCATGCAATCTAACCAAGATCTTTGAAGATGACATTGTTGGGCATTATAAAATGTTTGCATCTTGTGCAGTCAAGCATCATTTTGAATCTAGAGGTGAAGATATGATAAGTTTTCTATCTAAATTCCCTTGTGGTGGTGATCACCAATGAGACCAGTGGGGCTGGTTTAGTGGGTATCGACAACAGCAATGAGGATCTGATGACTCAGAAGGCCTTTAGTGGTATCTTGATGCACAGGTAGTGAAGCACCAATCTGTAGTAGTTGTTTCGTTGATGACGAATCGTCGTGCGATACGAACTTTCCCTGATCAACGACATGGATGGGGGATTTCTTTGGTCAGAATTGATTTCTGAATATGAATCTGGGGGTCTGAGTTTGATAGAAAAGATTCTCATAGTAATGGTTTCCCATGACTCGGAATATGGGGAGAAATCTGGTGAGGGGATTGGGATCCCGATGGTAGTAGTTCCTTGCTGGATCTAACACCACTTAGGGTCATTGGTGATGGGGATTTTTTGCACCTATCATGACCGACGGAATCACCTTGACAGCGGGGATATAACAGGTCGGCATTAACCCGCACTACTACAAATACAGCTTTTATCAGCGCTAAAAATGGCCTTTATCAGCGCTAGAAAAAGCATTGATAAAGCCGTCGAAGATAAAGGGGGGTCCCCTTTATCAGTGCTCCAAAAAGCGCTGATAAAGACCCCTTTTATCAGTGCTAAAAAAAGCGCTGATAAAAGGGGTCTTTTATCAGCGCTAAAATAAAGCGCTGATAAAAGGTTCCTTTATCAGCACTTTGTTTTAGCGCTGATAAAAGACCCCTATATGAGAGCTTCCTTTATCAGCGCTTTCGTTTTAGCATTGATAAAGGACCCCTTTTATCAGTGCTTTTTTAAAAGCACTAATAAAGGACCCCTTTTATCAGCACTTTTTTAAAAGCGCTGATAAAAGGTAAAAAAATTTAAAAAAATTAAAAACAATTAAAAAACAATTTAAAAAATTTAAAAAATTTTAAAAAATACTGCCAATCAGGGGGCTTTTATAGCGCTTTAGTCCCCCCTTTTACAACGCTTTTCTGCCCCTGTACAGCGCCCCACACACCCCCTTCACCCTTTAACAGCGTTTTCTGCTATATTCCCTCATGCGCGCGCGCCCCTACCTCCACCAGGATTTGAACTCGAGACCTCCCCCCTACGCGCCTAAGCCTTTACCACTACTCTATTTTGTTTTTTCTTCCAATTCATGATATCTCTATATATATATATATTTATATATTTAGTTATATTTATTCGTATAGTAATATATATTTATATTAATATATATAGTTATATAGTAATATTATAATATATATATATATAGTTATATTAATATATATATAGTAATATTAATATATATATAGTTATATTAATATATATCTATGTATATATATATATATTTAGTTATATTTGTTCGTATAGTAATATATATTTATATTAATATATATATATATAGTTATATTATAATATATATATAAAGTTATATTATAATATATATATATAGTTATATTAATATATATATAATTATGTTAATATATATATATAGTTATATTAATATATATTTGTATATATATATATATTTAGTTATATTTATTCGTATAGTAATATATATTTATATTAATATATATATATAGTTATATTAACATATATATGGTTATATTAATATATATATATATAGTGATATTAATATATATATTTATAGTGATGTTAATATATATATTTATAGTAATACTAATATATATATATATATGTAGTTATATTAATATATATATAGTTATTAGATTAATATATATATAGTTAGATTAATATATATATATATATATAGTTAGATTAATATATATATAGTTAGATTAACATATAGGTATATAAATATTCATATATTTGTATTTTAAATAAAATGGATGTTATTTATTATTTAGATAAAGCTAATATATTTTATATGTAAATATATTTTATTATTTATATTTATAATTAAATTTTTAGGTGTGAATATATAAAAAATATGAAGATATTGTTATATATTTGATTATAAATAGCAGTTAATTATAAAAAATGATAAAATTTCAAAGACATAATATCAATATGAATGTAATACATTGGAATAAATTCATTCCTCACGAAAAAAAAGCCAATAATACCCCCTTAAATGAGGCTGAAAATCCACAAAATGTTAAAAAATCGGGGTACCCCGACTAAAAACTCAGTTTTGGAGGCCTTATGGGCTTATTTTGGCCTTTAAAATCCCTTGACCAAGGTCCCCCTAGGTTATAGCGACGTAGATCTCGTCACATGCTTCGATTTGATATGTGGTAGAGCTTAAACGGACACCCGGATCAAAAGTTATGGCCGTTTGAAGTTTGAGTTGCGTTTTCAACATATTTTGGATCTTTTTTTATTTTTTTTAATTTTTTTAGTCTTCAAATTGTTATTAAATGACTATTACTCCATAATAATTAGAAAATTATTAATTAAAAATATTTTTCAATTTTTTAAGAATCTATTTTCACTAAATATCTTATATATTAAGTATATTAAGTGTAAATGTACATTTATACTTATCTAAAATATATTTAAAAATTATATATTATATTTATATATCAATATAACTGTATTTATAAATTAATATATTAATATATTTTTTTAATTTTTTTTTGAATCGACCCTTTATCAGCGCTTTTAAAAAAAGCGTTGATAAAGCCCCCCCCCCTTATCAGCGCTACTAAACAAGCGCTGATAAAGGGGGTCCCTTTATCAGTGCTAAAAAAAGCGCTTATAACGGGGTGCTTTTATCAGCGCTTTTTTTAGCGCTGATAAAGACACCCTTTATCAGCGCTTTTTTGAGCGCTGATAAAGGCACCCCCATTTATCAGTGCTTTTTCGTTAGCGCTGATAAAAGGGGGGGCGCTGTGAAAAATTGTTTTTGTGGTAGTGTTGGAGGAGATATTGATGGCTTGTGATGTGGTTTTGGCGATGGTGACTAGCGATGGCGTCGACTAGAATCTTTTTTGGAATGCGCGGTCATTGAATTTTTTTATACGCTTTCTGGAAAAAAAATGTTCTAGGTTAATTTTTTTTAAATACACTATAAAGGCGGCATCGCCAATGCCTCCTTTTGGTTTATGTGCAAATGCGGCATTGGTGATGCCGCTTTTTCCTTAAAACAATAAAATTTTTCCCTATTTTAATTATGATTTTTAAATATTTAAAATTTTAATGTTATGTTATTATGTTGTTATGGTTATATATATATAAATAAAACTTAATGTTTCAACATAATTTATCTTTTATTTTAGTACATGACTTTGATAACCTATAAAATATAAACTATAAGACCGATATGAATTACATTTTAAACATTGATTAAACATACAATAAGTAGTTGAAAAAAAATAATTTCTTAAAAAATGTTGATAAAAAATAATTTATAAGCTTTCTAATCCACTTAATTGAAACTTAAAAATGTTTCAAGTACGTGACTTTGATAGCCTATATAATATAAACTATAAGACAGATATGAATATAATTTTAAACAATGATTAAACATATAAAAAGTAGTTGAAAATAAAAATAACTTCTTAAAAATGTTGATGAAAAATAATTTATAAGATTTATAATCCACCTACTTGAAACATACAAATGTTTCAAGTATATGAATTTTCAAGCCTATATAATATAAACTATAGGATAGATATGAATAAAATTTTAAACATTTCTCAAACATATAACAAGCAGTCGAAAAAAAAATTCTTAAAAAAATTTGATGAAAAATAATTTATAAGCATTCTAATCCACCTACTTGAAACTTAAAAATGTTTCAAGTATGTTCATTTGATAGCATATATAAAATAAACTATAAGTCCGATATGAATGAAATTTTAAACATTGATTAAACATATAATAAATAGTTTAAAATAAAAATAATTTCTTAAAAAATATTGATGAAAAATAATTTATAATCTTTCAAATCCACCTACTTGAAACCTAAAAATGTTTCAAGTACGTGCATTTACTAGCCGATATAATATAAACTATAATACTGATATGAATGAAATTTTAAACATTTATTAAACATATAAAAATTAGTGGAAAATAAAAATAATTTATTACAAAATTTTGATGAAAAATAATTTATAAGCTTTTTAATCCACCTACTTGAAACTTAAAAATGGTTTGATTATATGCCTTTGATAACATATATAATATAAACTATAAGACCAATATGAATGAAATATTAAAAATTGATTAAAAATATAATAAATAGTTGAAAATAAAAAAAAAAATTCTTAAAAAATGTTGATGAAAAATAATTTATAGGATTTCGAATCCACCTACTTGAAACCTAAAAATGTTTCAAGTACGTGCATTTTCTAGCCTATATAATATAAACTATAAGACCGATATGAATGAAATTTTAAACATTGATTAAACATATATCAAGTAGTTGAATTTTTTATTTTCATTTATATGGGTCTTATAGTTGATATTTTATAGGCTTTCAAAATCAAGTAGGTGGCTTAGGATCCTCCTCGATATTCATTCTTTTTTCTCTCACTTCTGAGTTACTTTTATTACATTCCTTTCATTATCATTTATTTATTTTATTTATGAAACTCTTTATTTTCAAAAACTTTTTATATTATTAGGATATAATTTAAATTTTATTTACATGGTTTTTATACTCTATATTTTTTAATCTTTTACAGTTATTTACTTCAAATTTACTAATTATTTCTATGTTTCAAGTAATCGGTTTGAAAGCTTTAAAATAAAAACTATCCCTAAGATATAAATGAAAACTGAAATACTGGATAAACATATAAGAAGAGATAATAGTAATAATATTATCTTCATTTCGGTAGACATAAAACATATAAATAAACATGTACAATCAATGTCTATGTCTAAGATGAGGAGATTCTGTCTAACATGGTGGTCTGCGAATAGGACGTCCACGTCGAGTGCGTAGTGGATTTTGATGACCTAGAGAGGGATAATCCTCAGGAAATGTAATGTCGACTGGTGAATCCTCTATCTGTGTGTCAATGGGAGGATCTTTCAACTACATCTCGTACTGCCCTATGGATCCTTCTCCCACTAGGGTGGTAGAAGGACCTTCTATCATTGCAACGGGGAACCAAGTCTGTGATGGAGCTATACCCCAAGACTGCGATGGATCTGGAACCCAAGACTGTGATGGATCTGGAACCCAAGACTACGGTGGATCTAGACCCCAAGGTTGTGATGGATTTGGAACCCAAGATGGAGAGAACTGTGGATATCCTATCAGGAAAGATGAATCCCATGCCACCTGAGGCACATCCTAAATCAGTTGATCGTGGACTACTAGAGGGCTGACCTCTGCCTATGGAACAGGTGAAACCTCACATGCAACACGACGTTGTCTATATCACTATGGTCATGGCTTCTTAACACCAGCAGCAGCTGCAGGATGTTCCTCTCAAGCAGGAACCTCCTCTCTCTGAGCTTGATGCTCGAATATGCTCTCTAAAAGCGCATGAAAAGATTCCCTTGCCTCCAATGCTGCAGCATGGACGACTGCTCGGCTAAAGACCCCCCCCTCCTCTTCATCACTCAAGAGAACAAGCTGCTTTGTGTGACTACCATGTAAAGAGATTCAAATTGAATTTGAAAATATTTCAATAAACAAACTAATGGAAATTTATTGACTTACCATCCTCTGCATCTCTATGTCAGGTCAGGTAAGTTACAGTATAGACTTCAGTCTATACCATGGCTCATACTAAACCTACTCTGAAAGAAAGAATTGATTCGTAGGAACACCCTGAATATGAAACTCTACACATCTGTGCCAGTAGTCAATAAAGATGGAATGTACTCAGGGATAGTCCTCATCCTGCCTCCCTGTCAGCTTCATCCCATGAAGCCGCTCTATCTGTCTTGACGGTAATAGAATCAGCTGAGTACAAAAAAACTGGTGCATGACTCTGTCAGGCTGCTGCCACTCAATAATATGGAAGTGAATGAGGGTCACTGCAGCCACAACATCCTCAAGCTCAATAGTGCAGTATGCTGGCAACGGGTCCATAATACTCTAGTATGGAAGCCATGAAATCTGAAATTACATGTGGCTTTGTCAAAAAAGTGCCTAACTAAAAACCAAAATTTATGTTATTATTAAATATGTTAGATAGTGATAGATTTTATATACATACCTGATCAGGGAAGAGACAGTCCAACTGAAGCCTATATACGCCCAAATGTTGTCTCAGAACCACGTCAAAATTATGTCACTGACACCACCTGTAAAATACATCATCAATAGTGGAAAATAATGAGAAATTAAAGTAAATAACTCATAGTAGCATCCAAAACCAATAAAATTGACTGATTATACCAGCATCTACACAAAGTGTCATGCAGCACCTCCATCTCGACCGGTGGACCAGCAAGCTCAGGGCGGAATGTGGGGATGCACTCCCATGCCCACATCTGAATAAGGATGACACATCCCCGAGACTTGTGTGGTCCCTATGGTATAGCCTACATAATACTCTATATGTGTATGCCAAGCAGGCTGATCCCCATCTATACATCCCAGCCCGATCAAAGTCCTCTAGTAGGGGTAGATACATCATGTGCACGTGCATCCCCAAGTAATCAGTACATATGGTCCCGCCAATAAGCCATAATATATGTGCATGGGCATAACGCATGACAGTTTTCTAGTCATCATCATCTTGTAAATGTGGAATTTTCACCTCCAACCAAGGCATAGATATGGACGCTCCATCTATATCCCTACAGTCAGAAAAAATGCCAACGCCTAACAAGCATTGAGCAAGGTCTGGCCAAGCTGTATGAGTGAGTCCAATAACGGGACTCCCCTAGATAGGAAGACTGAGAAGCACTGCCACATCCTAGAGGATGATGGTCATATCTCCCTCAGGCAGGTGGAATGTGTGTGTCTCTGGTCCCCACCTCTCAACGAGGGAAGTAATTAGGTGATGGTCTACATATGTGAAATCTAATATGGTAAGGCCATAGAAGCCATCACAGCATAAGTATGGTCTAATGGAATGTAGAGGATCCCTATGATGAAAATGGTCCTCTCAACGAACCCTAATCGGTCGATTTGCATGACCCTCTAACACAGCCTGAGAAATATAGGTATGCTGCTGAGTGATTAGTATGGTATCATCCATCTGCATATACACAAATGAAATGAGTTTTAATTGTAAAATGTAAATATAACATTATGGTTAGCATAATGTTATGACTTGTAGAATGCAAGACATGACATGTTTATTCACATTGTTTTATGAAGTTATTTTTACAAAAAATAAATATAATTCTCTATGTCTTTTGGTTCTGAATGAAATAAATATAATAAGAGGAAAGAAGAGAAAAAAATAGATGGAAAGAATTATGTTGTGAAATAATTTTATTAATGAAAATATATTCATAAGAATTTTATTAATTGATAAATTCTTTAAGGGAATATATCTAGGTTTTTGGATTTTTTGAAAGTTTTTAGGGTTTAGGTTTATGATTTTTGGGTTAGGGTTTATGTTTGAAGGTTTAGGGTTTAGATTTTTGATATTGAGGTTTAGGAAAGATGTTTTTTGGGTTAAGTGTTCTGATTTTACGTTTTTGGGTTTAGAAAACTGATACAAAAAAGAGGAGATAACAACATTTAATTTACAATGTGAGAATGTCACAATGAAGACAATACATCATTCTGGTTGAGACCGTGAACTCAACCCAATAATTTTAGGGAATCATTTCTGTTTATGACCTTCTTTATGACATATGGTGCATCTCAAACTCTTTCCTTGTTCTTGAGGCCATTCCATCTCATTATGCATCCTACTGGCCTTCGGTCTCCCATGAGGATGCAACCGATTGATATCAGGTATCACTATCGGTTGGCCTTCAGGCATTGGGAAATAACGATACTCCCCAATAGGTTTCCATGGTGAAACATAACAGTTAGAAACGGTATACATCCAGTACACTAAATCAACATATGATTCTCATGATATGTTTACAGAGGCACATGTTGTGATGGAGTGTGTGCATGGAAACCATAAGGCCTGAAATTTTCCACATTGACATTTCCTTATTTCTATTAATACCACCATTTTTCACCGATGCGATTTGTGATGGGGTCTGAACACTCTTGAACTTCAAATCAAGGGTCTTATCATCTAAAAAGGAAGACATGATAGCCAAAATCTTCTTCAATCTCTCATTGAAAGTGTGATTTGTACCTTATCCCCTGTTGTATTCCGTCTGATGCTAGTTTTTTTCTATCAACAAAGTACTTCACGCACCGATATAATGTCTCCTGAACTAGGGAGGTTATAAGTATCTTGTGAATCCCTTTGAAGACACCATTGATGCACTCCACAATGTTTGTGATCATATGTCTATACCTCTTCCCCCCTTCATATTCCAATGTCCATTTTTCTTTTGGAATTTGCATCATATAATCATAAACTTCTTGATTAGCCTAGAGGATTTGTTCAAAACTTTCGTTAAACCTTTGTTGATCCGACTCATATGCTAAACAGAATAGATGATATTTCACATAATTTGATTTTATATTTATGTTTAAATAGTAAAAAATAACAAATACTATGCGTACCAAGCCTCGTGATTGCCTTCTTCATCGGTTTGTTGTGAAATTGTTTATTCACATTGCTAGCAATGTTTCTAATGAAGAACCAATAATGTAAATTTGGGTACCTCCATGTATCAAGATCTACATTGATTTCCTCATTAATTTCCCTATGGCGATCATATATCAAACAAACACCCTGAATATTGGTGAAATGATTGCTGATACATGCCAAAAACAAACTTCGTGATTCATAGTTTTCTTTCTCTACAATGGAAAAGGAAAGTAGAAGAGGTGAACGATTTCTATCTTGGGTTTCTACAATCAAAAATACTCCCTTGTATTTTTCATATAGAAATGTTCCATCAATCTGAATGAACTATTTGCTGAAACAAAATGTAGAGATACAAGGGAGGAATGCCCAGAACAACCAATGAAATCGAACACAATATGGATAAAGTTGGTTACTGTGAGACACATCTTCATTTGTATCAAGATGTAAGGCAACTTGGTTATGATTCCTCAATATGGCTTTGTGGAAACACCTGATATGAGTCATCCCAATCACCATAAACCTTCACAATTGCCTTCTGTTTCATCATCCATGCTTTATTATAGGAAATATTATAACTGAATGTCTGTTGTATCCTCTCTTGCACAAGGGATATTGAAACATCATGACATGTCCTAATCATCTCGACAACAATAGATGACACAAATTCTTCATCCAATGAGGTATGATCTTGTGTCAGTCTTGGCTGAACGCAAGTATGAGCTACCTCAATCCTCGAGATTCTCCAACCTCCAAATGTAATGTCTGGAATCTCCCTCAATAAAAATCTACAATCATCCTTATACTTCTCACACCGTATGAAATATTTACTATGGCATGATTCATGAACTATATAGTTGTAGTGCCTCTCAATGTGAAATCTTTTTAGCATGATTTTTAATGCATATTTACTTCAAAAATTCCTTCCAATATATTAGGTTTTTTCTAACTCACTAAACCTATATGGTACAACTCCTAGGAACTCAATTGCTGGTGTGAGAACATTATTGTTGAATTTAGGTACATGTTTCATTGCTTCTGAACAAGATGAAAGGAGTGGTAGATGATTTATTGTAGGTCAAGGTTGATGTAAAACTAATGCATTTCTCGAAACCTCCTTCCTAACTTTCATCGATCCCTCCTCTTCACCATTGTTGTCACCATCTAATCTGTCATTACGAAACTCCTCATTGAAATTCAGATTGACATGTATATTTAAGAGATCATCTAGGTTGTCCTCTTCTGCTGCATCATTTGGAATATGCTCAATTTCATAGGGTGGACTGTCTTCAACCACTCTTGTAATTCTATGTATTCATACAACTGGATGTTATTTTTGTACAGTAGAAACATAAATATATAACTCCATCATGGTACCATCTGACCATTGAGAAAATAAATTAATTGCTTGTACCCACTGCGCATCAGCAACCAATGGGAAAGCTAGATGCCAAAGTGTTTCCAGGAATTGAAAATGTCTATAGCTCATAGACTTGATCTCTTGATCAGGTCCTATATTTAAGGAACTATGAATTCTCTCTTGAAGGTCACTTATGGTTACACAATCAGTTGTACTAACTACCATTATTGGTTGTGTACTATAAGAAGCTCCTTGCTCAGTTTGAATAACCTCCCCATAGAAGTACACACAGGAAAATATGACTCTCCTCATCAAAAATGTTTCTTTCATCTAAATTATGATAGTGTAAAAAATATTAACAATGATGGTTGACCATATAATATTTATTAGAATGAAATTTTAGGACTCCTTTTATACCCTAAAATATGCTAGTAATGTTTCATTATATAAAATTTTAATCACCAGTTAGTCATTATTAAGTTATTCTTTAATTATTTATTCTTTAATCCTTAATTATATTATATTCATTAGTTAATTATAATTAACTAATCATAAGTATTCATTTTCAATCCTAAGTTATCATTAATTAATCTATAATTGATCATTACTAATAATAAGTATTGTTTCTAAACTATACATAACTAATTAAACTACTTAATAAATAACATCTTTAATTATTAATAATAACTTTTTTAACTAATCACTCATTATTTAATCACTATTTAATCATTATTAAGTTACTCTTTAATTATTTATTCGTTAATCATTAATAATATTATATTCATTAGTTAATTATAATTAATTAATCATATGTATTCATTTTTAATCCTAAATTATCATTAATTAATCTATAATTAGTCATTACTAATAATAAGTATTATTTCTAAACTACATATAACAATTAAACTACTTAAAAATCTGTAATTACTAATAATAACTATCATTTGTTAATGTTTTTGCCCTTATTTCATTCTATAACATTATAATTATCATTTTATCATTGATAGATATACTAATTTGATTTTTATTTTCATAGATATTTTAGTATTTTATAAAGAAAATATAAATCATCTTAAGCATATCCCCTGGGAGTGTCAAACCAGGAGTGCAGCAAGGCCCATTGTCATGTACCAGGATACCCCGGGTTAAGCCTGAAACTCCTTGTCGTATTTTTCACTCCTAGGTACATTTGTGATAGAGAAACATCCACTTATTTGTATCCAGAAAAGGATTTGATTTCTTAGATAACCACATAATCTTTATGCTACCAAAATTTCAAAATACTTAATCCTAATTTAATCCTGAGTTAATTTATACTTAATCTATACTTAATCTATACTACTAATAATAATTATTTCAAACTATTTATAACTAATTACACAACCTAATTAACAAAATATTTAGAACTAACTAAACTACTTAAAAATGAAATATTTAAAACTAAAAATAATTCAATTAAATAAATAAAAAACATTAAATTAAATAAATAAAAATACCTTTAAATGATGCTTTGCAAAAAAAACCACACGAAAAATGAATTTTTTAGAGAGAGAAGGAGTGGATTTAAGAGAGATGAGGGGAAAATCGAGTGAGGAGAAGGGGGGATTGCCTTTTATAGTGAGATGGGGAAAATGCGGCATCGCCGATGCCGCCTTTCATCTATGTGTGAGGCCAAAGGTGGCATCGGCAGTGCCACCTTTCACCTTACCCAGAGGCGAAAGGTGGCATCGGCAGTGCCACCTTTCACCTTACCCAGAGGCGAAAGGTGGCATCCCCCCCACCGCCTTTGCCATGCCATCGATTTGGGCCAAAGGTGGAATGGGGAGATAAGGGGGAATCCCCGATGCCGCCTTTGTGGAATATTTTTTAAAAACAATAACCTGTACCGTTTTTAAAAAAAAATCAGAAAATGTATAAAAAAACTATGCGGTCGATTCACGATAGGTATGGCCATTGGGATCATTCCAGTAGTGAAATTTTTTAAATTATGGATGAAGTCTTTGTGATGTGGGGAGATGTAGGGACATGGGTCGACCATGTGATGCTTCTTGCACAAGATGGTGATAGTGATCGAAGATAGTTGGTGATGGCTTGAGGGATTTTTGTTGTCTATAGCAAGATTCAGCTCACTCGAGTGGTAGGTTGGCAACGACCAAGAATCAAGTGGTGGGATGGTGACGACTAAAAAAATAAGGGAGCTGACGACGACTTCAGGTGAGATGATTCACTGAAGTGGTGTGATGACAGGTAACATGATAGTTGTTGACGATCTGAGTAGGATGTTAGGTGGAAACCCAGTGGGGCTATAGCCCAATATTGAGGGAGGTTTAGCGCTTACATTAATGGGGGATTTTGGGTATTTTGATGGGTCTATTGGTAGAAATTTTCAGGTTTGTTGGTGATATTTGTGCCACACTTTGTGTGTTGTTTATGAAATTATATTTTTATTAATAAATTTTTGGATCGAGCATGCATGGATCCATAACTTTCCTAGTATGAATATATATATTAATAAAATTATAATTTATGTATTTATTGTAATTTTATAATTATTTACATATATATTTCTTTATTTACAATTACAATTATAAATAAATATATTTAAAAAGTATTTATATATAATTAATATTTTATAATTATAGATATAATAAACATATTTATTCTTTAAATATATTTATTGTAATTTTATAATTATTTATGAGAACATAAATAAGTTCGTGGGTATAACATGAATGAAAAGTATAGATCATAAAAAATGAGTCATCACATACATGAAAGCATGAATAATAAGGGTGTAAATGTATGAATGAACATTTCATGAGTCATGAATATATAACATATGCATGTGTCATCTTAAGAATAAGTAATTTAACATTTTGAACATATATAGAAACCCAATCATGTCTAAAAATAAACTTATGATCATAGATAGTGTCAATTATGCACACACATATCAATATATGAACATAAACATGTCCATGAATATCATCATTATATAAGGATATATATATATATATATTTATTGACTCAATTAATTGGAGACAAATATTTATTTAAATATATATATTGATTTATTTATAATTATAATTATAAATAATTATGTTTAAAAATTATTTATATGTATAATTATAATTATATAATTATAAATATATAATTATAATTACAATAAATATATTTATTATTTAAAAAAATTATTATAGTTTTTTAATTATTTATTTATTTATTTATTTATTTATTTATTTATTTATTTATATTCTTATAAATACTTTTTTTTAACATTATATATATATTTTAATTATTAAAAAGTGTATATTAATATATCATATTTATATTAATTATAAACATGCATTTTTTAATTAAGGTATATAAGTAAAAATTATCTTTAAATATAAATATAATATTTTTATATATATTAATAATATTTTTTTATTAAAAAAAATATCAGTGCTAATAATTTCATTGATAAAGTTATCCTTTATTAGTGCTTTGTTTATCACTAATAAATGTTATCTTTATCAGTGCATTTCACTAATGCGGATAAAAGTGAGGCTTTTTCAATGATTTCTGTTTAGCACTGATAAAAGTTAGCACATCCCTTGCGCCGATTTGTGGTAGTGCCTCTTATCTCAATCAGTTTTGATAGTGAAACAACATTATCATGGGCATATAGTTGCATGTACAATGGAAAGTCTAGACATATAATTTTGAGACCCGATTATGTGATACAATTGTTACAAGATGGTACCATAACAATTGTCTATGTGATATCGTGTAAAAAAATTATGGATCCTTTAACAAAATCTTTTATGAGAGAGATTATTTGTACAACTAATTTAGAGAAATAGATAAAACCCTTAAAATAAATCATTTCTATAATGGAAACCCAACACTTTATTTAGGTAGATCCTAATCAAAGTGTTTAATGGGTAAGAACAGTTTATGAAGATGATTATTGATATTAACAATTATAACCCCAACTACTTGGTTTCAATATCATTCGTTATAACTAGAGTTTGAGTTATAAACTCTTAACAAAATATTAAGACTCGATGAGTTATATGTTCTAATAATGGAAGAACATTGTAAAAGTTTTCCTACATGAACTTAGAAGTTGTGTCACTTCTTATAGGAGTTAATGAGTTTACTCCTTAGAGTGTTCATGAAAATAATATAATAACATGTACATAAAAGTGATACAAAATTAGATGTTGGATGGAAATATCATTGTATGTTTTATATCATCGACTTATCTTAAAAATTAACAAGTTTAATGTTTTGAAAACTTGTAAGTATGATAATACTTTGAGATATTGATACTAAGTAAAGATTTAAATTAAAAGATACCTTTATCATGTATAATGATTCACTTGTGATCTTGAGAGTTAATTTTATGAATAAAATTGGTGGATTGTTATAATTTTTATTCATAAAATAAATAATGAGCTTTTTTGTGGGACCCATTTGGTTGTTTGGATTGATGAGGTGGAAAAACATTTGGGAATCCCACATTGGAAATGTGGGTAGAATTCTCAAAGTTCCTCCCTTATAAAAAGGGTATTTGGGGATTAGGTTTTTCCTTCAAAAATAAATATTCCAATATGATTTTAAATTATTTTAAAATGTATATATTTTTAGTAAAATGTTTTTTATATATATAAAAAAACAAAACAAAAAATAAAAATAAAATAAAATAAAATATTTTATAAAAAAATACTAATAATGTGATGAGTCATAACTATTGGATTTAAATTTTTTAAAATCTGAATGGGATCCCCCCACCAAGAGTTTTCACATTTTGGTCGAAGCAAGGTGTTCTTTGACCAAAACGGTGAGATAAAATCAGTACAATTCACACCAATTTTAATCTACAAACACGTGATGACGAGATCACTTAAGAATTAATTCTTATTTAATCCAAAAATTCTCTAGATAATTTTCCCAACATTGGTAATCACTACCATAGATCGATGCAAGGGGTTTTCCTGATTTTATCGGTGTTAAAAATAAAGAACTGATAAAAGTATCACCTTTATTATTACTAGCTAAAAGTGTTGATAAAGGTCATGTTTATCAGTGCTAAAAATTATTGATAAAGGTGTATCCTTTATCCGCATTTTTTTAACACTAATAAAGGATATATTAATCAGTGCTATTCTAATCACTGATATAAGTTTTTAATAAAAAATATAATTATTATATTTATATTCAAAAATAATGTTTATTTATATACATTAATTAAAAAATTCATATTTATAATTAATATAAATATAATATATTAATATATATTTTTTAATAATTCAAATATATATAATGTTTTAAAAAAAAGTATTTATATGATTATGTATATATATATATTTAAATAATTATGAAATTATAATAATTTTTTTAAAATAATAAATATATTAATTATATTTATAATTATATATTTATAGTTATATATTTAAAATTATATATAAATACTTTTTAAATATATTTATTGCTTTGGATGAGATGGAGGAATGTGAGAGGAATGCATCGGAGCTCCCTGGAGACTGTGTTAGCCATGGTCATCTACAGATCTTAAACCTCTTCTCCTATGTCGCCATCTATCACCTTTCATGAATCGGATCTAGGACCTCTAAGAAGCATTGGTTGGTCTTTCATCCTTCTCCAGTTTCTCTAGTGGCTCATTTTAACTAATTGAGGAGAGATTTCCACAATAAAATTGTTCGGAAAGGCAACACTTCACATGTCTCAACCTTATATGGGGAAATTTCTGAGAGAATATAGATTTTTAAGTTTTCCTTCATTTCCTGAATCTCTCTGTCTAAAGGTATCAAACCCTGTAAACTCAATGGTCTTATTGCACATTTAAATTTAGTTTAGGGTTTTTATGATTTCAAGTGTGTTTCACTTGGCTGAGGATTTTTTCAATTCTTTTTCCCTTATATGGAGTTGAAGGGAAGAGCTTGGAGTATGGGATCACTCAATTTGAAGTCGGGGATTTTGAGAATTCACAATTGGAACTTGAACTTTAACTTGAATAAATTTATAGAAACCAGCATGTAGGTTTCGGTTAAAATTTATGGTTTGAATTGGGTTCTTTTTCACCCCTAAATTTTGTTTGATATAGCCTCTACAATTAGAGTCCCAATTATGATGGAAAACACTACTGAGATGGTCAGTTTCAAAAACTTTTCTCAAATTTTGGTTGAAATTGACCTTAGTTCTCCTCTTATCGATAGAGTGGATTCATCTACACCATGGGATGAGGTATACCAACAAATTGAGTATGAAAAGGTCCCACCCTTCTATGATTCTTGCAACATAATTGGTCAATCAATTGATGTTTACAGTGCTAAACTTATTTGTTCTAATTACCACATTAAAGGACATGATCACTCTCACTGCCGTAGAAGAAAATATAATTGGACTATTCTTTCTTTATAGGAATTTTACAATGTCCAAATTTTTACTACTCCCTCATTATTACCAACTCACATTACCATTGAATATCCTCTATAGGTTGAGACAAAGATTAATTCAAAGGGTTTAAATCAAAAGTTTAATCCTTCTAGAATCTCAAGCTATGAGAATGCCTCTCTCCCTCGGGTTGATAGTAGATTGGAGGATCTCTCTATGCACAAAAAGATTTGGGATAATTCAGTTGATGAGGATCATTATCCCATTCTTTTTGTCTCTTTCAAGGATTCCTTATATAATGGTTTATTTAATGAACATGGTGAAGTTGATTCTGATGAAATTTTGGTTACAAAGAAAATTTTGGATCAGGATGATGTTGATTTCAACATATTGCATGAGCGGAAAATGATTGATTCCAAAGATCAAAAGGGGAAATAAAAAGTTATAGCTTCCAACCTGATAAAATATACACCCAAGAAGCATTATTATTTACTTGTGTAGGCTCCAGCTATAAAATGCTTGTCTGTGTCTACTTTTGATCCTTCCTCTCAACCCTCGAAGGGGACTTCTTCTGGAGACTCAAAGGTTGTTAATGAATCTGCACAAGTTATGGATAGTGGTTTTGATAAGTAGGAGGACACTTATCCTTATTCTATTCCTAGTGATTTTAAATCCCCTTTAGGATGTGAAATTCATTGTAAGGCTATCCAAAGTGAGGTTTTGTTACATTCCACTACCCAGAAAGGTGTTGAGGCCTCCTGTATCAAACAACCACCCTATCCCTGTGATTATACTTATGATCTAAGCAGTGGTCCACAAACTTCAGTGGTCAGTACTGTTCTATTGGTTTCTCAAGAACTATAGCTGGATTTTGAACTTGAACATGGTAGAGCGATTTTTGAGATAGGGGATGCCATTGATGCTGGAAGATAGCCTGTTGATGGTGGAAAATACACTGTTTTTTCTTATGTACAATAAGAACATGATGGATTTTATGAACCCATACAAGGCAGGGAGGTTTCCTATTCTACCACTAATCTTCCCTTGGCTTTTGAGGCTGAGATGGCTGGTTGTGTTTTTGTCAATACTAAAAAGTGTTGTAGATTTTCCCTTGTTGGAAAGACTTTTTCTCGGCCTGTGAACAAATTGAACCCAAAGGTGAGTACACATAATTATTTTGATCTACTTGCCTCCAGAAGTAGTGAGGAGGATAGAAAAAATAATGATCGTATACCTGTTCAAAAATAAATGATGGTTTCTAGTGATAAAGAACTCTCAGATGATGGAGGTGGGTCATGGTTGTAGGTCAAAACATAGCGAAGGGGGCATCATCCTTATGGTCAGGGAGGATGCACCTCTCACCATAGTATGAGTACCAGATCTCATGCTACCTGACCTCTTCTTGTATTTTTATTGTGGTTTGTTTCTGAACATCTGAGGCCTTGCATGTTCCTCGTCTACTTTTTCTTTTATTTAATAAAGAGGTCATCGGGCCTCAACCTTTTAAAAAATATTTATAATTATAATTATAAGTAATTAATTAATATACATTTAAATAAATAAATGTATCTAATAAAGATGATATCAAGCCTCAAATTTTTCAAAAAAAATTATTTATAATTATAATTATAAATAATTAATTAATATATATTTAAATAAATATATTTCTCTAATGAATTTGGTCAATAAATATATATATATTTATTTATTATATTTATATTTATTATATTTATAATTTTAATAATTTTAAATAGATTTATTTATAATTATAATTATAAATATATATATATATATAATTATAAAATTATAATAAATATATTTAAATAATAAATATAGTTATTATGTTTATAATTATATATATTTATATGTTGATATAAGTATATGTAATTATTCATGTAGTGATGCGGGCTGGGAGCACTTCCTTTGAAGGTAACCAGGGAGATTAGGGTTACATGGTGATGGAATCTGGCATGGAGTGCTATTTCGATCCATGGGAGGTTTTTGTTTGCACCGCGAAGTGGGTGGAAGAGGCTATCATCATGAACCAAATTGTGTCGTCTTCAGAAACCCTTGTTTTAACGGTTTAGCATGCAGTGAAAATCTGAGATCTAGTTCTCAGATCTAGCCACTCCCTCTTATTCAAGGGAATGACAAGGGAGGTTGATAATGGATCTGATTTGTGTAGGGTGCGGTTGTACTCTGAAGAGGATGGTTGAACCCCACCGATGGCCACGATTCAGGATGTTCCTATTGATTCTTCGAATGAGTTGGGTGACATACCTGCTTCCCTCAAGGCGTTGTCGTGCTCTACAGATCGGAATCGAGGCTTGATGATGGTTTATACCTATCTAATACCTATAAATGTAGCTATCCATCCTCCAGTGTAGGTTATTGTTGAGCCACCAAAGGATTCAGAGGTCATACCTAACTCGTGAAATACACGTTTTTATTTTCTAAAAGGGGATCATAATCATACAGTTCCCTTATCTATAGATCTATGGTATCATCCCCTGAAGGCCATGAATTAGATGAGGTTTGATAATTATGACCATTTTTTAATGAGTTATCAATATGTTTCAAATTTTCACAAGTGGGATTCTATGAATGGAGATTTTTACTTTATTGAAGACAACCCTAGGAGTGGATGGAGTTTTTCAAGTACTTAATTATTGGGTGGCTCACTCCATAGGTGAAGGGTGATACCGGAAGCTGGAGGATTTGAAAAATCAGCTGCTACAGGCTTGAGAATTTAGTGATTGTCACATTGTGTCAATTGGAGTGGGTTATTATCATATTAATTTCAATTCACAGGACCTTAAACTAAAGGTTTGGAGATACAGTTATTCTAATCTCAAACCATAGGTCCTTAAATTTTAGGATTGGGATCCCTAGTTTGATCCACATCTGGCCAAGAATTATATCATTTAGTCTTGGATTCAGGTGAGAGGGATGAACTGGTTTTTTTTTTGCACTGAGATATTCAATGGGATGTTTCTTTGGTTGTGGACACTCTAATTAAATTTTATAGGGAAATTGTGATAGCTAGTTATGGATATTATGCCATAATTTTGGTTGAGTTTGATCTCAATTCATCATTAGCCAAAACTGTCTATTTGGTTTATCATGACTTTTAATTTTAACTTTAAATTGAATATGAGCATGTACCTAAGTTATTCTTTAACTACTTTTGTATGGTACATGTTAGATAAAGTTGTCGTAGAGGTTTAAGATGTAATAATTGTAAAAAGTTTGGGCACCAGGTTGAGAATTTCAAGCATAAATTACCATTTTATGATACATCCACGCCTATAGATGGGAGGAAGAGTGTGTTAGGGAAGGATGGATTAGAGTGTTGCTCCTCTGCCATTCAGGATCTTCATGCCTGTGAAGGGGAATGGGATCAATGATCCTTTATATACCATTTTGCTTCAAAATGCATCTTCTTTTGGTTATGGGGTTTCTAGTGCTAATTTGGGTGGTGATAGGATTCCTACACCTTCAAATACACTTCCTTCAGAGCTAGATTAAGTATATAGAGGTTCTGGTGTCTTTCCTAGGGCTGAAAGTGCCTCAAGGGAGGATCTAGTGGCTTTGGATCAGTCTCCTATACCTTTGGTACTGAATGTTGATAAGGAGGTGGACATGCATCTAGAAAAAGGAAAGAAATTTGTGGCTATCAAATGGTCCTTCCTAGAAAACCCAAGCCTTCTAATTCACCTAAGAATGCAGAAAATCTAATTTCTATTTAGGGGAATGTTTTTCATGTTTTTTCTTTGGTGGATGTCCCTACTTCTAGTACCAGTGGGGATGATAGCAAGTAGTCTACCCATGTGGAGGTAGGCATGAAGGCTGGAGGTAGTAATGAATAGCCTACTTTGTAGGGGATTCTTCTGCCTCCTGATCACATGGCCTCTCATGCTATTGATGATCAACAAGATTTGTTATTGTTTCAACCTATATTAATTTTTGAGGTATGATATTTTGATTTCAAGGGTTCTAGAAATGGTTTTATCAATCAAGAAAGTGGTGGTAAGTGGATAAGATAGAATGAAAAATTGGATTGGTCTTATCCAACTTGGTTTTCTGAGCTTACGAAATCTACTTATGATTATTTTAGAAATTCCTCTCTCATGTAATGTGAATCTATAAGGGAAAAAATTTCAAGGCTCCTACGATGGATTATGAGGGTTAAAGGTACCCTCAGGGACTTACAGATGAAATGAAAAAATGGTTTGAATTACATCTTGATGTTTCCTTTTAAAAAATGGAATTATATGTTTTTGGATATATGGATTATTTGACAGTTTAAAAATTATTATCGAAGAAAATAGAAGATGGTTGTAGGCATAATTTGAGGCTTTACTTTCGTGATCATTCATAGAAATATATGAGCAACATTATTCTAGAGGAATCCTCATATTCATCTTTGAGTGATGAGCTTATGTTTCCCCAAGGGGCTAAGTCGTGGTGGAGAGGGCGACACTTAAAGGATAGAGGTTGTTATCACAGGAATTTGGTATCAAAAGGGAGTGGTAGGAGTTTACCTCTTGTTTTTCCTTATTTTTGGGTGTTTCTAACGTCATTGTGTCTCACTTTCCTTTCTTTTTATTTTACTATTTTTTAATAAATTTGGTAGGTGTGGGTTGGCTTGTTAACCTGCACTGAGACCTTTTCCAGTATATGTAATTACAACAATATACCAAAGTAGTTTAGGCCAATAGATATTATTATATGAATATATTTATAATTATATTGAAATATTTTGAAATATATTTACTAGGAAGGTTCACGTACCGAGCGAACTCGACCCTAAAATTCATTAATGAAAAGAAAAGCACAAAGATAGCAACCTGTAAGCGTGTGGAACATAACACAACCAAATAAATATATTTACTATTATTTTACAAATATATATATTTATATATTAATAAATATATATATATATATATATTATCATATAATTATATAAATATATTTATAATTATTTAAAAATGTTTATAAAATAATAATAAATATATTTATTATATTTATAATTAAATAAATATATTTATATAATTATAATAAATATATTTAAATAATAAATATAATTATTTATTTAGATCTTTATCAGTGCTTTTTTAGGGATGATAAAGATTCCCCTTTATCAACGCTAAAAATACGCTGATAAAGGTTAGTTTTATCAGCGCTTATCGGTGTTTTTTGGAATGTGCAGATAAAAGCCTTTTGGGTTTTTATAAAAGAATGCTAACAGATTCTTCATCTCCTCGCACCTTAAAGCTTTCACAAAACCCTAGTTTTGTCACCCTGCCATCACTCCCTGCCTGCATATTTGCCTTCTTCATCACTCCATACTGTCATTATCACTCCTTGTCATTACTGTCTTCATCGCTCTCTAACGTCGGCACTCCCTACTGAACCCTTTCCATTCTTCATCAATGAATCATCACCGCTCTAAGGTATGAGATTATTTCTTCTCCTCTTTATTTTCTTCTTCCATCTAGGTCTTTATTCCTTCCAACCACGATGCATGTTGTTCGGGCCGGATTTACCCCCCTTAGTTTCTTCCCCATCACCATGCCCATTCCACTACTAGAAAAACAGGTATTTGCGACGGGGCATTTGCGACGGGATCCCGTCGCAACTGGCTTTTTGCGACGAGGGCCCGTCGCAAATAGCCCGTTGCTGAAAACGCCGTCGCAACTACAGTTATTTGCGACGGGCCCGTCGCTAAAGCCTTTTTTTGCGATGGTCATTCTCCCCGTCGCAAATAGTATTCCGTGTTTTTGTAAAAAACTTTTAAAATACCTTTTGCGACGGGCCCGTCGCAAATATGTTTTGCGACGGGCCCGTCGCAAATATGTTTTGCGACGGTTCCGTCGCAAAAACTATTTTTTAAAAAAAATAAAAAAAATTAATAATACTAGTATTTGCGACGGGAATAGTATCCCGTCGCAAATACTATTTTTTAAAAAAAATAAAAAACTATTAATAATACTAGTATTTGCGGCGGGCATAGTATCCCGTCGCAAATACTATAAAAAAAATAATAAATTATTAATAAATTATTTTAATTAATATAATAATATAATTATAATTTACAAATGAAAATAATAAATTATTTTAATTACTATAATAAAAGTAGAATTATAATTCAAAAATAAAAAATAATAGAATATTAATAAATGATTTAATTAATATAATAATATTACAATTATAATTCATAAATAAAAAATATATTAATAAGTTATTTTAATTAATATAAAAATAATAGAATTATTTTACATTCAAATATTAAAATAATTCAAGTATTACAAAAAATATAATTAAATTATAATATTATAAAATTTTAATATATATATAAAATTTTAATATATATATAAATTTTAATATTATAAAATATAAATAACATTATTATTCATATTAATATTTTTATTTAAAAATATAATATTATTAATATTTTATAATGAGACAGAAACTACGAATAGAAAAAAAAATATTTTGATTTCACAAATTTTATAACAGAAATACAAACTCTAATCTGAAGGAGGAGGGGAGGGGGGGATGTGGGGGATCTGCAGATGGTGGTGGAGGAAACTTCATCCCTAAAGCATGAGTGAGTCGGCGCATGTACTCTATCTGCTTCTGATGCTGCTGCTGCCACCGACTCGCCTGCTCCTCGTACAGCTGCTGCTGGCGTCGACGCTCCTCCTCATGCTGCTGACGCATCTGCTCCTGCTCCTGTCGGAGACTCTCTATCTGTGCAGTCTGAGATCACAACTGATCCTCATACTGTGTAGAAGAAGATGAACGAGCTCCTCTCGAGCTGGACGCCGATATCGCAGCACTGCCATAATAGTCTCCGGGAGTCAGTCGAGAGCCGATACCAACTACCCGGCCCTTCTCGAAGGCATACTGGGTGGCCTGCATCCATGCCGCCTCATCAAACTGACGGTCAGTGGTCTGATCTGATGACTCGGCCTAACTCTCAGGCCGGGCCTGTGCCGCTGCGGCCTCATATGAATCCTATAGTTGCAATTTAAAATTAAAATTGTGAATATATTATATGCAGTTAATTTTTAAACTTGAAAACAAATAATACTGACCACGATGTGATGCTGACGATCACCTTTGAGCTCCCCAGTAGCAGGATCACTATACATCCTCCGATATACGTCGTACTCTGTAATATCGGGGTGCTCGACAGCCTATAAGAATAAAAAAATAAACTGTTAATATTTATAGTTATATAAAATATTTATAAATAATGTACGTACCAGATGCTGTCTATGAGTACTGAAAGAATGACTCCCAGCTCGATGAGTCACCTCCTGTCTCCCCCGATTCTGCCTCCCCACCGATGATCTCCTCTGAAAGGCACCACTCAACCAGTGCACACATAATCCATCACATACATGGGATGAAATATACTCTGGTCGGTGTGCTCTACATGACTCCTCAAAATCTGACACTCCTGCTTTCTTCATCGCAGCTTTTCTTAAATTGTGCAAAAACTGACGAAGGCGATCACGCATGGCCACCTCCCATGCCTCGTGGATGGCGTCACGCATGGTATCCTCGATCGGATACCATAAACCCTATAAATAAATCAAAATATCAAGTTAGAAATGAAATAATTTTCAAAATAAAAATTATTTATTTACGTACGTACCAACCAATGGCCGAACATGGCCTGCTGCACATCAATGGGAATCTGCTCCCATGTGGTCCACGGCTGAGAGAAATAGTTGCGCAAAATAGCGCTGCCCTGTCTGACTGCTATATGCGGAAAACTGAAAAAATAATAAACATTTATTATGTGAATAGATTAATGAAATCTTAGTCAAATCCACAGGTTATCACACAGGTTATCACACCTCCGTGTGCATGGATCAAACCCAAGACGTGGACGTCGCTCGGGGACGGGTTCAGAATCATCAATCGTGCAAGACCGCGCCCCCTCCGCGTACTCCCTGGAGCGCCTGCAGGCTGAGGGTCATCTGTCAGCAACTCATCCGCATCAAAAGTCAGGTCAGAATCCTCCAACGCACGAAATGTGGCGTCGTCCATCTGAAACAGAAAATGTTAATGTTAGCAAATAATTGATAATTACTATTATATATACATATATACATATTATGATTGTATATAAATACCATGAAATGCTATCAGTGTTCATCTTCATCATCATCTTCATATATGTCAATGTCATCTTCATATTCCTCCTCAACATCATCGATATCCATTCGAGTTACAGTTGCTTCATCTCTTACCGTTTCAAATTCATATGTGACATCATTAACATCATCATCATCACCGACTCTTAAATGTGGGGTGTCGTCATCGATACTCATGTCTCTTTGTAAAAAAGATTGATTTTGAGTACTCTCTTGAAAAACTTCAATTCTTTGCACATCAGTGAAAGCACATTCACTTTGACTAAACTGATTGTCTCGAATTTTGATTTTTATTACACTCCACCAATCAGTCAAGTCTCTTGATGTTGCACAGTACTTTGCATAATAAACTTGATATTCATGTTGAGCCAATAAGAATGGTTCATTTACTGCGAGAACACTTTTACATTTAATATCGATGATTCCATGAGTCGGATGAACACGCACGCCTCTCTCTGTATCCAACCACCGACATTTGAACATGGTTATGTAATGTTGTCCAAGATAACAGAGTTCAATGATTTCATCAAGTATGCCATAAAAGTCAACTTCATTTTCTCGATGATGAGATCCTCTCAAGCTAACTCCATTGTTCATTGTTTTTTCGATTCCCCATATGCATGTGTGTGAAATCGAAATCCATTCACCACATATGCATTATAAGTTTTAACAAGTTTGGAAGGTGGGTTACTCAATACACACAGCCGTTTTTCAATTTTATCAGCATGTCGAGACACCTGAAAATTTGTGAAATAATTATCAATATAGTAAACTATACATTTAATGAGTTGCTAAAAGATAAAGAATTTATGTTACCAGTTTTTGAAACCACTGAGAGAAATTTTTCAGTCGACGTTCTTCGAGAGCAGCTGCTGTAATTTGTGGAATTTGTTTCTTGATATGATTATCATACAACCTATAAAAACCAAAGTTATTTATTGTAACATAAATGATAGAATAAGTGATATAAACACTTACAGTACAACTGATGTCATCTCTTCACAGTTGAGCAGAACATACGTATGAGCTCTCTGATGTTCATCATCTGAAAGCCAGCGTTCATAAACTCCACCAAAACCAAGATCTGACTGGTTGAAAATAGATAATTGATTGTCGATTTCATCAATATTCCTCTCGTTCCGTCCCATTCGGTTGTGTTTTGAAGGATACTCAGATTCAAAATAATGGGAGCAGAAAAAAGATATTTCCTCTTGCAAATAAGCTTCTGCAATAGATCCTTCAACAGATGCTTTGTTACGTACTTTTCTTTTCAATTTTTGCATGCATCTTTCAAATGGGTACATCTATCGAAACTGTACCAGACCTACACATTTGGCTTCATATGGAAAATGTAACATCAAATGTTCCATTGAGTCGAAGAAAGACGGCGGAAATATTTTTTCCAGTTTACATATAATTACAACAACATCTTTTTCAAGTTTTCCTAGAGAATCATAATCTGCCGTAGCTGCACAAATTTCCCGAAAAAAATGAGACATGTCTGTTATGGAATCCCAAATCACAGAATTCAACAGACCTCTTAATCCAATGGGTAGAAGTCTCTCCATTATAACATGACAATCATGACTTTTTAATCCAGTAATATGACCATTCTTTACACATCTACCCAAATTGGAAGCACAGCCATCTGGAAGTCTCAAATCTGCAATCCACTGACAAAATAATAAACGGTTTTCTTTAGATAGTGTATAAGCTGCTTTTGGTTTCAGTAACCTTTCTGTTCTGACATTCTCAAATAGTTCCAATTCTGGACGCCTGCAAATTTGGGCAAGATCTAAACATGCATTTACATTGTCTTTGCTCTTTCCTGGCGTATCCAAAACTGTATGAAACAAA
This sequence comes from Viscum album, assembly GCA_963277665.1. Classification (NCBI taxonomy): domain Eukaryota; kingdom Viridiplantae; phylum Streptophyta; class Magnoliopsida; order Santalales; family Viscaceae; genus Viscum; species Viscum album. Next base: position 833,183,045 of record OY728120.1, read on the forward strand.
TTATCAAAACAGTTCTTCTCAATATGCATGACATCTAACATGTGGCGGACCAACAAATCAGACCAATATGGCAAATCCCAAAATATGCTACGTTTAATCCAATTGTGTTCTTTCCCAAAACCAGAAATTTTCTGTTGGTTTATTGTAGGACCAAAAGTGATGGGAGGTAATGAAAATACAACTGATTTTAACTCCGAACCTGATAGCATTTTTGGAGTTCCATCCATTTCAACTGTTCTTTTTCTGAAATGAGATCTGTTTCTGCAAAAAGGATGATCAGCTGGAAGAAATCTGCGATGACAGTCAAAATAACAAGGTTTCTTTCCATGAATGAGCATAAATGATTTGTTCTCTCCCATACAGTAAGGACATGATTTCTGACCATGTGTACTCCATCCATATAACATCCCATAAGCCGGGAAGTCACTTATTGTCCACATCAATGCTGCTCTCAGTATGAAATTTTGTTTCGTTGCAACATCATATGTACTGACACCAGTACTCCACAATAAATTTAATTCATTAATCAATGGCTTCAAATAAACATCAATATTTTTCTTCGGATGTCCTGGAATTAGTAAAGTCAAAAAGATATATGGCTCCTTCATCAACATCCATGGAGGTAAATTGTAAGGAGTTAAAAAAAACAGGCCAACATGAATATTGACTACCATAAGATCCAAACGGACAGAAACCATCAGTGGAAAGGCCCAGTCGAACATTTCTAGCTTCTAAAGAAAAGGATGGATGCACTCTATCAAAATGTTTCCATGAATCACCATCGGCTGGATGATTCAAGCTTTTATCGGTTGAAATATTATCTTTATGCCATGACATCATTGTCGCTGTATTCTTAGACATGAATAAACGCTGAAGTCTGGATGTAAGCGGAAAATATCTCAACTGTTTTACAGGAATCAAACCAGACTTCCTGTGTTGTCCTTCTTTATATCTCAGTTGCCCACATGTGGGAAAACTATCCAACGACTCATTTTCCCCAGAATATAAAATGCAGTCATTTGAACATGGATGAATCTTCTGACAAGTAAGTCCCAAATTTCGAACCAACCTCTTACTTTCATAGTAATTTGCAGGTAAAACATTTCCTTCGGGTAACAGTGTTTTCAGCAAAGAAAATATCTGGTCAAAAAAGGTGTTTGACATTCCTTTATCTGATTTGATAGCCATAAATTTTTCAACTGCTTCTAATTTGCTCATCTTGCAGCCAGGATATAATGCATCCTCAGCAGACTTCAACAACTCATAAAATTCAGACGGTCCCAACTCAGGATTTGAAGCTATATCAGCCGGAGTTTCTGTATGTTGAACAGATGAACCTGCAACATCATGTACTAAATCTTGAAACTGGGATGGATCCGGAATCAAGTTGGTATCACCTGCTCTGGAACTGTGTTCACCGTGTTGATACCAAAAAACATAATCTGCTTGAAAACCAAAACGCAAGAGATGTTCCCCCACTTTGTCAAACGTGTCAAACGTTCTCAATGCACATTTTCTACAAGGGCATTTTATCTTTCCTTCTGAAACAAATTCTGGATTTGATGCCGCAAATGATAAAAAAATCTCCACACCCTCTATATATACTGGATTTAAACCAGAACCATTTGGATTTCTACGTTGATTTATCCATATGCGGTCATCTAATAATGACTGTTGACGACCTCGTTGTTCCATATTTTTCTATAAAATATAAAAACATTACTGGTTTTGAATAATTTGTTAGAAAAAACACTCAAGCAAGAATTGAATATATTGAGAATAAAGCAAAACCTGTTACAAATATTGATAATTTTAATATTATATTGATTTTTTATTTTTTTTAATAATAATAATATAATTTTTTTCATAAATATTAATTATATAATAATAACATCATTACATTATTAGTATATTTTATTATTAATATTAAAATAATATAATTTTCTATATTATATACAATTCTCCTTTCATCTGTGTGTTTCACATTCTGTCTCCACATGTAATATTGGCATTCACTTTCACCTCTCCATTGGCGAGTAGGTTGATAATTTTGAAAAAGAATGCCAATATTACATGTGGAGACAGAAAAAACACAGAAAAAAAGAGAATTGTATATAATATAGAAAATTATATTATTTTAATATTAATAATAAAATATACAAATAATGTAATAAGGTAATTATTCCTAATTATTGGTAATTATTTCAAATTATTGGTAATTATTCCAAATTATTGGTAATTATTCCAAATTATTGGTAATTATTCCAAATTATTGGTAGTTATTCATAATTTTTGGTAGTTATTCCTAATTATTGGTAAATATTGGTAATTATTGGAAAATATTGGTAATTATTGGAAAATATTGGTAATTATTGGTAATTATTGGAAAATATTGGTAATTATTGGTAATTATTGGAAAATATTGGAAATTATTGGTAATTATTGGTAATTATTGGTGATTATTGGTAATTATTGGTGATTATTGCTAATTATTACTAATTATTGCTAATTATTATTAATTATTACTAATTATTAGTAATTATTGATAATTATTGGTAATTATTACTAATTATTGGTAATTATTACTAATTATATGTAATTAATACTAATTATTGGTAATTAATACTAATTATTGGTAATTAATACTAATTATTGGTAATTATTACTAATTATTGGTAATTATTACTAATTATTGGTAATTAATACTAATTATTGGTAATTAATACTAATTATTGGTAATTAATACTAATTATTGGTAATTAATACTAATTATTGATAATTAATAATAATTATTACTAATTATTGGTAATTATTACTAATTATTCCTAATTAATACTAATTATTCCTAATTATTGTTAATTATTACTAATTATTACTAATTATTCCTAATTATTACTAATTATTACTAATTATTACTAATTATTAGTAATTATTGCTAATTATTAGTAATTATTGCTAATTATTACTAATTATTGCTAATTATTATTAATTATTACTAATTATTAGTAATTATTGATAATTATTAGTAATTATTGATAATTATTGGTAATTATTACTAATTATTGGTAATTATTACTAATTATTGGTAATTATTACTAATTATTGGTAATTATTACTAATTATTAGTAATTATTACTAATTATTCGTAATTATTACTAATTATTCGTAATTATTACTAATTATTCGTAATTATTACTAATTATTGGTAATTATTACTAATTATTAGTAATTATTGGCAATTATTGGTAATTATTGGCAATTATTGGTAATTATTGGCAATTATTGTTAATTATTACTAAATATTGGTAATTATTGGTAATTATTACTAATTATTGTTAATTATTACTAATTATTGTTAATTATTACTAATTATTGTTAATTATTGGTAATTATTACTAATTATTGGTAATTATTCCTAATTATTACTAATTATTGGTAATTAATACTAATTATTGGTAATTAATACTAATTATGGGTAATTATTACTAATTATTGGTAATTAATACTAATTATTGGTAATTATTACTAATTGTTGAGAATTTTTCCTAATTATTGGTAATTTTTCCTAATTTTTCCAAATTTTTCCTAATTTTTCCTAATTTTAGGTATTTATTACTAATTATTACTAATTATTGCAAATTATTGGTAATTATTGCAAATTATTGGTAATTATTGCTAATTATTGCTAATTATTGCTAATTATTGGTAATTATTGGTAATTATTGGTAATTATTGGTAATTATTGGTAATTATTGGTAATTATTGGTAATTATTGGTAATTATTTGTAATTATAGGTAATTATTGGTAATTATTGGTAATTATTGGTAATTATTGGTAATTATTCCTAATTATTGGTAATTATTCCTAATTATTGGTAATTATTCCTAATTATTCCTAATTATTCCTAATTATTCCTAATTATAAATAATTATTCCTAATTATTCCTAATTATTCCTAATTATTCCTAATTATTACTAATTATTACTAATTATTACTAATTATTACTAATTATTACTAATTATTCCTAATTATTCCTAATTATTCCTAATTATTCCTAATTATTCCTAATTATTCCTAATTATTCCTAATTATTCCTAATTATTCCTAATTATTTGTAATTATTGGCAATTATTGGTAATTATTACTAATTATTACTAATTATTGGTAATTATTGGTAATTATTACAAATTATTACAAATTATTGTTAATTATTGGTAATTATTCCAAATTATTGGTAATTATTACTACTTATTGGTAATTATTACTAATTATTACTAATTATTCTTAATTATTGATAATTATTGATAATTGTTCCTAATTATTCCTAATTTTTACTAATTATTACTAATTATTGATAATTATTGATAATTATTGATAATTGTTCCTAATTATTCCTAATTATTCCTAATTATTCCTAATTATTCCTAATTATTCCTAATTATTCCTAATTATTCCTAATTATTCCTAATTATTCCTAATTATTCCTAATTATATCTAATTATTCCTAATTATTCCTAATTATTCCTAATTATTCCTAATTATTCCTAATTATTCCTAATTATTCCTAATTATTCCTAATTATTCCTAATTATTCCTAATTATTTGTAATTATTGGTAATTATTGGCAATTATTGGCAATTATTGGTAATTATTACTAATTATTACTAATTATTGGTAATTATTGGTAATTATTACTAATTATTACTAATTATTGTTAATTATTGTTAATTATTCCAAATTATAGATAATTATTACTACTTATTGGTGATTATTACTAATTATTACTAATTATTGATAATTATTACTAATTATTACTAATTATTGGTAATTATTACTAATTATTACTAAATATTCTTAATTATTGATAATTATTGATAATTGTTCCTAATTATTAGTAATTAAATGAATAATTACCAATAATTAGGAATAATTACCAATAATTACAAATAATAACATTATTAGTATATTTTATTACTAATATTAAAATAATATAATTTTCTGATTTATATACAATTCTCCTTTCATCTGTGCGTTTTCTATCTCCACATACAAATAATACATGTGAAGACAGTAAACACACAGATGAAAAGAGAATTGTATATATATAAAAAATTATATTATTTTAATATTAATAATAAAATATACTAATAATGTAATAATGTTATTATTCCTAATTATTGGTATTTATTACTAATTATTAATATTTATTCTTAATTATTAAAAATTATTACTAATTATTCCTAATTACCATTAACTATGATCAATACTAATAATTTAAATTTATTAAGTAAGAAAACAATGTAAACATAATTAAATTACAACTAATTAAGAATAATTGAAACTAATAAAAAATTAAAAATAAATATTAAATTAAAATGAACATAAATACCTTGAAAATTGATCTGCTCTGATCGTTCTTCAAAACTTTAATATCAGCTCCGAAGAAAAAAATTAAACTGAAAAAAAACTCAACTTTAGAAACAGAAGTTTGAGAGCAGGAGAAGATAGAGAATGAGAATGATTTGAAAAAAAACGGATGGGGGTATTTATAGGTTAGATTATTTGCGACGGGTTTATTGGCGACGGGATTCCCGTCGCAAATAGTATTATTTGCGACGGGTACCGTCGCAAATACATTAGCCCGCATTAATTACGGTCAACGAGTAAATAGTTATTTGCGACGGGTCCCGTCGGAAATAACATACTATTAGCGACGGGAATATTTTCCCGTCGCAAATACCTTTTACCGCCGCCGGTTATTTGCGACGGGATTTATTCCCGTCGCAAATAACCCGTCGCAAATACCCATTTTTCCCGTAGTGGTGGTCAAACCCAAGGGTAAGGGTTGGCCCTTTTTTCTTGTGATTTATTTGTTTCTAAGTCATTTGATTAATTTTTTTAGAATTTTTCATCCTCTATTTGAATTTTCAAACCATTCTCCATTGATTTTTGATAGGTTACCCATGTGTTTACCATTGAATTTGAGAACCATGATTATTTTCATGTTTAAGTCTATGTTTTTTATATTAAATAATATCATTAAATGTGTTTATGTGTTATTGGAAAGGTAAATCAAGTTTTATGTGATTTTCATTTCAATTATAAGGACTTATCAGTTCTGGAAATTGTTAAAAATATTTTTTAATTAACCATGCACACCATGTGTTTGAGAAATTGCACGAATTACCTTTATAAATAAATTCTAAGATTTTATTAGGTGCTTTGGTCATCAAAGTGAATTCTCAATAGGCATAATAATTTTACTTTTCATTTCAAGAAATAATTTAAATGCCAAGAATTGATAAAATATTTCAAGATTTCTTTAAAATAAAATTTGAGGTTTAACATTTTTTGACCCAGTTTGGTTTATTGTATAAGACAATTAAGGCAAAGTTTTAATCAATCAAGTGATTTTATAAATGTGGACTAATTTATAAATTTATTTCAAGGGTGTTTTAATTTTAATGTTTTAGGAAATGTCTTAAAAATGATTTCAAATTCTTATATAGATAATTATCCTCTTTGTGGGTTTCTAAAAGGCATGTTTGGACCTTTTAAATAGACTTTCAAACATGTGGTTGTGTGAGAAAAATTTATTTCCCCTTATGATTTTTCCCTTTATGGGTGGTGGTTGATGTATGTGTTGATTGGGTGATGGATAGAAAGGGTTTATTTCTTGTGAGAGCATTAGAGGTGTTGGTGAGTTATTATTTATGCTTAATTATGATTGTTTTTATTATTGATTATTGATCACCATTACTACTACTTTAGTCATGGGAACCTGAGAAACTAAATTGGAATTATTTATTTATGCTAATCTAGATCATTTCACACTTCTAGTTCCCCCTAGTTATGTATAGGGCTAGTGGGGAGTGCCCCTGATTCTAGGATCGGTGCAAGTTAGTCAATTGAATTGTGTTAGAATGAAACATAAGCTTGCAGTTGGTCCTAATTTGATAAATTCTAGGACCATATCTCATTAAATCCAAGGGTAGATCCCATGAAATCATTTCATTGGTTGGTGGTTTGGCATAGGGGTTTCTATTTATCTTCTTTAGTTCCCCTGCTTGATTGATGTGTTTGGGGACCTTGGAAGATATTTTTTATTTCTTATTTTCATTTCATTGATGATGTGGTTTCATTCATTAGATCATTTATCTATATAGAATGAGTGGGGTTTCTATCCGATTTTTGAAATGGGTTGAAAATTTTGTTTCATTAAAGACAATGGTAGATCTCATTAGAATCACAAGGTACACCTAGATTTTTTATGTTAACCCTAAAATCAAGATCGATCATTTCATCAATGGTCTAAAATCAAATAATTTTATACTTTTATACATTCATAAATTTTACTTTTATATATTATAATTTTATACTTTTATAAATTTGTAAAACTATATACTTCTATAAATTATGTATACTTTTATAATATATATATACTTTTATATTGTATTATAAATTTATATACATTTATAAATTATGTATATTTCTTTAAAATATATATTATTTTATAAATTATATATAATTTTATACTTCTATATATGTATATAATTTTATATACTAATATAAATATATATACATTTTAAATTTATAATTTTATACCTGTATAAATTTTTAAATTTATCAATAGTTTAATACTTTAATACTTTCATAAATTCAATGTTAGTGTTGAAAATATTTTAAATAATATAGTAATTTATTTTTTTTATTTGTGAAAACATTATTGTATTCAATTATCGTATTTTATATTATGAAAAGGGTTTCTAATTAATATATCTTTTTTTTACCAATATTAAATTCAATTGTCGTATTTCATCAGTTTTTTATAATGTAAATGTGATTTTATACTTCATTTATACTCATACAAAATGGGTTTTGATCATTAAAAATATAAAATAAATTATCGATTAAAGTGAAAAATAGTTTTTAAAAGTGAAATATCCTTCATTATATTTATAAATTTCCTTAAATATGTTCTTGTTTTTGATCATGTGGTATGATAAACCATTTTTCAATCTTTCCATTTTCTTTCAATAAATTCATGAGATTCATCTTTAATTAAAAATCTTTTGTGTGTTTATTTTATTAAATATTAATATTACTGAATCAAATAGGATGGATATGAATAGAGTCAATTGTATTCCAAAAGAGTATAAAGATGGAGTGAAAGATCTCATCAAGTTTGAAAAATATCATCCATATGAACCTTCTCAAATCCATTTTCCTTGTTTACGTTGTTGTTATTCAAGACTAATTAGTCCAGAGGAGTTGGAAGAACACTTAATCTGTCATATAATTGATCGAAGTTATAAATGTTGGAATAAACATGGGGAAAAAGAGAATGTAGCTAGGGATTGGGATAACACCATATTTTATGAATCATTTGGCATGATTACAAGTATGGAAAATGAATAAGACCATATCAAGGATGTGATTAAAGGTGTGAATGGTGATGAAGATCATATTGAGGAAATGAAAACGACAGTTCAAGATGAACTTCATTATTGTCCAAAATTTTTTGAGAAGTTAAAGAGTTGTGAAAAGATTCAATTTTATGTTGGTTGCACTAAATATATAGCATTTTTAGCCATACTAAAGTTGTATATTTTAAAAACTGGCACTGGATAGACTGATGCTAGTTTTACTGAACTACTTTCTCTCTTGAATGATATGCTCCCAAAAGTTAATGATCTCCCTAGCCAAATATATTATGCTAAATTAATGCTACATTCGATGGGTTTGATCTTTGAAATAATGCATTTCTTCCCAAATGATTTTATACTATTTCACAAGGACCACAAATCACTTAAAGAATGACCAAAGTGTGGTGCTTCTAGATATAAGAAAAATGAATCAGTTCTTATAAAATTTGAATGGTATTTTCTAATCATTCCAAGGTTTAAGAGATTATATGGATGTGAGGAGACTATAATGAAATTTATGTGGCATGAAAATATAAGAAATAAATATGGGAAACTTTATCACTCAATATACTCCCCTTAGTGAAAGAGAATCTATCATGAGTTTCCTGAATTTGGAAACGATATGAGAAACCTTCATCTTGTGTTATCTACAAATTGATTGAATCCTTTTGGTTTTAAAAGTAGTACTCACACTATGTAATGCCCGGACCCTAGAAGCCAAGAGTCGGTGCATTATTTTAATACATTGGCATGATTATAAGGAATCAAGTCTGAAAGGACCGATCAGTTTAGTAGTCTTGAAAAATAGATTACATACATTAACTTTACATTAAAATTTCAAACATAAAACACATCATAGATAGTTCTTTGAGAACGCTATTATTCCATTTAGCTTAACCCTACATATCAATCATAATACACTTCTTGGAATCCTGGGAAAATAAAACATAAGAAAGGGGTGATCTTAGATGCTCAGTAAGGGTAAACAATTTAGTGGAAGATAACATAAACAATAGGCATGGTGAATAATTGAAAACACATGCCTTTACAAATAATAAACATGAACACTTTATGGAATAAATATGAGCTGAGTAAATAATACCATAATAAAACATAGTCAAGGGTATTTACTAGTCAAATAACCACATGAACTATCAATATTATTTTTATAATGAGGGAATGTATAATATCAGACATTCTAAAACATTTTTTCAAGGCCTCGTCGAAGATATCTAAAAATGATTAAGGCCTCGGCCAAAACCATATATCAAATTGGGAAAGGCCTCAGCCAATTCCACATCTAATTGTCTCATGAGACCTACCGATGAATTGAGGAGCTATAGTGGGCTCCACCCATCACTTACTATGTCCAATACATTCCTCATATAAAAAGGTTGAAATATAACATAAACATTCGAATTAGAACTAGCATACAAAATGTCAATACTTTAACCATAAACTATGAATGGTATAATACATCCATATTAAAACATATCACAAAACCTTCAATAGAATATGGAATATTTTTATCATAATAAATCAAATTCAAACAAGTTTAAAATCAATCAAAGGATGTTGACATAGATGAAAATGATTTGTAAAACTCTTTGAGAGAGATATCCCTTTTTCATGAAATCATTTAAAAGTCACATAATTCATAAAGGAAGTCATTTAAAAGATATTTTTGAATCAAAGTGTCCCATACCACTTTTAAACTTTTGAAAGAAATTAACATTTTAAAACATTCATGTCCATATAAATAAATCCTTAAAACCATTTTGAAAACATAGACATTAATGAGAAATGTTTAGATGAATAAATCTTTAAAACATTTAAAATCGTGTTTTGGTAAAAGATTCCCTTAAAAATAATACCTTTAAAAACTCTTTTATGAAACATTCACATGGATAATAAATATGTCCCAGTAGATACTCACGTAAAAACAACCTCGGATAATAAATAGATTGTGAAATTAACCCTTACCTTGCACTTTCCTTTGGTCGAGAGTACGTTTAACCTCCTGTATAATGACCAAAGTATGTTATTAAATTATACCAGAACTGTATTCATATTTATTATATCATACAAGATTCATTTATGAATTTATACTACCCATTTAATAATGATTTCCATGTTAAATTAACATTTTGGGTAATAATCGTTTTCTTTATCATACGTGTTTTAACTTGATATTCTTGATCGTATCATTTAGATCATGATTTAAATACTTCCAGAATATAAACCATGATTTATATATCATATATATTTAGAATATAAATATTTATAATAGATATATATATGAAATGGAAGGCACCGTTTATGGAGATTGTAGGTCGTAAGTACGCATAAACGTTGTTTCTGTTTTCATATCGTATTGAACGGAAGTAAGTAAATAAGATATATGTAAGTACACACACACACACACACATATATATATATATATATATATATATTTATCCAGTAGCATTATTATTTAATATATTACATACTTATTAATAATATATATTTTTATAATCATCATTGAATGGTGAACGTGGGAATGAATCTCATCGCGTCGTGGAGACGGTAATCCGTACGTACGCACGAACGACAATATCATTATATTGATGGTGAAATCGTATGTAATTGGATGGTATATCCTATGTAAAGAATCATTAACATGTTATATTTATTATTTACATTAGTTATACTCATTATTATACCCATCTAAATAATGAAGTGTTCGAATAACAAACTACACCACGACGTGGAGACGGTAAGCCGTACGTACGCACGTATGATGACTTTGTTAATTAGAGGATGGATAGAATAAAAAATATGGTTGTACCATATTTATAATAACATCACAGTATTTAGAAGGTACTGTAGTTATTATTTTGGAATGGAAACAACAAATAAATAGGAAGTGGAAGATGAAAAGAACTTGAAAGAGGGTGGTGAAATTATTACCTCTTCTTCGGGTGTTTCCGTTTGAGTTGATCAAAAGGGCTCCTTAGGTTGTATTTCTGATCAAAGTAAGGACTCTAGGTTTATTTGAGGTAAGCTGGGAGGATATTTGGGTTGGTTTTGGCCAAGAAAAATTGCTTTGGAGGTGTGATTTTGAGATAAGGGGAAGTACCCTTTTATAAGAGAGGTGAGGGTCACTTTAGGAAAAGCTTGAAATATTGTTTTATAATAAAATAATTTTCGGTTTCTAATGTCTCCAAAATAATTTATTTCTAGGATAAGGTGGGTATAGGTCTAAAACCACTCAACCAATAGGTTTTATACAGGTTTATGTCACCATAATAACCTTATCTTTTAGATTTAGCTCTTAGTTGAATATTTTAACTTTTATCGTGTCTTGTTGTATTCTTACACTTTATGGTTAATGAACTTAGTATAAACTTCCAAGAGAACCTCAAGTGGTTCATTAATGACATATATAATATTATTTAATCACTTTTGACGAACATTAGATTTTTAGGAATATTATATCAACCAATAATATAGTATTTGTTTTAAAAATTAATTTATGTCAATTTTGACATTATTTGGTATTTGGTTTTTGTGAAAGTCATCACAACTTTATTACTTCAGAAAAGATACATTGAATCAACCCTAACATGTCATATTCACCTAGAAAATTCTTGGATGTCATAAAAACTTTGAAATTATATTTATTTTAATATTTATAATATCATTTATTTGATTCTTTCATTAATAAGGTAATTATTGCATCATCATTATGTCATAAATAAATTAAATTATTTAATGTCTAAAAATTATAAATAAAATACCATTATTTAGGAAATATTTTTATCTTTCTAATGAATATTTATATTCGAATTTATATTGTGTGTAACCCTATATTAAAAATAGTTTAGTTATTAAACTTTTAATTTAACACTTTTAACTCTTCTTTAAATAAAATAATAATAAATGTCCTAATCTAATTAAAGTGGACCTAAAGGATCATATTTTATTCCTAAGTTTTTTTTGGTCGAAATGAATTTATACAATAGAATTAGGACATGTGTTAGGATAATTATAATATCATTTATACCTTTAATTACCCTATTTACTTTTAACTGTGGTAAATAATAGTCAAAAGTTACTATTCACAAAAAATTATTTTTATCTTATTGAACCATATTTTATTTACTGATATCAACTGTTTCTCTCAGATGTTTTAAATTTAACTCACAGAAGCGGTAAAATTAAGTTTTATGCAAATTTGCAAATGCACCTAGAAGGTGGGTAAAAGATGTTAAAAAGTTCAATAAAATTGTATACATCTAATTTTATTATAAAATGACTCCAATGAATTAAATTGAACTTATATAGGTATTATATATCTATTTTAACTTAAAATAAATTTAAATAAAATAAATAATTATTTAAATAAAAATTCAATTTTAAATAATAACACGGTGTTTTTCACTATTCATCAAAAATTGAATGTTTTCAAAAAAATACCAAAAATTCACCCAAAGATAATTTTGATATTACGAATTCAAAAATGAAGTCTATTTTACCAAATTCAAAACATATAAGTTTCATTTATTAATTTAAAATTAATTCCCGTTGTCAAAACCAAAAAGCGGGTTTTTTAAAAGTAAAAACTATCAAAAGATTAACAAGTGTTTATGTCAAATTTAAATGTGAAATTACTTATAATGACCTAAATTGTATTAAATGATAAAAATATAATCTAATTATACTTCAAAACCTTTCAAATGTATAATTTAACACTGTAAATTATTTCGATTAAAAAAGTTGTTTTCAATTAAAACATAGTATTTTTCACTATTCGTCAAAATGTGAAAGTTATCAGAAAAGTACCAAAAATTTATACAAACTAAATTTTTATGTCCCACTTCTATAGAAGAATTTAATTTCATTAAATTGAATATATAATTGTCAAATATTGGTTTTAAAAAGGGTTCTCCATTAAAAGGCGGTAAAATTTCATTTTTTGAAAAATACTTCTTTTATCTGAAAAAAAATGAATTTGTTCTTATATTATGTCTAAGAAATGCATAATATGGATGTTAAAATTATATAGAGTATATAAGATTCAAAATGCAGTTAATACTATTCATAACCACTTTTTGAACGGCTAGTTTGTATGTTGTGGTGCGCTCGAACTCGGTGTTGCGTGTAGTGCAAGCTATTGAATTACTTTAATGAGATAATGTACTATGAAATCTTGGGGTGTTACAAAATACATGGCTAGTTATGTTGGAAAATTATAACTTTCCACTGTGGTTATACATGAAATGAAAATACATCATGTTATTATGCTTATATCAGGACCAAAAAAACTATGTAATGATATTGATTTTTATTTAGATCCATTGATCAGAGATTTTAAATTATTGTGGGATTCGGGTGCTGACCTGACCTTGGATGTCTCAGTGGCGGAGTTCGATTTGGCTGTGGGTGGCCTCAAATGGACCCTCATTTCCAGGTTTGGCGCTGACAAACCTCCTCTTCATGTCTTCATGCATTGGGTGTATTCTTGGGGTTTGCAGACTCCAGCGTGCATTTCAGGTATTCACCATCTCTCTTTATGTTTGGTCTTCTCCTCGGAGGAGGACTTCGTCCATGCGTGGTGCAGAGCCCCTCGAAGCATGGGCAGGTGGCGTTTTAGATTTGCGAGGTGGTCGATGGATGTTCATATAGGGAAGGAGAGTCCCAAAGCGGCGGTGTGAATTAGTCTTCCAGGACTTCCCCTGCCCTTTCAGAACGTCTCCTTTCTCAAGGCTATCGGTGACTCCCTTGGTGGATTTCTCTGTGCAAACGACTGTACCAGGAGCGGTGCTGATCTGTCGGTCGCCCAGTTGTGTGTTGAACTTGATCTGTCTCTTCCAGTTCTAGAGAAAATCTCCTTGTTGGTCCAGGGTTCTGCTCTGTGGAACCAACTTGTGGTTTTCCCGGTGTTTCCCATGTTTTGTTATTCATGCCTTCTTCAAGGGCACTCTGCGCAGTTGTGCAAGAGGGGTCGTCATGAGAACCTTTGACGGGAGGCTGGGCCAGTTTTGGGCAGTGAGCCTCCTCCTCGTGAGCTGGATGGTGCATCATCCTCCTCAGTCTAGATTGGCCCACAGGTTGTGGATCTGTGGGTTTCTTGCTCTGCAGTTTTCCCTCTTGCTCTAGCAAGGGGTGCTCAAGCTTGCGGAGCTCTGGTCAGTCTGGATCAGCGGTTGGAACCTTTTTGGGTGGATAAGCTTCGATGTTGGGATCTGGGTCCCTGACAGGTTCTCTCTACGGGTTGTCTCTCTCTTCAGTTGGGTTGTTGGTGAATGCAACTTCTTGCAATAGGCCGAGTGGTTTGGAGGTGGTTGAAGTGGCTGGGCTTAAGGTCTCGGGTCACCAGACTCCATGGGATAAAGGTAAACAGCCAATGGTACTGTCTCCCCCCAGTGACGTGAGAGGTAAGACTCCCAAGCCTCAACTCCATATGCAAAAGTCTCCCCTATTAAAGGATAGGATCTCGTGTGTAAGTACTCGGGGGAAATATAAACTACAAAGGGCACAGTTCAGTGAGTCCCTATCATACCTTCAGAAGGGGACCATGTTGCCTAGGTCCAAAGCCGGGACAAAAAGTTACCAATGATACCCATATTCATATGTAACTCTCGTGTTCTCGGGGCGAGGATCAAAAATGATTTCATAGCATCAGAGACCAAGAAAAAGAAAGCTCTCATTGCTGCTATTCTGGAACCCAAACAAGACCCGACCAAGATAGGGAATTTCACTTATAAGATGAGGATGTATGCATCTATGCAGGTGGCTCCAACTAACACGCATATATGGATCTTTTGTAGGAGGGGTATTTTAGTGGATCTGGTCCAGGCAGGGGACCCATCCATTACAATGAGGGTGACAAAGGGGTCGATCATCTTCTACACATCCTTCATTTATGGGAGCTATAATAACGGTATTAGAGAATCTATGTGGCAGGAGATGAGCATGTTTGACCCAGGAGATGAACCTTGGATCATTGGAGGAGACTTCAACTGCATTATGGAACCATCAGAGAAAAGAGGGCATGGGGTGTTTCCACGTCGCGCGAGCACTGCCTTCACCCAGTTCATGGCCAGCAAAGGTCTAATGGACCTGGGGTACTCTGGTGGTCGTTGTACCTGGTGTAACAATCAAAGAGGGATTAGGCGATGATGGAGCTGGTTATAATGATGCCTTGCCAACGTGCATGCTCTGTCCAATTTCACGGATACCAAGGTATTTCACCTTGTGAGGGGGATTTATGATCACTCACTATTGCTGGTCTCTTTGTCCTCAAGGAGAAGCCACCAACAGAGATTCAGATTCTATGACCATTGGACTCGGAAGCCAGAGTTTATCCAGGTGGTTAGGTCTTTATGGGGGGAACAGGTCCAAGGATCTCTCTGGGTGGCTCTGCATAATAAGTTAAGGAGACTTAAGTTGGTTTTACAGACCTGGGAAGGGGACCTCCTGGCATTGGATCAGGAGATGGAGGAGACCAAAGGGGACATCGAACTCCTGGAGGCTAGCCTGGAGGATACTTGGAATGATGATAGTTGAACTTTAAACCAAGAAGAAAATATTCACTAACATGATCCTGGGACAGGAGCGAGAGGCACGGGACAAATCAAGGATAAAATGGCTGCATGAGGGGGACAAAAACTCGGCGTGCTTCCATGCTTGCATCAGGGAGAAGAGTCGGCCCATAAAACCCAACATCAGGCTCAAAGACGGATCCTTTACGAATGAAAGAGACGTTGTGGGTGGAATGGATTTTTCTTTCTTCAATGAACTTCTTGCAGATGCTAATGAAAGGATGGCCAGCGGGTACCCGCAGGGGATCTCAGAGCTCTGGGAGGCAATTCCAAGCAGGGTTTCCCCTGAGGACAATGCGCGCTTGGAAGAGGTCCCTATTGAGAGGGAGATTTGCGAAGCTATGAGGAATCTGAACCTAGAGAGCGCTCCGGGGCCTGATAGTTTTCCAGGTTCATTTTACAGAGCCTCGTGGGAAGTGATAAAGGAAGACATGGTAGAAACCATTCAGAATTTTTTCCGAGGTGGCTCCCTCCTGTGGGTTTCAAATGCAACGACTTTGGTCCTCTTACCAAAGGTGAAGGATCCCTCCTCCATTCACCATTAGCATCTTGTAAGCCTGTGTAACTTCACATACAAGATCTTAGAAAGTATAATTAACTCAAGACTAGCGATGCACCTCCCACGATGGACTTCCATGTAACAACACGACTTCGTGTGGGGTAGATCAATTCAAGGGGCAATTTCACTGGCGCATGAAGTGTTGAGGGACTTGAACATCAAGACTTATGGATCCAATATGTCCATTAAAGTGGATATGAATAAGGCGTACGACAGACTGGAGTGGGGCTTTGTTAACAGGGTTTTAGCGTGCTTGGGATTCTCTCCTATCACCACGTATTTGTTGTTCTGATGCTTCAGCTCATCCTGGATGGCAGTGTATCTCATGGGGAAATCCCATGGATTCTTCAAGCCCACCCGTGGTCTCCGGAAAAAAGACCCTCTATCCCTGACTTTGTTTATTCTAATGCAAGATACTCTTAGAATCATGTTGAACCGGCGTATTTCCAATGGAATCATTACACCATATCGAAGGAAAATGAATCTTCCTTCCATATCCCACCTCATGTTCACAGACGACACGATCATCTTCACAAATGCAGGGAAAAGATCCGTGAGGTCCATCAAGAGGATCTTGGATGAATATTTCCACTAGAGTGGTCAGATGATCAACCACTCCATAAGTAATATTTTTATCTCAAACAAATGCACAACAAGACGGGCCAACTCCATTTGCATGAATATGGTAATGCAGCCTGGTAAATTTCTGATGGAGTACCTCGGTTCTCCTATCTCTCCAGGAATAATTCGCATTCGGGACATTGATCATGTGGTTAGTAATATTATGGGCCAAGTCCTCAATTGGAAGAGTCACTTCTGGTCCTTCGGAGGGATAATAGCTTTGGTGAACAGCGTGCTGGCCTCTATCCCGATGCATGAAATGGCAGCTACTTCGGTGCCTAAGGGGGTGATCAAATCCATCGACAAGGTCTTAGATAGGTTTCTTTGGGATGCTCTGGCGGAGGGGAAAACACTATGTTTCATGGGATAGGATGGCTCGACCGATCCAGGTGGGGGGTCAATGTCAGAAGTTTGAGGGACATTCTCAGGGGAATGCATGCCAAACTTACATGGGATATCGTGGAGGGGTGTAATCTCTGGGGGAGGATGATGAGGGACAGAGTTGATAACAACATGGTTATGGTCAGCATGTGGGGATCTCCTCTTTGTAAATCGGTTGGCCCTTTGATCCTGAGCCTCCAACACCACTCTCGGTGGATTTTGGGGGAGGGAAAACTTTCATTCTGGAATCAGAACTAGGGCGGCTCAGTGTTGTTCTTCCCAGAGTGCCTGGTTCCTTCAATTACCTTTATGGATGCGAGTATACACCCTAATATCATCAATTCTGTGTTGTATGAGGGACAGAAAGATATATTTGACTCCATTATCCTCACCTCAGAACCGGATCAGTGCGTCTTCACCCCCTCTTTGTCTGGGAAGTTTAACCCTGAGGACTTTCGAGAGATCTCAACACCCAGGGTGCAGCAGGGAAACTGGAATGATATTCTATGGTGTAGAAAAATCCCTACAAAAATTAATTTTCTTTTGTGGAGGATCAATAAATTCGTGATCCCGTCTGATGAAGCTATCAAAAGAACAGGTATCAATCTTGCCTCCCGCTGTCAGTGCTGCATTTTCAACCAGGAAGAAAGCACCAATCATATCTTCTTTGATGGTGCATGGGCACAAGAGGTTTGGTCTTTATTTGGTGGATCCCTCGCGGCTTCATCCCCAGGGCTGCAAGCCACGTCGTTTCTGGAGAGTTGGTTCCAGGGGACTCCAGACAGAGGCCCCAAGAGGGCGGTGAGGACCATCATCCTCAGTGCCGGGTGCTGGTGCCTATGGAAGGCTCGCAATAAAGCAAGATTTGAGGGGTCACTCTCCATCGGTCGGTCCATCATCATGAGAACCAGGATGCTGCTGATCGACTGGGTCACCCTTGTTGATAATTGGCATGAAGCTCTATCCATGCGGTTTCTTCAGGGTCGTCTTCCCTCTTATTCGTCCATCCCTCTAGGGAATGGAGCATGAGGGAAGTGGATCAAGTGGTCTCCTCCTATTGGAGGTTTTAAGTTGAACTCGGATGGTTCATGCATTAAGAGGGACATGTGGGGAGGTGGAGTGGTTCGAAATTCATAAGGGAGTGTGTTCCTGGCCTTCACAGCCCATTATGGCGATGGTAGTGCTCTTCAGGCATAGGCCCATGCAGTTATCTCTGGGTTCAAGTTATGTAAACAGAAAGTATTGCACTCTCCAAAGTGGAAACAGAACCAAAGAATCTTTACGATTCTCTGATGGACAGAATTCCTACTCCTTGGACAGTGGCCTACACAATCCGGAAGTGCAACCAGCTCCTTGACAGTAGGATTCAGATCACTCACATGTGGAGAGAGGAGAACAAGGTTGTAGATTACTTGGCATCCTTGGGTGTCCCGGGTTCAAAAGATATTTTCCTCCTCAATGCAGTTACTCTCAAAGCGGAAGGGATTAATCAAATTTGAGGCGACACCCTCGGGCTCCATTAAAAAAATACAGGAAGAGTTAGCACTAGTTAAGGGTGAAAAATGAATCTTTCTTCCTCCAGCTACTTACACTATTTCTAGGAAGAGGAGATATCAGTTTTGAAACTTCTTGAATAATGTAAAGTTTCCATAGGGGTATTCATTGAATATCAAGATTATCATTTTAATGAATAATTTAAAGTCAAAGGGTTTCAAATCACATGACTATCATGTTTTGATGCAATGTATAATTCCTATAGCTTTACGTTGCATTTTTTCCAAGAATTTCCATCATACAATAATCAAGATCAGTTTACTTTTCAAAGATATATGTAGTGAAGTTATAGACCTAGAGAAATTCCCAACCATGGAAAAGGAAATTTACATTATATTATGTGAATTGGAAGTGTTCTTATTTCCATCATTCTTTGATATAATGGTTTACTTGATGGTTCTCTTGGTGAGAGAGATTCAACTATGTGGTCTTGTACATTATAGATGGATGTACTCATTGAATGGTATATGAAGATTTTGAAAGGGTATGAAAAAAATTGAAGTCGGTGAGAGGGTTGTATTGTGGAGTGATATATTTGTAAGGAAGCTATTGAATTTTGTACTGACTATATGTCTGATGTGGAAATCATTGGTCTACCAAAATCTTATCACACTAGGTGGCTTTTAGGTGAATAAATTTCTGGAATAGATGTTGTCACAATTAATATTACAGATTGGGAGTAGGCCCACCTTTAAATTTTTCATAACATTTTAGAGGTTTCCCCATATATTGAAACCCACAAATAAATTATAATTCATTTGAATCCATTAATGGATAAATGATAAATATTAAATACACATAGTCAAAAGTTTATATGATAGTTTCAAGAACATATTTTTAAGGAGTTGGATGAAAATGTGGATTCAATTTTAGAATGACTTTAATGAATAGCTAGAGGAACAATTTAGAATGTATTATCTTATAATAGTTATGTAATTAATGGCTATATGTTTTATACAAATGAACATGAAGAAAGTAGTACCATGAAAAATAGTATAGTTACACTTGTGACTAAAGTGATTCATGTTTATGGTACTAAGGATATAAATCCAATTTATGTGAATATTTCATACTTTTTCATCATAAAAAAATATGGGAGTTGAATTATACAACGTTCCAAGTGCCAATTTTTTAATGCAAGTGGGTTGATGATATGAGTGTTGTTAAAATAGATGAATTGGGATAATTGAAAGTAGATTTCATTAAGGGTACAAAGATAAACCATTTACAATGAAATAATAGGTGGTACAAGTATTTTATGTTCCAGATCACATAAACTGAATGTAGTTAATTGTTCATTTATCGACCAAAACCAGGTAATAGTCAGATGAAAATTCAATTAAGGATGACCCTTTCATTGGGATGTCATAATCATTTCACAATGGTCCCAATGAAGAAGGAGTTTTTTATTTTATAAGAGACCACAATGAAAGGATTTGGATACTTGGTAGAGAGTTCAAATCTCTTCATCCTTTAAAAAAAGTTCAATAATCATGTTATATTTTTTTGTAATATACATTGTGTTACCTCATGTTATTATCTGTCCGCTGCTAAATTTATGTAATGTAAATTAAATTTTAAACCACTTTTACTGACAATGACCGTTACACATGTTGGTGCTTCCAATCCTGAAGAACAATGGGTTTCTCAATCTAATATTGCTCCCAGTTCATAGGAACAATGACCTTCTACACATGTTGGTGCTCCCAATCCTAAAAAGAAATAGGTTTCTCTACCGTCAGTTTCTCCCAATGAAGAAGTGCAATAACCTTCTTCACATGCCGATGCTACCAATACAGAGTAAGAACATATTGATGATGCTGAATCCAATAAAATGGTAGGTGAATACGAACCAATGGTGCAGAAAAAATAGGAGTGTCGTAGTTTAATGGTTTTAGAAAAAATAATTAAGGTGAAAAGAAAAGACATCAAATTCAAGTTTGATGGAATGCACGGTGCCAGGATGTTAACTCCAATAAATCCATGTTTATTAGTTACATTGGACTCATCACTCGATAGTATGTGCTGATTGATATAGCTTCATAGAACCATGTTGTACCCACACTTAAGACACTCATTTGTGAAGAGATTACGGTAACATTATAATATCCTTTCTTTATTTTACTAAAAAATAAAATAATAAAACATTGAATTAATCTTCATTGTCCTTTGTAGAGTGAATTTATAGTAGATGAATCCCACAAGAAATTTTTATTAATGCTTTCTAGAAGTATTTGCATAGGCTTTCACCCAATTCTAATGATATTTCATCTTAAATATGTTGAAGGGAAAATAAACCCACACCCACCGCTTATGTATGCACACCTGCTAATCCAAGAATCATGGGATGGGTTTACTGGCCATTATGCGAAGATTTGTATTTAGGTACATTGTGGCTGGTAATAAATTGTTTGAAAATATGTGTGTTCATCATTTTAATTGAGAATTTTTTATTTATAAAATAGAAATTGAGTGCTGAAAATAAGGAACGGGTAACAAAACCAACATACCCCTAACATAAAGCAAGGATGGGGTATGCTTGACTTGAAAAAAATGGTATGTATTTTAAATATCTTATAATACATTAATGTGACATGAAACAATAACATAATTATGCTCCTCTATTTATATGTAGACTAATGAATCCAAAACCAAAACCACTTCCATCCTAAGTCTTGTGCTATGGAAGGAGGCATGTGTAAATAAAGATGGGATACTAATATATGAAAAAACACAAAAATTGTGGGAAACATGTGTAAGTATGACATAATAAAAATTTGTTTTTCTTTAAATCTCTATTACATAACAATGACTAATTATTTTCCTATATTTTCTATCTGACTTAGACACAGGAATCATATACACCTATATTAGATGAACACCTACTATCAATGAACTTTAAGTAACCAAAACAATATGGACGCATCGGAGGTGCAGGTTTTTGGGTGACACCCCAAACATGTTTTGAGAAAAAAAACAATATAAGGATAAAGATAAAGAAATGGAATATATTAAAGAAATATTAAATTCCCTTGAAGAATAATTTCATCAAGAGAATGATTTTATATCAACTGTTATTGGGGAAATCAAAGAGAAGAAACAACTCAAGAACAACCATCTCATGATGATCTTTCCTCACCATGAACCAGCTTTGAGGTGAGCCATTCCCCTAAAAAAGATTTCTTGGTTGAGGTAATCATTATTATAATATTTTTTTTTGTGAAATGTGAATCATAAATACATTGATACCTTTCATGTACTGATATTCTACAAGTTGAAAATGAATGTGATTTATATCTATCAACACCCACCCATCACCTTATAGTGAGGGTTATGGTGTTCAATAATAAACAAGACACTCTACAAAACATACCACTTCTAACAGGTCATGTGATAGTGGTGATTATCATAACTCAAGAGCTAAGTGTCAACCTACCTATTCCACTTGATGACGAAGATATTCATATGGTCAACCAAGCTATTAGAAAATTCATTTCCTGGCTATCAAATCTTGTAAAAACAAAATTCGACAAGGATATGTTCATTTCCAATTTATTTTTCATGCTAAACCTTTAAAAATTAATGAAAATAGGTCTAAATCAATTAATTTTATTACAGACAGACAAAGGGGAGGGGTGAAATCAAAGGT
The DNA here is from genome assembly GCA_963277665.1 of Viscum album. NCBI lineage: Eukaryota > Viridiplantae > Streptophyta > Magnoliopsida > Santalales > Viscaceae > Viscum > Viscum album. The sequence continues at coordinate 833,205,822 of OY728120.1, forward strand.
CTACTCAAAACCATCTAAAAGATCAACCAAATGATTGAAAAGATCTTCTGAAATCACCTTTACCCCTTCTGTTCAATATCAACATTTACTAACATTAAAGGTTCATGTGGATACAAAGTTACAAAATTGTAGTAATCACATAGTTGATTTTGAAGAACAATTGTATGGAGAGGAAGTTATAGACTACATTGCACTTGAAAATGTAAATGAAATCCTCAATTATGAATGGCTTGGATGCTTACATATAAATGTATACATGAGGTATGTTTTCATGATTTTTTTTCCAAAAGATGATATACTATGTTAATTATAACTAAAAACATTTCATATTTTTTTGGGCATATATATCAATACCAATTGAAGGGATTACCCCATGAACATAAATTTGAAGTCATTAGTCCTCACATCACTTCTAAAGAAAAAAAATAAATAGATTCAAAAAAAAATGAAATGTGACAAAACTGTCCAAATCATTTTAAAGAAAACTTGTGGATGAAAGACTCTTATTAATACCAATGATAGAGGGGTAAAAATCTAAAATTTAGTCATATCAAATATATTTTCATTTCTTTCATTACTTATTCCTTTTTTAGGAAACATTGGATGCTCATTTCTTTCAATTTGGATACTCCAAAAATATATTTCCTGGATTCACAGCATGGATACCCAACAAACTGACCACACATGATGACATTTTTTAATTTTTAATACACTACATCCAATGTTTTAGAACTAAACTTCAAGTTATATATTTTATATTATGTTTTAATGAGCTTTTTTTATGATAGGGTGGTGTATAAATATCATGCAAATCATGGAATGAGGACAACCAATGCGCACACGGAATCCGATAAGTTCTAAAACTAGACAAGTATCAGGGTATATATAATAAGATTTCACTATCCAAACACATAGCAAAACAAATTACTAATTTTTCTCAATGTTTATCCAATGTTTGAAACAAACAAATGAAAAATATTGTGGTTATTATGTTTGTAAATTTTTGTGAGAGATTATATTCTATCAACAAACTAGCATCCCTGAAGTGGTATTTTTGAAGATAATTATTATTTCATTTAAAATATTTATTAATCCTTTGAGTATTTATATTTTTCCTGTACTGCTATGACTTATAAAAAAATCATATTCACAAGATGATATAGATTTTTCTAGAAATGAATGGGCGGAATACATGATGGAAGAATGTGCACAAATAGCATGAAGATGTGACTTCTATAGAAGTAATGGATTGTTTCATATTTATATTTAAATTATTTATTTTTTGTATTACTCGCATAAGAATTGTTTTCTTATACAGGTGGATAATTTTTCTCGATTTGGGATGGTTTTTTCGAATATACTCATACTCATGAGAGATTAGAATTCGAGGATGCAACTAAGATAATAAAAACAAGTAAATGGGTCAAGAATGTATACAACCATCAGAAAAAGGTGAATTCCTACTACTTCTTTAATTAATTTTTTCATTATTTTATCTATTATTTATAGGTTAATTTCCTTATCATTTTTATCTAATACTTATTTATTTATTTATTCACAAATCTTTTGGGAAGTCATATTTTCACATTTCATTTATTTTAGAAGATTTATGTCCATCTTTCATGCCCTTATACCCCAAAACTTCTATAGATTTCTTGTCCCTTAAAAACTTTTCACCCCTCTAGTGTTGGAATTTATCACTTTCCTTCAAGTTCCCTCCACTGCTTAATCACAGAGGTAATCTTGATGTTTTCATAGTAAAATAAATGTCCATAGAATTAATATATCGTTTCATATTTATATTTAATTTATTTATTTTTATTATTACTCGTATAATAACTATTTTCTTATACATATGGATTCTTTTGTTCGAGTTGGTGTGGTTTGTTTGAAGCTGATCAAGCTCATCAGATATTTTACTTTGAACCTGCAATTGAGATAATGACAACAAGAAAATTGGTCAATAAAATATACAACCATCATAAAAAGTTGAATTTCTACTACTTATTTAATTAATTTTGTCATCATTTCATCTGTTATTTGTAAGATAATTTCCTTATCATTTTTATCAAATACTTATTTAGTTTTTTTATGGAACTTTCGGGAAGTCATATTTTTCTTTCAAATATCTACAATATGCCACAAAGGAGATAAAATGTTCATTTCTACCAATGTTACCATGCTTACATTTCCTTTATCTGTTGAACTACAACACTGCATATTGATTCAATGTTATTAGTCAAAAAAGGTTTTTCAATTAAGAACATAGAGTCAATATGCAGTCTTGGTAGTTCAACAAAGAAATCGAATGGAAAGTATGGTAACATTGACATTAATGATTATTTTGAGACTTTGGGAGGTGTAGGAATCCTCCGCACCTCAATCTGAAACATAGTGTGATCGGTATGACTCTAAGTGCTTCTTTTTATTTAAAATTGGCAATAATTTTAGTATAAAAGATAACTGACATACCCAAAACCAAGAAAACATATTCATATTGTTTTAATACTTTAAGACAATGATCCATAATTCATTTTTGATGTGCAGGAATCAACCACACCTCAATCTGACACACAGTGTGACTGGTATAATTCCAATTGTGTCTATTTATTTAAAGTTGATATTAATTTTAGTAAAAAGAACAAGTGACATACTGAAAACCATGTAAAATAATTCTAATTGTTTTGATACTTTAGTAAAATGATTCATAAGTCATTTTTGACATGTAGGAATCAACTACGCCTTAATATGATGCATGATGTCACCGGTATAACTCTAAATGTGTCTTTTTATTTAAAATTGACATTAATTTTCGTAAAAATAAGAAGTGACATACTGAAAACCAAGAAAACATATTCATATTGTCTTTATACTTTAGGAAAACGATTCATAAGTCATTTATAATTTGTAGGAATCAAATGCACCTCAATCTGATGCACTGTGTGACCGGTATGACTCTAAGTGTGTCTTTTTATTTAAAATTGACATTAATTTTAGTAAAAAAAGTGACATACTGAAAACTGATAAAACGTATTCATATTGTTTTGATACTTTAGGAAAATGATTCATAAGATATTTATAACGTGTAGGAATTAGCCACACCTCAATCTGACGCACAATATGACTGGTATAACATGAAGTGTGCCTTTTTATTTAAAATTGACATTAATTTTAGTAAAAAGTAAAAGTGACATACTAAAAACTGAGAAAATGCATTATGGTTGTTTTGATACTTTAGAAAATGATCCATAAGTCTTTTTTGATTTGTAAGAATCATCATCACCTCAATCTGACGCACGGTGTGACCGATATGATTCTAAGTGTGTCTATTTTTTTAAAATTGATATTAATTTTCATAAAAAGAACAAGTGACATACTGAAAATAGAGAAAATGCATTCGAATTGTTTTGATACTTTATGAAAAAGATTCATAAGTCATTTGTAATGTGTAGGAATCAACCACACCTAAATCTGATGCACAGTGTGACCGGTATAACTATAAGTGTGTCTTTTTGTTTAAAACTGACATTAATTTTAGTAAAAAGAACATGTGAAATACTGAAAACCAAGAAAATGCATTCTTATTATTTTGACACTTTAAGAAAACAATCCATAATTCATTTTTGAAATTTAGGAATCACCTGAACCTCGATCTAATGCATAGTGCGATTGGTATGACTCCAAGTGCGTCTTTTAAAATTTATAATAATTTTAATAAAAGAAACCAGTGACATTCTGAAAACTGAGTAAACGCATTAGGATTTTTTTGATACTTTGTAAAATGAACCATGAATCAATTTTGATGTGTAGGAATCAACCACACCTCAATATTATGCACGGTGTAACCAGTATAAGTCAAAGTGTGTTTTTTATTTAAAATTGGCATTAATTTTAGTAAAAAGAACAAGTGAGATATTGAAAACTAATCAAATGATCCATAAGTCATTTTTTACATGTATTTATCATCCACACCTCAATATAACACATGGTGTGATCAGTATGATTTCAAGTGCGTATATGTATTTAAAATTGACATTAATTTTAGTAAAAAGAGAAAGTGACATACTGAAAACTGAGAAAACACATTCGGTTTATTTTGATACTTTAAGAAAATGATTTATTAGTCATTTTTAATGTGTAAGAATTAACCTCACCCCAATATGATGTACAGTGTGACCAATATAACTTTAAGTGTGTCTTTTTTATTTAAATTTGACATTGATATTAGTAAAAAGAACAATTAACATATTGAAAACTGAGAAAACACATTCCTATTGTTTTGATACTTCAGCAAAATGATCTATAAGTCATTTGTAATGTTTAAGAATCACCCACACCTCAATATGACACATGGTGTGACCGGTATGACTCCAAGTATTTATTTTTATTTAAAATTGATATTAATTTTAGTAAAAGAAACAAGTGACACACTAAAAACTAAGTAAACACATTCATATTGTTTTTATACTTTAGGAAAATGACCCATTAGTCATTTGTGATATGTAAGGATCATCTTCACCTCAATTTGATGCACGATGTGACCGGTATGGATCAAAGTGTCCATTATCAGTATAAAATTTATATTTTAGTTAAAAATGTGTGTCACTCCCTGAAAACGAGGAAAACATGCTCTTACTGCCTTAATAATTTAGGGTTGTGCTTAATAATTCATTTGTGATGTGTAAGAAGTAGTCTCACAACAAACCGACAAATGATGTGATCGGTATGACTCAAAATGTGTGTTCAGTTTGAAATGATATTTTAGTAAAAATCACAAGTGACATACTAAAAACCGAGAAAACGCATTCGGATTGTTTTGATACTTTAAAAAAATGATCCATATGTCATTTTTGATGTGTAGAGATTAACTACACTTCAATTTGATGCACTTTGTGACTGGTATAACTCCAAGTGTTTCTTTAATTAAAATTAATATTAATTTTAGTAAAAAGAACAAGTGACATACTGAAAACTGACCAAACACATTTGGATTGTTTTGATACTTTAGAACAACAATCCTTAACTGATTTGTGATGTGTAGGAACCAACCCTACCTCAATACAACGCATGGTGTGACCGGTACAACTCTATGTGTGTATTTTTATTTAATTTTTACATTTTCTTAATGTATTCTTTCATATTAATGTTTAATTTATTCATTTATAGTATTACTAACATATGGTTTTTTTCAAATATAGATGGATTCTTTTGCTCGGGTTGAGGTGATTTGTTCGGTAACTAATACCATGGGCATACTTTTTTTAGAGGGGATCACGGATGCCAAAAATGAAACATTAATGTTTTTAAATATATGTAGATAATTGTAAATGTAATTATACATAACATTGTTTGAAATGTATAAAGTAGTGTGTGTGTTTTGTATTCATGATGTCAAATTTATTTTAATTAAATTATATATTTTTCATACGCATGTTATAGGTTTTTTCTGGGTGTGTTGTTATAAAAACAGCACACTGCAACATGTTGGGCCTTATAAGCACTAATGAAAGCGTTGATAAAGGGGACCTCCCCTTTAATGGCGCTGAGATCAACAACACTTTTTAGCATTGTTAAAGGCCTTTGCGCACTGTTAAAGGGGATATTTGTAGTGGTGAATGCGGGACTATCAGAAATTGGTGTTCAATTTTCCCTAAATCATGGTGAAATCTTTGAGGGAAGCTTCCACTGAGAACCCTGTACCAATAATTGGGGGTGTATTAAACCCTTTTGGGAAGTGAATTAAATTCACGCATTGATATTTTTTCTATTTCCTTTGTCTTCCAATTTATTTTTTCAACACTTCATGGTATGAAAGACTAGGGATGTGTTGTTCCACTCTATCACTGGCAAGGTAGGTAATGGCTCACTCATTTATAGTTGAGCATGAGTGGAGAGGGTCGTGTGGTGTGCTTTGGTTGTTGTTTATTATAATTTGTGTGCAATTGTATGGGTATGGATATTATCTAAGGACATCATTAATTGGTGGTGGTTGACTGAGTTTGTACCCGCACCCCTGCACAAAGCCTTCAAGATGCATGTTGACTTTATGGTTTATAGCATAGGTATGAATAAGGGCTCATCGACAGGATTCTGGTGGAGATGGAGGTGCAAATGGTCACTGCTACAAAAACCCCTTTTAATAGTGTTAGAAAAAGGCCATCAACAACGCTAAAAAAGCATTGTTGAACTAAGCACGGTTAAAAAGGGGTTCCTTTTATCAGTGCTAAAAAAATGATGATAAATACCCCTTTTATCAGTACTGATAAAAGTCAAATTGTTTTTTAAAAATCTTAAAATTAAAAAAAAAATCTAAGGTGGAGACCCCCTTTTTATCAGCACTCAAAGCCCCCTTTAACAACGCTAGGCATGCACACCCCCCCCCCCCACCCCAACCCTTTAACAGCACTAGGCTCACACACCCCCTTTACCAGTGCTAGGTAGCCCCTTCACCCTGCGACGCGCGCCTTCCTCCCCTTGGATTCGAATGCAAGACCAGTCACATGTGTGCTTAGACCCTTACCACTCATTTGAGTTGCTTTGTTCTCCATTTTATGATACATCTATTTATTTTTATATATATCTAGTTAGATTTTTTAACCATATATTTATTCATATATTAATATATATTTATATGATTATTTTTAAACACATTTATAAAATATTATTTTGTGTGTGCGTGTATTTATAAATAAATACATACATGCATATATCCACACAACATATATATATATATATATATAATATATACATATATATATATTATATATATGTGTATCTATAAATATAATTATACATATTTTTATTTATTTACATATATTATATATTTATATTTATATACATATATTAGAATATATGGATAATATATATATCTGTTTGTCCACACACACACACATTATATAGGTATATAAATATTTATATATTTTTATTTTAAATAAAATGGATGTTATTTTTTATTTAGATGTGGTTTATATATATATATTTATAAAGATATTTTATATGTAAGTATGTTTAAATATTTATTTACAAAATTAAATTTTTATGCGTAAATATATACAAATATGTATAAATGTTTAAATATTTATTTACAAAATTAATTTTTTATGCGTAAATATATACAAATGTGTATATATGTGTATATACTTAATTATAAATAACAATACATTATGGAAAATGACAAAATTTGAATGTCATAATATCCTTATGAGTTTAAGTCATGGAAATAAATTGAGTCTCCACCAAAAAAAATATAAGAATACCCTCTTAAACAAGTCTGAAATTTCATCAAATGTTAAAATATTTGGATACCCTAACTAAAAACTCTGTTTTGGAGGCCTTCTGGACCTTTTTGGCCTCAAAAATGTGAAAATATATTCTCCCTGTTTTTAGTGCATAAAACTCATCGCAAGCTTCGATTTGATATGTGGTAGAGCTCAAACTGATACTCGGATCAAAAGTTATGGTTGTTTGAAGTTTGAGTCTCGTTTTCAACTTATTTTAGATCATTCATTGATTTTTTTATTTTTTCTATCTCTAAATTGTTATTAAATGATTATTACTCGATAATAATTAGCAAATTGTTAATTAATATTATTTTTTAGTTATTTCATAATGTATTTTTCATTAAATATCTTATATATTAAGTGTAAATGCGTATTTATCCTTATATAAATCATATTTGATAAAATATTATATATATATATATATCACTTTAAATATATTTTTATGTTAATATATTATTGTTGATTATTTATAATTTTTTTATGAAATTTATCATTTATCATTACTAGTAAAAAATGCTGATAAAGACCCCCTTTTATGTAACACCCGAGATTTTTATGAGAAATATTTGGTTTTTATGTTATATAAATCACCAAAGGAATCTTTCACTACACACAACACTAGTTTGTCTTTCTTTACACGCAATCGCGACCTTCCTCGATAGCTTGCGTCGTACGCAATACCGAGTTTCACTAAACAACGATATGCTATTAAAATATTATTAAAACTAGTCGTTATGAATAGTAATACCCACTTTTTGAAATTTTTTAATTTTTATTTTTTAAAAGGGACTTCATTTTTGGATTCGGAATATCGAAATTAGCCTAGGGTGAAATTTTGGTATTTTTCTGAAAACTTTCAATTTTTGATGAATAGTGAAAACACTGGGTTGCTATTTAAAAATCAACTTTTTATAATTATTTATTTTATTTAAATTTATTTTAGGTCAAAATTGATACATAATACCTATATAAGTTCAATGCAATTCATTGGAGTCATTTTATAATAATTTTATATATATAAAAATTTTATTGAACTTTTCACCGTCATTTACCCACCTCCTAGGAGAATTTAAAAATTTACATAAAACTTAATTTTACCACTTCTGTGAGTGGAATTTCAAAAATCCTAGAGACACGGTTGATGTCAGTAAGTAAAATGTGGTTCAATGAGATGAAAATAATTTTTGGTGAATAGTAACTTTTTACTTTTTTTACCACGGTTAAAAGTAAATAGTGTAATTAAGGGTAAAAATGATATTATTATTACCCTAATATATGTCCTAACTCTATTTGATAAGTGAAATTCGATCAAAAACAACCTTAGGAATAAAATATGACCATTTAGGCCCACATGGATTAGATTAGGACATTTATTATTAATTTTTTTTAAAGAAGGGTTAAAATAGTTAAAATCAAAGTTTAATAAATAAATAATTTTTAATATTGGGTTATACATAAGATAAATTCGACTATAAATATTCATTAGAAAGATAAAAATATTTCCTATATAATGGTATTTTATTTGTAATTTTTAGACAATAAATAATTTAATTTATTTATGACACAATGATGATGCATTAATTATCTTATTAATGAAATATTGACATAATTGATGTTATAAATACCCAAATAAATGTAATTTGAGACTTTTTATGAATTAAAATAATTTTATAGTTTAATATGACATGTTAGTATTGATTTAATTAACTTTTTTTGAACCAATATTTCTGTTATGATTTTCACAAAAATCAATTAACAAATAGTGCCAAAATTGACATAAAATTGTTTTTAAAACAAATATTATATTATTAATTGTTATTTTATTCCTAAAAATCTAAGGTTCTACCAAATGACTTATATAAGGTAATATATATTAATATTAAACAACTTTGGGTTTGTTTGTCTTATTATAGTAAGTTTTTTAACCTTATAGTGTAATAAAACAAGAAGACACGGTAAAAGTTAAAGTATCTAACTTAAAGTTAAATATAAATGATAAGGTTAAAATAGAAACCTAAACTTGTCTAAATTCTATTGGATGAGAGGATTTCTACCCATACCCACATTATCTTTGAAATAAATCAATATGGAGCTATTAAAAACCGAATATGACTTTATAATAAAATAATATTTTTAGTTTTTCCAAAGGTGCCCCTCTCATCCCTTATAAAAGGGCACCTCCTCCCTCTCTTCCTCACAACACTTTGAGCCTTCAAGCTCGGACAACCCCTGCCAAATTCTCTTCTCCACTTCCCTATAAACATCCTAGAGGTTCGGGTCTTCTTCAAAGAACAATTTTAGTGCCCTAAGAGGAGGTCTCAAAGAGGCGCTTCAAAGAAGAGGTAATGTCCGTTACCGATTCTTTCAACTTTATTTCTTCTTCCACTTCTTCTTATTTAGTTGTTTAATTATGAAGTAATAACATAAGTATCACTCATATACTGGTATGTTATTATAAGTATGAAACAACCCTATTTCACCATCTATCCATCCTACGGAAAACGAAATCACTGCGCGTGCGTACGTATTGAAGACCGTCTCCACGCCGTGGTGTAATCTATTTTCCACCACCACCTTACTTGGATGGGTATAATGGTGTAAATAATAACTATATATGATTATTGTAAAGTGATATTGATTCTGAAATAGTATGCATACACTCCAATACAATTTCACGATCATGGGAACGATATCATCGCTCGTGCGTACGTACGGAATACCCTCTCCACGATGTGATGCGACTCGTTCTACATGATCTTCATTGAATAATGATCATATAAATGAATTGAATATATGAATATGATATATATTACACTAATAACATTCTGGAAATGAGGTATCTATAAACTAAAGAGAACAATAAGAATTTATTCGACAAAACACGCATAAGAACAAAAAGTAATAAACACCTGAATAAAAAGTAGCAATGAAATATTACTAATAAGAAGCTACGAATATGGCCATATATGATATCATAACAATTATTATGATTATGTAATAATTCAATGACATTATTTAAATCATTATACAGGAGGTTCGGACACTTACGAAGAAAATCGGACCTAAGGTAAGAAAAAATATCACAATCTCATTTTTATCCGAGATTGTTTATACTTTGGTATTTACTGGGGTGTATTTTATCATCCACATCCATGTTTCCTCAATATTTAATATTATTTCCATCCACCTACAATTTTTTAAATCCAATTTTACCCTTCGGTGAGTTTTTAGTAAAAGATATGAAAGGAATCTTTTGTCGTTTTTCGTACGAGGTATTTTTTGACTTTTCCGGCCAAAGTACGGGAAGAATGTTTTTTTTAAATTATACGGCCTGAATAGATTTTAGAACATTATTTCCATGAAGCTTCCTTTACAATTTTTCAATTTTATTTTTAATCAAATCCTTTTAGTTTAAAATTGTATGACATGTTAAGAAAGGGAAAATGTTTTTGAAGTATAAAGGATATTTTCCTCAAGAATGGAGTTCAAGTGTTTTATCAAAATTATTTTCCATCTAAGATAATATAGGGTTCTGTTTCTATCCATATTTTTACATTGATTTGATTATGTTATGATGGAATTATTTTTATGATGTCCTTTTATCTTATATGGATTATGTTATGATGGTATGATGTTTAAGATTCCCATTTTTATTACATGAGTTATGCTATGATGTATGATTTGTGATTTTGTGGCACACATAAGAATGGTTTCATTATGAGATGGGTGGGACCTATATCTCCCTCCAATGCATTGGGTAAATATTTATATCTCATGATATAGACATGGCTGGAACGACAGGTTAAACCGGTTCAGTGAAACAGGACTGAAACGAGGAGTGAACTCGGTTCAGAAATAGACTTTGTCTGCTAAGATAGTCTTGGAAATGAGTCTTGACTACTAAGAAATGATTCTCTATGATTATGTGTTTATGCCACAAAGTTTCATGTTTTAAGTTATGATTATTGGGATTACATTTCACTACTATGATTTATCCCATGTTATGAAATTATGATCTCTTTTGCAGGTTAAGATTTCCAAAATGTTATGTTCTTATGAATATGATGTGATTGATATTTCTTTTGTTTACCCTTACTGAGTATTTGAGCTCACCCTTTTGTATGTTTTCTTTCCGCAGGTCAGGAAGAAGGTTATTAAGTAGGATATTCCAAAAGGGACTCTAGATATGATGAAATAAATGGGAGACAATGTAGATGCTTTATGAACTAGTTGTTTATGTTTCCCAGTTTCCAAAGACACTATACCTATACGGTCCTTTCATGGTTTTTTTATCTATTGTAATAAGTATGCTTCAATTTTGAATTATTAACAATGTATGTAAAGTATGTGTCGTTATAGTTGGTATCAGAGGAAGGGTATAGTCAACCTTTGGAAACTAGGATGTGAAATCCTTATTAAGAAACCTAAGGATATGTCTAAGCATAGAACACAATCTTAGTGTTTTAGAAATGGCCATGAATAACCTATGATAAGACCTTAAGTGTAAAATTTTATTCTTGATTATGTGGTTTTCCTATTATAATTAGTGTTTCTCACACTATTCTTCTTGGTTTTAGTCAATGGCTGGAACCCGAAGGAATCGTGTTAATGCGGAATGTGACGGGCAATGCAATGATTGTCCCCCTGAGCAACCAAACGTTATGGGAGATGGAATGAAAAATCTTATAGCCATGCTCACACAAATTTCTCAAGCTATGAATCATGCAGGACTTCCAAACGAGCAAAGGAAGGAGCAACATTCTTTTGAATCCTTCATGAGTTAGCGTCAACCTTCATTCAGCGGGTCTTCTGATCCATTAGTGGCTGAACAATGGATCAGTACCACTGAAAAGATATTTTCAGTTCTTCAATGTTCTGAACATGATAAAGTCATCTTAGCAGTGTATCGTTTGGAAGGTGATGCTGATCAATGGTGGAATCTTATTAAGAATACGAGGTAAAGGGATGAAATTGAGTCCATGGAATGGGACGAGTTCAAGAACTTATTTTTCAATAAGTATTTCCCTCATATTCTTCGAACAAATATGGAGAAGGAGTTTCTTGAATTGAAGCAAAAGGATGATGAATCTATTGGTACCTATGAAGCAAATTTTACAATACTTGCAAGGTATGCTTCTGGTATTATTATCAAACCTGAGAGTAAGATCGATCGATTCTTTAGTGGATTAAAACCAAGTCTTTGAAGGTCATTAGCCATGAGGGACTTAAATAGCTACGAGGAAATCGTTCGATGTGCTCTCAAAGTTGAGATGGAGATTGGAGTAACCCGTCAGCCATATGGGTTTGATAAGAAGAGGAAAATGGAATTCAAAGGAAAATCTAAAGAGCACACTGAAAAGAAGATGAGTTTTCCCTTATGCTCAAAGTGTGGAAAGAAACATGGAGGAAATTGTCTTAAGGGGACAAGAAAATGTTATAAGTGTGGAAAAGAAGGTCATCGGGCAATTGAATGTCAAAATAATGGGAAGAAAATGTCTAATGATGCAAACAAAGGAAGGGATACACAGAATGAACCTACTACACTTCAATGTTTCAAGTGCAAGGAGATGGGTCATTATGCCAATCAATGCCCAAATCCAAGGGTTGATGATGATGATCGACATCAAAAAACTCTTAAGGCCAAAGACAAAGGAAAGTCACATGAAATTTCTATCAATGATGTGAAGTACGATAACGATGTGGTGAAAGGTACACTTACCATCCACTCTAAAGTAGAAAATGTTTTATTTGATTCTGGATCCACCCACTCTTTTATTTCTGAAGAATTTTCTAAGGGTATTGCCGTATTACCTCAACAATTATATGTTGAGTTAGTTGTGACAACCCCTAATGGCACAACGGTTGCATCAAAAGTTTATAATTCTTCTCCGATTGAAGTTTGTGGGAAAGTGCTTCCAGAAAATCTTGTGATCCTTCCTATAGTGGAATTTGATGTGATTCTTGGCATGTATTGGCTTTCTTTATATGGAGATCATATCAATTGCCAAAGAAGGGAAGTCACATTTCATATTCCAGATCAATCTATGATCGTCTATCGATGCAAGGATGAACATAACCTTCCAGTGGAAATTTCTTCAATCATATGGGTCTTGATTCCACTAAATGAAGGTTATTTATCTCAAATGGTTGGTTAGAAACTCACGATTAAGAATATGCCCATTGTACGGGAGTTTGACGATATCTTTCCAGAGGAATTGTCGAGTCTTCCACCAAATCGTGAAGTCAAGTTTTCAATAGAACTCGTACTGGGTGCTTTTCCTATTTCAAAGGCACCTTATAGAATGGCCCCAATTGAGTTGCAGGAATTGAAGAAGCAACTCCAAGAGAATCTTGATAAGGGATTCATATGCCCTAGTGCATCACCTTGGGGAGAACCAGTTCTATTTGTTAAGAAGAAAGATGGATCAATGAGACTCTGCATTGATTATCGAGAACTTAACAAGATCACTATCAAGAACAAATATCCTCTCCCACGCATTGATGACTTATTTGACCAACTACGCGGAGCTCAATACTTTTCCAAGATTGATCTTCGTTCAGGGTATCATAAATTAAGGGTCAAAAGGGAGGATATACCAAAGACGGCTTTCCATACAAGGTATGGACACTATGAATTTATATTGATGCCATTTGGTCTTACTAATGCCCCTGCTATCTTCATGGATATGATGAATAGAGTCTTTAGAGACTATCTTGATCAGTTTGTGGTAGTCTTTATAGAAGATATTCTTGTATATTCAAAGAACAAGGAAGAACATTAAGATCACTTGAGAATTATATTAAAGACCCTGAGAAAGGAGAAGCTTTATGCCAAATTTACCAAGTGTGAATTTTGGCTTCAAAAAGTTGCATTTTTGGGGTCACATAATCTCAAAAGAGGGGATATCTGTGGATCCAGAAAAAACATAGGTTATTGAAAGATGGTCGAGACTAACAACAGTAACTGAGATCCGAAGTTTTCTTGGTTTGGCTAGATATTATCGACATTTTGTGAAATATTTCTCACAATTATCTAATCCACTCACCAAGTTGACTCGGAAAGGAGTTAAGTTTGTTTGGTCGGAGGAATGTGAAGAGAATTTCAAGGAGTTGAAAATAAGGTTATCCAGTGCACCTGTACTCACACTTCCTTGTAGTGGAGAAAGGTTTGTGATCTATAGTGATGCATCCAAGAAGGGGTTGGGGTGTGTTCTTATGCAAAATGATATGGTGATAGCTTATGCCTCACGACAGTTGAAAATCCATGAGAAAAATTACCCAACTCATGATTTGGAGTTAGCTACGGTAATATTTGCATTAAAGATTTGGAGGCATTATCTTTATGGAGAAAGGTGTGATATTTATACTGATCATAAAAGTTTAAATTATATTTTCACACAAAAGGAGCTGAATATGCGCCAAAGAAGATGGTTGGAGCTGATTAAGGATTACGACTGATCAATTCATTACCACCCTAGGAAAGCAAACAAGGTGGCAGACGCATTAAGTCGAAAAGACCATGCCAGTTTATCCATGATGAGGATCACAAAAGATCTAATATTTATGGATTTACAAAGGATGGATCTTGTAATTATAATGGAAGGGGAAAATCGTATCTTTCTCAAATGAATGTTCAACCATATATTCATGTGAAGATTAAAGAGGCACAGAAAGAAGATGTAGAGTTACAAAAGAAGGTGAGAAATGTTCCTGAATTCAACCTTGATTTTGATGGGATAATAAAGTTCAGGAATCGGGTTTGTGTTCCTCCCATCCCAGAATTAAAGAAAGAGCTGCTGGATGAGGATCATAGTTCTTCATTCTCTATTCATCCTAGAAGCACGAAGATGTATAGGGACCTGAAAGAGTACTTCTGGTGGGATGGCATGAAAAGAGATGTTGCTGAATATGTCTCTCAATTCTTGGTTTATCAGCAAGTTAAAGCTGAGAGACAGAATTCTAAGGGGATGTTACAACCATTACCCATACCCGAATGGAAATGGGAAAACATCACTATGGACTTTGTCACCGGACTTCCTAAAACATCCAAAGGCAATAATGCTATCTGGGTCATAGTTGATCGTCTTACAAAGTCTGCACACTTCATTGCTATTAGAGAGGATTTCTCTCTAGATCAGCTTGCCAGGATATATGTAAAGGAAGTGGTAAGATTGCATGGAGTACCACTTTCTATTATATCTGATCGAGATCCGAGGTTTACCTCAAAGTTTTGGCGAAGTCTTCAGTGTACTCTGGATACAGAGTTGAGTTTCATCACTGCTTATCATCCTCAGACAAACGTTCAGTCTGAGAGGACAATTCAAACTTTAGAAGATATGTTGAGAGCTTTCTCTATGGATTTCAAAGGTGGTTGGGATCAACACCTACCTTTGGTGGAATTTTCTTACAATAATAGCTTTCACTCCAGTATTCAGATGACTCCTTATGAAGCACTCTATGAAAAGAAATGCAGGACTCCAACTTGCTGGGATGAAGTTGGGGAAAGAAAGCTATTAGGACCTGATCTTGTTTATGAGATGGCAGAAAAGGTCCGATCTATTCAACAACACATAAGAGCAGCTCAGAGTCGACAAAAAAGTTATGCCGACAACTGAAGAAAAGACCTAGAGTTTGAAGTGGGTGATAAAGTGTTCTTACGAATATCTCCTTAGAAGAGAGTAATGAGATTTGGAAAGAAGGGAAAGTTGATCCCTAGGTATATCGGTCCTTTCGAAATACTAGATCGTGTTGGGAAGGTAGCTTACCGATTCGCTCTTCCACCGAATCTCTCCCAAGTTCACGATGTGTTCCATGTATCTCTCCTGAGAAAGTGAATACCTGATCCTTCACATATACTCAGCTCAGAAGTTGTACCGCTGGAGCAAGATCTTTCTTATGAAGAACAGCCGATAGAGATTCTGGATCGTAGCGAAACATTCCTACGGAATAAGACCACTCGCTTGTTGAAAGTTTTATGGAGGAACCACCAATTAGAAGAAGCTACATGGTAGCTTGAGGATATGATGAGGGAGAGGTATCCTCATCTGTTTGTTACAAAGTGACGAATTTCGAGGGCGAAATTCATTTTAAGGGGGGTAGAATGTAACACCTGAGATTTTTATGAGAAATATTTTGTTTCTATGTTATATAAATCATCAAAGGAATCTTTCACTACACACAACACTAGCTTGGCTTACTTTACACGCAATCGCGACCTTCCTCGATAGCTTGCGTCGTACGCAATACCGAGTTTCACTAAACAACGATATGCTATTAAAATATTATTAAAACTAGCCGTTATGAATAGTAATACCCACTTTTTGAAATTTTGAAATTTTTATTTTTCAAAACGGACTTCATTTTTGGATTCGGAATATCGAAATTATCCTAGGGTGAAATTTTGGTATTTTTCTGAAAACTTTTAATTTTTGATGAATAGTGAAAACACTGGGTTACTATTTAAAAACCGACTTTTTATAATTATTTATTTTATTTAAATTTATTTTAGGTCAAAATTGATACATAATAACTATATAAGTTCAATGCAATTCATTGGAGTCATTTTATAATAATTTTAGATATATAAAAATTTTATTGAACTTTTCACCGTCTTTTACCCACCTCCTAGGAGAATTTGAAAATTTACATAAAACTTAATTTTACCGCTTCTGTGAGTGGAATTTCAAAAATCCAAGAGACACGGTTGATGTCAGTAAGTAAAATGTGGTTCAATGAGATGAAAATAATTTTTGGTGAATAGTAACTTTTTACTTTTTTTTACCACGGTTAAAAGTAAATTGGGTAATTAAGGGTAAAAATGATATTATTATTACCCTAACACATGTCCTAATTCTATTGGATAAGTGTAATTCGACCAAAAACAACCTTAGGAATAAAATATGACCATTTAGGCCCACATGGATTAGATTATGACATTTATTATTAATTTTTTTTAAAGAAGGGTTAAAATAGTTAAAATCAAAGTTTAATAAATAAATCATTTTTAATATAGGGTTATACATAAGATAAATTCGACTATAAATATTCATTAGAAAGATAAAAAGATTTAATACATAATTGTATTTTATTTGTAATTTTTAGACAATAAATAATTTAATTTATTTATGACACAATGATGATGTAGTAATTATCTTATTAATGAAATATTGACATAATTGATGTTATAAATACCCAAATAAATGTAATTTGAGACTTTTTATGAATTAAAATAATTTTCTAGGTTAATATGACATGTTAGTATTGATTTAATCAACTTTTTTCGAAATAATATTTCTGTTATAATTTTCACAAAAATCAATTACCAAATAGTGTCAAAATTGACATAAAATTGTTTTTAAAACAAATATTATATTATTAATTGTTATTTTATTCCTAAAAATCTAAGGTTTGACCAAATGACTTAGATAAGGTTAAATATATTAATAATAAACAACTTTCGGTTCTTTTGGCTTATTATACTAAGTTTATTGACCTTATAGTGTAAGAAAACAAGAAGACACGGTAAAAGTTAAATTATCTAACTTAAAGTTAAATCTAAATGATAAGGTTAAAATAGAAACCTAAACTTGTCTAAATTCTATTGGATGAGAGGATTTGGACCCATCCCCACCTTAACTTAGAAATAAATCAATTTGGAGCTATTAAAAACCGAATATGACTTTATAATAAAATAATATTTTTAGTTTTTCCAAAGGTGCCCCTCTCCTCCCTTATAAAAGGTCACATCCTCTCTCTCTTCCTCACACCAATTTGAGCCTTCAAGATCGGAAAACCCCTGCCAAATTCTCTTCTTCACTTCCCTAGAAACATCCTAGAGGTCCTAATCTTCTTCAAAGACCAATTTTAGGAGGAGGTCTCAAAGAGGCACTTCAAAGAAGATGTAATGTCCGTTACTGATTCTTTCAACTTTATTTCTTCTTCCACTTCTGCTTCTTTAGTTGTTTCATTATGAAGTAATAACATCAGTATCACTCATTAACTGGTATGTTATTATAAGTATGAAACAACCCTATTTCACCATCTATCCATCCTACGGAAAATGAAATCACCGCGCGTGCGTACGTACGGAATACCGTCTCCACGTCGTGGTGTAATCTATTTTCCACCACCACCTTACTTGGATGGGTATAATGGTGTAAATAATAACTATATATGATTATTGTAAAGTGATATTGATTCTGAAATAGTATGCATACACTCCAATACAATTTCACGATCATGGGAACGATATCATCGCTCGTGCGTACGTACGGAATACCCTCTCCACGATGTGATGCGACTCGTTCTACATGATCTTCATTGCATAATGATCATATAAATGAATTGAATATATGAATATGATATATATTACACTAATACCATTCTGGAAATGAGGTATCTATAACCTAAAGAGAACAATAAGAATTTATTCGACAAAACACGCATAAGAACAAAAAGTAATAAACACCTGAATAACAAGTAGCAATGAAATATTACTAATAAGAAGCTACGAATATGGCCATATATGATATCATAACAATGATTATGATGAGGAGGTTCGGACACTTACGAAGTAAATCAGACCTAAGGTAAGAAAAAATATCACAATCTCATTTTTATCCGAGATTGTTTATACTTTGGTATTTACTGGGGTGTATTTTATCATCCACATCCATGTTTCCTCAATATTTAATATTATTTCCATCCACCTACAATTTTTTAAATCCAATTTTACCCTTCGGTGAGTTTTTAGTAAAAGATATGAAAGGAATCTTTTGTCGTTTTTCGTACGAGGTATTTTTTGACTTTTCCGGCCAAAGTACGGGAAGAATGTTTTTTTTAAATTATACGGCCTGAATAGATTTTAGAACATTATTTCCATGAAGCTTCCTTTACAATTTTTCAATTTTATTTTTAATCAAATCCTTTTAGTTTAAAATTGTATGACATGTTAAGAAAGGGAAAATATTTTTAAGTAGAAAGGATATTTTTTTTTCAAGAATGGAGTTCAAGTGTTTTATCAAAATTATTTTCCATCTAAGATAATATAGGGTTCTGTTTCTATCCCTATTTTTACATTGATTTGATTATGTTATGATGGAATTATTTTTATGATGTCTCTTAATCTTATATGGATTATGTTATGATGGCATGATGTTTAAGATTCCCATTTTTATTACATGGGTTATGCTATGATGTATGATTTATGATTTTGTGGCACACATAAGAATGGTTTCATTATGAGATGGATGAGACCTATATCTCCCTCCAATGCATTGGGTAAAGATTTATATCTCATGAGATAGACATGGTTGGAACGACAGGTTAAATCGGTTCAGTGAAACAGGACTGAAACGAGGAGTGAACTCGGTTCAGAAATGGAGTTTGTCCGCTAAGATAGTCTTGGCAATGAGTCTTGACTACTAAGAAATGATTCTCTATGATTATGTGTGTATGCCACAAAGTTTCATGTTTTAATTTATGATTATTGGGATTACATTTCACTACTATGATTTATCCCATGTTATGAAATTATGATCTCTTTTGCAGGTTAAGATTTCCAAAATGTTATGTTCTTATGAATATGATGTGATTGATATTTCTTTTGTTTACTCTTACTAAGCATTTGAGCTCACCCTTTTGTATGTTTTCTTTCCCAGGTCAGGAAGAAGGTTATTAAGTAGGATATGCCAAAAGGGACTCTAGATATGATGAAATAAATGGGAGACAATGTAGATTCTTTATGAACCAGTTGTTTATGTTTCTCAGTTTCCAAAGACACTATACTTATACGGTCCTTTCATGGTTTTGTTATGTGTTGTAATAAGTATGTTTCAATTTTGAAGTATTAACAATGTATGTAAAGTATGGGTCGTTATATTTTATCAGCGGTACTATAAAAAATACTGATAAAGGGATACCTTTAACAACATTTTTTTTAACGCTGTTAAATGGTAGTGCTGTGAAAAGTCGTTTTTTGTGGTCGTGGGTGCACAAGCTGGACATTGTTGTTTTGCAGACGAGTCGGGAGGTTCCTTGGTGCTAGTCTGGAATTTTATTTTGGTTACTTTTATGCATATACATAGGTGATCAGCCTATAGGCAATCCATTTGATTTTTGTATGACTGACGTGATAGTGTTGATGTTTGCTATGCTTATCATATGTACACTTTGGCTTATTATTGCATTTTATTTAGTGGTGTTTTCATTGTTGTTCAATTAATGTTATCATTATCGTTAGAAGGTATAGTATCACCACAATCACTTCTTAGACTCCCACTGCTAGTCGGCAAATATCTGATGTATGGAGAAGCACGTCTGAGGTCTGATGACACTTTGATTCGGTTATTGTAGGGTGAGCCAGGTTGGGACGTCACATAATTGTATTTATAATTGTTGTAACAATATTTGAATGTATAAATATGTTGTGAAATAATGACACTGATTTATTATATGTATTCTATCGATTTCAGAATGCATCATGTTGCATCTGTTGCGAATTGTCTTGTAATTTTTTATTTTTCAGTGTTTTTTGGCTGCTGCACCACTAATTAGTGGTTGTAGGAGTTAGTCGGGGGAAAAATGACAATAAAGACCCCATTTTTTCAACCCTGGTTTTATTAGTGATTTTTTGATATTGGAAAATCTTTTTTTTAGTGTTAATGCATTCTAGCGATGTAGCTCTTTTTAGCAGTGAAAAAACACTTTTGAATGCCAAGGGATTTTCTGTTGTAGTGTATTTTGTCGTAATTTTGATGTTATTGTTGTGGTCGGTGTGTGTGTGTGTTTTTTATTTTGGTAAAGCATTCTTCAAATCTAATTTACAAATCACTACCAAAATATGACAATTATTTTTTATATTCGCCGCATATACGACGCAAAAAAAAAAATCACGCATATATGATGGTTATTCATAATAACGATCACATATATATGATATATATATATGTTATTTTTTAAAATGACACGGTGATTGCATTTTTTCCGGAAATTTTTGCCGGATGGGTTTTTTTTTTTTTTTTAATGGGTCAAACATTTAATTAATTAGGCAACTGGGTCTCTTGAGCGCCAGACCATGTGGCGCTCAAGAGTTTTGGAATTGGAGCGCCACTTCAAGTGGCGCTCCACCAATTTGCCGGAAAAAAAGCTCAGCGCCACTTGAAGTGGCGCTGAAAAAAGAAATTCAAACCGTGCAGCGCCACTTCAAGTGGCGCTGCACCCTTCTTCCCAATGAATTCGGCGCCACTTGAAGTGGCGCCGAAACACCACCCCATCCTATAAATAGGACCCTCGCCCCCCACCCCATTCCTCACTTCATATTCCTACCTCACCCACCCCCATTTCTCCCTCCCTATCCCTTCCTCTCTCTCTCTCTCAAAGTTTTTTCTTGCGTTCTTCGGTTGCGGTGAAGCCTTGCCTCTTCGGTTGCTCTGCCTGTGTACCTACGTCGTCACAAATTTGAGGTAAATCTTTCTTTAAATTTATTTAATAGTTTTATTTAATAATTTAGTTGTTTAATTTATAGAATTAGTATATAATGTTTGTATTTTATAAATAGTATGGTTTTTTTAATGTAATTAGATAATGAAATGATTAGTTAGTTAAATAATTAATCATAATTAGTTGATTAATCAATGCTAATTAAGTTATTAATTAATCATAATTAGGTAAATAGTAAAATGTAATTAGATTATTAATTAATGATTATTAGCTAATTAATTAATCATAATTAGCAAATTAATTAATCATAATTATTTAATTAATGAATCATAATTAGTTAATTAATTCATTATAATTAGGTTATTAATTAATGGTAAGTGGGTAATAAATAATCATAATTAGTTAATTAAATAATCATAATTAGTTAATATCATAATTAATTAATTAATTAATCATAAGTAGTTAATTAATTAATCATAATTAGTTAATTAATTAATCATAATTAGTTAAGTAATTAATCGTAATTAGGTAATTAATTAATCATCGTAATTAGTTAATTAATTAATCATAATTAGTTAAGTAATTAATCATTATTAGTAAATTAATTAATCATAATTAGTTAAGTAATTAATCATAATTAGTAAATTAATTAATCATAATTAGGTTATTAATTAATCATAATTAGTTAATTAATTAATCATTAGTAGTTAATTAATTAATCATAATTAGGTTATTAATTAACCTTAATTAGGTTATTAATTAATCATAATTAGTTAATTAATTAATCATAATTAGGTAATTAATTAATCATAATTAGGTAATTAATTAATCCTAATTAGGCTATTAATTAATCCTAATTAGGTTATTAATTAGTCATAATTAGGTAATTAATTAGTCATAATTAGGTAATTAATTAATCATAATTAGGTTATTAATTAATCATAATTAGGTAATTAATTAATCCTAATTAGGTAATTAATGAAACATAATAGGTTATTAATTAATCATAATTAGCTAATTAATTAATCATCATTAGGTAATTAATGAAACATAATTAGTTAATTAAGTAATCATAATTAGGTAATTAATTAATCATAATTAGGTAATTAAATAATCGTAATTAGGTAATTAATTAAGCATAATTAGTTAATTAAGTAATCATAATTAGGTAATTAATTAATCATAATTAGTTAATTAATTAATCATAATTAGTTAATTAATTAATCATTAGTAGTTAATTAATTAATCATAATTAGGTTATTAATAAATCCTATTTAGGTTATTAATTAATCCTATTTAGGTTATTAATTAATCATAATTAGGTTATTAATTAATCATAATTAGGTTATTAATTAATCATAATTAGGTTATTAATTAATCATAATTAGGTTATTAATTAATCATAATTAGGTTATTAATTAATCATAATTAGGTTATTAATATATCCTAATTAGGTTATTAATTAATCATAATTAGGTTATTAATTAATCATAATTAGGTTATTAATTAATCCTAATTAGGTAATTAATAAATCATAATTAGGTTATTAATGAAACATAATTAGGTAATTAATTAATCATAATTAGGTAATTAAATAATCGTAATTAGGTAATTAATTAAGCATAATTAGTTAATTAAGTAATCATAATTAGGTAATTAATTAATCATAATTAGTTAATTAATTAATCATAATTAGTTAATTAATTAATCATTAGTAGTTAATTAATTAATCCTATTTAGGTTATTAATTAATCCTATTTAGGTTATTAATTAATCATAATTAGGTTATTAATTAATCAAAATTAGGTTATTAATTAATCAGAATTAGGTTATTAATTAATCATAATTAGGTTATTAATTAATCATAATTAGGTTATTAATTAATCATAATTAGGTTATTAATATATCCTAATTAGGTTATTAATTAATCATAATTAGGTTATTAATTAATCATAATTAGGTTATTAATTAATCATAATTAGGTTATTAATTAATCATAATTAGGTTATTAATTAATCCTAATTAGGTTATTAATTAATCCTAATTAGGTTATTAATTAATCCTAATTAGGTTATTAATGAAACATAATTAGGTAATTAATTAATCGTAATTAGGTAATTAATGGAACATAATTAGTTAATTAATTAATCATAATTAGGTAATTAATTAACCATAATTAGGTAATTAGTTAACCATAATTAGGTTATTAGTTAACCATAATTAGGTAATTAGTTAACCATAAGGTAATTAATTAATCGTAATTAGGTAATTAATGGAACATAATTAGTTAATTAATTAATCATAATTAGGTAATTAATTAACCATAATTAGGTAATTAGTTAACCATAATTAGGTTATTAGTTAACCATAATTAGGTAATTAGTTAACCATAATTAGGTAATTAATTTATCATAATTATGTTATTAGCGAAGTAGTTATATTATTCAGTGAAGTAGTTATATTAATCAGCGAAGTAGTTATATTAATTAGCGAAGTAGTTATATTAATTAGCCAAGTAGTAGTAAATTGCCTATGGAATATACCTTTGCATTACATTCTAGGAATGATAATGAATTTAGTTTTCAATCTACCTTGACCTCGGTTTGTAATTGAAGTTATGAACTTGAATTTAGTAGTTCAATATATTTTTTGCATATTAAGTGTTAGAGTTATCATGAAATGATTGCTCTCTTGAGTAAAGTATCCCCGGGTAGAGGGGCTTTGGGTCGGACCACCTACTTTCCTGGAGGCTTGCCTTGTCTAGGAAAGTGAATGGGGTTGGCTATCTGTCGCTCCGGGCTTACTCATGTGGAGACTTTCAATTTCATATAACTCTATGCTTTTACATGACATGTTCGTGTACCTCATGCATATAATGCATGTGGATATGTATAAATATATTTGACTTCTATTTTTGGGTAAGTAACACAAACTTGTGGGTTGTGTAAATAGTTACACATCAATATGGTTTGAACATATTGATTTGGTGGAGGGATTAGGATTCCAACCTAAATTACTAGAAGCATGCATACATAAATTGATTCTTTAATCAGATTTAATTAATAACAGTGGTTTCTTTTAGATAAAAAAGATGGTCGCCGCTTATATTTATTGCAACGGTCAAATAATTGAGACAGAACAAGGATGCAGTTATAGTATACATCCAGAAGCTGTTGTGATGCTTGGAGGATGTACTACTTTGGAAGCTGTGCAAAGGAAAATCCATTGGAGGTTAAAACTCGTGAGGAATCAAGTAATAGAGTCCATTACATTCAGACATCTTCAATTTATAGATAGGTTTTGGCATGTGCCATATCCGGTAAATGATGATGATGATTGGGAATATATACTTTCATTGGTTAAGTATATACCTGAGAATCAAATGATGGAGTTGTATGTCACTATAGCTACAATGGAGGTTCCATCGACATTGGAAGTTGACCCATCTCAAATTCATGAAACTATGTCATATGCTCCTTCACATCAAGACGTTCCATCAGCATCAGTAGTTATTCCATCATTTCCATCAGCCACAGTTTCAATGGATAGTCCTCCATTTTTACCAAAGTCAATGATGCACTATTAAACCATCACTTTTCAACCCCCGCCTCAAAAATACAAAATGCTTTGAGGGATGAGAAATGATTCGGTGCATTTTAGAACATTGAAATGTGTCGAATCATTTCTCATCCCTCAAAGCATTTTGTATATTTGAGGGGGGGGGGTTAAAAGTGGTGGTTTAATAGTGCATCATTAACTTTGGTAAAAATGAGGGCTGTCCACATTTAATGAAACTGAATTGGGGGGTTAATATGGATGTAGGAAGCTGTGGTGGGGTGACATTTCATTTTTTTGAAAAACTACTTCTATAGGAGTTACCGAAGTTGGTTGAATGGGTGGAAGGGGTGGGCCTGGGGGTTGATGTTTCCTTGTCATCCCCATTATCCTTCAAAATGGATTGGAATCTTGCTATTGGGTACTTACACTATTTGTATCATTCTTACGTTAAGGGGTATTTCAGTAAACATGAGATTAGTAGTTTTCCTTGCAAAATTATGATTTTATATGTTCATGGTAATGTGCATATTCAAAGGAATGAGGTTTTACTTCCCCATAAAGTAAACAAATTGGTTGAAGTGTTTGACATTAATCCATGGAAGACATAAGGCTATGTGAAACTTATGGTGGATTATCTCCAGCCTGAAAATTTTGAAGAAACATGCACATCTAGTGGGGAACTGACACATTTCATCTAAAGGTTTGTCATAACATTGCACATTTCTAGAATCTCTCTTCCTGATGGTATAATACCTCCCTTCTCATCTCACCTTACCAAGAAAAATTATCTAGAGCTTTTGAGGTTGATTTATACTCAGGGGCTTGACAAAATTGCAAAGATGTTTCTATTGTTACTAGACACATAGGGCAATCATCTAATGGTTAAAATGAATCACGTACTCTATCAGTTACTGTAAAACTTTGTACATGTAATTATTTTTATCATTTCACCATTTTTAATCATATTTGTTGTACTTGTAAATAGGGTAATTTTTGGAAAATGTACCACGATTTCACGTGACATTTTTTGTCGAACGATCAACATTACATGAGTAGCTTTAAACAAACAACACCAACTCAAAAAAAGGAATGTACCTGTATAAGAAACCAAAACCATTTGAACTATTAAATGAAAATGTCATCAGTTTTTTATAATGAAAGATGAACTTACAGTGACTACAAAACAAAAACAAGGAAACTCTGAACGTCTTCACCCCAACACCCCAACACGGCAGACAACAACTAACCCAATGTGTTTATGCTTCTTTCAAATTTATATGCTAAATTACATATCTTACATGATAAAAGTCATAACTTACATGAAATTAATGTTTTATTGTTTGCACATTCAGATGGAGCAGCCACTTTTATCTTGCCAGGAGACGCACGTGTCGCGCGATGTGTTGGCGCGACGACCTGTTAGACATCTTCATGTTCGGAGAGCGCACCGTTTCCATCATGAGGCACCGCCGGCAGCTATTTGTCCATACCTTAGACGTGCAGGCTTTTATGGAGTCGCTATGTGTGACTTCAAGACCATCGACCATCATTTGATAGCTGCATTGGTTGAGAGATGGCGGCCAGAGACACACACATTTCATCTCCCAGAGGGGGAGATGACTATTACATTAGAGGACGTCGCCTACATGCTGGGGTTACCTATCCATGGAGATGCAGTTACGGGGGCCAGTACCGGCGATTGGGTTGCAGTCATACAGAGGCTGCTAGGCATTGACATCATCGGCGCACGAGGTGTCCTCCAGGGTTCGCGCTTGCGAATGAGGTGGCTCGATCAGCATTTCGACGTCATTCCAGATGATGCAGACGAGGAGACGCTTCTTCAGCACACACGTGCATATATTTTGCGGCTGCTCGGAGGCATGTTGTGCGTCGACTACTCCACCGCTTTGGTACACATGATGTACCTCCCATTACTTGAGGATCTAGATCAGACTGCTACATACAGTTGGGGATCCGCTGTATTAGCACATCTGTACAGATCTCTCTGCACCAGTTGTCAGGCCGATTCACATCAGATTGCAGGTTGCATGGTGTTAGTACAGATGTGGGCCTGGGAGCGTTTTCCACGCATCGCTCCTCGAGTTGTCGCACCGCTTGCACCGGAGCTACTTCAGGACTGTCCTCGGGGACGATGGTATGTCTACGTCATTACTTTCGGTTATTTAGTACTTTTGTTATTGTTTTTTATAAACTTACCGTAGGTTACTCTTTTTTCACCAGGTGGAGTCAGTCTCAGAAGTTTGCACATACTCCGAGACATAGTGTGCACAGCTTCAGACAGATATTCGATGCTATAGTGCCGACTGATGTAAGTTAAACAGTACTTTTTTGTAGGAAAATTTGTTTTGTTATCACTATTTTAAGTTATTTCAATATAATCTCAGTAAAATTATCATGCTACTATATGACTCATTTTTTGAGTTTACATTTCAGGTTTCATGGACTCCTTATACAGGTTATGTCTACGCATCACTTCCACTATACTGCACATCTTTGGCTGGAGATCGTGCTGCAGTAGTACCACTCATTCACTTCCACATCGTTGAGTGGCACCAGCCAGACCGGGTCATGCGCCAGTTCGGTTTTATACAGCATATCCCCTTGGCACCACGACAGACTACCGAGCTACATTCGATTGTGCTTATAGGTAGACAGACGACAGACTGGCGACGACATCATGCATCTTATATCCAGCTTTGGGACAGGCGTGCACGATTCAGTATCTTTCCACAGGGATATATCACATCACACTCTGATTTATCTGATCAGGGGGATTATGCACACTGGTATCGACGACATACCATCATGTACCTTACACGTCAGGGGATTGGCATTCAGCGATTGGTATGTTTACTAAGATTTATTAATTTTGTTTAACTCATTTTTGATATTAATTTGATTGTCATTTCATTTGCAGGCAGACGCCATTGGTCAGCTTGCACATTCCACGCAGCCTCAGGAACATGCATATATTCTGCGGGAGGTAGTTCATCGGGATGTGGTGGCTCTATTGGATCATCTCCGGTTGATACGTGACAGTTTTTTTGATGAGGAGCCACAGATATATCTTGATCCATATCTTCAGGCAGAAGCACCTGAGGATGACGATGTCCCTGCTATGCCTGCTGAGGAGGATGCACCGCCACCGCCGCCGCCAGCTGGACGACAGAGACGAGCACATCCGGGGGGGCAGAGGCGACCACATCGACATCTGAGAGCGGCTCCTGCAGATGTCGTCGCACCACAGACAGACGATCACGCCCAGTCGACTGATGATTTTGCACAGCAGGGAGACATTTATATACCGCATATGGCGTCTCCGCAGACTACTATGGACTTCGATCTGGGTGCAGTCACACAGCTTATGGCGGCCCCCTCTCCTCCCGACGAGGCCTTCTTCAGTACCCCATTTCTACCATTTATAGGGGCTTCAGAGCCATATGTCACCCCATATGGTTTTGGGGCATCCTCACATGATTTTGGGGCGTCCTCACATGATTTTGGTCAGTCCTCTACACAACATCATGAGGAGGCACCAGAAGCACCGGAAGAGGAGGAACCTGCAGAGAGGACACCAGAGCGACATGGACGTCGGACGCGGAGAGGACGTGACATTCAGACACCGCGTTGTGGTACCGGAGGGCATCGTCGTTGATGTTTTTGGATGTGATGTTGTATATATTAAAAAACTTATTCACTATGATAAGTAATTGTTGTTTAAGTCAAACAAGAAAATCAAAAATCTATTAAATACAAACTTATTTCAATTAACTATTAAATTATAAAGTACAGGTACAATATAAACAAAATTTGTCACAGCGAGTTAACCATTAATAATTAATAATTATAATGACAAATAATAATTAATAATTATATTACTAACTAATTAATTATTGTATATAAAATAATAATATTTTATAGACGTTCAAAGTCACATAGTTGAAACATTTTTAAGTTACAACTAGGTGGTTTTGAAAGCCTATAAAATATTTTCAATCGACATTTTTTACGTAATTTTTTTATTTTCATCTATTCAGTATATGTTTAATCCAAGTTTCAAGTTTCATTCATATTGGTCATATGAATTATGTTTTATAGACGTTTAAAGTCACATAGTTGAAACATTTTTAAGTTACAACTAGGTGGTTTTGAAAGCCTATAAAATATTTTCTATCGACATTTTTTACGTATTTTTTTTATTTTCATCTATTTAGTATATGTTTAATCCAAGTTTCAAGTTTCATTCATATTAGTCATATGGATTATGTTTTATAGACGTTCAAAGTCACATAGTTGAAACATTTTTAAGTTACAACTTGGTGGTTTTGAAAGCCTATAAAATATTTTCTATCGACATTTTTTACGTAATTTTTTTATTTTCATCTATTCAGTATATGTTTAATCCAAGTTTTAAGTTTCATTCATATTGGTCATATGAATTATGTTTTATAGACGTTCAAAGTCACATAGTTGAAACATTTTTAAGTTACAACTAGGTGGTTTTAAAAGCCTATAAAATATTTTCTATCGACATTTTTTACGTAATTTTTTTATTTTTATCTATTTAGTATATTTTTAATACATGTTTTAAGTTTCATTCATATTGGTCATTTAGATTATATTTTATAGGCTTTCAAAGTCACATACTTGAAACATTTTTAAGTTTCAAGTAGGTGGTATTGAAAGACTATATGTTTAACAATATTTCAATTTTTTTTATAAATAGTTACTTATAACTATGTAAATATATACATGTATAAATATATAATTATATATATACAAGTATAACTATAATTACAATATAATTCTAAATATAATTATAAATATAATTCTACACACACACATACACACACACATATATATATATATTTATATATGAATATTAAATATATTTATAAATAAATTTTAGATATATATGTAACAATATTTTCATAATTATATATTTTAAATATATTCATATTCATATAATTATAAATATTTATATTTAAAGATTAGTTTATAATTATATAATTACAAATATATTTTTTATTTAAAAAATATATATAAATAGATTTATATTTATAAATATTTATTTTTAATTATATATATACATAATTATATTTATACACACACATATAATTATATATATACATAAATATAATTTCATAATTATATAATTATAAATATAATAATAATTAATTTAGCATTTTTAAATACATATTTATAAGATTATTTTTAAAATTTTATTTATTTATTTTGAAATTATTTATTAAAAAGAGATGAGGTGAAAAACAATTAAAAAAAAAGAAATAAAACAAAATCAGAAAAAAAACAAAACCAGAAAAAAAAAAGGTGGCAAAGCGCCACTTGAAGTGGCGGTAGCCACCCGAGTTGTTGAGCGCCACTTGAAGTGGCGCTCAACAAACCCTTTTACCTAATTAATTCTAACCTAGACCCATTTTAATAAAAAAAAAAAAAAAACCCATCCGGCCAAAAAACCCCATTTTTTCCCCACCTAAACTTATGAGATTGTGGAAATTAAATTTCACTTTACGTGCTTTATATATGGGCGCGCCCATTGCCGATTCGGAAAACAGAGCAGAGCTGCATTGGGGTCCGAAGCGGTTGAAAGAGGGCAGATAAGAGTTCAGAGATGACGACAGTAGGGAGGGTGGAGGACACGTCTCCGCCGGGCGTCGGCGGCTGCAACGGCGACGAGAGCCTCGGGGAGCTAAAAAGAAGAGTGTGGGAGGAATCGAAGAAGCTGTGGCACATCGCTGGGCCCTCCATGCCCTTCAGTGCCACCACCATGAACGTCATCACCTGCGCCATCGCCGGCCACCTCGGCAACCTCGAGCTCGCCTCGGTTTCCATCGGGATCTCCGTCGCCCTGGCCTTCAGCTACGGCCTCCAGGTACCGACATACAGTACCCAGATCGCTTTCCCTTGTTCCCTCGCAGCCTGTACACTTTGGATTAGGTTTTCGTCGTATTTCGTCAGCTGGGGATGGCGAGCGCGCTCGAGACGCTATGCGGGCAGGCGTACGGTGCGAAGCGGCACCGCCTGCTGGGGATCTACCTGCAGCGGTCGTGGATCGTGCTGTTCCTGTGCAGCTGCCTGGTTGCGCCGCTTCTCACCTTCGTCACGCCTGCGCTGCGGCTGCTGGGGCAGGAGGAGGACGTGGCGGTGACTGCGGGGACGGTGGTGCGCTGGCTCCTCCCCATGCACTTCAGTTTCGCCTTCCTGTTCCCGCTGCAGCGGTTCCTGCAGTGCCAGCTGAAGACGGCGGTCGTCGGCTGGGTTTCCCTGGCCACCCTGCTGGTCCACGGCGGCGCCAGCTGGTTGCTGGTCTACGTGCTCCGCCTCGGGATGGTGGGGGTGTGCCTGGCCCTGGACATCGCCTGGTGGGTCTTCGTTCTGGGGTTGCTGGCCTACGTGTTGTGGGGCGGGTGCCCTCAGTCCTGGTGCGGGTTTTCCATGGAGGCTTTCTCCGAGATCTGGGACTTCGTTAAGCTCTCCGCAGCTTCTGGGGTCATGCTATGGTCTCGATTTCTCAATCTCTCTACACCCCACCCTCTGTTTCGTA
The DNA here is from genome assembly GCA_963277665.1 of Viscum album. Classification (NCBI taxonomy): domain Eukaryota; kingdom Viridiplantae; phylum Streptophyta; class Magnoliopsida; order Santalales; family Viscaceae; genus Viscum; species Viscum album. The sequence goes on from OY728120.1 coordinate 833,237,685, forward strand.
ATATTATTATTTATTAATTTATTTTTGGGATGAAATGGCCGCAGCATGGAATTTTGGTACAATAGGATACTGATACTGTTGGCAGGGAATATGAGGAATGGCAAGATCGCAGTGGACGCCTTATTCGTGTGGTAAAGATTCCTGATTTGTTCATTTGAGACTGTTTTATGTGATATATCTTCAGTACGCGCTAAACTCTATAAATTTAATTGGTTTCAATCTGGTCCCACACAAAAAACATTCAAATTTAATATGATTTTAACTTAGAAGTTTTCTAAGTGCTGATTGTAACTTTAATTTGGATTCAATATCATCCGTGAAAGTGAATCCACTTTTAAATATCAGCAGTATAGATATAGTAATTTATGAGACAAATTTAAAACCAGACAATAACACACGATAATACAATGTAATTCTTTTTTTTTATATAAGGAGCTTTATTTAGAACCCCATTTTGAACTTATGGAGATCCAATTATAATAGTTTTGAAAAATAATTTTTTTGTGGGTCAAGATAAATAATAATTAAAATATTAATTAATGCGCCCAAATTAATTTAATCAAAGAATATTAACGTTTTTTTTTTTTTGTAATATAATAACATCAAATGAAAACATCTGCCCCACTCGAGATCCTGAAAACTCAATTCCAACAGAACCTATTATTAGCTAGCCATGCACGCACGAGTAATAATGATAGAAAAAAAAGTACAACTGCACTCATTTAATACCCACAATAAAAGTTTCATCTTTTAAGGAGGATAGGTTAACAAACTTTCCAAAACACTAAGGTAGAACATAAGTCAAAGAAAAAGAAGCGGACTTTTTTGAACTCCTAAATTTTCTCAGAGAGTGGATTTTTTTTTTTTAATTTCATTGTCCTATAAAAAGCCTAAAATTATCATATTAACAATCAATGGTCCATGACCCAACAAATCTTTTAAATATATATTTTTTCTGAATATTTCTGGATTAAAACATGAAAAAATCCCTAATCTTTATTATATACAAAATTGCACAATCTAATTTTATGGATGCATGTCTGTTCCCTCCATACTGTTTCTTATTTCATGGGTTTGGTGTGGCAGTCTGACTATCATTGGTTGGCAATCGATGTTTCCTCTTGCCTTCTTCGCAGCAACAGGGTAACCTCTTTAACGACCACCGTCAGTTTTTCTCCCTTTTTCTTCTCATTGAAACAATTTCTAAAGGAAAAACCTTAAAAAGAATACAGTTGACTTTGAAAATGGAAAATAATACGAGTGGGTTGCAGGGTAAGGGTGAGCAATGAGTTGGGGGCCGGGGATGGGAAGGCGGCAAAATTTGCGGCGAAGGTGGCGGCAACGACGTCCCTGGCGGTGGGCGCCTTCTTCTGCGTCATCATCGCGGCGTTCGGCGACCGGATTGCCCTCATCTTTACGAGCGGTCCCGCCGTCCTGGACGCTTTCGGGCGTCTCTCCTACCTCCTTGCCTTCACCATTCTGCTGAACAGCGTTCAGCCCGTTCTCTCCGGTAACCCTCGCCGCCGGTCCGTCTCTTTCCCCGCCATTGCTTTAACAGTAATACATGTGCAGGGGTGGCGGTGGGGTCGGGGTGGCAGGCGAAGGTGGCGTACGTTAACGTGGGCAGCTACTACTTCATCGGCATCCCCTTGGGGGTTGCCCTAGGATGGCCTTGCCATCTCGGTCTTGCGGTACCGATCTCTGTTCTCTCTTCTTCCTCTGTATATCAAACACTGCAAACTCGTTTTTCATTTCTGATTCCTTTAACATCTCCACGTGTGATCTTTATACTGAACATCTTCATAACGGGGGCAGGGGCTTTGGGGAGGCATGTATTTCGGCGGAACTGGCGTGCAGACCTTGATATTGGTCTTCATCACCCTTCGGTGTGACTGGCAAAAGGAGGTCTACCACCATGTTATTATTTTATCACCAATTCACTCATTCTTGTTTCTGATGATCGTTAATTGCATTGGCAGGCTGAGAGGGCCGCCCAGCGCGTCCAACACTGGTCTGCTCAGAATAACAATAGTCTCACCGATTCGGTTTAATCCTTTATTTATCTTTTTTAATCCCATGTAACATATCTTGTGGGGATTTGATTTTGTACTTGGCCTTCAGCTTTAACCGTTATCAATCAAAATAAAACTCGACTAAAAACTCTGTTTCATTTTCGTTTTCAAAATCCAAAAACGAAAACAAAACAACCATGGACAAAAACTGAATTCCAATTACAGGAAACATGTTCGAACAAAAATTCTAAACATCAAGAACTAACAAATAACAACAACAATAGTGAACAGCCTGACAATTACAAGACTAAACAGTTATTCAAACGCAAACTGATTATATTAATTCTCATAACAACAGAAAACAAAAATCTGTAAAAAAACTAATTCAACCAATACAGAACCAAAAAACATAAGAAATGATTTCCAGATTAAGCAACATTTATATCGAGAACCATAAGCATGTTCTAGCACATAAAGGAACCATAACAGTGAGCAATATTGAATAATGTCACCTACAATAAGCATTGATTTACATAAATGCAACATAGTGTGTTATATCAACAAATACAAATAACCATTTGCAACAACAAAAAATTCAACAAGATTCTCAACATGATTAAAGAGAAAAGCATATCTGATGCAAACAAATTACATCAAGAATCGTAACTAAAGCAAGACGTTCAATCATTCCAGGCCGATAAAACAAGAAATGGAAAACAGTAAATGACTTGGGGATTTAACGTGTTTCTACATGCACAGAGTAGGATCATGGCTTCCATTATGCAAAAAGAAAGAAGAGTACAAGAAATAAAAGACAATAACATATCAAGACAGGAAAAAAACACATAACGATGAAAAAACAAGCAAAAATTACAACACTTCAAATAGATCAACAAAGAAAAACGAAAAAAAAGAACTGAGACCACCTTACCAGGGCTTGGCCACACCTTTTTCGATGAAGAAGGTTGATGCAAGGTCTGAGGGCATCTTCATTTCACTACTACAAAAACGGGCAAGGGAAGCGCCACCTTATACCAGCGTTAACCAAAACCCGCTGATAAAGAAACCATGTATCAGCGCTAAAATTTTAGCGCAAGCGCTAATAAAGAGACCCTTTATCAGCACTAGAAAAACGCTAATAAAGAAGGCATGTATTAGCGCTAAAATGTTAGCACTCATACAGGAATGATTTATCAGCGCTAAAAAAGCGCTCATAAAGGCTACCTTTATCAGCGCTAAAATTTTAGCACTGATAAAGGTAGTCTTTATCAGCGATTTTTTAGCGCTGATAAAACCGTAGTCCCATATTTTATAAAATCGGTCACACAGTGTCCTCGTTTTATCGCGACCTAAAGCTCTCGCGGTACTGAAACCCTGCGACTCCCCTCCGCTGCCCCCCGAGCTTCGCGTTGTTGGACCTCCACCACCCCCGATCTTCGCATTGCCGGACCTCCGCCGCCCTCGATCTTCGCATTGCCGAACCTCCACCGCCCTCGATCTTCGCGTTGCCGGACCTCCGCCGCCCTCGATCTTCACATTGCCGGACCAGGTGTGCAAAGTTTTTTTGGTCCCCTATTACACATACTCTTCTAGAAACTATGGTAATTTAATCCCATGGATTTGATATATCTCATCGATGTGTATGGGTCATGAAAGTGTAATACCAATGGTGTTATAGTTACACTTGTGTGGGTAAAGAACGTAGAGAAGTAAATCATGTCCTTGATGGTCTAGATTGAAGAGTAGAGGTAGATGGATTGAGGATGACCATTGAACATGTTCGAAACACTGGTTCCAAAACCATTATGCCAAATATGTCCCTTCCAATATGTGTGCCTAGGTAGTAGGAGATCCTATTTTTTCCATGTTCTGTCACTATGTTTGAAACAGGGGAACCACCATCTATTGTCGGGGCTCCATCAGGGATTTCACTTAGGTGGGATGTGAGCCTATTTAGGCCATACACCACTACCATAGGGATCCCATTTAGATGCAATAGGATGATGAGGATCCAAATTTAGGGAAACTCAAAGATTTAAGGAGGTGATGAGTATATTTTCAGGGTTGATTTGAACAATATATAGTTATCCCATCATGTGTTTGAATGCACTGAATAGGGGCACCATTTAGAAGGTGTTGGACATGATCCCAAAGGGGAACAACCCTAAAAATGATCAATGGGCTGGTTGGGCTTGAGATATTACTTTAAGGAATCCATGCATATCTCCTATGATTGGGAATAAATTCATACGTAGTTATAAAAATAAGTGTGGTTGGAGACCAACACCAAGAGGGGGTTCTCTCTCGAGTGGGGGATAAAGGCATTACATAGTTTTACATCATGCAACGGGGATATGAACCATGTATGTTAACATCATGTTGAAAGGAATTTGGACATGCATTTGAATGTCTTATGATTATGATGAAGTTTTTGTAGTCTAAGGTCGAATAGATTTGAAAAAGATTTCACACAATTTCACATCAAGAAACTAGGATGTCAAGCATCATAGTTTAAATTCATATAGCTTGGACTAAATGTCATACCATATTTATCATGTGAGGCATGACACTAGATAGGGCTACATTTTAACATCATGTTTTGAGGATTTTGAACATGAAACCAGTCTACTGATCTTCCCATTCTTTCTTCCTCGTATCAGGACCTGTGGGAATCACAACCTATGAATAGTCTATGGGAATTTTATTAGAATTTACACCACCTAAGAGTGTGATTGGAATTGGTAGATATATATATTTCATATTTTTAACCCAATAGTGGGAACAATACAATTGGGGCTTGCACCAAATGAGGAGACCAATAGGGTTTTTTTGGAATCATCACATAATTTTCTCATGATGAATAATATTATTAATGCATTTGGTGTTTCTTATTTTTCACAGGAGGCATCACATGATTATAACATAGGGGGTGGATTTGTTACTCGGGCTAAAGACAAAGGGTCAACACATCATTAAATATCCTATTGTGGTTTGGAATAAATACACACATAGTTCTAACATAAATCATCCTATATTTATCATATGAGGCATCTTGTGTTTATCACACAGGGTAAGCCTATAGTTTCACATCATGCACTACGGACATTACCATATAATTTAACAACATATAACTAGGATGTTGGATTTTTAGTTCAAATCCATATATCTCAGACTAAAGGGATGGTTTATTCATGTGAAATATCTCTTGAGAAACCTAGTATTGGTGGAAAGATTTATATGCTCATCGTTAATGGAGATCAATGAGTTTACACTATCAGAGTGAAGTTTATGAAAAATTTAAGGTCCTTCCCACTTGGATTCCAGTTTCACTAGATTCCTCCTAGGTATCATTTATTCCCTTAGATCCAACACCATGTCATCGTAAAGTAAGGAATGAAGGATAACATTTTTCTTTTAAGGACAACACCACCTGGTTCTGATGCATTTCTAGGTCATCCAATGCTTGAACCCTATTTTCTTCGAGGGATTCCCCCCTTCTTTCCTTCACGCTATCTAAGTGAATTTGTCTGGCAGTGCACTTGTATGGAATGATGCCCAGACCACCAAGATTTCTAGCCTTGCCACCCCTACCTCCATCTCTATCCTTCTCCCTCGCTGAGGTTACTAACTTCTTCTCTGAAGTGGCCAAGCCCCTTCCTAGCAGTGTTTGTTCTGTCTCCCTTGGCTCTGAGCCTGTCATCCAGCTCCAAATACTTATGGATCCAGAGATAACTCCCTCACCAGCCCCCAAGTTTCATTACCCGTCCTTCCCCTTCCCCTTTGTATCCTCATCTCCCACTCATATGAAGCTTACCAACCAGAAGGGATTATGAACATGTTCAAAATCAAGGGGCCTCAATGAGAGATCATCCTCCCACTTCAATAAGGCTACTAGCTCTAGATCCAATGCCAAAGCCTTGTCTTACCCATCATTATTATCTTCATATGTAATGCTCATGGTCTTAGTGCCCATGTTAATTCAGACTTCCTCACCATAGAAATCAAAAATTATAATGTCATTGTTGTTGTTGTCAAATAACACAAAAAACCCTATAATAATCATAGAATTCTCCTGGAAGATTAAGTTGCATGGATTTCTACACTCTGACCCCTCCAACAGACACAAATGGGTATTTTAGCACAATAAATATGTTGTTGAGACTGTTCAATATTGAAATCAATTCATCACTACCAAGGTGTCCAATGGTGACACCTCCTTCCTTATGACTTTTGTTTTTGGAAGCTATGACCCTCTTTAAAGGGAATCTCTATGGAGTGAACAAAATACCTTAGATCCCGGCCACCATCCATTGTTTGTTGGGGGTGACTTTAATTTAATTTCCAACCCAAAGGAAAGGAAAGTTAGAATCCCATTCCAGAGGAAGGCCATCATGGAGTTTGTTCAGTTCATGGCTGGGAAGGGTCGTATTGATCTCAGCTTCTCAGGTGACAGTTTCACATGGTGCAACAACTGTAGGGGCCATCATCGCTTGTGGGGTCTATTGGATAGGTTTCTAGCCAACATTAAAGCCACTAACCTATTCTTAAATGCCATGTTTTTTCATCTTGCTTGATGTATTTCGAACCACTCCCCCCTCTTGGTTTCCATTTCTTCTTGGCATGATCATCAGGAACAGTTTCACTTCCACCAGCAGTGGGTTAACATCCTAGGGTACCAGGACATGGTTTGTGAAATATGGAATGAACCCTTGTAGGAGTATCGGTCCACCTTCAACCTCAGTGACCTAACCTCAAACCCCAATAGGTGCGTGTTCACCCCTTCCTCCTCAGGAACCTTCACCACCTAGGACTACTGTCGCATATGGACTCCTTCAGAGTATTCTGATAGATGGAATGATACCTTGGATTTATTGGATTATTAACACTAGTTTGAGATTTATGTGTGACTATATACTTATTATATTTTCTTATTATTTCTTACACACCACCACTTGAGTCGAGTAACCTAATTGAAATCCATATGGGTACTTTGGTTCTGATGTGGATTTGGTTTTTATGTGTTTGTGACATGTGTATGTGTGGATATATGAGTATTTAGGCATGATGATATTGAATGCAGGGAAGAGACCTAGGAGTGGTAGATGTATCATTCTTGATTATTCTTGTGTTTGGACTGGGGTGATTTGAGGAAACTATAATGAATCTAAAGTAATTATATTTAATGAATTCCATATTGTAGAGATTATGATAATCCTTTCTTTACTTATAGAGTTGGCTACTTGTTTTCATCCATATGTATTTTAGGTTGGTGAGGTATAAAAGGATGGACTAGTTGAACATATAAGGGTTGACCCAATAGAGGAGGATGATCCATAGAGGATGATGTCGTGTGAGTTTTACCATCTATGACACAAGTGATTATCCCCGCGAACCCCTTTGTGTTTGGAAACTATGTTGATTTTGATGGGGGGGTTTATCCTGGTTCTGTTGATTTCCAAATCTTTATTGGAAATAGTTAGGCTCTATTAATCTCTATTTTTATAAGGAAGTGGTTCTCTTCTACTGTATTTGGAAGTATTTTTTTGTGTACTTAAATACTAATATTTGATATTCAAATAGGATGAAGATGAATAAAGATTGGATGGATGCTAATCGTTTGACAATAGAGTACGAGAATGGAGTGAAAGAGTTCATCAAGTTTGCAAAGGATCACGCAAAGGATCCTTATAAAATCCTTTGTCCGTATTTAAATTGTTGTTATTATAGAATACTTACTCCAGAGGAGTTGGAAGAACATTTGATATGTCACGGAATAGATCGGAGTTATAAATGCTGGAATAAACACGGAGAAAAAACGAATGTAGCTACTGGATGGGATAAAAATGCATTTTATGGATCATCAAATATGAATACAAATATGGATAATGAAGAAGACCGTAAGGAGGATGTGATTACAGATGTCAATGATGATGAAGATCGTATTGAGGAAATGACAAAGACAATTGAAGATGAACTCTGTGATTTCCCAAAATTGTTTGAGAAGTTAAAGAGTTGTGCAAAGACGCTATTGTATATTGTTTGCACTAAGTATACAACATTGTCAACTGTACTGAAGTTGTATAAATTGAAAGCAGGAAATGGATGGAGTGATGTCAGTTTTATGGAACTACTTTCTTTCTTGAATGACATGCTCCCAAAAGATAATGAGCTCCCAATTCGGACATATGAAGTTAAACGAATTCTACACTCGATGGGTATGATTTCTGAAAGAGTACATGCCTGCCTGAAAGACTGTATATTGTTTCACAAGGAGAAAAAATCACTTACATAATGCCCAAAGTTTGTAGCTTATCGATACAATAAATATGAATCCAATCCTATGAAAGTTTTATGGAAATTTCCAATCATTTTAAGGTTTAGGAATCTATATGGAAGTTAAGAAACTGCAAGAAAATTTTCTTGGCATGTAGATAAAAGAAATAAAGATGGGAAATTACGTCATCTGGATGACTCTCCTCAATGGAAGAAAATTGATCATGAGTATCTTGAATTTGGAAAAGATCCGAGAAACCTTCGTCTTGCGTTATCTACAGATGGAGTGAATCCTTTTGGTTTTCAAACCAGCACTCATAGTACATGGCCTGTTATGTTGTTAAATTATAACTTTTCACCCTGGTTATGCATGAAGCGGAAATTCATCATGTTATCTATGCTTATATCAGGATCAAAACAACCAGGTAATGATATTGATGTTTATCTAGATCCTTTGATTGAGGATTTGAAGTTATTGTGGGATTAAAGTGTTATGTTGTATGATGCTTATAAAAGTGAATACTTCACGTTGAGAGTGATGTTGTATGGGACATTAAATGAATTCCCTGTTTATGGAAATTTGTCAGGATATAGCATTAAAGGAACTCAAGGGTGTCCCGTGTGCGAAGAAGATACATAATCAATTAGGTTGAAACATTCATCAAAATCTGTGTTTCTAGGACATCATAGATTTATACCTCATCAGCATAAGTACCGATCTTGGACGACATCATTCAATGGAAGTTAAGAACAACGCGCAACACCGTCTCCACTAACAGGTGATCAGCTGTTTGAGAAAGTAAAATATGTGAACATTGTTTTTTCTAAACCATTTTCGAAAAACCTTACAAAAATCAGTTGGAAAAAGAGATCAGTTTTTTTTGAATTACCATACTGGAATTGTTTGTACGTCAGACATTTTCTTGATGTGATGTATGTGGAAAAAATGTATGTGATAGTGTCATCGGAACGTTTCTAAATGCCCCTGGTGAAACAAAGGATGGAATTGAGGAAAGGTTGGACATGGTTGACATGGGAATAAGAGAAGATTTGGCTCCCGTGAAGGGTGAAAATCAAATGTTTCTTCCTCCAGCTGCTTATACTCATTCTAGGGAGGAGAGATATCAGTTTTGTAACTTCTTCAATGATGTAAAGGTTCCATAGGGGTATTCATCAAATATCAAGAACATTGTGTCAATGAATGATTTGATGTTAAAAGGTTTGAAATCACGTGACTTCTATGTTTTGATGCAAGATCTAATTCCTATAGCTTTACGTTGCATTTTTCCCAAGAATGTTCGTCATATGTTAACCAAACTTTGTTTCTTTTCTAAAGCTATATGTAGAAAAGTTTTAGACCCGGAAAAATTTCCAGCTATGGAAAAAGAAATTGTCATCATATTATGTGAATTATAAATGTTCTTCCCACCATCATTCTTTGATATGATGGTTCATTTGATGATTCAATTGGTGAGAGAGATTTGACTTTGTGGTCCTCTGCACTATAGATGGATATATCCTGTTGAATGGTATATGAAGATTTTGAAAGGGTATGTCAAAAATCAAAGTCGGCCAGAGGGTTGTATAGTGGAGTGATATATTGTTGAGAAAGACATTGAATTTTGTACCGAATACCTATTTGATGTGGAAAGCATTGGTCTCCCGAAATCTTTTCACACTGGATGCATTGAGGGTGAGGGAATTTCTGGAAGAGATGTTGTGACAATCAATATTACAGATCGGGAGCAGGCCCACCTTTATGTTTTGCATAATAGTTGGGAGGTTGCTCCATATATTGAAACTCACAAAGAAATTCTTAGGCAATTGAATCCATCAAGGGATGAAAATGGTTATCAAATACACATAATCACCAGTTTATAGGATGGTTTCAGGACCATATTTTTAAGCAGTTGGATGAAAATACGAATTCAATTTCAGAACGACTTCGGTGGCTAGTTGCTGGACCAAGTGTGTATGTATTATCTTATAGTGGTTATGTAATTAATGGTTATACATTCTATATATATGAACATGATGAATATAGTACCATGAAAAATATTGGAGTTACACTAGTAGCTGAAGCGATGCATGTTTATGGTAGTAAGGACAGAAATCCAATTTATGCAAATATGTCATACTTTGGCATTATCAAACTAATATGGGAGTTGGATTATACGACATTCCAATTGCCGATTTTTCAATGCAAATGGGTTGATAACAATAGTGGTGTTAAAATAGATGAATGGGGATTTGTGAAAGTTGATTTTAATAAAGAAGGGTACAAATATGAACAGTTTATAATGACATCACAAGCAGTACAAGTTTTTTATGTTCCAGATCCTGCAAACCAAAAGTGGTCGACTGTTCTGTTATCATCCAAAACTATTAAAGGTTCCGATGAAAATTCAGTTGAGAATGATCCTTTCAGTGGTACATCGCAATCATTTTGGAGCGGTCCCAATGTAGATGATGTTTTGTATGTTAGAGGAGACCACAATGAAGGGATTTGGATAATCGATAGAGGTGTCAAATCCATTTAGCCTTTGAAAAAAAGAAAGAGAGTTCAAAAAACAGGTTATATTTTGTTTGTAATATAGATCTTGTTATCTTATATTATTATCTTATCATTACTGAATTTATGTAATATAAATTAACTGTTCAACCAATTTTGCAGATAATGACTTCTGCACATTCTGGTGCTCCTAACCTTGAGGCTAAACAAGTCTCTCAAGCTGCTGCTACTGTGGCTGCTGCTGCTCCTACTTCTGCTCCTGCTGCGGCTGCTACTGCTCCTGCTGCTACTCCTACTGAGGCTCATGCTGCTCCCGCTGCTCCTGCTGCGGCTGCTGATGCTCCTGCTGCTCCTAGTGTTGAGGTCCAACAACCATAAGCACATATTTTTGCTACCATTTCAGATGAACATATAGATGATGTTGATATCGATGAAATGGTCGGGAATGAAGGACCGACGTTGCAGAAAACACAGGTGCGTCGTAGTTTGACGGTGTTAGCCAAAGTTCTTAAGGAGAAAAGCAAAGGCATCAAATTTGATGTCGGATGGAATGCACGAGACCAACATGTGAATCCCAATAAGGCTATGTTTAGTAGTTACATTGAAGTTTTCACTCGGAAATGCATGCCGATTGACATAGATTCATGGCACCATGTTGTGTCCGGGCTGAAGGCTGTGATCTGGGAAGAAATTACGGTAACATTATGAATTTATTTCTTTAATTTACTAGAAAATAAAATAATGAAACAATGTCTTACTCTTCTCAATCTCTTGCAGAGTACATTTATAGTGGATGATTCACACAAGGATTATGTACTAAGGCTTGCAGAAAGGATTCATCGACGTTTTCGCACTATTTTAACAAGATGTCACCTGAAAGATTCCAAAGGTAAAATAAACCCGAACCCACCCATTGTCTACGCTAACCTGATATCCCAAGAAGCATGGGATGCATTTATTGTCCGTCGTGGGGATGAGAAGTTTCAAGTACATTGTGGGAGATAATACATTTTTTTAGGATACGTGTATTCATCACTTTGAGTGTCAACATTTCATTTATGAAATAGAAACTTTGTAATGAAAATAAAGAATGTGCATCAAAACCAACATACCCCTATCGTAAAGCAAGGATGGGGTACGCTTCACTAGAAAAGAAAATGGTATGTATTCTAAATTTACAGTAATATTTTTAGGTGCCAATAAACAACATCATAATTATCTTTCTATGTTTATATGTAGATTGATGAGTCTAAAACCAAAGACACTTCCATCCCACGTCATGTGCTTTGGAAGGAGGCACGTGTGAATAAGGAAGGGAAGCTAGTAGATGAGGACACACAAAAATTGTAGAAAATTTGTGTAAGTATGACATAATGATAAAAAGATTTGTTTTAAATTGATATTACATAAAAATAATTAGTTATTTTCCTATATCTGATAGTCATAGAAACCAGCTACTCCTGTAGCGGATGCGGACCTATTATCGACGGCTTTGAAGCAGCCAGAAAAATACAGTCATGTCAGAGGTGTAGGGTTTGGGGTGACACCGTGATTATATTTTGAGAAGAAGAAAAAACAGATGATAGAGATGAAACATTGAAACAAATGAGAGAAAAACTAGCAGCCCTTGAAGAATGATTGCAATGGCAGGGAGAGTTGCTAGAAAGTTTTATGGGTGGGAAGCAAGGAGAAGACACAACTCAGGAAAAACCAGTGTGTGAAGATCCCTCCCCACCCCCCACCAAATTTGAGGCGAGCCATTCCCCTCAAAGAGTTGTCTTAGTCGTGGTAATCAATATTCTAATAATTTTTCCCATGAAATGTGAATCAGACAAACACTAATACTTTTCCTGTACTGATCTTCTACAGGGTGATAATGATTGTGATTTATATCTATCAACACCCACCTATCACCTTGTAGTGAGGGCTACAGTGTTCAACATCCCAGATGACATGTTGCATAACAGACCACTTCCAAAAGATCATCTGAAAGTGAAGATTACTGTAGCTCATGAGCCAAATGCAGAGCTACCTATTCCACTTTATGACGATGATATTAATATGGTCGAAAAGGCTATTGGGACATTCATTTCATGTCCGTCACAACTTGTAAGAGTACATGCAGCCAAAGAGGTATTTATTTCTTTTTTTTCAAGCTAAACATATAACAATTAATGAAAAAAGGGTATGAACCAACGAATGTTATTATAGATGGAGAAAGGGAAGGGGGTGACAAACGTCGACTCAAAACTATCTAAAGGATCGACCAACCGATCCCAAGGAGCTATTGAAAGCACAATAACACCACCTGTTCTCTATCCACATTTACTAGCATTGAAAACTCATGTGGATACAAAGCTAAGAGGTGGTAGTATTCATATAGCAGTTTTCAAAAAGAATATATACGGATAGGAAAGTAAAGATTTCATTTCTTCTACAAATGTAAATGAGATCCTTGAAAACGGTTGGATAGGCATCACAGTTGTAAATATATATATGAGGTATGTTTTCATGAATTGGTTTTATAAAAGCTGATCTAATGTGAAAATTATGACTAAATTAATTTTATATTATTGAAAGATGTATATATGAAAAATAGTTGAAGGAATTTTCCCATGAGCCAAAATTTGGACTCGTTAGTCCTCATACCACATCATCACATCTAACTAAATTAGAGCCATAAAAAAAGAATGAATTAGTGAATGGATTGATAAAAACATTTGAAATCAATATTACATATGAAATACTCTTCTTAATAACAACCATACTGGGGTAAAACTATACGATTAAAGAATATCAATTATATTTTCACTTCTTTTATTACTTATTTCTTTTTGTGTTTTTAGGAAACATTGGATGCTAATTGCGGTGAACTTGGATAATCCAAAGATTTATTTTTTGGATTCAAAGAAAGGATATCCATCAAACCAACCACACATGATGAAGTTTGTGAATCTGTAAGACACTACATCCTATGTTTTAGGTCTAAAAAAAAGTAATATAATTTATATTATCTTTTACTAAGGATTATGTTATGATGGGGTGGTGTATCATTATCATCTAAAAAAAGGAATGAGGATAGGGGCTAAGCATAAAGAGGCGAGCAAGTATTACATCTGGACAAATATCAGGGTATATATAATAAAATTTCACTATCCAAACACATCTCAACACAAGTTACTTATTCTCCTAATGATCAATTTTTTTGCAGTGTCCAAAACAAAAAAAAAACGATAATGATTGCGGTTATTATATTTGTAAATTTATGAAAGAGATCATTTTTCATCAACAAACTAGCATCCCTAAAGAGGTATTTTCAAAAACAACTACTAGTTGGTTAAATTTATTTATTAATTCTTTATTTTTATATTTTGCAGTACTACTCTGACTGTCGAAAAGCCTCATACTCACGATACAATATAGATTTGTTTAGAAAAGAGTGGGATGCATACCTGATGGTAAATTGTACACAAATAGCATGAAGATCTGACTTGGGGACGTGTACAATTGGTGGTCATTTTTTAGAGGGGTTAAGGGGATCAAAAGATAACACATTGTGGTATGTAAATGTTCGTAGGAAAATTGTAATTATTATTAAATAAAACATATTTTCTCCAATGAGTCAATTTACCATTTTAAAATATGATATTCACCAACACCATACAAGAATGATGAACCACTCAAAGTGTTTTTCTTTTGTTTAAAATGAACATATTTTTAAGTGAAAACAGCAACTGACATACGGAAATCCAGACAAATGCATTCATATTGTGTTTATCCTTTAAGAGAACAATCCATGGGTGTTTTGGGGATGTGTATGAGTCAACCCTGCCTCAATCCAAGGCACGGTGTGGCCGGTACCACTCAAAGTGTCTCTCTTTTGTTTAAAATGGACACAATTTTAAGTAAAAACAACAAATGAACTACGGAAATCTGACCAAACACATTTGGATTATGTTGATCCTATAGTAGAAAGATACATGAATCCTTTGTGACATGTAAGAGTCATCCCTGCCTCAATCCGAGGCACGGTGTGTCCAGTATCACTCAAAGAGTCCCTCTTTTGTTTAAAATGGACACAATTTTAAGTGAAAACGACAACTGACCTACGAAAATCTGACCAAACACATTCGGATTGTGTTGATACTATTGGATAATTATACATGGGTCCTTTTTGACGTGTAAGAGTCAACCCTTCCTCAATCCAAGGCACAGTGTGGCCGGTACCACTCAAAGGGTCTCTCTTTTGTTTAAAATGGACAGATTTTTAAGTGAAAACAACAACTGACCTACGGAAATCCGACCAAACGCATTCGGATTATATTTATACTTTAGGAGAATGATCCACAGGTCCTTTGTGACATGTAAGAGTCATTCCAGCCTCAATTAGAGGCACGGTGTGGCCGGTACCACTCAAAGTGTCTCTCTTTTATTTAAAATGGACACAATTTTAAGTGAAAACAACAACTGACCTATGGAAATACAACCAAACACATTAGGATTGTGTTGATCCTTTAAGATAATGATTCAAGGGTCTTTGTGATGAGTAAGAGTAATCCCCGCCTCAATAGAAGGCATGGTGTGACTGGTACCACTCAAAGGGTCTCTCTTTTGTTTAAAATGGACATATTTTTAAATGAAAACAACAACTGACCTACAGAAATCCAACCAAACGCATTCGAATTGTGTTGATACTTTAAGATAACGATCCATGGGTGAGTTGGAGACATGTATGAGTCAACCCTGCCTCAATCTGAGGCACGGTGTGGCCGGTATCACTCAAAGGGTCTCTCTTTTGTTTAAAATGGACACAATTTTAAGTGAAAACAACAACTAACCTACGAAAATCAGACCAAACACATTTGGATTGTATTGATCCTATAGGATAAAGATCCATGGGTCCTTTGTGATGTGTAAGAGTCAACCCTGCCTCAATCTGAGGCATGGTGTGGCCGGTACCACTCAAAGGGTCTCTCTTTTGTTTAAAATGGACACAATTTTAAGTGAAATGAACAACTGACCTACGAAAATCCGACCAAAAGGATTAGGATTGTATTGATACTTTAGGATAACAATACAAGGGTCCTTTGTGACATGTAAGAGTCATCCCTGCCTCAATCTGAGACACGGTGTGACCGGTACCACTCAAAGTGTCACTTTTTTGTTTAAAATGGACACAATTTTAAGTGAAAACAGCAACTGACCTACAGAAATCAAACCAAACGCATTAGGATTGTGTTGATACTTTAGGAGAACGATCCATGGGTCCTTTGTGATGTGTAAGAGTCATCCCCGCCTCAATATGAGGCACGGTGTGGCCGGTACCACTCAAAGGGTCTCTCTTTTGTTTAAAATGGAAAGATTTTTAAGTGAAAACAACAACTGACCTACGAAAATATGACCAAACACATTTGGATTGTGTTGATCCTTTAGGAGAACGATCCAAGGGTCCTTTTTGATGTGTATTAGTCATCCCTGCCTCAATCCAAGGGACTTTGTGTCCGATATCACTCAAAGGGTCTCTCTTTTGTTTAAAATGGACACAATTTTAAGTGAAAACAACAACTGACCTATGGAAATATGACCAAACACATTTGGATTGTATTGGTCCTTTAGGATAACTATCCATGGGTCCTTTTTGACATTTATGAGTTAACCCTGCCTCAATCTGAGGCATGGTGTGGCCGTTACCACTCAAAGGGTCTCTCTTTTGTTTAAAATGGACAGATTTTTAAGTGAAAACAACAACTGACCTACGGAAATCTGACCAAAAAAATTCATATTGTATTGATTATTTAGAAGAACGATCCATTGGTGCGTTGGGGATGTGTATGAGTCAACCACGCCTCAATCCAAGGCATGGTGTGGCCGGTATGACTCGAAGTGTCTCTCTTTTGTTTAACATGGACACAATTTTTAGTGAAAACAACAACTGACCTACGAAAATCTGACCAAACGCATTAGGATTGTGTTGATACTTTAGGAGAACGATACAAGGGTCATTTTTGATTTGTAAGAGTCATCCTAGCCACAATATGAGGTACGGTGTGGATGGTACCACTCAAAGGGTCTCTCTTTTGTTTAAAATGGACATATTTTTAAGTGAAAACAAAAACTAACCTATGAAAATCTGACCAAAATCATTAGGATTGTGTTTATACTTTAAGATAAAAATATAAGGGTGCTTTGAGGATGTGTATGAGTCAACCCTGACTCAATCTGAGGCACGATGTGGTCGGTACCACTCAAAGGGTCTCTCTTTTGTTTAAAATGGACACAATTTTAAGTGAAAACAACAACTGGCCTATGTAAATCTGACCAAACACATTAGGATTGTATTGATAATTTAGGATAATGATCCAAAGGTCCTTTGTGACATGTAAGAGTCATCCCTACCTCAATATGATGCACGGTGTGGCCGGTACCACTCAAAGTGTCTCTCTTTTGTTTAAAATGGACACAATTTTAAGTGAAAACAACAACTGACCTACGAAAATCCAACCAAAAACATTGGGATTGTATTGATCTTTTAGGATAACTATCCAAGGGTCCTTTTTGATGTGTAAGAGTCATCCCTGCCTCAATCCGAGGCATGGTGTGGCCGGTACCACTCAAAGGGTCTCTCTTTTGTTTAAAATGGATAGATTTTTAAGTGAAAACAACAACTGACCTATGGAAATCCAACCAAACGAATTAGGATTGTATTTATAATTTAGGATAACTATTAAAGGGTTATTTGGTGATGTTTAAGAGTCAACCCCTCCTCAATCCGAGGCACGGTGTGGTCGGTACCACTCAAAGTGTCTCTCTTTTGTTTAAAATGGACACAATTTTAAGTGAAAACAACAACTGACCTATGAAAATCTGACCAAACGCATTCTGATTGTATTGATCCTTTAGGAGAACGATCCAAAGGTCCTTTTTTATGTGTACGAGTCATCCCCGCCTCAATCTGAGGCATTGTGTGGCTGGTACCACTCAAAGGGTGTCTCTTTTGTTTAAAATGGACAAATTTTTAAGTAAAAACAACAACTGACCTATGGAAATCCAACCAAACGCATTCAGATTGTATTTATCCTTTATGAGAACAATACAAGGGTAATTTTTGAAGTGTAAGAGTAATACCTGCCTCAATCTGAGGCACAGTGTGTCCGGTATCACTCAAAGGGTCTCTCTTTTGTTTAAAATGGACACAATTTTAAGTGAAAACAACAACTGACCTACAGAAATCCAACCAAACGCATTCAGATTGTATTTATACTTTAGGGGAATGATATAAGGGTCCTTTGTGACGTGTATGAGTCATTACCGCCTCAATCCGAGGCACGGTGTGGCCGATATCACTCAAAGGGTCTCTCTTTTGTTTAAAATGGACACAATTTTAAGTGAAAACAACAACTGACCTACAGAAATATGACCAAACACATTCGGATTGTATTGATACTTTAATAGAATGATACAAGAGTCCTTTTTGATGTGTATAAGTCATCCCCGCCTCAATTCGAGGCACGGTCTGTCCGGTATCACTCAAAGGGTCTCTCTTTTGTTTAAAATAGACACAATTTTAAATGAAAACAACAACTGACCGACGAAAATATGACCAAACACATTTTTATTGTATTGATAATTTATGAGAACAATCCACGGGTCCTTTTTGACATTTAAAAGTCATCACCGCCTCAATCTGAGGCACGGTGTGGCCAGTATCACTCAAAGGGTCTCTCTTTTGTTTAAAATGGACACAAATTTAAGTGAAAACAACAACTGACCTATGGAAATCCAACCAAACACATTAAGATTGTATTGATTCTTTAGGATAATGATCCACTAGTCCTTTGTGACGTGTACGAGTCATCCCCGCCTCAATATTAGGCACGGTGTGGCCGGTATCACTCAAAGGGTCGCTCTTTTGTTTAAAATAGACATAATTTTAAGTGAAAGCAACAACTGACCTATAGAAATCCAACCAAGGGAATTTGGATTGTCTTGATCCTTTATGATAATGATAAATGGGTCCTTTGTGACATGTATGAGTCAACCCCACTAACCCCCTAGACCGCCCCCACCCCCTGGACACCAACCCACCCCCTTGGACACCCCCACTCCTCTGGACACCCCCACCCTTGGAAATCCCCCTCAACCCCTAGACACCCCACCCCCTGGATAGCCACCCCACCTCGGACATCCCCCCAAACCCCCCTGCCCCCTTGGACACCCCCACCCCCTGGACAACCCCCCCCCCCTCGGACGGCACCCCCACCCCTCCTTGACACCACCCCACCACCTGGATACAACCAACCCCCTGGACACCCCCCACCCATGGACGACCACCCCCACCCTCCCAGACACCATCCCACCCCCATTGGATAGCCCCACCAACCCCTGGACCCCCCCCCCCCCGGACACCCCCACCCCCTAGAAAGCCCCCCTGACACGCCAGACACCAGCCCACCCACATGGACACCCCATAGACAGCCCCGCCCCCCACCTGGACACCCCCACCTGGAAACCCCCCCTTGGACACCACCCCACCCCCCTTATACATCCCCACCAACCCCCTAGACCGCCCCCACCCCCTTGGACACCCCCACCCCCTGGACACCTCTACCCCCCCCCCCCCCGAACACCCCCATCCCACCCTCCTAGACACCACCCCACCCCCCTTGGACAGCCCCACCAACCCCCCGGACCAACCCCACCCCCCGGACACCCCCACCCCATGGAAATCCCCCCCCCCCCGACACCCTGGACACTAGCCCACCCCCCTGGACACCCCCTTGGATAGCTCCCCCCCCCCCACCTGGACACCCCCCCTCCTAGACACCACCCCACCACCTAGACACCCCACCCCCTAGACACCACCACCCCCTGGACACCACCACGCTCCTTGGACATCCCCCCAACCTCCTGGACCTCCCCCACCCCCCCTGGACACCCCTTTACCCCCGGACTCCCCCATACCCCCGGACACCCCCTACCCCCCCTTGGACAGCCACCCCAAACCCCTGAACAACCCCCAACCCCTTGAATTATGAATAGAATTATTTATGTATTTAATTAACTTATGAATTATGTGTTAATGGTGTATGAGTATACTTGGTGTAATTAGATTATTATTTATGTGTTGATTTTGTATGGGTATACTTATTGAGATGCTGAATTTTTTGCAGGTGTTGTTTGGGTGTGCTGCTGCAGATTTTTTTTTGTAGCAGACAGGGCATTTATCAGCACTTTTTTAGTGCTGATAAAAGAAGCATTTATCAGTGCTAAAAAAGTTCTGATAAAATACACATTTAGTATCACTGATAAAGGGGACCCCCCCCCTTTATCAGCACTGAGCTTTACAGTGCTTTTTTAGAGCTGATAAAGCCTGTTTTGAGTGCTGATAAAGCCCGTTTTTGTAGTAGTGTTTGGTTGTTTATGTTACATCCATGAATTCTTTTAAAGGTATATTTCATTTAATTTCCATTCTTTCTTTGTTTTAGGGGGTTTCCATACATTTTTTGGAGGAAAGGGTGAGTTTTCATGATTTGGGTCAAACCGTGAGCCCATTTCAAGATTTAAAAACCTATTTTTTTCTCTTATAACTATTTCATTTTTCAACATTTTACACCCATTTAACTTCCCAATTTTCATCCCCTGGTATATTAAAACCACCATATCCATTTTGACCTCATAGGAATCCATAATCATGATGTATTTGGGTTTTTTATTAAGGTGTTGGGCCACCCTGAAAGTCCATTTTCTGCTTTAATTTTTTTTAATTCTTTAATATCTCATTAAATTTTTATGTTTTTTCAGTGATTCCAACTCTCACTAGAGCCCACTTACCCAAGTCGTTCCCCCATGCTCTCCCCACCTCTTTGGATCTCATATTCATCGCGAATTTGGGCAAAACTTCTCTGTATTTCTCAAATTACCCAGATTTGAAGAGGTAAATTGTTTCTTTCATAACTCCTTCAATTTTTACTCTTTTCCCCCATTCTAGTTTCTAAAAAATATCCTTAGTCTTATTATAACCTCACTTTCATTTTTGGCTGTTTGTAAATTCAGATACTGGTGTATTTGGTTCGTTTTATTCAAGATTTATTCAAGTGTTTCTCTCTTCATTTCCTTCCTTCTCCTTAGGGTTTCCTCCCTCTTTCATGATGTTTTAAAATGTCCAAAAGTTAGGGTTCTTACCTAGGATTTTATTTGGTGTCTTTTTGGTGAAATATTGTGGTTTAGGATTCGTTTTTACTTCCTTGTGGTGTGGCAGTGGTGCGGTTGAAGTTTCACACCAAGATTTGGGGGTGTTGACACAAAAGGTAGGTGATTCCATGTGTAAGCATTTCTTGATGAGTTAGAATGATTTATTTAATTATTTTTCATGTTCCTCATATATTGTGTGTGGTGAAAAAACTATATTTTATGGATTTGGTTAAGTGATTAATTTTATATTTTCATATTTACTTTAAATTGAGTGTTTTCCATGTGTAACTCTTGTGGTAATATTTGGGTTTATTGTATAACATATGAAAGTGGTTTATTAAATGTTTTTTGGGCTGCCAATTCTGCTTTGGTAGGGTCTTGGTGTAATTTTGGGTTTAAAAGATGGTTTTTGAATGTGTTTTAGGTGCAAAACCTTGTCATGCTTCTTGAAAGTGTTTTATGAAAATTGTAAATGGGTTATTGAGTTACAAAAAATTTGAAAAGGAAGTTTATGAACTATTTGGGTGAGTGCATGTTTTTAAAATGGTCCATTTTTTTGTGAAAAGGCTGTTATGTGATTTTTACCATCTTGGAAATGTTTTATAAAATTACTTAAAGGATTTATCGAATTGTGAAAGAGATATGAAGCATGTTGCGGGCTGTTTGGGTGTGAGTATGGTTTCAAAATGAATTTGAATGAGAAAGGAGATTATGTGACATGTGTTTGAGTTTTTTGGTATGTGTGGGATGTGGAGATGATATTTGAATGTGAAAATGGTATTTCATGGCTTGTAGAACTTGTTAGAGCACTAGAGGGAAAACTCAGGCATCTTGGTGGGTGGACATGTACTAGTATGCCAGTGATCTTGTAGGGTTTGGCCCCAGTTTCACGTAGCTAGTTTGACGATGACAACACTAACTAAAATATGATGATGATGATGATGATGATGATGATGTTGGGGTACCACTAGGTTATGGGTATGATCTATACTAGTGTCTCATGTGCACGAGAATGAATATTTTTTTGGTTACTTTCTCCGAGATACAAGGTACCTGGGACCCATAGTGAGCTAGTACCTAGGGGTTATTTGTCATTGCTTGTGATAATTAGATACTTTATGCTTACTGTCAACATATAGTATGTTTGGCTGGAAAATTCAGTAGCTTTGACATTCTATTTAAAAGTTTTGATTCTTTAAAGTGTCCCACTTGAAAACTGTTTTTATTTAAAGTTGCATCTCTTTAAAATTCTTATTAGAATTTCATGTTTATAAAAACTTGAAAGCTTTTCATCCTTGAATGTTTATCACAAGGAATATTTTAGTGGTGGCATCCTACTGGGCTTTGGCTCACACCCTACTTACACCCTTGGGTGTAAGTAGACTTGGTTATTTTGTCGCAGGTTTGGATAATGATTTTAGTGTTAGTGGTTTGAGTTTCTAGCGGTCCTTGGCGCAGTTTCATGGAGATGGCTTGAGGGAGGTTACCCTTTCCATGAGGAGGTTCTTGGGATGTCCATTTTGGGTTTCTTTATTTGTTATAGTCCTTGATAATTGCTTTAAATTATGTAATTCAATTATGATTTTTTGTAAAAGATGGTTTGTTTCGAAAAATCCAAATTTGTTATATTGGATTTGTTTGTTGTTTTATGTTTATAAAATAAGGTAAATCGTTCCTAAATTCCATTTTGTGATACCCAGGAACTTGTTATAGCCCATGGAGATCATGAACACCCTTTTGGCCTTGCCACGAGCCGGGTCGGGTGCTAGTTTTGATGGCGACCAGATCTGGTTTGTGAAAAAATGGTATTAGATGAGGTTAGGTTCACTCTCTTTGGGTTATGTTAATTGGGGAAGAGTCGGGATAATATGTAGCTAGGATTTTTGGGACATGAAATTCTGATTATGGGTAGTGTTCCTAGCTAGCACACCTCATGAAGGGATTCAAGTCGCTAGGGGAAGTTGGGATTTATTTGAGTCCTTTGGTTTTCTTGGTTTGAAGATGATTAGGGGAAATGAAAAGAGAGTTGGGTTAATGGTCTTAGTGAGCTCACAGGTCCTGACAAGCCACGTGGAGCCAAGGATATTTCCCTAGAACACTCTTTGTTATGGTGAAGTGATTTCCAACCATATGTCCAAGTCACCCATTGAAACTAGTTTCCTCTCGCATTATCTTGCATCTCTTCATGTTGGAATCTTGGAACTTGGTTTTAAGAAAAATAAAATGACTTGATTTAAGAAATGTAAAATTTTATGAAATGATTTTTTAGTAAAGTGGAAGTGTATTGATTTCTAAAATGGTGGAACTGAATTTATAGAATTTTTTTGAAATGGAAAATGGTGTGTTTACACCTCTTTTGAAAGCAGTAAATTATGTTAAATTTGGTTTTGAAAAAGTGTTTCCAATAGAATTTTCTAAAATATTGAAAGGTGTTTCAATGGGATGAAATGTTTTGGAGGTCATGTGTGGAGTATGGAAATGGATTTTGATTTGGTAACTAGAGATCATTTGAATTGTTTTATGAAATTTTGGAATCTTGTTTTAAAATGAGAAGAGTTGAGTTCCCAATTTAATAGGGATTTATGAAATAGAGTTTTTCATGAAATTAGAAGTGTTTTTAAATAGGCTTAAATGTTTTGAAATTAATATACATGAATTGAAGGTGAGTTTTTATTGAATGATTGGTAATATTTTGAAAAATTTTGCGAATCATTGACACCTTGTTTTAAACAATAAGAGATGAGTTTTTCAATGAATGGGTGCCGATCAAATGGTGTTTTCATAAAATTGTAAGTGTTTTGAAAGGGGTCAAGATGTTTGGAAATTTATGTGAATAGATTGAAAGTGAGTTTTCATTTGAATGATTGTGCCTTACTGAAAAATTTTGTAAGCTGTGAATTTGGATTTTGATTTCGTGGTTAGCGGTCTTGAGAAAAAAAAAAGTAAGTATTGGTTGACTGTTTGGGTTTTGAAAAGTGGAAAGAATTTTTGTTTTAACCTTTGGTATTTCTGTGAGCGACTATATGAATGGGGTTATATGGGATGATGGATGGTTAATGGCATAACTGGATGAGTGTCGGGATGGATATGAGGAGGGTGCTAGGTGTCGCACTAAAACATGCATGTGTGAGGCCCATGGGGTACCATTGGTGGATACACTAACTGTTGAACCATTTATTTTCAAAGAGATGATTTTAAAGGAAAACTTTATGTCTTTATGACTGGTTTGAGATGTTGTATCTTATGTGTTTTTGGAAATATTGTCATTGTGGGATTTTTTGAGTCCAAGAAACCTTCTTGTTTGAACGGTGTTTTGGGTTTGTGTTTATTTGGTAAGCTGGGTTAAAGGGCTGGTTAGTGGTCTCCTTAAGAAAACTTTTTTGGGATGCCTTTATGGTGGTTCCCTTCATGTGTTTGGATCTGGTTTGTGGCATGTTTTGACCAATGGACCATCTTGGTTGGGTCCTTGGTCTCATTAGGTAAGGTACACCCCCACTAAGAGTTAATGCATGAATGAAGTGCAGCCTAGATTGTTTTGTCATTGGATGATCCTCTAGTTTATCAATATAAGGAATCTTTTTCTCAAGATTTGGAGATTGATTCTACACCATTTTGCTTTCTTGGTTTTGTGGATCCTCTTGTAGTGGGAGAGTGGTCGTGGGATGTTTAAAGATACCATAGTTCCTTATGTTACATGAGTTGTCAAAGGTGACAGTAGTTCGGGGTTGTCAGTGATGGATGTTCTCTAAGAGGGAATCTGGGCCCTTCATCAGTCTCTTCGAAGTGAGGGCTGATGTTAATCCACCCGTTTGGAAAATCTGGTCAAGAGAGGATATTGTTGCTGTTTTCTGGAATCATGTGCTGTTTGGGACTTGGCATAAGATACCTTTCCTTGTCTTGTTTCTATCAGTTTCAATGGTCATGTTCGGTGATTCCTTGTGATGTCATGTGCTCTTTTTACTAAAAGGTGAAGGTTGTGCAATCCTCTGAGAGTGTCCTCTTTTTATAAGTGTGTCTCCCTTTAGAAAATCTCAACATCCTCTATTTAGAGGAAGGTGTTTCTATATGTCCTTTCCTCTTTCCATTTCTAATATGAAGAAATAAGGGTTGATGTGTTTGCATCTTCTAATCCCTTTTTTCGGTAAAATGTTGGGCGATGGTAAAGTTAGGTTAGAGTGTGTTATGTCTCGTTGAACCCATATGAGATCTCGATGTAGTTGTTTGTGGCACCGGAAGAAGAAATTCCATTCGGGGTTTTTAAAATCCTAATTGTGAGGTCGAAGATGCTACAATCATTTGTGATCCAGCCATAGGTCCCAGAGTGAAGTTGGCACATAGTCAAGGAAATCCTTGGGTCATTAAAACTTTTGGTTTAATTCCTATCCTCAATATGAAAGATGGGAATAGATTAAACCTCTGGTGTCATCATCTAGTTCTAGTTATTACCATTTGGTGGTAGAGGTTGGATAACCTCATTTCCATGTTGTAGTCTGAGTTCATACATTACCCCTTTGGTTTCCTTCGAGTTTTTGGAGAAAATTTTGAAATTTGGGCTAGGCAGATTAATGTGCATTGTTTGCGCACGATTACTAGCAACTATGCGCCAGCCTAGGGAACCATGCGATAAGAGATAGTAGGTGTTGCACAGTCTCCACATGGACGTGCACCTTGGCCCATGTAACTATGAGAATTTTCCCCTTTGGATAGAATGATCATTACGGTTATCACACGGTTTCCCAAACCATGCGGACTAACCATGCGGTTGTGCCAACTCTTTAAATTTTGGGGTATTTTTGTGTCGGACTGTGCTAGTCGGTTAAGATGGTTGGTTCTTATAGTGGGGAGACCCACTGTTATTCTCATGTAAGTTCCTTTGAAAATTTCAAATGTAATTCTAACCCTTGTACCGGGGAGTCCTTTCGGGCCTCCCCCTATTGGTGGATTGATTCTATCTTGGGAAATTTTAAGTTGTCTCTTATGGTGGGGAGGCCATTTGTGTCTCATTGTACTAGTAACTCAGATTTTTCCTTGGTCTTGGATTGGAGGTAGGTAGTCTCGTTCAGAGTTATCTAACTACCAAAATCTTCCTTGGGTAAACTTTGGGATTGGAGAGCACCCAACGGTTTAGTTATAGCAAGGTAAGTTTAACCATGTTCATTGTTATTGTTCGTTTGGGTAAATTTCTTGAGTTTGAGGAGTTTTATTTTGGGATAAAGTATAAATGTGATTGATTGTTTTAGGAAGTGGTGTATGTTTTGGTTTATTAGAGTATTAATTCCTTGATTGATCAATTATAGATGTTTTGGTCCTTTTGGGGGTGGGTGAAACTTGACAAAGGAGTCCATTTCAGCCTTTCAGTTGGGTTTGGTTTTTGCTTTTGGCCTTGTTGTGGATTTCCGAGGACAGAAAGTTTTATGGTGGGGAGAATCGTCATATCCATGAATTGTTTTAAAGGTATATTTAATTTAATTTCCATTCTTACTTTGTTTTGGGGGGTTTCCCATACATTTTTTGGAGGAAAGGGTGAGTTTTCATGATTTGGGCCAAACCGTGAACCCATTTCTAGATTTAAAAACCAATTTTTTTTTTCTTTTATAACTATTTCATTTCTCAAAATTTTACACCCATTACAATTTCCAATTGACATCCCCTGGTATATTAAAACCACAATATCCATTTGGACCCCATATAAATCCATAATCATGACAAATTTGTGTTTTTTATTATTAAGGTGTTGGGCTAGCCCGAAAGCTCATTTCCTGCTTTAATTTTTTTTAATTATTTAATATATCATTAAATTATTATGTTTTTTCGGTGATTCAAACTCTCACACAAGCCCATTTACCCAAGGAACACCCCCATTCTCTCCTACCCCTCTTTGGAGCTCATATTCATCGCGAATTTGGGCGAAACTTATCTGGATTTCTCAAATCGCCCATATTTGAAGAGGTAAATTGTTTCTTTCATAACTCCTTAAATTTGTAATATTTTTCCCCCATTCTAGTTCCGAAATGACATCCTCGGCCTTATTAGAACCTTACTTTCATTTTTGGATATTTGGAAATTTATCTAATAGTGTATTTGGGTCATTTTATTCAATATTTATTCAAGTAAGTGTTTCTCTATTCATTTCCTTCCTTCTCCTTAGGGTTTCCTCCCTCTTTCATGATGTTCTAAAATGTACAGAAGTTAGGGTTCTTACCTAGGATTTGATTTAGTGTCCTTTTGGTTAAATCTTGTGGTTTAGGATTCTTTTTCACTTCCACTACTAGAAATTTTAGATTTACCAATGGTTTAGAACTGTTGGTAAAGGTTGGACAACCGTTGGTATAAACTATACCAATGGTTGTCCAAACCGTTGGGTCTTGAGCCGTAGGAATAGACATATCCCAACGGTTCTATGAGAACCATTGGGATATGTCTGAAAAAATTAGTATATATCAATGATTTTAGTAAACTGTTGGTATATATGTTTTCCAATGGTTTTAAACCGTGAGTAGTATCATGAATAATATCTATACCAACGGTTCTGTAAACCGTTGGTATAGACTTTTACCAATGGTTTGTGGAAAATCATTGGTAAATCTCAAGTAAAATTATCTATGCCAACAGTTTACAAACCATTTCCATATACTTATACCAACGGTTTACATAAAACCATTGGTATAAGTTCTGGTTTTACACATATACCAACGGTTATGAACCGTTGGCATATCTTTTTTATACCTGCAGCAGCAACTTACTGGCCTCCTCCCCCTGTGCAACTGCATCCCACCAGTAGGCTACCTATGAGGCAAAATAATATATCCATAATACATACACATACAACAAGTAACATAATACATCATTAACAAGAATACTTGCATAATACATAGAGAATTCTGTATGAATTTATATTGAATTCTGTATAGATTTCTGTATGAATTCATACAGAATTCATCCAACACATAATTCAAACATAAATATGAATACCTCGAATTATGTATTTAATTAACCACTACACACATACCGAATTAACACATAATTTAGGGGTTTGGGGTGGCTGTCCAAGGGGGGTAGGGGTGTCCAGAGGGGTGGGGTGTCCGGGGGATGGGGGATGGGGGTGTCTGGGGGTGGGGGAGGGGGGTTGTACAAGGTGGTGGGGAGGGGGTTGGGGCTCTCCAGGGAGTGGGGGGGGGGGGTCTGTCAAGGGTGGTGGTGGGGGGGGGGGGGGGGGGCTATCCATGGGGGTGTCCCCGGGGGGGGGGGGGGGTGGTGTCCAGGGGTTGGGGGGGATTTCTAGGGGGTGGGGTGGTGTTCAGGGGGGCGGGGGAAGTAAAGGGGGTGGGGTGGTGTCTAGGGGGTTGGGGGGGCTATCTAGGGGGTGGGGTGTCCAGGGGGTGGGGTGGTGTCTAGGGGGGTGGGGGCACTCCAGGGGTTGGGGGGTTGTCCAAGGGGGGTGGGGTGGTTTCCATGGGAGTGGGGGATTTCCAGGGGGTGGGGGCTGTCCATGGGGGTAGGGGATGTCCACGGGGGTGGGCGGGGCTGTCCAGGGGGTAAAGGGTGTCCAAGGGGGTGGGTGGGGCTGTCTAGGGGGTAGGCGGGGTTGTCCACGGGGGTGGGGGGATGTCCAGGGGGTAGGAGGGGTTGTCTAGGGGGTGGTTGGGTTGTCCACGGGGGGTGGTCGGGCTGTTCATGGGGGTGGCGGGGCTATCCAGTGGGGTCGCGGGTGTCTGGGGGGGGGGCTTTCCAGGGGGTGGGGGTGTCCGGGGGTGGGTAGGGCTCTCCACGGGGGTGGGGGGCTGTCCAGTGGGGTAGGGGGTGTCCATGGGGATGTCCCGGGGGGGTGGGGGTGTCCAGGGGGGCTGTCCATGGGGGTGTCCTGGCGGTGGGGTGGTGTCTAGGTGGGATATCCATGGGGGTGTCCTGGGGGGTGGGGTGGTGTCCAGGGGGTTGGGGGGATTTCCAGGGGTGGGGTGTCTAGGGGGTGGGGTGGTGTCCAGGGGGTGGGGGCTATCCATGGGGGATGGGGTGTTGTCCACGGGGGTGGGGGCTGTCCAGGGGGGTGGGGGCTGTCCAGGGGTGGGGGGTCCACGGGGGTGGCAGGGCTGTCCAGGTGGTCTGGGGTGTCCAGGGGGTGGGCGGGGCTGTCCACGGGGGTGGGGGGCTGTCCAGGGGGGGGGGGTGTCCACGGGGGTGGGCGGGGCTATCCTGGGGGGTAAGGGGTGTCCAAGGGGGTGGGTTGTCCACAGGGGTAGGGGTGTCAAGGGGGGTGGGTGGGGCTGTCCAGAGGGTGGGTGGGGCTGTCCACGGGGGTGGGGGCAGTCTAGGGGGTGGGAGGGGGGTGTTCAGGGGGGTGGGTGGGGCTGTCCATGGGGGTGGGCAGGGGTGTCCAGGGGTGTATGGGGTGTCCAGGGGGTGGGCGGGGCTGTCTAGGGGGTGCAGGGTGTTCAGGGGGTGGGGAGGCTGTCTACTGGAGGAGGGGATGTCCAGGGGGTGGTCGGGCTGTCCACGGGGGTGGTAGGGATGTCCAGGGGGTACGGGGTGTCCAGGGGGGATATGTGTGTGTGGGGGGGGGGGCTGTCCATGGGGGTCACTACTAGAAATGAAGGTTATACCAATGGTTTTAAACCATTTGTATAGGCTGTAAAACCGTTGGTATAGCTTATAACAACGGTTTTCCAAACTGTAGGGCAGTAAGCCGTGAGGAAAGCCCTATACCAACGGTTTTATCTAAACCGTTGGTATAGGACACTGTATGTATTGATTTACCAATGGTTGTAGGCTAACCATTGGTATATTTTTACCCCAACAGTTGGGAATACCATGCATTTCATCTAAACCAATAGTTGTAAACCGTTGGTATAACATTTTTACCAACGGTTTCAATGAACCGTTGGTTTATATTGAAGACTAAACACTATACCAATAGTTCTAAACTGTTAGGATAGTTTTTTACCAATGGTTTATTGAAACCGAGGTTAAATTGTTTTTCTCAAAGTATACCAACAGTTTAAAACCGTTGGTATTGTGTATTTCTAGAACTATTGCACAACAGCCCCTCCAGTATACACCTGCATAAAAAATAGCACAAAAAACACATACAAACAGACTTAAAACAGCATAAAAAACACCTACAATAGCACAAAAAAACACATAAAACCATAAAACTCTTACAACCATGTCATGTACTACAATTCCCTATTTCAATCTTCATATGACAATAATATTCTAGTAGAGTTGAATAACAGTTTCAATAACTCAAACATTATTTACACCCATTTCAATCTTCATATGAAAACCACTCTTCCAGTAGTAATTCACCTCACCCCTGCACAACCCCCCCAACCAGCACAGCCCCCCACACCTCCCCATCAAATTCTAATAGATAGAATAGTCTGAGAAATACTTATTAGAGTTGAATAAGAGTTTGAAATTGGCTCAAATCCCAATTTTTTTTTTCTGATCCTAGATTTGGGTATGTAATGATTTGTGATGCATTTTGCATTGAACTTGTATTTTTTATAATATATTGTGAAAATTTATTTTCTTAGGAGTCTCATCACTTATGACCCCATGAGTGAAACTATCCAACTCATGAAAAAGAGTTTGCAACTATCGTTGATGAGTGAAAATTTCAGAGACACCACCTCTTTTATTAGAGACATGTTATATATACAAACTGAATGTCATAGTAATATAATTTATTCTAATGTGAACTAAATCGTTTTCAGATGTGTTTGATAAAATACATGTAGATGTTCAAATTTGAAATGGAATATGTTCTTTGTAAAGTAAATGTCAGTTTTGATGCACTAAGAAAAAAGATGAAGGAGGTAGGGGTGTTAATGTCAGATATTGGGTGAGTGGTAATGGATTTGTTGGTAGACTCTATAGTGGTAATAACATAATATACTTGGGTATTGTTTTTTATACGCATAGTGATCATGTCCAAATTGGTTGAATAAGTGGATGTTGAACATGTGTCTGATCCAGAGTGTGTCGTGATGCATATGAGGTTGACAAAAAACAGTCCCCTTCCAAGATGGGTTATAGTCATACATAGTGTACTACTGGTTAATGTAAGGGAGAAACTTCTTTATTACATGATAAAAATAATTGATGAGACCCTATCATGCTTAATAGTGAGAATAAAAGTGACGACACATAATATCCTCAAAAAAATTGGATCCAAATAAATCATGCCCCAAATACCCTCTTTAACCCAGCCATCCTACTATAGGACTTTGACAAGTGGCAGCATATTCCCTCACTACACTTTCGTGATGTTGTGAAATAAAACCCCTCAATTTTTGAAATTGTTAGGTTTTTGAGGATCATAATAAGATCTTTTGACAACGAAAGAACACCCAAATATGATCTATCCTCAAACAAAATCAACATTTATAGAAAATGAAAAACTTCTGAAAATGGATTTTACCTGGGAGTGGTTTTCTTCTTCCTAAATCTAAAGAGAAAGTTTGATGATGCATGGTATGAAACTAAATTTGAAAATGGAGTATGGAAACTGACCCATGGTTCCATGATCATTACAAAAGGAGTAAAGTATGGAACTCTTTACTTGATTTAAAATTCAGGAAGAACTAAAATGATCAGAAGTTCAACTTGTGATGGTCTAGAAGAATGTAACTGTAAGTTTATTGACCTTAGTGAGAATAATATTAATGTTCTTAAGGCTATGAACACTAAATGGTACAAGTATGGTGCAGTCTATTGATCAGAGTAGGATTCCACCACATCATGCCTCAGACTGTGGCGGGGTTGACTCGTACACATAAAAAATGACCAATGTATCGTTGTCCTAAAGTATCAACACAGTCCAAATACATTTGGTCAATTTTTTGTATGTCAGTTGTTGTTTTCACTTAAACTATTGTTCACTTCAAAAAAAAGTGAGACACTTAGAGTGATACCGGCCACACCGTGCCTCAGATGGAGGTGTGTTTTACTTTTACACTTCAAAAATAATATATGTATCATTTTCCTAAAGTATCAATATAATCTAAAAGCGTTTGGTCAGTTTTCGGTATGCAAGTTGTTGTTTTCACTTAAAATATTGTCCATTTCAAATAAAAGAGAGACACTTTGAGTGATACCAGTCACACCATGCCTCTAATTAAGGCGGGATTGACTCGTACACGTCATAAATTACCCATGTATCATTGTGATAATTTATCAACACAATCCAAATGCGTTTGACCGGTTTTCTATATGCCAGTTGTTGTTTTCACTTAAAATGTTGTTCATTTAAAACAAAAGTGAGACACTTTGAGTGATATCAGTCACACTGTGCCTCTAATTGAGGAAGGGTTGACTCGTACCTATCAAAAATGATCCATGGATTGTTGTTCTAAAGTACCAACACAATCCGAATGTGTTTGGTCAGTTTTCTGTATGCCAATTGTTGTTTTCACTAAAAATCTTGTCCATTTCAAATAAAAGTGAGACACTTTGAGTGTTACCAGCCACAAAATGCATCGGATTGAGGCATGTTTGACTCATACACATCAAAAATGACCCATGTATCTCTATCCTAAATTATCAACACAATCCGAATGCGTTTGATCGATTATCCGTATGCCAGTTGTTTTCACTTAAAATCCTATCCAGTTCAAATAAAAGTGAGACACTTTGAGTGGTACCGGCCACACCATGCATCATATTGAGGCGGTATTGACTCGTATACATCAAAAATGACACATTTATTGTTTTCCTAAAGTATTAATACAATCTGAAATCATTTGGTCAGATTTCTGTATTCAAGTTGTTGTTTTCACTTAAAATATTGTTCATTTCAAATAAAAAAGAGACACTTTGAGTGATATCGGTCACACCGTGTCTCTGATTGAGGAAGGGCTGACTCGTACATGTCACAAATGACCCATGGATCATTGTTCTAATGTATCAACACATTATGAATGCGGTTGGTCGGTTTTCCATGTGCCAGTTGTTGTTTTCACTTAAAATATTGTCCATTTCAAACAAAAGTGAGACACTTTGAGTGATACCGGTCACACCGTGCCTCTAATTGAGGCAAGGTGGACTCGTACCGGTCAAAATGATCCATGAATCGTTTTGCTAATGTATCAACCCAATACAAATGTAACGACCCAAAGTTTCATTAATGGAAATCCCTCTTGATCTAATTAAATGTCTCTTTATGTAAAATGTTTATATAAAATGTCAAATTCTTTGGTTTTATGTTAAGAATTATGACCATTGATTTTATAGCTGTTGAACAGTGATCACATGATTAGTATAAATATAGGGCTTTAACAAACCCAATTTACTCAGACAAAGGAAGCGATGACCTCATCTAGTAGAATTGCTTCATTCAAAGCACATTTGTCAGAACTTGGAAAAGAGGTGGTGTCTTTGGGCTTCACTCTTGACCAAGCCCAAGATGAGCTTCATCATGTCAAGCTCGAACGTGACCGTCTATGGGGAAAGTGGAAGTTGATAGAAATTATCACTCGAGTGATGTTATCTGAGCCACCCCAAGAGTCTGTCGCCATCGCACACCTTACCCTTAGGTCTTATGCGGCTGTTTTAAGGGGTTATGTAACAAATCACTAGTACTATGTTCATGTACATTATTTTTTGTATATAATAATGAATATACTTTCTTGTCATTATTGATACATTGTAAATAGTTTTTAAAGTGCAAATAGTGTTTTTAGTTATTATTTAATTAAGAATTCTATTTTATTAAATTAAGGGATTTTTGAATTAAATAATATTTTAATAAAATATTATTATTATTATTAAATTAATTTTATTATATATAAATGATCATATAATTTTATGAATGCAATTGTAATTTTTATTAAGGTTTGAAAGCCATTTTTGTCAAAACCCGTGAATTTTTTATAAATGTCAGTTTTTATTTTAAAAGTGAAAATTAACATATTTAGAAAATTATTTAGATAAAATAAATGTTATTTCTGGAATCAGGACGTCGAAATTATCCAACGGTGAATTTTTCATAATTTTCTGAGACAGTCAATTTTTTGGGTAAAAATTAAATACTGTTTAAATATATAATGTGTTTTATGACATCATAATGACCCAATAGTGATGTAATAAAATACTATAAGCTTTATTGTAACGCCCCGACCCCAGTTACCCAGAGTCGGTGCATTATTACATAACATTGGCATGATCACAAGAAAGATCAAATCTCGAAAGACCGATTGGTTTAGTAGCCTTGGAAACACTAGATATATTCATAAGTTTTACATTACATCATAAAATGAAAAAATACTACAACAACATAATGTTTCCACAATCCACACTATTAACCCCTCATAAAATCCCTACAGGTCATTCATAACTTACTTCTTCACATCCTGGGAAAAATAAAACATAGAAAAGGGGTGAGCTCAAATGCCCAGTAAGGATAACAATATAGCGGAAACTTTTATAAATAAGAATAAACATTTAAGGAAATGTATAACTAAAACAAAAGCCTTTTTAAATATGAACTTTCAACATGGTATGGCATAAATAAAATGAAATAATTCCATTTACTTATTCACATGGATATTCTACTAATCGAATAATCACATGCAAAAATCAATAACCACTTTCATAATGTTGGAATGCATAATGCCAGACTATCATAACCACATAGTCAAGGCCTCGTGCCAAGACTACAAATAAGATTTTGTCAAGGCCTTGTGCCAAGACACTAGTTTGTCTCATGAGACCTACCGATGCATCGAGGAGCTATAGCGGGCTCCACCCGTCACTTATTAAGTCCAATGCATTCCCATATGAAAAGGTTTAAACATAACATAAACATTCGTATTAAAACTAGCATACGAAATGTCAATAA
Organism: Viscum album; assembly: GCA_963277665.1. NCBI lineage: Eukaryota > Viridiplantae > Streptophyta > Magnoliopsida > Santalales > Viscaceae > Viscum > Viscum album. The sequence continues at coordinate 833,272,510 of OY728120.1, forward strand.
TTTCACCATAAACTATGAATGGTATAACAATAGCACATCCACAGTCAAACATATCACAAAACCTTCAATACAATATAGAAGTTTTGTATCATAATAAATCAACTTCAAATAATCTTAAAATCCATCAAAGGATGTTGACATAGATGAAATCAAAATTCTTTTTAAAGAAGTATCTCCTTTTATTTTGAAATCATTTAAGATCCATATAAAATAAAACATTTTCTTTGAAAATATTCTTATAAGCTTGTATGGGAAGCTTCGACGATTTTATAACGGCGGAAAATAACCGCACCCGCCGTATAAGTTAAAAAAAACATTCTTACCTCAATTCTGTCGAAAAGGTTAAAAAGGACCTTGTTTTGAAAACGACGGAAAGATTCCTTTATAAACCTCTTATAAAAAGTCAAACAAGGGTATAAATGACTTTAACCCATATTCTTGTAAATAGTAAAAATATTTTGAAATACATTTCGAAGAAACATGGATGTGGATGATAAAGAGATCCCAGTAGATTATTACGTATAATACAACCTCGGATAATGAAGAGATTGTGAAATAACCCTTACCTTGTACTTTTCCATGGTTGGGGTAGGTTAACCTCCTGTATAATGGTGAAATAGTTGTTATTAAATTATACAAGAATCATATATAATAATATGATATCATATATGATCTTTTAACATTGATTTGTTAATAATATCTTAGAATTATCGTCGTTTCGGGAGTTAACTTACTCATTTTCTTTTATATGTTTTGTTACATAAGCCATGGTTGTTGTATCTTATTCATATCCAGAATGATATCTAGTCCTTAAACATCATTTTTAAATCATCAAATGATAATTATACTTGAATTGATACGATGGAGAATGAATCTCATCGCGTTCGTGGAGACGGTAGTCCGTACGTACGCACGAGCGACAATATCATTCTTTTGATATTAAAATAATATATAAATGGATGGTATATCATATATACAGAATCATTAACATGTTATATTTATTATTTACATGAGTTACACATCATTATTATACCCATCCAAATAATATTATATTGAATAACAATTACACCACGACGTGGAGACGGTAGTCCGTACGTACGCACGTATGGTGACATGTTATTCAAAGGGTGGATAGAATACTGAATATGGTTGTAACATATTTATAATAACATCACAGTATATGTGAGATACTGGAGTTATTATTTTAGAATGGTAAGAACAAAGGAAGAAGAAGTGGAAGAAGAAATGAACTTGGAGAAGGGTGGTGAAATCATTACCTCTTCTTCGGGTTCTTCCTTTTGATTTGATCAAAAGGGCTCCTTAGGTTGGCTTTCTGATCAAACTAAGGCCTCTAGGTTGTAGTGAGGGATGTTGGGAGAGTATTTGGGCAGAGTTTTGCCGAACCAAAAGGCTTTGAAGGTGTGAAGAAATGAGAAGGAGGAGTGCCCTTTTATAAGAGGGGTGAGGGGCACCTTTGGAAAAGCTAGAAATATTAATTTATAATAAATTCATATTCGGTTTCTAATGGCTCCAAAGCTTATTATTAAAAGTTTAAGGTGGGGATAGGTCTAAAACCACTAAACCAATAGAATTTAGACAGGTTTGGGTACTTATATTAACCTTATCTTTAAGTATTAACTCTAAGTTAATTAGTTTCACTTTTACAATGTCTCTTTGTATTTTTATATAATATGGTTAATAAACTTACTATATACATCCAAGAGACCCCCAAGTGGTAAATTAATGATGAACCTATCATGATATAAGTCCCTTGGCCGAACCTTAGATTTTTAGGAATTTAATATCAATTAATAATATAATATTTGTTTTAAGAACTCTTTTATGTCAATTTTGACACTATTCAATAGTTGATTTTTGTGAAACTCATAACAGATTGATTACTTCGAAAAAAGTCAATTAAATCAATCCTAATATATCATATTATCCTAGAAAATTAGTTTAATTCATTAAAAGTTTCATATTATATTTATTTGGGTATTTATAATATCAATTATTTTAATTTTTCACTATTATAGTAATTATTGTATCATCATTGTGTCATAAATAAAATAAATTATTTAATGTCTAAAAATTATAAATAAAATATCATTATGTAGGAAATCTTGTTATCTTTCTAATGAATATTTATAATCTAAAATCCAACATGTATAACCCTATGTAAAAATTATTCTTCTAAAAGATGTAAGCTTATGCCATTTTTATTTTTATTTTAACTTTATTAATATAATGTGTCCCTACCACATACAAGTGGCTCCAAGGGGTCCCCAAATTGACCCAAGGATGCCCATGGTCGGGTATGTGTCCACCAATAAGGTTAGGACACGTTTTAGGGTAATTTTGTATTATTATAATATTATTTTTTAACCCTTATTTACCGGATTTACCCTTTAACCATGGTAAATAAAATATTTACCACAGTAACTATTCAAAATGTCTAAAAATAAAAGTTACCTATTTACACAATTTGAACATCCTGATTCCAAATATGGAATACATTTTCCTAAATTCAAAACACAGAAGTGGCAGAAATTAATTTAAAATTAATTCCCGCTGTCAAAACAAAAAGCGTGTTTTTAAGAGATAATAACTATAAAAAGATTGACACTTGTTTATGTTCGGTTTAATTGTAAAATTATGTCCAATGACCAACATTATATTAAATGGTAAAAATATATTCTAAATATACTTTAAAACCACTCAAATTCACAATTTATCACTATTAATTATTTTGATTAAAAAAGTTGTTTTTAATTAAAATTTAGTAATTTTCACTATTCATCAAAATATAAAAGTTATCCGAAAAGTACCAAAATTTCACCCTAGGCTAATTTCAATATTCTGAATCCAAAAATGAAGTCCATTTTGAAATATAAAATATATATAATTTCAAAAAGTAGTTATTACTATTCATAACGGCTAGTTTAATTGGTTGTTAGAACTCGGTGTTGCGTACAACACACGCTATCACATTATTCAAAGAGAAGCGTACCGTAGAAGCTTGGGATGTTTCATTTTAAATTTTTGATGTCCCCATTTAGTCAAAAAGTTTAAAATATAGTATTTAAAAAGGGTTCACTATTAAATTTGATAAAAGTGCAATACTGAAAATGAATTTGTTCTTGCATTATATCTAAGAAACTCATAATATGGATTCTAAAATTATAAGGATTATATAAACATTAAAATTTATCTAATACTATTCATAACCTCTTTTGAATGGATTTTTTTTTGTAATTCATGGTGTGATTGAACTCGGTGTTGCATGTAGTGCAAGTCATTGAATTATTTTGAAGAAATAACACACTATGAAATCTTGGGGTGTTACATTCTCCCCTCCTTCAATAAATTGCGTCCTCGCAATTTGAAATTGTTTTTCGAAAATAAAAGGTTGAAAGTAGAAAATATATTTGTGGGAAAACCCACATCGGAAATTGGGTTACTAAAATTTAGTCTTAATATGAGGAAAAGAGAAATCAAAGGGTCACCACCAAATTATGATCTCGATTAGGAGAACATTAGTGGCAATTAGAGACATATAATTGGAGGAAAAACGTAAATATTTATAGGTAGTGATTGAGGTCATCAATCACAAACAAGTGTAAAATTGAGGTCCTCAAATTCATCAATCTATGATGATTTGAAATACCATCGGTTCAACAAAACATAGGGTATTAGGATAACACATTTTTGACGTTTCAAAATATCTTAGTTGAAATCCCACATCGAAAAATGAATTAATGAGGCCTCTATTTAAAATAAAGAGTCGAAAGTATGAAGATTACCGAAAATAACACATACTAGGATTCCATGTAGTAAAATATGGATATGGAAGAAAAATCTAACCATCAATTACCTGATGGAGAGTGGTAGAGAACATGGCTATGAAAAGGCCAACAATCCCAAAGCCAAAAATTAGTGATGATTTAAGGTACCATCTAGGAAAACATTTTTGTTCTAAGTTGCTTTTCTTAATATTGAGGAATTTATTTATGATATTGGCTAAGATCATAAGGAGATATACTTACTTTATAATTAGAGTTTTATCCATTAATAAATTTCTACCACAAACTCATCTTTCACTCTAAAAGATAATAGAATGTAAAAAAAAATCTATTTACACTATTCGTATGGGGTTCCAAAATAAAGGAATTTATAATTCATCTACAAGATCTTTTAATAAAAACTACATTATTTAATCCAGGACATCTCGTGGGCCAGTGGTAGGTGATACACCCTTGTCGCCCTTCGGTTTCGGGTTCAAGTCTCGCAGCCTTGCCGGACGCGACGGGTTGCCGCCCGACCTCCGGGTTGTCCTTTTATGGAAATCCAAAATAATCCAAACTAGAACTATCCAAAATACTTCTATACAAACTCACAGTCCAACATTTATAAGGAAGGTAAACATAATATAGATCCTTTTTACCCCGTAATAGCATATGAATACCTTCATCATGTATTACCATATTCCTTATTGATTACATTCATGTTCCCTTATTCCATATAGAATGCTGGATATACTTCATTAATCCAAAAATGTTTTAAACCCCAACAATTATGGAATATACAAATCATTAATCAGCTTCAAGGTAGTCAATAATGTCCAATATAATTTATCCAAATCAATCATGTATTATTCTAAAATCACCACCTCGGTATCTGAACCATATTATGGTTTATCTTTCTCTCAACCATATATTTTCCAAACATTTAACCTGTTACTGAGTCACTTTTCTTTGTTCCACACCATCTCAAGTCCTTAATGAAATAGTACTGCAGTACAATCCTTATATACTCCATAATTATTATAACAAGTACATTGTTGATACAACACTCAATTGATATAATCAACATAATAACTCTAATCATTCCTCTTCATCTGTGGTAGTATCATAACTTGATTATTATCCAATAGCATCATTTGCGGCATAGTCTGATGACTGGGACATAGGTTCGCGTAGTGTCCAAACTCCTTGCAAATGAAGCATTGTACATTTGAAACCATTTTCTTACCCTTGCAGTCATGTACTTTGTGCCCTTTTCCTCCACACTTATAACAAACTCCCATTCCTTTCAGGCAAGTTCCAGGGTGTTTCTTTCCACAGTTACCACATTTGGGAAAATTCTTCTTTTCCCTCTTCCCTTTATCCATCTTTCTCTCTTCTATCCTTTTCTTCTCTTGCTTCCCTTCAAAGCCATAGGACTCAGTAAACTCTTTACTTATCTTATCAACACATGATATTATTTCTTCATATGATGATAATACATGGGAGACTATTTCTATTATAAATTCTAGCTTAAGACCATGAAAGATATGATCCTTCCTTCTCTTTGGATCATGTGCATTGCTGGAGTTCTCATTCCTTCTACTAGGCACCATTTCTAAACAATGGCATACACTGGATTAGTTTATGAATCAAAATACATAATCCCATACTTATAAAACACTTAACATAAATTGAACTATTTATGGATATAATCCATAATCATAAAAAATATTTTCTTTGAGAAAGTATATACTCATAAACCCTTCATAATGATTTGTAAGGAAAATGAGAGTAATCCTAAGCATATCCCCCGGGAGTGTCGTAACCAAGAGTGCAGCAAGGCCCGTTGTCGTGCACCAGTTCCCGTTCGAGTCTAGCTCAAAGCGGTGTTTTCGGGTTTTACCCCTAGGTACATCTGTGCCAGAGCCGCCTCTACCTGCTCGTATCCAGACAGGGATGTATTGCTCGGAAAACTCACAAAATCCCTACAATACCAAAATTCTAGGAAGTTCTTCTATACTAATCCTCAAAGTTCATCTTAGGTCTACGTTCTTTAATCAGAGTTTATCTAAATCTAGTTTCCAAGGTTTGTACTAAACTTCCTCTGATACCAACTGTAACGCCCCGACCCCAGTTACCCAGAGTCGGTGCATTATTACATAACATTGGCATGATCACAAGAAAGATCAAATCTCGAAAGACCGATTGGTTTAGTAGCCTTGGAAACACTAGATATATTCATAAGTTTTACATTACATCATAAAATGAAAAACTACTACAACAACATAATGTTTCCACAATCCACACTATTAACCCCTCATAAAATCCCTACAGGTCATTCATAACTTACTTCTTCACATCCTGGGAAAAATAAAACATAGAAAAGGGGTGAGCTCAAATGCCCAGTAAGGATAACAATATAGTGGAAACTTTCATAAATAAGAATAAACATTTAAGGCAATGTATAACTAAAACAAAAGCCTTTTTAAATATGAACTTTCAACATGGTATGGCATAAATAAAATGAAATAATGCCATTTACTTATTCACATGGATATTCTACTAATCGAATAATCACATGCAAAAATCAATAACCACTTTCATAATGTTGGAATGCATAATGCCAGACTATCATAACCACATAGTCAAGGCCTCGTGCCAAGACTACAAATAAGATTTTGTCAAGGCCTTGTGCCAAGACACTAGTTTGTCTCATGAGACCTACCGATGCATCGAGGAGCTATAGCGGGCTCCACCCGTCACTTATTAAGTCCAATGCATTCCCATATGAAAAGGTTTAAACATAACATAAACATTCGTATTAAAACTAGCATACGAAATGTCAATAATTTCACCATAAACTATGAATGGTATAACAATAGCACATCCACAGTCAAACATATCACAAAACCTTCAATACAATATAGAAGTTTTGTATCATAATAAATCAACTTCAAATAATCTTAAAATCCATCAAAGGATGTTGACATAGATGAAATCAAAATTCTTTTTAAAGAAGTATCTCCTTTTATTTTGAAATCATTTAAGATCCATATAAAATAAAACATTTTCTTTGAAAATATTCTTATAAGCTTGTATGGGAAGCTTATACGATTTTATAACGGCGGAAAATAACCGCACCCGCCGTATAAGTTAAAAAAAACATTCTTACCTCAATTCTGTCGAAAAGGTTAAAAAGGACCTTGTTTTGAAAACGACGGAAAGATTCCTTTATAAACCTCTTATAAAAAGTCAAACAAGGGTATAAATGACTTTAACCCATATTTTTTGTAAATAGTAAAAATGTTTTGAAATACATTTCGAAGAAACATGGATGTGGATGATAAAGAGATCCCAGTAGATTATTACGTATAATACAACCTCGGATAATGAAGAGATTGTGAAATAACCCTTACCTTGTACTTTTCCATGGTTGGGGTAGGTTAACCTCCTGTATAATGGTGAAATAGTTGTTATTAAATTATACAAGAATCATATATAATAATATGATATCATATATGATCTTTTAACATTGATTTGTTAATAATATCTTAGAATTATCGTCGTTTCGGGAGTTAACTTACTCATTTTCTTTTATATGTTTTGTTACATAAGCCATGGTTGTTGTATCTTATTCATATCCAGAATGATATCTAGTCCTTAAACATCATTTTTAAATCATCAAATGATAATTATACTTGAATTGATACGATGGAGAATGAATCTCATCGCGTTCGTGGAGACGGTAGTCCGTACGTACGCACGAGCGACAATATCATTCTTTTGATATTAAAATAATATATAAATGGATGGTATATAATATATACAGAATCATTAACATGTTATATTTATTATTTACATGAGTTACACATCATTATTATACCCATCCAAATAATATTATATTGAATAACAATTACACCACGACGTGGAGACGGTAGTCCGTACGTACGCACGTATGGTGACATGTTATTCAAAGGGTGGATAGAATACTGAATATGGTTGTACCATATTTATAATAACATCACAGTATATTTGATATACTGGAGTTATTATTTTAGAATGGTAAGAACAAATGAAGAAGAAGTGGAAGAAGAAATGAACTTGGAGAAGGGTGGTGAAATCATTACCTCTTCTTCGGGTTCTTCCTTTTGATTTGATCAAAAGGGCTCCTTAGGTTGGCTTTCTGATCAAACTAAGGCCTCTAGGTTGTAGTGAGGGATGTTGGGAGAGTATTTGGGCAGAGTTTTTCCGAACCAAAAGGCTTTGAAGGTGTGAAGAAATGAGAAGGAGGAGTGCCCTTTTATAAGAGGGGTGAGGGGCACCTTTGGAAAAGCTAGAAATATTAATTTATAATAAATTCATATTCGGTTTCTAATGGCTCCAAAGCTTATTATTCAAAGTTTAAGGTGGGGATAGGTCGAAAACCACTTAACCAATAGAATTTAGACAGGTTTGGGTACTTATATTAACGTTATCTTTAAGTATTAACTCTAAGTTAATTAGTTTCACTTTTACAATGTCTCTTTGTATTTTTATATAATATGGTTAATAAACTTACTATATACATCCAAGCGACCCCCCAAGTGGTAAATTAATGATGAAACTATCATGATATAAGTCTCTTTGCCGAACCTTAGATTTTTAGGAATTTAATATCAATTAATAATATAATATTTGTTTTAAGAACTCTTTTATGTCAATTTTGACACTATTCAATAGTTGATTTTTGTGAAACTCATAACAGATTGATTACTTCGAACAAAGTAAATTAAATCAATCCTAATATATCATATTATCCTAGAAAATTAGTTTAATTCATTAAAAGTTTCATATTATATTTATTTGGGTATTTATAATATCAATTATTTTAATTTTTCACTATTATAGTAATTATTGTTTCATCATTGTATCATAAATAAAATAAATTATTTAATGTCTAAAAATTATAAATAAAATATAATTATGTAGGAAATCTTGTTATCTTTCTAATGAATATTTATAATCTAAAATCCAACATGTATAACCCTATGTAAAAATTATTCTTCTAAAAGATGTAAGCTTATGCCATTTTTATTTTTATTTTAACTTTATTAATATAATGTGTCCCTACCACATACAAGTGGCTCCAAGGGGTCCCCAAATTGACCCAAGGATGCCCATGGTCGGGTATGTGTCCACCAATAAGGTTAGGACACGTTTTAGGGTAATTTTGTATTATTATAATATTATTTTTTAACCCTTATTTACCAGATTTACCCTTTAACCATGGTAAATAAAATATTTACCACAGTAACTATTCAAAATGTCTAAAAATAAAAGTTACCTATTTACACAATTTGAACATCCTGATTCCAAATATGGAATCCATTTTCCTAAATTCAAAACACAGAAGTGGCAGAAATTAATTTAAAATTAATTCCCACTGTCAAAACAAAAAGCGTGTTTTTAAGAGATAATAACTATAAAAAGATTGACACTTGTTTATGTTCGGTTTAATTGTAAAATTATGTCCAATGACCAACATTATATTAAATGGTAAAAATATATTCTAAATATACTTTAAAACCACTCAAATTCACAATTTATCACTATTAATTATTTTGATTAAAAAAGTTGTTTTTAATTAAAATTTAGTAATTTTCATTATTCATCAAAATATAAAAGTTATCCGAAAAGTACCAAAATTTCACCCTAGGCTAATTTCAATATTATGAATCCAAAAATGAAGTCCATTTTGAAATATAAAATATATATAATTTCAAAAAGTAGTTATTACTATTCATAACGGCTAGTTTAATTGGTTGTTAGAACTCGGTGTTGCGTACAACACACGCTATCACATTATTCAAAGAGAAGCGTACCGTAGAAGCTTGGGATGTTTCATTTTAAATTTTTGATGTCCCCATTTAGTCAAAAAGTTTAAAATATAGTATTTAAAAAGGGTTCACTATTAAATTTGATAAAAGTGCAATACTGAAAATGAATTTGTTCTTGCATTATATCTAAGAAACTCATAATATGGATTCTAAAATTATAAGGATTATATAAACATTAAAATTTATCTAATACTATTCATAACCTCTTTTGAATGGCTTTTTTTTTGTAATTCATGGTGTGATTTAACTCGGTGTTGCGTGTAGTGCAAGTCATTGAATTATTTTGAAGAAATAACACACTATGAAATCTTGGGGTGTTACATTTATGTTCGGCCAATATATGTTTTAAAATTAAAATAATGTGATTTTGGGTTTTTTTGACTTACTTTTCAAAGAATTAATGGACCCTTCAAGACTTATTAAACGCCTTGTCTTTTTAATTTGATTTCCATGGGAGTGTGACTCAACTCCACATAATACCCCCTATTATTTTAAGAATTTCAGACTTTGGCCTTATAAAATATTTTTTCCTCTTCTCTTTTCCAAAAACCATGGGAAAAAACCACGGGATGGTTTGTGGTTTGTATTAATTTAATATAAGGGGTCCCAAACCTAAATAATAAATAATTCCCTCACCTTTCCTATATAAACCCACCCAATCTCCCACTTCCTGCTCACTTAAAGCCTTTGGAGTTCGTCCAACCTCTGACCTACTCTCTCTATAATCCTCTCAAGGTGCCCCAAGCTCCCAAGAAGCCTCTCTCAAGCCTCTCTCAAGCCTTTGGAAGCACACTTCCAAGTAAGGGTTTTTTTCTTCCTTTCTCATTTTTGTCCAATTTTCATTAAGTTGTTTTTCCCTTTTAATTTAAATTATGAATGTTGGGGTATGGTTTCACACCTCCCTAATACTTCCCTCTTTATGTTTTAATGATGGGAGACCCCTTTATCTCTCATTAAATGCCTCTCATGTACACCTGTTACTATGCTGAAATTATGAAAGGAACTTCTCCCTCCTCATTTACATTCAAGAAATACTTTTGTATCATGAACCTAAATTCCATTAAAATTGTTAAGACATGTATATATATGACCTCCTTACTTTCCATTACATGTAAATATGATGAGGAACTCATTTCTCTCTCATCAACCTTTTTTATGAATTCTTATGTCACGCCGTTACGCTGCTGAAATCGCACCGATTTTCTAAGCCAATGCCATTGTGTAGTGAATACCATGCCCATTTATCCATCAAGGGTACTCACCTTTATGAAAATTTACTTATTGATTATAAATTTTCATGTATGAATTACACATTCCTTTATCGTGGAATAAATGATTATGTTTTATGAATCCATGTTTTATGATCCATGTGGCACACTTATGCATGAAATGAAATGTTTAAGAAGGGTGTGCCCTTATAGCGCTCCAATTCATTGGGTAAAGTATAATATCATGATACATCATGTGAAATGGGTGTTGACTCATACTAATTCAAGTGAAACGAGGTTTTACTCGTTCTTCATGTGCAATTAGGATTTACTCATGCTCTATGTGCAATGAGCCTTGGCTCATGCTAATTCCATGTTAAGTGTTGTTGCCACATTTCCATGTTATGATTATCATGCTTTATCATGCCTTTATGTTCATGTTTCTTTTCTGCTCTATTGATATGCCTATTGTCTAACATGATTTTACTCCTCATGTATTCCATGTTTATTCCCTTACTGGGATTTATAGCTCACCCCTTTTTTTATGCATGTCCTCAGGTTATCCCATGCAATGCTAAGTACGAGGGAATGTAGTGGTCATGTAAAGGAATTTTTCAATAAAGATGTTGTACTTCATGTTTTAAGTTGTTATGTAATTATCCTAAGCCCCAAATACACTAGACCTCTCGATCATCCATGTTGTATCAAGTGAATGGTTTATGTAATAAATCATGTTTAAGTTTGTAATAAAAGTAGGGTTGTCATAGTTGGTATCAGAGGATAGATTTAGTTATTTTTGGGATTAGGATTAGAAAACCCTAATAAAGCCTTAGAGACAATAATAAGTATAATAAAAATATCCCTAAGTTTTGGCAAGTACCTATTAAGTGGTTTATCAAACAAATACATCCCTGTCTGGATGCGAGCAGGCAGAGGCGGCTCTGGCACAGATGTATCCTAGTGGTAAAACCCGAAAACACTGCTTTGAGCTAGACTCGAACGGGAACTGGTGCACGACAATGGGCCTTTCTGCACTCTTGGTTACGACACTCCCGGGGGATATGTTTTGATAAATTCCCAAGCTTAGTATGAACCCTTATTAAGGGAATTAAAAAAAATGCGCCTAAGAATATATGTTATAAAGTAAATCATGAAAAGTATAGGTTGAATCCTATAGACTCGTGAGTTAAGGAAATAAAAGTTTATTTTTAAGTCATCAACTTTTGTCTTTGGTTTACCCTATATGTGTTACCCCTAACTTTCCTTTTATTCCAGCCAATGGCTGGTAATATGAGGAATCAGGCTAACAACCGGTGTGAAGATTAGTGTGATGACTGTACTAATGAGATGCCCAATCCAATGGGAGCGGGAATCGTGAACTTTGTCACGATTATCTCTCAGCTAACTCAATCTTTGAATAGAAACATGGGTCAAGAGGAACGTCCAAACCCCCCTAAGAAGGAACAATTTGCTATTGAGAGCTTCATGAGACAAAGGCCTCCTACTTTTAGTGGATCATCTGATCCCACGATCGCTGAACAATGGATCAACTCCATTGAAAAGATCTTCTCCATCCTTAAATGTTCTGAACAAGAGAAGGTTCTCCTGGCGGCTTATCGTATGGAGGGTGAAGATGATCAATGGTGGACATTAATAAAAAATACGAAGCCTGGGGAGGAGATCAAGGCGTTGGAATGGAAGGATTTCCGGAAGATGTATTTCGATAAATATTTTCCACGCACCCTCCAGCTTAAGATGGAAAGGGACTTCCTTTCCCTCAAGAAAAAAGAAGAAGAATCTATTGGAGCGTATGAGGAAAACTTCACAAGGCTTGCACGATACGCTTCCAGCTTTTTCGTTACCCCTGAATACAAGGTTGACCGCTTCTTTGGTGGGATGAAGCCTAGCCTGTGGAAAGCATTAGGGATCCGTGACTTCGACAGCTATGAGGAAATTGTGCGATGTGCCCTCAAGGTCGAAATGGAGATCGGGGAATCACAAGGGTATCATGGGGACAAGAAGCGTAAGGTGGACTTCAATGCTGAAGATCCGATGGACAAATCCAACGGTGCTAAGAAGATCCAGCACCCCACTTGCCAAAAGTGCGGAAAGAAGCACCCTGGAAATTGCCTCAAGGGGATGAGTAAATGCTTTAGGTGTGGAAAAGAAGGGAACCTAGTTGTTACCTATCGGCAAGAAAGACCCGCGACTGCGACAGAGGAGAGGAACACTCCATTCGAACCTCAAAGTGTTGTTCATTGCTACAAATGCAAAGAACCGGGGCATCTTGCAAATCAGTGCCCTAATCCAAAGGTTTTCGGAGGCAACCAACAACCTCCAAGGCAGCAAGGAAGAGATTTTTCCATCACTTCTGCCGAAGTGAACCCCGAAAACGAAGTGGTGATAGGTACGCTAGTTATTCATTCAAGAATAGTTAACGTACTTTTTGATTTAGGTTCTACACATTCTTTTATATTTCAAAAGTTTAGTAGAACAATCCCAGCACCACCACAAACCATGGAAGTGAAGATGTCGGTGAGTAAGACAAATGGGGAAATAATTTCATCCCATGAATATAAGTCCTCCCCTATTATAATCTGTGGATTTAATTTCCCGTCGAACCTCATCATACTCCCTCTGGTGGAATTTGATGAAATTCTTGGCATGGATTGAATTTCCTTATATAGAGCCAACATAAATTGTCGGAAGAGGGAAATCACACTCTATATGGATAATCGACCCCCAATTCTTTACAAGTGTAAGGAGGAAGATGGATCTCTTTTAGCCCCATCATATCAAGCATGGATATTACTGCCATATGAGAATGCATATCTAGCTCAGATGATTGAGTCCAAGGAAGAAACCATCCTTGAAGAAATGCCTATTGTGAGGGAATTCGCTGAAGTGTTTTCCGAGGAACTGTCTGGTCTTCCTCCTAGAAGAGATGTTGAATTCTCAATTGAACTTATACTAGGGGAGCTACCAATATCCAAGACTCCATATAGAATGTATATCGTGAAACTTTAAGAGCTGAAGAAACAACTACAGGAGAATTTGGATAAAGGGTTTATATGCCCAAGTGCTTCACCATGGGGTGCACCAGTCCTCTTTGTCAAGAAGAAGGATGGGTCAATGCGGCTTTGCATCGATTATCATGAACTTAAAAAATCACGATAAAGAACAAGTATCCTCTTCCACAGATCGATGAATTGTTTTATTAGTTGCATGGAGCACAATACTTCTCCAAGGTAGATTTGAGGTCGGGATATTATCAAGTAAGGGTGAAGAAGGAAGATGTCCCCAAGACTACTTTTCGTACAAGATACAAGCAGTATGAATTCATAGTAATGCCTTTCGGACTCACCAATGCTCCAAAAATCTTCATGGACTTGATGAATAGATTCTTTAGAGATTACCCAGATAAATTTGTGGTAGTCTTTATAGATTATATTCTAATATACTCCAAAACCAAGGAGGATAATGAGGAGCATTTAAGAACTGTACTGGAGACTTTTCGCAAGGAGAATCTTTATGAAAAGTACAGCAAGTGTGAGTTCTGGTTGAATGAAGTCTCATTCTTGGGCCATATCATCACAAGCAATGGGATATCTGTGGATCCCTCCAAAACAGATGCAATCGAGGGATGTCTGAGGCCAACATCGGTAACAGATATCCGTAGCTTCTTGGGGTTAGCTGGATATTATCGACGATTTGTGAGAAATTTCTCACAATTGTCCAACCCTCTTACCAAGATAACTCGAAAGGGAGTAAAGTTTTCTTGGAGTGATGAATGCGAAGAAAGCTTCAAGGAGTTAAAAAGGAGGCTTATCATTGCGTTCGTGCTCACTTTTCCCACAAGTGGGAAAATTTTTGTGGTATTCAGTGATGCTTCGAAGAAGGGCTTAGGTTGTGTGCTGATGCAGAATGATAAAGTGATATCCTATACCTCAAGGTAGTTGAAAATCCATGAGTGAAACTATCCAACGCATGATCTGGAGTTGGTGGCGGTGATCTTTGCCTTGAAAATCTGGCGGCATTATCTCTATGGGTAGAAATTTGAGATATATACTGACCACAAGAGTCTTAAATATATATTTACACAGAAATATCTTAATATGCGCTAGAGAAGATGGATAGAGATCATCATGGATTATGACTTTTTAATACATTACCACCCTGGGAAAGCGAACAAGGTGGAAGATGCCCTAAGTAGAAAGGAACCAGCGATTCTATCAATGATGAGAATTGAGAAGGATCCAATCTTCTTAGACTTGATGAAGATGGACATGGAAATCATAAAGAAGGGAACATCATCAATCCTTTCACAAATTATTGATCAACCATCTCTTTTGGAAAGGTTAAAGGATGCTCAAAAGGATGATGTGGGAATTCAGGAAAAAGTGGAAGCTATCAAAAAAGGTAAATCCTTGGAGTTTAATGTTAATGAAGAAGGAATTGTTCGATTTGGGAAAAGGCTATGTGTTCCATTACGTCCGGAGCTGAAGAATGAACTTTTGGATGATGCACATAGTTCAAATTTCTCTATTCACCCAGGGAGAACAAAGATGTATTGAGATCTCCGAGAAAACTTTTGGTGGGATAATATGAAAAAGGAGATCGCTGAATATACATCAAAGTTCCTGGTGTGCCAGAAAGTGAAGGTAGAGAGGCATATGTCTAAGGGGATGATGCAACCATTTCCCATACCAGAATGGAAATGGGAGAACATCACCATGGACTTAGTCACCGGACTTCCGAGGACATCCAAAGGCAACAATGCAATCTGGGTTGTTGTGGATCGTCTTACAAAGACTGCACACTTCATTGCTATTCGGGAGGATTTATCATTGGATCAATTGGCATGGATATATATCAGAGAAGTGGTAAGGTTGCATGGAGTTCCACTATCTATTGTGTCTGACCGAGATCCAAGATTCACCTCTATGTTTTGGAAGAGTCTTCAAAAAGATCTGAATACTGAACTGAACTTCAGTACGACCTATCATCCTTAAACTAATGGCCAATCCGAGCGGACTATCCAAACACTTGAGGATATTTTTAGAGCGTGCTCAATGTACTTTAAAGGAGTATGGGATCAACATCTTCTTCTGGTTGAGTTCTATTATAATAACAATTTCCACTCAAGCATCCAAATTACACCATATGAAGCCCTGTATGGGAAAAGGTGCAAAACACCGGCATGTTGGGATGAGGTCGGTGAACGTAAGCTGCTTGGACCAGAAATGGTCGAAGAAATTGTGGAGAAGGTGAAAACCATTCAACAACATATCAAGGTATCCTAGAGTTGACAGAAGAGTTATGCAGATAACCATTGACGAGACCTTGAGTTTAAAGTTGGAGACATGGTTTTTCTACGCATATCTCATAGAAGAAGGTCATGAGGTTCGGAAAGAAAGGGAAGTTAAGTCCAAGGTACATTGGCCCCTTCGAGATTCTTGATCCTTTCGGGGATGTGGCCTATCGACTAGCACTTCCACCTACCATGACCAAAGTACATGATGTCTTTCATGTATCCCTCTTAAGGAAGTACATACCGGACCCTTCACATGTACTCTCTTCTGAGGTGGTATAGTTGGAGGATGATCTTTCTTATGAGGAGAAACCAATGAAGATCTTGGATCATAGAGAAAAAGTTTTACGAAATAAGACAATGACCCTCGTCAAGGTGTTGTGGAAAAACCACAAGTTTGAAGAAGTGACTTGGGAATTGGAGGAAATGATGAATCTGAGTTACCCACATCTGTTTTAGTGTGGGAAAAGGAAATCTCGAGGGTGAAATTTCTTAAGGGGGGAATATTGTAATGACCCAAAGTTTCATTAATGGAAATCCCTCTTGATCTAATTAAATGTCTCTTTATGTAAAATGTTTATATAAAATGTCAACTTCTTTGGTTTTATGTTATGAATTGTGACCATTGCTTTTATAGTCATTGAACAGTGATCACATGATTAGTAAAAATATAGGGCTTTAACAAACCCAATTTACTCAGACAAAGGAAGCGATGGCCTCATCCAGTAGAATTTCTCCATTCAAAGCCCATTTATCAGAGCTTGGAAAAGAGGTGGCGTCTTTGAGCTTTGCTCTTGACCAAGCCCAAGCTGAGCTTCATCCTGTCAAGCTCGAACGTGACCGTCTACGGGAAAAGTGGAAGTTGATAGAAATTACCACTCGAGCGATGTTATCCGAGCCACCCCAAGAGTCTGTCACCATCACACACCTTACCCTTAGGTCTTATGCAACTGTTTTAAGGGGTTATGCAACAAATCACTAGTACTATGTTCATGTACATTATTTTTTGTATATAATAATGAATATACTTTATTATCATTATTGATACATTGAAAATAGTTTTTAAAGTGAAAATAGTGTTTTTAGTTATTATTTAATTAAGAATTATATTTTATTAAATTAAGGGATTTTTGAATTAAATAATATTTTAATAAAATATTATTATTATTATTAAATTAATTTTATTATATATAAATGATCATATAATTTTATGAATGCAATTTTAATTTTTATTAAGGTTTGAAAGCCATTTTTGTCAAAACCCGTGAATTTTTGATAAATGTCAGTTTTTATTTTAAAAGTGAAAATTAACATATTTAGAAAATTATTTAGATAAAATAAATATTATTTCTGGAATCAGGACGTCGAAATTATCCGATGGTGAATTTTTCATAATTTTCTGAGGCAGTCAATTTTTTGGGTAAAAATTAAATATTGTTTAAATATATAATGTGTTTTATGACATCATAATGACCCAATAGCGATGTAATAAAATACTATAAGATTTATGTTTGTCCAATATATGTTTTAACATTAAAATAATGTGATTTTTGGTTTGTTTGACTTACTTTTCAAAGCATTAATGGACCCTTCAAGACTTATTAAACATCTTGTCTTTTTAAATTGTTTTCCATGGGAGTGTGACTCACCTCCACATAAGCAACCCTATTATTTTAAGAAGTTAGGGATTTGTACTTATAAAATATTATTTTTCTATTCCCTTTTCCAAAAACCATGGGAAAAAACCAAGGGATGGTTTGTGGTTTGGATTAATTTAATATAAGGGGTCCCAAACCTAAATAATAAAGAATTCTCTCACCTTTCCTATATAAACCCACCCAAACTACCACTTCCTCCTCACTCAAAGCCTTTGAAGTTAGTCCAGCCTCTGCCCTACTCTCTCCAGAATCCTCTCAAGGTGCCCTAAGCTCCCAATAAGCCTCCCTCAAGCCTCTCTCAAGCCTTTGGAAGCACACTTCCAAGTAAGGGTTTTTTTCTTCCTTTCTCATTTTTGTCCAATTTTATTTAAGTTGTTTTGCCCTTTTAATTTAAATTATGAATGTTTGGGTATGGTTTCTCACCTACCTCATACTTCCCTATTTATGTTTGAATTATGGGAGACCCCTTTCTCTATCATTAAATGCCTCTCATGTACACCTGTTACTATGCCGAAATTTCGAAAGGAATTTCTCCCTCCTCATTTACATTCAAGAAATACTTTTGTATCATGAACCTAAATTCCATTAAAATTGTTGGGACATGTATATATATGACCTACTTACTGTCCATTACATGTAAATATGATGAGGAACCCCTTTCTCTCTCATCAACCTTTTTTATGAATTCTTATGTCACACCGTTACGCTGTCGAAATCACACCGATTTTCTAAGCCAATGCCATTGTGTAGTGAATACCATGCCCATTTCTCCATCAAGGGTATTCACCTTTATGCACATTTACTTATTGATTATAAAGTTTCATGTATTAATTCCACATTCCTTTATCGTGGAATAAATGATTATGTTTTATGAATCCATGTTTTATGATCCATGTGGCACACTTATGCATGAAATGAAATGTTTAAGAAGGGTGCGCCCTTATAGTGCTCCAATGAATTGGGTAAAGTATAGTATCATGATACGTCATGTGCAATGAGTGTTGACTCATGATAATTCAAGTTCAACAAGGGTTTACTTGTGATTCATGTGCAATGAGGATTTACTCATGCTCTATGTGCAATGAGCCTTGGCTCATGCTAATTCCATGTTAAGTGTTGTTGCCACATTTCCATGTTATGATTATCATGCTTTATCATGCCTTTATGTTAATGTTTCTCTTGTGCTCTATTGATATGTCTATTGTATAACATGTATTGTACTCCTCATGTATTCCATGTTTATTCCCTTACTGGGCTTTATAGATCACCCCTTTTTTTATGCATGTCCTCAGGTTATCCCATGCAATGCCAAGTACGAGGGAATGTAGTGGTCATGTAAAGGAAGTTTTCAATTAAGATGTTGTACTTCATGTTTTAAGTTGTTATTTAATGATCCTAATACCCAAATACACTATACCTCTCGATCATCCATGTTGTATCAAGTGAATGGTTTATGTAATAAATCATGTTTAAGTTTGTAATAAAAGCAGGGTTGTCATACCAAATGCATTTGGTCAGTTTTATGTATGCCAATTGTTGTTTTCACTTAAAATCCTGTCCATTTCAAATGAAAGTGAGACACTTTGAGTGGTACCGGCCACACCATGCATTGGATTGAGGCAGGGTTGACTTGTACACATCAAAAATGACCCATGGATCATTGTCCTAAATTATCAACACAATCTGAATGCATTTGATCGGTTTTCCGTATTCCAGTTGTTTTCACTTAAAATGTTGTCCATTTCAAATAAAAGATAGACACTTTGAGTGATACCGGTTACATCATGCCTTAGATTGAGGTGGGGTTGACTATTACACGTCAAAAATGACCCATGGATCATTGTGATAAAGTATCAACACATTCTGAATGTGGTTGGTCAGTTTTCCAAATGTCGATTGTTGTTTTCACTTAAAATGTTGTCCATTTCAAACAAAAGTGAGACACTTTGAGTGATACCGGTCACACCATGCCTCAAATTGAGGCGGGGTTGACTCGTACCGGTCACAAATGATCCATGGATCATTGTGCTAAATTTTCAACACAATATGAATGTGTTTGGTCAGTTTTCTGAATTCCAATTGTTGTTTTCACTTAAAATCCTGTCCATTTCAAATAAAAGTGAGACACTTTGAGTGGTACTGGCCACACCGTGCATCGGATTGAGGTAGGGTTGACTCTTACACATAAAAAATGACCCATGGATCATTTTCCTAAATTATCAACACAATCCAAATGTGTTTGATCGGTTTTCCATATGTCAGTTGTTTTCACTTAAAATGTTGTCCATTTAAAATAAAAGAGAGACACTTTGAGTGATACTGGTCACATCTTGCCTCATATTGAGGTGGGGTTGACTAGTACATGTCACAAATGGCCCATGGATCGTTTTGATAAAGTATCAACACATTCTGAATGCGGTTGGTCAGTTTTTTGTATGCCAGTTGTTGTTTTCACTTAAAATGTTGTCCATTTCAAACAAAAGTGAGACATTTTGAGTGACATTGGTCACACCGTGCCTCAAATTGAGGAGGGGTTGACTCATAACTATCAAAAATGATCCATGGATCATTTTTCTAAAGTATAAATACAATCCGAATGCGTTTGGTCGGTTTTCCATATGCCAATTGTTGATTTCATTTAAAATCTTGTCCATTTCAAATAATAGTGAGACACTTTGAGTGGTACCGGCCATACCGTGCATCAGATTGAGGCGGGGTTGACTCATACACATCAAAAATGACCCATGGATCGTTGTCCTAAATTATCAACACAATCCAAATGCGTTGGTTGGTTTTCCGTATGCCAGTTGTTTTCACTTAAAATGTTGTCCATTTCAAATAAAAGAGAGACACTTTGAGTGATACCGGTCACACCGTGCCTTAGATTGAGGCAGTGTTGACTAGTACACGTCACAAATGACCCATGGATAATTGTGATAAAGTATCAACACATTCGGAATGCGTTTGGTCAGTTTTCTTTATGCCAGTTGTTTTCACTTAAAATGTTGTCCATTTCAAACAAAAGTGAGACACTTTGAGTGATACTGGTCACACCATGCCTCGAATTGAGGCAGGGTTGACTTGTACCTATCACAAATTATCCATGGATTGTTGTGCTAAAGTATTAACACAACCCGAATGCGTTTGGTCGGTTTTCTGTATGCCAATTGTTGTTTTCACTTAAAATTCTATCCATTTCAAATAAAAGTGAGACACTTTGAGTGGTACTGGACACACCGTGCATCAGATTGAGGCGGAGTTGACTCGTACACATCAAAAATGACCCATGAATCATTATCCTAAATTATCAACACAATCCAAATTCATTTGATCAGTTTTCCTTATGTTATTTGTTTTCACTTAAAATGTTGTCCATTTCAAATAAAAGTGAGACACTTTAAGTGATACCGGCCACACCGTGCATCAGATTGAGGCGGGGTTGACTTGTACACATCAAAAATGTTGTCTTGGGTACCCGGTTTCCCTTGAGATGTGGCATAGTTTCACTAAATTGTGTGCCAACCATGAACCACATATTATTGGGTAAAAATACTAAATTTTCTCTAAAAACACTGAAGTAAATACAAGGGAAAAATAAAATACCAAAAAAAAATAAATTACCTCATAATTAAATAATGGTTGTGACACTTGTCCAACCATGAACTCACCTGGACAGCCCACCCCCCCCCCTCCACCTGTACATCCCCCCACACCCCACCCCATCCCCCACCCCATCCCCCACCCCATCCCCAACCCCACCTGCACACTCCCCCTCCCCACCCTGAAAACATGAAATTGAAATTAAAAATACCTTAAATATGATTTTTGTTTCTTCAAACAAATGCAAATATTATGCCTCTACTCCAAATGCTAAAAACGATGACATATTTTTTGAAATTCCAATGTTGTTCACGACCTTCAAGGATAAATAAAATCAAGTTTTCCTATGTAATAAGACTCTTCGGGGTGTTCTAAAATTAAATAGGTGGGTTTAGAAAATAAAATTAAAGTGTTAGAAGTAGGATTTTTATGGAGGGCTTTGAAATTTCTAATTAAATAGATCCAACTCATATAGAAGATAAAGATTTCAGAATATCCTATAACCAAAACATAATTGTAAATGAATAGATGCCTCAAAGTGGTGTTAAACGAGGATAATTGAATTTTAAATCCAACAAGGGAGGTATCGGGAGAACAACCTAATGGATTAAGAATTCCTAAGGAAATCTATTAATGATACTAATATGAATCACCATTTATATATTTATATTGGTTTTATTGATGGATAATGATCTTCTTTTTCATGTGTGGAGTTGGGTTGACCTCAAAACACCGAATGGGGTTCCACTCTATAGTTCTGAGAATATAATATCCAAAGTTATGAAGCTTCCACCTGTAAACATGACAACTTTATATCAGTGCCTACTGGAATTTCATGACATTTAAGGGATATGTGTTTTGTGAAAAGTCTATGCATTATAGGGATGTTCATGAATGATGGTTTTTTGTCCATATGTGTATGGAATTCAGTAACGAGGATGGGTTATTGCATTTAACCAATGTTATAGTGTATGTTTAGGATGAGTTCCTGCATTTAACCAGTGTTCTAGTTTATGTTTAGGTGAGGTGAGTTAGAAACCAGGTTAGGCATGTCATTAGAACATGGGTTCTTCCATTTAACCATGTAGTCTTGGATTTCAGGGATGAAAGTGTTTTGGGTGAGTTAATTACTACCCACTCTATAGTATGACCAACACATAATATGGGCATACCCATGAAACAAAGGCATGTTTAAATGGGATGTTTTCAGCACCCCATTTGGCCAACCATACTTTTCACCATAAGGGATTGGCCATGTATATTTACATGGCTATCCAAGTCATGTACTCTGTGTACATTCTCGGGACACTAGATTATCTTAGACACCATGTGAACCCTTATACAAACCATGTGAACCCTTATACCATATAGTTATTATTACAACCATTAAAAACAAATTATTAAACAACATAATTTTTCAAAGATAATCAAATTGAACATAAATCAATAATACTATTGGATATATCAAGTAAAATGAAGGCATACTATCTTACATCCTAAATGACCACCCACAACCATGATTAATGTCCACAGAGCTCTCCTTTCTGCCAGATCAAAAGAGAAAAAAAATAGTTGTACAACAAAAAAACCAAGGTATAAAAAGTAGTTACAGAACAACAAAACCAAGGTATCACTTACATATTTTAAGTGTAGAAGAAAAAATTTCCTTGATTGAAGATGGATCGATCAGTGGAAGAAGTTTGGCAGGCTAGGGAAGAGGGAGATTCAATTTAGGGCACCAATCAAGCGGAGGGGGACCTACAATCAAGCGGAGGGGGAACTGGATGCCTGGTCTGCATTTAGGGGAAAACTTTCTCAACGGTTTTTAAAAACTGTTGGGAATAAGGCCTATACCAACGGTTTGTATAAACTGTTGGTAAAAGGAGCCAAAATGTGAGGCATATACCAACGGTTCACACAAACCGTCAGTAAAAAGGCAACAAAATCTTCCATGCCAACGGTTTGAAGCAAGACGTTGGTATACATATCCATTCCCAACGATTTAGATAAACAGTTGGGATATAAGCATTGGTAAAAGTGGGATTTCCAGTAGTGGGTGTCCAGGGGGGTGGGGGGCTGTCCAAGGTGGTGGTGGTGGGGGGGGGGCTATCCATCAGGGTGGTGGGGGGTGTCCGGGGGTGGGGGTGGGGGGAGTGTGATTTTTTTTAGAAAAGTGATAATTCTTTAACAAGAGGCAAAACTTGTTTCAATAGAAAGGATAATTAAAAGAAAAACATATCATTGGTTTTTCCCCTCCCCCTCTCAGTGTGTAACATCCTGACCTTATCATGGGTTGTCCAGGGGGTTGGGCGGGCTGTCCACGGGGGTGGGTGGGCTGTCCAGGGGGTAGGGGGTGTCCAGGGGGGTGGGTGGGCTGTTCAAGGGGGGGGGGGGGGGGGACTGGCCACGGGGGATAGGGGTGTCTAGGGGGGGTGGGCGGGCTGTCCATATGGGCGGGGGGGGGGGGGGGGGGTTGTCCATGGGGGGAGGGGGTGTCCAGGGGGTGGGTGGGCTGTCCACGAGGGCGGTCGGGCTGTCCAGGGGGTAGGGGTGTTTAGGGGGGTGGGCGGGCTGTCCACGGGGGTGGGTGGGGCTATCCAGGGGGTACGGGGTGTCCAGGGGGTGGGGGGCTGTCCACAGGGGGAGGGGTGTCTAGGGGGGTGGGCGGGCTATCCACGGGGGTGGTCAGGGTGTCCAGGGGGTAGGGGGTGTCCAGGGGGTGGGCGGGCTGTCCACGGGGTGGGCGGGGCTGTCCAAGGGGTACGAGGTGTCCAGGAGGGTGGGGGTTGTCCACAGGGGGGGCTGTCCAGGGGGTGGGCGGGCTGTCCACGGGGGTAGCGGGGCTGTCCAGGGTGGTACGGGGTGTCCAGGGGGTGGGGGGCTGTCTAGGGGAGGGGTGAATCAGTCACAACAAATCATCAAGTCAATTGGTACTCCGAGAAGTATTTCAGTTGGAATATGGACAGTCAGATGCAGCATGCATGTGAAAAATGATGGAAGAAATATTTTCTCTAACTCACACAGAATTAAGGGGGCATCTGCCAACATTTTTTATAAGAAAGACTTGGACAACTTCTTAGCACAAAGATCTCTAAACAAATGGCGCAACTGAATAACAGTCACCCTTACATTTTTGGAAAAAAGATGACGAATTGCTATTAGAATCAACTCATGCAGAAAGATGTGACAATCATGAGTCTCCAAAGATTTTAACTTTAACTCTTTTGTGTTGACTCGTTTGGATATGTTGCTGAATAGTCATCAGGAACTTTAATAGTCTATAGTACTTCCAGAAATTTATTTTTTTCTGTAGGTGTCATCACATAAGAAGCACATGTAAGTTTCTATTTATTTTCACTGATACGCACAAGATGCAATTTCGGTCTGATGCCCCAATCCACCAAGTCACGCATAAAGTGTAAATCATCTTTTGTCTTTTCCTTAACATTTAGAAGAATCGAAAGCAACATTTCACATATATTTTTTTCAATGTGCATTACGTCTAAGCAATGACGTAACAAATTGGTTGACCAATAAGGCAAATCAAAGAAGATACTTGTCTTCTTCCAATTGTAACAGGTTTCAGTGAAAACATTATTTCTCTCTCCAGATTTCATTTGACTCTTCCCATATGAAAAGCTGAAATCTTTCAATTCATTAAGCACATCAGTTCTAGACATACGTTGAGGTGGATCATCCGCTGAGTTTCCTTGGCCACTCTGCTGGTCCACGATAGCGCCAGCTGTTTGCTGGTCTATGTGCTCCACCTCGGGCTGGTGGGGGTGTGCCTGGCCCTGGACATCGCCTGGTGGGTCTTCGTTCTGGTGTTGGTGGCCTACCTGTTGTGGGGCAGGTGCCCTCAGTCATGGTGTGGGTTTTCCATGGAGGCTTTCTCCGAGCTCTGGGACTTCGTTAAGCTCTCCGCAACTTCTGGGGTCATGCTATGGTCTCTCTCTCTCTCTCTCTACACCCCACCCTGTGTTTCGTGATATTATTATTTATTAATTTATTTTTGGGATGAAATGGCGGCAGCATGGAATTTTGGTACAATAGGATACTGATACTGTTGGCAGGGAATATGAGGAATGGCAAGATCGCAGTAAAGATCCCTGATTCGTTCATATTTATGTGAAAGTGAATCCACTTTTAAATATAATTGGTTTCAATCTGGTCCCACACAAAAAACATTCAAATTTAATATGATTTTAACTTAGAAGTTTTCTAAGTGCTGATTGTAACTTTAATTTGGATTCAATATCATCCGTGAAGGTGAATCCACTTTTAAATATCAGCAGTATAGATCATTAGAAGTTATAGTAATTTATGAGACAAATTTAAAACCAGACAATAACAGATGATAATACAATGTCATTCATTCTTTTTTTTAATATAAGGAGCTTTATTTAGAACCCCATTGTGAACTTATGGAGATCCAATTATAACAGTTGAAAAATAATTTTTTTGTGGGTCCAGATAAATAATAATTAAAATATTAATTAATGCGCCCAAATTAATTTAATCAAATAATATTAATGTTTTTTTTTTTTGTAATATAATAACATCAAATAAAAACATTTACCCCACATGAGATTCTGGAAAATCAATTCCAACAGAACCTATTATTAGCTAGCCATGCACGCACGAGTAATAATGATAAAAAAAAGCACAACTGCACTCATTTAATACCCACAATAAAAGTTTCGTCTTTTAAGGAGGATAGGCTAACAAACTTTCCAAAACACTAGAACATAAGTCAAAGAAAAAGAAGCGGACTTTTTGAACTCCTAAATTTTCTCAGTGGATTTTTTTTTTAATTTCATTGTCCTATAAAAAGCCTAAAATTATCAGATTAACAATCAATGGTCCATGACCCAACAAATCTTTTAAATATATATATATTTTTTCTGAATATTTCTCGATTAAAACATGAAAAAATCCCTAATCTTTATTATATACAAAATTGCACAATCTAATTTTATGGATGCATGTCTGTTCCCTCCGCACTGTTTCTTATTTCATGGGTTTGGTATGGCAGTCTTACTATCATTGGTTGGCAATCGATGTTTCCTCTCGCCTTCTTCGCAGCAACATGGTAACCTCTCAAACTACCACCGTCAGTTTTTCTCCCTTTTTCTTCTCATTGAAACAATTTCTAAAGGAAAAACCTTAAAACAATACCGTTGATTTTGAAAATGGAAAATAATATTAGGAGCATGCGTTTGTTGCGGGGTAAGGTGGGCGATGAGTTGGGGGCCGGGGACGGGAAGGCGGCAAAATTTGCGGCGAAGGGGGCGGCGGCGACGGCCCTGGCGGCGGGCGCCTTCTTCTGCGCCATCATCTTTACGAGCGGTCCCGCCGCCCTTCACGCTTTCGGGCGTCTCTCCTACCTCCTTGCCTTCACCATTCTGCTGAGCAGCGTTCAGCCCGTTCTCTCCGGTAACCCTCGCTGCTGGTGCGTCTCTTTCCCAGCCATTGCTTTATCAGCAATTCACTCATTCTTTCATTGTTCTTGTTTCGGATGATCATATATTGCAATGGCGGGCTGAGAGAGGGATTTGATTTTGTACTTCGCCTTTTCCACGAATGAATAAGAATTTATTTTTGATTATTGTTACAAAAAAAGGAAACCAACCACTAAGATCCTCAATATATCAAATAACATGCGGGAAAATCATGGGGTTTCATCCTGCGCAGTGAGCTTTAACCGTTATAAATCAAAGTAAATTTAGAGTAATAGTCCACATTACTGGTGGCAATTACAAGCGCAAACTGCTTATATTAATTCTTATAACAACAGAAAACAAAAATCTATACAAAACTGATCAAACAAAAACATAACCAGCAAACATAATGAATGAGTTTTTTTATATATTTTTCTGATTTTTTTTAAATAGCTAAATCAATTTTTTTCTTCGAAAATGTGTGTGAAAGACGGACCTTTCTGCTAGATTCTAAAAAATAATTACTATTTTAAATATATTTATATGATATTTATTATCCAGTATTACTGTCATTACAACAGTCTTGATTCTGACACCAACCCTTACTCAGAGCTTCCTTTTATAAGTGGGTTTGTCCGGTAAATCATTCCACATTTTCGATGTGGGATTCATGTTCTTCATTTAATGCACATAATTGATAATATGTCACTATTAATCATTTTTAATCAATTAATTAATACTATTAATTAGTATTTAATATTACCATTAAACTATTTAATTTCTAAATAGTTAATAATATATAATAGGTTTTAATTAATTAGAAATTAAATAATATATAATTAAAAAAATAGTCTCTATAATTACTAAATTATATTGCTTAATTATACAATGTATAATTATTAAAAATAATTTTATAATTATTAATTAATTTGTAATTAAGCAATATTTAATTACTTATTAAATTAATTACTTATTAAATTAATTAATTAATAATTAATTAGTTAATTAGTAATATAATAATTAATTACATAAGAATTAATTAGTTAATAACTAATTAATTAATAACTAATTAGTTAATTAGTAATATAATTGTTAATTATATAATAATTAATTAGTTAATTAGTAATATAATTATTAATTAAATAATAATTAATTAGTAATATAATTATAAATTATTATGTATTAATTATATAATTAATTAGTCAATTAGTAATATCATTATTAATTATTTAATAATTAATTAGTAATATAATTATTAATTATATAATAATTAATTAGTTAACTAGTAATATAATTATTAATTATATAATAATTAATTAGTTAATTAGTAATATAATTATTAATTATATAATAATTAATTAGTTAATTAATAATATAATTATTAATTATATAATAGTTAATTAGTTAATTAGTAAGATAAATATTAATTATAATAGTGGATCTGATTCGCCGACTGATGTAGCTCCGGTTGCAGATTCTTTGAATCGTCAAAAGGCCCTGATTTGGATGAATCGACTTGGAAAGAGGTCAATTCATCTTTGAAGGTTGCAGATCGCTTCTTCATCGGCACTCATGAGGGCGATTCCATTCCTCACAAGATTTCGAGGAATGGTACACTTTCGGTTGTTGAATCGAATCCTAAACTTTTTTAAGACCGGATTGATGCTTGTAAGTTTTCTATTATTGCTGGCCTTAGTGGGCCTTCAAACGTTTGGAAGTTGGTGGGTCTGAGGGCTCGCCTCCGTCAGATTTGGGGCTTCAGTAATTGGACTATTGTTTCCCTCGGTATGATTTATTTTCATATTACTTTCGGCTCCAATGAATTGAAAATGAAAGCTTGGAGTTGTGGTTTTGTTAATTTAAAGCCCGGGGTTTAGAGATTTCAAAATTGGAACCCTTGGTTTGATCCTCTTCATGTTAAGAAAACTGTTGCATAGTAGTGGATACGTGTCAAGGGATTAAACTGGGTCTTTTGGCATCCAAACATACTATGGGATATTGCTTTGGCCGTTGGCACCCCAATTAAACTTGACAAAGAAATTGTATTGGTTAGGTATGGTCATTTTGCTCGCTTGTTGGTCGAGTTTGATATGTATATGCTTCTTGTTATGATTGTTTATTTAATTGATGGTGAATTCAAATTTGACTTGGAGATTGAATATGAGCATGTTCCCGACTTCTACACTGACTGCTCAATGATTGGACATGTTAAGTCTAACTGCCATCGAGGCTTGTGTTGTTTTAATTGTAACAAACATGGACATCTTGTAGATAAGGGTAAATTTAAGGTGGTTAGTGAACCCCTTAAGCATTCTGTTCCTGTGAAGGGATATTCTTATAAGGTGGATCTGGTGCCTAATCACACTAATGGTTCACAGAATGAGAGAGATCTCTCTTTTGCGGATGTGGTAGCAGGAAAGAAGCTTGACCATTCTCCATGTGCGGTAGTCAGCAGTGGGGATGTGCTGAATGAACAACCCCATCGTCTGTTGCTCATATGAATTTGGTGGAGAGCACTTAAAAATGGGGTGATGCAGATAGTGATGATGGTATGTATGATAATCTTGAAATGTTGTTGGAGGAACATTTTTTTGTCTAAAGGGAAATTGGACCCTGGTACTGTTCAAAGGGGCTCTCCTATTATGGCTGGGCAGCATTCTCTAGGCCCTGTTTTTGATGTTGTTTCTCCTGCACGGGCTTCTGCCCTGAAGCTTTCTCCTGTCCCTGGCCAAGAATCTGTTATTGTGTCTGCATCCTTGGGTGAAGTACAACTGCCCTTGCAAGGTGTTTCTGTGGATTCTCCGGCATCCAGTGCCAGGGGGGCCATGTCTGCTGCTAGTGATATCATGGTATGCTCTCCTAAAGAGAATAATACGCTACCTACAACCGATTTTTCTACTTCTTTTCCTTATGATTCTTCGGGTTTATAGGTTTTATCCCCTCCGTATGTGGCTGCTACACATACATCTATTTCGGCGCCATTGGAAGCCGGTTCTACTCATGTGCAACATAACTTCTTCACTATGCTGGAATTGATTAATTCTCCATACTTTGATGCCCTATATAGGGAAATCGGGGATAGAAAAGGTAAAAAACCTTTATCTCCTTTGTTGACCCCTGAATCTGGTTCCAAGCAGGTTGATCTTGGAGGCTTGCATGCAACTACCTTTAATTCGGGTGAAGAGGAGTTGGATAAAGATGTTGTGGTTCTGGTAGATGACCAAGGTGTTGATCACAATGCAGATACGGCTTCTGAACTAGTGGAGGTTGAGGATCAAGGCGGTCCATGACAAACCCAAAAGCAATGGCTTAGGGGTAGGAATCTAAGAGGAAGAGGCTGATTTCAAGGACGGGGTGGTTGGAATAAAGGTTGAGATAGTTATTTGTATTTGTGGTGGTGAGGTTTTCTCTCACTTTTACCCTCAACTATCATGTGTACTGTTTACTTTTTTTTATATAATAATTTTGGGGATCGTGGAGTTTTTCTCCATGGTCTGCACTGTTTGGTTATAAATTATAAATTATATAATAATTAATTAGTTAATAAGTTATATAATAATTAATTATAATTTGTAATTATTAATTATATAATAATTAATTAGTTAATTAGTAATATAATTATTAATTATATAATACTTAATTAGTTAATTAGTAATATAATTAATAATTAATAATTAATAATTAATAATTAATAATTATATAATTAACCAGAATGTGAAGACCATGCGTTAAAACCCATAGTCTGAGGAAATTTATTAAAGAAAAAGTAACCATACATAACAAAGATGGAAAAGTGAGAAAAAAGTGACATACATGCCACCAACACAACAAACCCATAGTCATGCATATCATCCTTTTTGGTGCCACCCACCCCTCCCTTGTGAACCACAACGACCTCTTGGATGTCTACCATGCCTCCATGGTTTTGTAGTTTTCCATGCGCCCGCTTGATCATTAATGTCCAATGAGATTTCTTTCTTGCTATTAGTTTCAGCAGTTGGACGTCCATCTGCATTTCCTAGAAGCACATCTTGTTGTTATTTAATATCATCAACCCGGGGAAAATCCTAAGTGGGTGTATCACCTCGCAATGGATCCCCAGAAGCAACCTGGGAATCCAAAATCTCAACCTATGCATTAATAGAAGAGGGTGAAGCAGACTCATCAGCATTTGATAGAGACCGTGAACCTTACAATATCCTGTGTTTATTCCTAACGCATTTTTCTCAAAACTCTCGAGGTTAAACACATCAAACTCTGGGTTTCTAATTGACTCTAGCATGTTAAAAAAATTAGGTGCATCACCCGCATCCTGCTTACTTTGACCATCCAAAGTTTGGTTAAGGTTACCCCCTTCTGCCCCACCCATATGTAAATTTAGATTCTTCTGTAGATCACAAGGTGACAGCATTGCGACACATTAGGCATCCTGCAGTGGAGTATCCGAGTCAAGGGGAGGGCCATCCACTACCCCACCAGGATGGGCAACCAATGTAACTCCATCCTCCACAACAAAAATAGAAATAGAGGTTGCATCATGTTCAGAAACAGACATAACAGTCCTCCTAGAAGCTTCAGAAAGGGAGGAGTTAACCCCCATGCTGCCAACAGCTGCCACAACTTTCACTTTTCCAGCGGAGGACTTGGGTTTCGCCTGTAATTTCAGCTGATCAAAGTGCACTTGTTTCCCCTTACTATTTCCTTTCAAGTCAACCATATCATCATCAAAAGATCCATTAATGGACCCCTCCTCCTGTATGCTAACATGCAGTATACTAGCATGAGAGACCTCTCCAGATTCACCATGCGGAGTAACCAACACATTATCCAATTGATTAGTATTTCCATTAATGTGACCATCAACAACGACACTACAATCAGGGCCATCAACATGTAGTCTCATATCATGGGATGCAACATCAACATCATTAGGAGCTAAGATAATGAAGTCGATATGGGTCGACGAACTACCTACGTTGGTGCCAACCACCAATTGGGAGAAAGGAGGGACAAAGTCGATGGGTTTTTCACTCACATGCCATTAGGTATCCCTTTCAGAAATATGAGAAGGATCACCCCTGCCATGCACTACAAGATGATCATCAAGCTTTCTAGAATTGGTGACATTTCTAGCAGGTAATTTAGATATACAACTATCAACATGATGACCACATTTCCTACAATTTGAACATCTAACACCCTTACAACAATTGTCTCTAATGTGTCCAATACACAGGCTATCACGACCCGTCACCCAGGGCCCGTGCCGTGACTAACCAAAACCCGCCTTCCATAGGCCGGGGGCTGGCAACTAGCACCAAAGACGTATTCCCTAAAACTGGGAAGACATTGCCTTTATAACCTGTAAGCACACGCAACCAAGCACACAACAAGATATGAACTCAAGTAAACAAAACAATAATCAGAGTGAGTACAATAAGTAAAAAGGAGCTGGAATACAAGCCTAACTGGAAAGTACAAGAAACTGAAATTACAAGAAACTGAAACATGAAGGAAGACCGCTGTTGGATCGTCCTCTAAGGTTCCTACCTGAAGAGTAGGTACAGATCGCCTCCTCAGCACTCCTCGTCCACCCATCTCCTCTGCGTACCGACACGCTGCATGGTCCATCTCCGGGCACCGTCCAATCCTGGTACTCTCAGTCTCAATCAACGCTGTCCGTCGTCTACATCCAACACAACAAGGTGTGGGCATAGTCCGTGCAGGGGTGAGTATAACGATACTCAGTAGGGACCCCGAGACCCTCAAAGTCTCACAAAATCCACAAAGGATAAACCACAAAGGAAAAAATCAACAAATAACCCTACTTAGGTATATTCCCATACATATGCCTAAGTTATCAAGTAATCCATCTCAATCATGAGGAAACACAGAGGTACTAACTCAGCTCACACCAAGATTTATTCTAGGGGTAGTAACAAGTAACATTCCGAACACCCCAGCTGCTGGAGAACTCCTCATCTATCGAGTACAGTGGGTCTTCCGCGCCACACAGAGGCGCTTTCCACTAACCTTGGACTATTGAGGTACTCCTCCTGTCGAATACCGTGGGTCTGCCGCGTCACCAAGGCGCTCCCCACCGTGGGTCAGCCACGTCACCAATGCGCTCCCCCTCGTGGCTTGCTGAGGTACTCCTTCTGTCGAGTACCAAGGGTATACCGCGTCACCAAGGCGCTCCCCACCATGGGTCTTCCGCGTTACCAAGGCGCTTCCCATTGGTCCTGTCAAGTCACTCCGAGTCGAAACTGTCAGCAGTCGTCAAGTCTCAACCAACCACTGGGTTCTCGCACTATGTTCACTTGTCTCCTGGAGGATCCGCTTCACAAACTATTGGTCAATACTCCAACTACCACAAAGTACCATGAATAAGTATCTCAAAGGTCAGTCGCGTCATAAAGGTCTCAACGTAACAGACGACGCGTCAATCGGACGCTCGGTCTGTGAGTTATTTTCCTTTTAGTCACGGGGGCCCGATTGGATTTGTGCTCGATCCAACCTGACCGTTCCCCATATTAATCCAAAACTACAGTAGCGTACACTCAAAGGGACCGACTCACTCCATGATTTCCAGCGCCGCTGACAGTTCATCAAACGGACGTCCGGTGCCAAAGTTATGGCCAAAAGAAAGTAACTGGGTCGTAGTGGGCCCGGGTCCGGTCCGACCCGGCCAGACCAACCCAGACCTACCCATTGGGTCTGGCTCGACCAGTAGTGCGACCTGGCCTATTGGGTTCGGCCCGAGCTGCTGGGTCCGGCCCGACACGTGCGGGGCGGCCCAACGCGCTGGGCGGTTCAGCTGGCCGTGAGGGGCCGTGGAGGTTCGGTCGCGGGGCGGCAGTCTGGACGCGGGGCGGCGGTCCGGCCGAGGGTGGGCGGTCCGACGGCGGCTCGGTGGGCGGCGGCGGCGGTGGCTCAGAGGACGGTGGCGACGCTCAGCGGATGGCGGCGACGGCTTGGTCCGGTCGGCAGCAGTGCGGTCCAGACGGCGGCGGCCGTGGGAGGCACCGCGGGGCCATGGGTGGTGGAGCTGCGGGACGTAGTGGCTGCGGGGCGGTGTCGTTGTGCCGTCGCCCTCACCGCGCTCAACACCACAAATCATCACAAGATTTGCAGAGGGTTCAGTCCATGTTTGTTTGGCTTGTACCCTCCGTGTTAGGGTGGTAGCATATGGCTCAACAAGAACTTGAAAGAAGAACGTCAAGTTTTACAACCCTACACAACGATTTATTCCCAAAACCGAAGAACAAATCAAGATAATAACATGGGAAAAATATTCATACACAAATAAACCACTTCCTCAGGTTGTTCGTTGACGTTGGCGCGAGAAGGAAGTACGAACGTCGATTCGTCATAGATGAAGACGTCCCACGTCGGAGGGAGTCGAAGATATTAGCGTTCGTCGCGCCCACCACACCTTTCCGATCCCAGGCTTGTTCATTAGTTCTTTGTAGTCGAAGGCATTCTTCGTTGGCGAGAGCGTTCTTCGTGGAAGAACTTTCTCCCAATATTTCTCCTCTCCTAATTCCACCAAATTTGCAAAGTAGCCAAAATGTGATATGTTTCCCCCAATTTAATTGTTGGAACAATTCAAATTAGGTTAATTAATCACATAGGTTGGCATAATTATGTGTGGTGTGTTGGCTTAATTAATGTGGAGGAAGCTCAAGAGGATCCTCCACATTAGAGAGGGAGTTGGGAGGATTCTCCTCATTGAGAGGATCAGGTGGTCCTCGCCTCTTAAATCAAACTTGGGAGGTTTTGGGCTCGGGTGGTCCCCACCCCATAACCTCTCATGGGAGGTTAGTTTGGGTGGTCCCCACCATCATAAACTCTCATGGGAGGTTTAGGTCTGGTGGTCCCAACTTCTCAACCTACACATGGAATAAAAATAAAAATAAAAGCTACACAATTTTATTTTTATTTTATTTCTTTCACGAATATGTGAAAAGATAACTTCCACCCTCAACCTACTGCGGTCGAGGTGAGGGTCTCCTTAAGCGAATACTAGTGTTGTGAGTTCAACGGTGCCCTCAGATTTCAATTCCGAGCACCGATTCAAAATTTAGAAAAACTCGCCTGCACGTTTACTGAACGTACATGAAATAAAGTTCAAAAATTCATTCTGGGCACTCTGAGACTTGGAATCATGTGCCGTCAATTTTTGTGGACTCGTAAAATTCCCATATATTTAAAAAAAATTACTTGGAAATTTTAGGTCTTTAAATTCTCCCCACCTCAGGGATTTACATCCCCCTAAGTCACAACTCAAACTAAGGGAACAAGTGGGGGTACTGAGCACGCATCTGAGCCTCCTGCTCCCATGTGCTCTCCTGGAGGTTTCCGTGCTGCCAGCGAACGCACACTAGAGGTATCGACCGTACAAAAAGGACCCGCTCTTGTTGATCCTCAATCTCTACTGGAACCTCCGTAAAAGCCGTCCCATCGTCGACGTTCAGTTCACCATGGTCGATGACGTGGGAAGGGTCATGCACGTATCTCCTCAGCTGGGATACATGGAAGACGTCATGCACCCGGTGCAACTGAGGTGGAAGAGCTAAGCGGTAAGCCACCTTGACAACTCTGCTGAGGACCTGAAAAGGTCCGATGAATCTCGGAGATAACTTGCCGCTTCGGCTAAATCTCTGTAAACCTCGTCGAGGTGAGACCCATAGAAAAACGTGGTCGCTATACTCAAACTCTAGAGGTCTTCATCTTCTATCGGCATATGACTTCTGCATGCTTTGTGCAGTCTTCATCTGCTCCTGGATGATCTGCACCTTCGCTGGTGTAGATATCGGTGCCGTCCTAGGGTACCAGTCAATGTAAAATCCACCTCTCTGCGAGGAGGTAGACCCGAAACATCATTAGGGA
The DNA here is from genome assembly GCA_963277665.1 of Viscum album. NCBI lineage: Eukaryota > Viridiplantae > Streptophyta > Magnoliopsida > Santalales > Viscaceae > Viscum > Viscum album. The sequence goes on from OY728120.1 coordinate 833,308,281, forward strand.
TGACATCCGCGTACTGGTCCACCACTACAGGATAACTCATACTCTCCACTTCAATCGCTCCGAGGGTAAGGCTAGACAACTCTTGTGTAATCGACTATACCCTCCTCTCGGTTAGTCCATCCTGCGCTGCAAAGGCTCCCTTCTCACCGGTGAAGGTGAACCTGGTCCCATCCGTGTGGACACACCGCACTTTTCACCTAATACAATCTATCTGAGCATGGATTGTAGATAACCAGTCCATACCATAGATGACGTCATAAGGCCTCGACGCTGCTACTAGGAGATCCTAGCCGAAGCTCTCACCTCCTAGAGTAAGCTCGCACTACCGACACCAATACGTAATCGTCGAATCCGCTCCCATAGGATTCTATAGCCGTAAGGATCGAGCCAACGACTCCATCGGAATCTCCGAACTCCGAACAAGGGCATTGAAAATAAAAGAATGTCTGGAACCTGTGTCTATAAGTACTTCGGCTAAGGTGGAGTAGACACAAATCGTACGACATATCATCTCCGGAGTGCCATAATCGTAAGCCTCAGCTGCCCAGAGCTGAGTTCTCCCCTGTCCACCTACTCCCTGCGGTCGGGGTGGACCTCCTGGTGGTTGCGGTGGTGACATCTCAAATCGTCGCCCACCGCCAGCTACACGACCAGCTCCTCTACCATGTCCGCCTACTCCCAGCAGACCTCCTTGGTCGAACCTCTGTCTCTGCCTAGGCGGTCCATCGACCGTCTACTGATCATCCGTATGACGGGTCATAAAGTGACGAGCCATGTGACCCTGCCTGCCACATGTGAAACACTGCCCGCTCCTGGCATGGTTGGATCCACCTCGGGTGCCCCACACAACCGATCCTGAGTCATGTGGTCATCCACCTGTAGGTCTGGTCCTATTGGACCTCTATGACATCTGTCTGCTTCCAGCTGCAGAAGACTCTGCTACGTGATGACTGGTAGCAGGTCTCGCTGTTGGTGACTGCTCAGCAAGGAAACTCTCCACCAAGAGAGCTCTCTCTAACACCCCCGCCTGCGTTGGGATGCTGAGTGAGATCATCGAATCCATGATATCCCACCTGATCCCCCGATCGAAGGTCCAGGCCCTAAAGAATGGGTCCCACACAATATCTGTGGAGTAGTGTGAGAGGTCAGTGAAACTCGTTGAGTACTGAGCCACAGTCATACTGCCCTTCTGCAGATAAAATAACTCCTGTTTGCGCACTGTGCGAAGAGTCACTGGAACAAACTCTGCCTAAAGTAGGCTCTCAAAATCTACCCAGAGTAGTGTCACCTCGTCGTGAACCTGGAGCATCAAGCTCCACCATCTTCCCACTGCTTCCTGTAGAAGGATGGTAGCAAGGATCACCATGAGATCGGCTGGTGTCCCTATGAGTTAGAAGACTCTCACCACAGCCTCCAGCCAATCCTCAGACGCCTATGGGTCCATATCTCCCCTGAACCTAGGTGGCCTCGGGCGCTGGAACTCGTGCAACGCACTCAAGCGGTGTGCACTCTCTGCTGCTGGGGCTGGTGGAATCGGTGGCCCAACCAGTAATGGTACCGCCAGTGCCTCCGCTGGTGCCTCTACTAGAAAAGGGCCCTACACCGAGGCCTCGTCACTCAGTGGGCTATCAGTGTGTACAACTCTCGGAACCCTAGCTGGCTATCTTCGTGGAGGCATCCTGAAAAGAAACATGCGCGCCACAATCAATAAGTTATACCCAGTGAGATGACTCAAAAGAAAACTTTTGAAAACACACAATCAATCAGTGTTTTCGTGCACTTAGTCGGAAATCAGAAATCAGGGTCCTGGTGTATGGATACGTTGGCCGGCACACTAACTCTGGATTTCCTAAACTGATAACCACACTCACTACAATTAACACTATTTCTGTTAAAAAGAAAGACCCCAATCCTAAGTTCTACGGTAGAACTGATTCCTCTGATACCAATTTGGCACGACCCGTCCCTCAGGGCTCATGCCGTGACTACCCCAAGCCCACCTTCCATAGGCCAGGGGCTGGCGACTAGCACTGAAGGCGTATTCCCTAAAACTGGGAAGATATTGCCTTTATAACCTGTAAGCACACGCAACCAAGCACACAACAAGATTCGAACTCAAGTAAACTAAACAATAATCAGAGTGAGTACAATAAGAAAAAGGGTCCAGAATACAAGCCCAACTGGAAAGTACAAGAAAATGAAAGTACAAGAAATAGAAACAGGAAGGAAGACAACTGCTGGATCATCCTCCGAGGTTCCTACCTGAAGGGTAGGTACAGATTGCCTCCTCAGCACTCCTCGTCCACCCATCTCCTCGGCGTACTGACACGCCATATGGTACACCTCCAGGCACCGTCCAGTCCTGGTACTCTCAGCCTCAGTCAGCGTTGTCTGTTGTCTGCATCCAACACAACAAGGTGCGGGCATAGCCCGTGCAGGGGTGAGTATAACGATACTCAGTAGGGACCCCGAGACCCTCAAGTTCTCACAAAATCCACCAAGGATAAACCAAAAAGCAAATCAACAAATAAACCTACTTAGGTATGTGCCCATACATATGCCTAAGTTATCAAGTAATCCATACCAATCATAAAGAAACACAGAGGTACTAACTCAGCTCACACCAGGATTTATTCTAGGGGTAGTAACAAGTAACATTATGAACACACTAGCTGCTGGAGAACTAATCCTCTATCGAGTACAGTGGGTTTGCTGTGTCACACATAGGTGTTTCTCACTAACCTTATACTGCTGAGGTACTCCTCCTATCAAGTACCGTGGGTCTGCGGCATCACCTAGGTGATCCCCACCGTGGGTCTGCTGCATCACCAAGGCCCTCCCCCTCGTGGCCTGCGGATGTACTCCTCCTATTGAGTACCGTGGGTCTGCCACGTCACTAAGGCGATCCCCACCATGGGTCTGCCACGTCACCAAGGCGCTCCCCACTAGGCCTATCAAGTCACTCTGAGTCCAAACAGTCAGCAGTCGTCAAGTCTCAGCCAGCCACTGGGTTCCCGTACTATCCTCGCTCATCTCCAGGAGGATCCGCTCCACAAGCTACTGGTCAATACTCCAACTGCCACGAAGTCACATGAAGAAGTATCTCCAAGGTCCTCCATGTCATAGGGGTCTCAACGTAACAGACGTCGTGTCAATCGGACGCCCGGTCTGTGAGTTATTAGCCTTTTAGTCTTAGGGGCCCGGTTGGATTCGTGCTTGATCCAACATGATTGTTCCCCATCTTAATCCAAAACTCTAGTGGGGTACACTCAAAGGGACTGAATCGCTCCAAGATTTCCAGTGCCGCTGACGATTCTTCAAACGGATGTCCAGTACCAAAGTTATGGCCAAAAGAAAGTAAATGGGTCGTAGTGGGCCCGGGTCCAGTCTGACCCACCCCAACCTAGCCTGCCTGACCTGGTTCAGGTCCACACGGCCTGAACCGTTGGGTCTAGCCCGGCCCGAAGTGCGGCCCGACCTGTTCGGTTCGGCTCGGCCCGCTGGGTCCGGCCCGACCCGTGCTGGGCGGCCCGACTCACTGGGTGGTCCGTAGGCCGCGAGGGGCCGCGGGGGTTCGACCGGGGGGCGGCGGTCGGGCTGGGGGGCGGCGGTCCGTCCAGGGGGGGGTGGTCCGGCCGCGGGGCGGCAGTCCGGCCGTGGGTCGGCGGGGCGGCGGTCCGGCCGCGGGGCAGCGGTCCGCCTACGGGGTGGCAGTCCCGCCGTGGGTTGGAGGTACGGAGGCCGCTAGGCAGATGGCGACAACGACACTTGGCAGATGGCAGTGGTGGCTCGACAGACGGCGGTGGCGGCTCGGCGGACGGCGGCGGCGGCTCGGCCTGGTCGGCAGTGGCTCGGTCCAGACGGCGGCAGCCGTGGGCGGCACAGTGGGGCTGCGGGTGGCAGAGCTGTGGCGTGCGTAGGCCGTGGGGCGGTGTCATTGCGTCGTCGCCTTCATCACGTTCAACACCACAAATCATCACAAGATTTGTGGAGGGGTCGAGCCATGTTTGTTTGGCCCATACCCTCAGCGTTAGGGTGATAGCATATGGCTCAACAAGAACTTGAAAGAATAACGTCAAGATTTACAACCTCCCGCTATGATTTATTCCCAAACTCAAAGAAGAAATGAAGGGAAGAACATGAGAAAAATATTCATACACAAATAAACCCCTACCTCAGGTTGTTCGTTGACGTCGGCATGAGAAGGAAGTATGGACGTCAATTCGTCATAGATGAAGACGTCCCACGTTGGAGGGAGTCAAAGATATCATCATTCATCACGCTCGCCACACACTTCCAATCCCAGACTCATTTGTTGGTTCTTCATAGTCGAAGGCATTCTTCGTCGGCTAGAGCGTTCTTCGTGAAAGAACTTTCTCCCAATATTTCTCCTCTCCCAATTCCACCAAATTTGCAAAGTAGAAAAAATGTGATATGTTTCCCCCAATTTAATTGTTGTCACAATTCAAATTAGGTTAATTGATCACATAGGTTGGCATAATTAAGTGTGGTGTGTTGGATTAATTAATACGGAAGAAGCTCAAGAGGCTCCTCCATATTAAAGAGGGAGTTGGGAGGATTCTCCTCATTAAGAGGTTCGGGTGGTCCCCACCTCTTAAATCAAACTTGGGAGGTTTTGGGCTCAAGTGGTCCCCACCCCACAACCTCTCATGGGAGGTTAGTTCGGGTGGTCTCCACCATCATAACCACTAATGGGAGGTTTAGGTCTGGTGGTCCCCACTTCTCAAACTCCACATGGAATAAAAATAAAAATAAAAGCTACACAATTTTATTTTTATTTTATTTCTTTCAAGAATATGTGAAAAGATAACATCCACCCGCGACCTACTGTGGTCGAGGTGAAGGCCTCCATAAGAAAATACCGGCACTGCGAGATCACCGGTGCCCTTAGATTTCAATTCCGAGCACCAGTTCAAAAGTTAGAAAAACCCGCTCGCACTTTTACTGAACATACCTGAAATAAAGTTCAAAAATTAATTTCGGGAACTCTGGGGCTCGGAATCACGTGCCGCCAATTTTCGCGGACACGTAAAATTCCCATATATTTAAAAAAAAATCATGAAAATTTCGGGTCTTTACATTCTCCCAACCTCAGGGCTTTTCATCCCCTTAAGCCACAACTCAAACTAAGGGAACAAGTGGGGGTACTGAGCACGCATGTGAGCTTCCCGCTCCCATGTGCTCTCCTAGAGGTTCTTGTGCTTCCAGAGAATGCGCACCAGAGGTATCAACCGTTCACGAAGGAACCGATCCTGTCGATCCTCAATCTCTACTAGAACCTCCATAAAATTTTCCCCATCGTCGACGTCCAACTCGCCATGTTCGATGACATGGGAAGGGTCGTTCACGTATCTCCTCAGCTGGGATATGTGGAAGACGTCATGCACCTGGTGCAACTGAGGTGGAAGAGCTAAGCGGTAATCCACCTCGCCAACTCTGCTGAGGACCTAAAAAGTTCTGATTAATCTCAGAGATAACTTGCCGCCTCAGACAAATCTCTGTAAACCTCATCGAGGTGAGATTAACAGAAAAACTTGGTCACCATCCTCGAACTCCAAAGGTCTCTGTCTCCTGTTGGAATACAACTTCTGCCTTCTCTGTGCAGTCTTCATCCGCTCCTAGATGATCTACACCTTCTCTATGGTATCCCAAACCATCTCTGGTCCCACGAGTGCTGACTCCCATGGGTCAGTCCAGCACAAAGGTGATCTTCAAGTTCGCCCGCATAACGCCTCAAAAGGTGGCATCCCAATGGTGGAGTGATAGCTATTGTTATATGAAAACTTGATCCTCACAGCTGCGACTGAAGTCAAGGACACAAGCACGTAGAATTTCCTTGAGGGTTTGAATAGTCCTCTCAGTCTGACCATCCATCTGAGGATGGAAGGTGGTGCTCAAATGAAGCTATGTCCTGAAAGCCTCCTGCAACCCCTTCCATAGCCGGGAAGTAAAACGTGCATCACGATCAGAGATAATCGTCGAGGGTACTCTATGCAGCTGCACAATCTCCTACACATAGAGGCATCCCAAGAAAGTACCGCCTAAATCTTTGCTGGATCTACTGCAACTCTAGCCTCTAACATGACATGTCTCAGAAAGTGAACCTCTCGGATCTAGAACTGGAACTTCTAGAGATTACCATAAATCTGGTGATCTCAGAGTGTGTTCGGTACTATCTGAAAATGATAGGCATGCCCCTCCTCAGTAGTTGAGTAGATCAGAATGTTTTCGATGAATACCACTATAAAGTGGTCAAGGTATGGTTGGAAGATCCTGTTCATAAGTCCCATGAACGCTGATAGAGTGTTGGTTATGCCGAATGGCATAACCAAGAACTCACAATGGACACACCGACATCTGAAGGCCGTCTTCGGGACATCCTCGTCTCAAACTCTGAGCTGGTGATAGCCTGATCTGAGGTTTATCTTCGAGAACCATTGTGCTTCCTTCAGTTGATCAAAGAGGTCTTCAATCCTCGGGAGTGGGTACTTGTTCTTCACAGTCACTTGGTTCAGGCGCCGGTAGTCAACACAAAGCCTCAAGCTCCCATCTGCCTTCTTGGTGAACAGAATAGGGGCTGCCCAAGGAGATACACTAGGAAAAATTATTCCCTTCCCCTAAAAGTCCTTGAGCTATACCAGCAACTCTCGAAGCTCTGCGAGAGCCATCCGATACGCTGGTGTAGATATCAGTGTCTTCCTGGGGTAAAAGTCAATGTAAAAGTCCACCTCTCTGCGAGGAGGTGGACCTAGAACATCATCAGGGATGACATCCGCGTACTGGTCCACCACTATAGGATAAATTGGACTCTCCAATTCAACTTCTCTTAGGGTAATTCTAGCCAACCGTTGTGTAATAGGCTGCACCCCCCTCCGGGTAAGTCCATCCTACGCTACAAAGGCTCCCTTCTTGCCGATGAAGGTAAACCTGGTCCCATCCATGCGGACACACAACACTCTGCGCCTAATACAGTATATCTGAGCATGGACTGTAGATAACCATTCCATACCCAAGATGACATCGTAAGGCCTCGACGCTGCTACTAGGAGATCCTGGCCGAAGCTCTCGCCTATTAGAGTAAGCTCGCACTACTGACACCAGTGTGTAATCATCGAATCAGGTCCCGTAGGAGTCTATAGCCATAAAGATCGAGCCAACGGCTCCGTCGGAATCTCCAAGATCCGAATGAGGGTAGTGGAAATAAAATAATGACTGGAACATGTGTCTATAAGTACTGCAGCTAAGGTGGAGTAGACACAAATAATACCTCATATCATCTCTAGAGCGCCATGATCGTAAGCCTTAACTGCCTGGAGCTAAGATCTCCCCTGTCCACCTACTCCTTGCAGTTGGGGTGGACCTCTTGGTGGTGGTGGCGGTAATATCTTGAATCGTCGCCCACCGCCAGCTGCACAAACAACTCCTCTTCCACGTCCACCTTCTCCCTAAGTAACTCCTCATTCAAACATTTGTCTCTATCTAGGAAATCCTTCGACCATATGCTGATCATCCATACGATGGGTTGGATAGTCACGAGCCATGTAACCCTGCCCGCCACATTTGAAACATTGCCCGCTCTTGGCATGACTGGATCCGCCTCGGGTGCCCTGTATAACTAATCCTGATACATGCGGTCGTCCACCTATAGGTCTGGTCCTCTTGGACCTCTATGACGTCTGTCTGCTACCAGCTGCAGAAGTCTCTGCTACGTGATGACTGGTAGTGGGTCTCGCTGCTGGTGACTGCTCAGTAAGGAAACTCTACACCAAAAGGGCTCTCTCTAACAACCCCGCCTGTGTCGGGATACTGAGTGAGATCATCAAAGCCCTGATCTCCCGCCTGATCCCCTGCTCGAAGTTCCGAGCCCTGAAGAATGGGTCCCGCACCATATTTGTGGAGTATCATGAGAGGTCAGTGAACCTCTATGAGTACTGAGCCACAGTCACGCTGCTCTACTGTAGATGAAGTAGCTTCTGTATGCGCATTGCGCGAAGAGTCGCTGGAACAAAATCTTCCTGAAATAGGATCTCATAGTCTGCCCAGAGTAGCGTCACCTCGTTGTGAACCTGGAGCATCAAGCTCCACCAAATGCCCACTGCTTCCCGTAGAAGCCTGGAGACAAGGATCACCGTGAGATTGGCTAGTGTCCCAACGAGTCAGAAGATTCTCACCACAGCCTCCAACCAATCCTCAACCACCCGTAAGTCCATCTATCCCATAAACCTGGGTGGCCTCTGGCGCTGGAACTCATGCAACACGCTCAAGCAGTGTGCACTCTCTGCTGTTGAGGATGGTGGAATCGGTGGCCCAATGGGTAATGGTACCACTGGTGCCTCTAGTAGAAAAGGGCCCTGCACCAAGGCCTCGTAACTCGGTGAGCTATCAGTGCGTACATTTCTTGGAACCCTAGCTGGCTGTCTTAGTGGAGGAATCCTGAAAAGAAACAGGTGCACCACAGTCAATAAGTTATACCTGGTGAGCTGACTCAAAAGAAAACTTTTGAAAACACACATGCAATCTGTGTTTTCGTGCATTGAGTCAGAAATCAGAAGTCAGATTCCTGATGTATGGATTCACCGGCCACCGCACCAACACTGGATTCCCTAAACTAATAACCACAATCACTACACCTAACACTATTTCCATTAAAAAGAAAGATCAGATTCCTAATTTCTGCGGTAGAACCGACGCCTTTGGTACCAATTTGTCATGACCCGTCCCTCGGGGCCCATGCCATGACTACCCCAAGCTCGTCTTCCATAGGCCAGGGGCTGACGACTAGCATCGAAGGAGTATTCCCTAAAACTGGGAAGGAATTGCCTTTATAACCTATAAGCACATGAAACCAAGCACACAAAAAGATACAAACTCAAGTAAACTAAACAATAATCAGAGTGAGTACAGTAAGTAAAAAGGGCCAGAATACAAGCCCAACTAAAAAGTACAAGAAACTGAATGTACAAGAAACTGAAACAGGAAGGAAGATAGTTGTTGGATCATCCTCCAAGGTTCCAACCTGAAGGGTAGGTACAGATCACCTCCTCAGTACTCTTCGTCTACCCATCTCCTCTCCGTACCGACATGCCGTATAGTCCACCTCCAGGCACCGTCCAATCCTAGTACTCTCAGCCTCAGTCAGCGCTGTCCGTCGTATGCATCCAACATAATAAGGTGCGGGTATAGCCCGTGCAGGGGTGAGTATAATGATACTCATTAGGGACCCTGAGACCCTCAAGGTCTCACAAAATTCACCAAGGATAAACCACAAAACAATAAATCAACAGATAACCCTGCTTAGGTATATGCCCATACATATGCCTAAGTTATCAAGTAATCCATCTCAATCATGAAGAAACACAGAGGTACTGACTCAGCTCACAACAGGATTTATTCTAGGGGTAGTAACAAGTAACATTCCGAACACCCCAGCTGATGGAGAAATCCTCCTCTATCAAGTACAGTGGGCCAGTTGCGTCACACAGAGCCGCTTCCCACTAACCTTGGACTGCTGAGGGTACTCCTCCTTTCGAGTACTGTGGGTCTTCCGCATCACCAAGCCGCTCCCCACCATGGGCCTGCCACATCATCAAGGAACTCCCCCTCGTGGTCTACTGAGGTACTCCTCCTGTCGAGTACTGTGGGTCTTCCGCGTCACCAAGGCGCTCCCCACCGTGGGTCTTCTGTGTCACCAAGGTGCTCCCCATTGGTTCTGTCAAGTCACTCAGAGTCGAAACGGTCAGTAGTCATCAAGTCTTGGCCAGCCACTGGGTTCCTGCACTATGCTCGGTCATCTTTGGGAGGATCCGCTCCACAAGCTACTAGTCAATACTCCAACTGCCACGAAGTCCCATGAAGAAGTATCTCAAAGGTCTACCACGTCATAGGGGTCTCAACGTAATAGAAAACATGTCAATCGGACGCCCAGTCTGTGAGTTATTAACCTTTTAGTCCCGGGTGCCCAGTTGGATTCGTGCTCAATCCAACTTGACCGTTCCACATCTTAATCCAAAACTCCAATGGGGTACACTCAAAGGGACCGCCTCACTCCAAGATTTCCAGTACCGCTGACGGTTCGTCAAACAGATGTCCGGTGCCAAAGTTATGGTCAAAAGAAAGTAAATGGGTCGTAGTGGGAAAGGGTCCAGTCAGACCCGGTTCGGGTCGACCCGACCCGTAGTGCGGCCCGGCCCGTTGGGTTTGGCTCAGCCTACGGGGTTCGGCCTGGGACGTGCTAGGTGGCCCGACTTGCTGGGTGGTCCGGCAGGTCGCGAGGGGCCGCAAGGGTTTAACCGCGGATGGCGGTGCGGCCGCGGGGCGGCAGTCCGACCACGGGGCGGTGGTCCGGCTGTGGGGAGGCGATCCGGACACGGGGCAGAGGTCCGGTCGCGGGCGGCGGTCCTGCCGCGGTTTGGTGGTCCGACGGTGACGAATGACGACGGTGGATCGGCAGACGATGACAGCGCTTGGTGGACGGCGGCGACGGCTCGACGAACGACGACGACAGCTCGGCCTGGTCGATAGCAGCTCGGTCCAGATGGTAGTGGCCATGGGCGGTGTAGCGGGGCCGCAGGGCACGGTGGCCACAGGGCGGTGTTGTTGCATTGACGTCTTCATCGCGTTCAACACCACAAATCATCACAAGATTTTTGGAGGGGTCGGGCCATGTTTGTTTGACCCATACCTTCCATGTTAGGGTGGTAGCATATGGCTCAACAAGAACTTGAAAAAATAACATCATGATTTACAACCTCCCACAACGATTTATTCCCAATACCGAAGAATAAATCAAGGGAAGAACATTGGAAAAATATCCATACACAAATAAACCCCTACCTCGGGTTGTTCGTTGACGTTGGCGTGAGAAGGAAGTACGAATGTCAATTTTTCGTAGATAAAGATGTCCCACATTGAAGGGAGTCGAAGATATCAGCGTTCGTCGAGCCCACCACACGCTTCCGACCCCAGGCTCGTTCGTTGGTTCTTCATAGTCGAAGGCGTTCTTCGTCGGCGAGAGTGTTCTTCGTTGAAGAACTTTCTCCCAATATTTATCCTCTCCCAATTCCACCAAATTTGCAAAGTAGCCAAAATGTGATATGTTTCCCCCAATTTAATTGTTGGCACAATTCAAATTGGGTTAATTAATCACATAGGTTGGTATAATTAAGTGTGGTGCGTTGGATTAATTAATGTGGAGGAATCTCAAGAGGCTCATTCACATTAAAGAGGGAGTTGGGAGGATTCTCCTCATTAAGAGGTTCTGGTGGACCCCGCCTCTTAAATCAAACTTGGGAGGTTTTGGGCTCAGGTCGTCCCCACCCCATAACCTCTCATGGGAGGTTAGTTTAGGTGGTACCCACCCTCATAACCTCTAATGGGAGGTTTAGGTCTGGTGGTCCCCACTTCTCAATCTCTACATGAAATAAAAATAACAATAAAATCTACATAATTTTATTTTTATTTTATTTCTTTCACGAATATGTGAAAAGCTAATTTCCACCCTCGACCTACTATGGTCGAGGTGAAGGCCCCCTTAAGAGAATAATGGCGCTGCGAGTTCAAAGGTGCCCTCAGATTTCAATACCGAGCACCGGTTCAAAAGTTAGAAAAACTCGCTTGCACGTTTACTGAACATACCCGAAATAAAGTTCAGAAATTCATTTCAGGCACTCCAGGGCTCGGAATCACATGCCGTCAATTTTTGTGGACTCATAAAATTCCTATATATTAAAAAAAATTATGTGGAAATTCCGGGTCATTACACAGACATTTTAAACAAAATCCAAGAACAAATTCATACTAAATATCCAGTTAAAATTTATAATCACCAGTATCCAGATACACATTCTCCACAAGCGCCGCACTAAGGTCAAATTCAACTAATATACGAGCATAATGACCATACCTAGCCATCTCTATCTTCTTATCAAGCTTTATTGGGGAGTTGACGACCAATGAAATATCCCACAGAATGCTTAGGTGCTAGAAGAACCAATTCAGACCCTTAACACGAATCCAAGATTGTGCCAAGGTGTTCTTATAATGAGTAGGATCGAACCAACTGTCCTAATACTGAAAATGAAGGACCCCTGGCTTTAAATTGAAAAATCCACAACTCAATGCCTTCATTTTCAACTCATTTGAAGGAAAGTTAATGTGGTAAAAACCCGGACCAAGTGACACCACATGACAATTTCCAAAACCCCATACATGTCGCAGTCTATTCTTGAGGTCCTCAAGTTTCCAACCATCATTCCTCGGATGAGAAGTCATCTGGGCAATGTTGTAATGCTTACAAGCTGCCATATGTTCCTCAAAGAAACTGGGGTTAGTTTCAATGAATGCAATCGATCCATTTCGAGAAATACGATTACTGGCCACCACTGATTCACTCCGAAGACTAGGAAAAAACCTATCCCTAATAGAGGAATCGCTCCACACCGAAGATGTACCTTTCAAAGAATTACGACAGGCCAAATCAAAAACTTTTGTAGAGTGAGAAGAGGCCACCTTCACCGAGTCCCAAACCACATCCGAGCAGACAAGATTTGCACAATCTAGAGCAGAAGGAGCTGGAATCTTCTTCGAATGTTCGACGAAAACCTCTGTCGGGTTGAAATAGCCATCCAAGATCGACATTTTTGAGGAGATTCACTATAAACTCCATTGAAGAAGAGAGAGACCGTCTCAAGACATCATTCTTATCCCAAAAGTACACTGGGTTTTCAGGACCAAGGGGTTACATAGTATAGGTGGTCCATCACCCACCACTGAGCACCTTTATGTACTCCCCCAGCCGTAGGCCCAGGTGTAACAACATCCTGGATTTCAGGCCAGTTCCACACGAGGTAGAGGGTCCCACGAGAGGTGATAATGGCATATAGTGCATGTTTCCTTTCGAGGACTCGAACCCATAACCTTAGGGTCAGGATGCCACCACTGATCACCAACTCACCCATGCCCCATGGGCCAATGTAACCTGGGTTTTTAGGCCCAAGGGGTTACATGGTATATGTGAGACATCACCCACCACCGAGCACCTTTATGTACTCCCCCAGCCGCAGGCCCAGATGTAATGACACCCAGGATTTCAGGCCAGTTCCAAAAGGGATAGAGGGGCCTATGAGAGGTGAATCTCACATAAGAAATGTATAATGATTTACAAGGAAAACTCTCTTATAAAATGGAGCCATGTGTGAGGGTCTCTGTCAGAATCTAGACTATTGTAATGACAGTACTGCTGGATTTTAAATAGCACATTAATTCTGCTGATTTTTTTTTGTTTTATTTATATATATATATATATATATAAATTCACCAAAAATTTTCAGCTATTTAATATCCAAAAGTATTAAAATTTTCAATATACAAAAAGTATATTTAAAATAGTATTTTTTTAGAATTTGGATGAAAGACGACAACCCCTTGACACCTTTCACACACATTTTTGATTTTTTTAACCTGCACATATTTACCAAAAAATAATAATTTAAAAACACATAAAAACTCTCTGAAATGAATCTATAAAAAACATGAACCTTAATAGCTTGAAATCCTAGCTGAAAAAGGAAACAAAACCCTATGTGTTGGTGACCTAAAACTACTATGTCAAGGTAACTAAGACATAAGCACCTGCATCAAGGTTACTCGACCGCTACATGAAGGTCATCTGATAATGCATTAGGGTCTTTTGAATCTAGTTCAGATGAATACTGTGTCAAAAAGGATATCCAGTTTAACCCCCACGTAAAGGTTAGGCACACTCTATGTGAGGGTCACTCAATCGCTACATTAAGGTACACCATAAAAAACATGGACTCTTGTAGGGGTCAACCAATGATACGTAATGGTAACATGAACCTTATGTAAATGTAAATCCAAAGACTCATGTAGAAGTAAAACCAACACTACGTAAGTGTATAAACATAATGGATAGAATATAACCCACATATGGGTAATCACAAAACCAACAATGATAAAAACATGTCAAACAAGCATATTAAATCGAAATTTAATTGAAAAAACAAAAAAGGAAACTAAAATCAACAAATCTCCATCTTGTAAATTAAATACAGAAAGGATTTTATATATCACATCATCATACATCTTCACCTGAAAAATTAAATCCCTAAACCACATGATGATTCTGCACTGCCAAAATCAATAATCCCAACATAGCCTAAATAGGAAACACAAAAGAAGAAGGAAAAATAGTTGTACGATCTAAGTCATATTATCAATACAACTCCCCTCGTGTAAGATCCTGAGTTTTTCTAGAGGTACAAATTCTCTTATTTCAAGTTAAAATCTTGTTAAATTCGCATTTTGGCTTAGACCCTAAGCCGATCCATGGGCTGGTTGGGTAGTTTTTTAGAAATAAATAGGTAGGAGGGTTCTATCCTGGTTGCAAACTAGTTACACGTCGTGTAATTGGAATACATGACATGTATTCAATACATGACGTGTATTCAATAAATGATGTGTAATGGCCAGGGCAGACCAATTCACATCGTGTAAAGAGTTTTTTTTCAAGGAGAAAGACCATAAGATTTACACGACGTGTAACTTATTTACATATCATGTAAATTCCCAAGGACAGTTTAAAAAATAAGAGGTAGATCCTCTATTTTTTAGAAAAAATCCTCACCCTCCATTTTCTCTTGCACAGGAAGCCCCTTTGAAGCCTAAACGCAGACTTGGGTGTCATTTTGTGATCTGAACTCCATTTCTTTCACTGTTAGTCTCATTGGATCCGCATAGGTGAGTTCTTAATTTCTCTCTGAGAATTCTTAATTTTCCTTCGTATTGAATAAGTTATTTAGGTTCAAGATAATATGTCGTATTTTCAGGATTTTCATCCGTTCTTCCTTTTTCTTCTGATTTGGATCAAATCAAAAACCGATACTGGATGAAAAATCTACTACGGACCTACGGTTAGTGGTATATACCTTTACCTTGGGGTTTTGTGTATTATAAGAATAATTTCCATTGTACCACCTGCCAGACCTTTCAGAGACACCCCTTTAAATTAATAAATGTTTGAATTGAATGAATTGGAACATGTCTGGGATGACCACTAGTTCCTTTTTTAAGATTATTGGAGGGTTTTCCCCAACCTAGGCCGCTCATGTGGTGTGACTATGTATTTTACCTTTTTTTATACCACCCATGGGGTGCGAGTGAGCTATCCTAGTTAAAAGAATCCATTTATAATTTTTTTGGAATTGAATTAAGTGATTAAGAGATGGTTTGCCTCATTTTCCATGTGTTAACATAACATTGATTATTTTAATTTTTTAAATGGATTTAAGTGAAATTGTGGAAATGAGTGGGTAAACTCTTGTAATGAAATTTATTGTTAATTGATGAATGAAATGATATGATGAATGGATAATGATAGTGGTTTCCCTGGTTGGTAATCCTTGGATCCTGATTCCATTAAATTCCATGGATATTTATTCCATGGATCTTATTTGTGGTAGTGGTTTCCCTGGTTGGTAATCCTTGGATCTGACTTTCTTGGGATCACAATGGATACGTTCCTTGGACCCCACCCAAGTCTTTACCGAGTTTCTATCGAGATGCTTTTGGGACTCGATGAGGATGCCTTAGTCTTCTATACATCGGATCTGGCCCTTCGTGGTCTGAAAATTTTTATTACATGGTGAAACCATTGTAGATGACTTGATTATATGAAGAGGCCATGATGAAGGATATATGATGGATTATATGGCGTGGTTGTGTAAGTGATTTAATCTTGGTTATACTGTGTGGCGCATGGTGGATATTTTTCCATGCTTATAGATTGCCCTGGTATAAGTATTAGATTGAAGTTGCTAGACTGGAAAATTTGACATTCT
Organism: Viscum album; assembly: GCA_963277665.1. Taxonomy (NCBI): domain Eukaryota; kingdom Viridiplantae; phylum Streptophyta; class Magnoliopsida; order Santalales; family Viscaceae; genus Viscum; species Viscum album. Next base: position 833,324,159 of record OY728120.1, read on the forward strand.
TATTTATATTTTACCACTACCCTTGTTTATAGGAGTCTAAATGTTTTTTGTAGAGATCCTTTTTGGCTGGATAATATCACTTTATAATTATTACTTTCCCACGGGTGTTTCACTTGTATTACTGCTTACCTGTTGTATACATTGCACACAACTTTAGTTTGTTATATATAACTTAGATTTGTTGTAGACACCATTGGTGGAAGCCTACTGAGTGTTATCTCACACCATGTTTAGACTACCATTGGGTATCCAAACAGACTTCATGGATGCAGGTTGGGTTTGGGGAAAACACCCATAGTACGATGCTTGATTGTGATATGCTTAAGAGTAGGGGAGAACATGACCGATCTAGGCCCATGATTCTAGCCGAGATAATTATTTTTTGGTCTTTTTGTTATTTTGATACTTGTATTATAATGATGTTGGTATACCTATTTTGGATGATTTTTAGAAACATGACATGATCGTCATTTGTATATGAGATTACTTTTGGCATTGTTTATTATTTCTATCTTGGAGGTTTGTCTTGTATATGGATGACTTACTACTTACGCTATTGAATGATATGTTTACTACAACTATGCTATACTAGGACATGAGGGTATAGTCTCCCTATATACACTATAGGCCCTTGCTACTAGTCAGTAGCCTCTGGTATCTGAGAAGATGCGTTTGAGGCCGTGTGACCCACCAGCTCGGGGCACCATTTAGTGGAATTCAGATTGGGGCGTTACAAAGTGGTATTATAGGTGTTTTTTTCTTGACTTACTGTTTTACGACAATAGAAATAGGATTTGGAAGGATTTGAGATTTGGTAATGAGATGTTCCTGGGAGTAGCTAACCCACATACAAAAGATCCAAATTTTTTGGAACCAAAATTATTGTTTTCTGGATTTTACCTATTACAGTTGATTTGATTCCACTGTTGGGTGATGTAATTGAATTATGATGTTATCATTGATATGATTGATTATATGTTTTATCATATCTTTATGAGATGAGGGTATGCATCTCATGCATCATTTTAGGAACTTTACAGGATTCACACTCCATGCATTATTCCATGCCATATAAGATGCATTTCTTGACTGCATGACTTTGTAATATGTGCCTTTGTGATATTCCTGCTATTGGGTAAATGATTTGTCCATAGAATTTAGAAACTTGGTTGGTACTTAGAGTGCCTTCCATAATCTATGTAGTGTTTTCCGTATTAGGCTACAATAGACACACTTAGAAGCCAATTGTGGTATGTTGAGTCATGGACCATTGGTCACATGGACTAGAACTTGTTATGGTATGAATTAAGTGGATGCCATACTTTGATCATGCAGTGTATGGGACCTTATTGATTGGAAGTAACATACCATTTGTTTTAACCATTTATAGTGAAATTAGACATGAATATGAATTCAAATGTAAACTGAAATGTGAAACAGAGGATTTAACCTTGAACCAACTTTTGATTAGGAATTAGGTAGCATCTCTAGTAATGTTACAACTATTCCTTTTTACCTAATTCTAACTTTAAGAGTAGGGAGATGGGTGTGACCTATTTATAGGTAGGTTTTAACGTGTACTATGCTTTTATCTGTGAAATTTTGGTTATCAATCCTTTTTGAGGCGTGTGTTTTTGGCATTTTAGAGACATGCCACCACAAAGACCTCTGATCATATGCTAGGAGGGTGGTGACAACCAAGCTCTAGAGGTGGTGGTCCATGGGACACCAGTGGATCCTCCAATAGTTCCATCTATGGAACTAGATTTTTTACTGAACACTGGTCTCGAGGCATAGTTTTGTGAGGGGTTTTTACACTATATGAAGATGTGTTCTGTGAGGGGGTTTTATGCTATATGATTTCATGCATCTGGAGCAGGGCGTGATGAATGTCATGGTTTATTCAACATGATTTATAGAGATTTAGTGTTTTGTGTTGATATATATTGTTGATGAGCTATGGAGGGAGAGATGCTTTAAGGAAGGTCTCAGGCATGTCGTTTGATCACAGGTCAATGTGTTCAGGTTGATGACCATTACTGAGATAGTGAATCAGACACTAATTATGGAGCAGAACCCGAGGGAGGCTGAGGGTACAGAGTAGAGCAACGTAGTCTCTCATCCCAGTTGTTCAGTTTCCAGCAGCAGGAAGCTGTGTTCCGAGGCTTCCTGTGAGATAAGTACCATCCCGACTGTTAGTGGGGGTAGCTCGGTTTTTTGTCATCAGTGTGGAAGACAAGGAGAAATGAGAATTCTTTGTGATCAGGACCTAATCAAATGTTGAGCTTGCAGTATGATGAGATATATATAGCATTTTTAGGGCCTTCCCTCTAGCAGTTAGTGGAAGGGTTTCAACTCTAAATTCAGGTTAATGAGTGGGTTTCATGGCTCCATGTTTGGATGGGATCTGGAGCAGTACTAGTCATTCAGGACGAGGTGGTGGTCATGGATGAGGCTTCCAGACACCAGTTGTATCTAGAAAGTAGAGTGGGCTTGCTGCAGGCAGTGGGGCTGTGTCACAGGGCTGTGGTTTGGGCCATATATATTATGTTCAACCTACCCCTAAGGACCACAACGTCGGGCCATCTATGGTGGGAGGTACGATCTTAGCAGCATCTATGCTAGCATCTAAACTTTTCGATATTAGTGCATCACATAGTTTCATATATGTACCTATTGTGGAGATCCTTTGTGCTCGTGGTTCAGTTTTCTGATTGCATGATGACACTTGACACTCCGTTGGGGATCAGAATTGTGGTTGTATGCCATTGTATGGGGTCCCCTTGAGATTTATGGGCGTCACTTCATGTGGGATCTTTTTTCCATGAGATGACCAGGTTTGAAGTCTTACCTGAGATGGACTGGCTAGTTGCTTATCGAGCCTAAAATGACTGTTATCATCGAAGGGTGACTTGTACATCACCAAAGGGTGGAGTTTTTATTCCCAAGGGTGAATGGGAAGTCCAAGAGAGCCGAGATGGAAAAGAGAATAATGGACTGACACTACACAAAAATTTGTATTTAGCAGTGGTTTAAACCGTCACTAAATCATTCTACGACAGTTTCAGAAAACCGATGCTAAATCGTGTGTCAACAATCAATTAGTGACAATTTTTTTCATTTAGCGGCAGTTTAAATCATCACTAAATCGTTTTTGTTATTTTTATTATTTTTGTAATTTTTTTATTTTCGTAATTAATTAATTTTATTTTTTTTATTTTTTATTTTTTTATTTATTATTTATAATTTTTTATATTATTTATTTTTTATTTTTTATTTATTATTTATTATTTATTATTTATTATTTTTCATAATTTATTTATTTATTTACTTAATTATTTATTATTTATTATTACCATGCTCATGCCCATCTCCATACACAAGCCCATGTCCATGCACATACCCATGTCATATATAGAAATTCTACGTTGGGTGAGATTTGAACCCCTTACATCTTTCTTATTCTCTAAAGAATTTACTACTCCAACATGCTTTTCATGTGGTCAATAAATTAAATTTAATATACTTATATATATATTAATTGGAAAAAACAAATAATACATAACAAATAGATACACACTAAATAATTATTAATCAATAATGATTAATTAATAATTAATAATTAATAATTAATAATTAATATGTAATTTTTAATATTTAATAATTACTAATTAGAAATTACTAATTAATAAATTGAATATAAATGAATAATAGATAAAGAAATATATAATATAGAAATAAATGGTAAATTTAAAAAAGTAATTAAAAAAAGTAAAAAGTAAATAATAAATAGTAAATATTAAATAGTAAATAGTAAATAGTAAAGAGTAAATAGTAAACAAATAAATAGTAAATAATAACTTATAAATAATAAATACTATATACTAAATACTATATACCAAATACGAAATAATATATAATATATAATATAGAATATAGAATATAGAATATATAATAGATAATAGATAATAGATAATATAGAATTGATAATATATAATATATAATATATAATATATAATATATAATACAAAATACAAAATAAAAAATACAAAAATACAAAATACAAAATACATAATACATAATACATAATACATAATCCATAATGCATAATGCATAATACATAATACATAATACATAATACATAATACATAATACATAATACATAATACATAATACATAATACATAATACATAATACATAATACATAATACATAATACATAATACATAATACATAATACATAATACATAATACATAATACATAATAGATAATACATAATAGATAATATATAATAGATAATAGATAATAGATAATATATAATAGATAATAGATAATAGATAATAGATAATAGATAATATATAATATATAATACATAATACATAATACATAATATATAATATATAATATATAATACATAATACATAGTAGATAATATATAATACATAATACATAATAGATAATACAAAATATATAATATATAACATATAATATATAATATATAAGTAATGTATAAATAATAAATTAATTAAAAAATAATTTAATATATGATAAATAAATAACTAATTAATAATAAATTAGTAAATAATAGATAAATAAATAATAAATAATAAATAATAAATAATTAACAATAAATAGAAAATAATATATAATAAATAATTAATAATTGATCATTAATAATTAAGAATTAAGAATTCATAATTAATATTTAAAAATATATAAACAATTAATCATTTATTAAGAAATTATTAGTAAATAAATAATAAATAATTAATAAATAATGAATATTAAATAAATAAATAAATAATAAATGAATAATAATCTAATAAAAAAGTAATATTTAGTAAATTAAAAATAAATTAATAAATTGATAAATAATAAATAATAAATAATAAATAATAAATGATAAATAAAAAATAATAATGAATAATGAATAAAGAATAATGTCTAAATAAATAAATAAATAGATAGATAGATAGATAAATATATAAAAAATTAATTAATAATTAATAATTAATAATAACTAATAATTGATAATTGATAATTAATAATTAATAATTAATAATTATTCATTAATAATTAATAATTGATAATTAATAACTAATAATTAATATTCAATATTTAATATCGAATAAATAACTAATAACTAATTAATAATTAATAAATAATAAATAATAATTAATTAATTAATAATTACTTAATAAATACTGAATAATGAATAATTAAAGAATAAATAAATTAATAAATAAAAAACGAATAATAAACTAATAATAAACTAATAAAAAATAATTATTTAATTAATTAAAAATAAATTAATAATTAATGTGTACATAATAACTAAATAATAAATATATAAATATTAAATTTTTAATAAATAACTAAATAAATAAATAAATAAATGAAGAAATAAATAAATTTATCAATGAATAATAAATAATAAATAATAAATAATAAATAATAAATAATAAATAATAAATAATAAATAATAAATAATAAATAATAAATAATAAATATAAATAATAAATAATAAACAATAGATAAATAAGTAATAATTAATTAATTAATTTATAATTAATAATAAATAAATAAATAAATAAATATTAAATAAATAAATATTAAATAAATAAATAAATAAATATATAAATAAATAAATAATAAATAAATAAATAATTAAATAACTAATTAATTAATTTAATCATAAAATGTTAAGAACCTCTTAAAACCCTAAAAATAGTCAAATGACCATAAAATCTGATCTCAGACTCCTTTTTAAGTGCCACAACCAGTCAAATTGAAGATCATAAAATGATATTCGATATGATATGGGGTATAGGCTGAACAGACACCTGGATCGAATGTTATAACCATTTGAATTTTAAGAAACCAGGCTCTGCCACTAAAACCTCTATTTTGGAGGCCTTCTCAGCCTTTTTGGTGGAATAAAAAGGAGTACAATACTTGAAGTGTTGGTACCAAATCTAAATGGCATAGAGATTATTACATGCTTCAATTTGATATGTGGTAGAGCCGGAACAAACACCCAGATTAAAAGTTATGGTCGTTTAAAGTTCAAGTTCGAATTTCAAAATTTGAAATTTGAATATATATTTTTTCCTTTGATTATCACATGATTTAAATATCACTTGGTTTTAGTAAATTTTATATGTTTCGATTTGACTGGTTGTGGAGCTGAAATGGACTCCCAGATCAGAAGTTATGGTCATTGGATGTTGAAATCTATTTTTCAACTTATTGAAGTTTTTTTTTCAGTTTAAAAATATTGTTAACTAATAATTATAAATATTTATTAATTGACACATTATAAATAATAAACTATATTTGATTGTAAACAATAAATAAAAAACAATAATTAATAAATAATTTTTTAATTTTTTTTCTTCAATTTTGTGGCGGTTTAGAAAAAACCACTGCTAAAAAATTGTAATTTTTTGGAAGAAATTTTAAAACATTTATAAAAAATATTTTAAAAACATTTAGCGGTGGTTTTCAAAACCACCACTAAATTTTGATCGAAAAGAATTTATTGGCGGTTTTGGAAAACCGTCGCGAAAAAACCGCCGCTAAAACGTTGTTTTCTTGTAGTGTGGGCGAGATGATAGCTCAGATTGCTAGTTTTTATCTGAAAAATTTGGGATCACATCCGGTAGATTTCCCTCAAGTGGTTGATCATTTTAGGGATGTCTTTCCAGATGAATTTTCTGGTTTACCTCCTAAGAGAGGTGGATTTCTCAATTGATATAGTGCTATGAGCTTCACCAGTATCCATGCCCCCTTACAGGATGACTACTATAGAGTTTTAAGAGCTTAAGAGGTAGCTAGGAAACTTTGGAGGAAAATGAGTTTATTTGACCCATTACTTATATTTGGGGTTCGTTGGTCCTTTTTGTGAAAAAGGAAGAAGATACCATCAGGCTATGTGTGGATTATCAGATATTGAACAAGTTTACTATTAAGATCCAGTTTCTATTTCCATAGATAAATGAACTTTTTGATCAGCTCTAAAAAGCTTGGGTGTTCTCAAAAATTGATTTTATATCTGGATACCATCAGGCGTGTTTTCGACCTGTAGACATACCTCGTACAACTTTTCCTAGCAAGTATAGTCTATATAGGTATCTGTTTATGCCGTTTGGTCTCACGAATGCGCCATAATTTTTCATGGTGCTAATGAACCAAGTTTTCTATCCTTATTTGGATTCATTTTTGGTGGTTTTCATGAAGGATATATTGGTGTATTCTCACAATCAACATGACCATGAAAAACATATTGATATCATTTTGGATATATTGAGAGAGAATCAATAATATGCCAATCTCACAAAGTGCCACTTTTGGATTGATTAGATTCACTTCTTGGATCATATTATCTTAGAGAAAGAAGTATCAGTTGTCCTAGAGAAGGTGAGAGATGTATATTCCTTGGATCAACCTAAGAAATACTTTGAAATATAGAGTTTCTTGGGGATCTTTTGATATTACAGACATTTCATATAGAAATTCTCATGCTTAGCAGTGTCGTTGATGAGCTTGACTAAGAAAGGTGTGAAGTTTGTATGGAAAAATACCTGTGAGATAACATTTCAGGAGTTAAAAGGGAGACTAACTTCTGCATCAGTCCTGATTCTTACAGAGTTGGGTAAGAGTTACACTGTGTATTGTGACGCATCATGTATCAAGAATGGAGAAATTATGATCCGGGGGGATTGGGTCGTGACATATAGGTCTCGTCAGCTAATTCCACATGAGAAGAATTACATGATTCATGATCTTGAGTTATTTGTAGTTGTTAATACTTTACGATTTTGGAGACATTATTTACTAGGAGAGAGTTTTGTAGTGTACACAGACCACAAAATCCTCTAGTATATATTTACATAGTGTTATCTGAATTTGAGGCAGTGAAGGTGGGTTGAGTACCTACATAATTTTGACTTCGAGTATTCCTAGAAATGGTAATGCAGTGGCTGATACACTTAGGAGGACTCAGATAAAGTATGTTCACGAGGCTAGTATAAAGTGGAGGCTTAAGGATTTTTTTTATAGATTCACTTAGAGGTGCAAGATGGTCAGGGGAAGACTTTTATTTCATCCTCAGCTATGACATATACCCTTAATTATAGTTTGAGGATGGAGAAACTATCAAATTCTGAGGGCTTAATCTAACTAAAGAGTGTGAAAATTGAGGACCCACCTTCTGGTTGGACTATGGGAGAGGATAAGATCCTACATATACGTAATCGATTTTGGGTTCCATTGGACATACATGATGAGATTATGCAATAGTTTCATGCCTCATTTTGGGATGTACATCCCAACATCACCAAGATGTATCATGAATTAAGAATTCAATACTGGTGGTAGAGTATGAAAAATGAGGTAGTTGGTTTTGTTAAGAGATGTTCCACCTGTCAGCAGGTGAAGGAAAAACATCAGTGACCAACTGGGATTTTATAATAGTTACCCATTGCTGAGTGGAAGTGGGAGGACATCGTGATGGATTTCAGGACCCGTTTTCTAGGGTCTCCTCAAGGTAATGATTATGTTTGGGTTATTGTGGACAAGAATACAAAGGTTTCTCATTTACTTCTAATCAGGTAGACCTTCCTAGTGGATGATTTGGGAGGTTTTATATCTGATAGATAGTAAGACATCATGGGGTCCTCAGAATATTTTATCTGATAGGTAAAATTGTTTTATGTCTCATTCCTAGTAGAGTTTGTTGAGGTAATTGTTAAAACAGGTATTTAAGAGCATAACATACCACCATTAGACTAATGGACAGTAAGATCATATGATTAAGGTTCTCAAGAAAATTATATGGTCATGAAACCTAGATTTTGTGGAATCTTGGGAGATGCATATACCCCATGTTGAGTTCGATTACAATAATAGCTATCAAGCGACTATACAGATGACACCTTATGAGGATTTGTACAGTAGTCCATACTGATCTCCCTTGTGTTGGTTATGGGTAGGTGAGATTGATTTACTGTGATTGTGTATAGTTCAGTAGAATTCAGAGTAGGTTTAGCTGATTTGGAAATGGATGGATACCACACAGTATCAATAGAAATATTACGCCGATCTTTTTCAATGACCTTTAGAGTTCAAGGTTGGGGATCATGACTTTTTAAGTGTCTCACCAAGGCCAAGGAAGAAACGGATTAGGATACAGTGTAAGATTCAACCATGATATGTTGGGCCATTTTAGATTCTAGAGAGAGTCAAGAAAGCATCCTATCAGTTGTAGTTACCTCAGAGGTATCAAGCCATTCACAATTTCTTCCTTGTATCTCAACTACACCACTATCATTCAGACCCATCTCATGCTTCTTAGCTCAAGGAGGTTAAGTTATAGGTAGATGAATTTTTTGAGGAGCATCCTCTTCATTTCTTTCATAGGAGGATGAGGGTTCTTTGAGGATAGTCTATTCCTCTATTATGGGTTCTATGGAAACATGACCATTTACAAGATGAGACTTGGGAGGGGGAGGCCAACATATGTGATTAGTGGCTGGGGTTATTCTTAGGTGATTCTTAACCACCCTTGGAAGGGTAATTCGGGGACAAATTGATTTATGGGGGTAAGATTTTAAGATCCTAGGTTTTTTTGTAAGTACATATTCTCTTATTTCCTATTAAAATCTCATGAAATTCTCTTTTTTGGATTAGAACCTATGCTAGTCCATGGGCCGATTGGGTAGTGTTTTGGAAAAAAAGAGGTAGGAGGGATGTAGGTTGGCTGTAGACTAGTTACACACTATATAGTTGGAATACATGACGTGTAATGTCCTAGTAAGGACAATTCGTGTCAGGTAAATGGTTTTTCCTAGGGAGTAATACCTTGATATTTACATGACGTGTAACTCATTTACATGTCGTGTAAATTCCTAAGGATAGTTTTAAAAAAATATGAGGTAGGGCCTTGATTTTTTAGACAGAAGCCTCACACTCCCTTCTCTATCGTACATGAATCCCCTTTGAAACCCAAACCTAGGATTAGATTACATTTCCCAATCCAAACACTATTTCTTCTATTTTCGGTCTCATTGGATCCACTCCGATGAGTTCTTCATTCCACTTGTGTCATTCTTTGTTTTCCTTCGTATCGACATATTTATTTAGGTTCAATCTAATATGACCTTTTTTAGTATTTTCATCTGTTCTTCCAGTTTATTCTGATCTGGATCAAATTAGAAATAGATATTGGATGAGTGATCTACTATGGATTTACAGTAGGTGGTATGTACCTTTACCTTTGGGTTTGGTGTTTTATATGCATAGTTTCCATTATTCCACCCTTTTAACCTTCCAACAACACCCCTTTAATTTATTATAAGTTTTAATTGAATGAACTAGAACCTGTTACAGATTTCCACTAGTTACTTTTAGTTTTTAGGAGGTTGTTTCTCCAACCTAGGCCACCAATGGGGTGTGTATTTTTATTTTAACTTTTGTTATACCACCCATGAGGTGCATGTGAGATTTCTTATTTAGAGGAATCCCTTTATAAATTTTTGAGAATTAAATTAAGTGATTAGAAGATGGAGTTCCTCTTTTCATTGTGATAACATGAAGTTTATTATTTTAATTTTTTAAATGGATTTTTGTGCAATTGTGGAAATGAGTGGGTAAACTCATGGAATGAAATTTATTGTGAATTAAAGAATTAAATGATATGATTAATGGATAATTCTTGTGGATTCCCATGTTGGTAAGCCTTGGATATGGATTCCATTAGATTCCACGGATGTTTCTCCCATAAATCTTATTTATGGTAATGGATGACTTGGACCTGTTTACTCCTTGTGTATTGATTCCGTACGATTCCATGGGCCTTGCTACCCCTTGGATCCGACTTTCTTGGGCTCACAGTGGACATGTTCCTTGGACCCACCCATGTATTTATAGATATTCCCTTATGATTATCTTGGGACTTGATGAGGATGCCTCAGTCTTCTATACCTTGGATCCAACCCTTTGTGGTTTGACACTTTTGATTACACAGCACAACCATTGTGGATGACTTTATTATACAATGAGGCCCCAATAAATGATATATGATGGATTATATGGCATGGATGTGGTAGTGATTTACACTTGGTCATATGGGTGTGGCCATAGTGGACATTTTTTTAGGATTAAAGATAGCCCTGGTGTTGGTATCAAATTGTAGTTGTTAGACTAGAAAATGTGACTTTATTACTTATATTTTACCACTACCCTTGTTTATGGGAGTTTGGAAATTGTTTGTAGGGAGCCTTATTTGTATGGAAAGTATCACTTTACATATTAATCTAAGGCTTATATCCAATGCATCAAAATAGAGGGTATACTCTTTACCTATCTCAGCTAAGGTCATGATCAGTGTAGATATCAAATTTCCCTTCAACCCTAGAAATGATCACTAAAAAGACTTAGACCATTCAAACCTTTCCCCCTTATTGGTCATAGAATTTATCAGAATTCCAATAATAGGATGTCTAGGATAAAGTGACTATAGTCACTTATTAAAACCATGAAATAATGAATATAGAAAACATTAATTTTTAAATACCAATAAATTATATCCAAAACCTTATTAGGGGATACTTATATTCTTTCCTATGATATCAAATTCCACAATAAGTGATCCTCACTAATCTAGAACTAACCCTTTGAGAGTTTGGAATATAGATGATGTTGTTTTAGTGTGATAAAAAATATTTAGACAGTGAGCATGATCCTCCCATGATAGGGAGTGAAAAAAAATTCCATTTTATGTGACTAATTGGATTTTAATAAAAATATCATTAGTAGTTTTTATTATTAGTAAATATTTTAATCCCAAGGACCCATAAAGACACACCTGAGCGTAGGAGGGGGAGGGGGGGGGGTGAAATAGGCATTTTCAAAATTTTATTAAATTCTAATTTAATATTGTATACTTTTAACCCATTTAGACTTTAGAACAATGTTCTAATTATAAAATATGGATATTTTCTTGTTTAACCTAGAATAAAAATATATGAAATGTAGGAAAAAAATTAAATTATGGAACATGGTTTTTTTAAATGGACCAACCCCTTTTGGGAATGCTACTCCTTACTATGTTTGGGATGTAAAATTATCATATTTTACACTATAAATATTAACATTAATTTATAATTGGATCTAGGAGGGATTATCCTATACCCTCCCACTATATTACATGGGTGAGTTGGTCAATATATCAAAAAAGTGAAAATAATTTCTCCAAAAAGTTCTTTATACAGGTATCCCATCAGTTTCTAGTCCAACACATCATCCTTCATGAAGTAAATCTTAGATATTTTCAGGATTTAACTACATCAAAAAATCTAATCCACTTACTCAACTTATAGAATCATAGGATGTATTTTGTTTCTTTAAGAACAATGTAAGCAATTGAGTCTTTTAATTATAGATAGATTCCAGATATTTTTTATATTATATTTTATAATCTTATCACACTCATTATTTCAGAAATAAAACCGTATAAAATCTTACCTAAATATTATAAAATTAATAAAATAGATCTAGAACATTTCTTGACAATGAAAACACTGAACACTTAGGCCTGTTGTTTCTCATATTAAGAAAACTCTTCAAGGGTCTTCTATTTTTCTCTTAGTCTACCTCATTGTGTGTACTAGGGACTAGTATGTGAACTATAATTATTATTCTTCTTCTCTTATTTGATTTCTAGTAGGTATTCTTCTAGCACAAGATCTAAAATTTCTTCATTTTCTTCCTCAATATCTCTAGTCTTCTTAGTTTTCACTACTACATTGTACAACTATTTCGAGTTATCTATCTTCTTATTAGGTAAGGTTATTCTTTTTCTATACATATATCTATACAATATTTTTTGGGATATTTTTTAATTTTAATAAATGTAAATACATCATTATAATTAATCAAGATAAATCCCCTAGTATCCTCCATGATCTCTTTCTCAACAACCCACATGGGTGTGTTCTCATGTTCTTTTTTATTCAATTTTTTCCATAATGAGTATTAAAAAAATACACATATTTTTTTTTCATTTTTATTTTGTATATTTTTTCTCATCAAAATATCTTCTTTATTTCATATAGAAGGCAAATGTCTCATATTATTGAAATATGCCACTAGAAATATTTATAAATCATTCTTCATGGATGTATAAAAAATAAAGAAAAAAAATTTGGCTTGAGAGATTCTAATACACTAGTAAAGGTTTGATATTTTCTCTATACACAAAAACTACCAGATCATCCCTCTTCTCAACATAGGCAAAGATAATCAAAAACTAATTTTTTTATAATTAAATCCATAAATCACCATTTCATTATCTACATATTTCTATGCCCTGATTTTTTCATATGGAATTTCCACTTTTTAGGATATATAAATCCCCAACCATTGATATTATTCAGTTTTGATATCATTTAAATTTTTTATGAAGATAAAATTTTAAATTATTCATTCATTTTAGATCATAATTCTTTGGAAATTTTTTAAACTCTGATGAACAACCTAAGTATTGAATCAATAATTTATGTATTATTCTTGAAAATAAATTTAAAATTTCTTCAAATTATTAAGAAACTTTTATGGTTGATCACTACCATTGATTACACACCCTTTATGTTTTTGTGACTTTTTAAACAATTTATAATGTCTTTATCATCATTCCAAACCATTTCAAAATCAAAATCATCAATTTTGAAATTTCTCAATTTTCTTAGAAATTTTCCCACAATCAAGTTAGATGTTGAACTTTACGCTATTCCCCACAACCTATGAATATGTACCATATGATGTTCCATCATAGGTTTCATTATACCTTACAAAGTTTCCTATACCCAATTAATATTTACCTTATTATTGATGTAGGGTTTATGCATTTAAAAAAATCTTGGAATTCTACTCAATCATTACCTTATGTAGTATCATTATAGGGATCATTATGTTAGAGTTAGTACCCTAGAACCAACTTCTATATAATTTATGAATATATGTATTCATTGTTTTTTAATATTAAAAAATTTATTATCACATCATGAATATTATTCTATGTGACTGAGTATGTAATAATACCATAATGGTAATTATTACACTGATAGGTCATAACAACAACTACAATGATGAGAACCTAGAAGTTCCAAAAAAATATTCTTATATATATATGTTCTATAGATTGATGATATCATTTGATAGGATTAAAACTATATATTCTACCAATTACAAAGACACATAGTACTTAAAGAAACTTTATCATTGTGTACGATCTTGGTAACTCGAGAAAGGAGGTTATGAGAACATGAACCATCGGTAGAAAATACATATTCATATATGTCATTGGATGCTGATATCTTTAAATGTGTGTAATGGTCCTTATAATTTAATCTTAATATTAATACATATCATGATATGCACACTTTGATGAATTAATGAAAACCATGACAACATATGCTTGCAGAAAGGTAGGATACATTGGGTCCATCATGAGTGATATGGTATTAATAAATAATGAGAGAAATGATTTGTCCTTTCAATATTTATTAGGTTTTGATATCTTGGGAATTTTGATAGAAATGGAACCACTCAATTAATTCAATGTATATAAATTTTTTTCAGTAAGTTCATTTCTATAAATTCAAAGAAATAGACAATGAGCACATAGGTTGATAACACCGGCATAAAACCTACTCAATTAAAGATATCATGATAAACATGTTATATTACACAGTGTGAATTTTTATATGGTTATTATTATTGAAATATTTAACTTCTTTATCAATGGGTTCCTTAGTGTGTTTCTAGATACTAACCTTATAATTTAGGTGTAACAACCTAATGCCATTGAGAAAGGGTCCTAGAGGATCACACACTAAGTGTATTTAGAACCTTAGTTAAATTCTATTTAAATTTAACATGTTTAATGAATATTATTCTTGTGTGTGGTTTAATAATTATTCATACATGATTTATCATAAATTTTCTATCACCATTTATTTGGGATAATATATATCTGAGTTGAATATTAAGTTAAAATTTATTTACTATTTTAATAAATATAATATTTATTTATTTATAAGTGCAGTAATATTTATTTATCCAAATAATTATAAATTATTCAATTACCAATAATTATTGAGGAGGACATAATCTAAGATAATAGCCTGATAAAAAGATAAATATTAAATATTATTTATATAAATATCAATTTATTTATTTAGGAAAAATAATATTTATTTTATCCATGTGTTTGAAGCATGTCAAGTAAATAATAACAATAACAATTATTTAGAAATGGAGTTTTCTAGGTATTTAAAAAAGAAAAATGGGCCCATATGTAAATATTATTTATCTAACCCTATCTCTATATAAACCTGATTATATCATTTCTAAACCTAATCATCATAGTTCACAATGAAATATTAGAGAGCATTATCTGAATCCCTAGAGAGATTTTCTCTTATAATTCTCTTAAGAACTGAGAGGGATACTCATCCACCAACCTCTCAAAACTAGAGAGATCAAGGAGAGCCCTTTCACTTAAAGTGAATCCTATGGTGATCAAAAAGGAACAACAAAATTGTTAGAATATTTTTAACTAGCACCCAAGGATTTATATGGATATGTTTAGAGGTTCATGGTGCACATGTGGATCCACACTTAATGAATTCTGCACTTGAATCCCCTCATTACAATGATAGAATGATAAGAAGGGGTCTATCAATTAATCAATGAAGAATGAAATTAAATACATGGTATTTATTTTTTAAAAGAAATTAATTATAAATTATATGTGTTTTGTAACTACTTCAATTTTTTCATGTATTTTTTTGGAATATTTTATGGATTATTTATGAATCTAGGTGCTGAGACTGTGTTAGATTCTGAGGCGCCCGACATGCCCATAATTAATTTTTGAAATATATTGAATATAATAAATATCATGCATGTGTAATTTACCTAAAAAGGTATAATAACTTCTAAATCGAGGCTCAGATTGAAAATTTGAGTCCTCCATTTAGTTTAGGGTGTGAGTTTTATCCTAGGTGTGATATAACCATGGAACATATCCGACATTCATTTTGGGCATGGTCATGGTCAGACATTTAAATAAAAAAATTAATTTAATAAATTAATTTAATATTCACCATGGCATTCATTTTGTCTATATAAATACAATTATGGGAAATTTATAGCGTTATCCACATAATCCCAGAAATTAAGAGAATCCATCAGAGAGCATTGTAGGAGTTTCCGTTGGTGAGCAACGACTAGATCACAATTGAGGATTGGTGTGCCAATGGGGCATGTGAATCTCACCAACAAAAGTGGTGTAAAATTATTATTTTAAATTGATAGATCCAAATTGAGTTAAGATGATGTTTTATTTGGATTCTTTCCACATTTTTTATTTCTGTTTCTAATATGATCTAATTAAACAATGGATTGATTTTTTGATTGATATTTTTGCGGGTATGGGTAATATATGGGGATTATTGGGAGAATTGTTTGTTTTGTTTGGATATTTGTTCTTAATTATAATAAAAATAGATTTAGTCTAATCTGAACACAATCAAGATTTATTCCTCTTTTTCGTGATTATTAGTTTTTTCACACCATTCTTCATTCGTTCATCGTCAGTATTCATTTTGACTAGTGGTTCAACAAAATACTGAGTAATCAATCTTTGTGAATCTGTATCTTGGGATAATAGGTGGATATAATTGATATGGTTTCATATTTATGATAGGATCAAGAAATGATGATGAGGAAAAAATATTGAGGATGAATTTTGGATTCTCAATTCTATCAAGGTGTGCAATGATGATGGGGATGAACAATGATCATTTTCCCATGCAATTTGGAGTCTACATTCTGGTGAGAGATGTTGGAAAGACTCGAACATAGTAGATCTATTCTTCCCGACATAATTTATATCCGGATTGGAGTTTTAAGGAGTGGATGAAGTTATAGAGGAATAATATGGAATTATGTAAAATTTTGGGTTACAAGGCATGTCATACAAGATCACACGCCCTGTGGGACCCCCTATGTGGTGTTAGGGTTCCAGTGAGAAGACAAACATCACATGGTGTGAGATAGATGTCACAAGAAATGTGACCCTTTCCTGGGGTTTGGTCTTGCACCTAGGGAGGTACACAAGTACTGACACGAGCAGCCGTACACAAACACATCCAACCGAACATGGACACGATTAAGACTACATGAGCTCAGACATGCCGTGTACTCAAACATGGAAACAAGAATGAGATATGATACATGGAAATGACCCAGTTCCAAAGAGACACATCATGCACCACCATTTCATGTCGTGTACTCCTTCAAAGAAGAATTATAGGCCTTTACTTCATCTTGGACAAGTTTGGTTAGTGTGTGTTCCCTTGATCCATTCCCTGATTGTTTAGTATGGAATCACATCCTATACCTAGGATGGTGATCCCTTTGGAGGGACTTCAGTCTTGGATATAGCTATTGGAATCCTTTAATGAGTCCTAGAGTGAGATCCTCTATCATCATCCTTCCCTAGAAAAAGTTCCTGGTATTTTCATGACCAACACTACTCAGGCATTGATCCTCTACTTAGAGGGTTTTTCCATATTGAGTTTTCAACATACCCCATGTAATTGGGTGTGATCCTCATATGTGTATCATTTTCTTCAATCTTATAGTGTGTACTTCTTATGGTGTGACCCGATGAGCATGAAATTTCATATGGAATTCATCAGTACTGTGTGATTCATGGGGTGTATTATCCCAGACGAGAGCTATGTGGAACCTTTGAGAAGGTATCCTAAGATGACATTATGGTTGTGACTTACCTTGTGGCTATGTATCTTTTTGGAGTATATATATAAATTAAAGTAATATTTATTTCCATCGTATAACTATGATGAGATGAATGTTATTCCTGATATTATACTCTTCGTGATTTTTTGGTGACCTACTAGGTATTGTTATACTCACCACTTCATGGGTTTTTACCATACCTGTTGTGTCTTAAACTGATGATCGACATTTTGAGGGATTCCTAGAGGGACTAGGACCAGGTGGAGCTTAGTGATCTAGATAGACTGAGGTGTGTTCTTGTGGTTTCATTAACAACATTACCCTTATATACTTTTAAGTTAGACTTATTTTAAATTTCTTTGTGTTGGGATAACATTATACCTTTTTCTTTCCTATACTTGTTTTCTTATTATGATGGAGGTATTTTAGATGTATGCGTGCATGATTATCATTTGTTTTACATTTAATCCTTGAATGATATTGGAGATGTGTGCGCATGTATATGTACATTAGGCTAAGGCCTTTCATGCGAGTGATATTCTTACTCGGTGCAAGCCACCAGCCCCTAGCCTATTGGAGGTGGGTTTGGGGTAGTCACGACATGGGCCCCATTGGGATGAGTCATGATAGAGTGACATCAGAGGAGTCAGTTCTACCTAAGGACCTGAATCTATGAGATTGGCTTGGGAATAAAGTTTTATGTGTTTTGAGTTCGACTCTCAGGCTAGGGAATTTAGTGTTGGTGCAATGGCCAACGTATCCATACACCAAGACACTAAAAACATACTTTTTGACTTGATAAATGGAAACACTGGTTGTAGGTAAAACATTGGTACATGCATCATGTTGGAATGGGTTGTGGTTTCTATGTCCTTATTGAGTTATCTCTCTAGATATACTCATTAAACACAATATATATTATATATTTTAGGGTGCTTCTAGGATGTTTTCTAGATAGAATTTCACATTAGGATAATGAGTATTATATCCTCAATGATGAGGCTTCAATACAAGAACCTGTTCCGATGGTGTTACCTCCAGGAGGTAAACCGGTTATTCCACCACCTATCCAGAAGCAGATGGTACCGTTAGTACTAGTGGATGAGGTGCAAACATTGAGTTCCCTTCACGAGTTTCAACAAAATAAACCACTTAGTTTCCATAGATAGCTTGACCCATAAGCGGCTGGGAACTATCTTGAAGTGATGATGTAGGGTTTCCATCTTTTTAGGAAATCAATATATCATATGGTGGTCCTAGAAGAAAGCCTTATCCATGTATTGGTAGGATGATTATGGATTCTTATTCACTGAGTTTCACCAACCACTCTCGATACTTTATGGATATGGTATGTGGTCAGTTCTTTTGGTTTGATAACTTTGAGTGAGGAATACACAGAGAGATCTGAGCCAACATTTTAACACCTTGAGATTTTATGAGAAAGATTATTTTTAATTTCTTTAATGCTGTGTGTTTTACGCTACAATGAGAGTATCTTGTGCTACATGCAACACCATCTTAGCTTATGGTTTATGCAACACTGTTCTTGGCTTGTGTTACACACAATTTCGAGTTCTTTTGATAGAATTCATTTTATGCAAAGCCAAGTTTAAGAGAACAACTAAATATTATTAGGTTAACTTATAACATAACCATTATAATAGAGGGTTTTAATATTATTAACTAAATTATGAAAATATTCTTAATTATTTTGTGATAAATTAATTATAAATGAAAATAAAAACCTTTTTAAATAAAAAGAAGCATTTTTCTAAAAAACTATTAAAATGAAAATAAGCGAGTGTGTAAAATAATAAAATAACTATTTATGGATTTTATTAATGAAATACATGTTTAATATATTCAATATAATGTTTAAAATTCATATTATATGTTTTATATACATGATATAAGAACAAATTCAATTTTTCAGATAAAAGAATTATTTAAAAAAAATGATATTTTGCTGCCTTTTGATGGAGAACCCATTATAAATATAGTTTTTAACAATTTTATATATTATATTTAATAAAATTAAATTCTTCTTTAGAAGAGGGATATAAAAATTTACTTTGGATGAAATTTAGATATTTTTCTGATAAGTTATAAGTTTTGATGAATAGTAGAATACACTAAATTTTAATTGAAAGCAACTTTTTTCATCAAAATAATTTATGTGGATAAATTTTATTATTAAATGGTTTTAAAGTATAAATATAATATATTTTTATCATTTAATATAATTTTGGTCATTGTAATTAATTTTACCATGAATTTTGATGTAAAAACATTTGAATCTTTTGCAATGCTTAAACTTTTAAAACCCGTTTTTTATCCTGACAATGGGATTAATTTTAATTTAATTACTGAAAATTATGTGTTTCGATTTTTTAAAAATGGATTCCATAGTTTTAATAAGTGGGTCCAAATTATGTAAATAGGTTGCTTTTAGTTTTTTGATTTTATGAATAGTAACTTCAGTTATTTTTATTTACAACAGTTAAAGGTAAATCCGATAATTTAGGTAACAAATTAATATGATAAGGAAAATAAAATTACCCTAACACCAGCCAAAATACTATTGTATGAGTTAAAATCGATGCTTAATACAAAAGGATCAGAATTAGCTCATTTAATGGAATTGTTTCCATGAAAATGATATAAATATTATTAAAATAAAAGAAAGTGACAAAAATGTCACCCTCTTATTTCTTATAAGTATAATAATTTTAATATAGTGATAAACGTGATATAAATTATATAATAAACATTCCCCAAAAATTTAAAGAAATTATCTACATCATGGTAAGTTATTTAGACTTTTTAGACACTAAATAATTACCTTAAAGTATTATACAATGATGATGTAGAAATAATTTAATTGATGAAAAATCAATAAACTAATTTTTATTAAAATGATAATAACCATTAAAAGACAAAAAAACCAGACCAAATCTTATTGGTCAAGTATATATAAACCATAAAAATCAAAGGTTCCAGTTATTGACCTTTTGTAACCACATAGAAAGGATTATGACATCTATATTATTTTATTTAAAGTAGAGTCAAAGTTGTCACTGTTATATTTTTAATAATATATCATTTTAATTATGGGGATAAAAAAGATATATTCTACTATAAATACAATTATGGAAGCTAGAAAATCTTTCTTCATCATGGTATTTTATTTTTAATTTTCAGTGAACAAATATGTATATTAAATAATTAATAAAAATTGATTTAGTAATTATTTTATTAAGGGAAATATCAAATGAATGATATTAAAAATATTAAAATAAATAAAATTTGGGCTAATTAATATTTAAAATGAAATTTATATATAACCTTGACCCCATAGTAATATAATAAAATATTTTTTTCGAGGTTATAATCTTATCATAATATTTTTAAAAAACCATGAAAGGAATAGTGTCAAAATTGAGACTATTGATATTTTATCAAAATAATGTTTTATTAAATTATTTAAAAACAATAAGACATTTAAAAATACCAAATAATAATAATATGATATAAAATATTATAAATTATTTATTTATGGTTTAGTTTACATAAAATAAGTAAAATTTAAAACATTTAATATTGGAAAATTTATTACCTTAGTAAAAATTAAAATAGACAATTAAGGATTAATTAAAATGATAAGGTTTAAATTGACATCAGAACATGTATAAATTTTATTTTTATGAGATTAAAATCCTATGATATCTTATATTCGAATATATATCATTTTGGAGGTATTTGGATGGATTTTAAAATTATTATAAATTTATAGTTTCATAAATTCCAAAAGTTCCCTTCACCTCAATTATAAAAGGTCACCTTCTCCCTCAAATATTCAAACTGATTTGTGCCTTTAATCTCATAAAAAATCTAAAAATTTCCCTTATAAACATCCATATTCATATATTAGAGTTTCTAGTATTCTAAAAATACAAACTCTAGTTTTCCTAAGAGGATATTTAGAGAGTGATCGTCGAAAAAGAGGTAAATTCCTTACCGAATTTTCAAAATCATATCGTATTCTAATTCCTCTTCTTATGATGTTTCCATTATAATATAATAACTAAAGTATTACCTATATTATTAGATTTTATTATAGTTATGGACAAACTATATTCCACCTTCTATCCATCCAATGAAAAAATGAAATCACCACACATGCATACGTACGACCTACCATCTCCACACCATGGTGTATTCTGTTTTTCATCATGAATTTATTTGGATGGATATAATTATAGAAGTAATATAAATATATAATAATTATAAAATGATATTTATTCTTTAAATATCTTATATACTATCTACTTCTATAAATTTCACTATTAAAGAAATGATAGTATCACTTGTGCGCACGTACAGACTACTGTCTCCACAACATGATGATATTCATTTTCCTTATTCACCATTAATGAATGATTAAATGTAAAGAATGAATAAATATGATATATAATAACCTAATTAAATTCTTTAAATGATATTAATATAACCTATTAATGATATATTGTACTTATACGACAAAACAAGCTTAGAAAAGATGAAACAATTAACACCCGAAAGAAGAGTAATATTGAAATATTATTAAACGGGTGATAATATGATCACATATGATATCATAAATATAAATATGGATCTGGAATAATATAATAATTTTTTTAATCAATTATACATGATTTTTTGATATGTACAATGGAACCCCAACCTAAAGTAAGGGAATTTTATCTCAATTTTTATTTCCTTTAGATACATGCCTTATTAACCACTCATTTAATATATATGGTGTACATAATAACCATGAATTTATTCTATGATTTTTTACATTATTTTTTGGTTATTTACATACCAATTTTATGATCTCTATTTCATGGGGTTTCATGGTTCAACAGTTACAAATTGAGTAAGGTAGTTTTTGTCTTAATTTTCCTTCTTTGAGACACATGTTTTGTTATGTGCCTATGTTCTTATACATGGTGTATATAATTACATTAGACATGTTATATAATATATATCCTTATTTTCATGATATTATCATATTATTTTATTTTCATTAATTCATGAGGATTGTGATTCAAATATTTCAAAGTGGTATGAGACACTTTCAAATGTTTGAAGATTATTTTCCTCAAGAAATGTTTTTAAAAAACCTCTTCAGATAATTTTAATGGAAAATGATTTTAAATAAATGTTTTATGTTCTAAAATTTTCCATTATATGTTTTTAAATATATTTTAAAATATTTTTCTAAAAAAATGTTTTATGTTCTAAAATGCATTTTTCAAAGATAAATGGATATTTTCCTCAAGAATTGTTTTCAAGATTTCTCTAAAAATTATTTTCCAACTAAGATTATGTTATTTGATGTCACTTCTGTTTTATTGGGGATATAAACCAATGATAAAATTATTATTTGTTCATTTAATGGTTTACATTTATTTTGGATTGGTACATGTGAATTTTGTTTCTTTTCCATGAGTTATTCTATGATGAAGTGTTTTATGAAACCCATTTATTTTATTGGGTTATGAAAGATCTATGTACTTTTGGAACACATAAGAAATATTTCATTATGATATGGGTGGGACCTATATATCCCTACAATTAATTGGGTAAAGATTTATGTCTCATGATATATACATGACTGGAATGACAAGTAAATCTAGTTTAGTAATACATAGAAGGAATAAAGTGTGAACTCGGTTCAGTATATGACTTTTTCCACTATGATGGTCATAGAAGTGATGACTTGGATAATATGGAAATCATATTATGTGCTTATTTTTATGAAAAAAATTCCATGTATTATTCATATGTTATGATTTAATGTCTTATTTTCTTCATTTCCTTATGATTCGTGTCTTATAACCTTCCATTATTTATTCCATGACTCCTATTTATGTCATTTGATATGAAAATTATGATCTTTTAATATTATGATCACATTATCACACCCTTATGTTCATGTTTATGCTTACATATCTCTCTTGTTTACCCTTGCTGAGCATTTGAGCTCACCCTTTCTTATGTTTATTTTCACCAGGTTTGGAGGAATGATGTTAAATGAGTTTTTTCTAGAAGTATTTCATATGGATGATGTTGATGACCTAATGTGAAATAAGAAAATCTTGACATAGTGTAAATAATGTGTTTTTATTTATGAACCAATTGTTTATGAACCAATATTTCTAAGAGTTTACCCTAATTCTCAAAAACTCTAAACATAAAAGGTCCTTGGGTATGTAAGTGATCCATTACTTTACTTTTTATATTGTATGTTCTGATGGAAAAAATTGGGTCATATTTGTAAATTTTATGTTATTAGTTTCAAATCCTAAAGTGTGGATTCTGGGATATTACAAGAGTTATACCTCTTTAAATTATTACCTATGCTGGGGTGCTGGAGAATTCCCCAGTATTCAAGAGTTTCCTGGCTGAGCAGAAATGCATAATTGTTGCCAAAGCTTGGAATACATGAGAAGAGACCTTGGAAGAAGGGATCCAACATCACACTCATGGACCGATATGTGTGATACATTTCAAGAGGCGATCCTAGTATTGAGGTTTTGTAGGTCATGGATCACAGGATTGATCTAGTCATCATATGAAGAGGCGTTGCTATTCTTTTGATGCTAGGGGACATATTGCGTGGGATTTTCCAACTTGCCACATGACTAATAGAGAGATAGTGGATGGAACGCCTAGGAAGAGGCACTGGTAGGAGTAGGAATATTTGTATGGTAAAAGATTTTGTATGGGAGTTGGGACAATATCTGGCTACGGTTGGCATTTTGACCTATTACCACCACCACCCCTAGGCAGTCCACACCAGGCTCATGGATCTGGGGGACTAGGGCGAGGGAAGTTTTAGGTGGTCAAGGCTTATGAACTAGATTCTCCAAGGATTATACAAGGTATGATCTATTTATTTTATACCTTATAAGTAGTACTTATATACATAGGTTCAAGTCATTCCATTATTCCCACTAATCTAGTACAATACATATAGATTATGGATGAGTCCCTAGCTTAGGCAATGTGCTTGGAGACTCCAACTGGAGGTGACTCAACAATGACACACTTGTGTCGATAATATGACCTGAATCTTATAAGTGAGTTTTTTTGGGATCTATTTTTAATAGTGATGAGGCCATATGATGTTAACTTAGGTATGGAATGGTTATCTATAATTCATTCCCAGATAGACTGTTTCAGGTGGAGGATGTAGTGTATCCACAAATATAGGACAAGCTTTTCTTTTGTGAGTGAAAGTGAGACCCAAAAATAATTATATAGACTTATTCATAGGATGTTACAACCTATTAATCATAATTTGGATATCATTCCCTTTTTGTAGTGGATTCTATGAGTTTTTAATTTCCTATAGTGGTGGCAGAGTATAAGGATGTCTTTCCTGAGTCAATACTAGGATTAACTCACCACAAAGAGATATTCTTATGAATTGATCTACACCTTGGTATGGATCTGATATCTTTGATATCATATTAAATGTATCCCATAGATATTCGGAAGCTTTGGGTGCAGTTGGAGGACTTGTAGAGGAAGGGATTTATTAGAACCGATGTTTCACCCTAGGCAGCCCAAGTATTTCTCTCCAAGAAGGAAGATAATAGATTGGTGTTTTATATGGATTACCATTTCCTAAAATAGGTAAAAATAAATAAAATGTATCCACTATCTATGATCGATGACCTATTTTATTAGTTTAGAGAGGTATGATGGTTCTCACAGATTAACCACAGATCCAGCTATCACTAGTTGCAAGTACGAGATGTGGATATACCAAAGATGACATTCAGATGTTAGAATAATACCTATGAATACTTTGTGATTCCATTTGGCATAAATAATGACCCAAAAGTGTTCAAGGGCCTCATGAAACATATATTTCACTATTTCTTAGACCGGTTCATGGTAGTCTTCATCAATGATAACCAAGTGTACTCGGTGTCCGAGGAGGAGCACACAAGACACTTGATAATGGTCCTAGATGTACTATGAGAGAACTAGATTTATAGGATTCTATTGAAGTTTTAGTTTTATATTCAAGAGGTCCACTTTCTTGGACATGTTATCATAGTATATGGTGTAGTTTTTTTCCATTTGAAGGTCAAGGAAGTGTTAACTTGAGATCCAACCAAAAATGTGATAGAGGTGTGGAGATTCATTAGGTTGACATGATACATTTGGATATTAATACCTAATTTATCCTAGATATTATCTACCTTGATAGCATTTACCCAAAAGGGGTAGCCTTTCATATGGATTTTTTTTTACAATATGCTTTCTAGTATTTGAGGTAGAGATTAATGAGTAATCTGATATAGAGAATTCTAGAGAAGGGTGTTGAGTATGTAATATAACGTGATGCGTCATGAACTAATATTTTTTGTGTGTTTTGATGTAGAGAGAAGTGGTTATTTCCTGTGTTTCTTATCTATTGATACCACATAAGATGAAGTATGTGACCCACAATATAGAGTTGGTAGTGGTATTCTTCACACTGAAAATATGGTGACACTACTTTATGGGTGAGCAGTTTATCATCTATTATAACTATAAGATTCTCAAGTATGTCTTTTCTAAGAAAGATCTTAATTTGAGATAGATGTTATTTATAGAGTTACTCTAGGAACATGACTTTTAAAATTGTCTGTACTCCTAGGAAGAGGAACATGGTAGAAAATACTCTCAGCAGGAGATCTGGTTCGCAGTTTCTAAGTGATTTGTCAGATCAGTTGGCCTTATTGAAGTTATACTTAGTTGATAGAGGTAGAACATATTACCTCTAATAAATTACTATTAACCCTCATCTTTTATAGTGATTCAAGTAGGAAAAAATTGGGGATATTGACTACGAGACCCTATGCACTCAGATATCCATTGGACATGCTTCTGATGGATTTTATGAAGGTGGGGAGCATTTCAATCTTGTAATATAATGGATGATGGTACTAGTGATGTTTTAGGAGGAGTTTTTAGGAGAGTTTCATACATATCCTTTTGTGGTACACCCATGTGTAGAAAATATGTACTAGGACCTCCAATGTTAGTTTTAGTGGACATAGATAAAGAAGGGAGTTTCAATGCTTGTCTCTCGGTGCCATGTTAGAAAGTGAAGGATGAGAAATAGGTTCCAACAAGATTAGATCAACCCCTTAAGGTGATAGAGTGGAAGTGGGATAAGATATCCATGGACTTAGAGATGAGGTTACCACATATTTACATCAAACACAATTCCATTTGAGTTATTTTATAACGACTCTGCAAGTCATCCCACTTCCTAGATATCCGAGAGTAGTGTTCCATAGAGAGCTTGGGACATCTCTACATGAATGAGATATTCTGACTCCATGGAATTCCTTCAAGGATCATTTTTGAAAAAGATTATTACTTTAAATCTTGGTTATGGAATGGCTTATATGGGTCTTTTGGGACTCAATTTCATTTGATCATGACTTTTTACCCACAGATCGGCGACCAGACTGAGTAAACCAATTAGGTATTGAAGGAAATATTACAGGATTGAATGTTAGACTTTAGTCATAGTTGGGAGGACCACATACCATTGGTGGATTTTTCATACAATAATAGACACCATTCCACCATTGGTATGGCACCATTCGAATCCATGTATAGGTGATGTAAGGGTTGGTGTCCTGAGAACCAACTGTTTTGTACTTTGATTACATGAATGTTCACTTATTATATATTGTTCATTGTTCTGCTTGACTATAATATAATAATTTCCTAGAATATTTGTTGCATGGATAAGGTCATGGAAGATCCCTTCCATTTATGGAAGTTGATATCTTGGACCTTTGATTGAAATAGAACTGTCACATTAAATTCCATGGCCATGGTGTAGACGACGAGTTTATTTCAGGTAGTCAAAGAACGATGGATCAAGCATATAGGTTTATGAAACTGCCATGAAACCTACTTGATGAGATATCGAGACAAAGGGATTAAATTACATAGTAAGAATTCTTATGAGGTGATACGTCAATGCGGCGTCAAATTGTTTCTCTTGGGTGCCTTGACCCATTGCTAGATAGTAATCTTGGACTTTAGGAAAGCCCGCTTAATGCCAATGAGAAAGAGGCCTAGAGGGTCACACACTAAGTGTATTCAAGTATCTCAAGTAGAATAATGATTATTCCTGTATGTGGTTTAATAATTATTCAAGTAATCCTAAATCATTTTAATGTTGGAGGAAGAATAAAATAAAACAAGTACACTCCGTGTATCAATCATTACACGCCGTGTAGTTTTATTTTGAAAACAAGTACATGCCGTGTATTATTAAATGTACACGCCGTGTAGTTTTCATTTTGGAAAGGAAATGAATAAATGAAAACAAGATATACACTCCGTGTACATTGAATGTACACGTCGTGTAGTTTTCAATGAAAAACAAGTACACGGCCTGTATTTATTAATACAATCCATGTAGTTTTTCCAGTCGGTATTTTGAGGAAATATCATTTTATTAAATGATATTTATTATAATCAGTGCGGGCGCATGTCAAGGAATTAATGACTCGACATGGGGTTTTCAAAAGGGAGTTAATGAAAT
This sequence comes from Viscum album, assembly GCA_963277665.1. Lineage (NCBI taxonomy): Eukaryota > Viridiplantae > Streptophyta > Magnoliopsida > Santalales > Viscaceae > Viscum > Viscum album. The sequence continues at coordinate 833,352,603 of OY728120.1, forward strand.
AAATAAAATTCATAACGTGTTTATTTATTGTCATAACTCTACAAACTCAAACCCGATTATAAATATCCTCACAACCCCAGCTATTTTCCTGACACACAAGAGAATTTTTGTGCACAACAACTCTGGAGAATTCTTTCAAGGATGAAAGAACCTTTTCCTCCAAGAACGCTCTCAATACTGATATAGATTGTCTTCCATCGGATCAAGATGATCTAAGGCAGACAACACAAGAAAAGGTTTCTCCATGCTATCACTCAGAGACTCCTTTGGTGACGTCCTGAGATATGAGGTACATGTGTGGATCACCGCTAGAGTAAGTCTACACTTGGCTTCTGCAACGTAATGATGAATCACATCGGAACGTGATCAAGAACATCAATGAAGAAAGAACACCCAAAAGGTATTTCTTTTAAATTGATTAAATTAATTATAATCAACCTGTAATGATCCTACTTTGTGGTTCTAGGACTTTCCTTTTCTTTGTCCATTTCTGTGATTCGATCCTTAGAGACTGGCATTTATCGTCGTATTGATCCCAGATTGATCAATGTTAATGACAAAAAGACAAGTGGGAACATCCACCCATGTGATTCTGCTGCGCCCAGAAACTTCAAATGGTATCAAAGGGAGGTTACAACGTTGATTATAGTTATTTAATTTTCATTGATAATTTACGCATTTATATTTGATTCAATTCGAAATAAATCATTCTATAAATCAAAAATAAATGAGATCTGTTCTTCCTCCTTTGTTTCTCGATTCATATCATAGAAATGACCTTTTAATTTTAATTTTGATTAAAATAAAAATGAGGATCTCATCCGGAGGAGCCGCTCTTTCTGTATGTACAACACAGGAATACACGATGTGTAATGAAAACTATACGCCGTGTACTTAGGTTCAACGAACCGGTACTGGTCCTCCAAACCACACCATGTGAATTGATTACACCTAAGGTTTTAACACCCCGTGTTGAACAAAATTAAACGGCATGTGGGAACCAAAATACATGGAGTGTATGTTGGATCAACACACTGTGTAGTCCGATCCGGTCCAAGTGAAACCGTGTACAAAGGAGAATCCGCGTACCATGTACACGAGATCTCCATGCCGGTTACCACGTAACAAGGAAGTATACGCCATGTATGATTTATCTACATGCCGTGTAATCCAAAATTTCCAAAGTATAGAGAACACGCCAAAGCCCCCAGCATGTACTTTGGATAAAAGGTGAAAAGAAATACGTGCTGTGTAAATATAAACTACACACTGTGTACTTTCCAGAAATTTCACCAGGTTTCCTCCAAAAGTTTAAAGACCTGTACAAGGGATATGGATGAGAAGAATCTCAAGGAAATTCAGAAAGGAATTTAAGATAAAGAATTGATTAATTATAAGATCATAATTAATTGAATTCAAGCGCGACTTATCTTGAATAATAGAGAAATTAAAAGAATTTTAATTCTAAATATGAATAAATGTCGTTGCATGCTATGGATGATCATGATCTATACAAAAGACCCTTTGTATGTGTGTATGGTTTCATTTAAATTTTTTTAATTTAAATTCGTTGGCCTGCGAGCCTTCTTCCAATAAAATGCAGGGCCTGCGTGGCCATGGTTTCTTTAATGTAAACCCCATGTAATGGAGGATCTCCCAAGCCATAGGAGACTGTTATAAATCCTAAGATGAGGTGAAAACAACCCAAGAAGATACAAAGGTGGACAAGTGGGAGCTGTAAAATATGAACCATCAGGTTCAAGGTGTTTTCCCTAGGTCATGGTTAGCTTATCAAAACCACTAGATAAGAAAACCAATAGAAAGCTCATGATCATTCCATATTATTTTATTTCTGTCTGATTTCATGGTTTATTTATTATGTATGTGTTGTCGCGATCAAATAATTAATAAAATGAATAAGCATGCAAATGTGGAATAAAATAAAAACCCGACTATGCGTAAACATTATCAGAACATGGTTAATCACTTAATCTAGCATCACTTAATATTAACAAGCATGTGTTAATGTAAAACTATTCATAAAATATTAAAATCCCTCAATTCCATATTCATTCAGACCAAGACTTCTGTTACTTGATTAAGGGAAAGTCTCAATAAAACTTTGTGTTTGACCAAACCTTGTTGGGACACTTACTTTTATAAAGTAAGACCTTATGAAAAGTTTCAGGTTGACTTAACCATATTACATCAAGAGGAGTAGCCCTTGGTAGACTTGATGTAATATTGGAGGCAAGAGTTGAGGAAATCAAAGTCAGGATTTCAGGATTGGGGAGTCCACTCAACAGATCAAGGAACTGTAAGCTCATAGTTGGAAAAGACCTGCCTACCTAAATACCTTCAAATAGCTTGACCAACCCTTATTGGGGTTATGCGAAGGGGAATATGGATCCTTTCCACTAGAATGTCAAAGCAACTAGACATTCCAAGTTCAATGGTGAGGGCCATTGGGACTTGATAAAATAGTGGGAGAATTAATAAATTCATTTATTATTTCTCATAAAAATGTAATCTAGAAAGTACTGATAAATCTGCTCTTTTAATTTGTAGAATCTAAATGAAAAACTCATCAACCAAATTTTCTCTGCAACCAATTCTGGATAAAGACAATATCCTCATCGGTAGTAACTTTCAGGAATGGTTTAGGTGCCTTTGGGTTATCTTATGCCATGAACGAAAGTTTTACATGCTGGATTCCTCACTTCCTGATCTGCCTGCCCAAGGGGCGAGTGATGAAGATTTCATGGTCTATGATCAACATTTGAGCGATGCACTCAACGTTCAATGTTTTATGCTGTCATCAATGTCTAGTGATCTCATGAAGTCTCACAAAGACATGGATGCCTACAGCATGCTCGAGCATCTCCATGGTCTATACCAGGAGAGAGAAAGAGATGAAAGGTTTGAGATCTCCAAGGCTCTATTTCAGAGCAAGCTTGGAGAGGGTGACCCAGCCGTGCCTCATGTAGTCAAGCTCATTGGCTACATTGAGCGCTTGGAGGTTCTAGGGTTTAAACTCCCCGAAGAACTGGGTACCGATCTCATTCTTTCATCACTCCCCCAGAGCTTCTCTAACTTTCTTTTAAACTTCAACATGAACAACATTGAGAAGTCTCTGTCTGATCTTCTTATACTCATTCGCCAAGTGGACAATGACATGAAGCGTGAAAAGCCTTCTGTCCTCATGGTGAATAAAAGGAAAGGGAAGGAAAAGAGATTTAAGCCCAAATCATCTTCAAGGCCTTCCAGGAAAATGAAGATCAAAGGGGAGGAAAGGGAATAGGATGCTGTTTGTTTCACATGTGGCAAGAAGGGCCACTGAAAGAAAAACTGCACCCAGCCAAGGAAGCAAGGGGAAGCTTCAAGTGCGTTTGTTATCGAATGCAATCTCTCTGTTTCTACCAACTGGGTATTAGATACTGCTTGTGCTTCTCACATCTGTATCCAAATACAGGAACCAAGTAGATTAAGAAAGATTGATCGAGGTGAGGTAGATCTACGAGCAGCCAATGAAGCCAGACTTGCTGCTGTAGCTGTCGGGGACTACCACCTCACATTTCCAACTGGAATGATCGTGGTGTTAAAGGGTTGTTATTATGTGCCTTCTGTTACTAAAAAAATTATTTCAGTATCCATATTAGATACTGATGGATTCATGTTCAAGTTTGGAAATTAATGTTGCTACTTTTATAAAGATAGAATTTGTTTTGGTAGGGCACATTTATATAACAACTTTTATGTGTTAGACTACACAAACCAAGTAATGGAAATCGATGACAAAGTAAATTCACATGACTCATACCACACCCAACTTTGGCATCACCGGCTAGGTCATGTCAATGATAAACGTTTGACAAAATTACATCAAGATGGGTATTTATATTTTTTCTAACTAAAACCACTTGGTGTATGTCATGCATGTCTACAAGGAAAAATGACCAAAGCCCCATTTAGTGGGAAAGGTGAAAGAGCTAAAGAGCTTCTAGAATTAATTCACACAGATGTGTGTGGTCTATTTCCAGTTGAATCAAGGGGTGGGTTCTCGTACTTCATAACTTTTACTGATGATTTTAGTAGATATGGATATATATACTTAATGAGGTGTAAGTCAGATTATTTTGATCGGTTCAAAGAATACAAGAATGAAGTTGAGAACCATCTTGGTTAGAAGATTAAGAAACTTTGCTCAGATAGAGGAGGGTAATATCTTAATCAGGAATTAATTTATTTCTTACGGGAGTTTGGGATTCTATCTCAACTCACTCCTCCTTACACACCTCAGTGGAATGGTGTAAGTGAAAGGAGGAACCACACCCTATTGGACATGGTGAGATCAATGATGAGTCATGCGAGTCTTCCATTATCCTTTTGGGGATATGCATTACAAACATCAGCACACATACTAAACCAAGTACCAACTAAATCGATAAATGGTATTCCATACGAGTGATGGAGTGGACGCAAATCCATGTTATCGAATTTACATGTGTGGGGTAGCAAAGAATTTTGTAAAGCCTCTTCAGGTAACAAACTTTCACCCCGAGGCACAAAGTGCATCTTTATAGGATATTCGAAGGAAAAAAGGGGATATTACCTATAAAACCCCTCAGACAAAAAGGTTATAGTGGCAAGACATGCCATATTCCTTGAGAGGGAGCACATCTCCAAAAGAGATAGTGGGAGCGAGATAGACTTCGATGAAGTCGAGGCTCAAGATACACAGAAGTTGGTACAAGAACAGATTCCACAAAGCCTCATGGAAGAATAATCTGTTCTAGAGACACAAGAACAACGTAAGATCACAAGAGAGGTGATAGAACCAGAACGATATGGTTTTCTTGTCACCAAGGATGGTGACTCATTATTCGTTGACAATGATGATCCTCTTACCTACAAGGAAGCAGTTTAAGGCACAGACGTTTCCAAGTGGCAAGAAGCCATGAATTTTGAAATGGATTCCATATACCAAAACCAAGTCTAGATTTTGGTATATCCTCCAGTAGATGTAAAGCCTATTGGTAATAAATGGGTATTCAAGAAGAAACTGGACATGGAGGGGAAAGTCAGCACCTATAAGGCACGACTAGTTGAAAAAGGTTTTAGACAACGTCAAGGAATTGACTATGATGAAACCTTTTCACCGATTGCAATGCTGGAATCCATCAGAATCCTATTGGCCATTTCTGCTTACCATGACTTTGAAATTTGGAAAATGGATGTCAAAACAACATTCCTTAATAGGAACCTCTAGGAAGATGTCTACATGACACAACCTGAAGGGTTTGTGACTCCAAAGGATTCCAACAAGGTATGCAAGTTGCAGAAATCCATTTATGGATTAAAGCAAGCATCAAGGTCATGGAACATTAATTTTGATGAAGCTGTAATGGAATTTGGATTTATTAAGAACGAATGTGATCCTTATGTCTACAAGAGGTTTAGTGGAAGTGCAGTAGTTTTACTAATAGTATATGTTGATGACATATTACTAATTGGAAACGAAGTACCTATGTTACAGTCAGTTAAGGCATGGTTTCATAAATTCTTCTCCATGAAAGATTTGGGTGAGGCAGTATATATTCTTGGGATCAAGATCCATAGTGATAGATCCAAGATAATGCTGGGCCTGAGTCAAAGTACATACATTGACAAGATACTGAAGAGATTTAGTATGGAATAGTCCAAGAGGGGATTGTTTCCAGTGTCACATGGAATTCATATTTCCAAGAAAATGTGTCCTTAGACACATGAGGAAATAAAGAGAATGGCAAGGATCACTTACGCATCCGCGATTGGGTCAGTCATGTATGCTATGATATATATGAGGCTATATGTTGCTTACGCATTAAGTGCGGTAGGCAGATATCAAGCTGATCTAGGAGACTGCCATTGGATGGCAGTCAAGACTATCCTTAAGTAGCTGAGGCGTACTAAGGATATGTTCCTGGTTTATGGAGGAGATGAGTAAATAGTCATCAAAGGACATGTAGATTCTAGTTTCCAGACTGATCAAGATGACATGAAGTTGCAGACTGGATACATCTTCCATTTTAATGGAGGTACAGTGAGCTGGAAGAGCTCAAAGAAAAGTGTGGTGGCAGATTCTACAGCGGAGTCCGAGTATATCGCAGCTTCTGAGGCAGCTAAAGAAGCAGTATGGATGCGAAGCTTCGTCCAAGAGATGGATGTGGTACTGAGTAGTAAAGATCCTATCACACTCTATTGTGATAATACTGCAGTGGTGGCACTTGAAAAAGAGCCAAGGTCACATCAGAGGACAAAGCACATACTTTGAAAGTATCATCTCTTGAGGGATTTTTCTCAGAGAGGTGAAGTTGCAGTGAGCAGTATTTCCATGGAAGACAACATGGCAGACCCCTTGACTAAAGCCTTGACTCAGCATAAACATGATCATCATGTGAGGTCTAGCGGACTAAAAGTCATAGGCAGTTGTCTCTAGTCCAAGTGGGAGTTTGTAAGGGTTGGTTTCCTGAGAACCAATTGTTTTTTACTTTGATTTCTTGAATGTTCACTTATTATATATTGTTCATTGTTCTGCATGACTATAATATAATAATGTCCTGGAATATTTTTTGCATTGATAATGTCATGGAAGATCCCCGTTATGATGATAACCTTGAAATGCTATAATAATATTCTTAAATAAAGTTCTACGGTTGGATGACATACTATGATAGGACACATAGTATATAGACCGTCATGTGCGAGTACTCGTAAGAAGACGAGACTCTCTCTCATGGAGTTCACACTTGGTAATCTCCAAGATGGGAGATTATGAGAACAGACCCACCAATAGAAATTCTGCATGTCTTGGTGTCATCATACATTGCTATCTACGAGCATGTGTAATTGTCCTTAGACTGGAAGATTATCATTAACTCATGTCATGACTCGCGCACTTAGATTTATTGATGAAAACCATCACGCAGACAGTTGGCGGGAAGTAGGGTACGTTGGGTGCGTCACGAGTGACATGTTGTTAATGGATAAGTCAAGGAAGGATTTGTCCCTTCCATTTATGGAAGTTGATATCTCGGCCCTTTGATTGAAATAGAACTGTCGCATTAAATTCCATGGCCATGGTGTAGACGATGAGTTTATTTCAGGTAGTCAAAGAACGACAGATCAAGCATATAGGTTTATGACAATGCCATGAAACCTGCTTGATGAGATATCGAGACAAAGGGATTAAATTACATAGTAAGCATTCGTATGAGGTGATACGTCAATGCAACATCAAATTCTTTCTCTTGGGTGCCTTGAACCATTGCTAGACAGTAATCTTGGACTTTAGGCAAGCCCACCTAATGCCAACGACAAAGAGGCCTAGAGGGTCACACACTAAGTGTATTCAAGTATCTCAAGTAGAATAATAATTATTCCCATACATGGTTTAATAATTATTCAAGGAATCCTAAATTGTTTTAATGTTGGAGGAAGAATAAAATAAAACAAGTACACGCCGTGTATTAATGATTACACGTCATGTAGTTTTATTTTGAAAACAAGTACACGCTGGGTGTTATTAAATGCACACGCCATGTAGTTTTTATTTTGGAAAGGAAATGAATAAATGAAAACAAGATATACAAGCCATGTACATTGAATGTACACACCGTGTAATTTTCAATGAAAAAAAAGCACACACTGTGTATTTATTAATACACATCGTGTAGTTTTTCTAGTCGGGATTTTGAGGAAATATCATTTTATTAAACGATATTTATTATAATTAGTGTGGGCACATGTCAAGGAATTAATGACTTGACATGGGGTTTTCAAAAGGGAGTTAATGAAATAAATAAAACACGTAACGTGTTTATTTAATGTCATAACTCTACAACCTCAAACCCGATTATAAATATCCTCACAACCCCAACTCTTTTCCTGACACACAAGAGAATTGTTGTGAACAAGAACTCTATAGAATTCTTTCAAGGCCGAAAGAACCTCTTCCTCCAAGAATGCTCTCAAGTCCGAGAGAGATCATATTCCATCGGATCAATAAGATCTAAGGCGGACAACGCAAGTAAAGGTTTCTCCACGCTAGCACCCGAAGACTCCTTTGGTAACGTCCCGAGATACGAGATACACGTGTGGATCACCTCTAGAGGAATTCTACACTTGGATTATGCAAGGTAACGATGAATCACATCAGAACATGATCAAGAACATCAATGAAGAAAGAACACCCAAAAGGTATTTATTTTAAATTGATTAAATTAATTATAATAAACCTGTAACAATCCTACTTTGTGGTTCTAGGACTTTCATTTTCTTTTTCCATTTCTGTGATTCGATCCATGGAGACTGGCATTTATCATCGTATTGATCCCGAATTGATCATTGTTAATGACAAAAAGCCAAGTGGGCACATCCACCCATGTGCTTCCGCTACGCCCGGAACCTTCGAGTGACCTAGCAGGTCACTGTTATATCAGACCGACTTAGGAGAGTCAGAAATTATAGGACCATAGTTGGTGGGAGCCACTATAGTGAATGTGAGGATCTTCTAGGAGTGGATAAAGACTAAAAAGAGACATCATAAATCTTATAAAGAGTTATGATGTAGTTTTTCAGAGTCCGATGAGGGAGACCATATGTTCCTGAGGGACTCACCTCAATGAGGATTACAAATACTTTGTAGGGTAAACCAGCTATCTACAATATTCAATGTCCCTTTATAGATATTGTGTAGATATGACAAGGTAGCATACCACATAACTCAATCGCCACAATTAGATCGGGTACATGATATCTTTCATGTTCCATAATTGAGGTGGTACATGAATGAACCATCACACATTATCAACTAGGGTGATAGAGACATTGATGATTGATCTACCATTGTTGAGTACCTGGTAAAGATCAAGGATCAATAAGAGAGGATGCTTTGTGGGTGATCGATTTCACTAGTGCATATTCGGTGGAAGCATTGGAATATTTAAGGGGCACCCTAGTGAGAGAGTCTTAGATACATGATTTATACCCAAATATATTTGAGTATTTTTTTTGTATTTATGAGCAAAAAATATACAAGTCAGGGAGAATGTCATGACTTTGATTTTTCTATGTATTGTTTTGGAATATTATATAGATTATTTATGAAGCAAGGAGCTAAGACGATTTGAGATTATATGGACCGATTTTCCCAAAATTAATTTTAAAATATATTGAATATATTAAATATCACGCATGAATAGTTTTCCTAAAAAAATAGAATAAATTTTAAATGGAGGATCAGATAAAAAATTTTAGGCCTCCATTGAGTTCAAATCATGGGGTTTAACTTAGGCGTGATATAACCTTGGAACGTGTCAAACGTTCGGTCTGGGCGCGGTCATGGCCAGATTTTTAAATAAATTTAATTAATTAATTAATTTACTTGACCTGAATTTTGTCTATATAAATTATAATATATAAAATTTGTATCATCAACCACATAACCCTAAAAATTGATAGGATTCATTGGAGGGCATTGAAGAAGCTTCTGTTGGTAAGCGATGACCAGATTTGGATTGAGGATCAGTGTGCCAATGAGACTTGTAGATCTTAACATTGACAGTAGTATGGAATATTTCTTCTCCAGTGATTGATCAATATCAAGATAGAATGATGTTTTATTTTTAATAATTACATGTTTTTTATTTATATGATGAAAAAAATCCAATCGAAAAATAGATTGATTCACAGATAGATCATATTTCGGCTATAGGTTATCTTTGGGGATTATTGGGAGAATTTTTTATTTTTTTGGGATCATCATTCATTGTTCTAACAATAATGGATCAAGGAAAATCATAACACAATTGAGGTTCATCCCTCTTTTATGTTTTTCAAGTTTTTCTCCCACTATTCTTTTTTTCTTTCATTGTTGATATTCGTTTTGATTGGCGGTACAACAAAAAACTAGGTAATCAATCATTTCACACCCATTTCTTGGCACAATAGATGGATATCACAAATTAGATTTTGGAATAATGACAGGTTCGAGATGAAATTATAAAGTTGATGGATTTGAGATCCTTGATTTGAGCGGGTTGTGCAAAGATGACATGGATGAACGATGACTGTTCTCTCATGCATTTTGAATTTAGATTCTGACGAGCGATGGTAGTGAGGTTTGACCAGAGTAGATCCATGATTCCTAGTGTTATTCATGGATGAATTGGAATCCATAGGAGTAGATGATGATTTAGATGATGAATCTATAATTATAGAAAATTATAGGTTACACAGAATGTAATCTGAGATCACACACCGTGTGGGACCCCCCTATATGGATCTAGTGTTCCACAAAGAAGATAAATATCACATGGTGTGTGAAAGATATCACATGACATGTGACCCTTGCCTAGAGTTTTTTCTTGTACCCAGGGTGATACACTAACATGGAAATGGCTATTTGTACACAAACATGGCCAGCGAAAAACAAACACGGTCAAGAGTACACAGGCTCAGACATTCTATGTACTCGGAAACAGACATGAGAATAGTCCATGATACACGATATGGGCCCAATGGCGAAGGGATAGTTGTGTAATTATATTACATGTTGTGTACTCCTTCAATAATGGCTTAGATCCCTTGTACTCTTCATCTTGGATAAGTTTCATTAGGATGTGTTCCCATTATGCATTCCTTGAGGGTTTAGTATAGAATCACATCCTATAACTAGTATGGTGATACCTTCATAGGGACCTTAGTTACAGATAGAGTTTTTACAATCCTTCTGTAAGGTCCATAGTGAGATACTCTATCATCATATTACCCTAGGTGGAGTTCATGGTATCATCATGACCAACAATTCCCAATCATTGATCCACTACTTAGTGGGTTATTCGAGATTGAGTTATTGGTACACCCCAAGGCCTTGGGTGCGATCCTCATATGTGTATGATTATCTTAAGACTTCCAACACGTACTTATTATAGTGATACCCAATGATCATGATATCTTGAAAGGATGACATCAGTACTATGTGATTCATGGAGTGTGTTCTACCAGACAAGAGCTATATGGAACCTTTGAGCTGGAATCCTAGGCTGGCATTATAGTTGTGACATACCTTGAGGCTATGTCTATATGTTGATTATATATGGATATTATTGTTATATCTGTCTAGAAATATACCTTTGATGAGCCAAATATTATTCTAGATGTTATATGCTTATTGATTTTGGGGTTTCCAATTGGGTATTGTTATACTCACCCCTGCATGTGTTTTTTTCCACATACGCCGTGTATTATGAAGATGATAAAACTTTTGAATGAGTTATAAAGGGACTAGGAATAGATATATCTTAGTGATCTAGACATACTGAGGTGTTTTACTATGGTTTCATTGATATTAGTCCCCTTTTATACGTTGTGGTTGGAATTGTTTTTAGTTTCTTTGTGGTGGGATTATATTTGGCTCATTTAATTTCTAGTACTTGTTTTCATACTCTGATGGGGTTTTTTTGTTGTATTCATGCATGATTATCAGTTTTTTTACATTTCATCATTGTATTTTCTTGGATATGTGTTTGTGTGTACAAATACATTATTATAAGGCCTCCCATGTGAGCAATGTGCCTACTTTATGGTAGTCTCCATCCCATGTCTTGTTAGTGGAAATCATGGGGTAGTCGTGGCATGGGCCCCATTGATATGAGATGTGATATGATGATATTTTCTCCTTTATTATGAAATAATAGTCAATTAATCAATGATTTAATTCTATTTTTCATGGTGTTCCTCATTATGTACATCTTAGATTTTATTTTAATTATGAAAAAAAGTCAATTTGGTTATGACCCAATGACACTTCTATTATGAATGAAACCTTTATGTGTTATTAGAGTGGTCACATGATAAATTTATCATTATTTGTTAATTATTGATTTATGATATGCATTTGATGTCAATTTTTATTTTTGGATTATTCATTATTTAAATCTATATGTCAATATATTCTCTTCTCTTTATTTTTTCTTGATCATATAAAAGAGAATAAGTTGAATTTACATGAATAATATTCAAAGACTCCATCAAAAGGTTACAAAGGTTCTGGATGGGTAACACAAGACTACATGATATGTATCCCATTAGTAAACACCATGTTACTATGTTCATAACACTATGAAAACCCACATTAAATATGGGACACCATGAAATAAGTACACAAAAAATGCATTAAATCGACAATTTGTGTTGACTAACCCGACTGCCACATATAATTCATGACAATAAAGTATATGAACCAGGTACATTTCACGTATTAAACATTTTTCCTCATTTTAAAAAAAATAATTAAAGTTCCATTGTGTATTTATAACATGGTTTTTGTGACTAATTTTCCCGAAAACTTGAGATCACATGATGCTTAGCTGGAATAAGAATTTTTTACCTCATAAATTTATATGAATAACAAAGACACCCAATCCCTAAGTATGTGTTTCAAACATAAGTCAAAGATGGTACATGCTGCGCATCCATAATAAAAAATATATAACCCATTATACTTCATATGATTAATTTGATGTATAAATAAAATTAATTGTATAATTAAACATAATCTACATGTGTCCATGTTCCAATTATTGATATTATATGGCATGAGATAAGATTATTAATTATATACTAAATTAATCTTCATGATAAATTTTTAACTACAAGATGTGTATAGTATTTAATTATAGTTTTCTCCATGTGCATTAATAGAATTACATGCCATGCAATTTTTATATTTCTCCATGTCATTTATTGATAGTACACAACTTATAATTTTATGCCACACAATGTATGATATATTCCATGAGAGTACATAGTACAAGGACTATGCTATTTATTTTGGATGATTATATTAGGTTTCCTCCATATGCACATGTGTAATTTATTAATTTAAAACAATTAATTAATTATTTTTTTTAAAAATTATGGATGATGGAAATTTCCCAGATATTTTGGTTCAATTAAGATAAATTTAATTAATTTATTAATAGGATTATTTATTTGAACAATTAAAGGAAATGTATCTTTATTAAATAATTAAATAAACTGAATTCCATCTAGATTGTAAATGTATATTCTTTGCATGTATATGGTTGATCATGAGTGAAGACCAAACCTATGTATGTTAATAGTTTCTTTAATTAATTATTTTAAATTAAATAATGGAATATGAATCATCCCCTCCCCTAATTATATAGGGGATTTCATTCCCATGGTTTCTTTTTTATAAACCCCTAAAAAAATCATTTTTCCCCTCACCTGCATGTGAGTAATGCTTAGGTAATGAATATAATTACCAAGTGAGTGGAGTTGGTTAATGTTTGGATTAGAGATGAGACAAACCAATGAGATTCATATGTGGACATATGGGATACTGCAACACAAATCTAGTTATGATTCAGGGTAATTTCCCCAAGGGTCAAGTGTTAGTTTATCATACCCTAGATAAACTAACCATTAAAAATTCTCATGATCATATCCTTTTATTATTTTATTTCTATTAGTTTCATAGTCAATTATTTTTACTTTTATTGGGATCACTTAATAAATGAATTAATAATCATGTAATATGGAATTAAAATAAATTTAATTGTGTGTAAATTTTATCTAATGTAGGGTTAATCAATTAAGTAAAATCCACTCAATGTTAATAAATCATGAATTAAGAAAAAATGGGAAAATTATGAATAATGATAAAAATACCGCAATTAAAATATTAAGTTGATATATAATTAATTTACATGATTTAAAATAGAACCACATGATCATAGTTTTTGATCTATCCCTCACCGGGACACTACCATTTAATGAGGATTTCTAAAGAAGGTTTTGGGTTGATCTATAAAAATTCACTTCAAGAGGAGTGTCCTTCTCTAGTCTTAGTGAAAATTTGAATGAAACTATTAAGGAAATCCAAGATTATGATTTTAGGATTAGGGATTCCAAAAATGGATAAAGGTTCTATGAGTTAATTCTATTGGAAAATACATGCATACAGAAATAAATTTGAGTATTTTAGTAAGCCGTTGTTTGGTTTAATAGATGCGAAATATGGGTCCTCACCACTTGGATATCGACATGATTTGATACTAAAAAACCAATGGTGAGGGTTATTGGGTTTTTTGAAAAATAGTTATAGATTAAAATAATTAAAATTTATTATCTACTTTTTTAATCCAGATAATCTACGAAAATTATGCTCTTATTTATTATAGAAATGGAAATCCATGAAAATTTAACTATATCACCACAATCTAAACTATAAATGATAACATTCTCACCATCTTGAATTTATAGTAAATTTATAAGTTCTTACTCATTATATGAATACATTAAATGAAAAATTACATGCTAGAAACCTCAGTTCTTGAGTCTCTTTCAAAAGAGGCTAGTGTGGATGAATTATCTCTCTACCTTAAACATGTGCACGTTGATGCTAAAAATTTACATTGATTTATGATATAATAATTGTCCAGTGACTTCATGAAGCAATACAAGTAAATTTATAAGTATATCATGATGTATCAATTTCATTATCTTTATCAAGAGAAGGCGATACAAGAGAGATATTTTATCTCCAATGCATTATTCACATGCGATCTTGGAGGGGCGATGATAGCTGGGACTAATATAGTTAATATGATCAACAACATAGAGTTATTAGATATCTTGGCATTTAAGATACCTGATGATCAATTCATAGATCTCATTTTATCCTATCTACCCAATGGATTCTCTAGTTTTATTGTGAATTATAATATGAGAAATAGTGAGAGGATTGTTTCAGAAATCCTTAATTTGATTTGAAAAGTTGATAAATACATGAGGCATAAAAATAATACAGTCCATATGGGGAATAAAAGTAAGTAAAAAATAAAAGTTCCAAGCTCAACTAGTGGATGAAGAATTTCACTCAGAAGAAGCATGGGGAATATTTATGTAAGTTCATTATCGATTGAAATATTTCCATATCTATAAGTAGGGTATTAGATACATATTGTGTTTCTCAAATGTGTATCCAAATATATGAAACAAGTAGATTCTGAAAAATTTATATAGGAGAGTTAAATTGTTAAGTACAGAATAGAGCATGAATTACTGCTTTATCAATAAAAGACTACCACCTTTTGTTTCCAATGAGGATAATTATAGTTTTAAAATATTGTTATTATATATCAACTATTACCAAAAAAATTATTATAATTTTTAGATAAAAATGATTCTATTTTCATGTTTAAAAATTAGAGGTGTTTCTTTTAAAAACATAACATATTTTATGGTATGGAACATTTAAATAATAGTATTTGTTTATTACATTATGAAAAAATTATTTTAAATATATAATGAATCAAGTTTATAAGAATCATATCATTTTCAGTTGTGGAATCACTACCTTGTTCATCTAAATGAGAATCGTTTGAGAAGGTTATATAAAAATGGTTATTTAGATTCTATTTAGCTATATACACTTGAAATTAGTATCACTTATTTACAAGGAAAAATGACCAAGCCACATTTTGGTGGGCTTGGTGAAAAGAAAATAAAGGTTTTATAATTTATACACACTAATTTATGCAGAAAATTTATAATTGATGCTATTGGTGGGTATTCTTACTTCATAACATTCACTTAATACTTACATAGATATAGTTATGTTTACTTGATGAGGTACAAGCCCGAATACTTTGAAAAATTCCAAAAGTTTAAGAAAGAAGTAGATAATCACGTTTCTAAGAAGATAAAGAATCTTTTATTTGATTGAGGTGGTGAATATATTAACCAAGATTTTATCTACTTTTTATAAGAGTATTAGATTCAATATCAACTCACTCCACCTTATACACAATAATTTAATGTTGTTAATGAAATGAATAAATATACCTTTCTTTAAATGGAAAGTTTGATGATGAGTCATAAAAATATATTATTATACTTTTGGGTATATGAATCATATACTACTACTAAAAACACTAAAATAGGTACCAAGAAAAGTGAAATATAGAATACTATATGAGTTAATGTATGGAAGGAAACTTATGTTTTCAACCTAAAGTGTATGATGGTGCAAGTAATATGTTATGTCCACCTCTGGAAACATACTAGAACCTTGGTGGAAAAAGTGTATCTTTATGGGGTATCATAAGGAAATAAGGGAATACTATATATACAAATCCTTATAAAATAAGGTAGCCATAAAAATATATTCTATATTTCTTGAGAGGGATAAAATCCTAAAAAAGTATAGTGGGAGAAGGGATAACTTTGATGAAGTTGATGCTCAAGGCACATAAGAGTTCGTGTAGGAACATATTCTATAAGTCCCTATGGATGATGTTATTTCTAATGAGTAGGTACTTCATAGGAGCACTAAAGAGGTCATAGAACCAGATAGATATATTTTTCTTATCATTGAAGATTTTGACTCATTATTGGGTGACAATAACAATCCTCATTCATACAAAGAGGTATTAGAGAGATCCAAAGCTGCATGATGTTTAAAATCCATGAATTATGAGTTGAATTCAATTTATCTGAACCAAGTATATGTTTGGGTTGATCCACTATTTGATTTAAATATAATTGGTTAAAAATGGTAATTCAATAGAAAACAGGTATTGGAAGGTAAATTGAGCACCTATAAAGCATGGTTTTTGGCTAAAGGATTAAACAACATCAAGGAATCAACTACAATTGAACATTTTCCATAGTATCTACATTTAAATACATAAAAATTATACTTTCTATAATATATTTAAATGAATAGGATATTTAGTGTATGGATTTAAAAATATAATTCCTTAATGAGAACATTTATTAATATCTCAATACGGATTAAACAGAAGGGTTTATGACTCCATGTAATTCCAAAAAGGTATACAAGTTACAAAGATCAATTTATGGATTAAATCAAGCATCTAGTTCATGGGGAATTTGGTTTGATGAATACATAAGGGAATTTTGTTTCATTATTAATGACTGTGATCCATATATTTAGAAGAGGTTTAGTGGGAGTGTGATTATAATCTTTGTAGTATATTTCATTGACATATTAATTATTGGAAATGATATACCAGTCTTATATTTAGTTAAGTATTGGTTTAATAGGTGATTCAACATGAAGGAATCCAGTGAATTAGCTTATATAATTGGTATGAAGATTACTCATGATAAATCCAATATGTTTCTTGAGCTAAGTCAAGATACATACACTAACCAGATACTAAAGTGATTTAATATGGAACAATCCAAGAGGGGACTGATTTGAGTGTCACATGGTATACATTTTTCCAAGAAAATGTGTCCCTCAACATAATATGAAAGAGTGATAATGATTAAGATCTCATACAATTCTAGGATAGGATCTATAATTTTTATCATGATATATACTAGGATTAATTTTTCCAATGCCTTAATCATGGTAGGAATATATTAAGATTATCCAGGTGAACAACAATTGTCTACTATTAAAGCTATACATAAGTATCAGAGGTGAACTAAGGAAATGTTCTTGGTATATGGAGGAGATAAGGAGGTAGTAATTAAGGGTTATAAATATACTATATTCCAATAAGATTAGAATGATATAAATTAATATTTATGATATTTATTTACTATATATGAAGGATTACTGAGTTGGAAGAGTTCCAAGCTACCAGTTGTCTCTGATTCAAGAGTGGATTCTTAGTATATAACTACTTTTTATATAGCCAATGAAATAGTTTTAATTTAAAATTGTTTATTAGATCTTGATTTGGTGTACAATATAAAATAACCTATCACATTACATTATAATAATACTGATGCGATAACCCTCACAAAGGATCCAAGTTCACACTAACAGACGAAGCACATACTCCAAAAGTATCATCTATTAATGGATTTTTCTTAAAGGGGTGAAGTAATAAGGAGTATATTTCCAATGTAGGAGAATGTTGAAGACCCATTTTATAAAGACTAATCACTATAGAAGTAGTAATTTCCTACGAGAGCTAGTGGAATGAAGGTAGTTTGGAGTTGGATCTAGTGCAAGTTGTAGTATGTTGGAGTTGGTTCCCTAGAACCAAATTTTGTATACTTTAGGATTACTAGTGTTAATTTTTTATAATATTAATAATGTTTTCATCACATCATGATTATTATTATGTGTGACATAGTATGTGATTATATCATAAGGGTAACTATCACACTGAAAGGTCGTAGAATCTCTCCGCTATGATAAGGAACTAAAAGTTATGTGAAAGTATTCTTTTATATATGTTCTATACTTAGATTATATCATTTAAAAAATGAGAATAATATAGGATATCAGGGGTGTAGAATCATAAGACTTTGAGGAACTATCTAACTGTATAAGCCCGAGGTAATCTCAAGAAATGAGGTTTTGAAAAGATGACCCACTAGCTGGAAATCCACATTCATATTTGTGATTAGATGTTCCTATATATTTGCATGTTTAATAATCCGAATAATTTAAGATTATTATTAATGAATATCATGAGTCACATAATTTTATGTATTGATTTATACTATGATGACATATCCTCATAGGGAGTTAAGATACGTTAGGTACATCCTGAGTGATATTACATTAATAAATAATGAAATAAAGGATTTTTCCCTTCCTAGTTTAGTGGATGTTGATATCTTTGTCCCTTAAATAGAAATGGAACTACCTAATTAAGTTAATGACCATGGAGTTCTATTAGAATGTTTATTTCATTAAATTCAAAGATATATTCATAGATCACATAGGTTGATGACACCAACATTCAACTTTCATGATTAGAGATTTTATAATAAAGTGATTATATTACATAGTGAGTGTTCATATGTGGTAATTATCATTGAAGTATTTAACTTCTTTCTATATGAGTGACTTGACATTTTTCTATATTCTAACCTTATACTTAAGGTGTAACACCCAAATAGCATTGAGAAAGGATCCTAGAGGGTCACACACTATGTGTATTCAGAACATCAGTGAAATTCAATATAAATTTATCATATTGAATAAATATTATTCCAATATGTGTTTTAATAATTAATAATGCATGAATAATAAAAAAAATTAGTCACCTATTATTCAAGAGAATATACATGTGGGTTTAATATTTAATAAATAAATATTTTCTATTTTAGTGTTTATAATATTTTTTAATTTATTAAAAAATAATACAATGATATTTATTTATTTAAATAAATAGTCCTTATTAAAGGACTAATAAATATTGAAGGGGATATTGGTTGATTAAATGGCCTAATAAATAAATGAAATATTAAATATAATTTGAATAAATATTAATTCATTTATTTAATAAAATTATTATTTATTTTATCTGTATGTCTGGAAAATTTTAAGTAAGTACTAATAATATTATTATTTTAGACATGGGGTTTTCTAGGGATTTAGAAAATTAATAATGTTCTGGGTATAATTAATATTTTTCTAACCCTAGATCTATATAAAACTTATTATTTTACATTAAAACCTAATCATTATTATGCATAACAAAAACATAGAGAAAATTCACTTAATCCTGAGATAAATTGTCTTCAAAAAAATTCTAAGGAACCAAGAGAGATCCACCTTCACAAACTACACAATACTAAAGATATCAAGAATAATCATTCCATCCAAAAAAATATTATAGTGATCATCAATGAACCATGAAAGTGTCAATATCATTCATTCCACTACTCAGTTATTTCTATGGTGACACTTAGAGATTCATGGTGTATGTGTGGATCACTAATAGATGGATTCTATATTGGAATCCTCTAACCACAATAATGAAATTATGATAAGTGGTTTAATGATTCATCAATGAAGAAATAAATTGAATGTAATGTATTTATTTATCCAAATTAGTTAATTATAAATTATATGTAATGATCCTATCTTAAGAGTAATGATTTACATAAATATATATTACACCATTTTAGATAAATATTCAAAAAATAACATTACAATCCACACAATAACCATAAAGTTTTAGTTTATTTGGAGACTAGATACATAATCCTATTATTTTATGTATGATATTCAATGTTTACCACAAAGAATTCTTAATAAGAATAACCCACTTAAAACCTTTATTCTTAAAAATAGGGAAGGAAAACATAATAAAGGGAGATATCATATGATCAATTAAGGTTAATAATAGGATATACCAACCAATTATTATACATGATCATAAGATAATCATAAGGGTATGAAATCATGATCCTAAATTAAAAATTTTATACCCAATCTGTAATAGATCATAAACATGAGTCATGTAATAAAACTTTATAATAATAATGAAAAATATTCATAAGAGTGTGGAATCATATAAATTAATTCATTATCTATGAGTACATAAAAATAACATATTATTGTTGTAAAAAATATTATAACATTTTAAGTGTGTATAAATTAAAATTAGTTCACTCATTAAGTTAATGACATGAAATGAGGACCTCAAATAAACTTATGGACATGAAACCAGGTCCATGAAAAATCTTATGGACATTAAAACTTGGTCTATCCATAATCTTATAGATATGAAAATTTGGTCCATGTATAATCTTATGTACATGATAATATGGTCCAAACAAAATATTATGGACATGAAAACTATGACAACACAAAAAATTATGAACATGAAGTCAGGTTCACAAATAACATATTTATATCATGAGTTATCCATCTTTAACCAATGAATTTTGGTGATATAACTGAATAACTTTTCACATAATAAAAATCCATTCATATGTACACTACAAGATCATGAAAACAGTTAGCATTTCATCATAACTTAACCCATGTATTAGAAAATGTGTTTTTTTAAACATCTCATTATCATTACAATAAACCATCTAGATAAAGAATAAGGATAGTATCATAGATTCATATCCCTAGTGAAACATAAGTACTAATATTTGTTTTTTCATCATATAATAAAATTCATTTAAAAATCACATGGATAATTTCTGGAGGAAGATTCCCTTTTCATTTTGAAACCACCTATTAAAAATCCAAACATTTCAAAAATATTAAGGATAAAATCTTATTTGAAAATAAAAATGGAAAACTTTAAAATAATATTCAAATAATTATGTTTCCATAAGTGTGGAAAATTCAGATCTTGTTATATATGTGAAAATAAGGATTCATTTCACATTTTTAGTAAAAAGTAAAAAGTTCCTCATTTGGAAAAAGAAAAGAATATCCCTTTTAAAATATTTTTAAAAAATTAATTCATTTGTAAAAATTTATTTAACGATCATAATAGAATACTAAAAACATTTTTTGAAACATTTTTTATTAAACATTTATATGCAAGAAAAAATATTTTTGACCGAAGAGAGAATTAAATTTGATTATCCATAAAAATATTATTTCATCCTAATAAGTTATTTAATAGAAGAAAATGAATGAAAAAAATGTAATATCCCTAAATAAATAGAGTATAATAATTTTTTTTTGTTTTTCTTGGGAGTTAGATTATAAAATCTAGTCATCATAAATTTAATTATAAACAATCTCGATAAATAATGAGATTGTAACATAAATCCCTTAGCACATCAGTAACTTTAAAATTAAAGACTCAGTAAATACATAATATTATATGGATAAGAACATACACATAATTTTCATGATAATAATAATAAATTAAATTAATTGGTAGGATATACACCACATAAAATAAATAAGTGGTGAAAATGGTGTGTATCTCATAGAAATAAAAGAGAGACAAAAATCCCTTTCCTCAAGTCTGACTTGAATCGTATACACTATAAATTTCTATATAATAAATTTATATTTATTATAATTGTGTTATAAAACCATGTAAATACTTTTAATTTCATATATGGAAAACTTATAACATTTAAACACACATTTTTAAATAATTCCATATTAAAATCATCGTTTCAAGGTGTCGATTTTTTAGTTTTTTCATAAGAATATCATTTTAGTTGTATTGATCCTTGTATGTTGATCATGGTTCCATCAGATTCATAATTTAAATCATTATAGAAATATAATATTATATATATATATATTTAGAGTCATGAAAAAAGGTATATATAGAAAAATGAATAACCCCGTCCATGGAGACGGTAGGCCATACGTACACAAGAATGTTGTTTTCACTTTTCAAAGGTTGGATTTAAATAATGAAAAATAATAATTAGACTTTATATAATAATTATTATATCATATATATCGTATATATTCATTAAATATATCCTTTTTACCATCCATGTAATGATGAATTGAAAAAATAATCACATTTCTTCGTGGAGGTGGTAGTCCACGCATACGGAGGAGAAACATTATCATTTTCCAACTGAGGGAAAGTTAGAGGTTGGATATTATATTTTAATTATAGAATAATAAATATGTCATAAATATAATTTATGAGAATTAAACCCATCATAATAACCATCCATGAAATATGGTTATGAAAAATTAATTGTCTCACTACGTGGGGGTGGTATTCAACCCGTACACACGAGCAATACATTCACTTACAATTTGATGGAATAGAGGGTGGATATTGGTTATTCCATAATCATAATAAAAATAAAGTATATTTAGGATTATGAAATTATTATTTTATGATGAAAACCATGTATTTATATGAGGTAGAAGAAGAAATAAATATAGAGTTCGGATAAGACAATTACCTCTTCTTCTGCAGGCCTCCTTTAGATCCTTTATTAAATACCCTTGTAATGATTTTTAAAGGACACCAAAAACTATAATTCGTTTATATATATGTTTAAAATATAATTTTTCCAGTTTTTTTCATGATATATGGATAAAATGGTGTGTGGAATAGAATAGAACATGCACCCCTTTAAAA
Source organism: Viscum album (assembly GCA_963277665.1). NCBI lineage: Eukaryota > Viridiplantae > Streptophyta > Magnoliopsida > Santalales > Viscaceae > Viscum > Viscum album. The sequence continues at coordinate 833,375,489 of OY728120.1, forward strand.
GTGAAGAGAGGGGCACTCTTAGAATTACTTAAAATAATAAATTAATACAAATTAATTTTCCATTTCATGTGCATAAAAATTGATATATTTAAAATATATGTTGATTAAAATTATAAATCCTCAAATACAATAAAATTTGGACATGTTTTAGGTTATTTTTTGCACCCTCATCTCTTTATTTTAACCCCTATTACCCCTTTTGACAATGACCACAATATCAAGGATTTTTACACTTTAAGGGTTTAAAGAGTAATCATAAAAAGTAAGGACCCCATAAATAGGCCATGTTTTAAAATTTACATAATAAAAAACTCAATTGTATGAATATAGGTTTTTTATGAATTTTAAATCATTTAAAAAAATATTGTTTGTTATAAAATATCATTAATGTCATTTTTGGAAATTCTTGATATTTTATAACATAACATGTGTCTAACTCAGGTTAAATGTTTTTAAAACTATATTTATTTAAAATATAAGTAATATATGATCTTAACATGGTCATAAAATCATATATTTATAGGTTTAGTTTTCATTTTGAGCCTTATTACTCGGTTTAACCCCTTGGTTATCTAATTTTAAGGATTACCGTGGTAATGATTTTTTAATATTAAAGGGTTATATTTTTTACTTATAAGATAAAAATTGGATCATAAATGGAAAATGTATGATATTTTTCACCATTTATCATCCTAATTGTCCTATTTCAATATTTTTATGTTGTTTTAAACAATTTAATAATATTTATTCAACATAAAATACTATTAATTTCATTTTAAGAACTATTCACATAATTTAAATTTGAAAACAACATGAAAGAAATGGAATTCAAATATAAAAATTTAAAAAATCCCTAATATGATATATTTATCTATTTTTTTAACAAAATAATTCACCAAATTAGTATTAATTTTAATATTATTTAAATATTTTATTTTATTTTAATATTAATTGAATAAATAATCAATCGGTGTTGCATATGCATTTAAGGTAATTATTAAATCACTAAAATTAAAAATAAATTTCTTTTGTGAAAAATTTAATTAATATTTAAAATAAATAATTATAACTTAAACTATCCTATTTTCATAATTTTGAAAAAAATTTATAGATATTAAAGTCAAGCGAGTGACATTTTTTATTTATACTTTTCTTAATATAACCTAATGGTCAGAATGAAAGAAAAATGGCACTAAGTTACCATTTTTTTGAGAATAGGATAAAAATTTCCAAACTAAACTAATAAAATAAGTTAAATTAAAGTGTTAGAGAAATTTTAAAGCCTTATACAAAAGGTTCAACTTTGTTTTAAGCATGAAAAATGTAATGAAAAATGTTTTTTTTGAAAAATACGATTTTAAGCATAAAACTAGATTAATTATATTTCCATTCCTAGTAAAAACCATAAAATTAATGTTAAATAATGTTATTTAATATATAATTTATAAATTTAATAAAAATAATTATTCAATAGTGATTTATTTAAATAATTAAAATAAAAACACACTGCACACTTAACCAATTTTTTCAAAAAAAAGTTTTAATCCAAAAAAATGAACTTAACCAAAATAAAATTTAATGATGATTCTTATGTAATTAATTATATAATGTTATATTAAAGGATATATATGTAAATTTAATATAAAATTAAAATCATAATGGCACCTTTCAATGAAACTAAATCATAATTTTACAAAAAATGGTATTTTTCACTATTCAATGAGAAATTAATCTTTTTAGAAAAATACCATAATTTACCCCTTAGATAATTTTGATATTATTATTTAAAATATGAAATAATTTTTTTGAAATTAAATTTATAAAATTGGAAAAAATTAATTATATTATTTGTATGAAAAATGAAATAGAAACCATTTGTGATGAAAACATTTTTTTGAAACATAAAATGTCTACCAAAATTTAATTACCTATATATTATGCATTAACAAATAAAATTGATTTAATTAAAACACACACACATATATATTTAATATTTATTTAATCTTATTCATACCCATTAATTTATGGACTATGTTATAATATACTGTGGTTCATTTTAAGCTCGGTGTTGCTTTTCAATAAAGCTATATATCACTTTAAAAATTAATTAATGAAAATTATATAATAAAATAAAGGGGTTTTATATTATACCCCCTTAAATAAACATCACCCTAAAATTATGTATCTTGGAAAAAATGTTAAAAAATTGAAAACTCCTTTGTTGCAAACCCACACCGTACAAAGTGATAATTAATATATCTTTGAAAAAGAGAATTGGGAGGAAAAAAGGTTACCTGAAATAACACATGATCAAGTTCTCAGATAAATAGAAATTTTTTGAGAAGTTAAAATATTGTCATGGATGATAAAACTACCTTCTAAGGAATAATACTGAGTGACAAAGAATATGGATATGATAAAGTTATTGAACACAAAACCATAAATTAGGGGGGGGGGATGAAAAGACCACTAATTCATCAAAAATGATAACATTTTTATATCTAGATACTTTTCCTAAATTTGAGGGATTATTTTACTATCAAGATATAGAACAGAAAAAAATGTACTTACTTGATTTATTTCCATTTCATAAGAACAATTTCATCATTGGTTAGGATTAGATCAATTTCCACTTCATCTCTTTCTCTAATAAGTGAATATTCGAGATGATTTTTTCACGCCTAAAATTAAATTATAACTAATCATAAGATCCATAAAAAAATAAAAACTCATTACTTATTTCTATAATTTTTTTAAAAAACGAATTTTTTTAGCACAAGTTATCCAATATGGATAAATATAATGCATTAATATATAAAACCTCCCAATTAAACCTGAAAGTTAACCTTAATACACTACATAAATAGTTAACCTTAAGACTCCCCAAAAATATGTTTGAAAAAATTCAAAACCCAGAAAGATGAGATAGTTGAAGAAAAATTTATCCAAAGACAACATAAAGTTTCTCATAATGTCAAATTCTAAATTTTTGAATATATTGATCATATATTCTATTAAAATACACTAACAACCTGAATCACTATAATACCTCAATGAAATCACAACCTATGGAATATGTTCCATAAATCTAAAAATAAAATAAAATTCATTAAAGATAAACTAAATCACCTTGTCATCAAATTACTAACCAATTTCAAGGTCACCAATAATATCCCATTTATTTATCAATATGAATAATCACTTCAAACCAACTAAAAATTATCAAATTACCACTAAATAAAATTTTCTATTTTTCAGTATCTATTAAAATATGTTTTAAAATACTTAAATAAAAACTAACATGGAATAATATTTATATATTTCATAATTATTATATCCATAATATCATTGATATAACACTTATAAAACATAATTTTTTAATACTAATACATAAACACTTGAATCCTTTCAATTCAATGATTGGAGAAGAATAGGTCCTTCCTTGGTCTAGAAGTTAACCCTTGGATTAAAGAATTGTATGGGATAATGTATGTATTCACCACACATAATACATTTAACTATAAATGGTAGATTATGATGAACTTTATTTGCCTCCATCAAATTCTTTATTTTTCTTCAATAATGACTTTCTCTACACCCTTATTTTCCCCAAAGAAAAAATCTTCCCATTCAATTGATATATTTCATTGATTGATTCTTCCCAAATTGTTTATTTATATGAAGATTAATCTTTATTCCTCCATGTAATTCATGAAACTCTATCTTTTACATATTATGTGTGTTAGGAAACTCACATGAGTTGAGGTTTTTATTCATATAATGGGATAACTAATTGGGCATAATCACAAGGTTTCACATTTCATCTCCCATTTCTCATGCTTTTTCATGAGGGAAATACTTACATTGTTCATTACATTCAGTGTTAATGAAATTCATCCTTGTGATGACCATTTAATAAAACCAAAAAACATACTATGAGAAACAATATCCATAGTGAGAAATCATGACAAATCATTAATAGGATGTCTAATTCTTGACACCTTATTTTCAATCTATGACACCTTAAGTTTAAACCATGTTTTCATTAGCAATCATAAATTCAAATCCTTTATAATGGTTTATGAAGAGAAAGATAATTAACTAAATAATTTCTCTTGGGAGTATTAAACCAAGTGAATAGTAAGGGAATACTCACTATGAACTATAATGATTGTCGAGATATACTTGACCAACTCTTTTTGGGGTAATTATGAGTAGACAAATCTATGGTAAAACGATGTCAAGTTGTTTTATCTATTAAAGGATTCATTTCAAAGATGTCAAGACCTGTGCCCTGGGGCCCATGCCATGACTAACCCAAGCCCGCCTTCCATAGGCCAGGGGCTGACGACTAGCACCGAAAGGCGTATCCCCTAAAACCGGGAAGGCATTGACTTTATATCCTTTAAACACACTCAACCAAGCACATAAAAAGATACAAACACAAGTAAATAGTATAAAAAAGAGTTCTGAATGTAAATAAAAAGGGGCCAAAATACAATCCCAACTGAAAAGTACCATAAAACTGAAAGGTACAAGTAAATTGAAATAGCTCCTGTGAACACCTGCCAAGGATACTACCTGAAGGGTAGGTACAACTCTCGAACAACTGTCTCTATGGTACGCCTTGTCTAATTTCCACCTCTGAGATACCTCCAGTCCTCGTACTCTCATCCTCAGTCAGTGCTGTCTGTCGTCTGGACCAAACACAAGAAGGTGTGGGCATAGCCCATGCAGGGATGAGTATGAAGATACTCAGAAAGGACCCCGAGACCCTCAAGGTCTCACAAAATACACAAAGGATAAACCACAAATCATGGAAACAACTGACAACCCTACTTAGGTATATGCCCATACATATACCTAAGTTATCAAGTATACCCATATCAACCATGAGGAAACACAGTGTCAAACCCAAAATCCCAAATCTAAACTATTCCACAAATGTAGGAATACCATAAAGGTAAGTACCACACAGGTACACCACATAGAAGAATACCACCAAGGTATTACCACGAAGGAAAATACCATTCAGGTACGGACTCAACTCACACCAGGTATAACATAAGTACAGTAGTAGAGATGAATAGATGTAACTAATGAATAATCTTACTCTGTTAACAGGATAACCCACAAAGGATCCCAAATTGTAGACCCACACAAGATCCTAGTACAACATCAGACCCACACAGGATCCTAGTACACCTTCAGACCCACACAGGATCCTAGTACATTGTCATACCTACACAGGATCCTAGTTCAATGTGAGTACAACTTCATACCCACATAGGATCCTAGTACAACGTTAGTACATCGTCAAACCCACACAGGATCCTAGTACATTGTTAGTACATCTTCAGACCCACACAGGATCCTAGTACATCTTCAGTACATCGTCATACCCACATAGGATCCTAGTACATCGTCAGACCAACACAGGTTCCTAGTACATCATCAGTACATCGTCATACCCACACAGAATCCTAGTACATCGTCAGTACGTCATCAGAACCACACAAGATCCTACTACATCATCAGTACATCGTCATACCCACACAAGAATCTAGTACGTTGTCAGTACATCGTCAGACCCACATAGGATCCTAGTACATTGTCAGTACATCGCCGGACCCACACAGGATCCTAGTAAATTGTCAGTACATCTTCAGATCCACACAAGATACTAGTATATCATCAGTACATTGTCAGACACACACAGGATCCTAGTACATCGTCAGTACATCGTCACACCCACACAGGATCCTAGTACATCGTCAGTACATCGTCAGACCCACATAGGATCATAGTACATGGTCAGTACATCGTTAGAGGAACACATGATCCTAGTACATCTTCAGTACATATCCAGACCCACATAGGATCCTAGTACATTTTTAGTACATCGTCAGACCCACACAAGATCCTAGTACATCGTCATACCCACACATGATCCTAGTACATCGTCACAGCTAGCTACAGGGTACCCCTACTAAGCTTGCTCTTTTCCGGGAGAGTCCTCTCCTCAGGATAATTGTAGATACTCCAACTTCCATGAAGTCCCTAAAAGAATTATCCCAATGGACCACCATGTAAAACGGGTCTCAACGCAACAGACGATGCGTCAATCAGACGCCCGATCTGTAAGTTATTAGGCTTTTAGTCCCAAGGGCCTGGTTAGATTCATGCTCGATCCAACTCGACCATAACTCAACTTTATACAAATCTAAAGTGGGGTATACCAAAAGGACCATATTGCTACAAGGTTTTAGGTACTACAAACATTTCGTCAAACGGACTCCCGGTGCCAAATTTATGGCCGAAAGAACGTATAGGGTCCAAACTTGTCCATGTCTGATCCGACCCAGCCCAACCCGACTTGCTGGGTCTGGGCCGGCCTGCTGGGTCCATCCCGGCCTGCTGGGTCCAGCCCGGATCACGCTGGGTAGCCCAGCCTGGTGGCCCGGCCTGGCCGCGTGTAGGGGGGTCGCGCGCCCCCGCTCCGACTCACCGAACGACTTAATCCATTCGGTCGCCAGGCAGCACGTGGGACCCGCTCGGGTCCCGTTAGGTCCAGATTGGGAGGCTGAAATGGCCGAACCTTTTCATCCTGGCGGTGTGTCGTGCGCTGCCCCTCCGTGGCCGGCTGAATTCCGGCTGCCTTCCGCCATCCACTGCGGCCAGCATGGCCATGGCCCCTTACTCCGACGGCGGCGCATCATGCGCCGCCCCTTTGTGGACGGCCGAACGTCGGCTACCCTCTGACCCTTGCTATGGATGGAAATACCATACCACCCTCCGACCTTCTCCCACTCTCTTCCTCTACCGGCGGCGCGGGCGCGCGCCGCCCCGGTTCCGTGCGAGTATCCCTAGAGGTAGCCACCTCCTTTCTCTGCCGCGAAGAATACAACAACCATGAAGAATAGCGGAGGGATCAGGACATGTTCATTTGGCCCGTAAACTCTGCATTATTTCGGTATTAGGCGGATCCATAGGATTAATTCAACTAAAACCACGAAAAAAACAAAACCCCTACCTCTAAGGTTCGTTGATGTGTCGCACGATGAAGAACGGTGAAGGCGAAGAGGGTGCCAATGATCGTCGCTTCCACAATCACGCATCCGAAGTCGGCTCATGCGTCATCCTCTTTCATGATTCCAATGAATTTTCTTCAATGGATATGAGTTTATACAAGTTCTCCCAAGCCTCTACCTTTTCCAATGATTTCTCCCAAGGAAAAATGGGGATCCAATAAAATATGTTTCATCAATTTAATTATTGGAACAAATTAAATTGGAATAATTAATTATGATGAGGTTGGCATAATTAATTTAGGGGAAATATAAAGTCACCACCCTCATTAAAGAGAGAGTTCAAAAGTTGGGTGGACCCCACCTCCAAGTATTTGAATTGGGAAGATAAAAATAAAATAAAAGTTATTTTATAATTTTATTTTTATTCCACGAAAAACACAAAAACTATATTTCACCCCAGACCAACTACCATCGAGGTGAAGGTTTCTTTAATATAATACCAGTGCTGTGAGTTCAACGGTGTACTCAGATTTCAATTCCGAGTACTGGTTCAAAAGTTACAAAATGCCACTCACGCATTTAGTGAACATACAAAAAAAATCAGAAAATTATTAACAGTCACACTCGACCCGCGACGGTCGAGGTTAGGCTCTTCCCAAGTGAAAAATGCCCCAACGAACCCAATGGTACTCTCAGATTTCCAATCCGAGTTACTGTTTAAAAGTTATGGATTTTAAAATAAAATAATTGTCACTTAATTATTTTATTTATGCCCAAAAATTAATTTCCACTGGTGTCCCGCGCCGACCAAAGTTAGTATCTGCTTAAATAAAGCATGCCTTCACTAGTTCAACATTGGTATCATATTTTCAATCCAAGCTACCATTTGTTAGTTATAAGCATTTGAAAAATTAAATAATTTATTTAATTATTTTATTTACGGTTATGCCATTTTTGGGTTTTCTCATAGGAGGCCCGTACTGACTAAACTTAAGTCACACCTAGGGTAAACCTGCCATCCTAAATGCAACGGTGCCCTCATATTTCTGATCTAAGTTACCATTTAATATTTATTCCATTTTTTCAGGAAAATTGCTTACGCGCGATAATTAAAACTCAACCAAACTTCAATAGATCATTCCGGGCACTCTGGGCCTCATAATCGCACACTGTCAGATTTCACTGTCTAGAAATAATTCCATATAATTATAAAAAAATTTATACAGAATTTAAGGGACATTAAATTCTCCTCACCTTAGGGATTTACGTCCCCAAAAGCCATAAAAAATGCAAAACAACCAAATGAGGGTACTGAGCATTAATCTGAGACTCTTGATCCCATGTGCTCTCTTGGAGGTTCCCGTGCTGCCAACATACATGTACCAAAGGTATAAATCACCCACAAAGGAATCTCTCCTGTCGATCCTCAATCGCCACTAGAACCTCTATAAATGACGCCCCATCGTCTAAGTCCAGTGCGACATGGCCGATGATGTGAGATGGGTGGTTCACATATCCTCTCACCTGGGATACATGGAAGACATCGTGCACCCTCTCTAATAGAGATGGAAGAGCCAAGTGGTATGCCACCTCGCCTACCCTCTGAAGGATCAGAAAAGGACCGATATACCTCGGTGATAACTTTCCCCCTTAACCAAATCTCCACAAACCTCGTTGAGGTGAGACCTGTAGGAAGACATGATCTCCCTCCTCCTGTCGGTATAAAAATTCTTCCATCTCTAATAAATTTTCACTTGCTAACAAGTGAGGCATTGTGATACAAAATTTTCCACTGCTTTCTTCATCCCTGGCCACCAGTACTGACACTGAAGGTCCTGATACATCTTCACCACACCAGAATGTACCACTAGAGGGGACGTATAGAACTCCCTCAACACCTCCTTCTGTAGCACTATTGGTACCATGGTACTTCCTCTGAAGATGAAGACATGCTCCCCACCTTCGGAAAATCCATCATGTGCCTACCTTGAGGATATCTGAGCACGTCGAGCCTCGTAGTCAGCATCCCCATGCTACGCCTCCCTAACTCGCTGGAGAAGTGGTGGAGTGACTGTAAGATACTAAAGAAAAGTTTCCCCATCTCGATCCACAAAGAATATCTTCAAAGCGGCTAGCTGCTCTGTGGCCTCACTCAGCAGATGCTGACCAAACCTCCTGCTGAGTGTGTCTGCTATCACGTTCCCCTTCCCAGGAGTAAAGATTATCTCAAATTCATAGTCCCAGAGGAACTATATCCACTCCATTGGGAACTGAAAACTGAAAAATCCTACTACCATGAGGGTAAGGCTGGCCGACTTAAGAGTGATCGGCTGCATCCTCCTATGCATGAGTTTATCCAGTGCTGCCTGGGTTTCATTTTTCTCCGACTATGGAAAACCTCATCCCAACATTTTAGATAAACCCCAACATTTTTGCCTAATACAATCAATCTGAGTATTAATTTTTGATGTCCAGTCATACCCAAACTAATGTCGTAAGGCCTCGACGCTGCCACCAAGAGGTTCCAACCGAAACTCTCACCTCAAGGGTCAGATCACACCATTGGTGTAAGTGTGAGTATCGAGTCTCCTCCCAAAGGTATATTTAGACGTGAGGGTCAAGTCAATGGTTTAACTAGAAAATCTAGGTCTTGGACAAGATTCTTGGAAGGAATAAATGATTGGTACCTATGTATATTTATAGGATAACTAGTAGTAGACGCAGACCATACCTCGAATCATTCCTAGAGCCCTTGGGTTGCACTCCTTGACCGTATGTAGCTACTCTCTTCCCCTGTCCTCCAGCTCCCTAAGCCTAGCAAGGACCACAATGGGGGGTGGTTGTAACATGTCAAAATGTACAGCACCTCATACTGCTCCCCTAGCTCTGCTTCCACGTATGCAGCCCTGCAGATTCATCTATCCCTAACACATCTTCTTCTCGAAAGATTTTTTTACACGCCCAAGTCTCTAAGACTGGCGCCAATTTTCTACTTTCCCACTTCTAATATTCACTGGCTGCATCCGCTCAGCCAAAGAATATTCAACCACAAAGGTTCTCTCTAGAACTCTAACATAAGTAGGAATTCATAGAGGAATAGTGATAGCTTGGATGTCCCTAAAGACACCTCTCTCAGAGGTCCGAGATCTGAAGCACTGATCGTATCGTATTCATTGAGTACTAAGAATGATCGTTACACCTCGATGAATACTCAGCTACCGACATGTCATCCTACCGAAGCTATAGAAGCTCTAGAGAACTCTCAGCCACCTCCTAAAGCTAGTCCTTAGCCGCCTGTGAGTCGGGATTGCCTCATAACCTAAGTGGTATCTGATGCTAAATCACACGTAAGGAACTAAGCTTATATGTGTCCTTTACCGGTACCGCCGGCTGTAACTGCTGACCAATAGGTAGTGATATAGCTGACACACTACCTGAAGGTACTATCTCGGGTAATGGTCCATGTACCGAAGCCTCTTCATTATGCAGACCATCCTAATGGTCACTCACTGGAAAAGACTAGAATCCAATATCACCATATTCTCTACTGGTGTCTCAACTAGGTGAAAAAATCTGGCCGCAGCCTCCAACCAGCCCTCAGCTACCTGGGAATCTGACTTGCCTCGAAACCTCGAAGGCCTCTGCCACTGGAACTCATGCAATGCGCTAAGTAAGTGTGCACCATCTCCCAGTGTGGCTGGTGGTAACTATTTCCCAATGGGTGGTGGTGCTACTGGTACACCACCTGAAGGTGCCAACATAGTAAAAGGACCCTGCACTAGAGCCTCGTCGCTCGGTGGGCCATCATCGTGTACTCTCTCATGAATCTTAGCTGGCTATCTACACAACGACATCCTGATAAGGAATAGGTGAACCATAGTCATTAAGTTATACCTAGTGAGAAGACTCAAATAAAACACAAGAAAAATTTTCAAAACACTCACGCAATCAGTGTTTTAATGCACTGAGTCAGAAATCAGAAGTCAGGGTCCTGGTGTATGGATACGTCGGCTGTCGTACCAACACTGAATTCCCTAAACTGATAACCACACTCACTACACTTAACACTATTGCTGTTAAAAATATCAGAGTCCTATGTTCTATGGTAGAACCTCCCTCTGATACAAATTTTTTCACAACCTGTGCCCTGGGACTCGTGCCGTGACTACCCCAAGCCCGCCTTCCATAGGCCATGGGATGATGACTAGCACTGAAAGGAATATCCCCTAAAACCGAGAAGGCATTTCCTTTATATCCTATAAACACACTCAACCAAGCACATAACAAGATATGAACAAAAGTAAACTATATAGAAAAAAGAGTGCTGAAAGTAAGTAAAAAGGGGCCAAAATACAATCACAACTAGAAAGTACAAGAAAACTGAAAGGTACAAGTAAACTAAAACAGCTCCTGTGAACACCCGCCAAGGATCCTACCTGAAGGGAAGGTACAACTCTCGAACGAAAATATCTGCAGTACAACTCATCTAATTTCCACCTCTGAGCTACCTCTAGTCCTAGTACTTTCATCCTTAGTCAGTTCTATCCATCGTCTGCACCAAACACAACACGGTGCGAGCACGACCCGTGTTGGGGTGAGTATGACAATACTCAGCAGGGACCCCGAGACCCTCACAGTCTCACAAAATCCACAAAGGATAAACCACAAAACATGGAAACAACTGACAACCCTACTTAGGTATATGCCCATATATATACCTAAGTTATCAAGTATACGTATCTCAACCATGAGGAAACACAGGGTCCAACTCAAAATTCCAAAGCTAAAATATTCCACAAAGGTAGAAATACCACGAAGGTAAGTACCACACAGGTACTCCACACAGAAATATACCACCAAGGTATTACCACGAAGGAAAATACAACTCAGGTACGGACTCAGCTCACACCAGGTATAACATAGGTACAATAGTAGAGATGATTAGATGTAACTACTGAATCGTTTTTACTCTGTTAAGAGGAAAACCCACGAAGGATCCCAAATTTCAGACCCACACAAGATCCTAGTACATTGTCAGACCCACATAGGATCCTAGTACACCGTCAGACCCTTACATGATCCTAGTACACCGTACGACAAACACAGGATCCTAGTTCAATGTGAGTACATCGTCAGAACCACAAAGGATCCTAGCACAATGTCAGTACATTTTTAGACCCACATAGGATCCTAGTACGTCGTCCGACCCACACAGGATCCTAGTACATCGTCATACCCACACATGATCCTAGTACATCGTCAGTACATTGTTATAACCACACTGGATCCTAGTACATTGTTAGTACATCGTCAGACCCACACAGGATCCTAGTACATTGTCAGTACATCGTCAGACCCACACAGGATCCTAGTACACCGTCAGTACATCATCAAACCCACACAGGAACCTTGTACATCGTCAGAACCACACAGAATCCTAGTACATCATCAGTACATCTTCATACCTGCACATGATCCTAGTATATCATCAGTACATCGTCATACCCACACAGGATCCTAGTACATCGTCACAACCAGCTACAGGGTACCCGCACTAAGCTTGCACGTCTCCAGGAGAGTCCGCTCCTCAAGATACTAGTCGATACTTCAACATCCACTAAGTGCCACGAAAAATTATCCCAATGGACCACCATTTAAAAGGGGTCTCAACGCAACAAACAATGCGTCAATCGGACGCCCGGTCTGTAAGTTATTATCCTTTTAGTTACGAGGTCCCGGTTGGATTCGTGCTCGATCCAACCCGACCAAACCCCAAATTTATCCAAATCTCAATTAGGGTATACCAAAAGGAATGTATCACTCCAAGGTTTTCAATGCCGTAGAAGGTTCCTCAAATGGACACCCGGTGCCAAAGTTATGGCTGAAAGAACATATAGGGTCGAAATTTGTCTGGGTCTGGTCCGACCCGGCACGACGCGACCTAGGTTGACCTGACCAGGCCCGCTGGGTCTGGCCCATACCACTGAGTCCAAGCCATCCCACTAGGTCCATCCCAGGCCACGTTGGTGGCTCGGCCCGCTCCGGGAGGCCCGACCCGCACTGGGTGGCCCGACCCGCGCTGGGCGGCTCGCCCTGGCCCTGTGCGGGGGGGGGGGGGGGAGTCACGTGCCCCCCACTCCTACTCACTGAACGGCTGAAGCCATTAGGTTTCCAGGAAGCATGCATTACCTGCTTAGTCCAGCTCGGTTAGCCGAAGGCTGGCTGCCTTCCACCATTCGCTGTGGCCAGCAGGGCCGTGGCCCCTTGCACCGATGACAGCGCGTCATGGGACGTCCCTCCATGACCGACCGAATGCCGGTCGCCCTCTGACCACCACCGCGACCGGAAATACCTAGACACCCTCCGTTATCCACATGCTCTCTTACTCTACTGATGGTGTGGGCGTGCTCTACCCCAGTTCCGTGCGACTAGCCTGAGAGGTAGCCGCCTCCTTTCTCCGCCGCGAATAATACAACAACCGTGAAGAACAACGGAGGGATCAGGACATGTTCGTTTGGCCCGTACCCTCTGCATTAGTTCAGTAGCAGGCTGATCATGAGGATTAATGAAACTCAAACCAAAAAAAACATCAAAATCCCTACCTCTAAGGTTCTTTGATGTGTCGCACGATGAAGAAAGATGAATGTGAAGAGGGTGCCAATGATCATCGCTTCCACAATCACGCTTCAGAAGTCGGCTCGTGCGTCATCATTTTTCTTGATTTATAAGAACGTTCATCGATGGAGATGAGTTTCTCCATGTTCTCCCAGGCCTCTAACTTTTCTAACAATTTCTCCCAAGGAAAAATGTGGAGCTGATAAAATATGTTTCATCAATTTAATTTTTGGCACAAATTAAATTGGCATCATTAATTACAATGAGGTTTCCATAATTGATTTAGGGGAAACCTAAAGTCACCTCCCTCATTAAAGAGGGAATTAAAAATTCAGGTTTTCCCCACCTCCAAGGATTTGAATTGGGAGGATAAAATTAGAGTAAAATTTATTTTATAATTTTATTTTTATTCCACAAAAAACATGAAAACTAACTTTCACCCTCGGCCAACTACCATCGAGGTGAAAGTATCATTAAGAGAATACCGGTGCTGCGAGTTCAACGGTGTCCTCGAATTTAAATTCCGAGTAACAGTTCAAAAGTTAAAAAACGCTGCTCACACATTTACTGAATGTACCCAAAAAAAGTTTGGAAAATTATTAACAATCACCCTCGACCCGCGCCGGTCGAGGTTAGGCTCTGCCCAAGTGAAACACGCCCCAACGATCCCAATGGTACTCTTAGATTTTCATTCCGAGTTACCATTTTAAAGTTATGTATTTTACAATAAAATAATTGTCACTTAATTATTTTAATTACCGCCAAAAACTAACTTTCACTGATGGCCTGTGCCGGCTAAAGTTAGTATCGTTTTAAATAAAGAATGGCCTCACGAGTTAAATGGTGGTCTCATATTTTCAATATGAGCTACTGTTTATGATTTATAATAATTTTAAAAATAAAACAATTTATTTAATTATTTTATTTACAGTTATGCCATTTTTGGTTTTTCTGACAGGAGGCCCGCGCCGACTAAACTTAAGTCACGCCTAGGGTAAACCCGCCATCCTGAAAACAACAGTGCTCTCAGATTTCTGATCTGAGTTACCGTTTAAGATATATTACACTTTTTTACAAAAACTACTTACACGTGCTAATTAAAACTCAACCAAACTTCGACAGATCATTCGGGGCACTCCGGGCCTCGGAATCGCGTGCTGTCAGATTTCACGGTCTCGAAATAATTCCATATAATTAAAAAAAATTATATGGAATTTCTGGGACATTACAAAATAAATATACACATTCACTATATTTCTAAAACATTGGGAGTTTTTCTTATCCTTAGACCTATCTCCATGGTTTTTACCATAATTATGTAGTCTTAGTATCTAAATATTAACTAAAACTTTCTTTGATTCCAATTAAGTGACCTAATATTTAAAATCATAGATATTACATATTTTTAGATGAATATTAAAAAAATAGCATAGTGGTTTGTTGTCTTTGGAGACTACATACATAATAATAGTATTTCATATAATATCTTTAATATTTCCCACATAGAATACTTATTAGGCATACCCTACTTAAAACCTTTATTATTAACCTAGGGAAGGAAATTATAAGAAAGTGTGAACTTAGAATCCTAGTAAGGGTAAAAATTGGAGATATTAATCAATGATCATACATGATAATAAGTAAAACATAAGGGTAATATATCATGATAATAAATTACTAAGTTCATACCCAATCAGTCATAGATCCTAAACATGAGTCATGTCATAAAAATTTATCATATTAATATGAAATATTTATAAGAGTGAATAATCATAAATAATTAGTAATTATCCATAACTACATAACATATACATATGAATTTGAAAAAAATTAATCTTATAACATTTTGAACACATATAAATAGAAATGGGTTCACTCATTAAGTTAAGGATATGAAATCATGCCCTTGTATAAACTTATGAACATGAAACCATGTCCACGTATAATATTATAGACATGAAACCATGTCCATATATAATATTATGGACATGAAAATTAGGTCTACTCATAATATTATGGACATTAAAACCAGTTCCATGCATAATATTATAGACCTAAAAACCAAGTCCACAGATAAAATTGTGAACATGAAATCCGGGTCATGTGTAACTTATTTATCTTATGATTTTTCATTTGTTTCAAAATATATTGGAGGAATATAATAGACCCACCTAATATATAATCATAATATATTCATATGTACCTTAAAATATCATTAAAACATTTATCATTTCATCATAACATAACCTGTGGAAAATAAAATTGGTTTCATAAACATGTCTTCACCAAATAAAAACTATCCGAAGAAAAAATAAGGTTGGTCTCATAGAATAATAACCCTAATGAAACCTAAGTAACATAAAAGGATGTCATCATAGATAAAAGGTCCTTTAAAATATCACTTGGAACATTTATTAAGGAAAATACCCATTTCATTTTGAAATAAGTTATTTAAAATTATAATATTTAACAAATATTAAGGTTTTTTTAAAAATAACCCAAGAAAAAAGTAAAATAAGTATCAAATAATTGAGTGGTCATGAAGGTGGGAAATTCTGTTTATTATTGATATGTTAAAACAAATATTTATTTCATATTTTTGGTAAGAAGACAAAAGTACCTTGTTTGTAAAATGATAAGAAGATTCTTTTATTTTTTAAAATTAAATCATGGGTAAAAATAAATTTAAACAATTATAGGATGATAGTAAATATATTCTTGATTTTTTTTGAAAACATGGATTTTGAAGACAAATGATTTTCATCCAAAGATATAAATAAATTTGATTTTCCTTAAAAGAATTCTTGCAGTCTATTGAGTTCTCAAAGAGAGGAAGATGAAAGAAAAATATTTAGTCTCTAGAAATAAAAAATGGATAATAAAAGTCATGAAATATTGGGGGTAGATCATAAATGTTTTCATAGATATACCCAATAAACAATGAGATTTTTAAATTAATCTATTAAAACTTTGGTAACTTTTGAATAAAAACATCACAGAAGGGAGAATATTATATGGATATATATCTCCATAATTTTCATTATAATAATCATAAAATAAATTTATGGGAAATATGTACACCACACAAAGTAAATAAGTGGTAAATATTTCATGTATATAGCATGAATAAAAGTGAGATGAAAATCCATTTCCTCAAGTCTGAATTGATTCATAAGTGCTCTAACCTCATATTTAATAAATTGATATTTTTTATAATTATATAAAAAAACTATTTAAATACTTTTAATATCATATATGATAAAATTATAACATTTCAACACCCATTTATTAAAAAAATATTATTTAAATTATCATTTTTGAGGGTTAACTGTTTCTTTTTTGATAAGAATTTAGGTTCAGTAGTCCAGGTCCTTGTACATTCATCATGGTTATATCATATATAGAATTTAAATAGTTATATAAATATCATATATATTTATTATATATATTTTCATACTCATTAATAAAAGGTTGATATAGAAAAATATATTACATCATTCCTGGAGATAGTAGGCCATACGTAAGCATGAACATTGTTTTCACTTTTTAATGGATGGAATGAAAGAAAGGTAAATAATAATTTTAATTTAAATAATAATTATTATATCATATAAATTCATTAAATATTTTATTTTTAGAAACAATTTAAACAGGAATTTAAAAACAAATCCCATCGCTTTGTAGAGGTGATAGTCCACATATACGCACAACCGACATTATGATTTTCAAACAGATGGAAGGTAAGAAGGTAGATATTTTATTATAACTATAGAAATATAATCATGTCTGAAATTTAATTTATAAATATTAAAACAATCCTAATTACCATCCATGAAATATGGTTATGTAAAATTAATTATATCTTTATGTGGAGGTGATAGTCCACATGTATGCACAAGTGATACTTTCACTTCCCATTTGATAGAATAAAGGGTTTTTATTAGTGGTTACCTAATATTAATAAAATTTTGGTATGTTGAGGATATTAAATTTATTATTTTATGATTAATACTATAGATTTATAGAGGGTATAAGAATAAATAAATTAAAATAGGTTGGTTAAGATGATTACCTCTTCTTTGGTAGGCCTCTATAATATTGTTTCTTAAAGACCCTTGGAATGGTATTTTAGGATTAAAAAACCTATAATTCATGTATATGGAAGTTTATAAGAGAATGTTTTGTGGGTTTATTGATATTATGACTCAAAGAGTGTGAGGAAGATATGATAAGAGGTTACCATTTATAAGTGAGGAGGGGGACACTCTTGGAATTACCTAAATTATTAAATTAATATAAATAAACTTTCTTGTTTAAGTGGAAAAAATTGATATATTTCAAAGATATGGTAAGCATGAGTCGAAATAATTCCATAAAATAAAATTTAGAAAAGTTTAGATAATTTTATAACCCTTATCTATTTGTTTTAACCTCCAGTTACCCCTTTTGAAAATTACAACAAAATAAACATTTTTTACCCTTTAAGGGTTAAGAGAGAGTTTTCTAAAATAAGAGAAGTCACCCCTTAGTGGAACATGGTTGATATTTTAAAACATATCCCATAAAATTTAATGAAGATATTTTTTAATGAATTCAAATCTTTTTATAAAATCTTTTTATTATAAAATATCATTAATGTTGTTTTTATAAATACAAAAAATATTATAATATAATATGTGTCTAACTCTGGTCAAATGGTTCTATAATGACATGGATTGAAGGATAAAGAATATATGGTCTTAATACAATCATACAATAAAATTTTTATAGGTTTATATATCTTTTTGGGACTTATATTTTGTTTTAACCCCTTGGTTAACAAATTTTAATCTTAATCATCGTATTGAATTTTTTAATATCAAAGGGTTATAATTTTACTTATAAGGTAATAATTAGACCATTAATGACAACGTGATGTCATTTTATACCATTTGTAAATATAATTTTCATCTTTAAATATTTTTATGATTTTTTAACTATTTAATAAAATATAATTAACATAAATACAATTAATGAAATTTTAAGAACTATTAAAATAACCTGACTATGAAAAAAAAAAATGAAAAAATGGAATTATAATTTAAACTTTTAACACATCCCTAATATGTTATATTTATATAAAAAATTATGAAACATAAAAATTAACCGAAACAACATTACTTGTTATATTTTTAAAATCATTTATTTTATTTTTCCATTAATTAAATAAATACTATGTCAGCATTGCGTAAAAATTTAAGGTAATTATTGAATCAATAAAATTTAAAAATTAATTTATATGATAAAAAATTAATTAATATTTCAAATAAAAATTTATAACTAAACTTATCCTCTTTTTATTCTCATATAAAAATTTTAGAGATATTAAAGTCAAGAGAGTGACATTTTCTATTTATTATTTTCTAAAAATAATATAAAGGTCAAAATTAAGGAAAAATGGCCTAAAGTTTTCATATTTTAGAAAATTGGATATACATGTCTGAAATAAACTCATAAAATAGGTAAAATAAAAGTTTTAGAGAAAATTTAAAAGCCTTAACCAAAATTTTTAACCTTGTTTTACCCTTACTGATGTGACTGAAATTTACCAAGGATACTATTCATAATGAAAAAAAATAAATGGGACATATTTAAATATTATGATCATAATAATTCAAAATATGTAATTAATTTTTCAATATTCAATTTATACAATTGGTAGAAGTATATTTTAAAATATGCGTTCAAAATGCAATGAAAACTATTTTTAGAAAAATATGTTGTTATGCATAAAATTGGACTTATTCTTTTTTACATGGATTTTAAAAACCATAAAATGAATGTAAAAAATTTAATAGAATATATAATCTTAAAGTTTCATGAAAATAATTTTTTAGTAGTAATTTATTTAATTAATTAAAATAAAAAAACATTACACACATAAATATAGTTTTTAGAAAAAATGTGTTTTAAAGCCCAAAAATGAACTTATACAAAAAACATGTTTAATTATGATTCCCATGTAATTAATTAGATTATATAAAATTGAAGGATATCTTTGTTACTTTAAGATAAATTTCAAATAACAGTGGGACCTTTCATTGGAAATAAATAACCATTTTACAAAAAATAACATTTTTCACTATACACTGAAAAATAAATCTTTTCAGAAAAATAACAAAATTTCTCCCTAAGATATATTTTATATTTTGATATAAAAAATGATATAATTTTTATCAAATTAAATTTATAGAAGTTTAATAAATTAATTATAATATTCTTTCAAAAAATTAAATAAAAACCAATTTTTTTATAAAAATATCTTCAAAATATAAAATGAATTTAAAAAATCGAGTACCTATATATTATTCATTGACTAATAGATTTGAATTAAGTAAAAAATTTATCTATAAGTTTTATAGTTTCATTAATCCTATCCATACTCATTAATTTAATGGATATGTTATAATATATCATTGTTCATTTTGATAATGGTGTTATGTGCCAAGCAAGCTATCAAACACTTTACAATTCATTTAAAGATAATTATATTCTAAAATATCCTGGTGTTACACTATATTCTTTGTTTTAGAGTAATAATAAATAAATATTTTATTGAATTTTTTTATTCATGATGTTATTCATCATGTACAACTTGGATTATTTATTGATTATGTAAAAATAAAAGTTGACTATGACCCAAAGGCTCTTCCACTATGCCCAAAACCTTCACATTATACCCAAAAAAGTCTTTTGGTACTCTATGAATATGTACCCTATTATGTATAGATGTAACTTACAAAGATACCTTATAAAGATCTCTATACCATACAAATTTCACTATAGGGTTCAAATGTTTTCTAATTTTTTTCTTATGATTAACCCTATGATGTTTCCTTATAACCTAAAAAATTCAAGGTTTGTTTCATTCATTTGTCTAATTCATAAAACATAATTTTAAATATACCCTATGATTATCCACATACTAAGTGAAGATTATCTTAGAACCTTATAAAGTTGATTTTTTTATAAAGGGATGAAGCTTATGAAGTCTAGGAACCTTAAAATGTTCCTACTTATATACCCTATGAACTTTATGTAATGTATCCTATATGGTTCTTTATATACCCTAAGAAGTGCATAAGGTTTAATACTTATTAATATTCTTAGAATTATATAAAAATAGAATTACTTATGTTAACTCAAAATTAATTTAGGACATTTGAGAACCATTTTAACTCAAATATATTCCTTGATACATATTTAAAATAACCTCAAATGACTTTTGGGGATCTATAAAACTTACTCAAACCATATTTGAACCATTATCAAGGTTTTTTTAGGAAATAAATACTCAAGTAGAGTATTTCAAGACATTACCCCTACCTTCCGATTTTATCCTTCAAATAGTCCTTCATTAACCATTATCTAAGAGTGTTTACTCATTGTTTTTAGTGATCACAATGCTAAGTACTATAAGAAAATAGTATCCATAACTTCATATAGGTTTTCCCACTAGATGGATTATTCCAAAAACTTACCAAACTATTATATACTATGTTCCTCCAAACTTCATAACTTTTCTTATACTTGAGGACTAGCTATACAATCATTAAATCTTTTCCCTTTTCTATGTATTCACTAAGGAATCAATTCCATTATTCTTTACCCATAATACATGGGTATCATTCATTTTTTACATTTAATTGATATTAAATACTTAAAATAATATTCACTACGATATACATATTGAAACTTAATGAAACAATATAGTCAATACACAAAAAGGGAACTCCAATTTTCTCATTCTTAGGAGATTTAGTCAACTTTCATTTTATAGTAGGGTGGTATCACCTATTATCTAAGACTCTATATCTAGTTATGATAAATAAATGTATAAAACAAGAGAGATTAATTTAGAGCAAAAATATATTCATAAAATATTTTCAATGTTATACAAACACTGAAGCTATTTCTATGGGGGGTGATCAAATAGATTTTTAAGATATTTTGTAAACCTATAATCAAATTTATAAAAATATAAAACAATATTTTAAGTGTAAGTATGTTTCTTCCCCCATTTTGTTAGATATTTTCCCCATTGATAACCATATCCAATACAAATAAAAAAATTTATAAGTGAAAATAATACCTATAATTTATTGTGTCTCCAATGTTATCCAAAATTTTAAATTTAGTAGAATATGTTAAAACTCAGGCATATTTCCCATTTTATTTCTCTCCCTCAATTTATGATTTTTATAATTCACCACAGTTAATTCCAATTATGAATTATATTATTTAGAGACTGATATGAATTTTTATATTAATACCAATGTGATATTCCATGATGTATTGCTTTCACTAGTTGTATAAATAACAAAAATTGCACAATTTCTCCTATTTTGAGCTTCACCTTCAATTACCACTTCTCCAATGTATAAGCAACAACATACATGAATAAGGTGGGTCTTTATCAAAAATTAAATATGATTAATTTTGGTAATACTTGTCTACCAACCCAAATATCCTTCATTAAATGTTATAAAGTGTTTTTAGATCTTCAGGAATACTCCACTCTTGACATTCCAAATCCATTTGACCTTAGAACACTTCATTTTTTGATTTTTTAGTCATCTTCTTAGCTAGAATGACCCTATTAACTTTAAAAACTATATTAGTTTTATTGTTTCAAATTTCTTGATCTTATTGGCCTCTTCAAAATTCACTATCCATATTTTAAAGTTATCTTCTGTACTGTGGTCAACCATATTATAGTATGTAGAACCCTTCTTCATAGTAGCTTTCTTATTGATACTTGGAGTCATGGGTGATTTATGTTTATTTTAATAAAAATTATATTTGTTGGAAATACATGTCATGAACATGGTTACCATTTGACTAATTAGATTTCACCTTCCATGAAAAATGTTACTATTTTTTAACCTTCACTTCTTGGGAATCCTCTCATACTCATCACTTTTAGTATCAACCACTAAGACCATCCTGTTATATCTCTCTTATATTAATTTTTTTTATGGATTCCAATATGATCCTTTTACCATTCATTATTTTAATAGATATATTGAAATATTCCATGATCTGGAGTTTCTTACCACTACAAAATCATTTTTCCCTATTGGTTTGACATCAATATCAGATTTCATCACAAAGGGTCACTTGATTCAACTTTATTCTTTTATGAACACCTCAAATAAGGATCAAATTATTTTGATTCTACTTCTATTATAGTGTCTCATTTCCATGCATATAATATTTGTTCTTGTATGATACATACTAAGACTCATCATAATTTTTAATATACTTATTAAAAAAATTAGAGATGTTATCAAAGTATTCAAATCAATTATTCAATGATAAATTATATCGGATCTATGTCGACTAATTTTTTCTAGTATGATTGATTCTTATTTCAGCTATATTCCCTTATATTTAGGCCTTATATAATTTTTATTTACTAAAATATTATGCTAGAAATCAATGTATTTGTGTTTGAACCTTTGGTATCACCAAAAATAACCAAAAATATTCTTTTTGTGCTAGTTGATTTAATCCTTATTATTTTTATTTCTTTATATTTTTCAAATAGGAATCCTAACCTTTTGGGATAAATTTGGAGATTTTATATTATTTTATATTTCTATATTCACCCTTTATGATGTGGTGAATTTATTATAATTTTCTCCTTCCATATATGTATAGATTTTGAATTTACTCTTACACTAACAGTTAAAATAGATTCAGTGTAAACAACTTTATTAGGGTTATGTGATACCTTCTTCTAGGAGTTCGTATTATATTGATCTCTTGAGGATATCATTCTATTTTAACACCTTTTGGATATTTTTTCAAGAAATAATTCCTTTATAAGTTTGTGTGACATAAAATTTTTCTTAATAGCTTGAATAAGTTTTAGATTATGTTGTATCCATATTTTTTAATTTAACCTCTAAATCAAGACACTTAAATCTAAGAGTATTATTATCAGCTAAAAATGATATCAATATATTCCAAAATTTATCTAACTTCAAAATTTTATCATCATGTATCTTAAATATATCTTTAAGAGATTGATATAACAATTTTATTATATATGTTGAGCCCTCTGGAAGATTGTTGATTTCATGTCTATGATTGATGTTTTAATAATGACAAATCATCACATACCATTAATGCTTAATCTGGTTTGATTTCTCATAAACTTAATTACAATCTGTTAATGAATCTGTTATCACATTTTTTGTCTATGCTTATTGATGTACAAAGTATTTTGGAAGCACCGATTCAATATCAACAGACATAGGAAGCACTGATCGCATATCAAAGGACAACGGTCGCACCGATCCAATGCAAAATGAGTCACCGATGCAAATGACTCACCGATGCTGATCAAAATGACTCACCGATGCAAAATGAGTCACCGATGCTGATCAAATGACTCACCGATCCAATGCAAAATGAGTCACCGATGCTGATCAAAATGACTCACCGATCCGATGCAAAATGAGTCACCGATGCTGATCAAATGACTCACCGATCCGATGCAAAATGAGTCACCGATGCTGATCAAATGACTCACCGATCAAATGACTCACCGATCAAATGAATCACCGATCCGATGCAAAATGAGTCACCGATGCTAATCAAAATGACTCACCGATCCGATGCAAAATGAGTCACCGTTGCTGATCAAACTGACTCACCGATCAGATGACAGACCGATGCTGATCAGTCTGATTCACCGATGCTGATCTATCTGAGTCACCGATCATTACTCACTAATGCTGATGACCTACTGATCACTTGATTCTCAAATAGTCATAAACAACTTTTTGAATTTCTTTATCTTTATCTTTATTTAATCTAACCAACGGTCATATTAGGTATATTTTAAATGCTCTGTCAAATTATTAATAAAGGTTGTCGAATGTCAGGAAACCGTACCTCGTACCTACGGAAAGGAAACTTTTTCTGTATTCTGAAGCACGTGACATAAATACAAGAAGACTCTGCTGAAGATAAGAGAGTCGATAGAAGAACACAAGAGAATACAGAGGAAAAGAAAGAGAAGGAAGAACCAATCAGAACAGAACCTCATACACAATCTAGCCTACTCAAGAAGAGTTCTGTGCATACAAAAGAACATTGAAGAACGTCATCGACTACATCTCACTGCCTTTGAGCCTGAAGCATATGACACTCTTCTTCTCAAACAAAAACTAGAAGAGGACTCAGAATAAACTCTGACCAAATACAAAAGAGTCCAGAGCTACACTGAAATCACCAGAGCCATTTCTAAACTCTACATCTCTGCTCTGTGATACATTTGTTTTACATTTTGAGCAGTGTGTGTTATCTGCTGTATTAAACACACACACTGACTCCTGTACTTTCACTGGAGGATATGTAAATCCTCAGCAAACCTTTTTACACTTCATTTCCCACTGTGGATAGTGGTAGAGGTCGTATGAGACCTGGACAGCTCTAAGCTATTTTTTGTTTTCCCACACAGAACTGTGGTAGAGGTCTTGTGACCTGGACAGTGTGTTCACTGTTGTTAACCCCGATCCAGGGTGTGGATCATTTTTATATAAACTTTTGAGAGGACTAAGTCTCGACTTGAGACTGAACCTCTTGGTTAATTCTCTATGTTTGTAGCTACATACTATATCCATACTACATATTTATTTCATATTCCGCTGCTATTACTTTGAAATATAATTTATTTTAGAAGCTACTTTGATAGTTAAACTCGCAAGTGTTTATATTTATTATAGACCAGTAAGTTAGTTTCAAAAGTTAATTTAATCATAAGATTAAGTTAACTGAGAACTAATCAATCTTCGAGAAACTAATTGAACCTTTATAATCTGTATAAATTCACTACAGTTTAATCTGTTTTTGAAATAGGGGGATTTTAATCTACATTGTTTTTAACAGAAAATTTTAATTGGAACTCAATTCACCCCCCTCTTGAGTATCCACTCCGACCAACACTTGGTATCAGAGGTTGTTAACATTTTCTAAACGTACTCTGTTTTTCAACTGTGATTTTAGTTGTATTTTAAAGTTCTTAAAATTTCTGTTATTTCTAAATTTTTATCTCTTTAAAATTATTTTTGTAATATCATGGATAATAGACTTGAGGGTGCTGCTACTAACCGGCCACCTTTCTTTAATGGAAACAACTATGCTCAGTGGAAGCTAAAAATGAAAATTCACTTAGAAAGTATGGGCTTTGATATTTGGACTGTCATTGAAGCTGAATATAAAATTCCCAGTACTGATAGATCTACTTGGGATGAACCTACAAAGACTTCTTACAATAATAATTGTAAAGCTATGAATGCTCTGTACTGTGCTCTAGTAGATGAAGAATTTAATAGAATTTATGCATGTAAAACTGCATATGAAATTTGGGATACCTTAGCTGTTTCTCATGAAGGAACAACTAATGTTAAGGAGATGAGATTGAATACCTATACTATTAAGTATGATAATTTTAAGATGAAGCCTGATGAATCCATTTCTGATATGTATCTCAGGTTCAATGAAATTGTCAACACAATGACTTCTCTGGGAAAGGATGTTCCAGCAAAGGAGAAAATCATGCGAATTTTGAGATGTCTACCTGAAAGATGGAGAGGAACCTCTGTCTCCATTATAGAATCCCGTGACATTGGAACACTGCCTGTCAAGGAATTAATTGGTAAGCTGGTGATGTATGAAGAAGAGCTTAAAGTAAATAAAGAAGAGGATGATGAACCTAAAAGGATGTCTATTGCCTTCAAGACTACAACCTCAAAGAATAAGGATAAGGAAAATCCTCAAGCTATCAATGAAAGTTCAAGTAGTGAGGAAAGTGAGAATGATTCTGATAGTGATGCTGATATGGCACACATTTCTAGAATATTTAAGAAATTCTATAGGAAGAAGAAGTTTTTCAGAAAGTCAAACTACAAAGGCAAGTATGATAACAAAGGACACTGGAAAAAGGATTGGAAGAAGTCTGATAAATCAGATGAAGTTTTCTGTTATGAATGCAAAAGAAAAGGAAACATAAAAACAGACTGTCCAAAGCTGAAATACAGAAAGAAGTATGAATACAAGGATAAAAAGTACAAGAAAGCCATGAAGGCTACTTGGAGTGCTTCAGAAGACAGCACAAGTGAAGCTGAATCTTTAGACTCTGAAAGGAATCGAGCCAACATGTGTTTTATGACAAACACTTCTGAGGTAACATCAGAAACTCCTGCTTCAAATTCATATTATTCTAGAGATGATTCTGAAGGTGATAACATGTCTAAATCTGAACTGTTGGAATATTGTGATATGCTTGAAGAAACCTGTAATGAGCTTAAAGATAAATATAAAGGTTTAAAGAAACAGTATGCTTTAAGTGTTAAGCATAAATCTGATCTGGATATAGAAGTAGAAAATAATGCTCAGTTGCTTAAAGAGAATACTGAACTAAAATTGTCTAATGAACAACTCAGAAAAGACTTAGAGAAGTTCACAAATGGCAAGAATACTCTAACACAAATGCTAGGAAAGCAAGTTGCACCTAGATATACTACTGGTATAGGATACCAACCTGGACAAAGAAAATTTTCCAAAACTAGATTCATTCCTAAATCTGGACAGAAAATAGTTAATTCTGGAACTTCATATGCCTCAACCAGTTATATTCATAGTTATGGATCTAATAAGGTTTATCATTCAAAGAATGATAATTATACAAATTATATGAGACCCATTAGACAAATATGGATACCTAAAGTATCATTGGCTGACATATCTGGACCCAAGAAGATCTAGGTACCAAAATCATCTTCCATCTAAATCTGTTTTGTAGGAGACCTGCTTGAAGAGCTGTCACAAGAAGATATGGTACTTAGACAGTGGATGTTCAAGACATATGTCAGGAGACTTTTCATGTTTCAAGAGCTTAGTAAATGTTGATGGAGGCTTTGTCACTTTTGGTGATAATTCAAAAGAAAAAATCATCGGCTTAGGCCAGATTGGTAACACTGATTCAATCTTGGTTTCTGAAGTTTTATTTGTCGATGGACTTAAATATAACTTGTTAAGCATTTCTCAATTGTGTGATGATGGTTTTTATGTGAAATTTAAAAATGATTCTTGCAATGTTTTTAACTCTAAAAATGTTTTAGTATTTTCTGCTTTAAGAAATGAAAATGTTTATGCTGTTGATTTAGATTCCTTAGCTAAGAAGAATATTCCTTGCTTAAATACTTTTCATAAAGAGTCTTGGCTTTGGCACAGAAGATTAGGACACTGCAATGTACACTCACTTAGAAAACTTTCTAGGAAGAACTTAGTGAGAGACTTACCCAAACTTGAATTTCCAGCAGACAAAGTTTGTAATCCCTGTCAAAAAGGAAAGCAACATAAAGTTTCTTTTAAATCAAAGAAAGAAGTGTCAACTTCTCAACCTCTCGAGTTGGTTCACATGGATTTATTTGGACCTTCTAGAGTTTCTAGTTTAAATGGGAAGCACTATGTCTATGTTCTTGTATATGACTTTTCAAGATATACTTGGGTATATTTTCTAGCTCACAAAAGTGAAGCTTGTTCTTACTTTGTTAAATACTCCAAGTCTATAGAAAATATTAGTGGACTCAAGATTAAGACCCTGAGAAGTGATCATGGTCGTGAGTTTGAAAATCATGAGTTTGATTCTTACTGCTCACACAATGGCTATAGTCACAATTTCTCTGCCCCTAGGACACCCCAACAAAATAGTGTAGTAGAGAGAAGGAATAGAACCCTGCAAGAAATAGCTAGAACCATGCTCAATGAATATGAACTGCCTATTTACTTTTGGGCTAAAGCTGTAAATACAGCTTGTTATGTCATTAACAGAGTCTTGATCAGACCAGTTCTTAAGAGAACCCCTTATGAGTTGTGGAATCATAGGAAACCTAAGGTCAACTACTTCAGAGTTTTTGGCTGCAAAGTCTTCATTCTCAATACTAGAGACAATCTTGACAAATTTGCATCCAAGAGTGATGAAGGAATTTTCCTAGGTTACTCTATCTCTAGTAAAGCCTATAGAGTTTTCAATAAAAGAACCAAATGTGTGGAAGAATCTGTTCACATCAAATTTGATGAAACTGATCCACATGAACCTAAAATCTCTCTTAAAGATGATCTCTCTAGTTTGAATCTCAATGATAAATACAATGGACCCATAGTTAAAACATCCAGCTCTGGAAATTCTCCAGAACCTGCTTCTGTTGAACCTCAATCTGTAGATGAATCTGAAATCTCTATCCCTATCTTTTCAAGACCATCTAGGACTCTAAAGAACCATCCTTTAGATGCTGTTGTAGGAAATCTAGATAGAGGAACAAAGACTAGAGCTTCTCTAAGAAATCAGGTTGAACATCAAGATTTTCTTTCACAGTTAGAACCTAAAAATATCAATGATGCTATCAATGATGAATTTTGGGTAATGGCTATGCAATAAGAACTAAATCAATTTGAAAGAAACAAAGTATGGAAATTAGTAGAAAGATCTAAGGACATTTTGACCATAGGCACAAAATGGGTATTTAGAAACAAAGTTGATGAATCTGGAAACATCATTAGAAATAAAGCTAGGCTAGTTGCACAAGGTTACAATCAAGAAGAAGGAATTGACTATGAGGAAACCTTTTCACCTGTAGCTAGATTAGAGGCTATTAGGATCTTACTTGCCTATGCATCACATCTGAATTTCAAGTTATATCAAATGGATGTCAAAAGTGCTTTTCTAAATGGTTTTATTGTTGAAGATGTTTTTGTAGAACAACCACCTGGTTTTTTAAATCCTCATTTTCCAAATCATGTTTTTAAACTTTCTAAAGCTTTATATGGTTTAAAACAAGCTCCAAGAGCTTGGTATGAAAGGCTTTCAAACTTTCTTATCTCAAAAGGATTTACAAAAGGAGTAGCTGATCCCACTCTTTTTATAAAAAGGATTTCAAAAGATGTATTAATAGTACAAATCTATGTTGATGATAATATTTTTGGATCTTCTAAAAATTCCTTATGTACTGATTTTTCAAAGGTTATGCAAAATGAATTTGAAATTAGCTTAATGGGAGAGCTTAAGTATTTTCTTGGTTTTCAAATTCTTCAAACTAAATATGGAATTATTTTAAATCAAAGTAAATATACAAAATATCTTTTAAAACGTTTTGGATTGGATAGTATTAAGGAAAGTGATACACCTATGAGTACTACCTGTAAATTGGATACCGATGAAGCTGGGAAACCAGTGGATCAAACCAATTACAGAGGTATGATTGGGAGCTTACTTTATCTTACTGCTAGTCGACCAGACATTATGTTCAGTGTATGTATGTGTGCTAGATTTCAAGCTAATACTAAAGAATCACACTTACTGGCTGTTAAAAGGATTTTTAAGTATCTTAAGTATACTATAAATTTAGGTTTGTTTTATCCAAAAGGACAATCATTTAACCTAACTAGCTACTCAGATGTTGACTTTTCTGGATGTAAGTTAGATAGGAAGAGCACATCTGGAACATGTCATTTGCTTGGAAAATCCCTAGTATCATGGTGTCGTAAGAAACAGAACTCAGTTGCATTGTTTACTGCCGAAGCAGAATACATAGCTGCTGGTAGTTGCTGTGCACAAATTCTGTGGATGAAACACACTCTATTGGATTATGGATTTGATCTTAAACATGTTTCAATTAACTGTGACAATACTAGTGCAATAAATATATCTAAGCACCCTGTGTCTCACTCTATAACTAAGCACATTGATGTCAGACATCACTTTCTAAGAGATGATTATCAAAAAGGTGATATTTGTTTGAAATTTATTAGTTCTGAACATCAATTAGCTGATATCTTCACAAAGCCTTTATGCTCTGAAAGAATAAAATTTATTAAACAAGAGTTGTGTATGATCGATCTGTGAAACTGATCTGTGAAACCGATCTGTGAAACTGATCTGTGAAACCGATCTATGAAACTGATCTGTGAAACTGATCTGTGAAACTGATCTGTGAAACTGATCTGTGAAACTGATCTGTGAAACTGATCTGTGAAACTGATCTCTGAAACTGATCTGTGAAACCGAACTGTGAAACGGATCTGTGAAACTGATCTGTGAAATGGATCTGTGAAACTGATATGTGAAACTGATCTGTGAAACCGATCTGTGAAACTGATCTGTGAAACCGATCTGTGAAACTGATCTGTGAAACTGATATGTGAAACTGATCTGTGAAACCGATCTGTGAAACTGATCTGTGAAACCGATCTATGAAACTGATCTGTGAAACTGATCTGTGCAACCGATCTGTCATACCGATTTATTATTATTATTATTATATTGTAATTAATTAGTAAATTTCTTTTATACTTTTTATGGGAACCCTAAATGATAAAATAAATGATACGCGGCTATTTATCTTCCCTAAACCTTTGACCTTTCATTTCCCGCCGAAACTCTCAACCTCTCTTCCCCTCTACTTCGAACCTTCGAACTCCTGCCTTCCCAAAATCCTCGAATGGATAAGAAAAGGAGACTGAGAAAAGGACCGGATAGCCCTGTACCTTCAAAGCGTGCTCGAGGCGAGTCAAGTAGTACCTCTCAACGATCAGTAAATCCGAACCTGGAAACTCGGATTGTTGCTGTAGAAAAAGAAGTAAGCTCTGCGTGGCTTCTGTCAAGTAAGTCACTGTTGCTGCAAGTTCTTGAATCGCAAGGATGGATAGACTGGTTTTCTGACAACTCTCGAATAGACTACCTGAAGCTGGTACATGAGTTCTATATGAATCTGGAAATCACTTTAGATGGTGTGGAGGCTGCCAGGATGTCGTCTGTGATAAAAGGAAAGAAAATATCCTTCTCATCTAAGCAGTGGGCTGAGTGCTTGAACATACCTCATGAAGGTCGGTATGAGGATTATGCTGGGAATATTCCTCCAACATCTGATTACTTCTCTTATGAATTAGCTCTGGAGCTTCTGACAGGAAACAGAGAGTCACGGAGAATCACAGCTTTAGAATTAGATGGTGAATGCAGACTTCTTTTCAAGTTTATTCAGCACCAACTTTGCCCTAGGAGAGGAGATTTTGCTGCTGTAAAGTACCAAGATGTTTTCCTATTGTTTCTTATGAAAACACATGAGAAGATCAATTTGTGTAGATATGTGATGGTACACATAGCTGGAATGATAAAACCGTCCAAGAAAGCCACTGCCTTGTTTTATTCAAAGATGATATCTACCATGCTCAAGAATCTAGAATGTATTGATGAAGATGATGAAGTTAATGAAACAGATCATACCTTCTGTCTCAACAAAGAGATCTGCAAGAGGATGAAAATCAATTGGAATCCATGGAAGAAGTGCTGGGTTGCAGATGAAGATAAATTGTATGAAGCCTACAATCCCATAGATCATGGCAAGATGCCAAAGGATTTGAGAGACCCTGGCTTGAAACCAAATGAGGAACCAGTTTATTCTGATGATGATGAGCAAGAAGAAGGAAAGGATGAGGCCACCAAAACCCAAGAGCAAGAAGAAGCTGCGACTGAGGAAGGAAGTATGTCATCTCCTGATGATAGGAGTGATCCTGACACTACCAGTCCCAAAATAAGAATAGAATTTGGACCTGCTAGTCCACCCTTAGCCCTACCAGAATCAGAACCTATTCTTGGTGATGAAGAAGATTCTGACACTCAAGAATATCACAGTGACGCTTCTGAGAAGAGTGATGATGGACGTGCTGATGATGCTGAGGCTGTTATTGATGGTGATAAAAGACCAGTGGATGGTCTTTCTGAATATCAAATAGAATCACCTCAGTCAGTACAAGAAATACATATCAGTGGCAAAGATGATTCACCAAAAATCAGTGGAACAACAAGCTATGAGAAACCAAAATACACCCTGTGTGTTGCTGTTTGGGATGACTAACCTGGTTATGCTGTGTTGGGCTTAGAATATTCTGAAGACGAAGAAGAAATGCCAGAATCTGCTGCAGCTGTGAAGAGGAACCTCCCACGAGAAGCAAGGTCTGTTCCTACTGTTGATCCTACAAATGATAATTTACCTGGTTCAAGAATCTCTCAAGCTGATCTTGATAAGTTTAAGATTAAATTACTAACCGCTGTGAGAGCCACAGTTAGAGAAGAAATTTCTAATGCTCTTACTCAAGTGTCTCTCCAAGTTTCTGAACATTCATTGGAAGCCTTCTCACAGAGAGTATCTAATGCTGTGAAGCCAGACCTGGCCAATACTGGTGAACTTATTGGCAGGGAAATAGCCTTTTTGAATCAGACTATGAAGGGTCTTCACACCATCCTGGTATCTCTATCAAGCGAATTCCGATCAACCATCTCTGGTATGATGGAAGTTTTGAGAAATGTTATTGAACATCTCAACAAGTCTGACCTGAGGAAGTTGAAAGCTGAGTTAACTCACATAGTTTGCCAAGCCAGTACAGGCAAGGTAACCAAGATCACTACCCAAGAGATAGAAGCTCTAAGAGAAGTTGTGCATGATGAGTTAGCTGATGTTAGACAAATTCTTGATTTAGAATCTTTGAGGAAGATGAAAGAGCTCTGTGATAACAGTTATAAGATGGCATTGGTGTATTCAGCAGATGCTAAGAAAGCTCTGCAAGAGATCAAAGAGAAAGTTGATAATTACTTTTCCAAGATTTATACAAAACATGAGATGACTGCAAGCTTCAAGGTGTTGGCAGAGAATCTGAAATTACCTCCAGTCACTCAGGCCTTCAAAACTCAAGTTCATCAGTTTCAAGATTTTGTCCCTTCTTTGGCACAGTTCATGGAGAATAAAGATGATTTTGAAAAAGCTATAAAGTATGGATCAGAAGTCATTCAGGACTTTATTCATCTTTTAAATCCCTATTTGCATGCACAGGCCACTGTAATAGTACTTCCTACTTCTGAATATCTCAGTGACTCTGATGTAGCTCCAAATCAGCTATCTGTTGCTCAAGCTCTCTCTCAGTTAAGACCAGTCCCTCAGCAAGCTTCTCAATCATCTCCTGTTTCTCAACAACAACAACCCTCTGTGGCACCTTCTCCTACACCTGTCCGAGTTGTCCTACCACCACTTTAGATTCGCCAAGACCAGCCTGCCTCCAAGCCTTCAAACTTACCCACTATTGATCCCAAACACAAAGGCAAAGCAACTTTGTATCCCAACAAATAGTTGTGTATTATTTTTGATGGGGTGAACAATGTGCTACTTGTAATAGTCTGTACTTTATCAAATATTTTTCTATCTATACTCTCTGCTGACTGATTTTACTTTCACTTTCTCTTATCTGTTTTCCCTCCTTTTTGATTATCCCAAATGGGGAGAAGAACAAGAATACTTTATGGGAGAAGAAAAAGAATAATTTATGGGAGAAAATATGTATATATCTCAGGGGGAGACATCTGTATAATATATATGGGTAATCTAAATTAAGGGGGAGATTTATATATCTCTTTATATTTATTCTTCTTATGGTTTAATTCTCATTATGTTTTTATTAATGATATATCATATTATTTATATTTAATGATAAAGATTTGTGATTATCAAAAAGGGGGAGATTGTTGAGCCCTCTGGAAGATTGTTGATTTCATGTATATGATTGATGTTTTAATAATCAAAAATCATCACATACCATTAATGCTTAATCTGGTTTGATTTCTCATAAACTTAATTACAATCTGTTAATGAATCTGTTATCACATTTTTTGTCTATGCTTATTGACGTACAAAGTATTTTGGAAGCACCGATTCAATATCAACAGACATCGGAAGCACTGATCGCATATCAAAGGACAACGGTCGCACCGATCCAATGAAAAATGAGTCACCGATGCAAATGACTCACCGATGCTGATCAAAATGACTCACCGATGCAAAATGAGTCACCGATTCTGATCAAATGACTCACTGATCCGATGCAAAATGAGTCACCGATGATGATCAAAATGACTCACCGATCCGATGAAAAATGATTTACCGATGCTGATCAAATGACTCACCGATCCGATTCAAAATGAGTCACCGATGCTGATCAAATGACTCACCGATCAAATGACTCACCGATCAAATGACTCACCAATCCGATGAAAAATGAGTCACCGATGCTGATCAAAATGACTCACCGATCCGATGCAAAATGAGTCATCGATGCTGATCAAACTGACTCACCGATCAGATGACAGACCGATGCTGATCAGTCTGATTCACCGATGCTGATCTATCTGAGTCACCGATCATTACTCACTAATGCTGATGACCTACCGATCACTTGATTCTCAAATAGTCATAAAATACTGTTTGAATTTCTTTATCTTTATCTTTATTTAATCTAACCAACGGTCATATTAGGTATATTTTAAATGCTCTGTCAAATTATTAATAAAGGTTGTCGGATGTCAGGAAACCGTACCTCGTACCTGTGGAAAGGAAACTTTTTCTGTCTTCCGAAGCACGTGACATAAATACAAGAAGACTCTGCTGAAGATAAGAGAGTTGATAGAAGAACACAAGAGAATACAGAGGAAAAGAAAGAGAAGGAAGAACCAATCAGAACAGAACCTCATACACAATCCAGCCTACTCAAGAAGAGTTCTGTGCATACAAAAGAACATTGAAGAACTTCATCGACTACATCTCACTGCCTTTGAGCCTGAAGCATACGACACTCTTCTTCTCAAACAAAAACTAGAAGAGGACTCAGAATAAACTCTGACCAAATACAAAAGAGTCCAGAGCTACACTAAAATCACCAGAGCCATTTCTAAACTCTACATCTCTGCTCTGTGATACATTTGTTTTACATTTTGAGCAGTGTGTATTATCTGCTGTATTAAACACACACACTGACTCCTGTACTTTCACTGGAGGATCTGTAAATCCTCAGCAAACCTTTTTACACTTCATTTCCCACTGTGGATAGTGGTAGAGGTCGTATGAGACCTGGACAGCTCTAAGCTGTTGTTTGTTTTCCCACACAGAACTGTGGTAGAGGTCTTGTGACCTGGACAGTGTGTTCACTGTTGTTAACCCCGATCCAGGGTGTGGATCATTTTTATATAAACTTTTGAGAGGACTAAGTCTCAGCTTGAGACT
Organism: Viscum album; assembly: GCA_963277665.1. Taxonomy (NCBI): domain Eukaryota; kingdom Viridiplantae; phylum Streptophyta; class Magnoliopsida; order Santalales; family Viscaceae; genus Viscum; species Viscum album. The sequence continues at coordinate 833,411,289 of OY728120.1, forward strand.
GAACCTCTTGGTTAATTCTCTGTGTTTGTAGCTACATACTATATCCATACTACATATTTATTTCATATTCTGCTGCTATTACTTTGAAATATAATTTATTTTCAAAGCTACTTTGATAGTTAAACTCGCAAGTGTTTATATTTATTATAGACCAGTAAGTTAGTTTCAAAAGTTAATTTAATCATAAGATTAAGTTAACTGAGAACTAATCAATCTTCGAGAAACTAATTGAACCTTTATAATCTGTATAAATTCACTACAGTTTAATCTGTTTTTGAAATAGGGGGATTTTAATCAACATTGTTTTTAACAGAAAATTTTAATTGGAACTCAATTCACCCCCCTCTTGAGTATCCACTCCGACCAACAATATAAATTTTAACCTCTAATTGAGTTTTCTTTGAATTTTTGGAGACAAAGTGTAGTTTATCCAATGCATGGGAAACTATATTTTTTTTCAAACACTACTTTCTCATAAATAATTGTTTGTATGTATTTAAAATCTAAAGAAAATATTTTATTGAAAATTGTGATAGATTTTCCTTGGCGTTCACAAGTCTTTTTAGGGAATTTTATTTTCTTACCTTCTTTAATAATGCATCTTCTATAATATCAATTTTATTTTCTAGATTTGATTTTTATCCCATTTTTACCTGATATAAGAAAATATTTATTTGACAAATTCAATGGTAACTATTTTAGATAAACATACATTTTAGAGTAAAAATAAAAAATTAATTTATTGAATGTATCTTATTCACAACTTGACCTTAATTTATTGAGGAATAATCTCGAAAATATTTGTTAATAATCTTACCAAACTAATTACAATAAACTTATGGTTATTCCAATTTTATATTTGATATTTTTTTCTACATTTTATCTAATATCTTCATCCTATTTTACAATATATAATATGAAACCTCTAATTATACACTCATAGGGATGGAAAAAATTTCATCCATGTAAGCCTCTTCTTCAAAAAAACATCAAATATACACTTCATATATTTTAGTAAAAATAACATGCAAGGAAAATTATAGATTCAATTATATAGAAACATTTCTTTAATAAAATTGTTTAGTCCCAGCAGACTAGTGTAGACACAATTGAGAGGTGTTGAATTAGATGTGGTCAAGAATTTATGAAATTTAAATTTTTTAACCTTTTAACACTTTTGGAATTTGAATGACTATTTGTTGTTAAAATAGATGGAGATTTTCTTTTTTAGCTTAGAATACACCTATATAAAAAATAGGAAATAATTATAGTATGGAACATGTTTTTTTAAAATGATCTAACCCTCTTAGGAATCCTACTTCTTGTTGTGATCAATATTTCCAAGTCATAAATTTTACACTATAAATATTATCCTCAATATACAAGTGGATTGTGAATATATCATCATATACAATCTCACCATATTGTACTAGGGAGTTTTTTACTATATTTTAGAAGTGAATAAAGCTAATATTATAGATTATTCATATTAGGTTCCCACCAATTTATAGTTTAACACTTCCACCTTCTCTAAGTAGATCATTGGTGTATCCAAGATTCATCTTTATCAACAAAAATTTGATCCATTTCCTTGAGTCATAGAATCTTTGACTATAATATGTTTCTTTTATAGAAAAGCATAAAACTCAATATATGAATTCTATGTAGCCTTTAAATATTTTTTTATATTAAATTTTCTAAGATTATTATACTTATTCTTCAAGAAACACATCTCAAAATATATTACATTGTGAGTATTCAATGAATAAAAAAACTCTATATTTTTTCCTAGAAACAAAAACTCTGAACGTTTAGGTATTTTATTACTCACAACATAAAAACCCTTAGAGGGTAAGATTATACTCTCTTCTTCCTCCTCAATCTTATGAAAATCTATGTATAGTAGTGATTATTATATGAACTACCCTTATTTATATACTATATATTCTTCTTTTCTTATATGATATACATACTGTGTTCATTTAGCATAAGATCAACAATTTATTATTCTTCTTCCTCAAGATCTCTAGTTCTCTCATCTCACACTATGGCATCATATAGTTATGTTGGGTTATATATCTTCTTATCTTGATAGGTTATTTTATTGTATATATGTATTCACTTTATTGGGGGGGGGGTTTATAATTTTTAAAAATGGAAACACTTATTTTCATGATAGTAAGAAAAATCCCCCATTATCCTCAATGATATCCTTCTAAACTCTAACACATGGGAGTGTTCCCACTTTTTTTATTATTTAATCCACTTTCATATAGAGTATTATAAAAATACACCTATTTTAATTTTCTCATTTTTCTTTCTCATTTTTATACTTGGATGAATAGTTTACAATTTTTTTATAGTAGGATGAGGTGTAATCTTCTCGAAATATACCATTAAAAATCCATATAAAATCATTGTTCATACATTTTTAAAAAATATAGTAGCAACGACTTACAACATGGAACTCTACTTACATCTGGAGATATTTGAAGACACTAGAACAAATTTCACTTTGTATAGGCACACAAAAAATAGAATCTTATAACACATAATAAATTAATTATCAAGAATCACAAACTCTATTTTTACATTTAAATACATGGAAAAAAATTACATAATCTACATATTTCCATTTCAAGATTTTTTTCATACAAAATCTCCTCTTATCAGGCTATAAAAATTATCATTCTTCTCTATTAATTTTTATCTCCTTTGAACTAGTCATTATGATCATATTTTTAACTCATTTATTCTGGTTGGATCATAATTATTTTTAATGTTTTAAACTCTAGGGAATATTCTATAAATTGAATAAAAAATTTATACAATATTCAAGAAAATAGATTTAATATTTCTTCACATTATAAAAAATATATTTTTCTTGTTCACCTACTTGAATCACACACCCTTTTAGTGTTTTTGATTTTTTAAACAATGAAGAATGTATTTAGAATATCCCCAAATCATTTCCTATTCAAAATATTCAATTCTAGAATATATCCATTTACTAATTTTTTCTCTAAAAATATAGATAAATGTTGAACTTTACACTATTCCTTATACCCTATGTACATCTACCTTACAATGTTCCATCATAGGGTTCATTTTACCTTATGAAGTTTCCTGTACACTATAAAGATGTTACTTATGATCTGTACAGGGTTTATTCATTTACTAAAATGATGTAATTCAACTCAACTAGTACCTTAAAAACTTTCATTATAGGGTTCATTTTTTTCCTACTAAGTATTATGGTACCCTATGAAGTTGTAACCTATGATTTCCATTTATACCTTACAGAGGTAATTTATAAAGATCTATATAACCTATGAATTATATAATAAGTTTCAGTAGTTTACCATTTTTGTTTCTTCAGATCAACTACATGAAGGTTCCTAGTATCCTTTGAAGTTTATCAAAGGGTTCTTTTAGTAAACTCCATTTCATTTTTTGGTTTTCATTTTTGAGAAAATATAATTAATTTTTCAATTTTGGTGAGGGGTCATCATTAGGAATTTGGGAACAGATTACAATTTTGAGTGTTTGGACATATCTGAAATGCGTTTTTGAATGTGGAGTGAGCCTTGATAGATGTTTCTGGTGCATGAGGAATCCCAGAAGCATGTTTGCGATACGTGAGAGGGACCTAGATAGTCTATAGGTTCACCACACCCTCCCCTATGTCGTGGTGCCCCTAATTTGACCATTTTGTCCATCCTCTAGTATCCCCATGTTGTGGATAATCCCATGGTTCCATAAGGGGTTTCCTTTTTGAAAGGGTGGTGAAGTCCCTTATAGTGGTGTCCTCTAGGGATATTTGGGTGCCTGTGGTGGTGAATTGGTCTCATGCATGTGTTGTATAAAATAGAATGAGGGAGAAACCTACACCCTAGTTCTAATTGTGTCAATCTCCCTTAGGCATACTGTGGCATGCACCATGGTATAGTTCATGCCATGGTGTATGCCTTTTTTCCTTGCCCATGTGTGAGTTTTTTTTGGTTTTACATTTTAATCCATATCCATTTTAATTACACATCTACTAATTTTCTATTCCTACCACATGTATGAATAGTCTTGGAAGATCTCTTCTATATTCTCCTAAAAATTCCTATGATTTAGGGCATTATTTTGATGTATTTTTCATCATTTCAAGGTGATTTATTTTACCTTTCTCCCTAATTTGTTTTAATTTTTTTCCACATTAATTTACCTTGACTAGGTGATTGATATGACTGAAAATTCCACCAGATCATGGTGGAATTGTGCCACCATGATAGGGCTTTGTCATGGTTTGTCTATAGGATGTACAGAGAGGATGATCACATGTTGTCTCAATTAAGTCTGGTTGATTGGTGTGTACTTCTATGTTTTTTTAAATTAAAATAAATTAGTTGTTGAAAAGGTTCTGATTGATAGGGTTTTTCCTAGAATGATGTTGGATGCACACTATGAACCTTATTTATGGGATTTTTTTTCATTTTGGTTAGATAAGGTCTCCAAGAAAAGTATTAGGAAATTATGATTAATTGTTTTGAATTGAATAATTAATTTAACATTGTTATAATTAATTAAATGGGAATAAAATTAATTATAAAATGTTATAATTAATTTTTTAAAATTTTATATCTTGAGTTAGGACCTCACGTAGTACAACAAAGGTCAGTTGGACTTGGGCGAGCTTGGAAAAGAGATTTCAGGCTATGGTTTATAGGAAAATGACTCGTTTGAGGTATGTTTCCTTGAATTATCTTTTTTAGTTGGTGATTTTATGTTTTTTGATATCATCATTACTTCTTACCATAAATAATATGAATTTTATGATACCGCCATAAATTGGGATAGACTCACACCGGCCTAATTATTATCATGGACCACATAACATTTTAAATGGTTCAATGGTGGAACCTTGGTCTAATGATTATTAGTGGATATATTTATGGATTCTATGGTGATGTGTGTTATATTATAAATAATAATATGTTTTCCTATTAATTTTTTTAAAATAGGTTTATTTGAACATGAATTTTAAATGGAAAATGGAGATTTCAAGAATGGTTTGGAATTGGAATTGTAAATAAGAATGAGTTATTTGATAAAATTTTGAATTAATGTTTTCTAAGGGTCTTAACAATGTAAAAGATTTTATGTGATGAATTTTTAAATGGTTTTAAAAATGGGGTTTTCTTGAGTTATTAAAGGAAAGATAAAAGGGTATGATTGGGCAGGTGTCATGACTCGATCTAAGCCGGGACTCAATCCAAAACTGTCGCAACCCCACCTCTATAATCAAGGGGATGACGAAAAGAACCAAAGTAATAAATAACATAGGGTGGAAATTGAATAAGTACTTGTATATAAACACACATCTATCTTGATGAAAATGTTTAGAGTGAGTAAAAGTAAAAGAAGCTAAAAGATAAGGGAACAACCATGCATGAAAAACCTCTAACTAGTATAAGAGCACGATAGTAAACAATTAAAGGGAAAAAATACAAGCCCAACCACAAAATAGTTCCCAACCTGAAAAAATTGGAAAATTAAAATGCTGAGTGATCCTAGCTCCTGAAACCCAAGCTGTGACAACCGTATGTGGTCCAAAGTAATAGGTATCCCCAAGATCCTATGAAGTCCCCACTGACTAATCTGTCGCCTACATAAGGCACGACATGTGTGGGAAAATCCCATGTAGGGGTGAATATATAAATACCTAGTAAGAGACCTTGAAATATGAATGGGGAGTAGTAAGAGATATGAAAAGAATAGAAAGACAATAGATACAAGATACAGTCAAAATAAAAAAAGCACAACCCAAATAAAGAGTGAAAGTAACCTCATCCAAACACAAGGGGCTCAACACAGAGAGTATATGAACTACATGTAGAATCATCGCCACCTATAATAAGATAGTAGAATCATCCAAACTTGAGAAACTATACATGGAAATCACATGGAATACCCCACACATCTTCACCTCTCATGGATAGAGTAACCAAATATAAGGAGTGGATATAGATGAATATATATATTCTCAGTCAAAGAAGCCCAAACGAGAGAGTAAGGGGATCTCAATCACACATATCATCCCAAAAATAAGAGTATTCAAAAGTTCAAAATTCCATCAATGATTCCCAACATCTCACACATCTACCTAGAAGTAATAGTCCAAGTTAATCCAGGCCTTTTCAATATTCCGCATAGTCGAGGGGTTAAAAACTCAAATTAGAGGACCCACACCCTAGTGCATCATAGGGATCCACTCTAAAAGTTTATATAGAGGACCCTCACTAATGATGATGTGGGGTTCCACTCTATAAGTGTTCGTAGAGGACCCATGCCCATGCCAATGGGGGGTTCCACTCTGTATGTATCCATATAGGACCCACACCCATGTAGATGGGGGTTCCACTCTATAAGTATCTGTAAGGGACCCAAATACTATGTTTATAGAGGGGTTCCACTTGGTAGGAAGATGAAAAAGACCCAAAATAATGGGGGCTTCCACTCTATAGGTCAAGGACCCACACCCTAGTGTGATAAGGAAGTTCCACTCATGTCATAGAGGACCCATTCTCTAGTAGGTAGGGGGGGGGGGTCCTCTAAAAGGTAGCTGTAGAGGTCCGACACTCATACTAATGGGGGTTACACTCTAGTCATTGGGGGCCCATGTTTTAGTATGTCAGTGGGGTTCCACTAAAAAGGTATCTATAGAGGTTCCTTTCCCATGCTGATGGGGGTGTTCTACTCTAGTGGTAGAGGACCCGCACCCTAGTGGGATAGGGGGTTCCAATCTAGAAATTGAGGAACTAAGCCCTATATGATAGTTGGTTCTGCTGAGAAGAATCCTCTAGTGATCCTACCTGATCACTACCATCATTAGGCATTACCTTAGTAAGTTTTCTACCAAGAACATTTCATATAATATCACAAAATCTACAAAGAAAGTCACCATAAATTTCTACATGATAAAACACATAGGATAGGGTAATAATGGACCAAAATATGAGTTTAAACATAGTAGATATGAGACATTTATGTTTCCCCAAAAGAGTTCAAGGGGTACACAGTGTGTGAGGGGATCCACATAGCGTGTGGTCGCACTCCACCACCTGGTTGTATCACTGTAGTTACATGGTTCCCAATCCATATAGTAGTACATGCCATGCCGGTGGACAACACAACATTTCCAAGATAACTGGGACCCAATCCATGTCCTTCTGTCTGTGTGTATGTATTGATCCAATGTTAGTGTACTTCGATACACAAAGTGCTATTTCACATAGGGTGCCACCCGTGTGACCTAACCATGTTCTTATACTCGGGTACATGGCCACGTACCTTTTTATGTACTTCCACATGATATCCAATCCATGTGATCCACCATAAGGGTTTACCATCCACAGAAGGGGTATAAAATATATAGGATGGATACATGACATGCCATCCTTAAGGTTTCCTTAAACCCCAGCTGACAAACTTAAGGGGCTAGATTCCATGTGTTCATCCTTGTAGATGGTGTGTTTTCAGGGGTTTCACAGTTTTTTCAGATCCTATTTTTTTACCTAAAATTCTATATTCACCTTCAATTTCATCCCTATCATTGGATGAAATTCATGGATCTATCACCGATTGGCAGATTTCGACCCTATGGTGCCCAGAAACTCAAATTCGATTGAGTATCTTGCGATCCCATATGCCACCACATGCGTCAAACCTTCTTCTATTGAGTAATCAATTTCCAATCATCAAAATGATCACCCCTAACTTTCAAACATCCAAGATCATGCCTCATTATTTGATCCGTCGTGATTTCGGGGGTCCGATCGGGCTTGGTACAACCTGAAAATGAAAAAATGGGATTGTGGGGTCTTTCCAATGATGAAAAAAAAGAATAAAATGGGTAAAGTCACCATAAAAAATATTTAACCATCATTTTCCAATCATTCTTGGCCAAAGATCAAGAGAGGGAATCCAAGGTTAGAAGACAATTGTATAATCAATTTAAATCGGTACCTGGGTACATGAAAATAATGCAATTGGTGTAGATCAATATGATATATCTATTTAATCAAAATTGGTGTAAAACACTAATTGATGAGTCCTTCCTAGAGATTTGATCATTCTTCATTGAATAATTCACTCTCCAATGATTTAAGGACATCATTGCATTCACTGTGCTATGATCTTATTTGATCTGGTTTTTCTTCATCGTCCGATGTGATCTACCAGTGGAAAGAGGAAGGAGAGTGTCTTTTTTGATTCTAGTATTATGAGGATAACACTATATATTTCCCCATGATGATTTATTTGTATGAAAATTTTCGGTCAATGAGATTAATCATTTAATTTAATAAATTAATTAAATCCATTGAACGTTTCGCCAATGGTCGAGCAGTCCAAACACCCCAAACTAACCCATTTTATGTCCTTCCTAAGGTAAACACTATATTCTAGAATCAACCATTGTCTTGGATTTATAATCCAGGATTTTCTTTAATATTAATCTAGTTTTAATTAAGAACCAAACATGCTTAATAATAAATATATTTAATATTTTTATAAAATTAATTTTTGGCACAGCAGGACTTGGAATCACATGCTATATCAATGCATAGCTCTGATATATAAATATAAATATAAATATAAATATAAATATAAATATAAATATAAATATAAATATAAATATAAATATAAATATAAATATAAATATAAATATAAATATAAATATAAATATAAATATAAATATAAATATAAATATAAATATAAATATAAATATAAATATAAATATAAATATAAATATAAATATAAATATAAATATAAATATAAATATAAATATAAATATAAATATAAATATAAATATAAATATAAATATAAATATATATAAAAATATAAATATAAATATAAATATAAATATAAATATAAATATATATATAAATATAAATATAAATATAAATATAAATATAAATATAGATATAAATATAAATATAAATATAAATATAAATATAAATATTTCAAAGTCTTACAAGGAAAAAATTAGGTATCTATATCATTACCTCCTTCATGATTTTAATCCCTGGAAAGAAAAACAAAATAAAAAACTTGGGATACTGAGCCCTCACCCGACTCTCCAACTCTCAAGAACTCTCATGAATGTTTCTGTAATTCCATAAAACCTAAACCGAGGTAATATTCCATCCACACAAGTTACTCTTTGGTTAATCCTCGATCACCACTAGGTGATCCACAAAGGTGTCTCCATCCTAGATGTCCAGATAACCCTATTTTATGATGTGCATAGGGTCATGCATGTATCTCCTCAAATGTAATATGTGGAATACATTAGGAACCTGCTCCCGTTTTGGGGGTAGGGAAAGGTGTTAAGAAACCTTTCCAACCATCGGCATGATCTTTAAGGACATGATAAACCTCATGGATAGATTTAATCCCTGAATAAACTTCCAAAATTCTTATAATGGAGATACTCTCAAGAAAATTTAGTCTCCCTACTCGAACTCCAAGGGCCTACGATGGAGATCTTCATAAAAGTTTTGTATGCCATGGACCATCCTCATCCACTCATGGATGACTTGGACCTTCTCATTTGTAACCACACCATCTCTAGGTCCACAAGATATGTCTCACTAAACTCAGTCTAGCATAAGGGTGACCTACATGTTATCCTATAAAGGGCCTCAAAAGTTTCCATTCCGATGGTAGAGTGGTAGATGTTGTTGTAAGAAATATATAAAAATGGAAAGTGATCCTCCTAGCTCCAACCAAAGTCAAACATGCATGCCCTCTGTATATCCCCCAACACATGGATAGGGAGCTTAGTCTACCCATTAGTATATGGGTGAAAGGTTGTACTCATCCTAATCTGGGTCTCAAATTCCTCCTACAGGACTCTCCATAATTATGACATAAAATACACATCATGATCAGATACATTCATCTAGGGCACACCATGAAGGCAAATAGTCTCCCATATGTTCAACTTTGAAAAAGCCTCCATCGAACTCTACTCTATGATATCAAGGAAGTGTGCCAAATTCATGAGTCGGCTGACTATCACCAAGATGGAATCATGGACCTTCACTTTTTTGAGCAATAACAATAAAAAATTCTATGGATATGGAATCCCACTTCCACTCCAGGATCTCAAGGGGTTGCAACAAACTTAGAGAAACACGGTGTTCATCCTTCACTTGCTAATAGGTGAGGCACCAAGGGAAAAAATCAGTTATGATTTGTCTCTTTCCAAACCACAAAATCTACCACTATAGTTCTCTATACATCTTTCCCACACCAGGATGTATAGATAGGGGATAATTTTGGAACTGTTGCATCACGTCCTCCAGAATCATGAATAGAACCAAAGTCCATAATGAAAAAAGATGATGTGATTCCCTCCTTTAGAATATCCATATGGGGAAACCCCCATGAATATATAGTCATGAAAGAACTCTTAGTTGATGCATCCCTACCAGGACCCTCTCACATTCTCAAGAAGTGTAGGAGTCAACACCATCGACTACAAAAAAATTTACCCTCCTTCTCCACAGAGGTTAGCTGTAAGGAGCCCAACTACTCTGAAGCCTCTGACACTAAGTGAGCCTATGACTCACTACTAAGGGATCATGCTAATAAATTTCACTTCCCTAGAGTATAGAATATCTTGAAGTCATAGTCTTATAGGAACTCCAACCAGTGACACTATCTTAGGTTCGAGTCTCTATAAGTGAAGATGTACCTGAGACTCTGATGGTCTTAGTAAACCAAAATGTGCTATCCCAAAAAGTAGTTCGTCAACATCCCCAGGTTGAAGAATAACACTATAAAATATAGGTCATGAGTCCCATAGTTCTACTCATGGGGTCTCAACTTCCTTAACCTGTATGTGATAAATTCTTGTTGATACATCAATGCGTAACTGATCCCATCTCTTGAGGCATCGTAATATACCACGCACTCCATGCCCACCTCTAGTAGTCTCAACACTGTATCACTTTTCAGCCTCAACCTCAACTACCCAAATGCCCTTTGACACTTCTTAGAGTAGGTAAATGATTTTCCTGTCCATACCAGGATGGTCAATGGGGCTGTGATTCTAGATAAGTCTACTAGAAACCTCTTATAGTAACCTACCAAACCAAGAGAGCTCTTCACCTATAATATGATATTGGGTGGATCCTAAGAAACAAATGAATCAATATTTTATAGTTCCATAACTAAACCATGATTTGAAATGGAATTCCCTAGAAAGTGAGACTCATGAATCTAGAACTGGAACTTCAAGATCTTTTCATAAAGATGGCTCTCTCGAAGAAAATCAAGAACCATCCTCAAGTTCTATGCATGTTCCTCCTTTAATATAGAGTATATGAGTATTCCTTTAATGGAGATGACCAAAAACTAGTCCATGTATAGCTTAAAGACCTGGTTCATGAAATCCATAAACATGGAAGGGGTATTTATCACCCCAAAGGGAATCACCAGGAGGTCATAGTGTCCATAGTGACATCAAAATTCCAAATTTAGAATATCAGCCTCATGAACCCTCAACTGGTAATACAAGGACATGGGATTGATCTTCAAGAACCATCTCTCACCTATAAACTATTCAAATAGGACCTTAATCCTTGTAAAGGGTTAATTTTTATTTATATTTTCCTAGTTTAGGCAATGATAATCCACACTAATCCCCAAACTCTCATCCTTCTTTTTCAGGAAAAAAACTAGAGATGCCATGGGGGAAAACCAGGTATGATGAAACCCTTTTCTCAAAGGTCCTCTAACTAGAAATTCTTCTCCTATAGCTTAGTAGGGGTTAGCTGATATTTTTTATAAGATATAGAATCCATTTCGGGATGTAAGTCAATGTAGAAATACTCTATTCAACTCAGAGGTAGTCCTGGGATATCCTCAGGGAAGACATCCATATAATACTATATAAAGAAAGGAACCAAATTTCCTAAAGATACTATTGAACTAAGGGATATACTCACTAACTAATGGGTGATGGGTTTCAGCCTCCTGCTCACAGAACCCACTTGTGTCGCCATGTGATCTCTCTTGCCAAAAAATGAAAATCTCCTCCCATCAGTGCATAGGCATATGATCTATCTATGGTGATAGTCAATATGGTATTAGAACATGGAAAACCAATCCATATGAAATATTAAAACATGGGATTCCATTATGACTATCAAAGGGTTTGATGTGAACTTTTCTCCAACAAGAGATAGATCAAAATTCAGACAGATAAAAGTTACAGAAGAAGTGTTCCCTATACGAGATTCAAGACGAAGTTGTCAGGACAGCACCTCAACTAGGAGCTCTAACTATTTCAATAAGATTATAGAGATAAATGAATGACTAGAAAATGCATTTTAAAATACCAAATCAATATTAGAGTAAAAATAGATCGTAACTCTAATCATCTCTTGTGTTTTGGGATCATAAACCTCAAAATCATGTAGTTATGTACTTCCCCAACCACCAGCCCCCTAATCCTGACATGGATTGCAGGGAGTGGTGGTGGAAGGATATCATAGCGTCTTCCGACACCAATAGCTCCTCCAACTCCTATACTAAATACTACCCTTAGGGGACCATATTTACCTCTCATGGGAGATCCCTGATCATGGCACTACCTCTACCATGGTTGTCTATCAGCTATCTTACTATGCTTCTCATCACTTATGGTCTAACAGTCTCACACCATGTGACCTCACCCATCACATGTGAAGAAACACCCATCTCTAGGATGACCTGGTCCTCTAGGCATCCCCTAAACACATGAAGGAGTCTGATCACATGGGGGTTTCCTACATCAAGATCCTATCACCTGACATCTACTAGTTGCTGTAGATAACTCATCCCTATGACACCCACTGTGAGGTCCAACTATTTTACATCCCTCTAAAATAAATATCTTTATCACTAGTTCCATCTCTAGAACCCCAACATAGGTGGGGATGAACAAGGGCACCACACTAGAAAAAATATCTTTGCAGAGTCCCTTGTCAAACTTTTGAGCTAAGAAGTATCCATCCTAGATCATGTCAAGGGAGTACCACATAAGGTCTATGAACCTTGTTGCATACTCCCCCATCATCATCCCTACCTACTATAGTTCCATATGATTATATATCTGAACTAATTATAAGGAGTGGTATTAATCCACACAAAATATCTTCTGGATGTCGGTCTATGATAGAATAAAATCATCATGTATCTATATATAAAGATGCACTAATGACCAGATGCTCCATGGTAAATGATAGCTGTCAGTGAAACCACCTGATCCATCTGTGTCCAGATGAGTCTGAAGGCATAGATCATTGAATCTATCCAATCCTTAACTTCCTAAGGATCTGGGTCACTGTGGAACCTCAGTGGCCTATGGTGTTGAAACTCCTAGAGCATGCTAGGAATATACGCATCCTCAGCCTACTCTGTTGGAATGATCAACTTCTCGATAGGTGATGGTGTTTTTACCTTCCCACCTGGAGGAAGGGGGTGGTGGGATAGACCCTAAAGTGAGGCCTCATCACACATTAGATCATCATCATGATCCAAAAATTCTATCCTAATTGGCTGTTTTCATATAGACATCCTGAGTTTTATCAAGAAGTACTACTTTATAATCATATAACAACAATGGGGACCTATATCAATAAGAAAAGTCAAAGACTCAATCCTATATGATGCATGTACCATTTATCCCTACAACCAATGTCTTGGTGTGACGAGTCGACAAGTAGGTAGTCAAGGTCTTGGTGAATGGATACATCGGTCGCCTGTACCATCACTAGAATCCCTAGACTGATAGCCAAACTTGGGACACTTTGAAACTATTTCCCTAATCCCAACTAAATCATAGTTATTAGAATAGTTTTACAAAGTTCCAAGGATATAACCGCTTCCCATACCAATCTATCTTGACATAATCCTATCCAGGGCTCGATCCAAAACTACCCCAAGCCTACCTCTATAGGCCAGGGGAAGAAAACCAGTGCCAAAGGCATAACTAACATGGGGAGACCTTTCCTAAGTACTTATATGCACACACATATCCATATTGATGATAAAGTATAGAGGAATTAAAAGTAAAATAACTTTAAATCTAAGGGAACAAACATGCATGAAAAACCTCTAAATAGTAGAAGATTACAGTGGTACAAATGGAAAATTAAAAGGAAAAAATTCATTCCCAAATAGAAAATAGATATAAACTAGAAAAAATTAGAAAAGTAAACTGTTGTGAGAGACCAGATCCTAAAACCCAAGCTTCAACCACCATATGTGGTCCAAATCACCATGTATCTCTAAGCTCCCCTAAAGTCACCTCTGACCTATCTGTGACTTGAGAAAGACACAACATGTGTGGGAAAATCCCATGAAGGTATGAGTATATACATACCTAATAGGATTCCTAGAAATATAAAGTTGGATCACTAAGAGATACAATAAGAATATTAAGACAGTAGATGCAAGATACAGTTAAATATAACATCTCAATCCAAACCAAGAGTGAAATTAACCTCATCCAAACACTAGGGGATTTACACAGTGAGTAGATAAACTACACATCATGTATTCACTTACTATTGCAGGAGAGTCGATGCATCCAAACTCAAGAAACTAGACACAGAATGCATGTGGAATACCCCATGAATCTTCAAATCTCATGGAAAGAGAGTAACCAAATACAAGGTGTTGATACAAACGAATATATATACGATCAGTCAAATAATAACAAACGAGAGAGTAAGAGGATATCCATTTCATAGATCATCCTAAGAAGAAGAGTATCCAAAAATTCCAAAAGTCAAACAATGATTCCCAAAATCTTACACATCGTCCCAGAGGTATATTTCCTAGTCAATCCATTGCTTATCATTGTGTCTCATAGTCAAGGGGCCACAAACTTGAAGTATTGGACCCACTCCCTACTGTGTTAGGGGGGTTCCAACATGTAAGTATCTGTAGAGGACCCACACCCATACTGAAGGGGGGTTCCACTCTATAAGTATTCATAGAGTACCAACTTCCATACTAATGGGGGTTCCATTATATAAGTATCCGTAGAGGACCTGCGACCATTCTAATGAGGGTTCCACTCTATAAGTATCCATAGAGTACCCACAACCTATACTAATAAGGAGTTTCACTCGGTAGGTATAAGACCTGTGACCAAGATAATGGGGGTCCACTCTGTAGGTTGAGGACTTTCACCCTGGTGTGACAGGAGGTTCAACTCTAGTCATCGAGGACCCGCGCTCTAGTATGTTAGGGGGTAGTGGTTCCACTCAGAAGGTTGCTATAGAGGACCTGGACCCTTGCTGATGGGGTATTCCACTCTAGTCATCGAGGACCCATGATCTAGTATGTTAGGGGAGTTCCACTAATAAGGTAACTGTAGAGAAACAACACCCATGATGATGGGGGGGGGGGTCCACTCTAGTCATTAAGGACCCATGATCTAGTACGTCCTAGGTGTTCCACTCAGAAGGTAACTATAGAGGACACATTCCTATAATATTGGGGGGTTCCACTATAGTGTTAGAGGACCCAAACCATGGTTAGACATGGGGGTTATACTCTAGACATCAAGGAACTATGGCCTATCCAATAAGGGTTTCCACCTGAAAGAAGCCTTTGGTGATCCTGCATGATCGTTGTTGTCATAAAATATTGTCTCATTTTCTATTATGCCCAAGAAATTTCACATTGTATCTCAAAATTCACAACCAATGGAATGATCACGTTCTACATGGAAAACTCCCAGGAAAGGATACTCATGATCCGAAATCGAATATAAAAATAAGGAGACGAGGGACCTTGAAATTTACTCAAAATAGTTTAAGGGGTACATGGTATGTGAGGGAACCCACATGGAATGTGGCCCCGCTCCACCGCCTAGCTGTGTCGTTGTAGGTACACAAATCCCAATCCATATAGTAGTACATGTCGTGAAAGTAGAATACATGGAATTTCTAAGCTAAATAAGAGAAAGGACATGTCCTTCTAGTCATGTACGTGTACTGGCCTCGTGCCCATGTACTTTGATGCACAACGTGCTGCTTCAAATAGGGCTCTTCCTATGTGACCTAACCATATACATGTACTCAGGTATTGGGTCGTCTACCTGTCCATGAACTTCCACACGTGATCCCATCCATGTGATACACCATATAGGTTTCCCATATGGGTAAGGGGTTCAAGGAATATATTAGGGCTACATGTCATTTCATCCTAAGGATTTTCTAAAACCCTACCCACCTCACTTAAGGATCTTTATGCCGTGTGTTAATCCTTGTACATGATGTGTAGTTGGGTTTTACATAGTTTCTTCATATCCTATTTTCATGCCTAAAATTCAGTATTTTCCTTTGGTTTCGACCCTATATCTAGACCAAATTCACGGATCTATCACTAAGAAACAGATTCTAGCCCTCTAGTGGGTAAAAAATCAAATTAGATTGAGTTTTGTGAAATATCATATGCCACCGCACATCCTGAATCTTCCTCTATTGACTAATCAAGCTATGACCATCAAAATGATCACACTTTTCTAGAAAAAAATCATAGATCTAGTATTATTTCATCGATACATACCTTAATAATCGATCCATATTGATTTAGAGGGTCCGGTCGAGATCGGTACAACCGACAATGTTGAACTGGGACCACGAGGCCCTACTAGGAATGAAAGCAATGAAAACGAGGGGAAATGAACCATAACAAAGGTTTAACCATATATTTCCTAGAATTATTGTATAAAGATCAATAATGGACATACATGGTTAGAAAAAAATCGTATAATAAATTTAAATCATTACTCGAGTGCATGAAATAGCTGTAATCGGTGTAGAACGATAGATGGGATTAATCCACCCAATATAGTTAATAGAAATGGGGATAAAACACTAATTGATGAGTACTTCATGGATATTAGACCATTATTCATAAAATAACATGCTCTCCAACAATCAGAGGACTTCATTATGTTCTATATGCTTCGATCTACTCTGATTTGTCATTTTTTCTTCATCCAATGTGATCCACCAACGGAAGGGGGAAGGAGAGCATCATTAGAAATTATAGGATTATGAGAGTAACCTTAGCCAATTCTCTATGATGATGTATTTATAGGAAAAATTTAGTTCAATGATATTAATTAATTTAATAAATTAATTAATTCCACTGAACGTACCGCCAATGGGAAATGAGTCCAAACGCCCCACACTGACTCATTTTATGTCGTGCCTAGGGTAAACACCATGTTCTAGACTCAACCATGGTATCAAATTTCTGATTCTAGCTTCCATTTAATATTTATCAAATATTATTTAAGAACTAATCTCATGTAATAATAAATATATTTAATAGTTTTATAAAACTAATTTCGAGCACACCATGCCTCAGAATCACATTTTTTCTTAGTTCCTTGCTCTGAATATATATAGAAATATTTCAATTTCTTACAAGAAAAAAACTGAGTCTCTACTATAAGATTTGGTTAATTTTACCTCATGAGGGTGATGACATTTTTCCTATAACATGATTGATTTATATTTTCCCCTTTATCATTTTAGTATATGCTGCATGCTTTGTGATCATTCATGTTGTGAATGATGGTTGATGAGGGTTTCCTTGGTATCAAATTTGTGGGTTGATTCCAAGGCACGTGAGAAACCCCTTAGAGGGAATATATGGGTCCAAATGACCCTGATGTATGATGAGGGATGTTATGATCATAATTATGGGCTAGGTAAAGGAGTTGAGAATGTGATTAAGGAGCACATACAATGTTTTTATGATAGCATACAACTTAGGGGACTGTAGTTGGCGCCCTAGTACTATCTTGACACTAGAGAGGGTGCATGCAGGAATGTGTAGGGATGATTGTGGGTATCCCCATAGAACCTGAATCATTTATGTGATCATGATATGAAAATCATAGTTTTGATATATCATGCACCTGGTTGGTCTTATAGGGTTATGCTTGGCGATCTAGGGTAGGGGGACAACCTAATTTATTCTCTTAGTTATAAGATGATCAGGGTGGGATGCATTGACCACCATAATGTGTTTATATACATGGGATGACTTGGAATACTTCCTTGGATTTTTATTTCATTCCTGATATCTATTTATAATTCCTTATACATTCTACTTAGATTCATATGAGTTATCATTTTAGATTACCATGTACATGATTCTTGTATTTGGGTTTTCTATCATTTTGGAATACCTTCTACATGTTCCTTGGATTCAAATGATTTATTGATTTATAATGGATTGGAAACTCTCTATGGATTTTTATGTTCTAATATTTAGATAGAATAGGACATGATCTTTGGAAATGACCGTTATGACTAGTAATAATGAATTTGTAAGATATGATCATATGATTGGACTCTTGAGCTTGATGATGCTGAATTTCCTAGGAATTTCTCCTATGAATTTTCCATGGGCCATAAATTTGTTAGAATGGTCCTATGATGTGCTCAGAGACACTCTAACACTAGAATAAAAAGGAATGTGATCAGGTATTGTTTTTTGGGGTAGCGCATGGCCCCCCATGGTGGTATGACATGTTTGGAGATGGTCTAAAATTGGCCAAAGAATGTATATTCTAGGCTCAAGGTGGATTTGTAGGCATCTGATGACTAACATTAATGTTAATGTTATTGTATGTTATTTTTTATGGATGGTTTAATTTCATAGTTACAGCTCCACTAGTTTTATATGTATTACATCATTTTACTTTTGATCACAACATCACTTAGTATTATTAAGGCATTGGGAATTCCCACTAGGTTGCTGGAATCACCCTCTACTCACATACAAAAAATGTTTTTAGATTTATGTGGGTGGACCATCATGTTTTCTATTATAGGAAAGGTATTTCTTGAAGTTTTTCACTTGAGATAGGTTTAATAGGTTATGGAGGCTGAGTTTTGGCATGTTGGACTTTGTGGGTTGGGTTAGAGGCAGTGTTATTTTAGTTATTGATCAAAATGTAGTTGTAATTGGGATGTTTATATATATATGTAAATATTTATTTTTAATGATTTTAATTACATTTTTTATTTTATTTTATTTTTTATATTTTACTGTAAGATATTTATAGATTTACTGCTTTCTATTATGGACTGTGGTGCCCCCTTGGGCTCCCTGTTTTATGTATGTTGGGTTTTTTAGTTTTCCATCATATGAATGGGTCATGATAATTTTTTTTATAGATTTAGTTATGAACTAAAGATCTTTTATTAGAGGTAATAGTCTTCCAATGACTAATTTTCTCCTCACTTATAGTCAACAACCTCTAGCATATGGGCGGTGCCTAAGGTCAAGTATCATCCCTATGTGGGTGCCGTCTGGGAGGTTCGAACTGGGGAATTAAAAAGTGGTATAAAATCATGATTCAGTATGAGATAATGTTAGTTATAGTTAGATTTATGTTTTCATAACTCATATGGTAGATCAGACACATTCCCAACTAGCATGACTTCGACTTAAACTAAAGTATCTTGGGGATATCTAGTGTTTAGAATGGGCACTCTAGGATGTGTGAGGGGTTGGTTTTTACAACTAATACAAACATGGTATGGTTGAGGTTTGGTATGAGTCATAGGGATCTAATGATATCCAATGATCTATACATGCTTCATAATAGTGGCATGTTAGAGGCATGATACACATGCTTATGTGAGACATTGTTTAACATCACACCTTGGAGGAATCCATTATTTCAATGAATAAACATATAATATAAAAAATATTTTCTTTAATATATTATAATGGGATATTATATTAATATATATACAATAACCTTGTTTTATTATTGATTATGGTTATAATTATTTGGATTCCATATGGAATGGTTTTTATGATGATTAATTTTTGATAAAAAACTATTTTTTAAAGGAAAACTCATATGGTGGAAGAGGCATGTGTTAAACTATTTTATAATTCAGTTTTATTTTACATGGATCCTGGAGATAGTGAATTTGAAATGGTTTATGTTTTTTGTATTTTGGGAAAAGTAATAAATTGGATTTTGGAAACTGGATTTCATATGTTTTTTGATATTATATTTCAAAATAGATTTCAAAAAAAAAAGATTTTTTTTATTAAAGTGATTGTATAGGTTGATGATTTTGGGTTATTTTGGATTGTGATGAAAACCTTTGGCTTCTAAGTGGTATTTTGAAAACTCAAGTGAGCTTTGGCATGTGTAAAGTGATATGAGTAAGTTTTTGAAAAGAAGCAACCAACACCAATGTAAACCATGTTTTCTTTGATTTTGATGTGTTTTGTATAGGAATAACCCAAATGGCTAAAATATGTGGTTGGATAATGGTTCCTATTTTTTTGGTACTTCCATGTGTGATTAGTGGGTTTGGAATTGAATGATCTAGGTGATCAGAATGAATTTGGAAGGAGGAGCTCTCCTCCTCTTGTAGGCCATAATTTACCTTCTAAATATTCCATGTGTTATACCTATTAAATGACCTATTCACGCATGTAACACTTCAATAAAGTTATTACCAATTGTGATTATAGTCTCTACTAAAAATGTCATAGAATTTGGACATGTTTAGTGATAGTTATGACCATTTCACTTTAAGCATTTAATATTTCTAGAAAAACTCTCCATATTCAATGTCTTTGGATTGCCATGCATTAAGAGCCATCCAAAAAGATGATTCACAAATTTTATCCTTAATTAAAGTTGTTACTAAATTCCTTATAAAGATACATTTCTATGTTAATATTCTATTGGATGGAAAACTTCGAGATATAATCTCATATTTAAAACATTCCAGATCTGTCGACAGTTTTTGAGGCTTGTGTTGTGAGATGATTTTGGGCCACAAATTAATGGATTGAGGTTGTGGTTTAGAAGGATGAAATGTACCCAAATATGTCTTGTATCCTAAAAAGATATTTTAAAAATTTAAATTAATTTAGAAAACATTATTTCCGAAATACATAATAAAAATAAAAAAGTTAAGTCCCAAAAGTAAGAAATTTTTACCATTAAGCACAAAATTCCATAGAAACATAAAAATGTTACAATTTAGAATAAAATAAAAATGTGGGGGTTCTAAAAAAATTTAAATTGAATGTAAAATTATTCAAAATATTTTTTCTATCAATTCTACAAACATAAACCATGCTTTTTCTCAAGTATAAAATCTAAACATTGAAAATAAGAGGGAACTAATGTTGTTAATATTCAAATTTTAATGCAATAAGATAAATCAATTGTTAATGTCAAGTAAAATTTTAAAATTAAAAATAAAATATAAATTAAATTTCTCATTTTCCAAAGAAACAACTAATCCATGTATTTTACTTTTCCCTATTGAAAAAAACGATGGAACTTCTCCTTTCATTCATTCAATCTCCTCGATTCATTAATATCAAACATGAAAAGTATGGATTTACCTCACTTTTGATTATTTTATCTCATAAATCATGATACAATTCAAGTAGATTTATTATCATATCACTAGAACATTCTCTTTATCCATAATATTGTAAAATAACTACTTACCCCAATTTGTAAAGACAAAAAGAACATAAAATCACGAGGACTTGCAATTACGGTTCCAATGACTCTAAGGCTTAAGGTTGGTAGTATTTAAAAATAAATATAAAGGAAGAGGTTTAATTATTAAATAATAAAGAATTATATTAAATTTAAAAATTTTAATGCCATTATCCCCTTAAAATTGTAACAACTCCCAAATTTACCCAAGACTCAAAGTAAAGATCCTGATCAGTTTAAGCATACAGAATAATTTGTGTCCTATATTGAATATATATTTTTTAATTTAATTTTTTTTCAAAGAATATTTTTATTTTTTTCCAAAAGTTTTTATTTATAATAAACCTCATGTCCCCCATCTAACCACATATAATAGAAATCATAGGTCTAGTAATGGTGATTTTTGGTTTACCCAAATCACAACCCATTTTTATCATTTCTTTGGTTCTTTTTGTCATCTTAATTTTTTATATTCAAGAGTGGAAAAAATTGAGCACAATGAATGGTTCTAAAACCTTTTATAATTCCCAAAACAAGAACCCCCATACTTCTCCCTTATAATTTAAATCATCCCATTTACCATGATTCCCTTTACCCCCACACTTCAACTTTAAAATATCATGGAATTACTAAGATTAGGTTAGGAATAGATAAAAATGGATTGAAACATGGTTCATCCCTAACATGATCAGTCTTGGTCTCTATGGGATAAATAATTATTGATTTAAAGGTGTTATTTTAAGGATAAGTTGATTTTCAAAGGATTCATCAATCATTTTAAATAAGTTTTTGTAAAGTAATTACTTTGAAAAGTTCAAATTCATGTTCTAGAAAGTGGAATGCCCCAAGATCACCCAAGAAATATGATCAAGATAATATAGGAAGTACATGGTCTATAAATCCTCTAGGGAATTTGAATATGATTCTACAAAATCACTCAATGAATAAATAATAATAACAAATCAATTCACATAAATTTCAGAAATTCGAAGCACGAAAAATGTTATGGGAATTTCATTTACATGAATCAACTAATTCCCCCAAATCATGAGTCCTCATTTCAATATCCAAGCTTCAATTTAAAAATTTAATTCTCCATTTAAATCATTAAATATCAATATTATTGAAATTTAAAACATGACACCACTGGATTCCTAATAAACTCATGTATCATAGATAAGTCAAGTAAAGCATGAATTCAAGCATGGGCATGTAATTTTTCACTTTAAAACTCAAATAATGATTTGGGAAAAAATATAGGGAATATAAAAGATAAAAATTGAAATTGAACTCCATTTTAAAATGAAGATTAGTTCTCTTTACTCCTTTTTTATTTGGGGATTCCTTGTGCCTTAATGAACCTAAAAATAAAACTACCCAATTAAACACCAGGGTCATTTATTTTAAGATAAAAAATATAAAAGTGAGTGGGGTTGATGATGTAATCCTTCCTAAAACTGACATTGAAATCTAAATTCCTAGAAAGCATGTAAAGATAAATCTTGGTATGATCCCCCAAATGGGCCATGGATTTTTACTGCCTCTAGTGGGAAGTACTAGCTGTTATCCATAATTTGATGGTGGGTGGATATTATTTAACTTGAAACACCACATGTGGTTCCATCCATATTAGACTTATTATTCTATATTAAGGAGGACTCTATGGATTGAGTACACTAGATTCACCCCCTTTTCAATGTGGTATAAGTTTCATGGAGGGGTTTGATGAAGTATGAAACCTCCTCCTCCATAGTTGCTACTTGTTCAATGTTTTATTCACAATACAGTGGTTTCTAAAGATGTGCCACATGAAAAGAATAATCAAAAGGAGATTCAAAATTTAAATTTTAAGTATTAAGTTCAAAATCTTCCATTTTAATATAGGCATATTGTGTCTCTTGTTCTTCAGGAAAAGCCAATGGGGTCTCTTCTTGTAATCCCTCAAGCAAGTGTTCAATGTGTTCAAAGAGTTATAAATGTTCTTCAATAGGTGAATTTAAATTTTCATCATCTTACTCTAGGGAATAATATGAGTTTTCTGAATATGAAAATTTAAAACTATTAGAGTGATACTAAAATTAGTTTTAATAAAATAAAATGAAGTGGAGTTCCAGGATGTATCATCTCCCTTAGTTGGTTTGTCTTGAATATCTTATTCAGTGGAAAGCTCCTCTTGGAGTTGATATTCACTGGATGGAGGTAGGTATTCATGATGATCTAGTATTTTTTGAAATTCCACCACATGGGTGGTTTCTTCTTCTTCCAAGGCTAGAGATAGGAGCAGTGGTGGTTTCTCTTCAACTTTTTAATGAATTAGAAGATCACATTGCATTTTAATTTTTTCCCATTTGCTCTAAAATTTATCCAAATTAACTTGATATCCCTCTTATAAATAATTAAAAATTATCATTAATCTATCTTCAATATAAATGGTCATGATATGTGGAATTTATCTTGAGGAACATCCTCTTTTTACCCCTTAGGTTCTTCAACTTCAAAAACTTGTGGGGAAATTTCTTCCACAGCATGCTCAAGATCTTACTATGGTTCCAGATCGGGTGAAAATATTTGTGTTAGAACATATTCAAATTACCTTTTCATTTTTATCACCAAGTCATCCAGAGTATTTTTCATGAACCAAGATGGGATTCCAGGAAACCCGACACCCGACTCAATCCGCGACATGACCTGAAGGGCATTCCTGATCCCCACGGGCTGACAACAAGTTCCAGGCATCAAAATAAAACAAGAGGGAACAATTTAGCCCAATAATAATAGGATAAAAAAAAATACAACATTGAAAACGCAACAGATCTAACCACAACTAAATCTCAATAAAATAACAATCTGGTCCAATACAAATACAACTAAATAAAACTAACACTGAAAGAACCAGGAGCTACAAAAAAAATAAAACAAACAACTACTAACACGTTCTCCATGTGACCTCCTGGTGACCTTCAACCACAAGACCACCCTACTCCAGGAGATAACTCAAACCAGGAAAACCTAAACCTGCAAAATAGATCGGGTCTACCAACACCGAGTGGTATAGGTAGGGTGTGAGCTAACATCTCAGTAGGAAATCATCAATGATTCCAAGTGTTTCCTTTCCCAAAATAGTCCATTAACAGTAGTTTGAAATACAATTATAGATTTTTTTTCACATTTTATTAAACAACCATAACTTTACCATTTCAAAGGCCAACACACGCCACCATCCCTTTTTCAAGAAAACTATCATTTTATAACAAAAAACCAATCCAAACAATACTAGTAACAATTTTCAATGGAAAAAATTTAAATGGAAAAAAATTTAAAAGAACTCCACATTAAAGACAAAGCACTGAATTTTAAAATTACCAACCCAAACTACCGTATGCTGACGAGAGGTGAAATATAATCATTGAGCACTAGTCACAGGAACGCCCCTAAGAACTAGCTAGCTGTGTTCCCCATGTACTTCGTATATTGGTGAAAAGTAACCACAACAATATCCTTTCTCATGCAAAAGACACTAGTAGGGAACATACCGATAACCTAGTGGTCCCCAACATCATCATCATAGTTTAGTCAGTGTTTTCATCGTCAAAAGTTCTACGTGAAACAGGGGCCAACCCCCACAGGATCACTAGCATACTAGTACAAGTCTTCCCACCTAGATACCCAGGCTTCCCATTTTGCACTCAATCAAATTTCACACATCACATGTTACCACATACACCATTTATCAACCACAATGGGCATCTCATTTCATAAGCTACCACTTTAATATAACAAACCCACTCTTGAGAAATTAAGCAAACCGAAACATTTACAAATCACTTCAAAAACCATGAGGAACACCACCTCTTCAAAAATTTTCTAAACAAGCGTTTCCAATTTTTTGGAAAAATATGAAACACTAAAAACATACCAAATAGGCCATCACATCACTTAAGCATTCAAAGCATCTTTTAAAACACCTCAAGTTGCCAACCGGACATTCACATTTTCCGAATCACATTCTTTTCTAAAATCAACCCAAAACATCACCTTTAAAGGTAAAATTACAAATGGGAATTTATGTTTACACACCCAAATGAATTTACCAAAATATTTCCAAATATTTTCCAAAACCATCTTCAAGTGTAAAATGCCAAACATCCCCTCAAGCCCAACATTTTCCAAAACACACACACCAAAAGCCAAACCGGAATATCCCCCCCCTAGGATTCCATTTTAAACAAAATTTAGAAAAATAATATTTCAAGGAAAACCCAAAAACCACTTCCACAAAACCAATAATTTTCTTTAAAACCACATACAACTATCCATATTATTCAAAGAACATAAAACAATCCCATTGTAACCATAAAACCCTTTTTACAACATTTTAACACTTTTAAAAGGATAAATCATTACCAAACCATACACATCAAATCAAGATCACAAATAATAAACAACCATACCACCATAATCAAGGCTAAACATTTCATAAAAACCCCCAATTTAACTTTAAAGAACAATGATGTTTTAAACAATAACCCTAGGTGAAATAAACCTAGGTTTTTCACACAAATCCATTTGAAAACCTATTTTTAGTAAATTATACCAATACGAAGACATGATTAGCATAAATCTATAGATATATTAGAGGTGAAAAAGGAATTTAAAAATTAAATGAAAATACACAAGTTCATGTCGAGTGTTTCAAAAAAGAAAAAGTTGGAAACACCTACCTCAACCATTTGCGAATGGAACGAAACTTCGAGGGAGGAGAGATCTAAGCCCCACTGACCATTCACACACCCTAGATCCAAAGAAAAACGAACCAAACATAAACCCTAGACATTAGGGTTTGGCCATGGAAGAAAACCACCAAAGGAAACCCAAGAACAAAGAGGGAAAGAGAAGGAGAGAAGATTTGATGAAGGAAACATGAAGAACCACCAACCTTTCTTGATAAAGCGCCCCGAAATCTCCCCAAATCGAAGTAGGAAGGAATGGGAGGCTCCTCTAGTCGATGCCCAACAGATAGGGATTCATTTTGGATGTAGAATAACCCCAATCAGAGCTCCACATTAAAAGTTATAAAGTCCGCAAGTGGATGCACGGTTTGGCTGCATGGTTTGTCAAACCGTGCACAAACCGTGTGGGGGATACTAGAAACTCCTACAACTTCTCATGGTTAGGTTTCACGGTTTTTCCAGGCCGTGCTCAAACCGTGATACCCCAAAAATTGTCCAAAAACCCCTAAATTACATCCCAAACACTAGGGAAGTCCGCCCATTGATCCTTGAATGTTTTAAACACAATATAGAGACACCGATGACATCACAAACTCTTCAACATGAAACTTTACCTCAATACCAACAAGAATAACTAATAATAGGAATAAAAGGAAACCCAAAAAACCAAAAACACAAGGACTTTTGTTGGGTACTCAACCCAAACCTCAACCAAAAGATCCAACATCAAGAAAAGAATAAAATAAAGTAGTATCTGTGGTTGGGGTGTGACAATTCTCCCCACCACAGACACTTTCTGCCCCCAAAAATCCACCTAGCTAGAAGTCATACAAAGATCAAGTCCATACCCGACAAAAACCAAAGGGAGACCATGAAAATCGGGATAACTATTAACTCCACAAGTCACACCTGACCAATCAAGAAGAAACCACAATGCATGAATGAGGATGAGGGGAGAACATGAGAGGGTTCTCCCCACCACAAGAGATCAACTAATACAAACAACATTTAAACCCCAAAAAACACCCAAACTGCAACCAGGAACAAGAGATTTCAACATTTAAAATTTTTATACGATTCACATGGTTTGGCCGCATTGTTTACCAAACCGTGCATGAAATAATGGAAGGAAGGGCACCCCACATGACTTTGCCACACTATTTCAAAATTGTGTGTCAACCGTTCCAATGCCTCTGCCCAAAAATGACACCAACCCACAAAGTTATGAGACCTACTACACAGTCTTGCACTGGCCGTGCAGTTGGTTCTATCTACTTGGCTGGGGATGCATTGTTTCGACTAGCCGTGCGGTAACCGTGATTCACTTTGAAAAATCTCCCAAAAACTCTAAAAACCCAGAAACCTTGACCGTGGTCAAACCTGAACTTTAATACACAAGATGGACACTACCACCACTAAAACATGGACCCTACCAAACAAACCGAACACATAATAAACCAATTCTAAAAAACTCAATCATCTCCAAAGGAGCACTACCAAAAGTTAAAACTACGACCGACCTACATGAAGGCAAGATACACTCCAAGGAGAATGAAAAATTTCAATGTCCACATTTAGACAGACTCAAATTTTTGGGTTACAAGAGATCTAGTTCATCTCACAATTACCAAAAAAGTTTAACTTACAAAATCAAGGCAACAATAACAAGTATATGTTAATATTTTCCATCTCAACACAGAAAAAAAACTAGGTTGGGTTTCACACCCCCTTTTCACTCCTGACTGTGCGTGAGCTTCACCCCAAGACCTGTGGTTGGAGCTCTGATGGCTGAGGCATCTCCTACCTCACAGTCAGGAAACACATCCTCTGATCAAGACCTCCTTTTCAGACAACACCCCCTTCATAACTTCTTCAAATGACCCCAATGGCCATAACAACGACAAGTATTAGAAGGAAAACGTGAAGACAACTTTGAGTGACCAAACCGGCCGCACTGGAAACATACAAGCGAACAGTCTAATGAACTGAAAGTCGGAGTTGAGAGAGAATGTTTTTCAGAAACTCATTCCCCTTTCACACCCTACTTGCCATATGGGGAACCTTCACAAGAACCAACAACGACTAGCTGACCCAAAAAACCAGCTCATCCATTAATGCCTCATCCACCAAACTCTCAAAACTGGTTTCTTCGGATGAGATAACTTTCTCTGTAATTTTAGGGAGAATAAGCCAAACAAAGATAGGGGCCTTCATATGATCCTCCGATGCTACTTCCAAAGAGAATGGAACTAGCTCTCTGAAATTTTCAACATAAGACTTTACGAATCGCTGGCCCTACCAAACATCCTACAGCTCTGCCACATTACTCTGCTTCACCTCCTCTGTTATGAACCGTTGGATGAAAGTGGCCTTAAACACCTCCCACAACATATCAACATTCGTTGATGATGGGGAGACCAACCGCCACTAGAAGAAGGCTGGACCATCAAACAAACTTTGAACTGCACAGAATCTAACAACATCGGTAGTTCCTAATGACTTAAAGACACGCTCGACTTCCTCAAGCCACTCCATATCCTCAAGTGAACCTTGATCACCACAGGAAATTGGAAAAACCTATGAAGGAAAATGAACTAGGAATGACTCATTAGGAACTTTGGGGACCTTTTTGGATGACATTTTCTGAACAACATGAAAAGCGCATACCAAATCCAATATCAAACTGAGGCACAAACAAAGAGGAACACCTCAAACCAAAACCAAATGGCTTAAAATCCAAGTAAAAACAAACACCACCATAATATATTTTTTCAAAAAAAATCATTTTCCTTTTAAAATTAAAAACAACCTTCTTCCAAGGCTAATACCCAAATACCAATAACCCATTTCTCAAAAAAAAAAAACAAATTCCCGAAATCATTTTCTCATTAAAATCCACTTTAGGAAAACCATGCTAAGACTTTAATTCCAAAACCCAACCCATGGAATCCCATGAACTGTTACATGTGCGTCCATCCATTCCCATACTCACGTGCCAACACACACTTCTCTCACATACCCACACACATGTAAACATCCATAAGTAATTCCAAGGGACACATTCAATTAATATTATCAAACCCAAATCACCCTTAATGTTTGAAAACCCACTTTCCCAATTTAAACCCATTTCATGGAAAACACTTCCATTTTTAAATACATTTTCATTTCAAAATAAACTTTAATTTTCCACATACACTTACACCAACTAAAACAAAAATAAAACACAACCAAAAATAGACCACCAGAATGAGGTAATAGTGACTATGCGTAGCCCAAAAACATGGTGGTGAGCCATGCCCCAAGTTAGGCATAACACTAGGAGGGCCTTGATTCAAGAACTTGGACTTCACATGGGTCACCACCCCATGTAAGGCCACAACATAACCCAACTCACCTCTATTGTCATACCTCAATTCAAAAACAACACAAGACACAAAACTCAACCCCGGACTACCCCTGTTGACTCAAGGTTTAGAACGAGCAAGGGTTCATGAAACCCTTCCCACACTACCTCCTGAGTCTCGAAAACACTAGACTCCATCTGCCGGACACCCCAAATAACATGAACCTCCCTCTGATACCATTTTTTCATGAACCAATCCGGGATGCCCTGAAACCTGGCACCCGACTCGATCCGCAACATGACCCGAAAGGTGTTCCCAATCCCCACGGGATGCCAACAAGTTCCGGGCATTAAAATAAAACAAGAGGGAATGATTTAGCCCAATAATAATAGGATAAAAAAATACAACATTGAAAACGCAACAGATCTAACCACAACTGAATCTCAATAAAATAAAAATCTAGTCCAATACAAATACAACTAAATAAAACTAACACTAAAAGAAACAGGAGATACAAAAAATAAAATAAAACAAACAACTACTAACACAATCTCCATGTGACCTCCTATTCACCTCCAACCACAAGACCACCCTACTCCAAGAGATAACTGGAACTAGAAAAACCTAAACCTGCAAAATAGCTCGGGTCTACCGACACCGAGTGGTATATGTAGGGTGTGAGCTAACAAATCAGTAGGAAATCACCACAGATTCCAAGGGTTTCCTTTCCCACAACAGTCCATTAACACTAGTTTTAAATACAATTATAAAAAAATAGTTTTTTTTCCACATTTTATTAAACAACCATAACTTTACCATTTCAAAGGACAACACATGCCACCATCCCTTTTTCAAGAAAACTGTCATTTTATAACAAAAAACCAATCCAAACAATACGAGTAACAATTTTCAATGGAAAAAATTTAAATGGAAAACAATTTCAAAGAACTACACATTAAAGACAAAGCACTGAATTTTAAAATTACCAACCCAAACTACCATATGCCAACGGGAGGTGAAATATAATCATTGAACACTGGTCACGAGAATGCCCCTAGGAACTAGCTAGCTGTGAGCCCCATGTACCTCGTATCTCGGTGAAAAGTAACTGTAACAATATCCTTTCTCGTGAATGAGTCACTAGTAGGGAACATACCCACAAACTAGTGGTCCCCAACATCACCATCAAAGTTTAGTTAGTGTTTTCATCGTCAAACTTGCTACATAAAACTGGGTCCAAACCCCAAAAGATCACTAGAATACTAGTACAAGTCCGCCCACCTAGATACCCAGGCTTCCCATTTCGTGTTAAATCAAATTTCACACATCACATGTTACCACATACACCATTTATCAACCACACTGAGCATCTCATTTCATAAGCTACCACTTTTACATAACAAACCCACTCTTGATAAATTAAGAAAACAGAAACATTTACAAACCACTTCAAAAACCATGAGTAACACCACCTCTTCAAAAATTTTATAAACAAGCCTTTCCACTTTTTAAGAGAAAAAAGAAACACTAAAAACATTCCAAACAGGCCATCAAATCACTTAAGCATTCAAACCATCTTTTAAAACTCCTTAAGTTGTGAACCGGGCATTCACATTTTTCAAATCACATTCTTTTCAAAAAATCAACACAAAAAATCACCTTTAAAGGTACAATTCCAAACGGGCCTTTATGTTTACACACCCAAATTCATTTACCAAAAAATTTCCAAATCTTTACCAAAACCATCTTCAAGTGTGAAATGCCAAACAACACCTCAATCCTAACATTTTCCAAAACACAAACACCAAAAGCTAAATGGGCATATCCCCCCATGGGATTCCATTTTAAACAAAATTTAGGAAACTAATATTTTAAAGAACACCCAGAAACCACTTCCACAAAACCAATCATTTTCTTTAAAACCACATCCAACTATCCATATTATTTAAAGAACATAAAACAACCCCATTGTAACCGTAAAACCCTTTTTACAAAATTTTAACACTTTTAAAAGGATAAATCATTACCAAACCATACACATAAAATCAAGATCACAAATAATACACAACCATCCCACCACAATCAAGGCTAAAAATTTCATAAAAACCCCCAATTTAACTTTAAAGAACAATGAGGTTTTAAACAATAACCCTAGGTGCAATAAACCTAGGTATTTCACACAAATCCCTTTGAAAACCTATTTTTAGTAAATTATACCAATATAAAGACATCATTCAGATCAACCCATAGATATAATAGAGGTAAAAAAGTCATTTAAAAATTAAATGAAAACACACAAGTGCATGTGGAGTGTTCTGAAAAGGAAAAAGTTGGAAACGCCTACATCAACCTTGTGAGAATAGAACGAAACTTCAAGGGAGGGGAGATCTAAGCCCCACTGACAATTCACACACCCTAGATCCAAATAAAAACGAACCAAACATAAAAACTTGATATTAGGGTTTGGCCATGGAAGAAAACCCCTAAAGGAAACCCAAGAACAAAGAGGGAAATAAAAGGAGATAAGATTTGATGAAGGAAACATGAAGAACCACAAACTTTTCTTGATAAATCTCCCCTATGTCACCCGAAATAGAAGTATTAAGGAGGGGGAGGCTCCTCTGGTTGATGACTAACAGATAGGGATTCATTTTGGAGGTGGAATCACAACAATCGGAGCTCCACGTAAAAATTTATAAAGCCCACAAGTGGCTGTATGGTTTGGCTGCACGGTTTTTCAAACCGTGCGCAAACTGTGAGGGGGGCTACTGGAAACTTCTACAACTTCGCATGGTTAGGTTTCACGGTTTTTCTAGGCCGTACTCAAATTGTGCAACCCCAAAAAATGGCCAAAACCCCCCAAATTACATCCCAAACACTAGGGAAGTCCACCCATTGATCCTTGAATGTTTTAAACACAATATAGAGACACTGAAAACATCACAAACTCTTCAACATGAAACTTTATCTCAATACCAACAAGAATAACTAATAATAGGAATAAAAGGAAACCCAAAAACCCAAAAACACAAGGAATTTTGTAGGGTACTCAACCCGAACCTCAACCAAAAGATCCAACATCGAGAAAAGAATAAAATAAAGT
This sequence comes from Viscum album, assembly GCA_963277665.1. Taxonomy (NCBI): domain Eukaryota; kingdom Viridiplantae; phylum Streptophyta; class Magnoliopsida; order Santalales; family Viscaceae; genus Viscum; species Viscum album. Next base: position 833,444,040 of record OY728120.1, read on the forward strand.
AGTATCTTTGGTCAGGGTGTGACAGTATTGCTTATCCTTTCCACCCAGTTATTTAGTTCACTATAATCAACTTTCGGTTCTTGATATTTCACCTATGAGTAATATTCCCATGCCTAATAATTTTAATTTTAATACATAATGAAAAAATGGTTCTTTTTTAATTTTTTAAATATATAAAAAAGTGAAAAGTTTTTAAAAAAAATGTGAATTTATAAAAAGTGATCGAAATAACTATTTAGATCCCTAGAAACAGCTCTAGTTTTGATGCATGCCTTTCATAGGGTGTGGTAAAAACAAATTTATTTTCCTAATGCAGTAAAGAGGATGACTAGGGTTGTCTCACTTGAAGAGCATTGTAGTTGGTTCAATCACTAATTCTAATTCACCTAATCTATTTTTTTGGTTTTTTATATTTTTTATGAAAATGTCAGTTTTGGGAAGTTTGGAAAAAATGAAATTAAAATAATTCAATGCTGAATTTAAATCTAAATGAAGATGAAAAAAACTGAAATTAGGGAAGAAATTTCTTGATCCCAGGGTTGGATAACATGAATTAATACATTATTTATTTTTTGTTTAAATTAAATATGATAATTAATTTTGTGAAACCTCATTAATGAATTAATTTTAGTTGATTTATTGAGTGTGTGATTTTTGAATGCCTCTGGAACAACAAACCACACCTCATTCAATAGTTGAATAGGATAATACCTCATTTGAGAATGTTATTCCAAAAAGACTTGCCTCTACCGTATACCATTTCATTTCATCGGGAAACCCTAGATCCACCACATGAAGGTTTTACTTTAGATAAGTGAGGGAAAATAATTAATCAATGAAAAGAAATAGAATTAAAAATAATTCCATGGTGGACACCTACCGCACCCATGAAATACTCTTTCATCCATTAAAAATAGAATAATATTTTTTGAATTGAAGTTCAATAAAAAATAACATCACGAAACCTCACCTAGGGCCAAGCCTCATGTTATTCACTGACCATTGAAAAGTAAAAATAGATCACGATGGAAATATAGAAGAGATAGAGAGTGAGATTAGGGTTGGGAGATAAATAAGGATGAAAGAAGAAATGGTAAACACTTTAATAAAAACAATAAATTTGTTAGCTGGGAAAAGAAAACTAAAATAAAAATAAAAGAAATAAATCATAAATAATAATCATGTACATTGGAATTCTCTGTAATGTTGTTCAATTGGAAGTATTTGAATGAATTTGGAAGGAGGAGATCTCCTCCTTTTATATGCCTGATTTTACCTTCGAAAGGTTCTGTATGTTAGAACCATTAAATGGCCGATTCACACATGGACCCCTTTATAAATGTTGTTTACAATTGTCTTTTTCATATTTACTCAAAAATTCAATTAATGTTTCTATGTGTAGTGATTGTTATAACCATTTCCCTCTAAGAATTTAATATGCCTTAACAGACTCTCCATATTCAATGTCTTCAGTTTCCTATTCATTAATGGAATTACAAATAGTTGATTCACACATTTACTCATTAATTAATGTTGTTAATAAATTCCTTATCCAAGTACTTTTAGAATTTCAATTGTTTTTTACTTCCAATTTTTAGATATAAAATCATATTTAAAACATTCTAGATATGTGGATAGTTTTCGAGGCTTGTGTTGTGAGCTAATTTTTGGCCTCTAATTTATGGATTGAGTTTGTGGCCCTGAAGGATGAAATGTAGCCCTCTATGTCTGGGATCCATTTTTTTTTCAAAATTTAAATTAGTTTATAAGACATTATGGAAGAAATGCAGAATAAAAATAAAATAGTTAAATCCCAAAATTAGGTCATTTTTACAATTAAGCTCAAAATTCCACAAAAACATAAAAATGTGACAATTTCCAATAAATTAACAATGTGGTGGGTCTAAAAACATTGAAATTTGATGTAAAATGATGAAAAATATTTTTTCTATGAATCCTATAATTCAACACATAAATAATTGAATCCATCTTGGGGTCTCAAAATGGAATAAGCAAGTGAAGGAATCAAAAAATGGATCCTCTTTCACACTAATCTCTATTCAAGGAATGAATCTAGAACTCAGGGGTTGTTAGTTAACTATGGAATTATTCCATTTAATTAACCCAGTTAAACTAATCAAACAACCCAATAGAATAAATCTAAAACATGGTATCACCCTTATGGGTAATCCCATGCATGAACATACTAACATAAACATTTATAAATACCATAGGGATGGTAGGACATACCACTTACCTTTAGGAAGCTTTCTATTTATTTTAAAAAGGCAGGTAGTATTTCCAAAGCTTATCTAAGATCGATTGATTTGTTTTGGGTCATGTCTCGTAAAAATACCACCATAAACAATTAATTATAAAAAAATTATAATAAATTAATTTAAACCCTATAGATTTAATTTAAGGAGCCATTTAAATTAAAGTAGTCATAATGCAAAAAAACTTACTGACTGATCCCATCAGTTCAGAATAATGCTCATACACTCACTAAAAACCCACTAATAATCCTCAACTTTGAATTGGGAATAATCCCTCTGAAATGATATTAAAAAAACCTAAAAAAAATAATTTAATTCTTGAGGATTTAGAAATTCACCATGGTGACATACCATAATAAAACAACATTCTAAATGTATAGATGATATCTCATGTCACCCTCTTCCTAGAAAAATAAAAATCTTCGTCCAAAATAGTCAATTACACCATAATCCAATGGAATTGAAAAATAAAATTAAAACAAAAACTCTTGAAATCAAAAATTATTAGAGAAGTCAATGAAAACATAGTTAAGGGGAATATCTTACCCGCTGAAGTCGTTAGATCACACCAAAGATAGTCAGGAATGGCGAATAACCCTAGGAGAAGAGGTGTAGACCATGATCTCCTATTTACCGTCATATTTTCCTGAAGAAACAAGGGTCAAGAACATATTATGAAAAATAAAAATATCTACTATAATAGTCTTATAATGCAAAAATAGGTTTTATGATGTAAATTCTTCAAGTTTGGACAAACCCATTTTATTGCATAAGTTAGGGTTTTATGCCATAAATTTTACAAGCCCTCTTTACACCCTAAATTAATCAATCCACACACCATAAATTTTTTAATGTCATCAATACCCTATTCATGATATAAATTATCTAAAAAATCTGTTTTTAGAAAACCAAGCCACTGGTTACTCCACCGATATTTTCATAAACCTCGAGTACATCCACCAAACCATAACTAATTCAAAAAACACCACTTTTGGATGTTCAAACCCCCAAAACCTTGTTATGTTTCTCATTCCACCAAATGAACCATCCAAAAAACTTAAGAAATTCAAATTTCTTTTCAATTTTATAACTTAGAAAAACATGGGACCTTTCAAACTCCCCACCTTTGAACTTCTTTTCCTTGAGAATCCATATGAGCGATAAAAACAAACTACATGATGTAATTTGGTCATAAATTCCCATTAGTACAACTGCATTGTGTCTCTAAATTATCATCTTTCTTCTAATAACCCCATTTAAACATATGGAACCTAACCGACCAAACTTGAGCCAATGATCATAACGCTAAATGAAACACCAAGATGAAAATTAACCAATACCATCTAACCCAATATATGATCACATCATCTTACCTTCAGTCAACAACCTATGGAACTTCCCACCCTGGGTTCCTGCTTTATACAGACAAATCCAAGATATGGTATTTGCATCATCATAATTTTCAAATGAAACATGTCCCTAGTAGAAAAATAATTCTCCCAACACATTTATCAACTAACTACATAAAATTGAAAATGAGGACACTACTCTCAATCCCTGATTCGATCTAAATGGTCAAATTCCATTCAATCCAACTTAGCCTACTCATGTTGGATTTTTCTTAAAAATTCTAGGACAATCATTATGTTGTACCTATCTAATCCCAATGGAATACTTGATGTAGTTCCTCACTAACCACATACCACTATTCAAGATAACTCAAGTTGAAGCACCTCTAGATGACTATTCTAAAAAATTATATGCCTCAACAGCTAATGCATCTTCAAAACTCAATTCTGATTACCTTATTTCTAGAAAAACCAAGATTGCTCCAAGCATTCTCAACAAAGTATATAACCCACATCCAATGACATTTTCCAGCCGAACATTCCCCCATCCATTTTTGTGGCTGAACCACAACATAGACATTGGCATATTCCTGATCCAATAACTTTGGATCACCATAGTATATCTTCAGTATGATTCCCATACTCGAAACTATACCTATAATTCTGCAAGGATTCTAGTTGAAACCTAGGCCCATTTATCCCACAACATATGAGATACAAATGAATATCCAATGAACTATCTCAAGGTTCCATGACCCTTCACACATGAGGATCAAAATATGGTGACTAGAAACCTTCTATCCACCTTATGCGATTCCTTTTCACAACATCAAAATGATTTACCAAAACGTAGAAAAAACACCATCCATTTACAAACACAACCACTGGAAATGCTTGAAACTCTCTCACTCATGAGTTCTAACTTACAAGATCAGAACATCACCTGTTCCAACTTTTAGAGAATAATTTCCATGGAAAATGCCAAATTTCATCTCACAATGAGGGTTTTCACCCTAAAAATGAAAAAGTGTTGTCCCCACCACACGTATTACGTTATACTACCCCTTGAGAAAAACTACCAAAAAGTACAACTTGAAAAGACATTTATTTAGATCAGTGTATAGCCAACTCTATCTTATCACACTGAGAACAATTTCAATATATTGGTCATGCTTGTATCTGGACTAAGAGTACATTAAGATCCCATTGATAGGTATATATAGCTCTCTACTGGACTTGATCATTTCAAAATAGGATGTACTTTCCTTTAAACACCACCTGACACCATTTCTACTAATAATGTGTGTCTAGGTCCAACCATGGGTCAACTTCCTCATAAAACTATATTTATTCTTGATTCCTCCTATACCACAAAGAGACATTTATCATATCATGAAAACATCTAGGAAAACTTGACCACAAAGTTTCTTAAAAAATATAGATCCTCATCTCACACATGGCCACTCATTGATTTATGAATTAAATGGTTCCACGTGTATTTGACATGTACAAAAACTTCCTAAAAATCATGGGTAAAATTATTTACCATCCGCTCATCATCACTCAACTCACACTCCATTAAGTTGCTCATTAACAAGGCTAATATAACCTTGATACAAACAATATTAATCTCATAGTCTAAAATCTCCCTTGGGACCCTCTTCAAAATGAGGAACCTCACCTATGTGATTATTTATTTCCAAGAACCCATATCATATGACATCATTCTAACCACATGAATCTAGCTATTCTCTATCAAGCTACTTAAAATCTCCCATTTTTCAATTGGTTCAGGCACCCAAACATTTATACCCATCGAATCCATTCTCGATACCCAAGAACCCTATTTTATTTATCATAAAAGAAAGGCATTATCATGCATATATTGAAAAAAATAACCCCTTACCATGCATCTATCTCAAATTTAGAATACAACCCAGCTCACTACCACAAAAGGAATCTGTAAGAACACAAAGAAAAATATCTTGTATGTTTCTGTCTATCAAAAAAATGTTGACCTATAAGGGTTTGATTCAAAACAAATACCCTCCAGGTCTCCCATATATCCCTTATGATAAAGTTTCATATCTGGGGCACTAGTTCTAACCACCTAAACCCATGGTTAACCACTTACCAAGGTTACTTTTCACGGTCCATCATAAAACCACCTATCTCAATGCAAGGAATATAACATGTATGTAAAAACTCTCTATGATAGGTAAGGATAAAATGACCTAAAAGGTTCAAAACTAATCAACATGGTTACCATTATACAGGTTTTCAATTGTATGTTATAGGGGAAAAACCCTTTAAGTTGAAATAGGAAACCCATTTAATTGAAAAACACTGATAACTATTAAATTAAAGAAATATTATAATGGAATCACCTTCCAAGTAACATCCTATTGGGGAAATTATCCCCTATGATAATCCTCATAAGTAATATCTCCGTTGAGGTTCAAAGTATAAATGTATAAAATAAAACAAACTGACCCTCACCGGGCATCTGCATATGGTAATACAACATTAAGGTCCTCGTTCACTATGAACATTTAGGTACCAATCAACAACACACTATAAGATTTTACTAGATAATTTTATAGGGTCAAAAATACATATATAGTATCATCTCAATGATCTGTACCGTAGATCACTATCACAGTTCAATTAAGCAGGATTCTATTCCAAGATATTAGAAAAAACACCATATAGGTTGTTACTGACACTTTAAATTTTTGAAACTAATAAAAAACACCCATTAGGGGTCTAAAACATGAGAACCATTTTACATATTGAACTACTAGGTTCACTAAACCTCCCATGCTCTTGGAATGAGTCATGAGCCTCACTTTCAAACACCTCACCATAGATCCATGTGACCTTCCATAAGAGGGAAATATGTATACACATTGGGAAAATTGTGTAGAATCCCACCAAGAACCTATATGAGAAAAAAATATTTAGGTTTTTCTATAAAATTTATAAAATCATCCTCATTAATTAGTAAAATCACACACTAGAAGGACTATAACATGTGGATCCAACACGATAAATATGATTCATGAGAATCTTCTTACCTTTGCCGTATAATAGTAAAAACCAATAAATGTACTCCTTCCAATGACCAAGATCTATAAATCCATCAATGATATCTCTACAATGGGTCAAGATCCATAAATCTATAGTAAATAATAAACACTAAACCATTACGTGAATCACTCAAAGTGAATGTTGTATAAAATCATAATATCACATATCAAGAACAATAATCCTATATACCTGGAAACCAGTAAATCCTACCAGAATTGGACGCACCAGTTAAATATCCATCATATGTTCAAATAAATTACTAATAATCATATCTACCATATCCAAAATAGTAATACAACCAAAAATGAATATCTATGATACCACGTTGTAATGAACCTACTCGGGAGCCACTAAAACGGTTCCCCAAGCCGGTTAGACACAAGGCTTCAAGCATGCCTCTTCATATTCCTAAAGCTTCTGACCAAGAGTTAGGGCCTAATGTGTGTCAGTGGAGAGACTATTCCCTCAAAATAGAGTAATAAATAATGGAAATAACTAGATAACAAGCTTAGTGGTAAATATACAAAGTATGGAATCACTAAATATAAGAGAGACTGTAATAAAAAATGGAATGTAGTAAATTCCTGAACATCCATGCCATACATAAAAAAATTATCACCAATAAAAAGAAAAAACATACAAGGCCCTACTATATACACTAATCCATACCACATACTCAACTCCATGTACAAACCCAAGCCATCTTGGTCGATCTGTCCTGGGACTCAACCTATTTTGTGCCTGAAACCAAGTAAATATCTACTTGGGTACCCTAGTACAATTTATACTTGAGAAGGGTTTGAGTATAAAACTCATCAGGTCACTACCAACACAGTGCCATACATATCTAGTAAATTCATTATAATTATATTTGAGCTACTCATAAGTATAACAATAATAATAAAAACTGGTGAAAACAGACTGTGGGAAAAAATTTATACAAAATATCACAGTCATAAGGTCCCACTCATATAATTATATCAATCTTGAAAAGTCACAACTGGAATAAAATAAATTCAAATAATTTCATGAATAAACTCAATCCACAGTCAATCTGTGGATACTTGATCTCATTCTACTAGACATCCTTTGACTAGATAATTGATTTGAATGTCGTACCACTCAAGCCATGTATAATCTAGTCGATCCTTGGGTCCATAAACCTTATTGAAAATACCTTCTTTTTCTAACATCAAAAGTTTCTCTAAGAAAGGTATGTCACCATATGGGGATACATATCATATACCCGGTATCACCTGTGCTTGCCTCCAAGCACTATAATGAAGGATTATTTATAAAAACTAGATATCACATATATATATATATATATATATATATATGAAACTTTTACTTATATAAATGAAACTGAGAATCGAGGTTTATAATAAAGGAATTTTTGTACATTGATTTTCAAGAATTAATATAGTTTCATATTCCATGTGAGTCTGTCCATGGAATTCCTACCTAGGAATACAAATATCACTCATGGAATATATAATTTATTTTCCATATGAGTTATTCTAAGTAATTACTTCCTGAGAATCAAAATATCACTAAATGTATAATAGAAAATGTTGAAATGGTGCATCCACCCTAACCTTGAAGGGTATCTCAGGTGTTTCCTTGGGATATCATCATCTATCATTGAGAATATCTGAAAAATAACCATGGAACTTTATGTCCACTATTGAATGTTATGCTCACTAATTTCATCTAGCCTATGAGACTATGAAAGGAATTTCATATCACGAATCTAGGTTTTTCTCAAGGCGTAATATAATTCATATGGACTATGAGAATGTCCAAGGCATTCCATGTTAGGAACTTATACAACACTCAAGGAATAATATAAGCTAGATCCAAGGAAGTATGTACAGAAATAATAATAATGTAATAGTTATTCAAATAGACTTAGAAATTAAATCCCAAGTAGTACCTATGGGAATCCCAGTCATATGTCACATCGCATCAGGAACACTGACCAAAATACTAAGAAGAACCTATGGAAATCATAGACACATCAACAAAAACCATGTAATTGTATAAAATCAATTATGAGGGTGGATAAATGCCTAAACCCAATCACCACTATAATATAGCCTCATAGGATTACAAGTTCGGTGCATTTTATAGGTTGAAACTGCTACCATATATACCCAAACCCATGAGGTACAAGCTCAGGGTTGGTCAAACATTAGGGAACCCATTGGGTCCCCCCAAGTCAATTATCTAGAGAGACATCCTACTTGGGATCCTCGAAGTCCACATATAAATAGAGGCATCCCTCTTAGGATCCTCTTAGTCAATATAATAGAACAAGAATACCTCTTGGGTTCCTAAAAATAAATAAGAAAGTGTATGCATCCTAGAAATGATCTGTTTTCACATAATTAATATGTCGAGGCCTGAAGCTGGTGCGCAGGAGTTATTAGTTACCCACAAAATTCATCTATTTAATTAACCAAGCTAAACTAATTAAATATTCTATTGGAATAAATATAAATAGGAGCTGTCTCCCTTAAAGGTAATCCCAAGAATGAAAATACTAACATAAACATGCATAAATATCGTAGGGAATGTATGAAAAACCACCAAATTTTAGGATTTTTTCCATTTATTTTACAAAGGCCAGCAGCCACTACCAAGGCCTATCAAAATTCAACCGGGTCATGTTGGGTCCTGTATCATAAAAAAACCATTGTAAAAAATTAATTATAACAACATGATAATTAATTAATTATTACAAAAAAATATAATTTGAAGAAAAATTTAATTTAAAATAGGCCTAACACTAAAAATATTATTGGCCAATCTAATCACATCAAAACAGTGGCCAAACACTCTCCAATAACCCATGACTCATTATCAAACTAGAATCATGATTAATACCTAATAAATGACATTAAAAAAACGACCCAAAAAATTAATTTAAGTTTAAAATTTTTATAACTTCAACATAGTGATGCACCTTGAGAAAATGACACACAGAAAAGTATGGATTACATCTCGGGTTAGCTTCTTCTTAGGCAGAGCATAATCCCCATCATAAACTGTTGATTCCACCATTCTCTAGTGGAATTGATTAATAAACCCAAAATGAAAACTCCCAAAATAAGAAATTATGGGACAAGGGAATTAATAAATAGGTAAGTGATTTTATTCATTTATTCATACCTTTTTATACCCCCTTTAGTAAATTTCATGTAAAAGTTCATAATTGGTGTTAAATATTCATGTTTTAATATTAAATATAATTTTCAGCACAATTCAAATTAATCTAGATTCAAGTAAGTTTAATGTTTTAATCATAACTATCATAATAGTGATCAAAATTTTGTGATTATTGTTTTTTAGGATTCTTCATTGAATTTCCAACATATCATGAGAAGGATTCTTTGGCCAATTCAGCCATTTAAAGGGCCATATGGTCCACACAGGAAGGCCAAAAGAATCTATCAAGAAACTGGACCATCCATTAAGATTGAATTTCTATATCCAATCCAAAAACCAAAAATTTAATGAAACTCCTAAATATGTTCTTGATTATACAAAGTAATAATGGATAAAAATTTCATGGCCAAAATCCACAAAAATTGTCCCAAATGGTTCTATGAATTCCAGCCCACCATTCTATCTAGAAATTAAAACCAGCACACAATTATGGACTTTACTCCTGATATAGACATTCATTTGAGATGATATTTTTCATTGTGAAATCTAAGATATAGGTGTACGACTTTGTTGAGTCAAGTGTTTAGATTTGAGGGCATATTCCTATTCAAAAACCCCTTCACATTTTGGCTTTGAAGAAGTCTGGATTGAAATGAACATATTAAAATTGTTTAATCAAATCTCCATAACATTGGCTCCTTAAGTCCAATGGACACGAAATTTTCATAGTATAAAGAGAATATACATATCTAAAACTTGTAATAAGATCATATCTCATGATTTAGATGTTTTTTTGGACATATTGGAGAGCCAATTAGAGGGGAAGATTTGGAATGAAAATAGTCCACCACCATTGGGCTATAAATGCATCCCCTCTTCTCCTTACATGGGGTTGGAATTTCAGAGCAAAGGAGGATAGGTTGGAATGACCAGGGATATTTCAAATTCTTGTGAGGATCTTCCATACTCTAGTTTATACTTTAGATACCATTCCTCTTTGTTTATTTTGATTTACTTTTGTATTCTTAATTGTTTGTAATATCATAAGTGTTTGTTTTGTAATTCTGTTTTAATGAAAGTATCTTTCTCATTAAAACTTATTAACATCTATGATCTGTTTTTAAATATTAATATTCCTTAAATTTATTAAATCATGTTAAAAATAAATATCTTATTTTTCTTTCTCATTCAATCAAAATTCCATTTTTAATTCTCTTTGTCACTTGTGTGTGTGTTCGGCGCACCACTCTTTTCTTGTCCGTTTATTTTTATTCTTTTTTTAATTCATCATCATAAAAATTACAACCAGATTATTAACCAAACCAATGTCTGAGTAAATCTACCATTTGGGTGAGTTATAATTTGTGGATGTTAAGTGATTGAGAGATTTTGATCAATGAATATTCTTTTAATTAACATTGGGTATATTAAACTTAGAATTTTGTGGAGTAATGACATATTTTTCTTAATGTATGGATTCTATGGATTATTAGAACCATAAATACACTACCATAAACATGTAATGATTGAGATTATATCCCTAAGTTAAGTTAAGGCTTGGATTAAAGCCTTAACACTTTGGAATTCCAATTAATGTCATCTTGTAAAGTGGGTGTTAATTTAATGCAATATAAATAAAATCTCAAGGTTATCGCAAGCTTAACTCTCTAATGATGAACTCAACCTAATAATTATTAAATTCTTAAATCAATCTAAATCAATCAATACTTTCAATTGAGCTTTGAAAAAACCCCCCAATCAAAATAAAATCAACTAAAAACAATCAACTATTAAAAAGTATCATCACCAAGGATTTGATCAGAGCTGCTGCTATACACATTAGCAGAGCACTAAAACCTTGAATGGTTGATTGGAGACAATCAGCATTGCATCAAATAGTTTTTTTTGTCAGGGATGGTTCATTAAGTAGTCATTATTTTTTGGTTATTGTAAAAAAACAATTTAAAATTTTTTGAAAAAAAGACAAAGAAAAACCCATATTCTCATAAAAATCAAAAACTGAAAAAACACAAAGAAAAACTCATATTACTCTTTCTTCTAAAATATATCTAAATTGCCTATTAATTCCCAAATAATCCCTCATATTTTTTTAACCCTGAAATTGAGGGAACTCTTCGCCAATTTAGGAGTAACATTAGGGATAATCAAATCATTCAAGAACCAGTCCTTGTATAACCAATTGAATTAGATATGGCTAATCATAGGGAACAAACACTTAAAGAACTTACTACCACAGATTTGAATTAAAAACCCCTTGGTATTCAATATCCAAACATTAAGGCGTACTTTGAACTCAAATAGGTTTTGATTCATCTTATTCCTCATTTCCACAGGCTATCTAGTGAGGATCCACATATTCATGTTAAAGAGTTTCTAGTGGTGTCCTCTGCCATGAAGCCTCAAGGGGTTTCTGAGGAACACATAAAACAATGAGCATTAACTTTATCCCAAAATGACACAACTAAGTAATGTATTTACTACCTTTCTACAGGTTTCATAACCACATGGAATGACATGAAGTTACGTTTCTTAGAAAAATTATATTATGATTCTCATACTACTTCTATTAGAAAAGAAATTAGTGGTATGAATAAATTCCCAAATGAATCACTCTATGAGTATTGAGATAGGTTCAAAAAGTTTTTGGCAACCTATACACACCACCAAATCCCAAACTAACTCTTAATACAATACTTCTACGAGGGGTTATTGTCTATGGAGATGAATCTCATTGATTCCACAAGTGGAGGTTCTCTTATAGATAAAAACTGATAGGTGTAAGAGATATCATAAGGAACATGACTACAATCACACAACAATTTCATACTCGAGCACATGCTCAAGTCAAACAATCCCAATATGGGAAATTGATAGAGCCAATAAAGATGATAGAGTGGATGAGTGAACTTATAGGTCTTGTGTGACAACTTTCTATGGCGTCCAAATCACCAACATCATATTGTCCACAATCTCTATTCCCAAGACCTATCAAGAATTGTGGAATCTAAATCTCCCCATCTCATCCAACTGACACATTTCCAAAAATTCCAGAGGATCTATCTGATTCATTCAAACCAATGGAGCTCAATGTAACATATGCTTAGCGGAACCCCAACCCTCAATAAGCATGTCGGTTTGTCAGAAAATTCAACCAACCCCACTTTGAGCCCTTATCTTCCACCTATAACCCAACTAGAGATATTGGAATCCCATTTCTCATCCCCCTATGTTCCCTCATCAAAATAAAAACCAATTCCAATATGGTCAAGGTGGTGGTAACTTCCGCCAACCTTAACCTTTTATTCCTCAACCTCAAAGGAACAATAATCCTTCTAGATTCCACTATCCCAGTGAGCCTTCCCAATTCCCAAACCAAAACAATCGCTTTACCAAGAACCAAAATCAAGGAAATACCAATTCAGGAAAAGCCTCTTCTTCCAAGAAACCATGGGAAAGTATAGTGGAATATCTTTCCTTCTTCACCCGTTCTATCCTTAAAAATATTGAATCCCAAATTGGTCAACTTGTATCCCACCTGAGCGAGCAGCAACAATAAAATTTCTCCCAACTCCAAGCTGAACCATTACCCAACCCCAAGGGTAATTTAAGTGAAATTCCAATTAGATCGGGAAAGAAAATTTCTATGCCTCATGATGATTCCCACAACTCCCCTTTAAACATTGACCTATAAAATAAAAATAAAAAGAAATTAGAAAAGTAACCTAAATCCATTCCCTCAATTTCTTACATTCCACTTAGGAACCCAATTCATTTTCCTCAAGACAATTCAAATCCATGGAAGTCCATTGATCCTGATCCTAAAATGATCAACATGTTAAGAAATATAGAAGTAAACATTACAATCTTTGATTACATAAAAAAATCACTAAGTATGCCATGTTTCATATGGGATTTTTCACCCATAAGAGTCAACTTAGGACCTTCGAAAATGTTTCCACCATGTATTCTATTCCCATAAAGTGAAAAGATCTAGGGACCTTTATGGTTCCATGCCAAATTGGAAGTTCCAACTTTGAAGATGCACTCATAGACCTATGAGCCTCAATTAATTTCATGCCCAAATCCATCTTCTCTAACCTTGGTCTAGGTTTATTACATCCAACAGGTGTTGTCATTCAATTATCCAATCGAAGCAGTACTAGTCCTGAGGGTATAACCTAGGATGTCCTTATTTGTGTGAATGATCTTATCTTCCCTGCGGATTTCTATGTCCTTAACATGGAAGGTGAGATGAACTCTTCTTGATCTCCCATAATTCTAGGAAGAGCATTACTAATGATAGAGATAACCAAGTTTGATGTTCATTCATGCATCTTATCCCTGGAATTTAGTGACCCAATGGTTAATTTCAAAATTTTCCAAGCCAGGTGATACCCATACAAGGATAAATCTGCATTCTCAAACCATGCTTATGAGGTTACTTATGAGAGTCAATTGAACCCAAATCCATCATGTTCTTCATGTTCTAATGACAAAGGGGATTGCGATTTTTTCATCCTAATTAGCCAAGTCTTAAATAGGTAATTTTATGTGGACCTCTCATTCATAGAATCTATCAATATTGAGGATATTTAAAACTCTATTGAATCCCACATCAACTCTAATATCTACTACTCCACCTTTGAAAGTATTAAAGAAAATGAATCAGAATCATCTGAAATTCATTCCTCTATTCTAAAGTTGTAAAACCCTCAAATGAAGTATGAGACTGATCTGAGACCTCTTTTTGAACACATGAAATATGCATTCCTTTTCTATGACCACTCTTATCCTGTCATTATCTATGACTCACTTACTGAAACTGAGGAGTCCAAACCTGTTCAGGTGTCAGAGGAAAGCAAAAAGGACCTAGGTTAGACCCTATATACATACCTTGAATCAATGCTTCCCTTTTCATGAAACACATCCATCTTGAAGATTCATCCAACAAATTAGAAAATAACAAAGAAGACTCAATCCAATCATACTTGAGGCAGTTAGGTAAGAGATCACTAAGATTATTCAAGATGGTATTATATACCCAATTTATGATAGTGAATGGGTTAGTCCAATTCAAGTTGTACCTAATAAGGGTGGGATAACTATTTTCACAAATGAACATGGTGAGGTAGTCACAACTCGAGTGAAAAACAATTGGCATGTATGCATCGATTATTTGAAATTGAATGCTGAAAAATGAAAAGATCACAACCCTCTTCCATTCCTTGACTAAATTCTAGAACAATTATCTATAAAGTCACATTATTGATTTCTTGATGGATACACCAGTTATTTGAAAATCCCAATCGCACCTCAAGACAAAGAAAAGACAACATTCACTTGCCCCTTTGGAACATATGCATATAGGATAATTAATTTTTTCCTTTGCAATGCTCCTTCAACGTTATAAAGGTGTATAATGAGTATCTCTTATGAATTCATTGAACAATTCATGGAAGTCTTCATTGATGACTTTTCCATTTATGGCGAGTCATTTGAATATTTCTTGCATTCAATCTCTATAGTCCTTAAAAAGTTTTTCAAGTGTAACCTTGTGTTAAAATTTGAAAAATGTCACTTCATGGTTGAAAATGGGATTGTTCTAGGGCACATAGTTTCAAAAGAGGGTATTTAAGTAGATATTTCCAAAATTTAAGGGATCCAATCACTTCCTAAACCCAGCTTTGTAGGATACATCCATTCATTCCTCAGTCATGCTGGCTCCTATCTGAGATTCATTCATAACTTTAGTAGGATTTCCCTCCCACTCACTTAGTTTCTCCAAAATGAAGTCACTTTCTATTTCAATGAGGTTTGCAAGAGAGCCATCATTGAACTCAAAACTTCTCTTACATTGGCCCCAATAATCCAACCCCTAGATTGGTCTTTACCCTTTGAGTTGATGTGTAATGCTTCGGATAGAGATGTTGGGGCTATTCTTGGTCATAGAAGAGAAAAAATTCCTCATGGAATCTATTATGCCTAAAAAACATTGGATTAAACTCAATCTCACTACAATGTGACTGAAAAAGAACTTTTAGCAGTGTTTTTTGCCTTAGATAAATTCCATCCCTATCTATTAGGTGCCAAAATCATCATCTTTATAGACCATTATTCTATAAAGTTCTTACTCAGGAAAATTGATTATAAACTATGTATAATAAGATGGATCCTAATGCTCCAAGAGTTTGACCTTGAAATCAAAGATAGACCAGGAAAAGGAAACCCTATGGATGATCACATAAGTAGAAATTCTAATTCTTCTCATTCAGAAATCATTGATCCTAAATTCTCCACTGAGAACCTTTCATTTATAACTCTGAAGTCACCATGGTATGCCCCAATTTTAAATTACTTGGTTTATGATGTTTCTCCTGAAAATATTTCAAAAAAAAAGTTGATAAGTGATTTAAAATAATATTTTTGGGATGAAAATAAACTTTGGAAAACTGGTGCTAACATGGTAATTAGGAGATGTGTTGATGAAGATGAACATTCCTCCATCTTAGAATTCTGTCACTCACTTCCCAGAGGTGGCCACTTTGGACCATAAAAGACATCCCGAAAGGTCCTAGACTTTGGATTCTTCTTTCCTTTACTCTTCAAGGACTCACATGAGTTCTGTCAATCATGTTCCACTTGCCAAAAGTTTGGCATAATTTCCAAAAGAAATGAAATTCCCCAAAATCCCTTAATATTTTGTGAGATATTATATGTTTGGGCAATTGATTTCATGGGACCATTCCACATTTTCAGTGGATTCTAATACATTCTTCTTGCAGTCAATTATGTTTCTAGGTGGGTTGAGACAAAACGATTAGAAAATATGATTAACATACTATTACCAAGTTCCTAAAAACCAACATCTTCCACCGATTTGGAACTCCCCATGCCTTTATTAGTGACTTAGGAACCCATTTTGGTAATATAACCATGGAATATCTTTTTAAAAAGAATGGGTTTGTACACAAAACTTCAACTGAATATCACCCACAAACAAATGGTATGGATTAAATTTCTAATAGGGAAGTCAAAAGAGTGCTTGATAGAATTTTTAATCCCACCAGAAAGGACTGGTCTGAGAGACTTGGTGAAGTAATTTGGGATTATTGAACTGCCAATAAAACACCCATTGAGATGTCTCAATTTAAACTAGTTGTTGTTAAAGTTCTTCTTTTACCATTTGAAATCCAAAATAATTATTTTTGGGATGTTGAAACATGTAATTTTGATTGTGAAAAATATATTGATGAAATATTGTTGTAGTTGACTGAATTGGAGGAGATTCGACTTAATTCCTATGAGAATTACAATCTATATAAAGAAAAGGCTAAGGTACACTTTGAAAAACACGTCCTACAAAATGTATTTTAGGATGGTGAAAAGGTAATGATCTTCTATTCTTGATTTTGACTTCACCCAAATAAGCTAAATTATCATTGGGAAGGTCCCTTTATTGTTTCTAATGTTTACCCATTTGGTGTAGTGCAAGTCCAAGACCCCACATCCTAATGGACATTCACGGTTAACGAACATCGGTTAAAGCATCACCATGAGAGGACACACATCTTTGGAACCACATTGACTCCATCAGATCCACAACTTCTATAGTTGACCCACCACTTGATGGAGACGACGACCCACCAAATCCAAACTAGGGGCACCTCTTTCCCTTTTAACTCTCTCTCTATCCATCTATTCCTCTCTCCCCCTCATTATTCTTCTTCCTCTCTCTTTCATTTTTTTACCACTTTCTTCATCAAACCATTTATTTTTCTCATTTTCTTTTGGGTTGGTGTGTATTTTTAAAACACTAAAAAAAACTAAAAACTAAAAATAAAAAATACAAAAAAAAAAGATTTATACTTTCTCACCATCCAGTTTTGAAAATTTCTACAACCATTATGGGGATTCAAAAGACATGTTTCCATCTTTAATTTTTTGTATTTTCATCATAATTTTGGATAAATAATCTTGTGTCAAAACCCACAAATTTTGAATGATCAATTTTTCATTTGGAAAATTATTTCCCCCAACCTTGAAGAACAACATTATTTATCATGCCAAGGCCACCTATGGAAATATTTTCAAAATGTGTGTTTTCACCCCCATTTGTGGGTTTTGAGTTTGTGGACCTTCGAACTGAATTTCCCACTTTGGTGTGAAATGATATGATAGAGGCATTTTATTAAAAACATGAGAATAACAATATCCAAATAGCCTCCCATTGACCTTACATTAATCCTCCTTTTGAAAGCCCCTTCAAGCCTTTGGAAACCTTTTCTTTGATATACACATTACAATCCCAATACATTCTCCCACCCAACATCTACATGGAATTATATTGCATAATTTATTAAAATTTAAGTGTGGGGGTAAGGATTTCAGTTTGGGTTCCATTTACTTGATTTGAAATGTGTTTTCAAATTCTAGAGGACACACATCCATTTTAGTTTGGGGTTGATATTGTCATTCAATGAGTTTTGGGGAATTAACTTTCATTTATGTAATTTTGTAAATGTTATTGACAAGTGTTAAAAAAATGATAAAAAAAGAACAAAAAATGGTTTGTGTCTTAGGCATGTCAAAAATAACTCTTCCTAAACCTTTGATCTTGTTATTACTATTACTATTAGTGTCATGAGGAGATCAAACATGGGCTGGGATATGTGTGTGATATCTTTTTCAAGTTCAACTTTAGAAATAAATGAAAAAAATAAAAATAAAAAAGAACACTTATGACATTGGGAAAAGTTCTGTGTTTTGTAAATATTTCATCTTCTCATCCCATTAAAATTATCTTCCTCCTTTGTGTCTTTATTCACGCAATCACGCCCTTGAAAATATATGTTTTCATTTCCTTCCTTGTTTCATTTCAAAAAAATGGTGCATTGTTTTACCCATGCTGATGTTTTACCCTATTCTCCTCTCTCCTAGACATTAAATTCCTACCATCCCATAACCACCTAAAAACAACTTCAAAAACATCTTGATTCTTGTGCACTTTAGGATAGCGAATTGGAGATGAGATTTCTTTCAAATTCTAAGATTTTCAATTTTTGTTGGTGAAAGAGTGAACATCTAGAAATAAATTTTTATCATCTTGAGGGGGTGAGTTTTGAGTATCCACATTTTCCATTTATAAATTTGGTCATGAAAAATTAATTGTTTTTGAAATTTGTTTCTATAACAATTTGTGGCGCAGTTCAATATGGATGAGTGAAACAGTATAAACCTCCCCTGATTGTGGAAAACAAAATTTTAATATTTGTTGGCATGTGAGATTTTTTTAATGTTTTTATAGTTTTTTCACTTGAGGAAATGAATAAGAATAAGTGTGAGGGATTTTATGTTATTCATTTATTCATAACTTTTTGTATACCCACTTTAGTAAATTTCTTGTAAAAGGTCATAATTTGTGGGAAATATTCATGTTTTAATATTAAATATAATTTTGGGCACTATTTAGATTAATCCAGATTCAATTCAGTTTAATGTTTTAATAATAAATTTCATCTTATTAATCCCAATTGTGTTATTCTTATTTTTTAAGATTCTTAATTTAATTTCCATTATATCATTAGAAGTATTATTTGGCCAATTCATTCATTTAAAGGGTTATATAGTCCACAAAAGAAGGCCTAAAGAATCTGTCAAGAAACTGGACTAGCCATGAATATAGAATTTCTGGGCTCAATACAGAAACCCAAATTTGATAAAACTACTTAATATATTCTTTATTATTTAAAGGAATCATGGATAAAAATATTATGGCCAAACTCTACCAAAAAGGGACCAAAATGGTTCTATGAATTCCAGCCCACCATTCTGTCCTGAAATTTAAACCAACACACAATTATTGACTTTTCTCCTGATATATTCATTCATTTGAGATGATATTTTTCAGTGTGAAATAGAAGATATAGAAGAAATATTTTTTGAAGAAAGTGTTAGGATTTGAGGGCATATTCTTATTTAAAAACCCATTCATATATTGGAAATGAAGAAATATGGATTGAAATGGATAGATTGTAATTGTTTAATCAAATAGCAGTGCGCCGAACACACACACGAGCGATGAAGAGAATTAAGAATGGTATTTAGATTGAATTATAAAGAAAAAGAAGTGATTTATTTTTAACATGATTTAATAAATTAAAATAAAATTAATATTTAAAAATATGTGGTAGATTATAATAAGAGTTAATTAGAATGATACATACATTAAAAGAGAATTAAAAAACAAACACTTATAAGATTACAAATGAAGAAGAATACAAAAGTAAATCAAAAGAAGCATAGAGTAATGGTATATCAAGTAGAAACTTGAGTATAGAAGATCCTACTAATACATTGGAAGAGCCTTGTTTGTTACAACCTATCCTCCTTTTCTCTGAATTTTCAACCCCATCCCAGGAGAATAGGGGATGCATTTATAACCCAATGGTGTTGGACTATTAAAATTAGAAATCTTCCCCTCCAATTGGATCGCCAATTTGGCCAACAAGAAATCTGAATCTAGAGATATTATATTATTAAAAGTTTTATTTATGGATCTCATCTGTCTACTTTGTTTTGTAATTCTGTTTTAATGAAAGTATCTTTCTCATTAAAACTTATTAACATCTATGATCTGTTTTTAAATATTAATATTCCTTAAATTTATTAAATCATGTTAAAAATAAATATCTTATTTTTCTTTCTCATTCAATCAAAATTCCATTTTTAATTCTCTTTGTCACTTGTGTGTGTGTTCGGCGCACCACTCTTTTCTTGTCCGTTTATTTTTATTCTTTTTTTAATTCATCATCATAAAAATTACAACCAGATTATTAACCAAACCAATGTCTGAGTAAATCTACCATTTGGGTGAGTTATAATTTGTGGATGTTAAGTGATTGAGAGATTTTGATCAATGAATATTCTTTTAATTAACATTGGGTATATTAAACTTAGAATTTTGTGGAGTAATGACATATTTTTCTTAATGTATGGATTCTATGGATTATTAGAACCATAAATACACTACCATAAACATGTAATGATTGAGATTATATCCCTAAGTTAAGTTAAGGCTTGGATTAAAGCCTTAACACTTTGGAATTCCAATTAATGTCATCTTGTAAAGTGGGTGTTAATTTAATGCAATATAAATAAAATCTCAAGGTTATCGCAAGCTTAACTCTCTAATGATGAACTCAACCTAATAATTATTAAATTCTTAAATCAATCTAAATCAATCAATACTTTCAATTGAGCTTTGAAAAAACCCCCCAATCAAAATAAAATCAACTAAAAACAATCAACTATTAAAAAGTATCATCACCAAGGATTTGATCAGAGCTGCTGCTATACACATTAGCAGAGCACTAAAACCTTGAATGGTTGATTGGAGACAATCAGCATTGCATCAAATAGTTTTTTTTGTCAGGGATGGTTCATTAAGTAGTCATTATTTTTTGGTTATTGTAAAAAAACAATTTAAAATTTTTTGAAAAAAAGACAAAGAAAAACCCATATTCTCATAAAAATCAAAAACTGAAAAAACACAAAGAAAAACTCATATTACTCTTTCTTCTAAAATATATCTAAATTGCCTATTAATTCCCAAATAATCCCTCATATTTTTTTAACCCTGAAATTGAGGGAACTCTTCGCCAATTTAGGAGTAACATTAGGGATAATCAAATCATTCAAGAACCAGTCCTTGTATAACCAATTGAATTAGATATGGCTAATCATAGGGAACAAACACTTAAAGAACTTACTACCACAGATTTGAATTAAAAACCCCTTGGTATTCAATATCCAAACATTAAGGCGTACTTTGAACTCAAATAGGTTTTGATTCATCTTATTCCTCATTTCCACAGGCTATCTAGTGAGGATCCACATATTCATGTTAAAGAGTTTCTAGTGGTGTCCTCTGCCATGAAGCCTCAAGGGGTTTCTGAGGAACACATAAAACAATGAGCATTAACTTTATCCCAAAATGACACAACTAAGTAATGTATTTACTACCTTTCTACAGGTTTCATAACCACATGGAATGACATGAAGTTACGTTTCTTAGAAAAATTATATTATGATTCTCATACTACTTCTATTAGAAAAGAAATTAGTGGTATGAATAAATTCCCAAATGAATCACTCTATGAGTATTGAGATAGGTTCAAAAAGTTTTTGGCAACCTATACACACCACCAAATCCCAAACTAACTCTTAATACAATACTTCTACGAGGGGTTATTGTCTATGGAGATGAATCTCATTGATTCCACAAGTGGAGGTTCTCTTATAGATAAAAACTGATAGGTGTAAGAGATATCATAAGGAACATGACTACAATCACACAACAATTTCATACTCGAGCACATGCTCAAGTCAAACAATCCCAATATGGGAAATTGATAGAGCCAATAAAGATGATAGAGTGGATGAGTGAACTTATAGGTCTTGTGTGACAACTTTCTATGGCGTCCAAATCACCAACATCATATTGTCCACAATCTCTATTCCCAAGACCTATCAAGAATTGTGGAATCTAAATCTCCCCATCTCATCCAACTGACACATTTCCAAAAATTCCAGAGGATCTATCTGATTCATTCAAACCAATGGAGCTCAATGTAACATATGCTTAGCGGAACCCCAACCCTCAATAAGCATGTCGGTTTGTCAGAAAATTCAACCAACCCCACTTTGAGCCCTTATCTTCCACCTATAACCCAACTAGAGATATTGGAATCCCATTTCTCATCCCCCTATGTTCCCTCATCAAAATAAAAACCAATTCCAATATGGTCAAGGTGGTGGTAACTTCCGCCAACCTTAACCTTTTATTCCTCAACCTCAAAGGAACAATAATCCTTCTAGATTCCACTATCCCAGTGAGCCTTCCCAATTCCCAAACCAAAACAATCGCTTTACCAAGAACCAAAATCAAGGAAATACCAATTCAGGAAAAGCCTCTTCTTCCAAGAAACCATGGGAAAGTATAGTGGAATATCTTTCCTTCTTCACCCGTTCTATCCTTAAAAATATTGAATCCCAAATTGGTCAACTTGTATCCCACCTGAGCGAGCAGCAACAATAAAATTTCTCCCAACTCCAAGCTGAACCATTACCCAACCCCAAGGGTAATTTAAGTGAAATTCCAATTAGATCGGGAAAGAAAATTTCTATGCCTCATGATGATTCCCACAACTCCCCTTTAAACATTGACCTATAAAATAAAAATAAAAAGAAATTAGAAAAGTAACCTAAATCCATTCCCTCAATTTCTTACATTCCACTTAGGAACCCAATTCATTTTCCTCAAGACAATTCAAATCCATGGAAGTCCATTGATCCTGATCCTAAAATGATCAACATGTTAAGAAATATAGAAGTAAACATTACAATCTTTGATTACATAAAAAAATCACTAAGTATGCCATGTTTCATATGGGATTTTTCACCCATAAGAGTCAACTTAGGACCTTCGAAAATGTTTCCACCATGTATTCTATTCCCATAAAGTGAAAAGATCTAGGGACCTTTATGGTTCCATGCCAAATTGGAAGTTCCAACTTTGAAGATGCACTCATAGACCTATGAGCCTCAATTAATTTCATGCCCAAATCCATCTTCTCTAACCTTGGTCTAGGTTTATTACATCCAACAGGTGTTGTCATTCAATTATCCAATCGAAGCAGTACTAGTCCTGAGGGTATAACCTAGGATGTCCTTATTTGTGTGAATGATCTTATCTTCCCTGCGGATTTCTATGTCCTTAACATGGAAGGTGAGATGAACTCTTCTTGATCTCCCATAATTCTAGGAAGAGCATTACTAATGATAGAGATAACCAAGTTTGATGTTCATTCATGCATCTTATCCCTGGAATTTAGTGACCCAATGGTTAATTTCAAAATTTTCCAAGCCAGGTGATACCCATACAAGGATAAATCTGCATTCTCAAACCATGCTTATGAGGTTACTTATGAGAGTCAATTGAACCCAAATCCATCATGTTCTTCATGTTCTAATGACAAAGGGGATTGCGATTTTTTCATCCTAATTAGCCAAGTCTTAAATAGGTAATTTTATGTGGACCTCTCATTCATAGAATCTATCAATATTGAGGATATTTAAAACTCTATTGAATCCCACATCAACTCTAATATCTACTACTCCACCTTTGAAAGTATTAAAGAAAATGAATCAGAATCATCTGAAATCCATTCCTCTATTCTAAAGTTGTAAAACCCTCAAATGAAGTATGAGACTGATCTGAGACCTCTTTTTGAACACATGAAATATGCATTCCTTTTCTATGACCACTCTTATCCTGTCATTATCTATGACTCACTTACTGAAACTGAGGAGTCCAAACCTGTTCAGGTGTCAGAGGAAAGCAAAAAGGACCTAGGTTAGACCCTATATACATACCTTGAATCAATGCTTCCCTTTTCATGAAACACATCCATCTTGAAGATTCATCCAACAAATTAGAAAATAACAAAGAAGACTCAATCCAATCATACTTGAGGCAGTTAGGTAAGAGATCACTAAGATTATTCAAGATGGTATTATATACCCAATTTATGATAGTGAATGGGTTAGTCCAATTCAAGTTGTACCTAATAAGGGTGGGATAACTATTTTCACAAATGAACATGGTGAGGTAGTCACAACTCGAGTGAAAAACAATTGGCATGTATGCATCGATTATTTGAAATTGAATGCTGAAAAATGAAAAGATCACAACCCTCTTCCATTCCTTGACTAAATTCTAGAACAATTATCTATAAAGTCACATTATTGATTTCTTGATGGATACACCAGTTATTTGAAAATCCCAATCGCACCTCAAGACAAAGAAAAGACAACATTCACTTGCCCCTTTGGAACATATGCATATAGGATAATTAATTTTTTCCTTTGCAATGCTCCTTCAACGTTATAAAGGTGTATAATGAGTATCTCTTATGAATTCATTGAACAATTCATGGAAGTCTTCATTGATGACTTTTCCATTTATGGTGAGTCATTTGAATATTTCTTGCATTCAATCTCTATAGTCCTTAAAAAGTTTTTCAAGTGTAACCTTGTGTTAAAATTTGAAAAATGTCACTTCATGGTTGAAAATGGGATTGTTCTAGGGCACATAGTTTCAAAAGAGGGTATTTAAGTAGATATTTCCAAAATTTAAGGGATCCAATCACTTCCTAAACCCAGCTTTGTAGGATACATCCATTCATTCCTCAGTCATGCTGGCTCCTATCTGAGATTCATTCATAACTTTAGTAGGATTTCCCTCCCACTCACTTAGTTTCTCCAAAATGAAGTCACTTTCTATTTCAATGAGGTTTGCAAGAGAGCCATCATTGAACTCAAAACTTCTCTTACATTGGCCCCAATAATCCAACCCCTAGATTGGTCTTTACCCTTTGAGTTGATGTGTAATGCTTCGGATAGAGATGTTGGGGCTATTCTTGGTCATAGAAGAGAAAAAATTCCTCATGGAATCTATTATGCCTAAAAAACATTGGATTAAACTCAATCTCACTACAATGTGACTGAAAAAGAACTTTTAGCAGTGTTTTTTGCCTTAGATAAATTCCATCCCTATCTATTAGGTGCCAAAATCATCATCTTTATAGACCATTATTCTATAAAGTTCTTACTCAGGAAAATTGATTATAAACTATGTATAATAAGATGGATCCTAATGCTCCAAGAGTTTGACCTTGAAATCAAAGATAGACCAGGAAAAGGAAACCCTATGGATGATCACATAAGTAGAAATTCTAATTCTTCTCATTCAGAAATCATTGATCCTAAATTCTCCACTGAGAACCTTTCATTTATAACTCTGAAGTCACCATGGTATGCCCCAATTTTAAATTACTTGGTTTATGATGTTTCTCCTGAAAATATTTCAAAAAAAAAGTTGATAAGTGATTCAAAATAATATTTTTGGGATGAAAATAAACTTTGGAAAACTGGTGCTAACATGGTAATTAGGAGATGTGTTGATGAAGATGAACATTCCTCCATCTTAGAATTCTGTCACTCACTTCCCAGAGGTGGCCACTTTGGACCATAAAAGACATCCCGAAAGGTCCTAGACTTTGGATTCTTCTTTCCTTTACTCTTCAAGGACTCACATGAGTTCTGTCAATCATGTTCCACTTGCCAAAAGTTTGGCATAATTTCCAAAAGAAATGAAATTCCCCAAAATCCCTTAATATTTTGTGAGATATTATATGTTTGGGCAATTGATTTCATGGGACCATTCCACATTTTCAGTGGATTCTAATACATTCTTCTTGCAGTCAATTATGTTTCTAGGTGGGTTGAGACAAAACGATTAGAAAATATGATTAACATACTATTACCAAGTTCCTAAAAACCAACATCTTCCACCGATTTGGAACTCCCCATGCCTTTATTAGTGACTTAGGAACCCATTTTGGTAATATAACCATGGAATATCTTTTTAAAAAGAATGGGTTTGTACACAAAACTTCAACTGAATATCACCCACAAACAAATGGTATGGATTAAATTTCTAATAGGGAAGTCAAAAGAGTGCTTGATAGAATTTTTAATCCCACCAGAAAGGACTGGTCTGAGAGACTTGGTGAAGTAATTTGGGATTATTGAACTGCCAATAAAACACCCATTGAGATGTCTCAATTTAAACTAGTTGTTGTTAAAGTTCTTCTTTTACCATTTGAAATCCAAAATAATTATTTTTGGGATGTTGAAACATGTAATTTTGATTGTGAAAAATATATTGATGAAATATTGTTGTAGTTGACTGAATTGGAGGAGATTCGACTTAATTCCTATGAGAATTACAATCTATATAAAGAAAAGGCTAAGGTACACTTTGAAAAACACGTCCTACAAAATGTATTTTAGGATGGTGAAAAGGTAATGATCTTCTATTCTTGATTTTGACTTCACCCAAATAAGCTAAATTATCATTGGGAAGGTCCCTTTATTGTTTCTAATGTTTACCCATTTGGTGTAGTGCAAGTCCAAGACCCCACATCCTAATGGACATTCACGGTTAACGAACATCGGTTAAAGCATCACCATGAGAGGACACACATCTTTGGAACCACATTGACTCCATCAGATCCACAACTTCTATAGTTGACCCACCACTTGATGGAGACGACGACCCACCAAATCCAAACTAGGGGCACCTCTTTCCCTTTTAACTCTCTCTCTATCCATCTATTCCTCTCTCCCCCTCATTATTCTTCTTCCTCTCTCTTTCATTTTTTTACCACTTTCTTCATCAAACCATTTATTTTTCTCATTTTCTTTTGGGTTGGTGTGTATTTTTAAAACACTAAAAAAAACTAAAAACTAAAAATAAAAAATACAAAAAAAAAAGATTTATACTTTCTCACCATCCAGTTTTGAAAATTTCTACAACCATTATGGGGATTCAAAAGACATGTTTCCATCTTTAATTTTTTGTATTTTCATCATAATTTTGGATAAATAATCTTGTGTCAAAACCCACAAATTTTGAATGATCAATTTTTCATTTGGAAAATTATTTCCCCCAACCTTGAAGAACAACATTATTTATCATGCCAAGGCCACCTATGGAAATATTTTCAAAATGTGTGTTTTCACCCCCATTTGTGGGTTTTGAGTTTGTGGACCTTCGAACTGAATTTCCCACTTTGGTGTGAAATGATATGATAGAGGCATTTTATTAAAAACATGAGAATAACAATATCCAAATAGCCTCCCATTGACCTTACATTAATCCTCCTTTTGAAAGCCCCTTCAAGCCTTTGGAAACCTTTTCTTTGATATACACATTACAATCCCAATACATTCTCCCACCCAACATCTACATGGAATTATATTGCATAATTTATTAAAATTTAAGTGTGGGGGTAAGGATTTCAGTTTGGGTTCCATTTACTTGATTTGAAATGTGTTTTCAAATTCTAGAGGACACACATCCATTTTAGTTTGGGGTTGATATTGTCATTCAATGAGTTTTGGGGAATTAACTTTCATTTATGTAATTTTGTAAATGTTATTGACAAGTGTTAAAAAAATGATAAAAAAAGAACAAAAAATGGTTTGTGTCTTAGGCATGTCAAAAATAACTCTTCCTAAACCTTTGATCTTGTTATTACTATTACTATTAGTGTCATGAGGAGATCAAACATGGGCTGGGATATGTGTGTGATATCTTTTTCAAGTTCAACTTTAGAAATAAATGAAAAAAATAAAAATAAAAAAGAACACTTATGACATTGGGAAAAGTTCTGTGTTTTGTAAATATTTCATCTTCTCATCCCATTAAAATTATCTTCCTCCTTTGTGTCTTTATTCACGCAATCACGCCCTTGAAAATATATGTTTTCATTTCCTTCCTTGTTTCATTTCAAAAAAATGGTGCATTGTTTTACCCATGCTGATGTTTTACCCTATTCTCCTCTCTCCTAGACATTAAATTCCTACCATCCCATAACCACCTAAAAACAACTTCAAAAACATCTTGATTCTTGTGCACTTTAGGATAGCGAATTGGAGATGAGATTTCTTTCAAATTCTAAGATTTTCAATTTTTGTTGGTGAAAGAGTGAACATCTAGAAATAAATTTTTATCATCTTGAGGGGGTGAGTTTTGAGTATCCACATTTTCCATTTATAAATTTGGTCATGAAAAATTAATTGTTTTTGAAATTTGTTTCTATAACAATTTGTGGCACAGTTCAATATGGATGAGTGAAACAGTATAAACCTCCCCTGATTGTGGAAAACAAAATTTTAATATTTGTTGGCATGTGAGATTTTTTTAATGTTTTTATAGTTTTTTCACTTGAGGAAATGAATAAGAATAAGTGTGAGGGATTTTATGTTATTCATTTATTCATAACTTTTTGTATACCCACTTTAGTAAATTTCTTGTAAAAGGTCATAATTTGTGGGAAATATTCATGTTTTAATATTAAATATAATTTTGGGCACTATTTAGATTAATCCAGATTCAATTCAGTTTAATGTTTTAATAATAAATTTCATCTTATTAATCCCAATTGTGTTATTCTTATTTTTTAAGATTCTTAATTTAATTTCCATTATATCATTAGAAGTATTATTTGGCCAATTCATTCATTTAAAGGGTTATATAGTCCACAAAAGAAGGCCTAAAGAATCTGTCAAGAAACTGGACTAGCCATGAATATAGAATTTCTGGGCTCAATACAGAAACCCAAATTTGATAAAACTACTTAATATATTCTTTATTATTTAAAGGAATCATGGATAAAAATATTATGGCCAAACTCTACCAAAAAGGGACCAAAATGGTTCTATGAATTCCAGCCCACCATTCTGTCCTGAAATTTAAACCAACACACAATTATTGACTTTTCTCCTGATATATTCATTCATTTGAGATGATATTTTTCAGTGTGAAATAGAAGATATAGAAGAAATATTTTTTGAAGAAAGTGTTAGGATTTGAGGGCATATTATTATTTAAAAACCCATTCATATATTGGAAATGAAGAAATATGGATTGAAATGGATAGATTGTAATTGTTTAATCAAACCACCATTACTTTGGATCCTTTAGTCCAATGGGCTCCAAATTTTCAAAGTAGACAGATGAGATCCATAAATAAAACTTTTAATAATATAATATCTCTAGATTCAGATTTCTTGTTGGCCAAATTGGCGATCCAATTGGAGGGGAAGATTTCTAATTTTAATAGTCCAACACCATTGGGTTATAAATGCATCCCCTATTCTCCTGGGATGGGGTTGAAAATTCAGAGAAAAGGAGGATAGGTTGTAACAAACAAGGCTCTTCCAATGTATTAGTAGGATCTTCTATACTCAAGTTTCTACTTGATATACCATTACTCTATGCTTCTTTTGATTTACTTTTGTATTCTTCTTCATTTGTAATCTTATAAGTGTTTGTTTTTTAATTCTCTTTTAATGTATGTATCATTCTAATTAACTCTTATTATAATCTACCACATATTTTTAAATATTAATTTTATTTTAATTTATTAAATCATGTTAAAAATAAATCACTTCTTTTTCTTTATAATTCAATCTAAATACCATTCTTAATTCTCTTCATCGCTCGTGTGTGTGTTCGGCGCACTGATATTTTGCTGGATGGATAATTTTTGAATTAACATTTTGTATGTTAAACTTAAATTGTCCTGGATTAATGACATATTTTGCTCAACCTATGGATTACATGGATTATTGGAACCATAAATACACTACCATAAACATGTAATGATTGATATTAGAACCCTAAGTTATGTTAAGTATTGGATTAAAGCCTTAACACTTGGTAATTCCAATCAACGTCATCTTGTAAAGTGGGTGTTAATTTAATGAAATATAAATCCAAGTTCTAGGATATCGCAAGATTAAATCTCTAATGATGACCTCACCCAAATATTTATTAAAATTTTAAATCAATATAAATCAATAAATTATTTCAATTAATCTATGAAAACCCCCCCAATAAAAAAAAATCAACTAAAAACAATTGACTAAAAAAAGTATCATCATCGATGATTCAAACTGGGTACTGCTATACAGATTAGTAGAGCACCAGAACCTTGAACGGTCGTTAGGATAAAATCTTCCATGATTCAGGAAGAATAAGATCTTGTTAGTTTTTGACAATTATATAATGCCTTTTCACTATTAATTGTTTTTAAAAATTTCCAGCTTAATCATTTTATTAAATTTTCATGTCTTTTAAATTTATAAGTGTTTTAATTAATCAATTATTTTTAATTACATGTTTTTATAATGTTTTTTTTGTAAAAATGTTTTAATTATACTTCATTTTATATATTTATTTACTTAAGTTTAATTATTTTCTTTTGTAAATTTATTTTCCATCCTTGAGAGCACTTAGCTGGACCTCAACCACATAGGGGACCCATTAGGTCAACCCTGTGGGAAGGTGTGGTTAAGGAAGCTTCACATAGAGGATGGGATTTAGTGTGATTAGTGAACAATTATAACATGTGGGCCCTTATTTAAAGACTATTAAGGATTACCACATGTAAAATGGGTTGGGCTAGGTTGTCCACTAGGTTTTATTGTGTTTTAATGTAAAATTATAATCAACGTGCCTTGTATGATATACCACTCAACCTCAATTTGTTCAATTTGATATGGGATGATAATTTGTGTGTTAATGTTCACCATAATTTATAATTTTAGATATAACTTGTTTTTAGGATCTATTTTATCTCATCTATCCGATTCTATTTGAAGTCTCGCACATATTGTTTTTGAAATAACTGGAAATTATTTATTCTTCCTTAGCCTATCCTATTCCCTAGTAGAATGAACTTCAATATCTATTACTCCAAAAAATTTAACCATATTTATTCAATATTATAAACCTTTCACTATTTATCCCAACAAATCTTCATGGTTTTTTATCGAGCATATAGTTGTATCAACATTTTCTTCTATTTCTACCTATTAGGGTTATTATTCTTCAAGAATTCCTCTTTTAATTCTATCAACTCTCTTACTTCTTCTAGTTTTACTCATATTCCCTATATATTTCTTGATGGGTCAGCATTGGAAAATACCAAGGGTGGGTGTATAGTCACCTTTTTAAAACACCAATGGTGGATGTCGAGTCACGAATGAAAGAACCGAAAGTTGAGTGAGTTGAACCACAATTGGAAACCAACAGTGGGCCAGTGAACAACCGTTAGGTTACAATGATGGGACTTTTTAATCGCTATTGGAAATCAATGGTGGATTATTTTTTACCCACCAGTTGATACTTAACTTTACTTTACAAACCTTGAAAGGTTCTACTTCAATCTCCAACATGATATTTTCCATCCTCCTTCGATTTCTGCTATAAATTTTATGGCGTAGGAGGCCCGGGAAAGAAAATTTCAGATTATTTCACAAACTATAAAAGAATGAATAGGTTTTGAAACTTACTAAGTTATAGACAAGTAATTCATGTTGGATTCATGTTTAAAATATAAAAAACACAAATAAATATTAAAATCTATAAATTATATTTGCACTTCTATATGTTCAGAATTATGACATCTTGAATTTTTTGGACCTATTCAACCTGAAAGGTTTGGTGATAAAAATTATATATTTGTAATCATGGATGATCACAAAAAGTTATTATATATTTATTTATTATACAATAAAAATAAAACTTTATCCAAATTTTGTTCTTTCTATTAACATTTTCAAAATTTCAAAAATGATTTAGTAATCTCAATTAGAAGTGATAGAGGTGATGAATTTGGGAATTTATAGTTTGATAATTTTTTTGAATCAAATTGTTAAAGACATTTTTTCTCATCCCCTAGGACACTAAAACATAATTTTTTGGGGGAAAGAAAGATCAAACCAATTCCAGAAATGGCTTGGTCAATGCTAATAGAACTCAGTGTACCTAAATAATTTTGGGTAGAAGATATAAATAAAACATTCCATGTTTTAAATAGATTTGTAATAATAAATTTCCTAAATATAACCCTATTTAACTTTTTAAATGATATAAACCTAAATTTGGTTATTTCATGGTCTTTGGATGTAAAGTGTTCATCCAAAATAAAAAAGATAATTTAGAAAAATTTGACTAAGTCAGATGAAGGGATATTCATAGGATATTAATATTCTAGAAAATCCTATAGAGTTTTAAATAATAGAACCTTAGTTGTTGTATAATCTATAAATGTTATGTTTAATGAAGAAAATTCTAATTAGTAGGATTCCGAATCTTTCAATGAAAATAATGAGTTTAGAGAACTTACCTTTGGTGAAGAAAATGACCAGGATAAAGAGAATACATCAACTAAGGGAGGGGGATATCTCTTATCAAACTAATCCAAATGAATATAAAATTATTAAGTATCACCCTATTCAAAATTTAATTGGTAAGGTAGAATCTCATATTCAAATCCAAAAGCAATTATTGCTTTACTATGCCAATTATTCTTTTATTACTGGCTTTGTTCCTATCAACGTTGAAAATTATTTCATTGATTAAAATTAGATAAATTTAATGCATTATGAATTAAATCAATTTTAAACGAATAAATTATTGGAACTAGTTGATTTTCTAAAAGTTACACTAGTTATAGGAACTATATAGAGTTTTTGTAATAAACTTGATGAAGTTGGAAACATAGTTAAAAATAAAGAAATACTAGTGGATCAAGGTTATTCCCAAGATTAGGGATTTGAATTTTAAGATTATTTTTCTTATATTACATGGATATAATCAATTAGAATTTAGTTATACTTTTCTAGTTTTCAAACCATCAAATTATTTCAGTTGGATGTAAAAAAGTTCATTATTTTAAATAGAATTATTTTATAGGAAGTATATGTAATAAAACACATTGGATTTGAAAATGATAATTTCTTAGAGAAAGTTTTTGAACATAATAAAGCCATATATGGTCTTAAGAAATCTCTAAGAGAATGCTATACAGGACTTACATTGTTTTTATTAAAAATGAATTTTTAAAATGTAATTTTAGTCTATATTTGTTTAGAGAAAGAGTTTAAAATGCTATACTTATTTTAAAAATATATTTTGATGTAATAATATTTGGATGAACAAATGATTCTCTATGAAATTATTTTTCTATGGTAATGAAAAGTTAATTAGACATGATCATAATGGGAGAACTAATTTTTTTCTTATTTTAACAACTAATCAAATGAAAGATGGTGTTTTTTAAATCAATACAAGTATGATAATGATCTTGTAAAGATGGTTGGAATTTATTCTTGTAAAATTATAAAAAACCTACGAAAACCAATTAAAAATTTTACTTGGTTGAATTTGGTAAGTCCATTGATATTAAAAAGAATAGAGTCATGATCAGAAGCCTTTGTTATATCACATTATCTACACTAGATATCATGTTCTCAGTTTACTTGTGTGATAGATTTTGGTGAAACCAAAAATAAAGTCACCTTAAATATGTTAAATAAGTAATTAGATACATAAATGGTAATGTTTGTAATGGAATGATCAATTCTAATGAAAAATGTTTTGATTTACTATCTTACTATGATTCTCACTTTAGAGGTTACAAACTTGATCGGAAAAGCACCACAAGTATGTGTTATTTTTAAAAAAAAAGATTAATTTCATAGATCTCTTCGAAAAAGTTTTAATAAAACAATAAATGGATGAGGATGAATATGTTACTGCTATTATTTTCTATTTACAGAGTATTTAGATAAAACTGAAACTTTATGATTTTTATATCAGTTTTGATAAAATTTTTATTTACTGTGATAACACAATTACTATATCTATTTCTAAAAAAACTCTTCAACATTATATAACTAAACCCATAGATGTAAGATTTCAAATCTTAAGGGATCATGTTAATAATGACGATATATTTTTAGAATTTTTTCCCATTGAGAAATAGTTGGATGACATATTTACAAAACCCTTAGATTAAATTAAATTTGAAAAATGAAATTTTAATTGGGTATGTTAGAAGCATAATTTTTTTTGTTATTATGATTACAGTTCTTAAATATGTTTTTACAAAAGTCCTGAAATATAATATTTTTTACTATTATGATTAAATAATAATTATATCACTCTATTTAAAAATGTTTTTCTAGACTATAATATTGTATTAATTATATATTTTTTATATCTATTTACCCTATTTTATAGTTATTGATTTTTTTGGAATCTATTTTATATATAAATGAAATTTCTGATAAATTTTAAAAATGGGATATTTTTTTCAAAATTAAATAAATGTTTTGTATTGTAATTTACAAAAAGGGTTAGTTTGTTAGAAATTAAAAAATGGTTTAATGCATTCTCACTATTTTTTTGATAAATTACTATCTAAATAATTATATTAAAATTTCATGTCTTTTAAATTTTTAAGTGTTTTAATTAATTTATAATTTCATGTTTTATTAATATTATTTTTTTAAAAAACTTAATGATACTTCATGTTATATAATTATTTACTTAAGTTTATTTTGTTTTCTTTTGTAATTTATTTATCCTTGAGAGGCACCTAGCTTGCCATCAACCACATAGGGTCCCATTAGGTCAGCCCCATGGGAAAGACTTCTTAATGAATCCCAACAAGGAGGCCAGGATTTTGTGTTTATAGTGAACACCTATAACATGCATTCCCATGTATAAGGCCCATAGAGTGCCCCCACC
This sequence comes from Viscum album, assembly GCA_963277665.1. Taxonomy (NCBI): domain Eukaryota; kingdom Viridiplantae; phylum Streptophyta; class Magnoliopsida; order Santalales; family Viscaceae; genus Viscum; species Viscum album. The sequence goes on from OY728120.1 coordinate 833,479,178, forward strand.
AGCACACTGGTTTGGGATGGTCGCCTGCCATGTGTTGTTTTATTTTAATCTAAATTGAGTATCAAAGTACCTTGGGATATACCACACACCATAATTTAGTTCAATTCAATGTGGGACACTCATTTGAGTGTTATGGTTCACCCAAGTTTATAATCTGAGATATAACACTGCCATATGATCTATTATATCCCATATGTGTTATTCTATTTGAACTATCACACATATTTTTTGAAATACCAATGGATCATTTATTCTTATTTGGCTTATCTTCTTCCCCAAGGAACTGAACTTCAATATCCAATACTCTAACAAATCTACCCAAGTTTCTTCAATCCTCTAGAACTTGCTTGATTTATCCTGAAATCTCTTTATGGTTTTTTATCAAGCATACAGTTGGATCAACTTCATATTCTCTTTATTCCTCTTGGGGTTATTCTTCTTCAATATTTCCTCTATTCATATTATTGTATCTAGTTCTTATTTTTTTTTGAATCCTCTTCCCTATTTAATTCTTAAAGAGTAACCATTTGAAAATACTAATAATGGGAGTCGATTCACCTTTGGAAAATACCAATAGCGGATGTAGAGTCACTGTTTGAAGAACAAAATGGTGGGTGAGTTGAGTGACTGTTGGAACCCAATGATTTTTCAGCGACCTACCACTGAGATACAATAGTTGGTATTTTTACTCACTATTAGACATCAACAATTGGTTATTTTTTCCCACCAGTTATTACTTAATTTTACTGTACAACTCTTGGTAGGTGATTCTTTATGCTACAATAGTATATTTTATGTCCTCCTTCAATTACTACTATATAATTATTTCTATTTCAATTATTTTATTTTTTTATCAAAAATAATATATAATATATTAAATCATTTTGTTTAGAAATTACATATTTTATATACAGATCTTGTAAGAAGATCTTTAATCTCCATCAGGAGTAGTTATTTCTTCTCATTTGATGCAGTAGTATTTCTTTTTATTTTACTCAATTCTCTTATGTAATTTATATTAGATCTAATCATTCTATTTTAACTAATTTCTTATTTTTTTCAGTATATTATTCATATATTTATTATTATTTTTGATTTCCAATGAAATTCAATGAACCACCATGGACATTTTTAGTGCTAGTTCATGAGTCACTGTTGGTCTTCCAAAAGTAGAAAAAAATATTGTTTATTATGAATCCTTTTATTTAATATTTTAAATGTAAAAAAATTGGTTGGATTCCATGATTTTTGAATAAAAATTGTTATATTTGGTCATGCTCTGTTTAGCCACTATTGGAAATTTTCAATGGTCATTTATGAACCACCACTCTCTATTTTTCATGGTAGGCCATGATCCATAATTAGTTAAAATTTTATGTTTAAAAAATTTTATTTCTTATTCAATTTAATGATTTTAAAAATAAATATTTTGTTGAAAAAAGTTACCAGTCGATCAGTGTAATGCATCAGGTTGGTAATTTTTCTTGGATTCTGGTAGCATCAGCAGGTTGGTAGGTCGAAAGTGCGATAGGTGTGTTGGAACCTATCATTTGGCCCTATAACTGCATTGGATAGAGGGGTTATCTTCTATTTATTTTCAATGAGATACACATCTCGATGACACTTGGTTGTGGGTTTGACACATCGTGTCAATGTTCGTGACCAAATAGGTAAAACAACACATATTGGTGGCTGTGTGGCATGGAGACATGCAACCATTACTGGTCGAGAATCTTGAAAGAGTGATGGGTGCATTATAACCCATGATATGCCCCTCTACCAAGATAAGGGTTTAAAGAGGGACTTCCTATTAAGGTCCTAATATTGGGAAAGTGCAATGTAATAGTTTATGGTATGGGGGGAATTGCAATTAGAAGACTAAGATCATGATTTGAAGCTTGGATGCTCAGATTGGGCTTTCAGGCCATCAAAAAATGAAATGGGCCACCAAGCCACTGGGACTTCTGGTAATGTAAGTGTTACCTATAAACCAAGTTGAAAATATGGATTTATTTCCTTGATAAAAAAAGGGTGGCATTGAAAAAAATAATAATTCTTTTGTAATTTTTTTTTATTTTATTTTTAAATATAACTAAAGAGTGTGTAAAATTAGTTGTATCATGATTTTATGATCATTAATACATGCATATTAAATTTTAGGACATGATACATTTTTCTATGGTTTTTTCAGTATAAATTATATAAATGATTATATATATTTTAAATTATTTTATAATTATGATTTGTTTAAAAATTATTTACTTAAAAGTTTAATTGTTTTATATTAATATTTCATGAAGAAATGTAAATCCTGAATTTATTCTATGTTATTCAAGAAAAGACTAAATAAAATAATTATAAAAATGATATTATTATATTTTCATGCACTAACAAGTGTTGTGAAGGCATTAGACATGGACCCTCTCCTAGATCATCTATTTTTAATGATATAGGAGATCTCTTCAAGGAAGAAAAATACATTCCAATGTATATTCATCAAGATAACTTATGGTACTTCTCTGACATTATTCTTATCTCAATTTTTTATTATCTTATATTACTTATTCACTTTATCTGTGACCACAAAATGACTTAAAATTCAACTTATGTTTCTTACAAGAGATTAATGATAAAGTAGATTAATCTTGTTTGACATTTTAATCATCTACCATTTTTCCAATATTTTCTTTGTTAGTTTTATCTGTTGCTTTTGGTTTATAATTTCTTCATGTCTGGTTTATGATTTCCCCATAAAAATAACGTGTTACCTTAATATAGTTATTTTATCTCCTAAATGAAAGTCATGATTGTGACTCCTAATCAAAATTCAAGTAAGGGAAGTAGGTTGGTCTCCTATAACAAGACTAGGTTGTGCCTCCGGGTCGATCAAAAGGCAGGGTGCATGGAAAGGTTCTCACACCTTTAAAAGAAAGTTTCTTCATGGGTATTGATATCCTTACAGAGTAGAGGATATTTAAAAGTGTACTAAGATATTTGTGGTCCAAACCACTATAAATGTTGTGTTTTTTCATTTTTTCCCACTGTAACTGTCACAAACCAGGCCATACTGCCATCTAATCTGACACCCAACCCAGTCTGTAAAAGGTCTTGAAGGGTGTACCCAATCCCCATAGGATGGAAAATAGTATAGGGAAAAGATATCTATGTGGGAACGATTTAGCCTAATAAACATCCAACCAAAAAAAACAACCAAATAGAGAACACAACAAAAAACAAGAGGATCTGATAAATAATGATCTGAAAAAACATAATAAGATGAAAGTAAAATAGTAGCGGAACATAACAAAATCTATAAATGAAACTAAACCCAAACATGATATGACACAGTATCTATGTAATATATTGGTCCCAACTATCCACAAAACTATCCCACTCCATAGAAATACCTTAAAAACCAGTCCTTGATCCTACAAAATATCTTGGGTCTACCGATACCGAGTGACACAAGTAGGGTGTGAGAAACATAGGTCAGTAGGTAAGCACAATATAGTCCCTGCATATTCTTTCCAAAAATAGTCCACAAACAATGGTTTTAATTACATTTAGAAAATATTTTTTATCTTTTTCAAGAACCAAACACAACTTTCCAATAATTCCATTTTTAAAACAACAAACACAAGTTTCCTTTTAAAATGGTTTTACATCCCAAAACATTGTTTAAAATAAAAAACAATTAAAAATCTATACCGTATGATCAAAAATTATTTTCAAGAAGTAAACAAAATAGAAAAAGTAGGCATAAACAAGAATGGATAATAACCGACATGGAATATAAGTAAAAAAACCATATAGATAGTTACTGATAGGACTTTCCTAAACATCTCTAAAAGTAATCCTTACATGTACTTAGATAAAAGTCACATATTGATGTATGGTGTAACTCCGTAGTCAATTACCAGTTTGAAGATTTGAACTAGCTAATCCAATGGAACATCCTACTTGGCTTCTCAGTAAATCCATAGGGTACCAACTCATCTAATCGAGGTCGATAAGAAACTATCACATGAACCTCTAGATGAAGCCCAATAATCTCGTGATAATAGTATGTGGTGAATGAGGAGGTCATCACATGAATGGAAGAAACCAAAAACCCATAGATTCCACCATGCATGCCTATGCCAAACACTTACAACACCTATCCAATGATACTCTCATAGGAGGGTCCATTATAGAGGATCCCATCTCACATCAAGCCAATCACAACTGCTAACCAGTCCTACACATCATTTCAATTTAGAAATAATTTCCAAAAACATCCAAAAGTACCAATTTGGGCATTAAAATTTAAAATCAAAATCCATTTCCATACTATTTCTGAAATGAAGGTGAAAACATACAACATGGTTGAAAGGTTCTAAGAGGGACTTCATTATCACTAAGTTACTAAACCACATTGCATGTTTCTAAATGTGATAATATTTAGAAACCAAATTTAAAACCATCATTGAATTCATTTTAAAACCAAGTAACCCTTTCAAAACCATTGGTTTTTAGTATAACCATTTGGAGGATGTATTGGAAGAAGGAATTCAGGAAATAGGGGAAGATGGTTTCAAATATGGGTTCAAGTGAACTTTTTTCTAATAAGAACCTTTATTATTTGTGAGCCCATCCACATGTGCACCCTGTGCACATATGGATGTAACCACATCCAAATAAACCCTCATGGTAAACCACTAAATATACAAATATTTAATTAAACAAAACATAAAGCACCTCACAAACATTTATAAATGTCCACACATAATAATTAATCCATAACAAGGCATCCAAAAATTCACACACAAAGCTTAATTCAAAAAATTTGAAACTTCCAAAACATAAATAAGGAGAAACATAACCCAAAAAATCTAACTTCGTCTTTAAAGGCCAAATTTCAATTTATTAAACACCTTATAAGCATACATACCTAAGCATGACAATGAAACACTTTGAAAACCCACTTTCATCAAATTTACAATGTTGAAATACCAAAATAAAATCACGAACACACCATAAAAATGATTGTAGAATTATAACAGTATTTAAGGAAATACCAATCATAAATGAAATGTTCTAGAAAGGAAATGGATGGAAACACCTAACTCAATGATTTGAGGATGCTAAAGAAAATCCAAGACAATACAGAATGAAGATCAATATATAATCCACACACCCTAACATTTAAGAAAAATAATCTACATGTCAACCCTATACTCTAGGGTTTAGCCAAGAGAGATCCCACAAATGAAAAACCAAGAAACCAAGAGACGAGATAGATAAGATAATTAATTTGACAAAAAAACCAAATAAAATTACCTAGGAATGTTTTATGGGATTCAATGGTGCAAGGAGAGAAATAATGGAGGATTTTCAGGAGCCCCGTAGAGAACCTATGTCGAGAAAGGGGAGGATGGATTGATTTGGGTTAAAAGGAGGGAGGAAAAAAATAAGGAATTATAATTTTTTTTAGTGAAATAGGAAACTTTCATGGTTTGGTTGCATGCTTTTCCAAACCGTATGCCAACTGCGCACACCCTAATGGAGATAAGGGATACCTACCTGGTTTGGCTACATAGTTCTTGAAAACATGTTCCAAACATGAAAAATGTATTTGTAAAATTGCATAGACTCCCAACACGCCTGCTACATTGTTTACTATAATCATTCCAATGCCATGAATTTTGTCCCAGAAACAAAAAACAAGCCACACAATTTCTCTTGGGAAATGAAGGGTTTGTATCAAACTATGATCAAGTCGTGAACAGGAAAAAAACTTCCAAAAACCTCTGAAACTCAAAAATTTAAGTTAGGAAATCAGCCTAAACCTCATCTAAAAGATTCAACTTCAAGAATAGAATAAAGTTTAAGAAAAAACAAGTTTGGGATGCGACAATTATACCCAACACAAACAATTTATTCCCCCCAAAAGTCAACCTGCCTATTGTGGAACAAAACTAATGCTCAATGATGAATGAAGCAAAGTGAAACCATGATTTTTGTGGATATATTTCTCTACTATTAACTCCTGAAAAGCTCTATGTAAAACCATAATAAGGACAACCACAAAGAAAACAATTAGAGGTTTCTCCCCACTATGAGAATCCCACTATCACTGAACAACTCCAGGAGAACCCACAACAAGATCAAGGGCATCTATCCCAACCATTAAAGAACAAACCAACTTAGATAAACCTTGGAACTCTCAATGGGGACCAAAAAACACAAACACCAGAAACTCCCAACCAGAACCAAAAACCCCTGTCACAAGGGTCAGCCCATAGATGTAATTTAAAATGAACAAGGAACCAAACTACAATTAATCATTCCACCGAAACATAGAAATATCCGCAACAAGAACAATTGGTAATCTAAACCAAATCACATGGATAACCAAGAAAGTTTCTTTAATAAAAAAACTAGAGAGTTATAAAGAAACAAAACCTCTAAGCCCATTATAATTAATAAAAACATTAAAAAACTAAGATAACTAAAAAATAAAAACATAACCCGAATCTACTCTAATATTAGAGACAATATATAAGACAATAAATCTCACCCACCAATTCCTGACTGCATAAAAACTTTACTATAGGGCCTATGGTGGTAGAATTTATGTCTTGAAGAATATTTTTCTCCATATTCAGGGTTAAACACCTTATGATCAAGACTTCTTCCTTTGAAGGATTCAATTTAATAACTTCTTCAAGTATCTTAAACAACCACATCAATAGGAATCTACCTAAGGAGTATGGAAAGATGGATTCCAATGCTTATAAAGACCACACTGGAATCACATGAGAGAACATCCTAACAAAAAACGTTCTAGAACCAAAGAAGGAAACTCTTTAGGAGTAGGTTCCTATGGTATAAACCTCTCATAAGATGGGTATCATTCACAAGTTCCAACTTACACCAATGACACTTTATAAACCAAATCGGTCAAAAACGCATCTTCCACCAACTTCTCAAACTAAAAATCCCCGGATGAGAGAAATTTCTCCTTGATATCAGGAAAAAGACCCCAAATAAAAATAGGAAATGTTCAAATAATCTAGCAATGATATACCAGGAGTAAAAGAAACCAACTCTTTAAAGTGGCCAACATAGGCCCTTCCTATCAGCTTACATTATTTAACACCCAAAAAATCTTCCACTTTCTTTGCCTTCACATCCTTAGGTATAAAACATTATAAAAAATTGGTCATAACCACTTCACATGACATCATATATAGAAAACGATGTTAGGATGATCACCTTCCACTGATCCGAACTGAGACATTAAAGAAACCCAAGAACAGCTCTAACCCTCATAGGCTCGGGAGTTCCCAATAATCAGGTGACACCTTGAACTTCTTCATTCCACTCTATATCATTAAATAGACTCTGATCACTATGGAATATGGGAAACAACTGAGAAGGTCTCGATCCCAGCACTCCACTAAGAGTTTGGGAGGGACCAACAACTGGAGAAAAGTCATTAGAAGACTTTAGGACCTTTCTGGGTGGAATACAATATACTACACACAAAAAAATGAATTTGAAACAAAAACACAACCAAAAAGGAATATTCATGGTCAAAATACTCAAATCATTAGCTGAACATTGCAAAAAAAACCAAAATCTCTTTTAAAACCACTTTTTTTATTCCCTTTCAAAACCACTTAAAATTCCAACTACATTTTTTAGGCAGCCACTCACATTAAAATTCAACTTCAAATAAAAAATACCACATTTAAAACAAATAAAAACCATAAAATAAGTTTTTTAAAAACCATTTTTCCAAAAATTTCTTTTAATTTCAAAATACACTCACTCCCGAGAACCCAGAATGTGGAACTAGTGTCCATGCCCAACCTAGATTCCTGGCTAGTGAACCATGCTCCAAGAAAGAACGAACAACTAGGAGTATATTGAGATTTTTTATCAAGCTCCACATGGGCAAAAAAATCCATATGAGACCACAACACAACCCCATATCACCTTCATTTTCATTGCTCATCCACACCCCCAAAACCAAATGAAAGACTCAAAACCCAAACTAAACTTGAAAAAATGGGGACAAGTTTGTGTAAGAAATTGTTATTCTCTTCTTGCACCTACCTCCTTAGTTCCAAACATCCTAATATCTAACTACCTGACACCCCAAATAAAAAGGGTATCCCCTAATAGAATTTTTTCATGAACCAAGATGGGATTCCATCCAATCTAACTCTCAAACCAATTTGCGACATGTCCTTAAGGGTGTTCCTGACTGCCAAAAAATAAAAAATAGCGTAAGGAATCAAAGATATATTAGTTAGAACAATTTATCCCAATAATCATCCAAATAAAACAAAACAACCAAACATAGAACATAGAAATAAACCAGCGGATATGATAAATAGTGAATAGAAAATACATAACCATATCCAAGTACAACAACAGTTGAATGTAACCAAATCTAAAAAAACTAAACCAAAATTGGAAATGAAAAAAAAATCTATGTGACCTCTTGGTCAACACCATCAAAATAATCAGACCGCTCCATAGGAATAACTAAAAAAACAGATCTTGAACCTTCCAAATAGCTTAGGTCTACCAACGCAAAGTGGCACATGTTGACTGTGAAGAAAACAAATTTGTAGGTAAGAACCAAAAATTCCATACATTTTCTTCCAAAAACACCCCATAAAAACTATTTTTAAAAACATTTAGAAAATAGGTTGTTATCATTTTAATGAACCAAACATAACTTTACAAAAATTCCATTTTTAAAACAAAACAGTCAACTTTAATTTTTAAATGGGTTTACATTCAAAAATCCTGTTCAAAAATCCAAAACCAATTATAAATCCATACATGATGATCAAAAATGGCTATGCTGAAAGTAATGGAAACAAAAGAAATAGGAATAAACTAGCAGGTCTAATAACCAACATGCAGCAGAAGTAAAACTGAAAATATAGATAGTTAATCATGTGAATTTTCTAAACATATCATGAATCAATACCTAGATGTACTCAGATTAGACTAACCTACCGAAATATGGTGCAACTCGATTGTCAATTACCAAATGGCCTCCATAATCTATCAAATAAAGTGGAATGCCCCACCTAGACTCTCAACAAATCTTGGGGGTACCAACCTGTCTAATCCGGGTCGATAATAAACCATTATTCAAACCTCTAGATGATGCCCATGAATCGCATGATAATAGTACACGGTGAATGGGGAGTTCATCCCATGTGTGGAATAAACCAACAACCCACAAATTCCATCATGAATTCTCATCCCAAACACTGACACCACTTATGTGATGGACCTCTCCTCAAAGTGTCCACTATAGAAATTCCTATCACACATCAAGCCAATCAAAAGTTACAATCGGGCCTACACATCATATCACTTATAATTTCCCAAAACATCCCAAAGTACCAATTGGTCCCTTACCAATTCAAATCCAAAGTCTATTTTCAAACCATTTTTGAAACCATGGGGAAAACATACGGCTTGCTCAAATGGTTCCATGTGAGCATTCATTATCACTCAATTACCAAAAAACATTGTAAGGTTCCAAATGGGACAATATTTAGAAACCACATTTAAAACCATATTTGAATTCATTTGAAAACCACGTAACCATTTAAAAACCATTGGTTTTTAAAAGAACTATTTGAATAATGGAGGGAATGAAAGAATTAAGGAAATATGGGAAGTTGTTTTGAAATATAGGTTCATGTTATTTTTTTTCTTTGAATTTCAATTATCATTTGTGAGACAATCCATATGTGGAACCCGTGCACATACGGACGTTCCAACATCCAATGAAACCCTCATGGTAGACCACTAAATAACCAAGGATTGTTTTTAAAGAAAAATAAAGAACCTAAAAAAAATATACAAGGGTCCACACACAAGCATCAATCCATATCAAGGAATCAAAAAATCCACACACAAAGCTCAATTCACAATAATTCCAAACCACCAAAACATAACAGAGGCTAAAAATAACCCCAAAACCCAACTTCATATTTAAAGGCCAAATGTCATTTTATTAAACACCTCACAATCATACACACCTAAGAATAAACAAGGAAACACTTTGAAACCCCAATTTCATCAAATTTAAAATGTTTAAGTACCAAAAAAAATTCACTAACACAACAAAAGCATGATTATATAATTATAAAATCATTTAAGGAAAATATCATGAATGAAAAGAATGTTTTGGAAATGAAATGGATGGAAACACAAACCTCAATGTTGTGTAGATGTGATGAAACTCTAAGACAGGGAATAAACAAGATTGATAGACAATCCTCACACCCTAACATTAAAAATACACAAGATACACATCAAACCTAGACTCTAGGGTTCATCCAAGTGAGAACCCACTAAGGAAACACCAAGAAACCAAGAGAGGAAAGAAAGAAGAGAAGGAAATTGACCAAAAATACAAAGGAAACTACGTAGGAACCTTTGGGGGGATTCAATGGTAGAAGGGGAGAAAGTGAGGAGAGTTTTTGGGAGCCCCCTAATGCACTTAGGTCGATAAAGTAGAGTATGGATTGATTTGGGGTAAAAAAAGGAGGGAAAAAAGGGATGATTACAACATTTTAATGACCTGGGAAACTTGGAGGCCTTGAATGCACATTTTTACAAACTGTGGACCAACCATGCACACCCTAATTTTGAGATGTGGCACCCAAATAATTTGGCCACATGGTTTGGGAAATCGTACAGAAACCACAGAAAATCACTCTATCAAATTATAGATCCTCCCCACAAGCTTGTTGCATAGTTTCCTCTAACTATGCAAAAGTTGTGCGATTTGAACCTGTCACTAAAAAAAAGACATAGATTTCATCTTGGGCTACACAAGTTTTTCCCAAACCATTATCAAACCATGAATAACACCAAAAACCACAAGAAATATCTGAAACTAAAAAATTCAAGTTGGTAACTCAACCCAAAACTCAACTGAAAGATCTAACATCAATAAAAGAATGAAGTGAAAGAAAAACCAATTTTGGGGTGTGACAGTAGAATAACTCAAGAACACTGCACAACCAATGTTAAATATTTTATAAACACTTATTTTTTTGTATTAATATTTTAAAATGACTATTAACCCCATCTATTCATATTTTACATCAAGAAAAATCCAATATATGTTACCTACCAAAGTTGTTCAATCTCACCTACGATCTTCAAGAATGGTGAAAAATCGAGGGAGAGGAGGTGTCATCCATGACCTCCAATGAACCCTCGTATTTTCTTGAAAAAAAGGACCAAAAACTTGTTATAAAAAATAAAAAGAGATACCAGAAATGTCTGGTGGTGGAAAATTGGGTTGTATGGTGTAAATTACTCATGTCTAGCCAAACCCATTTTATGGTGTAAATTAGAGGTTTACACTATAAATTTTACCAGCCCACTTTATGACCTTATTTCCTTTGGATACACCCCATAATACTTATTTATGTCAAGAATATCCTAATCATGACATAAATAATGTATAAAATCTATTTTCATTAGCTCAATCCATAATTTTCTTATCCAATGTTTTCCTAAACCCCTAGGACACCCACTGAACCTTATAATAAGTACCAAAACCCCAATTATTGACATTAAACCCCTAGGAACCTAGATGTGATTTTTATTCCTCAGAATAAACCATCTAGAAAACTGAAAAATTAAAATTCTTTTTGAATTTTGCAACTTGAAAATCCACTAGACCTTTCACAAGAAGTAATATGATGGTGACGTTATGAAACATTATATCTTTTTTGGGATGTGATTTTTTGGAATAATTTAAATTTCCAATTTTAGTGGGGGTTTCACTTTGACAACCATGGTTTGGATATAGATTTCTGTTTTTTATAAATCTATTGATGATGTTTTTAATGTAAAATGATATCAAGAAGATATTTTGGTTGCTAGAGAAATTTTTGAAGTGGTCATGGGAACTTTGGAGGTTCTTGGGGACTTTGGAAGCTCACCACACCCTCCCTTATTCCATGGTACCCCTAGTCTATCCCTTTTAAATGACTATGGGTAAATTCATGTTGTATAACATCCCATAGTGCTAGGGGGTTGTGCCTTTGTGGACCAACATAGAGGTCCCTCACCATGGTGTACCCCTTATTCGTTTGAGTACTGGTGGTAGTGTCCCAGACACATGTTCACTTTCCTAAATGAAAATAGGGAAGGGGTCTATTATCTATTCCTAGACATGTCAAGTTACTCTGGTGCTTCTAGGGATTTCACCATGACATAGTCCATGCTATGGAAAATGTTTTTTGGCAGTCTTGGGGGTGAGTATTGTCTTGTTTTTACATTTTTACACCTATATGTTTTAATCTAACATCCTCTTATTTTTTCCTACCATGTGTATGGATAAGCTATGAGGATATAATATCTAATCTATTTAAATACATATGGTTTGGTAGAGAATTATTTATAATTTATTTAGTGTTTTAACATGATTTATTCTTTATTTATCCCTATATTGTTCTTATTTTGGCCTTCCCACTAATTTATTTTGACCTAATTAGGGATTTCATTGACGATTTCACTAGATTATTGTTGAATCATCAAGCTATCATGGGGATTTGTCATGGCTTAGCTAAAGGATTCCCTGAGAGGATGATCCCACACCATTATAGTGAAGGTATGCCATTTAGTGGCTTTTTCTTGGGTTTGTGTTTAAATTAAATTAAATTTGTTATTGAATAAGTTCATATTGTTAGGTATTTTCATTGGAGGTTTTATAGAGTGTTCCATAGTCCATACTCTAGGGTTTAGTTTTCATTTTAGTCCAATAAGGCCACTTGGGGAGTAATTAGACAATTATACCTAATTATTTTGTATTCAATGAATAATTTTAATTTGTTTTGAATAAATTAAATATGAATAAAATTAATTATAAAATATTATAATTAATTAGTTTTAATTTTATTTATTGATCTAGGAGTATCCATGATATGAAATAGGTTAGATGGACTTAGTTGAACTCAGAAAGGAGTTGTTAGGCTGTGGTTAAAAGGAAGATGACTCATTTGAGGTAGGTGACCTTGGTTTTTTGAAGTAAATTGTACATTTTGTGTTTTTATGTTCATATTTCATCATTATTATTTCCTCCACTATATTTTTTGAATTTTGTGATACTGAAATAAATTAGGATATGCTCGTGCCCACCTAATAATCAACATGGACCACATAACAAGCTATGTGGTTTAATAGTGGAACCCTAGTCAAGTGAGTTTCGATGGCCCTACTTATGGTTTTCTTGGTGTTTTTTTACTATAAAAAATTAGATGTTTTCCTTTTTATTTTTTTTTAAAAATGGGTTGATTGGAATGATAATTTCATAAGTAAAATGGTGATTTCAAGAATGGGTTGGAAATTTCACTATAAATGATCATGATTTATTTTATAACGTTTTGATGTTATTTTTTATAATGGACTAGAATGAGTAAATGATATTATGTGTTTCATTTTTAAAAACATTTTAAAATGGGGTTTGACTGAATTTTTAATTGAAATATTAAAGGGATTTATTAGGAAGGTTTTGGTCTATTTGACCTTAATGAAGCATGAACGATTCTCTAATGCATGAGTTAGTTGTATGTTCCCCTTGATGTGAATTACTTATATAATACCTCTTGTATGATGATGCATGTGTTGCATGATAGCCCATGAGAGTTTACTTGGTATCAAAGTGGTGAGTTGATCCCAAGGGATTTGATGAACCCCTTAAATGGGGGAGATGGATTTGAAGGACCCAAAAACATGTTAATGTACATTATGTTTGGAATAATAGGCTTGGGCTGGGAGATAGAAATGAGATTAAGGAACCCATGTAGGTTTTTTGTGATAGGATGTTACTTAGGGAACCTCGATGGGTGCCCTAATACTATATTGACCCTAGAGAGGTCGTGTGAAAGAATTATTAGCAGTGATTATTGATATCCCCTTCAAACCTGGATCATTGATTTTAGCATAATATTAATCTAATTATGATGATAGGTCATATGCTTGAGGGGAAATTTTGGGTTAAGTGTGATAAGATTGGGTATAGGACTGAACTAAGTTATTATTTTATATATGAAAAGATCCAGGTGCTATGAACTACGTGTCGAGATGTATTTCTATACATGGGATGCCTTGGAATATGTCCTTGGATCTATAATTAATTCCTGATATTGGCTTGGAATTACCAAGACATTGTCCATGGATTTGGATCCACTATAATTTTAGAATTCCTTGGAAATTCTACTTGGATTGGTATTTTCTATTAGTTTTGAATTCTCTAGACATGTTCATTGGAATAAATTGATCTATCAATTTGGAATGCCTTAGACATGCTCATTAGATTAATATGTGATACTATTTGAACTTCCTAGAATATGCTCCAAGGAATAAACCATTGAACCTGATACCATTTGATTCCATGAACTTAATCTTAGCATTATAATATTGAGCCTGATTCCATAATATTTCATAGTAGTTACTGATAGGATTCATCCGTGGTCTAAATATTAGTCGGCATAATCCTGTGTTTTTTCTTGGAGACACTCTAGAATAGGCCAGAGAAGGTATACAATAAGGAATTGGTTTTGGTGCACGAAGTGTTCCCCTTAGGTGGTACGACATGTGCATTAACCATTGATACTATCCAATGGAAGTATAATCTGAGCTTGAGGTGGATTGGAAAGCACCTGAAATCCCAAAATTTATTTTGATGTGCTTGCATGTTATGTTTCTCAGTTATCACATTGAAAATACATCACTACACTCTTTATATATGTATTACATGTACACACTTTTAATTATAATATCACTCAGTATTATTGAGGCATTAGGGATTTCTATTGGGTTTTTGGATCACCTAATACCCGCATACATGAAATGGGTTTTTTTGTATGTGGGTGTAAATTCATCATTTCTCTTAGTGAAAAAGTTTTTTTATATGGACACATTTTATGGGTTTGACATGTTGTAGAGGTTATGTTTTGGAAAGTTTGACTAAAAGGGCTGGGATAGAGAAGTTTTATTTTTTTTATTAATCATCATGCACTAGTCAGTGGTACATTATTTAAATATAATGGTTTTTATTATATGTTTTCCTACTACTACTACATTATGATTTACTAAATCATATAGATACATTTAATTATTTCTATTCTATATGTTGGGGGAATTTTATGTTTCTTATTTTATTTCCACTGGTTTTTGGGATATCCCTTATATATATAGGTCATGATAACATTTTAGTAGATTCACACATTAACCTCAGTACTTATAATAGTGGGAATGGTATCCCCATAACAATTACACAAAATTTATACTATTCCATAACCTATGGTGTATGGGGAGGCATGCATGAGGTCTTATATAATCCCCATGCTGGCTCTATTTAGGTCATCTGGACTGGGGCGTTACACATTCCTTTGTCAAATTATTGTAACAATACACTACATTTTACCTATAAATATCCACGTAACTTATGATTATTTTATAAGAACTTATAAATACAAGTTTTAAAAAATAGACATACCTTATTAATTCTATAAACTTTATGAATTTCCCAGAGATGTACCCTACGAAATTTCAGGAATGTACCCTATATTGTTCCTAATGTAACCTATGAAGTACATATGGTTTAGTAATTAAGAATATTATCAGAATTATGTAAAAATATCAGTATTCTAGTTCAACTCAAAATGGATTTAGGACTTCTCAAAACCTCTTCAACTAAACTCAAGGCTTTCTCAAATATTTTAAATCACCTCAAATAATTTTTGGGAGTTTTTCAAACTTTCGCAAGCCCTATCAGAACCATTCCCCAAGCCTTGTAGTAAAAAATACTAAAGTATGGTATTTCAAGATATTACCATTTATCTCTTATACTAGCCTTCAAATTATCCTTCATAAAAATTCATCCACAAGTGTTTCCTTGCTAATTTTAGAAACATCCATGCTAATTTCTCCAAGTATGAATTATCTATTGAATTATCTAGTTTTCCCATTAGTTTTCTAATGTGAACATAAAAAAATGTTCATGATAGAGTTCTTGCTAACATTAGAACTTGTATAAAACTTTTGGTAAAACTACCCATTTATTAGGTTTTCACCCTTTTTAATATATTAAACATGGATGAAACTCAATTATTCTTTTCCATAATATGGGTCAGACAATAATTTTTTTCATTAGGTGGATACTAACTCCATTACCCAAAATTTAGCAAGACATACATATTGGATCTTATTGAAAAAAATACAAATAAAAAAAGGGAACATCAAATTCAATAAGGAGTAATGTCAATATATTCTAAATTTGGGTGATACCGAGGAGACCATTGAGTATGAATGAGATTCTTATTTAGAAAAATGTAAATGATTTATAATTCTTGAATTTCTTGTTCTAAACAAATTCAATGATGAAATATTAACGTATAATTATTAAAAATTTGACCATAATGAGTATTGATTACTAGTTCAGGTGGTTATAAGAAGAACATTATATAATAGGATTATGTTGAATATAAGAATTCATCTATTGAAAATATTTTGAATATATGATTAAATAATTAAAAATGGTTAGTTTTAGTATTGTGGAACCATCCTTATGTTATCTATCATAAAAACTATTTTATAATGTCTTAAAGTATATGAGGATGATGGTTGGAGGAGGCATAAATAGACCTAGAACTAATAGGGAAGTTGAGTTTCATAGAAATGATATAATGGAGTATTCATAAGCTATAAGGACTTGAAAAATAATTTGAAGATATTTTTAAATATTTCTATGATTTACAAATTCATTTATGTTTTTTTAAATGTTTTGTAATGGTTGGATAATCCCTAAGAAGAGTTTAAGAAGTTTCGAGCTGATTTTTAAAAGTTCTAGAATTTTGAAGTACAAAAGAAATTTGAAAATTATAGAACACCTCTACGTTACATAATAGTAAACTTGATTATATATAAGAGTAACTATGATACTTTAAATTATACATAATGGTATATAACTGGATATTCGGTAAATTCCATATGTAAACCGAGATATGTATGAGTCATTTAGCTGATACACAAGTGCCTATTTTAAATATATATTTGATATTAAAAAAATACAAATTAATTTCTGAAATATATATGATTCATATAAATTATATTTAAAGGTTCACTAAACTTTTATAAAATATGAAACAAGAAAATTCCATTCATACAATTTGATGTGAAAAAGTTTCCTTCTCAATGCCTAAAGTTACTTAGAGGAAATACATAATGGTAACCTAAGTAGTTAAGACCAAAAATTACATAAATAATCAATGTGATATATAAGGGTATATTGGTTATATATATTTTAGAAGGTGAATAAATTCCCAAATATAGTTCTATAAGTTAAATGTGATGATTCTGTTCTAAGATTCAAGATAAAATATAATTATTATTTGAAGACCAGTGATTTAAACAAAGATTAATGAAGATGATAAATTAATGAGAAGTTTATGTTAAATTGATGTTTTATATTTTATTAAGAGGAAGATCATATCATAAATAATTTTTTGGATGAAATATAAACAGAATATGGTTCTGGGAATTGAGTCACAACCATTCCATAAAGAGACTACCACACCATGTGAAGCTATGGAATAAAAATTTCAGATTACAATAATTCCATAATTTGAGATGCCATATCATAACCATTATATCATGATAATGATGAGTATTTACTCACTCTATGAATAATTACTTTCATAGTAATGTTATATCCATGTGGAAAATCATGTGACCATTGATTGAATGCAACCAGATTTTTTTATATGTTTTGAAGAAAGATAATCCGAAGCATTTTGGATATGTTTGATTGGGATTAATTAAGAATAAGTAATTAGAGATTATTATTGATAAATTTAAATATTGATATCATATTGTTAGAAATAAAGTAGGATATCCATATTCAAGTATTGAAAAATGAATCATGTTATTCTAATAATTTATAAATAATAAGAAGAGAATGAAAAGTGATGTTGAGAATTTGATACTCAATTCTCTGAGAGATTTCTATATTTTGAAGAAAAAATGAACTGTTAATATGTATTAATGTGAAATAACTTGACCATAATTTGATATAATATATTATTCATCAATTAATAAGAATAATTATAACAAAAGGATAGATGGATAGATAGGATAATACATGCCCTAAAATATCTTGGCACAATAGAAGACAAAGAACAAGTAATCCTATGATATCACTATATTTTATCTAATTATACAGAAGGTAGAAGAATAATCTTGATGGATATATCAACATATGTTGATAATTATTTCTATATTCCATGTTGATATTATTAAAGGTTGAGTTTCTGTGATTGAAGATCATATTGAGATTGAGTTGAAGAATAAAACCTATATGCATAATACTATGCTAAAACATATATTGACAGTTAAAGATATATTCATGAGGGAAAATATCAAATAGTTGATGTAGTTTCATTCATTATATAATCAAATATCATTATTAAAAGTTTATATAGAGGTTCTTGGAGGGATATATTCTACTTGAATAATACAATCCCAACCATTCAGGTGACTAAAGAACTAATTGGAAGTATTATAAAGAACATATAAGAGAATATTTATATTCCTATGGAAGTTGATGTCGACCTAGAGCTATGATTTTATCTGAATTAAAATAATATATTCCAAGTGAGGAGTAAATTAAAATCCCAACTCACTAAATTATAATCACTTTTATACACTAGCGATAAAGTTTGTGTCTCTAAATCGACTCAAATGCAACAAGGAATAGATTCCAACTTTGGGGTTAAACCTTGTAAAAATAATATATTGTGATATATATTTTCTATTTAATAAATTGAATGTGGTATTGGGTGTGGAGGGAGTATTATTATATCTATAATTCTCAACTGATAAAGTGGTTCAAATATTGCGAGGAGAGATAAAAGGATTTTTTTGGAAAAAAACTTACACTTATTAACCCCATCTTAGGTGATTGAAAAATACTTCTAGGCTATAATAAGTGGAATATATGAAAATACATATTTACAATTATTTTATATACTTGATTTCCTACTTTATTTATCACACATATATGAATTTAATATTTGAGGAATATTTATAATGGTCTTATATAGAAAATACTATTACAATCACTAATAAAACTAATGAGGAGGATTGAAAAAAACATTAAAAATAGATATAAGAAACTGGAATAAAATATAATAAAGTGTTAAAAAAATAAATATGATTCCTAACTATTTGAAAGTAATAAATGTTGTTTGTTATTAGTTAAATCTATCTGTTTTAATCCCCTTGAAGAATCAACATAGATGAATCTTAACAAACTAATAAGAAATAGAAAGATTAATTATAAGTTTATAAAAATAATATTTCCCCCATAAAGATCTGAATTTATGGAAATAATATCATCAAATTATCAAATGATAAAATCACTTTAGGATCATAAAAAAAAGTAACCCAATCCCCAATGTTTTTTATTCACTAATGTTGTTTCATATACTTGTATGGATTACAAATCAAAATTTTGATAAATATGGGGGAATATAAATGATGGTAAATCAACCAATACTTCATTTATAGATGTGAGAAATAATAAGAGAAGTGTCCCTCAAAATGTATTTCAAAATTGGGGTTGTTTATTCCAAAAATAGAAGGGAAGAAAATGTGAATAGACTACTCAAAATAGAAAAAAATTTTATCATCCATTATTGGGGCTTTTCAAAGTTGGACATAATGAAAAACAAATATAATATATAAACTTATAGAACTAAAATAATACCAATTACAATAGGGATAATATATTAAACTGACAATAATACTACTAAGAAAATTCTCTATTCATAGAAAAAGGAGACATTTATTAGCTAAGAATAAATTTTGATACTTAGATAACTTTCTGTGAAAATGGTAATACATGCGGTCATTATGATGATAACTATGAGTTAAAATATACCATTATTGTTTCACATATTATTATATAAATATTTTAAAACCCAGAGTTTTTATGAAATATTTTTTTGAAATAATTTAATTTCATTGATAGCTTGAGTTACATGAAACACCGAGTTTTAAAAAACAATAATATACTATTTGTATTAATATTTAAACTTGACCATTATAACCTAGCTGTTAAACTCGGTGGTATGAATACGAATAAAAATATTTAAAATATTAAGTATAATGGTTTTATATAAATAAAAAATATTTATAAATAATTACTTATTTTTTTTGTAAAGTCATTATTTTCTTCCAAAATACCTTTTTTTCTCAAAAAATGATTTTATTGTTTTTTGTGAAAAAACAATAAAATTAATTTTTATAATTTTAAAAAATATATTTGAAGAAGAATAAATTCATATTTTTAATCAAAATTTCATAATTATATTAGGGCGAAGTCTTAATTATTTTCTAAAAATATTAATTTTTAGTGAATAGTGAAATTTAATTTTTTTATAAAAAACAACCTTTTGGTTTAAAGAACTAAAAAATTTACATATCATTTAAAAATGTTTTAAAAGTAAAATTAGATTAATTATATATTTATTAATATAATTTAGGTCATTTTAATCAATTTAATATTTTATATTTATGTTAAACATTTATATACAATTTTCACTTTTGAAAAAAGTTTTTTTTTCCAGATTTTGGATTTAATTTTAAATTAAAATATTCCCTTTCGATAAATTAAAATTATAAAAATGGATTCTATATATAGACTAATAATAATTAATATTATATAATAATATAAAATCATTTTATTCTCAAAATTAATTGTAAAATAATAAAAATTAATTATTGTAGTAATGGTTAAAACGGGTTTATCGGGGGTTAAAATAAATAGATAAGGGGTAAAATAACCTAACAAATTGTCCACATCCTATTTTATGGATTTATTTATAAATTTTATCATCTAAAGTTATATACATTTTGAGCCTTTTGATATCTAAAAAATATGGGTACACTTTATTCTTTTAAAAAATTCCATGCGTGTCCTCTCCCCCACTTATAAAAGGGCACACCCTATCCTCTCATATTCACACATATAAAACCCTTTGGTTAGGAAAATATACTAAAAAATACATTCATAAATAACCTTAAAAATTACTAGAGTCCTTTTTTTGATTATGAAGCTATCCTAAGAAGGCTTTAGGTATAAACCTAAAGGGGTTCTCTAAAGAAGATGTTAAGTCCTTAACCATGTGTTTTCATTTTATGTCTTAATATAACTCCTTAAAATATTATTAAAATATTATGATATAATAAAATAATTATATCCCATATAATGAGATTTTATTAGGTTAATTTTATGACCTACATCTATCTCCCCTTAATTCAAATGTTAAATAAACCATCGATCATGTGTGCGGCGGACTACCGCCTCACGAACCGATGTAGTTAGTTTTCTATAACCACCTATAAGAGTTGGATATAATGATAAATTTAACATTTTTATATTATATTTATGAAATAATTAAACTTATATAATTATAATATCAAATACGACTTCTTACTTTCCATTCTATGGGAATAAGATAACATCGCTCATGCGTACAACGGACTACCGCTCCATGAACTGATGTGATTCATTTTGAACTAAATCATTACACGGAAGGTATTAAGGAATGGTTATATGAAATATGGGATATATATGAAATAAAAATTATTATCAGAATATATTATATTACTTCCCTTTATTTTGTTTCATCCATCGAGATAATAGAAAAAACGTTCATATGTACGCATGACCACCATCTCCATGAACGATGTAATTAATTGTCTATCTCTAAATTTTATGGATTACTATAAATAAATATAAAATGAATATATATTATATGTATATAATGGTTAAAATTATATATATTATTTAACCATGATCAAAGTATAATGACCCAAAATACCAAAAGAGAACATACATAAAAAATAAAGCTGTTATTACCTGAAATGTGATTTTAACAAGGAATTATTAATAAACGGGTAATAAAAGGTCATAAGTAAATAATATAATATATGACAAAAATTATTAAGGTTATTTAATTTATGTATAATAAACCTATATTTATTTTACATTTTTTTCAAATGTGTACAAAGGATGTCGATGCATAAGGTAAGATATTTTCATCTCAGATTAATTTCTATGAGACAAATTCCCTATTCTTCACTTGTTTCTATTGTGTGGTTCATATACACAACATGAATGCATTTTATGATGATTATTATGAAATTTATAGGGATTTATATGTCCATATAATGTTTTTTATCTCATAGGGATTATGAATCCAATAATACCAAAGAGGTAAGGGTTTGATGTTACAATCTTATTATTTATATCAGGATTATTTGTGATTATGCTTAAAATGATGAGATATTATGATATACATCTCAGAAACACATGAATATTATTTTCCTATGGTTAATTCTAAAAATTACTTATTTTATTTTCATTTCCCACTATTTATGTTGTCATGATTCCAAAATACCGTTTTTAATAAAAACCAGAATTTATTTTTCTTTTTGGCCGATTTTTTTTACATTCCCATGTTTTCTAAAAATATTTTAAATAATGTTTTTACTATCCTCAAATTTTTATTTAAATACATTTTTACTCATATTTTAATTTTTACAAAATGATTTAAATTTAATCTGCAGCTCATTTTCCAAATAATAACCTTTTGCCTTTTACTGAATATGTGAAAGGATTAATTGTTTTAACATGTATGACATGAATGGAATTTCCCATCATCATGACCACCAAATTTTTTAATTGTTACATTGTAATTTTCAATGAAAAAATTGTCTTTAATATTTTGGAATGTTTTATATTTTAAAGAAATGATTTCAAATTAGAAAGGTTATTTTCATCAAGAAATGTTCTAAGTGATATTTAAAAATAATTTTACATTTAAGAAATAAACCATAAGTGTTTACTATGTTTTATAGGGGATATGATATAATTGTACCATCCTTATTCCCTCTTTGGATGGTTTATGATTATGATAAAGATATGTTTAGGAAATCCATTCCTTTTTAGTGGGTTATGCTATGATGAACTAATGAAATGTTTATAAAACCCATTTTTTTATATGGGTTATGCTATTATGAAATACTTATGAAATCTATTTTGTTAGTTTGGGTTATTATATCGTTAAATATTTTATAAAACCCATTTTCTTCTTGTTTTATGATATAATGAGTGCTTTATTATCTTTTGGCACACCTATGAATGGTTTTCATTATGTGATGGTGGTTATATTATAACCAAGGATGGTGGTCATGTTATAACCCAAGATAGGTGGGGACTATATCTCCATCCAATTCATTGGGTAATTTTTTATATCTCAGGAGATGATGATGTGAATAAAGACAATGTGCTTGATCCACTATAGGAAACCGACCGATGTGCTTGGTCCACTATAGGAAATAGGTGATGATGCCTAATCCGACTATGAAATAGGAAACTAATGTGGATTCCTATTATGTTTTCATTTTATTATTTTAGTAGTTAACATTGAAAGATAAAATGGTATATATTCTTATTTTGGTGAAACATTTTTATAGAATGAGATTATGGTTCAAAAATTGTTATAATTTCACACTCTTATGAATCATGTCTTCTGGAATGACAATGATTTATGCCAGGACTCATGATTATGATATATGAAAGGTTGGGTTTGAAATTTGTAAGTTATGTTCATGATCTCATTACCTTATAATTATCTTATACTATCATAGGATCATAGAATGATATCTACCGTGTTTAACCTGACAAATCATATGAGCTCAATGTTTCTTATGTATCATTTACCTAGGTTATGATGAAAGGTTTTAAGTAGAGAATTTTTATGAAGAGTAAATAAGGGAAAGATCTTTATAGGATATTTTGAATATCTTTCATTAAATATGAAATTTTTTTACTTAATCTTTAAAGACACTAAACCATTATAGTCCTCAGGGGTGTATTTGTGATGTTTATTGAATATTAATCTAAAAAGATGTGATATTTTTCATGAAAAACTTGGGTCATTATAAGTAAGGCTAAAATTTCAAAAGATGAAATTAATAAAATTTAGAGAGTCTACCTTTATTCATGTGAAAAAAATTTATTAATAAAATTATACCCAAGAAGGTCAAGAAGAATGTATCACTAAGGAGAAAGAGTTTCACCTAATATGATATATATCCATAAATAAGAAGTTATATCTTATGAAAATTTTCTAAAGTTAGTAATGTAATGATTTATGAGAAACAATGTTGAAAAAACAAGAAATTTAAGAATTTAAAAAAAGACCATTTGACTTTATTTCTAACATTGATGGAAATTTCTAAAAATACGGAGCAAGAACAAGAGAATGAAAATGATAAATGGAAATATATAATTTCACATGAATAATAACTTGATTTTTTTTGAGAGGGTTTTAAAAAGAGATGACTCAAGAGTTCTTTAATGACTATGTGGGTGGAGAAAAAAGACTCTTCATATTACAAAGGATTTTAAGATTATCTTACCACTTCAATAAGATATCATAATTAACATGAAGCAAGAACCCATAGAAAGAATTTAATTATTTTCTAATGTGAATAAGAAAGTTTCATAAAAGGTTTTTTTACAGAAATTAAGAAAAACATGCTTCCTATGGAGCCTAACATCATGAAATTTAGAAAAGAAGGCAAGGATAATTCTTTAAATGATGCTGTAGGAAGGAAATGAAGATGTTGTTTGAGATTAAAATCTCCACTTTTTTATATCAATAAAGAGTAATGGAGTTCCACCTTATTACCACATATGTTTTATTTTCTTTATGTGTTATGAATTTATAGAGATAAATCAAGGGGGAGAAGTAGATGAGTACTATAATTTCTATGAAATTTGAATATTTTTCAATCAAGGAGTGATTTATGTCTCCTTGAAATATTAAAAGAGATATTATATTGAAATTCTTAGTGTTAACATTGAATATAATCAACCATGATGAAGAATGATGAAGTGTATTATTTTAAGGGAATTTGAGAAGATGTACATGCTGTTAGAAGACATTATTTTATGAAAATATATAAATCTAGATTTATAATGAGAAAGAATGAGTTAAGGTAAGAAAAATCCAATTACATTCTTGTTTTGGATTATATAAAATATGATTATTAAGGGGGAGAATATGTTATTATGAAAAGGGGTTGGAAAATTATTTTACTTGAATGTTTTTAATGAGTTTGTTAAAAATGAGTGCATGTGTTCATATATAAAATCACTCTAAAAGATACTAGGAAGATATTTTTGAGATTGGTATCACATATTTAATAGTTGATTTATAAAATTGATGTATTAGTGAATGAAACTTTCTTCTTACATTGAGAATTTCTCATGTAGAATTAGAAATTAATAGTTTATGGCTTGTTGTTGAGTAAAATGTGACTTCATCCTTCTATCAAGTATTTAATCAGTTTGTAACCAATATAGGAATAATTATGGATAAAAAATGAGATTATTAATAAATTAATAAGATTAAACATGATTAATTATTTCCCTTACACTTTTAATTTTTTATTTTTTGTTAATAAGGAAGTAAATAATATTGAATTTAGAATTGAAATGGGTATTTAAAAAAATTATAAATGAGGAGATTGGAACACCCAAATTGGATTATAATGAAGATATGTACTATTTGTATTTTTTTTCAATATATTAATAATGAGTAAATTTAATATATGTTGAATTTGGGTGATTCCTAAGAGACCAATTAAGTTGATGAAGATGTTTCCCTTGATAATGGAAAAAAATTACTACCACTTAATGGTCCCGTCATAAACATATTCATAGAAGATGAATAAACATTAAAAGATTTCAGATATGATCATAATTAATATCAAAGAATAATGATGATTCCTAAAAGAATAACTATCTATAATAGGTTCTTGGTGAATATAAGAATTTAATTATAGAAATCTTATAAATCCATGATTAAGGAAATAAAAAAATATTGATAGAAGATTTAAGATAAATTTATATTATATCTTGCATAAATTATGCTGCAAATAATATTAAAATACATTTAGATAATTTATAGATAATTCTAAAAGGGATATGTAATTGAAAATATTTGAAAGGGATAGATTGAAATGCACAATTTTATTATGATTAAGAGATTCACTGGTTTCACTTTTTGATAATATATTAATAAAGAGTATATTCAATATATATTAAGGTTTTTTGGTTATGAAGATTCCAATGAAGATCAAGAATATGAAACCCTTAACAACGATAAGGTATATCTACTGCGTAAATGTTGTATTGTAAATAGATTCAAGGACGGATTCCTAACATATGATTATAATAGACCTGATCTTAATGAGTATTAATGACCTCTACTTAGGGTTATAGAATGAACTGTCTATAATTGGTTCTTTGTGAATACAAGATGCTAGCTATTGAAAATAATGATAATCTATAAATAATGAAGTACAGCGGATGGACTTATGATTGGGTATTGGAAATAATGGGGTAGTAAAGTTATATTAGAAATTCACCAATATAACATTCATATACCTCAATTCTTTAAAAATGATGTTTAAGAAATTTGGAAATATTTTAAAATTTCCAAATTCATTTAAGCTGTTTTTACACATTTTAGAATGGATGGAGGGTCCTTGAGAAGATTTGATGGAGTCATGTGAAAATTTATGAATTCTCTAGATTTATAAATTAGAGAGGAAATTAGAAAAATATAAAACACAATCGTGATATGTAAATGTCAACTTGATTATACAGAAGGGTAACCCTAATACTCTGATCAATAATTAAAGGTATAATACTAGAGATTTGATAAATTCTGAAAGTATAATATGATACATAAGAGTCATTTAGATCATATATAAGAGTCTTTCTAAAATTTAGAATGGAAATTTTAAAAAGGTATAATCCTTTTCTTAATACGTAAGAGTTATATGGAAAAATTTTAAGGCTTCACAGAATCCGTGGAAGAAAAAAATAAACAATGTATAGAGGTGAACTAAAATGCATAAAGGTAAAATACTCAATAGGTGAAAGAACTCATGTGAAATAATTAAAGGAAAATCATAAAGTGTAGACTAAAAATCCACGTAGGTATAGATCCTCACTATGATATGTAAGAGTCTATTAGTTATCCAAAATTGAGAAGGTGATTTTATCTTGGAAGATAGTTTCAGAAGTTAAATGCGATGATACATTGATGGATTTTAAAATAAAATATCATGATTATTTGAGGAGACTTATTTCAAGACAATATTAGTGGATATGAGGAATAAAGGAGAATGATAAGATATATTTAGGATTTCTATGCCAGAAAGTGGAATATCACTCCAAGTAGTAGTGTAAGTAAAATATAATCCTTGAATCTAATTCTATTAATAGAATTGAAACCATATTGTGAAGAGATTACCACACCAAAAGGAGTTATGGAATGATAATTTTATATTAAATTCAGATAGAAATATGAGATTCCACATCAAAATCATTCTACCATGAGAATGATTATAGTTGACTCATCCCATAATAAATGTGTTGCATGACAATTTTTTGTACATGTGTATAATCCATATTCTTTTAGATATCATTTACTAGGATTAAATGGGTGATACAGAGTTATAGGATATTATTGAACGTCTTAAATGTGTATATTATGTTTCTTAAAATCTAGGAGTATTTATGTATTTAAATATAGAAATATTCTTCATGTGATTCTGATAGTATAAATATAATAATATAAATAGAATTAAGAGTTATGTTGAGACCCTAACACTACATTCTTTGAGTTATTTCTATGAGTCAAATAATAAAGTACTAATATTGTGTATCTAAGATTGGGAATATGCTAATAATTTGATAGTAAATCCGGTTCATTAAGG
Organism: Viscum album; assembly: GCA_963277665.1. Lineage (NCBI taxonomy): Eukaryota > Viridiplantae > Streptophyta > Magnoliopsida > Santalales > Viscaceae > Viscum > Viscum album. The sequence goes on from OY728120.1 coordinate 833,507,090, forward strand.
AAGAATATAAAGAAGAAGAGAAGGAAATAAATTAAATGTAGGAGAGGTGACACCATTCAAAATAATAATATCTTAGAAGCTGAAGAAGAAGTCCTACAATATCTCTGTATTGTAGAAGATGATAAAAATGTACAAAGAAGATTCATAAGTGAGATATTGACTATGTTGTTACCTCTATATATATTCTATGTATAGACTCTTGGTGGATAATCTAAAGTGATTGAAAATTATAGTGAGATATTGTTGAAGAACAAGGATGATGTGCATGCTTATGTATTAGAACATATATCAGAAGTTGAAGAACTATTCCTAAGGAAGAGGTTCTTATAGTTGATAAAATGACATCTGAAGAAAGAAGGAAGATCTAAAATAGGGTCGTGGAAAACTGGAGGCTACTAGTGTAATCCAATCCCGACTTTCTAGAAGACTGAAGAACTATCAGGAGACTTTATAAAGAACTGATAAAAAATCATAATTTTACTTGGGAAGAGGATCTCAACATATAACTAGGGGTTTCTATTGAAAAAAATCAATATGTGTAGGTGTTGAGTTAAGGATAATCCATCCTCACCCATTTTTAATCACTCTTAAACATTAGTGATAAAATCTGAGACTCCTACTTGATCAGAATGCATTTAGGAGTAGATTACCACATTGGGGTCAAGGCCTTTAAATATACTATGTGTTTTTGTCTTTTCACTATTTACTATATTGTATGTAATGTTGGGTGTTGAGAGCATGTTAGTAGATATAAACATACTAACTTAGACAAAGGTTCAAATATTTTTGAGTGGGATTATAAGGTAAAAAAGATTAAGTAAAAATGGCACATTGATTCACCCCCATCAAGTGAATACACTATCCTACTGGGGAATTACTTTATTAAAAAATAAGACCACAAAACAATCCAAATATGGAATAAAGACTTGATTCATAGGGTCCATAAAAATGGTTGGTGCATTCATCAATCCGAATGACATCACAAGATTCCCATACATGTCATACATGCTCCTGAAAGTAATATAAGGAACATTAGATGTCCTCACTAGAAAATGATGATATCCCACCCTCAAATCAATCTTGGATAACCCCTTATCTCCCCTCAACTAGTCAAAAAAAAAATCATCAATACCATGATGGAGATACCAGTTCTTGACAATCACTAGGTTCAACCTCTAGTAATCCACATAGAAATACAAATAACTATTAAATTTCTTGGAACTAAAAGGAAAATATCATTTAGTAGCAGTTTTCAAAATCACTGCTAATGGTTTCATTATATTTTTTAGTGATGGTTTTAAAATACCATTGCTAATTGATGGCGATTTATTAAAAACGACAACCATTTAGATATAGTTCAGACCATAGCCAAATATGAAATTTTATTTTTTATTTAATTTTAGAGAAAATTAATTTAAAAAGAATCATTAAATTTTTAATATTTGATAATAATAAAAATAATTAATTAAAATTTTAATTACTTTTAAATTATTAAATATAAATTATTTAATAATTGATAATTTTTAATGATAATTACTTATTTTATAAATTTTAAAAGTTTAATTAATTTTACTTAATTATAATTATAAGTGTTTGTTATATAAAAATAAAGTTATTTATTAATTATTAATAATTAATTATTAGAAATTATTAATTACTTATAATATATAATAATCATTTATTTACTAATTATTACACATTACTTATTACTTATTAATTGTTAATTGTTAATTATTAGTGATTATTGATTAGTGATTAATTATAATTTATTAATTATTAATTTGTAATTACAATTATCAATGATCAATTACTTCTTATTAATTTTCACTTATTTATAATTAATAAATATATTTTAATTAATAAATTTATTTCTTGCTGATTATTAGTTATTGTTTATTCATTATTAGTGATTTTTAATTGAGAATTACAATTTATTAATGAATTTAATATTAAGTATTAATTAATATTTGTTAATAACTATTAAACAACAAAAATAATAATAATTAAAATTTTAAACAATTAGTAATCATTTTTTATCTCTTATTTAATTATTATTTTTTAATATTTAATATTATTTATTATTTATTAATTTAATTAATTATTAATTAATAATTAATAATTATATATAACTATTAGTAATTAATTATTTAAAACCAAATTAATTATAACTTAATAATTATTAATTTTTTTAGTAATTAGTATTCTTTAATTAGTAATTGTTTATTATTAATTATTAATTATCTATTAATAATTAATAATAATTTATATTTTTTTGTTATATATTTTATTAAAATTTTTTTACTTTTTTTGTTTATTATTAATTATTATTAATGAATTTTAAATTAATAATTACTATTTATTAAAGGATTTATTAATATTTAATTAATAAAGTGATTAATATCAAATTAGTAAATATTAATAATTATTAAAAAATCATTTGGAATTTTGGTATATGTTGGGATTTTGAAGCCATTGCGACGTTGTGCCCTATAAATTATTACAAACTTAGTGGGTGTTTTCCAATCCTAGTAGGGAGGGATGAGGTGTGACCCACTTTTTTACCTAGAGTGTTTTGTGAAATCTTGATCCTCTAATCCACTTAACTTGTTATAATTAGATAATGAGAGAGTTAGGAAAGAGTGTGTAAGAGTAGTTTTAGGATGACTGATCTCCTAGGAAGTTGTTGTGTAATGTAAAAAAATATTAAAATAATTTAGTTGTAAAAACTTAATGACTTATTAATACATGAAAATGGATTTAGTTGAGTGGTTAATACTTAGAGAGTTTAGCGGGATTGACTTGGAGTAGTGTAAATTTTATTGTCATTTTGGGAAGCTGTTGTTATATGTATACAAAAAATACTAAAACAATTAGAAAATAAATAACAAGTGGTAAATAAATAAAATATTTATTCTAAATAATTAGAAATTATAAAAATTAAGAATTATTATTAAAAAAAAAATAGTTTTTCCAATTTTATTTTAAAAATAAATATTTAAATAAAAAACAATTTCTAATAATTTATTAGTGGTTTTAACTATCGTGAAAAAACCACCACTCATATATTCACAATGGTTTCTAAAAAATTCATAGATAAGTTACCACAAGGAAATTTGAGGTGTTTTTTAGAAACCTTTATAAATTATTAGTTTTAAACTGGAACAAAATAACATTTTTATGACAGTGTGGAACACAAAATCTGGTCACCCAAATGGGATATACTAGGGTTAATAAATCCCTTTGGTTGAATATCCTCAAGATGGAATTTTAACTCTTGATGTTTAGTATGAGATATCTTGTATGAATGAATGGACATTGGCTTCATAGCTAGCATGAACTCAATCGTAAACTTGACCTATCTCTCATTTGGAAGTCCTGAGAATCTATCAAGAAAAATGACATGGTACCAATCAACCTCTTAAGGAAATACAATCTTATGCATTTCCTCGTCATCAAGAAAAAAACTAGACAGCTAAACTAAAAGCATCCAAAGTTGATGGTTATTATGTCCTGAATGGCCTGCCTACCGATCCTAGTCTCTTACATAGGTATAAGAGTCAAACTCAATTTAAAATAAATACACCCCATGATGGTATAAATCAATGTTGGATCAATAAAGAGTCTATCAATCCATTCTGAGGTCCATATCAAAACCGTTCATGTCTAGCGTAAAGAAGTACTTGAGATGCTGATAGACACTAATCTTGATGGCGTATCCATAACACATCTTAATATCATCAGATTTTACCCTTATGGGTGTATCTATAAACATCATCCAAGATATAAAATCAATGACTAACCCAAGTTCACCAACCAATTGTACAATTACAAATGATTGTGAAACACCAATATTAAATAAAATTTATCATAGGTTAGATACTACTAAAATCATTCCTAAAATGGTAGGTGACAACTAATTATGAACATAAGGAGCATGTTAAATTAAATATTATAATCCTAATCCTTTTCATTTACCTTATCCTTCAACTCGCTAATTTAATTGAGAACTTCCATCAAGATACATCAACTATTAAGAACCACAACTTCTTTAATACCCTGATCTAATAGAATAACTAAATGGACCACCTTATGGTACAAAACTAGATCTATCCTTGTATCTTTGAGATAGGAAATCATCATGAACACAAACTAGCTAAAATTAACAAAGAAAAAAATGCTACAGGTTCCCCATCTGTCTATACAAATGATAATCCATAGGATGAAAATTGAATTATAGTTAGGCATACCCCAATATACCACACATATTAGAAACTAGAGTAGGTATCTCATTCTATGAATAAGAAGAACCATAACCTTGAATTTCCTACCCATTTAAACTCCAGTGAGAATCACTAAAACATTATTTACACCTACTTGAAGTTCTAATTTTATTCCAATTGTAAAATTATAGATTTATCAAATGGACTAACCTCAACAAGATTCCTCTATGAAATGATTTCATAGTTCATGGACTCATAAAAAATGTAATTAAATTTTTTTCACCTAAGACCAATTTGAATACCTCAATCCATCATCAATATAGTGAACCTTTTCAATATCATCACTCATTAAAAAAGGATCAAATTGAACAAACGTATTTAAAAATTTAGTACATTCCATCACTAAAATGATCTCATGAACCAAATTCATGAACTCTCAATTCATATCACCTCTCAACATATCAGGGAAGAAATTATCAAATAAATAGGTCTAAAAGTACCTCTTTGACAACTAAAAATACTATTCTCTCCATACTAGGACATCCCAATAGTGAATCATTGGATCTCAGATCATATACACTAAAATCCTCACATACCTCTGAATTGGTGTCTTATTATTATCTAAGATATCCTACATAGACTCACCTAACATATCGATAGCATAAGGTTCTCCCTCCCTAGAAAATTATTAGGGATTCTGTAACAAAAACTCTTGGATCAGATATAACATGTATTTCTAACCTCTCTAAGATCTACTTACAATATATTGGATCAAATAAAGTAAAATCTCATTGAATTATAGGTCGATAGGATGAATACGCACAATATGTGGTTTTTGATTAACAACTAATGGGGAATTCTCATATTTTCCCTTGTGGAACTCAACAGGTGGTCAACCTAATGACATGTCACCACAATTACAATAAAAAAATTATATTACATTTAAATCATAATATAAACAACATATATTAGGATAATCATTAATATAAATAACATACAACTATTCTATATGAACACCATATAGTATAATGGTGTCTTAACTAATGTCTGGCACACTCTTTCTATCCCTGACTTCCCCTTCTTAGAATTTGAAAAATATACTATCAGATTAAAATAATTAATTATTAAAATAATAAAATATATTTTTTTAAAAAAAAAACCATATATCATAATCCGGGTCATCAACCACAAGAAATAACTTACATGTCATGTGAATCCGACATGCCTAGTTTGATGCATATACACACACCCTTTTTCTACCTGAGGACAAAAGTAAAACTAAAAATATCTAAATCCAAATCATAAATCTCAATTCTTAGGAAAATAAATACCACAATAATAATGATAATATTGAATAAAAATTCCTTCTAATGTAACCTTTAATTTTTCAATACGTGGGGTAGTTCCTCCCAAGAATAATGTCCATCTTAGGTTCTGACCACATCTTGCCACCTATTGGATGGAGATATGCCCTAAAGACTTTATAAAATTTATTTATTATGGATTATATTATAGGATATGATATACTAATATCATATAGTATTCCTTATTTCTCTAATGCCTTATAAAAATCATATAGTATGATATGGAAAAGATTGTAAGGCAATTATAATTATTGTGATATGTTTAATATTATTGCACATTACATATGATATCTTTTTGTGGATTAAATGTATCCAAACATTGAATATTATCATTTTTGAGTCTTCCAATATTGGTTTCCATTTATCACATATTACATATGATCCAACATATAGAGAATCAACAATTTCTTCATGCGATGAATGAATTAATGGTTGAAGTATTAACTCATAATGCATATAATGTATGAGTTTATACATTATCACTCAAGGATAATCCTCAAGGGATTATAAATGTATTTTCCACTATTAGAATGGTGGTTTGGTTCCTAGATTTTTGTACACCAATTCTCCCATTTTTTATGATCTCTATATCTTAGTCCTTTACAATGAGAGGTACTTGCAAACTATAGAGTGAAGGAGAGTCCTTCCCACATAGGGGGTGATTCAATTCATCCCATTCATACACCAAAGATGAAGGAATTAATTAAAAAACTCTAATAGATATTTATCAAACCACTCTGATGGAGACTGTAGTAGAAGCTCTTCAATTCATGGTACACATTATTTCTCCATTTTAGTTACGCAAGGATTTTGGGTTTCAAGCTTGGTGGATCTTATGGATATGATTTCTTATTGATTTTACCATCATATATTTAGTGTTAATAAATACTAAGAATCTAATAAATGGTATTAATGGTTCATTAATCATTTTTATTCATGGAATCATTTAAAAAAAGAATATACATATCGTTAGGAATTCATATTTTCTATCATTAAAATTTCTAATGAATTTTATCGACGGATAATTATACAATATTGGATATCATAAGAAATAATATGTAATTTTTATTATTCTGGGTTTTAAAACATGGTATTTGAGAAGTTTTTATATGGTTGTTTTAGATGATATATGATATTATAGGCGGGACACAACACATTCCTTCAGGTTTTCACTATTTATAATAATATGATGTAGGGTATTGTAGTATGCGATAACACTAACCAATTTCACTGAAAATAGAGAATCATATTTTCTAGGAAATATTGTTCATATCATAAAATGCTATTACTAGGTGCTGAAGGGTTACTCTTTTATATATTTTCATCCACATTTTTATTCTTACACAAGGGACTATTTCAAGATACAATATCACAATTCCATTTTCTTAATCATACACAAATTATCCCAGCAATCATAATCCAAATTATCAACCATCAAATAAGATTTATAATTCATAAAGAGTTATGAATTCCATGCCTTATTAATCAAATATTATGATATTATTAAAACATTATGTATGACTTTAAAGGAAATAATGATCGTTATCAAATTTAAAATATATATTGAATTATATAATTTATTAATACTTTATAAATTTTAGTGAAAGTAATTTTAGGATATTTATTTAGTTTATAAAATTTGTATACATTAAAAAATTAGAAAATGTATATAATTAATTAATAAATGTTTACGAAGAATTTATTAAATATATATCTATAATATTAATTATTGATATTAAAAAACCTTTTCAATTTTTGTAGCATGATTTATAATTTTGATATAAAATTTTCATATATAAATAATAAGAGTAAATTTATAAATGGTTTATAAATTATGAAGTAATGAATAATATAAAGTGTTTATATTTACAATTATGAATTGTTCCTAATTATTAATTTTAAATTTTCAAATTAAAGTACTTATTTTAATAATTATTTAAACCATGTCAAGAAGAGTTTTTGACAATTAATATGATCAAAGGTTTAAATAAAATTAAATATATGATATTTAGATTATGAAAAATGTTTTTATAATATAATTGGAATATAAAATGCTTATATTTCATTTATTATCATATATTTAATTAAAATTACATATAAATGATAATATATAGGAGTTCATATTGTGAATAAATATTAAATGTTTATATTTATTTAATTATTGAATGTCAATAATGCATGATAAAATCATAGTGTTTATAATTTATATGTTTTTGAATTATTCAAAAATTAATCATATCTTATTTAAATATATGAATTGTTCATTTATTTAGATTATTCACTTGTTTATTATTTATATTTATAAATTATATATTGTGAATTTGTTTACGAATTGTTTTTAAAAAGTTGAACTTATTTTACAAACTGGTATACATGCATATAAAAAGTTATAAGCTAGGCATGATAATTGATTTAGTTTTATTCTTCCTTGAATTTATCTTAAACTTGGTTGTGATCTATAATTAAGTAGATAATTATGATTTATTTATATTATGTATTGGAATTATAATGAATTTTTGGCCTCTATTTATTAAATAATTTTGGGTATGTATTGTCTCAACAACACTCTACAAATCTTATTTATTTTGATGTCCACAAATATCCTTGTTTGTTTGTCTAATGATATTACTTTAAGTGTATTTTAAGAAATTAATATTATTTGAAACACTTATTTTGGAATTATATTCAAGATTTTAATTTCTAAGTAATATTCATTAAAGTGTTTATAACACATTCTTTTGTTTTCTAGAAACACTGTTCATACTCTATGTTGGTAAACATTGCATAAGGATTGACCCTATGTTCAGAATAGTACATATGGATCATCAACCATAAATTTTCAAAAAATATTGGTCAATGAACCATACATTTGGATAGAACCATACATTTTTTATGAGAAGAAAGTATGGTTAAGGAACCGTACATAAGTAAAGAACCCTACTTTTGAGAAATAAACACATGGTTCATCCACAATAATTTTATGATGAACCTTACGTTGTCAAACTTATTTTTGGATAATGAATACTATGTAGTTGAACCCTATGTTTCATATTTTTTTTTGTTTTATGAATGAACTATATATTTGACGATTCAACATCAAACATTTAAATTCTAGATTTTGTCTAAGATTTTGGCAACAGTCTTGAAAGATTTAAAGATTGGATAAAAGATCATTTCTAGAAGTTTCAAAGGCTCATTTTTATTGATTTAAAGAACTGTATTTATCGGAGGAATTCTATCGTATTATTAATGGAATTTAAAAATCCTTCAATTATTTCATATTTGAATATTCGTGATCTATCACTCTATTTTATTGGATATGGAATTCCAAAGTAATATATATTCTCTATATATTCTATCACATTTTCATTATGAAATATACATTCATACATACAGCTATATTCCAATGAATATGTTTTATAGTGATACCATAATGAACGATCGACTCTATTATTTTGGAAAGAGGCTACACTTTGAAAACTCTACCTATTTCAACCTCATACTACTATAAGACTATTGCTGCTATTTTTTCTATTTAATATTGAAGATCATTTGAAACAAGGATCACTTCAGAGTTATTCTATCTTGAAGACATTCATTTTTGAATAAGAAGATCCATCTACTGTCACTTTCTACAATTAAAATTATAATGTTCAACCTGAACCATCAAAAAATCCAACCTCTTATGATTTATTGGAGTATCAAAAGCTCGTAATTAGTTATGGTTTATGTTTCAGCTTCTTGTAATAAGTTGTGAATAACTGGTTACATATAAAAGAACCAGAAGGCACTATTTAGCCTTGCTATAAAGGTTTTAACTTCCTATACTCAGTTTTGGATTTGATGTCTTGTGATAAGAGGACATTTTCTAGTGAAATTCACCAAACTCATAGAGAGAGCATTGATGGAGTGGACCAAGGTATATTTTTCCCTAAACAACTATAAAATTATTAGGTTCATTCTTTCTGTTTATCCGCTGCTCATACCTATCAAAGAAGAGAATTCTGTATATCAGCAAAATCACAAAGAGATTTAAAATCTATAATCTGTAGATATTTTAAAAAAGACACAATTCACCTCATCTTGCGTTATCATTGTATTATTCTGGGCTAAAAATTGTTATAAAATAAGATCTTTTTGTGTTAAAGCTATAGAAAACTTAAAGAGAAAAAGGTCAATACAAAGAAGATGACAAAGGATGATCCAAAAGAAGGTATGTCTATGGTTCATGGTATATATTTTAATGGTGACAAATAGGGATTCTGTAAATCACGTATGATCATATATCTGAAAAATATGGGTTTCAAAGTCTATTCAAAGATCATCACTCATTATGTGATTCCTGAAAAACCAAAGACATAGACTACTGAAACAAAAGCTGAATATGACATCAATTCAAAGTCAATAAATGCTATTATCTTTGGACCTAGACCCAGTAAATTATTTTGAGTATCACAATGTACTAATACCCATGAGATGTGGAAAACTATTTCAGTTTTCTATGAAGAGATAGATAAAACCAGATAGATGAGGTATGCTACTTCCACAATAAATATTAACACCTTTAGAATTTTTGATGGTGAAAGAATCACACAAATTAAAGGAAGGTTAATAGATATTTTCCACAATATTATTACCTTGGGTGATTCCATCATAAAATCAAATCAAGCACTTAAAGTGCTAATAGTTTTCCCATTAAAATGTAATGGAATATCTGTATCTATTCCACAATCACCACTTGTCAAGAATTTGACTGTGAATGAACTGATTAGAACATTAATGATGTATGAAGAAGAAGTTTAAGACAAAGTTATAGATCACAATATTATAGTAAAAAGGGAAAACACTACCCTTAAGGTGAAATCTCAGAAGTGTGAAAGAAAATCAAAACAAGAATTCAAAAGGAAAAAATTCAGAGTCCTAATATTTTGAAATGGAACTTGCACACCCTAAATGAAAATTCAGAAAATTCCTCATGAAAAAGAGAGGAATTAGAAAATCCTTTGAGGAGGATTAATGAGAACTTAGAGAAGTAAGATGCTGAAAATTAGAAACTAAAATCACAACAGACCTGATTTACCTTAGTTGAAAGATAAAATAAAGAGGAAAAAAATAAATATTAGAAGAAAACTGATTATGAACATAAAGAGAAGAGAGCTACAAAAGCTATATGGAGTGTATCTGAAGTCTCAAATAGATCCTCAAAATCTGATTTAGATAAAGGGGGACAAAATATAAAATCCAATATATTATTTATGGCTAAAGAAGAAGAAGTGGTACAAACCTATTATTCTTCTGTTTCTGACTTAGATAGTCATTTAAGTAGTAAATTTTCTTCTTATTATTTTATGTTAGAAGATAAATATGATTATTTAATAAAGCAAAATATACCATTAAAAATATAAATAATTATCTTTTAGTTGAATGAGAAACAATGATAAAATAAGATCAATATATAATTGAAAAATTAAATTCTTCTACATCAAACTGTATTGATCATGAAAAAAGTATAATAGAATTACAAGTTGAAGTAGAATCTTATAAAAGTTACACTCTTGTTTTTTCAAAAGGAGAAAATATTTTGAATGTGATTCTTGGAAATAATGTTATTAAAAGAGAAATATTGGGATTAATAAGCAATGGTGAAAAATTAAAATTATATAACAATTATTTTATACCCGATAAACAAATTGCTACCTGCTATTGTTGTGGAATAAAATGTCATTTCACAAACACCTTTTATTAGGGAAATTCTCAACTTAGTGGTATTAAAAAGGATTTTATTTTAAAAAATATATTTGAAGCCAGTGATATGAATTATGGAAAAATTAAGTAGAGATAGATTCCCATATCTTTGCTTGCTGACACTATTAGACCTACGAAAATATGGGTACCAAAACAAACACATCTTTCATTTATTTTTAGGGAAAAAGCTACAGGAATAGAAAATATATATGGTATATGGATAGTGGATTCTCCAAACACATGAGTAGAGACTTGTAAAATTTCCACATATTGACTCAAATGATTGGACGAATAATCCCTTTTGGTTACAAAAAAAAGGAAATATTGTTGGAGTTGGAATTGTTGGTGATCCAAATAATATATCAATCAATAAATTTCTATTTGTACAAGGGATAAAACAAAACCTGATAAGTATTTATAAAATTTGTGATGATGGATATTATATTGACTTCCCTAATAATTATTACACTATTTTTAAAGATAAACAACTTAAATTTTGATAACCTAGAATTGAGAATGTTTATACATTAGATCTTAATTTCTTGAATAAATAATAAGTGAAATGTTTTACTAATAAGAAAAATTATTCATGGATCTGGAATAGAATAGATGGTCATTGTAATATATATTCCTTATAAAAATTATCTAATAAACATTTATTTTATGATTTATAAAGTCTTATGTTTGAAAATGATAGATTCTGTGATGTATGTAAAATTGAAAAAAATGCACAAATCATCTTTCAAATAAATTAACAAAATTTCTATATCTGATACATTAGAAAATATCCATATGGATTTTTTAGACCATCATGGATAGAATGTTTTTCTGGTAAATTATATGTTATTGTTTTAGTTGATGATTTTTCTAGATTAACTTGGGTTTATTTTCTAAAACTCAAAAGTGAAGTATTCACTCTTTTTGAAATCTTCTGAAAAAATTTTCAAAATGATTTTTTTTAAAATAATTTCACTGAGAATTGATCATGGTGGATATTTTGATAATCAAGAAGTTAATTCTTTTCTCTAAAATCCTTGAATTAAACACACCTTCTCTGCACCAAGAAAACCTCAACAAAACATAACTGTTGAATGATGAAATAAAAATATTCAATAAATGGAAAGGACTATGCTAAATGAATACAGTATTACTACCTATTTTTGGGTAGAAGATATAAGAATAACCTAAAATATCATAAATAGAATTTTAATAAGGAATATAATTAAAAATACACTTAGTAAATTTGGAATAACATAAAACCTAATGTAAAGTACTATAAAGTATTTAGATAGGTTTATTTCATCATTATTAAGGAAAAACCTGGTAAGTTTAATCCAAAAGCTGAAGAAGCAATATTTTTAGGATATTATACTACTTATAAAGCCTATAATATTTTTAATAAAAAATCATGTATTGTTAAATAATCAATTCATTTAAGTTTGATGAAACCAAACCTTTTATTAATGTGAAAGACCAAATAGATAAAATTAATGTTTTTTTGAAAACATGAGACTTGAAACCTCTAAAGATGATTTTGAAAATGATTTAAATAAAATTCAATCTAGTTCAGAAGAACATGAAACTGAATAACCTGAAAGTGTTTTACATAGACAATCTAGAATCTTAATGAACCATCCTTTAGAAATAGTCATAGGAGACCTAGACATAGGAATCATAACTATAAGGAATGTAGGAAATTTAGATGAAATTTTGGCCTTTCTATCATAGTTAGAACCTTAATCTATTGAAGAAGTGTTAGAATATGAGAGTTGGATGTAATATATGAAATAATAACTATACTAATTAAAAAGAAATTAAGTTTAGGAATTAGTAGAAAGAAAGTCCAATTATCCAGTAATAGGAACTGAATGGTTCTTTAGAAATAAAAATGATGATAAAGGGATCATAACCAGAAATAAATATAGTTTAGTAGCTAAAGGATATAAATAGGAATAAGGGAAAGATTATGATGAAACCTTTCCCCCTATATCTAGATTAGAATCTATTAGAATCCTTTTAGATTCTCCAAATCATATGAATTTTAAATTATATTAAATGGAAGTTAAATCTACCTTTTTAAATGCATATTTAATTGGGGGAAGTTTATGTTGAATAAACCTCATGTTTTGAAAACCCTCATAAACAAAATTCTATTTTTAAACTCACCAAAGATCTCAATGACCTTAAACAGACACCTTGATATTGGTATGGAAGATTAAGATTATTTTTTTTGGAAAATGGATTTTCTATAGGATTAGTATATGCTACTATTTTTAAGAAAAATGTTTGTTGTAATATTTTATTATTATAAATTTATATTGATGAGGTAATTTTCAGTTGAACAAATAAAAATATTTAAAATGATTTCTCAAATTTAACGAAAAATAATTTTAAATGACTATTATCGGAGAACTAAATTTTTTAGGATTTCAAATTTATCCAAAAGATTATGGAAATGTTTTAAGTAAATATATTATTGATTTATTGAAAAGTTTGGACTTGAAAATAGTAATAATTATAAAAATCCCACGTTCACCAATATAAAACTTTATTTGGATGAAGATGGAAAACTAGTTGACAGCAAGTTGTATAGAGGAATGATTGGAATTTTACTGTATCTTATTGTTATAATACCAGAAATAATGTTTTCTATATTCATGTGCTAGATTTCAGTAAAATGAAAAATAATTCCATTTTAGTACTTTTAAAATAATTTTTAGATATTTAAATGGAACTATTTTTCAATATTCTATTTATCCCAAAAAATTTGATTTTAATTTAATTTCATATTCATATTTCGAATTTAGAGGTTTTATATTAGATAGAAAAAGAACCTCAGGAACCTGTCACTTTTTAGGAAAATATTAATATCATGGTCAAGTTAGAAACAAAACTTAGTTGCCCTGTCAACTGCTGAGGAAGAATATATATATGTTGACAGTTTCTGTTAACAAGTATTATGGATGGAACACACTCTATTGGATTTTGGACTAAAAACTATAATTATAACTATTTTATGAGATAATAATAGCACTGTTAATATTTCAAAAAAAATCCTATAAGTCATTATAGGACTAAGAATATTGATATAAGGCATCATGTCCTAAGAGATCATGTTCTTAAAAAGGATATATCTTTAGAATTTTTAAATATTGAATATCAATTAATTGATATTTTTACATAACCACTTCCCACTGCATGTTTTTATTTTATTAAGGGTGAGTTATGTTTATTTAATTTTAAATATGTTTTTATATTTTTATTTCTATTAAAATTATTTATCATTTTTATTTTATTTTAATCTTATTTATTTTAATGTGTTATTTTCACTATCAAATTATTATTTCACTCATATGGTTAAATAAAATTTACTTGTTTTAGTTTTTAAATAATATGTTTTTTTAAAACGTAATGATTACCCTACATATTCGGCATGAGAAACTAGTCTATGCCACTATCCATAAGAAAACCCTTCAACTTTCCTTATTATTTGTTTTTAAACTGTTTCTCCTTCTAGATACCTCTTATTTTTTACATTCTAGAGAATATGAAAATGTTAAACCTTCATATTATTAGAAATGGAAAAGTACAAACAATAAAATAAAAGCGAACCAAGAAATATGAAGAGTCAATGTGTTCCCTTCAGGAATATTCTTCAAGGAGAAGTCACAAATTTTGAATAGATGTATGAGTCGAATCTTCTGCTCAAGAAATATCTGGCATTTTAGGGTTTTGAATTTTTGTTTAATGAGGAGAATATAGATTTTATTTATTTGATAGAACTTTAGTAGTTTTATTGAAATTTTTAGTTTAGTTTTAAGAAAATAGTAGATACGATAACTTCTTGAATAGAAGATAAAGAGATTTCAATATCCTCTATATAAATTTCTTAAATTTTAAAATGCCTTCATGAAGGAGTATTCTATTTTGAACTTAGTTCAATTGGAAATCAAAATCACAAATCAGAGGACATGTTGTTATTTCTTTTTAGATCAACAAATATTGGGAAAATATTTTTAAAGGATCTTGAGTTATAATCAAAGGTTTTGGTAAAATGTATTCAAAATTGTATTTCTCTAAGGGTTTTTGAGATGGAAAAGATTTTGTACCCATTCATGTATATCATGTTTTTATCCATTAGTGACATCAAGTTGAACTTTCCTAGATATATAATGAGATATCTGAATTATGTTTTCCATTCAAGGGAAATGATGTCATTCTTCCCCTATGGAAAAATACATTCCCTTATTTTTTTCCAGGAGAAATTTGATTCATATTTTTGATTCTCAAGTCAAATTTCAACACAATAATTTTTTGACTGATAATACCGTAATAAAATTTGGTTTCTTTTGGAGTAATGTAAAAGGTATAATGATTCCCATTTGTGTGGATGACTAACAAAAATTTGGAGATTTTCTCAAGGGAGAAAGGAAACCTCAAGCATGCAAGTTTAGTTCATTTAAGAAATGAAAAAGTTAAAGAATCTAGAATAGAAGATATTACTCAGCCTACCAAAATCAAGATTCTTTATGATGATACAAATCTTACTAAAGGAGGTTTAGAAGAAGAAAACAATGAGTATCTCTTCTTAAGACCAAGGAATATAGAAGAACCCCAACATGAAGATCCAATGTTAGGATCTGGTGATGCAACATATTCAGTTAATTTCAAAGAACCTGATCATATTGTAGATAAAAAGTAATAAAGTCATGCTCAAGTGCTTTAGGTTATTTCACAACCAGATTACCAAAAGGAAACCTATCAAGAGGTTCAGTAAGTTTAGAAATCGATAACTAAGACCACTGAGATCATTTAAATTTAGGTTGTCTCTGCCATAGGTTATTCCATTAAAATAACTACATCTTTATCTATATAAAGGAAAGTGTTCCTCGATGGAATGTTTTTTTCATGTGAGAATTTTGTGGATAAATATTTAGCTGTTGTGGAGGTCACTACTCAGTCAAAAAATACATATAAGGGAACATATGATTCCCTAAAAAATCAGATTTAAGATCATGTAATTATGTTTAACAAGGTTTAGGAGGAGAACTACAGTCTTTGACAAGAACTAGGAGCTTCCAGTAAATCTTTAGAATATTTGAAATGTTCGTCTGCTTCAAGAATTTAGAGAAAATTATTTGTCAAAAAGGGATTTTGATTTTCTTAAGAGAGAGATGTTAGATCAATTTGGTAAACTGAAATCAGAATCTATCTCTAAAAAATATTTTTTAGATTTGAAATAGTACTTTGGAAGTTAATTTGAATCAATTGAGGGGAGTTTCAATCAGTCCAGAGCTTCTACCTATGCACATCCAACATCACTAGATCTGATCATAAGGTTTCAAGCTATCACATCAGTAATGGATAATATGAATGACAGACTACATAATTTTCAATGTAATAGTACACCCTTATTATCTCCATTGGATAATCAGATATATCTTTTTGAGAAACTCACTTCTAGTGAACTCGGCATCAGACTACTGCTTAATAAGTTCAATGATATTTTATCACAACTTTTCCAAAAATAGGATAATATTCCTGAATTTATGAAATTCAATTTGATTTAACACTTGAAAGTAAGTCATGATTCACAAATTTTGATAAGGTAATTGGCAGAAAATCCTTTATAAAGGCTTAAATCTTAGGTGGTAGAATTGAAAGATATTTTCAAGTGACTCAGGCTCTACCAGAACCAGATTCAGAAAAAAATCCTAACCAAAACCATTCACCATCTACAAGACATATTTTTAAAACATTCTTCTTCAAGACAAAATAAATATTTTATTTGTATAGTTTTTTATAAATAACTTCCAATGGTTTTTTATTTTTTGCATCTTTTCTATATGTTATTATACATCTCACTCTGCTGTTAGAACTCATGTATTATTTATCAAAATAGTACAATATAAAAATTCATTTATTTTTCTTTGAAAAATTGACATTGTTTTAATCCATCATCTTATACTTTCTTTTTGATATCACAATTGGGGGAAGAATTGGGTAAATACAATATTCAAACACAACATTCAAATATATTTTTTGAAATAGTTATGTGAAATCGAAATATTTCAATGATAAAATTAATCTTTTAAGAAAAAATTATTTTCTTTAAAATGTTATTTCAAGAGTGTTAACAATTTTTTTTCTATAAATTATTTTTATGGGTTTTTTGATCATTAAAAATGAGGATATTTTTGGGCATGTGTTGTCTCAAAAGTACTCTATAAATATTATTGATTTTCATTCTCACAAATACTCTTGTTTTTTTATAATGATATTAATTTATGTATATTAATAAAGACTAATATTATTTGAGATATTTATTTTGGAATTATATTAAAGATTTTAATTTCCATGGAATATTCATTAAATCATTTAGAACACATTTATAATTTTTATAGAAAAACTTTCCATACCCTACTTTGGTTAACGTAGAGTAAGGAATAAACACTATGTTCCGAATAGTAAGTATGGATCATCAAACCTAAATTTCTAGAAAATTATGATTAAAGAACCATACATTTGAATGAAACCTTACATTTAATAAGATAATAAAGTAATGTTAATAAAACTAGTGTAAGTAAAGAACAATACCTTTTAAAAACAAACCTATGGTTCATAAACCTTAATTTTATGATCAACCTTACATTTTCAAACTTATGTTAATATAGTAAACCCTACAGAGTTGAACCCAACATTTGATATTTTTTCATTTTATGATGGAACCCTATATTTGATTATTAAAAATCTGAGATTTAAATTCATGATTTTTTTCTATATTTATGCAAGAGTTTTGAAAGATTTAATGATTAGATAAAAGATAGTTTATAAAAATGTTAAAGGTTTATTTTTATCAATTCAAAGAACTATATTCATTAAGGGAATTATATGCTATTGCTAGTGGAAGTTACAACCCTCCGATTATTTTCTATTTGAATTTTATTAGTCTATGAGGATATTTTCTTGTATTTAGAATATTAAAGCATGCTATCATCCCTATATATTATATAAAATTTTCTTTACGAAATATACATTCACACATACAATTGTAATATCTTTTACAGTGATTCTGCAAAGAATGATTAACTCTTTTATTTTCAAAAGAGGCTACATTTTTAATGTTCTATATATCTCAACCTCATACTGGTGTATGATTACTACTACTATTTGTTGCTATTTAATTTTAAAGATCATTTGCAACCAGGATCACTTCAGAGTTATTATTTCATTTTTGAAGAAGGCGATCCATCTACTGTCAGTTTCTTCTATTACAGTTGGGAATTTCAACCTGAACAATCAACAAATAAAATATCTTTCAATTTATTGGAGTGTTAACTACTCGTACTCAGTTGTTGTCTAAGTTTCATTGTATTGTACTAAGATATGGTAACTAGTTCCCAGTAAAAGAACTTGAAGGATCTATTTAGCCTTGTTGTAAAGGTTTCAACTACCTACACTCATTTATGGATTTGAGGTCTTGTGATAAGAGGACCTTTTATTGGGAAATTCACCAAACTCGTACAGAGAGTATTAATGGATGGACTAAGGGATCTTCGTGTCCAGAACCACTATAAAATTGCAGTGTTCATTCTTTATATTTATCTATTGCTATTACTTATCACAAAAGAGAACAATGAATATCTTTATATATAACAAAGATATTTAAAATCTAGAATCTGTTTAGATATTTGAAAAGATACAATTCACCCCCTCTTATGTTATCTCTGTATTATTCTGACCAAACAAAGTATCCTTGGGTAGAGGGGATTTGGTCCAGACAACTCAAAATCATTAAGGATTATACATTTTCTAGAAAGTCAGGGGTTTACTATCTATCCCTATAAACATAATCTCATGGGAATTATTGATTTCATATGATTTTAAGAATTTATATGAAATAATTTCATGTAATTTATGCATGAGAAACATTAGGATGTATATGAATATAATTGAATTTAATTTTTGTTAATTACACAAGTTATGAATTATGTAAAGAGTTACAAATAAATATGGTTTAAATATTTTTATTTTTTTAAGTAATAAGATCCCAAGAAAAATAATTAAATCACGAATAAATGTTGAGGGAATAACATGAGATAAGATAATTAGGTTAAATCATTAATAAAAATATCAATTGTCATATTAATTCTAAATAAATCATTTTTTAGGACCTCGATCATCCAACATGGTAGGTTCATGATAAATTAGGGTTCCCCTGGGTTATCTTGAGAAAGGATACCATGTAATTAGGGTATTCTTAGAGTGAAGTTCCTTGATTTTTATAATTTTCTTTGGTTTACACTTAAATTTTAAACCCTAAGAGTCAAGTATCTCAAGTATTGGTGTTGGGTTTCTATATATGAAAGAATTGATAAAGATTAATCTTATCAAACATCCAAGATTAATATATGATATGATTAAAATGATCATATATCTAAATAGATAAAGTGATGATAATAAATAAAAAACAATGTCATTTCTTAGAAAATTACGAATCTTGGCCAATTAATGCTTATTTTGAGAATTTAAAGCATTTATCTCTTCAATTTTAGAAAATATAATGAAATTTATTGTTTTATAAATGTATAAAATGTTTTTTATTTGATAAAATCCTTTTTTAGATAAATAAAACTATCATAATCTGACTTGACTTTGAAATCAATATTTTAAAGGAGAACATTAATGTCAAAAACTCTTTAGACTAGTATTGACGCTTAAGAATTATTCTTTACTAAAATGATATGTGTTAAATTTATACCTTCCAACGTAACTGATTATTGAAATTTTTCATAACTTGAACCTAGTTAATTATGAGAATCCCAAAATGACTCACTTATGGTTTCAAAATAATTATAAACTTGATAGAAAAAGAAATGTTAAACTTCAATTATATATTCAATATGATAATATATGTTAATGACTTAGAGAGACTAAAGGTTTCCTCTAAGGATTATTCTAGCTATAGAATTATTTATCTAATAATTATTGGAAGTGTTTCGATAATGTGAATGAGTTAAAGGAAAGGTTTAAACTATTTTCTCAAAGTGTCATGGATAGATGTACTAGGGAATGTGATGCCCAAGTTTTGTTTTATATCAATAGTATAAGTGGGTAAAATATCAAAATATAAAAATAAAAATTAATTGGAATGTTCAACAATGTTATTTAAAGTAGCCAATCACTGATATTAAAACCTAAAGTTAGTACCAGTAATGAAGGTCATTTTTTCTTATGACGGGATCATCCAAAATACCTAAATGAGTTTTAAAAACACCCTAAAAATTCCATGTTAGGTATCAATGTTATATAAATTTCACTTTATTTTTTGAATTATATATGATATCATTTTTAATTTTTAAAAGTGTTATAAATATATAGGATATAAAAATAAAATAAATAGTTGAATTATCCTGTAGTTTTTATTTGAAACATAAAAAAGAGGGTTTTAAATAATATGTTGAATAAAAATGAATATATCATGATCACATGAATCTAAAATAAATAATGTGTATTTTTATCCTATATCTCTTATATTCTAAGATATTTTTTTGTTAAAAAGGGGTATTTTAGAAAAATGTGAGGTGATACACATTGTTTATGATTCATAAAAAATATAACATTCATTAAAGTAAGTTATGGATGAAATTGTTTTATCTAGGAAAAAAGTGTTCATCCTAGTGTTTATTAAAATATGAGGGATTTGATCCAACCATCAATGTAATATTTGAAAAAATGATGCCTTTATTTTGAAATATTTATCCAAATACATATAATACCATATAATATATGGACATGATAGTTTATTTTTAATTTAAAGAAAATTTATAAAATTTTATTCCATTGAAGATTCAATAGGAATTTCACTTAGTATCCTAAAAGTTATAGGTTATATTAGTAAATAATAATGAAAATATGTTTACCAAAATATTTCAATGGGTAAGTTTAATGGAAATTTTTTAAAGATGATAATGATGATAAACATAGAAATATTTTTAAATAGATAATATAACTTATTAAAAGTTTTACATTATATATTGTGTATTTCAAGAGTTTGAATACTATGTTCAAAGAGTTTCACATTATGTACATGATTCCTAAATTTGACCACTATTCAAACTATCTTAAACTATAAATGTAACTTACTAAAGGTTTTAGTATGATGGTTTTATTAAATGTTCAAATTAACATTTTATAAGAATTACATAGTGATGTAATGAGATTAAAAAGACCTTAAAATTCAGAAAATACATGTTTGATATGGAAGTCTATCCTATGTGACAAGAGAATTTGTATAGTTTTTCTAAAATTCTTAAAAGGTGTTTAAGAATATAAATTTTTTCATGTAATACAAAAGTAAATATTTACTTAATCATTCTTTTACATTGGATATATATGAAATATTAAGTTCAATGGTAATTGAACTCTCAATGTAAAAATTTCAGTTATCTCAAACCAATTTGGATCATAGAGTATTATATTTTGTGATGAAATTTTATTGTCAATGTGAGTATGATTATTATATTGGGATATGTAAAATGATTTTTATGTGAATAATGAGTTTTTAGTGTTATATTACCCATAATGTATACTATATGGAGTGTCATACACTTTTTATTTGGTATACTAAGGGTTAACGATTCATATTTGGATTTCCGCATACCTAATTTTAGTGAGATACCTTAATTGAGAACCTTCATGCTTTGATACCTTAATTGAGAAATCCTTTAGGATTATCTAATCAAAGGTGGTTGGGTATGTTTTTGATCATACCAAGATAATATATATGATGTGATTATCTCTCAAATGAGGGGCGTGGGTTGTACTCATCAAAAAAGGTGGATGGAATTTGATGTATTCGTCGTCAGTCTATACTTAAATAATTTAGAATATTTGAGGAGGATATATGGGATTGACATACTCCCTCTCCCATGGTCAATTTATATATATTTAAAAATAATCATATGAAAATGCATGTTTTTGTATGTGTTTGATAGAGATCAGGCTAGATCCCTTTTTTTTGTTTGTGTTGCATTGATTCTTTCCTATAGAACACTCTTAAATCACATCTATTAATTTTAGAATTAATTTGTTTGTAAATGTAATAAAGGCCCATGTGGTCAGGATTTATGTTTTAATTAATGAGTATTGAGTTTTATTAAACTTAGATATGTTAAGACCAATAGGGGATTATATACCCTAAAGGGGGGGGGGGGGTGAATTTGGGTATGGATATTCTATTTCAGAATTCTTCTTACCCCACTGGACCTTGAACTTTAAATTATAAGGGTGAATTTTTTTTACTCTTATGTTGTTAAAATTTATCTTTTTCCTTCCTTATTTATCTAATAATGATGCTTTGGATGAAATGCATGGAATAATGCAGGTAAGAACAAAGATTTTTACTTGGGTCACCCTCACTAGGCTACATCCAAGGAGCATACAACAAAAATATAACTATTTACCAAATCCACTAAATCTAACTGCCAATTTACAATTTTCAGACTAGATCACTTATATGCCCATGATCTCTACCTTTACAGTGTTTTGGGACAACTCACTGCTTTCCCAAGGGTCACTCCTTGTCTCTCTCTCACTGGTTCACTACCGGTAGAAATGATAACTTTCTTCCTCTTACTTTTCTCACTACTCTGGAAAGGATCCACTCATAGTTTATAGACCTGTCGGCCTCTTCATTATAACTAATGAAATCTGTATCCTTTACTGTTGATAGATGATCTGTTCACGTCCAACTTTCACCCACTGAAAAATCTCACTTCGCACCGGGTGTACCAGGAAACTGTATTTTTTATGCACAACCTTCACTGGGACTTGCATGTAATTCCCTGTTTTTGTGCGAAATCCACTTTTCATACAACATCTCTTTTACGCAAAACCAATTATTTTACGCGCAACAACCTTATTTTACACGAACCATTTTCTTTATGTACAAAATTTTTTTTATGCGCAACCTAAGCTTTACGCACAACCTTATTTTTATGTGAAGCCTTTTCTTTACGCACAAACACCTGAATTTACACTCAAACTTGACATTTATGTGGAACTTCCTTGTGTATTCCAATTTCACGCACCAGAGCTCAAATACTCTCTATGTCTTGAGATTTTTCGAATGTGGGTGTCACTTAATATTTATTGGCAAAATCAACCCCTGCATGAGAAAATATCCTTCCGCGTGTAATCCTCTTTGAGCGCTAAAAACACATCTTCTGCACAACATAATATTTTTCGCAATGCTCTAATTTTTCTCACACCTCACGCCTTTACCAATTTTCGAGCTTCTGATCTCGAAACACCGCTTTCGTAAAAAACTCCATTCCTCTATTTCACACAACACACCAATATTTTTCACACCACATTATTTTTCATGAACCACTCTAATTTTGTGTGAACGTCCCTTTTCTAAAAACACATCTCTCCATTTTCAAATTTTTAGGCCCAAAAATTTGGCAGACACTAGAAAACGGTGCCACCTTGTATCTGCTCTTTTTTAAGCGCCTCCAGATCATCCATTCCTTTGTCGAGGTTCTTCTGTCAAACATGGATAGCCAACAACATCTCCTGAACCCGAAAAATCACCATGTAAACCCCCTTTTTCAACAAATTCATACATGGAGTCCCACTTTGTCAATAAAAACAATATTCTAAAAAATTATTCAATGATACCTTGAGGGATTTTTCCCAACAAGATATATGATCTTAATATGTATTAATGTTAATCCAAATTATGTTTTCTCACATGCATTGACAAGGTATTGTATATTTTGTAATACAAGATGAATTTGTTGATAGATTCCCAATTTTTTTTAGAATATATCCAAAATGATTTTTTGTATATGGTTTCACAAGTTATTGTATATGGTACTATATAAGGTGAAATCACACCAAGTCTATAAGTCTATAGTAAAAGTGGTAGATTGGTTGAGATATTCTTTAAATCCTTTATAAACTGGATGTATTATGGATTATATAATAATATATGATATACTAATATTATATAGTATGATATATTTCTCCACTACCTTTGGAATATTGTTTAGTATGATATGGATATATAATAAGTAAAATATAATTGATTTGATATCTTTTATCATATTGAATGTTACCAATAATGTCTTATGATGGATCAAAGATAGTCAAACATTCGTTGTCCATGTTCATTAATCTTCCTCTACTATATGTCATCAATCAAGAGTTACATACGATGAAACATATAGAGAATCAAAAATTTATTCAAGTGTTGGATTCATGTATGTTTGATAAATTAACATATGTTTTATGTAACATATTATTTAATACATTATCACTATAGGATCATCCTCGAGGGAGTGTAAATAGATATTGTTCTTTGAGAATAGTTGGTTGGGTCCTACATTCCTCTATATAGATTCTCCCATTTCCAAATATCTCTTCTCCATTATCATTTACATTGATAGGTACTAGTATAACCTGGATTAAAGGATATTCCTTCCCATGTAGTGGGTGATTCATATTGGACCATGGATAAATCATGGAGGATAGAGTCCTTTGGATTCCTTATAGGTATATTCATCAAACCATGGTGATAATAACCATAGTATAAACTATTCAATTTAAGGTACCCATGAGTTATTCATTTTATTTATTCTTGGTTTTATATTTCAAGATTTGGTAGATCCTGGGAATGAGTTTTGTTATCACTTTTTCTAATTAGATTATTTTTAATCGATCCTATGAAACCCATCACTATCTACCATACCCAAATAGTTATTCAAACAAAAATAATACTATGATATTACTTTATAATATTCCCCAACCAAATTCATATCCACCATGAAAAAATGAATGCTACTACAAACCTAAAGAATGCCTCCATATACACTATAGGATACTGATCAGTGTCAACTATCTATGATAAGGTTGGGGGACTATACCCACCCTTATAGATGACTATAAATTATAGTGGAAGTAATTTAAAACATTAATATACAAAAACAACATAGTATAACTTAATGATTATATAACAACCACCAGAATATCATCCAATAAATCCAATAATAATATGAAAAAAATTAAAATTATTGACATGCATATAATAAAGGTTGGGTCTCCCTTCAGTTTACCACTGTAAAAAATATCCAAAGAAACTAGATAAAGGAGACTAATATAACATATAGTCCCAAGTTATTGCCCAGTCTGATATATTATCTATAAATGTGCTTTACCAGCTAACCCATCAAGTACATGGTCCTTTCCCTTATCTATACATTTGACCATGATATTTTCTCAAGTACCTAGTAACTGGATCCCGATGTGAATTCAACTCAGTAAGACACCTCCAATAATGTACCTAAAAAGTATAGTAACTATAGGTGTATGTGTGGTATGATATTTACATAAGTTAATTACATAAAATGGAAATAATAATTAATAAACCATAACCATAAGTACTTCATAACTACTCAGGTGTAACCATACCTAATATTTTTAGTGTTTGGTTGTTTTTGGTAATATCATGAGAATACTAAAACATAATTATCTATACTGTCAGAATCATGGTTATAGAATCCCATAAACATGATGAGGACAACTAATTGGAATTATATCCTAATAATAAGATCACAATAGTGGTAATAACATCCCATGGTATCATAGTAGTCAATAAATGATATGTACACCCCTATAGAGACAGTTTATAATGGGAATTACATATTTTAAGGGTCATGTAAAAACAAACATCTTTTCCCAACAATGTCATTAAGAGAGGTCATAACATCCATATCTATAAAAACTGTACAGTAGAAAATGCATCCCTACTTTCTACCTTCATCACAAGAATGAGGGTATCATGTCCCATAAGATATCATATTTTTATGAGAATACTTTCCCCTTATTAGGAAGAATATCATCATGGAAAGTAAAAATAACTTCTATGGGTAAATAGGAAGGAGTCATGCAAAACCTCCCACAATTGAAGGTATAACATCCTGGAAAAAAGTAGTATGTATATTGAATACAGAATCTATCAACATATCTTACACATGATAAGTGGGAATTTCATCACACACACATCTATCTAATATCATATAAAAGGTCATGCTATCCCATAACATGGGAATACCATCCTCATCATCGTCATTACAAATAATGGGATAACACCCTATACCATGAAAATCATATTACCAATGATCATAATTTCCCAACTATACAATTCAATAATAAAAAATTAAAATATAATACCACACACAAAACTAGAAAAATGTATAATAATAATAAGAAACTCAAGAAATATGATATATGTAGTTTCCCTTGAGGGTGGCATGTTGTCCAACTCACTTGAGTCAAACAAGGTTGGTAATCACATTCCCAAAAATGCACCCACACTAAACCAATGTATCCATACCAAAATAAGTTCATGGTAATGGGAGATTAAATCACATACCAGAACCAAATAAACTCATTATAAGCTACATGAAAATTAAAATTTGTTAACCTGAAGAAACTCTCACACACTAGACTCATATGTTGGAAATTCAATCCAATAAGAAATGGATAATTGGAACCTTATAAGTTCCTCTAAGTCATAAATAAACCAAGGATACCACTCATGGTTTCTAACTTCAACAATTAAAAACATTTTACTTTTGTAACATGGTTTCAAGTTTCCATGACATTAAAACAAAACCATGAGGAAAAAACTCGTGGTCATAATAATCATAATTAATTTTCAATTGATATAAAAGAAAGATTTAAATTTAAGTTATTGTTAATCATTCATGGATGGAATGACACACACATAATATAAGAATGAAAAACCATTATGAAATATTAGGGACCTCATATGTTGATATCATAGAATCTAAATAATTGGATACCAATAGATAATTCAATATCATATTGTAGGAGTGAAAATCCATAGAAAAAAGACCCAAAATTAAGCTAAACTAGTGAATAACATATAAATTTAAAGAAAAAGATGATTTATGTGAGGAGGAATATTATACATACCTTTATCTTCCAATCATAATTGATGAAACTTAATTAAGATAAGAATGGAAGTGAGGGGATCCAACATATCCAAAAATGTGGGTATATTGAGTAGGATTTTAAATAAGGTGATCCATTTAGAGAAATTTATTGAAGGAGGCCAATATAATTAATAGATGATACAATACTGATTAAAATTTAGTGTCACTAGGCTCCCACCATAACTCTATGAGGACCCCCAAGAATTCTAATGTAGTGTGTATTGGAACCGCACACTGCCTAGGTCCAACAGAGTTCTGGTGGACCTCAATAAAAACTTAGGTTAAGTGGACAGTGGTACACCCCATTGTCGAGGTCCACTAAAAGTCGGATAGATCCCCATTAGGTTTTTAGTGGGAAGCATTTTCCTGGGATGATTTTCCACCACTTTCCCTTTATCTAAATAATTCAAATCTTGACTAACCATAGACTAAAATAAGTCAAAAATAAATATGGTTTGACAGAAATTAAATTGAAAAAGAAACCTCTACTTATATATAACATTATAGAGGACATCCAAGTTTTAATTCAGAGTGAATAGATCAAAGGAACAAAATCTCAAGAGCTTCTAAAAATACATTTAGTGAATAATGTAGGGGTCATTATAGTACGAGAAAAATCTAAATCTAGAATAATTGTGATAAAAGACAATACATAAGTTTAATGAATTTGGATATCATTATTGATTTAGTATTCTAGAACTATAGAAATAAATGTTACTTATATAAAGGTTTTCTAAAGATATGTTTCATTACTAGAATATAGGCTTCCATTTCATCTAAAAACTCCAATGATAAGGAAGAAGACACATTGATTATAAGTTCCATGGAGTCATTAGGGTCATTTATTCTTAACTATGATGTATCCGTCAACTTAATTTCCTATAAATGGTTTATATATATAATTTTTTTTAAAATAATTAGTAAGGTTCATATTGTTTATGGAGAAGAACTCAAGATTTTTGGAAAGTAAAAATTGAATTTTTGAGTTAACAACTAATGTCTGATTAACTTTAGGAGAATAAATATCATTATGGTATTATGGTAGAGTCGAATATTGATTATCTATTTGGTTGATGTGGAATTATGTATAACTTTCATGGATGATGGTTAGAATATTACATAAGGTTCCATGGTGGTGAACCATAGTGTTAATGATACAACTTTGTACATTACTGAGAATTGGGTAGGTGTAATGATTGCTGTATAAACATCTTCTGGAAAAGAAAAATTGTGGAATGACCTCATTGGACATATTAGTGAGAATTGATTATAAACATTGTCTATAATGGTAATACTAAAACTCAAGATTATGGAGTGTAAAAAAATAAATTATCATGTCGTTTAGAATAAGAAGATATCTATTGCATCAATAAAAAAATAATGAATGATAAGCTATAAATTTTTTATATGGAAATAAGGGGGTTCAATGCTAGTTTGATATCATGGGGTTTTATTGTATTGCTTTACCTTCATCAAATATTTTATACGAAAATATTTTGAAATTATTATAGTTAGAAATATGGGATGATAATATAATTAAAGATATTTAGAAGTTATATTGGATGAATGGGGTCTATATGGAGAATGGTATACTTTGGACACCAAATCAGGACATTGTAGTGGATAAATGAATTAATCTTTCAATAAGATATCTAGAAGGATGATTTCACACTTTGGTTTCACAAAAGAGTTTTTTTAAAATATATTAAATGTTTGATTTTTATTATGAATTATAGTCCTTATATAATGGGGAAACAATTTTTGGAGGAACTCTAGACCAGGAGTATGGTCAACTTGTCTCACCAAAATGTTTTTAAATGTATCATGAACATCCACATGGATTACAAATAAAGGGATAATTTGGATTATAAGTGAAAAAATGTTTCCTTGTTGGGTAAAATGATTAAAACTTGTCACTTCACCATTGGGATAAAAATAAATGAATGATTATCAGATTCCATAATTTCTTTTAAAATTTGGAGATTTTATGGAAGGTTTAGAATAATTCTGAATATATAGTTGGTAGAAAATAATTGATGCATTCAGAGGTTGATTTTAATTGAAGTTGTGTGGTTTTAAATTGTTTAGGGAACAAAATTATAGATGTACTAGGGTTTGATGTACCAAAATTCTTAAGGATTATATAATCTCAAGGTTGATATTCAAAAACTCAAAGTCTAATAAGAATTAACCCATATGGATTTAGGATTTTTACATGGTCTAAAAGACACATGAAATGGGTTGAGCCTAGAATTAACTATTATCCACTTAAGAATGATGGAGAACCCAAAATATTGAAGGTAGAGAGAACCCTTAGTGACTCATAGTAGAGAGAGATAGAATTTAAATAGGTGATAAAATTCTTGAATGTTTCTAAAAACTAGGTGATAATGGGGCGTTTTACTGGGAAAAGGGCATTTGATAACTTTTGGGTTTATATTTTGGAATAATAAAATAATTATATAAAATGGTACAAGGTGAAACTAGTAGTGAAGGTATTTTATCAATTATAAGGATTATATTTTAGATACATACTTTCTCTGGTTGTAATGAACATGATGATTTGAAAAATTCTCATCATAGTTACTATATAAGGTCTATTTATGGTGCAGTTTGATGTCAATAATACATTTTATCACGGTGACTTAAAGGAAGTGGTCTAAAATGTGAAAATAAAGGGTTATTTACAAAACAGAATGAATCTTCTAGTGTATAGGCACAAAAATAGTTAGTAGGGGATTAATTAGCCACCAAAACTATGGAACTAAACGTTCAATGCCTTCATATAAGAAAGAAAGATTATCTGGTACAATGTGAATAATTTCTTCTAATAGAAGGTATTTGATGATAGGAGTTTCATAAATTTTCTTCTCTATGTTGATAATATTCTCATAGTTAGACTAGTTAAATAAAGTACATTAGTGTTAAAGGGTAATTTTTCTATAATATTCTAGATAATAGATCTTGTTTCTAGAAATTAAATTTTGTTAGTGAGGATTTTTAAAGACTTCAGGTTTGGAAATTTGTTTATATATTAATTGGAAAACACCCAAAAGGTATTGGAATAAATCATAATTAATCCAATTTTATGGGAACACCTAGATAAAAACATAAAGTTATAAAAGTATAAGTAACATAAAATCTAGGATGAATAAATGTATATGGGAAAGGTTCCATATGAATTAGCTTTCGAAAGTCTAATTTATGACATGGTTTATACAATGGATGCATTCCTAGTTATGGTGGGTGTAGTTTTCATGTTCATGGAAAATATTGGAAAGGAACAATTGGATGATATTATATAGAATATTTGGTATCTAAATGGTTCCACATATTTATCACATTATTTTAGAATACATGATCCAATATATGTGTTTGTTAATGTGAAATTTTGAGGATATTTGGGACCATGAAAGTGAAACATAATATATTTTTTTTACTAATAGTTAAATGAACATGGCCTAGATATTGAAAATTCAACCCATAGTTTAATTTTCTACCGTGGAAGTTGAGTCCATTGTAGTTATCTATCCAAAGAAAGAGTTTATTTGGTAAAAGTTTTTTTAAGGAACTTAGAAGAACAGAAAAAATTGGAATTCTTTTATATGATATAATTTTTTATTCATCTAGTAAATAACCTATTGATTTACTCATAAATGAAAAATATTCACCTATAGTACTAAATCATCTAGAAACATGTGGAGGATATTGTGATGGAGTTGTGTATGGTTTGTGGGAGTCATAATCTGGGGAAAATATGACTAAAGTCATAGTTTGTGGAAGTATAGAGTGATTATATTCTTCTTTGGGGATTGGATGACTTTTTGGTTATGATATCATAGAATCAGAAGCCATAAGAGAATAAGGTAAGGTCAAAGGTGTACAAGGAACTTGGTGAAGATGTCAAGTCAGTTATCAAATGGGAGATTGTTAGGATTGGTGTGGAATATTCTTTATATATTTTATTATAATTTTTGGAGGGAGAGTTTTTTAAACTCTGTTACAAAAAATTAAATTTAGTGATTTGAAAAAAAGATAGGAACTCTAATAAAAATAGTTTCTAGAAGTGGAATTGGGGATATTATTTCTAGATGCATGCATTGTTCACCAGAAGGAAAGGTGGATTCAATGTGTTTTGAGGGAATTTGGTGGTATCCTTGATTGAATGAAATATGACCTTAAATATCAAAAAAAGGTGAAGATGATAGAACCATATTGATGATGTGAATATCATCACTCAATAAATGTGTGGGTTCAATTGTACATTACTTGTTGTTGTCATTATAAATCTTTTATTAGTTTGTTCTTTGTAGTGATCATAATGCATAGTTCTATTTATCCTAGTTAGTTTACCTCTCTATATCAATTGTTAATCAGTGATGTTTTAGTTATTATACTAAATTTTAAGTGTTTCCTATAGAT
The DNA here is from genome assembly GCA_963277665.1 of Viscum album. Classification (NCBI taxonomy): domain Eukaryota; kingdom Viridiplantae; phylum Streptophyta; class Magnoliopsida; order Santalales; family Viscaceae; genus Viscum; species Viscum album. The sequence goes on from OY728120.1 coordinate 833,538,866, forward strand.
CACGATATGTTCTGAACCACATAAACTCTTATTTGGCTATGTTATGTGTTTATTCCATTTTTCTTGATTCATTTTTGGGAGATAGTTTAGGGTTCATTAGTGGTGTGATTCAATGCATGGATGTGATGTTTTTTCTTTCTATGTATGGATACATTGAATTCAAAAAATTATTTCAGTTCAAAAACTTCTATAATCCTTTCTCAACATTAATGTTTTTTGAAATTAGTTTTAGAAAATGTGTTATAGTTTAACAAAACCCTAAAAAGGATTGTGTTCCTAAAAAATTTCATACATCATTCCATAAAGATGAATTAAGAAAGGATGTAAGTCCCATTAAAAATAAATTAAAATGTATAAATATATTTTAAAGAAGAATATTTATATAATTAAATACAAAATATAGAAAATTGAGACCATGATGAAAGTAAATGAACTCAAAATGATAATTGATGTGGGATCAAGAGGAGAATTCAAAATATATCCTCTTAAATATTGATCCCAATTACTTTAATGAACTCTAACATCATTTGTAACAAATACAATTTATTAATACTTTAATTCATAAAATTTTTTATTTTTATTTAACCCATTATTAATCATTCATTCCCATTATTACATAGTTATTAATCATGTACTATTTGTATTAGATACTAAAGGAAGTTTATTAAAAAAGATACATAGACATTTTAGTATGATGATCTTTGTGATCATTATGTGTCCATCACTTCCTTATATACAAAAATATTAAGGTAAGAGGTTCCTATACATTCCAATTGTTTTTATTTATTATTATGAAACCATCATAAGGATGAATCTGATTTAAAAATTTATGCATCACGATATTTTTATTTAAGACAATATAACAATCCATAAAATAATTTTATTGTTGGAATTTTGTAGATATAAATTATGATATTTCATAATACAAAACATAAATTATATTATATATTTATCAATTATTTATTTGATATTAATCATCCATGAATTAGATGGTGATAATAAATCGTAATCATCTATGTATGTAGTTAAAACTAACATTGAATAGATGTGCCTTAAGGGAAGAAGAAAATGAGGGATTGATTTTTAAAGATAATATTCATATTAAATATGGATTATAAATAATTTTAATATATACATAATTACTAATTATTTGAGAAATATAAAAAAATAAAATGAAATGAAATTTCTATAATATATTATATTACCTTTGGGAATCCATTTATTGTGGCCTTATAGGTTTTTTATCTTGTGGTCTCACAATTACAAGAAAATCTTAAATTGATTTTTTTTAAAATGAGTACTTGGACTTATTTTGATAATAGGAATAGATTTTTGTATTAACATGATGTGGATATTTTTGATAGACATTATCACATATGTTTTTAATGAATATTGTATTTTTTTATACTAAAAATTGTTTTTAATGGATATTTATTGATTGTGGGTAAAATAATATCATTTTATGCATTATTTTAATATATAATTAGTTTTTTTTTGTTTTGGTTTGCCAAATTTTCGACTCTTTATTGTAATATAATTTTGGAACAAACATGTTTTGTGATACCCTGCGGTTTTTTGTCAACTAGTATGAAACCAATTCTTTAAAAATTAAAATTTTTTGATAAAGAAATTTCAATAGAATAAATATTTATGAAATTTAAGTTTTAATTGAATGAATTCATATATTTAATTTTTATGAAAAAAACTTTTTTTGGAATGAATGTAAGTGCAGACCAATCGACCATGGGTCTTCCTAGAGATCTACCAAGAGAGTGACTGCAAAGCCTATGATCGACTATAAATCCTATTCTAAAAAGCACACATCCACCACTAATCAAATGAAAATATATTATTTAAACAATGAATAAATCAATGGATTTTTGTTAAAAAATTGTCTAATACTTTCAACTATAAAGAAAATACCATCAACCATACAACCACAAGATATCGATCGTACTAGATATGGTGTTCCCTACCTGAAGAGCTTATCCTGAGCTTGGTCGAACCACAATGAAGAAGAAAATGAAGAGAAATCAATTGTGTGTCCAGATTTAATAATAAATTATAATTTAAACCCAAGCCTAAAATGAAGAAACATATATTTGTAAAGCTAAGGAAGAACCTGCTGCTGACTGGAAACCAAGAATTTTTAAGTGAAGCCGCATCACATGACTCTTAAGGAAGACTACATAATCCTCACTGAATGAAGTTGTGGGCCAACTGAAATCTTATCCTTAAAGATATCTCAGAATACCCCTGAAACCAATTCCACTCTAGGTAAAGTAGGGGTTGTAAATGATGTTGAACAAGATTTGAAATCATCGTTGATGAAACCCTTCACCGTGGATTCCATAGAGCACTAGGGAAGGAGATGAATACAACATAGATATTCTCCATGTCCGATCCTGGTGGAACCACCACTGGAAGAAGATGACTCACGAGACCACTTAAGTAGGACACCTTCCATACATATATTCAAAAAAGTAATATATATATATATATATATTTACACATATATATTCAATCCTAAAAAAATGGATTTGGATATGTAGGCCCAAATTGTGACACTTTAAGGGCCTAGAAAATTATTACATGTTTTCCCATGACATAAAATTGAAAAGGGAAATTAATTTAAAAAATTATAAATTCTTAATGTTTAACCATTTATTTTTTGTCTGTATAATTTAGGAAAACATAAAGGAAGATAGGATTCTGACATGAGTGATTTTTTTGGTTAATCATGACCCTTGTGATTTACACATAGAAAGGATTGAGAGGATAGATCATGGGAACTGTTTGGAATATAAAAAATTGGAAGGGACACACATATTATCCAAAAAGGTTGACTTCTCTCATAGAGACTTTACTTGATGCTGGCCACGATCACATCAAAGTGTTCCACATGGATTTCAATTTATAGTTTTTTAATGTTAATGTTTTTTGTTTCATTTTTAAGGTGGGTTTATCCTCTATTTTTTATATTCCCAATGATGAGACTTAGTTCATAGTTTTTTTTATATTTCCAATACACGGGAGAAACCATAGTTTTTTTCCAAGTTCCATCCACTATAAATATATTTTTTATTTTATAAATTCAAGTTTGTGCTCGATTTTTCATCTTCAATGTATTGTGCTCTCAAAAATTTATATAAAAGGGGTCATTTTTAGGTACATTTATAGGAAGTGAAATCCTGACGTTGCCTGTATATCCACAGATGATGTCGATCATCATCATTATTAATTAACCATGGAAGACATCAACTATGTATGTGGTGAAGTGATAAAATGACCACCCAAGGGAGGAGTTCATCACTCATTCCCTATCATATTTATCCCCTATTTTTCTTGGATATCTTGAGATGGTATCTGAAAATGGATGTTTCATTGAAGATCTCATGAAGATCACTATGATCAAGAAGAGATTCTATGAAATAGTAGTTTTATTGGGAGATTCATCCACATTTGGAAGAGAATTTATATATTGGGAGAGATTCCAAATATTGGTTCTCATCATTTTGTGAGATAGAGGTGCGTGTCTCGATAGATTGACCATCTAATTAGTGTAATTTAGAATTGATATAATTAATCTAAGACCAATGATAGGTTGTTGAAGAGTGGATCACCCTTGATCTTGGGTTTTCTTCTTGTTGAATTTGTTTTCCTTCTCCAATTCATTCCTTGTTTTCTATGTTTATTTTTTATATCCCCAATTTCATCATTATATTCAAAACTTCCCCAAAAATATTTATCACTATTTCAATGTGTTTTTACTACTTTCAAAATATATAAAAACCCAAAAAATGTTTCGAGATGCCTACAACTACATTCGACACTAATTCCTTGAGATCGATCCATGAGTAAGATATTATGCTATATTTAGGTTTATAAATGTTTTTGAGATAATACTCATGGGAAGAACAAACTCATAAAACTTGGGTTGTTATCTAGGATGTAATGTTTTTCATAGTGGATTTTATACTTTTTCCTAACTTAAAAAAACAGAAAAATATAATAAAAGAACAAACAATAGTGGTGAACACTAACAATTCTTATTCAATGTCACTGTTTGATCTAGTTCAGGAACATGAGGAGGTTTTTTCAACATTTCAGTGTTGGGTGAAAGAATAAAAACATTGAGAGATTTCTAGTGATGAAATGGTTTATCCAGATGAAATTAGGAAACTAATTTAGTAAGCAATGTATAAGATCGAAAAAAATAAAATAGATAAATATGCACTCCAACAATTGGTAACAAACCTCCATAGGAATAAATTTAAATGAAATTTTGAAGAAAAAGAAATAGAGTAAAGAAGATTGAGATTCCAACATTCAAGAAAAAAATTCTCTCCGACTCACTACTGAAAATTCAAGTTATACATACTGAGAATTATTTCATGGGATGAAAGGAGATTGGATTTACATACATTGATGAAGCTATATTAAATTGTATAGATCATTTAATTTCAAAAATTCATTACAAATATTTTTACTACATTGACTTATATTGTAATTTTTCCATGATAGATCAGGTCAATCCCGCACAAGATATCCTATCCTTCTCCAATGAAGACTTCAAAAAATGATATGATGTGTTAGGAAGAGAGGGTGGAGGAGGTTTAATACCTCACTCATGACTGAAGATTTCTCCTAGGATCACTATTCTATTATAAATAAGAAAAATCTATGAATATTTAGGATGTTTAAAATTTCATTCAATAATATATATTTTTATTTGAATTTAATTTCTTTATAGGTTATTTAAATTATGTTTATCAAATTTTAGGCATTGGGTATGCAGTTCAAGTTTGTGATTTCCTAGATTTAAGATGAATTTGAAGCCACACCTTTTTAGGAGCTATTGGGGCTTCCAATTTTTATTGAACATTAAATATACAATTCTATTTTTGATGAAGAGAAAGTGTTGGAACCATGAATGGGTTTGAGGGAGGATGTTGAAAAATTTACTTTTGTGAAGGAATAATTTTTTGATTGGATTTACCCATAGGAAATATACATCCTAGAGTTAAATTCCCACACACTATGCACTGTAACCCCTAATCCAAATAATAGGGGAAGTACCCATATTTTATATCTTCACCTTCATCACCGCAAACAACCCACACAACCAAGGAGTGGGTCTAGTTTGAAAATCTAAAAGGTTCACTTTAGAAATTTAAAAAGTTATGAACATGATAAGAAGAGAATATAATGGTTCTTAATAATGAAACCACATCCACAATCAGATTGGAATTGAATCAAAGGCTACTTATCTATGAACAGTCTAAACACATTACCCCTTAGGGGGTTATCCAAATATTATCCTTCTCCATTTTTCTTTCAAATTTCACTTTCATTTTATTTTTTTTTAATTATGAGATTTTTCTATGACAAAAATAATCAGGCTATGATTCCATGTGGAAACCAATCAAGGTAAACAATAGATTCTCATTGTGAATCCAAATAATAAACTCCCTCCATCATAACTGGTTTCATTATACAAAGATATGTAAATAATGAATTATAATTATAATTTTTTACAGTATTAGAGACTTGAAATGTTCATCTAGATGGATATTTTCAAATAAAAAAGGATTGATTCATTTTTCTGAGAAAAAAAATAAGGACATGATTCTTCACTAAGGAAGTGATAATTTTAATGCTTCAATTCCAATTATTTTGTCTATATGATTCTAAGAATTACATGTGGGGTAATAAAACTTGAATTTATTTTAAAATGCTGTGAATTTTCTTTTCATGAATGTGTTTCAGGTTTTATGGTATCTAAAGTGTAAAAAAATAAATTTATGCTAAATTTTGAATCTGTTTAGAACCCTCCACAGATAATTATACCTCATGCTTTATAATGATCCAATTTGAACTGAATTGAAAAATATTTTTTCCTTTTACAAAAATAATTATCATAATCTTTCAAAACATTACTTTGATAATTTATTTGTATGTGTGGAAAGGTGTTTTTTTGACCTTTCTTGTTAACCCTCCAAATAATCTAGGATCTATTGATTGAAATTATTCTAACAACTTAGGATTCAATATTAGGGATGATTTTGGGCTTCATGTGTGGGGTAGAGGGGGCATATTATATGGATTAACTGTTCTTGAATTATATACACATCAAAACCCCCCTATTTTTTTCTTTAAAATTCTTCCCTTTTGAGAATTATTTCAAGATTTTGGTAAATAAAATCTATTTTTGGCTATAAATGAATGTTTTGTGTGACTTTATGTTAGAAAAATAATAAATCTTTGTGTATTTACTAGGGGAAAATGTCTTTAACAATTTTAGTTTTTTTAAAGGTTGGGGGTCGAAGCCTTATTTATTATTAAAGCAAAGAAAATACCTCTTTAACTGAGTAGAGGGAGACCCATTACATAAACCGAAGGCCCAATGGACATTTATCCCATTACATAGCCCAAGGCCCATTCTGTGAATAGTACTACTATAGTACCCCACCTGCTACAGTACCATATAGTACCCACCACTACTACAGTACCCTGCCGCCGCTATAGTACCTGCCGCTTCTACAGTTCCCACCATTGTTACAATTCCACCACTACTACATTCCCCCCCACCGCCACTATAGTACCTGTTGCCGCTAAAACAACCTCGTTACTTATTCCAAGTGAAATGGAACACCTTAGGGTTCCATATTAATCAAGTGTAATATAAATCTTTTGAATCTAGAGGAAAATGGGAAATTGGGATCCCATGGTGAGGATTTAAAACAAAGTCACTAGGTGAAGATCTGAAGGTAAAGTGATCTAAAAACTTAATAAGTTCCATAAAAGTGGTATGCACAAACTCATGGATGAAAAAATTCATATAATTTTCCTGAGTTAAAAATGTTCTCATTAAGGTGAGGGAAATTTTGATCCCAAATTAACAGTAGGGAAATTGAATTATAAAAAAATCATTTTAGTTGTATCAACAACATTTAAAGTGGAAATTTGGTTTGAGGAAACTTGGATAGAGTGAAAGATGTTTGTTCCTCTTGATATGGATTTAATTCCACTCGATTATCTTTGGTCTGAAATCTAAAAGATGAAACATGAACCTATGTTGAAGTATGGTATTGAGAAAAATTCACATAGGTGGACCACCATTCTTAGAAGTTTTCTATTCAATGGTTTTATTTGATTTAGATATATAAATTTGAACCTAGGAAGGGTGATAATCCATTTTTGAAGACTTTTTGTAAATAAATAAATAAAATGTATTTTAATTTTCTAGGATTATAATTTATTACGTCTGGGAGAGTTTTATTTGGTTATTTATAACACATGTTTAAACATCAATTTTTAATAAACTTTTAGAATTTTTGATACTGATATTGGGTTTTAATGGATATTTATATTTTGGGGGTAAATTAATCAAATTTTCTATATTATTTGAATATCTTACAAAAGTTTTATTTTTTGGTTCCCTAAACACTAAACTCATGATTTTTATATAATTTCTAAAAAGGTATTTTTTGTGAGAAAATATTGATGTTTTTAAATTAGGATGAAATCAATTGGTTAAATATTCCATGATTTTATTAAATAATTTTCTATGAAATAACTTCTTAGGGAACTCAAGTCTTAATTGAATGAATTAATTGATTTCATTTTTATCAATTTTTTTTGAATGAATGTCAGTGTAGACCGATCAACCATGCGTTTAGTGACCCAAATATTGACATACATGGACATTACATTACTTTTGAGGAATATTTAATACATGACAAAAAAAACTCAAGGATCATAATAGTTTAGTGTCTTTGGAAACTCAGAACATAATCCTCTAATCATGGTGAAATATCTTCAACATCTCCCATAAAGATCTTCCCCTTTTGTTTTCTTACCTAAAACCTTTCTTTATATCCCGGGGAAAAGAAAACATATAATGGGTGAGCTCAAATGCCCAGTAAGGTTAAGCATGGAGAAAATAAAAAAACCATATACATTTGAACTTAAAAATAGGAACTTAATGTTTAAACATCAAAATCTTGTTCAATGACATAAAACATGGCAGTTTGTAAGGCATATATCATAATGGAACATCAATTATGATAAAATAGCATGGGAATAAAACATGTAATTGTGGAAACCATTAAGCACATGTTATGATTTCTATAGTAGCCAAGGCGTTGCTGCCAAGACCATCTTAGTGGACAAAGTCCCTTACTGTACCGAGTTTACTTGCCATTCCAGCCCTGTATTATTGAACCAGATTTACTTGCTGCTCCAGCCATGTCTATCTCATGAGATATAAATCTTTACCCAATGCATTGGAAGGAAATATAGGTCCCACCCATATCATAATGAAATCATTCTTTCATGTTCCAAAAAATAAACACACATCATTCATAATAACCCAACGAAGAAAATGGGTTTGATAAACATCATTCCATCATAACATAATACATATAAAAAAATGGATATCATTTCATCATAAGAAAAATGAAACCATGTAAATCAGAGGGACATTATACTTGAAACATACACATATTAAATAATGTCATCTTAGATGGAAAATGGTTTTTATAAATCACTTGAAACTTATTCTTGATGAAAATATCCTGTATTCTTCAAAATCATTCTATTTTCAAAAAATGACATGCAATTTTTTTTTGAAAAAATATTTTTTTCAAAATAGTCATGAAATATTGTAGAGTAATCTTCATGAAAATTAGGCATTATGAAACCATAAAAATCTATTCACGCCATATAAGTTAAAAAAAACAATCTTCTCGTACTTTTGACAAAAAAGTCAAAAAGTTCCTCATGTGGTAAAAAAAAGTAAGATTCCATTCATAACATGTGGTAAATTTCAAAAAATGGGTAAAAAGGACTTTAAAAATACATGAATTTTTTTAGAAAACCTGGGCATGGATGATAAAAATAACCCCAGTAAATACTTACGAATAAACAATCTCGAATAAAAACGAGATTGGAAAAGTTATCCCTTAACTTATGTCTGATATGCTTCGTATGTATCCGAACCTCCGGTATAATGAATTAAATAATTTCATTGAATTATTATAGAATCATATTCATTTTTATGATATCATATATGGTTCACTTATGAATTTATATTAACTGTTCTTTTGTAAAGTCATGTTAAAGTAGTGTTTTGGGTAAAATCATTTCATTTATCGTTCGTGTTTTAACTTGTAATTATTCATATGATTACTTAGATCTTAATTACTTACATCCAGAATGTAAAACATGATTTATATACAATATATATTCATAATATACATATATATAATAGATCGATAAATGGAAAGAAATACACCGTTCATGGAGACGGTAGGCTGTACGTACAAATGAACGCTGTTTTCATTTCCATATTGAATTGAATGAAATTAAGTAGACGACATACATATATATTTATATACATAAATCCAGTAGCATTATTATTTCATATATTTCATCAGTACTTATTATAAATACTTTATAATCATTCTTGAATTGTTAACATGGAAAATGAATCTCATCGCGTCGTGGAGACGGTAATCCGTACGTATGCACGAGCGATGATATCATTCCCATATTTATTAAATGGAATTGGAGTGGATGATATAATATATTATAATCAATATGATGTTATAATAACCATATATATTTATTCTTTACACCATTATACCCATCCAAGTAAGGTGGTGGTGGAAAAACAGATTACACCACGGCATGGAGACGGTATTCCGTACGTACGCACACACAATGATTTCATTTTCCGTAGGATGGATAGAAGGTGAAATAGCATTGTTTAATATTTATAATAACATATCAGTATATATGTAATACTTATTTTATTATTTTATAACGAAACAACTAAATAATAAGAAGTTTAAGATGAAAGAAACTTGAAAGAATCGGTAGAAGAGATTACCTCTTCTTCGACGCACCTCCTTTAAAATTCTTCTTAGGGAACTAGTGTTGGTCTTTTGAGAATACCAGAACCTCTATGATATAAATATAGAGGTTTAGAAGAGGAATTAGTAGGGTTTGGCTGAGATTAAAGGCTCAAAAGGGTGTGAAGAGAAGAGGGAAGGGGTTTCCTTTTTTATATGGGAGGAGAGGGGCACCTTTGGTAACATAAGAAATATTAATTTATAATAAATACAACCTCACTTAAAAACCTCCAAAAATGACTCAAATCAGAATATTATATGATATAGGGTTGTAATCTCATAAACCAATAAAATCTAGACATGTTGGGAATTTATTTGAAACATTATCAACTTGATTTATCCTTATTTAATCTATTTAATTTTATTTGTGGTTATAAGATTCTAATTTTTGAATTGTTATAAATAATTAATTATGTGTTGTGAATTTTCCATAATTAGATAAATTATGATAGTTTAGACCATATAAATTTCAATTTATAATTTTTAATTTTTTTTTGTGATTTTTAATCAATTTTATAATATGTTATTTTTATAAAATAACAATAGTGTCAATTTTGACATTATTCATTTATTTTAATTTAATTAAAATCCACACAGAGGATATATTATCACCAAAATATTTAACAGATTCCTAGAATGTCAAATGTGTCTAGAAAATTCGTGGGGAACATTAAATAGTTCATATAATATTTATTTTAATATTTTTAAAACCATTTATTTGGTATATATCTTAATAAAATAATTAGTATAACATTTTTGTATAATTATTTAATATACTTATTTGTTGCAAAAAAATTAAAAGTAAAATCCCATGATGAATATAAATCTCATATATTTTATAATAATAATTTTACTCGAATTTATCATCCTAAAATCACAACATGTAAATTGCTATCTTTATTAAATTATGAAGGTGACAACTTTGGAATCATTTAAAATAAAATATTATAAGTTTCATAATCTTCTTTATAAGGATACCAATGGTCACCAATTCGGCCTTTGTATGCTTAGGGTTTATATATACACTACCAATAAGTATTGGTCAGCTTTTTGGGCCTTTTGATGTGTATTAGTATTTCAATAAAAACTATATTATTGATTTTTCACTAAATAAATAATTTCTGTATCATTAATGTATAAGCTAATAAGGTAAATAAATAATTCTTAATAAGGTAAATTATCATGATAAAGAAAAACATTTTATCTTTCAAATGATTATTTATAACTGAATTTATATTATGTATTACCTTATATTAAAAATATTTTAATTATTAAAGTTTGAGTGAGAGATATTTCACTTACATTTAAATAAAATAAATTAAAGGTCTTAATCACATCCAAGTGGGTTCCAATGGATTCAATTTAGACCAAAATATGACATAGGACGAAATATAATCATCCAATTATATCAAGACAAGTGTTAGGGTAATTTTATCATATTATATTTACCCTCAATTACCCGATTTACCTTTAACTATGGTAAATAAAATTTACCATAGTTACTCTTCATAATGAGTAAAAATAAAAAAGTAGCTTATTCAAATATTTTGGACCTAATGATTCCAAATATGGAATAAATTTTTCCAAATTCAAATCATAGATGTTTTATAAATTAATTTAAAATTAATCCCGTTGTTAAGAAAATGAGTTTTAAAAGTTAAAACATTGCAAAAGATTAAAATGATTTTACCTATGAATTCATTGTGAAATCAATGCTAATGACATAAATTATATTTAATGGTAAAAATATATTCTATTTTTACTTTAAAACCAATCAATTTTATAATTTAACCATATAAATTATTACGATGAAAAAAGTTGTTTTTAATTAAAATATATCGTGTTTTTACAATTCATTAAAATATGAAAGTTATCAGAATAATATGAAAAATTTACCTGAAGTAAATTTTTATATCCTGATTCCAAAGAAGAATTTTATTTTGTCAAATTAAACTTATAAATATGTCAAAAACTAGATTTAAAGTGGGTGCGCCATTAAAAGACGACAAAACTACATTTTTTAAAAAATACTTATTTTACCTGAAAAATTTATCTTGTTCTCATACCATGTTTTAGAAAACGTGTAAGATGAATAATAATGTTATAAAATACAAAATTTATTTCATAATATTCATAATGTCTAGTCCATAATAATATTATAACTATATATCATTGTTTAGTGAAACCCGGTATTGCGCACAACACACGCTCTCAAGGAAGGTCACGGTTGCATGTAATGCAGGCCAAATCAGGGTTGCGTGTAGTGAAAGACTCCTTTGTTGTTGCGTATAACAAAATCAACCATATTTAATTTATACATTGAATATATAAGTATATATACACTCAATGTTGCGTTGAATAATTACTATCAAACATAATTGACATGGTGTTCACGATCCAAGATTAGTGTTTTGTATAATACAAGGTAATACTGTGTTGCGTATAGCGCAAGATAATCTTGGTGTAGCGTACATCAGAAGATATGAAAGAAAATAAAAAGAATACATCTTATAAAATCTCAGGGTGTTACATTCTACCCCCCTTAAAATTAATTTCGCCCTCGAAATTCATCGGGGTTATAAATGGTTTATTACATGAGAGTTTCTGTCACAGAAACCCACATCGTAAGAAGGAATACCAAAACATATCTTTAAAAACTAAAGTAGGAAACGTAATGGTTACCCAAATTAACTAATCACTGGGTTTCCACATAGGAGAACATAGGTGAAAATATGGATATGGAAGAAAAATCCAACCATTATGTTCTGATGAAGAGTGGTAATGGACATGGCTATGAAAAATCCAACAATTACAAAGCCATAAATTTGTGATGATCTATGGTACCATCTGATTAATCAGATATGAGAGCACTAGGAAAACATTTTTGGTTTTCAAGATCATTTCCCTAATGTCGAATAATTTTTGAATTAAAAGAAATACTTACTTGATTTTGGTACAATCTCACTATTGTTCGTGCCTTGAATAATTTCCACTTCATATCTTAAAGAAATGAAGTTGAATTTGTCTTCCGTGAAGTGTTAATGGATCATGAGATAGAATGATAGGTCATTCCATTTGTCTCAAACAAAAATTTAGAAAAAATTATTAAATATACATAAGTCCATATATAGTGAGATTAATCGTATATGGTTCCTAAAATGGACTTATAATTCATATATCATACCACTTAAAACTAATTTATACTAGCCCGGGACTTCCTGTAGGCCAGTGGTAGGCGATAAAGGCCTGTCACATTTCGGTTGTGGGTTCGATTTCCACAGCCTTTTTCAACGCGACGGGTTGTCTCCCATTCTGCATGTTGTCCCTTTTCTTAAACTACACTATTATCACATTCCATCAATAATATCGAAAAAAAATTATAGCCTTAAACAATACTATCTTATGTATAACTTAATTCATTCCAATCTTTAGGCTTATTCAAAATACATCTGTCCAATCTCATAGTATAAAGAAAACGATTACTTGAAATATCACATAACAAGCACGTGAATACCATCATTTATCCCCCATATATCATAAGATATATCTTGTTGATCACATTCCAAACATGTGAATACCTGAATCATGTATTATCTTGAAACATAAGTTATCATAGAACCATAGTGAAATCATGAATGCTATCGAAATTTAACTCTTTACACATGCCAAAATCCCAAGAATTCTATATACTCAAACCATGATATCACTTTGTCCTTATATCAGTCATGATCTCATTAATACTATAAAAAATTTCAGTATCTCCTTATCCCTTCTTTATGCACATATTAGGTGCTTTCCAAAAATATATGAATAACCTTTCATGGTTACCAGTACCATATTCTTTCAAAAACATAAGAAAAAACAATAGAGTAACAATCCTTAGATGTCTCTTTATTCCATAGTACCATGAGATTACTTATACAACATTACTCTTGATAAACATGTAATCATTCCACTACCTTCTTAAACCATTGACCAATATTGAACCATTCTTTTATCTCACATATCATTTCTAGTATCTTCATCATCATCACCATAAATACTACCCGTACGACCATGCTGATTCTCTTTATGTGACTTTCCCTTAGGGCATTGGTTTTCATAATTCCCATACATTCCACATTTAAAACATTTAACCATTGTTGATGTCTTAGCAATACCATTATCCTTGTCCATGGTGTTAACTAAACCTTTTCCTTTACAATTACTGGCTTTGTGTCCTTCTTTTCTACACCCAAAGCATCTTCTAGTTCCTTTGAAACATTCTCCCTGATGCCTCTTCCCACATGATTTACAAGAGGGAAATTGAACTTTCTCTCCTCTATGATCATCATGAAACTCCGTCTTTCTCTTATTAGTTGAGTTAGGAAACTTACCAAAGTTGAGATTATTGATCATATTATGAGATTACTGATTAGGAATAATAACTATATGTGGACCTATAGATCTAATTTCATTTTTTTTCTCATGAAGAATATCATGCCATTGTCCATCATATCCTCCATTATCGTGAATCTTCCTGTTTCCAGCCATTTTCTAAAACCCAAAAAGAATAGTGTGAGATGAAAAAATCATAATCAAGGGAGATTAACTTCAATATCTAACATCTAGGTTTAATTCTAATATCATTATCATAATTCTAGGACTATAACCTATACTTATACTTAACCTTAGGGACATCCCTAGACATGCTTTAGAAATATCTCTAGGGATCTCAGTAAAGTTTTCACATCCTAGATTTCAAAGGATAACTAAACCTTTCCTCTGATACCAACTGTAGAGACACAAAGATGTACGTACAAGGACATTACATTACTTTTGCGGAATACTTAATACATGACAAAAAAAACTCAAGGATCATAATATTTTAGTGTCTTTGGAAACTCGGAACATAATCCTCCAATCATTGTGAAAGATCTTCAACATCTCCCATAAAGATCTTCCCCTTTTGTTTTCTTACCTAAAACCTTTCTTTATTTCTTGGGGAAAAGAAAACATATAAATGGTGAGCTCAAATTCCCAGTAAGGGTAAGAATGGAGAAAATAAAACAAACCATATACATTTGAACTTAAAAACATGAACTTAATGTTTAAACATCAAAATCTTGAGCAATGACATAAAACATGGCAGTTCGTAAGGCATAGATCATAATGGAACATCAATCATGATAAAATAGCACGGGAATAAAACATGTAATTTTTGAAAACATTAAGCACATTTTATGATTTCCATAGTAGCCAAGACATTGCAGCCAAGACCATCTTAGTGGACAAAGTCCCTTACTAATCTGGGTTTACTTGCCGTTCCAGCCCTGTATTACTGAACCAGAGTCACTTTCCATTTCATCCATGTATATATAATGAGATATAAATATTTACCCAATGAATTAGAGGGAAATATAGGTCCCACACATCTCATAATGAAATCATTCTTTCATGTGCCACAAAATAAACATGCATCATTCATAATAACCCAACGAATAAAATGATTTTCATAAACATCATTCCATCATAACATAATCCATATAAAACAAATGGATATCATTTCATCATAAGAAAAGTGAAACCGTGTAAATAATAGAGACATTATACTTGAAACATACACATATGAAATAATTCCATCTTAGATGGAAAATGGTTTTGATAAAACAATTTAAATGAATTCTTGATGAAAATATCCTTTCTTCTTCAAAATCATTTTCTTTTCACAAAATGCCATGCAATTTTTTAAAAAACAAATATTTTTTTGAAAATAGTCATGAAATATTGTAGAGTAATATTCATGAAAATTAGGCATTATGAAACCATAAAAATCCATTCACACCATATAAGTTAAAAAAACACTCTTCTCGTACTTTTGCCGGAAAAGTCAAAAAGTTCCTCGTGTGGTATACAAAAGTAAGATTACTTTCATAACATGTGGTAAATTTCAAAAAATGGGTAAAAAGGACTTTAAACATACATGATTTTTTTATAAAACATGGGCATCTGTGATAACAATAACCCCAGTAAATACTTACGAATAACCAATCTCGGATAAAAACGAGATTGGAAAAGTTATCCCTTACCTTATGTCTGATATGCCTCGTATGTATCCGAACATCCTGTATAATGATTTAAATAATGTCATTGACTTATTATAGAATAATATTCATTGTTATTATATCATATATGGTTCACTTATGACTTTATATTACCCGTTCGTTTGTAAATTCATGTTAAAGTAATGTTTTGGGTAAAATCATTTCATTTATCGTTCGTGTTTTAACTTGTAATTATTCATATGATTACTTATATCATGATTAATTACATACAGAATTTAAAAAATGATTTATATATAATAAATATTCAGAATATACATATATATAATAGATCGATAAATGGAAAGAAATACACCGTTCATGGAGACGGTAGACCGTTCGTACGCATGAACGCTGTTTTTGTTTCCATATTGAATTGAATGAAATTAAGTATATGACATACATATATATATATATATATACATAAATCTAGTAGAATAATTATGTTATATATTTCATTATTAATTATTATAAATACATTAGAATCATTCTTGAATTGTTAACATGGAAAATGAATCTCATCACGTCGTGGAGACGGTAATTCATACATACGCACGAGCGTTGATATCATTCCCATATTTATTAAATGAAATTGGAGTGGATGATATAATATATTAGAATAAATATGATGTTATAATAACCATATATATTTATTCTTTACACTGTTATACCCATCCAAGTAAGGTGGTGGTGGAAAAACAGATTACACCACAGCGTGGATACGATATTCCGTACGTACGCACGCGCGGTGATTTCATTTTCCATAGGATGGATAGAAGGTGAAATAGGGTTGATTAATATTTATAATGACATATCAGTATATATTTAATACTTATGTTATTATTTTATAATGAAAAAACTAAATAAGAATAAGTTTAAGAATAAAGAAACTTGAAAGAATCAGTAGAAGAGATTACCTCTTCTTCGACACACCTCTTTTAAACTTCTTCTTAGGGCACTAGTGTTGGTCTTTTTAGAAGACCATAACCTCTATGATATAACTATAGAGGTTTAGAAGAGTAATTTTCAGGGGTTGTCCTAGATTCAAGGCTCAAAAGGGTGTGAAGAGAAGAGGGAAGGGGTGCCCTTTTTATAAGGGAGGAGAGGGGAACCTTTGGTAACATAAGAAATATTAATTTATAATAAATTAAAACTCAATTAAAAACCTCCAAAAATTACTCAAATCCTAATATTAGATGAGATAGGGTTGTAATCTCATAAACCAATAAAATTTAGACATGTTGGGAATTTATTTGAAACATTATCAACTTGATTTATCCTTATTTAATCTATTTAATTTTATTTATGGTAATAAGATTCTAATTTTTGAATTGTTATAAATAATTACTTATGTGTTGTGAATTGTCCATAATTGGATAATTTATGACATTTTATACCATATAAATCTCAATTTATAATTTTTAAATATTTTTGTGATTTTTAAAAAGTTTTATAATATGTTATTTTTATAAAATAACAATAGTGTCAATTTTGACATTATTCATTTATTTTAATTTAAATAAAATCCACACAGAGGATATATTATCACCAAAATATTTAATAGATTCCTAGAATGTCAAATGTGTCTAGAAAATTCGTGGGGAACATTAAATAGTTCATATAATATTTATTTTAATATTTCTAAAACCATTTATTTGGTATATCTCTTAATAAAATAATTAGTACAAATTTTTTGTATAATTATTTAATATACTTATTTTTTGCACAAAAATTAAAAATAAAATCCTATGATGAAAATAAATCTCATAGATTTTATAATAATAATTTTACTCGAATTTATCATCTTAAAATCACAACATCTAAAGTGCTATATTTATTAAATTATGAAGGTGACAACTTTAGAATCATTTAAAATAAAATAATATAAGTGTCATAATCTTCTTTATAAGGATACAAATGGTCACCAATTATGCAATTGGATGATTAGGGTTTATATATACAATACCAATAAGTCTTTTTATGATTTTTGGGCCTTTTTATGTGTATTATCATTTTAATAAAAACTATATTAATGATTTTTTAGTAAATAAATAATTTCTGCATCATTATTGTATAAGCTAATAAGGTAAATAAATAATTCTTAAAAATTAAAAATAAATTATCATGATAAATAAAAACATTTTATCTTTAAAATTAGTATTGATAACCACATTTATATTCTGTATAACTTTATATTAAAAATAGTTTAATTATTAAAGTTTGAGTGAGACATATTTCACTTTCATTTAAATAAAATAAATTAAAGGTCTTAATCACATCCAAGTGGGTTCCAATGGATTCCATTTAGACAAAAATATTCCATAGTACGAAATATAATCATCCAATTATATCAAGACAATTGTTAGGGTAATTTTATGATATTATATTTACCCTTAATTACCCGATTTACCTTTAACTAAGGTAAATAAAATGTACCGTAGTTACTATTCATAATGACTAAAAATAAAAAGTAGATTACTAACATAGTATGGACCTAATGATTCCAAATATGGAATCTATTTTTCAAAATTCAAATCACAGAAGTTGCAGAAATCAATTTAAAATTAATTCTGTTGTTAAGAAAACGAGTTTTAAAAGTTAAAACATTGCAAAAGATTGAAATGATTTTACCTATGAATTCAATGTGAAATCAATGATATTGAAATAAAT
This sequence comes from Viscum album, assembly GCA_963277665.1. NCBI lineage: Eukaryota > Viridiplantae > Streptophyta > Magnoliopsida > Santalales > Viscaceae > Viscum > Viscum album. Next base: position 833,557,533 of record OY728120.1, read on the forward strand.
TATATTAAATGGTAAAAATATATTCTATTTATTCTTTAAAAGAAATCAATATTATAAATTAACCATATATATTATTACGATGAAAAAAGTTGTTTTTAATTAAAATATAGCATGGTTTTACTATTCATTAAAATATGAAAGTTATCAGAATAATATGAAAAATTTATCCAAAGTAAATTTTTATATCATGATTACAAAGAAGAATTTATTTTGTCAAATTTAACTTATAAATATGTCAAAAACTATATTTAAAGTGGGTGTGCCATCAAAACACGGGAAAACTACATTTTTTGAAAAATATTTATTTTACCTGAAAAATTTATTTTGTTCTCATACCATGTTCTTGAAAATGTGTAAGATGAATAATAATGTTATAAAATTAAAAATGTAGTTAATACTATTCAAAAAGGCTAGTCCATAATAATATTTTAACTATATGTCGTTGTTTAGTGAAACCCGGTATTGCGTACAACACACACTATCGAGGAAGGTCGCGATTCCGTGTAATGCAAGCCAAGTCAGGGTTGCGTGTAGTGAAAGACTCCTTTTCTGTTGCGTATAATAAAATCCAACAATATTTAATTTATACATTGAATATATATGTATATATACACTCAATGTGGCGCTGAATAATTACTATAAAACAAACATGAATTGTGTTTAACACGATCCAAGATTAGTATTGCGTATACTCCAAGATAATACGGTGTTGCGTATAGCGCAAGATAATCTTGGTGTAGCGTACAATAGAAGATATGAAAGAAATTAAAAATAATATATCTTATAAAATCTTGAGGTGTTACAATGCGTCTGCCGAGTGATCTAACAAAATAAAAGAGAGAGACCACAAAGCATATAATCAACTATGAAGCCATTGACATTGAACATAAGACCACAATTAATCAACCATAAAGATATTCATTTGACCATAAGAAATTAAATTAACTACGAGATAATAAATTGACATAGATAATTGACTATGAATCCAATGTCACTGACCGTACCATCATCAATTATTGAACATGCCCGAGAGCTACTAGACATCTGAGGGACCTATCCTGATTTTGGTCAAACCAATTTGAATAAGAAAAAGAAGGTAATTCTAGTGTGTATTTGGGTCTACTAACAAATGAGAATCATAACCCAATTCTGAAATGAAGCACATGAGATCTATAAACCTAAAGAAGAAGATGACACTGACTAGAAAATGGGAATCCCAGAGCAAAACCATGTTGTATACTACTTGAGTAAGACGACACAGTCATCACTAATTGAAGATGAGGGCCACACTAAATCTATAGCTATAAGGTATATTTTAAGATCCATGAAACTAATGTTTCTTGAGGAAAAGTTAAGGTTGTGGATGAGATTTAACCATATTTGGAAGAATCAATGATGAATCCCTCTACTTCAAATGCCATCGAGCACTGAGGAAAGAGATAAATTGTGTACATAGATTTTCAAGTCCCAATCCCAGTATAAAGAATTCCAAAAAAAGATGACACACCGGACCACTGAAGTTGGGGCTTCTGGTCATACTGATATTGAAAAAAATGAATATATATATATATACACACACATTTTAACATATATTTATATTTATATAAATAAAAATAAAAATAATGATAATAAAAATAGAATAGAAGTAAAAATGAAACAAATATGTTCTCAACTTCAATTAGTGATGTTCGAGCCTAAACAAATTTTTTTGGGCCCATGGGCCCAATGTGTGGCACTATAAGGGCCTATAAAATTATTTCAAGTTATCTCGTAACCTAAAATTTCAAAGTGAATATTAACTTCCAAAATAAAAAGTTTGTAATATCTCACATTTTCTTCTCTGCCTTTCTAAAATAGGAAAATGTAAAGGTAGAAGAGATGATGAACTAAGTGATTTTTATTCTATCTATCTAGACACTAGATATTTTCACTTATAGAAATTTTGGGATGTGGGATCATGGGAACTATTTGGATGTCATTGTTTTCTCTTTGATTTTTAGGGATGTGTTCTCCTCTTTTTGTTTGATATTTCCAGAGACTGGACTCATTTTATAGTTTTTTTATAATTCTTGAACATGGGAGAAACCCTAATTTTTATTTTCTCATAGTTCCTTCCACCATAACTCAGTTTTTTATTTTGAAAATATATGTTTCTACTAATTATTTCCTCCTCATTATGTTGTGATGTATAAAATGTAGAGATGAAGGGATAATTTGAAAGTCTAATTTTATGAAGTGAATTTTTGATGCCACTTGGAGATCTTGGCATCAAGCTGATCATCATCCTCCTTTATTACTCTTGGTGAACAAAAATTGCGGGTTATATGAGAGAATGACTATCCATGGGAAGTGTTCATACCTCTTTCCCCTTCATATTTATACTCTTATTTTATTGGATAGTTTGGGAGAGTAGCTAATATTAGTTTTGTGATTGAATATTACTTAAAGATAACTTCAATACTAGAGTGGTTTGATTGGATAATACTTTCCTGATTGGGAGATTATTTATGTACTGAAGAGATTGAAAATATAGGTGCTAATCATTTGGGAAAGAGAGGTGTGTGACTCGAGAGATCGTACATAAACTTAGTGATGTTGAGAATTAATATAATCCATTTTAGATCAAAGAAATGTAGTTGAATAGGGGATTGACATGGATATAAGGCTTGTTTATTACTGAATTTCTTTTCCTTCTCAATTTCTTTCCCAATTTTATGTCTTTCTTGTCTCTTTCCACCATTTCATCACACTATTCTCCATTTACCTCGTGATTTTTATCATTATTTCATGTTTTTTAAAATAATTTTAAAATATATAAAAACTAAAAAGGAGTTTTAGGAATACCAATATGAAATTCGATACTTTTTACTTGAGATTGGCCCCTAATTTGAAATTTTTTCTTTATTTATGGGTTTAAATGTTTTTGTAACCATCCTTGTGACAATGATGTTAAAATCATGGAATACATTATATAGTGAAATATGTTGTTTATAGGTTTAGGGGATGGAATTATTGAATAAAATATCATTAATTTCCAAAAAAACTTTTTAACAAACCACACCATTATAGGTTGTAAAAATTATTGAAAATTTTAATTTCTGGAAATGGAGCATGAGATATTTTAAGTATTGAGGTTTAGATCAAGAATATAATTGTTATAACATCTTTAAAATGTGTTTATTATTATGTAAAATGATCAAGATTTGTCTCAGGTGCTTGGGTGAATAGAGTAAAAGGATCAGTTGAATGGGCCATGTATATGGGAAAAGTGATTTGGGTTGAAACTTCAGTTCACCATGTGTATTGGGGCCCAATAGAGGTGTCAGGAATGCCATAATTAATCAAAAATTAATTATAAGAAATTATCCAATGTTAAGGGATTGGTTCAGGATATTTTTAGTAATTGGTTGGTTTTAGAGGGGTTACCAAGATATTTTATCCCAAGAGGGGACTTTTGGAATGTTTTAGTAATTTTGAGTTTTCATTCGTTTTTCCAAAACATTTCCTATATATAAAATTATATGTTCTAATTTTTACCTATGTATAGAATATAAAATATTATAGAGAGGGAAAAAATAATATCTTATATATTAAAATTTTATTAATTCTAACATTTTATGTATTAAACATATATATTATGTATCTCTTAAGGTTTTTGAATATTGAAAAACCTTATGAATGAAAATTTTGTTATGTCAAAAATATTACATGTCAAGGAGGAGAAAAAATATATTATGTATCCATTTTTAGATAAAATAGAAAAATTACGTATTATGAAAAATATATTACATTTGATAAATATATTTTGTATTGAAAAATAAATTTATTCATTGGTTTTTGGATATGTAAAAAACCTTATGACTGTTATAAATACATTACACCTTAGTGGAAAAAGTTTTGTACTGGTTTTTATATAAATATAAATACCTCACATATTGAAAATATATTGTGCATGGATTATTTATATTTATTTTTTTTGAATTATTTAAAAATATCATATAAGGAGTTTTTTAGAGGAAAATCCCTCTGTATGATTTGAAAATATTACGTATGGAGAGGGGAGTTCAGAAAATTTCAAAACACCCATGATGCATAAGATTTTAAGAAACATTTTACAAATGGGATCCTCCAGAGTGATACATATTTTATATTTTAGTAGGGTCTAAAATTATCCAGGTTTTAAATAATTATGTTTTTTAAAAAATTTACATAATGTCTATAAAAGGATAACCAATAAACAATAAAGTGTAAATAGGGTATTTTCATGACATGTACACAATCAAATTGTGAAAATAAAGTACTTATTCATCTATTCAACTTAAATTTAGATCTTACATATTATTAATGGATTCATACAAAATTTTATCCAAGTTATAACTAGAGGAAAATCTATCACTCCACTTCAATTACTTCTTGATTTCTTTCTTATTTTCCTCACTACTTATTAGTTAAACTCTTACTAGGGTTTTCATGATGATTAATTTGTCATGATTAAATCCTATTGATATGATGGTTTATTTTTTTATTTTATTGAGGGGATCATAAGAGGGTGATTTACTAGTATTTTTTTATATTTATTATGTTATGTCACTACTTTGATTTATTTAGAGTTTTCTATTGATTTTTGTGAAATGGATGGTTGGATTAAAATGAATGTTTGGCGTTCTTTATGGTTAAAGTATGTATGTTTATTATAGTGATCACAAATTTGATTTAATATTTATTCATGAGAGATAACCTGATTAATGAATCCTTGTTTATGCCATATATATCAAATAAGAAATTAATTATGGAATAAATTTTGGAAATCACAGGATAGATTATTTTGTGAAATTTTAACTGACTTTTGATAGTGTTAGTGTCCTGTATTGATAGGATATGGCCAGCCAGGATTGTGGAATCTTATGAAAGGGTGGTCAAATAGGAATTAATGGGAGTAAATATGTGAATGACATTGGTGTTCCCAAAACATATCACTATAGTTATGGTTTTTTAGGAGGAATGTGATATGAATATTCCTCACCATGGGAGTATGACCTTTAACTAAATTAATTGATTCAATATAGTTAAATTCTTACAGAAAAAATGGAGGTGTTTGGTAACATGATGGCCCATTGAAAACTAACTCGATTCATTAGCTGCTGATGGATGAAGATCTATTCATAAATGAGATCTTTGAGAAATATAATCTGCAATGGATTATAAATGAAAATTATAGATGTAGTTAACCTCATGATAGGTTCCCTTAGTCCTCTATGTATTAAGGATAATGATATATTTGAATGGTTTTAATATTGATAGGTCCTTTGGTACCTTAAAATTAATTGGTGACATTGGTGTACCTAACTGTAGAGTGGGGAGAGTGTTCCTCCCCCCTAATATGTAAGACACATGGTGGGTATATCATTGGTAGGAAATTTTGGAAAGTTTGGGTGTGATCGGTATACCTTGTTTAATGAGAGGTGATATGGGATTTATTCCATCCCATTCGGATGATGCATGTATTTCATTCTCTATAAGGTAGATCATGGATTCTTGTGACCACATACATGTTGGGGGTTAATATTACCTATGAGTAATAGGCTTAACCCAAGAGTTAGGGATGTTATAGAGGATCCCAATTGGGGTGTATGAACAAGATGTGACCTAGGGGACCTTGGTGGGTGCCTTAGTAATATAATGACTCCAGGGAGTATTATTACTGGAGGATAGTTTAGTGATATACTTTTATGATTTGGGTGATGAGTCTATATTATGTGATTTTTGGGCCATGCAAATATATTTATGATAAGTTTAGGTATGCGTCCAACCATTATGACGATGACGCATGATTCTAAGGCGGGGTTCAATTCACTATAGATGTTATGTGATTTATAATTTAAGAGTTGACAATCATTCCATAAAATGATATATTGTACAAGATATTACATGTGGATATCCAATCCAATAAAATATGAGTTGTGATTCTAGGGTGGGGTTACATTCTACCTAATTTTATATGATATGAGATAAAATGAGTGGGGTTCCATTCCCCTCGAGTGTGATAGATATATTACAGTTAGGGAACCCGTATCCTTGATTTGTAACATGTGATTCTAGGGAGGGGTTCAACCCCTACTATGATATAAGATAGTGTGTGAGTGGAGCCATTCCATCCAATGTAATATATGTGATATAATGGTGGGGTACTATTCCCAACATTATTTGATAATTGATCCCAAAGAGGGGAACCATCTCCCCTGATGCGATATGATATATATGGGGTGTGTGCCATTCCACCCAAGTGTTGTTTACACGAGATGATCTATGGTGAACACTTCCCCTGATTGATCTTATTTACTTATGTGATATGGTCTAATATATATGACTTTTTCCATATAAGGTATAATCAAACCTCATGATCATAAGTTTAGATAATAAAAAGGTCAAAGATTAAATTAGTTTGCATGATTGAATGAATGGAGTTAGGATATAGATGTGATAAGATTTGGGGTTAGTAGCAGAGATTACTTGTTTTATTTATTTATTTTATTTTATTCTTTGTAAGTGATCAGTTTGGTGGGCGTTCAGTTGGGATGTTTAAATATATGTTTCCCCATTTTATTTTTTTTATCATAATTATTATATATCTATTTTTTATCAATATAATTATTGTTATGTATGTTGTCTAGTTATTTTTTATTTTTGTGTTACTCTGAAATGATGGTATAATATCACCATGGTAACACCTTAGACCCTCACTTATCTTCCGTAGCATATAGTGTATGGGGAGGAATTCTTGAGGTGTCTTAAAAACCCTATATGTTTATTGTATATTAAATTAGTTATGTGTCATAAAAATGTTTTATCTGAGTTTCATTTTATTTACCTTACTATTTAGGGTATGGTAGAGAGTATATAGAGATGTTTCAGAGTTTTGATGGGGCTTAGATTGGTATATAAAAAATATATTTTTTAATTGAAATTCTGGTTTACTAGGGATATGATATTTCTTTTTATTTTTTATTTTTTTATGTTATAGTTGATAATTTTATTTAAAGATGATTAAGGTTTTTTTTAGTTTTTTATTTATGGTTTGATTTATTTTACACATGGGAAATAGGCCTTTGTAAATGTTTAATTTTTGGAACATAGGGTTTACATAACATTATTGTGATTTACTCTACCTTTGGAGGAGAGTGAGTTTTAGTGTGACTTTTTCGGAATGGCCTAATTTTTTTTATGGAACATGTGTGATGGTTACACAAAATACTCATTGTCTCATGGATATGTGTGGGAACTATGTGTGTGTATATTGATTATTATTTTTTGGGGTTTTATGGAAACTCGAGTTTTATAGAGATGATCATGTGGAGATGAATTCCCCAGTCTCGGTTGCATGAAAAATACTCATGGGAAATTAATGAGCCTTGGTTTAGGGGTCAAAATTAGATTGAGGTGACCATGATGATTTAATGAGATGCCTACAAATATTTTTTTCCTGAGGTTTTGATAAAATGAGATTCATTTACTCTTTAATAGATAGTGAAACAATGGATGGATTGAGGTTTTCTGGTACACTCATTCAAATATTGTGTTTTGAGATGGGTTTTTTCATAGAGGGGTGATCATAGATTGGGTAGAGAAACATGCCTATGATTTGAAAAATCAATGTAACTTCCTATAGTGGGGATATTGTTTATGATTCTATTAGTGGATGATTATTTTTTTGAAATGGTTTTTGGAAAATTTATGGAATGATAAGTTATTGGGACCAACCGACTGGTGGTAGTAGTTTTTAGATGATGCTTGGATGTAATTGGATGTGTTTTGTGTGAAGAATGGAAAAATACCTAGATGAGGGTATCAATCAATGGAAATCAATTTAATTATAATGATTGGAATATAATATCTACTTAACATGGGATTGTGTGTTTGGATGGTTATTTTAGAGAAAAAAATACATCCAAGCGTCCTCTCGGCATTTTTGGGTGTGATTGGGTCTATTAAAAAAGACATATGACCATGAATGAGTTTGGATGGTGCTTTTCAAAGAAGGTGTTTATGGTGGAACCATTTCCCAGTGTTTTCCAAATTTTTTGGCCTCAAAATTGGGAGTTTGGTTTTTGGTTAAGGAAAATATTTCTACAAAGGAGTTCACAAAAGGAAAAAGGAAAATTGGAAACTTTTGGGTTTCCACATAGCAATGCTATACGGGCCACAAAAGATGGTACACAGATCATGAAGCATGGTACACAGACCACATAGGGGAAAAAATTCACAGGATTAAAATGGATTGTGAGACTTTCAAAGTTCATGGGAGGAAAATGGTTCATCAAATGGATCATTATTCATTGAAGTGAGGTGGTGATTTTTGGATCCACAGAGGGATTCATTCACGAAAGATATCGACCACCGCTGAGGAGAAAAGGTGCTACACAGACTGAAAAGGGAAAAATGGTTTGTAGAAGGGCACAATAGACTATAAAGGCTATACCACATTTAGTATTTAGGTGAATCATATTAAATATATTTTTGGATCTATTTTCCTATATATAGAATGCTACTCCAATCCTTATGTAGAGTATCTTTCATATGAAAACATATTCACTCAAAAAATAAATTTGGCTAAGTACGAAAGAGTTCATGGGGAGTCTGTAAAGGAGAAGAGGCTTTCAAAGAGGATTCCATGATGGGTGAGTTGGTTCACATGAACAATTTGTTAAAGGAGGACTAAAAGGCTCTATATATCATGATGTATAATGGTACATGGAAGCAGAGGAAGTCCACAGAAGGAAAATGGTATGAGAAGGTGGTATGAAGAAGTAGTACGTGGAATCCGTATGCAGAAGAGGTATGTAGAGGAGGTATGTATAGGAGGTACATAGAAGTGAATAAGGTCTATGGGGTAGGTATAATCCACATAAGTGGTGGTCCATGAAGAATTCACGCTATGTGATACAGTGATGTTCATAGAGGGTTGAGGTTTTTCACGAAGGTACTTGAACAGTTTGTGAAAGAAATTTTCGCTAACTAATAGTACGTGGAAAAGTGGATTTAACATCAGGGTGAAAAAGGAACTTCAAAAAATCAACTATATACAGTTGAGTATGTATTATTTTATACCAATGAAGGGACCTACAAATCCATAAGCTATGATTGGATACCTTCCAAGAGCAGTTAGAAAAGGAAAAGGAAGACGATGATGCATTCCACCGGCAGTGATCTAGAGAAAGAGACATAGGGAGTGACCCCTGGGAATGCAGTGAGAAGACCCTGAGTCTTGTAAAGGTAGGTATCCTAGGCATAAATGTGATCTATCCCAAACCTTGCAATTTCAACTGATCTTTAGTGTATTTGGTACATCGAAACATTGCCGTTGTATACTCCTTTGACATATCCAAGAGAGGGTGGACCAAGGAAAATCACTGTCTCCAGTGGATGATTTTATTTCTATTCATATATTTCTATGGGAGAAAAAGGGAAGTGATTTTTGTCTAATGATGAAATAAGATCTTAAGGGGTAGTAGTTTTAATCTATCATACCCTCATTCACCCCATTCTAAGGGTATTTGACCTAGTGGACCTAACAATAGGTATCATAGGTGAAGGTTGGATGTCATTGGTTCTCTCTTTATAGAAGAAATAGAGGTGGTCAATCACAAAGGGATTCTGGTCTTCGATAGAAACAATTTTCAACTATGGAAGAATCGATTGCGGCACTACTTCTGATCATTATGAATAGATGTCTTTATAATATCTATGCATGTAATATGAACCAATATTAATAGTGGTAATTTATCACAAGATGATAGAAGGGAATATGATGTTGATGCTAAAGGGTTCAATGCTTTAGGGTGTTCCTTATAAAATGAAAATTATACAAATTTGATGTCATGTAAGTCATCACATGATATGTGGGAACAGTCTCTGAACCTTTATGTGGGTGACAGAAAAGATAGAGAAGAAAATATGTAGGTTCTAGGGAACATATATGAGGATCTTAGAATACACCATAATGTGTTTTTTGATACATTCTTTGATTAGATAAATGTTTTCATGGAATACATGAACGGTCTCAGAGAAATTATTAACGATATAAATATTGTGAAGTGTATCTCGAGAAAACCTCCACCTTGGTTCATTCTAAATGTTTCAGTATTGGAAGATAAAGATATAAAGGATCTGACATTATATTACATGCATAGTATTATTATAGCATATGAAATGAGAAATTATGATAATGGTAATATGGAAAAGGGGAAGTAAAAAGAGGTGTAATTCAAGGCCATGAAAAATATCACCGTTGAATATAGACATGAAGATGAAGAGACTAATGAGGTGATGTCATTCCTATCCTCAAATATTCAAAGTGTAAAAGGAATGTTCAAAGGGAAACTACCTCTTTCATTCTGATGATGTGGAATGGTTAGACATCTTGCAGCAATGTTCCCAAGGAATATTGAAGAATATGAAGAGGATGAAGTTGAAATTCCCATGAAGAGGTCCTCAACCTATGTTAAAGGTAAGAAATTTTTTAGGGAAATTTATTCAAAACAAAGAATCTACTTTCAGTAGAAGATGATAGTTCAGGAGAATATAAAGATGTATAATTGGAGTAATGCAAGGATCCTAAAGCAGATACTTCGGTGGAAGTTGTTAGAAATTCCATAACCAAAAAGTAGAATGTGAAAATTAATAAGTAGAAGTTGTAGGAAGAGTTGATCTTCAGGCTAAATTAGAAGCTACTCTTGAGGAAATAGATGTTTGGTGATCTAAAACGAAGAAAGACACAATGTGGTTTGTGATGCCAAACATTACATGAAAAAGATGGAAGAAGAGAATTCTGGGATGAATTAAGAAATTAAATAACTAAATTCCTCAATGCTAGAGATTTCAGATAAGATTATTAAGTACCAGCTCAAAATTGAAGAATAGAAAAGAGAAATCAATAGTTTGATTGAAACAGGAAAAGATCAAATCAAACGTATCAAAGAACTTGAAGAGGAATTCTTCGGTATACAAAAAAGTGTAAAGGATCAAGAAAAGATATTGACTCTCAGAACAATATTGGGATAATAGATAACACATGAAATAGACAATATGAAAGTACAACATAGTGGTCCATCAGAATAGAAGAAATAGTCAAATTAAAATGATACAGCTGGTATGGGGAATGATAAAAAAAGTTGTAATGGTTAAAGTTATACCACAAGAACCCACTCTGAGATTAAATATTGATTTGGATATGAAGTAGAATCAAAAGATTTAGAGAACCCAAGGAACATCCAATGGTGTAGTATAGCCACATATAAATGTACCTCACTTGAGATGCTATTGTTGTGGAAATATGAGACACTAACAAATTGTATGTCCATAATAAAGAGGTTCCAATGGGAACAAGGCCAACAAAGGAAGTCTTACAGAGGTGAATTTTCTATATCATCATTTGATGGTCATTGTTTCAGGTGTGGAGGATTAAAACATATGTCAAGACATTTCACATCAACAATACAGAGGAATGTGCCAAAGAAGACTGAAAATGTTCATAAGAAGCAGACAAAAGTATCATGAATTGAGATGAAAATGATTTTTTGTAGATCTGGATGATGAAGACTGTCCATCAAATACCAAGTAAGAACAAGACTATCATTCCATGTCAGGTATGAATTTACAAAAATTAGTCAAAAAGAAAAGGTAAGAGTAATAAGTAGTTGTAGAAATTTCATTCAAAGAATCAGATCAAACTGGGATATGGATCATTGAAAGTGGATGAACCTCACACATGATAAGAAATAAATAAATGGTGATAGAAATTTGGTATGATAAATAATATATCATAATATTTGGTAATGAAGAAGGAATGAAAACTATTGGCATAGGAAAATCCAAATTTGGATGAAAAGACATGAGAAGAGAAGATGTGTTCATTATTGAAGGTCTTAGTCACAACTTGTTAAGTATAAGTAAACTGTGTGACTTGTGACATGCCATAAGCTTTTCTAATAAATTACTTGTCATCAAGGAAAATATGGTTCTATTTTATAACATGGGAAACATAAAAAAGGTAATCTATACCTTGTTAGTGGATAATAATATATGTTATTTCTATCCAAGGAAGAATAAAACATGTTATGGAATAAACGTCTTGGTCACTTGATCCAAACATCCTTGGAAGATCTGGTGAAATATGACACTACTAGAGATTTCCCTAGGTTATCATGTTATAGTACCCATATATGTGACACCTACCAACAAGGTATGGTCATTTGAAAGTTATATAATGTAAAAGATAAAATTTCAACAAGATTTCTTGATTTGGTTCATATTGATGTGTGTGGACCAATTTCACCAAGATCTATTGATGGGATAAGAGATTATGTTCTCTTAATTTATGATTTTAGTAGAATGACATGAGTTTCAATCATCACCCAGAAGTATGATGTGTTCAGTTTCATTTCAATATATCGATGGAAAGTTCAAAAGATGATATGCCAGAAAATAAAAAAGAACAGAACAAATAATGGTCCTGAGTTCCCAAATATCCAAGTAGAGGATTATCTCAAGAAACATGGGATAGGGAAGCAAGATTAATCTGCATGAAATCTAAGGCAGAATGGAGTAGTTGAGAGAAGAAACTAAATTATCAACAACATGGATAGAAAAATTATCATTGATAAGGACCTACTAGAGATGTTTTTGAAAAAAGAAGTGATGACATTAGTCTACACATAAAATAGATATTTTTTTAAAAGGTTGGGGATGAATCCTCCTTTATATGAAAAAAAGAAGAGAATTCCCTATATAAGCTATGGTATGGAAAGAATTGATCATTGATGTACTTTCGATTCTTTAGAAGTAAGCGTTTCATTCTTAATATGGAGAAACACAGTAAGTTTGAATCTCATGGATATGAAGGGATTTTTCTTGGCTACTTAAGGAAAAGAAATGCATATAAATGTTGTAATAAATGACGTGGAAAAGTAGTGGAAAGCCATGATGTAACTATAGTGAAGAATGAATAGAATCTTTATAAAATACTTGAAAAATATAATGAGGGCTATGATGAGGAGATAAAAAGATTAGGGGATTATCTAGTTTCAGAGGTTGATTCATTAGAAGCTTTAGATAATGAAAATGATGACTGTAATTTAGCATCTACACAATGATAGAAGAGAAGAACTGAAATTGATAGAAAAAACATAAATGGTGATCATACAGCTCCAGTGAAAATATGGAGGTTGAAGAATCTAAAATATTGTCATACTTATCAAAATTAGATTGGATTTTTTTGATGAATCAGATGGTGATGAGAATTGGGTTTAGGCTATGAATGAAGATCTTGGCCAAATTGAGAAGAATCATACATGGGATATTGTTTTGAGACCAACTGATAAGAATTTCGTTAAGTCTAAATGGGTATTTTGTCAAAAGATGAATGAAGATGATTTTGTGATTATAAACAAAGCATGAATAAAACGTAAACAGTACTCCCATATAGAGGGTATCTATGTTGACGAAAAATTTTCACCTGTTGAAAGGATAGAGACAATCAGACTATTCTTGGATATATCAATGAAAAGAATGTTCAAATTATTCCATATGGATTTCAAGTTATCATTTATGAATGGGGTTCTAGAATAATAAGTTTACATTGATAAACTAGATGGTTTTTTCATTCATAAAGATTATAACAATGTTTTTCAGCTGAAGAAGGATTTATTTGGTTTGAACCATGAACCAAGAGAATGGTTTTCATGTCAAGATCAGTTCCTGAAGGTGATCAATTTCTAGTGTTATGGAGTTTATTAGAATATATATTTCAAAAATTATAGTAATCAAAGGATTATAGAGATAGTTTATGTCTATGAAATATATTTTGGTGGATCAGATGAAGTGTAGTGCAGAAAATTTTCCAAATTTATGAAATGTGAGTTCAAAATGTCAATAGTTGATGAAATGATGTTTTTACTTAGTTTATAGGTAAAAAAAGGAATGAATGAAACATTCATTTCTTAATATAAATATTCCAATGATGTTCTGAGAAGGGTTGGAATGGATAATCAAAAGGAAATTAAGTATCTAGTGGCTACCCAGATGAAGCTTTCACTGGATGATGAATGCAATGTAGTTAATGTTACAAAATACAGGAAAATCATTGGTAGTCTACTATACCTAATTGTGACAATACCTGATATTTTTTTATAAATTCCAAGCAACATGATATCAAAGTGATTCCAATGAGAGAAAATTGTTTGCAGTAAAAATAATACTTCGGTATATCATGGGCATGATGGATTTTGTTTTGATGTACAATGGTATATCCCAACTAGAGTTATTGGGATATATAGATGTATATTGGTATAGATCAATAAATAATATAAAATAAACATTAGGTGGTGAATTTTATCTAGGTGGTTTTTTTATTTATTAGTTAATCATTAGTTAATCAAGAAATAGGATTGCATTTCATTGAGCACTAAAAAAGTTAAATATATTGTGACCACTTAGGCTTGGACGCAATTATTACGGATGAAGCAACAACTTGAATATATGTGAGTAGAAGTGAAATCACTGGTTGGAATCCATTGCCATAATACAAGTGATATAAATCTTATCTAAAATATAGTACATCATTCAAGGACAAATTATATTGAAATTAAGTATAATTTTATCAAGGAGAAAGTAGAGAAAGTGCTTTTGACGCTTGAGTATGTGCCTATAGAATAAAAAATTGAGGACATTCTGACAAAGGGCTTCCCCAAAGAAGTATTTTAAAGGCATTCAATGGATCTGGGAGTCTAGTAAACTCCCTGAAGTTGAAAAGGTGTTGATATGGGACCCCCTCTCTTTGAGGTATGTTGGGTTTTCCCTTAATGTGCTAATCTATTTTCTTTACCCTGTAGAAGATCATGAATAAGTGACCTTCATGTTCGTTAAAAAAGTGGAGTAGTTATGGCTATTATAAGGGAGAAAATTTCTTAATCAAGACACAGGGTGAAGCATCTAGGTGAATCAATGAGATAGGGGAAGTTGAAGTTATTAGGGGGAGTGGCGACATAGGTGGAGTATTAAATCTGATGATTCTAGAAGTGATCGATCAAATGATATATGTCATGGTATCTAAGGTTCATGATGAAATTAGAAGAGTGTTTTTGGAAGAAAATGAAGTTATTCATCGATGAAAATCACGTATTACTCTGGTTTCTCACATTGAGAATTTATCACATGGTCTTAGAGTATGCATTGATTAAATCCTCGAGTGTTATCTTAATCACGATAATAAAATACTGATAGAAGAAGGAATAATCCTTAACGATTTATCAAATTGTGAAGAGTTTTCAAAAACCCCAAAGGGGGTTATTGTAGAGAATAAAATACCTTACGGAATCCAATCAGTTTTTTGGGGTGTGATTGTGTTTGTTGAAAAGCTATATAACTAAGATTGATTTTGGTTGGTGTTTGCTAAAGTAAGTGTTTAAGGTGGTTCCATTTCCCAGTTTTTACCAAATTATTGGGCCACGAAATCGAGAGTTTGGATTTTGTGAAAGGAATATATTTCCTCAAAGGAGTTCATGGAATGGAAATGGAAAATTGGAAAAGTTTGGGTTTTGGGATAGAAATGGTATGCGGGCCGTGAAGGATGGTACACATATCGTGAAGCATGGTATATGGACCACATAATGGAAACAATTAGTGGGATGAAAATGGATCATTGGGAATTCATAGTTCATGGGAGGAAAATGGTTCTTAGGATGAATTATCATTATCTTAAGTGAGGGGGTGATTTTTGGAGCCATGAATCTATATGTTCGTGGAAGATATCTTCCTCCACTGAGGACCAAAGGCACTATGTAAACCACAAAAAAACGGTTTGTGGAAGGGAACAATACACAGTGAATGATCATACCGCATAAAAGAGTTGGGTGAATCAAATTAGTGGGATTTTAAGATTTAGTTTCCTATATAAGGACCAATAATCCCATCATTATGTTGAAGATTTTTTTGGAGAAAACATATTTTCTCTAGAATGAAATTCAGCTATGTCCAAAAGAGTTCATAGTGAGTCTGTGAAGGAGAAGAGGTTCGCTAGGAGGATTCCATGAATGGTGAGTTGGTTCATGGTAACAGTTCAAGAAAGGAAGTTTGTGGGGATCTATATCTCATAAAGGAGGATGGTATGTGAAAGCGTAGGTAGTCTGTGAATGGAAAATTGTACGCGGATGCAGTACGTGGAAGTAGCACATGAAATCAGTACCTGAAAGAGTTTCAAAAAAGAAGAGAAATTCCATGGAGCATGAGAAGTCTAGGGAAGATGTGGTTTGTGAATCATTCATACTACATGGTGAAATACAGTTTGCAGAGGAAGATGATTGTTCGCTAAGGGAATTGAATAGTACGCGAAATCAATTTCTACTAACTAATAGTACGTGGTAAGTGGATTTCATCTACAGGTGAAAAAGGAACATCAATAGAGCATCTATCTATAGTTTAGGTTTCATTATTTTATGGGAATTAAGGTGTCTACAAGTCCATAAAATGTGAGTGGATACCTTCCAAGAGTAGTGAGTAAAGGAAGAGGAAGATGGTGATCTTTTCAATTGATAGTGAGCTAGAGAAAGTTACATAGGAAGTGACCCCTTGGAATTTAGTGACTTGACCCTAATTCTTGTAAAGGTAGTGATCCTATGCATAGATTTGATCTAGCCTTAACCTTGTAATTTGCAGTGATATTTAGTGGATTTGATACATCGTCACGTCACTGTTTTATGCTCCTTGGACGTAAGCTAGTGAGGTCGAACCATGTAAAATCATTTTTTCCTGTGCATTATTTCATTTATGTTAATATACTACTGCGGGAGAAAGAGAGAAGTGTGTTTTTTTAATGATGAAGCAAGATCCAAAGGGGATGTAGTTTTATTCTACCATACCCTGATTCACCCCCCTCTTAGGGTATTTAGCATAGTAGACCTTACAGTTAGTATGTTGAAATGTGTAATTAGGGGAGGCCTTGTGTTCTAGTTATAGAATTTGTAGTGGGACTTTGGTTTCTAATGATAATGGTCAAGTAATACTTGGGAGTGATGTAGATAAAGATATAGTTTATTTTAGACTAGTATTGTCAACTGATGGGGTGCATCATCGGTAGTGTGTTAATTCATGAAGTTCACTAAATAAGAGGCATTATCAAGGAGTTGGTGGAAATAATTGATGTTTCTATTCACAACCTGAGGATATTTTTGAGTGGTGAGGATGGTTTTTGTGTAGTGTTGGAATGACTATATATAGTGGGAGACATGGGATTTGGGTTATGGATCCATATTTTGGTAACTATAATAGTTTATAGAGGATACAGAAGAAAAATTCTCAGGAATGATAAGTATTATATTGGGGAGGTTGTAATGATGCATTCCATTATGAGATTGAAAAATCAGGGGAAATATGAAATTTTGATCATATAAGACATGTTTTTAGAGAATTAGGATTCAGATAGGGAATTTGAGAGATAAAAAATCCTTAGGAGATATTTTTGGATGTGGTATGAGTCCTAGAAGATACCTTATGTGGTTGGTTGAATATTGTAAATTGGTTAGTAAAATGGATTGAATATGTGGGAATGGTGATTTTGGATAAACCATGGGTTGAACATGTTTATTAGGGCTTGATAGGGGTGTAAGGAGTGGTGGAATTTATTTTTTGGAATTGGAAAGTTTTAAAGATGGATTGAAACTATTTTTAGTATTTGTATGGTTTTCATAGGGGCTCTCTAGGTGTTGTAGTTTAATGGGGGGGGGTAAGTTTTAGTTTTCAATTTTTTTACAATATTTTCTTAAAAAAACCTTATGTATGAATTTTTAATTAATATTAATATCCTTATGTATCAAAAAGAGAAAAAAATTAATATCCTAATTTGAAAATTTTACGTATTAAAAATATATATTATGTATTATGTAATTTTTTTCTCAAGTGGGAAAAATATATAAATGTAAATTATCTTGTGTTAAAAATATTATATATCAGGGAGGATAAGAAATATTTATTGTATCAATTTTTTAATTAGGGAGAAAAAATAAATATAAGGTAAAATATAATATGTATGATATTTATAATACACATTGAATAAAAATTACACACATGGGTTTTTTGATAATTCAATCACATTAGGTATGGTATAAATATATTACACAAGGGTGAACAATGTTATGTAATACTTTTTCAAGAATAAAAAAAACTTCATGTATTAAAAACGTGTTATTCATTTATTTTATAAAAGAAAAAACATACATATTGGATGAGAATATTATGTATGGAGTTTTTCAGCATGGAAAACATCATATTTGATTTAAAAATATTACATATAAAAAGGGAAGTTAAAAAATTTGGGAAACCCTTATGATGCATATTATTTTAAGAAAATAATTATATATATAATCGATTAGGGTGATATGTAAGAAATATTTTAGTAGGATGGAGATATTATCAAATTTTTGAAACTGATGATTTTTTTAGAATCTACATAATGATAATAATAGGATAAAAACATATATTAATTGGGATATAAGATATTTCCATGACCTGTCCACACAAAACTTTTAAAAATAGGGATCCCATTTTTCTCTTCAGTAGAAAGTGAATTCTCTCTTGATTCTCATTTGATTCAATTGTCCTTCAATCTAGGTGGTAACTAGAGGTAAATGTATCCTTAAACATTGATTACTTATAATATTTTTCCCACTTTACTTACTATTGAATTATTAATGTTTGTCTAGGAGATTAGTGATGATTCCACTAGGGCATGGCAGAATCATCTCAATATGATGGGGCATATGTTCATCTTTTATAAAAGGGATTCTAAGAGGATAATCATGATAGGTTTTATAGAGATTTACTAAGACATGTAACTAACTTGATTTATTTAGTTTCTTCCATTGATTTGGGTCAAATGGATGGATGTATTGAAATTAAAGGTTGGTAACTTTTAATTCTTAAGGTCTATATGGATAATGGGGGTGTTTCACACCCCTTTGCTTGAGGTTTTATCATGGTAAGGTTCCTAGAGAGTGAATACATTTTTTTTAACTAGATATTAATTGTGAAATTAATTATGGGATATATTATTGAAATGGTTATGGATTTTTTATATGTTTTAAAATGATTTTTATGGAGTTAAGGCTATGTGTTTGTGGGAAATGGTCAGGCAGGCTTGGGAAATCAAGGGAGAGGGAGGCTGAATTTTTGTTAAAGAGTGAAACTCTAGGAATTTGGTACTTTTACCTAAAAATATCCATAGAGTTATGATTTATTTTGTGACATGTGATATATGTCCATGCCATTGTGGGTGATTTACATTTAATTTGATAAATTGTTTCTTTAATGAAAAACATTTATGGATAGAATGAAAGTGTCAAGGAATATGATGGTCACTCGTATACTAACTCACTACCTTTACTTTTGATATCATATGAATTTATCATATATTTTTTCCTTGAGATATATTCACCCTAAAGGGTTATAAATTCAATGGATGAACATTTTGAAGCTTATTAGAGGGTCCCTTAGTCTACTATTTATAGGATAGAGTGATAGATCAAGATGGTTGGACTAGGTATATAGCCTTTGGATCTTTGAAACACCTTAGAGACATTTGGATAGTTATCTAAAAAGTGGGGTGAATATTCCACTACCACATATATGTGAGTATTTAGGTTGTTTTACCATGGGTAGGAAATTATAAAAAAGGTTTGGTGTGAGCAGTCAACTATGTTGAATGTGAGATTATATATGATTAATGTTATCTCACTAGAATGATGCTTCTACTACATTACCTATGAGGATGATTAGGACATTATGTGATCATTTTCATGTATATGGATGATATTATTGGAATAAATAAGCTTGATTCAAGAGTTAGGGATGTTTTAGATCAACCCAAGTTGGGTGTCTAGTGGAGATGTGACCTAAGAGACCTTAGTGAGGGCCCTAGTCTTATGTTGACCACATAGAGGTTTACTATTTGGAGGGTGTTATAGTAATAGACCATTATACTTTTGGTGATGAGTTTAGGTTGTGTTCTTGAGATGAAATCCTAGAATATGGGTTATAGGTTTGGGTATGTGTCCAATATGTGTGATGACTATGTGTTATTCTTAGGTTGGGTGTCGTTTCTCTTGATATTACACAATATTTGATTATAGGGTGGGGTGATATTCAAATATGTTTTTCAATTATTTGAGATATTATAGATGAGGTTCCATTTCAAATGATATGTTATATGTTATTCTAGGGTGGGGAATAGTTCACCACTACTGTTATATTATAAGAGATATGAGGGATTGGGGGGGGGGGTCATTCCCCCTGAGTGTGATTTGTGATATTACAGATGGGGTTCCATGGCATCAAATATATAAAATGTGATCCTAAGGAGGGGTTCCATCCCCTTAATGTGATATGAGACAATATGGGTGGGAAGACATTCCATTTGAGGTTAAGTATGAGATATTATAGGTGGGGATCCATTCCCCCTAATATGTTATATGTGATTCTTGTTGAAATAGTGGGTTCCATAGACCCAAAAATACATTAATTTTGATTACCATATCATGTGTATAGTTATTTATACATGATTTCATCTTACCTTTAAATTGTAGACTTTTCTGTATCCACTATTATAATGGTAATGTCTATAGATTAATTGTTTTTTCGATAGTTTATAACTGATATCATGCAATAATGAGAACCTAGAGATACTATGAAATTAATCTTGAATATATGTTCTATGGTCTAGATACATTTTACGGATTGGACATAGTAAATGCTTGACTATCAGATGCTGGGGACTCATAATAATTGAGACTTTTTCTCTTGAAGTTCGCACACGGTGATATCCAGTAGTGAGATCATGAGGACATACCGAATAATGGGAACACCACATGTTTTAGGTGGCATTTGTCGTTCCTGTCTACAGAAATGTGTATTGGTCTCCTGAATTTAGACCATTACCAATGTGTATATTTTGATTACATACATTTATTCAAGGAAAAAACTGTGGTATTGAAATTTTAGCAAGGTAGCTTGTGTTGTGTGTGTCATCGGTGGTATGACACTGGGTGAATGGTCAAGAAAATATATTTTTTTCTTCCAAGTTTAGGAATTTGTATATCTCAGGCCTGGTTGATCAGGATGGTTCTAACGTTATAAGTCTTTATCCAAATTAGTCAAAAGGAAAATCCATCTGAAAATATAAACAAATAATAAAGAATGAATAGGGTGACAACACTAGCATGTGTCCAACTTTATGAGATATTTAATGGCAAATAGATTATCGTACATATTCATTGTTTGTAGTTTGGGTGTCATTGCTATGACAATCCTTTTCTCTTTATGGGCCATGATGGGTTACTAGACTCTGCTCTAGGTTTGTGGATTTTTTTCACTACTATCGAGATAAGGTCCTAGAGGGTCATACACAATAGAGTATTCAAGAATCCTCCCTATTCAGTTGAATAGCTCTGTGGACATAGTTGGCCCCATCATGGGGTCCGAATGTTGTACAAGTTTTTGAACCCCAAATAATTAAATAAATTCATTAATATTCAAGTTATGAATTTTTGGGATTGAATTAATTTAATGTATTTACATTATTAGTAAATATGGTAAAATATTAATCGAACAAATATTATTTTAATATTCAAGGTTCGTTTAATATTAAGAGGGATTATGAGTCGAGTTAAATGGACCATTTTTTATCAAGTAGTATATTTTATATATTAAAGGTATGTGGATAAAAAATAAATATTGCTGGCATAGTTTAGTGCATCATTATTATTTATTTTAGTGGAATTTGAAATAAATGGGGGTCGGGGAACCCAAATAGGTATTTAGCAACAACACTCTAAATAAAGGAGGAGGATCTCTCCCTCTCATGGGTGGATTCTACATATTCATTCATTCCATGGAATGAAATATGAGAGCCTATATCTCCCCTTCTACCTAGAGAGAGAAGTTGTTGAACCAAGATCATGGATCATAGTCTTCCTCAAGCATCAAAGGGATCTCTATATGGAGATCGTTGGGATGTTGAAGACATCATCAGATCACCGTGCTAACACCTAGAATTTAATGATTGACATTTCATTGGATTTTAGAAGCATGTGTGGATTATTTAGATGGATCTTTCTATGAATTCTTCAAACAAAGATCACCGGTGACAAGTTGCAGTTGAGCGTTCCTTTATATCTGAAACAATACACTTTTTAGTTTAATTTTTGTTCTCTTTACAATTTGAGTGAGATCCTCAGGCCTTATCGGGTTTCATATCATTGGTGACGACAAGTTCCGTCCTCAATTCGATGAAATTTTTTAAAATCCACGGCCTATTAGCTTCTGTTGTGGGCTTCGAAACCTTACAGTGGTATCAGAGCGATCACATAGATTTTCTAAGATTGGAAAATTAAATTTTCATTACAATTAAGTAGAGGGTTCAAATCGGTCTCATCGGTTCAAACTGCGCGTCCATCCGATCTCTAATGGCCAAGTTCGACCATTTTAATTTTTTGGATTGGGTCAAATATGTGGTTTGATATTAGGTTCTAATTTTTTTTTCATCTAGTAGAACCGATAAATTTTAGATCGGTTCAATAGATATAATTAAAAATTCACAAATTATAATTGTATAAATTTATAAATTTATAATAATTATATTAATATAATAAAATTTATTTTATTGTTATAATAGTAATAATATAATAAATTCTTATTTTATAACAATAATTTTATTATTATTAAATTAAAATGCTATTTAGCCTTTAGAATTTTTTTTGTTTGTGGAAAAACACACAAAATAAAAATAGTCAAAGTTGGAGGTGGACATGACCATAAAAAAGATGGAATATTCTTTTCTTAAGAAAATAGGATACTTTAAAATAAAAAAAATAAAGGGGGGTCCATGGAGGACCCCATGTATCCTCCTTCATCGATACACCACCGAAGGGTGCTACCCGAAACCAGGAAACCAGCACAGAGCTCGCCGCACTAGGCCTCCAGCCTCCTTCATCGCACCACCTACCATTCCTGGTCATTGTCATTTGACAACCTGCAGCAGGCCCCTGCCGCACAGAACGAGAAACCTACATGCCGACATCCAGGCTTCGTTGCTTGCAACTTGTGGCATTCCAGGAGCTCACCTTCCCTCCACATCTTCTGGAAAGATCCATGCCACACCTACCTCGCAATAAGGTGACCCACGCCGGACAGCTAGTGACGCCGCCTCACGCTAGACCCCCCCGACCATCACCTTCTTACCCTGCTCTAGCCTACCCTCCCTCAGATTCCCTAACCATGGCATGATGGTGGCTTCCTCCCCTCTACAGCAGCGACACTACAACAGAGCCAACTGTGGCTCTAGCCATCTCCACCACCTAGCAGTGGTGCGACACCGCCACCTTACTCTAAAACAACATACATGCTCCACTCTTCTCCCTAGACCAGAACGTGTCGAAAAGACCCTACTAGAACTGATTCCCTACCATCGTCCTAGGTTCATATGCCACTACATTGCCACTTTCAAGAAATCACACCTCCTTCGAGCTGCAATTCTAGCACCGACCCTGCCAGATTCCGTCAACACCTGGGAGGTAATTGTTTTTTCCTAAAAGTTTATCCATAGGGAAAAATAGGCCCCAAAATAGTATGGGAGGATCTGCCCAACCCAAAACAGCTTTGGACGAATTAGTCCAGCCCAGTTTGGCCCTGCACGGCCTGGGAGGGCCCGACGTGGGTCTGGCCCGACCCGCACATGCCTTGCAATGATGTTTTTGGGACTGAACAATTTAAATTAATCAAATCAAATCAAATTAATTTTATTATCTAAATTAAATTAATTAATATTAATTTTGGTTAATTATTTTAATACGCAAGATATAAATAAATTAAATTTTGAAATTAAATTAAATTAATTAATTAAATTAATTTCAGTATAAAAATTAAATTAATTTGTGGACTAATGAATAAATATATTATTTGAATTTATTAATTTATTTAATTTAATTTATATAACCCTCGTACTTGTTTAATGAAAATTTATTTTATCACACATTGATTTTCCCAACTACTAATCTTGAGCACCGACCCGTGTATGTTTCATTTATTAAATTAATTAATTAATTATTTATTTAATTGTGTGTGATGATTTTAATCAATTAAATAGATATTCTTCTTGTCATATTCCTTTTTCGTTAAAATATACAAGGGCATGCGCGCCCAATTTTACATGTTGTACATTTATACCCCTAGTTCTCCTCGCTTGCGCATGAGTATCTCTGTACTTCAGATGAAGATGGTGAATGACACGAACCCCACCGAGATGAGGTAGTGCATGTTGATCTAAATGGTGCAAGATGACACATGGACCTCTCTAATATGAGGCGGTACTGTAAGACGTGTAGTGGATCCCACCCAGACGAGGCAATACATCAGAAGAGAAACAAACATACAAGACGGGGGACAGCTGCAGTATGAGTCAAGATTAGACTCAGGTACAATGCCCTTAGGTTGTATAGATGCTCAAGACCAGTGGGGTAGTTTTTTACCATTATTCATTTATTTATTATTTTATTCATTTTTAAACAGTGAGAGAAATATATAAAATAATAGATAATAAAATTTATAAATAAACGACGTATGTTTTTCTATTAAAGTTTAGTTGTGAGTTCGGAGACATAGATGAACAATATTAATAGAAATGGATCACATTATTCAAGAGAAAAATACAAAACCCTCCAAGAAATATTAATTCCCCACAACTTTCCATCATTCATGTTTGAGAAAAGCTGGGTGGTTGGGGTGTTGGTCATGCCATAGATGAGCATGCCACTTACTAATATTGAGTTCTTATTAGGGTGGTGGGTTGAATTATATAAAACTATAGTAAGTAAATATACATAGCTATCTTTTTGTAATTTTAGACGCAAGCATTGCATAAATCAACAAATGATTTTAGAATATGGGACTTCAATCAACATATCAAGGAACTGCGAGTTAATGCGGCTGACCATCCAAAAGCCTACCTTGAACCCTCCTAGTAGTGGCGTAGCCATACCTTGTATACTATGAGGTAGGTACATGTATCCTTGACACTAGAATAATAAAATGATAGAGTTGTCTGATTCTAGTACAGAGGGTTCCTGGAATTCAAAAAAGTTGTGAGAGACATTTAATGATTAAATTAATCAGTAATGTCACAATCAGTAATCAATATAAAAATTACTAATCTGGTAAAGTTTATTTTTATAGAATGTAAATTAATACCACAAGTAAAAAAATGTGATAAATATTGGAAAATTTTAATTTCCAAACAATCACAAAATTCCAAGTGTAGTATAGGCGCTTGCGTACATTACAACTATAACAGAAATTTAAAGTGCTTGTGTCCCTACCTGTTAATTATCCTCAGGAAGTTCAGGTGTAAATGCTTATAGGAGACTCATAAATCTATAATATTATGGTTATTTCGTAATCTATCATCGATGTTGGATGTTAGTCATAGTCACTAAATCATTAAATGGATGATGTTACATGTGGTCTCATCTCTAAGAAGTATCCAATGAGAAAGCTAAGAAAGATTTGAATGCAATGATTACACTCACTTAGTGTGAATTGAACAAATGTTCATAATCTTTCATGGAATCCCATTCTTATTCCTTTTAAACCCAATTACTCTTGTTTAGTTTAAGGATAAAAACATACGGTATATATTAAGAACTTCATTACTATTAAGGTAACATTCTCCAAGTAATAAGAATATTCAAGATTGCACCGTCTTTTGTTCTTATGGAGAATAAATTGAAATATAAGTCAAAAAGGCCTATAGAAAGTTATGCCAAAGGAACCTTCATAATTTCTTTCAAAGAAAAGTGGTTGGTTATTTAATAAGTGATTATTTTCATTACATATAATGAATTAATTTTATGTAAGTTTAAAAATTCAATGAACTAAAACACAAGAAGCAAGTACCGCTTCCCATTCAAGTACATTCATCAATATAAATTAATGTTTCTAAAAAAATTCATGGGTATTGAATTCAGTATTCCTATAACATATGTTCATTTTAATAAAGTAAACAAGTAAGTATAGTAAAAGTATAATAAGTAAAGTGTCTTCTCCATTTAGCTGAGAAAGGGTGATTCCTAAGTCAGCGGTGAGAAATTCATCCTTGTGAATGATTTTAGTTGAACATGTTGTCGAGTATAACGAAAAAATTTATCTCACTTTACCTTTGGACACAATGATACATTATTATAAGTTTTTGAATGAATTTTGTTTATGGTATAACATAATCAATGAATAGTTCATACTTACTTGAATCAAAGGCAATACATAATGAATATAAAATGCAAGACCTACCCAGTTGGGGAAATTTAATTATTTTTCAAGTAAAATTAAAAGTGGACAGCAAGAATATAACCATTATGGTATTTACTCTTAGCACAACTAAACACATTTGTTATTTTTGAAATCTTTAGTTTAGAAAAGGAAATATTTAGAAATAAAGGTATGCCAAAAATCTTCCGAGGCTAGTTCAACAAGAGAGTGTGAACTATTTCAAAAGAATGATAGAGGTAAAGATACTTAATAAGATTAATTTAAGTTATTAAGGAATGTAATAATGAAGTATATGAATGTTCAAGACATATGAGTTACTTAGGATCGATATTCCACATAATATCTTGACCAAAAATTCATCGATCATGATAATGTAGCGTGGAGTAATTCCTAAATTCATGTTACCTTATCTACATCATGGTATTCTTGTTCACAAGGAGGATCAATGGTGATTCATACATGTTAAAAATGATTAAAAAAATGTAGCATGGAGTTATTCCTAAACACACATTTTATACATCAGGGCTATAATTTATGGAGTATTAATGTTGAAAATTGAAGAAACAAACATCATATTTCAATATGTTCTTTACAAATACTGGTGAAATCCCATAACCAATATAAAAACTAAAAATGATAAATTGATATCATATGAGTCATATTATGATGAAAATGAATTATTTCATAGATCTTGTATTAGGATGAAAAATGTATTTTAAGAAATAAACAAACATGCATCAAGATAAACACATGGTGTATATAAGTAAATATCCTAAAAGTTTCATAGGATATTTCGTAAATCCCTAAGATAGAAAATATTCGGTCAAGTGATAGACTAAATTTATATATAAGGGTACACATATCTATTAGAGATAGTGGGATCTGAATTCACTTGGACTTATTCAATGCTCGAGATGCACAAATAGATGGCATAGGTACATGTTACACAAGTTCATGTGGAATAGAAATGTTCCAGAGACACATACTGTGTAGGAATAATGAAACCGTGGTTATGGTTTTATATTCACCACAAAAGGTGATACGTTATTCATTTTTAATAATAAATCCTAAAAGTCATCAGTATATGGTAATTAAATAAGATTGAAAAGATCCATTAAAATTCAATAATGGATTCCATGTATCAAATTGCAAAGGGTCTTATAAATTGATTACTGCGGTGGGTATTCAAATGAGATAATACATGGATCGTCCAAGTGTGGTACTAATAAGGCTCGATTGGTTATACCAATTCAGTATACCTAAATCTATTAGATCCTTTCTTGTCATAGATAACCTCTAATATCATTAAATTGGTCATTTTATGTCATGATCATCTTTCGGGGAAGGTATTTATATGACACAAACATAAAGGGATGGTTACACCATCAAATGCCAATGAATGTTGAAAGTTACTAAAATCTTGTTCTGGATTAAAGTAAGAAACAAGATATTAGATCATTCATTTCAAATGAATCTTTTCCTTGTGTCGACCAAAGGTTAGTGGGAGCACCAACGTTTTCCAAGATAAATATGTTCAACAACATATGAAAAACAGATCTTGGTCATACAATTAGACAATACCAGGTTAAAAGTAATTATCCAGTGATTGACTTAAAGTAGAAACCAAAGTTCTAGGGAACTAGATCTATCAAAGTAGATCTCATAGTTTATTAGACCTAGTCAATAGAACATATGGTGACACTGTATTAAAAAATACATGTTGTAACTATTCGAGTTTAGAATTATTGTCAATGTCACATGGTATAATCTATTCGGGTTGACATGTTAAGAACATGGTAAGAGATTAAAGTTGTGAGTTGAGTTCCATACACTCTAGTGATGGATAAACCACCTATTCCATAATATGTA
Source organism: Viscum album (assembly GCA_963277665.1). Lineage (NCBI taxonomy): Eukaryota > Viridiplantae > Streptophyta > Magnoliopsida > Santalales > Viscaceae > Viscum > Viscum album. Next base: position 833,585,760 of record OY728120.1, read on the forward strand.
CAAGAATTGATACTACTAGGATATACTTTATTGTAGGAAAATATTAATTGTTTCTAGGAGCACTGCAAGTGAAGCAGTCTGAACTATCATATTGTACTTCGACACGTACAAATGATATGTACCTGGTAAGTGGAGAAGAAGGAATTATAGTTATAGTGGGACATAAACTAGTAATACTCAGATCAATTTGATCTATTATTTTAGTTAGGATAAGGTGAAGAGCGAGTCGATCTCATAAAAGCCAGTGGTAGCCATATCTACAAATATTGAGTACGTTGAAACTTCTAAGGCAGCTAAGAAGTATTTAAATGAAACCATTTGTTCCAATTCTTGTAATCACACAGAGTGAGAAAAGTATTATCATAATGTAAATTATGATATTCTTACTTTCCAAGTTGTCAAGTTATGACAACGTAAAAAAGTGATATACTCGGGGATAGCCTATCTTGAGAAGTTTTACTAAAGGAAATGAGGTCGCATACAACAGTTATTCAATACGGAAAAAACCTGGTAGGCCCTATTGTTAAAGACATTAATCATAAGAAGCATGATCTTATCATGTGAGTAGGTAATAAGTTTGGTTATCAAGTTGGATCTAGTGTAAGTGGGAGTGTTGACATAGTGGGTTCCCTAGACCCAACTATGCAGTAATTTTGATTACCATATCATGTGTATAGTTTGTTATACATGATGTCATATTACCATTATAGTGTAGAATTTTCTATGTCCACTATTATAATAGTAATTTACATAGATTAATTATCATGTCGAGCGGTTATAGAAAATCCAATGCTATAATGAGAACCTCGAGATACTATGACATTAATCTAGGATATATGTTCTATGGAATAGATACATATTACTAACTAGACACAATATATGTTTGACTATCAGGTTCTGAGGGCTTATAAGCATCAAGAATTCTTCTCATAATGTTTGAACTTAGTGATCTCCAGTAGTGAGATAATGAAGACATACCTGCTAATAGGAACACCGCAAGTTTAGGGGGTTATTGGTCATTCCAATCTAAGGACATGTGTATTAGTCTCATGACTTGAGAAAATTACCAATGTGTATCATTATATCACATACATTGATGCAAGGAAAAACCAGGGTATTGATATCGTGGAGAGGTAGATTGTGTTGGGTGCATTGTTGGTGGTATGAAATTGTTTGAATGGTCAAGAAAGGATTTGTCTCTTCGATGTTTAGAAAGTTTTATATCTCACACCTGGTTGATCAGGATGGTGATACATTTATAAGTCATTGGCCAAATCTGTCAAAAGGAAAATCCATCCAGAAAGATCAAAAAATAATAAATAAAGAAAAGGGAGAAGACACTAGTGTGTGTCATGCTTTATAAGATATTTAATGACAAAGATATTATAGTACACCATTAATGTTCATAGGTTTATTGTCATTTTTATATCAATCCTTTTATCTTTAGGGGATATGATGGGTTTCTAGACTCTAGTTTTGTTCTATGGAATTTATTCACTGCTATCAAGATAAGGGCCTAGAGGGTCACACAAAATAAAGTATTCAAGAATCCACCCTATTCACTTGAATAGGTATATGCACATAATCAGCCCCATCACGGGGTCCGAGTGTTGTCCAAATTTTTGACCACCAAAAGAATTAAATTAATTAATTAATATTAAAGTTATGAATATTTTGTATTGAATTTATTTAATGTATTTATAAGTTTAGTACATACGGGAAAATATTAATTGAATGAATATTATTTTAATACTCATGGTTCATTTAATATTAAGAGAGATTGTGAATCAAGTTAAATGACTCAATTTTTATCACAGATTATATTTTATATATCATAGATATGTGATAAAATAATAAATTGTATTGGTTCAATTTAGTTATTCATTATTATTTATTTTAGTGGACGTTGAATTAAACGGGGGCCGGGAAACCCAACCGGGTTTTTAGTGACACCACTATAAATAAATGAGAAGGATCTCTCTCTCATGGATTGATTATAACTATTCATTCATTCCATGGAATGAAAAATGAGAGCCTCTCCCTCCTCAAGATACCTAGAGAGAGAAACAGTTGATCCAAGATCATGGATCAAGATATTCCTCAAGCATCAAAGAGATCTTGATGCGGTGATCGTCAGGATGTCGAAGAAATAATTAGATCGCTACGCTAGCACCCAAAATTCGATGATCGACATTCCAACAGATTTTTCAAGCATGTGTGGATGATCTAGAGGGATCCTGCAATCGATTCTTCAAGCGACGATCACCACTGATGAGTGGAAGTCGAGCGTGCCTTCAGATCTTGAATGATAGGCTTTTCAGTTTAATTTTTGTGCCCTTTATAATTTAAGAGAGATCCTCAGAACTTATCAAGGCTCGGATCATTGGATACAACATGTTCTATCATCCCTTTGATGATTTTTTTTTGAAATCCTCATCCCATCAGCTTCCGCTGTGGCCCCCACAACCTTTCAATTCTAGGGAGGTCCACCATTATCTCCTGATGTGATACGATATATATGGGTCAGGTTATATTCCCCTCTAGAATTGTATATATGAGATGAAATAATCATGAAACTTTTAACATGACTGATCAAAAATACTTATTTATATGTAAGAATCTAGGGAAGGACATGAATCCCCTGAGGATTGTGTAACATGAACAGAGATATATGAAATTGGTTAAAGTAGGTTTGTCTAGTCTTAGGTGTCACCTAATAAAATTAGGATTGGTGGGGATTATTTTATTATGCATCCAAATTTCATTTATTGTTATGATAATATCACAAATTCATGCATTACTTTACTAGTTATATTAGATACACTGTTGGTGGTGGACTATGGATTTTTACTCACACCCTACATGAGTGGACTTGACACTTTAATACATAATGAAACCTCACGAACCTAGGTTCTAGTATGTCAAAGGAATATGATTTTATAATTTGGTTAGATAGATTTAGTAGAATCAGGATATTGATGTGTTGAGGTTTGAGGATGGTGGAAGAACCACTTTTAATTTTGTTTCTTTTTTTCTATTTTGTATTTTTATTTGGATCAGTGGGAAATTATTTGGGATATATAAATTTTTTCTTATATATTTCCTTAATATATCATGATTCTTGTTTATCTATTTCAACATACTCTTATTATTGTTATGTAAGTTTTTTGGTAAATTTTCATAGTTTTATTACGTTGATAAGATGGTATAGTCTCCCCACGGTAACATATTAGACTCTCATTTCTAGTTAACAACATATAGCATATAGTTAGGCATGGATAATTCCCTATACCAACATGATAGATTTTCTACAGAGTGAATTAGTCTAGGGATGTTACAAAAAAGAGTGTAAAATTTTATAAATTTGACTAGTATTAAACTCATTTTGATAAACCCTAATCTTTCTAAACACATCGAGGATGTTTTGATATAATAATTTCATCATTAAAAATTTATTTCATCATATTTTACCAATTTTAATGATAATTCCCCAAAAAATTACCATTACATATTTTAAATTTCATGATTATTAAAATTGAACATATTTTATGAATACATATATATATACATAGAATATATTTTTTAAATTAAATATTATAATACATTAAAAATCATGTTTTCATGGGAAGATATATTTCATATCTACAAGATAATATTTTTTATTTAATTAAATGTGATCATTAATTTTAGTTAATTAATTTTAATTTTTATATTAAAAATTTATTATTTTTAGGTGTTAATAGGTATTTCTAACATAAACATATAATGATTTATCAAAATGTTTATATAATAACCATATAATAAGCCATACCCTCTGATTATATATTAAACAGTCCCATTTCTAACCATAATACACCTAATAGTCTTATTCCTTATGGTCACATGTCTAATGATCATATTATCTATGATATATTCCCAACATTCATATGATTTTCCATTTAACATCACTTAAATCCTTCTAAAAAAAAAATCAATTCCCACAATAAATATTTTTTCTCTCAAATGAATATTTGTATATTTTTTTTATATTGTTCATTATTGTTTCTAGTGTTTATAATGAATATATATATTTAACTTTCAATGTTTTTATTATGAAATTATAATAATACATTATTTTTTTCTTTCCAATATTTTGAATATTATGACATATTTGGACAAGAAATTTCTCCTTATATTATAAATCATAATTTCAAATACTAGGAAAAAATTACATCATTACGTTCTTCTCAATTTTGAAATTCCACCATTGAAATTATAATTTTGTCCCCTAAATGGAAACATGTTTGGATATATTATTTTCCTTATTTATTTATATCCTCATACCATCACTTCATAAGTTAGAAATAACCTCAATAAATTGAAAAGTTGAGTCATCTTATTTCATAGAGCTCTCTCTCAGGGAACTAAGTTCTTCACCTACTACTTATTATTTGAGTGGGAACGTTCTAGTGGTAACATCTACCTATTTAATACAATATATAGATTTAGAATCCAATCTTAAAAAGCTAATAATTTGAGTACTTGAGATAGTTTTGGTGGAAGGGAAATTCAATAAGCCATATTTTTTATATGATCCTTTAGTTAATAGGTGTTTTTATATAGAGGGATTATATTTATAATATTCCAAAATTAGGTAACATTGTTCATGGGTTATATCAGAGGAAATACTTTCCCTCAATATTGAACTCTAAGCCTCATTGATTATTTTTAGTGTAATAATTTTATTTTTTGATACTTTTATATATTTTTGAATGCATTGAATATTCTCTATCATTTCTTATAATATTTTAAGCCTCACTTGTTTTCATTTTGGAACATTATCAAAAAAATTTATATATTTTTATCTATTTACAAATAGTGCTTTATATTGGTCCATTTGTATGTGTGAGTGAAATTTTTTGTTATATGATAACTATACCCATGATAGATGTTTATATAATTATCATTTGAAGTTAATTAAGAATATTTTATTATTATTATATATATTTATAATGGTACTTTAGGATTGAATATCTATTTAATTATAATATATTTTTCTAAAATGTAAGAATATGTTTAACGCCAGTGATAGACTCAGTCAGTATTTTATGGTGAACTATAGAACATGATATGATATAATCAAAGGTTTTAACCCATTAAACCTACCCATTTTTATTTTTTTATATTTATTTAAGAGTTTATAATGTTAGAAAACATCTTGAATTATGAAGAATTTTTCCAACTTTTTTATGATCAAAAAATGAAGTTAACAGTCTTTGCAGTGCTTGTTGGAAAATATTAAAAAGATAGATCATATTATTTTGATAAACTGGTTAATATTTAGATATTTATATATGATGATAAATGTTTCTTTTGTGAAGGTATTTAAAACCATTTCTTGATTTTTTTAAAAAGTTTATGACTATATATGCAACATCTCTAATGAAGTACAACTATTAGGGACATACTGAAATATTGTTTTCCTAATAAAATGATCATTGTCATTTATTTATAAAAGTATTTTTTTGATGATGTGTATAGTGATGATTATTTAAATAGATCCAGAGGAAAAATTCATATCTAAACAACCTAGATAATGGAAAGATTTTTTTGTTGAGATCAATGGGTAAAGTATCCTTTTAGTGGATTTATGCAATTTATGACTTATGAGAGATGAACTAAAATTTTATAGAGTCTATATATGTTATTTTAGTGATAAATATTTTATTTAACATTTTTTAATATTTAAGGAAAATCATTTATAAGAAAAAATATCCTACTCGGGATTATATTCTATGAAGGAAATTTGAGGTAATCTAACCAATTTCTTTAAAAAAAATTGATCTAGACTTGATTTATAGATCAAATTTTATTGGGATAAAAATTGTAAATGTGAAGAGTAAAAAATTGTGGTTTCATTAGAAGAAATTAAATATGTTTTCTTATCTAATTAAGATATTTAAAGTTTTTAAATGTAAAAAATTCAATTTACTAATATTTTGATGTTAAATTTAATGTGTATTTGGATAATATTAAATGACCATAATAAAGAAAAGATCATAAAGATTCAGTTAGAAGATGTTGATCTCAATAAAATTATAAAGTGAAGGGTTTCATGGGATTACTTTTTTTTAATGTGATATAATAAATTATAAACCTTAAATACAAAGTTTAACCATGCATAAAATATAAATCAAGTGTAAAGATAAAATAAATGACTCATTTACCATTGATTAAAGTGCCAATACTACAATATTCAATCATAGTGGTTTGAAGTAGATCCCTTATAGGTATCCAATGGAATCCCTATTATAAGGTGTATCCATGGGTTAAAATTAATAACATGATGCTTGGGTAGGACTATCCTTCACACCCATTGTATGATAATACCTATCAATTGAAATTGGTGGAGGAGAAAAATAGCGTCAGGGAGTGAGAGAACTGATAGGAATAAAGTCAATTTAAAAAAAAACACCATATCATGGGGACTACATACATTTATAGACCTTAAGTATGATACTAAAGTGTGTAATAATTTAATCATACTTTATAAGTAAATTTTGTTGGTTATATCACTTTGTAACCCTTGACCGATTTATACTCCCAATATTTTATCTTATAAAATGTTTAGATTAATGATAGCTTATATGAATGTTAACTCAAACATTTTCACTTAATTATAAACTTCCATTTGTAAATCACAATTATTAATATAAATAATTCAACTTTATCCCCACAATATAACACTTATGATATACTTCTATGATATATCTATTCTATATAATATGATTGGACAAGTCAGAGGTATAATATCTCCATATTTTTCCTTATGATATCCACTAATCAAAGGAATGTGGTGTTACATATATTAATGAAATTAAAATCATATGAAATTTTCATATTATACATTAAAATATAAATGATATAATCTCATGGTTTATAATGGATCTTGGTGTTGTATCCATCAATCTCCCATTTACACTAAAGCCTCAAAGTCTCTATTTCATTTCTCATTTTACAGGTTCTAAAACACTTTTAAAGTAGATCTATGATTTAAAAAAATTCCCTATTCAGTTAGACATAATGTGTTTCTCCTCATTCCTTTAAATAATTATAAAATAATGAATTCTTGAATCCATAATTTTGAAAAATATTTTAATAAAACAAAACCATGCATTTTCATAGGATCCCTTTTTCCGTGACATTGAGTAACCATAAGACACATAGTCTATCATACCCGAATAGCTACTCATACCATCTCAATCCTATGAGTATATACCGACAAATCCATTGCATACATATCATTTCATTTAACATCATGGATAAAGACATAAATCACACCTAATTCAATTGAAAAAACATCACATATCTTATCAATGTATGACTATTTAATTCCTCAATCTATCAAAATCAATGGTCATAAGGCCATACTCATTATATGAGTCGAAAACCCATATAATTGTTAATATCCAACTATTGACATGATCAAAAACATACAAAATAACTTTTAGTTATCTAAGAATCTAGGATTATGTAATAAGAGTATCAAAGTGATTAAGTGGATCTTTATCATTATTTATTATATTTTGGTAATTACATCATCCATCTCCCTTTGATTTATATTATGTATTGATTATCATTATTATTTTGCTTTCCACTATTTGACATGTTTTAATATTAACTAATGTTTTGAAATGTTTTTTATCCCATAATACATACATAACACTATCTCAAAATGATACTTTGTGTTATGCTATATTAAGAATGGATGCTACGTTAAATGTCAACATGCCTTCCCCTAGAGAAACTCCACACAATATCATATCTAAAGGATGTGTTTTTAAAATTCATTCTTAAGTTATATCTCAAGGTTATTATATAGCCTATGTATTCTACTTGGTAGATTTGATAATGATCTATTGAGCAAGAAAAATTATAATTTTGGTGCTATATTTCTCTATAAATATGATATTACTATCTAATATGATTTATAATGGTTTTTTCTCTTTTCTTTATCAGTTTTTAAATTATTATTTTATTCTAATGATTATATTTGGCGTGTTTAGAAATATTTTTATCTATTATCGAATGAGTTATAGTTTGGAAATCCTGATATTTATTCCCATAATGTTGAAATTTGGTTTCTTTCAATGAATTATACAAAAATTATACGAGGGTTTGTTATATAAAGAACATTATATAAAGGCACATTATGCCACTACATTGAAGAGAATGTATTATCAAGAAAAAAACATGAGACTATGTTTCACGAAATGTATTACTGAGTTTTAATGAAATAAAATGATATTCTGTGATATAATATCCATACTATGCTAAGGTTATGTTTCATGCATAGATATATGGATAAGTTAATGTAAAGTTTATGCTATATTTAAAAACTCCATGTTTAGAGTTACCATGAAGCTATATTGAAGAAAAAGTATTTTTATAATGCTTCTTATATATTCCAAGAGAATATATTCATAATTCCAATGTTTTAACCTTTATCGAGATATTTCAATGATTTTTAAATGGATAAATTCCAATTATTATGGATATTATTATGAGGATTATTTCAATTATTTTCACTAGTCATTAATAATCATCAATGAATATTGGAAAACTCTAAAGTAGTTCATTATTCAAATAGTTTATTTTGGAAATTTAATTGGGTATTTATAAAAATTGTTAAACAATTTGTGATAGTTTCAAGAATCATGGGTATAATTATTATTCATTTTTTTAAATTATTCCAATGGTAATAGTTTGTATAGATTCCATAGATTCATATATCAAAAGAGGAAGAAGACACTGGATATATGGTTCATGATATACATAATATATATGAAAATATTAAACATGACTTGTTATTCAGAATAACTAATGTTGGGCTACTACAATACTTGAAAAGGATTCATCCAATAGGATTCTTTGATGAAGGAATTATTTGGATGATATAATTATTAAACTTCATCTATCCTTAACTATTTTTTTTATTTTTTATATTGTACCTTTTTATCTATTATACCTATATTTAATGGTGGTTTAGTTTATGATTTTCCCTTATAAATTATATCTATGTATTTGCTTAACCTGTATAAAAAAGTACATGTTAAAAATTAGGTTGTAATTCCCCATTAAAATTCATACTATATTGTGGTCATGATTCTATAAGAAACACAATATTTTAATTGGGTTATGAATCACCTATAAAAGTTACCTGAGTGGTACCCATTGGTTATAACCCTCACTATCCAAGGGAAATATAACTTTATTGAGTCCCTCTAGACTCAAACACTGTGCATATTATGCACATGGTGATTCAAATCCATTTGCATAGATGGGGAACGTGTAGAACACTCTAGGCCTCTAAGGCCCCCCAATGAGAGTCAACATTATTATTTCAATTTTTTCATTAACATTATTTGAGAAATAATTTCTAATATCCTTACTAATAGAATTTCCTCAATTAATAATAAAATTATTTCTTGGAATCAATTTGGTTTTATCAAGGGTAAAACTATTCAATATTACATCTACCTAGCCTCTGAATGTACTAACCTTTTAAAGAACCCTAACAAAGGAGGGATTATTTCCATTAAACATGAGATTATAATGTCCTATGATAACATGGATATGAGTTTTATCTACAAGTTCCTTCAGTGTTTGGGTTTTAATTATTTCTTTATTAATGAAATTAAATCTCTTTTTTAGATCTAATCACATTTATATCCTTGTTAATGGTTCTAATAAGGGATACATTTTCTACAAAAAAGTTTTAGACAAGGTGATACCCTTTCTATTATACTCTTATCTATTGTAGAAGATTAATTTAGCAGACTTCACCCTCATTTAGTTAATCTAGGTAATCTTAAACCTATCTCTACTCTTAGGAACCTGACTATTCCTACTCACCACCTCTATACAAATGATACAATCCTTTCCTTATTAGGGAGTTAAAGAAATATTAAAAAACTTAAGAAAAAACTTTCACATTATGAGAAGATCTTTTGGAAATACATAACCTAGAGTAAATATTTTATCTTCTTTGGAAAAAGGTTCCAATATACTAGAAACATTAATATCATTAATTATTTTCTCTAAAATATGGAACCCTTCAATTCACCTATCTTTGTGTCCCCATCATCTGGGGTAAACATAAAAATAGTAACTTTTTTGAGGCAATTTCAGAAATTTAGAATTAACTTTCCTTATGGAAAGGGAAATCTCTACCTATGGCTAGTAGAATATTCCTTGTTAAATTCAAATTTGTTTCTAAAAAGGTTTACTCTTTTATGTTCTATAAATGGCCTATTGGTCTTCTTAAAAAATTAAATGCCTTCATAAAAAAATTGTGTTTATACTGGGAGAACTCATGAAAGAATGTCAATTATATCCCATTAGACTAATTTTTGTAAAAATATAGATAATGGTGGTCTTGGAATCAAAAATATCAAAATTATTAAATGATCCCTTATTTTTTAGGATCACTTGGATGTTTCTAAACAACGAATCTATATATTTTAAATTTTTTTAAGGATAGGTTTATTGATAAGTTGAAGACATGAAACTAACATTATATGGGCTCCTCAATTTGTCTGTCAATTAAATACTCATTCTCCAATATCATGTCGTACTCTAGGTGGATGATTAATAGAGAGCCTTCTATGAATTTTTGGGTAGAAAACTGTACTATCTCTCCTATGATCTCTATGGTTTATCTAAGACACTTACATAAATATTCCAATTTTTCTTTAAATGATTTTTTACCTCTTAAAGAATGTATATTACTTATGAAATTAAAAATATAAGAAAAATTAACCATTTTCTAATTTTGATGATTTTTTAATTTGGTATCCTTCCCATAATGGCATTCTAGTCTATAAAATATTCTACAAGTATTATTTTCATGTCTATAATAATGATTTTTCATAGATGAAAAACTTTGATAGGACATAGATTAAACCATAAATATTTACTCTTGTTTGGAGGATTTATCACAACCTAATTACCAATGATGGTTTTCTTCACTCATTTAGGGTTCAACATTGCACTAAATTTATCCTATACAATCATTATATAGAGGAAAAAAACCATCTTTCTCCTATAATTTCATACTATATCTATGCTTTGGAAGTATATTTTTGATCTCTTTGACTACTGATGACTGGTAATGGAATCTATCAGTCCTCATTTCCAATTTTGAATTGCTTCTGAGGCCTCTTTATAGATAAAAAACCAACTTTTCATACCGTTTCAAAACTCTTACATGTGATATGGTTTGGTGGAAATGAATTTATTCATCATAAAAACTCTTTAAACTTCTATATAGCTCTGAGTGAAGATTTATTTTGGCTATCAAGGATGCTGGGTTGATCTAATAGGGACAATTCCATAACCTTATAAACTATTTCATCATCCTATTACACTTTCGAGTTGAAGGAATATATAGCAAACCACATCATACCTTTGAAGTCTTATATTTAACCCTCCTCTTGTGTTAGATCAAAATTGATGTTGACGATGCCTCAAAACTAAACCCTGGGCCTTTAGGATATAAAGGAGTGTACAAGGACCACAGTGGGTAGCTTCTAGGATGTTTCTATGGAACATGTGGATTTGCCTCTTCAATGGAAGTGAAAATGCTGAGTTTCATTAATTTAGTTTTCTTTATATGAAAAAAAGGATGGACTAACATATGTCTATAAAGTGATTCAACCACCACCATTCAAGCTCACTAGAATGGAATGGTGGATATTTTATGGCCACTTACAACTCGATGGATGGATTTCTTAAACTCACTTTTGAAGATCAACCATATCATCACACATGTGTTTTTGGAAGTGAACTCGGTTGCAGATGGGCTTTCCAATATTGGAGTCAACTATAACATCACTTGTTCAGATGAAATTCCTACAAAATTTCTTCCCTTTTATGAAATAGATTGTAAAAGATTATCTCTTTCAAAATTTTGTAACGTTTATCCTTTTAAATAAATGTGCCTTGGATTTTTTCACCAAGGAACCACATTTAAAAAAGGATTTTATGGGAGTAAAGAAAAGACATAAGATCTTTATGATGCAAAATATTAAAAAAATACATTACAAAATTATTTATTTTCTGTATTCTATTTCAAGTTACATATTTTTTCCATTCACTCTCTATTTCACCTTTAAGTCATCATTAATCTAGGAAAAAATGGTATTAAAATAGTGGATCTTTTATATATATTTCTATTACTAACCCTATCCTAGAATTAATAGTATATGTGAATGAACTTTTTACATGGAAATTCATGGTTTAAATGGTAGTTGGATTCGTTATAAATACTCCTTTATTGATGAAAATGACTATGGTTAATGAAAATATATGATGTAAGCCTACCTTGAGTAATTAATCATTGATCATTGGAAATTAATTTTAAAATATTATAAATTAACTGATATAAAACCAAATAATCTTACTGATAATGATGTGACTAATTATGTTCTAAACTATAAAATCATGTATATTTTATGTTATTATATTTGTATAAATGTTTTTAGAATTTTATATTCATAAAAAAATGCTCATTATTTTTTGAGAATTTTACAATTTACTCATTATGTTATAAAAAATGAAAATAACTATGTTGGGAATTTTGTTGAATGAATACAAAGACATAAAAATGGAATAAAATGGGATAATAAGTGAAAATTTACAAATATTAAAAATCATTTTAAATGGAATGAATAATCTTGGGGAATCATTGTACAATGATAATATGGTTGAAAGAGTTATCAAATCACTACTAAATAATTGGAATGCCAAGAATGTATCCATTTATGAAAAAAACTTCAAGGAGTAAACACTTAATGAAATCATTAGTTCACTTTTAAAATAGGAATTGGAGTTGAAGAACATATTTGAAGAAGAAAAACCAATAATAAAGGTGAATAATTATTATATGTAAATGTTTTCTCATCTAACTATCCTGATTTTGAGATATATGTATTTGAAGAATATAATGTATTCTAACTTGGTAAAGGATTGAAAAAATACCTAAAATAAAAGAATGGTTCTGAAAGAAAATTTATTAAATTATATCTAATATTTGATCATAAAGGAAGTTTGAAAAGTAGTTATAGTTATAATTATAATACTTTAGATTTCATATGTAATAATTACAAAAAGAAATAAAGCAAGTATCCAGATGGATTGAACCAAATTTAAGAATGAAAGAAATGGGAAAATGTTTGCGAAGAAAGAAAAAATTTCCTTGAATGCAGTATGGATATGCACTAAAGAATATAATTTAAGTGAATAATATAGAACTGATAAGGAATATGTTATTTTTTCATGACATGTAAAAATATATTTATTGATTTTGGTTATTATTATAGAATTTATTCTAATTTTTAATTTTATTTTAAATAACATTTTATTTATGAGTTGAATGGAAAAATTAAAAATTGATAAAGACATATCATTAAATTTTTGGAGTTATATAAGGAAGTCATAGAAAGAAATACGAAACTTGTTATGGAAGAAAATTTTTTAATCAAGAAAACGTGAATATAAATAATATATATTCTAGCTCGAATGAAAATTTTTGTTAAGTGTTTTTGGGTTGTTCGTAATTAAAATGAAATTATAAATAAATAAGTTAAAATTTATATGGAAAACTTGTAAATTTTTGTTCAATGAAGTTAATTTTATTACAATAATATGTTTATGAACAAGATAAATAAAAAATAGCGGTGGTAATAATTTAAAACTACCTCAAATTTACATGTATTTCTTCTCAAAATTTTAAATGGTGGTATATTTACTTCAATCTATTTTGGATTCTCAATGTGAGAACACTATACTACTGAATGATCCCATAGATTTCAAAAAATAGTGGTATAAACTAATGTTTTTATTTATATATATTTATATTATATAATTATTATTAATACTTGGTTAAAGTCTTTGTGAGTACCAAAAATAGCTTTACTAATCACATTGAACCCAAAATTAGATGGATACCAAAAATATATAATATTTTTTTTTGTAAAGATTCACTTAGAGTCCCAATAATGATTTATAGTGTATGAAAAATTTATTATCTAAGAATATAAAAATAGACCCATAAAAATTGACATATTAAAAAAGTTTTATGGAGACACTGTATATTTTGGAGAAAATTACAAAGTAAAGGTAATTTTTTTTTTGTAGTAAATATATTAAAATTTTCGATTATTATTAAAGTAATATATGTCAATGTATTTAAACATAACTAGATTAAAATTTCCCAAATTTGTGATGCTGAAATGAATGTTAAATTTATAAATGATAAATTATTTTTTTTAAAGTATGATTCTATATTGTTTTATACTATCTATAATGAGAATATTTAATATATTGACCTTGTAAAGCTAAAAGTTGAGAATGTAATGTGCTTAAATGTTTTGTAGATAAATAGTATTTTAATAACATAGGAGGGTCATTCATGTAAATTTCATTTTGTTTCTTAAATTCTAAAATCATGATCGGGATCTTTAACTATATAAATTTAGGTCAGAGAGTAACATTTTTTGTTGTGCGCATGAAAGGAAAATAACACAAGGATACATTAAAGTTGTTAAAGTAAACAAACAATTTCATACCACTTTATATTATTCATATACATTTTTATGGACCTACTTAGACTACCATACATAGAGACTGTATGTATGAATTTATTATTATAGATGAATATACTAGATTTACATGGGTATATTTTATATCTCACAAGAATGAAAATTTATCTAAGTTTTCTTGTAACAATATTTTAGTTTTAATAAGAAAGTTTATATGATTATTTATATTTCAAATGATATAGGTTAATAATTTTAGAATATTTTATTTGAGATATTATATGAAAATAATTTTTTTTGTAACTATCCAGATCCTAGGACTCCACATAAAAATAAAGTAGTTGAAAGAAAGAAGTTGCCACTTCAAGAAATGTAAAGGATCATGATAAGAGAGGGTAGTTTTCCTATATATTATTGGGATGATTATATTAATTTTTTTATGTTTTAGATATAATAATTATAGTAACTATTCTAAATAAAACTCAATGTGATCTATCGAATGGAAAGAATCCAAAAGGTGGTTATTTAATAGTTTATAGATGTAAGATTTTTATCATCAAAATTAAGGATATTTTGGAAACAATAAATGTTAAATTTGATGTAGGAACATTTTTTGGTATCCTTGTTTAAATAAATCTTAAATAGTGTATAATAAAATTCCTATTATTTTTGAAGAATATTTTCATATTAAATTTGATTAGAAATTATCAATTGATATATCATTTAAAGTGTACTAGATTATAGAAGTCTTTAAAAAATTTAATTTTTGAGATACTTTATCTTTCTGAGAACTGAATTGATTGGTAGATACACCAGTTGGGTGGGGGGATAAATTAGATTAATAAAGGATTTATAAGACACCTTGAGATCAACCTATTGAAAGACTAAGAAATATTGTTGATTATAGGGTTCAAAATAGAAGTTTAGTAATGAATTTTTTTTGTAAATTATTCTATTATTTCCTAGTTTATTCTAAATGATGTCACAAGAGCATTTAAAGAATCGAATTTGGTTTTCCATGAAATAAGAGATTAACTTGTTTTTGAAGGATTTAAGCGTGGTAAATGGTTTAACCACTGGAAGATAAAAAATTGATTAGAGATAAATTAATTTTTAGAAATTAATTTTTTGAATCTAGATAGATTGTAAGGAATAAGTTCATTTTAGTTTCTCAAGGTCATATATTTGAAAAATACAATGAAAATGGATAGAGTTTTACACATTTTTTTAAGATTTTAATCAAATCAAATTTAATTTTTTTATACAATACCTAAATGTTTCATGTTATATCAAATGAATATGGAAAGTTAATTTATTAATTGTTTTTTAGAGATTGTATATATAAAATAGTCTCTTAGATTTTTTACATTAGAAGAATCCAGATTAGGTGTTTAATCTATTTAAATTCCATTTATGGATTTAATAATAAACCTAGATCATGGTATGAGTGGTTGTCATAGTTTTTTAAAGAATTTTTTCTAAAGATAAATTTGACAATAATTCGTTTACAAGAATTTTATTCCATCATATTCTATTTATTAAGATTTATATAGACGGTATAATTTTTGGTTCATCCTATAATGTTATTTATAAATAATTTTCAGAATTTATGGATAAATAATTTGACATCACTCTTATGAGATAATTCATGTTATTTTAGGATATAATTTTTTTAGAGAGATGATAAAATATTTATGGATAAATGTATACAAGATAAATAATTAATGAAGTTGTTTAGAATTAATTCATTTAGAATTATTAAAACACCTATGTTTTTTTACTTTTATAATTAATGAATATTCCACTTATAATTCAGAAGACAATAAAAATTTTAGATGAATGATTCAATTTTTTTTTTATTTATCTAATATTAGATCCAATTTGATGTTCAACATTAGCATGTATTTAATATTTTAGGTTGATCCAATGAAAATTCATTTCAAATGAAATGAAAATAATTATTAATTATGTGAATTCTTAATTTATCCTCATATTATTCTTTCCTGCAAACACATATTTTGAGATATTGAGTTATCCAAGTTCGAACATTTGGGGATGGAAGACATATATAAAATAAATTGGTTGAATGTGTAATTTTATTGGTAAATCTTGGGTATCCTGGATTTCAAATAAGAAAAGTTTCAATATTTTTAACAAAAAATGAATATGGGTATATTTTATCAGTTATTTTCTTTGTACGAGATATTTTGATTAAATTTTTTATCATAAATTGTTATTTTTTAAAAGTATGTGTATTTTGTGTAATAAATCATCAGTGACATCTATTTTGAAGATAATGTAGTGAAATGAGAAAAAAACTAGAGATTTTTCCAATAGAATATCAACTAGATGATATATTTAAAAATACTTAGAATAATTATTTCATTATCAAATATCTAAAAATGAAAAATGTTTCGACTAAGGGGGAGTATAATGTACTATTTTTATTATTTATTTAGTTCTATAAACCATTGGTATGAATCTTTTGATATGATAACTATATCTTCTTATTAAGTATGTTATTTTTTTATTTGAATTTTTAGAAGAATTTATTTATTGTTTTTATTTTCACCAATATGGGGAGGGTTGTTTGGGTTTTGTAATTATCAAAAAGTGGGAGAATGTTGAGTGTCTTTTTATCTGGATTTTTTTATTTTGATAATTATTCATCCCTATCACTTTGATTTATATTATATGTTAATTATTTTTATTCTTGAAAGTTTTAATTTAAGTTATTTTTTTATTAATTGATGATGAAACAAGTTTTTTATTCTATGATGTACATTGAACATTATATTGATATGAGACTTTTCATTATGTAATCTTAAGAATAGATGATCTATTAAATATCTACATGCCTTCTCCTAAAAATATTACTCTTAAGATTGGATATCAAGGATATTTTTTTAAAATGATTTTTAAGTTAAATCTAATGGTTTCAATAAAAAAAATTTATTCTAAAGGATAAACATGAGGATGAACCATTGGACAATGTTTATTAGAATCATTATGTTTTTATTATCTATTGGTTTTTTTATTTCTACCTATTTTCATTTATAATAGTTTATTTCATTTTCATTATCCAGTTTTAAATTAATGTTATATTTTAATGATTTTATTTGATGTGTTTTCATGGAATTTAATGTAGGGTTGAATGAGTTATTGGATTGAAATCCAAAATGTCATTCTTAAAAGGTTGAAATTATGTTTCTTCCAATTTAACATCTAGAAATTTTATGAGGATTTGATGTGGAAATAATGGGATGTTAATGAGCATTGAGATACTACATTTATGGAAACATATTATCAAGAATATAATTGTGATATTATGTTTTAGGAAATATAATATGAAGGGTTAACATGAAAATATGATATCATGTGATTTACTATTAATATGTTGTCTAGGATATGTTGCATGCATTGGCATATGGTCAGGTTAATATTTTAGGTTACACTGTATATAATAATTCCTTATTAAGTTATATTTCAAGGATTCATTGAAGATAATGTATTAATAAGTTGTTGCCTCACCTTTTTTGTGAAAATATATTCAAAACTGAAACATTTGAATCACTATGATTATATTTCAGGGGTATTTAAAAGGTAAAAGGATAATTATGATATATATTATTATAGATATTATTTTGAATCTATTCAAAAATATTTAATTATATTTAATTAAGTTTGGTAAGATTAAAAGTAATTTAATATTCAAATATATGTCTTTAGAATGTTAATCGAGTTTTTATGACATTTTATAACTTATCTGTGATTATTACAAGAATCGGGGGTATCATTATTATTTATTTATTTTTAAATTATTCAAATTTTTATAGTCTATATAGCTAGTACATATTTATATATAAAAGGATGTTGAAGCTCCATGCTATAAGGTTTTTTAGGTACATTTGAGATATGAAAATACTCTACATGAATTTGATTTCATGATCACTACTATATTTCTACTATAATAAATGAAAAATATTCATCATACTAGATCCCTATTCAAGGAGTGGTTGAGCTGATAAAACTGCTATACTTCATTCATTATTATCTAGTTTTTTATTTTTTTCACTATATATATACATATATATTAAATTGTGTTTTAATCATAATTTTGATTATTATTTTCCCTCACAAAAGAAATATATGTATTTATTATACCTCTATAAAAAGATACATGTTTCTAATTTTTTTTGTGACTTCCCTTTGAAAGTTAGTTTGTGTTGTGGTTTTGATTATACTGGAAAATTTAGATAGTAATTGGTTTGTGACACCCCTTGAAGAAGAAGGTTATTTTATGGAACACCATACCTCTCTAAGAGTATAAGGGTGTGAAGAGTAGTTGTGGTATCTTTTTTATCAAAGCTACTATTAAAATAAATTATATTAATGTTTACTTTCAACATTACTTTTAAGTTATAAATTCATTCAATTAAACCTTATTGAACAATTATCCATCTTACATATAGGACCAAAAAAGTATAATGGATATCATCATAGGTATATCTCTTACCTATGGTATATTTAAATCAGAATATGAAACATGAACTTGTACGATATGAAAGTTATATTGTATGACACTCCACCTTTTATACTTTGTGTGTTATATAGAGAAAAAATCTCATTTAATTACTCATGATCATATATAATATAATTATATAAAACCATAATCATACAAATCTTAACATTTCATCATAACCTATAATACTCTACGATTAAAATGGATTAGGGATAACTTAGAGTATCACTATGAGAGGTAATTTAAATTCATGTTTATATGTTGAAAATATGAAATTATGATAAAGTGGAGTATGATATTTGGATAATATGATACATTTTATATTTTAAAAATTCATTAAGAATGTGAAAAATATTGTACAGATGATCACATAGAATATTTTCACATAAGATAAAAAGTGGTCGTGGTTATATCTCTTCTGCACTTTTATGGTTTTGTTAAACTATTTAAAATTTTATGTAATTATTTCCACATCTCTGTATTATAATATAATAAAACACACCCAATAAACTCCTTTATCAAGTAAAATCTATGATGATATCATGTTTGATTAATGGTGAGACATAGGAATCATATTCCTAATGTTTAACTATTGGAACATAATATTCAACAACCTTAACTTCAAAACATCAAATGATATGATGTTAATAAATTTAGTTGTATACATAGATCTTTTTTTAAGATCATCATCACCATCATTTTGGGAACCCATTATATCAAGTTTTTCCTTGAAATCTTGTCGGTAACTAATGTAACTTTTTAAAATTTTCTTTAACAATGCATCCTAAACACTTTTAGGATAAAGTGAATCATTAAATTTTTATTTTTTACTAGATTATATTATTATTTGTAAATTTTTTATCTTCTAAAATTCAAAATACACTCTCACAAGTTTCTGTAGAAATTATACTATTTTCAGAATATCATCGTAAAAAAAAAGACACTATTTATTCTAGGAAATAATACATATTTTTATTGTGATAATGTTTAAAAATAAATTTTTATTTATATATCTTATATAAAATTCTCTATAATTTTAGAAATATATTGAAAATGATATTTTATTCTTTAAAATATGCCAATAATGTGTGGTGTGATCATGTCAATTATATTCTAAAAAAATATTGATAAACTTATTTATCCTAGGTAAAAATACTTTTATCCTCACAATATTTTAATGTATATTATATAATATTATGATTCATAAACCACACGTATTAGAAAATAACCTCAAATTTTTCATAATAAATCTGTGTTAATAATTTTTTTTCTTATCATTTAATAGAGATAAGAAGAAACCACACATTCTTTATATAGATCCATCTCACCTTGTTACTTTCCATTATATTCAATTCTATGATTTATAAACCCTTTGCTTCATAATTTGAATTCAAACTACAAGATAAATCAATTATTTCCATTATCTTTAGATCATGTATATTTAAAACCTTTTTGAAGTATAGATTCCAAATATCATTACCTTCATAATAGATT
Source organism: Viscum album (assembly GCA_963277665.1). Taxonomy (NCBI): domain Eukaryota; kingdom Viridiplantae; phylum Streptophyta; class Magnoliopsida; order Santalales; family Viscaceae; genus Viscum; species Viscum album. The sequence continues at coordinate 833,606,355 of OY728120.1, forward strand.
TTTTTTTCTATAACACTAGTACTAAGAATAATAGCACCATAAAATTTTCTTTAACCCCTTCATATATTATTGAAAATTCCAGTCTATGGAACTACGGATCCATATTGAAATATTCTTTAGGTTTTAATTAGGAAGGTTGAAAATTGTAAAAATATATTCTTGTTTTCTAGGAATCAAACCATACCATTTATTACTGTTTATACAATATAAGATCCTTAAAATCTAATGTGTTGATCAAATATCAATTATAATTTGTGAATATATGTTAAACTATTATTGAAATCATTCACATTATTGGAACACTTCCAATTATGCTTACTAAATGAATTTAATAGTTATAAAAATTTATAAAGGATATTTTTAGTTTCACCAAGTCATTAGAACACTTAATCAAATTTATTATATGAGTGGAAACTAAAGTTACACAGGTTATTTAGAATCTAATTACTTTTAAACTTCATGTAAACCATATTATGCTTCTTATAAGAAACTAGACTCAATTGTTAAATAACTTTAACAACTGGTTTTTGAATAAGGAATTACCCTCACACCTTGAATTTTATATCAAATAAGAATAATTATTATATTTTATATCATTTATTGAAGATTCTTACATCAAAAATATTATTTTTCTAAAGGTGATAGAAAATTATAGTTTAATGATAATGATTCCAGTATATAATCAAAAAAAAATCTTATTAATTGAGTGGAATATTGTAAAAACATTTAATAAGGCATTTTATGACATATGGCCCCACTATATGATAACTTATTTTACAACAGATTATATTTATTAGTAAGAAAATACCCATATTTCATTATGACTTATAGAAGTCATTAATATAAATAAGTCATGAATATATATTATATACAATCATTTTAATAATGTCATATATGTATCTTATAACGTGGAGTGGATATATCTTTACCATAATCTTTCATATGGATTCACCTAACTCTCTTCATATAGAATATTAAGGGGAAAGGTTTCCCATCGTATAATTATTAAAATAAAATACAAAATTTTTTCACCAAAATTTTATATTCACCTCATTACTTGCAAACATTACAAAAGATAATCCTGGGGAAACCATCTTTGGAATTTCCTACCCGGTTGGATGATTGAGGTCTTGAAAAGTTATCTTTAGATAGAATATAGAACTTATTATTTTTAAATGGGATTTAATATCACTATCTTATGTCATGTTATTCCATTTATATGTATAAATTCTTATAATGATATAGTTTGGAATCATATTACATCAACTAAATCAATAAATTCAATTCACATTGACACAAGTGAAAAAATGGGTATATCCATGGGATATTCCAATGGTATTATCTTTATAGACTATAGATATAATTTATATCCATATTCATGGTGTATGATTATTATTTTAGCACATATTTTATATAATTATCAATAGACATGGTCTGAAGCCTACAGAAATGGCCACAAATCCTATATCCCTACCTCAAATTTCCAGGGGAACCATGCCTAGAGATATTGGTTATCCTATGTGGATATTATTTAAATAGAAAGGTCTCATGGATATATGTTTATCAATCAACATGTACCTATATGCAAAGACGCCTCACCTATGGAAGTAGAAAAATAAACAAATCCCAACAATGTTTTGACCACCCACCATCAACATATATAACTAACGTACTACTAATACACCACTATAAATTTTATATACATATAAATCGATATATATATATAATTATCATTAATATATATTTAAAATATTTTGATCCAATATAGAAGAGAAATATCCACTAGAATCTATGCAAGTGGATATATGCCACCCTATGAAGGGATACCACCACATGCATATATTATCATGTCTATAATTTCACCTTATTAAGGTATATAACCATAGACATATATTCCCATTGATATTGTGTAAGAACCCAGATCTTCGTTTCAGGTATGTTTTTCTATTTCTGGTCATTTTTGAGAAAAAGAGGAGAATCTGGAAATTTTCCAAGTACACGCCGTGTACTTTCTAAGTACAGGCCGTGTACTTTGTTGCCTCGCAAGGTCGTGTGCGGGCCGTGTTAGGGCCACACACACGGTGTGTAGGGGTGATGTGGAGGCTGCTTAATGCGGTGTACGGAAAGGGCGAGTACACGCTGTGTACTCCAGAAGTACACACCGTGTACTTTTCTTTTTTTCATTAAACATACCGAGTTCACAACTTAACCATGAATACGTCTTCTTCTCCAGCTTCTTCAACCAAGAGTGAGGGTACGGACACATATCTTCTCCGAGCCACCGGTCTATCACCTACTGTCTGAATCAAACGTCGTCGGTTGCAATAGAATCGCAACGGTGAGTTCTTGGTTCTTCTTTGGCCACGTTTCCCGATTCCTTCTCTTGTGAGAGTTATCAGAGGTTGAACGTTTTAGATGTTTTTGTAGATATTCTCCATTCTAGGCTGATTCACAGGCCAAGGTTCAAGTATATCGATCTCTTAGGATCGAGGTAAGTGGTTTGTTGCCTAAAGTTGAATGTCTTTGAGTTTTTGGTGAAAAAGTGCTGGATACCCATGTATCGGGTATCTCGGGTTAGGGTTTTGATCCTCTATTGTTATCTTCCTTAGATTTAATGTATGATTCAGGTTATTATATGATTGATAATTGCTTGTTAGCATGCTTGAGGATCACCCCATGGGTGTTTCCCCTTGTTTTGGCTGTTTACCGCCGTTTGGATTAGGTTGCCTGTGAGGTAGACCTTATTGCATTGCTTGCCTGCCTTGATATAGTTGATTGCATGTATTTCCTACTGTTTATATTCTTCTCATTCATTGTAGATATTATCCAAGTAATTTTTTGAGCTTACTTTGGGCTGCTAATAGTCGATTACGCATGACTACACTACTCAGGGTTGTGGGAACCTGGTGTGGTTGACTAAAGAGGGAATTGACGATTAAGGTCTTCCCTAGAGAGTATGTTATAAATTAGTATCATTCATAGGACCTACATGAATGGGACTTTGTGCTTTCTTAGAGTGTCCTTAGTTACATATCGAGACTATAGGGGGAATTAGACATAAGTGCTTTCTCAGAGAGTCTATAGCTATCATTGCAAGACCTCAGGGTAATTGTAGGTGAGTGTTTCCCAGAGTGTCTATGCCTCCGTATGTTTACTTGACTAGAGTGGTCTTCCAGTGTGAGACACCTAGAGAGTCACCATGATTATTTTTTGGTTGGTTGTGATGAGTCCACCAAGCCAAAGAACAAACTTGTGTTTTGTACTTCTTGTAGCTTATGTAGTCTGCTGAGATACCTGTTGTGTTACTTGTTATGCTTTGAGAATATTGAGCAGTTTTCTAGATTCCTCGGTTGATAATTTAATGAGTGAATTAAATAAATAAATAAATGTGAATGGATATTGGTAGGATTGTTTACTTTAGAGTACTCTTATTTCCCTACTGCTTTTATTTACTTTACTTTTAAAATATTGTTCACTGATAGCAGGGCACAGATCTTGTGGTGGTGGCCTACTAGGATTAGTCTCACACCCTGTTTGGATCTTACTTTTCGACCCAAATAGGTTATATGGTTGCAGGTGTGGATAGGGATTGTGGCCCTTCTACTTCAGGTACATGATTGCTGGTTGGAGCTAGAGAGCATAGGACCGAGCTTAGGCTTGCGATGCTACTGGAGTTGTTTTTTTTACTTTTAGTGCTTTGTTCTTAGTTGTATTTCAGTACATTTTTGTGTTTTCTACTTTCCTTAGATACTTGTACCTGCTGCATCATTTTCATCATTATTATATTATACATTGCTTCCGCTATTTAGTTTTAGTTGTTTTATGTTGTTTACTGCTTCCACTATTTATTGTTACTTCCTGTACCTTGTATACTTTAACAAATGAGGGAATAGTTTCCCCAATAACTTAACAAGGCCCTCGCTGCTAGTCGGAAGCCTCTGGTGTTTGGGGAAATGCGCTTGAGGTCATGTGGTGAACTGGGAACTGGGCACCTGTTGAGGGGCTCCAGATTCGGGTTGGTACAAAGTGGTATCAGAGGAGTTCTTTTCTTTTCTATTGACTTACTATTTAGAAACATTAGATAGGGATAGGATAGCATAGGTAGATGGTAAATAGTTGTGCCTGGGCGTTCTAGAACCCGTGTACAGGGAAAAATCCAGATTACCTCGAATATTGAAATTTTCGAGTTTTTCAAATGTTACAGTTTAATTGATTTCACCGTTGGGTGGTGCACTTGTTTTGTTCTATTACTATTTTTATGATTGTGGTTCTATTTTTTTGCAACCCAATGAGATGATGGTATTCAATCTCATGCATCATATAGGCACTTGTTAGAAAATCACATGTCATTCATTTTACCATGCCATCAAGGTTTCATTAGAAATTGCATGCTGTTGTGATAGAATTTGTGATAGACGATGCATGCTGTTGTGAAAGCTGCTATGGTATAATACCTGCTATGTTGATAGTGTATCACTTGTTTAGAGCTTCTTTATCATGGACACTAAACTTTGGTCTTAGAGGTGTTATGGGCACTCGAGGATCGTAATTTGGTGGGTTGTGAGTTGTTATACTGTTTACTTGTTATATGCATGGTTATGATGCCAAGATTTGATTCACAGCGAGTATGGGCCCCCACAAGTCGGAATTTGGCACCTTAACACTTGTTTTCTTTATTTTCTGGGCTCCAGTGCAGTTCTGAGGTTACTGTCCAGAAAAAGACAGAATACATGGCATGTACTTTATGCATACACACTGTGTAGTTTTTAGCCGTGTCCCTGACTGTGTTGGGCAGAGACAGGGGGTTGTAATGTTTCCTGTAGGAACATGCCATGTTCTAACTTAGCATGCCATGTAGTCTGGAATAAGTATTCAGCCGTGTCACGAACAACACGGGCCACTATTTTCCTTCAAGTGCACGACGTGTCCCTTGGGAACATGCCGTGTATAGTTGACCATTTAGCCGATCGTGTAGCCAACAACACGGGTTGGTGTTATCCTTCCGCGTACACGCCGTGTCCATATGGAAGATGCCATGTAGTGTCGACCATGTGTCAGGCCGTGTCGCTAACAACATGAGTCAGGTAAGGCATGTCAAGTACACACCTTGTCTCCTTTGACACGCCGTGTAGTAGCAGTCTGTGTACCAGTCCGTGTGAATAACAACATAGAAATGGGAGAGATCTTAAGGATACGCCATGTAAGTGGACAACACGCCATGTAGTTTCATGCTGGGACATTCAGTATTCCCAGCTGTGTAAGAGTGAATGGGCAGGGAGGAAAAAAGGGTTAATACACACCCTGTAGTTTTAGAACACGCCGTGTATCCGGGTGGTTTACATAGCCATGTACGGCCAAGGTACACGCCCATGGTAAACTTTTAAGAAACATGCCGTGTAGTAGTACTACATGCTATGTAGTCATGTTTTCACTTTTTTAAAAGTTTTCTCTCCTATTCTGTTTTTCTCTCTTAAGTTTCATATGTGTTCATCATTAATGAAAGTGTGATTTTGACCTTTTAGAGCTATGGTACCAATATGTCCTCCTGTTGCACATCAGGAATCAGGAAGTGACCATACACTGGATACAACAGATCGGGGATTACCAGCAGTTCCTCCTATCGTTCTAGACATGACACCTGTAGTGATCCCAGACACTAGTGCCGACACTCAGTTCAGAGAGGGTTTCATGAGATTCATGCAGACCTTCCATAGAGCTCAGCATCCTGCCCCGTCTATGGTAGAGTTGACGTGGGGTTTTCAGCAGAAACACCCTCCCACGTTCACAGGGGATGGAGGAACATAGGCTACAGAGTCATGGCTAGAATCCATGCTATCCATCTTCGAGCATCTGAAGGCACCTCTGTAGAGGAGAGTGAAGGTCGCAACTTATATGGTTCGAGATTACACCAAGAGATGGTGGTATGTGGTTTCGCAGACAGGGAACCAACAAGCTATGGCTTGGGATGAGTTTCAGTGTACGTTCTAAGACTACTTCTACCCGGAGACACTGAGGGATGAAAGAGATAGAGAGTTCATGAGCCTGCAGCAGGGTACTCTCACAGTTATAGAGTATTCCTCCTGCTTTACAGAGTTACAGTGTTTCACTACCATTCTGGGGAATGACGGGCTGTTTTTGGTGAGGAAGTTTGAGGAAGGCCTCAGACTGGACATCAGGTCACAGGTGAATATATTTCAGTTGACTTCTATCACTCTGATAGTCAACCAGGTTCTTATCACGGAGAGAAACCTGATGAAGACTAGAGCTGTGGACCCGGGAGGTTCAGCTTTTAGGACAAATTCTTTTCAGGTAGACAGCATGGAGCGCCACCGAGAGTCTACATGAGGTTACTTGATGAAGCGAGGTATTACTTCTAGTAGACGAGATCTTCCTTCTAGAAACCAGGTGGTGTGCTATAAGTGTGGGAAAAATGGGAATAAGGAGCCTCAGTGCCCGAGAGACCCAGTGGAGTGCCGATCATGTGGCAAGATGGGTCATCAGCAACATTTCTTCAAGGTTCTTCTTCCAGCAGCTAGCGAAGGAGGATCAATTTCGACTTTGTGCTCAGGAGCAGGATTACCAGTTCTGCAACAGACTGGGGGATGGAGTTCTTTAGGTCGTTTAGGATAGGGTAGAGGCCATGGACGTAGTGGTTAGGCTCAGGGAGTGTCAACTCAGGGATCTCAGGCTACTACAGAAGGTCACCGTGCAGGTGAGACTTTCACGGTAGATCAGATTCAACAGGAGCAGGATCCTGGACCTTCTAAAGTTCGAGGTACTAGTTTAGTAGCCTTAGTTTTATTCTCTACACTTTTCAATACAGGATATTCTCATAGATTTATTTATGTGCATACTGTGTAAAGCCTTAGACTTACTGTTTATACTTCTGAGGATATGATGACACTAGACACTCCTTTGGGAATTAGAACTTCTAGCATGTGTCAGTGCTTGGACTACCCCCTTGAGGTTGGTGGGTGTTTTTTTCGTGGAGTCTCTATGTTTTGGAGATGGGAGGATATGATGTCATTCTCAGGATGGACTGGTTAGTTCCCTTCAAGGGCTTTGTCGATTTCTATCACCGTAGGGTGAGTTTCACATCACCGGAGGGCCGATCTTTTCTTCACAAAGGATAATGAGATGTCCAGGTGAGAAGTTCTAGACCAGAGCATCATGGGTTGGGCGGTGTTACGACCCATATTTCTATCTTATATGTAGATGACCATGTGACTTCTCAGATATATTTTCTTCCAGTGGTTGATCGCTTTACAGATGTCTTTACAGAAGACTTTTCAGGTTTTTCTCCGGAGCAAGAGGTAGACTTCTCTATTGAGCTTGTGCCAGGAGCGGCACCAGTGTCCATTCCTCATTATAGGTTGGGTTCACAAGAGTTCCAGGAGCTCAAGAAGTAGTTTGGGGAATTGTAAGAAAAGGGTTTCATCCGACCTAGTACTTCTCCTTGGGGATCGCCTGTTGTTTTTTGCGAAGAAGGATGACATCACCCTTAGTCTTTGTGTGGATTTTCGAAAGCTAAACCAGTTGAAAATCAAGAATAAATAGCCATTACCATGGATAGATGATCTCTTTGATCAGCTTCGAGGAGCCACAATGTTCTTGAATATCGACTTGAGATCCGACTTGTAGAAACTCGAAGCTTGACGTACATGGAAATTACATTACTTTTGCAGAATACTTAGTACATAACAAAAACACACACACAAGGACCATAATAGTTTAGTGTCTTTGGAAACTCGGAACGTAATCTTCTAGTCATGGTGAAAGATCTTCAACATCTCCCATAAAGATCTTCCCTTTTTTTCTTACCTAAAACATTTATTTATATCCTGGGGAAAAGAAAACATAAAAGGGTGAGCTCAAATGATCAGTAAGGGTAAACAAAAGAAATATCAATCACATCATATTCATAAGAACATAACATTTTGGAAATCTTAACCTGAAAAAGAGATCATAATATCATAACATGGGATAAATCATAGTAGTGAAATGTTATCCCAATAATCATAACCTAAAACATGAAACTTTGTGGCGTACACACATAATCATAGAGAATCATTTCTTATTAGTCAATACTCATTTCCAAGACTATCTTAGTGGACAAAGTCCATTTCTGAACCGAGTTCATTCCTCGTTTCAGTCCTGTTTCACTAAACTGGTTTAACCTGCCATTACAACCATGTCTATCTCATGAGATATAAAATCATTACCCAATGCATTGGAGGGAGATATAGGTCCCACCCATCTCATAATGATACCATTCTTATGTGTGCCACAAAATCATAAACCATACATCATAGCGTAACCCATGTAATAAAAATGGGAATCTTAAACATCGTGACATCATGAAACAATTCATATAAGATAAAGGAATTCATAAAATTATTTCCATCACAACATAATCAAATCAATGTAATAATAGGGATATAAACAGAACCCTATATTATCTTAGATGTAAAATAATTTTGATAAAACACTTGAACTCCATTGTTGAGGAAAATATCCTTTCTACTTCAAAAACATTTTTTTTTCTTAACATGTCATACAATTATAAACTAAAAGAATTTGATTAAAAATAAACTTGAAAACTTGTAAGGGAAGCTTCTTGGAAATAATGTTTTAAAAATACATTCATGTCGTATAAGTTAAAAGAAAACATTCTTCTCGTACTTTTGTCAGAAAAGTCAAAAAGCACCTCGTACAAAAAACAACAAAAGATTCCTTTCATATCTTTTACTAAAAACTCACCGAAGGGTAAAATTGGATATAAAATATTTTAGAATGATGTAAATATTAAATATTGAGGAAACATGGATTTGGATGATAAAATACACCCTAGTAAATTATAAAGTATAAACAATCTCGGATAAAAATGAGATTGTGATATTTTCCCTTACCTTAGGTATGATTTGCTTCGTAAGTGTCCGAACCTACTGTATAATGATTTAAATAATGTCATTGACTTATTCCAGAATCATAATAACTGTTATGATATCATATATGGTTCACTTATGACTTTATATTACCCGTTCTTTTGTAATTTCCATGTTAAAGAGCGTTTTGGGTAAAATTGTTTCATTTGTCGTCCGTGTTTTGACTTGTAATTATTCATACGATTACTTAGATCATGATTACTTAATTCAAGAATATAAAACATGATTTATATATAATATATATTCATAATATACATATATATAATAAATCAGTTAATGGAAATAAATAAACCGTTCATGGAGACGGTAGGCCGTACGTACGCATGAATGCTGTTTTTGTTTCCTTATTGAGTTGAATGGAATTAAGTAGATGACATACATATATATACAAATAAATAAAATATCATTATTATGTAATATATTTCATGATTACTTATTATATATACTTTATAATCATTCATGAATGGTTAACGTGGAGAATGAATCTCATCGCGTCGTGGAGACGGTAGTCTGTACGTACGCACGAGCGATGATATCGTTCTCATGATCGTGGGACTGTATTGGAGTGTATGTATACTATTTAATAATCAATATTAATTTAAAACAATCATATATAGTTATTATTTACACCATTATACCCATCCAAGTAAGGTGGTGGTGGAAAATAGATTACACCACGGCGTGGAGACGGTATTCCGTACGTACGCACGCGCGGTGATTTCGTTTTCCGTAGGATGGATAGATGGTGAAATAGGATTGTTTCATACTTATAATAACAAATCAGTATATGAGTGATACTTATGTTATTACTTCATAATGAAACAACTAAATAAGAAGAAGTGGAAGAAGAAATAAAGTTGAAAGAATCGGTAATGGACATTACCTCTTCTTTGAAGCGCCTCTTTGAGACCTCCTCTTAGGGTACTAAAATTGGTCTTTGAAGAAGACCAGGACCTCTAGGATGTTTCTAGGGAAGTGGAGAAGAGAATTTGACAGGGTTTGGCCGAGCTTGAAGGCTCAAAGCGGTGTGAGGAAGAGAGGGATGAGGTTCCCTTTCATAAGGGAGGAGAGGGGCACCTTTGGAAATCTTAAAAATATTAATTTATAATAAATCTAAACCCACTTAAAAACATCCAAAAATGACTCATATTCGAATATTAGATGATATAGGGTTGTAATATCATCAAACAATAAAATTTAGACATGTTAGGAATTTATTTTAAACATTATCAACTTGATTTATCCTTATTTAATCAATTTAATTTTATTTTTGGTAATAAAATTCTAAATTTTAAATTATAACAAATAATTACTTATTTGTTGTTAATTGTCCATAATTGGATACTTTATAACATGTTATACCTTATAAATTTAAATTTATAATTTTTAAATATTTTTGTGATTTTTAAACAATTTTAAAATATGTTATTTTTATAAAGTAACAATAGTGTCAATTTTGACAGTATTCATTTATTTAAATTTAAATAATATATATACAGAATATATGTTCAAACTAAAAGATTTAATAGATTAATAAAAGTTCATATGTATCTATAAAATTAGTGGAGAACAATAAATAGTTCATATAATATTTATTTTATTATTTTTAAAACCATTTATTTGGTTTATCTCTTAATAAAATAATTACTACATCATTTTCGTATAATTATTTAATATACTTATTTGTTGCATAAAAATTATAACTAAAATACTATGATGAAGATAAATCTATTACCTTTCACAATAATACTTTTAATCGAATTTATAATCTTAAAATAACAATATTTAAATTGTTATATTTATTAAATTATGAAGGTGACAACTTTGGCATCATTTAAAATAAAATAATATAAGTTTCATAATCGCTTTTATAAGGCTCCAAATGGTCCAATATTCATCCATTGGATTATTAGAGTTTAAATGTACATGACCAATAAGTTTTGGTCAGGGTTTTGGGCATTTTATGGTTACTATTAGTTTAATAAAAACTATATTCTTGATTTTTTACTAAATAAACAATTTCTGCATCTCTATTGTGTTACAATTAATGATAATTATTAAATCCCTAAAAATTATAAATAAATTTATATGATGTAGATAATGTTATTATATTTCTGGAGACTATTAATTTTCAAAGTTTCATAAAGTTTATCACTAAATGAAAATTAATATACTTATAATATTTAAGAGAGTGACATGTTGTCACTTTCTTTGGTTTTAATAATAATTAAGTTATTTTCAGGGGAAAAAGTCCATTAAATGATTGTAATCCGACCCTTATGTGATATGGGTCTACTTTTAGTCATCCAATAGGATTTTGTCATGTGTTATGGTAATTGTATAATCTTATATTTACCCTTAATTACCCGATTTACCTTTAACTATGGTAAATAAAATTTACCGTAGTTACTATTCATAATGCCCAAAAATAAAAAGTTGTCTATTAATATAATTTGGACCCACTGATTCCAAATATGGAATCCATTTTCCAAATTCAATACATAGAAGTTTCACAAATTAAATTAAAATTAATCCCATTGTTGAAAGAAAATGAGTTTTTGTTTAAAACATTGCAAAAGATTGAATTGAATTAACCTACGAATTCAAGGTAAAATCAATTCTAATGACATACATTATATTAAATGGTAGAAATATATTATATTTATACTTTTAAACCACTCAATATTATAATTTAACCATATAAATTATTAAGATGAAAAAATTTGTTTTTAATTAAAATATAGCGTGTTTTTACTATTCATTAAAATATGAAAGTTATCAGAAAAATATCAAAACTTTATCCAATGTAAATTTTTATATCCTGATACAAAATAAGAATTTTATTTTGTCAAATTGAACTTATAAACATGTCAACAACTATATTTAAAGTGGGTGCGCCATCAAAAGGCGGCAAAACTGCATTTTTTTAAAAATACTTATTTTACCTGAAAAATTTATTTTGTTCTTATACGATGTTCTAGAAAATATGTAAGATGAATAATAATGTTATAAAATTCAAAATTTAGTTAATACTATTCATAACTGCTAGTTCATGATAATATTATGATAATATATCATTGTTTAGTAAAACTCGGTATTGCGTACAACAGCCGCTATTGAGGAAGGTCGCGATTGCGTGTATTGCAAGGAAAGTCAGGGATGCGTGTTGTGCAAGATCCTTTTGGTGTAGCGTACAACACAAGAAATTAATTAAAAAGAATACTTTTCATAAAATCTCGGGGTGTTACACGGCTACCACCAGTTGTGTGTCAAACCATCTGATATACCTCTTACAGCCTTCTAGAGCCGGTATGGTCTGTATGAGTATTTGGTTATGCCGTTAGGTCACACGAACATGCTAGTAGTTTTCATGGAACTAATGAAAGGAGTTTTCCATCCTTACCTGGATTATTTCATGGTGGTTTTCTTGGATGATATCTTGGTGTACTCTCATGCTCGACATGACCATGCTACCCATCTTGAGATCATTTTGAGTACACTGAGGGAGCATCAGTTATATGCTAAGCTATCGAAGTGCCACTTTTGGATGGACGAGATTCACTTCCTGGGTCATGTAATCTCAATGATAGGAGTATTAGTAGACCCAGAGAAGGTGAGAGCAGTAGTTACCTGGGAGCAGGCGAAGAATGTATTCGAGGTACGTAGTTTCTTAGGGATTGTTGGTTACTACATGCGATTTATACAGGACTTCTCATGCCTAGATGCACTATTGAAGGGATTTACTTAGAAAGGGGTGAAGTATGTTTGGTAAGAAACCTGCGATTCATCCTTTCAGGAGTTGAAGGCGAGATTGACTTAAACACCAATTCTAGTTTTTCCGGATCTGGGCAAGAGTTATACAGTTTTCTGTGATGCATCTGGCATTGGGCTCGGAGCAGTGCTTATGCAGGAGGATCGTGTTGTTGCATACGGATTTCAGTAGTTGAGGCCACATGAGATGAGCTATCCTACACACAACCTGGAGTTGGCTGTAGTTGTTCATGCTTTGCGTTGTTGGAGACATTATCTTCTAGGAGAGAATTTGGTGGTATATACTGACCACAAGAGCCTCAAATATATCTTCACGCAGTGTGACTTGAATCTGTGACAATAGAGGTGGGTTGAGTACCTACAGTATTTCGATTTCTAGCTTACTTATATGCCTGGAAAAGGCAAGTTGTGGCAGATGCACTGAGCAGGAGGACTCAGATATAGGCAGTTCAAGAGGCCAACAACGAGTGGCAGCTTATGGATCTATTTTCGGAAATTCATTTTAAGGTGCATGACAAAAAGTTTCATAATTTTCTTTCTTCTGTAGCTGTTACCTCTACCCTGCTCGACCGAGTTTGAATGAGGCAGCTATCAGATTCCGAAGGCATAGTCCTATGGGAAATCATGTCAGGAGAGGACCCTCTTTCCGAATAGACCATGGGTGAGGATGAGATCTTGTGTTTCCAGGGTAACGTATGGGTGCCAATAGATGTACGCAAGGAGCTTATGCGAGACTTTCATTCCTCAATTTGGGAAGTTCATCCTGGCGTCACCAATATGTATCGTGATCTACACCACCGGTATGGGTGGCCATGTATGAAGTGAGATGTTGCTGGTTTTTTCATGAGATGTTCCACCTGTCAGTAGGTGAAGGAGGAGCACTAGTGACCAGCAGGGCTTTTACAGTAGCTACCCATTCCCGAGTGGAAGTGAAATGATGTCGCAATGGACTTCATGGTAGGGTTACTGAGATCACCTCAAGGTAATGATGCGTTATGGGTTGTCATTGACAGACTCACGAAGGTTGCTCACTTCTTGCCGATTAAGGGGACCTTCGGTGCCGATGAGCTTGGACGGTTGTACATCCGTGAGATTGTATGCTTTCATGGGGTTCCGAGTACTATCATTTTAGATAGGGACACCCGTTTTAAGTCCCATTTATGGAAAGGGCTACAGAGGGATTTGGGTACATAGGTACTTCTGAGTACAGCTTACCATCCCCAGATAGATGGCCAGTCAGAGCGTACAATTCAGGTTCTAGAGGACATGCTACGAGAATGCGTCCTTGATTTTGGAGGTTCTTGGGAGAGACATATACCTTTAGTGGAGTTTTCCTACAATAATAGTTTTCAAGAAAATTTTCATATGGAACCTTACGAGGCCTTGTACGGTAGATCATGCTGATCACCCTTGTGTTGGGTGGAGGCAGGAGAGGCAGCTATGCTGGGACCTCGTCTTGTTTAGGAGACCACGGAGCAGGTGGAGTTTTTTCAGAAGAGGATGGATACTGCACAGTTTCATCATAAATATTATGCTGATCAACGGAGACGAACTTTGGAGTTCATGGTCGGAGATCAGGTTTTCCTACGTGTTACCCTAAGGTGGGGACACAAGAGGATCATGAGACATTGTAAGCTTTCACTGAGATACGTCGGGCCGTTTGAGGTTTTGGAGAGATTCAGGATGGTTGCTTATAGGTTGCAATTTCCTAAGAGGTACTAGGCTATGCACGATGTTTTCCATGTTTCTCATCTTCGCCGCTATTTCTCAGACCTGTCTCATGTTTTTCAACCCGAGGAGGTTGAGATGGAGCAGGACGCATCATTCGAGGAGAATACTATCAGGATTGTTGATCATAGTGAAAAGATACTCCATTTCCAGTCTGTTCTTCCGGAACGGGTGTTATGGTAGCACGATTGTGTACAGGACGAGACTCGGGAGAGGGAGGCTGATATGCGATCACAGTGGCCAGAGTTGTTCGAGGTTTCTTCTTCGACACCAAGTTAGGGAAATTCAGGGACAAATTTATTTAAGGGGGGAAGTTTGTAAGAACCCATATCTTCATATTAGGTATGTTTTTCCGTTTCTGGTCGTTTTTGAGAAAAAGAGGAGAATCTGGAAATTTTCCAAGTACACGCCGTGTAATTTCTAAGTACATGCCATGTACTTTGTTTCCCTACAAGGCCATGTGCTGGACGGGTCTGGGCCACACACACACTGTGTAGGGGTGATGTGGAGGCTGCTTAATGCAGTGTACAGGAAGGGTGAGTACATGCCGTGTACTCATGAAGTACACGCCATGTACTTTTTTTTTCATTAAATGGATCGAGGTCGCGAATTAACCCTGAATACGTCTTCTTCTCTAGCTTCTTCGACCGAGAGCAACGGTACGACCGTGGATCTTCTCCGAGCCACCTATATGTCACCTTCTGTTCAAATCGGATGCCATCGGTTGCAATAGAATAACAACAGTGAGTTCTTGGCTCCTCTTTGGCCAAATTTCCTGATTCCTTCTCTTGTGAGAGTTATCTGAGTTGAACGTTTTAGACATTTTTGCAGATCTTCTCTGTTCTAGGATGATTCATAGGAAAAGGTTCAATTATATCAATCTCCTAGGATTGAGGTAGGTGGTTTGTTGCCCTACGTTGAATGTCTTTGTGTTTTTGGTGCAAAAGTGATGGATGCCCATGTATCAGGTATCTTGGGTTAGGGTTTTGATCCTGTATTGTTATCTGAATTTGATTGTATATATTCTTGAGGTTATTAGATGATTGATAATTTCTTGTTAGCATGTTTGAGGATCACCCCATGGGTGTTTCCCATTTTTTTGGCTGTTTGCTGCCGTTTGGCTTAGGTTACCTATGAGGTAGACTTTGTTGCATTGATTGCCTACCTTGATATAGTTGATTGCATGTATTTCCCACTGTTTATATTCTTTTGATGAATTGTAGCTATTATCCAAGTAGTTTGTGGAGCTTAATTTGGGCTACTAACAGTCGATTACGCACGACTACACTACTCAGGGCTGTGGGAACTTGGTTTGGTAGACTAAAGAGGGAATTGGAGATTAAGGGCTTCCCTATAGAGTTTGTTATAAATTAGTATCGTTCGCAGGACCTACGAGAATGGGACTTTGTTCTTCCTTAGAGTGTCCTTAGTTACGTATTGAGACTGTAGGGGGAATTAGATGTAAGGGATTCCTCAGAGAGTCTATATCTATCGTTACAAGACCAAATGGTAATTTATGGTGAGAGATTCCCAGAGTGTTTGTGACTCTGTATGTTTACTTGAATAGAGGGGTTTTCCAGGGTGATCCACCCAGAGAGTCACCATGATTATTGTTTGGTTGGTTGTGACGAGTCCACCAATCCAAAGAACAAGCTTGTGTTTTATTCTGCTTGTAGTTTAGGTAGTCTGCTGAGATACCTATTGTGTTACTTCTTATGATTTGAGAATATAGAGCTATTTTCTAGATTCCTCATTTGATAATTTAATGAGTGAAATAAATAAATAAATAAATGTGAATGGAGATTGGTAGTATTTTTTACTTTAGAGTATTTATGTTTCCCTACTGCTTTTATTTCCTTTACTTTTGCAATATTTTTCACTGACAGTAGGGCACAGATCTTGTGGTGGTTTCCTACTGGGATTAGTCTAACACCCTGTTTGGGTCCTGATTTTCATCCCAAATAGGTTATATAGTTTTAGGTGTGGATAGGGATTGTGGCCCTTCTACTTCAGGTACATGAATTCTGGTTAGAGCTGGAGAGCATAGGACCGAGCTTAGGCTTATGATGCTACTGGAGTTGCTGTTTACTTTAAGTGCATTGTTCTCAGTTTTATTTCAGCAAGTTGTTGTGTTTGCTGCTATCCTTAGATACTTGTACCTGCTGCATCATTGTCATCATTATTAGATTATACATTGCTTCTACTGTTGAGTTTCAGTTGTTGTATGTTTTTTACTGCTTCCGCTATTGACTGTTACTTCCTATACCTTGTATACCTTACCAAATGAGGGCATAATTTCCCCAATAACTTACCAAGGCCCCCGCTGCTATTCGACAACCTCTGGCATTTGGGGAAATTCTCTTGCGGTCATGTGGAGAACCGGGAACGGGGCACCAGTTGAGGGGCTCCAGATTTGGGTCGTTACATATTGGGTTCCCATACAATGGTATATTGTTATGAAACCAACCTCGATATTCACTAGAACGGATTCCCAACCTGAGTCGTGATATACCCGAAGGGCATTCTTGATCCCCATGGACTGACATCTAACACCAATGAGAATATAAAAAAATAGTGGGAACACTTTCGTCTAACCCAATGCAGACATCATGACATGTATACACATGTAAATAAATAAATAGTGGAAGAAAACCCATATATATATATATATGTATATATATTAATAGAATAAATACAATTGAAAAGGTATCAAAATATTCTAAAATAGACAAGCCTGACAACAATGAATGGAAAAGAGAAATTGCTACTCCAAGAGTCTACATATGATAACATGGGAAAACCCACACTATATCACCATCTAGATACCCAAACATAGATAATAGAAAACCTAACGGCCTAACTCTAGCACCTTTCCTTTCCCTATATTAAACAATATAACTAGGTCTACACACTACAAAATGGGTACATAGAATTTGAGTTAATAGGATCAGTAGGGTCCCACCCATGTGTTCCATATCAAATATCTGAATAATAATCCAACCATTCTCAATATTAATGATATTTTTAAATAAAAATAATAGAAAATAATTTAATTTCACCCTCTTTCACATTTCCAAAAAAATCAGGATGATCGGTTTCAAAGGATTTCATATACATATATCAAAATAGATATATAAAATCAAACCAATGCCTTCATCACATATCATATCAAGTCCATCGCAGTAAAATAAAAATTGTACAATCCAAAATAGCCCAAATCATCCAAAATGAAATCATATGTAAAATCATGCCAAGGATAACACTAGGAAAGAATAACTAGGACACTCATTAAAAACATAGAAAATTGAGTGTTCATCAAGGATCTAGACATATGCATTGAGTATAGAGAGTATAAGAACACCCCAAAAAGTGAACCCCTTAATAGGTTTGACAAGTCCCTAGAGTAAAATACCTATAGATGAGAGGAAATTACCCATGAGAAACCCCTCGATAATGAATCATACATATTACTATAACATACAACTAAGTAACCAAATAATCCCATGTGCTCTATTTTCAAAACCATTTCATCAAAAAATTTCATCATATCATTATTTGAAAACCATTTCATTAGACATTTTTAAAATAATTTGAAAAAACTTTTCATTTACCAAAACTAGGGGAAACATATTTTAAAAAAAAATTCCACAAACACATATAAATTTAGTAAATCATTCCATTTCATTTAATAAAACAATATATCAAAAATTGATGTAATGCGGTTCACCATCATAGGCTAGAGATAGAACAACCTACCTCAAAACTCTGGTCTCACATGCTCGTAACATGATCCAACAATAGGAAGAAAAATAAAAATGAAAAAATAGGTTCTAGAATAAATATAAACATATCGTAATTGATTAAATTTAACAAAATGGTTTTTGGAGAAGAGAAAAAAATACATTTCTCAAGAGCACACACCCACCACAATCTAACCAATAAAGAATCATCCCTTAGAATAAGATTGAACAAATGATCTAGAAAGGAATCTAGATAAAGATCACAACGGAAAAAAGATTAAGATAATTCAATGAAACAGTGTTACGGTGATCAAATATAATGAAGAAGAATGAATTATTATTCTCATGGATTGATACTGTACACATACATGATGATCAAATGCCAAACGAATTGATCCTGAGGGATTGTAGGTCTCCAAAATCACTAGAGAATATCTCTATGCCAATGGAGCAAAGAGTTGTGTATTAGGAATAAAAATATCACTCGTATGGAATCCTAGTATCCCTTTCCATGAAATTTACATTGTGTGTAACCCCTTTATTTGTAAGGTAATCCATGGGGTCCTAATACACTAGAAACCCCGTCGCCTTTTTACTATATAAACCCAATTTTTTACTTTACATGGTTTGTAATAATTAAATAACGTGCATTATTTCACATTTTATACTAGAGTCATGACATGATACTTCCCAATATTACACATCATATACTCTTTATATAGCGTGTAAATTCCCAATAGATAGCGAAACTACAGATTCTTACAAGAATACCCAAACTACCATAGTCGTTTTATAAAATCAAATAAAACTACCCTAAGTCATTAAACATTTATAACTATTATTAATTAATTCAAACAACTATACATCCCTAAAATTAAGGTTTTTTTGATCGACAAATGTTCTTCATCCTTGGATTTCCCAAGGTGCACCCAATTAAAAAGGAAAAAAAGTAAATATAGGGGAATTAGCTATAAGTTGGTAATGGGATGTTAAAAACTTCCTACAAAAACACCATCCATCCCTAGGAAGTCACCTAGAAGATTGAAGTCCGGTAAAGAGGTGAGGCCACTACTTCCTAATCAATGACTTGCGCTTTAATGTCTCATGAAAATCTAACCCATATCTCTATAACTATCCAACCAACACAATCAACTTCCCACATAATATATTCACTTGAGATTCAATGAAATATAATGGATTGTCTAAAATAATATCATCTAGATTTAACTCAGTTGCTTCCCAACTCAGAATGTGAGAAGGATTTGGATTGTATTTCCTGAGTTGTGAAATGTGGAAAACAACATGAATTCTTTTCAACTAAACAGAAAATGATAAATGATAAGAAACCCACCTAGAATGATCAGTAAACTCAAATGGTCCAAAATTTCATAGAGACAACATTACCTTTTTTTCAAGTCGATGGTGGCCTAACTAGGGAGAATAATATAAGAAAACTTAGTCACCAGCAAAAAAATACAAAGGTCATCTACATTGATCTACTTAATATTTATGTTTACTCTGAGCTATGACCATATGACAATTCTTATCATAAATACTCATAGAAGTCTCCTGAACCAAACTCAGTACCACTAAATATTTTTCTCCCACCTTAGCCCAAAAAATAGGTGACCTTCATTGGAGACCATAAAAAGTCTCAAAAGGATCCATTTGGATCAAAAAGTAATAACCCTTGTTATAATAAAACTCAACCAGTTCAATATGGTGGTCCCAATATCCACCAAAATTCAACACATATGTATGAATAATATCCTTCGGGAACAAAATATAATGCTCCATATTACTGTATATCTATGGATGAAAAGTTGTACTCAGTTTGACCTGAGTCCCCATCACCCCTGGAGACTCCTCCAGAACCTTGAAGTAATCATAGAATCCTTGTCTGAAACTATGGTATAAGAACCCCCATGTGACCTCACAATTGTTTTCACATACAACATACCTGGATCCTTAAATTTAGCTGTGTACTTGAATGGAATGAATTGATCTTAATTTTTCAACAAATCAATCACTAACCAGATATAAATATTCCCTTAGGGATCCTCGGGTAATCTAACTAAAATGTACATGGATGACGGTTCCCATTTCCAAAGGGGAACAAGAAGAGATTAAGGTAAAATAGAAGGTTTTAGATGATCTACCTTTATCTATTTCTTGGTATAATAATGGGAAACATAATTAGAAATGTCACATTTAATACCTATCCACTAGAATCATCATCTCAAATCAGAATACATATTTATATTTCCTAGATCAATGGCCCCTAAAGATATATGATAGTAAAAAATAGGATATCCTCCCTGATTATAGGATGAAAAATAGATTCCCAAAATATAGAATACCATCTAAAGAGAGAGAGAGAGATAGACTTGAAATGGTTTCCACACCCTATAGGGTTTCCTGAACTCCTCTAAACTTGTCATCATGTTATGGAATCAGTATAATAGATTCAATGAGAGATGATGACAAATAAACACCACTTAGAACCATACATGAAACACCCACTGAAGAATCCAGATGCCACTAAGTAATGATACTCACGTGGTTCACTCTTCCTTCGATTCCAAAACATCATATGATTACTCTTTCCTATCGAGAGTGTATGCAATGGTATTCCCCATCCCCAGGGTGTAGGCGATATCGAAGTCATACATATAAATATATTTCACGCATTTAATCTATCTAATATTCATGTATTTCTGATAAAATATATATTATAAATTATTATGTTCAGAAAATATTGTGTCCCTAACCGTAAAAATATAGTGTTACTAACAATTTAGTGCATGAATAACCATAGAAATATCTAAATCATGATTGGGGTAATTATTTTCATTCGGTCAAATCTAACAAGAGTCATAATCTACCACATATTAATCCTACATGATAAAACAACCCAAATTTGAACTAGATGCATAACTGAAAACTACATACAATATACTAGGATATGGTAGGATCATAATAAGAGCTGATGTTAGAATTCATTTCATCTCATCAAAAGAAGATTGAATTTTTTCATCCCATATAAATTCCACCCCTTTAATAGTAAGATCAGTTAATGGTGATTCCAACTCTAAGATATCATTAAAAAACCTTTGATAGAATCCAGTAGGACCATGGATGCTCTAAATCTCAAAATTGATTCATGGATCTTCCCATGAAAATAAAGGCTTCACCATCTTAATATAAAATGATAATCCATGTTTAGAAATCATGTGGCCTAAGGAATTCACATCATAGATCAAAAAACAAAATTTTAAAACCTTTCCATGCAAATGGAGACTCTTCATGATTTCTAAAACCAAACCCAAATGGTTCTCATGCTCATGGTTGGATATCAAGTAAACCAAAATATCGTCTAATAACACTACCTAGAATGTGTCGAGATATTGATGAAATATCTAATTCATCAAAAACATAAAAATTTTAGGACTGTTATCCAGACCAAATAGAATAATAAGATTTTTGTAATGGCCATAACTACTCCTGAAATCCGTCTTTGGTATATGAAACTACCAAACTCTGAGATGGTGATAACCTGTCCGAAGATAAATATTTGAAAACCACTTTTACCCCTTTAATTGATCAGGAAAATATTCCACAAGAGGTAAATAATACTTACACTAAACCATTACCCAGTTCAAATTCCAATATTGCACATATAATCAGAGTGAATTATTTTCTTTATTTGGAAAGAGCACTAGGGTTTGCCAAATAAAAATTCTATGGTGAAAATACCCTTTACCATATGGTTATCCAATAGAATATTTACCTCTTTAAATTATTTTTATCCCAAGTGATATAAAGGTATCAAAATTGGCTACGTACTTGGCACCAGGTCAATCATAAACTCCATATACCTCCCTAGAGGAATTATAGATAAATAATATATGAAAACATCAAGAAAATAATAAAAAATTGTGGTAATATAAACAACATAAGAAACATAATTATGATAAATAGCTATAGCACACAACAAAATCCTGAGCTCTGGTCGAGAAGGTCCTACTCTACCAGACATCAGATCCAACTCTCCCTGAAACACTTGCGATCACCCATCAACTACAAGAAATGAGTCATGTTGATGATAAAATTTTTCCTCATGATGACGATAAATAATCCGTCCATCTTGATGATGATGTGAAATATATATAGATAGAGAATAAGAAACTCCTAGACTAACTCCATGTTAGCTGTCCATAGAGCAAAAAAAGGACATGAAAACCCCTGCTCTTTAATCTTTCCAAGAGGTGTTACTAACTCCATAAAAATGGAAACGAGATCTATTAGATGGTTAATAATATCAATAAAATTTCTAGATATAAATGAGCGGGAAGCACTAGTATTAAAAAGAAAAAAGAAATCTCTACTAATGCTGTAATAAGAATGGTACCTCTCATGATCACTTTACCCACATCTACCATCACTGGAAAATTATCTACTGTAAAAAATTTCTTCACCATTGGGGCATGTGGATTTAGCCCTATATTTTTCATGCTTCTAACAATGACATATAATCATTTAGAGCTAACGGTCTCTAAACGTATCATGGTGTAGAAAAAACCTGATAGAATCATTATAGATAACCATAACAGCCACAAATATTAGACATCTTTATATGTGAAGGATGAGAATGAAATGTCTTTTTGAGCATGCCACATTTATATCAAGTCATAGGCACACCATTAGATGTAACAAGATGTGTTGAAGGTGATTTCTATCGAGAACCACCTCCACCACTATTGTGATGATCCTACAACTTCCACTTTTTCCTTGGTATGCCACAGATGTTTCCACAATGTTAAGATAAGGGTAAGAATATACAAACTTTAATTACATATTCATTTTTTTCATCATATCCCTATTCACTATCACCACATAGGTTGAAAAATTCAGCATAAATACCTGTGGTTTGATGTCTAGTCACAAACCCTATAGGTACTTATGAACATTCAAATTTTCATTCTTTATAAACTACGATAAAAAATGAACATGTTTTTCAGAAAAATTGGTGTATTCTAACACTTAATGCACTCTCTTATGTAAATAGAGGAAATATGGATACTTATTAATGATTAGAGACTCTTTAAAAAAGTATTAGAAGAATAGAGTCATGAAACTCTTCCAATCCAAACCCACATACCAATCCACCTATACCATATAATCTCACCATCACTTACTATGTTCCTCAATTGAAACCATCAGGAACACCAACTTGATACTCTCAGGTGTATCTATGAAGTTAAAGTTTTGATCAATCTTTTCATGCTATTCCTCATCCTCATAATGTTAATTCATTCCTTTAATGGATGGTGGATTCTCATGAAAGAACCATAATGATCGATTATTGTCTCCTATAACCCTTGGATGACCGTCAATGACCGTGTTATGAGTTTTTAGTAAATTATGATCGATAATACAAACTACACTTATGATAGACTTGAAAAAATTCTAATCCATCAGAGGATTCCATTAGGGAGCATCAACTGCAACCTCTTAAGGGTACTTGAAGAAAAAATCATGGAGGAACATTGATGCACATGGAAATAGAAGAAATTATGATACAACATATTAATCTAAATTAAAATATGAAAATCCATAATAAAAACTGATAATAAAAAAAAGAACTCAAAATAAGTGACACACATCCCAAAATCCCATGGAAACTTGAGTATCATCATGGAGAGAGCTGACCAGAAACTCACAATAACCTACCTCTAAAGTTCTGACAATCATATATCTAGTCAACCAAACATCCTAAGACAATTAATCTTGAGATAATAACACCTCTGATACCAAACCATTAAAAATATAACCATGATATCCTCTCAAAATAGTAGCTAAATAGAGCCATATTATACCCGAAGGGTGTTCCCGATCCCCACAAGTTGGAATCTATCACCTGAAAGAACAATAAAAAATAAAGGGAACAATTTCATCCAACATTTAGTAGACAAAAAGACATATATAAATATTTATAGAAAGGAAAAAAAGTAATCATGAATATGAAAATTTCATAATATAAAGAGAACAACAGAAGGGATAAAACTGAAAAGGTAAAAAACAATCTCCAAGAAAAATGTCATACTATAAAGGAGGCAAATGATAAAAAATACTACAATAGTATTCATGTGATGGTGTGGTCAAACTCACACCATCTCACTATCCAGCTACACAGATCCAGTTTATAGAAAAACTCCCCAACTAACCTTTCCTGACATGGAAAGAAGTAACCAGGTATATGGACCCCCGAAGGAGTATAGAGGGTGTGAGATAATAGGCTCAGTAGGGTCCCATCCTAGAGTTCCATATCATGTCTCTGAAGAATAATCCATGCATACTCAAATTTTATGAAAATAAGGCAATGATACAGTTTAGCTATTCTTAAATCAAAAGCATGGAAAAACAACATAATTTCCCCCTTTTCCAAATTTCTAAATAACTCAGGTAAACTAGTTTGAAATAATTTAAAATACATAAATTAAAACAAATAAAGAAAATAAAACCATTGAATGAGTCACATATCTTTTGAAATCCATGGAAGTAAAACCAAAATAGAAAAATCCAAAACAACTAAAATTGGATAAAAGAAAATAACTGGTAACATCACATCCAGGATCACAATAGGTCATGATATTTTGGAAACCCATACCCAACGTAGAAATCCAAACACACATCAATACTCTAGACATATTAATCGAGTCTTGAAAGTATAGGAACACCATAGAAAGTTAGCCCCCAAAAGGTATAACAAAACCCTAGTACAAAATGCATTGGGAGGA
Organism: Viscum album; assembly: GCA_963277665.1. NCBI lineage: Eukaryota > Viridiplantae > Streptophyta > Magnoliopsida > Santalales > Viscaceae > Viscum > Viscum album. Next base: position 833,631,339 of record OY728120.1, read on the forward strand.
TAGGAAATACCCATGATCAAAACCCCTAAAAGTGAAAAATACTTATTACTATTATAAAACCCCAGGATTTCATAGTACGTTATTTCTTCAAAGTAATTCAATAACTTTCACTACACGCAACACCGAGTTATAGCACACCATGAGTTACCAAACAAGCCGTTCAAAAGCGGTTATGAATAGTATTAACTGAATTTTGAACTTTATATATTTCTTATAATTTTAGAATCCATATTATGATTTTCTTAGATATAATCTAAGAACATATACATTTTTTTAGAAAAAATAAGTATTTTTCAAAAAATGAAATTTTACCTCCTTTTAATGGTGAAGGATTTTTAAATCCATTATTTGAGACTTTTATATATTCAATTTGACAAAATAAACTTCTTCTTTAGAATGAGGACATAAAAATTTAGTTTCAATAAAGTTTTGGTGTTTTTATGATAACTTTTATATTTGGGTGAATATTGAAAAATACTATATTTTAACTGAAAACAACTTTTTAAATCAAGATAATTTACATTGTCAAATTATAAATTTTAATGGTTTTGAAGTAAAAATAGATTATATTTTTACCATTTAATCCAATGATGGTCCTTGTAATTAATTTCAGTTTGAAATTAGACATAAACAAGTGTCAAACTTTTGGTTGTTATTATTTCTTAAAAATATGCCTTTTGGTTTTGATAGTTGGAACTAATTTTAAATTAATAAATGAAACTTATATGTTTTGATTTTGGTAAAATATACTTCATTATTGAATTCGGAATATCAAAATTAGGTTAGGTTAAATTTTGGTTATTTTTCTGAAAACTTTTAATTTTTGATGAATAGTGAAAAACACTAAGTTATAGTTTAAAACCGATTTTTTATTTAAATAATTATTTATTTTATTTAAATTTATTTTATGTCAAAATAGATACATACTACCTATATATGTTCAATTTAATTCAATGGAGTCAGTTTATAATAATTTTAGATATATAAAAAATTTATTGAACTTTTCACCGTCTTTTACCCACCTCCTAGGAGAATGTGAAAATTCACATAAAACTTAATTTTACCTTGTCTGTGAGTGGAATTTCAAAAATCCAAGAGAAATGGTTAATATAAAAAAGTAAAATTGGGTTCAATAAGACAAAAATAATTTTTGGTGAATAGTAACTTTTGACTTTTATTTACCGCGGTTAAAGGTAAATAGGGTAATTCAAGATAAGAAGTATATTATAATAATACGAAATTACCTTAACACTTGTCCTAACCTTATTTTATGAGTCATGGACGACCATGGGCATCCATGGGTAGATTTGGGGACCCCATGAAGCCACTTGAGAGTGATAATTACTCTTTAGATTAATTAATTTAAAGTAATGGCAAAAATGACAAAAACAAATATCTTTTAGTAAAGTATTTTTACATGGGGTTATATAACTTATATTTTCGACTATAAATATTAATTGGAAAGATAAAAAGATTTTATACATCATGGTAGTTTTTTTTATAATTTTTAGAGATCAAATAATTTAAGTTATTTATGACATAAGATGATGCAGTAATTACCATATTCACGAAAGAATCAAATAAATGGTGTTATAAATATTAAAATAAATATAATTTCAAAGTTTTTTTGAAATCCACGAATTTTATAGGTTAATATGAAATTATAGGGATTATTAAATGTATATTTTTAGAAGTTATCAAGTTTTTATGACTATCAATAAAACAAATTACCAAATAGTGTCAAAATTGACATAAATTAATATTTAAAACAAATATTATATTATTAATTGATATTCTATTCTTAAAATTATAAGGTTCTTAAAAAGGACTTATATAATGATATTTTTATCATTAATGGACCAATTGGGGGTTTCTTGGAAGTATATAGAAATTTTATTAACTATATAATATACAAATAAAAAGTGACATGGTAAATGTCAAACTAATTAACTAAGAGTTAAAACTAAAAGATAAGGTTAATATAATGACACAAACCTATCCAAAATCTATTGGTTTAAAGGATTTATACCCATCCCCAAATTATAATTTGAATAATCCACTTTGGAGACATTTTTTAATCGAATATAAATTTATTATAAAATAATACTTTAAGTGTTTCCTAAAGCGCCCCTCCTCCCCCTTATAAAAGAACACCACTTCTAACCAATTCCTCAAACCTCTAAAGCCTTTTGGATCATCAAAATATCTGCCCAATTGAGATCCCTACATACCTATACTCCTTCTATAAGCCTTAACTTAAGAATAATCCACTTAAAGAGTTTTTTTTGGTTCACACCAAAGGGAGTTACCCAAATTTAAGGTAACAATTTCTCTTAGTTTCTTTTCTTTTATTTTACTTATCCAACCCATAAAATCTTCTTATTATTTTCTTTTGTTACAAAAACAGTATCATAAATATACTAGGATATTTTTATGATAAGTATTCTAACTACACTTACACACACCTCCATCTAATGGGTAAAGAACACAATGTTTCTGTGGATGGAAACCAAACGCCTCACGAAACGATGATTGTTCAATTATCTTCTACCACCTCTCATGGTGGCCATTATGATGGAAATATAATTATATATGATATTAATGATATTTATTTTATATATAATCTTCTGTAATTCCATTTTATATCATACCATTATTCGTTTCATGTTGTATATATATACGATAATTTCATTTGAGGAAGTGCGGACTACCGCCCACTCAAAATTATATGACTCGTTCATACCATACATGGAACGTATAAAGTATGGTATTAATGAACATAAGTAACACATATAAGATATTATATTATAATGGAATAATAATATAACTATTTATCATTTGGTTTTGATTCCGTTTAAAATGAAAAATGAAATGGAAGTAGCGTTCGTGCGTACGTACGGACTACCATCTCCACGAACGCGATGAGATTTATTCCCCATCGTATCCATTCAAGTATAATTCTAATTTTATGATTAAAAATAATGTCTAATGACTTGATATCATTCTGTATATGAATAAGATACAACCTATCCATAAAAAACACGGCTTATGTAACAAAACATATAAAATAAAACGAGTAAGTTAACACCCGAAACGACTATAATACTAAGATATTATTAGCAAAGAAATATTAAAAGATCATATATGATATCATATTAATGTATATTATTCTTGTATAATTTAATAAAAATCATTTAACCATTATAAAAGAGGTTAAACAACCCTCAAAAAAGGAAAAGTACAAGGTAAGAGGTTTTCATCTCACTCCTTATTCCCGTGAGATTCATGCCATATTGCCACTATTACCTTTTGTGTAGTGTATGTACTGCCCATAATTGTATTAATTGTGTAATACACTTTAATTTATGTGTATTTACATATTAATTGTATGATACCTCTTTCATGGGGTGTATGTTTCTTAGGTTACCAAATTGGTAAGGGTTAATTCCGCAATCTCATTATTATCCGAGATTGTTTATGTGTAAGTATTTACTGGGAAATTTTTATCACCCACGTATATTTTTCATAAAAATGATTTCAAAAGGAATATTTTAAGGATTTTTTTAAGGTACTATTTATCAAGATCTTAATTTTAAATTTTTTAAATATTTATCTTTATAAATCTTTTTAATTAATGTCCATGTTTTCAAAATGATTTTAAGGATTTATTTATATGGTCATAAATGTTTTGAAATTATAATTCTTTTAAAAAGATTAAAAGTGTTATGGGACACTTTGATTCAAAAATGTTTTTAAATGTATTCCTTTATAAATTGTGTGACTTTTAAATTTTTTCATGAAAAAGGGATATTTCTCTCAAAGAGTTTCACAAATCATTTTCATCTATGTCAACATCCATTGATGGATTTTAAAATTATTTGAAGTTGATTTATTATGATACAAAACATTAATATTTTATTGAAGGTTTTGTGATATTTTTGACTATGGATGTGTTATTTTTACACCATTCATGGTTTATGGAGAAATTATTGACATTTCATATGCTAGTTTTAATACGAAGGGTTATGTTATGTTTAAACCTGTTCATATTAGGAATGCATTAGACTTAGTAAGTGACGAGTGGAGCCATATATATCTCCTCGATGCATTAGTAGGTCTCATGAGACAAACTAGTGTCTTGGCACTAGGCCTTAACAAAATATTATTTGTAGTCTTGGCACGAGGCCTTGGCTATGTGTTTATGATAGTATAGCATTATTCATTCCATAATTATGAAAGTAGTTATTGATATTGCATGTGATTATTCTACTAGTAGAATATCCATGTGAATAAATAATTGAAATTATTTCATTTTATTTTTTCCATATTATGATGAAGTTCAATTTTAAAAGGCTTTTGTTTTAGTTATACATTGCCTTAAATTTTTATGTTTATTTTTGAATGTTTCTGCTATATTTTCATCCTTAATGAGCATCTGACCTCACCCATTTCTATGTTTTATTTTTCCCAGGATTCCAAGAAGTGTGTTGTGATTGATATGCAGGGTTAAGCCAAGGGAATAATGGATTTCATAAAGGATTATTTATGTTGTTTTGTATGTTATAAAGTGTAATGTAACATTCATGTATGTAATATATTTTCCAAGACTGCTAAACCGATTGGTCCTTCTGGACTTGATTCCTTGTAATCATGCCAATGTATTAAAATAATGAACCGACTCTGGGTAACTGGGGTCGGGGCGTTACAGTTGGTATCAGGGGAAGTTTATCAATAACCTTGGAATCTAGATTTAGATAAACTCTGATTAGAGAACATAAAACTAAGATAGACTTTGAGGATCAGTATAGGATGACTTCCTAGAATTTTGGTCATGTAGAGATTTTGTGAGTTTTCCAAGAAAATACATCCATGTATAGATATGAGCAGGTAGAGGTGGCTCTGGAATAGATGTACCTAGGGGTAAAACCCGAAAACACTACTTTGAGCTAGACTCGAACAAGAACTGGTGCACGACAACGGGCCTTGCTGCACTCTTGGTTACGACACTCCCGGGGGATATGCTTTGGATAATTCCCATTTTGTTTACAAACCACTATGAAGGGTTTATGAGTATATACCTTCTCAAGGAAAACATATTTGTGATTATGGATTATATCCATAAACTATTCAATTTATGTTAGGTATTTAACATGTTTGAAATTATGAATTGCAATTCATAAATTGACCTAGTGTATGCCATTGTTTAGAAATGGTGCCCAGTAGAAGGAGTGAGAACTCTATAAATACGTATGATCCAAAGAGTAAGAAGGGTCATATCATTAATGGTATTAAGCCTACATTTAGAAAGGAAATAGTCTCCCACGTATTATCATCATATGAATAAATAGTATCATAAGATCAGTAAATAATCCTACGAATCTTATGGATTTAAAGGAAGCAAGAGAAGAAAAGGATGGTAGAATGAAAGATGGATAAAGGGAATAAGGGAAATAAGTATTTTCCAATATGTGATAAATGTAGAATGAATAACCTTGGTAAATGCTTGAAGGGAATGGGAGTTTGTTATAGGTTTGGAGAAAAATGACACCAAGTACATGATTTCATGGGTAAGAAAAAGTTTTCAAATGTACAATGCTTCAACTGCAAGGAGTTGGGACACTATACAAACTAATGTCCAAATCATTAGAGTATGCACCAAATGATGCTATTGGATAATAATCAAGTTATTATACTACCTCAGATGAAGAAGAATGACTAGTGTTCTTATGTTTTTATTATATGATTATTTCATTTCAGTGTTGAATCAATAATATACTGGTTATATGAATTATGGTGATAAATAACGATTTTACTGGAGAACTATTTTATTGAGGATTTGAGATTATATGGTTCTAAGAAAAGTGACTTAATAGTGAAATACACTCTTGGTAAAATACATGGTTGAAGGAAAGGTAATCCTTAATATGGTCCTGATAATGTGGTAGTGATTTTGGAATAAGAGATGGTTATTTTGAATAAATTATATTGGATAATTTTGACTACCTTGAAACTGATTAATGATTTGTCATTGTTGGAGTTTACAATATTTTTGGATAGAAGGAGTATATACAGTATTCTATAAATAATAAGGGAGCATGAATGTAATCAAAAAGGTTTTATGGTAATTCAGGATGTTACCATGTTTTAAAATAATACATGATGAAGGTGTTCACATGTTATTACATGAAAAAAGGATCTTTATTGTGTTTAACTTCCTTATAAATTTTGGATTGTGAGTTTGAATAGTAGTATTTTGGATAAGTCTAATGGTTTAATGGATTAAGTTGGAAAGGTTATTTTTATATTTTTTATAAAAGGACAACATGTAGATCGTGTGACAACCCTTCTTGTCGGACAAAGATGCAGGAATCGAACCCACAACCACAGTGCGATTGGGGTGTATCACCTACCACTGGCCCACGTGATGTCCTTGATCGAATAATGTAATCTTTTTTTTAAATTTTTTTTTGGTAGATGAATTATAATGTTTTTAAAACCCTATGCGAATAGGATAAATAGAATATTATTTTTAATTTTTATAATCTTTTAGAGTTAAAGATGAGTTTATGGTTGAAATTAGTTGAAGGATGAGACTCTAATTTTCAAGTATATATTTTTCTTCTTCTATTATTCTATGAAGAAATTAATTCATATACTTTAGTTAAGGGATCTTAAAACCAAAAATGTGTTATCCTATTACCATATGTTTTGTTGAACCAATGGTATTTTAAATCATCATAGATTGATGAATTTAAGGCCCTCAATTTTACTCTTGTTTGTGATTTATGACCTCAATCACTACCAATAAATATTTATGTTTTCCTTGAATTATATGTCTCTAATTTCCACCAATGTTCTCCTAATCGAGATCATAATTTTGTGGTGAACCTTTCATTTCCCCTTTCCTCTTATTAAGAATAAATTTTATTAACCTAATTTGGGATGTGGGTTTTACCAAAGGTATTTTATATTTACAACCTTTTCTTTTCAAAAAATAATGTCAAATTGCGAGGACTAAATTTATTTAAGGAGGGAAGAATGTAACACCCCAAGATTTCATAGTACGTTATTTCTTCAAAGTAATTCAATAACTTGCACTTCACGCAACACCGAGTTCTAGTGCACCACGACTTACCCAACAAGCCGTTAAAAAGAGATTATGAATATTATTAACTGAATTTAGAACTTTATATAATCCTTATAATTTTAGAATCAATATTATGAGCTTCTTAGACATAATGTAAGAACAAATACATTTTTCAGATAAAAGAAGTATTTTTCAAAAAATGAAAATTTTCCGCCTTTTAATGGCGAATCCTTTTTAAATCCATTATTTGAAACTTTTATATATTAAATTTGACAAAATAAACTTCTTATTTATAATCGGGACATAAGAATTTATTTTCAATAAAGTTTTGCTGTTTTTATGATAACTTTTATATTTGGGTGAATAGTGAAAAATACTATATTTTAACTCAAAACAACTTTTTTAAATAAAAATAATTCATATTGTTAAATTATACATTTTAATGGTTTGGAAGTATAAATAGATTATATTTTTACCATTTAATCCAATGATGGTCATTGTATGTAATTTCACTTTGAAATTAGACATAAACAAGTGTCAAACTTTTGGTTGTTATTATTTCTTAAAAATACGCCTTTTGGTTTTGACAGTGGGAATTGATTTTAAATTAATAAATAAAACTTATATGTTTTGAGTTTGGTAAAATATAATTCATTATTGAATTCGGAATATCAAAATTAGGTTAGGGTAAATTTTTGGTGTTTTTCTGAAAACTTTTAATTTTTGATGAATAATGAAAAACACTCAGTTATAGTTTAAAACCGATTTTATATTTAAAAAATTGTTTATTTTATTTAAATTTATTTTATGTCAAAATAGATACATACTACATATATATGTTCAATTTAATTCATTGGAGTCAGTTTATAATAATTTTAGATATATAAAAATGTTATTGAACTTTTCACCGTCTTTTACCCACCTCTTAGGAGAATTTGAAAATTCACATAAAACATAATTTTACCGCTTCTATGAGTGGAATTAAGAAAATCAGAGAGAAATGGTTAATATTAAGGAGTAAAATGTGGTTCAATAAGATAAAAATAATTTTTGGTGAATAGTAACTTTTGACTTTTATTTACCGCGGTTAAAGGTAAATAGGGTAATTCAAGATAAAAAGTATATTATAATAATAAAAAATTACCTTAACACTTGTCCTAACCTTATTGGACGAGTCATGGCAGACCATGGGCATCCTTGGGTCTATTTTGGGACCCCATGGAGCCACTTTAGAGTGATAATGACTCTTTAGATTAATTAATTTAAAGTAAAGACAGAAATGAAAGAAACAAATATCTTTTAGTAAAGTAATTTTTAAAAGGGGTTATATAACGCATATTTTCAACTATAAATATTCATTGAAAATATATAAAGATTTACTACATAATTGCATTTTGTTTTATAATTTCTAGACATCAAATACATTAAGTTATTTATGACATAATGATGTAGTAATTACCTTATTCATGAAAGAATCAAATAAATGGTGTTATAAATATTAAAATAAATATAATTTCAATGTTTTTATAAAATAAACAAATTTTTTAGGTGTATATGACATGATAGGGATGATTAAATGCATCTTGTTTGAAGTTATCAAGTTGTTATGACTTTCACAAAAACAAAATACAAAATAGTGTCAAAATTGACATAAATTAATATTTAAAACAAATATTATATTACTAATTGATATTCTATTCTTAAAAATATAAGGTTCAGCCAAAGGACAAATATAATGATATTTGTGTCATTAATGGACCACTTGGGGGTTTCTTGGAAGTATATAGTAATTTTATTAACTATATAATATAAAAATACAAGGTGATATGGTAAATGTCAAACTAATTAACTAAGAGTTAAAACTAAAAGATAAGGTAAATATAATGACCCAAACCCGTCTAAAATCTATTGGTTGAAAGGATTTAGACCCGTACCCACATTTTAATTTAAATAATCCACTTTGGAGCCATTTAAATCTAATATTAATTTATTATAAAATAATACTTTATGGTTTTCCTAAATAGCCCCTCCTCCCCCTTATAAAAGGACACCACTTCTAACCAATTCCTCACAACTCTAAAGCCTTTTGGACCATCTAAAAACTACCCAATTAAGCTCATTACATCCATATCCTACTCCTAGAAGCCTTAACTTAGGCAAAAGTCCCTTCAAGGGTCTATTTTGGTTTAAACCAATGGGAGTTACCCAAATTAAAGGTAACGATTTCTCTTAGCTTCTTTTATTTTATTTTACTTCTCCAACCCCTAAACTCTTCTTATTATTTTATTTTGTAACAAAAACAGTATCAAAAATATACTAGGATATTTTTATGAAAATTATTCTAACTACACTTACACACACCTCTATCTAATGGGTGAAGAACATAATGTTTCTATGAATGCCAACCAAACGCCTCACGAAACGATGACTGTTTAATTATCTCCTACCACCTCTCATGGTGGCCATTATGATGGAAATATAATTAAATATGACATTAATTATATTTAGTTTATATATAATCTTCTGTAATTCCATTTTATATCATAACATTATTCGTTTCAAGTTGTATTTATATACGATAATTTCATTTGAGGAAGTGCAGACTACGGCCCCCTCAAAGTGATATGACTCGTTCATACCATACATGGAATGTATAAAAGATGGTATTAATGAAAATAAGTAAAAAATATAATATATTATATTATACTGGAATAATAATATACCTATGTATCATTTGGTTTTTATTCCTTTTAAAATGAAAAACGAAATAGAAGTAGCGTTCGTGCGTACGTACGGACTACCGTTTCCACGAACGTGATGAGATTCATTACCCATCGTATCCATTAAAGTATAATTCTCATTTTATTATTAAAAATACTGTTTAAGGACTTGATATCATTCTTGATATGAATAAGATACAACCTATCCATAACAAACATGACTTATGTAGCAAAACATATAAAATAAAATGAGTAAGTTAACACCCGACACGACGATTATACTAAGATATTATTAACAAATAAATGTTAAAAGATAATATATGATATCATATTAATATATATTATTCTTGTATAATTTAATAAAAATAATTTAACCATTATACAGGAGGTTAAACTACCCTCGAAAAAGGAAAAGTACAAGGTAAGGGGTTTTCATCTCACTCCTTATTCCCGTGAGATTCATGCCATATTTCCACTATTACCTTTTGTGTGGTGTATGTACTGCCCATAATTGTATTCTTTGTGTAATACAATTTAATTTATGTGTATTTACATATTCATTGTATGATATCTCTTTAATGGGGTGTATGTTTCTTAAGTTACCAAATAGGTAAGGGTTAATTCCTCAATCTCATTATTATCCACGATTGTTTATGTGTAAGTATTTACTGGGAAATTTTTATCATCCATGACACTTTTTAATTAAAATGATTTAAAAAGGAATATTTTAAGGATTTTTGTAAGTTATTTTTTATCAAGATCATAATTTTAAATGTTTTAAATATTTATCTTTCTAAATATTTTTAATTAATGTCCATGTTTTCAAAATGATTTTAAGGATTTATTTATATGGACATGAATATTTTGAGATGACAATTATTTTCAAAAGTTTCAAAGTGGTATGGGACACTTTGATTAAAAAATATCTTTAAATTTCTTCCTTTCTAAATTCTATGACTTTTAAATGTTTTCATGAAAAGGGATATTTCTCTCAAAGAGTTTTACAAATAATTTTCATCTATGTCAAAATCCTTTGATGGATTTTAAGATTATTTGAAGTTGATTTATTATGATAAAAAACTTCCATATTGTATTTAAGGTTTTGTGATATGTTTGACTATGGATGCGTTATTTTTATACCATTCATGTTTTATAGAGAATGTATTGACATTTTTTATGCTAGTTTTAATATGAATGTTTATGTTATGTTTAAACCTGTTAATATGAAGAATGCTTTGGACTTAGTAAGTGACGGGTGGAGCCCGCTATAGCTCCTCGATGCATCGTAAGGTTTCATGAGAAACACTAGTGTCTTGGAATGAGGCCTTGACAAAATCTTATTTGTAGTCTTGGCATAAGGCCTTGGCTATGTGGTTATGATAGTCTAACATTATACATTCCATCATTATGAAAGTAGTTATTGATATTGCATGTGATTATTCAACTAGTAGAATATCCACGTGAATAAGTAAATGACATTATTTAATTTTGTTTTTTCCATATTATGTTGATGTTCAAGTTTAAAAGGATTTTTTTAGTTATACATTCCCTTAAATGTTTATGATTATTTTTTAAATTTTATGCTATATTTTTATCCTTACTGAGCATCTGAGCTCACCCATTTTTATGTTTTATTTTTCCCAGGATTCCAAGAAGTGTGTTGTGATTGATATTCAGGGTTAATCTAAGGGAATAATGGAATTCATAAAGGATTATTTATGTTGTTTTGTATGTTATAAAGTGTAATGTAACATTCATGTATGTAATCTATTTTCCAAGACTACTAATCCGATTGGCCCTTTGGGACTTGATTCCTTGTAATCTTGATAATGTATTAAAATAATGCACCGACTCTAGGTAACTGGTGTCAGGGCATTACAATTGGTATCAGAGGAAGTTTAGAAATAACCTTGGAAGCTAGATTTAGGTAAACTCTGATTAGAGAACATAAACCTATGATATACTTTGAGGATTAACAAAGGAGTACTTCTTAGAATTTTGTTAATAAAGAGATTTTGTGAGTTTTCCAAGAAAATACATCCCTGTCTGGATACGAGCAGGTAGAGGCGGCTCTGGCACAGATGTACCTAGGGGTAAAACCCGAAAACCCATCTTTGAGCTAGAATCAAACAGGAACTGGTGCACGAAAACGGGCCTTGCTGCATTCTTGGTTATGACACTCCTGGGGGATATGCTTAGGATAATTCTCATTTTCTTTACAAACCACTATGAAGGTTTTATGCGTATATACCTCCTCAAGGAAAACATTTTTGTGATTATGGATTATATCCATAAACTATTCAATTTATGTAAGGTATTTAACATCTTTGAAATTATGAATTGCAATTCATAAACTGACCTAGTGTATGCCATTGTTTAGAAATGGCACCCAGCAGAAGGAATGTGAACTCCAACAATACGTATGATCTAAAGAGTAAGAGGGGTCATATCATTCATGGTAATAATAGGAAATTTATAAAGGAAATAGTGTAGCACGTATTATCATCATATGAATAAATATTATCATAAGATCAGTAAAGAATTCTCTGAATCCTATGGCTTTTAAGGGAAGCAAGAGAAGAAAAGGATGGTAGAAAGAAAGATGGATAAAGGGAATAAGGGAAAGAAGGATTTTACAATATGTGATAAATTTAGAATGAATCACCTTGGTAAATGCTTGAAGGGAATGGGAGTTTGTTATAAGTTTGGAGAAAAAGGACACCAAGTATGTGATTTCAAGGGTAAGAAAAAGTTTTCAAATGTGTAATGATTCAACTACAAGGATTTGGGACACTATACAAACCAATGTCCAAATCATCAGAGTATGCACCAAATGATGGTATTGGATAATAATCAAGTTATTATACTACCTAGGATGAAGAAGAATGACTAGTGTTCTAATGTTTTTATTATAGGATTATTTCATTTGAGTGTTGTATCAAAAATCTACTAGTTATATGAATTATGGAGATAAATAAGGATTGTACTGGAGTACTATTTTATTGAAGATTTGAGATTATATGGTTCTAAGAAAAGTGACTTAATAGTGAGATACACTCTTGGTAAAATACATGGTTGAAGGAAATGTAATCCTTGATATGGTCCCGATAATGTGGTAGTGATTTTGGAATAAGAGATGGTTGTTTTGAATAAATTATATGGGATATTTTTGACTACCTTGAAACCGATTAATCATTTGTCGTTGTTGGAGTTTACAACATTTTTGGATAGAATGAGTATATAAAATATTCTATAAAGAATAAGGGAGCATGAATGTAATCAATAAGGTTTTATGGTAATTCAGGATGTCACTATGTTTTAAAATAATACATGATGATGGTGTTCACATGTTATTACGTGGAAAAAAGGATCTTCATTGTGTTTAACATCCTTATAAATTTTGGACTGTGATTTTGGATGGTAGTATTTTCGATAAGTCTAAAGGTTGGAATGGATTAAGTTTGAAAGGTTATTTTTGGATTTTTTATAAAATGACAACACGCTAGCCATGTGAAAACCCTTTGTGTCGGACAAAGTTGTGAGAATCGAACCCACAACCATAGTGCGATTGGGGTGTATCACCTACCACTGGCCCACGTGATGTCCTGGATTGAATAATGTAATATTTTTTTAAAAAAAAATACTGGTAGATGAATTATAATTTTTTTTGAAACCCTATGAAAATAGGATAAATAGAATATTATTTTTATGTTCTATTATCTTTTAGAGTGAAAGATGAGTTTATGGTAGATATTAGTTAAAGGATGGGACACTAATTTTCAAGTATATATTTTTCTTCTTCTCTTATTCTATGAAGTAATTAATTCTTATACTTTAGTGAAGTGATCTTAAAACCAAAAATGTGTTATTCTAATAACATATGTTTTCTTGAACCGATGGTATTTTAAATCATCACAGATTGATGAATTTAAGGCCCTCAATTTTACACTTGTTTGTGATTGATGACCTCAATCACTACCAATAAATATTTACGTTTTTCCTCCAACTATATTTCTCTATTTTCCACCAATGTTCTCCTAATAGAGATCATAATTTGGTGGTGACCCTTTCATTTCCCTTTTCCTCTTATTAAGACTAAATTTTATAAACCTAATTTTCGATGTTGGTTTTCCCAATGGTATTTTCAATTTACAACCTTTTATTTTAAAAAAATAATTTCAAATTGCAAGGAATCAATTTATTTATGTAGGGAAGAATGTAACACCCCAAGATTTCATAGTACGTTATTTCTTCAAAGTAATTCAATAACTTGCACTACACACAACACCATGTTCTAGCACACCATGACTTACCAAACAAGCTGTTCAAAAGTGATTATGAATAGTATTAACTAAATTTTGAACTTTATATAGTCCTTATAATTTTAGATTCTATATTATGAGTTTCTTAGACATAATGTAAGAACAAATACACTTTTTTAGATAAAAGAAGTATTTTTAAAAAAATGAATTTTTACCGCCTTTTAATGGCGAAGCCTTTTTAAATCCATTATTTGAAACTTTTATATATTAAATTTGACAAAATAAACTTCTTATTTAGAATCAGGACATAATAATTAAGTTTCAATAATGTTTTGGTGTTTTTATGATAACTTTTATATTTGGGTGAATAGTGAAAAATACTATATTTTAACTGAAAACAACTTTTTAAATCAAAATAATTTATATTGTTAAATTATACATTTTAATGGCCTGGAAGTATAAATAGATTATATTTTTACCATTTAATCCAATGATGGTCATTGTAAGTAATTTCACTTTTAAATTAGATATAAACAAGTGTCAACCTTCTGGTTGTTATTATTTCTTAAAAATACGCCTTTTGGTTTTGACAACGGGAATTAATTTTAAATTAATAAATGAAACTTCTATGTTTTGAGTTTGGTAAAATATAATTAATTATTGAATTAGGAATATCAAAATTAGGCTAGGTTAATTTTTTTGGTATTTTTCTGAAAACTTTTAATTTTTGATGAATAGTGAAAAACACATAGTTATAGTTTAAAACCGAATTTTTATTTAAATAATTATTTATTTTATTTAAATTTATTTTTATGTAAAAATAGATACATAATACCTGTATATGTTCAATTTAATTCATTGGTGTCATTTTATAATAATTTTAGATATATAAAAATTTTATTGAACTTTTCACCGTCTTTTGCCCACCTCCTAGGAGAATTTGAAAATTCACATAAAACTTAATTTTACCACTTCTGTGAGTGTAATTTTGAAAATACGAGAGATACAGTAAATATCTAGGAGTAAAATTTGGTTCAATAAGATAAAAATAATTTTTTGGAATAGTAACTTTTGACTTTTATTTACCGCGGTTAAAGTTAAATAGGGTAATTCAAGATAAAAAGTATATTATAATAATACAAAATTACCATAACACTTGTCCTAACCTTATTGGATGAGTCATGGCCGACCATGGTCATCCTAGGGTCGATTTTGGGAGCCCATGGAGCCACTTGAGAGTGATAATGACTCTTTAGATTAATTAATTTAAAGTAAATACAAAAATGACACAAACAAATAGCCTTTGGTAAAGTAATTTTTACATGGGGTTATATAACTTATATTTTCATCTATAAATATTTATTGGAAATATAAAAATATTTCCTACATCATGGTAGTTTTTTTATAATTTTTAGACATAGAATAAATTAAGTTATTTATGACATAATGATTATGTAGTAATTACCTTATTCATGAAAGAATCAAATAAATGGTGTTTTAAATATTAAAATAAATATAATTTCAACGTTGTTATGAAATCAAAGAATTTTATAGGTGAATAGGACATGATAGGTATGATTAAATTTATCTTGTTTGAAGTTATCAAGTTGTGATGACTTTCAAAAAAAACAAAATACCAAATAATGTCAAAATTGACATAAATTAATATTTAAAACAAATACTATATTATTAATTGATATTCTATTCCTAAAAATCTAACGTTCAGCCAAAAGACTTATAAAATGATATTTGTATCATTAATGTACCAATTTGGGGTTTCTTGGAAGTATATAGTAACTTTATTAACTATATAATATAAAAATACAAAGTGACATGGTAAATGTCAAACTAATTAACTAAGAGTTAAAACTAAAAGATAAGGTTAATATAATGACCCAATACTGTATAAAATCTATTGGTTGAAAGGTCTTCGACCCATCCTCACATTATAATTTTAATAATACACTTTGTATCCATTTTAAATCGAATATAAATTTATTATAAAGTAATACTTTAAGTTTTTCCTAAAGAGCCCCTCCACCCCCTTATAAAGGGACACAACTTCTAACCAATTCCTCACACCTCTCAAGCCTTTTGGCTCATCCAAAATCTACCCAATTAAGCTCCCTACATCCCTATACTCATCCTAAAAGCCTTAAATTAGGAAGAAGGCACTTCAAGAGTCCTTTTTGGTTCAAACCAAAGGGAGTTACCCAAATTAAAGGTAACGATTTCTCTTATCTTCTTTTATTTTATTTTACTTCTCCAACCCCAAAACTCTTCTTATTATTTTATTTTTTAACAAAAGAAGTATCCTAAATATACTAGTATATTTTTATGAGAAGTATTATAACTGCACATACACACACCTCCATCTAATGGGTGAAGAAAATAATGTTTCTGTTGATGGAAACCAAACGCCTCACGAAACGATGACTGTTCAATTATCTCCTACCGCATGTCATGGTGGCCATTATGATGGAACTATAATTAAATATGATATTAATGATATTTATTTTATATATAATCTTATTCAATTCCATTTTATAGCATACCATTATTCATTTCATGTTCTATATATATACGAAAATATCATTTGAGGAAGTGCAGACTACCGCCCCCTCAAAGTGATATGACTCGTTCACACCATACATTGAACACATAAAGGATGGTATTAATGAACATAAGTAACACATATAAGATATTATATTATAATGGAATAATAATATACCTATGTATCATTTGTTTTTTATTCCCTTTAAAATGAAAAATGAAATGGATGTCGCGTTCGTGCGTACGTACAGACTACCGTCTCCACGAACACGATGAGATTCATTCCCCATCGTATCCATTCAAGTCTAATTCTCATTTTATGATTAAAAATATTATTTAAGGACTTGATATTGTAATGACCAGAAATTTTGAATAAATATTGTTTCCTAATTTTGTGTGTTATTTTATTTTTTATTTTTAATTTTTTTATACTCAACAAAACTGTTTCATTGGATAACATGAGTATAATTAAAATGAGACTCTTGGGGTTTGACTGTTATATGACCATTGGTCAATATGACCACTAGAAACTAAACATTTTGATATTTGTGTCTATATACAAGTGATCTTGGTTAATTAATATAGAATGAAGATTTGATGGCCTCACCCAGTAGTCTTGGACCGATCGAAGCCCATCTAACAGAACTTGGGAAGGAGGTAGCACCACTGGGATTTTCTCTCGACCAAACCCAAGCCGAACTTCATCGGGTGAAGCTAGAACGGAATCGCCTTCGCGAGAAGTTCAAACTGATAGAAATTACTACTCGTGCGATGTTGGCCGAGCCTCCCTCAGATTCTATCATCTTAGCACACCTTACACTTAGGTCCTATGCTGGTGTGATAAGGGGCTATGTAAGGAGACCGTAACTGCCTTGTGTAATCCTTTGTTTTAAATAAAAATTTTTATTTCCTATTATGATGAAGTTTATGAATTTTCAAATGTCCGGATAAATATAGTATGCATATTTTTGGTGAATTTTAGAGAAAGGATATTTTAAAATTTTTTATGTAAACCTTATATAATTAAAAATGTGTAACGATTTTTAAAAAATGGTCTTCTACAATTATGTTCAGTATGATATTTAGACTCTAATAAGATCAAATTAATTTTTGTTGAATAGTAAATTATGAATGGTGATTTTATGCTTAGGATTAGTAATGTGACCAAATGTATTAGTAATCTCACTTAAATAAAGCATTAATATAATCTAGGCACCTTGATTAAGTAATTTGATTCAGTAAAATGGTTAAATAACGGTTTCATAAATTATGAGTCAAGTATTAGTTTTTTCAGGTGAATAGCGTTTTTAATTAAAAATTTAATTAAAAATATTTAGAAAATTATTTTTATAAAATGGATTTCATTTTTGAGCTCAAAGCATCGATATTATGTTAAGGTAATTTTTGGGGATTTTTCTGAAAAAAATGAATTTTCGGTGAATAGTGAATTTATTTAAAAATTAAATTAAAAATATTTAGAAAATTATTTTTATAAAATGGATTTCATTTTTGAAATTAGAGCATAAATATTTGGTTAAGGTTAAATTTTGGGATTGTTCTGAGAAAGTTGAATTTTTGATGAATAGTGAAAAATACAGTTTTTAAGTTACGGGTGTTTAATGAAATCATTAAATGATGTATTAAGTATTTAATCAATATGGTCGACTTATTAATAGTAAGATAAATTATGAGGTGTCCCAAGTGGCCAATACCATGGGAAAATACCATGGGAAAGCCCATGGTTTTTCCAAAACCACTAATGAGGTGTCCCTTGGCCATTAATGCCTTGTTCCCTCAATTTCCCTATAAATACCAAGCCATCCTATCATCCATTCGACTCCCAACTCTCCCCCAATGAAGATCTGGTCTAATTACCTCCCAAGAAGTCCTCCCAAGGTGCTCCCAAGCCCTCAAGGTCCTAACCGTTGAGTTTTAAGAGTTACGTTTTAAGGTAAGGGATCCTACCTCCCTCTTTCTTTTCAAGTATTATCTTTTAAGTCATTTTTTTATGCTCCATGTTCTTATGTTGGAAAATTTTCTTATATATTCATCTTACTTCCCTTTTCATGTTCATATCATGAGAGACCCCCTCTTGCTCTCATCAATTCTTCTTAAGAATGTTTAAGTGGCGCCGTTAGGCTGCCGAATTTTTAGGGATTCTTTCCCCCTTCTCATTTTTCAAAGTTCTACTTTCATGTTTAGTCTTTCAAGTTAATTTTTATTATTTTGGGGAATGATCTATATATCTATCATACTGTACTTTTATGTTCATATGATGAGAGACCCTATTTGATCTCATCAATTCATTTTTGTTGAAGTTTAAGTGACGCCGTTAGGCTGAAGAATTTTTAAGGGATTCTTTCACCCTTATCATTTTTCAAAGTTCTACGTTCATGTCAAGTCTTTCAAGTTCCTTTTCATTATGTTGGGGTATGATCTATGTATCTATAATACTGAAATTTTATGTTCATATGATGAGATACCCTATTTTATCTCGTCAATTCATTTTTTTTGAAGTTTAAGTGATGTCGTTACGCTGCCGAATTTTTAAGGGATTATTTCACCCTTCTCATTTTTCAAAGTTCTACTTTCATTTCAAGTCTTTCAAATTCCTTTTTATTTTGTTGTGTTATGATCTTTATATATATCATACTGAAATTTTAGTTTCATATGATTAGAGACCCTATTTGATCTTGTCAATTCATTTTTGTTGAAGTTTAAGTGACGCCGTTAGGCTGCCGAATTATCATAAGAGAAATCTAATTTTTGTCTTCCTTCCATATTTTTAATCTCAAATAGTATGTACTTAAAATTTCATTAACATGTTCTTAAATCATTTATATTCTGTTCCCCTACTGTTTTTTGGATCATTTATGAGTGGGTGACCCATGTCCCCTCTCTTTTCAATGTTTTCTAAAACCTCGTAACATAGCCGTTATGCTTCAGAATTTCCGTCTCAAAATGTCTCTATCTTTTTCTAAGGTTATTTTATTTTATTAAGTGAATACTCAAAGATCTCTCTTATATAAGGGTATCCACATATATACCAATTTTTTCTATTTTTATTTCTGGGATTTACATACATGAGACCCACCTTCCTTTTCTGTGGGTTTTTAAGTGACATAAAGATCATGTCTTTAAAGCTGTTTTTAAAACGTTACGATTATGAAATGAAACTCATTTATTTTATGCTATATGGGTTGTTTATGAAATTATTGATGATGATATATGTGTATCACATGATAATAAATGAAAATTTAAGGGTGCGCCCTGATAGAGCTCCAATGCATTGGGTAAAGACTTAATATCTAGAGATGACCATCTAGACTGATACCTTGGTGAATAACCTTGGTAATTTTTATTGACACCTTGGGGATGGACCTTAGTGAAACGGAAATGACTATCTTTGTTAAATGTTGTAACCACATCTTCATGTTTTGAAATAAATTTTTTTATTATGACATGCCTCATGATTTCATTCTCATGCCTTAAAGTTCTTTTCAAGACATTGTTGATGTATCTTAAGTTCACATGTTAAATGTTTCGCTTGTTTCCCTTACTGGGCCTTCTGCTCACCCTTTCTTTTGATGTATGTCCCCAGGTTATGAGATGCAGTAATAAACCTAGGATGAACATAAGGAGAATCCTTTAAAGTGTTTAAGAAGAATGTTTTTTTGTTTCATGTATTAAGTTCCTGGGTTCCAAGACACTAAACCTTAAAGATCCCCAGTTTTGTAAAATGTAATGAAAAGTTATGTTATAAAAAGGCGGGATGCTATAGTTGGTATCAAAGGATGGTTTAGTTATTTGTGGAAATTTGGATATGAAAACTTTAGGAAGAACCCAATAGAAAAGTTTAAATATAGGAAATCTTCCTGGTTTTTTGGTGAGTATTGAGTAAGGGGTTGCCAAGCAAATACATCCTTGTCTTGATACGAGCAGGTAGAGGTGGCTCTAGCACAGATGTACATAGGGGTAAAACCCAAAAACACCGCTTTGAGCTAGACTCGAATGGGAACTGGTACACGACAACGGGCCTTGCTGCACTATTGGTTACGACACTCCCGGGGGGTATGCTTTGGTAAATTCATAAGCTTAGTATGAACCATTATTAAAGGAACAAAGATAAAATAAAATAAAGATTCACATAAGAATATATTATCATGGATAACCTAGATTGGGACCTAGGGGATCACAAGTTAGGGTATACTCTTCTTCTACAAGTTTATCCTTCTATGCTTTCAGTTTCATTTTAATGAAAATTGGCTAAGTATTTAAGCCCCTAATTGTAATTTATTTCCATAGTTAATGGCGGGAAATGGAAGAACATGTCCCAACAGCCAATGTGATAGGAAATGTGACGATTGTCGTATTAATATGACAGAGATTATTAGGGGATTAAAATATGATTATTATTTTGGAAGACGTTCACTATTTTGGGAACCCTATTTGATCGAGGTAAATAGATTACTACGGTATTTTCTTTGAGGAGTAAAGGTTGAATTATATTTTGAAGAATTGATGAATTTAAGGTGAACTTATGGTATTATAGGTTACTTATGGAAATGATTGACCTATCTTGGGGAAAATATGTTTAGGTTAGTTACTTTTTTATAAGATGTTAGGAGTGGTTGATGTTGTTTGGAGATGAACGATAAAGTTTGTCTTGGAAGACTATTTTATCAAGTCCTTGTATTTGGGTTTCAATCTTAATTTGGGTTATTTTGATGAATTTTAAGGACAGTTATTTACGGAATGGTCTATGATGAACTCTTGGTAGTATCGTGGAACTTTGAAGATTTAAAAGTAGTTTCCCTTCCTATGGGATTATTTCTTTTTGAAGATTTGTTTTATCTTACCCTTTCTGTTTTTGGGATAAATGTTTAAAGATAGATAGTTCTTATTTTGTGGAATACGTGATTCTCTAGAAGATTATTCATGTGCTTTGATGAGACCAAGTGTTTTTGAATGCTCATCGTTTAGAGACAAGATTAGATTTGGTAGAAACTTATTAAAGGATTAAACTATACTTGAAGGTAGGTATATTTCCTTATGTTTTTATTCTATGTAGTAAATGAATTCCTCAAAACTATGAAAAGGAACATAAAACAAAAAAACGTTTTCTGTTAACGTTTCCTACTAGGAAATAAAATACCCTTTGACCCATCATAAGTCTGTGATTTTATTATTGTTAATTTTCTCATAATCATGTTTTATATCACTCTCCCTTAGAATGCGACCCTTTGTTTTTTCCTCCATGCACATGTTTTCCTACATGGGATCCTATTATGGGTTAACTCGGGTGACCTTTTTACTTCCCTTTATTTCTTTTAAAGTAATAGCTTTACTGACTCCTTTTCCGGTGTGGGACTTTGAATGAAATCTCTAAACCCAGTTTTAAGAATTGTGAGGACGCAATTTATTAAGGGGGGAAGATTGTAACGACCCGAAATTTTGAATAAATCCTATTTCCTAATTTTGTGTGTTATTTTATTTTTTATTTTTTATTTTTTTATACTCAACAAAACTGTTTCATTGGATAACATGAGTATAATTAAAATGAGACTCTCGGGTTTTGACTATTATATGACCATTAGTCAATATGACCGCTGGAAACTAAACATTTCGATATTTGTCTCTAAATACAAGTGATCTTGGTTAATTAATATAAAAAGAAGATTTGATGGCCTCAACCAGTAGTCTTGGACCGATCAAAGCCCATCTAACAGAACTTGGGAAGGAGGTAGCACCACTGGGCTTTGCTCTCGACCAAACCCAAGACGAACTTCATCATGTGAAGCTATAACGGAATCACCTTCACAAGAAGTTCAAACTGATAGAAATTACTACTCCTGCAATGTTGGCCGAGCCTCCCTCAGATTCTCTCACCTTAGCACACCTTTCACTTAGGTCCTATGCTGGTGTGATGAGAGGCTATGTAAGGAGACCGTAACTGCCTTGTGTAATCTTTTGTTTTAAATAAAAATTATGATTTCTTATTCTGATGAAGTTTATGAATTTTCAAATTTCTGGATAAATAGAGTATGCATATTTTTGGTGAGTTTTAGAGAAAGGATATTTTAAAAATGTTTATGTAAAGCTTAAATAATTAAAAATGTGTAATGATTTTAAAAAAATGGTCTTTTACAATTACGTCCAGTACGAAATTTAGAGTCTAATAAGATCAAATTAATTTTTGATGAATAGTAAATTATGAATAGTGATTTTATGCTTAGGATTAGTAATGTGACCAAATGGATTAGTAATATCACTTAAATAAAGCATCAATATAATCTAGGCACCTTGATTATGTAATTTGATTCAATAAAATGGTTAAAGAACGGTTTCATAAATTATTTGTCAAGTATTAGTTTTTTTGGGTGAATAGTGTTTTTAATTAAAAATTTAATTAAAAATATTTAGAAAATTATTTTTATAAAATTGATTTCATTTTTGAACTCAGAGCATCGATATTATGTTAAGTTAATTTTTGGGGATTTTTATGAAAAAAATGAATTTTCAATGTATAGTGTATTTATTTAAAAATTAAATTAAAAATATTTAGAAAATTATTTTTATAAAATGGAGTTCATTTTTTAAATAAGATCATCAATATTTGGTTAAGGTGAAATTTTGGGATTTTTCTAAGAAAGTTGAATTTTTGATGAATAGTGAAAAATACAGTTTTTAAGTTACAGGAGTTTAATGACATCATTAAATGATGTATTAAGTATTTAATTAATATGGTCAACTTATTAATAGTAATATAAAGTATGAGGTGTCCCAAGTGGCCAATACCATGGGAAAATACCATGGGAAAGCCCATGGTTTTGCCAAAACCACTAATGAGGTGTCCCTTGGCTATTAATGCCTTGTTCCCTCACTTTCCCTATATATACCAAGCCATCCTCTCATCCATTCGACTCCCAACTCTCCTACAACAAAGCTCTGGTCTCATTACCTCCCAAGGAGTCCTCCCAAGGTGTCCCCAATCCCTCAAGGTCCCAATCTTTGAGTTTTAAGAGTTACGTTTTAAGGTAAGGGATCCTTCCTTCCTCTTTCTTTTCAAGTAATCTCTTTTAAGTCATTTATTTTATGCTCCATGTTCTTATGTTGGATGATGTTCTTTTATATTCATCGTACTGCCCTTTTAATGTTCATATGATGAGAGACCCCCACTTGATCTCATCAATTCGTCTTAAGAATGTTTAAGTGGCGTCGTTAGGCTGCCGAATTTTTAGGGATTCTTTCACCCTTCTCATTTTTCAAAGTTCTACTTTCACTTCAAGTATTTCAAGTTCATTTTTATTATGTTGGGGTATGATCTCTATATCTATCATACTGAAATTTTATGTTCATATGATGAGAGACCCTATTTGATCTCTTCAATTCATTTTTTTTGAAGTTTAAGTGACGCTGTTAGGCTGCCGAATTTTTAAGGGATTCTTTCACCTTTCTCATTTTTCAAAGTTCAACTTTCATGTCAAGTATTTCAAGTTCCTTTTTATTATGTTGGGGTATGATATCTATATATATCATACTGAAATTTTATGTTCATATGATGAGAGACCCTATTTGATCTCATCAATTCATTTTTGTTGAAGTTTAAGTGACGCCGTTAGGCTGCCGAATTTTCAAGGGATTCTTTCACCCTTCTCATTTTTCAAAGTTCTACTTTCATGTCAAGCCTTTCAAGTTCCTTTTTATTATGTTGGGTTATGATCTCTATATCTATCATACTGAACTTTTATTTTCATATGATGAGAGACCCTATTTTATCTCGTCAATTCATTTTTGTTGAAGTTTATGTGACGCCGTTAGGCTGCCGAATTTTCATAAGAAAAATCTAATTTTTTTCTTCCATCCATGTTTTTCATCTCAAATGGTATTTCCTTCAAATTTCATTACCATGTTCTTAAATCCTTTATATTCTGTTCCCCTACTGTTTTATAGATCATTTATGAGTGTGTGACCCATGTCCCCTCTCTTTTCAATGCTTTCTAAAACCTCGTAACATAGCCGTTATGCTGCAAAATTTCCGTCTCAAAATGTCTCTCTATTTTTCTAAAGTTATTTTATTTTATTAAGTTAATACTCAAATATCTCTCTTATATAGGGGTATTCAAATATATACCAATTTGTTCTATTTCAAATTCTGGGATTTACATACATGATACCCACCTTTCTTTTCTATGGGTTTTTAAGTGGCATAAAGATCATGTCTTTAAAGCAGTTTTTAAAATGTTATGATTATGACATGGAACCCATTTATTTTATTCTATATGGGTTTTTTATGAAATTATTGATGATGATATATATGGATCACATGATAATAAAGGAAAATTTAAGGGTGCCTCCTGATAGCGCTCCAATGCATTTGGTAAAGACTTAATATCTAGAGATGACCATCTAGACTGATACCTTGGTAATTTTTATTGACACCTTGGGGATGGACCTTGGTGAAACAAAAATGATTATCTTTTTTAAATGTTGTAGCCAAATCTTTATGTTATGAAATAAGTTATTTTTATTATGACATGCCTCATGATTTCATTCTCAAGCCTTAAAGTTCATTTCATGACATTGTTGATGTATCTCAAGTTCACATGTTAAATGTTTCCCTTGTTTCCCTTATGGGGATTTCTTCTAGCCCTTTCTTTTAATGTATGTCCCCAGGTTATGAGATGCAGTAATTAACCTAGGATGAACATAAGGAGAATCCTTTCAAGTGTTTAAGAAGAATGTTTTTTTTGTTTCATGTATTAAGTTCCTGGTTTCCAAGACACTAAACCTTAAAGATCCCCAGTTTTGTAAAATGTAATGAAAAGTTATGTTATAAATAGGTGGGATGATATAGTTGGTATCAAAGGATGGTTTAGTTATTTGTGGAAAATAGGATATGAAAACTTTAGGAAGAACCCAATAGAAAAGTTTAAATATAGGAAATATTCCTGGTATTTTGGTGAGTATTGAGTAAGGGGTTTCCAAGAAAATACATCTTTGTCTGGATACGAGCAGGTAGAGGTGGCTCTGGAATAGATGTACATATGGGTAAAACCCGAAAACACCGCATTGATCTAGACTCGAATGAGAACTGGTACACGACAACGGGCCTTACTGCACTCTTGGTTACGACACTCCTGGGGGATATGCTTTGGTAAATTCATAATCTTAGTATGAACTATTATTATAGGAACAAAGATAAAATAAAATAAATATTCACATAAGAATATATTATCATGGATAACCTAGATTGGGACCTAGGGGATCACAAGTTAGGGTATACTCTTCTTCTACAAGTTTATCCTTCTATGATTTAAGTTTCATTTTAATGAATATTGGCTAAGTATTTAGGCCCCTAATTGTACTTTCTTTCCATAGTTAATGGAGGGAAATGGAAGAACATGTCCCAACAGCCAATGTAATAGGAAATGTGACGATTTCCGTATTAATATGACAGAGATTATTAGGGGATTAAAAGATGATTATTATTTTGGAATACGTTCACTATTTTGGGAGCCCTATTTGATCGAGGTAAATAGATTACTACGGTATTTTCTTTGAGGAGTAAAGGTTGAATTATATTTTGAAGAATTGATGAATTTATAGTGAACTTATGGTATTATAGGTTACTTATGGAAATGATTGACCTATCTTGGGGAAAATATGTTTAGGTTAGTTACTTTTGTTATAAGATGTTAGGAGTGGTTGATGTTGTTTGGAGATGAACGATAAAGTTTGTCTTGGAAGACTATGTTATCAAGTCCTTCTTGTATTTGGATTTCAATCTTAATTTGGGTTATTTTGATGAATTTTAAGGACAGTTATTTACAGAATGGTCTATGATGAACTCTGGGTAGTATCGTGGATCTTTGAAGATTTAAAAGTAGTTTACCTCCCTATGGGATTGTTTCTTTTTGAAGAGTTGTTTTATCTTACCCATTCTATTTTTGGGATAAATGTTTAAAGATAGATAGTTTTTATTTTGTGGAATATATGATTCTCTAGAAGATTATTCATGTGCTTTGATGAGACCAAGTGTTTTTTAATGCTCATCGTTTGGAGAAAAGATTATTTTTGGTATAAACTTATTAAAGGATTAAACTATACTTGAAGGTAGGTATATTTCCTTATGTTTTTATTCTATGTAGTAAATGAATTCCTCAAAACTATGAAAAGGAACATAAAACAAAAAAATGCAGTCTGTTAACGTTTACTACTAGGAAGTCAAATACCATTTGACCCATCATAAGTTTGTGATTTTCTTATTGTTAACTTTCTCTTAATCATGTTTTCTATCACTCTCCCATAGAATGTGACCCTTTCTTTTTTCCTCTATGTACATGTTTTCCTACATGGGATCCTATTTTAGGTTAACTAAGGTGACATTTTTACTTCCCTTTCTTTCTTTTAAATTAATAGTTTTACTGACTCCTTTTCTGGTGTGGGACTTTCAATGAAATTTCTAAACCCAGTTTTAAGAATTACGAGGACACAATTTCTTAAGGGGGGAAGATTTTAACGACCCGAAATTTTGAATAAATATTGTTTCCTAATTTTGTGTGTTATTTTATTTTTTATTTTTTATTTTTTTTATACTCAACAAAACTGTTTCATTGGATAACATGAGTATAATTAAAATGAGACTCTTGGGTTTTGACTGTTATATGACCATTGGTCAATATGACCACTGGAAACTAAACATTTCGATATTTGTCTCTAAATACAAGTGATCTTGGTTAATTAATATAGAAAGAAGATTTTATGGCCTCACCCAGTAGTCTTGGACCGATCGAAGCCCATCTAACAGAACTTGGGAAGGAGGTAGCACCACTGGGCTTTGCTCTCGACCAAACCCAAGCCGAACTTCATCATGTGAAGCTAGAATGAAATCACCTTCGCGAGAAGTTGAAACTGATAGAAATTACTACTCATGCGATGTTGGCTGAGCCTCCCTCAGATTCTCTCACCTTATCACACCTTACTCTTAGGTCCTATGCTGGTGTGATAATGGGCTATGTAAGGAGACCGTAACTACCTTGTGTAATCCTTTGTTTTAAATAAAAATTTTGATTTCTTATTATGATGAAGTTTATGACTTTTCAAATGTCTGGATAAATATAGTATGCATATTTTTGGTGAATTTTAGAGAAAGGATATTTTAAAAATGTTTATTTAAAGCTTAAATAATTAACAATGTGTAATGATTTTCAAAAAATGGTCTTGTACAATTATGTTCAGTACGAAATTTAGAGTCTAATAAGATCAACTTAATTTTTGTTGAATAGTAAATTATGAATAGTGATTTTATGCTTAGGATTAGTAATGTGACCAAATGGATTAGTAATCTCACTTAAATAAAGAATTAATATAATCTAGGCACCTTGATTAAGTAATTTGATTCAATAAAATGGTTAAAGAACGGTTTCATAAATTATTAGTCAAGTATTAGTTTTTTCAGGTGAATAGTGTTTTTAATTAAAAATTTAATTAAAAATATTTATAGAATTATTTTTATAAAATGGATTTCATTTTTGAACTCAGAGCATCGATATTATGTTAAGGTAATTTTTGGGGATTTTTATGAAAAAAATGAATTTTCAGTGAATAGTGTATTTATTTAAAAATTAAATTAAAAATATTTAGAAAATTATTTTTATAAAATGGAGTTCATTTTTTAAATCAGAGAATCAATATTTGGTTAAGGTGAAATTTTGGGATTTTTCTGAGAAAGTTGAATTTTCGATGAATAGTGAAAAATACAGTTTTTAAGTTACGGATGTTTAATGACATCATTAAATGATGTATTAAGTATTTAATCAATATGGTCGAATTATGAATAGTAAGATAAATTATGAGGTGTCCCAAGTGGCCAATACCATGGGAAAATACCATGGGCAAGCAAATGGTTTTGCCAAAACCACTAATGAGGTGTCCCTTGGCCATTAATGCCTTGTTCCCTCACTTTCCCTATAAATACCAAGCCATCCTCTCATCCATTCGACTCCCAACTCTCCCCCAACGAAGCTATAGTCTCATTACCTCCCAAGGAGTCCTCCCAAGGTTCCACCAAGCACTCAAGGTCCCAACCTTTGATTTTTAAGAGTTACGTTTTAAGGTAAGGGATCCTACCTCCCTATTTCTTTTCAAGTAATCTCTTTTAAGTCATTTATTTTATGCTCCATGTTCTTATGTTTGAGGATGTTCTTCTATATTCATCTTACTTCCCTTTTCATGTTAATATGATGAGATTCCCCCTATTTCTCTCATCAATTCGTCTTAAGAATGTTTATGTGGCGCCATTAGCCTGCCGATTTTTTAGGGATTCTTTCACCCATCTCATTTTTCAAAGTTCTACTTTCATGTCAAGTCTTTAAAGTTACTTTTTATTATGTTGGGTTATTATCTATATATCTATCATACTGAAATTTTATGTTTATATTATGAGAGACCCTATTTTATCTCATCAATTCATTTTTGTTGAAGTTTAAGTGACGCCGTTAGGCTGCCGAATTTTTAAGGGATTCTTTCACCCTTCTCATTTTTCAAAGTTCTACTTTCATGTCAAGTCTTTCAAGTTACTTTTTATTATGTTGGGGTATGATATATATATATATATATCATATTGAAATTTTATTTTCATATTATGAGATACCCTATTTGATCTCGTCAATTCATTTTTGTAGAAGTTTAAGTGATGCCATTAGGCTGCCGATTTTTGAAGGGATTCTTTCACCCTTCTCATTTTTCAAAGTTCTACTTTCATGTCAAGTCATTAAAGTTCCTTTTTATTATGTTGGGGGTATGATCTATGTATCTATCATAATGAACTTTTATGTTCATATTATGAGAGACCCTATTTGATCTCGTCAATTCATTTTTGTTGAAGTTTAAGTGACACTGTTAGGCTGTCGAATTTTCATAAGAGAAATCTAATTTTTTTCTTCCTTCCATGTTTTTAATCTCAAATGTTATTTCCTTTAAATTTCATTAACATGTTCTTAAATCATTTATTTTCTGTTCCCCTACTGTTTTATGGATCATTTATGAGTGGGTGACCCATGTCCCCTCTCTTTTCAATGTTTTCTAAAACCTCATAACATAGCTGTTATGCTGCAGAATTTCCTTCTCAAAAATGTCTCTCTCTTTTTCTAAATTTATTTTATTTTATTAAGTAAATACTCAAAGATTTATATTCTATAGGGGTATTCACATATATACCAAGTTGTTCTATTTTAAATTCTTATATTTACGTACATGAGACCCACCTTCCTTTTCGGTGGGTTTTTAAGTGACATAAAGATCATGTCTTTAAAGCAGTTTTTAAAACGTTATGATTATGAAATGAAACCCATTTATTTTATGCTATATGGGTTGTTTATGAAATTATTGATGATGATATATGTGGCTCACATGATAATGAAGTCAAATTTAAGGGTTCACCCTGATAGTGCTCCAATGCATTTGGTAAAGACTTAATCTCTAGAGATGACCATTTAGACTGATAGCTTGGGGAATAACCTTGGTAATTTTTATTGACACCTTGGGGATGAACCTTGGTGAAACAGAAATGATTGTATTTGTTAAATGTTTTAGCCACATCTTCATTTTATGAAATATGTTATTTTTATTATGACATGCCTCATGATTTCATTCTCATGCCTTAAAGTTCTTTTCATGACATTGTTGATGTATCTCAAGTTCACATGTTAAATGTTTACCTTGTTTCCCTTACTGGGCCTTCTGCTCACCCTTTCTTTTGATGTGTGTCCCCAGGTTATGAGATGCAGTAATGAACCTAGGATGAACATAAGGAGAAGCCTTTCAAGTGTTTAAGAAGAATGTTTTTTTGTTTCATGTATTAAGTTCTTTGTTTCCAAGACACTAAACCTTAAAGATCCTCAGTTTTGTAAAATGTAATGAAAAGTTATGTTATAAAAATGCGGGATGCTATAGATATCGTTTTGGATATGAATAACATACAACCTATCCATAACAAACATGGCTTATGTAACAAAAAATATAAAATAAAACGGGTAAGTTAACACCCGAAACGACGATAATACTATGATATTATTAACAAAGAAATGTTAAAAGATCATATATGATATCATATTAATGTATATTATTATTGTATAATTAAATAAAAATCATTTAACCATTATATAAGAGGTTAAAATACCCTCAAAAAATGAAAAGTACAAGGTAAGGGGTTTTCATCTCACTCCTTATTCCTATGAGATTCATGCCATATTTCCACTATTACCTTTTGTGTGGTGTATGTACTGCCCATAATTGTATTATTTGTGTAATAAAATTTAATTTATGTGTATTTACATATTCATTGTATGATACCTATTTCATGGGGTGTATGTTTCGTAAGTTACCAAATTGGTAAGGGTTAATTTCTCAATCTCATTATTATCTGAGATTGTTTATGTGTAAGTATTTTACTGGGAAGTTTTTATCATCCATGTAAATTTTTCATAAAAATGATTTCAAAAGGAATATTTTAAGGATCTGTTTAAGGTACTCTTTATCAATATCATAATTTTAAATGTTTTAAAGATTTATCTTTCTAAATCTTTTTAATTAATGTCCATGTTTTCAAAATGATTTTAAGGATTTATTTATATGGACATGAATGTTTTGAAATGATAATTCTTTTCAAAAGTTTCAAAGTGGTATGGGAAACTTTGATTAAAAAATGTCTTTAAATTTCTTCCTTTCTAAATTGTGTGACTTATAAATGTTTTCATGAAAAAGGGATATTTCTCTCAAAGAGTTTTACAAATAATTTTCATCTATGTCAACATCCTTTGATGGATTTTAAGCTTATTTGAAGTTGATTTATTATGATACAAAACTTACATATTGTATTGAAGGTTTTGTGATATGTTTGACTATGGATGTGTTATTTTTATACCATTCATGGTTTATAGAGAAAGTATTGAAATTTTGTATTCTAGTTTTAATACGAATGTTTATGTTATGTTTAAACCTGTTCATATGAGGAATGCATTGGACTTAGTAAGTGACAGGTGGATCCCGCTATAGCTCCTCGATGCATCGGTAGGTCTAATGAGACAAACTAGTGTCTTGGCACGAGGTCTTGACAAAATCTTATTTGTAGTCTTGGCACGAGGCCTTGGTTACGTGGTTTTGACAGTCTAGCATTATGCATTCCATCATTATGAAAGTAGTTATTGATATTCCATGTGATTATTCGACTAGTAGAATATCCATGTGAATAAGTAAATGACATTATTTCATTTTATTTTTTCCATATTGTTCTTAAGTTCAAGTTTAAAAGGATTTTGTTTTAGTTATAAATTACATTAAAATTTTATGCTTATTTTTGAATGTTTCCGCTATATTTTTATCCTTACTGAGAATCTGAGCTCACCCCTTTCTATGTTTTATTTTTCCCAAGATTCCAAGAAGTGTGTTGTAATTGATATGCAAGGTTAAGCCAAGGGAATAATGGAGTTCATAAAATATTATTTATGTGGTTTTGTATGTTATAAAGTGTACTGTAACATTCATGTATGTAATATATTTTACAAGACTTCTAAACCGATTGGTCCTTCCGGACTTGATTCCTTGTAATCATGCCAATGTATTAAAATAATGAACCAACTCTAGGTAACTAGGGTCAGGCCGTTGCAAATATACCTTCCACTGAAGTATCCAAGGATTCCCATGTGATTTATTTTCCAAACCATTTAATAATATCATTCTTTGAAAACCATTTCATAAAACCATTTTATTATGCTTTGAAAAACCGTTTTTATTTATAAAACCAAGGGAATACCATATTTTATCAAAAAACCATTTCCACACACACAAATAAAATGAATAAATCATTCCATTTCATTTAATAATTTTTTTTATAAAAAATTAGAGAAATGCGGTTCACCAACACATACTAGAGATTTGACCACCATCCTGAATGCTTGGGATGCACATGCCTGCAATGGATTCCTCCAATATAAAGAACACAAAAATGAAAAATAAGGACCTATAATAAATATACACATCTCAATATTGATTCAATTTAACAATTTTTTTGGATAAGAGGTAACAACACATACCTCAAGAATTCACACTCATCACAATCACAACCAATAAGGAAGTGGCCCCAAAATAAGACCACACAATGGATCTAGAATGGAATCAAGAGAAACATCGC
The DNA here is from genome assembly GCA_963277665.1 of Viscum album. Lineage (NCBI taxonomy): Eukaryota > Viridiplantae > Streptophyta > Magnoliopsida > Santalales > Viscaceae > Viscum > Viscum album. The sequence continues at coordinate 833,664,153 of OY728120.1, forward strand.
CATGGGTTAATGAATCTGATAATGTAGTGAAACACCACTACCAAAATTAGAGAAAATGTAGAATTATAAACGATTACTCACCCATAGATATACTATATACAACCTAGAATATTAAATTCCAGATGAATGGATTCAAAAGGGTTAGAGGTATCCAAAATTACCAAATAAGATCTCTATATTGGAATGGGAGAGGTTTGGGGAATAATAAATAAAAATACCACTTATATGACATCCTATAATCCCTTTATACAACATTTACATGTTGTGTAATCTCTTTACACATTGTGTAATACCTGAGGTCCTTATTAAAGAAAACATTTCCGTTTTATCAAAAACCTTATTTTTAACCTTAAATGAGATGTATCATTTTATTATGCCTAATAGAATCCTAAAATGGGAAAATCAAACATTACAAATTGTGTACTCCTTAAAGAGAATGTAAATTCCTTGTAGATAGTGAAACCTAGATATTATTACATGAAAACCCAAAAAACTCATGCATTCTGCAAACTTAGGGAGAACCCCAATAAGACATTACCCATTTATACCTGGACTCCATTAATTCAAAGAAACACATATCCCAAAAAACAATTTCATTTTTCTTAAAAAATGTTCTCCACAATTGGGTGTCCCAAGACATACCCAATGAAAAATGAAAACAAGTAAAGAGAGTGGAATTACCTGTAATCAGGTTACAAGATGTTACATCTATATCCATGGAAATATATTCATGTGGATATGGGGTTCCCATAAATTTGAATTAATCTATATTTATATATGAATATGGATATAGGTACCACATACAAATGGTTATAACCCTAGGAATATGTTCCCTTGACTATAGGGTCCACATATAGAGGGCCATAATGAAATGAATATATTCTCATGGCTATAGGTTCCCTAAAGAAATTGATATATTGATGGTCATATATACCGATGGATATAAGCCCCCATATAAAGGGATATAGCCATATAAAAATATTTATGTGTTTTTGGGCATAATAGATTTTTGTTCACGACTATAGGCCAAAAACAGTGAATGAAAATCCTACTTGTGGCTATATGTTAATAGAAAAAGTCTATTTTGTAGTAGTTTCATGTGTAATGTTTTTCAAAACATCATGATTCCAAAATTTACCCATGTTTTTACAGTTTAAATGGTATCTTATAGTACAATATTGGTTATAAAATCCTCAGAGACCTAATATATAAACTATGTAATCATACATTCTATAGGGGTTATTTGGATACGAAGTTGCCAAAATGGGTTCAAATTTATTTGATTATTAAAGAGTTTGAAATAATTAATTTAATTAAATTTATAATGAAGGTTTTATCATAGTTTATTAGAAGGGGTGGATTAAATGAATTTATTTTTATGGTTTCAATGTGTTAAATTCAAGGATTCATTCAATGAATTCAATATAACCTCATAAATAACTAGTTTAAAACTATCACATACACATTATAATCACCTATACACTTATAGGATCACTTTCATGATAACTACATGGTAAATTAACATATTAGGTGTGGAAAGAAAATTTGATTAGGAAGAGGAAGGGAGATAATCATTGAATGAAATACTCAAATAAATGAAATTATTTAACCTTTATTGAGTGATAAATTACATATAATCCATCCCCTTACACTCCATTAGATATACCTATAACAGGGGTATCCATCCATTGATTTTATACTCTCAATGGAAGATGACTATAGGCTCATGAGGATAGAATTGTGTAAGAAAAATAAATAAATAAAGATGACTCCATTGTTGTGTGAACAAATTACCAAGTTTTGTTTGTGAATAAATTAAAACCATTATAAAAAAATATCATCATGAAATTTAAATGAATAAATATTGTGAACAATAATAAGAAGTTTTATTAATATTATTGTGCGAATCAATCAACTTACCAGAGAAAAGTGACTTTCGATTAGAAAATGACCGAGTAATAATATAATTTAATAGAAAAAACGTGTACCCCCAATTAATTCACCACCACCTCCTAAAATTGGAATTTTAGGGTCCCAAGGTCGATTCACCATAATTCAATGTCATCCCACTTAATTAGTATAGTCAATGGTTGGTGGTAAAAATTGGATAGAATACATTTTAATGTTGACCAGAAAAATCATATTAAGATTCTTCTCCCATGTTGTCCAGAAAATTAAACAATGAAGAAAGCATAATTTAGAGGGGTTATATAAGATAAATATTTTCTTCCCGGTGTCTACTAATAAGTTACAAAACATCATTTTTATTAGACTATCCATTCATATTTTATTCTCAAAATGGTGGGATGAGTTTAGGGGCCTTCAAATCTCTCCCACAAATTAATCTTCAACTTGGTATCCATAGATTTCCTTAAAAACATCAAAATTATCTCTGGAAACAGATCAATGAAAAATTAAACATAATTTTATATATATATAGTTAAAATTTTAGCATTATTGGTCTTCCATTTTGGGATCCACTTTTATTTGATGGTCCTAAGGTACATTCTTCTTTTTCCAAATATTTTGGCCTTCATGGATAAAAATATACATCTTCAATTATGAATAATCCATTTATCATAAAAGAAAAAATTTCCCACACAAAGTGATCAATCATATCCCTAAATATTAAACTCATATAATGAAAATAATTTAATCCACAAGAAAATGTTGATTGCAGCCAAACATTAGCACTCTAATCATGAATTTCACATGTGATGATAAATGAAGTTCCATTTAAAAAATACAATAAAATTAGTATTTATGGACTTTTAAACACATGGATATTAACATATTATCAATGAATATTAAACACCCTCAATTGATAATCAAACCCTAAATTGAGTTCCACTAGTCCTTATTAAAAAGTCTCAGAAATATGAAATTTAATTCCCATTTTAAAAAAACATAACATACAATTCTCACAAAAAGAATTCATGCCAAAAAATCATGAAACCTATAAAAATAATTTAACACATTATAGGGTTGCAAGTGTATCCCAAGCCCAATCCCATTCCTTGGTTCAAATTAATTGACACATTTCATCCAATTTAAATTAATCATGTTGATTTTTTGTGCATCAAAAAAGATATGGGGCCCATTTTGTTGTTCAATAGGAAAAAATGGAAGTGGTAGGTGGGAATAACATTAAAACTTTAGACGAGTATCTATTTTTTATTTTTTATTTGTTTTTTTCTTCATATTTTTTTTATTTTTTATTTTTTTTAACCATAGTAGATATGAAAATGAAAACTCTAGGAAAGAAAACTATGGAGTCTTGTTCCCCATGTGCTGAAAATTACACATTGTTTCAATTCCTTTATCTACAATAGAGATGTAAATCCTAACTCTGGGTAAGAAAACTTATGAGTCATAATCCCCAAATATCGAAAACCATGAATTTGGAGAAAACATTTCTCTATATTGTTTTTTTGTCATTATTTTTATTGGATTATTAAATTACCCTAAATGTTTCCCCAAATCCTATGATATAATGAAAGGGACCCAACACCTAAAACTTACACCCAAAATTAAATAGACATGCATTATTTCATTTTTATTAAGATTATGAAAATGTAAATGTTGAAAAATAACATCGAAAAAACAAAAATTCATAAAACCATGCTCATAAACATCAATATTCATTAAAATCATAATTAAGAAATTTAGAAATTAATTGACATTCAGTTTTCTTGTTTAAAAATTTACATTAATGAAAGCCAAGATAATGAATTGAAAATTTCCCAAAAAACCAATTTTTTGAAATCATAGTTTCACACCCCCACATTGAATGAAACTACCCTCAATGTTGAATTTTAAAAGAAGAGAGAGATTAGAAATGAGAATAAAGAGTGGGATAATGCTATTTAAAATGAAATCATAGAACAAAATCTCCAGTTTTGAATTTTTTGACACATCAATAATCAATTGATTACTTTTTGTTGATGTCACAAGTAGACTCATCAAGGATGATTAAAGGATAGGTTTGAACAATAAAAGCCATGTGTTACATTTGAAAATAATACACTACTTCAACTGTTAAATATCACGAACATGAAAAACTATATCACAATAGAAAATCCAAGGGGTTCACTGGAAGAAAACACAAAAATTAAAATAAAATCAATTCAAAAGTTGGGATGCCACTTGGAAAGCACTTAATTTAATTTTTTTATCTCGACATGAAACCCAAATTGATCAATTTGGTTTGGTTAATAGGTTGAATTTGTTAAATTGTACCCATTTTGTGGTCATTAAATGATTCAATGAATGGTTTTAGCCTATGGCCATTTAATTTGAAGAAATGACCACAAATGGGATCTTGAATCTCCACTTCTCCATTTGGGTACATATGATGCACTATGTAATGTCCTGATTATGTTGACCTTAACTTTACTTAGTGTAAGTGATGTTTGGATCTATATAAGAGAAAATATTTTCCCTATTCAATGTATTTGAAATTGAGGTTCCATTATTGGTAGTATTAAACAACAACTTCATTGATAATTGATTTTTCATATGCCTTTATCCTAAGTTCCCCAAGTTAGTTAAGGTCTAATTTCATCTTTTTTCAACTAATGAAATGTCAAAGTTCATTTTATGGATTTTACAAAAGGCCTTATGTTCAATTTCAATAGGTAAATTGAAATTTATTCCATAAACCAACCTATATGGCGACATTCTTGAGATATGTTTGAATGTAGTATTATATTTCCAAAGGGGCACACAATAGTTTCTTGGACCAATCCTTCCTTATGGTATTGAGGGGTTTTTCAAGAATTTTCTTAATTAACCTTTTTTACAACTCATATTGACCATTTTTTTTGAGAATTTTAGGTAGTTGAATCTATTTTATAAATCCCATATTTATACATCAGTTATGAGAAAAGACAATTATAAAAATGGGTTCCATTATCATTGGTTATTTCCCTCGGAATTAAAAATCTAGAAAAGATGTGTTATTTTAGGAATTGGATGATAGCTTGATGGTAATTATAAATAGTAGTAATGGACTCAAATTATTTAGAGATTTAATGAATAAATAAGAGGATGTAGAGATATCCCCTATAGATTGGGGAGGGTCCCATGAATTCAATTCAAAAAATCTAATAATTAAAAAAGTAGAATATGAGTAAGGGGAATTTGATTTATTTTGGTTGTGGATATTAATTGATAATATAATGAAAAACATTGAAAGAATTTTTTAGAATCCACAGTGAGGTTAGGCTAGAATAAACCACTTTAGAGGAATTTTTTAGTGGTCTTATTTGTGGGAAATTGGCCTCTACATGCTTCTCTAGGATATAATTTAAGAGTAGACTTGAAAATACCTAGGAACACATATCTTAATGACTTGATTAAGAAATAAATTTGAGAGGTTTGGACCATCCAAAACATAGTGTTTGATATCATAAATGAATGTACTCTGAGGTTGGGTCCAAATGTTTTTTTTGAATGATGCCCATAACCCATCGATTTTCTATGTTAAAATTCCATAGGAAATAATTCCCAAAATATAGATGCTCATCAGGAAATGAATCAGACATGAAAAGGTGATGTGAGTTTCATTTGAATTACATCCTAGAGAGGTGATAAAATATAAAATTTTCAAAAACATTTTATCATTAATGGTTATATCAAAATCTTGAATTGAAGGACCCACAAAATCAATATTGTCTTGGAATTTTGTTTTTGGAAAACTTATTTTAGAGCAGAATGATCAACAATGATAATGATAAGGGATCCTAATATATAAGATTCAGATTTTTCTAAGGAAAAAAATAGCAAGAAAATATTTCTCAGTTGTGGTCTAGTTGATTTACCATTATTTAATGATTTACATGAAAAATAAATGATACATGGAGTTTTATCACAATGTTTCTCTAAGAAATATCCTACAACGATGTCACTCGCATTACACATGATTGTGAATAGATGTTTCCAATTAAGAGATATAATGATAGTTATAGAGATAAGAGATGAATTGAGTGTTGAGAATTATTTCTCATAGGATTATGTTCATAAAAATGGATAACATTTCACCAAAATAGCATAAATTATTCAGGAAATAGAGTTAAAATTTCTAAGGAACATTCTATAGAAACCTGCATGTCCTAAGAAGGACCTAAATTCCGTTATTATTTTTAGAGAGGGAAAGTGAATAATGATATTAAACACAGATTTATCAACTTCAATGCCTCTACCAAAGACTATAGGTCTCATAAAAAGTCTTTCTTTTTACTAGGAAATGGATTTTTCCCAATTTAGGATGAGATTATTATCATCACATCAAGAAAAAACACTTTTAAATTTATTATGAATTAGTAATGTGTATTCCCAAAGATGGGTAATTCATCCATAAAGGCCTCTAAAACATCCCCCACCCTGCCAAATAAGATTCCTATCATGCACCACTGGAAGGTACCAGGGGTATTACATTACCCTAAGGGAACGAACTGAAATGAAAATGTTCCAAATAAAGAGGAGAAGGTTGTTTTTTATTGACCTTATAATCATAACTAAATTTGATTATAGCCTAATAATCCATTTAGTAAGTAGTATAACTATTGAATCTCCATTTTTCATGGTCATGTCCAATGAAGGGAATAGGGAAATGGAATTTCTTTGTATATTATTTTAAAATATTATAGTCATTGCACACTCTCCATCCACTACTCACCCTTTTCATGAGAATATCACCACCCTAATTGGTAATCATAGTGATTCTAGCCTTTTTATGAATAACTTGATTTGTGATTCCTAACTCACTCTCAGAAATGGAGTAGATGACACCCTATTTCAACAAATTTAGAATTTATTTCTTTACCACAACTATAATATTGGGATTAATTATCCATTTAGGTTGATGAAATGGTTTGGAGACAAATTCATGAAAAATCTTATGAGTTATAATGAGTGGGCTAATCCGATTAATATAAGATAGGCTCCATCTGATTTCATTCTTATGATTTCCTAATAGATAAAGAAGCATCCTATATTGGTTGGCTTAAATAGAAAAAATGGAAACATGGAAGGCTTTATTATCACTTAATAATTCATACTTAAATGATTAAGGAAGGACCTTTAATTTATGATTAGGTTGGTTGGTACTTTTTAATGAAGTATGAGACTTTACATTAGACCCAGTTTCATTTTCCAAATTTCATTATAGAATTAGTTCCCTTTGAATAGAAGTTTCATCCTCAAAATTGGATAGATAAATTTGAGGATTAATTATAGAATTGATTTTTTTATTTATCCAATGGTTTCACTGATTGGTGATCCTCAAAAATCATCAAAGGAGCTATTTGAAATAAGTTCAATCTAAGGATACAAATCTCCCTCATGTGATCAAAGGAAGTCAATCTCTTCTTGATTAAAATATCTTTAAAGAATTCCTGGATGTTCCTCTAGTTTCTTATCAACACTAGATATCGAATTTACCTGATTGATCTCTTTATCATCACCAATTTGAGAGTTTTAATAATAAATTTTTAGACTGAGGATCACGTTTCTAAAGGTTATTGTCGTGTTCCCATTCCTAAAATGGATGACTGATTTGATTGTTTCTAAGATGGTATGACTATGGATGAGGTGGGTATTCTCCCTAGGACCTATTCTTGAGTGATTTTCAAGGACAATGAAGTCCGAATGGAAAATTAAATTTTCAAATTTCACCAAAACATCCTTTAATATCCCCTTAATAACTCAAAAACTATGATATGTAAGTTAGAGTGTGATAGATGTTTGTTGGAGATCATCAAGCCCAAAATTTAAAATACATGTCATATGGAATGAGGTTCATAATAGATCCTAGATCACGAAGGTCTTTTAGAAATTTATTCTAACCTAACTCAATGTTGATGTATGGACATCCAAGGTCTTTCAACTTAGGGGGAATGGTACCTTGAATGATGGTAATCACAATAACATCCAAAAGTACTTGGTTTTGATATGAAAATTTCCATTTAAAAGTGAAAAATTATTTAAGGTACTTTTAGTTGGAAAGAATAGTTTAGATTACATTGAGAAGGGGAATATTAATCTTAAACCAAGAGAAGATTTCCCTTAGTTTATCATTTAGTTCTGGTTTAGATTTTCCTTTCATACATTGAGGGATGGTAGCATATTATTTGATTGTTTAGAAATGTTATGGATAATTTAAATTCTTATTGTATTTTTAAGAGTTTAAGGGTGGTTATTTAATAATTTAATGTGATATTTAATCTTTTAATGGTTATCGAATGGTTTGTTTAGGTTTTTCAATTGATATCCCACTTATTAAGATAGTAATTTCTTTCAGTTGTTCACAAGAAGTTTGTGTGTAATAAGATTATCCCCTTATGTTTAGTGATGGGATAGCCTGAGTAGGCATGGGTTCTTTACCAGTTTTGATTGTTTTTAATTCATGTTTAAGTGGTAATATTTTTGAGTTAGTTTTCTACATTTTACCCCATTTTTTAGAGATTGGGAGAGGGATAGATTAAGAAGGGTCTTATGGTAGTTGGTTTATCCCAAGAGGAAACATTAGTTGTTGAATTGGATATTGAATGAGTTATTGGTATTGGAAAAGAGGATTTTTGTATTGGACCGGGTGTGGTTGGAATTGACTATAGGATTGAATTTTTTTAGAGTATGGGTTGAGACATTGTATTTTTTTGGTCGTTGATTGTGTTTCCAACGGATACCTGGATGGTCATTATACATTATATTGAAAATGTTTTGGTATTATGGCTTTTTAAAGATAAAATAACTGATAACTTCTAGTGGTCCCACTAAAATTAAATCATTGATATAAGTAATTTTTGGGTAGTTTTGGGTCTTGTGGTAATGTTTATCACAAATTTTGTAAAAGACATCAATATTATGGATTTTTTTGGCCTTCTTAAGATTGATATCCTCATACTTCTTAGTGAGTGTATAACGATTTTCTGTAAGATTTTATTCTTCAATAATGATTGTACATTCCACTATATTTTGGGGGGATCTAAAATAATGGTCATGTAACCCATTTTTGGTTTTTTTAGAAAGATTTTCCAAATACTCATAAGCATCATTTGGGGATTTTTTTGAATGTTCCCTTACACATCATGCTAATAATTTTTTTCCAAGAACCAACAATTCATAGAAAACTATCACTTGTTATTAGATTATGAAACCATGACATGGTTCATTGTTTAAATTGTCCTATAACCTTTCTAAGGTTCCCTAGAATGTTACTCCCTCTTTTCTAATTTTTTTGGATGTTATTTTTAAGTGAAATAATTTTATGATGGGGGAATTATTTCTTGTAAAATTAACTTTGTAGTTGGTACCAAGAGTGAATAGATGATGGTATCAAATTATTTAACATATTTGTTTCCCGATCCTTTAAAAAAAATAAAGGAGTACCATTTTACTTGATTCATTTTTATTTGGTGGGAACATTGTTTCAACAATCTCATTGATGTCTTTAATGTGAATATAAGGAATCTCAAACTCCTTTTCATGAAATGTTGGAAGGTATTTTAGGATGTGGGGTTTAATGAAATATTGGGGATATCCTATGGCATCATGCCCAAGGATTTAGGGTTTATTGGTCCAATAATGAATAAGGTTGTTATTCATGGTCTGGTCTGCAACATTTCCCATGTTTGGGGGATTCTCATTTTTGTTTTCGTTTGGGTTACTTCTTGGGTTTATGATTAGGGTTTATGTAAGATTCTTCATTTTGTTGATCTCAATTTTAGAATCCCTGATTCTAGGAATACTAGGATCTTATTAAAGGATTTCCCAAGATTCAATGGAATCCTCTCACCTTATGTTTTTCAACCTAATAATTATATTTCAGTTTTCATTAGTGTAGGTGGAAAATAACTAAATAAGTGAAAAAATAAGAGAAATTCACAACAGTAGAAATTTTGTTTAGCGACGGTTCCAAAACCCACCGCTAATTTTTTTAAATGGTTTTACAGTGGTTTATAATAAACCATCGCAAGACATTTTTTTAACACCATCGAACCTTCTACCCACCCCGACCCTCTTCGCACGCCACTTCCCCTGCTTCCCCCGACCCCCAGCTTCCGTCGTGACCCCTCCCCTCACGACCCCGGCGACCCCGCGACCCCGGATACCCCGCGACCCCGGTGACCCCATGACCCCGACGACCCTAGACCCCCAAGACCCCTATGACCCCACGACCCTGCTTCCCCTGACCCCCCACGACCCCAGCGACCTAGGTATATTGATCCTTAACCTCTTTTTTATCCAATTTTTCTTCTCATTATTCATTTAGATAATTCTCCAGTAGTATTAATGGTCTATATGTTTCTGAGTTTGTGATTATGTGTTTCCTTGTTTCATTTGGAGTCCTTGGTTAAGTAATGTGATTTGGGGACTTAAATTGAGGTGTTAATTTTTATACCCTTCACAATCCTTTTTGTGTTTGTTGTTGATGTAAGACCAAACCTAGTGATACCCATGGAATATGAAAAAAACTTGAGAATGGTGAAATAAATTGGTGAAAATTAAAATTGGGTAAATGTTAGAGAGAATGTGTTTTAAATTTTAATTGGGAATGTGGGTGTGGTTAAAGGGTAAAATGAAATGATTATATGTAATTCTATTTGAAATTCCAAAGGGTCTCTTGAAATGGTTTGAAATATGTGTTTGGGATTTTAATCTGGTTATGAATTATATATGATGATAATGATGATTTAAAGGTGGGTTTTATTATGAGATTTCAAATTATTATTTGAATTTGGGGTTTAAAAAATATCTTATGAAAACTCTAAATGGTTTGTTTGAATGTTTGATATAGAAATTAAATCCTTGAGGAATTTTTTTGTTTTAAAAGTGGAATACCCATGTTTTAAGTGGTGGATTCGAAATGATTTCAAATGAGTACTTGAATTTTGTTTATAACATTATTTTGTTTTAATGGTTTTTTGGGACCATAATAATTAATTGGATATATTGTTTAGTGAAATATAACCCATGGGGATTTTTTTGTCATGTGAAAATTGTTATGAAATGAATTAAATGATAAATGTTACTAGTTAACAAACCATGATAAGGGGGTGTATGGAATAATGATATATGTGTAATGGGTTATGTATGTGAAAGATAAATGTGTTAAATGTTTATGGTTATAAATGCTAAATATTTTCAATGGTTTAGTTTTTTAGTTGATAGATTAGTTAGTGATAAAGAAGCATGTTCACATGGATTAATAGAGGGTGGGGTATTGGATTGAGGCTCCTCCAACGGGTTGATCAGACTGATACTTTAGGACCACCAAAATATTGCATGGGTTAAGGAGTAATACTGAGGATTTACGTCCCTAATTAATGTAAGTGTAAATTCACCTAGATTGAGGCTATAGGGTGAGGAAATTCACATAAACATAGGCTCCAAGATGATGTAATTTTATTGTAATAATGCTCCATGGTGGGGTAATGCACCTAGACTGAGGATCCATGGTGGTGTGATTGATTTGATGATGTTTCCCAGCTGTCTTTGGGAAAGATGATATGGCCAGTTACACACAGGATTCCTGGTATGATGTATTTGACTGGGGGTCTTTATGTGAGATTATATATAAGGGGTTGGAGCACTTGGACATATGAAATTTGAGTTTAGTTCAAATAGGGTTGCTTGATAAAAATTTTGGCATCCATATGTGTGTTCCAATATCCTTCATGTTATAACCTAGTGAGTTACACATAATTCTTGGTTCCCATTGATGATTACTTAGTGTATCCCATTTCCTACCTATATTGAACCAATAAACCTTAATTTTTTAACTCGTAACCATTTCTTGGTGGATGTTTATATAGTTATTTAGTAATATCTTGGTGCTTATTTATGCTCAATTCTTGTTTTTGTTATTTTTTTGGTTTAATGTTTACTATATAATGTGTTAAATCTACCCATGTTTTATATAGTAATTATATAATTTTTACTAAAATGGATAAATCATGTGATTTATGTATTTTAAAACTTCAATATGTGAATAATAAACTCTAGAAAAATATTTAAAATAAGTATTTTTGAATATTTTTTATAAAATGAATTACAAAATATTTCTAGAACTATTTATATCACACTTTTCATACACATTCATGTGTGTGTGTAACTTCTATCTTTTCATTCTAATTCCAAAATTGTGATTTCTAGTTATTTGTTTCCTCTTGAACCATTAATGGAAATTGGAATTTTGTGACTTTTTGGGGATCACAAGGAGATGTTTTGAGTTGTGAATATGGTGGTGACTTTTTTTGGGAAATTTTATTGTGAGATAGTTCAAATAGGTTTATTTTTTATTTAAATTTTATTTTTATTTTCTTTCTCTATATGTTATCCAAACTAGACGATTTTTCATTAATATGTATAGTCTTGGTTGAAAGTAATCACTTTCATTGAATATTATGTTTCTGTAATCTTACACTATCGTATATATGAATCTCTTTCTCTATTTAGTAGTAACTATGTGCTTTAATTTTTTTATTGTTGTGTAGGCACATTGAGATATACATGGATAAAAACTGGATCAAATTACTGAGGAACACACCTCGATATATTAAATGTTTGAATGAGTTTTTAGATTTTCCAATTTCTAATCGATCCGTTGAAGGGAGAATAAGAATTCAATGCCCTAAATGTAAATTTAGAACATGGTTGAAGATAGATGAAGTTTATGAACATTTAATACTGAAGTAATTCCCTGGTCAATATTTGTGTTGGAGTTGGCATAGAGAATAAAACGTTATAGAAATATTTAGCACTGATGTTAATCCACAGAATGAGGTCCCATGTTCGTCAAAAATTGAAAATGAAATGCAAAACCCCATAAATGATGCATTCAGCACTGCAATACACCACTATCAGCATCAAAACATATCAGAACAACCAGAAGAGTGTGCTACAAATTGGAACGTGACAAGTGATGTTTTTGAGACCGTAACACATACATATCAAGATTTTAACATATCATTAGACCCTCCTCTTGATTCTGTGGAGCCAAATGTAAGAGAAAACTTCACTAAGGAAAATGTGTTTCATGATTTAGTTGACGATGGAAATCAAGAGTTGTATAGTGGGTGTTTGAAATATTTAAAGCTTTCATTTCGGATGAAGTTGTACCATATCAAATGTTTATGTGGAATTACAAATAAGGCAATGTCCCTGATATTGGAATTGATTCGTGATGCATTTCCTGAAGAAAAAATCCCAGAATATTTTTATGATATGAATTTTTTTTACAAGCTTGGTATGAATTATACAAAAATACATGCGTGTCCCAATGATTGTATGATTTATTGGGGAGAGGATTCAAGTAGACATAATTGAAAGAAATGTTCTTCTTCTAGATGGCAGTCAAAGGGTGATGTTGGAAGTCTGAATGAACATAATTTCATGGAGAAGTAGAAAAGGAACACACCTGAAAAGGTTTTGCATTACGTTCCTTTAAAGAATTGATTGCAAATAATATTCATGTCATCAAAAACCACCGAACACATGAAGTGGAATTCTGTAGATAATAACAATGATGGTTTAACGAGACATCGACGAGATTACAAATCATTGAATACATTTGATTCATTACATCTTTATTTCTCAGCTAGTCCTAGGAATGTTTGATTGGGATTGGCTGCGGATGGATTCAACCCATTTGGGACTTTGAGTACCAGTTATAGCATTTGGAAGTTGTTTGGATCCATTATAACTAGCCTATGTGGTTATGTATGCAACAAAAATCATTTATCATTTCGATGATTATTCCTAGAAAGCAAATGCCTGGAAATGATATTGATGTATACTTCCAACATTTGATTGACGAATTGCAGGAGTTATGGAGCAATGGTGTTGAGATAATTGATGATTCTTCTAAAACAATCTTCAAAATGCATGCTACTTTAATGTATACTATTAGTGACTTCCCTCGGCTTTGGAATTTATCTGGTTGGAACAATTACACTGGTTTGTCTTGTCCCATTTGTAACTTTGATTTTCAGCCCAAACGACTACCTCATAGTAGAAAATGGTGCTTCTTGTGCCATTGAATATTTCTCGATGCATCTCATAGATTTCGGTTGAACAGATCAAAATTTAATGGTTTCATTGATCATAGACCACATCCAAAGTTGTTAATTGGTTCTGAAATATTGACACAGCTTAAAAATGATGAAACATAATTTGGGAAGGTTCATCATTTGAATGATAGTGGAAAAAGGGTCCTAAGTGCATCGTCAAGTGAAATCAGAACACAAAAATGGAAGAAAAAAAGTATATTCTTCAAACATCCGTATTGGGAATTTTATTTTTTGCGGCACAATATTGATGTGATGCATATTGATAATAATGTCTATGATAATTAGCTTTTCACATTACTTAATGAGCATGGAAAGTCGAAGGATCATCCCAATGCTCACAAAGACTTATAAGTAATGAGCATAAAATGCGATCTCTGGCCAGATGAGAATGAAAAGTATGCTCCGACCATTTTTGCTATGAAAAATAGGGATAAATATACATTCCTTCAAATTTTAAGGAATGTGAAGGCATATGATGGGTATTCGAGTAACATCTCAAGGCGTGTTTACTTGAAGAATCATAAGTTACATGGATTGAAAAGTCACGATTCCCCTATTTTGTTACAACAGTTACTAACATTGGCATTGCGTACATTATTACCTGAAAAAGTTACTGCTGTTGTACTCCAATTCTGCACATTTTTCCAGCAATTCTGTGAGAAATCTCTACATCCATTTCAGCTAGACAACCTCCAGGAGAGGTTTGTATTGACAATTTGTGCAATGGAGATGATATTTCCTCCTTCATTTTTACTATCATGATGCATTTAACTGTGCATTTGGTTGAGGAATCTAAATTAGGAGGCACCGTTCAGTATCGATGGATGTGTCCAATTGATAGGTATTTTATTTATATGTTTGTCATTTAAGTATACAATTTTTTTCATTTAAATAAATGCATAATATTATTATTTTATTTCACAGATATCTTGGGCATTTGAAAGCATACGTGATAAATAAAGCTCAAAAGAAGGATCTATTTCTAAAGGCTATTTGTTTGAGGAGTGTCTTACCTTTTGTTCTTGATATTTGGATGATATTAAGACAAGATGTAATCAAGTTGGATGTGTTGACGACACATCAAATCAATCTCAAATTCATCAGAAATAAAAAATATTTCCAACTATTGGCTGATCTGTTGGGAGGACCTCAAATGTGACACTAACAGAATTGGAATTATTACAGGCACATTGATATGTGCTACTGAATAGTGAAATTTCAGATCCATTTAATGAAGATTTGAAGATACAAACAAAGAGACTAATGAGATACTGAACACGAAATGAGAAATATACAACGAAAGCTATTAATAAAGGGCTTGTAGAATGGTTTGTACGACGTGTAAGTTCATAGATATTGTAATAAATACAAATATTAGTTTAACACATACATTTTGAAAATCTATTAAATTATATTTCTTTTTTCAGATCATGAATTTTGATACTCAATCAGACTTGTCAGAATATTTGATGTTTCTTGATAGAGGTCCTATAAAACACGTTAGAAAGTTTGACGCTTATAATGTGAATGCCTTTGGATTTTGTACAGTCGATTGAGAATTGGGTTTGAAAACATAGAATAGTGGTATATTTACATTTTCTGAAGTGGGATACTATGGAAAGCTGCATGATATTATTGAATTAAACTACCACATACATTTTTCTTTTGTTTTATTCAAATGAAAATGGGTCGATATTATCAGAGGTGTTAAAAGAGATTCCTTGCAATTTACTTCTCTGAACTTCTCTCGCTTGATGGATATTGGTGATCGTGAACTGCATGATCCATATATCTTAGAATCAAAAGAAAAAATGGTATATTATGTGAATGATGTTGTGGATAAAGGGTGGAGTGTGGTTTCTCACATAATACAAAGAGATTTGTATGATATGGGTGAAGAAGTGGAATATTTAACGTTTGAAATTGAATTTCATCAACAATAGGAAGCATAATTATTTGTCCATCATGATATTGAAAATATTAGTCTAGCAAGGATGAATGAAGTGGATGAATAAATGGAGCAGGAAACTGACATGATTGAAAGGTAAAATGATTGAATGTACAATTATTTATTCATTCAGTAACCACTTGTTTCATTTCTTAAGTCATTCATTATCATTGTTATATATATTTTGTCTGTTAGTACTGGGCATCTATTATCATTTTTAATTTTTTTTCTGCATAATTTTTTTGAAATATATATTCTGAACTAAATTTTATTTGATTAAATGACAGGAAGGGAAAGGAGGAAGCGGTACACGTTTTCATCTAGTTCTGTGACAGATGAGGATCCATCTGGCTCCCTCTCTACGGCATCTGAGGCACCAGCTGCCTACACCCCTGCACCATATCCCCTTGCACCATCTCTCACACTATCTGTGGGTTTCCCATTTGAGGTTGAGTCGTTGACTCCCCCTTCAAACGCCTCAGCAGTGGGGTGGGACATTCCCCTTCTAGTTCATCACAGACATACTGGAGTGTCACTATCATTGGTACAAATTTTAATTAAATAAATTTATTGCATTTTGTCTATAATAATTGTTTTCTCATTGAAGATGAAAAAATGCAACCATGGAGTAAAACATAAAATGTTTAGATGTTTCGAATATGAATGGAGAAAATATAGTTGTTCCATTTTATTCTTACGGGGTCCCTACGGATGACACCGCGTGGTTACATGGCCAGATTCTAGGCCAGCTGGAAGCGGAGCCCATTTCCCTTCCTATTTCTTTTGATGATTGGAGACATATGACTCCAAGATGGAAAAATAAAGTTTTTGATTCCCAAATAAAGGTAATTTTATTACATTATGGTTTAATTTAAAGTCATGTTACTAATATGTTCAAAATGAATTTCTGTATACAGATGTTCTTCCACTTTACAGTTGCTAATGTGATAGCATTGAAGTGGAAGTTGAAAAATCTTTGTAAGAAATGGAAAGATTTAAATTGGAGATTGTGGTGTGATATCATCGATACTTCGTTGAATGTGCCAAAAATGTATGAGAAGCTACCCAGTGGGGTACTGAAAGAACAGTTGAATGTTTTTGTTGACAGACATCATGATGAGAATCAGATGTTATTGAAATATATATTATTATATTATCCTCATTTTACATTTATACATGTATATGAAGAGGATATGACATTGAATACATTACTGTTAAATTTCATTTTATTTATTTTAGGATCTCTCAAGAAAGAATGCATTAAACTTGGCTAAGCAAGTCGTCCCTCACAATACGGGCTCAAAAAGATTTTCTAGAAGCCGAACGACATTGGTAATATTTTAATTATTTAAAATATTTATAAGATAATATTATATAATTAATATATTTATTTTTTGATTTATATTTTCTTAATGTAGTCACAAAGTTTAGGGAATGAAGCATCCCGAATTGAACTGTGGATGGATGTTCACAAAAAATCAGATGGAAGTTTTGTTAATGAGCCTACCAAAGAAGTTGGGGTATGAAGTCAATTTTTCTTATAATAACTTATTATCAGTTTTTACTATGTTAATATGTATTGATATTTGATTTATAGGTAAAAATTAAAGAAATATGGGATTCCAATCCTGGGAAGTCCTACTCAGTCTCCCAAGATGACCCAGTTGCGAAAGTCCCTGGGAAAGAGCATCCTGGTAGAGTGCACGAGATTGGTTTCGGACCCAGACCATATGAGGTCTTTGACATGCCACCAGGGATTCCAGCTGCATATAATCTTAGTTATAGTCAGTCCATACCTGAAGATTCTTAGAGAAATATTGCTTCTCTACGAACCACAATACTTGATCAGGGGGCTCAAATATCTGCTTTGCAGACAGCGATGACTGATATACATCATCAGATGAGAAGATATGCCCCTGGTGGTAGTGCATCGACTGGTGGTCAACAGGAAAATCACAAAAAATCAAAATTGTTTAGTTTTAAAACGTTCATTGGTTTTATGTTTTAATATAAATATGCAAAAGTATTTAATTTTCAATATAATGTTCTTACATGTGACAACAGAAAGTGGAGATGGATGTGGAGAGGGTGATGATGCATCATCAGACCATGAGTAGTTGTATTGTTGATGTGTTTAATAAATATGGGAACATTTGGTTTGTATATGTAACATGTGTGGCGCATAGTTTCCACGAAACATTTTTATGTCCTAACATTTTCTTGATTTCTAATGTTTCGTTTTATGCAGTTTATTGATTTCTGATGTTTCCTTTTATGTCTTGATTTCTTGAGTGTGGTATACATCATTCCAGTTAGGACTATGTTTGAATTGGTAGTCGAGATTTTGGATGACTAGGAGTTAAACCCATTGTTGATGTGTTGAACAAATTAGGTCATTTCATAGTGATCAAGGAGATAGTGTTGTGGACACTTTGGTGAGGCAGAATGTGTAGATAGCGATTCTTCATGTGTTTTATTAGGTGATTTTGAGTAAATAAACATGAGTTATTGAGTGTTTAACTAATAATAGAGTTTTATTTAAAAAGTGTAATAAACCAAAAAAGTAGTGTACCATAAACTCACCTTCTCCAAGTGGTACCAAGCAACTACTTGTTGTCAATAACTGGTATCAAATCAATGGTACACTATAAATATATAAGAAATTTCTAATAAATATTGAAACATAACTCTATAAACATCTAAGTATTATGAAATATCAATGGAATTAATTTCCAAAAATAGAGGAAGAAGATTGTCCCCTACCTCCTCCCTCACAACCTAGTAGTAAGGCATACTAAAAAATAATCTCTCAACCCATTATTGAGGGTGTTGCAATGAATTTAGATGACAAAGAAAATATGAATAATTATACAATGGATAAAGATATAATCTTGATGTTTTAATTATAAATGGTATACAAAAATGTTATGGGACTTTATACTTCCAATTAAAATTGGGAAAAATTTAGAAGAAGTGGCGATGGAAAGATCAATGTAAAGGATGACAAGATATTAGTGTGGATGAGAAGTCTTGAGGATATTAAAATGTATGATGATGAAAATATTGAGGAATATTTCAAAATTTGAATGATATAGTGAGAAATATTTTGTGTTTAGTGATATTGTGGATGATATTACTATTGTCATGAAGATTATGAGAAATTCTCCAGATCGGTATGATATAGTAAGGAATATTTTCTGGTTTGATTTGTTTTTTAGGGCAGTAGTTCTGTGGAAACAAAAAAAATATTCTTTTTTCTAGTCAGCTTTTTGCGGCAGTTTTAGAGGCTGAGAAAAGTATACAGGTAATACATTAGAGATGGTTTTAACCACCACTAAATGTAATTATTTTTTACATTTAGCGGCGGTTTTAATTGCTGCTACAGAGTCGCATCACCCGGGTGCATTCCGAGGTGGTTTTACTGACTTTAGCGGCGGTTTTACGGCTGCTAGATTTTATTTTATTAGCGATGGTTATAACCGTCACTATTAAAATAAAATACCATGCACGTAGAAACCGCCGCTAAACTCAGTAAGACCACCACTCAATGAGGTAGCTGTTACGCTTCCCTTAAACCACCACTAAATGGAAATAACCACTGCTAATAGTTTGTCGATGCCAAATTTAGCGGCGGTTTACAGAAACCGCCACCAAACCATGTAGCGGCGATTTAAACTGTCGCTACATGGAAAAATAACCACCGATAAATGGTTGGTTTCATGTAGTTTTGGGAGGAGAAAATATAAATGGGGGAGAATATAATGATTTTATAAGATGAATTACTTGAGTCCCCTGAAATAGAAGAAATATTTGGTGATGTCTATATTTACCCAAGTTGTTATGGTTTAAGAGAACGCTTATAGTAAAGTTTGGGTTATTGAATACTAAGAGAGATAAGAAGTAAAAAAAAGAAACATTCATTCCATGGGGGTTCTTTGGATATGAAGCTTCCAAATTAAGTTTAATATGAGAGGATTATTAAAGAATTTTATGGGATTAATTGAATTCAATTTATAAATAAGGTTTGATCATAGGTTATTACAAGGGGTGGATTGAATGAATTAATTTTAATGGTTTCAATATCTTAAATTGGAGAAGGATTCATTTGATGAAATCAATATAAAATTATCAACAACCAGTTTAATACGTTAATATAAACTTGATAATCACCTATAAACTTATGGAAACATTTTTATGAGAACCTAAAGTTAAAGGATATTATTTTCACACGAAAAGTGTGGGGAAAAATATAATGGGTCAGAGGAAGAGAGAAAATCATTGAATGAAAAACTAATATAAAATAAATTAATGAAAATATATATATTTATAAATAATATCCAATACAGACACTTTCTACTCCCTTATATCAAACCATAATATTTTAATACCTCTATTGATTCTATGCACTCAATGGAAGTAGTAAGTAGACTCAAGAGCATTGAATTGAAGAATAAAAACAGTCAAATAACAATCACTCCACCATTCTGTGAATAAATTCATAAGTGTTTTGTGTAAATAAATTTTGTCATAAATTAAATGGTATAAAAATTATATTTAAATTACTAAAATTATTGATGAATAAGGATAACTTTTATTAATAATCTTGTGTGAATCAAATAAATTAATTAAGAAAAGTGACTTGTGATTAAAAAATGATAGAGTAATAATACAATTGAAATAAAAAAACATATAACCCATATTAAGTCACTAAAATCCCCTTAAATTGTTATTTTAGGGTCCTAGGGTCTATTCAACAACATTTAATTTCTTCGCATTTAATTAGGATAGTCAAAGGACAATGGAAAAAAGGGGAAATAAGACTTTTCAATTTTTACCAGAAAAATATAATAAAGATTCTACTACCATGTTTAATGAAAATTACTCATTGAAGAAGGAAACATTTTTAGGGGTTGTAGAAGATAAATAGTTTTTCTTGGTTAACTATAGTATATGTAAAAATTTCATTCTAATTGGATCATCCATTCTGATTTCATACCTGAAATGGTGGTATGACTTTATGGGCCTTCCAATATGGCCCACAAATTAAACATCAAATTGGGATCCCTGGAAGTATATCAAAAATTAAAAATTGGATCTATGAAAACATGAATAAATATTACCCATAATATTCTCTATATTCTGTTAAAACTTTATCTTCATTGGGATTGAATTTTGGGATCCAGTTTTATTTGATGTGCCTACGTCCCAATCGACTTTGTTTAGAAATTTCTGCATCCATTGATAAAAATTAACATATTCCATTATGAATTATCCATTTATCCTACAATAAAACAATGTTCCAAACAATACGATAAATCATATCCAAAAATATAAAATTAAAATAATCAAAATAATTTAATCCACATGCAGATGATTGATTTTTCCCAAACATACACTCTCTAAACATGAAGTAAAAATGTATGGGGAAACGAAGTTCAATTTATAAAATAAAATAAGAATGGTGTTTATGGAAATTGAAAACCTTGAATTGTAAAATATAATCAATGAATATTATCCTCATTCAATGGCTAATCACACCCCTATCTTGAGTTTCACTAGACCTAGGAAAAAACTACCTCAAAAATATGAAATTGAATTCCATTTTCAAAAAAAATTAATAGGTAATTATCACCAAAAGACATCATGAAAAATAATCATGAAACATTTCAAATGCATTTAACACATTATATGTTCAAAATCATATCCCAATCTTAATACCATTATATTTTTTAAATTGATTGACACATTTCGACCAATTTCAATAAATCTTATTGATATGTGGTGTATCATAATAAATATGGGGCATATTTTCGTTTTCAATGGAAAAAATTGATGTGCTAAGTAATAATAACATTAAACCATAATAAAAGTATCCAAATATTTTAATTATTTTTTTTTAATTTTTTTTATTTGTTTTCTTCAACCAAAATAGAGTTGAAATGACTAACTTTGGGAAAGATAACTATGGAGGCATGATTCCCAATTGACGAACACAACACATTTTTTTCAATTCCATGATCTATAATGTAGATTTAAATCCTATCTATGTATTATCCCAAAATACACACTTACAGATTCGCCTCTAATGACATAAAATTTACAAATGTGACCCAATTTTTTTCCATAAAAACAAAAAAAATGGAAAATAAAGGATCACTTAGATACCCAAGGACCTTTTATGTCTAGAGTTTTAGAGAATTAAGAAAAACAATTAGAATCTTCAGTTCGTAAACAATTGGTTCATAAATAAAAACACCATATCATCCACTATTTCTTGCTTTTTATTATTTCACATTAGGTCATAAACATCATCCATGTGAAATAATTATATAAAAAATCATTTAACATACTTCCAATTAACTTGGGGAAAATAAACATAAGAAAGGGTGTGAAGAAATGTTTAATAAGGGTAAATGAGAGAGATATATAATCATTAACATGAAAATTAGGGTATGATAACATGATCATAACAGTTAAACGTTATACCCTTCCTATCAAATATCATAAACATGAGTCATGGAATAAGTATTTGTAGTTTACAATACATGAATCATAAGGAAATGAAGAACATTAGACATGAAATCATAACATATGAATAAGAAATAGAATTTGTGGTAGAAAAATACCTATATAATATGATTTCCATAGTATACAAGACATCCCTTCCTAGACTATTATAGTGGAAAAATTTCTATACTAAATCGAGTTCACTATTGATTTCAGCCATGTATTAATGAACTAGATTTACTTTCCATTCCTGTCATATATATATCATGAGATATAAATCATTACCCAATGAATTTTAGGGAGATATATATCCCACCATATCAAAATAAAATCATTTTTACATGTTTTACAAGAACATTTATCATTTATAACCCATGAAAAGAAATGGGTTTCATAAAACAATTCATCATAGTATAACTCATGGAAAAGGAACAAAATTTGGAAGTACCGATTCATAATAAATTTAAACCATTAAAATAAAGAATAATAATGGTATCATTTGCTCATATCCCCAATAAAACATAAGTAATATCAAATAAAAAAAATCATAGTTGGAAAATATTTTTGAGAGAACTCTTGAAAATATATCTTGAGGAAAATATCATTATTTCTTTGAAAAAATGCGTTTTAGAACATGATAAATTTTTAAATGTTTTTTCATTTATAATAGCTTTGAAAACATAAAATGGAACACTTTATAACAATTATTTTTAAAATCATTTTCCATTAAAATGACCAGAAGAGATCATTTAAAAACATTTGTTAAGGAAAATAATATTTAAACATTTCAAAGTGTCCCATACCACATTAAAACATTTGAATCACAACACCCAATATTTAATAAAAATAAAATAATATTTTAATATCATGGAAAGAAGGATATATCTAATATATCATGTCTAATGGTAGTATATACACCTCGTTTAAGAATATAGGTTCATAATAAAACATGTGTCTCAAAGAAGGAAAATAGAGACAAAAAAATACCTTAATCATTTGGTAAATTTTGAAACGATAAACCCCATTAAATCGAGATATTAAATTGGGTATGTAAATAAACATAAATTAAATTAAAAAATTCTATAATACATTCATGGGTAGTATGTACACCACATAATATAATTGAGTGGTGAATAAAGAAAGTATCTTAATGAAATAAAATGTGAGATGAAATTACCTTAACTTAAGTCACAGTTCCATTGTATGTATAAAAAACTATTTTATAATTTATTAAATAATGTTATTATCTTATTAAAAAACCATATTTATATTTATTATATCATATATGTCTATATTATCAACCATTTAATAATATTTCATTGTTACTCTTTTTTCGGGTGTTATTGTTTCATCTTTTCTAAGCGAGTTTTGTCATATAAGTCTAACATATTATTTATAAGTTATAATAATATCATTTAAATAATGTAATTAGGGTAGTATATATCATATTTATTCATTATATACATTTAACCACTCATGAATTGTTAATATGGAAAATGAACTTCATCGCATCGTGGAGACGGTAGTCCGTACGTATGCACATGCGATAATATCATTTCCTTAATAGTGATAATTATTGAAGTGAATGGTAGATACATTATTTAAAGAATATATATCATGTTATAATTATTATATATTTATACTACTTCCATCATTCTACCCATCCAAATAAAATGGTGATGAAAAACAGGTTACACCACGGTGCGGAGACGGTAGGCTGTACCTACGCACACGGGGAGACTTTATTTTTTCATTAGATGGATAGAGGTTGGAATATGGTTGTTCCATAACCATAATAAAATCTATTAATAAAACTAATAATGGAGTTATTATATTATGATGTAAACAAAATAATAATAGGAAGTAGAAGAAGAGATGTTTTTTGAAAAGTCGGTAAGGATGTTTCCTCTTCTTCGATGATCACTCTCTAAATATCCTCTCAGTAAAACTAGAGTTGGTGTTTTGAGAATCCCATAACCTATTTAATGTGAATAGGTATGATTATATGGGAAATGGGTAGATTTTTTTTGATCTCAAAGTCTTAATGGGCTGTGAAGATTAGAGGGAGGAGCTTCCCTTTTATAATTAAGGTGAAGGACACTTTTGGAGTTTCCAAAATTATTAATTTATAATAATCTCAAAATAAATACAAATACCTATAAAATGAGATATATTTGAAGCTATTATATGTTAAGATTTCAATATCATATGACTATAAATTTTTTACAAGTATTTATGTCAATTTAAACCATATATTTTTAATTAATCCTTAATTATCTATTTTAATTTTTACTATAGTAACAACTTTTCCAAAAATTAAAGTTTTTAGTTTTAATTATTTTGTGTAAAATAAACCATAAATAAATAATTTAGAATATTTTATATCATATTATTATTATTTTTTATTTTCAAATATGTCTTATGATTTTTAAATAATTTAATAAATCATTATTTTAACAAAATATCAATAGTGTCAATTTTGATAGTATTCATTTCATGTATTTTTAAAAATATCAAGATAGGATTATAACCAAGAAAAAATATTTTATTATATCCCAATGGGGTCAAGGTAATATATTAAATTCATTATAAATATTAATTAAAATAAATAATATTTATTTAACATTTTTAATATCATTCATTTGATATTTACCTTCCTAAAATAATTAATACATCAGTTTGGATTACTTATTAATATAAATATTTGTTCACTAAAAATTAAAAATATAATAAAATGATGAATATAAATTTTCTATCTTCCATAAGATTATTTTTAGTCAAATATATATTTTTTCTAACACTATATATAAAATGGTATAGTATTAAAAATTTGAGAGTGAAAATTTGGACTCTACTTTAAATTAAATACTATAAATGTCACAATATTTTCTATGTGGTTCCAAATGGTCAATAATTCAAAACATGGATTATTATTATTGAGATATACTTGAAAAATAATATTGGTAAGGTTTTTGAGTCTTTTAATTGTTATTAAAATTCTATTAAAAATTATTTTATTGAACATTCATCAATTAAATAATGTCTATATCATCGTTCTATAAGACTTTAGTGTAATTATTTAGTCTCTAAAAATTATAAATAATTTACCATTATATATATAATTTCATTATATTTCTAGAGAATACTTATTATTTATGTTTTATCATGTTTATCACTATATTAAAATATTGTACTTGTAATAAATAAGAGGGTGACATTTTGTCACTTTCATGTCACTTTCTTTTATTTTAATAATATTTATATCATTTTCATGGAAAAAAGTCCATTAAATGAGTTAATTATGATATTTAGGTGTTAAGGGTCGATTCTTTCCCATCCAATAGAAACTTGGAAGGAGTTAGGGTAATTTTATTGCCCTTATCATGATAATTTGTTACCTAAATTACATGATTTACCTCTAACTATGGTAAATAAAAATCACCAAAGTTACTATTCATAAAATCCAAAAAATAAATGGATCATATTTAAAAAATCTAGATCCACTGATTCAAAATATTGAATACATTTTTAAAGTGTCAAAATCTGAATTTTCAATAATTAAATTATAATTAATCTTGTTGTCGGAATAAAAAATGTGTTTGAAAAGTTAAAACACTTCAAAAGATTGAAATATTTTAAATCCAAATTCATGGTAAAATTAATGAAAATGAAAAAAATTATATTAACTGGTAAAAATATATTATATTTATACTTTAAAATCATTTTATAATATAATTTATCCACATAAATTTTATCTGTGAAAAAATATGTTTTCAATTAAAATATGGTATATTTTTACTATTTATCAAAACATAAAACTTATCCAAAAAATATCAAAATTTCATCCAAAGTTAATTTTTTATATCACACTTCCAAATAATAAGTTTAATGTGTCATATATAATATATAAAAGTGTTAAAAATTATATTTATATTGGGTTCTCCATCAAATGGTGGAAACACTGCATTTTTTTGGAAAAATACTTCTTTTATCCAAAAAATGAATTTGCTCCTATAAAATATCTAGAAAACATATACGATGAATTTTAAACATTATATTGAATATATTTAAAATACATTTCATTAATAAAATATATAAATAGTGATTTTATTATTTTAAAAAATCATTTATTTTCATTTAAATAGTTGTTCAGAAAAACATTTCCTTTTATTTAAAAAGGTTTTTATTTTCATTTATAATTAATTTCTCACCAAATAATTAAGTCTATTTTCATAATTAGTTAATACTGTTCATACTCTCTATTATAATGGTTATATTATAAAGTAGCATAGTACTATTTAGTTGTTCTCTTGAACTAAGTTGTGCGTAAAATGAATTCTATCAAAAGAACTCGAAATTGTGTATAAAACAAGCCAAGCATAGTGTTGCATAAATTACAAGTTAATACGATGTTGCATGTAGAATGATATACTCATTTTAGCTTAAAACACATGACCTCAAATAAATTAAAAAGAATCCATATCATAAAATCTATGGGTGTAACATTATACCCCAAAAAAAAATGAATTTCTCCCTTGAAATTCGTCGGGGTTGTAAAATGATAGAAACCCACATCGTAAGAAGGATCAATAAAAAAATCATTTCAAATGAATGAAATGAAAGTATGAAGGTCATCTGAGATAAAATTTAATAGGGTCCGATGTTGTAATACATGGATATGGAATAAAAAATTTATCATCAAGTTATGATGGAGAGTGATAGAAAACAATGTCAGGTGAAAGTTATTAATCACAAAACTATAAATTTGTGTTGGGTTAAACAGACTGTAATTTTGTAAAAGGAAAAGTAAATGATAAACGTTTTTTTAAGAAATTTTCAATAATGCCGAGGAATTATATTATTACCTGGACTAAGATCATATATAAATACACTTACATAATAAGTTGAGTTTCATCCATTAATTAATTTCCCCCACTAACCCATTTTTTCCTTGAAAATATGAGTATTTAAGATGTTTGTTTTCACACATGAAGAACAAGAACCAACATCTAGAGAATAAAATAATCTAAAAAATATTAACTATATATTTGTTATACCATTTCACATTAACCAAAATTGTTAGTAAAAGAGAAGACAATCCCCAAAAATAATAAACCTTATGTGATGATAAACTAATTCAATCTCTAAAATTCAACAGTAATACCCAAAGTTCAACATAGACCATTGAAAAATAAATTACCTCATGAATTTCATGACTAATATTTAATCTCAAAATTTAGAAAAATTTGAGCACATAATCTTTCAACATAAAGTTTAATATTTATCTCTAAAAAGCATCAACCAACTTAATGTCTTATACAAATAAGTAATTAACCTAATCAAATATCCTCTATGATAGGTTAATCATTTCAATAAAAAACCTAATTACCCATAATTCAAAAATTAATTTAATAGATTATTCCAAAATATAATTATACCATTACCCCTAAATTAAAATACTATAATATTCATATTTAACTTAGTCATATAAATTTCCCAAAATAGTTAACTTCTTCCAAAAGAATATTTTTCAAATAAACAAAAAATAATTTTCCAATACTAAGGATATCCATTAGATAAAACATAAGTTCCAAAAATAAACATATTCTTATTACATCAACTCTATTAACTAAAAATATTAATACCTACCATGGACTTAAAATAGTCTAGTGGTAGGTGATGTACCCTTACCCCACTTTGATTATAGGTTTGATCCATGTGGCCTTGCGGTATGTGATGGGTTGTCACCCATCCCATCTTTTTTCATTTTTTCTAAAACAATATTATTTTTATAAAATAATCCCAATATGAGATAAAATCCAAAAATAACAATAAAATAATTTAACCTCAATGTTTGGATCATACCTATCATTTTGTATCCCAAAAATGAAATAACCCTTTATTAACTCAAAACTAAATCTATCCAAAATATAATTATCCACATTAAAATTTCATAACCTAAATCCTCAAAAGGGGGTTCAAAGACACTTATCTTATATTAAAACCTAAAAATATAATCCCATGATGGTATTAATAAATCTTAAGAAAACATCCAAATCTAAAAATTTTCATAAACTCTACTCTGTTACCAAATGTAATAACACAGAATCCACACTTCCAGATTCGACACTAATGAAATAAAATTTACAAATGTGAACCTTTTTTTCCCATCAAAACATACAATATAAAAAAGAAAATAATGGATCAATTAAATACCCAAGAACATTTTAGGATTAGTGTTTTAGAGAATTAGGACAAAATCTTAGACACTTTTGTTCATAAACAACTTGTTCATAAACAAAAACACAATCTCTTATAATATGTTAAGATTTTATTATTTCAAATTAGGTCATCAACATCATCAATTTTAAATACTGCAATACAAAACCCATTTAACATTTTTCCTCTGAACCTAGAAAAAAAACATAAAAGGGTGAGCTAAAATTCCCAGTAAGGGTAAAAATGAAAGATATTTAAGAACAAACATGAACATAATGGCATGAGAACATGATCATAATTGTAAAAGATTATACATTTCATAACAAATATTATAAACATGAGTCGTGGAATAAATATTTGACGTTTGTAAGACTTGAATCATAAGGAAATGAATAACATAAGCCAATTAACAACATATGAATAAAATATGTATTTTTTTAGACAAATAATCACATAATAATATTTCTATAGTATCCAAGGAATCACTTCTGAGACCATAATAGTGGAAAAAGTCTTACAATGAATCTATTTCACTCTTCATTCCATCCATGTGTTACTGAACAGAATTTACATTACGTTCTAGTTTTGTCTATCTCATGAGATATAAATATTTACCCAATGGATTATAGGGAGATATAGGTTCAAACCATAACATAATGAAATAACTCTTATGTGTTACACAATAATATAGATAATTCATCACCCATGAAAAGAAATGGGTTTCATAAAACACTTCATCATAGCACGAGTCATGAAAAAGAAAAAAAATTCATAAGTAACAATCCTTAGTAAATTTAAACCATTAAAATAAATGATAATAATGGTATCATTGGTTCATATAAAAAATAAAACATAAGTAACATCAAATAAAATATTCTCAGTTGGAAAATAATTTGGTGAGAACTCTTGAAAATAGTTCTTGTGGAAAATATCCCGTTTCTTTGAGAAATTAATTTAAGAACATAATTTTTTTCTAAAAAATGTTTATTTTAAATTATCATTTAAAACTTATAATGGAAAATTTTAAAATAAAAAAATTTTCTTTAAAATCATTTTCCATGAAAATGAGCTGAAGATATCTTTTAAAAACATTTCATGAGGAAAATAATCTTCAAACATTTTAAAGTGTCCCATACCATCTTCAAACATTTGAATCACAATTACCATGAAATAATAACAATAAAATAATCTTATAATATCTTGAAAATAATGATATATCTTATATAACATTTATAACAGAATTATATACACCTTGTATAAAAACATAGCTGCATAACCAAACATGTGTATGAAAGAAGGAAAATTCAGAAAAAAACTACCTTACTCATTTGGTATATTGTGAACCGTGAAACCCCATGAAATAGAGATCATCTAATGGATATTTAAATTCCAATAAATAAAAGTTTGAATGAATATAATAAATTAATGGGCAGTATGTACACTGCAAAAAAGAAATAAGTGGTGAATAAGGCATGTATCTTGAGAAAATAAAAAGTGAGATGAAATTACCTAACCATAGGTTGGGGTTCCTTTTTCCATATAAAGTTATTTATATAATAGATTAAATAATGTTATTATATTATTAAATAACCATATTTATAATTATGATATCATATATGACCATATTATCACCCATTTAACAATATATTTCATTATTACTTTTCTTTTGGGTGTTAATTGTTTCATATTTTCTAAGCATATTTTGTATTATAATTCTAAAATATTATTCATAGTGTATGGTAATATAATTTAAATAATTTAATTAGCGTATTATATATTTTATTTATTTATTCTATACATTTAATAATTCATGAAAGGAGAATAAGGGAAATGAATCTCATCGCGTCGTGGAGACGGTAGGTCGTACGTAAACACACACGGTGATTTCAGTTTTTTCATTGGATGAATAGAAGGTGGAATATGGTTGTTCCATAACCATAATAACATATCATCATACCATTAATAATGGAGTTATTATATTATAATGGAAACCAGATAATAAGAGGAAGTAGAAGATGAAATGATTTTGAAAAGTCAGTAGGAAAGTTACCTCTTCTTCGACGATCACTCTCTAAATATCCTCTTAAGAACACTAGAGTTTATATTTTTAGAATAAAATCACATATATAATATGACAAGGGATTTTTATAAGGGAAATTTTTTGTGTTTTTTTAGATTCAAGGATCAAATGGGTGTGAAGATTTGAGGGAGGATGTCCCGTTTTATAATTGAGGTGAAAGTCACTTTTAAAATTTTTTAAACAATTAATTCATAATAATTTAAAAATCAATATAAATACCTCCAAAATTATATATATTAGAAGATAAGATATTATAATATTTTAATCTCATAAGAAAATAAAATTTAGGCATGTTTTGATGTCAATTTAAACCTTATATGTTTAATTAATCCTTAATTATCTATTTTAATTTTTACTAAGGTAATAACATTTACAATATTAAAAGTTTATAATTTTACTTATTTTAGGTCAAATGAAACAAAAATATATAATTTAGAATATTTATATCATATTATTTTTATTTTTTATTTTTAAATATGTCTTATGATTTTTAAATAATTTAATAAAACATTATTTTGAAAAAATATAAATTGTATCAATTTTGACACAATTAATTTGTTGTATTTTTAAAAATATAAATATAAGATCATAATCTGGAAAAAAATATTTAATTATATACCTATGTGGTCAAGGTTATCTAGAAAATTAATTGTAAATATTAGTTTCCAAATTATATTTATTTTAATATTTTTAATATCATTTATTGGATATTTCCCTTAATAAAATAATTACTACATTAGTTTTGATTAAATATTTAATATACCTATTTCCCCTAAAAATTAAAAATAAAATAAAATTTTTAAGATACATTTTATAGATTCTAGAATAGTTTTTATAATAGAATATATATTTTGTTTTACGACATATTTAAAATGATATAGTACTACAAATATGAAAGTGACAACTTTGATTCTACTTTATATAAAATAATATAAATGTCCTAATCCTTTATATGTGGTTCCAAATAGTCAATAACTGGAACATTGGATAAATATGGTCGAGATAGACCTGAAAAATAATATTTTTTTCAAGTTTTTGTATCTTTTAATGATTATTATAATTTTAATAAAAATTGGTTTATTGATTTTTTATCAATTAAGTAATTTCTCTAACATCATTGTATAAGCCTTTATGGTAATTATTTATTCTCTAAAAATTATAAATAAATTAAAATGATGTACATAATTTTGTTAGATTCTAATAAAATACTTATTATTGATGTTTTATCATTTTTATCACTATATTAAAATTATTATACTTATAAGAAATAAGAGGGTTCCATTTTGCGGCTTTCAGGTCACTTTCATTTATTTTAATAATATTTATAACATTTTCATGGAAAAATTATTTTAAATGAGTCGATTATGATCCTTAGGTGTTAAGGATTTTTTTTAATCGTCCAAATAAAATTTCTTAATGTGTTAGGGTAAGTTTATTGTCCTTATCATTTTAATTTATTACCCAAATTACCAAATTTTTTTTAACCATGATAAATAAAAATTACAACATTATTATTCATAAAATCCAAAAAAATAAGTGGATACTATTTACATAATTTTAACCCACTGATTCCAAATATGGAAATTTTTTTTAAAAATTCTAACCCCAGAATTTTTAGTAATTAAATTAAAAGTAATCTCGTTGTCGAAATGAAAAAAAATGTTTTAAAAGATAAAACATTGCAAAAGATTGAAATGTTTTTACATCAAAATTAATGGTAAAATTAATGACTATGAGCTAAGTTATATTAAATAATAAAATATATTATATTTATTCTTTAAAACTATTCAATAAAATAATTTATCAATATAAATTATTTTTATGAATAAAGTTGTTTTCAATTAAAATTTTGTATATTTTTACTATTCCTCAAAACCTCAAACTTACAAAAAAAATATCCAAATTTAATCCAAAGTAAATTTTTATCTCCTTTTTCCAAAGAATAAGTTTATTTTGTTTAATATAATATATAAAAGTGTCAAAAACTAGATTTATAATGGGTTTTCCAATAAAAAGTAACAAAGCTATATTTTTTGAAAAATAATTCTTTTATCAGAAAATTGAATTTGTTCTTATATCATGTCTATAAAACATATAAGATGAATTTTAAACAATATATTTAATATATTTCACATATATTTAATTAATAAAATCCATTAATTGTGATTTTTATTAATTTATAAATGCACTTATTTTCACTTAAATTATTTTTTAGAAAAATGTTTTTTTATTTTAAAAGGTTTTTATTTTCATTTATAATTAATTTCTCACTAAAAAATTTAGCGTAGTTTCATAACTGAATAAATTATATTCATAAACTATATTATAATGGTAAGGATATAATGTAACAAAATAATATTTAGTTTTTCTCTTAAACTCAGTTTTGTGTAAAATGGATTCTATCAAAATAACTCGAAATTATGTGTAACACAAGAAAAGCATAGGGTTGCCTAAACCGCAAGCTAAAAAAATATTATTTGTAGTGAAATCTACTCTTGGTGTAGCATATAGACCCCATCATCAATGAAATTAAAAGGAATATATCTAATTAAATCATTGGTTGTTACAAACTATCTGTAAGAAAACTATAGAGAGATGATTCCAAGTGTTGAATAAAAAAAATTTGGAAAAATTTCTCTTCATGGACTTTATTTAAATTTTTTTGTCCACTAAAATTGAACTAAATGTTACCTAAAATTATATGACTTAGTTAAAGTGACCGAATAACTTAATCATACACCCAAAATCTAATGGACAAGCATTATTGAATTTTTATTAATAGAATAAAAATGAAATCATTGAAAAATAAAATCAGAAAACCTCACTTTCCAAAAACTATGATCATATAAATAAATATACATTAAAATAAAAAATAAATGAATTTAAAAAACATTTTATTTTCAGTTTTTATGTTTGAAAATGTACATTAATTCATGAAAAGATAGAAAATTGAAATTTTCCAGAAATGATTAATTTGTTTTTAACATCAGATTTTCATTACTCCCAAATTATAGTGAAACCACCCTCAGTGTTGAATGAGAAGTGAAGAGAGAGTTTATAATTGTGTTGAAAGAGGGGGGAAATGTGATATTTAATGAAATCAGGGAAAAAAATCAAATGTTCTGAATTTTATGAGCCATAAATAATCAATTGATCACTTTGATGTTATGTCACAAGTAGACTCCCCCATGATGATTGAAGGTTAGGTTTGAACTCTCAAAGGAATTGTTTTCATTTGAAAATACCAAAATGCTTTAAATATTAAATCTCATGCATAAATAAAATTAGATCACACTAGAAACCCCATACGGGTTCCCTTGAAAAAAACACAAATTAAAATAAAAATAATTTAATGGCTGTGTTCCCTCCTGTAAAGTGATTACTTTAATATCTTTAGCTGATCCTGAACCCCAAATCAATCAAATTTTGTTTGGTTCATATGTTTTATAAGTCAAATTCTTAACCTTTTCCTCTTTACTGATTGATTTAATGAATGGTCTTATCTTATGACCAATTAGTTTAAATATATAACCACTAATGGGATCTTGAATCTCTATTACCTAATGTGGGTAAATAAGATGAAATTGAAAGGCCCAGACCATCTCAAACTAAAATTTCCTCAATATAATTGAAGTTTCAAACTATACAGTAGAAAATATTTTCCCAGTTCAAAGTGTTTGACTATTTCTTTCCAAGATAGGTAGGCTTGAACATTATCTTCATTTATCCTTTAATTTTCATAATCCTCTATCCTAAGTTGCGTATGTTCGGTAAGGTATAATGTCCTCTTTGTTTTAGGGAATGAAATGTAAAAGGTAATTTTATTGATTTCCCAAAAGGCCTTATATTCAATTTCAACTAGTAAATGGAAATAGTTTCCATAAACCAACCTACATGTTGACATGTCTAGTATGGTTTTGAATGTAGTAAGATATTCCCAAATAGAATCCAATAGTTTCTAGGAATATTCATTCCTTGTGAGATTGGTGATTTTTTAAATAATTTTCCTAATTTATATATTTTCCAACTCAGATTGACCGTTGGTTTGAGGATGGTAGGTAGTGAATTTTTTTTAACAAATCCCATATTTAAACATCAATTTTTTGATGGGATGGTTAAAAAATGGCTTCCACAATCAATAATGATTTCCCTATGAATTCCAAATCTATATAAGATGTGTTATTTTAGGAAATAGATCACAACTTCATGTTCATTAGTCTTTTTGGGAATACAATCATCCCATTTAGATATATAATAAAAATTAATAGGATTTAGATATATCCCATAGATATTGGTAAGTGTCCCATGAAATCAATTCCACAATAATAAAATATTTTGACAACGTCAATGGGAGTGAGGGACATGTTATTTATTTTTGTTATAGATATTAATTTCTGAAATAGAAGACAACATTGGAAGAATGTGTAGGAATCCTTAGTAAGGTTATGCTAGAAGAAATAAATTTGGAGGAATTTTTTAGTTGATTTCTTTATGAAAATGTGTCCTCCATATGCCTTTCTGTAACAAAATTTTAGAATGTACTCTTTCTAAAAATCAGGAATAGTTATCATATTGAATTGTTCAAGAAAAAAAGTGAAGAGGGATGGATCATTAAACACATATTTTTTGATATCAGAAAGGAATTTCTTATTATATTGGGTCTTGAAGAATTTTGGAATGACACCCATAGATTTTTTGTTTTCTATGTTAGCATACCATGAGTAATCACTTATAAAATAGAGGTGCTCATATTGAAATGAATAAGACATGGGAATGTGATGTGAGTCTTTCTTGAATTCCGTCCTATAGAGGTGGTCGACTATAATATTTTCACAACCCTTTTTCCTATGTAATGGTTATATGAAACTCCTGGAGAATAAGTAACCACATAGTCAATCTAGCACAAGAATATTGTTTTTAGAAAATATATTTTAGAGATAAATGACTAAGAAAAAAAATGATGGGGGACCCAAAGATATTGGACTTGAATTCTCCTAATTCAAAGATAATATAAATAAAATATTTCTCAGTGGTGGTTTAGATTATTTTTATATCATTTAATGATTTAGTTTCATTAGTAATTACCCATGGAGTTTTATCACAACATTTTCCTAAGACATCTCTTATAACTAAGTCAGTCACATCACACATGATTTCAAATAGAAGTTTCAAATTCATACATTTCATTATAAGTGGATAGATATTAGATGTTTGAGTGTCATGATTGATTCCGAATAGCATTATGCCAATAAAAATGGACAATATTTCACAAAAATGGAACAAAGTGGCTGGGAAATGGATCTGAAATTCATAATGGACCTTATAAAGAAAACATCACGTTTTAAGGACGTAACTTCCCCGATAGTTTTCAGAGTGGGTAGGTGAAAAATGATATCAAACTTATCTTTATCAACTTCAATTCCTGTACTAGAGACCATATGGCCTATAACTATTTCTTCTTTTACCATGAAGTGGAATTTTTCACAATTTATAAAGATATTATTATCCTCCCAGCTAGAAAAAACTTGTTCATCATTTATTATAAATCCCTCAAATTTGTCCCCTAAGATGAATATTTAATCTATAAAATACCTCGAAATAACCCCCATTGTGTTAGAGATGATTTCCATCATGCACCGTTAGAAGGTACCAGGGGCATTACATAACCCAAAGGGCAGGCAATTAATGGAAAAAGTGCCAAATTGACATATGAAGGATATTTTTCCTTAATCTTATAAGGAGAAATGGATATGATTATACCCATAGAATCCACCTTGGAAGAATTAGAACTAATGATCTTCCACTCTATTGTGGACTTGATCAGTGAAGGGAAAAGGGAATGGTATTTCCTGGTATATTTTCTTAACTTCCTAAATCCAATGCACAATCTCCAGTCACTACTCAACCTTATTAGGAGATGACCACCCTCCTTATTGGTAATCACAATGATTCTAGACGTCCTTGGAAAAAGTTGAAAACAGATTACCCACTCACTCTCTACAATGGGGTAGATGATACCCTCTTTCAACAACTTTAGATGTTATTTCCTTACCACATACTTAATATTGGGATTAAGTCTATAATAAGGATAATGAAATAGTTTATAGTAATATTATTGAACAATAATATGAGTTCTAATGAGTTGGAAAATACGAGGAATACTAGAAAGAGTCTATATGATTTATCTCTTGTTCTTCCATTGGCCATACAGATGAATCGTCTCTTAATTGGATTGAAGAGAAGAGGAAATTTCAATAGGGATGGTTTAATTTTCACTTAAAAATTCATACTTGATTGATGAAGGTAGGACCTCAAATTTAAGATTAGGTTGGTTGACACTTTCAAAAGTATTATGTGACTTCCCATTAAACCCAATTTTATTTTCATGATTTCTTAATAGAATTGGTTCCTTTTGAATAGAAGTTTCAGCCAGCAAAATGACCATATCAGTGTCCGTAATGGGTATGAAATCAATGTTTTTGATTTCTACAATGGTTTCTTTGATTATTGATCTTTAAAAATCGTCAAAGGATCCATATGAAAGAGATTTAACACAAGGAGTCAAATTTTCCTCATGTGAACAATATAAATCAATCTCATATTGACTTGAACATGTTTAAACAATTCTACGATGTTCCTATAGTTCCTTATCAATACTACCTATCCAATTTACCTCATGGATCTCTTCATCATCCACAATTTTAGAGACTACATTATAAATGTTCAGATTGAGGCTCATGTTTCTAAAAGTTATTTTCATATACCCATACCTAACCCAGATGAATAAGTTTAATTTTTATTAGAAGGGATGTCTAAGGATGATGGGGGTTTACTCCCTAGGTCCTAAGATTTGGTGATTTTCAAGTAAAATGAAGTCATTAGGGTAAATGAAATTTTAAAATTTCATCATCACATCCTTCAAGATCCAATTAGGAACATGAACACAATGATCTGCAATTTAGAGTGTGGTAGATGGTGATTGGGTATCTTTAAGCCCTAATTAACAATACATGGCATATGGAATGAGGTTCACACTAGGTCCTAGATTACAAAGGGCTTTGAAAATATTTATCTATCCTACTCAATGTTGATGTATGGACATCCTGGGTCTTTTAACTTTGGGAGAATAACACATTGAATGGTGGTACTCACATTAGCATCCAAAATGACATGGTTTTTATGTGAAAAAGTAATTTTCAAATTTTAAAAGTACTTAAGGTAATTTGAGTAGATATTAATGGTGTAGAATGAATTGACAAGGGTAGTGTTCATATTTACCTGTGATAATATTTACCTCATTGTCTCATTCAGTATGTGTTTATATTTTTTTCTAATACATTGAGAGAAGGGAGCATATAATTTGATTGTTTTGTGAGGTTGTGGTTCTTTCACATTTTTATTTTATTTTTCAGAATCTGAGGGTTTTTATTCAACAATTTCATGTGATATTGAATCTTATAATTGTTCTAAAATGATTTTTTCATGTTTTTCAATTGTTCTCCCACTTCTAGAGAGAATCACTACTTTTAGTTGTTCATGATAAGTGTTTGTGTAAATACATTCTACCATTATCTATGTGGATGAGATAGCCTAATTAGGCATGGTCACCTTTCTAGTTTTGATGGTTTTTAATTAATATTTATGTGGAGAGACTTATAAGTTAATTTTATCCATTTTTTACCCAACAATTCAAGGATTGGGAGAGGGATATATTGGGTAGGTTCTTTTGCTAGGTTTTTTTATCATAGGTGGATACTTTGGATGTTGGATTGGGTTGTTGGTATTGGATTGGGGGATGTTGGTGGTGGATTGGTTGTGGTTGAAACTGATGATGGGATTTAAAATTCAATTTCGGGTATTTTTTGAGAGATTATTGTTGTGTTAGTTGTTTATTTTCTTCCTAATGGAATCCTAGATGTTCATTATACCTTGTATTATCATGAATTGTGGAAATAGGCTTGATAGTTTGGATTTAATGGACCTTATTAAGATCAATCTTCTCAACCTTCCTAGTGTGTGTAAAAAGTTTTTCTATAATATTTTATTCTATAGGATTATGTGTTACAAAAATTTTTTATGACTTCTCGAAGTAATGTGATGTTCCCCATGTTTGGTTTTTTTTCAGCACGATCTTCCAAATACTCATAAAATCATTTGGGGATTTCTTTTTGATTGTTCTATTACACATCATGTCAATAAACTATGTTTTACCTAGACCTAAACCTCCATAAAAAATTCTCACTTGATTTGGGATTAATTAACCATGACGTGGTACCAAGAATAAATTTACCTTTAACCATTACCATGTTTCATAGAATGTTTCTCCCTCTTTTTTAGAAACAAATGGGTGTTCTTTTTAAGTGAAATTGTTTTTTGACACAGGAGTTATTTTTTTGTATAATTATATTTTTAGTCGGTCTTAAGAGATAATGGATTATGGTCTCAAATTATATAACCAATTATTTTCCATATCCTTCTTAGAAAAAGGATAGAGTCTCATTTTATATGATTCAATTTTATTTTTGGGAACATGGTTTCCACAAAGTTATTAAATTATTTAGCACGAAGGTAATGTATCTTAGACTCCATCCCATGAAATTATGGACGGTAGTTTATGATGTGGTGTTTAAAGAAATATTGACAATATCATATGGTAGTGTTCCTAATGCATGAGGCAGTATTGGTCCAGGAATTTGTAAGGTATTCATTCATGGCCTGGTATGAAACATTTCCAATGTTACGGGCCTTCTCATTTTAGTTTCCACTTGGTTCCCCACCATAGTTTTTGATTTAGTTTTTTGGAATATTATTGACTGTATTGAACTAAATTTTATGATACATGATCCATGGAAAACTAGTATCTAATTTAAGGATTCCCCTAGATTTTCTAGACTCATCACCTATCAAGTTTTCCACTATAAAGTCTATTTTTGTTGTCAAGAGTTTAGGCATACATGTGTCGAGAAAGTGATAAAAGGGGAAATGATAAGATATATGGGAGGATAAAAGAGAAATAAAGGGTAATAGAATGAGATTCTATGATGACTTACCTTAGTCCCCAGAAATGGTGAGAGAATCTTTTGATGTCCAAATCTGACCATGTTTTTAATGTTTAAGTGGTATCTTATAGTAAATCTTGGTTTATCGAATCCATAGAGACCTAAGAAGTATACTAAAGAAACATAAATTCTCTAGGGTTTAGTTTTCTATTAAGTTTCCAACTTGGTTTCAACTTGAGTTGATTGTTAATGATATTTTAATACTTATTTTAATTCACATTAAAAAGATATGTTTTTTCCTTTGTTATTTTAAGGGTGGATTGAATGAATTTATTTTTGTCACAATAAAACCCGACGAGGACCAGAATGAAACTAACCAAGACCACCTCCAATAGTCCAAGAGATGGTGACTAGTTCTGAGTAAAAATATCACTTTCATGGTAAGAATTTTATATGTACATATACACACACACACATCCCTTAGCTCACAAAATACTGAAATGTAAAAAAAGAAACCAATGCATGCATATGTTTATATCCCATATCTAGAGTACAACAGAAGCACTGAAATAAAAATAAGGAAAAAACAATACCCACCAAAGAATGATATAAAATAGTCCAACCTAATCAGAAGGGGGGGGGGACTATCAACCACAACATCCAAAAATATCATCATTCCAGCTTTTGTAAACACCTCGGTCGGTCAAGCTCACTATAGTCCACCTACATCATGTCCTCTTTGAACTCCATTGAATTCCATGTTGTCTACATAAGACAGAAATCATGTGAGGGAAAATCCCATGAATGGGTGAGTATAATAATACTCAATAGGCACTGGAAAATCCCCAAAAGAAAAAGGATAAACTAAAGGGAAACAATCCTCTTGACCCAGCCAGAGGGAACCCCAATATAGAGAGACAATCCATCTCGAACCACCCTAGAATGTAAATGACATATCATATTAGTCTAAAAGGGGTGTCAACCCCGACATGTGACAACACCAAAAGAACTCCTATAAATCACCCAGATATACTTGTCTCAAACACTAAGTCTCATGAGGTTCCAACCTCATAGACATCAACCAGATTCTCTTCATAGGCTCAAACCATATCAAGAAACTAGAAGAATGCACTCCATGAGCTTTAAAATTCCAGATGGAACTCATTATAGAGATACCCTCTATTGGGAACAACCCTTCCATTCCTAATGGAATGAATGAGATAATGTGCTCCATCAGGAACATCTTACTAATTCTAGCTCCAGTACTCGAAACTATAGGTCTTGTCATTGTTACCTTACACCCAATGCTAACTAAAGAATCTCAAGTGAAGAGGACCTCCCCTAACCACTAGGCACATTTGAGGGAGCACTGCTCCAGATTATGCACCACATTTATCCTCTCTAACAAGAGAGAATAGAGGGACCCACGCCTCACCACTTCCCCGTAGATGACAGAGTACTGCTCCTAACTAATCTGCAAAATCTATATTGATACTGTATGGAGTATCCCACACCTTAGTACTTTGAGGGAGAACTAAATATTATATAGTCATGAATCACAACAAGTGGATGGCCCACTCCTCATAACTATACCCCACATCCGAGGGATCTCCTACTCCAATAGAGGTCCTTCTCCACACAGCTACTGAGAGATGAGGGAGTACTAATGCATAAGTTATCACCCATGCCCTGATCCAACATGGGTGTTCTACTCTGAGAATGGAGGACCCATACCCTGATATGATAGAAGGGTAACACTATGTTGATCAAGGACACACACACTAACTCGATAAGGGAGTACCACTTAGTGACTAGGGGATATGCACCCTGGTAGGATATGGGAGAACCAACTCTTCTAGCTCTTCTACTATGGGGGAACCCCACCCTAGAACGTCAGGGGAGTACCAACCACTGGCTAGGGGACTCTCTCCCTAACATTACATGGAAGTACCGACTCTTTTAGACAACAAGTATCGAGGACTAATGCCCTGGAATGACAAGGATGTACTGACCACTAGAATAGAGGTATGAAACCATAATATGGTAGGGGAGTACCCAATATATCTATATGTCATATATGGAGGACCCGAACCCTGGTCTAATAGGGTATTACATCCATCATTATGAATATCATATGGAACCCCACACCTTAGTCTATTAGGGGAGTAAAACCCCTATAGGAAACAACCCAAAGGTAACAAACCTGCACTCATGACTTGGGGTGTCCCATCACTACCTATTAAGTTAGGAAAATGAAACCCATTCCCTAAAGATACAGGGGATTACCATTCCCGACATCTCAGTTCATGAACCACACCGATCTACCACATTGGCTCAACAACTCTTTATGAGAATCTCACTCGATTTACAACACCTTATATCTCATAAGCCATAACAAAGTCAACCATCATGTTCTATGTGAAGAAACACTCAAGATAGGCTACTCACATAACTTAATGATAATCCTGGAGAAGAATATATAGAAGGAAAAAGATCCCACAAGGATATCCTAGGAGTATACAGCTTGTATCGGGGCACACATGACATGTGAGCCTGCCCAAGCACCCATTCATGTATGATTTCTACATGGAATAGAAACCCATTTAGTGATATAAAGCCTGTATAGGAGGTACACAAAATTTAACTCTTCTCTCTGGCCCTAGTCATGCTCCCCATATACTTGGATCGAATAACTGTGTCCCTTACACTCCCTTTATCCCATACTAGATGGAGTGTTCAGGCTAAACGACTACCTGCCCATGTATTTTTCCCATGTCCATGTACTAGACCCTATTTCCATGTATCTTGGCCATGTTTTAGTACACAACCATGTATTTTAACACAACTAAACCAAGACATATCCCATGGTCACATATTTAAAGGAACTACATGGCATATAACCACAATACATGGTGTGTATCCCTGAAAGTTCATCTTCCCCAAATAAGAATAACTACACAATGTGTTCACTGAACTAAAATCCATGTAGATGGTGATTCCAGTAGGGAATGAACTCCAAAACCCTCTTATTTTCAATGATTTACCCCAAAACTTGTAGATATACCTATAAGGGATCCCTTGCAATTGAATTTGGAATCTAGAACATTAAAAAATCCTAAATAAAGAGATTGAGACCAAAAGTATGATCCTCCTAACTCTTTAGTGAAATGTTGAATCTTTGGATGAAGAATGATGTCTGGATCATGCTAATCCTTGACCGGATAATGATTTTCATCAGAAACGGAGATCTACAACACCTGTTTTTTTTTTTATTTGGAACATTTACATCTGTTCTCAAAAGAGTGGATATGATGGGAGGAGAAAACAAGGCCCCATTTGGGGTGATGTGCTCCAATGTGGGGGAGGGGTGTATTTATGTTAAAAATTTAAATAATTTTCCTCTAATTAATTTAATCCACCTCAAAACGCCCCATCACCAAAACACCCTTGACAAAAACTTTTGGACCAGACAACCATAGGTCACACCTATGGTAAAAATGACACCTTAAACTCAACCGAGGTCTCATAAATATGTTATGAGACTTCGAACATGAGTTATTTACTTTTCAAGAAAAATTGTACGCACGTGACAAAGTATACTTAATATTTTTAATTTTTCTCCACCGTGGCTCACTGGGACCCGACATCCCACATTGACTCAGCACCCAGCTTTGGAAATATTATC
The DNA here is from genome assembly GCA_963277665.1 of Viscum album. Lineage (NCBI taxonomy): Eukaryota > Viridiplantae > Streptophyta > Magnoliopsida > Santalales > Viscaceae > Viscum > Viscum album. The sequence goes on from OY728120.1 coordinate 833,707,663, forward strand.
TAGAATATTCATAAGTCTTAAGGGTCAAAACCTAAGTCATTACATTCTCACCGCCTTAGGTATTTTTATCCTGAAAAGTGAATGTCTAAGCACAAGGGATGAAACTGAGCTCCTTACTAGACTCACATGCTAGCAGGCTCACTAAGGGTTCATGGGATGCTTACAAAACACACATAGAGGAACCAAAATGACAAAACCATTCTTATATCTAGATTCTTCCATGCCAACATCATGGAAAAAATAGTCACAAGTCTCCTTATCTGTGATAGGTGAAAGAAAAACCAAACACCATAGTCCATCTGCAGTAATGGGGTATAGTGGAACACCACCTCGCTAACCTGACATAGATACTAACAGAACCCTACAGTTCACATAGACCCCTCGATAGACTATAAAACATCCTCTTTATGATTTTTTCATTCACGGTTGATGCGTAACATGTGATGGTATTCACAAACAAAATAGGGTTGTCCCAGAGTAAACATTGGGTATTACCAAGCCCCTAGTCTACAGACCTCCGACAATAACATAACTCACACAAAAAAAACACGACCACACCCACTAGTGGTATCCCATCTAATTATGTATGGTAGGAAAACAATACACACTACAAAAACATCTTAGGGTCTAACTCTGCCGCTGTAGAATGATTATAAGTAAGGATCTCCCTCTCATAGGGCCTCCTAGATAAATATGTCGAGTAGAGAAAATCCATGGGAATGTCCAAGACCTACTTGAAGATTAATGCTCTAACTTATGGAGCTCAAACCATATCCATGGAGTATCAAAATAAGTTTATGAACCTCTCCCAAAACAACTCCACTATCATGATACACTATTTAAGTTGTAGAATCTCCAAGATATACATTGACCTAAATGTGGCTAGGTAAAAATCTTCCCTAAATTGTCCCTCAAACTCATCCTAAGTGAGTTTCACCTCATCATGAGACTATATCACCAAAATCCACCACTTCCCAGACAAACCCTACAAAATGCTCATCGTTAGGACCGACATCTTATCAGGAGGTGTCCTTACTAGAAGGAAAACATGTGTGACTTCCTTAAGCCAGTCATATGCTACCTGGGGGTATGGAACACCCCAGAACCTTTGAGGCCACTACCTATGGAATTTGTGTAGAACACTAAGCCCATTTGTATCCTCAGCCTAAATTGTCCGTAAACCTGTGACTCAACAGGCAGTGGCACTACCAGTGGACCACTCATATATAAAACCTTAGAATTAGTGCCTTCCACTAATGGCTCATCATAAGGAGGATTATCATCCCAATCATGCTATAGAATCATATCTAGCTGTCATCATGGTGGAATACTGAAATAGAATCAAGACATTGCATGGTCAAAGAGTATATATGGGGAGATGACTCAAGAATAATAGGGAAAACTGAAATCCAGTCCTATATAATTGATGAAACATTTATTTTCTAGGGACCTGTGACCTAACGTAACAAGTAGAAAATAATGTTATCAAATTCCTAGAGAATGGATACACCGGAAACCACACCAACACTAGAACATATGGCTTGATATCCAAACAAGAAAATTTCTAACACCATCTGTATGCAACCCAATCTAAGCTGACGACACTACGGTCCCAATATGGAACTGACCACTTCTGATACCACTTTGTGATAACCTAACCTTATGGGGCCTGGTCCTCAATTTCCTAAGAATTCCTCCAATAGGAAGGGGGATGAAAACTAGAATCGAGTAGGAATACCACTAACATGGGAGGCATTTCCTATGTACTTGTTTGCACACAAACATCTCCAAGATCCCAAAATTCTGAAAAAAAAACAAAAGCAACCAGTGCATGCATACAAATATATTCCACAACCAGAGTACAATAGAAGTACTAGAAGTGAAATAATGGAAAAACAATTCTCACTAAAGAAAAATGTAAAAGCATCCAACCTCCACAGAAGGAGTGGATTGTTGTCAATTCAAACTACTAGAAATCTCCTCAGTCTATCTCCAGAAAACACCTAGATCGGCCTATCTCACTAAGCTCTTCCAGCCTCTGGTCCTCTATAGACTCAGTCAAAATACATGTGGTCTACACAATACTCAAAACATGTGTGGGAAAAGCCTTTGTAGGGGTGAGTATGAAAATACTGAGTAGGAACCCCAAAATACCTAAATGAAAAAGGAAGAAACTGAAAGGAAATAGTCCACTCGACCTAGCCAAAGGGAACCCCAATCAAGAGAGAAACTCAAACTCGAACTAGCCTTGGCCTTACAGACATGTTAGCTCAGTATACAAGGGGTCACAACCTCAAAATGTGACAACACCACAAGGAATCATGAAAATCACCCAGATATACTAATATTATACTCTATGTCTCATGAGGTTCAATCCTCATATCCGTCAAAATGACTCTCTTCATAGGCTCTAACCATATCATGAAACTAGGAGAACACACTCCATGATCTCATCCATCCTAGATGGAAGTCTTCTAAGAGATACACTCCATCAAAAATAACCCTACCATTTTTAATGGTACATTTGAGAGAATTTGTTCCATCGATAACCTCTTACCATATCCATATCTAATTCCTATCACTAAAGGTTCTTTCATCATTACCATTCACCCAATACAAAAAAAATAAACCCAAGTGAAGAGGTCCACACCTCACCACTACCCCACATTCAAGAGAGTATAGATCCTAACTAACCCATGAATCCTATATCGCTCAAACCAAGTGGATGTACCACTCCTTGTAATTGTATCCTGCTACTAAGGGAACTCATACTACAATGGGAAATCCGCTCCCTACTGCTTATCAGAGATGGGGGAGTACTACTCCGTAAGTGAGGACACATTCCTTGATCCAATAGGGGAGTGATACATAGAGAATAGATGACCCTTACCCTGATGTGATAGGGGAATAACACTCTATGGATCATGGAACCACACCCTAACCTAGCAGGGGATTACCACTCAGTGACTAGAGGACCTACACCTTGGTAGGATAAGGGAGTACCAACTCTGCCAACTCAATTACTATGGGGGACCTTAACCCTAACATGGTAGCAGAATACTGACCCCAGGCTAGAGGACCCACTCTCTAACATGGTTGGGGTGTACCGACTCTGTCGAAAACATGTATGGAGGACCCATGTCCAATAATGACCGAGGATTACCAACTCCTAGAATAGAGGAACCACACCTTAACATAGTTGGGGAGTACCCACTCAATCTGTATTTCATATATGAAGGAACTGTTCCCTAGTCCAATAGGGGAGTTCATATATATTCACAAACATCATAGGGAAACTCGCACCATATTCCATCAAGGGAGTAGCACCCCCAAAGGAAACTACCCAAAGGTAATGAACACGTGCCCACGTTGTGGGGAGTCCCATCTCTACCTAAGAAGGGAGGTAAATTAAACCCACGACTTAATGATACATGGGAGTAACAATATGAGAGTCTCTCTTTATGAGCCACACTAATCTCCAACATTATCCCAAAACCTCTTCATGGGAATCTCACTCGATTTATAACACCTCGTATATCATAATCCATAACAAAGGCCAACATTGTGTTCAACATAGAAAATAAATTTGGATAGGCTACTCAAAAACATGATTCCTAATATCAGAGAATAATATACGAAAGGCAGAAGATCCCAGGAGGATCTCCTAGGATTATAGAACATGCACTCGGGTGAACACAAAGTGTGGGCCCACCGAACACCTAGTCGTGTGTCCTATCTACATGGATTAGAAACCCATGTTGGGGTACACAACATGTATAGGAGGTACACACTGCAACCCTCTTTACTTATCCCCTTGCTGTGTTCCCCTTCTACATGAATTAGTTAACTGTGTCCCTTATATGCCATGTATCCCATACTACATGGCATGTTCAAGCTAAATGGATACCAACCCATGTAGTTTTCCTATGTCCATGTATCAGACCCCATGTCTCAATATCTTGGCCATGTTTTAGTACACAACCATGTATTTTCATAGGGATAGCCCAAGCCATGTCCCATGGTCACACGGTTTAGGGAACTACCCAGCATGTAACCCCAATACATGGTGTGTAGTCACAAAATTTCATCTTCCCCAAATAGGAAGAGATACGCGACATGTTTACTGAACTACATGGCTTTTATATAGTGAATCTAGTGAAGAATCACCTAAAAAAACCTCTAATTTTCCCCGATTTACCCTAAAACCTATGGATCTACCTATAAGAGATCTACCACAATTGAATTTAGGCTCTAGAACCTTAAAAAAATGCGTAAAAAAGGATCAAGACAAAAACTCAACTCTGACTACCTCTTTGCTGAAGTTCCTAATATTTTTATGAATAACGATGTCCGTATCATGCTTCTCCTCAATCTGATGATGATCTGCATCGAAAAGAGAGATAAAAAACACATTGATTCTTCAATTTGGATCATTTTCATCCATCAGCCAAAGAGAGGAGAGGAGGGGAGGAGAAAAAATGGCCTCCTTTGGTATGGTGTGCACCAAATTGGGGGGGGGGTGTTGGCCCATCGGAGACTGTTTTACATCCTATCTAGTATTAATAGTTTTAATAATCACAAATCATGTCTTCTCCTACTATTCATGTCTAAACTTTTCAATCACAATTATTTATGTTTCAATATGTGAAATAATGTTTATATATTATCTCACATATATTTGGTACATTCTGTTAATATTTATATTGTAAGACACATTGAACAAAAATATTTTCTAAGTGTAATAGACTTAAACCAATAGAAGAGATGAGATACCGACATATGACATACCGATGAAAATGAGCTACGAAAACGTGACCTACCAATTCAAATTACTTACCAAAAGATGACCTAATAACATAGAGGAACTACCATTAATTCAAATGACCTAATGATTCATGGTTCTACCGATGCAAGGACTCACCAACAGTTAAAACAAGTCACCAATGCAATGAGTCACCAATGCATGGAAAGACCCAAAAAAATGATTCACTAATGAAATAAATCACGGATTCATGGAAACTCCGACAAAATGACACACCAATGGAATGAGTCACTAACAGAAGGAGATACTGACCGAGGACTCACATATAGATTTTTTAAAATTTCTTCTGTTTAAAATCATTTATAATGGTCATATTTTTAGTGTTTTAATGTGACTAATTAATTTAATTCCTTTTTGTAGAAATCATAAATGAGGATTCAAAAAATATGAGGTACTACGTATACCTCAAGTATGAATATTTCCAAGCCGAAATAATATATATAAAATGGAGAGTGTATGAAAGAATACATATGGGAAGACTCGAATAGACACACATACACCAGAAGATACAAGCACCACACAGAAAGAAGAATGCATGAGGAATTATCCATTCCTAGTTGTTGTGAACCAGAGAACTTCTGATCATCAAAGTTCCATCATCTCAGTAGAATCAAACTAAATCAAAGTATAATAACCTCTCACCTTCCTGAAATAAAAAACATGGTGCCCCATGACACTATATTTTCAATTTTTGTTTCCAAAAGAGGACTCGAGCCTCATCTATGATACATTAGAGAGTCTATTGTTGAATTCAATAACACTCAGAGTATATCTAATCCCTTATTAATATATTCTTCTCATTTGTGTATAATTTAAATACTATTTTAAGTTATTGTGTGTTTGTACTAAAATACACACTGTCTCCTGCTATAAACTAAAGGATATTAGATATAGTCAAGCAACTATCTTCTTACACTTGTTTGTCCCATGAATAACTATTGAAGAGGTCCTATGTGACCTGACTATTGGGTTTCTAATGTATAATAGTGGAAGAGATCATGTGACCTGGACAGTCTGTGTACTATTGTGTTAACCCCTATCCAGGGTGTGGATCAAAATCCTTTATTTATAAATGTTGCATGGTGGTAGGTGATCACCAAGTGTAAAGGACTAAGTCTCTTCTTGAGAATGAACCTCTTGTTTTTTATCCTATGTGTTTTCAATTTTTTCACTCTCTATTTAAATTCATTTTTCAGAAAACTAATTTTTTCATTGATAGTTAGTCTTGGATGATAGTTATAACTATTTTTTCTTATTAGAGTAGTTTAAAAAGTTATACCAATATCTCATACTGTTATAATTGAGAATTTACCAATCTTCTGATAAAATATTTGAACAATCAAACTATTATAATTTTACTACTTTGGTTAACTAGCTAGTTTTATTTCAAATTGGGGAACCTTTAAAATAATATTTTTAACATAATTTTTTATAGGAACTCAATTAATCCCACTATCGAGTGTCATAATCAAACCAAAATTTTTTTATCAAAGGTTTTTTTCATGTTACTATTTTCAAAATTTTAAATCTATTTCATAATCTTTTTCAACTGTGATTTTTTTATTTTAATGATCTGTAAATTTATGTTAGTTATAAATTTATAGTTTGTTTAAATACTATTTATTTATCATAGATAATAGATTGGAAGGGGCTGCTACCAATAGACCTCCATTCATTAATGGAACAAATTATTCACAATGGAAAATTAAAATGAAAATCCACTTAGAAAGTATGGATTTTGAGATTTGACATTCCATTATAGATGAATATAAGATTCCTGATAATACTAGGAATACTTGGGACTACCCAACTAATGATTACTATAATAACAATTTCAAAGCCATGAATTCCCTATAAATTTATTTAGGTTATGAAGAGTTTAACTGAATTTCTGCATGTAAAACAGCCCATGAAATGCTTGACACTTAATCTATTTCACATGTAGGGAACTCTAGTGTTAAGGAAATGAGACGTAACACATATATTATTAAATATGATAACTTTAAAATGAAACTTGATGAACTTATATCTGAAATGTATCTTAGGTTTAATGAAATTGTAAATACTATGATCTCTTTGGGAAGATATGTTACATCTAAGGAGATAATCAAGAGAATACACAGTTGCTTACCAGATAGATGGAGAGGAAATTCTATATCATTCAGAGAATCCTGTGACATTAGATAGTTACCACTAAATTATCCGATAGGTAGGTTAATGATGTATGAGGAATAACTAAATGTCAAAATAGAAGAGGATGATGAACCCAAAAGAAAATCATTTACTTTAAAATATAAATCTTCCAAGAAGAAGGAAAAATTTGAAGATGAAGTTGAAAGTTAAAGTGATAAACAGTAATCAGTAGACAGTGATGAGGAGATAGATCAAATAGAAATAAGGTTTAATAAATTTTATAGAAATAATAATTTTTTTAGAAAACCTTAATACAAAGGTAAGCATGATCACACCAACAATTGTAAAATGTATTGTAAGAAAGGTGATGTTTTCAGTGAAATAATCTTCCATGAATGTAAGAGAAAGGGACATGTAAAGGCTGACCATCTCAAGATAAAATTTAAGAAGAGTTATAATGAAAAATATAGAATGTATAAAAAGGTAATGAAATCAAAATGGAGTTATTTTGAGGAAAACTCAAGTAGATCAGAGTCTTCACATGATGAAAATGCTGACAAAGACAATATATGTTTTATGACAAAACACATGAGATAACCCTTGAGTCTCATATACAGAATTTCTTATTATTCTGTAGATGAAATTGATTATGAAAATATGACAAATGAATAATTGTTTGACTATTTCAATATGATTGAAGACACATTTAATAAATTAAAATTAAAATATAGATCCTTAAAGACACGATATGCTCTTACTTCTCCTGTTAAATATGAGCTTTATATAGATAAAGAAAAAATTGTTCAATTACTCAAGGAGAAAAATGAATTTAAGTTATATAATGAGAAATTGAAAAAGGAATGAGATAAATTTACCAAGGGAAAGAAATACTCTTATACAGATTCTTGGTAAAAAATTTCTCCTATATACTCTTCTGGTATAGGATACCAACCAGGAAAAAAAAATCTCCACAAAAACAAGTTTGTAACTAAATCTAGAAAATATATTTTTCAACCAAAAAGTGAAAATTCAATTTCTTGTTCTAGTTATAGAAAGTATTTTACGACCTCTATTTTTTCTAGAACAAATAAATTTTATTTTTCAAATACTTTATTATAGCTTATAGTAAACCCATGAAGCAAGTATGGGTTCCGAAATCTCTTACTACTAATGTTGCTGGACCCAAAAAAATCTGGGTACGAAAATATTTTCTTGTCTAATCTATTTTTTAGGAAATCTATTTGAAGATATCATGAAAAATATTGTGGTACTTGGACAATGGATGGTCAAGAAACATGATAGGAGATTACCCATGCTTCAATAACATGATAAAGATTGATGGTGGACATGTAACATTTGGTGACAATGCTTAAGTAAAAATAATTGGCCTCGGCTAGATTATTAACTCTACCTCAATTTTAATTTCTAAGGTACATTTTTTTTATGGATTGAAATATGATTCACTTAGTATCTATGAGTTATGTGATGATGTTTTTAAAGTTAAATCTGAAAATGATTAATGAAATGTTTTTAACTCTAAAGATAAATTAGTATTTTCTACTCTTAGAAACTAAAATGTATATATTGTTAACATATATTCTTTAGTTTGTAAAAATATTTCATTCTTGAGTGATTTTCATAAACAATCCAAGTTCTGGTAAAGGATATTAGAAAACGCCAATATACATGCCCTTAGAAATCTTACTAGAAATGTTTTATTCAAGGATCTTCCCAAACTTGAGTTTCCAAAAATAGGGTCTATAATCATTGTCAAGAAGGTAAAAATTAAAAATTATATTTCAAACAAATGAAAGAAGTTTCAACCTCCTAACCTCTTGTGTTGGTTCACATGGATTTGATTGGACCATCTAGAGTGTCACGTATTAATGGGAAACACTATGTCTATGTTCTTGTTTATGACTACTCTAGATTTTCTTGGACCTTCTTCTTGGCTCACAAAAGTGAAGCTTGATCTAATTTTACCATGTATGATAGGACTGTATAAAATCACAGTGGTCTTAAAATTAAAACCCTAAGAAGTGACCATGGATGTGAGTTTGAAAATAAAGAGTTTCAATCCTTTTTCTCACAAAATTTCTATAGTCATAACTTCTCTACCCCTAGGAAACCTTAGAAAAATGGAGTTGTAAAAAGAAGAAATAGAACCATAAAAGAAATTTCTAGAACCATTCTTAGTGAGTATGAACTACCTATATTCTTTTGAGAAACCTTCCAATACAACATTCTATATAATCAATAGAGTCTTTATTAGACCTATTCTTAAGAAAAAAACTTATGAGTTGTGGAACAATAAAAAACCCAAGGATAATCACCTCAAAGTATTTGGTTGCAAAATCTATATATTATTAATACAAAGGAAAATATTGATATGTTTTCATCCATGTGTGATGAAGGAATATTTTTAGGCTACACAATCTATAGTAAAACCTATAGATCCTTTAACAGAAGGACCCAATGTGTGGAATAATATGTACATGTAATGTTTGAAAAGACATATCCACATGATCCAAAGTCCTCTCTAGAAAATTTTGAGGATAATATGTCAAACCTTGACATAAATGCTAAATCTTCTGACCATCCTATGAAGAAATCTATTAAAAATTTCAGATCTAAAAATTCTCCTGATTCGATTCATAATGAAACCAAACCTATTGAAGAATCGAAAATTACTAGTCCTTTATTTTCTAGAACTCTTATAACCCTTAAGAACCATCCTTTAGATGTTGTTATTGGAGATTTAGATAAAGGAACACATGATAGGTCTTCTGTAAGAAAAACAGTTGAACATCAAGCTTTTCTGTCACATATTGAACCAAATAACCTCAATGATACTGTCAATGATGAGTTTTGGGAGATGGATATTCCAGAAGAGTAACATTAGTTTGAAAGAAACAAAGTTTTAAAACATGTAGATATACCCAATAACACCATGACTATAGGCACCAAATGGTTGTTTAGGAATTAAGTAGATGAATTTGGTGACATAGTTAGAAACAATGATAGAATTGTTTCACAAGGTTATAGTCAAGAAGAAGGAATTGACTATGAAGAAACTCTTTCACTAGTTGATAGACTTGAAGCCATTATAATCCTTCGTTCCTATGCAATACATCTATATTTTAAACATTATCAAATGGATTTTAAGAGTGAATTATTAAATGGGTATATTGTTGTAGAGGTTTTTGTTGAACAAACCCCTAGTTTTACAAACCCCCACTTTACAAATAATGTTTTCAAATTAGAAAAAGATTTATATACTTTAAAACAAGCTAAAAGATCTTGGTATGATAGGATCTACACTTTTCTTATTTCTAAAGGTTTTACAAAAGGTCTAGCTGATCCTACCCTCTTTATAAAAATAATTTCAAAATATGTTCCAGTAGTACAAATTTATGTAGATGACTTTCTTTTTGGATTATCTATAAATTCTTTATGGTTTGATTTTTCAAAGATGATGCAATGTGAATTTGAAATGAGTCTGATGGGTGAACTCTAATTCTTGATTGTATTTCAAATATTTCAAGATAAAGAAGGTATTTTTTTGAGTCATAGTAAATATACTAAGGACCTTTTAAAAATATTTTTCTTTGAAAGCACTAAGAGTAGTGACACTCCGATGAGTACCACTTGTAAGTTGGACCTTGACTTAGATGGTAAATCTGTTGATCAAACCACTTAAAGAGGAATTATTGGATGTTTACTCTACTTAAATCCTAGTAGGACATATATTATTTTTAGTGTACTCATGTGTGTTTATTTTCAAGAAAACCCAAAAGAATTGAATCTTCTAGCTATTAAAAGTATCTTCAAATACCCCAAACATAATCCAAACATAGGACTATTATATCATAGTAGAAATGCTTTTGATTTCTTGAGTTATTTGGATTCTGATTTTGTTAGATGTAAGTTAGATTGAAAAAGAACCTCTACCACATGTCACTTTTGGGGATAATATTTAGTTTCATGGTGTAGTAAGAAACAAAATTCTGTTGCATTATCTACTGCCAAAGCTGAATACATAGCTAATGGTAGTTTTTGTGCACAAATTTTGTGAATGAAACACGCATTACTAAATTATGGATATCAATTCAGAAATGTCCCTATAAATTGTGACAAAAAAAGTGATATTAATATTTCTAATAACCATGTTTCACATTCTAGGAAAAGACACATTGATTTAAGGAATCACTTTTTGAGAGACCATTATCAAAAAGTTAATATAAATTTAGAGTTCATTGGCACTAAACATCAGATTAATGACATTTTCATTAATCCATTGAACACTGAATGAATAAACTACATCATACATGAGTTAGGAATGATCAATCTATAAGACCTTGTGTTTCTATTCCTTTGACCATTTTAAGTGATGTTTTCATATCAAAACAGACATTATGAAGATGAAAATTCCATGATGGCATCGATGAAATGTCATGATGACACTGTTGTCATACTGAAATCGATGCTATGTCATGTTGTCATAGTTTTCATCCCAACACTGATAAATATGTCATGCCGACACAATTGTCGTTCCCACACTTATGCCTTTTCATTCTGACACTGTTAGTGTTATGAAAAACCTGTCATGACAACACCAATGACTCACTGTTTTTATACATTTTACATTTCTATAAAAACAACACTATTTCATTGATTATGTTGAACTCGATTCAGGATTTAACGATTGTGGGGTTTAAAAGCACTAAATGATATAAACTTGAATTGATCCACTCTACTCCTCTATCCCTATACTCTTTTGGACATTGCTCTATCTACCCCTGAACTTTTACCATCTGAACTTTAAATCAAACTATTTGAATGACATGTGTGAAGAAAGCTCTTGATGGTGGAGAGTCTCGTGCATCTAAGAAATAGAAGGGTGAATCGAGGAAATTATTATGACCCATAAATCCAGCTCTATCCAACTATGTTGAAACTAAAAAAAAAGAAGTTCTGGAAGAATGGTTGTTGGAAAGAAAGTCTTTGTTACTAAAGTTTTTCAAGATCAAGGATGGATTGATTGGTTCTCAGATAATGAAATACCCTTTTAACCGAAGCTAGTTCATGAATTTTAGATGAATATGGAGTTCCTGTTGGAAGGAAATGATGTTTCCAAGATCAAGTCCCAAGTTAGAGGCAAGAGAATATCTTTCTCTTTAATAAAATGGGGTAAATGTCTTAAAGTTCCTCATGAAGGTGTATTTGATTATTATCAAGGTACCTATCCACCTGAGAGTGATATGTTCTTCTTTGAGATAGCTCTGAAGGATCTTACTGATAATTATGAACACGGAAGACCCATTGCTACAGATTTAAGGGGAGAATGTATAATCTTGTTTAAGTTTATTAAACATAAAATCTATCCTAGGAAAGGGGAATTTACTTCTCTTATGTATTAAGATGTCTACTTGGTTTATCTGCTAAGAAAATGGATAAAGGTATATTTGTGTTGATACCATGTTGTGAACATGAATTAGATGATCAAAACCTCATGAAAAACTAATTCCTTTTTCTATAAAATGATGATCTCAACTATTATAAAAGATAAAGGTTGTGTAAATGAAGGAGAAGAAGTTGTTTCTAAGTGCAGTGGGATCATCCTTGGTAAAGAGATTTGTAAGAGGATGATAATCAGCTGGAACCCATAGAAGAGATAATGGGTTGGAGATGAAGATATGATCTATGACATGTTCAATCTGGTGGACTATCCAACTAGGCCTATGTATATGGCTAATCCTGGTCTGGGAACAAATGAGGAAGTTGTTTACTCTTTAGAAGAAGAAGGTCCTGCCACTAAAATTAGAGATCAAGGGTTATGTATCGATGATATGAGTAATCCTAAGACCACTAAACATCATTAAGGTTTTTCCATTGGACCTCCAAGTCCTCCACTTGACTTACCCTCTGATGATCCCACACTGGAAGACAATGGATATGAGGAGACATAAACCTCAAGCAATATAAAATATGTATGTAGATCCAGTGGCTCTGAAGAACAAGAATAATGTGAAGATGATGAAAGTGGAAGTCATAGTGAAGAGGAAGAAGGTTAATGTGATGGTGATAAAAATGGAAATGAAGAACATGTCTCTGGACATGATGATGATTAAAGTGGAAGTCATAGTGAAGAGGAAGAAGGTGAAGACGATGGTGATAAAAATGGAAATGAAGAACCTGTCTATGGACATGATGATGATGAAAGTAGTGAAAGTGATGATTAACATCATAGGAATGATAAAGGTGAACATGTTGAAGTGGTTGAATATGTGGATCATGCCTAGTTAGAAGAACCTCAAGAAGTTGTTGTTGTTTAAATAAGAGAAAATTATGAAGTTTTTGTTGAAGTGTAAGATCAATAAATTCATGTACCTCATTTAGTTTATGAAATAATAAGATATCATGGTGAAGATGAGAAACCATTGAGGAGATCTCCGATTGTTGGGGAGCCTTAAGAAAGATAAGATCAAGCTAGTGAAGAGAATCAACATTTAATAGTAAGAGATTCCACCCTCACTTTTATAGATGATAAGATAATGATTTGATGGGAAAGGAATTCTGGGTATGTAGAACTAGAGTTAGATTATAAAGACTCTTATGATGATGTTTTTGTACCTGTGGTAAGGGAATCAGTGGATGAGACCCTTCCTAGTAACTCTATAAATAAAGAAGATTTTGAAAGGTTTAAAGAAGAAGTTTGTTCAGTTGTAAGTATATCTATTCAGTCTCAGATGGTTAATGAGATTAAAACAACTCGAAGAGAAAACATAGATTCGAGTAAAGAATTACACTTTTTGAGATATTCAATAGAATAAATGTAACGCCCCAACCCCAGCTACCCAGAGCCGGTGCATTACTTCGTAACATTAGCATGATCACAAAAGATCAAGTCTCGAAAGACCGATTAGTTTAGTAGCCTTGGAAACACTAGATACATTCGTAAACGTTACATTACATCATAAAGTGAAAAACTACAATAACAAAGTCTCCATAGTCCACACTCATATCCTCTTCTGACAATACCTGCAGGTCATTCAAAAAATACTTCTTCACATCCTGGAAAATATTAAAACATTGAAAGGGGCGAGCTCAGATGCTCAGTAAGGATAACAATATTTCGGAAGCTTTCATAAATAAACATAAAAATTTAAGGCAATGTATAAGTAATACAAAAGCCTTTTAAACTTGAACATCAACATAATATGGAAAAAGTAAAATGAGATAATGCCATTCACTTCTTCACATGGATATTATACTGGTCGAATAATTACATGAAATAACAATAACCTCTTTCATAATGATGGAATTCATAATGCCAGACTATCATAACCACGTAGCCAAGGCCTCGTGCCAAGACCACAAATAAGATTTTGCCAAGGCTTTGTGCCAAGACACTATTTTGTCTCATGAGACCTGCCGATGCATCGAGGAGCTATTGCGGGCTCCACCCATCACTTATTAAGTCCAATGCATTCCTCATATGAATAGGTTTAAACATATCATAAACCATAACATAATCGTATCTCATAAAACATACATAAGGGAAACATAACATTTCCACATTTCAATCACAAGATATCAATAAAACACATTTATATAATAAAAATGCTTTCAAAACCATTTTCAATACCAAAATAAAAGAAAGTTAATACTTTGTATTTATTTTTCATTAAAAAATGATGGCTTGTAGAGGAAGCCGAAACTCAAATAATGGTCACGGCGGTGGAGAAGTCGTTGTCGCCGCATAGGTACGGAGAGAAAAACATTCCCTTTTGTCGTTTAGCAAATCGCTTCGTATAAAAAATATTCCTTTTGAATAAACGTAAAAGTCAAAGGGGTTTATACACTGTATAAAATAAAGTTGTGTATAAAACCAAATATGCCTCAATGAAAGGGGATTGAGACGAAGTCCTTAAATTGATCATTTTTAAAATAAAATAGATCTATTATGTGTACTCACTATAGGTACACATAAAGAAAGTAAAAATGCAAAATAGGACATAATAATATCATGACATAATTTGAAAGTAGGAGATTAACCAAAAGAATTGAAGTTGGGTTAAGAAGTTCCCTTACCTCATGTCCGACTTGACTCAACCGTTCTTTAACCTCCTGAATAATAAACTAGAGTTAATATCTACCTTATTAAGAACCATTTTCAATTTCATTATCCTTTTTATATCACTTATTACAATGTTATGAACGTTATGTAATTATTTAAGTTAATAACGGTCATTTTGTCGATCTTTGGTACTTGTGTCAACAATAACCTTCTTATAATTACAAGTTGTTCATGTGGGGAAATATCCATTATATCCAGAATTATATTCATGATGTAGATATCATATATATCATATATATCCAGTATATACATTCATTCATAATATTACGTAACATTTAGAGGTAAGAAATGAAATGCACCGTTCATGGAGACGGTAAGCCGTACGTACGCATGAACGCTACTTTCATTTCTATTTCGTATTTAATGTAATGAAATCATAATTATATAAAGTTATAATATAGTTCCAGTATAATATAATATATAATATCATTTACTCCATCCTTTATACATCCCACATATGGCATTAACGATTCACATCACTTTGAGGGGGCGGTAGTCCGCACTTCCTAAAATGAAATTATCGCGTTTTACCCATAATGGAAATCATAAAGTATGCCATAAATGAGAAATACAGAAGCATAAGTAAAACATAAACAAATTATATATCATATATAAATATAGTGAAATCTTAATGGCCACCTTTTAAGGTGTTATATGAGTGTTGAACAATCATCGTTTCGTGAGGCAGAAATTCGCCATCCACAGAAACCGTATGTTCTTTAACCATTAGATGTAGGTGTGTGTAAGTGTAGTTAGAATACTTATTATAACAAAATCCTAGTATATTTAGGATACTGGTGTTTTTATAAAAGAAATGAATAAAAAGAGTTTAGGGGGTTGTAGGAGAAAAATAAAACAAAACAACATTAGAGAAGACATTACCTCAAAATCGGGTAACTCTTTTTGATTTGAGCCAAAGGCTTCCGTGGGAAGAATTCTGCCCAAATTAAGGCTTCTAGGAGTAAGAGGGGGAAGTTGGGAGAGTATTTGGGCAGAGGTTGGCCGATCCAAATTGCTTGAAAGTGTAAATGAAGTGGGAGAGGTGGGGGCCTTTTATAAGTGGAGAGGAGGGGCAGTTTTGGAAAGATTGAAATGTTATATTATTTCACAATGCTTTTCGGATTCTAAAGGTCCCACACTTATATAATTCGAGGATAAGGTGATAAGGTTTCGAAATATCCTCATCCAATAGGCTTTGGACAAGTGTAAGCCTTGGATTTTGCATTATCTTCTCATTTTATTTAAATCGTTAAATAATGAGGTCATCGCTGCATCATAATGATGTCATAAATAATTTAATTTATTTAATGTCTAAAAATTTTAAAAAAATACTATGATGTATGAAATCGTTTTAGCTTTCTAATGAATATTTATAATCAAAATTTGGACTTGTGTAACCCCACGTAAAAATTGTTTTAGTAAAACATTTTATGTTTGTGTCATTTTTTACTTTAACATTAAATAAAAGGTGTTTATGTCATTTTCTAACTAAAGTGGCTCCATGGGGTCCCCAAGTTGACCCATGGGTTGTCTTGGTCGGACATGACTCATCCAATAGGAGTAGGACAAGTTTCATTCTCATCTCATATTATAAAAACATTATTTGTACCTTAAACTACACTAATTACCTCTAATCGCGATTAAGAACTTAAAAGTTACTATTCACCAAAAAATTATTTTAATCTAATTGAACCAAATTTTACTTCTTAATGAAAACCATGTATGTCGGATTTTTGAAAATCAAATCACAGAAGTGGTAATATTTCATTTAAACGAAAAATCAGTTATTTAACTACCACTTAGTGGTTTCACTATTCATCAAAAATTGAACTTTTTCAGAACAAGGCCAAAATTTCACCCTAAGCTATAATTGATATTCCGAATTCAAAAATGATGCCTATTTTACAAAATTACAAACATATAAGTTGCATTAATTAATTTTATTATTAATTCCCGCTGTCACAACAAATAGCGTGTTTTTAAGAAACAATTTATATCAAAAGATTGGCAATTGTTTATGTCCAATTTCAATGTTAAATTAATTCTAATGACCACCATTGGATAAAATTGTAAAAATATATTCTAATTATACTTTAAAACCACTAAATAGTATAATTTATCACTATAAATTATTTTGATTAAAAAAGTTGTTTTTAAGTATTTTTCACTATTCGTAAAAAATTAGAAGTTCTCAGAAAAATACTAAAAATTCATCATAGGCTAATTTCGATATTCCGAATCCAAAAATGAAGTCCATTTTGAAATATAAAATTTCTATAATTTTAAAAAGTGGTTATTACTATTCATAACGGCTACTTTGATTAGTCGCGGTGTTTTAGAACTCGAAGTTGCGTACAATGCAAGCTATTGCATTATTGAATGAGAAGCGTATCATGGAAGCTCGGGGTGTTACATTCTCCCCTCCTTCAGCAAATTGCGTCCTCGCAATTTGAAATTTTTCTTTTAAAATAAAAGGTTGAAAAGAGAAAATACCTTTGAGGAAAACCCACATCGGAAATAAGGTTAATAAATATATAACATTAAAAGAAAGTAGGATAAGTACAAAGGTCACCCGATATAGCCCATTCTAGGATTATATGAAAATATGGATATGGAGGAGAAACAAACCATCAAGGTCTGATGGAGAGTTATAGAAAACAGGGTTAGGAGAAAGTTTAACCACAAGAAAATCACAAACTTGTGATTGGTTAAACGGTCATTGAATCCCCAGTTGGAAAAGTTAACCGACAAAATTTTTGTTTTAAGTTACCTTTTATAATGTTGAGGAATTTATTTAGGAGATTTTCTAAGAACGTAAGGGAATATACATACTTGTTATGTATACTTTCATTCGTTAATAAATTTTACCACAAACCCAACTTTTACTCCAAATGGTAACAGAACTCAAAAATATTCTATTTATCCTAATTGTATAAGGTTCAAAATGTTAACACATACCATTCAGATTAGTAAAACTATTTTGTAATAACCAGGGACTTCCTATAGGCTAGTGGTAGGAAATAAAGGCTTGTCGCACTATGGTTGTGGGTTCGATTCCTGCAGCTTTGTCCGACGCGACGGGTTATTCCCCACCCTGCAGGTTGTCCTTTTTCCTAAAACTATAGTATTATAATATTCCAAAAATAATCTTCAGAAATTCTTTAACCTTAAACAATACTATCCATGGTCCAACTTAATCCATTCCAACCTTAATAGTTATCCAAAATACCTCCGTTCAGACTTTCTCTAAAAGGTCTCTAAATTCCAAAATCAATTGTAACATCAAATTCCCCAAACAAAGAAAAGTTTCTATTATTGTCACATACTAAAAATATGATTAACATAATCGTATTAAAACCTTACTGAAATAAACAAGTACTGCAGTACAATCCATATATATATATCACATTATTCTTATAACCAGAATATAATCCTTGAGTCCAAAAGCACCAATACATTAATTATTCCGCTTAAACTGTAGTCACAGCATAAGATTGGCCTTGTTCCCTTGGCCTTTTCTGAGGTAAGTTTCCTTGACACTTAGGACATTCATTTGCATAATGCCCCATTTCCCTACAATTGTAGCATTCAACATTGATAGCCTCTTTCTTTCCCTTGCAATCACGAGCCTGGTGACCTTTTTCTCCACATTTATAATAAACTCCCATTCCTTTTAGGCAAGTACCAGGGTGATTCTTCCCACAATTATCACATAATGGAAAATCCTTCTTTCCCTTTATCCCTTTATCTATCTCTTGTTCCACCGTTCTCTTCTTCTCTTGCTTTACTTTGTTTTCATAAGACTTAGAGAATTCCTTTTCTGTCTTGATAGCACACGAGACAATATCTTCGTATGATGAGAAGGATTGTGATACTAAAGCTCGACGGAGAAATGGTTTTAACCCATCAAAGAAACGATCAATCTTACTCCTTGGGTTACGTATATAATCAGCAGCATGCCTCGCTAACCTTGTAAAGTTAGCCTCATACTTTGCGACATTCTCATCCTCCTTCTGCCTCAAACTCAGAAATTGCCTTTCCATATCTGCTCGATGGTCACGAGGAAAATATTTTTCTAAGAAAAGCTCTTTGAACTCCTGCCATCCCATGTTTGTTAATTCATCATCTTCCTTTGTGTTTTGAATTAGTGACCACCATTGATCGGCATCTCCAGTGAGGCGGTAAACTGCCATGACAACCTTCTCCCTTTCACTACTCCCCAAGGCATGGAATATTTTCTCTAAGGAATTTATCCATTGCTCAGCTACTATAGGATTTGTACTCCCCTTGAAGGTTGGTGGTTGTTGCCTCATGAAACGTTCTAGCATTGATCCTCCACGTTGCGGATCAGGGTGCTCCATACGAGTAAGGTTATTATTCATAACCTGAGTGAGTTGTCCCAGTATGGTAATAAGTTGATCGGCACCAGTTGCATCACCAGCCCCACTATAATTATCTTGATCAGGAGGGAAATCCCTATATGGAGTGCGTGCATTGATACGGTTTCCATTTCTTCCACTAGGTGCCATTTCTAAACAATGGCATAAACTAGATCAGTTTATGAATCAAAATACATAATCCTATACTTATAAAACACTTAACATAAATTGAACTATTTATGGATATAATCCATAATCATAAAAATGTTTTCTTTGAGGAAGTATATAATCATAAACCCTTCATAATGATTTGTAGAGAAAATGAGAGTTATCCTAAGCATATCCCCCGGGAGTGTCGTAACCAAGAGTGCAGCAAGGCCCGTTGTCGTGCACCAGTTCTCGTTCGAGTCTAGCTCAAAGAGGTGTTTTCGGGTTTTACCCCTAGGAACATCTGTGCCAGAGCCGCCTCTACCTGCTCGTATCCAGACAGGGATGTATTGCTCGGAAAACTCAAAAAATCTCTACAATACCAAAATTCTAGGAAGTTCTTCTATACTAATCCTCAAAGTTCATCTTAGGTCTATGTGCTCTAATCAGAGTTTATATAAATCTAGCTTCCAAGGTTTGTACTAAACTTCCTCTGATACCAACTATAACGCCCCGACCCCAGCTACCTAGAGCCGGTGCATTACTTCGTAACATTGGCATGATCACAAAAGATCAAGTCTCGAAAGACCGATTAGTTTAGTAGCCTTGGAAACACTAGATACATTCGTAAACGTTACATTACATCATAAAGTGAAAAACTACAATAACAATGTCTCCATAGTCCACACTCATATCCTCTTCTGACAATCCCTGTAGGTCATTCACAAAATACTTCTTCACATCCTGGAAAATATTAAAACATTGAAAGGGGTGAGCTCAGATGCTTAGTAAGGATAACAATATTGCGGAAGCTTTCATAAATAAACATAAAAATTTAAGGCAATGTATAACTAAAACAAAAGCCTTTTAAACTTGAACATCAAAATAATATGGCAAAAGTAAAATGAGATAATTCCATTCACTTCTTCACATGGATATTCTACTGGTCGAATAATTACATGAAATAACAATAACCACTTTCATAATGATGGAATGCATAATGCCAGACTATCATAACCACGTAGCCAAGGCCTCGTGCCAAGACCACAAATAAGATTTTGCCAAGGCCTTGTGCCAAGACACTATTTTGTCTCATGAGGCCTGCCGATGCATCGAGGAGCTATAGCGGGCTCCACCCGTCACTTATTAAGTCCAATGCATTCCTCATATGAATAGGTTTAAACATATCATAAACCATAACATAATCGTATCACATAAAACATGCATAAAGGAAACATAACATTTCCACATTTCAATCACAAGATATCAATTCAACAAATTGATATAATAAAAATGCTTTCAAAACCATTTTCAATACCAAAATAAAAGAAAGTTAAAACTTTGTATTTATTTTTCATTAAAAAATGATGGCTTGTAGAGGAAGCCGAAAATCAAATAATGGTCACGGCGGCGGAGAAGTCGTTGTCGCCGCATAAGTACGGAGAGAAAAACATTCCCTTTTGTCATTTAGCAAATCGCTTCGTATAGAAAAGATTCCTTTTGAATAAACGTAAAAGTCAAAGGGGTTTATATACCGTATAAAAGAAAGTTGTGTATAAAACCAAATATGCCTCAATGAAAGGGGATTGAGACGAAGTCCTTAAATTGATCATTTTTAAAATAAAATAGATCTATTATGTGTAATCACTATAGTTACACATAAAGAAAGTAAAAATACAAAATAGGACATAATAATATCATGACATAATTTGAAAGTAGGAGATTAACCCAAAGAATTGAAGTTGGGTTAAGAAGTTCCCTTACCTCATGTCCGACTTGCCTCAACCGTTCTTTAACCTCCTGAATAATAAACTAGAGTTAATATCTACCTTATTAAGAACCATTTTCAATTTCATTATCCTTTTTATATCACTTATTACAATGTTATGAATGTTACGTAATTATTTAAGTTAATAACGGTCATTTTGTCGATCTTTGGTACTTGTGTCAACAATAACCTTCTTATAATTACAAGTTGTTCATGTGGGGAAATATCCATTATATACAGAATTATATTCATGATTTAGATATCATATATATCATATATATCCAGTATATACATTCATTCATAATATTACGTAACATTTAGAGGTAAGAAATGAAATGCACCGTTCATGGAGACGGTAAGCCGTACGTACGCATGAACACTACTTTCATTTCTATTTCATATTTAATGTAATGAAATCATAGTTATATAAAGGTATAATATAGTTCCAGTATAATATCATATATAATATCATTTAATCCATCCATTATACATCCCACATATGGCATTAACGATTCACATCACTTTGAGGGGGCGGTAGTCCGCACTTCCTAAAATGAAATTATCGCGTTTTACCCATAATGTAAATCATGAAGTATGCCATAAATGAGAAATACAGAAGCATAAGTAAAACATAAACACATTATATATCATATATAAATATTGTGACATCTTAATGGCCACCTTTGAAGGTGTTATATGAGTGTTGAACAATCATCATTTCGTGAGGCAGAAATTCGCCATCCACAGAAACCGTATGTTCTTTAACCATTAGATGTAGGTGTGTGTAAGTGTAGTTCGAATACTTATTGTAACAACATCCTAGTATATTTAGGATACTGGTGTTGTTACAAAAGAAATTAATAAAAAGAGTTTAGGGGGTTGGAGGAGAAAAATAAAACAAAACAACATTAGAGAAGACATTAGCTCAAAATCGGGTAACTCTTTTTTATTTGAGCCAAAGGCTTCCTTGGGAAGAGTTCTGCCCAAATTAAGGCTTCTAGGAGTAATAGGGGGAAGTTGGTAGAGTATTTGGGCAGAGGTTGGCCGAGCCAAATGGCTTGAAAGTTTAAATGAGGTGGGAGAGGTGGGGGCCTTTTATAAGTGGAGAGGAGGGGCACTTTTGGAAAGATTGAAATGTTATATTATTTCACAATGATTTTCGGATTCTAAAGGTCCCACACTTATATAATTCGAGGCTAAGGTGATAAGGTTTCGAAATCGCCTCATCCAATAGGCTTTGGACAAGTGTAAGCCTTGGATTTTGCATTATCTTCTCATTTTATTTAAATCGTTAAATAATGAGGTCATCGCTGCATCATAATGATGTCATAAATAATTTAATTTATTTAATGTCTAAAAATTATAAAAAAATACTATGATGTAGGAAATCTTTTTAGATTTCTAATGAATATTTATAATCAAAATTTGGACTTGTGTAGCCCCACGTAAAAATTGTTTTAGTAAAACATTTTATGTTTGTGTCATTTTTTACTTTAACATTAAATAAAAGGTGTTTTTGTCATTTTCTAACTAAAGTGGTTCCATGGGGTCCCCAAGTTGACCCATGGGTTGTCTTGGTCGGCCATGACTCATCCAATAGGAGTAGAACAAGTGTCATGCTCATCTCATATCATAAAAACATTATTTGTACCTTAAACTACACTAATTACCTCTAATCGCGATTAAGAACTTAAAAGTTACTATTCACCAAAAAATTATTTTAATCTCATTGAACCACATTTTACTTCTTAATGACAACCATGTATGTCGGATTTTTGAAAATAAAATCACAGAAGTGGTAATATTTCATTTAAACGAAAAATCAGTTATTTAACTATCACTTAGTGGTTTCACTATTCATCAAAAATTGAAGTTTTTCAGAACAAGGCCAAAATTTCACCCTAAGCTATAATTGATATTCTGAATTCAAAAATGATGCCTATTTTAAAAAATTCCAAACATATAAGTTGCATTAATTAATTTTATAATTAATTCCCGCTGTCACAACAAATAGCGTGTTTTTAAGAAACAATTTATATCAAAAGATTGGCAATTGTTTATGTCCAATTTCAATGTTAAATTAATTATAATGACCACCATTGGATAAAATTGTAAAAATATATTCTAATTATACTTTAAAACCACTAAATAGTATAATTTATCACTATAAATTATTTTGATTAAAAAAGTTGTTTTTAAGTATTTTTCACTATTCGTAAAAAATTAGAAGTTCTCAGAAAAATACTAAAAATTCATCATAGGCTAATTTCGATATTCCGAATCCAAAAATGAAGTCCATTTTGAAATATAAAATTTCTATAATTTTAAAAAGTGGTTATTACTATTCATAACGACTACTTTGATTAGTCGCGGTGTTTTAGAACTCGAAGTTGCGTACAATGCAAGCTATTGCATTATTGAATGAGAAGCGTATCATGGAAGCTCGGGGTGTTACAATAAATGAGGTAGTCTAGACAATCGGTTTTTGTTCCAAGTCAAATAGTAGGTATAAGTGAGGTTGATGAAACTAATGTTGAAAAGAAAGAGATAGAATAGATTCAAACCAACCAAATTAAAACTACTGAGACAATTTTATAAAGTACTTCCAAGTTGAGAAATTAATTATCTGGTCTCTCTTCTTCAATAAATACCTTGTCCTCAGAGTACAAAGGTTGTGTGTTGATTGTTCTTAAAATTTTTAAGAGTCATACCTCACCTCATTTTAATATTCCTTCTACATCTGGTCAGTCTTCTAGGACTCTGACATTGAGGCAATCAGAACTATTGTGAAAACATTTAGAAGAAAAATGATCACGAGCTTGATTTGGTCATATTTTATACCAAGGAATCATCTTCCACTCATGAAGAGCTTACAAAGGGTATTACTTCATATTTCTTGATGATTTACCCCAAGAACCAGTTGAAAAGTCACTTTAAGTATTTAGAATAGAATTTGATTTTAACCCAATTTAAAAAAGTATTCAAATAACAAGTCAAGTAATTAAAGGAATTCACTACTCTTTTGGACAAATTCATGGAGAATAATGATGAATTTGATAAAGAAATGTTGTATGGTGGTGAGATTATTTATGATTTCATCAAGCTGTTAAAGCCGTACATTCATGTACAAACTGAAGCAATTGTTGTACCTTCTACTCTACCTCTTGGACATCATGAATCAATGACTCCTCCTAAAATGTTCATATCTCAGGCTTTGATTCAATTTCACCCAATAATCCAAGAATAGATTCAACCTCTTATGTTGTCACAACACAAACCCAACCTTGTACCTAATGTTCCAGAAGGAGTGATCCTACCTGCTTTGATAATTTCTTCAGACCCTATTGCTTCTTATCCACCTCCTATTGGACCCTCTATTGATTCTTCTAAGAAAGGGATGGAACCTCTTAATCCTCAACCGTAGTGCAGATCATTCTCTGATAGGGATTTTTTCTTGATTTGTTTTGCTTTTTGTTTTTAAATGAAGAAATGTAACACATTGTACTTTCTTTATTAATGGAAATTTGTGTTCTTTTCTTTCTGCTATATCTCTTTTATCTATTAATTTATGAAAACTTTTATTTCTCTGATCCTTGTTTTCTTTTTAATAATCCCAAAAGGGAGAGAAAAAAATTGGCATTATCATTATTTACTTTAGCTTTGATATCAATCTTATATATGCTATTTTCTCTTTGATACCATTACTATTTATTTAACCAATGAAACTTCTCTATATTATAAATATTCATCCATAGTGGGAAATGACAAGTATAAATATTTAATTTCACATTATATGATTGGAATGAATAATGCCAGGATTTGTGATCATTAAAAAGGGGTATATTTTCCCCCCATAATAGACTGTTAGCCATTCTGTGAGATTCTATTTTTAGTGTCTGTTTCCAGAAGAGGACTCGAGCCTCAACTCTGATACATCAAAGAGTCTAGAGCAGAATTTAATAACACTTAGAGCATATCTAATTAATTATTAATATATTCTTCTATGTTGTGTACCATTTAATTAAAATTTCGAGCAGTGTGTGTGTCTGTACTAAAATACACATTGTCTCCTTCTCTAAAATTTAGGATACTAGATATCCTCAACCAACTATCTTCTTACACTTGTATGTCCCATGGATAACTATAGACTAGGTCCTCTGTGACTTGGCTATTAGTTTTCCAACATATAATAATGGATGAGGTCTAGTGAAATGGATAGTCTGTGTAATGTAGTGTAAACCCCGATCTAGGGTGTGGATCGAGTCCCTTCATTTATAAATATTTCTTGGTGACTGGTGATAACTAAGTGGAAAGGACTATGTCTCGACTTGAGACTGATCCTCTAGTTTTATATCTATTGTGTTTTCAATTTAGTATTTCTTTTTTTAATTCATTTTTCAGAAAACTAAAATTTTCTTTGATAGTTTGTATTGGATAGTAGTTATAACTATTTTTAATTATTATAGTAGTTTCAAAAGTTGTATCAATATCTCATATTTTTATAATTGATAATTAATCAATCTTTTGAGAAACTATTTGAATAGTAAACCTATTATAATTTTACAACCTTAGTTATCTGGATAGTTTTATTTTAAATTGGGTATCCTTTTAAATAATCTTTTTAAAAAGAAATTTTTAGAGGAATTAAATTCATCCCCCCTCTTGAGTGTCCTACTATGACCAACAAGGTGGTTTTAGGTTATGAATTTAATTAATTCCCCTTTAATTACTTCAATCAAACAGAAATTCCCCATCACCAAAAAAATCATAATCAAAATTTCTAGCGAGGATGTCCTTAGTTCATGCTTAGGGCAAACACGATGTTCCAAACTCAACCACATTCTTAGAAATATGATCTGAGACTCCAAATGCGAGATATTTTTGTTTCAAGAGAAACTACACTTGCAGGAAAAAATATATTTAACATTTTTAATATCATTGCAATGATCCTCGCTGGGCCCCATATTCCCACAGAAACTCAGTACCCGAATTCAAAAATATTCTCCAAAATATTCCAAAGTCTTAAAGGTCAAATCCCACGTCATTAAAATTTTAATTTTTTCAATTTATTAAATTTGAGATGAAATCATTCAATGAAATAAATGTATCCTCATCACTTACTGGTTTAACACCATTAGATAGACATTCAAATCACCTATAAAATTAGAGGACCATTTTCATGAGCACTCCAAGGTAAGTTATCTTATTATCACATAAAAATTATAGAAAAAAATTTATAAGGAAGAATAGGAGATATATTCATTTAATGAAAAAATAAAATAAATGAAATTATAAAACATTTATAGAGTGAGAAATAACATTCAATACATTCCCTTGATACTCCCTTGGATCAACCCATAAGTGGGTTAACCTTCCATTAGTTATATGCTCTCAATTGTAGTGGGACGTTGACTCACGAGGGTGGAATTGAAGAATAAAAATAGTGAAATAACAATCACTCCACCATTGTGTAATGAAATTTAGATATGTTTGGTGTGAATAAATTCACACCTTGATTCAATGGTATACAATTGATATTGGAATTTTATTTATGTTTCATTTTATCATTTTTTTGTATGTTTGTATCCCTAGTTTATATTTTTTGTGTAAGAGAATCATAGAGAAGAAATAAATAATGGTTTCTTGCGGCTATTATTTTTCATTTGCAATCACCTCCAGTGATATTCATCTGATTCCACTATTGTATTGTCCTCTATTAATCTATATTTAGTGGTATCAATGGGAAGGATGAAGATGATTCTACTTTTTTTTGAGAATTTAATCAGGTCTACATCAGATCATTTTCCATAGTAGAGGAGGAAGACAATGAATAATATGTGACAAAAATTTTAAATCGTGGTTGTGATTTGTATTTAATTATCAAATTGTGTTTGATTTTACAATTGTAAAAAGAGTGTTTCAATTTGGGAAAATTTTGTTTTTCCTTTTTAGATCCTACAATCACTTATCTCTTACCCTAGCCAACACCTCCACGTTCTCTCTCTATAAAAAATAACATTTTCATTCATTATTCTCTCCAGGTCCTCTTACCTCTCATATATGAGTTTTTTTTTCATTCCCTCTATTTCCATATAATAAACATGAAATATCAAAATAGTTGATAAAAAATTGGCAATATTCTCTTCTAAAAATAAATTTATTAATTGTTTTCAACTCTTAGAAAAAAATACTCCACCCTTACAGATATCAGTATCCGTCAATTTCCTATAAAAAATAAATTTCTTCATAGAGAATGAAATTGCACAAGATTTGATCATGAAGATGATGAATATCAATTACAAAAACTAGTTCATTAAAATTCAAGATCTCTTTGGAACATATTATTTCATGGACATTGAGGAGGAAAGATACACCGATCCAGAATCCAAAGCATTGGAGTCTGCTATGCTAGATGTTCAAAAGGCCACTTTTTGGGTGAAATGAAAGAGGTACTAAAGAAGAAATCCATAATCTATCTAGGCAATGATGACGTGACATTAAAAATAATTACTTCACCAAAATAATCTAACGATATCAGGTAAATTCTTTACAAATCATTTAAAGGAACCAAAAAGTGAAACATATAAGAATTCAATATTTATGAGGTGAGTTCGAATACTTCTTTATGAAAACTTCTAAAACTATTGTCGAGTATCATACTCTTGTAATGGCTATTTTCAGACAACTGTGAAGAAATGGAGAAAATATTTTTGATATGTGAGTATGTGAGAATTGTTTTTGATTATTAGATCCAAAATATGATGACATAGATTTTTCCAATGAAGAAAATGAAAACCTTAATACAATATCTGTTGAAGAACTCATGAGATATCTAAAAGACCAAAATATAAAGGTGAACTACCATAGTGAAATAAATGGTGTCGAATATTCCTTGAACTCAAAGTTGTATCTCAAAATATCTGATAGGGAACAAGGGGTAAATTTCAATGAATTAAATTTTGGGGACTCCATGGAAAACAATTTGATCCCTGAAGAGGAGGATGTGGTGGGAGAATCCCAAACCAAGGATGTTGTGGTATCAAAACTATAATCCGTGAGAATGATGATGAGGAATATGAGGAGGATTTAATAATATCCAATCAGACTAAAGAAAAATTCGATTCATTAATTTTCATAAAATATCAATATTATTGAAATTAATGTTGGAGTAATAAACCCATATAGAATGATAGTAAAGAGGCATATATCATTAATAAGGAGAATTATTTTTCATCTCCCATGTGTTGATGGAATAAACATTAACACAAAATAAAGGTATGTGGTATCTTGAATATGGAGCTAGTAAGCACATGAAAGGGAACAAAAACTTTTTTTACAAACCTGTATGATAGGGTTTGAGGAGATATTTTATTTTGGGAACTCTCAAAAAAAAAATTATAGAAGAGAAGATATTCTGATCAAGAAAAAATACAAAAATCATTCTTTCTTCTCTGATGTCTACTATATACTCAATTTGAAGACCAATATCTTATGTGTTGATAAATTAGTGGAAAAGGGTTTCACATAAGACTATAAAATAAAAAAATGTTATTTTTCTATGAAAAAGGAAGGTTGATCACCAAATTAAAAAATTTGAAGAACCTCATATTCACTCTTTTGACCCAACATGATGTACCAAGGTGTTTGGTGGTGATAGTTAATAATAAAGACTGGATATGTAATATCAGTTTTGGGTATTTAAACTTTGATTGTTTAAGATTATTATGATGAAATAATATGTTGAATGGGTTTCCTATCATTTGAAACCCAAATCAAATATGTGAATTTTTTGTTATATGGAAATAATATAGAAATGGTTTTGTAATGAAGGATAACTGGAAAGCGAATGCACTACTGAAGATAGTTCACAACGATGTGTTTAGTCCATTGAATACAAAAATAAAATTGAAAAATGTGGTATTTTATGAATTTTTTTAATTATTATATTAGGAATACATGGATATATTTTCATAAGATGAAGTTATAAGTGTTTTTCAACCTCAAAGAATTCATGTCACTAGTGGAAAATCAAAGAAAGTATTACATAAAAACATTATGATCTAATCTATAGGGGGAGTACACCTCTAATGTTTTTCAAGAGGATCTGAAGAAACATGGATTTTATAACCAAATGATGTTATCCTATACACCCCAACTCAATGGAGTATCCTAAATAAAAAATCACACCATTTTCAACATAGAAATAATCATGTTGAAAGACAAAGGAGTTCCCATGAATTTCTTGGATGATGTATATTTGTGCATGGTGTATCTACTCAATAGATTCCCAATAAAGAATCTCTAAGAAAAGATTCCTCATGAAGAACAGAGTACTCACCAGACAAGTGTATTCCATATTAGAGTTTTTTGTCGCATTTCCCATGTCAGGATTCAAGAGAAAAAATAAACAAAGTTTGAGCACAAAGGAGTGAAGTTTATCCTTATGGGATACGGTGTGAACTGTGTCCATGTATAATCTCATAACCAATAAGATTATATTTATTAGAGATGTTATCTTTGAGAAAAAAGAGACATGGAAATGGAATAATGATGATGATTGAATATAGGTAATAATAACTCTTGGAGATGAAGAAATAATTCAAGAAGTACCCTTGTAAGAATGAGGAATTGAAGAACCAATGACGCTGACACCACATAATACTACATCTGAAGAAATTTAATGAGATATTTCTCATATATTTATAAAAAATATTTGAAGCCTTGCTTATATATATGAGATAATGGAACTAATAGAGGATTATTTAATTTTTTTTGTGACTCTAGAGATTCCAATCTGAGTAGCTTTGATGAATCTAAAATTGATGAAATGTGGAAGAAAGTGATAGACAAGGAAATAAATTCCTTTGATGATACCAAAGGATAGAAGGAAAATGAAATAATTGTCTATGATGAATTTATTTCACTCGTAGGATTGCCACCTAGATAAGATTAAAATTCTTGGGTCCTGAGGAAAACAATTTTATGTGGGGATATTGAAATAAGAAACTTATTTTATCGATGACACAAACTATACATTGAAATGACGGGTGCTTGGAGTTTTTAAATGAAGGTTGGTAGACGTGTTTGGAACTTGATGCCTAGAAGACACCTACTTCACCAAATTGTGAAGTTCTATTTATGTTTGGGTTTGATAATTTATTTTTTTTGTTTGTTTTTATCCCTATAAATTGGGCTTGTTTTGTGAATTATAAGATAAGCTGGGAGAAGAAATAAAAACTTTTTTCCTACTATTGTTATTTTTGTTCTACAATCACTTCCATTGATTTTTATCTCATTTCATTGTTGTGTGATATTCTTCTAAAACCAAATTTTCAACTTGTGTGATATAAAAGTAAATGTAACTGATGCACATTACTAGTTTACGAGGGACGATCCATCTGTATGGTTGGATCATGGTGGAGACCAATCCACCTAAGAATCACATGGATAAAATTTTGGAGTAGTATACATGCATGTGAAATTTTGGTCCACATGAGTACCATGTGAAGGGGTATGAGTTCACTCAATTAGTGTGTAATGGAAGAATAAGAACCATTAAAGTTTATGAGAGGTGTGAGCCACCTGGTAGGTGAATGAGAGGTTTGTACTTGTAGGGTATTATTTCATTCATAGAGGCTTACATATTGGTCTTATAAATGAGACTTTAGAGGGGGGTGGGGGGTTAATTTGGGGTTAATGCATTACCTATCATATTTTATTTAGGAATTCCTCAAACTATATTTATTTCCTTCCCTAAAATAGCATTGGATATTAATTAGAAAGGATAGAGTTATGCATTTTTTTTGGGTAGATGGTTATGGAGTTAGGAGTTTTTGATCACATGATGACGACTTCCTAGATCTTTTACTAACTAATTATGTGATCGAGATGGTGAATGTACCAAAACTATATAGTGGGTTTGAAAGTGAATAGTTGAAGGTGGAATTCACGATCGTAGGTAGATGACCCATTGGATGGAGGGTCCCTTAGTTGGTCCCTCTTGGGACTGTGTACTGTTTGGGTGTTCATGTGGCTGATGGGTGGTGCACGAGTAGTGAACAACCACATTCTATTTTTACCCATTTCCAATTTATGGGAAAGTCATCTCAGTGGGGTATCCTACCTTAACATCATTTTATAGACCTAATAAATTCTCCCATCTGAATGTATTCCAAGAGATATAAAGAGTAATCCATTCCAAGGAAGTAAATAAATCCCACAGGAAGAACTATTTAATCTGCTTGGGGAAGTGCAGAAATCACATGGAGGATATGTGGAATGAATTTTAAAAGTTTTATCATAACCTATAAGTATATTGACACACCTATCATTTTATGTTATTTATTCTCCATGATGTGATCTCTTGATGAATAGATGAACTCTCACCTATATAACTCTTCCCAATTTCTTTGTGAACTCATGGAATTTCAGAGCTGAAAAAATGGTCTTGTTATCAGTATAGTTATAGTATCATTTACTAGGATACTAAAAAATATTTTAATTTTTACATGGTCACAAGTTGGTATTGGAAATTTTGCTCATCTAACCTCTCTATTCACCTAGCTTCTCAGTGGTGCCCCAAATTCCCCATGGTTAACCTGCTATTTTCTTGAGAATAAAGTAGTTTATGAGCACATTCCAGGTCACCATTTGAACTCACCATAAACTAGGATTCCTTTTTTAATATTCTCATGGTTACCATGTGGTGTCCTCATAGTTACCAAATGGTTTCATATTTTTTTAGTTTGAGGAATTCTGGGGTCTTGTTATTTTATCTCCCTTGTCTATAAAATTACTAGATAGAAAAATGAGCATACTAAAGCTATAACAAGAAGGAGGGACAATGTAATTGAAAGTGTTGAGTCTGAACATCATAAAAAAATATAGTAAAAGCATCCAATACTATCAAAATTGAATGGAGTATGACTTTGGTATTATCCACTATTAGATAGTTTTCCCTGGTAGGGATTCAAGTTACTAAGTGATACCCCAATTCTAGCATCACATGTGGATAATATTCCACTTCATTAGATCAATAAATATTTTCACCTAGCTTGGGCCAACAAATCTATGGTTAAAAATTTCATCATGGTGATGAGTCATACTAACAGTTAACTCTGGAGGAGTAACCACACATAATTGAGCCATATGTATAGAGTTATTGGTTGATCTTGATGAACTCAACATTGAGTAATAAATTGAGTTGGTAAGAAAAATGGGATCTCTAACCTAGAAGGGAATTTAAGAAAGACCATGTTTGCGAATTGTGGGTCTTTTTGTATTGTGAGGATCTTGAATGGTATTTGACAATTATGGTCCTATATGATGTTGTCGGGGTTTCTAAAATATTAACCCATTGTAGACAATGCCTTATTCCGATCATTATTTGTATATAGTGTCTAGATACAAATACCATTCATCTGGTTCATAGTGAGGGAAGGAATAATCCTTTAAGAATTTCATATGATCAACAAGGCTCCAGTATTGGGGAAGATATATGATGAGCTTCACCCTATGGTATCTTTATAGGAAGATGTTGAGGGGACCCCACCACTTTTTATGGACCTGGTCAACATTGAAAACAGAGTAGTGGGAGAAAAAATTCATCCCAAGAGAAAACAATCTTTAAAGAAGGAAATTCCTTATTTATTAAAATGATTTGGTAGGATTTAGAATACAAAAGGCCTTAGAATTTCCCAATACAACAAAAGTGTGGAGTTTGTGGTGCAGACTAACAAAATTTAGAAGAGTAATAATTTAGAAAATGTGGTTGGGAAGTGATCTTCATAATCAATAGGTTGGTGAATTTTGTTTCTTTTATAATAACCAACATCAGTGGTTACATCATGCTACTCTGAGATTCAATGGGTATTGTTAGATTTGGGGGATTAGTAATTTCTTCCCAAATATTAATTAGCATTCATATTATCATGTAAGTACTTGTGTTAACTAAGATATATTAATAATTTGTGCCTTATTAGAAAGGTAAGGCCCTATTTCCCAATTTTGGACTATTTTTAGTGTTACATGGATGGATAAAAGACCATTTTTATGGGTATAAATTTCTTAACACCTGGGAGATCTATGGTTCCATGTTTGTTTCTTATATATAATGTATTAATGGTGTAATTCCCAACTTATAAAAGGAATATGGTGTGATTAATAAGATAAATAACAAATATTTTTTTTAAGAAAATCATATCTCCCTCCCACTATAACCATTATTGAAATTAAAATTCAAAGTCTCTAGTCGCATTCATAACTTATATCTCTACAAGATGGATTATTGGTTTTTCGGATTGATACGAAGGTAATCTATAATGGGTATATTCCCTCTATGATTGGAGATCAGTTTAGATGAATAATGAAAAAGTATCCAAAACCTGTGTTCCGTGTATGATCTTAAAAAAAATCCAATGGTGATGCGTTAATTTTGGAAAATTTTGATGTTTGAGGAGAAAAGAGATCAAGTGACTTTTCCTCTATTAGATATGATTAAGGGGATTATAACTGGTTATGGTAAATTTTCGATTCCCTCACATCCTGATGAGAAATCAGGATTTTTTTTCAAAATTCAATATCCCATTGTCATTCCATATTAAATATGAGTAGGAGACAATGGCAGAGAAAAAGGAGTATTTAGAGATTTAAATTAATGGGAAGATATGTGCTCAACATAGAGTGTATGTAGATGTACCTTGAAAGAAAGTCACTTCAAAGAGTCCTTCATCATCCAAGATTCAAAAGATACAAGTGAGAGAATATGCTATTCACTATTCGGTAGTAAATATTTTTCCACTCCCTTTGTTTCGATTGATTATAAATATTCAAATTGTATGAGACTGTGGGGTATAGGGAGAAAATCAAAATCATATAATGAATAATTGTATATCCTCTAGAATATGGACATTCTTATGTCATAATTTGGATCGATCATAGTTCCTATAAAAAATTATTAAAAATATGATCCATATGAATCCAAATATTATATTAGGGTTGTAGAGGTTTTACAACATTTGATAATGGGTATGTATTTTCATTTGAAAGAGTTTCCATGATTTTATATCCAAGGAACGTTAATGAGGATGATGACTACGAACATGAGTCGCCTTATAAAGAGGTAAGTAGCATATATTTATTTAAATTTTCTATTTGACATCAACATCATTAGTTAACTTCTTCATTAGTCTTTTATAGGGTTTAAAAGAATCTCAATTTCCCATCATTTCCCTAGTATGCATCATTGGGTTTTCCAAGTATATCTTGGGAACTTGTTTGAAAGCTATAGGAGATGATGGAACAAGCTCTCCTGACCTACTAGAGCACAATTTGGTGGTAATATTCAAAAAAAATGTGGTATTTAGGACTGTTTCATTAATAATTCCCTCTCATAGTTTGATGGTTGATGATATCAATGAAATTAAGTTAGAAAATTCATTAGAGATCCAACTTTTCTCGATAAAATAATATATATGTTTTATTTATTTTTGTAAATATACCATCAATTGGAATACTAATTTTTTTTTTCTTAGTATGGAACCAATCATCCAATGCTCTGATGGAGGCTTGGGGAATTCAACTAGGGCTTCTTGATGTGTTTTCCACTAATGGCATGGGCTACATCTACTGCTCCAAAGTTTTAGACTTTTATATCTCTCTATTTTCCTATTTTTTGTGTTATTATGTTAATATATATAAATTTGTGGAATGTGTGTTGTAAAATTACTTTCAATTTGAGTGAGTAAAAACTAATATTAATTATACAAATTTATTGTGATCATCTCTAGTGATGTAGGTCTACACGGTTATTTCTACCATTGAAAAATCCACCTTTAGGGGTATTAAAGTGCTTGAAGGTAGTTCGGTCAGCTGTACAATAATATTGTGAGACTTTCTTCCAATTTTTTTGATTAGTGAAAGGAAGAATATGGAAAATAAATGATATTTCTTCAGATCCAAAATCCTTAAAATTGAATTTCTATCATCTTTTTTTTTCTCTTTTGCTTATTGTTTTTCAATTTTTCAAAAGTGGGTTATCATTTTCCTAATTTCCACAAAACATTCTCATAATTAAAAATTATATATACCTCTCACCATGAAACATATCCCATGATATTCCCTCCAGAAAAATAACCTTTTGATTTTGTGAGACACTCATACCCTACCCCCCACATCCATCTCCCCTAAAAAAAATCACATTCGTTATTGAAAAATAATATAGGTCACTATTTCAAAAAAAATAAATCTTAAATTATGAAAAAATATTGGTCATAAATACTGAAAAAAAATAATTTCTTTGATTTAAAAAAAATTATTAATATTTATAATCTGAAGAAATGGTTTTCATTGAGAATGAATTCTGTTTCTTTGTTTATCTCCTAGACTTCTCTCAAGACATCTACAATGGTGGACCCCCCCCACCAAATTCACCTTTATCCACCCTATATCTTATCTCAAAGATTAATCAATCATTTTCACATAAAGTTTCTCAATTACTAGAGTTTCTATCTGGCATAAACACCTTCACAAAATTCAATACCTCTGTCGGAATTCTATCAAGAGAACCGTCCTCCAGTGTTAAATTTCTCAAGTTTCAATGCTCTGGGTTGGTTCCTAGGGTGTATAATAGTGGATCCTCCATCCCACAAATTGGTGTTCGATGCCCGGTGACAACCTATATCAAGGGGGGAATCTTGAAAAACAAAATAATGTGGCATTTTTTTTTGAAAAAAAACCAATCCATGGAAAGATGTTCATGGTGGAAAATTTCAAAATCGAAGTAATAAAATCCACTTTGTTTCCCAATTTTATTATTTTGTTCTTGTGATCAACTCTAATGATTTATTTATCTTATTCTACATGAATTTTTGAACTTAATGATGCCATTTAATATCGTGAAGTCATTACACACTTTCCTCATCTATTCAGATATGATGAAAATTAATGGGTCACAAGGAAACCAAGTTTAAGGGGAGATGTTGGAATACTAAAATTGGTTTTTTATGGAACTAATTATCCATTACAATGATGGAGGCTTGGATAATTTAACTTACTATTCTTGAAATGAATTGCACTGAAGGATTGGAATCCACATACTGCATCAAATATTTGTACATTTATTTTCCTTTTTTTCCCTATTTTTTTATGTGTGTTTGTATTACTATAAATAAATACGTGGTGTGTGGGTTGAAAAATTAATTTTGATATGAGGAAATAAAAACTTATATTGATTCATAATGTCTATTTTTATCAACTCCAGTGATATTCATCTAAAAATTTTTGTTTTTGACTATAACATCCACCTTCACCTTCATGTATTCTTTTTTAATGAAATTCTAAATTATGGAAAAACTATTTAAAGAATTAAATTCTTAAAGGGAACTTCTAATTAGAAGAATTTATTAATTTTAATTCCAATGTAAATAAACTAATGAAATGAAAACAAGTGGTTCCCATGAGGGCCATGACCTGAACACCATCAATGGTCATGTGGATACTATCAATATCAAAGGAGGATGTAATGATTAAAGTATTAAAAATGAAATATAATACAAAATTTTTCTATATATATTTGACTTTCTTTGTATAACCTAGTCTTTTTCATTATCTATGTACCTAATAATAATGGATTAAGTATTTGTGGATATTGATTCCCATAACACTTGGAAGGAATTTAGAAATTTCAACATTGATCTGGAAGGGAGAAAGTCTTCCTTTTTTATGATTTACTTTATTATTCCCATGTATAGTATCATGATTTATCTTTTTAAATCATGCATCTCTATCCGTGGAGAAAATTTCAAATATGATTCATAACCAAGATAATGGATTCCATCCTACTATTTTAGGGGAAGTATCACCATATTTTTAATTTTAGAGAACATATATTATTGGGTGGACTATGGAGGGTCTTGAGGGTCTATGAGAAGGTGTGCTTCCTCAGGATACATATTCCAAACTAGTTAATGATGAAATCAGCATGTGGGAGAATCTTATCCCACACAAAAATTCTGTTGTGATAGGAGTCAATGGAACTCTTTTCACCCCTAGTGGCGATCTAGTGCTGGTGATTGTAACTCTGATGCATGCGCTGGATGCTATATTCACTAGAAGTACCCATAACTCTTTAGTTTATTATTGTTTTAAGATTCCTTAATTTAACTTTTTACTGATTTACTATCAATATTTTTTTATCATCCTCAGAAGTAATATCTCTAGTGGTGGGACCTATTAAAGGTTTCTTACTCCAATGGTTTTGTAGTCAATAAATATAAAGACCGATCTTTCTTTATAATCTTAAAGCGTCGTG
Source organism: Viscum album (assembly GCA_963277665.1). Taxonomy (NCBI): domain Eukaryota; kingdom Viridiplantae; phylum Streptophyta; class Magnoliopsida; order Santalales; family Viscaceae; genus Viscum; species Viscum album. The sequence goes on from OY728120.1 coordinate 833,745,361, forward strand.
GGTGTTCCCCAAGTAGTACCCTTGAGATAATTGAACTCTAAGTACATCTCTCCTTTTGAAAGAGGATTCAAATTATATTTTGATTCTATAGGATCATTATTTAACACCAACCGGTACATATGGAGATATATATTATAGTGGATCATAGGTACTCCACCAAAGGATCTTTCAGTGAAACTTCATAAGAATTGAGAAATGTTTAATGTTTTTAGGTAAAAATGCTTTCATTATCTCTCCAATCATTAATCCATAAATTAGTCCCTATGGAGGAAATAAAAGCAAGATACATTGCAACCACACATTTTTAGAGAGAGAAGAATATCACACTCTTGCAACCTATAAGACAAAATCTACAAAGAAGAGACTAATTACTAGTAGGTTGTGATATAAAATTAAACTTGGCTAACATAGATGTTGTTTGAGTGGAAAATAGTCATTTTTTTATATTTCTAAATAATGTCTAGTAGAGAATTATAGATTACTTACAGAAATCAAGAGAGTGGAGAAACATTTTTCTCCTTAGGTAGAAGACCTCCATGTCTTTGAATAAGCCAAGGATATAGTGTTTTCCTAACATCAGTGAAACATAGATGAGATATAATTATCAATTTACATAATTATGGATTATATTGATGGGTTTTGTAATGATACACCATCATTAAGAGAGCCTAAAAAATATATATGATCATTTCTTTTTTATGAATGAAAAAAAATATTTTACTTTTTTTTTTCAATTTTGATTACACATTCCACTCTATTTATAATTTTATAATGACATACCAAAAATTTAACAAAAATATTAGAATAATATTAATTCGTTTGAACATTTAATGTGAAAAAACTAATTCATCCACAATTCCTAAACATTCAAGTTAAAATAATATACTCCTGTATGTGGCTCACATATGGATATTGGTCTAGATAACATCACTATAAGACTGTAGTTATTACATTTGGATGAATGATCATGTCATGGTTGTGGTTCATTAATAGTTATAGTCATAACTACCATCTTGATAACACTATAATTTGTCTATTTAGGTAAATGATTCCATCTTAGGCATGACCCACAGATTGGAATATGCATAACTACCATCACTGTATCAGTAGAATTAGTCTACTTGGATGAATCATTTAGATGAATTAATTGGATGAGGATAACAAAGGGGAAATTATAATGATAATTCTAATGTATTAAAGGGTTTTAGTACCCTGAAGTGGTGTTTTATACTAGAGATTATGAACAAGTTAATGTTATATCCTTTTACAAAGACAAGGGGCCTAACAACCCATGATTTTATTGTATTAAGGTCATATTTTTTGACCTCATAAGACTTAGGTATTTTATTTTTCAGCCTAGCATTTTTATAAACTTCATATTGGGGTTTCCCTACAAGCATGGACTCAGTTTTTTCTAAATCCAACTTTTTTTGGTTTTCAACCTAACATGTTTCACACGTTTTTAATATCAAATGACCGATTTTACCTAGACCATTCTAGGAGTGAATCTAGTGAGTGGATACTAGTTTTTTACATAGTTTTACCTTTAATGGTTTTCAATTTGGTGAGTTCTATAAATATTTCCAAATTAAGTTTTAGGTAAGGTAACTTGGATATATATTGATGATATTTATAGTCGAAAATCATTAACCAAACATGGTATGATCTATGTAGTTGTATAATAAAAGAAAAACTAATGTAAATGATAACCAAATACCATAAAAAAGATAGATAGGTTCATGTGGATTGAATTTCAGTGTTTGAACCCAAAGTGACGGGTTCATTATATAGAAAAAATTTGGCCAAGTATTGTGGGGTCCCCTATCTAGTAAAATTGGGGATATAAACTTACTAGGAAATGGAAATTCCTAATACTACTAAATAAAAAACTTTTCCAATGGGTGCATCTCGACCATCTTGATTAGAGTGATTATTACTTCCATCATTGTTATTGGTGATCCCAATCAACCTAATCAAAGTGACCAACAAAGTCACTATAATTTTTAGTAATCCCAATTAACCCCATCAGAGTAAAACTAATTTCTATAATAATTATTGACAATCCCAATTAGCCTAATTACAATGACCATCACTACCAATGTTAGTGAATTTTTACTCTATAAGATAATTCTAGATCATTATTAAGTGATCTTAGAATGTAGATTTCATCTTGTAATTTTTGATAGTTTAATATATAGTGAGTACATTTAATTTCGTAGTAACTAGTCCAAAGGAATATAATATTTGAGGCCAAATGACTTCAACAAAACACTGAAAAATGGGGAATTCTATTTATGGACCTGAATTTTTTACTGTCATATCAGTTGGTTTATAGTCACCTGAAGAGGAATATTGAAAGGGTTCAGGGTGAGATATTGAATCTATAATTTGAATATGATCACAATTAAAATGTATGCATCATAATGTTTAATCAATCCACTTGAGTAGTTGGGTTATTGATTGTGTAAACCATAACTTAATAAATTTGAATTATCTATGATGAGAAGAGAAATATATACTTTGGATGACTCTAGACCACATTTGAATGAAGGGTTATACTATAATCATGTTAGAGTTTATGAAGGTCATATTATCATCTCATTCAGGATGAAGATTCATTAGGTTTATAGGATATATCAGGGGAACTTATGTAGAGCTATATCTAGGGTATTGTATGCATAGTGAAACAAAGTTTTAATTTGGATTGGAATAAGATCACTATTGTTATCCATGATGGTTTTTGACCGTTAAAACCTTGATGAAATATATAAGGTTTATTGAATGAAGAAAAATTCAATGATGGTGCTAGAACCCTAAAGGTTACAATATTATGTAGGAAACACACAATCATGGTGAAATGTTTTGATATGTTCCCACTATAAATTTTTACTAAGCCTGTGGGTCCAGAAATTATGAATAATATTTTTATAGGTCTATATGATGGTGCCTAAAATACTTTTTCCTATTTTATTCATGCCCAAATTTTTTTACTAAGATCTATAATTGTGCATCCTAGTGACTGATGAATTTAATTTTCCATAGGCTTCCCATTATAATTTTTCAGCCTAACAAGTTTTATATATTTTTACCATTAATTTATGGTATTTTAGTGTTGAACAATGAGGTGATAAAGTCATCCTTTGAGCAACATCATCTTCCTCTCCCTTCCACCTCAGGGTTTCCCATCTCGTTGATTTGGAGGGGTAGGTGTTTCCATGGTGCCTTCCCCCTCACCTTACCCTTTTCCTCTTATCTCCTCCATTATTTCAACTCTTTTCTCATTCTTATATGAGGTTAGGATTCACTCTATTTTCTCCCACTCAATAGTGCTCAATATGCACATTATTAATGGGACAATGAATATAGATGATCAGGTACCACTCAACCGTGTTAATGGATTCAATTTCAAGGTTATTTTTTTCACATTTGTGGTTCCATGGGGAGGTGTTGGCAGTCTCATAGAAAAATATTTGTTGTTATTTCCCTCAGATACTTAAACCCAAATATGACCTCTCATTCCTCTATGAAAATCTATGTAGGATCAGGAACAATGGAAATAATGAGGTTTTTGGTTATGTGGGTTTGTGGTTGAAGGTTTTCCAGGTGCTACTGACTCGATTTGTTCCTGTTATGAAGGATCCAATTTTCATCATTGCCGATGATGATGCTTTCATGAGCCCTTGGCCCCACGGTCATTAATCTATCTTCATGTTCCTATGCTATTATACCTATTGTATATGGATCTGAGGTAAAACAAAGGTTCTTTTAGGTGTTGTTCGGAATCCATCTATGTTTTCGGTGCATCCTGAAATAGTTTTCCCCTATTAAGTCATTTACTCATTTGAAGGATTTATTTAGTGTTTCTTCCTCAAATTCATTAGAAATTTTTTATTGGTTTCTTTTGCATGATCTTGAAATATTTTATATTTTATTTTAGTCTATGGGGTTTGGTGACTGGTTCTAGTAGTGTTCATTGGCGTTGTCTATGATGGTGATGTGATGATGATGTTTAGAGAGTCTGAAGGAGTTCTGTGATGGTGGTTTGAATCGGTATTTGAATGAGGTCTGGTGGGTTATCACTGACATTATGAAGAAGATGTAAGTGCACTCATCTATCTCAGGTCGTGGATTGAGGTGGATCGTAAATCGAGATGTGACCTAATGGTATGTGGATCGAGGCAGTGATGATGTCATTTGTTTTGAATTTGAATTTTGAATCAGAACATGAATCTGGTGTGTGGTTTGGTTACCTATGAACTATAAATAGGATATTTTATGATTAAAAATATAATTCTTAGTCAATTAATGGCTAGATTCTAAATTTATACAACTCTTAGAATCAATCAATTAGTTTACGGTTATATGCCATTTATTAATAAGAGTGACATTTTATTATTTAAGAATGAAGAAAAAACTTGATGTGAATGAAGTTCTATTCCACATTTGGTTGTCTTATAGAGGGTTAAAAAAGTTAATAGTTATAATAAGTGGACCTAAATAGGGATAATAAAAACGAAACTAGGTTTCAAATACTAATAATGTCTTAAAAACCATCAAATATAGGAATTAATGACATCATAAATTATTTATCAAAGTTCTTAGATCATGATAAATGGTAGAGGGAAAGCAAGAAAGGGATTAGTGTGGAACCCATCTGAATGGAATGTTATGTTGCAATGTTATTGAGTTGTATAGAGATCATAGTGTATTCGCCTTAGGATGAATATACCAATTGTTTATATGCTATATCGAGGGAGGTTATAAAGATCCATATCAGGGAAAAAATATGTATAAACATGAAAACATATCCATTGTAGTCAAAAAATGATTGTTATTGATATATTTGAAAGATTTATGGTTATCCAAGATATTCATGGTTTGAAGAATATTTTAAAAAAAATGATGTTTGAAAGGGATGGTAGAGGAATTTTATGTTTTATATTTCCATTACTGAGATGTTACAACGTCCTTAAAAGGAGTGGAGATGAATGATGCCTCATTAATGGGTTATTAATATGTGATTCACATGTCACTACATATATCTCATTAAAAAATAATAATCCATATATTGTTTTTAATTGTAGTGGATGATTTACAAATTATAATATAATATTAAGAAAAGGGAAATTTTATCCTCGTGTTTTTTTAGGGAAACCCCTATAACAAGAACCATTATATTTAGATCTGGTTATAATATATGGAATTTGGCTATATAGGAGTCCATTTTGATCAATTTAAGGTCATGATAGATAGAAAAAATTTCATAAAGTTTAATGTCATGGGACAAGGGATCAAGGGTCTTATAGTTTAAGGTTGTAGGATAAGGTCCTTCAAATAGTGGATTCAAAAAAATCTAGTTCATCAATATAATGACATGGATCCCTATCAATTCCAATCACTTGGAGGAGAAACGCAAAATGAATGAAGTAGTCTAACCACTGGGATAAAGGGGGTGTTTAAATTAAATTAGTATCTAAAACTATAATTATAGATACATGAATCAGTATATATCCTATAAGAATTTGAATCCGAACATACAAAGTTCTAGCATGGGGTTACCCTATCAAGAACAAACCCTTGTATAGTGGGGAGACATTTTTCAAAATATGGGTTCATATATGAATAAATCCATGATGAACAATGCTGCATAGATCTATCTCATTTTCATGAAAGGATACATTTTTTTGATTTGTGATTGGGACTTGGTTAAAGAATCTATGAATCACTACATATCCATAAGTGACAAAAATAAAAAACATGTATTTCTTTAAAACAAATTCCCTTTATAGATCAAACTCATATAGAGGGGAAATTGAATTTTTGATTCATTGTTGGGAAATGGATAAAGGACTGAGGCATAACTACATATGACAAAGTAACACGATCATGTATCATGTAGTTCTTAGAAATAAATTCCCTACTTAGATAAAGCTCTTATTTAAGGAAAAAGACATTTTTGATGGATTATTGGGCCTAGGATAAAGGATCCTAGAATCACTACATATCATGAAGTAACATGAATCAAGCTATAAATTATTATTGGAAGTAAATTCCAATCATAAATCAAGACCATAAATAGGGGAAACAACATTTTTGTTTCATGGATGGGCCAAGGATAATGTATAATGGAATCACTACATTTTAAAATTAACATGAATCAAGCCACATTTAGTTCTTGGAAATAACATCCCAAAATAGATCAAGGTCTAATACAAGGGAATATGGATTTTTTATATATACTTGAGTAAATACAGGTTGTGGGCCAAGGCATCATACACAAATTTATCAAATTTTTAGGGATATTTGGTTATACATACGGTAGTACACTCTAATCTATTAAATTATATGCAGTGTGGATTCAATGTTTTCCTATTTTTTTTAATAATAACAATATTATTCATGATAAATTGAATGAATAACCAACACCATTATGCTAAGGTGGGTCATACTTGGTGTGAGAAAAAAAATTCAATTGATGTTATACCCATACCACACTAGAACATGAAACATATTTTTTTTCAATACATATCATAGGGTTTGGTATTATGGAATTGAAGTTGTAATATAGTTTCACATATTTGAAATAGTATGTTTACTATGTAGTTTAACAGTTTGTTTTTTAGTATGGTGACCATATAGTTTAACAAAATTCAATGAGTATGAAATGATTTATATTTTAAATACATGTGTCTAGGATTTGTGATGCATTTTTTAAAATCATGAGGGAAGGCATCCTTTGTAAAATTTAATTTCTTGTGTCTATGTTGTTTGTGAGAAGAAATGAAAATTATATAATATATTTCATGAGAAATATATTATAGGTGATTAGAGTGATTCACCCTCCATCCATTATGGAAAATAAATAATATAAATTGGATTAAAATTTTTGTAAAATATAAGGTACTTCTAACTTTAGTTTTAACTTTAGAGGCTTCTTCATAGGTAACATTGGGGTTTTTAGAACAAATATCATCTCTCTATATAGGAATGAATGGTGATTGAATTTATTATTGAAATATATTGAAACATTATTAAATTTAACCTAAATGTTATTTAGGGTGTAAAATTTATTCTCATTGACTCATTCCATATCATCTAGATACTATTGAGAACCTTCATCAAGGAGTAGTTTACTGTATCCAATAATTTGAAGCAAGGGAAAATTTACTTCGAGCGGTAGGACTGCTTCTATCCCATATATAATTGAATATGGGGTTTCTTTTTTCGTCTTTCGAGTGGTGTTTCGATGAACCTTTAAACATACATAAGTTTATCATTCTAGTAAATCTGGTAATTATCCACCATATTTTGGAGTAAGTTAGATTGAATTTTGTTGAAAGCTTTAATCATTCCATTTTTCACTTCATGGTAGTGGGAAGAGTGGTTGGATTGAATTCTATACTATCTATGAAACCTTTTAAAATCATAATATAAGAAGATACTATAATTAATTTTCATGGAAACTAAATATTATAATGATATTTTTATTTTTTAAGTTGATGATTTCATTTATCATGACTTATCTGAGGGTAACAACCTCAACCAACTTAGAGTAAAAGTCAGTGGTAGTAAGGACACACCTGCACGAACTTACTATTTTCTGGGGATATGGACACATGAAATCTATTTCTCAGATGTAAAATGGATAAAAATATTTATCAATATGTTGAAACTCTAGGTTTTTATAAATAAAATTGGAATATATTGGGAAAGAATTTACAATTTCTGGTGAATTCTATGCAGTCAAGGGTCAATGATAGAAAGAAGTATCCAAATTGTCTAATCTAAAGAGAGTACACAATCCCTAATTTATAAATAATACATGTGTATAAATGGTGGCATTTTTTAAATGTGAGGGTATCTAATAGTTTAATACATCTAAGGTGGAATCTATCAAATTCTAATCATTAAAGGACATTCAGAGAATTCTGGGTACTGTAAAGAACAAAGTAAATGTCCCACAATTAGATCTGCTCTTTTTTTCATTCTAAATAATATATTTCACTTTAGAAATAATTTATTATGGGTAAATCCATAATATTATGGTATAAATTGATAAGGTTATCATATTTTATTGTTCAAAAGTGGAATCAGTCTCATTGATCTCTTTAATGTCATTACTAACAAATAGGGACACCACCCTATTGTGTGAAATGATAATTATTGTTTCATCCTAGTATAGATCATCCAATGTTGTATCTATATTATTTAGTGAATATACATATGAATTTTATGATCTTAGAGAATGAAATAGTTTTGGTACTAAGGGGAATTAATCCATCAAACCTCATACATGATTGAGTATGAAAATTAGTTCCTATTTCATAATGGAATATTCACCATTAACCTGATTAATAATGAATTCTAAATTACACTTGAAGTTTAGAAGGTTCACTAGTATTTTTATGGCCAGTTACAATACTATAATGAGTGATTGATTTTTTTCATCATTATTTATTCATCCTTCCAAAAATAGGATGGAATACGGAAGGAATAACTTTGTTGGAATGATGATAATAATTACCAAACAGACTCTGTTTAGTTTTTGGTTTTTCATTATTCTTCATATTGGGCTTCTTGAACCACCATAAAAATTTATCACCCATGTTTGGGGTTTCCTGAATGGATAATATCACTTCATCATGAAATTAAACATCCACCATCATGATTTATGAATAGGTACATTCCATAAGAAATTTTGGTATTATTTTCCATTAACTTCCATTTGCGATATGAATTGGATATCAAACTGATGTTGTATGATAGACAACTATGCTATCCATCCAATTAAAATGTTAAGGTAGGGAATTTATTTAAGAGGGTAAATTAAAGAGAAAAAATATACCTAATGATGTTGTATTCAGTTCCCCAATTTTTGTACATTGAAGATCAGTGAAAGATAATTACTCTCGAATTTAGAATATCGATTATCTATGTCAATAATGGTTCTGATGAGATTGTAGAGATTACTTTCACTTCCAATATCATTTTTCCCTATGATAATGGAACCAAGTTATCACTACAGATCATCCATATATAATTTGTTTCCTTCCTCTGATATATGGAACAGACATTGGTGGGATCAAAAGGTATCACGTGTTGTTATCGAAAGATTACTAAAAATCATCATAAAAGAGGTAGGTGAATCCCTTGTTCATGAGATTGGTGAGTGTTAGGAACATTCCTATATTGTTTTATATTAATATCCTAATATTGGTGAGTCATACATGAATCCCTAAAAAATAATTATGATTTTGAGGAGGTGGAATATTAAATATCTCCTTGGAATTCTTAGGATCAACATCATTAATGTGATGATGTACCATGAAACTGTAAAACCATCTAAATGTCACAACAAAAGTGAATTTCATAGGGTACATATTTAGGTTGTGTTTATATATTTTTTAACAATATTTAATGATTGGAAAGATGATCCTTGTGTTATTGGGATTTGAAAACTAGACCATCAATGTAATACTTCAAGGTCTTGAATAAAAAAGGATGAAAATTTCATTCATAAAATGTAAATATATAAAAAAAAATTTAACATAAAGAGACTAAATTGATTTAAATACGCTTTATGTGGTAGAAAAATAGTGTTGGAATCCTCATATTTGTGAGATATCTGAATTTTATTATTACTATAGTATCTATCTATAAAAGATAAAATCTGGAAGATGACTCTTATATTAATCAAAAGTTATGTGATTAAAACTGGGGAGCCATACTTTTGGAAATTATAGCATAGACACCTAATGTATATGAAGAATATAATATAAAAATTATTATTCATGATGAGGATAATGTTTTAAATCTATTTCAGGTATTGAAGCTGCTAAATGAAGTTATCTTTGGTGAAATTTTTAGATTCATATTCAACCTTGGTCGTATGTATCGAATTCATTCTATTAGATACTTTTTTATAGTTGTGATGATATTTATATTGTCATTGAAAAAGGGAGGAAACATCATGAAAATGTTTAGGAATATATGTATTGTTCAAGGTAAAGACATCCCAATGTTTTTAAAATAATGTGTTATATGTCTCTTTCTCTTTGTGGGACATGTTAGTTTTGATTAAAGTAAGTCACGAGTTATCCTCTATTACCGGATTCAGCTCTATGAGTTAGAAAATGGTGGTAGAGATTACTTACTCAAATACTATATGGGATTATATTTTATCATCATCCCTTTCCTCATATACATTTATTCTAGTGAATGTTGGAGATGAAGGGGTTCTTTCAAGACTAAGAGTTAATGTAAGGTAATTTTTATCCTCTATGAATAATGGTGAGGTGTCTTCAATTTCTAAGAGTACTGATATATGATAATTATTTTCAGGGGAATTTTGGATATTCTCCCCCTCTACCCCAAATACCTAAATTTATGTTAAAATAGTGGATGAATGGATGTTTTGGATGTTGAAGACAATTTAATGAATTTTTTATCTATTATGTATGATGAAGAGGCATATATTGATTTAAAAAGTTCCAATGTATGGGCCATATCATTTGGAGCATTTTATATACTTTATCATTCTCTTATACCATCATTAAGGTTAGAAGTGTTTTCTACATCCTGAGTATTAAGATATTTTATATATGAATTTTCAAATTATTTGGATAATGTGGGATCACTTTCTAATATAGACATTGTTACAAACATCTCATTAGGTCATGGAGACAAAGGAGTGGTGTTTTCATTTGTGGAATAATTTCATTGGTCAGATAATATCCATATTTAGTGTAAATGGTTTTTGTTTATGTAACTGATATCATTAAAATCGGTGGAAACATTCCCAAACCATAGTCCTTACTTATTATCTTATGATTTATATCCAGCAAGACGAATAGTTCGGGTTGGAATAATTAGGGTTGAAGGTCAGTCATCCTTTCCTTATTGTAAATACGTTGAGGAAAAATATTTATTTTCATAGATTGTATGGAATTCATTATCTATATCAGATATAGTTATTTTATTGAAACTTTATACTATATATCATATAAAAAAATTGATCAAATTTTTTGTCCACACAAATGGGGTTCGTATAGCTTGATGACTCCCAAATTTTTAGTGATTTACTCAATTTGATTTATGGGAATTACATATTAATCATTGAGTTTATGGAATGGGATGAAATATGTCATTTATAGAACATTTTTGGAATCATTTTAGATTAAATCACATATTTATGGTTGTTTTACCACCCTTTTATAGAATCTTGCATCTATGTAGGGTGAATCGAGAGAATAAAAAAGGGAAATATCACCATGAAGCACCCCATACTGTCTATTGATGGGATAATTGATACACTAGGGATATAATGAGGTTATTGATTCATGTTAATAAATACATGGTATTCCAAATAATACATTGAAATCTATGTATTGATAAAAAAACATGCACTCTGAATCAAAAAACAAGTCACCAAATTGGGCTCTGATCTGGATTTCACCAACTAGTTCTATATCTCTTTTGTTGTACCCTTGGATTTATAGGGTAGAAGGAGAGAGTTATTAGTTTCTATAACCCCAATGTTAATGAATTATGATTGGTATGTGATTGAAACTTGATCTGTTATTAATGTGGTCTCAATAAACATTAACATTTTCTGTCCATTTAAATATTTATAGGCACCTACTATGTACCTATATGGTTGTATATCTATATTGATATATGAAGTAGTTGAAAAAATGACACTCAAAAGGTTAATTATTTTCATGATATACTTCAGTTTTATTCACCTCAACATAAAAATTCTAATGGATTAAGAGATCCTCCACAATTTATTTCTGAAGCTTCTTTGAAAGATAAAAGACATCGATAATTGATTGTTTGGTTAGAATTATGCTTGAATATTTTATGATGTAACACTGAAAAAAAATACCAATTCATCACAATATTAGGTTTTTATATGATATGTGTCATGGTAATTTAGGTTAAAATTTCCAATTACTACCTCTATATATTGGAAAATAAAAACATTTTTGTTACCAATGAGTTAGGTTGAGATGACCTTCCCACTTTTATTCATTGACCATACATATATTGATTTTCTAATTGATCCACAAATATTATTGGGAATAAATGATTTATGGAGTATTTTGGAGTATATGTATCATCCTACTAAGTTTACTAGTGATCCTTTCTCTAGGTATCTGTAGTAAATGTGGTCTTAGTGTGGCTGTGACCAGAATGTCAAGGTCTATGTTGATCTTATCTTCCTTAACACAATCAGCCTTGACAACATCCCCCTCCATAATTGTTAGAGTGGAATTTGGGATTCTATGTACTTATTATTCTAATAAGGGATCTTTTAAGTGGATTATATTTACATTTATGTATATAGGATCATCATTTGATGGGTATTATGTTTGCTGGTTCAATGCCTGAATAACTGCTTGGTGTGATAGTGCATATCATCGTTGTGTCGAGGGGATAATATAGTTTTTAGATGTTTTATTCTTTCATGATAATCAACATAAGTTATTGTTATTTTGTATTTATCTTAATATTTTTTTAATTAGTTCTAAGAAGGTAAAATCCATGAGGATTATGGGGCAAACGTAGCTAACTTATATGCCATAGAGGGAGTTCAAGTCACAAACAGTCAATTTAGACAAACCTAAGAAGTATCATGTTATTTTTTACCTTATTTTGGGTAATCCAATCTTCTAATTTCCCTAAACCCTTATTTAGAAAATTCTTCCCTTCCCCATTATTCTTATGGTAAATTGGATGATAGACAATCCAATTTTTTATGGTATCTTTCCCAACATTACCTACCTAGAATCTACTATATTTTGAAGGATATATTTAATGATATATAACTCTTGGACAGTATGTTCGAAAAATATGGGAAAGGGATATTAATTTTGGTAGTCACTTAGGAAAATTTTATTAGGATTATTAGGATATGGTATCTTTAATAATTTTTTCTCCAGAACTACGATTATGTAACTAGGTACCTAGTCATTTAAGATGGAATAAACCTTATTCTTTCAATACTCATATGTTGTACACCAATGATATTTTACATTATTGAAGAGGATTCTATTTTTACTATTGTTGTTCAAGATGGGGTACCATGATATATTGCATGGTCTTTATCACCATAGGTATAAATGGAGCTGGTTTAAGTGTACTAACAATTATTTCAACCATACATGTCCTATTTCTTGATGCTAATAGTGTTGGAAGAGGCTTGGGTTTATAATAACGAATTGAATATTCAAACATCTATGTAAATATGGAAACCTTACAAAATCATCTTAGATATTTTATCTAAATGAGTGGTGTTTTCAACTCATGATGGAAAATTTCTATGTAGATTCCTAATAGTTGTTATTGGGGAGCTCTAAGTTTATTGAATATGAAAAAACAGTTTACATAGATAGAAATCTTGATAGATAATCATTGTCATTTTGTATATAGTATAGAAGGTAAATTATCATTTTATTTCTTTGTATGGATATGATTTAGTAGAAAAATTAATGATGAAGATATCCCAATCCTTAGATTGATCTAGATAATAGATTATTATACCCAAAATTTGACTTTGTATCCATAGTTTTCATGTAGCATACAAGATTAGCTGACTCTTTTGGATCGAGTGTTCCAATCATTTGAACACAATGAGGAAAAACCATGCTAGATTTAGTTCTAATTCCTTAGTTCCATTAATGACTCGAAAAGATTTATCATCTTATTTTAGAAGAGGATAAGTCACATCCACTGATTTAGGATATGGGTTTCATTTTAGTTTTAATGGAACAGACCCCCCATTTAGGGACTCCATTCAAGCTACTATGGATTTAGTGGAGTTAATGTGTCTTTCTATAATGGTTGGATATCTAGACACATGAGGAGATTCAATTGGTGTATCCTAATATGGTCGTTTTGTACATGATTTTTTTCTTTAATAACCAGTGTTATTTATCCTTGGGTAGCTCACTTGATATGGTTCAGGCTGTGATCGATTTGGAGGAAACTCTCAGTATTCCCATACCCTTGGGTTTATATAGACTATTTTTTTGATTCTTGAATTGGTTAGATGGCTAGATTTGACCCTCAATGGTAGGGAAACCTCTATATGATGAGTGAGATTCATTAAATGAGAAATATAGTATTTTTTGGGAGATTATACATAGTGGGAATGTTTATTATTATTAACCCAGTAATGAGTTTCTTTAAATCCTTTTCCTATTCTTTATATTGAGTAAATATATCTTTCATAGTAGGGGTTTCAACATCCTTGGGTTAAATGTATAATTTAGACACAAACTTCTACATTTCTTTAGTTGATTCCTGTCAGGTGGGAATGAAAAATTTAGGCGGAATCAACGATTTCCATATTATCTCTAATGATGGGTACACACAACATCCTTGAATATTTCTATATAGACTTTTTTTAGATATAAAATAATATATCCCATTATTTTCTGTTAGAATCATGATCCAAATCATCACTGATGATGATATTAATGAAACTTGTTGATAGGTACTGTGCTACTAGATCCATGTATTCATTAGAAGAATAAAGAGATTGGAACCATATTGAATATCCCTAAAGAATAAACTCATGATCCTCTATGTAATTTCCTCTCTTGGTATATTTTTTCAGATTCAATCCCTTGAATTTATTTGAATTCTCCATCGAATCCTCACCTATGATTTTTTTTGGATAGTAATACCGAGGGAGTCTCTACAAACCCTTTTTAGATTGTCCTTATTGATAAATATGGGTCATGAAAAGAGAGGAACTATCAAATTCACTCTTTTGATGTGTCCCCCACACATGATAGTACTGAACATCATGGATTAGGAGGATACGATAATTAAAATACCCCTATCATTCTTTGATGAAGCTGACATTGATCTACTACTAGAAAATATTGAACCCACTGGGGATTTGATGATCCTCAAAGTGGTAGTCGAGGTATATATTCCCCTAGATATATTATATATGGTTTCTCATGTATGGATGATACTAATGATACTATTTATTCCCTTATAATTTTTAGGATTTCTTTTGAGTATAAGATAGATGTATTTTAGATTTTGAACTCAAGATACTCACTATTAAGGATAATACATCAGCAAAATATTGGTCTTTCCTCAAATGATAATCTAGTTGAATGATTTTAGAGACCTTATACAAGAGTTTTTTAGTGGCTTATTCCTACAAGATTCACCATCTCTGGGATTTATACATCATCAAACCCTGTTGGAATAGGCTCTGAATTTGTGAGGGGCATCGGTCTCGATCCATACCCAAAGTGATAATTCTACTTGAAATCACTTTCAGTGGATTATTTTGAATGGGGAGAAGAATGAAATTAAATGATTTGTTATTGTGAAACCATCTAATGTGTGCATTAGTGAGGGTTTTAATGATAAATTGACATAGATTCCAAAAATCATTAAGTCACGAACATTGAAGATCTCCACACCTGCTTCTCAATTTTAGGTTGTTTTCCATAGAGATGAATTTAATGTTAATTTTAAACTAAATTTATTCTATTTCCTTAACATTCCTTGAATATTCCTTTTAATGTTGATATTTTTATATAAAATTTATAGGAATTTTTCACATATTTTAACAAATATGGTGTATGAATTACTAACCCAATATATCATTAATTTTATACTGAGAAATGGATTTGCGCCATAAGATGATTTTTATGTTCTCTTTTTCCAGTTCTTTCATCATCATCAACTCATGATCTCTATAATTAGTGTGGGATTATTCTACCTAATCTGAAAAAAGACTTACCATATTAAGGGGAGTAGGAGTGTTTGGAATGTTCTTTATTGTAAAGAAATAAGAGTAATTCAGTGGTGGTGTAGATAATTACGATTTCCTTTGTCAATATTTTGTATGTAAAAAACTTTGGTCATCAAAGATGGGATACTTAGTATAATTAGACTTAATATATTGAGTTCCTCATGATATAATGGATTTCTCAATGTTTACCCATTAATGGGAGTGAATTTTGGTTGAAATAAAATATTGTTTTAGTGAGAAACATCACAAAAAGTTTCACTATTGGGAGATGTACCATCGTGGATTAATGCCCAATCACATGAAGGATTACCATGACATATTCCATTAGTAGGAACCTAATGGTGGATAATGATAATGGGATTACCCTCTTTTTGATTGATCATTTGGTTATAAGAAGGATATATTTAGTTCTAACTATTATAATAATTCGCATTATTGATCTTGATACTGTCATGGGGAGGATCTTTATTGAGGGTGCACCGGGGAGGACCTTCAGAGCTACAAGTAGTAATATTATGTGGAGGAACTCCACAACTAAAATGGATTACCCAATCTATTGATGAATCTATAAATTCTTGGGACTCTATTGAAATATGTTTCTAGTAATTAGAAATAGTGACATCATGTTGGTTTGGGATTTGGGAATACTCTTATGTTGTGGGATTCCCCTGATATGACTTCTTCTTATACTCTCTCTATTAGGTGGATGGGGTTAAACATTATGTGTGAAACATTTCACATGCTATAATATTTTTAGGTGAATACTATGTTACCATAAAAATATACTTATGGGATTATTCATAATGGGTTGGAATGTGGGAATATAATTCAACTTTCATTATGATATACCATTGAAATTTTGCAGCCTAAAGTGGGTTAGGAATATGTTCCTTCTTTTAAGTGACTTATAGGACTTTTCTATTAGACCTTAAAGAGTTAAAAGGAATATGGGACCTCCTTGAAGTGGTAGTTTAGAAAAACATTGATCTCTAGTTAGAATTATAATATTGGATCAATATGATTTTACATTCTTTCATTGGATGTGTTGATGATCCTCCTAAATGGGAGGTGGAATGTGTGACTTCTCTAGAGTAGATATTAAATTATGATGTGGAGTTACTCTTTTGGAAGAGGAAGAAATGTGATCCTTTCCCCAATTAGTATTTATGATATATTGATGACCATAATCTACTATCATTCCTAGGATATGATGGAATTTTTTATTATGTGGGAATAAAAATAAACTTGCATATACATTGTAGCCAAGATTTGTTGATGGAATTCCAATGTAGGAGTGGATATGTGCTCCCACTATTTTATTAGAGTAGGGATATGGGCTTGATCCTATAAAAAACATTCCACCAAGATATAAATACATGATATATGTGTAGGGTTGGAAATATGTGCTTTCCCCTAGTTATTGCTTTGATGTGATATCATGCTTCCATAAATAACATCATAGTATACTTCCGAGCATATTGATGGGTAGAAATAATATTTTACAGACCCCTTTTGGACATTTCGATATTCCAAAATGATTCCGTTAGTGTTTCCAGGATATTATGAAAGGCTTGGTGTGTTGGAGAAGGAATATATGCCTTATTTCAGATTTTTTCCATAATATATTGGGAGATTTTTTTGCAGGAGTTTTAATAAGGGGATTCTCCCTATTGTTGATAGCTCACCTCCCCCAATGAAATATCCCAAATTCCAAGGTCTTATTGACTGGATCAGGGATAAATGAGTGATTTCATTAGTGGGTTGGTGAGGGGTTGTTGTTTTACAGTGATGGAAGCACTAACTATTGATAGGATATTTCCTAGAAGACTCTTGTGTTGAGGTGAGGCTATAATCTACCGCTAAATATTCCTCCTGAAGACATGGGATGCTTTAGCTATTGGGATCTCAGGGGAGACTCTTAAAGTAGTTCAAAAGAGAGACATATCTGGCCTACTTCTTTTCTACCTCCCATAATTCAGTAGATAGATGACGGTGATTCATATTTATAAGGTATTAACATGAAACCCCCAATGTTGAGATAATACCATTCTAGTAGTACCCTCCCACCAATTCATTTTCACCCATTTATGAACATTTTTTTTGGAGAAAACACTTTCTAGTTTGGTGGGGCCCCATATTTAGAAACAATTAATTCATATTTTCAATTTAGAGGTGATTAAATTAAACTGTATTGAAAAGAGTTTGTGGTTGGTTTTGAAGAGGAATTATAATATCATACAAGAAAACTTATTAATATAAAATCACAAGTAAAAAAGTCTTGTTTTCCCAATTTGTTTGATAATTAAAGGATACACATTGGTATATCCATTTTTTATTGATAAGATGTATAAAAAATAAAAAAAATTGGTTTTGAAAGGTTATCACAATTTATTATTTCAAATTGGGTTTATTGTTTTTGTTTTAGTTCATATCTGATGGAAATATATTCATGGAAACAAAAACATAGGACTTCTCCTATTTCTACAATGGTTCAATATCAAAACATTTGAATAACTACTTTACAAAGGTAATTGTTCATAGGGGGGTTTTTCCAATAATAATTTGGAATGAACATTGGTCAAAAGAGTGATAGGTCAATATCATTATACGATTTTAAAGTGATTCATGACTACTCTTAGAATCTATTATAGATTTAATTTATGTTTCATGAATCCTTCATATATTCTTATGCAGAATAGGTTACCCCTGTCTAATAGTTAGTAATTTGACATATATCAGTGTAAACATTTATATATATCAGAGATATGCTATAAATTCAAACATCTATATTTATTAGTGGTTCTATATCTATAATACAATCTATATGTATAATAGGTTCTCCATAAATCCTTTTATTTATTGGTGACACCATAGTTTTGGAGTTATATGGTTTAAATATACACTACATGGTGCTTTGGAGTTTATCACTATCAAGGGTAGAGGTATATGTTAGTGTTGTTGGGACCAAACTCACCAGAAGGGATTCGTACATATCCCTATGAATGGATTAAGAACCAATGTATTTTAATGAAACATATTCCTAGAGATGATCAATGTGGGACATAAACATAACCAATATAGTTGAACTTGGAGGGTATATGACCCAATGAATAAATATGATACCACCATGGGATAATATGGAATTGTATTTTTAGCATTGTTTTATCTTAGATATGGATTGAGGATGTGAATTTTGAGAGAATATGGCCATGGAAAGAGGGAAGTCAAGGCTTATGGGAATATAGAAAAGTGGGAGAAGGTTTTAAATTATCTTATGTGGAATATTTCTATATGAGGATGGAATTTAAGGGCTGATGGTGTTGGGTTTTAACCTCAGGGCGGTTTCATATATAACCCATCGAAACATGAATTAATTGAAAGACAGTTCCGGTGACATAGTTAGAGGACATATGAAAGGATTGTACCATGTTATTTAACATCGTATTATAAATACATTGTTAATTATTTTATAACATCTTTCTTCGGGTACATCCATGTTATAAAATATGAGGAAATATAGGATTGATTTTGGATTACATATATTTGACTACCCTGAGATACTTGACCCAATAGGCATGTCAGTTGATTTTATGTTTCAGGCATAAAACTAGGTGGAGGCCCATTGGGGGATTGGATACTTTGATGTAGAAGAATTAAATTATTGATCTTATAATTTGGAATTATACCTAATATAAACCCATTAGATGATATTCCAATTAGGTTGATGGAATGATCAAATTAGATCTGTAAGATAATTTAATTCATGCTTAGTATCCGAAAAAAATAATATAATATTGATCACATTGTATGAGAGGGAATAATTATATTTGGATGGGGATTTTACCAAAAGAGGAATCCCATAATCCAAATTTTCTACCTATTGGAAGGTTAGGGTAGGGTATATAGGTTGGCGGAATATGGAATATTACATGAAATACTAGATGTATACTCCACGAGGGATTCCCTAATCGAGCCTAACAAATATTATGAAGAAGAAGTCCATCATTGAGTCGTCACAGAATGCCTAGTGTATTCCTAATAGAGATCACTGTTATAAATGGAATATATTATTCTGATTCCATTTAGGGTTTTATCTATATGGGATAATAACTAATAACCTCATTTTATTATGGGAATACATAATTGACGGGATTTTTATAGATGCACATGTCCTGATAATGTGATTCTGCTGGTCTTGGAAACAGTCTTATGTTTTCCATCTTAGGGATTCCTAAGAAATAAGATTTCATAATAGGATCAAATGATCAGTATAGAGATATACATGGAAGGACATGTATATAAACTCAAAATAAAGAAAAAATTCATGGTTGTAATGTGAAAAAGGACATCCCTTATGAAAGGTGTGTGGTAACAGGGGTCATCCCTCATGGAAAATACTCGTGGGGAGGGGTTACCCAATATGGTTGGCACACTGGAATGTCTCCAGATGAGGAACATATGGAAAAGGTTAACCCACATAAAAAGTGTGTGATAGAGTGTATATCTCCATAGTAAGCACATGAAATGGCCCAATGTACATGAAAAGTTTTGGGGAACATCCATTTACATGGTTGGACGATGGTGGAGACCAATCCACCAGACCCACTCACATAGAAAATTATAGCATATATTATAGGTGAGTGTGTCAGAGTTGGTTTCTTGGGACTAATAGTTTTTATTTTTATTACAAGTATGTTCGATATATTGGGTATTAAAAAAATTCTTATTACATAATATTTATTGTTCTATATGAATATAACTTAATAATGACCTAGAGTGTACGTCACATTGATAAAGGCATAGTAGTTCCCCACTATGATGAGAACCTTAAACTGCTATGATGACATTCTTAAACAATGTTCCTTGATTGGGAAATGTAATCTGATGGAACAAAAAGTATATATATTTTCAAATGAGAGTACCTGTAAGTATATTAGTCTTATTTTCATTAAGTTCACACCTTTTAATCTCTATGATGATAGATTATGAGAAGAGACCCACCAGTAGGAATTCCACATGTTTTGAGGTAATCAGATATTCCTATATGTGAGTGTGCATAATAGTCCTTATACATAAAGATTATTATTGACACATGTTACAACTCATTTAATTAGATGTATTTCATAAACCATAGGGACAATAGTTCATGGTGAAGTTGGATATGTAGGGTGTATCATGATTGACATGTCATTAATGGATAAGTTGAGGAAGGATTTGTCCCTTCCATCTTTATAGAAGCAGATATCTAGGATCTTCGATTAGAATAAAACTCTCACATTAAATTCCATTACCATGGAGTAACAACGTGTTTATTTCATATAGTTATAGAAATAAATAACAAGAATATAGGTTAGTGACATGGATGTAAAACACTTATGATGAGATATTGAGAGAAAGGGATTATATTACATGGGTGATCATTCGTATGTGGTAGTCAACATTATGACATTATGTTTTTTCACATGGGTTCCATGACCCATTTCTAGATAGTAATCTTAGAGTTTAGTCTAGCCAGTCCAATGTAAATGAGAAAGAATCCAATAGGGTCACACGCTATGTGTTTTGTTTTATTACAAATTAATTCTATTTGAATTTAATTACTAGAATAAATAATATTTTCAAGACCAACGAATAATTTTATTCATGTTATATTGATCACATAAATTAAATAATGATTTATTCACTAGATAGTGAATAAAAATATACATTTTTATTTTAGACCAAGATAGTGTTCAGTGATAAATTACTATTTTCAAGTCAGGAAATATTATTTATCATTATTTAGGATGGTACACACCATAGAATAATAATAATAATAATTATGTGGTATGAGGGTCATTAATGATTATAATATTATTTAATTGTTGGCATGAAATTAAATAATTATTTTAAAATAAACCCTATCTCTATTAATAGAAAATTATATAACTTATATAGAGTATGAAATATAAAAAGAGAGAATTTTTGCGCACAAAAAATTCTATTTCTACCCCTTCATCTCTCTCATTATCATGAATGAGAATCTAAGAGATATTTATTCAAGAACAAAGAAAAATTGATAAATAATGAACAACACAATACATCGGATTCACCATGCTGGCACCCAAAGATCTATTTGAATTGCTCAAATATTATTGAAGCATTTGGGGATCACCTCTAGAGGTATTCTAATCTTGGATCCTCACAAGCACAACGAAGGAAACCCCAAAGGGTCTTTTCGAATGATCAACATCGACAATGAAGTATCAAACCTAATACGGGGGAATTTCATTCTTTCAATCTAAATAAATAATTTATAAACACATGAAATATTATTTCTCAATGTTTTAGGTATAGAAAATTTAAATGATATTTTAATATATCACCCACCAATGCATGCTTCTATGCATCCAGAACTATTAAGTGGTGTTATAGTTGTCAAATTTGAATTTATAATTATTTATTTGTTTTCTGTCTATGAGATATTGTGGTTATATTTACATTTCATGATATTCATTAATTAATACAATTTGAATTAAGATTTTTTGATTTATTAATTATGTTCAGTCAGTGTTATTTAATGTGGGGTACACCATGTGTTGACTGGACAACCTAGCACACAATTATTGGATAACCCTACATGTATCAATGTACATGTTGTATAGTCTACACTAATTAGTAGTGTAAATCATTTAATCTGTGTGTTCATTATATAGAGTTAAACCATGTCAGACTAAAACCCTGGTGAATTTATGATATACACGACCTGAATGCAGTGTACATAACATGCAGTTCATCAAATCTTGCAATGTAAGAACACACTAAACCACTCAGTGAGAAAAATTAAACATGGATGAAAGATGTAACACCCCGAGATTTTATAAGATATATTCTTTTTAATTTCTTTCATATCTTCTTTTTTACACTACACCAATATTATCTTGCACTATATGAAACACCGTATTAGCTTGCAGTATACGTAACACTAATCTTGGATCATGTTACACACAACTTCAAGTTCGTTTGATAGAAGTTATTCTATGCAACATTGCGTGTATATATATGTATTCTATGTATAAATGAAATATGGTTGGATTCTATTATACACAACAACAAATGAATATTTCACTACACACAACCCTGGATTTCCTTGCATTACACACAACCGCGACCTTCCACGATAGCATGTGTTGTACGGAATACCGAGTTTCACTAAACAACGATATGTTATAAAAATATTATATAAACTAGCGGTTATGAATATTAATACCCATTTTTTGAAATTTTATGAATTTTATCTTTCAAAATGGACTTCATTTTTGGATTCGGAATATCGAAATTAGCCTAGGGTGAATTTTTGGTATTTTTCTGAAAACATTCAATTTTTGATGAATAGTGAAAACACTAGGTTACTATTTAAAAAACCGACTTTTTATTTAAATAATTATTTATTTTATTTAAATTTATTTTAGTTCAAAATTGATACATAATACCTATATAAGTTCAATGTAATTAATTGGACTCATTTTATAATAATTTTATATATATAAAAATTTTATTGATCTTTTCACCGTCTTTTACCCACCTCCTAGGAGAATTTGAAAATTTACATAAAACATATTTTTACCGCTTTTGTGAGTGGAATTTCAAAAATATGAGAGACACGGTTAATATAAAGGAGTAAAATGGGGTTCAATAAGTTAAAAATAATTTTTGGTGAATAATAACATTTTTTACTTTTATTTACCACGGTTAAAAGTAAATAGGGTAATTAGGGGTAGAAATGATATTATTAGTACCCTAACACATGTCCTAATTCTATTTTATAAGTGTAATTTGACAAAAAGAAACCTTAGGAATATGATATTATCATTTTGGTCCACTTGGATTAGATTAGGACATTTATTATTATTTAATTCAAAGAAGAGTTAAAAGAGTTAATATGAAAGTTTAATTACTAAAACATTTTTAATATAGGCTTATACAAAAGATAAATTAGACTATAAATATTCATTATAAGGATAAAAATATTTTCTACATAATGGTATTTTATTTATAATTTTTATACATTAAATATGTTAATTTATTTATGACACAATAATGATGCAGTAATTACCTTAATAATGAAATATTAACATAAGTGATGTTATAAATACCCAAATAAATGTAATTTGAGTCTTTTTATGAATTAAAATAATTTTATAGGTTAATATTACATGTTAGTATTTATAAAATTAACCATTTTCGAACTAATAATGTAGTTATGATTTTCAAAAAAATCAATTACCAAATAGGGTCAAAATTGACATAAAATAGTTTTTAAAACAAATATTATATTATTAATTGATATTATTTTCTTAAAAATCTAAGGTTCGGAAAACCGACCTATATAAGGTTATATATGTTAATAATGAACCACTTTGGGTTCTTTTGTCTTGTTATAGTAAGTTTATTAACCATATAGTGTAAGAAAACAAGAAGACACGGTAAAGGTTAAATTATTTAACTTAGAGTTAAATCTAAATGATAAGGTTAAATAGTAACCTAAACTTGTCTAAAACCTATTGGTTGAGATAATTTTGACCCATCACCAATTTAGCTTCAAAATAAATGAATTTAGAGCTATTATAAACCGAATATGGATTTATTATAAAATAATATTTTACGTTTTTCCTAAGGTTCCCCTCTCCTCCCTTATAAAAGGGAACCTCCTCCCTCTCCTCCAGACACCATTTTGAGCCTTCACGATCAGCCAAAACTTGACCCTTTAACTTCTCCACTTCCCTAGATACATTATAGAGGTTCTGGTCTCCTCAAAATACCAACTGTAGTGCCTTAAGAGGAAGATTAAAAGAGGTGCGTCGAAGAAGAGGTAATCTCTTCTACCGATTCTTTCAAGTTTCTTTCTTCTTAAACTTCTTATTCATTAGTTGTTTAATTATAAAATAATAACATCAGTATCAATAATATACCGATAAATTATTATAAATATGAAACAACCCCATTTCACCTTCTATCCATCCTACAGAAAATGAAATCACCGAGCATGCGTACATACAAAATACCGTCTCCACGCCGGGGTGTAATATACTTTTCCACCACCACCTTACGTGGATGGGTATAATTGTGTAAAGAATAACTATGTACAGTTATTATAACATAATAATGATTTTGAGATATTATATCATCCAATACAATTCAATTACATAATTATGGGAACAATATCATCGCTCATGCGTACATACGGATTACCGTCTCCACGACGCGATGAGATTCATTCTCTATGTTAACCACTCAAGAATGATTATAAAGTATATATAATGAATAATAATGGAATATATGACATGATAAATCTACTGGATTTATGTATATATATATATGTCATCTACTTACTTCCATTCAAGTCAATAAGGAATGGAAAACAGCGTTCATGCGTACGTACGACCTACCGTCTCCATGAATGGTGTATTTCATTTCATTTATCTATCTATTATATATATATATATATAGTGAATATATGTGATATATAAATAATTATTTACATTCTGGAAGTAATTAAAACATGATATATGTAATAATAATATCAAGAACAACAAGTCCAAACACGTACGATAAATAAGACGATTTTACCCAAAATGCTGCTTTAACATGGAATATACAATAGAACGGGAAATATAAAGTCATAAGTGAACCATATATGATATCATAACAATGAATATGATGCTATAATAATTAAATGAAATTATTTAAATCATTATACAGGAGGTTCATATATATACGAATCAAATCGGACATAAAGGTAAGAGATAATTATTCCAATCTCATTCTTATCTAAGATTGTTTATTCTTAAGTATTTACTGGGGGTCTGTTTATCATCCATGTCCATAAGTTCTAAAAATGTTTTAATAAAATTTTTACTTTTCTCCTATGTATGTTTAAAGTCATTTTTACCCTTTTTTACTTTTACGACATCGTTTGGAAGGAATCTTTCTTTTGTTTACCATATGAGGTAATTTTTGACTTTTCTGACAAAAGTATGAGAAGAATGTTTTTTTAACTTATACGACAAGAATGTATTTTTACGGTTTCATGAAAGCTTCTTTTTATGAAGTTTAATCTACAAGTTTTCACAGTTATTTTCAATAAAATCCCTTTCTTTTAAAATTTTGTGGAATTTTTTGAAAAGAAAATGATTTTGATGAAGAAAGGATATTTTCCTTAAGAATTCATTTCAAGTGTCTTATCAAAACTATTTTCCATCTAAGATGACATTATTTATCATGTTTATGTTTCAAGTATAATGTCTCTATTATTTACATGGTGTGATTTTTCATATGATGAAATAATATCCATTTATTTTATATGGATTATGTTATGATGGGATGATGTTTATGAAACCCATTTTATTTGTTGGTTTATTATGAATGATGTATGTTTATTTTGTGGCACATGAAAGAATGATTTCATTATGAGATGGGTGGAATCTATATCTCCCTCCAATGAATTGGGTAAATATTTATATCTCATGAGGTAAACATGGTTGGAACGGTAAGTTAATACAGTTCAGTGATGCAGGACTGTAACGAGGAGTGAACTCTATTTAGAAAGGGACTTTTCCCACTATGATGGTCTTGGAAGTAATGCCCTGGCTACTAGGGAAATTATATCATGTGCTTAATGGTTTTCCATAATTACATGTTTTCTTCCCATGTGATTTTATCATGGTTGATGTTCCATTATGATATATTCCTTACGTACTTCCAAGATTTATGTCTTTGCTCAATATTTTGATGTTTAGATTTTATGTTCAAGTTTTTGCATTCAAATGTTTATGGATTGTTTTATGTTCTCTATGTTTACCCTTAATGAGCATTTTATCTCACCCTTTTTATGTTTTCTTTTCCCCAGGATATAAAGAAAGGTTATAGGTAATAAAACAAAAGGGGAAGATATTTTTGGGAGATGTTTAAGATATTTCACCATGATTAGAATATTATGTTCCATGTTTCCAAAGACACTAAACTATTACGGTCCTTCGATGTCTGTTTTTGTTATGTATTAAGTATTCCACAAAAGAAATGTAATGTCTATATATGTCAAGATTTGGGTCTCTACAAAAGATATAAAAGATGTATAGCTAGCTTATTCCCACCATTTAGTATACCAAGATAGAAACTGAAGACCCAAGAATGAATCCAGGACACACATAAATCAGAGCACATGACATATAGTCAGTCTATACATGTCATGTTGTCCATGTGAGGTACATTCCATAGACCCAGGCGTGTACCATGGATTGGTGGAAACTGAGAATCATGTCATGTAGCTAGATGTACACACCATGTAGTCTCTTATAAAAGGATATAATTAAAATTTAAATTTTATTAAAAAAATTCACAATGAAAGCCTTATTTTATTTTTTAAAACACCATTGTGTGTTTGATAATTTAATAATAGTTTTAAATAATTCTAAATTTTCAATTAATTTATAGTAGTAAATATATTATTATAGGTTCTGCCATTTATTTTCCATGAATTCCATAAATTATAGGTATCACCATTAAAGTTCAGATGATCATTAAGATGAAAGGGAATTAATTTATTAATTCAAGCATGCTCATATTAATAATGAATAATGAATAAATAAAGGAATTGTAGATAGTTAATTTTGTGTATTCATTGCATGTATGACCAATTAAATTCTCGAAAAATACCTATGTATGTGTTTGAATTTATATATTTTAAATTATTTCATGGGTTTTCAGTCATTTAATATTAAATTTAATGATAGTCTGCGAGTCATCCCCCCCCATTATTATGTAGGGCTCGTGTCTCCAATGATATTTATGTAATACCCATTTAACTGATTCTTTGGTTCCCCTAACCTTTTTTACAGTTATAAATACATGTAATTAATAGATTATCCCGAGGTTCATGGATCTAGTCTGTAGAGACCCCAAACCCAGAAACCCAGGAGTCGGAGCCTTCTAAACATGATGTGTTATCTTAAAATAAAACACACATTGTTAACTACACATCATGTCCCATACAGAGGATCGTGTGCGGTTCGGGTTCTGGGAAACAATCAACTCCTGAAATGATTCATCTTTTAAAAGCCGATACCTGAAAATTTTAAATCAAAACATAGGGTGAGGATTGAAATACTCATTAAGGGGTTTAAAAAAAAAGAAATGAAAACAGTGTAACATTTGAAAACATTATTTTAAAATATGTTGAATGTTCACTAAAGGAAAATTGTAACACATAACAGAAAAATGCTCAATCAAGGTTTTCAAGAAGAACATGAAACAACTATGTTAATTCTCAAAGGAGTAATAATGGTTATCATAAAAAAGTATGACATGTGATTTACTTAAGAATAAATTAAACAGTTTAAAGTAATTCATAATCAGAGTTGCGCATAAAGGAAACAACTTAAATTCTCATATGCTGGTTACTATTTTACTAAATGATAATCACTAATCATGCTCCAACTTATACCAGTGAAATAAGAACTTTATGAAATCATAAAGGCAATGGCCATGAAAGAATGGGAACTTTATCTTGAAAAGAACTTGTGACATAACTTGAATTATGTGTCATCAACATTTAATTTATACAATCATTTCCGTATCACCAAGGTCCATCCCCAAGGTGTCATTTGAAAACATTACCAAGGTCCATCCACAAGGAGTCATTAAATTGGTCATATCTAGAGATTAAGTCTTTACCCAATGCATTGGAGCGCTATTAGGGCATACCAGTAAATTTTTATTTATTATCATGTGAGCCACATCGTTCATGCTTTACTTAAACTGTTTGTATATTCAAGATGTCCCATACCACCTTGAATAACCCATTCATTTAAATTTTACCCAAGGTTTACCATACCACTTTGGGTAATCTAATTTCTTAGTTTATTTAGTGATATGTCAAGCATATATTATGTATAATAATAACTAAAATAAATAATGAACCATCAAAAATTTTGCTAATACATGGTATGATAGTTAACTTTGCAAAATATGTCAACAACTAATCAAAGGCATTCATAGCTTAGTAAAACATTCTCTTCACATAAGAAAATTACTTAATGCATATAAAATGATGAAATAATAAATGATGAATCGTTGAAATTATTATTCCATGGAAATGGAGTTCTTAATGAAAACAATTGAAATCAGTGATTGTGATAAATAGTCCATTGAACTTGTAAACAAAGTCAACCATAACTTGGTTAATTAATGCATTCACCAAAGTAGGTTCATTTTGTCTTTAGGTAATAAATTAACATAACATGATATCAGGTCCCATTAAATCTTAAATCCTATAATATATTTAAATCAAACAAAAATAAATACTTTTTCATAAAACTCATCAGGGGAAATGTTAGATAAACTAATTTAATAAAATATGCCCATTTGTGTGTATTTAAAAAAAAACATGTTGGTTTAGCAATCACAGAAATTATATATTAATAAAATCTTACCTGCATCAAAGAATAAATTAAGTCCTATTATTTATAAAAGAATATAATAGGGTTTGAAAATTATTCCTATAAATACATATACACATACCCATATATACTCGATGTGTATATATGGGGTTGACACAATTCATAACAAAGCCTATTAAATTCCTTATGTACTGAAGGTTTCCAACCATAAATCAATTACATGGTTGAAAACTAAATCCATATAAATTTTGTTATAAATGTAACCATATGTATAAAAAATAAGGTTTTACAAACATAACTCCTCTTAAATATAGTTTTCATATATTAATTAAAAAAAATTATTTAAAGATTGATACCCCAAAATAGGCTGGGTTAGGTTATGAGAAAACATTCATGAAACTATATATATATACTATATACATTAAATATAAGTTTGAGGTTTTGGAAAACTTTATAATAAAACTGTATATACCGTATGTAAAAACAATATACCACCCCGGGGATTTGTATTATTTAAATGCACATATATAAACTTTATATACCATCTACATATTTATGAAACCGTATATACACAATATACAAACCGATGGATTTGTATTATGCACAAATACATATATAAATAGTATATACCCTGTATAGGTTTCTCAAAATGAAAACAAAATATATACGCACCCTTACATATGCACCCCACTGGAAACACGAAGGCCAAACTCCTTGAAGGAAAAACCGAGGGGTTTACATTAAGTATAAATATATATATATAAATTGTATTTACCGGGATTATATAATGAAGATTTTCTTCAAAAGATGGATAGCATGCAAGGGCCCTTACTCATGCACCATATGGCAGCAAAACCCTTGAATTCCATACAACCCGAGGGGTATATATTTGATTTTATATATGTATATAAACCATATATCTACACACCGGGGGTAAAAAATGAAGGTTTTCTCCGAAAGAATGCATGCAAGAACCCTTAACTTGATTAATGAGGATGTTCGTTGGCTTTGCTGGAGGGTTTGGAAGGAGGTCTGAAGGAGAAGAAGATCCCCGGGGATTCAATGAAGTAGGGGGTTTATAAAGGCCTCGGTGTACCTTGGGTGACTCGACCCAATAGGTTAGACCGGCGTGGGAAAGACGAAGGAATAGTGAGCTAGAGGGGGTGTCCGGAGGTCAAGGGGAGCAGTGCAGGGGAGAGGCCGAGGCGTCCTTGAGAAGACCTACTGGTCGGGTCATTTTGCGAGGGAGAAGACGACGGGTCGACGCATAAGAAAATGGATGGTCAAGATCACGAATGGGGAGATCGCACGACTGGAGAGGGCACCATAAATTTAAAGAGATCGAGGGTTAGATCTTTAGGAGGGATCAGACAGCTCATGGATGCCCGTGGGATAGATCGGGATCAACGGATCAATGGATAGGATTAGAATGCGGCGTTTAAATGATGGTGGACGGCTCGTATCACGCGAGAGGCATCCGACGGCCACGATCACGTTTCGCCCAAAAAACATGTTCCCATATCGAAACTATCCAATAAAAAGCCCCGATTTAACAAACAAGCCCCACCGGCAATGGAGAAATAACACAAAGCACACACCCATGGGCCTTATACATGGGCCCCATGTGGTCTTTGGCCCACCCCTATGCAACGCACACCGCGGGCCTTACACATGGGCCCGCGTGCGACTGGACGAACCCATACTCGGCTCGAGCTCGGGCCTGGTTGACACTATGCATAATTGGGACCCTAATGGTTGGTACCTCGGGTCCCTGGGGCTTGGTCTCGGCCTAGAGGGCTTTCCCCAAAGGGGATTCCCTCGACTTGGCCGGCCCCAACCTAATTTTTTTAAAAAACTTATTTAGATTTACTAAATAACTAGTATAAGTATACTTAGTAAATAAAAATAGTGTGTAACACAAATATTTGTAAAAAAAGGATTTAATATATAGTAAAAACAAATAGTTTTAATTTGAAATCTAAATCCCTTTCCTATAAATCTTTAAAAAGATATACCTCTCATATACAAAACCAGTATAAATATTTAGATCTTTAAAATACACCCCCATCTGTTTTCATAAAATATAAAAGATCAATAGTTTTCCCCAATTCATAATTTTAGCAGTCAAAAGATATAATTATTATAGATACCCTTTAAACATATCTTTTATAAAAAGAAAACTAAGTTTTCAATCATATAAGTACCCATCGAGATTTTTGTAAAAACAAAATGATTTATTTTTGAGAATACTCTTTTTATTTTAAAACTATGATTCTTTCCTAAACCCTTTTTTAGACATATTATAATATTTGAAATATTATAATATTATAAGTGCATTAAAAACAAGTTTTCATATAAATATAACTTTATCAACGGCAACCAAAGGTTGTTTTGAGAACCCAACGACTATATAAATTTAACGGTCATAACTTAAAGGACCATTATATAAAGAAGGAGAATTTCACAAAATCAAAACACTTGAACTAGGAAGGATGGATCTCCTCATACCATTGGTGCTGAGTACGTGTGCGGTGGTTCTGGAAGTTATATTTTTCACACTGATGGACCCTGAATACGGCGACTATCCGATTACTCGAGTTGTGATTCTTAGTAGTCTTGTTGTGGCTGTGTTAGGTCTTGTGCATGGAATTTTAAATTAGTTGGGTCTTGTTGCAATGTAACTTTTAAATATAAACCAGTTTACCATATTCTTCATGTTTTATTTCATTTCAAATTCTTTATTAGCACTCAATGAACAATGATAAAACAAAAGACATCATTAAAAGCACAACAAATAAAACAAGAGACATTACTAAAATCATTACATTGTTCACTTGGACCAGTTCATAAATCCTGGGGCGTCACATTATCCCCCCCTTTAGAAAATTGTATCCTCGCAATTTATTTCACAAAACAACAAGGTTCTACAACGTCCTCACCATCTCCACCAATGTATAGGGTCAACAGGTCCATTTAGTGGAACCCCGGTAGCGATGCTCACCTCTTCCAGTTCCCTAACCCAGATACACCTAAGATAGGAGGGGTTGCACGTATGTTTCGGGCCTTCAAGCTTCCAGAGGGAAGCTCAAACAGTACAAAGTTCTAAAATGTCCTTGTAGACCAACGTACGAAGGACTTGCCAAATTATGTCTCGGTCAAGGACATTTAAGCCTTAGATGCGGTCAAACAGGCTAAAGCTGAGAAGTTGGAGCATGTAAGCTGCACAAAGATTTCCCTCTGAATCTGCCTCCTGAAATTTCACTCTGGCCTTGTAGTTTCGGCCTAGGGTGAAACATTAAAAGAGCCCTTCATGGTAACTTCGTCGTCGTTCATGTCTGGCCAGATGTGCAGAGCCAATGCGGTAATAGATGGAGGCATTCCCCTGGCAGGTGCAGAGAACCTCCGGACCGTTTGTTACCTCAAACTACTTCTTCCACATTTTTCGCAAATTTTCAAAGGGGTCATACTCGTCCTCACACGTTTTGATTGCAATGATTTCCAGAATCTCAGTGGGAAGAGATAACAGGTGGGTTTGTCCTTCCATCTGAAAGTTTTAAGGTAGGAGTTCAATCACTTGAAAACAATTCAAGGATAAATATAATGCAATGACAAGGAAGGGTAAAGACAACATTTCAATAAGCATATGTTTATTATTAAACATTAGCACTTTAGTTTCACTTAACCACCGACCAAACAAATTCCTCAAAGAGAAGGAAAAATTCCTAACTCCTCGAACCAATCACAGGCTGAGCATTCGATGAAAAACTCATGGGGGAACCTATGACATCTTATGAGTCTAGCATGAGAGGTATGAAGTTGGGAGACATCTGCATACACTTTTTGTCTACAAGACAGTCAGGTGGACTCGTCTTCTAACCTTCCTAAGTCCAACAACTGACCCTAGAAGCTGTAGTTTAAAATATGACAAAGGTAGCTAGCTCGAAGGTCCCCGTCAGCAGTAGCTTCTTGGAAAGGGTTATTAATCATAGTGCCCAAGCTCTCACCCACCATGAAAATTCAGAAAAGTCCCTCATAGTACCTTCCTCGACGTACATAGGAGGGAAACTGGGTCATCATGATAAGGAGGTAATCTATTCCTACCCCCTGGTGTAACTGAAGCATCCGTGGTGAATTGGATACGTTGTAAAGGTGTTTGCATGTCATGCAGATATGGGCGTAGTTTAGAAAATCCTCATGGATAGCTAAAGAAACAATGGTCTCTAGGGTCTCTATGGGGAGAGATAAGAGATTTTTGCCTTCGTTTTCCATCTGAAATTTAAGAAAAACCCATTTTTTAAATAAAATTGAAGTATATATAAATATATATATTTGTTTTTTCAGTTTCTGGATTTCCAGAGTTATCCAAACCGAACCTCTGATACCAACTATAGAGACCCTAACCCTAGAAACCCAGGAGTCAGTGCCTTCTGAACATGATGTGTTATCTTAAAATAAAACACACATTTTTAACTACACATCATGTCCCATACAAAGGATCGTGTGCGGTTCGGGTTCTGGGAAACCGTCAACTCTTGAAATGATTCATCTTTTAAAAGCTGATACCTGAAAATTTTAAATCAAAACATAGGGTGAGCATTGAAATACTCAGTAAGGGGTTTTTTTAAAAAACGAAATGAAAATAGTGTAACATTTGAAATCATTATTTTAAAAGAATTTGAACGTTCACTAATTTAAAATTATAACACATAACATAAAAATTCTCAATCAAGGTTTTCAAGAAGAACATGAAACAACTATGTTAATTCTCGAAGGAGTAATAATGGTTATCATAAACAAGTACGACATGTGATTTACTTAAGCATAAATTAAACAGTTAAATGTAATGCATAATCTGAGTTGTGCTTAAAGGAAACAACTTAAATTCTC
Source organism: Viscum album (assembly GCA_963277665.1). Taxonomy (NCBI): domain Eukaryota; kingdom Viridiplantae; phylum Streptophyta; class Magnoliopsida; order Santalales; family Viscaceae; genus Viscum; species Viscum album. Next base: position 833,779,471 of record OY728120.1, read on the forward strand.
ATATGCTGGTTACTATTTTACTAAATGATAATCACTAATCATTCTCCAACTTATACCAGTGAAATAAGAAGTTTATGAAAGCATAAAGGCAATGGTCATGAACGAATCGGCACTTTATCTTGAAAAGAACTTCTGACATAACTTGAATTATGTGGCATCAAAATTTAATTTATACACTCATTTCGTATCACCAAGGTCCACGCCCAAGGTGTCATTTGAAAACATTACCAAGGTCCATCCCCAAGGCATAATTAAATTGGTCATCTCTAGAGATTAAGTCTTTACCCAATGCATTGGAGCGCTATCAGGGGCCGCCCTTAAATTTGTCGTTATTATCATGTGAGCCAAATAGTTCATGATTTACTTAAACCATTTGTATATTCAAGATTTCCCATAAAACCTTGAATAACTCATTCATTTAAATTTTACCCAAGGTGTCCCATACCACTTTGGGTAATCTAATTTCATAGTTTATTTAGTGATATGTCAGGAATGTTTTATGTATAATAATAACTAAAATAAATAATTAACAATAAAAAATTTTCCTAATACATGGTATGATAGTTAACTTTGAAAAATATGTCAATAACTAATCAAAGGCATTCATAGCTTAGTAAAAAATTCTTTTCTCATAAGCTAATTACTTAAAGCATATAAAATGATGACATAATAAATGATGAATCGTTGAAATTATTATTCCATGGAAATGGAGTGCTTAAAGAAAACAGTTGAAATCTGTGATGGTGATAAATAGTCCCTTGAACTTGTAAACAAAGTCAACCATAACATGGTTAATTAATGCATTCATCAAAGTACATTCATTTTGTCTTTAGGTAATAAATGAACATAACATGATATCATGTCCCATTAAATCTTAAATCATCTAATATATTTAAATCAATCCAAAATACATAATTTTTCATAAAATTCCTCATGGGAAATGTTAGATAAACTTCTTTAATAAAACATGCCCATTTGTGTGTATTTTAAAAAAACATGTTGGTTTAGAAACCACAAAATAATATCTTTATAAAATCTTACCTGCATCAAAAAATAAATTAAGTCCTTTTATTTATAAAATAATATAATAGGGTTTGGAAATTATTCCTATAAATACATATACATATACCCATATATACCCGAATTGTATATATGGGTTTGACACAATTCATAACAAAGTCTATTAAATTACTTAGGTACTGATGGTTTCCAACAATAAATCAATTACATGGTTGAAAACTAAATCAATATAAGGTTTGTTATAAATGTAACCATATGTATAAAAACTAAGGTTTTACAAACATAACTCCTCTTAAACATAGTTTTCATATATTAATGAAAAAAAATTATTTAAATATTGATACCCCAAAATAGGCCGGGTTAGGTTATGAGAAAACATTAATGAAACTATATATATATATCATATATATTAAATATAAGTTTGAGGTTTTGGAAAACTGTATAATAAAATGGTATATACCGTATGTAAAAACAATATACCACCCGAGGGATTTGTATTATGTAAATGTACATATATAAACTGTATATACCATCTACATATATATGAAACCGTATATACACAATATACAAACCGATGGATTTTTATTATGCACATATACATATATAAACAGTATATACCATGTACATGTTTCTCAAAATGAAAAAAGTATATATGCACCCTTACATATGCACCCCACTGGAAACATGAAGGCCAAACTCCTTGAAGGCAAAACCGAGGGGTTTACATTAAGTATATATATATAAACTGTATTTACCGGGAGTAAATAAAGAAGATTTTCTTCAAAAGATGCCTAGCATGCAAGGGCCCCTACTCATGCACCATACGATAGCAAAACCCTTGAAGGCCATACAACCTGAGGGGTATATATTGTATTTTATATATGTATATAAAATGTATATCTACACCCCGGGGGTAAAAAAATGAAGGTTTTCTCCGAAATAATGCATGCAAGAATCCTTACCTAAATTAAGGAGGATGTTATTTGGCTTTTCTGGAGGGTTCAAAAGGAGGTCCGAAGGAGAAGAAGCTGCCTGGGGCTTCAATGAAGTAGGGGGTTTATAAAGGCCTCAGTGTACCTTGGGTGACTCGACCCAAGAGGTTAGACCGGTGTGAGAAAGACGAAGGAATAGTGAGATAGAGGGGGTGTCTGGAGGTCAAGGGAAGCAGTGCGGGGGAGAGGCCGAGGCATCCTTGAGCATGCCTACTGGTCGGGTCCTATTTAGAGGGAGAATACTACGGGTCGACGTGTAAGAAAATGGACGGTCGGGATCACGAATGGGGAGATCGCACGGCTGGAGAGGGCGCGAGAAATTTAACTAGATCGAGGGTTAGATCTTCGAGAGGGATCAGATGGCTCAGGGACACCCACGGGAGAGATCGGGATCGAAGGATCAACGAACATGATTAGAATGCAGCGTTTAAATGATGGCAGATGGCTCGGATCATGCGAGAGGCATCCGACGGGCACGATCCCGTTTCGCCCAAAAAATGCGTTCCCATATCGAAACTATCCGATGAAAAGCTGCGGTTTGACAAACAAGCCCCGCTGGAAATGGAGAAATAACACAAAGCACACACACATAGGCCTTATACACGGGCCGCATGTGGGATTTGGCCCACCCCTACGAAACGCACACTGCGGGCCTTACACATGGGTCCGCGTGCGACAGGACGAACGCATACTCGGCTCGAGCTCGGGCCTAGTTGACACTATGCATAATTGGGAGCCCGATGGTCAGTACCTCGGGTCCCTGGGGTTTGCTCTCGGCCTAGAGGGCTTGCCCCAAAAAGGATTCCCTCGGCTTGGCCGATCCAAACCTAATTGTTTTTTTGTAAAAACTTATTTAGATTTACTAAATAGCTAGTATAAGTATACTTAGTAAATAAAAATAGTGTGTAACACAAATATTTTTACAAAAAGGAGTTAATATACAATAAAAACAAATAGTTTTAATTTGAAATCTAAATCCCCTTCCTATAAATCTTTAAAAAGATATACCTCTCATATAAAAAACCAATATAATTATTTAGATCTTTAAAATTAACCCCTCTCTATTTTCATAAAAATTAAAAGATCAATAGTTTTCCCCAATTCATAATTTTAGTGTTCAAAAGATATAATTATTATAGATACCCTTTAAACATATCTTTTATAAAAAGAAAACTAAGTTTTCAATCATATAAGTACCCATCAGAATTTTTGTAAAAACAAAATGATTTATTTCCGAGAATACACTTTTTATTTTAAAACTATGATTCTTTCGTGAAACATATTTTAGACATATTATAATATTTGAAATATTATAAAATTATCAGAGCATTAAAAACAAGTTTTCATATAATGATAACTTTATCAACGACACCCAAAGGTTGTTTTGAAAACCCAACGACTATATAAATTTAATGGTCATAACTTAATGGACCATTATAAAAATAAGGGGAATTTCACAAAATCAAAACACCTGAACCAGGAAGGATGGCTCTCATCATACCATTGGTGCTGAGTACGTGCGCGGTGGTTCTGGCTGTTATATTTTTCACACTAATGGACCCTGAAGACAAAGACTATCCTATTACTCGAGTTGTGATTCTTAGTAGTCTTGCTGTGGCTGTGTTAGGTCTTGTGCATGGCATTTTAAATTAGTTGGGTCTTGTTGCAATGTAACTTTTAAATATATACCAGTTTACCGTTCTTCAGGTTTTATTTCATTTCAAAGTCTCTATTAGCACTCAAAGCACAAAGATAAAACAAGATACATCATTAAAAGCACAAAAAACAAAACAAGATACATTACTAAAAGCATAACATTGTTCACTTGGACCAGTTCATAAAACCTGGGGTGTTACATAGTTCAAGTTGGAACCATTATTATATCAACTCAACTAATACACAGGTGTATAGGTGGAATGTTGTATCTCATGCCAAGACTGAAAATAAGAATTAATTTCCCTAGGTTAATGGTTGATTTAATGTCCACTCATTAGATAAACTATTAGGTAATTCTCATGGATGAGGATATTAATTAATTAATTATTTTTGTCTATGAAATTATTTATTTTCTGGATGCAAGGCAACAATCAAAAAAAAGAATGAGTTAATGTTCAGGGATGGAAATTAAATAAATGGATTATGAGTAAATTTATTATCTAAAATGTATAATTGATTAAGTAAGAGCCACATAATATTAACAGAAAATTTAAATGAAAAATAAGATAAAATTAATGAATAAAAAAATAAAATACAAAAATTAAATATTATATCAAACCAAGTCGTCCATTACTCAATTGGAATAAAACCATAGAACTAAGTGTATTAAATGGAAAAAGTCATGAAACCTAATTTTATTAGGGAGTTCTCAAGAGTTTTTTTGGCTAAAATAATCAAACTTATGTTTAGATTTATGGAAAAAGTATATTCAATAAAAATTTCGAGGCAGGTGTTGAAAAATGTATGTCACGATTTTAGGATAGTGAAATACACTCAATAGATCAATGAGCTATATTCCCATAAATGGAAATACCAACTACTTAATTACATTATTAAGGTGTTAATGGTTAAAATATTGATAATTAAGAAATCTAATTAGGATCCTTTCCACTAAAATTTAATAGAAACTAGAAATTATGAGTTAAATAGTGAGGGATATTGGGTCTTGATAAAATAGTAAGATATTTCATAAAACTAAAATAAATTATTAATTTTCACAAAATTTATAATCAAGAAAATTATTTATAATCTTCTCTTTTAATTGTAGAATAAAATTAAAAGTTCATCATCCACAATATCCTTATGATCAATATTATTGGTAGAGACCATCCTAACATTCAATTACTTCCAATAGGGGTTTAGACGCATTTAGGATGTGCTACGCCATGAAAATTAATCTTATGAGATGGAATCACCAATTCCTGATCCTCTATCTAAGGAGGCGAGTGATTAAGACTTCCTTGTCTATTAAAAAAAATTTAAATGATGTATGAAATGTTCAATATTTTATGTTTTCATCAATTTCTACTGACCTCCTGAATTCTTAAAAAAACATGGATGTTTATAGATTGACTAATCACCTTCAAGGACTTTACTAAGAGAGAGATATATAGTAACCATTTGATATTTCTAAGGTTCTCTTTCAAATCAATCTTAGAGAAGCTACCCTAGGTGGGCCTCACATAGTTAAGATCATTGGATACATTGGGCACTAAGAGGTTATAGGGTTTAAAATACCTGAAGAACTAATCACCAATCTCATTATAGAATCGATCCATTAGAGAGTATCCAACCATATTTTAAATTTTAATATGTACAAAATATTAAAAAGTCTCTTCCAGATCATATCACTCTTATTTCCTAATTAGATAAGGATTCAAAAAATGAAAATGCTTCTGTCCTTTTGTTGAACAAATAGAAGGGGAATGAAAATAGATTTAATATGAAAGTTTCTTCACACCCTTACATGAATATGAAGATCAATGGGAAATAAATGGAATATGATGTTGTGTGTTTTTTATGGGGCATGAAGTGCCACTTGAAGAATAACAGCACCCATCGAAAGAAGTAAGGGTATGTATCAGGTGTGTTTGTAATTTTGTCCGATTAATCTATTTATACAAATTGGATATTAGATAAAGCTTATGGTTGTCACATATGTATTAGAATACAAGGAATAGGAAGATTTAGAAACATTTACCAAGGGGAGATAGATCTACAATCATCCAATAGAGCTAAACATGCTTCAATATCTATTGGGGACTACCACATCACATTGCTGATGAGAATGATCATGGTTTTAAAGGGTTGTTATTATGTGCCTTCAGTTACCGAAAACATTATTTATGTATCTGTATATGATACATATGGATTTATTTTCATGATTGGGAATAAATGTTGAATATTTTATAAATATATCATTTTTATGGTAAGGAATATTTAAATTACATTCATTATGTGTTGGATTAAACAAACCAAGTAACAGAAATCAATAACAAATTTATGTCACATGAATCAAACCACACCCAACATTTCGCATCACCAATTACATTATGTAAATGAAAAATTATTGACTACATTACATAAAGATGGATATTTAGATTTAGAATCATTTGAAAAAACCATTTTGTGTATGTCAAACATGTTTAGAAGATAAAATAACCAAAACCCCCTTTAGTGGAAAAGGTGATAGGGATAAAGATATTTTTGAATTATTTCATATCAATGTTATTGACCATTTCTTGTTGAAGCGTTGGGTGCGTACTAATAATTCATAAATTGTACTAATGATTTTAGTAGCTAAGGATACATAGACTTAATAAGGTATAATTTGGATTCTTTTTATAAATTAAAGGAATACAAGAATGTAGTTGAGAAAAATATTGGTAATAATATAAAGAAACTCTACTCATACAATTTTGTAGAATATCTTAATCAAGGCTTCATTAATTATTGAGAAGAGTTAGAGATACTATCTCAACCCACCCCTCTTTATATTCATCAGTGGAATGGTGTTAGTTAAAAGAGGAACCACTCCTGGTTAGACATGGAGAGATTAATGATGAGTCATGTAAGTCTTCCATTAACCTTTTTGGGATACATGTTACAAACAAAACATACATAATAAATAGATCCCAAAATATGGATTCAACTGATATACCATACCAATTATTGAATGGAAATAAAACCATGTTGTCTTACATACATGTGTAGGGTTGATAAGAGGCTATTAAGTAATCTTTAGATAACACGATTACACCCCAAAGAACAATGTTTATTTTTAGAGGATATCACAAAGAAAAAAGGGATACTACCAATAAAATCCTTATGAGAAAAAGGATTAGATTGATAGATGTTGAACATTTTTTAATGGGGGTATTATCTCTGAAGGAGAAAGTTATAGTGAGATGGAATTTGATTAAGGTCTGGATGAAGATACACAAGAGTTAGAATGTGAACAAATTCTATAAAGTCAGGGGAATGAGAAATATTTCTCGATACGTAATTTACTATTGAGAGTACTAGAGAGGATAGAGAACCAGAATGGTATGGTTTTCTTATCACTGAGGGTAGGATATCACTATTAGTTGATAATAATGATTCTCTAACCTACAAGGATGTAGTAAGTGGAATTGATGTTTCCATGTAGAAAGAATCTATGAATTATGAAATGGATTCCATGTACCAAAACTGAGTTTGGAATTTGGTAGTTCCTCCATTTGATGTAAATATCATTGGTTACAGATGGATATTCAAGAAGAAACTAGACATGGAAGGACATTTCAATATATATAAGTGGTTAATTCTTTCAAATGGTTTTAAATGGTGTTAAGGAATTGATTATGATGAAAACTTTTCACTTGATGCAAAGATGAAATCGATCAGAATTATACATTCCATTTAGGCTTACAATGACTTTGAGATTTAGAAAATGGATTTTCAAACATCGTTAACGAGAACCTTTAGGAAGATGTCTGTATGACACAACATGAAGGGTATTTGACTCAAAAAGATGTCAAAAGGATTTAAAATTTAAAATAATCCATTTATGGATTTAATAAAGTATTTATGTCATAAAAAACTCCTTGGGTGAATCTATAAAAGAATTTGGTTTCATAAAGAATGAGTGAAATCCCAATGTCTGAAAACTATTTATTTGGAGTGAATTAATTTTACTAATAATATATTTTGATGAATTATTACTTATTGGAAAAAAATACCAATATTCTAGTTTGGTATGGAATGGTTGAATAAATTATTCTCTATGAAGTTATTGGGTGAGGTATCATATATTCTTGGTTTCAAGATCAGTCATGATTTATACAAGAGTTTTCTCATACTAATTCGAAGTACAAACGATGAAAAGATACTAAAGAGATTAATTATGAAATAATACACGAGGGTATTGTTTACAAAAACATGTGTAATTCATATTTATAAGACTATTTGTCCTTAGATACATAAGGAATGAAACAAAATTGAAAGGATTCTATATGATTCAGTGATTGGGCCAATCATATATACTATATTATGAACTATTTTAGATGTTCTATATGAATTAAGTATGGTTTCAAGATATAAAGTTGTCCCTAGTGATTTCCATTGGATGTTAGTCAAGAATATCCTCATGTATCTTATGTATACTAAGGATATGTTTCTGGTTTATAGAGGATATGTGGATATAGTCATTATAGGATATGTATATTCTAGTTTTCTATCTGATCATGATTACATGAAGTCACAAATGGGATAAATATTATCTTTGAAAAGATGTGTTGGGAGCTGGATGAGATAAAAGATATAGCGACCCTATAATTTTAAATATAACATTAAATTATTTTAAGCATAATTATACATCAGAGTACAAGACAAGGATCGTGAATTCTAGTGTCATTGAAGACCAGGTACATAAAACATAAAACAAGGGAATAAAAAACACTTCTTTATTTAATCTACATAATGATATTGTAACTTCATTTGAGACCTTACATTTCCAAAGGGTACCCTAGGGTCACATGAACAAATTGATGATCTAAAAGTCCAGTAAGAAAAAATGATAATTAGAACAATAACACATGGGTTAGAAGGAATATCATAATGAAAATAGAAGGCATTGAACACATGAAATCATAACACATAAACATGGGATCGTATAATCATGAATTCATAGTACTGTTTCAGAAACATAAATCCTTACTTTAGTATGATTCAAGGCTAATTTCATATAGAGGTTCCCACATCAAGGATAACCATCAAGACTGTTGCACATGGTAGCATGATTCAAGGCTACCTCTAGGACTATTGCAGATAAATTATCATGAGAATAAACATTATCCAATGCATTGGAGTTCTATATGGGAACACCCATCTTAACATGATAATTAATATGCTTTTCACATACAAAATAATACATAAAAAATCATTAACATAAGGGCACCAATAGTAATAAATGGGTATGATAATCATGTCATAAAGCATAATGAATGGGCGTATCATAAAAGATTCCATGAAATAAAGAAATCAAGACATACATATACATTAATTTGATAAAAGAGTCATATATCATGGTATGCGATGTCAAATAGAAGTGACAAAATTTTAAAAGAGTATTTAAAATTTTTAGTATTAAAATAATTTAGTGTAGTTTTACGGAAAAAAATATTTTTTTTAAAGATATCCAATCCACACTTAAGATATATGGCTATTTTAACTTTTTAGTGTTTTCCTTAAAACCACACTAATTTTTTTAATACTAATAATATCAAATCCATTCCCGTGATATGAAATAATGGGCATGTTCGTTGGAGTTGTAGGAATATTCATTAACATGTTTAGAAACCTTAGTTTGAATTCACTTGCACTTATTACTATTCTTGGTCATTGAATCATCACTATTTTCTGTCTTGTGTAAAAACAATAAACTAATTATTAAAATATTATGAAAACCCTGCTCCCCATTCGCCATTCTCATAGATAAATTATCCTCTAAATCATGAGGTGTTGTTTGAATAGTTCTACAAAACATGCATCATATGAAATTATGTGTAGAACTAGAATAAAATAGTACATTCTCTATTATTGAATGAATAACTAGAGTACCTATTACCACATCACGGCCTAGATCAACCTCATCCGTAGTGATAGCATAAGTCCTTACATGTTACCTTGGTGGTTGTTTTTGGATTTCCTCTGAAAACCCTTGTCTTATGAATTTTTTTTGCATAATTCCCATGTTCCATGGTGTTGCAACACTACACCATTGGATGATCATTTCTCTAAACCTTCCTTTCTTCTTCCAAATTAGCGAGATTCTTCATATTCCACTAGTAGTTTTTATCTACATGTTCGTTCATTTCATATTTAAAGTAATTAATAGTTCCCTTTAGACAGTTCCCAAGATGCTTATTCCCACAATTTTTACACATGGGGTGATCAAGAATCTTTCCATCATGGAATTTATTTACAGAAGTTCCCACATTAGATTCAATTGTCTTATTTTTATTGATATTCCCACTATACCACTGAGAGTCTCGGAACTCCATTTCATCTTTAAGGGAACAACAAAAAATCTCTTCATAACTGTCGATGTCTCGAATCGATAATGCTCTTTGTAGACTCATCTTTAGTCCTCTAGAGAAGTGATCCACCTTGATTTCGGTGTTCGTGAAAAAGCTAGAGGCATACCTTGAAATACTTGTAATGTTTTTTTTCATACGCCTCAATTGACTCATCTTCCTTCTTCTTGAGTATGAGGAAGTATCTTTCCATTTTGAGATGGAGGACTTGGGGAATGTTTTTTTTGAAAAACATTCTCTTAAATTCCTCCCAATCTATGGAATCAATTTTCTCCTAGCAATTTGTATTCTTGATCAGATTCCACCATTGATCAACTTCCCCATCAAAAAAATATACCTCCAGCACAACTTACTCTTCTTCTGGTCATTGGTGGACAAAGAATATCTTTTCAATGGAGTTAATCCACTATTCTGCAAGAAGGGGACTAGAATATACAATAAACATGGGTGGATTTTTCTACATGAAGGATTATATCAAAACTTTCTCTTCCTTGGGGGTGGAAGTATTTCCACGTGATTCAAGTTATTATTCATAACTCATCCAACTAAGAAAGTATTGTAATGATTTTTTGAGCACCCACACCCATCATATTTGGCATATCATTTGAGAAATATTCAAATTTCCTATCACATTTATTGTGGCATGTGTTCTTATATTTCCATACATTAACTATGAAACTAATGTATAATTTTAGGGCATCGATACATATCTACTGATTACAAAAAGTAAATATTTAACATAAGAGGATAAGATTATAAAGGAGAAGTATATCATACCTCTTGATTCTCAATTTTTAAATCTAGGTTATCCTAGATTAATTTCTTAACTTATATTCTTATGTGATATTTTTTTATTCCCTTAATAATGGTTTGTTCCCCTCTCAGGAATTTACCAAATCATATCCCTTAGGAGTGTCAAACCAAGAGTTCAGAAAGGCCCATTATTGTGCACCAGTTATCTTTCAAGTCTAACACAATGTGATGTTTTTGGGTTTTACCCCTAGATACATCTAACCCAGATCCACCTATACCTGTTTGTATCCAAACAGGGATGTATTTTATTGATAAACCACTTACTCATTACTTACCAAAATTAGGGGTGTTTTTTTATAATTAGTCTCATACCTAGGGTTCATACTAAATTTCTCTATTCCTAATATCCAAAAATAACTAGATCATACTTTCATAAAAAATATATAGACCCTATCCTTTTACACAGAACATTTAATGGCTTTAAGAATAATAATACATCAAATAACAAGGCAAGGATCATGAAGTCTAGTGTCTTGGAACACCATGTACATACAACAAAAAATATGGGAATAAATTGTTTTTATCTAATCTTAATAAAGAGTTCAAAACTTCTTTTGAGACCTTAAATCTATAAAGGGTACCCTAGGGATCACATGAACAAAGGTATGAGCTAAAATCCCAATAAAGGAAAAAAATATAGTAATAAAACTTTAATACATGGTTTAGAAGGCATGAAATATTGAAAATAAAAGGCATGGAACACATGTAATCATAACACATAAACATGGGATCATATAAACATGAATTCACAGTAATGTGGAATTAATATAAATCCTAAATTTAGTAAAAGTTAATGCTCATTTAACACATATAATCACAAGTCAATGTTAACCAGTAAGACCGTTGCACATAGTAGCACGAGTCAAGGCTAACCTCCAAGACCATTGCGCATAATATCTCAAGAGACTAAACCTTACACAATGAATTGAAACACTATATAGGTGCACCCACATTAAAATGTTCATGAATATGCATGAAACATATAAAGTCATACCTAAACAATCCTAAACATAAGGGTACCCATGGAAAGAAATGGGTATCATAATCATGTCATAAAGCTTATTGAACGGGCGTATCAAAAAACTGTCCATGAAAGAACCACAATAGAACATACATGGAAATTAATGATATAAAATAGGAATACATAAGGTTAATTTATTTCGAACAGAAGTGAAAACATTTCAAAAGAGTATTTAATAATTGCTAGTATTAAAACATTTTAGTGCGATTTTAAGGAAAACACTGACAAGCATTAAAAATAAGAAAATGAATAATCTTTTGTTAAAATCCAAAAGTGATCCAAGAAGGTTTTAATTATAAAAACACAAGTTAAAAAAACAATGGTGGCTCATTATGTATGGTTGAATGCACTTGAAATTTGGTACAAATTCATGAAGTTCCCATAGAACGGGTTTTCTTATCGGGAAGTATTGAGGAGGCAATCATGTTAAAAAATGTACATCTCCAAAATAGAATGATGAATGGATCTTGATAAATGATATTGGATATTAAAAATATAATTTATAATATGTAAATAAATATAATAGATAACTTCATTCGGGAAGAATGAAAGATAGATAAACCTGATGGAATAAAGGAGGTTCGGGTAGAATCCCTTACGGAATATCTGCATGGAATTGGGTGTACATAGGAGGGATTAATGAGAGATAAATGGAGTTTATATTCTTTTATACATTATGAGGTTTGTATGGGAGAGGTTTTAAATCACAACCTAACATTAGGAATTATTAATAAAAGGACATAACATAGAGAATATTATTGAATAAGTGTGAGAAAGAGAGGATCCCTTAGCTTAAGTTTGATGGTGTTCTTCACTTGATCGTAATTACTTGAATAAGAAAATTTGGTTAATTAATTAATAAATAAAGAACCTGTACTACGTGATTCTGATTTATTATAACATTTTTAGGTTCATCCATGTCGTTTTTGATGAGTTAAGAGGTTCAATTTCATTGTTTGTGAGCGTTTGCTTCCTTGGGTTTAATGATCAATTCACTTATATTCATGTTTAGATAAACATGTATGATGATCATGGCTTTCTAGAATTGAAGTTAAAATAATTTATTGAACATGAGTAAGATTAAATGGTTATAAAACTAATTTGGTTATTTTGAGTTAATGTGAATCATTTTATAAAACAATAACGATAAATGCTTGGATTAATTTGGTGATTTTCCCCACAATTAACTTTTTTCGTATTATTATTTTACATCATGTTATTAAAAATGATTACAGAACAAAAAATAAGATAAAATTAATATTTAAAAGCCTGTTTAAACAATAAAAATGGTTTCATTACTATAATTGATGATTCTAACATAAATTGATAACTCATCATCCTTGAATGTGATAAATTATCACATCTCAGATGGTGTTTTCATTTCTTTAATATAAAAAGAGGGGAAATGATAGATGATAATAAATTATCCCATTAGAATAAAAAAATTACAGTACATTTATGGTACTAATGTTTTCATACCATTTGGATGAGTATAGGTTATGAAAGAAAAGAGAACAACGTAACATGAAAAGAAAATGAATGAAAATAAAAGAGGAATTTACCTCTTGATTTAATCTATATTTAGAGCCTATTAAGGGGATATGATTTAGTATTTTGTGGAGAAAAATGGATCATGGACGTGGAGGGAGATATTGGGGAAAGATTTGGGCTGAATTTAGGGATGGAATAAGGCTTGAGAGGAGTGAAGAGAATAGGGGAGTGTGGGTTGTTTTTATAGTGGAGGGGAGGAGGGTTTTCTAAATATTTTAATCATTAGTTTATTGTTTTTCCATAACACAAGAAATAGTGAATATTCTATGAAAAAATATATATAAGTTCAATTTAATTATAACTAAGGTTTCTTACATCATCCATGATGCTAGGAATTGTCGATTTAGCTTATAATGTATATATAATGTAAATTACCATATTTCACTATTCATTAAAAATTCTAGTATTTTAGAAATATCCCTAAAATTCACCATCACCATTTTTTTCCTTGTAGAATAAAAAATGAATTCCATTTGTCCAGAATAATTTTCTAAATTTTATTAATTTTACTTTTAATTAAAACCGTAATTTATTTGAAAAATACATATATTAAAACTATGACTCATTTTATAATGCTTTCAAATATTACATAAGGTCTTATAAAATTATCTTTATAGAGAGAAGAAATAAAATTGTTAATTTATGAAAAACTTTTAGGAAAATACTTTGTCTTTTAAATTAATTAATTAATAGAAATTAATTATTTATGACTTATAAAAATACCTATACTTTTATTATAGTTATATTATCACTTACAAGATGCCGGAATTTTATTTATACATTCATGGGTGAGGCTACTATTCTTTTGGAATATTTAATATTCATAAGGGTTATATTACTATTCAAAAGTGTCATAGTACTATTCACAAGGTTAGGTTACTACTCACAAAAAATTAAGTTTATTCCATTAGACCCCAAAAATCACCCTTAACACAATCTTTTATGTGATATTTTCGAAATTCAAAACACGAATGTATCAAAAAATTATGTTTAAAGGTAACATGGTACCTAGTAGTTCATTTTGTTGTGATTTAATGTGATTATATGACATAATTATAAGATAAGAACTTCTATTTTTAAAAAATTGGGTCGTTACAAAAGAAGGATATGGTTGCAGATTATATAGTAGAGTCTGAGTATATTACAGCTTTTGAGGAAGTTAAAGAATAAGTATTGATACATAAATTCCTCCAAGAGCTTCATGCGGTACCTAACATAGAGATACTATCATATCTTACTATGATATTATTGTAGCGGTAAAAGATCCAACATCACATCAGCGGGTGAAGCACATACATAAGAAGTTTCATCTCTTGGGATATTTTTCTCAGAGAGGTGAAGTTATAGTGAGTGATATTTCCTTGGAAGAAAATGTGGTAGAACACTTGAATAAATACTTCACTTATATGAAAAAGGTTTATTATCTAAGTTCCAGTGGACTAAAAGTCACAGGAATTTGACATTAGTCAAAGTTAGATTTTATTTGAGTTTTTTATAGGAACAACTATTTGAATTTTGATTACAAGTATATTTGTTGTATCTAATATTAATAAAATTATTGTTACAGATTTTTGATTTTTCATCTTTACTTTAATTTAATAATATCATAGAGTATACCGTACATTGATAGGGTCATAGCAGTTACTGTATATGATGAGAACCTTGAAGTTCTATGAAAATATTCTTAATCAATGATTAATGCTTGGAAACCGTACTATGATGGGACACATTTTTCAAAGATTTTCTAGTGTAAGTACTCATAAGTATATTAGAATTATTCTCATGAACTTTTCACATGTCAATCTCCAATAAAGTATATTAGGAGAATATACCCGCTAGTAGGAAATTTTCATATTTTGCGGTCATCAGATATTCCTATATACGATCCTGTGTAATGGTCCTTATAATTTAAGATTTTTATTAATACATGTTATGAATCACATATTTAGAGGTATTCCATAATCCATGATGATAATAGTTCATGGTGAATTTGGTTACATTGGGTGAATCATGAGTGGAATTTTATTATGGGATGAGCCAATGAAGGATTCTTCCATTTAATATTTATAGACTAAAAATTACTTTTTTTATTATTCAAACACTTTTGAGGAGAACGTGAGAAACCATACATGACAACAAGGAATTAAAAACAACCAAACCACCATGGTTCAAAGTTTTAAGGACAAAAAATATTTTTAGAAGTTGATATCTTGTCCCTTTGAATATAATAGAACCTTCACGTTAAATTCCATAGACATGGTGTGATGAAATGTTTATTTTTGATAGTTAAAGGACGATACATTGAGAATATTTGTTGGTGACACAGATGTTGAATCTTCTTTATGAGATATTTTGATAAAGGGACTATATTAAACAATAACCATTCATATGTGGTTTTTAAAATTATAAAGTTTTTTTCTTTCACTTGTTTACATTAACTTGTTTCTAGAAATTAATGTTGGAAATTTGGAAATATCACCTATGATAATCAGAAAGAATCATAGAGGGTCACACACTAAGTGTTTCAATTGGTCTCAATTAAATTATATTTTAATTTAATTAATGGAATAAATATTATTCTAGAAACTATGGAATAATTTTACTCAAGTTACATTGATGGATTAAATTAATTAAATATTTATTCCCCAACATACGGATAAAAAAATACATTTTTTATGTTATTGAATACTTTAAAAATATTTATTTTTCGGTGTGTGAATGAAGAATTTATTAATGAATGAAATATTAATTTAGGTATTTTATAAATAATAAGGAATTTAAATAGACTAGGACCCAGTATGGTGATAAATAATTATTTACAAGATTGTAAATACAATTTATTTTTTGCACAAGATGGCCCACACCAAAAAATAATTATTATTATTAATATTTGGTTTCATGGGGTTTATTAAAGGTTACAATATTTTTTAATGTCCATTATGAACATATATAATTATTTTAACCTAAACTGTAGCTCCATGAAAAGATGTTTTGGTACATTGGGCAGAGTATGAAATCTAAAAAGAGAGAATTTTTTGCACAATTAATTATCTTACAATTCATCCATCTCTTTCCCTCTTAGGAATGAGAACACAAGATATTTTTCATTAAAACTAAAGAATAGTTGATCAAAATGAACAACACAAGACAATTGATTCACCATGCTAGAATTTGGAGAGAGAGTGGAATTTCTTTAAGATCATTGGAGGACATGTGGATAATTTGTAGAGGGATTCTCTCTTGGTATCTTGAAAATCACAACACAGGCATCCCGAATTTGTTTTTTGGACCATTTCATCAATTACAAAAAATGAAACCTAAGTTTAGGTAATTCATTTATTTCAATATAAATAAATAAATTATAAAGATATCTTGCAAGATCCTCTTTTATAGTTCTAGGAAATTGAAATTAAAATAAATTTTAATTATTCAATATCCTACCTCATGCATTCTCTTTTCCAGGAACCACCATCACAGATGGTTGGTTTACATATGGACCACATGAATGGGTAATGATTTCTTGGTAAATTATCAATGGGTGTCTAACCACCCAACTAGTTGATGAGAGCCATAGGTCACCTGGTAGGTATGCGAGAGGAACTGTCCCATGTGGTAGTACTATGCACAAAGAGGAACAAAAAATAAGCATACAAATGCAATTTCGTGGAAAAAGTTATTTTGGGGGTTGATAATTACCTATTATTTATTAATTTTTAATTACTCTCTCTGTATATATATCCTTACCTAAAATATAACAATGTATTAATAAGAAAGGATCAAGTCAATAAATTTTCAATATAGATAACCACGTAGTAGATGAGTATGTGATTAAATATTGGCCACACACTTGGGGATTTACTAACTCGGGAGGTGGTAGATAAGGTGAAATCCTCATAACTACATAGTGTCTTGGTGAGAATACAATTGTGGGGGGAATCACAAGGTCCATGGAAGACTATGAAATGGATGGGGGAAAATGAACTTTTTTTTCATTGAACCATCCATTATTTGGATGGTTGTGTGGCAGATAGGTGGCACACAGGTAGTGGAAGTACATTTTGTGTTTTCACATTCATTCTGATGAGGGACTATTTGGATATTTGGTGTTACCTCCCTTACCTATATTCATGGGTGAAAAAAATCTATAAAGTCGTTCAAGTCACACATGGTAAGGTAATCTTGATTGGATCTAAATTTTCTCATTATTTAATTGGATGATTGAGTGACCCCTAAAATGTGCTTTATTGGGAAACTCAATAAGCCTGATACTAGATCTATGTGGTAACACCATGTAAATATGATAGAAAACCGATGAATGAGATTCCCATTCAAGTTTCTACTACAAGCCTCTATATCTTCACCATCTACATTAGTTTTTAGAGAGGTTAAGTTATCTAAATTATTTCAAATTCATTTTATAGATTCATATTTTCAAGATAATCATAGAAATATAATTTATATCTTAGGAATAAAAAAAGGCTTCTAAATTTAGTGGGAATTTGAAAGCATATAAAAATACAATCGACCATGACATTTAAAATTATCATTTTTATTGATTTTATTCTTATATAAACAATAATATATTCTTTTCATGATAATTATACCAAGAATAATATAATTCTAAATATTATAAAAAATGGAAAAAATATTCTCTCTATGATACCACAAAAAATAAAATTCAATTTACTATAAAATTTATGTCATTATTAATATAATGTTACAAGGATAAAAAACATAAATCATTCATTGTGAATTTATATTATACGCATTCCAAACATGGAGAGAAGATTTATTATTCCAAACATCTCAGTAGGATTAACTAAAATATACTCATCAGATTTTGATTATTATAATTAAATCACCCTATTTAGGATTCATAGAAAAACCTACATTCATTTTGTCACAAACAGATGATTAAAAGGTAGATAATTAAGAGTTATATGAATTGGAATTTTAGGAAAGATAATAGTTTTTATATAATATAATATTAATTTTAAACTCTTTACCTCAAGACTAAAATTTAATTCATTAATGAAAAATTATCAAAATACCAACCCAAAGGTGACACTCTATTCTAGACTTAATGAAGAAGTCAAATTTGGATTCTGAAATAGGATGGAATTATTGTTCTACCCTTATAAACCAAAATTTATTATTTTACATGATACCATTTGTGTCATTAAACCAAACTACCTTAAAGGAATCAATTAAAAAATAACTATAGTTAATCAAAATACACTAAAATAGATTTAAAATTCCTATTAAATGAAAAAATATTCCTTAAATAAGACTCATATATTACATTCTCTCTACCTTTACAATTTTCGTCCTTGAAAGTAAATTTAAACAATAGGAAATCTTATCAATGCATCCATTCCTTGAAACCTTTTATCCGTCAAATAAAGAAATTTTTACACATTAACTAACCATTAAAATTTAATTATTCACTAAATAAGGTATATTTTTTATTAATACTGAAAAATATTAAATGATAATAAAAAATAATTTTTATATCAGAAAGATTTTTTATATATAATTCATTATAAAAGAATTCAAATTTAAAAAATGAACTAAAAATAATATATCATGCACTATAAACAAATCACATAAAATATTAAATCTCCCAAATAAACCTTATTTTATTATGTTCTAAAAAAGACTAAAATAAAGAACACATTCAAAACTTTTCAAAATATCAAACAAAATATATTCATATTAATAGTAGTAATAACATCACTATCTAAGAGGTTGTGACTTCCATGATAATTTCAAGAAATTATCTTAAAAGGAAACTATTTATCACTTGAAGAGAGAACCAAGAACCCCACCATTATGAAAGAAACTGTAGGTTTTCACCTACATACATCTGATCATGATTAATATCCCCATAAAAAAATGTCAAAAGTTATAAACACAACATAATTATTATTTTAAACAAACTTATCAAATTCATACATAGCATAGTTTCACTAGTCATCTATATCAAACTCACCCAACTAAATGTATCATCATTATATAACAATTCACAATTCTTAATGAACAAGTTACCAATATTGGGATTTATTAATATTAAATAATGAAACAAAATCGTATCTGATTACCTTTATAAAATCAGTTGAAATTTTCATTTTTTTGGATTTATCTTTAAAATACAGCTCTCAAAGGGAAACAATATCTTAAATACCTTTTTAACAGAACCAAATAAAACAGTTAAATATATAATCATGTATTTCACACTATTTTACAAATATTAAATAAAAAACCAGGTTATATAATAAATCAATTCCATATAGAGATGATTATCAAAATAATCATGATGTGTCTTTGATTTTTACATCGTTAACTTTATTTTTCATGTAATGACGTATTCAAGACATGCACTTTCACCCAATATTGGATCAAAAAAGTACCCATGCTCTAATAATATATAGGAAATAATACTGATATACAATGAAAGAAGTATAGCACCTGAATCTATTTTACTTGGAAATCACAACCATCATTTGAATATGTGTCTAGGTCATTAAAAACTTGTATTTCTCATTAATGTTTTTTATTTTCCATAGAGGTTCATATAGGGTACCATGAACCAATCAACATGACTATAAAAATATGTCTAATATTCTTATAAATAGAATCAATAACGAACTTTTTACATTACTACTATCACACTTAATTATAAAAACCTAATTATCTCATAAAAATTCAATTATTTAGACACTCAAAATATTTTAATTTCACTAACTTTGGTTAGTTATGACAATATTAATTCATAAAATAATATTTTTTATTAACTGTTACCTTATTATATAAGATTATTTTAAGGAATTTTACAACATTCTCCTAGCTTCTTATAATCATTATATAAATGTTTTTAGCCTATGAGGAACTATATCACCACATATGAAGTGAATAATCCTATATATATAGATATACACACTTTGTCCAATCCATACTATATAATAACCAAGGATATATGTAGAAAACACCAACAATATAAAGAACATCATAATATAACAACCATTAACCCAAAATAATATATTCTATAAAGATGACCTTTTTTAGATTTATAATTATTTAACATGAAATAAAAATAGAGTCTGAAATAATTATCTGATAACCTTCAGCCAATCTTGTGTCCAAACAAGTGATTCATTAAAAGACACATCACTCATCTTCTTATAAATATCACCCTAATATTCCTGGGGAATTCTCAATAACTACATAATACCCTAGAAAAAAATAGTCCTTTCTCAATAACTACTTAATAACATTGGAAAAAACTGTCTTGGATTGAATGAGAAGTTTCACATTACAACTAATCTTTGTAACCTCATTTTAAATTTTAGAATAAATTTACTTCTTAATTATCCTTTAGAATACATTACTTCTTTATTGGCCAAGATTAAATACATTATTAGAAAATAATCCAACTAAATTTAATCAAATATAATTATGAAATACTTAGAAAATCATTCCACCAATCTCCCCATGTTACATTTAGATTATAATATGATTAATCATTTCTTAATCAACCATAAGTACCACTTTCATCGGTAAATTTTTTTTGTTAGGAAATCATGAGTTCATATAGATGTCTGTAGAATATTCAAATATCATATAACATAGATTTTATAATTCTAATAAACTCATGTATCACATACTAGATATAAATTCAAATGTTTTAGAAGAATTTATATATTCCCATAAGAAATAATTACCGCCATGTATTAGGACTACTAGGTATTATGAAAATATATGTCATTAGTTATAATGAATAATGATAAAAAATATCTCATCTATTTCTCATCCTTACAACCATTTATGTATAATGGAACATATCAATAATATAAATGACTACCTAATATATCAATGAGAAAATACCAATCTTGATCTTATATCATATTATGTGGATTATGATAGACATTTCTTACCTCTGTCCACATAAACAATAAAAAATTTCAATCAAATTACAAAAACATAGAATCAATGAATCATGAATTGAATCGATAATATCCCATTTGTCTTCTTTCATAAATATTTCTTATATTATGGTCTTATTTATGAAGAAAAAATAAGATACATTCTAAATTATGCATCAACCATCAAAATATTTACAAAATACTCTGTTGTGAATTTATGAATTTTAGTAACTTAATAAAATGAATTATAATTATCCCAACCAATTCTTGCATGCGCCTACTTCTAAACACCAATATAATGCTTTGATAGCAATCTATCACATCCTGATATACCGTTAAGTGAACTCCCCAAGTCTACCACTAAGTGCTACATGTTAGTAACCAATTTTGAGCTATCCATACAAATAATGGGAGCATTACCTCTATATATAATTTTTCACATATTATCATATAAAATTATGAACACTAATACATATGTGTTTTCAATCATGCAATATAACTCATCAATATATAAAAAATTATTTATAATATAATGTATATTAATCAAATAAATAATGACATGAAATAGCCCATCTTAAAGTTATTTAATATTGAGTACAAATGATATAAATAAGGTCATAATGAAAACTACATGTCACAAATTACTATAAACCATCCATATCCAATATCCAATATCACATTCCATTGGAAACTATGGATCTGTATAGACTCAAGAGGTAACAACACATGAATATTCATATAGGGGAGAGTAATAATACATTGTATGGTCATTCCAATCGATGAGCCAACCCTAAGAATAATTAATTATTATATACATTAGAATAAATAAAGTGTAAAAAAGAATAAAAATATATATCACTATTGAAAATATGACCTTTATCATCACTAGAAAAGGGAAATAACAGTGCTAGAAAAACACTGTTAATTGAGGTTGAGATTGGGTGGTCCCTTTTATTAGTGCTTAGAAAAGCACTGATAAAGGCCCCTTTTATCAGGGCTAAAAAGCACTGATAAAAGGGGCGTTTATCAGTGCTAAAAAAAGTTCTGATAAAGGACTCTTTTATCAGCATAGATAAAAGACCAGTTTCCTAATGCTTTTTTAGCGCTGATAAAAGTTAAAAAAATAAAAAAACTAAAAAAAATAAAAAAAATATTTATTCAATTTAGTGAGGGGCTTCAACAGTGTAGAGACCCGAAGCTTATCGTACATGGACATTACATTAATTTTTCAGAATACTTAGTACATAACAAAAACACACACACAAGGATTGTAATAGTTTAGTGTCTTTGGAAACTCGGAACGTAATCTTCTAATTGTGGTGAAAGATCTTAAATATCTCCCATAAAGATCTTCCCTTTTTGTACCTAAAAACTTTCTTTATATCCTGGGGAAAAGAAAACATAAAAGGGTGAGCTCAAATGCTCAGCAAGGAAAATAATGGAACTAAAAATCATATCATATCTTTTTGAAAATTATAACCTGCAAAAGAGATCATAATATCTTAACATGGAATAAATCATAGAAGTGAGAATGAGATCCCCATAATCATAACATAAAACTTGAAACTTTGTGGCATACACACATAATCATAGAGAATCATTTCTTGTTAGTCAAGACTCATTTCCAAGACTATCTTAGTGGACAAAGTCCCTTTCTGAATCGAGTAACCCTCGTTTCAGTCCTGTTTCACTGAACCGGTATAACCTACCGTTCCAGCCCTATCTATCTCATGAGATATAAAATCTTTACCCAATGCATTGGAGGGAGATATAGGTCCCACCCATCTCATAATGATACCATTATTATGTGTGCCACAAAATCATAAATCATACATCATTGCATAACCCATGTAATAAAAATGGGATTCTTAAACAACATGACATCATAAAACCATTCATATAAGATAAAGGAATTCATAAACATAATTTCATCACAACATAGTCAAATCAATGTAAAAATATGGATAGAAACAGAACCCTTTATTATCTTATATGTAAAATAATTTTAATAAAACACTTGAAATGAATTCTTGAGGAAAATATCCTTTCTTCTTCAAAATCAATTTCTTTTCACAAAACATCATGAAATTTTTAAAAGAAAGAGATTTTATTGAAAATATTCATGAAATATTTTGGAGGATGCTTCATGAAAATAAGGCTTTATAAAACCGTAAAAATCCGTTCGTTCTGTTTAAGTTAAAAAAAACATTCTTCTTGTACTTTTGTCGGAAAAGTCAAAAAGTACCTCATACGAAAAACGACAAAAGATTCCTTTCATATATTTTACTAAAACTCATCAAAGGGTAAATTTGGATTTAAACAATTGTAGGTGGATGTAAATAATATTACATATCTAGGAAACATGGATGTGGATGATAAAATACACCCCAGTAAATTTCAAAGTATAAACAATCTCAGACAAAAAATGAGATTGTGATATTCCCCTTACCTTAGGTCCGATTTGCTTCGTAAGTGTCCGAACCTCCTGTATAATGATTTAAATCATGTTATTGACTTATTCCAGAATCATATTCATTGTTATTATATCATATATGGTCCACTTATGACTTTATATTACCCGTTCTTTTGTAAATTCATGTTAAAGTAGCGTTTTGGGTAAAATCGTCTCATTTGTCGTTTGTGTTTTTAACTTGTAATTATTCATATGATTACTTAGATCATGATTACATAATTCCAGAATATAAAAAATGATTTATATATATATATATTCAGAATATACATATATAATAAATCAGTAAATGGAAAGAAATACACCGTTCATGGAGACGGTAGTCCGTACGTACGCATGAACGCTGTTTTCGTTTCCTTATTGAATTGAATGGAATTAAGTAGATGACATAAATATAAATATAAATAATTACAGTGTCATTATTAGGTAATATATTTCATTAGTACTTATTATATATACTTTATAATCATTCATTAATGGTTAATCATTGAGAATGAATCTCATCGCGTCGTGGAGACGGTAGTCCGTACGTACGCACGAGCGATGATATCGTTCCCATGGTCGTGGAATTGCGTTGAAGTGTATTTATACTATTTCAGTATCAATATCACTTTATAATAATCATATATAGTTACTAATTAAACCATTATACCCATCCAATTAAGTTGGTGGCGGAAAATAGATTACACCACGGCGTGGAGACGGTATTCCGTACGTACGCACGCGCGGTGATTTCCTTTTTCCGCAGGATGGATAGAAGGTTAATTAGAGTTGTTTCATATTTATAATAACATATCAGTATGTAAGTAATACTGATGTTATTACTTTATCATGAAACAACTAAAGAAGAAGAAGTTGAAGAAGAAATAAATTGAAAAGATCGGTAATGGTTATTACCTCTTCTTTGAAACGCCTCTTTGAATCCTTCACTTAGGGAACTAAGATTGGTCTTTGAAGAAGAACAGGACCTCTAGGATTATTCTAGGGAAGTGGAGAAGGGAACATGGTAGGGGTTGGCCGATCTTGAGTGCTCAAATTGGTGTGAGGTGGAGGGGGAGGAGGTGCCCTTTTATAAGGGAGGAGAGGGGCACCTTAGGAATATCTCAAAATATTATTTTATATTAAAGTCAAAGTCGGTTTATAATGGTTCCAAAGGGTCTTATTTCAAAGCTAAAGTGGGGATGGGTCTAAATCCTATCAACCAATAGGATTTAGACAAGTTTAGGGTATTATTTTATCCTTATCAATTAGATTTAACTCTAAGTTAAATAATTTAACTTTTACCGTGTCTTTTTGTTTTCTTTCACTATATGGTTAATACACTTACTATAACATGCCAAACGAACCCCAAATTGTTTATTATTAATATATATATCCTTATCTAAGTCATTTGGACGAACCTTAGATTTTTAGGAATAAAATAACAATTAATAATATAATATTTGATTTAAAAACTATTTTGTGTCAATTTTGACACTATTTGATATATGAATTTTGTGAAAGTCATAAAATAATTATATGTTCGATACAAGTTGATTAAATCAACATTAATATATCATAGTAACCTAGAAAATTATTGGAATTCATAAAAAGTCTCAAATTACATTTATTTTGGTGTTTATAACATCAATTATGTCAATATTTCATTAATAAGATAATTACTGCATCATCATTGTGTCATAAATAAATTAAATTATTTAATGTCTAAAAATTACAAATAAAATACCATTATGTAGGAAATATTTTTATCTTTCTAATGAATATTTATAGTCGAATTTATCTTATGTATAACCCCATATTAAAAATGATTTACTTATTAAATGTTGATTTTAACTATTTTAACCCTTCTTTAAATAAATTAATAATAAATGTCCTAATCTAATCCAAGTGGGCCTAAATGGTCATATTTTATTCATAAGGTTATTTTTGGTCTAATTACACTTATCCAATAGAATTAGGACATGTGTTAGGGTAATAGTAATATCATATTTACCCTTAGTTACCCTATTTACTATTAACCGCAGTAAAAAAAGTAAAAAGTTACTATTCACCAAAAAATTATTTTTATCTCATTGAACCACATTTTACTTACTAATATCAACCGTGTCTGTCGGATTTTCGAAATTCCATTCACAGAAGCGGTAAAATTATGTTTTATGCAAAATTCAGTTTTTAACCTACCACTTAGTGGTTTCACTATTCATCAAAAATTGAAAGTTTTCAGAAAAATACCAAAATTTCACCCTAGGCTAATTTCGATATTCTGAGTCCAAAAATGAAGTCCATTTTGAAAAATAAAATTTCTAAAATTTTAAAAGGTGGTTATTACTGTTCATAACGGCTAGTTATAATAATATTTTAATAGCATATTGTTGTTTAGTGAAACTCGGTATTGCGTACTACACACGCTATCGAGGAAGGTTGCGATTGTGTGTAATGCAAGGCAAGTCAAGGATGCGTGTTGTGAAAGCTCCTTTTTGTGTTGCGTACAACACAAGACATTAGTGAAATTAAAAAGAATATTTTTCATAAAATCTTGGGCTGTTACATTCTACCCCCCTTAAAATGAATTTCGCCCTTGAAATTCGTCGGGGTTATAAATAGTTTACTATTCGAAAGTTTCTTTAATAGAAACCCACATCGTAAAAAGGAATACCAAAACGTGTCTTTAAAAACTAAAGTATGAAATGTAACGATTACCCAAATAAACTAATCCCTGGGTTTCCACATAGGTGAAAATATGGATATGGAAGAAAAATCTAACCATCATGTTCTGATGGAGAGTGGTAGAGAACATGGCTATGGAAAAGCCAACAATCACAAATCCATAAATTTGTGACGATCTAAGGTACCATCCGATTCATCAGGTATAAGATCACTAGGACAACATTTTTGATTTTCAAGATCATTTTCCTAAAGTTGAAAATTTGAATTAGAATAAATACTTTGTTTATTTTGGTACAATCTCACTGTTGTTCATGCCTTGAACAATTTCCACTTCATCTCTTAAATAAATGAAGTTGAATTTGTTATTCGTGAAGTGTTAGCAGATCGTGTGATAGAATGACGGGTCATTAGATCTGTCTCAAACAAAAGGTTAGCAAAAATTATATACATAAGTCGATCTATAGTGAGATTAATCACATATGGTTCCTAAAATGGACTTATACTTCATATATCATTCTGCTTAATATAATAAAACTAGTTTCTACTGAACATGGACTTCCTGTAGGCCAGTGGTAGGCGATAAAGGCCAGTCGCACTTCGGTTGTGGGTTCGATTCCCACTGCCCTGTCCGAAGCGATGGGCTGTCGCCCGTCCTGCAGGTTGTCCTTTTTCTAAAACTACATTACTATAACATCCCATCAATAATATCGAAAAAAACTTCTATCCTTAAACAATACTCACTTATGTCCAACATAATCCATTTCAATATTTAGGCTTATCCATAATACTGCAGTCCACTCTCATAACATAGTGAAAACGATTACCAGAGATTTAATACCATCGTTGATCCCCATATATCATAAGATATGTTTTGTTGGTCACATTCCAAACATTCAAAGTCCTTAATCGTGTATTCTTTTGAATACCCATTAAACCTTAGTGAAAACATGAATGCAGTTAAAAGTTAACACTTTCCACATACCAAAATCCTCAAAATTCTATATTCTCAAACCATGATATCACTTAGTCCTTATATCAATCATGAGCTCATGAATACTATTAAAAATTTAATTTTCTCGTTTTCCCTTCATTATGCGCATATCATCTTATTTCCAAAATATATCAATCACTTTGAATACCACATCAAAAAATATTGCAATACTCAATGATACAACATTATTTCGAAATCCCATTACATAAACACTTAATCATTCCACCACATCGTTGTCATATTCAACATTGCCAATAGTGATTGCATGTGACTTCCCTTTGTCCTTTGCCTTCAGTGGTTGCTCATGTTGATCATCACTAACCCTTGGATTAGGGCATTTATTAGCATAATTCCCCATTTCCTTGCGCTTGAAGCATTGAAGTGTTGGTGGTGCGTTCTCTGCAGTGTTTGATTTATTCACATCATTAGAAACCCTTTTTCCATTACTTCGACAATCAGCTACTCGATGACCTTCTTTTCCACACTTAAAACATTTTCTAGTCCCTTTAAGACAATCTCCACCATGCTTCTTTCCACACTTTGTGCATAAGGAAACATTCATCTTTTTTTCACCATTATTCTGAGATTTCTCCTTGAACTCCATCTTTCGTTTTTTGTCAAAACCATGAGATGGATATGTAACACCAACTTCCATTTCTACCTTGATAGCACAACACACAATTTCTTCATAGCTACTGAAGTCTCTTATAGCTAATTCCCTTCGAAGACTTGGTTTTAAGCCACTGAAAAATCAATCAACTTTACTTTCAGGTTTGATGATAATGCCAGATGCATACCTTGCAAGTCTTGTAAAATTCACTTCGTATATACCAACAGATTCATCATCCTTTTGCTTTAGTTCAAGAAACTCCTTCTCCATCTTTGTTCGAAGAATACGAGGGAAGTACTTATTGAAAAATAAGTTCTTGAACTCGTCCCATTCCATGGACTCAATTTCATCTCTTTGCCTTGTATTCTTGATAAGATTCCACCATTGATCAGCTTCACCTTCCAAACGATATACTGCTAAGATTACTTTATCATGTTCAGAACATTGATGAACTGAAAATATCTTTTCAGTGGTACTGATCCATTGTTCAGCAACAAGTGGATCAGAAGACCCACTGAAAGAAGGTGGACGTTGCCTCATGAAGGACTCAATAGAATATTGTTCCCTTATCTGCTCATTTGGAAGTCCAGAATGATTCATAGCTTGTGTAAGTATAGCAATAAGATTTTGCACTCCATCTCCCATAACATTTGTTTGTTCAGGAGGACAATCATTGCATTGTCCATTGCATTGATCAACACAGTTCCTTCGGGTTCCAGCCATCGTCTAAAACCCAAAAAGAATAGTGTGAGAGGCAAAAATCATGCTAGGGAAAACAACATAATAAAGGGGGAGTACCTTCAATATCTAACATCTTAGGTTTAATTCTATGATCGTTAGCGTAATTCTAGTACTATAACCTATACGTATACTTAACCTTAGGGACATCCCTAAACATACCTTAGAAATATCTCTAGGGATCTCACTAACGTTTTTCGCATCCTAGTTTCCAAAGGTTGACTAAACCTTTCCTCTGATACCAACTGTAGAGACCCGAAGCTTATCGTACATGGACATTACATTACTTTTGTGGAATACTTAGTACATAACAAAAACACACACACAAGGATCGTAATAGTTTAGTGTCTTTGGAAACTCGGAACGTAATCTTCTAATCGTGGTGAAAGATCTTCAATATCTCCCATAAAGATCTTCCCTTTTTTTTACCTAAAACCTTTCTTTATATCCTAGGGAAAAGAAAACATAAAAGGGTGAGCTCAAATGCTCAGCAAGGCAAATAAAGGAACTAAAAATCATATCATATCTTTTTGAAAATCATAACCTGCAAAAGAGATCATAATATCCTAACATGGAATAAATCATAGAAGTGAGAATGAGATCCCCATAATCATAACATAAAACTTGAAACTTTGTGGCATACACACATAATTATAGAGAATCATTTCTTGTTAGTCAAGACTCATTGCCAAGACTATCTTAGTGGACAAAGTCCCTTTCTGAATCGAGTAACCCTCGTTTTAGTCCTGTTTCACTGAACCGGTATAACCTACCGTTCCAGCCCTGTCTATCTCATGAGATATAAAATCTTTACCCAATGCATTTGAGGGAGATATAGTTCCCACCCATCTCATAATGATACCATTCTTATGTGTGCCACAAAATCATAAATCATACATCATTTCATAACCCATGTAATAAAAATGGGATTCTTAAACAACATGACATCATAAAACCATTAATATAAGATAAAGGAATTCATAAACATAATTTCATCACAACATAGTCAAATAAATGTAAAAATATGGATAGAAACAGAACCCTTTATTATCTTATATGGAAAATAATTTTGATAAAACACTTGAAATGAATTCTTGAGGAAAATATCCTTTCTTCTTCAAAATCAATTTCTTTTCACAAAACATCATGCAATTTTTAAAAGAAAGAGATTTTATTGAAAATATTCATGAAATATTTTGGAGGAAGATTCATGAAAATAAGTCTTTATAAAACCGTAAAAATCCGTTCGTTCCGTTTAAGTTAAAAAAAACATTCTTCTTGTACTTTTGTCGGAAAAGTTAAAAAGTACCTCATACGAAAAACGACAAAAGATTCCTTTCATATATTTTACTAAAACTCACCAAAGGGTAAATTTGGATTTAAAAAATTGTAGGTGGATGTAAATAATATTACATATCTAGGAAACATGGATGTGGATGATAAAATACACCCCAGTAAATTTCAAAGTATAAACAATCTCGGACAAAAAATGAGATTGTGATATTCCCCTTACCTAAGGTCCGATTTGCTTCGTAAGTGTCCGAACCTCCTGTATAATGATTTAAATCATGTTATTGACTTATTCTAGAATCATATTCATTGTTATTATATCATATATGGTCCACTTATGACTTTATATTACCCGTTCTTTTGTAAATTCATGTTAAAGTAGCGTTTTGGGTAAAATCGTCTCATTTGTCGTTTGTGTTTTTAACTTGTAATTATTCATATGATTACTTAGATCATGATTACTTAATTCTAGAATATAAAACATGATTTATATATATATATATTCAGAATATACATATATAATAAATCAGTAAATGGAAAGAAATACACCGTTCATGGAGACGGTAGTCCGTACGTACGCATGAACGCTGTTTTCGTTTCCTTATTGAATTGAATGGAATTAAGTAGATGACATACATATAAATATAAATAATTACAGTATCATTATTAGGTAATATATTTCATTAGTACTTATTATATATACTTTATAATCATTCATTAATGGTTAATCATTGAGAATGAATCTCATCGCGTCGTGGAGACGGTAGTCCGTACGTACGCACGAGCGATGATATCGTTCCCATGGTCTTGGAATTGAGTTGAAGTGTATTTATACTATTTAAGTATCAATATAACTTTATAATAATCATATATAGTTACTCATTAAACCATTATACCCATACAATTAAGGTGGTGGCGGAAAATAGATTACACCACGGCGTGGAGACGATATTCCGTACGTACGCACGCGCGGTGATTTCCTTTTTCCGCAGGATGGATAGAAGGTTAATTAGAGTTGTTTCATATTTATAATAACATATTAGTATGTAATTAATACTGATGTTATTACTTTATCATGAAACAACTAAAGAAGAATAAGTTGAAGAAGATAGAAATTGAAAAGATCGGTAATGGTTATTACCTCTTCTTTGAAACGCCTCTTTGAATCCTTCACTTAGGGAACTAAGATTGGTCTTTGAAGAAGACCAGGACCTCTAGGATTATTCTAGGAAAGTGGAGAAGGGAAAATGGCAGGGGTTGGCCGAGCTTGAGTGCTCAAATTGGTGTGAGGAGGAGGGGGAGGAGGTGCCCTTTTATAAGGGAGGAGAGGGGCACCTTAGGAATATCTCAAAATATTATTTTATATTAAAGTCAAAATCGGTTTATAATGGTTCCAAAGTGTCTTATTTCGAAGCTAAAGTGGGGATGGGTCGAAATACTATCAACCAATAGGATTTAGACATGTTTAGGGTATTATTTTATCCTTATCAATTAGATTTAACTCTAAGTTAAATAATTTAACTTTTACCGTGTCTTTTTGTTTTCTTTCACTATATGGTTAATACACTTACTATAACATTCCAAACGAACCCCAAATTGTTTATTATTAATATATATGTCCTTATCTAAGTCATTTGGCCGAACCTTAGATTTTTAGGAATAAAATAACAATTAATAATATAATATTTGATTTAAAAACTATTTTGTGTCAATTTTGACACTATTTGATATATGATTTTTGTGAAAGTCATAACAGAATTATATGTTCGAACCAAGTTGATTAAATCAACATTAATATATCATATTAACCTATAAAATTAGTGTAATTCATAAAAAGTCTCAAATTACATTTATTTTGGTGTTTATAACATCAATTATGTCAATATTTAATTAATAAGATAATTACTGCATCATCATTGTGTCATAAATAAATTAAATTATTTAATATCTAAAATTACAAATAAAATACCATTATGTAGGAAATATTTTTAGCTTTCTAATGAATATTTATAGTCGAATTTATCTTATGTATAACCCCATATTAAAAATTATTTACTTATTAAATGTTGATTTTAACTATTTTAACCCTTCTTTAAATAAATTAATAATAAATGTCCTAATCTAATACAAGTGGGCCTAAATGGTCATATTTTATTCATAAGGTTGTTTTTGGTCGAATTACACTTATCCAATAGAATTAGGACATGTGTTAGGGTAATAGTAATATCATATTTACCCTTAGTTACCCTATTTACTATTAACCGCGGTAAAAAAAGTAAAAAGTTACTATTCACCAAAAAATTATTTTTATCTCATTGAACCACATTTTACTTACTAATATCAACCGTGTCTGTCGAATTTTCGAAATTCCATTCACAGAAGCGGTAAAATTAAGTTTTATGCAAAATTCAGTTTTTAACCTACCACTTAGTGGTTTCACTATTCATCAAAAATTGAAAGTTTTCAGAAAAATACCAAAATTTCACCCTAGGAAAATTTCGATATTCTGAGTCCAAAAATGAAGTCCATTTTGAAAAATAAAATTTCTAAAATTTTAAAAGGTGGTTATTACTTTTCATAACGGCTAGTTATAATAATATTTTAGTAGCATATTGTTGTTTAGTGAAACTCGGTATTGCGTACTACACACGCTATCGAGGAAGGTTGCGATTGTGTGTAATGCAAGGCAAGTCAATGATGCGTGTTGTGAAAGCTCCTTTTTGTGTTGCGTACAACACAAGACATTAGTGAAATTAAAAAGAATATTTTTCATAAAATCTTGGGCTGTTACAAACAGTGCCCCACCCCCAATACCCAAACTCATACGCCCCATCCAAAATCCATTCCTTTAACTACACTCCTACCCCCTTTAACTGTGCTAGAACATACTCGCCACCTGCATGCCGCCCCTGCCTCCCCTGAGATTCGAACTCGGGACCCCTCACATGAGCACCTAACACTTTTCCACTCATTCATTTCACTATTCTCTCCTTTTATTGATATATATATATAGTTATAGATATTTGTATATTAATATATATAGTTATATTAATATATATATACATACATACATATATATATATAATAATATTTATATATTTATATATTTATTTGTATATTGGTATATATTTATATCTGTATAGTTATATTTTTTATCCGTATATTTATTCGTATATTAATAAATATTTATAAGATTGACATTAAATACCTTTACAAAATATGTTTTCGTGAGTGTGTATAAATAAATAAATAAATACATATATAAAACATGCACACACACACATATATTATATGTGTATATGTAAGTATAATTATACATATTTATATATATTTAAAAATATAATATATTAATATGTATGTACATATGTTTAGAATATATAGATAATATATATCAGTTTGTCAATACATAGGCACTCAAATACAGACACACACACATTATATAGGTATATAAATATTCATATATTTGTATTTTATATAAAATGGAGATTAGTTTCTTATTTATATAAGGCTTATATATTGGTAAATATATTATATATATATATTTAATTATTGAATTATAAAATTAAATTTTTATGTTTGAATATATAAAAAATATGTATATATTGTTATATATTGGAATATAAATAATAGTACATTCTAAAAAATGATAAAATTTCAAATCAATAATTTGAATATGATTTTAATCCATTGAAATAAATTCATTCCCTACTAAAAAAGGGAAAAAAGACCCCCTTAATCAAGGCTGAAATTCCATAAAAGTTTAAAAAATCTGGGTATCCCGATTAAAAACTCAGTTTTGGAGGCCTTATGGACTTTTTTGGCCTCGAAAAATGTGACAGTAGGTTTCCTTTCCTTAATTGCACGTAGAGCTCATCGTAGGTTTCGATTTTATATGCCATAGAGATCTAACGGACACTCGAATCAAAATTTATGGTCATTTGTAGTTTGAGATACATTTTCAACTTATTTTAGATCTTCTATTATTATTATTTTTGTTTTTTTAAGTTTTAAAATTGTTATTAAATGATTATTAGTTGATTATAATCAGAAAATTATTAATTAATAATATTTTATAAAATATTTTAAAGCCATTTTCACTAAATTTCATACATATTAAATGTAATAGTCTATTTATACTTACCTAAAACATATTTAAAAAATATATATTAAATCTATATCAATATAAATATATATATAATAATATATTATTTTTCATTATTTTTTTTAAAATTTTTTCAGTGGTAGGAAAAAGTGCTCATAAAGCCTCCGCTTTATCAGTGCTAATAAAAAAGTGTTAATAAAGGGGTCCCCTTTAAGAGCGCCAAAACAATTGCTGATAATGCCCCCCTTTATCAGTGCTTTTTTAGGGCTGTTAAAATGTGGCGCTGTAGAATCCCAATTTTGTGATAGTGTCTTCTTCAATGGTAACATTATTATAATCCCTTCCGACTAAGTTATCCACAACTGACATTCATCATGCTCACCAAATAATATTGTCAATATATATTTGTTTAACATAACCTTATTTCAATATATTTATATATATAAATTAATATAAAAGGGTACCCATGAACTATGTCCTACTGGAGGGATAATAAGTACTCATAACCCAATCTGATATCCATCTAATCAGAGAGGAGGAACCCGTTATCATGATCCAGCCATCCCTTCCCTAAAAAACATGGATGTTTCTAATTTTATACACCACACATAGATGGTAGTCACATTAAAGATATAAATTTTATGAAATAATAACATTCCCTCACACCCCTTTGTAGTTTTAATGATTGATAATTTACCCTAGATATGTTATTATGATATTTTGGAATAATAAACATATCCACTACACTTATACTATATATACTGTAATAAGTAACATCAATATTGATCTTATAATAATGGTATAAGTAAATATGAGGTCTAACAAAAAATTTATTTTATGATTAAAAAGGAAGTAGTTCTTTGCATCACCATCTGCATCCATTGCAAAGATATAAGAGAGAATGACAGTAAAAATTTACGTGAATCACCATTTTTTAAAATATTTCTTGTCCCTACTATTACCTGTCCTAGTATTATGGGTAAAATAAAATAAATTTATGTCATTAAAAATAGGTTGTATATTAGATTTGATAACAATCAATGGTGACACTCAATGGTTTGAATTGAAGTCTGATTTATTGATAGTTAAGGAAGGATTTCAATTGATGTTCAAAATACAAGTAGGGAAAACATTGAAAAGTAAATAAAGTTTTTATATATGAATATCATGGAAATAATAGATTATTAAGTTATATAAAACAAAATTAAATGTTATATATTTAATTTTATTTTTGGAGTTTTTATAGTAATACATGAAGACCAACTGGTCAAGTGTTATAGTAACCACGTTGACTATAAGGAGTATATTGAAAAAAGGCAGTAGTGTCTTATCATGGAAAATATAAGAAATATTTTTGAATAGATTATCAGGAAGAATAATGATTCATTATTTAGCTATTTTGTAAGTTATGATAAGCTAACATTGTGCACTCTATCTCATTATGATACTTTATGAAGTTACGTGATGAATGATAGTTCTTTGAGGATATTGGAAGTAATATGGTGTGAATTAAAAAAACCCTAAAATGGGAAGAACATACCATGGTCTATCGTAGTATGATGAGTTCATCATATATGATACAATTTTGATGATCATGGATTGGATTAACATTCCAAAAAATCCAAATATGTCATAGAGATACAATTTTTTTGTGGTTGTGGATTTTGAAAAAAGAGTTTGTTAGTTATTTTTTAGAGGAGATTCATATATTTGATCATTTAACTAAAGTAAAATGTGGTATTCATGTTCACCATACCATATTGGGTGTTATGGTTTAGTTAGAGTGATTGGGAAAAACTGAAATGGGATTTTTATCAGGGAAATTGGAATAGTTTGATCATGATTATCATATATGGATTAAAAAATGGGGATTTGAAGTTATCCAGGAAGAAACAAGAATCATGATGGTATATTTATTATTATTAAATTTTTAATAAAATAGATTTTTTGGATTGAATGGATAATTTTTAGTGACTATTTTTTTGGAAAATGGTTTCTATGGTCATGGGGCATATTATAGTGCTTGATGTTTTTCTATATAGATTTTTAGAGATATAGAATGGAATAAATATCATGGTTTGGTGAGGGCTATTCCATAGTGTTTTTCAATATGAATATTCAAATTATAAAGTGGAAAAAATTATTATGTGAACATGATGTAGAAACCATTTCTCAAATATTTGATGTATTGACTAGAATCGGCCATGTCACGATAGAGGTAAAACACACTTTTGTTTGAGAGAAATATTTTTATCTTGAAGATCCAATTTAAATTCAAATTTAATAGATATGGGTAATGATTTAGAATATATTATCATATTTTTAGACAAATTTCATCACATTCAAACTTAGGAAAACATGGAATTATCTTTGATTATTGGAATAACATAGATTAATTTGAATCATTGATTGAAAGACATAAAGATTAAAAACTATATATTTTCTATGATTGAATATTTGGATATGAGATAACATCATTGATATTTTTTTTTCCAAGGAAATGAAAAAAGTGTAATTTTGTGATCATTTATAAAACATCTAATTTACCCAAGGAAGCATCCATAATCATGTATTATCATT
This sequence comes from Viscum album, assembly GCA_963277665.1. Classification (NCBI taxonomy): domain Eukaryota; kingdom Viridiplantae; phylum Streptophyta; class Magnoliopsida; order Santalales; family Viscaceae; genus Viscum; species Viscum album. Next base: position 833,816,310 of record OY728120.1, read on the forward strand.
AATTCATTCATTATGTTAGAGAAGACTGAGAATTGTAGTGATAATTCCTTTACTAGAATTAATTTAAACTATAGGATGTGGATATTTTCATAGTTACCATTTAAATTTCATTATTGAAACTATATTAATAAGGAGTTGTTCATATTTGTCTTTGGAACGAGAATGAAACAAGGTGGATATCAATGATGAATCAAATCTAATGTTTCTTGAGGAAAATAGGTTTCTTATAATGATATTTAATTGGCCTTTATTCTTAGAAAATGATGAATAATTCCATGATGAAGTGCACAGTGGAAGAGAGAGTGACCCTTGGGTGACTAGTGATATTTCTTTATATCTATTTTAATTGCAGTGAAACTTGGAATAGGGTGAGTATATATAAAACATTGTATGAATTAAAATATTTTTTTAATAATGGAATTTTGTACCCCAACAACTCATTGTTTTCATGCTCTCTATACATGGACTAGTGTAGTTAAACTATGTAATTTTTTTTAATATTTTTTATTTAATTTTTCTATATATTATTAATGATTGGTGAAAGTGATATTGAGGGAGAGAAATATTTAATGTTTTTACATAAATGAATTTAAAATGATATAATTAAATTATAGGGTTAGTGATAAAAAGTTTAATTAGACAACACTCTAATTCACCAAACCCTTTGGGTTCCTTGGGATTCATATATTATCCCATTGGTCCAAAAAAGTGGTATCAAAACCTAAACATTTTTACATAGATATAAATATATAAAATTTAGTTTTTTGATTTTTTTTCACACATGAAATCATTTATAAGACCTATTTCTTTAAAGAAACTAATATATATGGTTTGATGGGGGTGGGATGTATTTCTATTTATACACATATAGTGAGGATTATATGGAGGATATACCCAATGATTATAATTTAATAAATGGGTGTGAAACAGTTCATGATAAAACAACATAAAGGATCTTACTAATTTCTATAACCAATGTGGTATTCAAGAAAAACCTTTATTGTGATTCAAATTTTGAGTTATGTGAAACATTAAAATGATTTATAGGAAACATATAAAAGAAAATTAAATTTCAATATCTTTATAAATATCTAATTTTAAATCATGGGATAAAGAGGTTTAGATAGACAAAATGGGAAAAAATGACTTATGTATTAATTCTAGAATAAGAGAAGTTGGAAGAATAAAACCTTCTAGAAGTCTTACAGGCCCGTTATGGTATGTCTTATTGGTTTTGATGATAAATTTGATTTGAATAATATTATATAAGTTTCTTGTAAATCTAAAATTTTTTATTCCTCTACTAAAATAAAAATCAGTCTTTGTTTTAGTAAATAATTTTCAATAATATTTTTTTGTTAATCCAGATAATTTCCTTTTGGAAAAAAACGAGAGAACCAATCCATTTATGAAAATGTGGATTAATTGGACACAATACCTTAATATTCATAGTGTAATTGGTTTTAGAGAGTTAATTACTTATAAATGAGGACATATACATGAAATAATTCATTTCATGGATGAGTTAAAATATGAAAATTAAAATATATCTTCCTAGAGAACATTCATATGTAGTTGACATAGAAATTCTCTAGGGGAAGGAAATCAATTATAGAATAATTATTTTTAGGACATAAAATGAAGAAATGATAATATTAGGAAAAGAATCTTTGTTTGTAATGGATAATAAGGGTTATCAACTAATGTATTAAGATTTTATATCAAGTAACATTAATCAAAGTTGAATTCCTTAAATGGAATTAAAAAGAAAGAGATCCCTACAATAGATGCCTCAATAATTGGAGTCCCCAAAGATAGAAATGTGAAGCTAGTGGTTAAAGGGAAGGTTATATAAAAATTTATAAGTAATGATCCCAAAAGTATAGCGAGAAATGGGAAAATAAAATATATCTATTAGATATAATGTGGATGTGTACTTTGATGTTAAATAACTCAAAAATAAAAATAAATATTCTATAACATATTGTCCTTGATAAAGATACATATGCTAATTGTTTTTGGCTAGCTATTTTTATAGGTTTTAATGAGATTACAAAAACATAGTATACTACCTAAGATATTATAAAACCCACCAAATATCATTGAAAATAAATATAAAACATAGTAATAAAAAAATTAAAATAACTTTTAAGTAGTTTTGAAATATATTGATAAATATTGAATTACTTAATTTAGGTTTCCTTAAAAATCCAATAAAAATTATAATCACAAATGAGTTGATAGGATTTCCTTCCTAACCATGGGAGCGTAGTTGATCCTCTAAATAAATGTATTGAATAATGAATGATAAAGACACTAGATAACCTCTTAGATTTGGATGATTGGTTTCTCTCTTAGTATATACAATATAGAGATCATTAAACCCCTTATTTACTCTCTCTTAATATAATATTGACTACACCCATTATATTTTCTTTTTATTAAAAGTGGATAATTTAATAGTGTAACTCCAAAAATCCATATGAGGTATTACTCCCATCCAAATTTTTATAATCCTTATTTATTTTACTTGTTTTTGAATGCTGGAGGTGTTGTAGGGGGATCTAGTGTTCGATTTTGGAGAAAAACTAGGTTTTCAGTCATTTATCTTTTAAAAAATTATACTTGGTAGAAATTGGATTAGAACTAGATAATTAATTGACATTAAATGGGATAAAGTAGATGTATGTGGGAAAATTGGTGGCTGATGAATCAGGAACAAGTAAAAGGTTTCTACCTACTACCTAGTGGTAAAATGGTGGGTGCATGGTGGTTGTATTTCTAGTTTATATATATATATATATATATATAATTTAATTTTTTTTAATTTTAATTTAAATGAAACCTTATTATAATATGTTCTTATCTCATATATCAATATACACTTCCTATTACCCCTTTACTTTAATCCAAATATTGGTACTGTATTTTCATTGTCTAGATTTGATTGTGGTCATAGTGAGTAACCTATGGGAGGCTATATGTTTACTTTGATATATTCTCAATTTAGTAAAATATTTCATCAGGATTTATTATTTAAGCCTTACATTGGGTGTTTTATTAGTTTTTGTGATTTTTTTCTAATTAGACCCAATTAGTTAGGTGATATTCGATGATAGAGGTTAAATTAATCTAAGGTACATATATCCTAAATAATCCTAATGGTTTATAAATATTTCATGCAACATGGGATATGCAGTCTCACTGGCCATGTCTGATTAACCTAAAATTAAATTTAATTGTTTTATCTTGGACTCTTTTGAGTAGGTTAATGGATTATAGGGCCATGAGGGACCCTATAATTTATATTTCATGATGAAATGGCCACTGCTGGTTGTGAACTTTAATTAAAGGGTATTGTGATTGACACCTAGAACCCTATTACAGGCCTTCTTGAGTTATAGGATTTCATAATGGTAAAAAAGTTTATTCCTTATTCCTATATGGAAATAAGAGAGGTATGAAGATTGAAAGGGGTGGATTGAGGCATTAACAATGTGGTAATAGTGAGTTTCAATATAGATTTTGGTTAATTAAAATGTTATTGGGTGTGAGGGTTCCTCAACTACTAGTTAGAACATATCTATGAAAATTTATGTCATATTAAGAATTTTATATAGTTTTGGTATGAGTCAGTATGACCTAAATATAATTATAATTATTTTATAATATATTAACCTATAGGTAAAATTTTAATATTATGATATTCAAATTTCTTATTATAAAGAATGTGATTTTGATTATTTTTTTGGGAAAAAATGTTGATATTATTTTTTATGACTATGATGGGATGATATACACATTTATATGAAGTGGTTTATAATAAGGGATGATATTCCAATTAATTGGAATGTTAATTAATGGGGTTGAAATCCCATTATTATTGGATGAAATACCAACCTATCTATGGAATATAATTCCGATGGGGCCTTTATTATTATGGAGATGGGAAATTATGACAAATAGATTTTTATTACTCATGAATGTGGGACATACTACATATTTTTTGATTCTTATATAGAAGGGGATTAGATTCCTATATATATATGGTTACATATGGGATTAGATGCCCTTTCTTATGATATAGAAATGTAATAGGGGTGCTTTCCCCTCTTGTGAGGTACTTGTGGCTAGGGACATTATTTTCTATTATTTGATTTAGTTGAGATGTGATGATTTATTGTATATAAATTCTCAAGGACACTATTGATACTGTGTATTTATACCATGAGAATGAATTTTCCACTGATATAACATAGTTATTGGGATAGACATCCCATGTATTGATTTTTATGATGTGATATGACACTATTCCCTCTATTATGGCTTACTTATTGGGACACACTACAAATGAGTTGTTTTTTATATGAAAATATGTTATTACCTTATTTATTACTTAGGAAATGATTCTTAGATGATATTCTTATGATTTTTTAAGATACACCATGATAATATATGATGTATATATAATTATACTTAAGTGGATTTTTACTTTCCATGGTTTTGAAATATTTATTATTACTACCTTACTCTATTACTTATTTATAAACATATCACACTATACATGCACTTATATTTTCAAGATATATTTTGGGGCACTATTGGTTGTAGCCTACTGTGTTTCACTGACACTCTACTCATAAACCCTCGTATCTTTACAGACTCTATGGTTCATGATCCATATTGGGGAAAGGGCTATGAAATTGATGGTTGAGCTATGAATATTGATGGGAACTAGTATACGGGATTAGGGATGGAACATGAGAGAGTTTTTAATCATCTCTAGCTTTTTTTATTTTTTAGGCTTGATTTATATGATCTACCCATGTGAAATCCTGTTATTTATGTATGAATATGTGATATTATTCGTACACATTTTGTTATATCATCACTTTTTTTATATATTTTTTGGCCTCATAGTGTTGTGATGTTCACTTTTCTTTTGTTTTTTTGTGATGATTTATAATTATTTATCTTTTGATATGTTTTTAAGATATCTATAGAAAATAGGGCTTAGTCTCCCCACCTACACATTGACCCTCCACACTGGATGAAAACCTATGACATGTGGGGAGGCATGTATATGGTTGTCGTACCCGATTCGGTCATAAGGGAGCTGAAAAATACTAGGGATGGAATGAAATGGAATCAAAGTATTGTTTCTTGTTCTTTATTACTATTTTTGATATGGTAGATAGGATATAAGATGTTTTTGGAATCTTATATGGGACTTTTACTTGGGTATAGCTGACCCATGTATCGGGGAATTCTATGTTACAATGTATTATATTTTTTCATGGTTTTCTACATTTATAGTTAGGGTACCCTTTCATAATATGATGAATTATGAAATTGAATAATAGTTTTGTTAATTTTACTCTTTTACTAGGTTTGAAAGATAGGATGTGTTCACACATCAATTTTAGCGTGTAGGATTCAAATGAAATTCATGTTCTCGCCTATGATTAACCAGCATGATTATGATATATTTTTCAATGATTTAAAGTATTAGAAAAAACTTATATAGTGTTTCCCTATAAAACATTATGGTTGAATTCTACATAACTATGTTATAATTTTGTTATGATTTCATTAAATTGAGAGTTTAAATCATTTATATATCAAAAATTTTACCACCTATGAGTGGGTAGTCATGACCAAAGGGTGATACTAATGTTATATGAGAAACATAGTATTATAAGGTATATGTATAGTGTATTAGGGTTATTTCCATGTTACTGCTTATAAATTTTTTTATATTAATATATTTTATAAATGTTATTTTGAGTCATATGTTTTGAATTGTTGAATATTTCCATCATGATGAGAACTTGTTGAGTACTAGGATGGTGGGGATGAGAATTAACCTATAGGTTATTGAGGTAGATACCCTAGATTCACATATATATCCACTAAATAAAAAGATACATGATATTTCTCAAAATTTTATTCAGACTATAGGATGTAGAGCTCTATGTGATGATCCTTCCATGTCATATCTAACGAGAGTGTTTTATTTGAAAAAAAACCCTTATTTTTTAGAGATAGTCAACCGTAGGTTATAGGGTCCTAGTTCATGTCTATGTATACTATATTCAACCATCTTGTGACCCCACATGAGAGGTGGGTGAATCAAGATATTTATTTTCTTCAAGGGATAGTGAGAAACTAGTGGGATATCATAGTCCAAGATGAACAACATGTGGGGTAGTCATAAAAGGAAATTACGGTTTTATTACTGTATAATTTTCTTATTCATATAATAATAGATTCATGGAGATCTAATTTTATAAATAATATTCTAAAGAGAATATTATTCTTGGACTATGAAACCATATTAACCATGTTTCTTCGGTTTTATCCATTACACGTTGGTGATGAGATCACTAGGGTTCAGCATTTTTAGGATGGGATAAGGCATTACATTTAGTATTATGTGAAAATATTTTATAATACTTATGTTTATAAGGCCATGAATTAGGCCTTTTTACAGATAAATGCTTCCCAAGGTAGACTATATAGTCAGCTGGTTTCTTACACTGGGTATGGGAGTAGATCTTCAAGTAGTCAGAATTGTCATTTTAGTATTTCTTCTCATTGTGTAAATGGGAAAGCCGGTTAGGATTGTGGGACATCTTATTCCCAACATAAGAGTGCTTTTTAGTGTACTATCAATATGGCATGTTGAGTCATAAATTACTATTTTTTTCAATCAAAACCAATTGGAATGTTGTTATTTGAGGTATATGGGTCACCTATAAAATATTTATTAGGGCACTTCTAATGAGTTAGTGGTCCTGGTGATGTAAAAGACGAGGGATAAATGGTTGGATTTTGTTATTTACAGGAGGTTGGTAGTTTTATTCCATATATCTAGTCATGTAACAGTGGTGTTTGAGGTTCTTAAGGTCGGTAGAGGAAGTATTATGGTGCTCATTGGGGTAATTAGGTTTCAAGGGGTTTGGGAAAAGGATTGGGGTCAACATTGCTTCCTATCTTTGAGATAGAACTTGCTAATTGTGGGAATGAGACTTTAAATACTCTATGTACTGTCATGGTAGTGTTTACCCTTTAATATACTTTGTTTGATATAGTTTCACTGCATTCATTTATATCTTATTAGTATGCTCATGGTTTTTGGTTGACCATCGAGTACCTATGCATGGTTATGTCCATAAATACCCATTTAGGTTTGTGATCTAAGGTAATTTATCGATGTTCTATTTGTGTCCTTTGGAATAGTGGATATCATCATCCCTATTATTTTTTTGTGTTAGAGATGCGTAGTTTTTATGTGATACAAGGTATGGATTACTTGAATCCATATCCTTCACACATAGAATTCTAAAAATAGAAGTAATATTTTATCTTTGTTAATGTTTATTTTTATACCCTTTCAGGTGATTTAATTTTTGAAGTAGGTAATTTGGAACCTGAATAGAAAAACATAGAGATTATATTAGACTAGCCTTATAGTGTTGTTCTAGATGGTGAGGTTTTGCATCCACCAGTCTTTCCTTCTTTTGCGGACTAGTTCCAAGAAATCTTTCATGATAAATTATTGTGACTTCCACCCTGTATAAAGGTAAAGTTTATGATTGAGATAATTCTTGGTATGCATCCAATATCCATTCATAATTATAGGATGGTTCCTATAGAGCATTGATAGATGGAGTCTTAGCTTGAGGATCTTGATATGAATGGATTCATTCACCCAAGAACATCCACATGGGGTGTTATTATTTTTTTCAGCATAAAATTCTATGGCTCATTACACTTGTGTGTGTGAATTATCATAGATTGAACCAAGTGATAATTATTAAATTGTATCCTCTTCCTCATATAAATGAATTATTCTACTAGCTAAGGGGGTTTAAGTGGTTTTCCTAGATTGACATGAGGTTGGGTTATCATAAGCTTCATATGAGAAATCATGATATTTATCTTACTGCATTAAGGAGTACGTATGTCCAATATGAGTAAGTTTTTATGTTTTCTAGATTGATGAACATGTTGGGTTTTTTATAACCCATATAAGTAAGATCTTCTATCCTTATCTATATACATTTATTTGTGGTATTTTTCAACCACAATCCAAAGAAAACCTATTAAAGGAAGGACCATAATTATTATTTGAAAAAAAATTAATAAAATTGATTGATCATCAACTTTATTAAAATTTAGTAAGTATATATTCTTGATCATTGTGTTCTTCTTCTCAGGGAATGCAATATCCGTTGTAGTAATGATTGTTAAACCTAAAGAGTTTGAGAAAACGACTTCATGGGAATGACCTGAGAATGTTTTTTAGATTTTTAGATTCTTGGATTGAACAAGATATTACATGAGATTCATTCACGACAAATCCTATATAGAAAAAATGACGATGGACCTAATAATGAAGGGGGTGATGTTCAAGTGGATTGATACATATGAGGGAACCTTCCAAGAGTTTCAAGTTATAATGGAATATACGCTAGTTCAAATCTTACTTAAGTTGGGTAAAGAGTACACCCACTATAGTGATACATCAGGGGTTGGTCTTGGATATGATTTATTGCAATATTGGTAGGTTGTTTCCTTTGGATTAAAGAATTTGACTCCACATGAGAAAAATTATATGACTCATTATTTTGAAATGATTTTGGTCATGCATGTGATAATATATTGGAATCACAACATTTTTTGTTAGAGGTACATGGTTTATAATGGCCAATAGATCCTCACATATATATGTTCTAAGCACGACCTGATCCTTCAAATTTGACAATGTGTTGAGTACCTTTATTGCTTCAATATCACAATGACATATACCCCCAGGATATGGGAATTCATATCTGATGTAATATTTAGAAATAATTGGGTACATGTAATGTGGGAGACTTGTTAAAATTGTAAGTTGATTATCCTATTCATGGAAATTAATCTTGATGATTAGGATTATCGAGATAGAGTGACCCTTGTTTTTATGGCACTTAGTACATAACTATTTGAGAGTTTGAATGAGGGTTACTTTTTTAATATGAATTTATAGTTATGAGGGAGAATATGTAAATATATTTGTTGGGTATCCACCAATTTATTATTTTCCGGATGATGATAAGATTACTTATGTGCGATGAAAAGTTGTTCTAAAAAACATGCGTGAGGTGATTATGCCAGATTTACAAGCCTCATAATGAATTATTAACCTAGTTCTTAACAATAAATATCATTTTTATTATTGGTATAATTGGTGGTCTATAATTAAGAAATAAAAAGTGGGGGTTTTCAGGTAATTCTCTACCTTTCAGTAGTGAATATTGATAACTAGAGACCCACAATTGTTATTTAGTTATAAACCATTCCTGAGAGAAAGTGGGGTGCTATGATTATAGATTTTAGGATGAGTATACCAAGTTCTACTCATGGTAGTGATATCGTATGGTTTATTATGGTTCTATTGAAAATGGATACACACTTCATATCAATAATAGAGTACCACTCTATCGATGACCTGGTCTAGTTTTTTATTCAATTGATAATATGACTTCTTTTTTTTTTCTTATAAGGAGTATCATTTCAGATATGGATTCATAATTTATGTATATATTATAGAAGGATCTAGATAAATCACTTGATACTAATTTCATTTTTATCACAATATACCATTCTAATATCAACGAGCAGTAAAATAAGCAAACCATTTATTTATTAAATCTTAGTGGCATAGATCTTTATAGGAAGTCAGTCCTTTTCGTATGTTTATAGTGGAGCTACAAGAGTATTATCAGGGAGAAAGGGATAGTTATACTAATATGTGGGCATAGTTTTAACACCCCAATATTTAATATTGGATTACTTATAAATAATTCAATCAGTTCAAAATCTTTCCCTATATGCCACACCGAACATAAATGGAACCATAATATATTTAGCTAAAATATAATTGTTTAAGTATGCAAGTTAATACCTATAAATTGAAAAAGAGAGAACGAATATGAGTAATATTTTTATGAGTTAATTTTATATATAAAATTAAGGAAACTGTTCATATGAATGAAATTCAATTAGTACACCACAAATGACTAATATGATCATTTACTGGTTAGAAAAGTATTTTACTAAAAAAAGTGACTTTAAGTAACACAAATTTATATTTAATGAAAATAAATTAAATGATAAATTATGTTTATAATAATAATTAGTTAACAGTAATTTATATTTTAAATTATATAAAATAAGAATTATAATCGTCAATATTTGAAAATAACATTTTCCAATTAAAATGTTTTATAAATTATATTTTTTGACTTTATTAAAAAAATAATTATTAAATTATAGAATTTTAAATTAATAAAAATTATTTACATATTTGAATTCACCATATCAAAATTTACTTAGTATGAATTTTTATTTTCTTTCTAAAAATGTAAATTTTTTAATTTAAAAATACAGTTTTCACCGAACATGTCATTTGTATGACTCTACCGTTATATAAGAATGTCCTATAAATTTTTAAACCCTTTTAAGTAATTAGATATAAATTTTAGGAATAATATTATTCATTTTAAAATATTATTTTTACTTATAAAACCAATGTAAAATTTTTCTATAACTAATTAAAATGTTTCTTTAATAAAAAAAGCTATTTTTGATATATTCATTAAATAAGTATTTTTATGGTAGATTCTTTTTATATTAAATTTAAGGCCTCATACCCATTAATGTTTTATAGTGAATCAATATTTTTCATTAAATTCGTATTTAATGTAAATTTTTCCATATATATAACTTTAAATCAAAAATACTTTATTTCTCTAAAATCTATTTTTACGTGATTAAGATTCTTTACTTTAAAATTAACTATTCAAATAATTATATAATTTATTTGATAAAATTATTTTTTAATTAAAAATTTTAATTATGAAATTATGTAAAAATTTCCATCTTAATATTTTACATTTAAATTAATTATTAAGGTTTAAAAATTATTTATCATGGTACAAGTATGTTTTGGTTAAAGGGAAAATGTTTAAACAAAAATCCACAAAACATTCAAAGGTGTATAAAAAAGGTGTGGTTAAGGTGATTTTCATTGAAAAATGACTTCAATTTACAATTTTTTCAATTTTATTTTTTTGATACTTGAATAGTAACCTTTCATTATCCAAAATGTAAGGGTCACTCCCAAAACCACCCATTCAGTCACATATAAAAGGGTAACATATTCACCACTTCATGGAAAATATATCTGTCTAATTTACCTTTGAAAATATACCATTATTATACTCATATAACCTATCACACTTTCAAATTTCTCCATTCACCCTTATTTAGTATAAGGAATTCATTTCCAAGGAGACTTCCATGGAAAATCCAAGTCCTTGACATGAGTATTACCAACTATATAGCTTTCCCCCTTAATTATATTATTTAAAATTTATTTTTTCCTAAATTGTTTAATTATATTAGTATCATTTATATAATTTAAATATACTATACTAATGTTATTATCAATGTTTATTTTCATACCTCATCCACTAAGAGAAAAAAACAACCATTCATGTGTTGCGCAAACTACCACCTCCACGATTTAATGATTTTTGTTTTACTTCCCCGTCATACAAGGTTGATTATAAGGATGGTATTAAAAAATAAATATAATTTCAATCACATAAATAAGGTTATGTAATAGTAAAATTAATATACTGTTAATGATACAATCAACAAACAATCATCATTAATTTAATCATATAATATATGCATACTAATTAAATAATATTTTGTCCAAATTATGTAATTATTTTATATACATTACTAATTCTTATAATTAAATTTAATAATAATATATTAAACTAATAAATACTAAATAAAAAAACTATTCTTATGTTAAAATGATTTTACAACAAACCCAACTCATAATAATTCATTAAATTAGGGTAGGTTCAAGTTTGATTCGGTTTAAACACCTAATTGAACAACATTATAAATTTATTTAGCAAATTTTTATGGGAACATAATTAAGTGTATAATATGTTACAAATGTGAAATAATTATTTTTTGGGGATTTAGATGTCTTATATCATTATTTAATTCATTAATCAAGGAAACATGCTTCGTTCGTCAAGAATCACCGAAACATGCATGTTATTGATTTATTATTCAAGGATAAAGACTAAGGCACACATTATAGGAGTTTTCAATATCATTAAAATTAATATTAGTCCATATATAATATTTAAATAAATTCTAATATGTATATTTAATTAAGGATGAACATATCCACCTCTATTATGAATCTTGTGCAAACTATCCAATCATAAAACACTCGATGTGAAAAATCAAAAGGATTTTTGTCGAGAATGAGTATTTATGAAGTGTGTGAATGAAAATGTATATGATTAATATTATTAATTATGGTAAAAAAATATATATATTTGTGATACATGAGGTCAAATTACGTTCATGGGATTTAGGAACAAAAGGAAAGGGTTTTCATCTCAAATTCCTCTCAATGAGAAAAATTTAATATTATAAACCTAATTGAATTTATGTACTCTATATACTACCTATGTGAAATATTATATCATGAATTATATTTTGAAAATTTTGGTCGCATTTATCATAATTTTAACAATGAATGTTTCCCCATATTTACTTTTTTTGTTGTATCAAATACCAGTGGATATATTTTTATCATAATAATTTTATTTAATGGGATGAAATATTTTAAAAAATATCATTTATTAGGTTTTCTATTGAGGTAGTTTTTTCTAAAGTAGTACGGAATTTTTTGTAACTCAAATCCCCTTATTTGAGTTACAGTGTATTATCATGTACATTTTTCTTCCATACTTGGGTTATATAAGCATAATATTTCAAAATATTATATATTACTATTTTGAATAGTTATTTTTTAATATAAATAATGTTTTATTACACTTTCTTATAATGTGGGTCCTAAATGAAGGCAATTTCAAGTATTAAAAATGTCTAATTCATAATCAAATGTTTTTATCCAAATTTCCAATAAAAACATTATTTAAATTTTAAGTTAGAATTATTAGAGATTATTTTAAAATTTAATTCTCTATATGTTTTCTCACTTAAAATTTTGGAAAAAATTTTTATGTGACCAATAACTTATTCTTTTAGGTCAATGTTAAAAATGTTTTCTAAAAGTTATTTAAAATTTTCACTTCCATTTTCCTTTCCATTTTAAGTAAGTTTATCCTTAATAGGGTTTGTGTTTCACTATTTATACTCTAATATATATATATATATATATATATATATTGGGGGAATGAACTCATAATACCAAACAATCCAATTAATGAACCCTTTTATGGTGGTTCCATTCAAGAAATCTTTTTCCATGATGATTTCCATCTATTTCAACATCCTCATACGTTTCCTTTTTACGATGACGATATTTTATTTTGAAACCATCAACCCCATTCCCATGGATAGATTATGATAATTTTTTTTCAGGTAATAACTTATCTATATACTCATTGATCTATACAGTGTGATCATCACATTTTACATATTTCTATTTGGAGTATGTTCACCTAGAAGAATGTTATTCTCTTTACATGGGGAAAATTTCTGAAATTCCATATATGTTTATTACAATATGGGTGATTATTGGAAATTTTATCATATAATCTTTAACCATCAACCAAATTTTTATGAATGGATTATGATAAATTTATCCCTTTTATTAACAAGGGGAAATGTATAACTATTGCGTATTTTTTTATTCCAAAATAGATTATTAATGGAAATTTGAATATGTATTGTTTGAACATACACAATTCTTAAGATGATTTGTGATCATGTAATCTACTTTTTACATGGGGGAATGTATTGGAATTATTGATGATTATTTACTACTAATTTTTTTTCATCATGTATTAACATTCAATATTTTTCATTTTATAGATAACAAACATCTATTGAGTAAGTGGTTTCTTCGAGAATGGTATGAAAGGTATTGATAACCCTTTTAGTGATTTCATCAGACATAATCAGGTTATGGGCATTTCCTAAAATTATATTTCCCATAAATTATTAGATAATACTAATGGGACATTATAGGGTTGGGTATTTAGTGTATTCCTTCTTAATTTAGTAGTATGTATTGAATGTAGTCTAAAAAACATGTAAATTTCTATGGTACCAGGCCATGACAATAGGTTTTTGATGTCTGTAATTATGCATTACATTTTTTTAAAAATGGTATTATTTATATCCAGGTTTTCATTTACTTTTATGGATATTTCATTCTTCGTTTTTCGATTTTATTATGGATTGAATTTTTTTTTATTATCTCTACCATAATATTTAATCTATGTTTATTCCATGATTGCTTCAGATATTTGTTTTCTTTAATGAGTATTTGATCTACCCCCTTATTGTATTTCTATTTACCTAGGTTATAGTGAAAAATATTACACATCACATATTTAAATGGGTAACACATGAGAAATAATATATTAGAGACATTGAATACTTATCATGTATTAAGTAGTTTTGTATATAATTAGAAAATTGTTCATTTGATACAATGTATAGTAAATTTATCAATTTAGGTTTTTTCCTAATTCTCTAAATATTTAAACCCAAAAATACCAATCAAATATAATAGATCCAATAATAATTATTTATATTATAAATATAAATGGTTATATACAATATTTTTTAGTATATATCAAAGAGAGTACATTATGTATGAGTTTATGAGCACTGAATCATGGAGTGCAGGTTCGAGGTGTCATTGTTAGTATCAAAGGAATGGTATAGTTAAATTTGGATGTTAGGAAATTTTTTAAGGAAAATTTAAGTGTTGATATGTTATGGTTGTTCATAATTGATATCTATTTTGGATAAGTATATTATTTAATTTTATGGAAATAATGAACATTTTATTTAGTGATTAAGTTAAGAAAAATTTAGTAAAAACCATAGGAATAAGTCTCTGTTTTGGATAAAATATTACTACTTTGGGTAAATTATAAAACTTTGGTATCTATTATTAATTCACAATATAGATGTAAATAGTCTAGGGACTTGACTCTGGGACCTCACGACCGACGCCCCATACCCCAACCCCCCGTTCCACCCCAACTGCCTGTGGGGGGCATTGGGTAAAGTATAGATTATGTGGTTTTACTAAAAATAAATCACTGTATGGATACTATAAATGGATTCTTTTGTGGAACATATTAAACTTTTTGTAACAACCTTGACTGGGTTAGTTGAGCATTGCTTCAATCATCACTCTATTTCATGATGTCTGGGTCTAAGACTGAACACATGGGGAAACACTCAAGGGGGATATGATTTGGTTAATAACAATCACTTTTTCAAAAATCATGAAAGGTTTAATAATGATATTAAATAATTAGGATTTAGAACCCTATTGAATAATTAACAAGAATATCCATGGATTGAACATTAGATTCATAGATTGATACAAAAGAATCATATGTTAAAAATAAAGGTCTCATAAGGGAATAAATATTCATATTTATTTTTCATATTCATATTTTGGATATCAGAATAACCATTTTGTTTTTAGTATTAGGTCAAAATAGGACTATGAAAATGAATATGAGAAAATTATTTTTCTAGAAACTACTATGTAATTTAACCAAATAAGGGAGAATACTTAATTGTTATGGAATTTTATTATTTGCATTTTATGATTCAAAATGGAAGTTTCCCAGTCTTACCTAAGTTAGTGAAATTAATATTTTATTTATACTATTATATATTTACAAATGTAAGCTATATTTATCAATTATATTTTTTTATATTGTAAAAGTAATGAGGATTATGTGAATCATATAAATATTGTTCTTAAATATTATTATTTTAAAGGTATAGAAACATATATTAATTGAAATTAAAAAATGTAATTATTATTGGATGAAAAGGTTATATTTTTTGAGATAAATATTTAATAACACCTTATTGGGTTATTGATAACTATTAAGTTCAAAATAATATATATATTTATTTAATAATGGACTGATTTATTTTGAGAAAAACAATTTAGATTGTATTTATAGCCTTGTAATTTATTTTGATTTAATAAAAATTGAACTCTGATATTTTTGGTGATATTTATCTAATTTCTGGGATTATGATATATATTGACATGTGTGGAGACTTATGAACTGTTGTTTAATACCATTTTAGGCATAAATATAGAGATAATATCTTGAAGGATAATTTGACTTCACTATGGTTTATTGACAAGAATATTCAAATAGGTTTTGGAAAATGTATGTTCGTTTGAGATTATGATTAGGATATATTCATACTTAAGTAAATTATTATCGGAAAGACTTGAGTTACTTTAGGAAGGTTAAGTAAGATTTTGAGATCCTAGATTTTAATGATATTTGGGATTACAATATTTTAGGGAAGTTCATCCCAATTTGGGTTTTATTTTTTAATGATAGGTTTAATAAGTATGATAGATTACAACTAAAAGTAACCTTGGTTGAATGAAGAATGATATATGTTAAACTGAGAGTGATATAGGTTCAAAAGAGACTGATGTAAGTTGAGTTGTAATAACTATAGGATAACATTATAGTGTTATAAAGTGACTTATATTGAGGATAAATTTTCCTATTGTTATTTATGAAAATTATCTTCTTATTGTCATCACTCGTGTTAACTCTATTGGTTTTTGTAATGGATGAATCATGAAGAAACCGAGTTATCAATGTATTGCACCGACAATGTGGAAATATTTCCAAGGAACAACATAATTGGATTGAAGATGCAGTGAGAAACTTTGAGATTACACCAAACTAGCTATCATGAAAAATTATTAACAATGTGAACATAGTCAAGGTACCAAACACACCAACGAATAGAAATATGGAGCCTCATGAAAGGTGAACTTATGAAGATAATGATGGAAAAAATGATTCTATGTTTGATTCCTCAAAGATGTGGGATGAAACATGGGGGAAATTATCTTAAAGTCGTAGGTAAATTCTATAACTATGGAGTTATATAAATAGCCAATCCAATGTTTTAATTGAATAAAGATGACTGTTATAAAACACAAAGTCTACATCCAAGGCCCAAAAAGGGATATAGTCACCAAAAACCATACAAATATGGAAAATCCTATGAAACTACTACTAATTTTTCAGATAATTATTTATTTCTTTAAATTTTTTAGATTCCTATATCACCTATGTTTTCACCAACAACTGAATATTGATTTATAATTGAAAACCCCTTGTGTTATGATTATCATATAAATCATTTTTAGGGTTTGATAATAGCTATTTCTTATTGATCTAGATCAATATATATAAGTACCATTATATGTGAAACTATGAGTGGGTTATCCCCCTTTATAAAGTTCATATAATAAAATTTCTTATAGATTAATCTCTTTTAACATCATAAATAAACCCACGATCATCTAGAGGTGTATAGTTAATTATGACTTTCTAATATAAGTTAATCATATATTAATAGTAAAATTTGGAGGAAGAAATTTATTTATGGAAGGAGAGAATATAACACCATGAAATTCTAATATATTATTTCTTATAAATAATTCAATTTGTTTGATAGGTTTCTCTACTTGAAATAACAAACATAAAATGAACCACGATATATTTAGATAAAAAATAAATATTTATCTTATAAAACATATCCATTGAATTAGAAGGAATGAATTTGAGTATCCTATTGATGAATTATATGTATATAGAAACAAAATCATATTTTAATATGAATTAAATTATATAAATATAAATAAAAATGACTAATAAGATCATTTATTATGTAGAAATTTATTTCTAATTTTTTTAAGAGATACACATTTCTATTACATGAAATTTATGATTAATAATAAATTATATTCTGTATTGGTAATTGTTTAACACCAATTTAGTCCGTTAATAATATGTAGTAAGAATAATTATAGATAAAACTTGAAATATTGATTTTCAAATTAAAACATTTTTTGAATTATATATTATTATTTTATTCAAAAACTGAATTTTTAAATTTTGGAATTTGAAAATAATAAAAATTAACTTTACTTTTAGATTCCTCGTATCCAACATGACATATTTTGAATGTTAAATATTTTTATAAAAATTTCTGTTTTTAACTGAAAAATACTATTACCGTGAATCGTGAAATTCATATGACTATACCATTATATAATAATGAATTATAAATTTATATAACCTTTTAAGTAATCAAATTTAAATTTTAGTATATCATTTTTCATTTCAAAATATTCTTTGAAATTAGAAATCCCCTATAAATTATTTTTATGACCATTTAAGATTCAAATTTAATATAAAAGGCTATTTTATGACTTTATATTGAATAAAGTATTTTCAAGGGAGATTAAATTTTGGATTTACTTGAAATCCTAATAAAAGTTAGTTTTTTATAATAAGAAAATTAATTTTATTAAAATCAGTTTCAAATATAATTTTACCATATATATAAAATTTATTCAAAAAAATTATTTCTCTAAAAATTATTTTTACACAACTAGATATAGTTATCTTAAAAGTAATTTTCACACCATTAGAAATTTTATTTTGTAAATTTATTTTCAAATTTAAAATTATAAATATTTAATTTGGTAAATGGTAAATCTTAATCATTTAGACTAAAATTAATTATTATGGTTTAGAAAATATTTTTTAATGTAAAAGTGGGTTTGGGTAATGGGAAAAATCTTAAAACTAAATTCAATAAAACAATAATCATTACCTATAAAATAAGTGCTTGAGGTTATTTTCTATTAAAAATCATTTTCCTATCCTATTTTTCCAATTTTTTTCTTTCACACTTTAATAGAAAATTTATGTTATATAAAATGTAAGGGATAATCCCAAAACTACACTTTCATTCACTTATAAAAGGTTTAAATATTCACCACTTCATGACAAAACTATAATTATATGTTATATTTTTTTTAACATGTTAATGATTTGTTCATCAAATGATCATATTAATTTAATCATTTAAAATTAGTGTACTAAGAGAATAATATTTCATCCAGACTATATAACGATTCCATATTAATAAATTATTCATATAATTAATTTTAATTGAGATATATTACTCTAATAAAAAATAAATAATATCATAATCCTTCTAGTATAATTATATTACATCAAAACCACCTCATAATCATTCATTAAATCAGGGTATGTTCATGTTTCATTCAGTTTAACCACCTATTTGATCAATAATATGAATTTATATAATGAATGACTATGAGAATATAATTACTAGTATAGTATGATATAAATTTGTATATAATTATAATTTATTTATTCTAAAGATATTATATCAATATTAAAATCCTTAATTAAGAAAACACACTTCAATCGTAAGGAATCACCAGAACTTGCAAGCAATAGATTTCATCATCAAGGATAAAAAATAAGACACCGATGAATAGATTTTGAAACATAAAAGATAATTATAAATCATTCCTAATTAAAATGTTAGTTATCTAATATGATGAAATATTAAATAATGATAAACATGAACACCTTTATTAAAAAACCCATACAAATGATCAAAACTACAAACACCAGATGTTGGAAATATGAATAATTCATGTATAAAATTACAACATATAAAGTGTATGAATTAAAATGGATATAGTTGAGGTTATTAATTAAGTTTTAATATTTATATTTATTTAATTTCGGTGTTTAATGTATGTTCTGGTAATTTTGGAACAACACGTAAGCATTTTCGTCTGAAATTCATATCTATGAGATACATTTGATATTATGAACCCAATTTAATTAAAGTGGTGTATATAATTCATCTGTTATATATAAAATAATTAATTATATTTTAATATTTTTTTAAAGATTAACTAAAATCCCTATCTTCTAAGGGTTTTTGATTAACGTGTTACTCAAGTAGCAAGGGTTTTCTTGGTCTACATTGTGATTCTTTAAGACATAATACATTTTGTGAACCATTTTTTCTTTTTTATGGTGTAATAAATATAAATTGATATATTTTTGTTATACACTTATTATTTAATTGTATTTACTATCCAAATCACTATCTCTGATTCAAGTGGTTATTGATAAAATTATTTCCCCAATATGAAGGATTTTTTGTAACTAAAATCCCATTTTTTAGTTATAATGTTTTATCTTAATAATTTTTCCCAATGATTCCACCATAAAAATAATATAACTTTATAATCCTCTTTGTAAAAATTAATTTTAATATAAATCAGGTTTTATTACTATTTTTAAAATGTTTGTTTAAAACAAATTTAATTTCAATTATGAAAAATTTAACTTTTATAATATATTCTTTATATCCAAATTTTCATTTGAAACCTTTATTTCATTTTAATGTATCCATTTTATGAGATTATTTTAAAATTAAAAGTTTTAAATATGTTTAAACCTCACCTTTTGAAAGATATTTTTGTATTTGACTAGTAACTTCCACTTGTAATTCAATTTTAAAAATGTTTTTTAAATCTAATTTATGTTTTCACATCACTTTCCATTTCCATTTTATAATGGTTATACACTTATAGGGTTTATGTTTCAATATTCATACATTATATAAATATATATTGGGAGAATGAACTCGTCATACCAAACAAACCAATTTATTTCCCATTATTAGGTGGTATCATCCAAGAATTATTTTTTTAAAATGTGTTTCCTCTATGTTATCATCCTTTTAAGTTTGCTTTGTTTCATTGGGGATATGTTCTTTTTAAGACATACAACCCTTCCCATTGATGTATTATTATCATTTTTCTAGATATTGAATTAGTAATACACTTATTAATCTATAGAGTTTGAACATAACATTTTACATATTTATAATCAGATGGATTTCACCTAGAAAGAATGTTATTATATTGATTTGGAGAATATATAGGAATTATGTATGTTTTTATTCCAATACAAGTGATTATTAGAGTATTGAATATGTGATGTTCAACCATACACATTCTTCTTCAGTATGGGTTGTGATCATGTTATCCCATTTACTAACTTATGGAAAATTACTGTTAATATGTATATTGTTATTCCGATATAAATGATTAATGGAATGTTGACATTGTATTATTTGACCATCCACCTTATTTCTTTGAATGATTTATAATCATGTTGTCTTATTCTTTTAAATGGGGGAAATTGGTATAAATCATGATGATTATTGACATCCAATATTGGGTGATCAGGTATTGATATATCATATTCTTCATTATAAGGATAACCAATTTTTATTCACTAATAGGTTCCTTGAGTAATGGTAAGAAAGGTCATGACCACTCATACTGTGAATGAAATTGAATTAATCGGGTGATGGGTGGGCCCCAATAATTTATATCCCCTTGATGAATAAATTGGTATCATGAGTCAAAAATGGTTTGGGTATTTGGTTTCTACCTTCCAAATTTACCAAGATATATTTACTACGGTCTCAAAAACAAGTAAAATGTCTTAGTACACAACCTTGTCAGTTGATCTATGATGTCTTAAAATATTCATTCTGTCAATATGAGATTAGTATTATTGATATAAATGTTTTTTTCATTGATATAAAACTATCTTAGAATTATGTGGATTATGGATTCATGATTTTTACCTTTTCCTACCATAATATTTATGCCTTTTATGGAATTATTTATTTCGTTATATTTTTCCCTTATTGAGTGTCTAAGATCATCCATTCTTATGTTTCTATTTCCAAAGGGTGTTTAGAAAATTGAAAATGTGACATGTTTATAAGGATAAAACGTATGAATGAATTTTCTTGGAGATTTGGAATATTTATCATGAATTTAGTGGTTTCATATATTATGGGAAAATTATTAATTTGATTTTGATAAAATTGCATTTATATTTTAATATTTTGTCTTAATTCCATGATGATCTAAACATGAAACAATCATTATGATGCAAGATATTCAGTAATCATTTTTTATTTTTTAATTATATATATTTATATCTCATATTTTATAGCTGGTATCAAGGTATTCTGTAAAGTATGACTTTATTAGTATTTAATCTCAAAGTGTGGGTCATGGGTGTCACAACAATGACTGAATGAGTTTGTTGAACATTTTTTTCGATTCTTGGTGAAGCATCTCATGGATGATAAACTCTATAATGTGGACAATGTAACACCTCTCATATATATATATATATATTAAGTTATTGGGGGTATAATAACAATAAACACCTACACACCACACACAAAATCCAGAAAGGTAGGCCATAGCCCCCGAATGGATAACCCACTCATCTTGTCTTATTTATTCAATACATGGCCCGTAGGCCCAGTGGGTCGATGGGTACCAAGAGGATCTCTTGATAGTTTTGTTAAATTTAAAATTCAGTTAATATTTAAAAAAATTAAATTAAATAAAACCATCTTCTCACTTGTTCCCAGCTATTTGCTAAATGTCCCCTCCATATCCACTCCCTCTCTACTTCAACATATTGGTTCTCCTTAGTTACTCATCAAATTTGAATTTCAACAGTATTGGTGAATTTTATATTGTATAAATTTTACTCATATTTGATATATTATATATTTCCTATATTATTTTAGTTTTTTCCACCATTTATGACCTAAATTAGTTGTTTTTATCATGATATTCCAATTTTTTAGATTCAATTTATCTGGCGACGTTAGATAAGTGATCTTCCATTAAATAGTGGTTTCTGGTCCAAAAAAATCCTAATAATTTATAAAATTTTCATGTGATGTGTTATATGTACTCTCACATACTATGTGTGTTTGAAAATAATAATTATTATTTTATCTTGACCCTATTTGAGTAGGATATTGAAATTTAGGGCTCTAATAGTCTCTTAAGATTCAACACCATAAGAAACTATCCATTAATGGTTGCGAGTATGAATTAATGTGTATTAATACATAAAATTGAAACCCATTCAGAGGCTTCCTTATGTTATAATATTTAATATTGGATCTCTAACTTTCAAATTTATCCTTTTTGGATATAATATAGGTATGTAATTTGAAAGCGGAGGATTAAGGCATGACCCATGTGGGACAAGTGTGTTTCCTTGTAAACCATTTTTTATTTAAAAGTGGGATTTGGGTGAGGGATACTCCCCTAGTATCTAGTACATATTTTGGTATAATTTTATAAGGATGAGACTTATAAATAATTATAGTGTGAGTGAGTATGACCTAAATATATTTTTAAGTAAGTTTTATGAGATAAAGTTTTGGTAAAATGTGTATATCATGATGTTTCAGCTACTTATTATGATAATATGTGACTGTGGTTATGTTTTTTGGGATGGAATTCCCTTTATTATTATTAATGAGTGTGATAGGATATTATACCTATTTGGTTAAAGCATAGAAAACTACCCGGTCTAAATCATGAAATCCGTAGTTGTCAAACGGCTATATCAAGATCTTAACTCCATAAGATATTCTACCTCCAGATATCACATACAATTGAAAAACCATACCTCCAAGACTAAGTGATATAAATAATAGGAATCATAAATACTACCTAAATCATCATATGCAATGTATTTTGAAAAATATATACATAATTATGAAAAAAATAATAGAAAATCATAAAATTAAAGAATAATATAGATTTATGTGTTTTAAAAACTCATCCAACATACACTAGAGATAAATGAAAAGGTATATTTATTTAGAATAACAATTATTACAATATGTGACTTTCCAGACAAGTTGATCAATCATGGTATGTAATTATATTACACATCAGTAGGTGGTGTCATCAAATATATATATAGTGGGGTATGTTTGTTCATCCAACTTCAGTGACCTCCTACTTTCAAGGTCCTTCTTCTATTTACAACATTAACTACCTATTTATTATAGCAATCATTGTCCAATATGATTATTTTTAAAATGCTAGAAATATCACCATATTCTAGATAATTAAAATCACTCTATAATATAACTTAAACTAAACTAAAAAACCCAATAGAACATCATCACGATCAACTGGATGTGCTAAATTCATAATATCGTTACCTCTTTATAGTTAATTGAATATATATCCATGAAATGGTTTCATAATCCCATTAATCTGCCACTTAATGAATGATTCTAGGATCCATACGAAACATTTAACACTTTTATAGTTAAAAAATTCCTTGATCCTTCCACACATATATATATAGTGATATCCTCTACCTCCTGGATAACCCAATCACATTGAAGAACAATGCTTCCTTAAACATTCACTGATGAAAACCTCATTGAACATTCCTACCACAATTTTTAATCTTCAAATATTTCATAGATCCAACTCTCCATCCCCATTAAACTTCTCAATATAGTGGTATTTGAGTATGATATATTTTTTCATTGAATGGAACACATGAATTTTAACCCTTTGAACCACAAATTTACTATCACAGTAAAGTAAACCAATTTATGTCTCCTTTTATATTCCACCAATAAATGTTTCAACCAAAAAATTCCTACACTACTTTTTTTATGGGAATATATTATAAATCTATAGTAGAGAGTACAAGTACTGAATACATCCTAGACATCCAAATGATTGGTATCCCCCAAAATATAATCCCATAGCCCATTGTACCTTTTCAAGTATTCCATTCACCTATAATATATTCATATATACCCTTAAAATTATAATGATATCCAAAAAATTAAGGTAGTATCTTTTATATATTTTAGATATTTGATAACACATTTCATGGATTTACGGTTGTATTTCCTTGTATTTTCTATAAACCATATGATGAATCTCACTACAAAGTACATTTTAGGGTGAGTTAACACCATCACATACAACAAAATTTTTACTATATAAATTTTTTTAGCCTCTTCACTATATCTTACCTCATCCTTATATATTTGTGATTTACCATTTGAAAGTTTAAAGAAATCATATAGAGGACATAAAATATTCTTACATCAGATCATTGGAACCACTAGATAACCTTCTTTATGTTCTACCTTTCAATAAAAATAATAAAATCATAACATTCTTATCTCTTTTTATTTTAACCTCAAGCATCCCCTTTGAAAAATCAATGTTCTTCAATTTATGAGTTATGGTAAACTAAAAATTCAATTCATGGATCCATTGAACATTATGACCCACGAGAAGAATAAAATCTATATAAATAAGAAGAGTGATAATGTAATCAACCAAAAATTACTTCTTGTAGTGACCGTGATTAGTGTTTATTCGAACAAAACCCTTTTCAACATTTTTTTTTAATTTTCTATTTGGAGATATAAATATCTAGTTCACAGATAGATTATGATAATTAAAACTCACCTTATGAACCTCCTATTATTTTGAATTTCTAAAAAACTAGTGTGAACATCTCTGCTACACCAGTTTGGATGGAGGAGCCTATGGACTCAAATTCTCTTATATATAACCTTTATATTTATAATATATATGTTGCTTCTATTGTTGAACTCCCTCATGATCCTCCATCTCTTTTTATTCTACCTCATGAATCGGATTCTCCAGTCATTCGTTATAGAATACAAAAATATATAGTATTGATTACATCCCCGTTGTAGGCTCCTCCAGGTTCCAAATCTGGTATGGGTCTATATTTTCCCCCATCAAGGTCCCACCATGTGGTGTTTTATGGTTCTCACCATCCTTACTAAGAGTTTTATTTTTTCATTTTCCTTTAATTCCTATAGAGTAGAAAAAATGATAATTATTTTAGGGTATCCTAGATATATATATTTTCAGGGATGAATTTAAATAGACAACCATGTATCATCAGTGGAACCTTATTAAAAAATTTATATTAGATTTCTTTTTCCTAGAGGAATTTTTGTGTTTCATCAAATCATTAAAACAGGACAAACCCATTAACATTTCTATAATAAACTAAAATTATTTATGTATATAATTTTTATAAGATATTGAAATCACTGCACGTTATTAAATGGAGGTTGAAACCTATAAAATTAATAGATTTCTCTTTATTACTATGTCTGTAGACACTTATAGGTTTTGTTCTTCCTCCCTATTGTCACTTTAGATTTGGATTCATGGTCACCCCTTTTCCTACAATAACTCATCTATTACCATATCTATTGGTGAAACCATTAGTGGGTTCCAAAAATAGACAAATCAACCCATTATATAAATTTTACCATGGTTTCAAATAATTTTTTGAGAAATATATGGTTATCCCCCTCCCCCAACAGAAACTTTTTATTTTTAGCCTTCATCTATCCTTTTGGAAGAAGATATACTACTCGAATAACACTCCTATTTTATACCAACTACCAGATTCAATGTCATGAAGATTTTTCTATAGGGGTTTATGTTCCCCCAATATTCTCGAGTTTGTTTCCTATCGGTATATTCGGATCCTCCTTCGAGAGTTTTCACCCTTAAAATTGGTTGGTTTCAGCACCGATTGTGACATCACCCTGAGTCTCTAGGTTATTTGGGTATACGGAATATTGGTTTGATTTAAAGGTATCCCCCTAATATGGATCCTAGATTATGGAACAAACTCATATATTTAAGGTATTAAAACCCATTAAAGGGTGAACACCATAGTCTAGACCTTTGTGGTCTCCTTCAGTTGCTTTGTTGGATTGTTATCTTAGTACCTATGATGGAATGGAATGGAATATTATTTCTCACCCTACCAATTCTATTATATCTTTTAACCCTTATATTGAAAATATATCAAGGTATTCTAGTACCTATGTTATCTTAGTGGTCCCTCCCCCCTTGATTCCCTAGGGTTACAAGACCATTCTATTATGACATCCTTACTCCTGATATTTCATAATTGCCTTCACCTTTGGTTTATGTTTCTCTTAATTTGGGTCACAATGTAATTCCTTAGTTACCGGATTAGGATTTATCACCTTCATCATTGGATAATCCTAACATTTACACTAATTCATTCAATATAATTACACTAGTTAATGGAGATAAGATAATGTATCCTTCAATGGAAGGATAATGAATGAATTACACAAACAACTCCTCAACTCTCGGTAGTGTTTTCAATCTTTCAAAGTACATATCCTAAAATAATACTACCCCCAAAAGGCATGGATACCGAGGATCTCAGTACTAATCATCTATATCATAATGAAATATTCTATTATACAAAATGATAGAGTAATTTTATATCAATATAAAAGTGAGTCCCCATATAAGGTTATTCATGGAAACCATATTTCGTTTCAATAAATTTTGAAACATAATCATAAGGAATCAATTATAAATTATTTTTCTAAAAATAAAATTCTGCTTAACTACATGCATGCTGGTTTAGTGAACTCACACATCAAGATTTTTTTTTGGAATGTTGAACTTCAAAAAGAGTTTATTAATATTTATCCTCATAATATTTACATATAGGTTAGTAAACTTATCACCTCTTTAACATATTTCATTTATGAAAAATGTAATGTTTTAGGAAGGGGAGAACAATTTATAGCAGCATCCTCTTTCAATCCAATAACCTCACCACAGTTCATAGGTAGGGAATTTAAAACCATTATTAATTTTTTTTTGAAAATAATGGCGGGGGATTCCATTTGAAAATTGAAATGAAATATTTTTTTCTTTCTTGGCTCAAAAATAATATTTGACATAGATTTCACTAGGGATAAATATAATTGGTGAATTAACAAGTGTAACAATAGTAAAATCTTGAGTAACCTAAATATATTCTTATCCAACATTCATGAAATCTCTAGATACTCAAAATTATCTATTTATAGAAAATATTGATCTATGTATGACCATTGAAACCTACTCTCTCTGATCTATAACTCTACATCTTGGGAATATATTTTCATTTTTATTTAAAAAATTGGATTAAATATTATTCCTTCATGGATTTGTTTCACTCACAATGGAAATCTACCATAAATGGGTATGCATTGGTGGACCTATAGAATAATATTAGGTTATTTTAAAGTGACATTATCACTTGGATATCTAATAAACCAAGCCTAAAAATTTGTTTATACGAGATCCAAATGGAGGTTGGAAAACTAGAAGAGTGGTTGCAGGAGCATTAAGATGATTATATTTTTATTTATCTCACCCATAGATGAAACTATCTAAAATGAAACTACTTGAGGATAATATAATTAATAGGGTGAAATTGGGAACCAAGTGTGAACATGAATGAGATAAAAATAACTCTTATTTACATGATTTTATATATGGTAAGATGTTTATTTGGGAACTCAATTTTCAATTCAAATATGGAACCAACACTTGTGATGTTTGTTTCTTAGGTCCTCTTATAATATATTATTCTTTTATATTTATTTTAAGACCTCACCAATCGATGATAGGGGGTATCTATTGGAGGATATTGATGAAACCATTGTAAAAACATATAGATATATGCTGATAAAAATGATACAAATATTAGGCATTCAATTCAAGGGGAATAATATATTAATGATGCAGTTAATATTATTAACCCTGATAGAACCATATAGCCTAATGGCTTACCAGGAATTCTATACTCAACCACATGGGATAACATAAAGAAGGAGTTATTTGATTTCATTCCATAATATAGAAAATGAGGTTATCTCACAATATTTACAACTTTCATTTTCATAGATTTGATGGCTAAAGTGAATAATCACTATAATTTTTGTCAATATCACCCCATAATAATGTGAAATTTTTCATATAGGGTTCCTGGAAATATTCTTAACCAAAGGAACTCCCATCACCTTGGCCTTAAAATATAATATGAAAACCCCATATTTCTTTAAGGAAAGGGTATTCATTGTATGATTGTATTAGATTAAAAAATGATTGGGGATCTTGATAGATGTGTGGTCATATCCAACATTATGGTGAAAATTAAAATGGAAATGACTTATGATAAAATGGAATATAGATTCATTCTCACAATTTTAATAAGGTGTGGTTTTTTAGAGTGGGCATGTGACCTATTTTTTCCATTTCTACCACTTTTCATTTTTCACTATCTCCTTTATGGGGAATATATTTTTATTATTCAGTTATGTAAGTTGCCTACATTAAGGTGATATAATCTATTTGATTCAATTTTTCCTAGAATAGGATATTTTCAGAATGAACATTATAATTGTGAAATCCTATGGACTGGTTCATCCATTTATATATCACCATGGCTTCATAAGAATCTCCCATTTTTCAATTTCTTGATGAAATTATATTCTTCATCAATTGTAGTAGTAGTTAAATATATATATATTTAAGTTGATATTGATTGATTATAATAATAGAAATGGTAATTTCAAGAATGTGAGTTAGAGAAATTTTTATATATACAATAAATTTACAAAATGGCACTCAAAAACTCATTGAGGAAACGAATGGTATCTCATGTAAATTTTTTTTCAATGGAATACTTAGGTTATATGAATTAAAATAGGAGAATTAATATTCAAAACATTAATGGTATTTGTAGTGTTATCATGGTAAGGATCATTAATTATAAGATATTATATATCTCTTTTTGAGGCAAGATCACTTTGGTAGGTAGTGTTCACTCTTACATTCTAATACACATGTTATATGTTTATAGGTCCTCCAATTCAGTGATTTTTAATGTTAAACTCTATCTTTAACTGTAATGAACCAAAATTTAATTAATGAAAATCCCTCTTGATCTAATTAAATGTATTATAATGTAAAATGGTCATATAAAACATATGAACTTCCTTGGTTTTATGTTTTTGGATTTTAAAAAACCTTTATGAATTTTTATCATCGCTAATATAGTCGTTGAATAGTAATCATATGATTAGTATAAATATAGGGGTTCAACAAATCCAATTTACTGAGAAAAAGGAATTGATGGTCTCATCCAATATAATTGCACCATATGAAGCCCATTTTCCGAAGCTCGGAAAGGAGGTAGTGTCACTAGGCATTGATCTTGACCAAGCCCAAGTCGTTCTTCAACATGTTAAGCTTGGATGGAACCTCCTACGGGAGAAGTAGATGTTAATAGAGATTGCCACCCGAGTAATGTTATCTAAGCCACACCAAGAGTCAGTCACCATCAAACACATTACTGTTAGGTCTTATGTGGGTGTTATAATTATTTATGTAACAAGACCCCAACACTATGATTATGTGCTTTATTTTTTATAATGAATATACATTCATTTTATTATTGTTACTTTGTAAATGGTTTTTCAAGCACAAATATTATTTTTAGTTAATATTCAATTAAAAAATCTATTTTGATGAAATAATGGATTTTCTGAACTAAATAATATTTTAATAAAATATTATTACTAAATAACTTTTTATTAAAGATAAATGATCATATATTTTTTAGGAATACAATGGTAATTTTTATTATGGTTTAAAAGCTGTTTTTTTAAATCCCAAGAATTTTCGATAAATAAATGTTTTTATTTTAAAAGTGAAAATTCACATATATAGAAAATTATTTAGATAAAATGAATATAATTTTTCTATTCCGGACATCAAAATTATCTAATGGTGAATTTTTCATAATTTTCTATGGAATATAATTTTTTGGGTAAAAATTAAATAACATTTAAATATATAATGTGTTTTATGACATCATAATGACCCAATATTGATGTAATGAAATAAAATAAAATTTATCTTTGTCCAATATATGTTTTACCTTTAAAATAACGCGATTATATATTTTTTTGATTAATTTTAGGGTGTGTTAGTGGACCCTCTAAGTCTTATGAAATATTTTAACATTTTAAAATTATTTCCTTGAGAGTGTGACTCACATCCACATATGAAAGCATAATATTTTAATAATACAATCAATTGTCCTTATAATATAATTTTTTCCATCCCCCATTACAAAAACCATGGGATTGTTTGTGTTTTTTATTAGTTTAATGTGTAGTGTCCAAAATCTAAATAACAAAAATTATCACTCCTTTCTTATATAAAGAAACTCAATCCCCCATTACTCTTCAGTAAAACCATTTGGAGCTCAAAAAAACTCATAAATCCTCTCTCTATAATCCTCCCAAGGAACCCCAAGCTCCCAAGAATCTTCTCTCAAGCCTCTCCCAAGTGTTTGGAATCATACTTCTATGTAAGGGATCATCTCTTTCATTTCTTATTTATGTCCAGGATTCTTTATATTGTTATGAACTTTTATTTTAAATTAAAAATATTGGGGTATGATATCGAACCTCCCTTATACTACCCTTCTTATTTTTAAACGATGTGAGACCCCTTTATATCTCGTTAATTCCTCCCATGTACACCCATTACCATTGGAAAATTCCATAAGGGATTTCTATCTCCTCATTTAAATTGATGAAATTATTTTATATTATGAATCTAAATCCTATTACACATGTGGGGATATTATATTAAATTAACCCCTTATTGTCCATTTAATTTATAAATAATGAGATACCCATTCACCTATCATCATATAATTTTACGATTCATATTTGACTTCTTTATGCTGCCGAATTTACACCAAAATTTACATGCCAAAATCATCATGTAATTGAATACCATACCCATTTCTCTATAAAAGGGATTCACCATTATACACATGTACTTTTTTATTTTGGACATACATTTATGTATTCCACATCTCTTATTCTGGGAATAAATTATGATGTTTAATGATTCCATGTTGTATGATCTAAGTGGAACACTTATGTATAAAATGATATGATTAAGAAGGGTACTCCCAAATAGCACTCATATTCATTGGGTAAAATTTGTATCCTGATAAGTAATTTTTAATGAGGGTTTACTCCTGATAATTCAATTACAACGAGGGTTTACTCATGATCCATGTGTAATGAACCTTGGATCATACTAATATCATGTTAAATGAAGTTTCCACATTTCCTTGTTATGATAATCATGCTATATCATCCCATTATGTCCATATTTCTCTTGGGATCTATTGATATTACTATTTCTCCACATGTATTCTATTCTTCATGTTATTTATTTTTTACTCCCTTACTAGGATTTATATCTCACTATTTTCTTATGTATGTCCTCAAGTTATCCTATTCAATGCAAAGTACAGAGTAATGTTGTGGTCATGTAAAATAATTTTTCAATCAAGATGTTGTATTTTATGTTCTAAGTTGTTATGTAATGTTCTTAATTTCCCAATAAAATAGATGTCTCGATCCCCAGAGTTTTCTTAAGTGCATGTTTATGCAATAAATCATGATTAAGTGTGTAATAAAGAGAAGGGTTGTTATAGTTGGTATCAAAGGAATGTTTAGTTATTATCTAGACCAGGATTCAAAAAACCTAGTGAAAGCCTTAGGGATAAGACTAAGTATAATAAAAACATCAATAAATTTCGGTGAGTATAGTGTAAGTGGTTTATCAATAAAATATATCTATATATGGATATGAACTAGTAGAGGTGGCTCTGACATAGATGTATATTGGGGTAAAACTCAAAAACACTGCTTGGGCTAAACTCGAATGAGAAATGGTGCATGACAACATGCCTCGAAACACTCTTGGTTCAACACTCCGAGAGGATATGCTTTGGTAAATTCATAATCTTATTATGAACCATTATTAGGGGAATAAAAAAATCCTATAAGAGTATATGTTTGGAAGAAGATCATTGATAACATAGATTGAATCCTATAAACTCATAATTTAAGGAAAGAAATGTAATTTATAAGTTAACCCTTATTGTCCTTGGATTACCCTTTATGTGTTACACATAACATTACTTTAATTCCAACCAATGGATAGTAATAGGAGGTCTCAGGCTAAAAACTGATGTAAAGATCAATGTGATGACTATTCTAATGAGATTCTGAATCCAATGGGCATGATAATCACAAACTTTGTCATGATAATCTCTCATTTACCTAATGTTTTTAGCAGAAACATGGTTCAATAGGATCATCCAACCCCCTACCCCATAAAAATGAATAAGCTGCAATCGAGAGCTTCATGAGACAAAGGCCTCTTAATTTTAATGGATCATATGATACATCAATCACTGAACAATGGATCAACTCCATTGAGAAGATCTTATCCATCCTTCAATGTTTACAACAAGAGAAGGTACTTATTGCTTCTTATCGTATGGAGGTTGAAGCCGATCAATGGTGGACAATGATAAAAAATATAATGTCTGAGGAAGTGATCGAGGCATTAAATTGGAAGGATTTATAGAAAATGTTTTTTTTGATAAATATTTACATTATACCCTCTGACTTAATATGGAAAGGTATATCCTTTCTCTCAAGAAAAAAAGAGGACGAATCCATTAGAGTGAATGAGGAAAAATTCAAAAGGCTTGCATGATATGCCTCCGGCTTTCTTGTAACCCCCAAATTCAAGTTTGATTGCTTCTTTGGTGGTTTAAAAACTTGCCTTTGAAAATCCCTAGTGATTCATGAAATCGATAGCTAGGGGGAATTTTCCGATGTGCCATCAATTTCAAAATGGAGATTGGAGAATCTCGGTGGTATCAGGGGGATAATAAGGGGAAAGTGGACTTTAATTCTGGTGGTCTGATGGATAAATCAAATTGTTCTAAATAATTCCATCACCCCAGTTTCCAATGGAGAAGAAAGAGGTACCCTTGAAATTACCTGAAGTGGACAAGTAAATGCTTTAGGAAGAGGAGAGAACATGGCCATTATCTTCTGACAAGAAAAACCCACTACTGCGATAGAGGAGATCAGTGCTCTGTTTGACCCTAAACATATTGTTCTTTTCTTCAACTACAATGAAAAAAGGAACTTTGAAAACTAGTTCCCAAATCCATGGGTTTTTGAAGGTAACCAACAACCTCCAAGTCAGTAAGGGTGATCCTTTTCCATCACTACCACCGAAACGAACCCAAAAACGAAGTTTTAATAGGTATGTTACTTATTCATTCAATAATAACTAACATACTTTTTTATTCTAGTTCAATGCATTTTTTATATGGAAAGTTTAGTAGAACAATCCCAACACCACCATAAATAATGGAAGTATAGATGTTGGTGAGAATATTAATTTGGGAAATCATTTTATCCCATGAAAATAACTCCCCCTATCTCAATTTGTGGATTGAAATTCCCGAAGAAACTCGTCATACTCCCTCTAATATAAATTGATGCAATTCTTGGTATGGATTGGATTTCCCTATATAGAGCCAACATAAATTTCCTTGAGAGGGAAATAACTCTCCATATGGTGAATTGACCCTCGATTTTGTATAAATGCAGGGAGGATAAATCTTATTCAGCGCCATCATATCAAGAACGAATATTATTGCCATATGAGAATGTGTATCTTGCTCAGATGATTGAGTCTGAGGAAGAAACCATCCTTGAATAAATTCCTATTTTGATGGAATTCTCTAAAGTGTTTCCTGAAGAATTGTCTGGCCTTCCTCCTAGAATAGATGCTGAATTCCCAATTGATCATATATCTGGGGCGTTTCCTATATCCAAGACTCCGTAAAGAATGGTTTTTGTAGAGCATGAGGATATAAAGAAACAAATACAAGACAATCTAGATAATTGGTTTATACTCCCAAGTGCTTCACCATGGATTTCACCCGTCCTCTTCGTTATGAAGATGAATGTGTCAATGCACCTTTGCATTGATTATCATGAGCTCATAACAATCATGATAAAGAACAAGTATCCTCTACCATGAATTGATTACTTATTTGATCTGCTCTGGGGAGTCAAATACTTTTCCAAGGTGGATCTGTGGTCAGGATATTACTATGTAAGGGTGAATAATGAGGATACCCCCAAGACTACTTTTTGTACAAGGTATGGGTACTGTGAATTCATAGTAATGCCTTTTAAACTCAGTAATGCTCCATCAATCTACATGGACTTGAAAAATAAAGTCTGTAGAGATTACCTCTACAGATTTGTGGTAGTCTTTATAGATGGTATTATAATATATTCCAAAACCAAAGAGGAGCATGAGGAGCATCTAAGAAGTGTACTAGAGACCTTGAGAAAGGATAAGATCTATTAAAAGTACATAGAGTATGTGTTTTGGTTGAAGGAAGTATCATTTTTGGGTTATATCATCCCAAGCAATGAGATATCTATAGATCCCTCCAAGACAAATGAAATTGAGGGATGACTGAGGCCAACATCAGTGATGGATATCTACAGCATCCTAGGGTTAGCTGGATATTATCGCCGATTTGTGAGAAATTTATAAGGATTCTCAAACCATATTACTAAGCCAACTCATAAGGGAGTCAAGTTTTCTTGGAGTGATGAATGAAAATAGAGATTCATGGAGTTGAAAATGAGGCTTATCACTATGCATGTTCTCACACTACGCCCAAGTAGAGAACTTGTTGTGGTATTCAATGATTCTTCAAGAAAGGGCAAGGGTTGTGTGTTGATGTAAAATGAAAAATTCATTGCCTATGCTTCATGGAAAATGAATGTTCATGATGATAACTATCCAACACATGATCTAGAGATGACTTTAGTAATCTTTGCTTTAAAAATTTTGTGACATTACCTATTTGGGGAGAAGTGTGAAATATATACAGATCCAAAAATCCTCAAGTAAATATTTACATAGAAAGAGTTGAATATCGGCCAAAGAAGATGGTTAGAGCTGATTAGAGACTATGATTGCCCAATACATTAACTCTCTGGGAAAGTGAACAAGGTGGAGCATTCTCTAAGTAGAACGACCCAACAATTATACCATTGATGAGAATTGAAAAGGATCCAATATTATTAGATTGGATGAAAATGGACATGGGAATCATAAATAAGGGAACATCATAAATCCTTTCACAAATGATAACTCATCTATCACTTTAGTAAAGGTTAATGTATGATCAAATGTATGATGTGGGAATTCATAAGAAATTAGAAACTAGCAGAAAAGGAAAATTCTCTGAGTTCAATGTTAATGAAGAAGGATTTGTGAGATTTGTGTCAGGACTATATGTTCCATCAAATTCGGAGTTAAAGAAAGGACTTTGGGATGATGCACATAGTTAAATTTTTTCCATTCATCCAGGAAACAAAAATATGTATCGAGATAATAGAGAGCATTATGTTTGGGATAACATGAAGAAGGAGATCGCTGAGTATACATCAACGTTCCTGGTATGTCAACAAGTGAAGGTTGAGAGGCAGATGTTTAAAGGAATTATGAAACCATTACCCATACCCACATGGAAATGGGAGAACATCACCATGGAATTTTTCACCAAACTACTAAAGACATCCAAAGGAAAGAATTATATCTAGGTTTTTGTGGATCATCTTACAAATACTGCACACTTCATTGAAATTCAAGAGGATTTCTAATTGGATCAAATGGAATGTATATACACAATAGAAGCGGTAAGGATGCATGGAGTACTACTATTGATTGTATCTGATCGAGATCCATAATTCACCTCTTTGTTCTAGAAGAGACTCAAACATGCTCTGAATATTGAGCTGTACATTAGTATGGATTACCATCCTCAAACTAATGGCCAATATAAGTTTACTAGCCAAATACTTTGGGAAATTTCAAGAGAATTCTCAATGGACATCAAAGAAGGATGGGATCAACATCTTCCTCTTGTTGAGTTCTCTTACAATAACAGTTTCCACTCAAGAATCCAAATGGATCCTTATTAATCACATTATGTGAAGAGGTGAAGAACATTGACATGATTGGATGATGTTGGGGAGTGAAAACTACTATGTCCAGAAATGGTTGATGAAATAGTGGAGAAGGTTAAGACCATCTAGCAGCACAATAAATCTTCTCAGAGTCGACTAAAGAGCTATGCTAATAATTGTCAACAACACCTAGATTTTAATGTTAGAGACATGGTATTCCTCCACACATCGATGTAGAAGAGATTTATGAGATTTGGGAAGAAGGTAAATCTTATTCCAAAGTAAATCGACCCTTTTGTGATCCTTGATCACATTGGAGAAGTGGACAATTGACTAGCACTCCCACCAAACCTATCTTGAGTACATGATTTATTCCATATATCTCTCTTGAAGAAGTACATACCTAACCAATCATACGTACTCAATCTATAGGTGGTACCATTTTATAATTACATCTCTAATTAAGATATGCCAGTGAAGATCTTAGATTATAGGGAAAATCTTCCATGAAATAAGATAGTGCCCCTCTTCATGTTTTTGTGGAAAAACCAAATGTTTGAATAAGAAACATGGGAATCATAGGAAGTGAGGAAGAAGTGTTACCCTAATATACTTTATATAGGGATTAGGAAATTTTGAGGGTGAAATTTCTTAATGGTGTATTATTGTAACAATCTAAACATTTATTAATGAAAAATA
The DNA here is from genome assembly GCA_963277665.1 of Viscum album. Lineage (NCBI taxonomy): Eukaryota > Viridiplantae > Streptophyta > Magnoliopsida > Santalales > Viscaceae > Viscum > Viscum album. The sequence continues at coordinate 833,853,642 of OY728120.1, forward strand.
TTCTTGATATAATTAAATGTCTTATTATGTAAAATGGTTATATAAATCATATACACTTCCTTGATTTTATGTTTTTTGATTTTAAAATACTATTAATAATTCTTACCATTTCCAATATAGTCATTTCATAGTGATCACCAGATTAGTATAAATATAGGGATTTTAAAAATCCAATTTACTTAGAAAAAGGAAGTGATATCCCCATCTAGTAGAATTGCTCCAAACGAAGCACATTTTTTAGAGCTCCTAAAGGATGTTGTTTCACTGGGCTTTTCTCCTCACAATGAAAATTATGAGCTTCAACATGTTAAGTTTGAACATAACCTCCTATGGGAGAAGAAGAAGTTAACAGAGATTACCACCCATGCGATGTTACCCAAACTGCCCCAAGTGTCAGTCACCAATGCACACCTTACCCTTAGGTATCAGGCGGGTGTTATAAGGGGTTATGTTAGAAGACCCTAGTAGTGTGATTATTTGCTTTAATGTTTTTGTATAAATAATATTCATTAATTTTATTATTGTTACATTATAAATGGTTTTAAAATCACAAATAGAATTTTTAGTTAATATTTTATTAAGAAATATGTTTTGATGAATTAATGGATTTTTTGAATAAAATAATATTTTAATAAAATATTTTTACTAAATCACTATTTATTAATTATAAATGATTGTAAAAGGTTTATGAATAAAATTCTAATTTATATTAAGTTTTGAAATCTATTTTTTTCAAAACACTTGAATTTTTGGTAAAAGACAGTTTCTATTTTAAAAGTGAAAATTCATATATATAGAAAATTATTTAGATAAAATTAATATTTTTTTTGATTTAGGAATTATAAATTATCAAATAGTGAATTTTTCATAATTTTCTAAGACAATCTATTATTTAAAGGTTTGGGCTGAATACTCATTTATTAATAAAGCAAAGAAAAGACCTCTTTAACTTGGTAGAGGGAGACCCATTACATATCCCGAAGGCCCAGTGGGAATTTATCCCATTACATTTCCCGTAGGCCCATTTTTTTGGGCTAAGCCCCATTCTGTGAATAGTACTACTATATTACCCATGCTACTACTATACCGCACAGTACTCGCCACTGCTAGAGTAACCTCCCATAGCTACAGTGACCTGCTGCTGCTACAGTGACCTGCTGCCGCTACAGTGCCCGCTACCACTACAGTGGTCGTTGCTGCAATAATGAGTTTTATGACATAATAATGACCCAACAGTGATTTAATAAAATACTATTAAAGGTATATTTTTCCAAAATATGTTTACCTTTAAAATAATTTGATTTTATATTTGTTTGATTAATTTTATAGTGCCTCAGTGGACACTCTAAAACTTATAAAATATTTTAACATTTTAAAATGATTTCCTAGAGAGTGTGACTCTCCTCCATATAAGAAAGCTTAATATTTTAATAATTTTGGAGATTGTACTTATAAAATAATGTTTTACACCCCCCCTTTTGCAAAATCCATGTGATGGTTTATTCTTTTTATTAGTTTAATGTGTAGTGTCCAAAACCTAAAAAATAAATAATTCCCTTTCCTTTCTTATATAAACCCACTCAATCCCCCATTCCTCTTCAGTAACACCATTTGGAGCTTGAAAAAACTATTCCCTCCTATCGTTTTAATCCTCTCAAGGCACCACAAGCTCTTAAGAAGCCTCTCTAAAGCCTCTCCCAAGCCTTTGGGATCACACTTCCTAGTAAGGGATCCTCACATTCCTTCCTTCTTTATTTATGTCCAAGTTTTTTATGTTTTTATGCCCTTTTATTTTAATTTAAAAATGTTGTGGTATGATTTAGAACCTCCCTTATACTTCCATCCTTATGTTTGAATAAAAAGATACCCCTTTATCTCTCATTAATGTCTCCCATGTACACCCATTCCCATGCCGAAATTCTACAATGGATATCTCTCTCCTCATTTACATTCATGAAATTATTTTATATTATGCATCTAAATTACATTAAAAATGATGGAATATTGTATTCCATAAACTCTTTATTGTCAATTTCATGTATAAATGATATGATACCCCTTTATCTCTCATTAACCAATTTTACGATTTCTATTTGATGTCGTTATGTTTCCGAAGTTATACGAAAATTTAGATTCCAAAATCATCATGTAATTGAATACCATACCCATTTCTCTATCAATGGTATTCATCATTATTCACATGTACTTGTTGAATGAGGACTAAAATTTATGTGTTCCACATGTCTTATTCATTGAATAAATTATTATTTTTAATGAATCCTTGTTGTATGATCTAAGTGGAACAATTATTCATGAAATGAAATGATTATGAAGGGTGTGCCTTGATAGCACTCCAATGTACTAGGTAAAGATTAGTATCACGATAAATCATATTAAATTATGGTTTACTCATTATAATTCATGTTAAATGAGGTTTTACTCATGCTCCATGTTCAATGAACATTTTCTCATGATAATATCTTATTAAATGTTCTTCCTACATTTTCATGTTATGATAATCATGCTATATCATGCCTTTATATTCATGTTTATATTATTCTACATTGATATGATTATTGACTAACATGTATTTTATTCTTCATGTTATTCCTTTTTTACTCCCTTATTGTGATTTATATCTCATCATTTTCATATGTATATCCTCATATTATCCCATACAATTCTAAGTAAGAAGGAATGTTGTGGTCATGTAAAAGAATTTTTCAATTATGATGTTTTATTTTATGTTCTAAGTTATTATGTAATGTTCCTATTTATAAATACACTATACCTCTAAATCCTCAAAGTTTTCTTAAGTGCATGTTTATGTAATAAATCATGTTAAAGTGTGTAATAAATAGATATGTTTTTATATTTAATACTTAATTTGAGACTCTCAGCACGAGGTTAGGCATCACTGGCTTGTTTTTGTGTGCTACCTAAATAGTTTCGAGAGGATTTTTCTAATTATAGGGGTGTTAAAGAATTTATATAATATATGTAGGAAAAGTTTCCTTGAGTGGATATCTCATGAAAGTATCTTTTTCAGATATTTCAATCAGATGAAAATAAAGGAGTTCCCCAAGTAGTTGGATCAAGGGATCTAATGGTTCAAAGTTAGGGTGCAGTCTTCAGGACCCCATTAAAACTATATACCATGTATTTTTATAGAATATGGGTATAAGAAAATTTTATTTTTGAAAAACAAATTGGTTGGGTTATTCTCTCATATATCATGATTTTCCCATTCTATAATTTACTTTCATGAAATCTAGTGTCCATCATTAACTTATGTAATTAATACATAATGATGAATAGAATTATTATAAATGATCATCGAATTGGTCAATGATCCTGATCTATATACCTTCACTCTTATTTTAATTGGTTGGTTTAGAATATTTCAATACCAAAATTTTATTCATATATTGTATAATTCCATTATACAGGATATAAAAATTTCATTCAATGAGTTCCGTATAAAATTCAACTCCCTCATTTTATGAATTTTGAATAAATCTATACCAACTAGTGATGAGGTGAAAAAGAGAGTAATTATCCTATCTTCCAAATGTATGTGTTTTAAGTATGCCATAATAGAATTATTGATGATTTTTAAACATTAGGGATCTACACACAATTTATCTTGGGTACTCTTTGGGATCTTCCAAGGGACAAAAATGGTACAGTCTCATGAATCTCTTCCTGGAAGTATACTTTATTTATCATGTATGTACCAACATGGCCTCCAAAACCCGAAGTATCCTTACTGCATGAGGTTGTTGGGTTATATAGGAATCCCATAATTCTCTCTACTATAAATGGATGAATCTAAATTAAGTGTAACATAAAAAAAATTCTATCTTAGGTGGTGAATATACATTGGCTATGAAATATGGTTATAATTTAACAAGCCATAAGGATTCAGATCCATCCATCCCCTTATACTAGGTTTGAGGATCTCAATGAGGATAAATAGAACTGGATGAGGTATATAAAAATAGGGTATGGAATAAAGTTCAATTTAGATGATTCTTGTGTACATGGAATCCTGTGGGGATTGGTATTATGTAGTAAAATAAAGATTTTAGCATATTTTAATTCTCATCCTTCTACCAAGATTTAAGCTCTATTGAATATGAATCTTTTTGAAATGTTAACAAGTATCTCACTTTATATTTTAAAAAACATTAGACTCTCTAAAATTTATTCATATTTGGATATGTTTGTTAAATCACTACTAGTTCAGTCACTCAGTCACTAGTTCATCTCCAACACTATGAGATAATACAGAAGCATGCTCTTTCTAGATGTAGAGATCTTATGCACTTAGTGCAACAGAAATAAGGATCTTGATTATATTACATGTAAATGTGATTAGAAGGAGGTGTTGATGTATTACACAAGTTTTTTCTCCATAGAATTTTAATGTGATGTTATTCTCAAAGAATTTTCCCTTATATTGCACCACATTCTTCATCCCTAAATTTTCACATTTTTCTTACATCTTTTTTAATAATAATTTCTAATTTTCAGTCAATAAAATTTTTATTCCATTGTCTTGGTACATGTTTCATTCTATATAAACTATGTCTCACATTACACACCAATTCATTGTTTTTATCATCCTAAAAACTCTGCCATTTATTGTGGTTTATCAAGAATTGGATTTTATCAGCGGTAAACATAATGTGATGCTAAATTTTTATCTTTATCAGAATTTTTCATAGCAATGATGATAAAAAAATTTATAAAAAATATTGCTAATATATATACATATATATAACATTCTTATTCATATTCAAAATTTTATGGTTATTTATATGCAATAATTAAAAAATTAATGTATACAATTAATAATATTATGATAATATATATATATAAATATATTAATTATTCATACAATTATATATATTTAAATGATTTATAGTGAATATGGGATATTTGAACGTTTATATTTATATCGAATTTTATGTGGATATAGGTGTATGGATTATGTTGTGTGTGAGTTTTGTGTATTTGATTATATAAATGTTGTACGGGTACATATATATGTATATATATTTATATGTGTACATGTACATGAGATGTACATACATATATATATATATATATATGTATATAACATGTTTATATGTGTATGTATGACATGTACATATTTCATTTAATGCATTTTTTTTCATTTATGATATAATATTTATGTAATTTATTCAATTTAATTTATTAATTTGTAATATTTTTAATTTCTTGAAGATTTATATAATTAAGTTATTATTAAATGCATTTTGTATAATTTCCTTCATTTATGTATTTATGTACAATTCATGTAGTTAATATTTTATGAATTCATTTTTTAAAATAGTTTTTTTCTAATAAATCCTTTTTAATATTTTATTAATATATCTTTCATTTAATATTACTTATAATTTTCTAACATTTATGGATTTTTATAGTTGTTGGAATTTAATCTTTTTGTAAAATTTATTTATACATATATTTATTTACCAAACATGTAATATTTTCAATATGATAGTTATTCATATGAATAATATTTATTGATTATTTTTTTTAACATTTAAAATATGTTTTAAATTTATATAATTAATCTATTTAAATAATTTTTTCTATAATTTTGTAATTTAAACAGTTAATTATAAAATTATAAAAATATATAATCTTTTAAAAATGTATTTATAAAATTATAAATAAAAAATGTATATTTTAATAATAATGAAATTATATTAAATAAATTTAAACAATAAATATATTTATGACCTTTTTAATTATATATATTTACATATTAATATATATATACACATTATTATATGAATATATATTATTATATAAATATATATAAACATATAAATATATTTTTTGTTATATAAAAATATTTATAAAAATATTTATTTATATTTATAATTATAAATATATACATATTTAAATAATTATAAAATTAAAATAAATATATTAAAATAAAAAATATTCCAATTATATTTATAATTAAATATATTTATATATTCATAAATATATACTAGGAACAATGCGAACCATGGATTAAAATCCATGGTCCTAAAAATTTAATAATAAAAAAGAAGTACATTGATAGAGAGATAAGGGGTGGAAATGTGGACAAAACACAACAAAATTTAATAAAATCATCACAAAACAATGAGCGTCACATTCTTTTATATCTACCATATCTCCCTTGGGTGCCTCCCCAACTTCTTGAGTGTCTTCCCCTCTTCAGTTATCCGGGGGCTTACTATTTGTCATTAATGTTCAATCAATCCACATCCTAAACATTTGATTTAGTAACATCAATGCAGTTTTTCCTCACTAGATTCATCATGATCTGAAGCAGAGACCTACAAATCAGACATGCTCATTATCTAAAGTGACTGTGGTTCAATGAAAAAAGTTCCATCATCCTTTTCGAACTGGTAGAGGGAAAATTCCTTACAACATTATCCATTTAATAATTTAGGAAATGAAGGTTTACTTATAGAAGAGTGTTGAAGGATGATGTTTCACTTCTCACAAAAAATGATCAAATCCTGGGAACCCAAAAAAGAAGGGAAATGATACACTATTGGATGGTCATCCTATAATGTCACTTTAGGGAGAGATGGCATACATACCTGACCCATAAGTTCCCAGGGTTTAGCATTGGGTTCCTTCCAATGTGATATGAAATCATACATCTGCCTTTCATGGGAAGTATCCTTTGGTTTCCTTTAAGAAAATAGTTTTAAACCCTCTTCATCCCCCACTTTGTATTTTCCTTTCCTCTTGATTATAAATTTTTTTTACATCTCACAGTGAACTTCTTCTTATGAAGCCGCCTCATGATTAGAAAGCTTAGATGAGACCTCATGAACTAGAACAATATCATCCTTATTGCAGAGGGCCAATTTAAAGGATACTATGGTATTCGATTCCTACACTGCCCTTGTATCTTAAAACATGCAACATGCCTAGGATTATGTGAGGTCCCTAACACCTATATCTCTATATATTCACCCTCAGGACATGATCAAAACCATAATGGATATATTTTTCATTCCAATAGTCCTTCTCCACATTCCCATTAGCATTGAATTTATCAGAAACCACAAACCAATGACATTCCTCAATTGAATGACCAAGATTGTAGAAACCCATAATGTGATGAGGAAACTAATCATATTCAACACATAGATGAAAATAATTGCTGGGTGTAGAGATCATTACCATTTCAAGGATAGTGTAACTATGGTCCACCTCAACTAGCATTCAGAAAATGTGTCTAAAGTGCATTATCTTGGTCCCCTTTTCCATTCTAACTGATACTCTAATCACAGTAGCAATGTCATGGAGTATTTTTGGATGACATAAGATCTAATTGATTCCATGAATCCTATTACAGACATGTGGAAACACATTAAAAACATTAAACAAATTGAAATCAAGACTCAAATAATGAATGCATAGGGAACCTGGTTTGACAAACCCTGATCTGAAGCTCTATGCTCTCTTCTTCAACTCATCAGAGGGAAACAAAAAGTGGAGAAATCCATAGGAAATTGAGACATGTCACAAATTAAAAACCCCTAAATCTAGGAAAACTTATAATATAACTCATTAAATCTCCATGGGTTCTCTCCCATTCAAAGCACAATCCTACATATAAAAAATTTCTTACCCATTTTCAACCATTCAGCAACCACATCTGGATTTGACTGAAGAAGAGCTTCAGAACAGTTTTTGATGATTCGTCTACTGAGACTCTCCCAAAATTAATTGAGATAGGGATTCCTTCTATATGTGATCGAAATTCGAGGATCTCCAAGATTCACCCATCAAAACACATGAGAATCAATAGATCTATGAACATCCATCCTAATCACAATGCGACTTTTTCCAATGAAATGCCAATGATTCCAGATGCAACAATCTTTCACAAACTCCCCTATGTCTTCATATATATTATAAATAAATTTATATGTAATTATATAACATATATAATTATATAAATATATATAATTATATAAATATATTTATAATTATAATTATAAATAAATATATAAATAAATATAATTCTAAAATTATAATAAATATAGTTAGGCCCCTGGGGTTTGGCGTAGTGTTTGTTGTCCTATGGGGTGTTGGGGAGGTCTCGAGTTCAAGGATCCTTAGCTTCAATTCTATGTTTGATGCACCTTATATTTTTATATTTTTAATTGAAATAATGTGATGGATATGGAGGATTGGAGAGGGCATGGTAATGGCGATTCCAAGATCTGAAATCAGCAATTTCATTCTTATCTAGTTATGTATTCAGATTCCATGATCTTGGTGGGCGTGGATGTATATGTGATGTTCTCAATGTCTATTGGGAGAGTCATATCCTTTTCATAGGTATTTACAAAAATGATTCATGTATCATGTGATCTGGAAGTGTTAGAACGAATTTTACCTCGAGTCTTGAAATTCAGGGAAGATAAGATCTCTATTTTTTCAATTAGGAGGATTTCAATGAATGATTGGACTCTTGTCAATTCTCTTTGATTGAAATATAGATTCTCAGAAAGTGGGATTAACACTAATATATGGAGGATTTAATTCTTAATTTGAAACTATTTTTTATTTTGAAAGTTGGATGAGGATCCCCATTGGATGGGGATATTTTCATCTTATTTTTTCAATATGAAATTCAAAGATCCAAATACTAGGATTCTAGCTAATATAATCATAATAAGTGAATCATGAGAATATGAGAATGGTACATTATGTTAACCCCCCTTCCATATAAGAATAGTAATTCCAAGGTCTGGGTCAGGTTTCATGGCCTCATCTAAGTATTCTCACATCCATAGATTTTGAAGGACATTGCCTCTTGAATAAGTGCACCATTGATGATTGATGAAAACACCATCCAAAAAAGGTTCAGTTACTATACTAGGGTCTTTATTGATATTTAATTCCTAAATCATTTTACAAATAGTTTAATTCTCATTATGAATGGTGAAATAATTTATGTTGATGATGAATATGAATTCTTACCAAATTTATGTAGTTTTTATAAACTAGTTGGACATGAGATTTCGAATTGCGGATAGGTAGGAAAGCTCCAATAAAATCCTAATAAGGGTACATGGAGGGGATATTTTGATAAGGGTGGGGTGATCTCATAAAAAACTAATAAGGAGTGATATCCCTCAAATGTATTGGGAGTTTTCTAGGAAAGGGTACTTTTTTCTTAGGATGAGGTAGATCTTCCCTCAATGCAAGGCCATATTGATTCTGGTCATGATAAGAATTCTTAGGTAATTTATTTGGATTCTTCTGGTGTACATTTCTCTATGTAGGGTGGAACACACCCTAGGATATTTCTTCATGAAAAACATCCTGGTGATGTTACTTCAAAAATGGTAATAATTAATTTTTCGAGGATCTTACAAGTAATGAAGGGAAGGTACAGGGGAAAAATACCACTCTAGTGTAGTAGGTTCCCCACAGGTATGCTAGTGAGTATGAATATGATAAATAATGGGGTTATAATGTAGTAATAAATTTTCAATTGAGTTCGGAGGACCCTATGACATTTTCTTTTGTTATAAAAAGAAAATAAATTATTGTTTCTATTTATTCTTTACAAGCTAAACCATCTAAAGGGTCATTAATGAGAAAGGGGACTTTATATTATTCTCCCTATAGATGAAATCATTTTGTTGAGGATAATGGGTAATATGATTCGGGTGAAGAAGTATTTCCTATTGATGTTGTCCTAGATGAGAATGGAAGGGGCATCAAATCATGGGTTGATGCTGTACATGAGACATATTATATCTAGAGTCTCAGTGCAATCGTGGATTCAACTGACTATGGAAAAAACAATTTTAGTTTGATTGACATATTAAATATTCCTATTAGAAATGAAGACATCCCTGAGGAATTTTGAAACCCTCAAGGAATTATTTTTTTTGACAGAAATGAAGCTACCAAGCTAGTTTTGGAGATCTTATGTCTGGTAGAAAATCCAACCCCACCAAATGATGATGAGAAATGGCAGCAGTCAAAAACATTGAGGAGAGGTCATCGCCCGAGAGGTAGGTGTGGTGGCTTATCCCATTTACAAAACTATTTTTTGTTTATTTTGAAGTGGTATCACACTTTCTTGCACTCCATATCATCTCATGTATTTGTGGCTTTTTATTTTCAATAAATATCTAAACCATGGGTTATAACCCATGGTTCGTGCTGTTTGGTTATAATAAATATATTTGAATAATAAATATATTTATATATTGATAAATAATTTTAATTATATAAATATATAAATATATATAATTATATAAATATAAATATAAATATAATTATAATTATATATATTTAAATAATTGTAAAACTATAATAAATATAATTAAATAATAAATATATTTATTATTTTTATTATTATATAAATTTATATATTAATAATTATATATATATATAACTATATAAATATATATATATATATGAAAATATAAAAAATATATAAAAATATATTTACATTATATAAAAATACATAAAAATATATTTATATTATATAAAAATATTTATAAAAATATTTATTTATAATTATATTTATAAAAATATTTATTTATAATTATATTTATAAATACATATTTTTAATTGTTTAAATATTTATTTATAATTTTATGCATTAATATTTACTTATAATTAAACACATTAAATCATATTTATGAGGAAAGATGAATGGATTTTGGGAGTGTCTCTTTCTATCTCCTTATGGCATCTAGATCTGACTCACGATGTATATTGTTGGACACTCTGATATGAGGGAGGTTTTCCCCTATAATATAATGTAGAAAGCGGAAGCAATTTCTTCGAAAAAGGATGGGATCCTTGTTTGTAAGGACACTCACCCAACAGAGGATGCCCTATCCATTGTGCTATAAAAAGTTGAGAAAAGTCGATTCTTCATCGACATCAAAAAATATTCTATAAAAGTTACTAAAAATGGAACCCTTGCATTCATTATGGCTGATCATGAGATCCTAAAAGTTTGGATATGGTCATGGAGACTAGATAATCACTCGAGTCAGTCATTTTTCCCCGAAATGCCCTGGAAGATTTAGGGACATCACCATCGTCTATCGCAAATTTGGGGTTTCAAAGACTGGATATTTACCACTATAGGTTAGGGTTTTCCAATATAGTATACTCTTTAGGTAATTTAAAATCGATTGCATGGTTGTGTGGAATGGTGCCTCTTAGGACTGGAACAGTCAGGATACAAGACAATGATATATTCTTTAATCCCGAAAAAATCAAGAACACAATTGCGCATGTCTGGTTCTAGATCAAGTAGTTAAGTTGGTTCTTATAGCACCAAATGATTCCCTAGGACATTACCTCAATAAAGGTTATCCTCATAAAGTTCGTTAAAGAAACTGGTAAATCATGGGCTTGAAACTTTTCCCGGGATCTTGTTGAGATATATTTTCTTTATCCCTTAAATTAAATTTTTATTTTGGTTGCTGGTGAGTATTGAATTGAAATCTCAATATCTTTGTAGAAGCTTCATTATTCCTACTCTAGGTGAAAAAACATTGGGAATCTAGATGGAAACCTTCATAGTAACCTGAAGTATAAAAATTTCATGAATTTGGGTCACTTGATTGACCATTGAAAATATAAGGATCCACTCAATGAAATGGAAAACTCTCTGAAGGCTAGGCATCCTAATTATGGAGCCCATGTTGGATCTAGTTAGGGAGATGGTATTCACAAGGTTGGTATACAAGTATCCCCTCTTTTTCTTCTATTTTGGCTAGTGATTCTATTTTTGGGGCTGTTAACCAAGGGGATTATACTAATTTTTACAAGGGATGGTATCAAGTCTTGTAGGTGCATCCTCCCTCTAATGAATAGGGTGCGGTCTCATGTCCTATTTCACATACTAGCATGCAGGATTCACCTATTCAGTAGGGTTTTTATGCCTCATGTTTATTAATTGATGATGATGATTCTAGATATCTTTAAGGGATCATGCATGAAATTTAGGTGGACTACTTGAACAAATATAAGTACTTTATAGGGGAATAATTACATACAATTACTTCATGGATGCAATTGGTGTTTCCTTGTACCAGAACCTACAGGTGGTTTCCAAGGAGGATTTCTATATGGATGTTTTACCTTGTAGGAAGTCCTCATCTAAACATGAGGATGTAGCTAACTTTATTAAGGACTCATATTTTGATCAAGGTGGTAGTAACGGAAAAAGGGATATTCAAGGGTGACTATATAGATGAAATATATTCAAAAAGGGAGGTGGAACCTTGCCTACCCATATTCAGGTGTTTGAAGACTCACTTCCTTATAATAAGGTTGTGATGAAAGGTGGGGGACATGTTTGACTTATGGTTGGGGTACCTACATCTTAAAAGTTTAACAGAGATCATATTTCTTCTTCGGGCTGTAATCCCCCGTTTGTGAGAAAAAAATGGACACTTCTAATGCATAGTGACCCTACCACTTCATGAACAAGTGTTTTAGGATCCAAGGAGGCTTTAATTTCCCATAATTAAGACCCTAATCCCTTAGGGGATTATCTTGAAGGGGGTTTCCCTACTGACAGTGTGTTGGATAGGGATCTTTCTATGGTTTCCCAACCTGATAAGGGACATCTAGAGCTACACATGAATGTGATTACTACGCAAGAACCTCTGTAAAAAGGTAATAAAATTTTAATGGATGAAGAGGGATTCCAATTGGGTACCCCTTGTAAATCCAAACCATGTTTTTATGCATCTAAGTTGGTGTTGGAATCTTTTTAACCCCAGAGGTAAAACATCAAATTATCAATTTTCATAACCTTAAGCACATGGAATGAAATTATCCACCAAAATTCTATGATCTCATGATAAATGAAAAATTCTATTTCGGAAAGGCCTAGGATGAGAAATGTGATATTACACAGGGAAAAAACACCAGTATCAATCCTCAATAGGAATGGGAAGGTGAAAGACCTCTTGATTTCCTTAGTAGGGAGGTGGAAAATGGATTTCTAGCAACTTGTAGTCACCTTTTCCATGATGTAGGAAGATGTATTAAGATAAAATGATTATCTAATAGTCTATAAGATGTTTTCAATTAATATTGAAGATGGGTTTTTATCCAAGTCAGATATGGACTTTAGGGATTTATCATGGAAATCCAAGATCTTCTCCAGGTTGTAGGAATCCTCAGAATCTTTATATATTGATGAATATGTTCCCCCAAAAAGACCGAAGACATGGAAGATAGGTCGACACCCAAAGCGTATAGGTATATATTCTAGGAATTTTGGTACTAAAGGGATTTGTAGGAAGTGACCTCCTATTTTCAATGTAATCATTGTGTCCCTTGTTTGAACCAATCCTTTCATTGTATGTTTTATTTTATTAATAAATTTGGAGTTGTGGGTTTTGTCTCCAAACCCATAACTAGACATTTGGGTAAAAACATTAATTTATTTAATTATATTAATTATGTTTTTAAAATTGGGCCTTGATCATCGCTTTTTTATAATTGATAAAGAATTACTTTTATCAATGATTACTATTTTATAACTAATTAAACCACTCTTGATGAGAAGTTTTTTGATTGTTATGATAAAATAATTCACAATTTTTAAAATACAACCCAAACTAAGTTCTCTTTGATTACTTTTTCAAGAACTCCTGAAACTAAATCTATCTAATCATTCACTCTTCATCATTTCAAATGAATCAACACCTTAAAAATCTAAGGTATTTGATCACTTTTTATCCATCGCTACCCCTCAAACATTTTTGTTTTCCTTCAATTTTTTTAAATGGTTTTAATAGTGTGCACAATGATCTTATTTTGGGTCGATCTACCTCACTGATTCTCTTGCCAATCTATCTTGCCTTAAGCCATTATTGGTCCACACTATCCATTTAAATCACATTAATTTTCTATATTTCATCATTATTTCTCACTTTGATTTCATGGAGCTCATGGTTGGACATCATTAAAACCCTACCCACTTATCATGTTAGGTGGTGACTTTAAATTATGAGTAGGTATAGTTTTTGTGTGGTGCACATATGGTAATTAGATTCTAGTTCATAGTATCCATCCTACACCATGGATTAAAATCAATAAATTCTTCCCAATTTCTTCCATTACCTGGCAGAAGAACCGCAATAATTTTAATATATATATATATTTATTTTTTATAGGAATTATTAAATGTATTAAATTTAGTTTGTATGATTTTTTTCAATTTTTTATATTTATAGTTCTTCACAAAAAATGTTTAATGATACTTTTGATAATTATAAAAATAATATTTATATATAGTATTTGTTTTATTGTTTTGATTTTTTCTTAAAATATTTATCTTTTTATAGAATTAATAAGTTATTATAATTTTTAAATATTGTATAATATATTTTATCATTATTATTGTATATTTATTTTTTTGGATATGATTTTTTTATATATTTTACACATGTGATATGGAATAGACACATGTGCTATGGACATCGATTATGGATTTATAATGAATTATCATGCACAAAAGACTTGAAATTATGACATAACCAGAACAAGGGTGGCATCAATTTGTTACACGCCATCATATGTTTATATTACATCATAACCCAACGTATCATACGTTAATGTAAACGTAGTATGTCTATATTTACATAAGAAATTATATTAATCCAATGCCAATGTAATTAACAAAATCAATCCAACATTAGAATCATTACGATGCTCGACTACTCTAGAGTTTTTGAACACTAGCCTACCACACTACGTGTTGAGTGTTCAGTAATTGTTTATATTCTTGATAATTTTTTTCATTCTCTATAAATTAATGGTAATTTAAGTCATTTAGTGGTTCTTGATGTAGGATCAATGGATTTTTAAGTTCATGAATATGATAGTTGCTTTAAATAGTGCTTTACGAAGCCAAAGAATACAAGTTTTCTTCATTTCTTGTTAATGAAGGAATTAAATGAAGACTACGTAGATATAAATATAGATACATTATTACATGTCTTAATAATTTTTTTTAAATGTTTTTCTTAACAATGGTACACTCCAAATAATATTTTAAAAATTTGTTAGTAATTTCATGTTATAATGTCTTGATTCTCTTGTTTTAATTTCATGCCATATTTTATAAATGGTGGATTAATTGATTAAATCATTGTTATGATGATAGTGATGGATTTTTATACCTCTTGGTTTTTTAAAGAAAATTACTTTGAATTTTTAAATTTAATGTCTTAAAGTAGAATTTTGTGTTTAATGAATTGATTTTTTTGGAATTGAGTTTTGAAAGGCCCCTTTGATTAAATGTGATCTATCTTAAATTTGAATTGAATATGGGAACACCATATCTAGAATTATGGTTCATTTGATTTAAATTCATGTATTTATTCATAAATTGGGTTCTAATTAGCATTTTATAGGTCCCTATCAATATTTTTATCATCTTAAAGAAGATAAAAATTTTCCATTATGAAACTTGTTTCTAAACACCACCTAGAAAACTATGTACCAAGTTAAGAAATCAATAAACACTAACTATTCCCTCTAGTTTATTTCAATTGGTCAGTGATTTTTATGGATCATGTTTTTTAAATTTAATCATATGATATATATATTTTTTGATCCTATAATAGATCCTTTTTTTCAATAAATGAAAAATTAATTTTATTCTCTTTGAATTTATACATATTAAAATTTTAATTCCTCCAATGATTTCCTCCACTAGAGGAAAATTTCAATACTGATCATTCGACACTTATTATCATTGTTAATGACTTCATATAGCATAAATGATTATTTAAGAATGACATTTTATGGGTTCCATGATCATTCTTTCTGTGTATTTATTTATTTAATTTTACATATTAATATTAATAAATCAAAAAGAATCGATATAAATTGAAAATGTATAGATTCAAATAATTTGAAAAAAATAGTGTGAGGATGAGGTAAAAGAGTTGATCATGTTTGTAAAAGATCATGAATATGATCCTTTTCAGAATCTTTTTTTGTGTTTACATTATTTTATTCAAAATACTAATTAGTCCATAGGAGTTGGAAGAACAAAATATTTATCCTAGAAAATATTGAAGTTAAACATGTTAGACTAAACATGGGTAAAATCGAATGTCACTAGTGTCTGAGTTAAGAATCCATTTTAAGGATCATATGATATGATTATTAGTGTGGATAATATTGAAGACCTTCTTGAGTATATGATTATAGGTTTGAATGATGATAAATATCATATTGAGGAAATGATAATAATTATTGATTATGAACTTCACGATTGTAAAACATTTTTTGAGACATCAAATAGTTGGACAATGATTCAATTGAATGATGATTTTACTAAATATATAGAATTTTCATCCACACTAAGAAATTTAATTTAAAATATGGAAACCGATGGAGTGACACAATTTTTACAGAAATAATTTCTCTCTTGAATGATATTCTCATATAAGATAATGAGATTCCTTAATGAACATATGATGTTAAGCGAATGAAATATTCAATGAGTTTGATCTCCAAAAGAATACATGCCTATCAAAATTATTTTATACTACTTCAAAAGGACCAAAAATAACTTTAAAATCCTCAATGTGTGGTTCTTGTTGACACAAGAAAGATGAATCAGGTATTATGGAAGTTGTATGTTACATTCCTATCATTACAAGGTTTAGTCTCTTTTATATAATTGAGTATATTATAAGAAAATTTACCTGGAATGAAGATACAATAAGTTAATATGGGAAACATCATCACCTAGAAAACCCTCCCCAGTTGAAGGGAATTGATGAAGTGTATCCCGAATTCCGAAACGAGTGGAGAAATATTCATCATTAACTATCTATTGATGGAGTGAATATATTTTAAAAAAACACTTATTGTAATTGGATTATTATGTTTTTAAATTATAAATTTCTTATCTGGTTATTCATGAAATGAAGATATATTATGTTATATCTAATTATATCATGACAGTAAAGTTGGGTGATGATATTGATATTTATTTGGATCTATTGATCCAATATTTTAGATTATTGTGGGATTCAGGTGTTATGTTGTATGATGCTTATAGAAATAATTTTTTCACATTGAGATCCATATTGTATGGGAGGATAAGTGAATTTTCTTATTTTTCATATTTTTTAGGATATATAATGAATTGAAATCATGGGTGTCCCGTTTGTAAACAGGGTATATTGTCAGTTAGGTTGAAACATTGACTGAAGACTGTGTTTCTAGGACATCATAGATTTTTTCCTAGAAACCTAAGTATCGATCTGGGAGGATATCATTTGAAGATATTTTAGAAAAATATAAATCACCATTTCCAATAACAAGTGATTAAATTTTTGAAAAGATAAATTATATGGACATTTATTTAGGTAAAATGTTTTCTAAAACCCATAAAAATAACTTGTTGAAAAAATGGATTAGTTTTTTTTTTGAATTACTATACTGGAATTGTTTTTATATCTGGTATTTTCTTGATGTTATACATGATGAAAAAAATTGTACATGAATATTGCTTTGGAATGCTAATAATTTTACCCAAAAGGGATGAAATTAAGGCTATGTTATACATGATTGAAATTGGAATACATGATGATTTTTTTCCAGTGAAGAGTGAAAAACAAACAATTCTTCCTGCAGCTTCTTACACTCTTTCCCAAAAATTGAGATATCATTTTTGAAACTTCTTGATTGATGTAATTGTTATAGAGGGATATTCATCAAATATCATGAATATCATGTTAATGAAAAAGTTAATGTTAAAGGATCTAAAATCACATAGATATTCTGTATTGATGTGAGATCTAATTCTTGTTTCTTTACATAGAATTTTTTCCAAGAATGTATGTCATACATTAACCCATCAATGTTTTTTTAAATCTATATACAGCAAAGCTATAACACTGACAAAATTGAAAATTATGTAAAATGAAATTGTGTTCCTACTATGTGAATTGGAGATATTATTTTCACTAGAATTATTTAATGTAATAGTTCACATGATGGTTTACTTGGTTAGAGAGATTAAACTATGTAGTCAATCACATTATAGATAGATATACCCCATTCAATGTTATATGAATATTTTTAAAGGGTATGTAAAAAATAAAAGAGATCTATAACATTGTATTACAAAGTGATATATATTTTTTGGAATCTAGTGAATTATGTACTGGCTGACTATCTGATGTGGAAAGTATTGGTCTATAAAGATTTCATTACATCAGTTGACATGTGGGTGAAGTAATTTCTAGTATATATGTTTTCAAAATTACAATTACAGAGTGGTAGTATTCCCAACATTACATTTGGCATAATAGATTAGAGGTTTCACCATATCTTAAAACCCACCATGTAATTATTTATCATTTGCTTCCATCAAGGTATGAATGTTTGATTTCAAATACACATAATCAATGGTTTATAGGATGGTATTGAGACCACATTTTTAAGGATTAAACAAGAAATACATATTCAATTTTAGAACTACTTCTATGGATAGAAAATATACTTGGTGTGCCTATATTATATTATCATAATAATGTAATTAATTGTTATATGTTATATAGAAATTAATAAGAAGAATGTAGTACCTTCCAAAAATAGTGGAATTACAGTTTTGGATGAAGAAACACATGTATCTAATTAAAAGTAAAGATATACAATTTATGGTAATATGTCATTCCTTATCGTCATAAAAAAATATGGTAGTTGAATTATAAAAATTATAAGTGTTAATTTTTCAATGCAAGTGTGTTGATAACAAGATTGTAGTTAAAATAGACAAATTTGAATTAATGATAGTGGATTTTTTTAAGGAAGGGTACAAAGTCATGCCATTTATAATGGAATCACATGAAGTAAATGTATATTAAGTTCCCAATCCGGAAAATAAAAGGTGTTTAATTGTTATGTTATCGAACACAACCACATAAGGGTCATATGTTAATTAAATTTAGGATTACCCTTTCATTGGGACATCAAAATCATTTTTAATGGTCCCAATGTAGAGGGGTCTTGTTTGTAATAGGTGGCAACAATGAAGGTATTTTGATACTATATGGAGGGTTCAACCTTTAAAAAAGAGACTTTAATAATAAGGTTATATTTTTTAGTAATATACATTGAATTACCATATATTATTATCTACTTATTTATATTCTTAGATAATCTAAATTAAATGATGAACCACTTCTTTAGATAATAACTTCCATACATGTTGATGTTCCCAGTCCTAATGAATAATAGGTCTCTTAACAAGTTGGTTCTCCCAATGCATAGTAACAAAAACCTTTTACACTTTTCAATGCTATCAATTTATTTGAACAACATATTGACAATGTTTATGATGAAGAAATGGGAGATGGTGAAAACCCTATGTCTCTCGAAAAAATTAATGGCATAACATGATGGTGTTAAGAAAATTTAATTTGGAGGGAAACAAAGGCATCAAATTCGAGGTGGGATGGAATGTATGCAACCAAACTGTTAACACATATAAGGCCATTTTCTATAGTATCATTGGGCTCACCACTTGAATTTTCATGCCAATTATTATAGATTCATTTTAAAATTTTGTTTCTACCCTTAAGTCACCAAATTTGAGAACATATTGTGATAAAATTATTATATACATTTTTTATTTTACTAGAAAAATAATGAAATGTTCATTTACTCTTCATTATCCCTTGTTGAGTGCATTTATAGTTGATGAATCCAAAATTAATTTTGAATTAATTCTTTTTGGAAAGGATATTAGATGATTTTATATAATTCTTATGAATCTTCATTTAAAAGATACTGAATGTAAAATAAACCCACACCCAACATAGATGTAGGCACACCTAATAAACAAACAAGAATGTGATACAATTATTGGTCTTCATAAGGTGACATCTTTTCATGTACATTTTGATTTGTAATACGTTACATGAAAATAAATGTATTATTCTATAAAACAATAAAATGAGTACTAAAACTAAGAAATATATAGAAAAAATCAATGTACCCCTACTGTAAAGAAAGTATGGGGTAATATTCAATCGAAAAAATGGTACATATTTTAAATCTACCATAATAGTTTTATGTGACATGAAAAATCAACATAATCATGTTCCTTTTTATATATACATATTAGTGAATATAAATCCAAATATATTTCCATCCCACATCATGTTATATGGTACTACATGTGCGTAAATAAAGACGGTATAATAATAAATGAAAACATAAAATGAGTGTCAGAATCATCTGTATGTACAACACAATATTTTTTTACTTTTAATTGGTATTACATTGTAATTCTTAATTATTTTCCTATATTTGAATCTAAATTAGACATGAGAATAATCATTAGTTATACCCAATGAACAAATAATATATGTGGACTTGAATCGACTTGAATAGTATAGTTACACTAGAGGTGTGGATTTTGTGGTGTCACCCAAAACATATTTTGAGAAAATAAGTGAGAAATGGGATACAGATTATAAAATGGGTGATTTGTAGTAATGACTATAATCTCCTGAATTAAATCATACTTAATAGTCATATATCATAGAAAATGTTTTGGGTATGAATCAAAAAGAATAAATAGTACAAGATGAACCACTACATGAAGATACCCCCTCCATATTTTAGGTAAGACATTCCCCACAAAGATCTGTCTTTGAATAGTTAATAAATATTTTCATAATTATTTTTGTGAAATGTGAATCAGGAAGACACTGATACCTTTCATGTACTGATATTCTTCATGATGAAATTTATTGTGACTTTTATATATCAACACCCACCCATTTCTTTGTTGTGAGGGGTACTGTTGACAATATCCAAGGAGATATTCTACAGAAAAATCAAATTTCAGTAGTTCATGAGAGATTAAGGATTCACATATCTCACAAGTTAATCCATAATATACCTATTCCACTTAATGGTGTAGATATTTATATTATTAAGTAACTATTGTAACTTTTTTAAAACATCCATTTGATCTTGTAAAAATATATGCTGACAATGATGTATTCATTTCCAATTGATTTTTCATAAAAAAATTATACCAATTAATTAAAAAATCCATCAACTAATGATTGTTATTTTAAATGGACTAATGTATGGTGGTGAAATGGATGGTTTAATCAAAATGAGCTAATGGATCAACAAATCAATCAAAAAGATATTCACAATGTACCTTTACCATTCCCATTCAACATCCACATTTACTAACATTAAAGGTTCATGTTGATAAAATGTTAGAATGTGGTGACTTGAACTAAATTGATTTTGAAGAACAAATATACAGAGAGGTCATTTCAAACAATATAGTTCATGAGAATGTAAATGAAATCCTCAAGCATGAATGACCAGGAGTATTAGTTTTAAATGTATTCATGATGTGTGTTTTCATGATTTTGTATCGAATAACTAATCTACTATGAAAATTATGACTAAATACAATTAATATTTTTTACATGAATATATATATCAATAAAATTTTATGGAAAAAATATATGAATATAAATTTGGACTCATTATTCCCCACATCAATTCTACACAAATATTATCATTTAAACCAAGAAATATGATGGAATAGTGTAACAATTGTCCACAATATTTGGAAGAAAACATTCAGATGATATAACCTTCTAAGTACCCACGATATGGGGGTAAAACTCTATAATTTAATCATATCAAATATATTTTCATTCATTTCATTACATATTCCTTATTTATTTTTAGGTAGCATGGGTTCATCATTGCATTCAATTTGGATACTCCAATGATTTATATTTTGGAATCAATGAATGGATACACAATAAACCGACCACATGTGATGATGTTTATGAATTTATAATACAATACATGACAAATTTTACAAATAAACTTCATCTTATACATTTTATGTTATGTTTTAATGAAAATTATGTTATGATAGGGTTATTTTAAAATAACAACACAATCATGGCATGAGAACCGTCCATGATAAAAAATATTATTCACTTCTACAAATGTAAAACTATTTTGGTATGTATAATAAAATTGCACTATAAATAAATATATAACATAAATTACTTACTTTATTCAATGTTTCTATACATCCCTGGATAAAGTAAGGGAAAATATTTTGGTTATTATGTTTAAAAATTTAATATGGATATCATATTACATCAACAAACTAACATCTCCGAAGATATATTTTTTATGATAATTACAATTTATTTTAAAAGATTTACAAATCATTTTTTTATTTATATTTTTAACATTCTTCCATGACTTTAAAAATTCATAATGTTCATATGTGGAAATATATTTTTTTAAATGAATTGGTAGAATACATGGTGTCTTACTTTATTAAGACATCTTCAAGATGTGAATTCCTCGTACATTTCTAGTTCATTTTCTATTCATTTTATATACTTTTTTATTGAATTTCCCTATCATTTTTATATGAAACTTATTTTTTAAATTTTCATAAAGATCATGGAGAT
The DNA here is from genome assembly GCA_963277665.1 of Viscum album. Taxonomy (NCBI): domain Eukaryota; kingdom Viridiplantae; phylum Streptophyta; class Magnoliopsida; order Santalales; family Viscaceae; genus Viscum; species Viscum album. The sequence goes on from OY728120.1 coordinate 833,876,207, forward strand.
GAATGATGAACTCCTAAAGAACTCATGTTTGATGATTACTCACTAAAAAAGGTTTTTGAACTCATGATGATGATATTTTATTTTTTTCATCAATTCAGTAAAAATTTGGAGTTATAAAAAATATTATAGTCAGATAACTATCAATGTTGAATTAATTGAATAATAAAAAGACATGGCTTGATGTGTAGAAATCAACGACAACTCAATATGATACACAATATGCACTATATGATTCAAAGTATATGTTATCATTATAATTTTATTTTTCAAAATATACATTACATAATAAAAATAGAGAAAAAACATTAATTTTTTTTTACTTTAGGAAAATGATTCATAAGTCATTTTTTATGTGTAGAAATCAGCCCCACCTCAATCCAGTAAACATTGTGACTATAATGATAGAGCTTGTAACATGTTCGAAGAAACTCATGATCATGTAGGAATCAACCACATCCTATTCAGCCACACCTCAATCCAATTCACAATTTACTTGATATAAATCAAATTGTATATTTTTAGTTTATAATTTTCATTTCAGTTGAAAACTAATATCACAGACACAAAACAAGGAAAATCATTCATATTATTTTTATTATTTAGTAATATGATCCATAAGTCATTTGTTATATGTAGGAATGAACCCCAAATCAATATGATACAGGTTGTTTCTCATATAACTCAAAGTGCATGATTAAAATTGTCATTTTAGTTCTGAACACACATCACTTACTGAAAACTGTGAAAACATATTTGTATTTTGTTGACTCTATAGGATCAATATCCATAAATTATTTTTGATGTGTATGTATTATCCAAACCTCAATATGATATATGGTGTTCTTGGTATAACTCAAAAGTTTCTATTTGTTTTAAATTGACAATTTATTTAAAAACATGTTTCACTCACCAAAAACAAATAAACCACACTCAAATTGTCTTGATGCTTTAGGAAAATGATACATTTGTAATTTTTAATTTGTTGGAATCAGCCTCAGGTAAAAAAGACACATGATGTGAATAGTATGGCTCAAAGTGTGTGTTTCTAGTTTAAATTTACATTTTAGTTAAAAAGACACGTTACCTACTCCAAAATGTGAAAACACCTTCATATTGTTTTTTTCCCTTAGTACAACAACCCCGACACATTGTGTTCACTGTATGATTCAATGTGTCTATTCTAAACTTAAAATTGAAAATTTAGTTCAAAACATGTTTCAATTACTTAATATCAAAAAAATTATCATATTTTCTTGATACATTAGGAAAATGATTCATAAATCAGTTTTTATATATAGAAATTGGTGTCATGTCAAACTGACATAATATGTGACTTGAATGACTCAAAATGCATGTTTTCAGTTTAAATTTACATTTTAGTAAAAAAACCTGTGACATATTCAAAACCAAAAAATGTATTTTGATTTTCTTGATACACAATGAAAATGATCCTTATGTAATTTTTGATGTATAAGAATCACCCACACATCAATCGAAAATATTAAATGAATGGTATGGATGCAAGTGTGTCCTTTATATTGAATATGGTAATTTAATTTCAAAATAAAAATCACATACTCAAAACCAAGAAAAAAAATTAATAATATTATTATATTTTAGTAAAATGATCCATAAGTCATTTTTGACATGTAGGAATCAGATACACCTCAATACAATGCATGGTGTGCTTGGTGGTACACAAAGTGTCTATTATAATTTTAAAATTGAGAATTTAGTTCAAAGCATGTTTCACTCATTGAAACCCAATAAAATTAACTCATATTGTCTTTATACTTTCAGAAAATGATTAATAAGTCATTTATGATGTGAAGAAATTAGTCTCGCACCAAACTATAACATAATCTGATTGTCAAGACTCAAATTACATGATTTCAGTTTAATTGAAATTTTAGTAAAAAAGAAATGTGAAATACAAAAAATGAAAAAATACAACTTTATTTTCTTTATAATTTAGTATAATGATCCTTAATTCATTTTTTATGTATGAGAATCAACTAAATTCCAATCGAGCGCACAATGTGACAGGTATGACTCCAAGTGTGTCTTTTTATTTAAAATTGATATTTTAGTTCAAAACACACATCAAATACTGAAAACCAAGAAAACTCATAAATATTGTTTCAATAATTTAGGATAATGATACATAGGTAATTTTTGACATATAAGAATCAACTGAACCTTAATTAGATACACAGTGTACCTGGTATGACTCAAAGTGTCTATTATGAGATAAAAATATAAAATTTTATTAAAAAATGTTTCAATCATTGAATAAAAAAATTACCTTTATTATCTTGATACTTTATAAAAATTATTTATAATTCATTTTTTACATGTAGGAATGAGTCTCATTCCAATTGAATACACGAGGTGTCCAGTATGAATTAAAGTTTGTCTTTTCAGTTTAAATTTACATTTTGGTAAAAATAAAAGTGACATACTCAAAAACAATCAAACATAGTCATATAAAATTTTTAATTTATTAAAATGATTATTATTTCATTTTTGATGTAAAAAAATCCATTTCACATCAATCAGGTGCACGTAGTGACCAGTATGACTCAAAGTGTGTCTTTTTAAATAAAATTGACATTTTAGTTCAAAACACATGTAACGTACTCAAAAATAATAAAACAAATTAATTGTGTTTTAATAATTTAATATAGTGATCCATATTTCATTTTTCCTGTGTAATAATCATTATCTCTACAATCAGATACACATTGTTCCTAGTATGACTTGAAGTGTCCATTATCAGATTAAAATTGATAATTTAGTTCAAAACATACGCCACACATTGAAAACAAATAAAATGAACTTATATTTTATTTATAATTTTTTAAAATTATTAGTTTGTAATTTTAAATGTGTAGTAATTAGTCTCACATCAAAATTAAAGATGATGTGACCGATAGGACTCTATGAGCCTGTTTTCAGTCTAAATTGACATTTTAGTAAAAATGACACAAGGCATTCAAAAAATGTAATCAATTTTTATTCAAACTTAAGTAATATGATCCCCAAGTAATTCTTGATGTTTAGAATTTGTATTTACATAAAAACTGTTCACAATGTGACCGACATGGCTCCATTTGTGTCTTTATTGGAAATTGACATTTTAGTTCAAAAAAAATGTTACACACTCAAAATAGGGAAAATGATTTTATCATGTTTTGATATATTTGGATAATAATCCATAAGTATGTTTCGATGTGTTGGAATTAAAAGAACATCAATTTGATACACGATGTTACTTGTATGACTTAAAGTGTCTATTATCTAGTTTAAATCGACCATTTTATACAAAATGTTTGACACTAATTTAAAACCAATAAACCATGCTTATATTGTCTTGATACTATAGTAGAAAAATTATAATTCATTTTTGATGTGAAATAATTAGTCTCACATCAAACATACACATGATGCAACCATTATGAATCAAATTTCATGTTTTCAATTTAAATTTACATTTTAGTTGAAATGAAATGTGACATACTAAAAATCAAGAAAAAAATTAATTTTTTTTTTATATTCTATTGAAATGATCTTTAAGTCATTTTGGAAGTGTAGGAATAATCCACAAATCCATTTTTTATACGGTGTTAGTGGTATGACTCAAAGTGTATCTTTTTTGTTAAAATTTACATTTTAGCACAAAACATATGTCACATACTCAAAACCAAGAAAATTGATTCATTTTGTTTCTATACTTTTGAAAAATTTATCATAAGTCATTTTGTATTTGTAGGAGTCATCCTCACATCAATATGATACCTGGTGTTCCCGGTAAGACTCAAAGTGTCTCTTGTCAGTTTAAAATGGAAAATTTATTTCAAAATGTGTGTTACTCACCGAAAATAAAATAAAACATGTTCATACTGTCTTGATACATTAGTAAAATGATTATTCAATCATTTTTAATATTTGGAAATTTCTATCTGGTCAAACCAACACATGATGTGATTGGTATTACATAAAGTGTGTGATTTCGGCCTAAATTGAAATTTTAGTTAAAATGACACATGACATATTGAAAACCAAAAAAATACTTTATATTTTTTATTACGTTAGTAGAATGATTCTTACGTAATTTTGGATATGTAGGAATCATCCACAAGTCAATATGATGCATGGTGTCACATGTATGACATTAAGTGTTTTATTTTTAAAAAAAATGACATTTATTTTCAAAATAAATTTCACATAATCAAATCCCAGAAAAAAATTCAGATTGTTTTGATAAGTTATAAAGAAAATATATATGTAATTAGAAATGTGTAAGAATTAGTCACAACTCTATCTGATACTTGTTGTGCCCGGTATGACTCAAAGTGTATGTTATTAGTCTAAGATTGAAAATTTAGTCCAAAACATGTGTCAATGAAAAGAATGCAAACACAATTTATTTCCATTGATACTTTAGGAAAATTATTCATACATCATTTTTGATGTGTAGAAATATATCTGACATAAAATCATAGAATTATTTGACCGATATTACTCAAATTGTGTTTTTTAGTTTGAATTGTTATTTAGTAAAAAATACATGTGCATACTTAAAACTGAGAAAAAACCTTAAAATTCTCTTGAAACTTTATTAAACTGATTAATAAGTCTTTTTTTATTTATAAGAATCATACTCATTTCAATCCAATGCAATTTGTGCCTGGTATGACTCTATGTGTTTCCTTTTATTTAAAATTAATATTTTATTAATGCATTGTTTCATATTTAGGTTTAATTTATTTCTTTATAGTATCACTAACATAAAATTAGTTTAATTATACTTGTGGATTATTTTTCTCAAGTTAGTGTGGTTTTTTTGAAAACTGATACATTGATTGAGGTTTTTTAGTGGGGGAAGGGTGCTAAAGATAATGAAACCTTTATTATTTTTGAATGGTTTTTCTAGTACTTGCTAATGGAATTGTACAAACATTGTTCGGGATGTTTATATTCTGGAGTTTTTTCATTTATTTAAAATGTGTTTTTATTTCAATTAAAATTTTAATTTTCCATATATTGTTTGATTTTATAGTGAAGTGTGGTGTAATTTTAATAGCACATTGTAGTAAGTCAACCATTATTAGTTCAACTTTTAGTAGTGATAAAGGGTCCCTTAATCAGTGCTAAGATAAGCACCAAAAATGGGAACCCTTTTCAAACGCTAAACTATAATTTCTAAAAGACTTCCATTATCAATACTTTCTTTTTCACTGATAAAGGACCCCCTTTATCAGCACTTTTCCAATGATGATAAATTTTCTCACATTAAATGGTGCTTAGATAAAAAATATTTTTAGTGATGATAAAGGTTTGTTTAGTTCTTTTTAAATCCACTTTTATGGTAGTGAGACAAGTTTATTACTTCATGAAAATGTATTCCTTTAAACAACCATATTGGAAATTCATATATACATCAATTTTTTCTAAACAAAAACCATTAATAAAAAACTAGTTTATTACCATTAGAAATGTAGTATGTTTTACTACCAATAATTTATTTTGGGGAATTCCACTACCTCTTTCAATGGAAGTCCTTTAACCACTAGCCTAGATTTATACATCTTTCTTGAATATATATTTTAATTCATTTAGAAATCCAACTTATTATCAAGTTCTTTATTTTCTCAAGATAAATTCATTAGATCCACATCTAATTTCAATATAATGAATCCATTTACTCTTCCATATATGACTTCCACTTTCAAGAATCCTTGAGGGATGCCTCTTCTTGAATTTTTTAATCTCCACTATCTATTAGAAATAACTATTGAAATTCATGTATAGAACATTAAACTAGTCATATAACCACATAATAAATTCACATTTTATCTTCTAATTCATATCCTTTTATCACATAGATCTCTATTTTTTATTTATACTATAGTTGGGATTTTTATATATATACATCGCGCCTCTACAACCCTTGATCATTCAGGTATATCTCTGGTAGGCCTATTTTCAATAATGCTTGAGGGAACATCTAAGATTACTAAAACTGGTGTGAATTTGAAAATTCTATCTAGATCAACTTCAGAATTTACTATTGAATCATTGAAATAAACATCAACCATTTCCATGTTCTTGTCTTTTCATAATATCCTCTCCCTAAAGAGAATGTTTCGAGATATGAATATCCTCTAATGATTATTATCATTGGAAATGTAACCAAATTTCTCATCTCCATATCCCATAAATAAACAAACATATAAATTCTCCTTAACATAAATGAGAACATGTGTAATATTTTATAAAACTTTCAAATGATGAATTTTAAATATTTTATAGGATGAAAAAATACTCAGGAATCTCTTTCCCCATTTCTACTGATAGAATTTGTTTAACTAGGTACACCATAAAATTAGTGTTTCTACCCAACTGTATTTAGACATATATGAGGGAAAATTCATATTTCATTCATTATCAATAAAAATTCTATTAATCCATCTAGCCACATTGTTTTTTATTATGTTCTTTCTATAATTTTCTAATGTCTAGTTCCCTTTTTCTAATAATAGTGTTTGATGTCCCTTCCAATATATTCATCAAAATTATATAACATAATGAATTTAATCCTTAATGTGTTCTCTCTTTCAACTATGGAATTTAATTGATTGAAAAAAAAGACTCGTTAATTTTTATTTTGAAAATATACCCACACATTTCTTTTAGAATCACTAATAAATTTAACATGAAAAAGGGAACATTCATGTGACCCAACAAAGAACTAACTCAAACCAATAGAATGATCAAATTCAAGAATCAAGAATGAGGTTTTTGTCAATTTAAATTAATTGAAACATTCATATGTTTCCCAATTATATTACTCTCATAAATTCGGTAATGATCCATACCTCTTTGGTGCAATCCTTTTTGAAAATCCTGTGTTTGGGATGTGCTGGGGGATTTCAATGACTCATTTCGAGAAGACTACCCAAAATTCTAGTTTTCAGTCAACCTATAATTTTGAACTATCAGTTTTAGAATCTCATTTTGAACTATCAGTTTCATCATGTCATCTTGAACTGTCGGTGTTGTCATGTCATTTTAAACAGTCGGTGTCAGTGACTCATTTTGAACTATCAGTGTCGGCAAGTCATTTTGAACTGTCAATGTTAGTGTATCATTTTAAACTATCGGTGTTCGAATGTCAATTTGTGCTATTGGTGTCAGTGTCTCATTTTGTATTGTCAGTGTTGGTGAGTCATTTTTTTATCATCGGTGTTGTAGATTCATTTTTTACAATCGACGTCAACCTCAGCATCATCAATAGTGTCGGTGTCCACATCAGCATTGGTGTCAGCGTCAACATTAGCATCAACGTCAGCATCAACATCATTTCCAATTTTTTCAGGTTTGTTTCCAGTTTTTTCACTCTTTCTTGATTTTCCTCATTAAAAAAGAACTGATCAACTCTTGGACCTTTTAATGAACTTTCCACCATTTCTAAGGAGAATAATTAAATTCTCAATATCTGTTATGTCCTAAAAAACCATATAAACTTCTAGTTGCATGGTCAAACCACAATCCTATTTTCATGCACTTTGAAATCATCTAACAAGTTATTAGTATCTCAATTTTTCTTAAGCCAAGATGTACTATTTTCTTTAGACTATTTCATTCTCTATTGGTGTGCTTGGGGTCCCTATTCTTGAATGAGTTGTGTTCCTGAGCTATAACACCCTATATGTTTGGTTTTCCTTGGTGTCTCTTACTAATAGAGCAAAAAACTATTTGGAGTAAGGAGGAGTTATGTCCATTTTTTGTTCTATGTGGGGATTTTACATCATCACCCTTTAATTGTGTATCATGTGGGGAGGGTGTAGTAATGCTTCTTATGAGAGAACATATAAAGTATTTCTTTAACAAGAGTAATAAATAAGGGGGGAATATAATGATAACAAGATAAAAAACCTATTATGATAATGGTAAGGGAATTGAAGATATATTAATGTTGAGTTCTGTTTTATTTTTTATCCTTGTTTTCCCCTGATAAATTTTCCAGGTGGTATGGACTTCTGAAAATCATGGATATTTGTGGCCTTTTATTGTGCAATAGTGATGTTCTAATTCTTCCTGTTGATTCTCTATTAATTATCACAATTATCAATCCATTTAATCCAATGCAATTGGTTAAAGAAATGGATTCCCTAGGATCAAACTGGTTCTGTGATAACTCATGTTATTTAATGTTGAATTAAAGAACCCCTCTTTCTAAATATGAATATTCTTGGCTTAATAGTCTGGTTCTGTGATATCTTTGGTTGGGTTTTTTTACATCACGAGGGTTTTCTGATGTTTTTGTTGGTATCCTTGTTATGGCTATAGGGGTGGACAGAGGGAATGACTCATTGTTTGGGGTATGGCCTAATTGTGGAGTGGGGCTACTGTTTGGTGGTGTTTTTCTATGGGATTTTTGTAAGGGGGGTACAGGACGTGTGATGGAATCTCAGGTTGATATATTGATTGATTTTGGAATGGATTAACTTCTTGGCTATGGGAATACCTTTTTATGTGTTGTGGCCATCGAGGGACATTGTGAAGTGGGATCACAATGAGGTTATTTGGTTTTTGTGCAGTGGGAATGCAACTTGAATTGATTGTTGTGTTGAGAATGGTTTTGGATAGTGTTTTCCTAGGTAGTACTAGAATTAATTACAATCAAATCCTTAATAAGTAATGACTAGTGATTAAATGTAAAATAGGTTGGTTTTATTCTTTGGTTTTGGTTGTGCATATAGGGGTAGTAGCAAAGGCAGTTCTATGTGGACTGGTTGTTTGTTTGAAACCCATAGAATGGTTTGAGTGCTTTTTTACCTATAGGTATAAATTATAGTTCTTTGTGATTCTCAATACTCACCCACCCATGTTGAGAACTATGTTCCAAACAACCCCATTTCATGGGGGAGGGTGTATTTCCCAACATCACAGTGGGAGGATGGATGACTGGTTACTGACTTTCTTCCTCGCACCCCCTTTCAGATTCTTTCTACTCGAGAATATCTGAGAAGTCTGTAATGGCTTGAGGTTTCATATAACCCAACATCATTCTCTCATGCTGTGTTGTGATAAAGGGGCCCAGGTTTCTGTGGTCCAGGTTAATTTCCCATGTTTCTTTGGGAAGAGGCCTAGTAGTTTTTTGGTGAGGGGTGTGGTTATTGTGACCTAAGTGTTTGTGGGAGAGATATGTTTGGTTTGTGTCTCAGGTGTGTGTGGGAAGTTTTGGAAGTGGGACTACAATTGGGGAAGGGTTGGAGAATCAAGAGGTTAGCCGTTAGGAATGAGTTGTTAACTTGTGAGAAAAGTGGTTCGGCGTAACCAAATCGTCAATGTGATTATATTATTACCTTACATGACTTGAGTTATTTGGTCAGTGTGAATTGGTGAGATTGGGATGGTTAGAATTTATCCTTATTAGGTGTAGTTAGTATCAATTATTTTCAAAGGTGCATTAGTATGCTTCGCCCATTTGTGCACGAGTGTCTTTGGTCTCCCTATTTAGTATAATTGTACGCTAACCCTGCGTTATGAATAATTTTTTAGGTATCCATGAGGACATCAAGGACCATACTAGACATTAGCAGCTCAGGCATTGGTATAGTTGATGTTCTACTACTTAGTATCTTTCTTTTTGTAGTTTATTTGGTGCTTTGGTAGTACTTTTTGTGATAGTTTACATTAAAATCATTCATGGATTGGATTTTCATTTCCTTTATTTAAATTTTTTGTGTTGTTTGGGGTTTTTACCATCTTATCTCCCTATACTGTTTTCATGAAAAAATCTAAAGCCTTCCATTTTGTGCGAGATTCAATACCCTTGGTGCTAGTCGCCAATCTAGAGATGGTGGGAATCAGGAGTCATTATCTCTCCTTCATCTTGAAGAAGGAAGCATGGGGAACATTTTTGTCCCTACCCTCATCATGAAGAAGGTGGGTCATGATAGAATGGTACCCAAGGGAGGTCGAGAGATAGTATGGAGTTCAGAATTAGACATAGTGAGGATGGCTTGGGATGGTAGGGGAATAGTTTTAGCCAATCCTGTTTCATGAAATAAGATAGGGAAGACCAGCTAGGACATGGTATTTTAGGGCACCCATGATCCAATGCAAGGAATCTGGGCCTACCAAACAATGAATTGAGGCAACACTAATTATTGGGTGGAGACCTAAGAAAGGTACATTCATCATAATGACTTTTTTTCTTATGCATCATTGGGAGTTTTTGGTAAAATAAAATAAATAAAGCGTTAAAATAAAATTCTAATGAGATTCCATACTACTTAAGCTTAGGAGTTCCTTGTTTACTTTTCATATATGGAACCTAGACATTGTATGTGGGTGGCTAGTGCAGCTAAGGCCCTACCGGCTGACTTGGTCAATCGAAATAGGGTTGATCAAGAAGATAAATATGACTTGTGGAAGAAGGACCCTTCATGATTTATAGCGGAAGACCTTGGGAATGTTTGAAGGTTGCGTTTCATACCTAGAGACAGAGGTTTAGATTGAGGACCTAGTGATCACCTTTACATTGATCCTAGATCTGAGGGAGTACTAGGTTCCTCTAGTGGTGATCCAGTTGAGGGGAGAGGCACGAAAGTGGTGGATTCTCAACCACAGGGAGAGGAAGGAGACCAGTGTTTCATGGGAAAAATTTGAGAAGGAGTTTCTAGATGAGTTTCTCTGCATGACGATGAAGGCCGAGAAGTGATAGGAGATACTCTTCCTTCAGGTGGGATGTATGTATATGAGGGAACTATGGATCAAGTTCAAGGACCTCCTCCGTTTTTGTCCTGAACTCTTTCTTGATGAGGAGTCACAAGAGAGATTCTTGGAAATTACCAATCAACCCTCTCTTCAGTATGAAGATACCCCCTTCACTCTACCGACATACAAAGAGGTTCTAAAGAAGGTTGAGGTAGTGGAGAGGGTGCACTCATTGGGAGGTGTACCACAGGATGGGAGCCAGCCATGTTTTCCAAAGGGGAAGGCTGTCAGCAGCAAGTGGCTGACGTTAGGGCCATCCTGGGTTTGGACAGCAAGGAGTAGGACTCAACAGTTCCAATTTCGTTATCCAAGTCCTCGCCATTTCCCTATGGGTCTTTGATCGTGGTGCTTTGTATGTGGAGGCTGTGTACATATTTTAATATAGTGCCCAATTTGATATCAGTATAGTGGAGGTGGGTACGTTCAACACCCACCTCAGCAACAATTTCTAGCCAAACGTTTTCAGTAGCAGGGACAATAGGCTCCCATTCCACTGAGGGCATAAGATGCAAGAGGAATCCAAAAATAGGGACCTCCTCAAGGACCTCTAATAGGGTGTGGTTGAGGAGGTGATTGATAGCTGAGGGGAAGAGGATCTGAGTGTGGGAAGTATCACATTGTAGAGGCAATAGTTCAATCAGGTCTATAAGTCATTTGACGTACGATTATCTTGTTTGATACTCTTACCTATACATTGTTTGATTCAGGACCATCACACTCATTTTTTCACTCAATCTAACCCATTCTCTTTGTGTAAACATAGAGATACATTTCATTCCCTTTGTGTTGAGCACTATAGTTGGAATTAAATCCAGTTTGATTGATGTTTTCTAGGGATGAAGATTGGTGTTGGGGCCACATCAATCTAGTGGGGATATTCTTTTTCAACATATGAAGCTGTAAAATCTCATACTAGGTGTCGACGGGTTGTTTTCTATGCACACTTTTATTGAATAATTTCAGGGAAGATTCATGTTTTCAAGTGTGGATGGTCGGCGCTTAGCTTTTGTTGGTGAGAAGAGCTATCAGGTGGGTAGCCAGTGTGTGGTATCTCTTATCTCTTTATTGGACGAGCTGTCAGTAGAATTAGTAGATGCTAAGATGGTGGATGTTCCAAGAGTTGTGAGGGAATTCTTGGATGTATTAGTCAAGGATGTTGTGTCTCTCCCCCTCGACGTGACATCAATTTTAGGATATACATACATCTTAGTGCCCATCCAATTCTGATGTCTCCATGTCAAATGAAACCTTCTATGTTGCGGGAGATGTAGATTCAGATTGATGATCTAATGGAAAAGGTATTTATTCGGCCTAGTGTGCCATCATGGGGTGCTCTAGTCTTGTTCGGGAAGAAGTTGGATGGTTGTCTCTGACTGTTCATAGACTACCAGAGGCCGAATCAGGTGACTATCATAAACCATTACCCTCTCTCGAGAATAGAATATATTTTCCACCAGATGAGTGGATTAGGTTGGTTCTATAAGATTAATCTATAGTCTAGATATCACTAATTGAGGGAGAAGGAGGGTGAAATATCTACGTTTTCTTTCCTGTGCATGTATGAGAACTTCGAGTGTTTGGACATGTTGTTTAGTTTCAAAAATTCACCAAACATGTTCTTAGAGCTCATGAACTATATTTTATGATAGTTCTTGGACTGGTTTTTCATCATGTTCATCGACGACATTATGATCTACTCTAGGTCAGAGGAGGAGCACATCGAGCATCTGAGAACTATCTTGTAGGTCCTATAACACCACCAGATCTATGGGATGTTGTCCAAGTGCATGTTCTGGACGTGGGAGGTTACATGTCCTGACTCACAAAGGGATAATAGATGACCCATGAAAGGCCAAATATGTAGTTTCTTGGGCTGCAACCAAGAATGTGGGGGAGATTTGTAGTGTCCTAGATCTTTTAGGCTTATACCAGAGGTTCATACCCAAATATTCAAGAGTTTCAGCTCCATTGAAATCCTTGAATAAAAAGGACTAAGACCTTTTGTGGTGATAGAAATTCTAGGTATCTTTTAGCTATTTGAAGGGGGGTTGGTGAGTTCTACAGTGCTCAAGTTTCCGGAAGAAGGTATGGTGTTCGAGGTGTTATGTGACACCTCTAGCTTAGGTTTGGGGTGTGTTCTGATGCAGTAGGGAGGAGTGATCTCTTACAGATCTAGGAAGTTACATCCCCAGGAACATAACTATTCCACCCATTATCTGGAGCTTGTATTGGTTGTGTTTTCGCTAATGTTATGGTATCATTACCTCATCGGGGAGCACTTTGTGGTCTTCACGAATCACTAGTGATTAAGGTGTATATTCTCACAGTGAGACCTAGACTTGCAGCAGCAGAGGTGGATACATTTTCTTTAGGACTACAACTTTGAGATCTCTTAAAACTCAATAAAGGAGAACATGGTTGCTGATGCCTTGACCCGAAAGTCATAGACAGAGGTAGTTCAAGAATCCATATATTCTTAGAAGGAAATGGAGGAGTTGGATTCTTTTCATGTGGATGAGAGAGTGGATGGCGAAAGGGGATATCTATTTCAGATGATAGGTAAATATTTTCTGATGCAGTTGGTGGAGGAGTCTCAGTGGGGAGACTGAGAGGGTAAAGTGATGCGTGATCACATTTTCTAGGGTGATTCTCCGGAGGTATGGTCAGAGGATTGTCAGAATCAGATGTTGTTCCCTGGAAAGTTGTTTTTTCTAGTGGATATGTGTGAGGGAGTTATCCGTTTTTTCCATAGAACACCCCTAGAGGTACAACCAGGAGTTTCCAAGATGTACCGATCCCTAAGGGAATAGTTTTGGTTTCTCAGGGTGACATGAGTTGTGGAAGAGTTTGTCGCTAAGTGCCTAGTATGTCATCAATTGAAGTATAATCATCATGTTCCTGGTGGTCTGTTGTAGCCCCTAGATTTACCTAAGTGGAAGTGGGATGATGTCTCGATGGATTTCATCACATGACTACCCAAGGCCCAGGGAGGCTATGATTCAATCTAGGTAGTAGTGGACCGGGTGAAAAAATTCTCTTACATCCTGAAAATCAAGGAGTCGAGTGCATTGGATGCCTTAGAAAGGAGGTATGTGAATGAGGTGGTGTTGTTGCATGGGGTTCTGGGATCCATCATCTCATATCGAGATGCACGGTTTACCTCACGAGTCTAGGGTGGATTACAGAATGGTTTTGGCACCAAGAAATCCCTTAAAACTACTTTCCACCAATAGACGGATGGGATGACGGAGCAAACCATCCATACATTGGAGGATATACTCTGTACATGTGTTCTAGACTCTAGAGAATCATGTTTGTGACACTTTCCTATATTATAGTTTTCATAAAACAATAGCTATTAATCTACCATTAGTACGGCACCATTCGAATAACTATACAGAAGGTCATTTCATTCACCTATGAGTAGGACCAAGGTTAGGGAGGTAGGTGTTCTTGGCCTAGAGTTGGTATAGAGCACGACATAGAAGGTTCATATCATGCGTGATAGGATGAAGGTAGCTAAATATCGGAAGAAGTCATGTACCGATCATAGTGTGAGGACTTTGGAGTATGAGGTTGGATACCATGGGTTCTTGATGGTTTCCCCTCAATGTGGGTAGCAGAGGTTTGGTAGGGGAAGAAATATTTGTCCCAAGTTCATCAGGACTTTCATGGTGGTGGGACAAGTTGGTGAGGTGGAATATCATCTGGTGTTTCAACCAGGGTTGGGGAGGATCCATAACATCTTTTACGTATCCCAACTTCATTGATATCTACCCGATGACTCCATGACATTGACTAGAGAGAGTTAGAAATCGAGGACTACATGATTTTTATGTAGGGGTTGGTGGGGATTTAATACCATTGGGATAACATGAATAGTGGATAAAACATTCATTTAGTTCGTGTGTTGTGGAAGCATGGTGGCCTCAATGGGAGTACTTGTGAGTAGGAGGAATAAATATGTTACCAGTACCCAGAGCTATTATGAGTTTGGCTGCTATATTTTGCATTATGATTTCTTATTTTGGAATGATTGACCTTATTGCTATGAAATGAGTTGTTTCATTTTCTCTGATGTGTGCGGATTCCTATCACTAATGGAAGGGATGACCTGATACCTAATCAATATGCACTAACGTAGATGCGATTCAACCCGTACGGGCATGTCAGAGCCACCAAAAGTGGATAGTATCTTGACATGGGGGAAGAAATTACCTAATCCATATGTCTCAACCATGTGGCATCTAATGTTTGGGTGGATGTTTGGGGCATGTGATGTTGGGGAGGTGTTCTTGGATGTCAAGGTTTTCACTTCAATTTTCAGACAAAACATGGTGGTTTATCCTTGGGAGGTATCTTATGAGGTGGTTATTCGAACCCCTCTTTTTTCCTTTGGTTGGTTTTAAATTATCAAGGGAAATAATACTTTGAGAGGTATCTGATGTAATGGATTGGACCTCTCCGGTCTATTAATTTGTGAAATTCAAATGTTTTGGGGGTGTTCTAGGGGCTATCGGAGACTCATTCAGAGAAGGCTACCCAAAATATTTGTTTTTTCATCGGCATGTCATTTTGAAATTTTGGTGTTGGTATATAATTTTGAACTATCTGTGTCGACATGTTATTTTGAATAGTTAGTGTTGGCATGTCATTTTGATCTTTCATTTTCTGAGATTTATTTCGAACTGTCGGTGTCTGTGTGTCCTTTAGAACAGTTGGTGTCAGAGTGTCATTTTGAACTGTCAGTGTTGGTGTTTCATTTTGAACTATCAAGGTCGGCATGTCATTTTTTACAATTGATGTTGGTGAGACATTTTTTTCATGTTGGTCTCGGTGTTTCATTTTTTACTATCGGCATTGGCATCAACATCAATGTTGGTGTCGATGTAAGCATCAATGTTAGTGTTAATGTCAGCATCATCATCATCAACGCCAGCATCAGTGTCAGCGTCATTGTCATTTCTAGCTGACTGAGTTTTTGTTCTATTTATCCCCTCTTACTTGTTTTCATTGTTAAAAGAGAACCTCTCAACTCTTATTCCTTTAAATGAACTTTCTACCATCTCGAAGGAGAATAATTAAATTCTCAATATATGTAACATCCCGCAAAACCTTTTAGTCACCTAACTACATAGTCAAACCAAAATCTTATTTTCATGAACTTTGAAATCATCTATTGGTTATTAGGATCTCTATCTTTCTTAATCGAATATATCCTATTTTCCTTAGAATATTTCATTCTCTCTTGGTGCGCTTGGGGTCTCTCTTCCTCAAAGATTCATGCGCCTGTGCTATAACACCCTCTTTTTTTGGTTTTCCTTAGATTATCCTACTTCTCGTGTGACCCCTATTTGGTGCAAGGAGGAGTTCTATTTTCCGGTTGTTCCAAGTAAGGATTTTCCTTCATTTATCTTTAATTGTGTATCATGAGGGGTGGGTGTAGTTATGCTTATTGGGTGATAATGTCTGAATTCTTTATTTAACAAGAGTAATAAATGAGGGGGGAATATGATGATAAAAAAGATAATAGGACCTATTATTATAACAGGTATGGAATTTTAGATGGATTAATGTTGAGAATCGTTTTTCCCCTTGTTTTCATGTTATAAGTTGTTGTGGATATAAGGCCTTCTGAAAGTCATTGTTGTTGATAGAATTTACTAGCGCAATAGTGATGTTCTCGTTCTCACTGTTAATACTCAGGGAGTAATCTCAAATATCAATCCATTTAATCATATACAATTGGTTAAAAAAATGGATTCCCCAGGATCAAACCTTCCCTGTGATCACCCATGCTATTTAAAGTGTAATTAAATAACCCCTCTTGATAAATCTGAATCTTCTTGGATTAATGGTGTGGTTGTGTTTTGTGTTTGGTTAGGTTTTTAGTTAGTAGAGTTTCTTTGAATTTGTTTTTGGTAGCCTTATTATGAGTAAGGGGGTGGATAGAGGGAATGACTTTGTGTTTTGGGGATGACCTTTTTTGCAGTGGGGATATTGTTTGGTGGTATTTTTCTGTGGGATTTGTGTATGGGGTGGTAATGTAGGGTTGATGGAATCATAGGTTGAGAGTTTTATTGATTTTGTAATGGATTAACATGTAGGTAGTGGGACTTCCTTTATTTGTGTTGTGTCTGTTGAGCGATGTTGTGCAGTGGGACTGTAGTGTGGTTCTTTGCTGTTTGTGCAGTGGGAGTGCAGCATGACTTTCCAGTTGTGTAGAAAATGGTTGTAGATAGTGGTTTCAGGGGTAGATATGGAATTAATTATAGTCAATAATTAATAAAAATTACCAATGATTAAATGAAAAGGGGTTGGGTTTAAGCTTTAGTTGTGGCTGTTGTGTGGTTGTACGTATAAGGGTAGTAGAAAAAGTGGTTCTATGTGGGATGGTTTTTTTTGAAACCTATAGTTTGGGATGAGTGATTTATTACCTATATGTATAAATTTTAGTTCCTTGTGATTTTCAATATGCACCCCACCCATGCTGAGCACTACATGCCAAACACCCCCATTTCATAGAGGAGGGTGTCTTTTGAAACATCATTGGGGGGGGGTGGATGGATGGACAATCACTGACTTTTTCCCATGCACCACCTCCTAGGTTCTTACTGCTTGAGCATATATATGTGGGCTATAATGTCTTGGGTTTTACTATAACCCATGAAAATTTAGGCAGGTTGTGTTGTGGAAGAGGGGACAAGGTCTCTACGGGTCTGGTTTGTTTCACATGTGTCTTCAGGATGAGGCCCAGGTGTTTTCGGGCGAGAGGTGTGGTTGTTGTGACCCAGGTGTATGTGGGAAGGATATTTGTGGTTTGTGGCCCATGTTCTTGTAGGCAGTTGTGTCTATGAGACTTCATTTGGTGAAATGTAGTAGCGTCTAGACGTTAACCGTTAGGAATGAGTAGTTAAATAGTGGGGAAAGTGGTGCACGATACCCAAAGCATCGAAGTGCTTGTATTATTACCTTACATGACTGGAATTATTTGGTGGGCATTCTATGGAGAGGTTGGTATGATTAGTATTTTTCATTGGTAGGTGTGGTAGGTCTTTGTTGTTTTCAGAGGGGAATTAGTATTCTCCTCCCACTTGTCAATGGGTGACTTTGGTCACCCTACTGAGTATACCTGTATGCTCACCCTGCATTATAAAACTGTTTTCAGGTTTCATGGAGGACTTTTAGGACCATGATGGACTTTACTATATTAGGTGTCGAGATAGTTTTTGTGCTACTGATTAGTCTCTCTCTTTTGGTACTTTCTTTGGTGATTTGGTTGTACATTTTCAACAGTTTACATTTAAATCATGAATGTTTTGGATTTTGGTTTCTTTATATAAATGTTTAGAGTTTTTTGGTATTTTGACCATCTTATCCTCTGATTCTGTCTTCATTAAAAAGGATACTACATTCCATTTTGTGTGAGATTCTATACCCTTGTACTAGTCGCCACTCCCGGTCCTATTTAAGGCAGAACTTGGAGGGTCATTATCTCTCTTTCATCTTGAAGAAGGAAGGGTTTTTCACTTTTATCTCCCTTCCCTCATCTTGAAGAAGGTATGTCATTACATGTTCCTACACAGATATGATTTATATTTAGTGAAAACCTTCCCACTAGAACATTTATGTTCTTCTCACTCAGATGGCCATAATAATAGTTCCAGAACTCTATATTTCTTAATGTTAATGTTTTACTAATAAAAATTCCTAAAAATATTTCCAGCAGATTAAAGGACCCATCCAGAACACTCCCCACATCCACCATTGATTCCTTGAGAAATTTTATATACATTATTAAAAAACATTCTCCTTATCCTCATCCATCCATTTATCCATTAGAAATGATATTTTTCTAAAAACATGGGAAATGTTTGAAATCCATTAACTCATAGAATTTCTAATTCGAGATATATATATATATATATATATATATTCACATTACCCTTCCAACCTACTATAAGGGAATCCTCATCTTTCAAGGGTATATTATAAAAATTTCATGATATATAATTATCAATGCACCATTAATTTTATGTGGAGTGGAATAATGATCTAGAATAAACTACCCATAATTCCATAAGAATATTTACACATGAAAACTAGATGATACTTCCTTTAATTGAGTATAATTAACTAGAACCTCCAAACATTTTTCTTTTTTAACTCACTCTATATAAGTTTCAATCTTTTTATAGTGGCATAACATTTCTATAATACCATTATAAAGGTCTGGGTCGAGTAGATTTATTGCTACTCTCATGCTTAACATTATTATTTTTTCTTCTGAGACAACTTTTGGTCCTATTAATTTTCTCTATCTTATATGTTAAAAATATTCTTGATAGTTTCCTAAAAATCAATCCATATGAGATCTTCATTAAAAATTATTTAATTGACAGACAAAACACTATGTTTAATTTATTCATAGAAAAAATACCAAAAGTAACCATCCCCTCCCAAGTCTCCGGTAATGATGACATTAAAATAAAAGCCTTAGAAACATATATGAATTTTACCTTCACTACAAATATTTTAATCTAGATAATTTTAAAACCATTAACATGGTCTTAGTCTAGTGTTTCTTATAAAAATATCCTAGAAAAAACCAATTTATCATAGAAATTGTTTAAAAAAAGTTAGATTCTCTTACATACATGTAAGGGATTTCAGGAGATCTTTTATTGTTTTATTCTTCCAAATATTGAATGAAGCATTTCATACCAATTAAATATTAATTAATTATATTTCTTTATGTTATAGAAATCACATTCATGTTTCTCCATATTCTATGGGTTGAATCCACGGAACATCAATGTCGTTTTGGAAAACATAATCTTCCCTATACATCCATTAGAATCTATAACACTTTTTTTCAAACTTATAAAAACATATCTTTTTTTATCTTGATTCTATTATAATGATATAGTAAATACAATAAATCAAATAACATCAAGGAATAAAGTGACAAAAGATACATTATTATTATGTGTATGTATTGAAAAAAAATTATAATATGTTCCAGGGAGAAGTGGATAAAACTATTAGGTTCAAATTATGAAATCACAAAATGTTAATCCACTGGTACTCAGATCTTAAGACCACAAAATATTCAACCTCAATATATCACATACAATGGACACACTGAAACACATAAACTAAGTTCTTATAATCTAAAAAGTTCTAATTACCACAAATAACGATGCATAAAGTATTTTTAAGAATACATAGAGTAGAAAACAATAAAAGTGTATTTGTAAGAAACTACAATGATTAATGTTGTTGAATTATCATCCATGCAGATCATCATAATAATTAATCACATTACACATTACCTTATGGTTATAACCCATATAAATAGTGGGATACATCTTATCATCCCATTGCGCCATCCTCTAACTTTCATGGGCCACCATATTTGTTCAATAGTAACCAATAACTTCCTGTTTCAATCCTTATAAATATTAGATAATGACATTATACATAGTGTATCTCAATATTCTGTAAATTGACAACGCTCTGTGATCCACATTCTAATTAACTAAAAAACTCATTGGAATTTCATCCCAATCAACCAACCACTGCTAAAGTCTTTTTTCTATTACTTTATTCTAGTGAACTGAATATGATGCCTTAAAGAAGCCCCATGATCCTAAAAATACTAATTTATATAATTTCATTCTTGATAGAAGACTATATTCCCATTATTTGGAATGTTTATGACTAGAACATAATTCTCATTATTATTGGGAAAAATTCCCCCATGATGTGGAAAATAATGCCCACATGGCTTTGATGATGATTTAGTTTGGATTCCATATCATATTACTTGTTATTCCACAATAAAATATGATTCATTTTCTAGGATGTAATTATTCCATGTAAAAGTTTGATATTTCTATATGTTCATGGTTATGTATGATATGTGATTCCTTTTCTTATGATGTGTCTTGAATCTATGGATGACATTCCATATTGTGAGTTGTAGGTTCTAAGTGCAGTGGAAGCATGTGATGGTATATTCCCAACTTTCATTTTGGATGATATGGATTATTAATGAACAATTTAAATGATGATGAAATCCATGATCAATAGAACTCAATCATAGAATATAGACATTGGGTTAATGTTATAGCCAAAGTGTTGGATCATCATATATTATTTATAATTAATTTAATAAAATAAGAATAACCTTGTGTGAAATTATTTCTTCATTGATGGATCTGAAAATATGTCTACATCATACCATCGTTGAGTTCATACAATAATATTATAATCCCTCTATTTTTGATCCACATGTTTTCCATGAATTTATGAACTTCATCATAGGAATCTCTGGGTGTTAGAGTGGTAGATCCTATCGCTTGTGTCACTCGCCTTTGATCTCCCTGAGAATCACTTCCAAAGGATTCTCCATGATCGTTCTAAAATCAAGAGTTGAAGGTGGAGGATGATTGATCTCTTTTATATGGATAATTTATATTGAAGAGAGATCTATAGGGATTCTATGGGATTCAATGGATATCATTATTCACAAAAAAATAAATGAATTGGATCTCTTGAAAAATAATATAAATGGGTTTATATACCACAAGGGTTAGAAATAAATAACTGTAAAAGTTACCTTTAATACTTAATTAATCCCTACAAAACCCAATTTCTATAATAGTATAATTATATTTTGTTACATTCTCTAAACTAATGAATTAAATTAAATTTTATTTAATTAAATAACATTAAATATATATAATTTCTCACCAGACCTATAAACTTGGTCTGCAATTCCTCCAAAATATTTATCACACCTTGAATAATTTCAATTAATTTATCAAATAAATATCACTTGATTATACAATAATAAATAAATAAATATTATTTTCACAAATATATGAAAAAATAGTTATTATAGACTGAGCACTTTTTTTGTGAGATCCCTTATAAAAAGAAAAATGCACAGTCATATTTCCCTTGTGTCTCTTAGTTGAGGCCAATTTATGTTTAATCCATAAATTTTGGTCATCCAGAGAAAGTACTTAATTATCTTCCATAAATTTTATTTCCATATTGTCACAAACCAACCTGGGTCATCCTAGAACCAGTGACCCAAGATGATCTGTGACAAGGCATGAGAGGCGTTCCTGGTCCTCCTAAACTGATAACTAGTGTGGGGGAATCAATAGAGAAACCAAAGGAATGATTTATCCCAATTTAAATGAATCAAATAAAAGAAACAATCAAATTAGGTCAATATAGATAAATCTTCAAACTGATCATCATTTATAAAAAAACTAAAATTACAATAAACCGAACAACAAAACCCAAACTGAATCTTACGACCACAACATCTCCATTTTACCCATGGGTCACTCTCTGATTCCAAAGAAAAACATTTCCCATAATGATTGAAACCAAGATGAAACCTACATCAAGAGACAAAAATAAGAGAGAACTATATGTTTGAGTATTAAAACTCAGTAGGTGTGTCCAAAAAAAATATTCCCTATAAAATTCATTTATATAATAGTGACATTAATTTAAGGTTTTAAATAAAAAATATAAAACTAGTATTTTCACTCATTTCATTTAACGAAAATCAAAGTCCATTTCCCTTTTTCCAGTCAAACTCAGATTTCATTACATGAAGTAGGAATTAGCATTTATAAGGTAAAGATAATGTTTTCATTTAAAAATGGGGAATGTGAGAGTAAAAAAATATCAAAAAGACTATACAATCCTTTGAAAACCATCAAAAATAATTTATCCAAGAGGTACACCATATAAGGAGGCAACAAAATGATCATATAAGAAGTTAAATGAAAGTATAAAATGCACAAGTAATCAACCAGTGAAACATCTCGATCATCCACTGCAAACAAATAAGTTTCAAACAACATTTGAGAACCTAGGGACTCAATGGGGTAATTGTTGGCGCCAAAAATGTGGCCCGAACCAAAGGAACGAAAAAGGCTGGCGCGCTGCCTCACGAAGCTCCGCCGCGAAGCTCCGTCGCGAAGCCTCGCCGCGAAGCGCCCCAACCATGGAGACGCCGCGAAGCTCCAGAGGCGGTAATCCTCCGCGAGCCGGTTTGACGTTCGCGAGACGCCGCGAAGCTCCAGAGGCGGTAATCCTCCGCGAGCCCGTTTGACGTTCGCGAGACGCCGCGAAGCTCCAGAGGCGGTAATCCTCCGCGAGCCCGTTTGACGTTCGCAAGACTCCGCGAAGCTCCGGAGGCGGTAATCCTCCGCGAACCCGTTTGACGTTCGTGAGACGCCGCGATGCTCCAGAGGCGGTAATCCTCCGCGAGCCCGTTTGACGTTCGCGAGCCGCCGCGAAGCCCCGAAGGCGGCGCGCGAGCCCTACTTCGCGGCGCCCCTTCCCTATAAATACTCGACTCCCCCTGAGTCCCAAGGACGATCGGACGGACAATCCGACCTTTCGAATTCTCCTCTCCCGAATCGCGAAGCACGCTTTGCCCCGAGAATCATGAGCTCCGCGAGGTATTTTTACTTCGCGAGACGACTCTGCTTTGTCTCGTTTTGAGCCCCTCTTCCGAGAGGGATGCCCTTCGCGAAGCTCAAGGGCATTCGCGAAGGAAGGGGATTCCCAAGGGAACCCGGGCAGCCACGGAGCACTTGTGCTTCGCGAAACACCCAACCCATACGAGTCATCCCTATGCTAAGGCAGGATCGCTCCACTTCGCGAAGCACATTGCTTGGCAGGACCCTGCTTCGTGAACCACACCTTCTTCGCGAGGCAGTGCTCCGCGAACATTTTTCCACTTTGCAAAGCACCTCCCATTTCCACATATGCCCCATTCTAAGGCTAAGGCACCCCACTTCGCAAAGCACACTCCTCTGCTTAGCGATTCCTCTTTCCGTGCGACCCTCCAGGTTTGCACGATGTGATTTCAAAGTCCCATAGACAACACCTCCCGTAGCGTTGCTTCGCCTAATGCTTCTTTGCATAGGCACGCTAACGGCTATTGCTTCTTCGCATAGCCACGCTAACGTGGACCCCTCGATGGTTCGCCCCGCTACCCCCCTTTACCATGGCCTTAACGATACCTTCCCTTCCCCAAGGACCAGAGGGTACCGGTTATGTAAGTCCTAGGGGTGTGGAGTGAACCCACCTCGTCCGAGCTGCAGGACGTTAAACTGCCAAGCACCACGTCCTCAACACATGACGTTAAACTGTGACCCAACCTCGTCTCCCTCACGAAGGTTCCCCCCATCTCGAACATTCATTACACCACTCGTCTCCACGGGAATGGAACTCTTCCGCACATTGAATGAGATCCTCCTTGTCGTAGTGGCGTATGTTCGTAGGGGAAGGGCTGCCTCAGAGCGTAACCCCCTAACCTTTGGTACGGATGATTGCACCCGTGAATCTCTGTACTTCCCCACTACCAAGGTCAGTGGAGGACGTGATAGGGAACGAGGCACCCCCCTCTGGGCCTCCATCCTGGAGTAAGTCCCAACACCACGGGCCGCCCAACGCGTAAGCCCCTCTTCGCTTCTCACGGACGCACCCTTCGCGACGTGATCGTCAGGTCCATGAAACCTCTTGTTTCTCACACCGAGCATGACTCACGTGGGCTTAGAGTGAGCACCGACCCTGACAGCCCATCTGAACTACGAGGTCTTTGATCCATGTCAAGGCATGGTACGTAGGAAGCCTCCACGAGGTTCAAGCCCACCAATAGTGGACCAAGGTCTACTTTCACGTCGGTTCACCGGCGAAACCCATTTGAACTACGAGGTCTTTGATCCATGTCAAGGCATGGTACGTAGGAAGCCTTTATGAGGTTCAAGCCCACCAATAGTGGACCAAGGTCTACTTTCACGTCGGTTCACCGGCGAAACCCACCTGAACTTCGAGGTCTTTGATCCATGTCAAGGTATGGTACGTAGAAAGCCTTTATGAGGTTCAAGCCCACCAATAGTGGACCAAGGTCTACTTTCACGTCGGTTCACCGACACACCCACCCGTCGTTTCTTCACGTCGGGTCCCATCTTCGTCCGGCATGACGTTAAACTACATTCTGGTCCTGTGGTAAGCCATTGCGACCCAACCCCATTTGAACTACGAGGTCTTCGATCCATGTCAAGGCATGGTACGTAGGAATCCTCCTAGAGCTTCAAGCCCAACTCCCATCGGACCAAGGTCCATCTTCACGTCGGTACGCTGACGATGCCCATCGGACCAAGGTCCACATTCACGTCGGTACGCTGACGACATTCATCGGGCCAAGGTCCAGCTTCACGTCGGTTTACCGGCACCATCCCGAACTACGCGGACATTGATTCCCTGCCACAGGGATACGTAGGAAGCCTCGTCAAGGCTCAAGCCCAACTTCACTGTCGCCCCCCTGCGATGGTTCTACTTCAATCTCCTTCTACTCCATTCACTGTCGCCCACGGGCTAGCCCCGGTGTCGATATCACTTCAAGGAGGATCCCTCAATCCGATTTATCCCAGCTAATGCTCTGGTTGGGTTGATCCGTCTCCGCTGGACGTTAAACTCGCGACATACCCTGTGTTGAGCACGGGAAGCTGAGGAAAACCTCAGATATGTGTCTACGACATGTAATTCCCCGCGCCCGATGTGGGGTGCCTTGGGCTTCCACGCCCTCGAGAAGCCTTGTGATCAAGGATAATAGACAGACATGCCAGGTACCCCAGCATCCAGACACGCTACTGATGCCTCAACGTGACTACTCCCCTGACCGAAGATTGTTGTCCTAACTGGACCCTTTGGAATGTCCTGACAGAAGCAGTGTAATTAACCGGCGTCCATGGAAACATGGCACTGGGAAGAGTTTCACGAACTACGTATTAAGTCTATAAGGGAGACCCAGACTAGGTGACGAGTTCTGAGGAGGAATCCACAGGAGGAAGAACCGACATCCCATCATCCCGTTTCGATCAAGGAGCAGACGTCCCTGAATAAGGAGAAAATGCCGCCCGCCTTTGGAAAGCGGGAATGCGGGGCAACAAAGCCGCGCGTCCTCCGCAGGTAGATGCGCGCGCGCCCCAGCGAAAGCGTCAGAAACAGAAATGGTGAACCCGACGTGAAATTATTCTCCTCAGCATGGAGATTTGTAGCGTTCGAGAGACCAGTAGATTGACGTGTCACCGGATCTAGATATCCGTTGCCTGGTCCCGCCAAGCAAATGGCGGGCCTGTCGTGAAACTCACCGGCAGTCGGGGTAGTAGAACGTGGGGCACTCCGCTCTGCAGCGTGTTGGCGTGGATCCTTCTCACAGACATGGAGGATGGAAGAACGCTGGGGCACTGGCCGTCAATCCTTTTCCCCTCAGTACTGATGAGTTGATCCCTTCATTTCTCAGGAACCAGGTTGCTATTTCAGAGATGCGGTCACCATCCGCTCCTCGCCCGCGCAGGGGCAGGGGCAACACCACTACGGCCACTCCACATGGCGCCACTACCGCCACGACGGATGCCACATCACGGGATGCGGGATGCCCACATCCCCTTTCCCCATCAGAGGTCATCCAACGAAGGGTGATCAACAGCCTCGTGCGCAGGTATGAGGAACAAGGAGTCATCCCGACCAGGGATATGGCCCGCTTGGACCTGGAGGCCTCCAGGCCTTGCCGTCAACGCCGCCCTAACAGGCCGCGCAGGGAGCCCCTGCTCCCCACCCCGACATTCAACCGTTTCGGGAGCCTATCCCTGGAACGCCTTGACGACTCTTCACCTTACGCTGAAGAGGCGGGCGCTGTCTGGCTCAGTCCACTCAGGGCCCTGACCCAGGGCCCCCAGGCGAGAGCTCCCGTCCGGCCGCGTCAGCGCCGCCATCCGGCCCCGCAGGAAGAGCAGGCAGACGACGTCCCTGCACCGCCTGCACCGGCCCGCCTGACCCGACGTCAGCGCCGGGCCCGGGCTGAGGACACTCGCTCAGGCGCATCCACGTCGACAGCTACAGTGGCCCGAGCCACCGCCGACGTACATTATGAAGCCCCGCGCACATTGAGCAGGGGCACCCCTTCACCCAACCGGGATCGAGACCCCAACCGCCCCACGGGCAGGCTGGGTTGACTCTCCGGGTTGCAGGCCCCAGTGGTGATCGCCGCGAGCTAACCCGCGGTGATGCCACCCCGTACGAAGGCCCTCCCCGTACCACTACTCCACAGAGCGTGGGCCTTCCCCGCTCCGAGGTTCGTCATGGAGGAATGCCTCGTGCTGCCCCCATCTTGCAGGAAGACCTGCCCCGCAGCAGCAACGCCCAGCGCGGAAACGTTTCCCGCGCCCGCTGTACGGGGTATGGAGTCCATCCTTCTGAAGACACCATCCATCCGGTCCTTCTTCAACGTGGGGGTCCTCCCTACGTCCTCTCTGCAACCGGCGAAGGTCCTCCTCGCCCCAGCAACCCGAGGAGTGAAGGTCGGCCTCGCTCCACTCGCATCGACCATGGAGGTCTTCCCCATGCTCCTGCCAGTTCCAACAGAGGCCCCGCCCACATGGGTACTATTCATGGAGGTCCTCCCCATGTACCCTTCGACATTTGCCCTGGTGCCCCTCGCACCCCGGCTGTCTCGAGTGGGGGCCCTCTCCGCCGCGGCGCCAGCGCCGCCCCGAGGCTGCCTGATAGGGGTCAACCCTGTCCCGAAGAGCCACCCAAGGGCAGAAGAGCGGGGCGTCACCGCCACAAAAATAATCCTGGGAAGGCCCAGGTGGAGATCAAACCTTCCCGCTTCTCCGATTCGGAAGCGGAATGCGATTCAGCGATGGAACCTTCTCCCAGCTCCTCCGTATCAAGGACTGGGGCAGGAACCAGACGCGTCAGCCTCGTTCTCCCAGAATTTGAGGTCCACCGGATTCCCGTCTCTCTCTGCAGGTACATCCAAGAGGAAGAGATTCTGAGAACTTCGCAGGTTTCGACCGCGCAGTCACCGCCATCGTCACCCGAAGTGCCCTCTACCTCTACTCGGGATCACGAGGAGCTGTTTTGGGGGTCAACGGTGGTAGAGCCACGACATGACCGGACACCGGTAACGGTGATTCCCGTACCCGAAGCAGTGGATGTTAGCCCTTCCTATCTTGACATTGTGGTCAGGTCACCTCGCTCTTCAGAGGAAGGCCCAGAATTCGGTGGCCAGTCTGCTCGCTCGCTGTATTCTCCACCGCCGAGTTTGCTATCCCAGAGGTCCGCCTCGGTACCGCTACCGGTCCCTCAGCCGCCCCCGGTTGATGAGTGGGGTAATGTAGGGCCGAACCCCGAGGACGAACCCAGGAGCTTCTGGAGTATTCTTGTAGCGGACTACTTCCCAGAGAAGTTCTATCCCACGGCGGCACTGAATTTCCGCATACCCGAGTCGCTTACCCATGAAGAAGTGGGATGCTTTTGTCGAACCCTGTGGGCGACGCACTTCCGCCTCCGTTCTGAATGGGTAGTATACCCCAGGAGTCGAGAGCACTTCGAGGAGATTGGCAGACAGTGCCGCCTGATTGATGCAACAGCGCTCCTTGTGGCCCAGCACCCCGAGTCGCCCGGTCACCAGAGTGCCCTCCAACGAAAATGCGTTCAGAGTTTCAAGGCACTCCGCAAGATCGTCAGGGAAACCACCCCCCATGTTCAAGTCCGTGGTTGGGGACACTATGCTGCCCTTCTGTTCGATCCTATTCGAGGACAACCCGATTCGCTATGCGACATCGAGGACATGCCCTCGAGAGGAATCGTGGTCCACATGGCCGACATTGTGGACAGGGAAGACGAACTGGAACTCCTTGATGGAGAATTCCCCCCAGAGGGTGCACCGCCACTACTCGACCCATCAGGGAGAGTCACCCGTCAGCAGAGGAACCTGCTAGGCCTGCCCGCACCCACAGTGTCACTGGTACTCAGTCGAAACACCGGCAAAGGTAAAGAGCACGTCGGAACCGTCAAGCACTCCGACCCGTCCGCCTCTGTGCAGAAAACGGACGAGGATCCTGAGAAGGCCGCGTTACGCTAGCAGCTTGCCGAGCAAAAGAGGCTGGTTGACGAACTATTGGCTGAGCGCGCCGTAGAGCGGCGACCCGATTATGGTAATCCCAGGCCGGGGCAGTAGGGGCAGGAACAATTTCCCCCCGGTGAGATGCCTCCGGGCAACCCTGATCATGCTACTGCCGCGGATAGGGCGGAAGCCGGAACATACGGCAAGAGGGCGTGATACGTCTCACCAAACCCCCCTGAGCGACGAGGCAATCTGAAGAATCCAATCCAGGTTCCCCCAGTCGCCCAGCAGGTCATCCATCCAGTTGACCCACGAGCAGCCGAAGCCGTCTACCGTGTTGAAGAACCTGGAAATGCGCTTGTGGTTAGGGATCCCCGTCAAGACAGGGACCCCCACCCGGAGGACCTTATTGCGGCACTCACAGCCCGCCTCGAGGCATTGGAAACACGGCAGGTGGCGGTCCCACCAGATGGCAAGCCTTATCCCGCGTGGGTGGATGATATGCCCGCGCCTCCGGGTTTTGGGAACCCCACTTTCTCGCCTTTTAACGGGACATGGGACCCACCCCAGCACTTGGCTCATTTCTCTTCTAGGTGTGGCCCCATGCTGGGGACCCCGGCTCAGCAAGAAGCTTCCAAGCTCCGATGTTTCGTACAGACATTGGAAGGTCCGGCATTCGTCTGGTACAGCCAGCTCCCTATCGAATCGGTGACCGGTTGGGAGGATCTCCGCCGGCAGTTCTTATACCAGTTCAACTACACCACGCGAAAGACCGGCATTGCGGACCTCTTCAAGTGCAAACAGAGGCCTGATGAGCGGGTTGCAGACTTCATCGCCTGGTGGAAAGGACTTACGTATTCCCTCGATATGCCACTGACTCAGGAGCAATTACTGACGATGTGTGTGGGGAACGTAAAGACAGAGCTGGTACCCTCCTTGATTACCCAGAACTATCCTGGAGGGTTCATAGATTTCTCGGATAAGGCCCAGTGCCTCGAGGAGGCCCTGCAACAGGCTAGTCAGGCACGTTTGCTGCCCCCTATGATCCCAGCCAGGAGGGCCGCCAGGGCTGAACCCGCCGCAGTGGCTCAAATAGAAGCCCCGAGGCGGCTGGAATTGCTACCGGCGGCACCACCCCCGCAACCCCGCAGAGGTCCTCCACCTCAAGCACAGGCTCCTGCCCAGCAGCGACCGCCTCAGAACCGACAGGTTCCCCCACGCAATGCGCCACCGCCACCTAGGCGAGACAACCAGGCGCCGCCTCCTCGGCAGGCCCCTCCGGTCCCTCGACAGGACCAGGCCCCCAGGGCCCCCTATCCGGAAAGAAGGTACCTGACCTATTTGTTCAACGAAAATCAGGTCCCTGGCTACTTCCGAAGTGCTCTAGAGCAAGGGATTGTGCGTCTGCCTGAATGCAGAAGGCCGGCAGAGGCGCATCTCACCGATCACCCCAACTACTGCTCTTATCATCGGATACTGGGGAACACCCTCAAGCGATGCTATGTGTTTAAAGACTGGCTTCAAAACCAGGTCAACAACAACATAGTCAAGTTGGGCCCAGCGCCAGCGCAAGTGGCAGGCATCTTTGTGGGATCAGAAATCGGCAGCGACGGTGAAGGTGAGTGGCAGCAGGTCCCTAGCCGTGGGTCCCAGAAATACGACAACTGGATGGCTCGAAAAACCGTCGTCTATGACCAGGGTATCACCCGGGCATGCCTGAAGCAGTCAGAACCTTCAGAAGAAGTAGTCGGTGCCTCAGCATCGTCTTCACAGTCGACCTCTGCCCAAAAGGGCAAGCAGCGGCGACGCAAGAAGAAGCAACGTGCACCGCCAGTTTCGTCGTCATCCCGCACTCTTGGCGACTTTATGCCTCCCGAAATGGGAATTCCTCCAAGAATCCGCCCAGCGGTGGATGACTCTTCGAGCGACAGTCAAGGGTACGCTTCGATTAACACCGTGGAGCTGGTAAAGCCCTATATGACCCCCGATGAGGGGGAAACCCCGGCAGACCGCCCCAACGTTTCCAGCTGACGTCAACGTCAGCGGAATCACAATCGCGCCGGTCATCGAGGTACGTCAGCAGGCACTTGCGGCCATGCCGTGCACGCTACCGAGACCAGGCAGCAGGCTCAGCGCAGATCTCAGCACGCACAGACCCATCCAGCACCCTCGGCTCTACCTCCACCGCCGTTCGTGTTGCTGGATCAGGGAGAGCCGCCTCGTTCGTATCACAGCCAGTCTTGCCCGGCGACAGGCCAACCTCTGCTGTCCGATCTTAGTCCAGCGACTACTCTCCAGGCTTCTACTAGCAGGCAGCAGGATGTACCCAGTGCTAGCCGACCGCCAGTTCAACCGGCAGGACCCGCTATGTCTCCAAATGCCGAAAAACCCCCTGTAAGCAGAGGTTCGCGTTTGGCACGCATGTATGATGTCCTAAAGCACCTGGCTGGCATTCCGGCGAGGCTTTCCATCCTTGAGGCCCTGCGCCTATCATCCGAGATGCGCGAGGCACTTGCCGAGGCCCTGAGGAGTCCCCTCCAGTTCGAGACGGAGGTAGCAGCTGCGGAAGACTTCCATACTGAGACGATTGAAAACGCCGAATGTCAGGCGGTTATCTCGTTCTCCGGTGAAGATAAAAACCCTTTTATACAGGGGCACATTCGCCCACTGTATATCACTGGCCACTTTAACGGTTTGGAAGTCTGTCGCTGCCTCGTTGACACGGGTTCTGGAATCAATCTAATTCCGACCCGGACGCTGCGAAAGCTGGGTCTGTCCGAAGGTGATTTGAATCCCTCTAACCTCAGGATCCAGGGGTACGACAGGACAGAGCAAACCTCGGTCGGCAAGATCCGCCTGAAGACTCAGTTCGGTGGCTTAATTTCCAGCACCGAGTTCATGGTTGTTTCTCAGGACACCGCCTACAACGCATTGATGGGTAGGCCATGGCTCCATCTGCATGCAGCGGTCCCCTCGTCATATCACCAGTGCCTTAAGAACTCGCTCAACGGTCGAGTAGGCGTGCTCCAAGGAGACGCGTCCCCTTTCGCTTCTTGTGAGGCCCGCTATCTGGATGCGGGTTATTACAAAAGTAAGGAAAAGCAAATCCTGGTAAGCGAGGATGAGCCCGCCCCGATCACAAGTGATCCCTGGGCAAGCATGGACGACGCCTACATCCTCCCGATCCACCGGTTGGAGGCCACGACCCCCGACATGGGGCAATGTTTCGTTGTTTCGGGTACGCAAGGAAGGCATGTTCCCGTGTCCAAGCGACGGCGGAAAATCACCTCGTACTCCTACATCAACCAGGCTCGGGTCATCCCAGAACCTCCTACCCCTGTACGGTACCAGGACATCATGCTCATGACAACGTTGGTGCGCCATACATGTCTATTCCGCCGGGCTGGAATTAACCGACTCAGGCCGACACGTCACCACTGCTTTGATATCATCAAGCGTGGCCCCTTAGGCCGAAGGCCAGATGGGATCGGATCAAATGCATTCATTGCTATGGTCTCAACGACAAGTGAGTCTCCTGATGTGATGACCGCTGCTGACCAAGCCGGCACCAGCTGCCCCTCGGGTTTTGAGAGCCCAGAAGTATCTTCCGTCGCGGGAAGTCCCCCCACGGCTGGGGAGGAAGACTTGGAGGATGCTCCCCCAGCCTTTGAAGAGGGCGTCTCTACCACAGTTGATGAACTGGTACAGGTGAACCTTGGTAGCGAGGCAGATCCAAGACCCACATTGATCAGTGTGGCCATGTCCCTCGAGGAGCGGCCGCAGTATGTAGACTTCCTCAAACAGCACCGCGATGTGTTTGTCTGGAGTTACGATGAGATGCCAGGGCTGGATCCCCAAGTGGCCGTCCACCGTCTGGGCCTCCCAGCAAAACATCGTGGGTTCAAGAAGCCTCCCAGGAAAATGCACCCTTCTCATGGTGCCATGGTTGACGCCGAAGTTGACAAGCTTATCAAAGCCAACTTCATTAAGGAGGTCCAGTACCCCAAATGGCTCGCCAACATTGTGCCGGTCAGGAAGAAGAATGGGCAGATCAGAGTCTGCATCGACTTCCGCGATCTCAATCGCCACTACCCAAAGGATGACTTCCCACTCCCAGTGACGGAGCTGTTGATTGACGCCACGGCCGGGTTCCAAGCCCTCTCTTTCATGGATGGGTATTCTGGGTATAACCAGATCCGGATGGCCCCCGAAGACGAGGATTCCACTGCCTTCAGGGCTCCCCAGGGTACCTTTTTCTACCAGGTAATTCCATTCGGTTTGAAAAATGCAGGTGCCACTTATCAGAGGGCCATGCATCGCATATTCAAACCGATCCTCGGGACATTGGTGGAATGCTACGTGGATGACCTTGTAGTCAAATCATGCCAGCGCCAGGACCATCTCAAAGACCTTGAGAAAGTGTTCGGTTTCCTCCGTTCCCGTCACCTGAAGATGAACCCGCTGAAGTGTGCCTTCAGAGTCACCTCCGGGAAGTTTCTGGGTTTTGTTGTCAGATACCGAGGTATCGAGATTGACCTGGAGAAGATCAAGGCCATCAGCCAAATGCCTCCCCCAAGCAAAATTCGAGAGCTCCGAGGCCTCCAAGGCTACTTAGCCTATATACGCCGATTCATTGCGAATCTGGCCGGCATGTGTAAGCCCTTTTCCCGGCTCATGAAGAAAGGCGTTGCATACGAATGGGATGAGGAGTGTCGGATCGCCTTCGAGGAAATCAAGCAATATCTGCTCCAAACTCCGGTCTTGATGCCACCCATCTCTGGAAAGCCGCTGGTCCTTTACGTGACCGCCCTGGAGAGATCCCTCGGCGCGCTGCTCGCCCAGAAGAATAACGAGGGCACTGAGAACAGTCTCTACTATCTCAGTCGCATGCTTCTCGATACGGAGGTCAGATATTCCCTTATCAAAAAGATCTTCCTTGCGCTCATCTTCGCCGTGCAGAAGTTGCGACACTACCTGCAACACCACGAGGTGCAATTGATCTCTCAGGTGGATCCGATGAAGTATATCCTGAACCGCCCCATGCTGACTGGCCGACTAGCACGGTGGGCGGTGATTATTCAGCAGTTTGACATCAGGTTTGTGCCTCAGAAGGCCGTTAAGGGACAGGCGTTGGCAGACTTTTTAGCTGCCCATCCAACCTCCGCGGATCAATCCCTGGACGTGGATTTCCCCGACGAGACGATCCTCCTGGTCGATCATGCTATCCCGTGTTGGCAAATGCATTTCGACGGCGCCTCCCGGAACCCCACCGGTAGAAGGCTCAACGACCCCAAGCTCAACAGAGTGGGTCTGGGTATTTTTTTCATTACCCCGGCGTAAGCCATCCCGCTGTACTTGTTCCTGTTGTCAGAAGGTTGTACGAACAATGAGGCAGAGTACCAAGCTCTCATCACCGGCCTCGAGTTGGCCCTTGAGATCCATGTACCCCATCTACATGTGAAGGGAGATTCCGAGCTGGTAATCAAACAGGTTAATGGCGACTACGTCGTCAGGAAGCCATAGCTTGCACCGTTGCTGGAGTACACCCTCCTCTTAATGGCCCAGTTCTCTTCTCGACCAGAGGTTACCCATGTCCCACGGTCGCAGAACGGCCAAGCGGACGCCCTAGCTGGCTTAGCCGCTTTGCTCGCAAAACCAGAGCAAGATGATTTGGTCATACACGTGGCCCACCGGAGATTCATTGCTCCCGTCACCCAAGAGGACTGTGATAGCCTGCGGGTAAGTCATCTCACCACCGGACCCTCCATATCGGGAGTCCCGGGTTCGTCAGACGCAGTGGTTGAAACCACCCCCGACTGGAGAGCACCTTTTGTCGAGTATCTCCAAAATGGTCAGCTCCCGGACGACCGGGCCGAGCGCGAGCGAATCCGACGTCGCGCACTTCAATTTACCCTCCAGAGCGGCCCCAGTCTTGAGCAGATCCTCTATAAACGGGGTTTCGATGGTGTCCTCCTCCGTTGCATCCAAGGAGTAGAGATACCTCAAGTTATGCAAGAGGTTCACGCCAGTTCCTGTGGCGCCCATCAAGCTGGGCCGAAGCTGTCCCGTCAAATCCGGAGGTTAGGGTACTTCTGGCCCTCCATGATCCACGATTGCATTGGATACGCCAAGAGGTGCCACGCGTGCCAAGTACACGCAAACTTCTTGCATCGGCCGCCAGAACCCCTCCACCCCACCATGTACTCTTGTCCATTTGCGGTATGGGGACTCGATGTAGTGGGACCGTATCCGCCGGCAAAAGCCCGCCAATGCAGGTTCATCCTGACTGCTACAGATTTCTTCTCCAAGTGGGCAGAAGCAGTTCCGCTCAAAGAAGTCAAGGCCCGTTCCATCGTTGACTTTGTGAGCTCCAACATTATCCACCGGTTTGGAGTCCCTCACGCCGTCCTCACCGATAACGGAACCAACTTTCGAGCAGCTGAATTGAAGAAATTGTACGCTAATTACGACATCCGGTCGAACCATACCTCCCGCTACCACGCACAGGCGAATGGTCAGATCGAGGCGTTCAACAAGACCCTCTCTAACATTCTACAGAAGATGGTTGGTCAGAACAAGAAAAGTTGGCCGGACAAGCTCCCCAACGCCCTCTGGGCTTACCGGACGACGAATCACAACTCTACCCAGGTGACCCCGTATTCCCTGGTGTATGGAGCTGAGGCCGTCCTACCAATTGAGATCCAGCTGCCGTCGCTACGCACTGCAGTTTATGATCACCAGACATCAGATGAGGTAGCCGAGATCCATCTAGCTGAATTGGAGGCACTGGACGAGAACCAACTTCGTGCCCCACACAATCTGGAAAGGCATCAGGACAAGATATCGAGAGCTTTTGACAAGAAGGTTCGTCTCCGCTCTTTTCTACAGGGTGACCTGGTACTGGCCCTTCGAGCGCCAATGATTCTCGGTAGGAAACCACCCAAGTTAGAACCCAAATGGGGAGGGCCTTATATCATCCATAAGGTTTACCCCAATGGAGCATACTCCTTGGTGACCACAGATGGAGAGCGTGTAACCCCTCCCACCAATGCCAGATTCCTCAAGCGATACTTTGCCTAGGGCAAAAGTGGTCCTGCATGACCCTAAACTGCGAGAGGGTCCTGCACGACCCTAAACTGCGACTTGGTCCCGCATGACCTTAAACTGCATCTCCGTCCTCACTGCAAGACGTTAAACTGCAAGTCAGTCAGGTCTTCCTGACCGAGGCCTAGCCTTAGGCCCCTCGGCCTCTTTGGGCCCCATGCCCCGTCTCCACCGCGGTCTGGCCCCAGGCCCCCTCGTTTCTCTCCAACTTACCCTCTTACGGGATCGTACGGTACGGTGTAAGACTACTTCCTCATGTTGGGATCATGTACCATACCGCACACATCCCCGAATGAGATGCCCATCGTCCCGCATGACGTTAAACTTTATGTCGAGAACTACGTATGGCTTGATTCCCATCTTCATGGGATACGTAGGAACGCTCGGACGCTTCGTCTTGAGCCCAGCCCCAAGCTTTTCTCTTCCGCTATTCCCCCTGGGAATAGTCTCCTTGGAGGATCTTTGTGTAGCAGGGAGTGGGCTTTCTTGGCCCCGCTCATGCAACCCCACTCGCGCAAAGATTGTAAAGGTCGCACCATGCGCCCACTCCCGTTCTTCTACCCTCCCACGTCCTCACCGCATGACGCTAAACTGCATGTCCTTCAAGAACTACGTATGGCTTGATTCTCATCCTTATGAGATACGTAGGAACGCCCGGACAATTCGTCCGTTGGCCCAGCCCAAAAGCCAAAATCTTCCCCTCGGGTCAAGACATGGCAGGGTGCACACTTTTTCCCCGACCCACGTCGAGCAAGCCTCGACCCGGCTGCACATTCCCCCCTGGAGGTGTTCGCCCCTTTCATGGGTGAACGCAACTGAGCTTCACCCACTCCTTGACTGGGATTCTGTCACCTTTCACACCCAGAGGGACCCCCGATAACGGCCTGGATACAATGCCCAAGGGCTCTCCTACCGATATGGGCCAACGTCCCCGAGGGTTTTCAAGCAACAAATCGATACAAGTCCCGCGTTGTGAATTTGGTCAACGGTCAACAGTCATTTGTTGCCCCCATGCAGGTCACCATAGGAACAATGTGTTTCGAACATGGTCAACAGTGTCCTGGATCTTCGGGTCCACCCCGAGATGCCCCAGGCATCAAGAACAGTGATCCCCTCTGCCCCATCCCGAGGTGACAAACTTCCCCCAAGTGGTGCTAGCGATCCGGGCCACGGCCTAGGATTCCTTATAAGGGTGTACGGCGTGATTTAGGACTACGTCCTCATTCACGTCGGGATCATGTACCATGTCGTACGCCCTCCCTTTACGAGGCTCAGCCTCAGGCCCGTTGGCCTTTTCGGGTCCCCGACCCTCATCCCCATGTAAGACGTTAAACTACAAACCAGTCAGGCCTTCCTGACTGATAACTTCCCCTTTTCTCCGGGACACGGCCCAGGATTCCTCACCTGGAGTGTACGGTGTGGTGTGGGACTACGTCCTCATTCACGTCGGGATCATGTGCCATGCCGTGCAACTCCCTTTACGAGGCCCAGCCTCAGGCCCTTTGGCCTCCTTGGGCCCCTGGCCCCCCGTCCTCATGTAAGACGTTAAACTGCAAGCCAGTCAGGTCTTCCTGATTGATGCTTGACCTTAGGCCCCTTGGCCTTTCCAGGTCACAGCCTAGGTCCCTTATTACCCGGAGTATACGGTGTGGTGTGGGACTACGTCCTCATTCACGTCGGGATCATGTACCATGCCGTGCAACTCCCTTTACGAGGCCCAGCCTCAGGCCCTTTGGCCTCCTTGGGCCCCTGGCCCCCCGTCCTCATGTAAGACATTAAACTGCAAGCCAGTCAGGTCTTCCTGATTGATTCTTGACCTTAGGCCCCTTGGCCTTTCCAGGTCACAGCCTAGGTCCCTTTTTACCCGGAGTATACGGTGTGGTGTGGGACTACGTCCTCATTCACGTCGGGATCATGTACCATGCTGTGCAACTCCCTTTACGAGGCCCAGCCTCAGGCCCCTTGGCCTCCTCGGGTCTCCGACCCCCGTCCTCATGTAAGACGTTAAACTAGAAACCAGTCAGGCCTTCCTGACCGAGGCTCAGCCCCAGGCCCCTTGGCCGTTCCGGGCCGCGGCCCATGACCTATCTTATAGGATCGTATGGTGTGATGTGGGACTACGTCCTCATTCACGACGGCTTCTTTACCATGCCATACACCTCCCTTGTTTAGGGGTATATTACTCCCCTCCTCGTCCAGTATGACGTTAAACTGCATTTCAAGAACTACGTGTGGCTTGATTCCCATCTTAATGGGATACGTAGGACCACCTGAACGTCTAGGCTTCGGGTCCAACCCCATCTCTCGGGAATCTTCATCCCATATTGGCCCCTTGGCCCATCCTTCCTCTATGAGGGGATCATATGGTGCGGTGTGGGATTATGTCCTCATTCATGATGGTCTCGTGATGACCACACCATGCTCCCCCCTACTAAGCTGTTTCGTCGATCCCTTTGTTCGGCGGTTTACCAATGTGCCTAAGAGTACTCTGGTTCATTACCTGGAATGCCAAGCTTTACTCGGACATGTCCGCACCCGCTTTCCAGGCTTTGCGTATCCCCGCATCAGGGCTTTCATCATCTTTCACACCCGGAGGGACCCCCAAGAACGGCCTGGATACAATGCCCAAGGGCTCTCCTGCCGACACGGGCCAACGCCCCTGAGGGTTTCGGACAACAAATCGATAAAATCCCGCGTTGCGAATATGGTCAGCGGTCGATGCTCATTTGTTGTTCCCACCTCAGGCTAACGCGATACAGACGCGGTGTTTCCGTCATGGATAACAGTTTTCCTCTGTCGTCACGCCAACCCATTAAGCCCAAATGCCGGGTACACGATTCACACCCTTCGTCATTTCACCATGTCCGAGTAGAATCTCAGAACCCCCGGTACTTTTCCTCCGTGCACGTCCACGCATTGGGAGAACAAGCTACATCAAAGGTGTCCTTCGAAACTCTCTGCTGACTCCCCTTTGATGGACGCCCCAAGTATTGCAATGAGGATACCCCCCTTGTTTCCCACACCGAGTTTAGCTCACGTGGGCTTAGGGATTGGGTTGACATCTGTGCTTACTCGGGAGTTGTCACCACCCACGGTCCGAGCTCTAAGACCATAAACAAAGACTCTCAACTGGAACTACGTTCAAGAACTCTTATCTTCAGACCCATCTTGAGTTCAGCAAATTTACCTCTCTAATCCTGCCTTCAGGACCCTGATCACAGGGCTGCGTGGCGCAGTGTAGGACTACGTCCTCATTCACGTCGGGTTTGCAACAACTGCACCACGCACGCCCCCATTCTGAGGTTCAGTCCTCCTATTCCCTGTCCTGCATGACATTAAAAGGCACCCTTCAGAACTACGTGTGGCTTGATTCCCATTCTAATGGGATACGTAGGACCACCTAGATGTTTTCGATTCGGGTCCAGCCCCACCTCCTGGTGATCCCCTGATCTCCCAGTCACCTAGGCCACTTAGTTTATCTCTCTCCAGAAGGGGGATGTGTAGGTATGATACAAGATTTTGGGCACCATGCCCCCTTCCCCTGGGAATCTTCCATATCTCAATCACCTTCAAGGTTGAGTCCCTTGACTCCCTGCAGTGGTTCACCCATGTATTAAGAGCACTCTAGTCTAGGACCAAGAGTGTCAGATTCAACTTGATCAAGTTCCTTCCACTTGTCAAGCTTCGTGTTCCCCTCTATTAGGACTTCCATCATCATTCACACCCGGAGGGACCCCCGATAACGGCCTGGATACAATGCCCAAGGGCTCTCCTACCGATAAGGGTCAATGCCCCCCAGGGTTTCGGACAACAAATCGATAAAATCCTACGTTGCGAATATGGTCAGCGGTCGATGCTCGTTTTGTTAGTCCTCATTTCAGGCTAACACGACAGGATGCTGTGTTGCGAACATGGTCAGCAGTAATCCTCTGTCGTCACGCCAGCCCCTTCAGTCCATGAATGTTGGTTGCATGATTCACATCATTTTCCACCCCATCATGTCCAGGTGGAATCTCGACACTTTTGGCGCTATCCCTCAGTGCACCTTTGCATGCTAGGGGGACAAAGCTGCAATCTGGCGTCCTTTGGGGATCCCATGGTCCGAGCTCTAAGACCATAAACTAAGATCCATTCGGGACCACGTCCAACTTAATACCCATCCTCATGGGATACGTAGGACCGCCCAGACACCCTGTCTCCAGGTACAACCCATTCAGGAAGCCAGTCTCTCTCCCTGTTTCACCTCTGTGTAGGCCCCTCGGCCTAAGGTTTCCCTCTCTGGATGGCATACAATTTGATGTGGGATCATGTCTCTGTCAATTGTGTTTTATAACACTGTGCACATTTCCCTCCTAGCATCGTCTCTGCTACGTCTGCGCTGCATGACGATAAAATGCATGCTTGGTCCTATCATACGACCCTAAACTGTGACATTATCGTCCTGGCCGCACGACGAAAAACGACACTACATTGTGGTGACCTCGTTGTAGAGGACATCACGTTGGGTATTGGTCACATGCCATGCCATTTTTCAACGTCCATCACGGCTTGATTCTTGTGGAGACATCACGACCTACTGTTCTAGGCCGGTCGCTTCACAAAAAAAAACCATTCACCTTAAAGAACAAACAAGATACATAAAATTACGCTTCTCTTAGTGCAAGGGCTATGCCCACACTTCCCTTTTCCCCTGGCACTGGTACCCTACCACGCCACCTTCCAGAACTACGTATGGCTTGATTCTCATCCTTATGAGATACGTAGGAGCGCCCGGGTACTTCCCCGCGGGCCCAGACTAACCCTTGTGTTCGGTCCCTCGACTCGAGCATTTCCTCGGAGAACGCATGGTATGCAGGACTATGTCCTCATTCACGTCAGGTTTTGATGTCATGCGTCCCCTAATCCCTTTTTTCCATCCATGGTCCGAATTCTATGACCCTAAACTAAGATCACCCCAAGGGAAAGGAATCTGCTCCCTCTCTCTAATACGTTTCGTTGCCGTATTCAGGTGTGTTCTGAAAAAGAGCCCGAAGCGTGGGATTTTCACAGGGACATTCTTCTCATCTCATGACCAAGCTTCGTGAGATCTCTATTTGGATCCTCATCCTCTTCCACATCCAAAAGGACCCTCGGACGACGTGGATACTAAGCTTAAGGGCTCTCCATGAATGCTGGACCTAAGGGCCCTTCAATCGTTTCG
This sequence comes from Viscum album, assembly GCA_963277665.1. Taxonomy (NCBI): domain Eukaryota; kingdom Viridiplantae; phylum Streptophyta; class Magnoliopsida; order Santalales; family Viscaceae; genus Viscum; species Viscum album. The sequence goes on from OY728120.1 coordinate 833,917,261, forward strand.
GGCCAACGTCCCTACGGATATTTGACAACATTTGTGACATGGTCCCGTGTTTCGAACATGGTCAACGGTCGACCCTCATTTGTTTGTCCCCATTTTTGACTAACGCGATAGGATGCTGTGTTTTGAACATGGTCAGCAGTAATCCTCCATCGCCACGCCGCCATCATCGTGATCCGAATCTTGAGCGTCATGATTCACACGTTTCCACTTCCTTATGTTCAAGTGGAAATCCATCACACTCGACTCTTTCTCTTCGCGCATCTAGGTGCGCTAAATGATCGTGTTAGTGTCATTGGGCCGGTAGTCTCCGGGTGTCCCTTTGTCCTAACCTTCCCCCTCTGCGTCGGGAAATTCCCACCACTACTGCTTGTTTCCCACACCGAGCGCGACTCACGTGGGCTTAGTAATTTTGCCAGGATGTGTACCAACACGGTCAGGCTGATCCTCGTCCAGTATGACGTTAAACTGCGCTTCTAGAACTACGTGTGGCTTGATTCCCATCCTCCCGTGGGATACGTAGAGACACCCAGGCGTCTTGCCTAGGGTTCAGCCCCTGGAATCACGAAATCTTGTTCCTCCCCATTTCCAGCCCCCGCCAGAGAGGCCCTATCTGGAAGAAATAATGATCCGTGATCAGGTCGATGCACCCATCTGGCGTACTCCCACCACGGTGGTGCAACTACCGAAGTGTTGGATTCTGTTTGAACAAACCATCACTCCATATTCCACGCTTTGCGTGCCCCTTATTCGGACCCTCATCCTCTTTCATGTCTGAAGGAACCCCCTAACGGCCTGCTCTCATGCCGCATCGGCTCACCTACCGTCCTGGGCCAACGTTCCGGAAGACTAGTCATGTTTGGAGGGACCCCCAATAACGGCCTGGATGCTACGCCCAAGGGCTCTCCTACCATTACGGGTCAATGTCCCGAAGGATTGATCGACGACAAATTGATAAAATCCCGCGTTGCGAATATGGTCAGCGGTCGATGCTCATTTGTTGTCCCCACTTCAGGCTAACGCAGTAGGGATACCGTTTGTCCGCCACGGCTAACGGTTGTCCTTTATTGTCACGCCATCCCCACAGGGTTCCGAATTTGGGTTTCGTGATTCACACTTCCCATTTTCATCTGTTTGAACCGATTTCAGCGCCCCTGGCGTTTCCCCGGTCATGCATAAGAGCACGTTGAAGAAACAGTAATTCGGCTATCCTGGAAGTTCCTCCTCTGATCAAGCCTTCCCCATCTTTCGGAAATCTGGGCTGGCTCGGGAAATTGTCGTCAAACGTCCCGCAAACATTGTAGGGATGTAACAAGTCAATTCAACAGTGGAAATCGTGCGTGCCACGACACTCAAAACAAAGGAGAAAGACGCACAAAAGTGTTAATAAAAGTTTCTTTCGAGTTTGTTACAATACTCGGGGGTTGACTTCCCCCATGGACGGGTTGACCCCGTCAAAGGAGCGTTGCAGCTCCGTCACCCGTTGACTTGCGACGTCCAAAGCCTGTTGCCGCTGATTCAACTCTCGCTCCTCTTCAGCAGCGGCGGGGCGTAATTCGTCAACTCTGGCCTTGGCCCTTTCTACCTCGGCCCGGACGGCAGCCATCCTTCCAGAGGTCTTCCCCATATGCTCCTCGGCCTCTACCAGCTGGGCCTTCAATCGTGAGACCAGCTCGGACTGCACATCAAGAGTGGTTGAAAGCTCTTTGGCCCGGATCTGCATCTGTTGGACCTCGCCTTCAGCCTCCTGGAGCTTCCTAATGCTGGTCGCCTTCCTCCGCTGCCATCCCACGCTCAGCCCACGATCATGCTCCCAGATATTCTCAGCCATGAGGTCTCGGATGAGCACGTGAGGGCGTTGGGCATCCACTCCCCCGGCACACAGTTCGCGCAACAGCGATCGGAGTATATCCATTTCGGCTAGCCATTGCGCTTGGGGAGTGTCCTTGATAAAGCGCGTGATCAGCTTCCACGACCGGCGATGGACTATGCTGCTGTCTTCCTCATCAGAGGCTGTTTCGTCCCAATCCGCGCGGTCGGCAGGCTCGTATGCAGGATATGCCTACAGGAATTCCTCAGCAGGATCTTCATCTGGTGTTGAGTCTGGTACGACACCTGACGCCGATGCAGGCAGGACGGGACTGGGACCGACCGGTTGATCCTCTTCTTCAGATTCCACCTCGATGACTTCAGGTACGGCCCTGCTGGTGGTCCCGCCAGTGATGGTGTGCGCCACAGCTTGAGGAGGTGAAGGGACTATCGCCACCATCACCGGCATGCCCCTGGGAGGGACGCCGCCAGACATCCCGACCAGCCTCGCTGCAGCAGCCCACGCCAGTCGGAGAACTGTATGACAGAAAGAGACATAAACGTTAGTTGGCATGGCCTACATGTGACAACGAGGAGACCAGTGGAGGAGACTTACGAAGATCGACCTCCGAGCGCTGCTCCTGGGCCGGTACTGATGGGACTCCGAGACAAGGTCCCCGTATACTGTTGGAAGATCTGGGGAGTCCAGAGGAGCCGCCTCAGACCCCCTGGTCCCACCAGATGCAGAACTAGACGTAGCCATAGGCACGGGTTCCGAAGGTCCCGCAACATCACCCGCCAAGGAGCGAGAACGAGGCCTACGAACAAGTTCCTCCTGCACGGCTCAAACATTGGTGAGAAGTCCATAGGGACCCAAAAAAATAGGTCGTAAGAAGAGAAGTTCAGAATGCTACCTCGAGAGCCTCCGCGAAATCGTCGGATTCTGAGCCTCGGTCTCCGACCTCGCCCTCCTCCAGCGGGCTCCCTCCTCCAGCCTCATCCTCCCGAGAGGAGCCCTCTGATTCCTCCGGCAAGGGGAATCGCTCCCTCAGATCGGAAGCTGATAATTGCGGGGGCACCGTCTGATTCAACAGTACCCTCACCTGATCCGTCATTGGGCGAGCAACACCGCTGGAGTGGACGTAATTTTCCAGCTCGTCCAGGTATTGTTCCGCCTCCGCCGGAGACACCATGAATCCAGCCCGAACTGGGCCTATGCCCGGCAGTTCCATCCCAAGGCGATTCAGGTGGGCCCACATCTCAGGTGGGCTGAGGACTTGTCGGTTGACATCCCAAATGTCCCAAGCTTCCGGAAAGACGACATCTTCTGCCATGTCGATGTGACGCAGCCGCTTCCCCGGAGCCTGAGTGGATATCCGACGGAATCCCCTCGGTGGTCGCCCCTCCGAATGACCCTGCTCTCCCAGAATCACCGGATCCACCACTGCTGCCGAACCCTCAGCCGGTGCGGGTCTCTCCGCCATGGCAGCCCCGCTACCGCGAGAGGCCCTATCTGCCCTCCGACCTCGACCTCGAGATAAAGGAGGCCCACCGTCACCAGCCCAGATCGTTGGCTGCTTCAGCATCTCCCCGGGATAAGCGGCCTCCCAGCTGATGGCGTACTCCTTCACTAAGCCGAAGGCGGCGGTGGACAGAGGCAATGTGATCTGCATCTTTCCATCCTCACGTGTGAACATGAGCCACAGCTGCCTCATCACACACGGGTGCTCCTCGTGACGCACCTCCCAGTATACCTGCGGGGTCAACCGCTGGAGGCACCGGAACTGCCTCGCAAAATGATGCGGGGTGTACGGTTCACAGATTGGCTCACGATCTATCCGAGCCACCAAAACTCCACCTCAGAAGGCCAGGAGGTAAGCCCGATGTTCTTCCGTTCCCCGTCTATCATCAGTAAGCCTCCCCTTCGGCAGTGAGAAGGGATGAAAGTTGAACTCGTCCACCCTCCACACCCTATTCAACACCATCGGAATGGCCAGTTTGAATGGGAAGCTCCCAACTGCGTTCAGAATGGAGGGGCGAAAGTCTGATCCCGGCGGAGAAATGGGGTTTGGATACTCGTAAATCCCCCTGATATGCGCCGCGATCCACCCATATAGGAGGTGGATGGGCCCGCATATTCTTGGCGGCTTCTTGCCCTCGCTAATATGTCGCAGCATTCTGTACAGTTTGGTGAGCATCGGGATCCCCAGGATGATCCGCTGTCCCATGGCCAACATCGACGCCATGATGAACGAGCTGGGCCGCACCCCCATGCTTGTATCTCTCACCGGCAGGATCCAGCCGCAGATGAGAGCCGTGATGAACGCCGCCAGCCTGACTATTGGCTGTTGTTCAGTGCTAACACTGAAACCCCAAGTATTCCATTGGTTGTCCTCCAAGACTCGCCAGTACGAGTGTCCCTTGCCCCGCTGGGCTGCCCTCGGACAAGTTCGAGGCCTTGGAGGGAACTCTCGATCTTCTGGGAAGTTCAGGAAGCGTTTGAACCATCTTCTGAAGTGGACATCCCTCACTGCCTCCTTGTCCTCTCCAGGGTCAAGCGCCATCAGCGCTGACGCCAGTTGCGGCATTTTCTCCGGATCTCCCCACGTGCTGGCAACAGGGAGGAACTCGTCATACATGGCCCCCAAGATCGGGACCCCGGAAATCTGGTGGACATCCCACAGGCTGATGCCCACCTCCCCGTGATGCAGGTGAAAAGTGTTGGTCCTGGATGACCATCTACTCAGCAGTTCCGGCATCAGCTGCTTTGGCTGGTAAATGTGGAACTGGGAGGCCCATGCCGCCTCATACAATCCCACTCTCCTCAGCTCGGCCTCGAACTCCTCACATGAGGCACCTACCCAGTAGGCCCAGGCCCAGTCATCGGTAAAGTTGCCGCCCTGGCGCAGGTCCCACTCATCAGACCATCCCTTCTTCGGATCCTGCAGAGCCGCCTTCAGAACGGTGCGGTAGAGAGGAGGGGACGTCTCCGGTTGCAGTGGCCTCCCGTCAATATCATTCACATGATTTTAGAGGCAATCAGCGGTGAAGGGTGTGAAATCCTCCTGCGCATGACCATCGGCCGCCCTAAACCATTGGTGCTGGCATGGTGTGCTCCTGAACCAGCAAGCTGGTTCATCTCTTCTTGCCTCAGGGATGAAGACGTCATCCCTCAGCCCGAAGCCGTACAACGGCAGTTTCTTGCACTGCGGATAATCCTTCTGACCTTCCGACAGCAGATCTGTCAGGGAAGTGTGGTCCAAATGGCTACGAACCATTTCCCCCAAGCCTGGACGGTTGGCCATCTCATCCCGGCGAGCAACATTTGCAAGCACTCCCAGCACAGCCTCTTGATGGGCCATTTTAATGTCGACCCTTAGAAAAGTTTTTTCCCCTGGATCAAGAAGCTCGGCCGCGAAGTTGAATCGTGAAGCTCGACCGCAAAGTGGAATCGTGAAGATCGGTCGCGAGACCAAGTCGTGAAGTCTGGCCAAGGCCGACAAGAAGTTCGCCTAGCGCGGACGCGGAGTCGGAGACTCGCGGTTCGCTGCGAAGCTCGATTCACGGAGGGCTGTCACGGAGTACGCGGAGCTTCGCGAAGACAAGGCATGTGAAGACAAAAGAGGGCGGACCCCCTATTTATAGGCGGCAACCCCAGAGCATCGCGGCGCACCTCAACCGCGCGAAGCATCGCGGCGCGTCCGGATCCGCGGCCCCGGCGAGCATCGCGGGCCCCCTTCGCGGTGCTGCATCGCGAACCACCGACAGTTTTGGCGATTGTACCTCAGACTTTGAACCTTCGCCCTCCGCGGCTCCAAGTCTGAGGGGGGGCATTTGTTGGCGCCAAAAATGTGGCCCGAACCAAAGGAACGAAAAAGGCCAGAGCACTGCCTCGCGAAGCTCCGCCGCGAAGCTCCGTCGCGAAGCCTCGCCGCAAAGCACCCCAACCATGGCGACGCCGCGAAGCTCCAGAGGCGGTAATCCTCCGCGAGCCCGTTTGATGTTCGCGAGACGCCGCGATGCTCCAGAGGTGGTAATCCTCCGCGAGCCCGTTTGACGTTCGCGAGACGCCACGAAGCTCCAGAGGCGGTAATCCTCCGCGAGCCCGTTTGACGTTCGCGAGACGCCGCGAAGCTCCAGAGGCGGTAATCCTCCGCGAACCCGTTTGACGTTCGCAAGACGCCGCGAAGCTCCAGAGGCGGTAATCCTCCGCGAGCCCGTTTGACGTTCGCGAGCCGCCGCGAAGCCCCGAAGGCGGCGCGCGAGCCCTGCTTCGCGGCGCCCCTTCCCTATAAATACTCGACTCCCCCTGAGTCCCAAGGACGATCGGACAGACAATCCGACCTTTCGGCTTCTCCTCTCCCGAATCGCGAAGCACGCTTTGCCCCGGGAATCATGAGCTCCGCGAGGTATTTTTACTTCGCGAGACGACTCTGCTTTGTCTCGTTTTGAGCCCCTCTTCCGAGAGGGATGCCCTTCGCGAAGCTCAAGGGAATTCGCGAAGGAAGGGGATTCCCAAGGGAACCCGGGCAGCCACGGAGCACTTGTGCTTCGCGAAACACCCAGCCCATACGAGTCATCCCTATGCTAAGGCAGGATCGCTCCACTTCGCGAAGCACATTTCTTGGCAGGACCCTGCTTTGCGAACCACACCTTCTTCGCGAGGCAGTGCTCCGCGAACACTGTTCCACTTCGCGAAGCACCTCCCATTTCCACCTATGACCCATGCTAAGGCTAAGGCACCCCACTTCGCAAAGCACACTCCTCTGCTTAGCGATTCCTCTTTCCGTGCGACCCTCCAGGTTTTCACGATGTGATTTCAAAGTCCCATGGACAACACCTCCCGTAGCGTTGCTTCGCCTAATGCTTCTTCGCATAGGCACGCTAACGGATATTGCTTCTTCGCATAGCCACGCTAACGTGGACCCCTCGATGGTTCGCCCTGCTACCCCCCTTTACCATGGCCTTACCGATACCTTCCCTTCCCCAAGGACCAGAGGGTACCGGTTATGTAAGTCCTAGGGGTGTGGAGTGAACCCACCTCGTCCGAGCTGCAGGACGTTAAACTGCCAAGAACCACATCCTCAACACATGACGTTAAACTGTGACCCAACCTCATCTCCCTCACAAAGGGTCCCCCCAGCTTGAACATTCATTACACCACTCGTCTCCACGGGAATGGAACTCTTCCGCACATGGAATGAGATCCCCCTTGTCGGAGTGGCGTATGTTCGTAGGGGAAGGGCTGCCTCAGAGCGTAAACCCCTAACCTTTGGTACGGATGATTGCACCCGTGCATCTCTGTACTTCCCCACTACCAAGGTCAGTGGAGGACGTGATAGGGAATGAGGCACCCCCCTCTAGGCCTCCATCCTGGAGTAATTCCCAACACCACGGGCCGCCCAACGCGTAAGCCCCTCTTCGCTTCTCACGGACGCACCCTTCGCGACGTGATCGTCAGGTCCATGAAACCTCTTGTTTCTCACACCGAGCATGACCCACGTGGGCTTAGAGTGAGCAACGACCCTGACAACCCATCTGAACTACGAGGTCTTTGATCCATGTCAAGGCATGGTACGTAGGAAGCCTCCACGAGGTTCAAGCCCACCAATAGTGGACCAAGGTCTACTTTCACGTCGGTTCACCGGCGAAACCCATTTGAACTACGAGGTCTTTGATCCATGTCAAGGCATGGTACGTAGGAATCCTTTATGAGGTTCAAGCCCACCAATAGTGGACCAACGTCTACTTTCACGTCGGTTCACCGGCGAAACCCACCTGAACTACGAGGTCTTTGATCCATGTCAAGGCATGGTACGTAGGAAGCCTTTATGAGGTTCAAGCCCACCAATAGTGGACCAAGGTCTACTTTGAAGTCGGTTCACCGACACACCCACCCATCGTTTCTTCACGTCGGGTCCCATCTTCGTCCGACATGACGTTAAACTACATTCTGGTCCAGTGGTAAGCCATTGCGACCCAACCCCATTTGAACTACGAGGTCTTCAATCCATGTCAAGGCATGGTACGTAGGAATCCTCCCAGAGGTTCAAGCCTAACTCCCATCGGACCAAGGTACATCTTCACATCGGTACGCTGACGATGCCCATCGGACCAAGGTCCACATTCACGTCGGTACGCTGACGACATTCATCGGGCCAAGGTCCAGCTTCACGTCGGTTTACCGGCACCATCCCGAACTACGCGGACTTTGATTCCCTGCCACGGGGATACGTAGGAAGCCTCGTCAAGTCTCAAGCCCAACTTCACTGTCGCCCCCCTACGATGGTTCTACTTCACTCTCCTTCTACTCCATTCACTGTCGCCCACGGGCTAGCCCCGGTGTCGATATCACTTCAAGGAGGATCCCTCAATCCGATTTATCCCAGCTAATGCTCTGGTTGGGTTGATCCGTCTCCGCTGGACGTTAAACTCGCGGCATACCCTGTGTTGAGCACGAGAAGCTGAGGAAAACCTCAGATATGTGTCTACGACATGTAATTCCCCGCGCCCGATGTGGGGTGCCTCGGGCTTCCACGCCCTCGAGAAGCCTTGTGATTAAGGATAACAGACAGACATGCCAGGTACCCCAGCATCCAGACATGCTACTGATGCCTCAACATGACTACTCCCCTGACTGAAGGTTGCTACCCTGACTGGACCCTTTGGAATGTCCCGACAGAAGCAGTGTAATTAACCGGCGTCCATGGAAACATGGCACTGGGAAGAGTTTCACGAACTACGTATTAAGTCTATAAGGGAGACCCGGACTAGGTGACGATTTCTGAGGAGGAATCCACAGGAGGAAGAACTGAAATCCCATCATCCCGTTTCGATCAAGGAGAAGACGTCCCTGAATAAGGAGCGAATGCCGCCCGCCTTTGGAAAGCGGGAATGCGGGGCAACAAAGCCGCGCGTCCTCCGCAGACGGATGAGCACGCGCCCCGGCGAAAGCGTCGGAAATAGTAATCTATAACATAAGATACATCTTGACTTTTCCCAAACAAATGTCTCATCTGATGACATTAATTCACACCCTAACCCTCAATCATACACTACTTGGTTTGAAAGAGTTGCACAATCCCGTTTAAAAAACACAAAACAAATCCCATATTGTGGGCCAGTCACCAGAGTGAAATCCTAAGCTAGTGCAACAACCATTCACCAAAATTTTTCTAACTTTACTAGGTTCTAATACCAATACTAACATAGGTGTGACAAAACAATTCCAAACAAGCAGCTGGTCACATGTTCATCTATCATACAATAAAAACTCATAAAACAAGTCACCCCCCCGATCCACCCTAAGGAAAATTATATTTCCTATAAACTATCTGATCATAACAGATCCTATCAGTCTGGTCCTACTATAAAAATCAACATAACCAAGGTAATGGAGTTATCCAAGGTGTATTTTTATGGCCACTCATTTTTAAAAAAGGTCAAAATAGACCTCAAGAACCCCTAAAAACAACCTTTTTCAAAGAACTAAATCCACGATTCCAAGAAAGGTGAAAGAACACCATTTAGATTGTCACAATCATTTATAAAATTATATTAAATAACTCAAGGAACATTTTCAAACTAAATTCACTTTTATCAAGATTAAAAATGGGCTAAACACCTTCATCACATGTCAAACCATTTTTAATGAACTAAATAGAATCTGGTTTCATGTCCTAGACATTTAGAAACACATTTTACAAATCCAACCACCATTTCAGTTGTCAAAAGTAAATTTAAAAATCCAAACCATGATTTAAAAAACACAATCAATTTGAAATAGCCAATAAGGAAATTTATCTAGCACTTTTTGTGGATAACTTGAGAAAAAATACCATATACTTCAAAATAATAATAATAACATACTCATTTAAAACCAAAAAAATATTAAAAATATCACAGATCAATATTTAATATATAAATAAGGAGAAAAAACAAAGAAACAAATGATTCTTAAACTTAAAGGGAACGTGCAATGGGAAACATACCTCAATCTCATGATGATTCAATTATTCCCACCCAAAACAACCTCACAAAGTCCTGAAGAAGAATTAATAAACACAAGGAACCCTAAACAATCAAAACCCTTAAATTAAACACAAAAAATAGGAACCCTAGTTCCACCTGACAAAGGGAGAAGAGTAACTCAAGAGAAAATTTATGAAAGAGGAATAGAAAGAAGAGAGGAAACGATTACCTTGAATATTTATACCACAAACTTGAAGAAAAACCAAGCTCCATGACTTTGAAGGAAGGAAGAGACTCAAGAAGAGGGAAGAACCCCCCATTGGGTGACAAATACCAGGAGAGGAGGGAAATGTGCATTTTAGGGTTGAAATTCCAAGGGGGTAGAAGAGTAATTTCACAATATAAATGACATGGGAAGTTTTCAAGATTATCCTACATGTGTTTCCAAAAAATGTAGAAACTATGCATACCTCACTATTCTAGAGGAACAAGTCACATGATTAGCATGTATGGTTTACCAAACCACACAACAACTATGTGATTACCACTATCCAATAATGAAATTAGCTGCACAGTTTCCTGGGAAAGGGTGCACAGTTTCCCCTAACCATGTCCTGATCATGCTCCACCTATTATAAAGCCAAAAATATCTATTTTCACCAAAAAATCATGGGTAAAATCATGGTTAAATTTGAAACCAATGTCAAAAAAATACCTCCAAATTTAAATATGAAATGATCGGAACTCAAGAGGAAACCATAGAATGAAAGATAAACCAGAACAAGGGAAAAAATGAAAATCTATATGTGAAAGGTCTCCCCACCATTATGATTTCTGCCCCTAGAAAGCCAAAAAATCTCGAGTTGATCAATCAAAGACAAAGGATTTCCACAACCATATGATCCAACCTCTCTAAAAAATAACACCTCAACCACCACAAAAATGAAAGTCAAACCTCTTACCTAAAATGAACCAATATTCAGAAACAACCATTATAGAAATGATAGAGAACTTTAGCTAAATCTTCTTCAAATTTTCATCAAACAAGACCATTGAGCATTCCCCAAAAACCCAAACGTTCACTCAGAAGAAAAAACTAATAATTAGACAACTCCAAATGAATCCACCCATTGCTAATAAAGTAGTAGAAACTAAATTGTATTACCCACTTGAGAGGATATAATGGGTACCACACCTGTAGAAACCAACTATCAGCAATAAAATCTAGAAGAAACCTTAACAATAACCATAGTGGGTCTCCCCACCATTGTAAACTAACCATCTTAAGCTAACCATCATAGACCGACATGGAGAACCCAGCATGGAACAACTTGAAAACTCCCCATAATGATCAACCCCCACCACAAGGGTGATCAAATGAAAGATACTCCAAACTAATTGGAGACCAGTTAGATATTCATATCCAAAATGAAACTACCATTGGAATTTCACGAAATTGAGAACACCAAACATTATTACAACCAAATAGGAATATTAAAATTTATGAGGACCCCAATGAGTAAATGATACCTCTTCCCCTATTTCAGAAAAACTAGACCTTAAAATATGATAAAACTATAAAAAAATCATAAATTGTCCCAATTACATCACTAAAGACAAAAGTTATAACAACTTCCCCAACACCCATGTGATTCCTCACTATGTCCAAGCTTCAATTTGGGGCCTCTTGATAGTACCATGATGCCTCGAAGCATCGAATTCCTCACTTCTAGGAGATGATAATACCCATTCAAAACTAGTTACTTTGGTTTCATGAACAACCACACAACATATTAGGTATAACCAAAGGAATTAAACACCCCACGAGACCCGCTTTTTCCCAAAAATTCACTTTCACAATGCGATAGATCTAGAAGAATCACATGCATCATCCTATTTGACCCCAAACGAGAGGAAGAAAAAATGACACACATAATAGTACACACCGCCACTCAAGATAAAAAAATTAATAATTTTCAAAAGGCACACATTCATTAAAAATGGATTTTTCAGGAGATCCAAAATATCTAATTTTCAAATATAATTAAGATATAACACAAAAAAATACAACAAGACATAACCACAATAACAAAATATACATTACAATGAAAGGTAATTTAAATTGAGCCCAAAATAGCACCCAACTCTTGCAACCGAGATGGGGTATTTTTCAAAGGGGTGGATCTGGCTCCACATCGCTTCTTGAAAACACAATGATAGAACAGTTTCATGTGACTAGAATTCAATATGCATGGAGGGAATTTTGAGAACTAATATTTGAAGAATTATTATTATACAACTTTCCACATTGATGACACCACGTGATCATGATCATAAAAGAGGTTGACAAGAGATCTATAAGCTTTTCAATTCATTGAACGACACCTACTGCTCCAAGAAGATTTCCTATCTCCTTATAGGAATTAACATCCCCCCTTCCAGTGTCTGGAGGAAGGTTTTCTTCCTCAAGAACTGCCAATAGCACAACTTTAACATGAATAACTTGTCTCACCACATCTTCAATAGAGGTTAGACTAACCTACAAAACCTTTAACTAGAGATCAAGAAAAACCCCACTCTCAAAACACATATTCTTTAGGAAATCATTCTCATCACACTCTGGATGATAAGTAACTAGATCCCAAAAATGTCTAAATAACTCCTACACCGGTCCATCGCCTTTATTTAGACCACACATCTCCCTCCCATTCATCACATTCATTTCCTTAGATAAATAATACTCGATGAATGAATCCTTGAATAACTCATAGGTAAAAATTTCCCAGGGCTTGGTCTAAGGGACCAACATCCAAAACATCCAGGTCAGACCATTAAGAATAAAGGTGGAAAAATTTACCTTTAAAGACTCTAAAAACAAAATGAAAATAATCTTTTTCACAATTTTCCCAATCCACTCCTTCGTTTTGAGAGGATCTTCATTACCATAAAAGAAAGAAGGTTCCAACTTCCGAAACTCATGAAGAGGTCCATGGGTTCATCAAATGGAGGATCTACCAATAGTAAACCACCCATGAATGCAAATTGAATATCCATATAATCCTTTGTGGGGGAGAACACTAAATAATATGGAAACCAAGAGACCAATCAAAACTGATGCTTCCCCAAAAACATACCACAAAGCAATACCAAACACAAAAAATTGAACCAACTCAAAAAATTTCCAGAACCATCTAAATAGAACTTCAAAACCAATTAACTAACAAGAACTCAAACTAGAAGCACTATTTAAAAAAAATCCAAAAAAAACAAAACATGACACACAACCACCGAATTCCAAAAAAAATTAATTTTTCTCCTAAAACATTTTTTGAAAAGGAGGACCACTTGATAGGTTAAAAAATCCCCAATGGTATTCCACAGAGACTCACACATACACATTCTAGTGCCAATTTGAGAACACATCCACTCATTCTAAACTAGAAACTCATCTACCGATGCCATCATCCATCTACATTCCAACATTGATCCATGAATGTAATCACCCATGGGAATACCAAAGGTTAAAAAAAATCTTCCTTTCCTAAAACAAATGATTTAGTATAACTTTGAAGATCTCAACCAAAATAAATTTTTTAATTTCAAAAAACCATTTCAACAGACCAACAATCACTAAATCAAAAAACCATTTTCAAAACCCACACGTCAATCAATTTTATCAATCTCAAAATTAAATCTCATGGATTCCATAAAAAACCCAATTCATAAAATATAAAAAAAATTGGAGCACAAAAAAACTCATCCCCTTAAAATATGTTGATTAAAAACTCATTTGTTATCATTTAAAAACAATTTCCAAAAAACAATGTTTGCTTTTAAACAACTGATTTCGGTAAATGCTAGTTTTGGACTATAAAAACTTAATCTTGATAAAAACATCCTCATTTCACCCAAAAATCATTTTATAAAAATCCATTTTCCAAATAATTCTTTAAAATAAATCCGTAAACTCAATTTTCCATTTTTTCAAAAGAAACCCATTACAACATTAAATATAGTTTACAAATTTTTAGTATAATCGGTGTCACGACCCGTCCTCGGGGCCCGTGCTATGACTACCCCAAGCCCGCCTTCCATAGGCCAGGGGCTGGAGACTAGCACCAAAGGCATAATTCCCGATAACTGGGAAGAAATTGCCTTTATAAAAGTAAACAAAACACCACAGAGTACATGTGGAAGTAAAACACTAAATAAAACTAAAACAAGCTATGCTGAAAGTAAAGGGGCCAGAAATACAAGCCCAACTGTAAAGTACATGGAAAATGATAAAACAACCGGAAGGTGACAAGCAGCTCCTGGATCATCCACCAAGGATCCTACCTGAAGGGTAGGTACAGATAGCACAGCTCCTGGATCGTCCACCACGGATCCTACCTGAAGGGTAGGTACAGATAGCCTCCACAATGCTCTCGCCCGTCAACCTCCTCTGAGTATCGTCTCGTTGTGAAGTCTACCACCGGATACTGTCTCGTCGTGAGGTCCACCTCCGGGTACCGTCCAGTCCTCAAACACTCTGCCTTTGTCTGCGCTGCCTGTCGTCTGCAACCAATACAATGAGGTGAGGGCATAGCCCATGCATGGGTGAGTATAAAGATACTTATTAGGGACCCCGAGACCCGCAAGGTCTCACTAAATCCAACAAGGATAACCACAAAAAAGATCTCAACAGATAACCACTACTTAGGTATATGCCCATACATATACCCAAGTTAACAAGTAACCCATCTCAATCATGAGGAAACACAAAGATTATGAAATCAACGGATAACCACTACCCAGGTATATTCCCATACATATACCTAAGTTATCAAGTGACCCATCTCAATCATGAGGTAAACACAAAGGTCATAGACTCAACTCAAACCAGGATTTTCATTATCGAAACAGTAACTGCTGAAGAGCCCCATCTCTGGAGTGTACAGTGATCCTGTAATGACTCTGAGGTACTACTCACTAACCTAAGACTGCTGAGGTACTCCTCCTATCGGGTACCGCGGGTCAGCCACCCAAACACAGTAGTGCTTCCCGCCGGGGTATGCCACCCAAACACAGTAGTGCATCCCCCCTAATAGCCTGTAGAGGTACTCTCCGGATGAGTACTGCAGGTCTGCACCCAAACACTGTAGTGCTCCGTCCGCCATGGTTCTTCACCCAAACAAAGTGGTGCTTCGTCCACTGGGCTAGTCGACTCACTCCAAGTCGAGTCAGTCAAGCAGTCGTCAGGTCTCAGCCAGCTACACGGTCTCCGTACTCCGTACGCTCGTCTCCAGTAGAGTCTGCTCAACGAGCTACAGGTCGATTCTCCAAGTATCTCAAAGTTCTACTAAAAAGTATGTCAAATGACCGCCTCGTCATAGGGCTCTCAACGCAACAGACGACGCGTCAATCGGACGCTCGGTCTGTGAGTTATTAGCCTTTTCGTCCCAGGGGCCCGGTTGGTTTCATGTGTGAACCAACCCGGATTTATGTCAACTGTACCCTGAACTCTCATAGGGTATACTCATAGGGACCGTTTCTCAACGTGATCACCAACGCCGCTGACGGTTCGTCAAACGGACGTCCAGTCTGAAAGTTATCAGTTTTTCCGTTCTAGGGGCCCGGTTGGATTTCGGGTACAATCCAACCCGGCCATACTCCAACTATGTCCAAATATCAGGTGAAGTATGCCAAAAGTTTTGTCTCATCAAGAGGAATCCAAAAAAGTCGACGACACGTCAATCGGACGTCCGAAGCTCATGATATAAGCGTTCCACTCCGAGGGCCCAGTTGGTTTCATGTTCGAACCAACCCGGCCGAACCCAATGTTCTCTGAAACCTTGAGTGTAATATACCGAAACTACTGTCTCGATCCATGGATCGCATCGCAGCTGATGGTACATCGATCGGAGGTTCGTAGCCCAAGATATGGGCAAAAGATCGTAAGGGGTCTGCGAATAGGGGTCTCGGGCCCGGACCGACCCGACCCGAGAACCCCTGGGTCGGCCCGAACCGGGGCGACCCGACCCGGGTCTGGGTCCGGCCCGCTTGGGCGTGGACCGGCCCGGCTGGCTCGGCCTGGCCCGACGTGCTGGCGGTCCGCAGGCCAGCTCGGTTACACCCAGCTGGGCGGTCGAAGGGGGGGGGGGGGGCGCTGCCCCCTGTATCATTAAACACGGCCCCCACGTGGGGGATGCTGCTATCCGGTCAGCCGGGGGTTAGGACCCCCGGCTTCTCCCCTGACCAGCCGGCCGGCTGCTGCACCACGGGACTGGTGCGGGCCGGTCCCCCTGCTCTGACGCCGACAGCCGGAAATCGGTCGCCGCTGCCTACTCCGCCGCGGCCTAAGGTCGTGGCCTTGGTCCGTCCAGCGCGGCGTGACGGCGCCGCGCCCCTCCGCCGTGGCCCTGCTCCGACCACGGTGTTTTCGTGATTCTCCAGTGTGATGCAACGGCGCCGCGACCTTCTTCGACTTCAATGGTGCGACGCGACGACACCGTGCATCCTTGACCCACGATTCCGCATGGTGCGACGACACAACATCACTTTCTTTCAAACCGAAACAACACAAAGATAAGGGAGGAGGGTCGGCCATGTTTTTGCGGTCCGGCCCCCTCCCGTTAATCGATAGCATGCGGTCCAATTTGAAACGAGGAACAACGACGGAAGAAATTATGTATAACAACAACGATAAAATTTTCTGCGGTTTTTCCGCAATAAAAAGTAAATTCCAAACATGCAAAAAAAAACTTTTGCGGATCAACTTAATAATGAGTTGATCCGAATTCTTGTTTTAGAAGGAAAATAATCACGAGCTTATTAATATTCTCAAATTAAACCCCTACCTCGAGCGTAGTCGTCTAACGAGGTTTGTCGCAAAAAGGGACGTCGCGGAATTGGTCGTTGTGGAAAGAGAGGTCGCAGAAGGAGGATCGTCGCGTCGCGGAGAAAATATTCGTCGGTGTCGTTTCGTCTATCTCCGAGAATCTGGAGTTCTTGTTGACCTTCGTCGGAGGTCGACTTTCTTCGCGTTCTTCGCGTTCTTTGACGAAGAACGAAGAACTTCAAGACTCCCATTTTCTCCCAAAAACATAGCACAACAAGCTCCCACAATAATAAAATAAGACACCTTATTATTTTATTACTCAAGCCTTAAGTTTGAAATTCAAAAATTGAATTAAGACACTTAATTAATTATGTGATTTGGCATGATTTAAGAAGTGAGAGAGGAGGTGAGTGGTCACACATTAAAGGGGGGTTAAGGAGTTAAGGAATATGAGAGGTCACCCACTTAATGGGGGAGTTAAAGTAGGTTTAAGGAATGTGAAGGGGTGGTGTTTGTGTGGGCCCCACCTCACATTTAACCTCACTTGGGTAGTCAGGTTCACCCAACCTCCATCCTTAAGTTTTAACCACTTTAAAGAAATAAAATTAGTTGCACAAATTTTATTTCTCGGAAGTCTTTATCCAAAAAACTATACAACTATTCCCGAGAAAACGCAACTCTGGAAAAGGACTTTTCAAGCAATTACCAGTGCTGTGGTTTCATCGGTGCCCTCAGATTTTAATTCCGAGCACCCAATAAAAAGTTAGAAAAACCCGCTCTTTCATTCACTGAACGTACCCGAGTTAAACTTCAAAAAATGATTTCGGGCACACCGGGCCTTGGAATTAGGTTCTGTCGGAAACTGCGCTCTTGTAAAATTCCAAAGAAAATTAAGAAAAAAATTTCCTTGAAATTTCCCAGACTTTACATTACTCCCACCTCAGGGATTTACATCCCCGTAAAGCTTTAACACAAACTAGGGATACAAAAGTGGTACTGAGCACACATCTGAGCCTTCCGCTCCCATGTGCTCACCTGGAGGTTCCCGTACTGGCAGTGAAAGAACACCCGAGAAATCGACCGTCCTCGTAAGATCTGCTCCTATCGATCCTCGATCCCCACTAGAACCTTCGTGAAGGTCACCCCATAACCAAAAATCCAGCTCCCCATGGTCGATGATATGCGTTGGGTCAATCACGTATCTCTTCAGTTGAGATACGTGGAAGTGTTCGTGCACCTGGTGCAACTGAGGTGGATGGGTCAAGCGGTAAACCACCTCGCCTACCCTGCTGAGGACCTAGAAAGGTCCGTTGAACCTCAGAGATAACTTGTCGCCTCGGCCACATCTCTGTAAACCTCGTCAAGGTGAGACCCGTATAAGGACATGATCATCATTCTCGAACTCTAGAGGTCTCCAATTCCTGTTTGGAACTGAAACTCAAAACTCCTGCTGCTGCGAGGGTAAGGTTGGACAACCAAGAGTGTTCAGCTGCACCCTCCTATGCATGAGTTCATCATGTTCTACCCTGGGTTTCCTTTTCGCTGACCAAGGAAAACCCATCCCAACGTTGTAGTTAGACCACAACCTTTTTGCCTAATACCGTCAATTTGCGTATGAACTATTATTGCCCAGTCCATACTCAAACCAACGTCATAAGGCCTCGACGCTACCACTAAGAGATTCCAACTGAAACTCTTGCCTCGAGGGTCTGACCACACTGTCGGCGTACGTGTTATTATCGAGTCTTCTCCCTTGGTATCTCCAGACATGAGGGTCAAGTCTACGACTTACCAGAAACTCTAGGTCTGGAGAAAGATTTGTGAAAGGAAGGAATGATTCATATCGACATCTGTTACTACGGAAACTAGTAGTGGACACAGACTATCCCTTGAATCATTCTTAGATCCATTGGGTCACACTCCTTGACTGCATGCATCTACTCTCTTCCCCTGCCCTCCAGCTCCCTGAGCCTGGCGGGGACTACAAAGGCAGGTGATTGTGTTATGTCAAAAAGTACCCCACCCCATCCTGCTCTCCTAGCTCTTCTTTCACGTCTTCTACTCTACAGATTCATCTTTTCTTGACATTTCCTCTTCTTGAAACATTTTACACGTCCAAGTCTCTCAGACTGACGCTAGTTCGCATCTTCCCACTGCTAACATTCACTGGCTATAACGGATCAGCCAAAGAACATTCAACCACAAAGGTTCTCTCTAGCACCCTAACATAAGTAGGAATGCATAGAGGAAAGAGTGCTTACTCGGATATCCCTTAAACACACCTCTCTCTGAGGTCCGAGCTCTAAAGCACTAATCATATTGTAGTCATCAAGTACCAAGAATAATTGGTACGCCCCGATGAATTCTCATCTACCGACATGTCATCCTGCCGAAGCTGTATAAGCTCAAGAAAACTCTCATCCCCTTCCTCAAGTCAGTCCTCAGCCGCCTGTGAGTCGGGTTTGTCTTGGAACTTGAGGGTATCTGATGTTGGAACACGTGTAAGGTAGTAAGCCTACATGTGTCACCTACCGGTACGACCGGTTGTAACTGCTGGCCAACAGGTAGTGATGTATAGATGACACACTACCCGAAGGCACTATCTCAGGTATCGGTCCATGTACCGAAGCCTCGTCACTATGCGGACCATCCTCATGGTCACTCACTAGAAACAACTAGTATCCAAGTCTACCATCCACTCCACTGGTGCCTCACCTAGGTGGAAAACTCTAGCATTCGCTTCCAACCAGTCCTCTACTGTCTGGGAATCTTCCTCGTCTTGTAACCTCGGAGGCTGCTGCTGCTGGAACTCGTGCATCACGCTCTGCCAGCCTGCACAGTTCGCTAGTATGGCTGGTGGAATCAGCTGCCCATCAGGTGGTGGTGCTGCTGGTACACCACTCAAGGGTGCCATCATAGTAAAAAATGCCCTGCACTGGAGCCTCATCGCTCGGTGAGCCATCATCAAGTACTCTCTCGGAAACTCCAACTGACTGTCTTTGTGGAGACATCATGAACAGATGCGACACGGTCAACGATTTATACCTGGTGATCTGACCTGGTTTGAGCTGACATTGAAACTTTGGAAACACACACGCAATCAGTGTTTTCGTGCACAAAGTCGAAAATCAGAAGTCAGGGTCCTGGTGTACGGATACGTCGGCTGCCGCACCAACACTTCACTCCATGAACTGAAGACCACACTCGGTACCCTTAACACTATTGCTTCATAGAAAGAAAATATCAGAGTCTTAAGTTCTGTGGTAGAACCGACTCCTCTGATACCAATTTGTCATGACCCATCCTCGGGGCCCACGCCGTGACTACCCCAATCCCGCCTTCCATAGGCCAGGGGCTGGCGACTAGCACCAAAGGCGTAAATCCCGATAACTGGGAAGGAATTGAATTTATAAAATTAAACAAAAAACCACATAGTACAAGTGGAAGTAAAACACTAAGTAAAACTGAAACAAGCTGTGTTGAAAGTAAAGGGGCCGGAAATACAAGCCCAACTGTAAAGTACAAGGAAAAAGATAAAACAACCGAAAGTTGACAAGAAGCTCCTGGATCATCCACCAAGGATCCTACTTGAAGGGTAGGTACAGATAGCGCAGCTCTTGGATCGTCCACCACGGATCCTACCTGAAGGGTTGGTACAAATAGCCTCCACAACGTTCTTGCCCGTCAACCTCCTCTGAGTGTCGTCTCGTCGTGAAGTCCACTACCGGATACTGTCTCATCGTGAGGTCCACCTCTGGGTACCATCCATTCCTCGAACACTCGGCCTCTGTCTGCGCTACTCGTCATCTACAACCAACACAACGAGGTTCAGGAATAGCCCGTGCAGGGGTGAGTATAATGATACTCAGTAGGGACCCCAAGACCCTCAAGGTCTCACTAAATCCAACAAGGATAACCACAAAGAATATCTCAACAGATAACCTCTACTATGGTATATGCCCACACATATACCCAAGTTATCAAGTAACCCATCTCAATCATGAGGAAATACAAAGTTTATGAAATCAACGGATAACCACTACCTAGGTATATTCCCATACATATACCTAAGTTATCAAGTGACCCATCTCAATCATGAGGTAAACACAAAGGTCATAGACTCAACTCAAACCAGGATTTTCATTATCGAAACCGTAACTACTGAAGAGCCCCGTCTCTGGAGTGTACAATGATCCTGTTACGACTTCGAGGTACTGCTCACTAACCTAAGACTGCTGAGGTACTCCTCCTGTTGAGTACCGGGGGTCAGCCACCCAAACACAGTAGTGCTTCCCACCGGGGTATGCCACCCAAACACAGTAGTGCATCCTCCCTAATAGCCTGCAGAGGTACTCTCCAGACGAGTACCGCGATTCTGCACCCAAACACTGTAGTGCTCCGTCAGCCATGGGTCTGCACCCAAACAAAGTAGTGCTCCGTCCACTGGGCAAGTTGACTCACTCCAAGTCGAGTCGGTCAAGCAGTCGTCAGGTCTCAGTTGGCAACACGGTCTTCGTACTCCGAATGCTCGTCCTTGGTAGGGTCCTCTCCAAGAGCTACAGGTCGATACTCCAAGTATCTCAAAGTTCCAAAAAGAAGTATCTCAAAGTACCATCTCTTCATAGGGGTCTCAACGCAATAGACAACGCGTCGATCAGACGCCCCGTCTGTGAGTTATTAGCATTTTCGTCCCAGGGGACCGGTTGGTTTCATGTGCGACCCAACCCGACTATATCTCAACTATACTCAGAACTCTCATAGGTTATACTCATAGGGACCATTTCTCAACGTGATCACCAACGCCACTGACTGTTGGTCAAACGAACGTCCGGTCTGAAATTTATCAGCTTTTCCGTTCTAGGGGCCCGGTTGAATTTCAGGTACAATACAACCCGACCATACTCCAACTGCATCCAAATCTCAGGAGAAGTATGCCAAAAGGTTCATCTCATAAAAAGGAATCCAACAATGTCAGCGGCACATCAATCGGACGTCCCAAGCTCAAGATATAAGCGTTTCCACTCTGAGGGCCCGGTTGGTTTCGTGTTCGAACCAACCCGGTCGAACCCAAAGTACTCCGAAACCTTGAGTGTAATATACCAAAACGGCCGTCTCGATCCATGGATCACATCTCAGCTGACTGTGCGTAAATTTGAGCTATGTAGCCCATGATATGGGCTAAAGATCGTAAGAGGTCCACGAATAGGGGTTTCAGGCCCGGACCGACCCGGCCCGAGACCCCTTGGGTCGGCCCGAATCGGGGCGACCCGACCCGGGTCTGGGTCCGGCCCGCTTGGGCGCAGCCCGGCCCAGAGCGCTGGCGCACTGGCGGTCCACTAGCCAGCTCGGTTACACCGAGCTTGGTGGTCGAAGGGGGGGGGGGGGGGCGCTGCCCCCCTGTCACATTAAACGCAGCCCCCACATGGGGGCCGCTGCAGTTCGGTTAGCCGGGGGTTACGACCCCCGGCTTCTCCCCTGACCGGTCGACCCACTCCGGCCGGCTGGCTGCTGCACCATGGGACCGGCGCGGGCCGGTCCCCCTGCTCTGACGCTGGCGGCCGGAAATCGGCCGCCGCTCCCTGCTCTGTCACGGCGCTACACCCCTCCGCTACAGCCCTGATCTGGCCGCAGTGTTTTTGTGATTCTTCGACGCGGCGCGACGGCGCCGCGACCTTCTTCGACTTCAATGGCACGATGTGATGGCACCGTGCATCCTTGTCGCACGATTCCGCGTGGTGCAACGACACAACGTCACTTTCCTTCGAACCGCAACAACACAAAGATAAGGGAGGAGGGCCAGCCGTGTTTGTGCGGTCTGGCCCCCTCTCGTTAATCGATAGCATGCGGTCCAATTTGAAATGAGGAACAACGACAGGTGAAATTACGTATAACAACAATAATAAAATTCCCTACGGTTTTTCTGCAATAAAAAGGAAATTCCGAACTCGCAAACAAAAACTATTACGGATCAACTTAATAATGATTTGATCCACATTCTTGTTTTAGAAGGAAAATAATCATGATATTATTAATATTCTCAAATTAACCCCCTACCTCGAGCATAGTTGTCGAACGAGGTTTGTCGCGGAAAGGGACGTCACAGAATTGATCGTCGCGAAATGAGAGGTCGCAGAAGGAGGATCGTCACATTGCGGAGAAAAGATTCATCGGCATCGCGTCGTCGATCTCCAAGGATCTGGCGTTCTTGTCGACCTTCGCCGGAGGTCGGCATTCTTTGTGTTCTTCGCATTTTTTGCGTTCTTCGAGTTCTTCGACAAAGAACGAAGAACTTCAAGACTCCCCTTTTCTCGCAAAAACTCAACACAATAATCTCCCACAATAATAAAATAAGACACCTTCTTATTTTATTACTCAATCCTTAAGTTTGAAATTCAAAAATTGAATTTAACCACTTAATTAATTAAGTGAGTTGGCATGATTTAAGAAGTGAGAGAGGAGGTGAGTGGTCTGACATTAAAGGGGGGTTAAGGAGTTAAGGAATATGAGAGGTCACCCACTTAATGGGGGAGTTAGAGTAGGTTTAAGGAATGTGAAGGGGTGGGGTTCGTGTGGGCCCCACCTCACATTTAACCTCACTTAGGTAGTTAGGTTCACCCAACCTCCATCCTTAGGTTTTAACCACTTTAAAGAAATAAAATTAGTTGCACAAATTTTATTTCTCGGAAGTCTTTATCCCAAAAACTAAACAACTCTTCCCGAGAAAACACAACTCTGGAAACGGTCTTTTAAGTAATTACCGGCGCTGCGGTTTCATCAGTGCCCTCAGATTTCAATTCCGAGCATCGGATCAAAAGTTAGAAAAACCCTCTCATTCGTTCACTAAACGTACCTGAGCTAAACTTCGGAAAATGATTCCGGGAACACCGGGCCTCAGAATCAGGTGCCGTTAGAAACTGCGCTCCTGTAAAATTTCAAATAAAATTAAGAAAAAAATTTCATTGAAATTTCTGTGTCTTTACAATCGGTTTTAAAATAATTTTCATAATCAAGGATGACCCAAAATAATTAACAAGGGGAAACTATTGTCTATGGGTGACTTGGAAAGCTATAATCCAATCACACCACCATCACATAGAGTCCTATAAGACCATATAAACATCACCACATGGATTTATAGGCCTTGATAGCTCCCTAATACCCTTACCACATCTCTCATTACATTTCCTAAGAATAAAACATCCCATAAGAACCAAAAAAACAAACCAATCCTAAAATTCCATGGAAACTCATGATTCTGTCCATAATGTGTTGTCCAGACACTCCCCCAGACCAACACCACAAGCTCTGATAGTCCCACTCCATCTATAATGACATCTCAAATAAAAAAGGGTACTCTAGAAGCAAGGTCCACTAAAGAACAAACAACCTATGATACCATTTTGTCACAAACCAACCTGGGTAGACCTTGAACCGGTCACCCAATCCAATCCAAGACAAGGCCTGAGAGGCATTCCCAATCCTCATGGGCTGGAAAATTGTTTCGAGGAATAAATATAGAAACCAAATGAATGATTAAAAACAATGTAAATGAATAAAATAGTGGAAAAATAGTGAATCCTAATATAAATATATTTCCAAACTAGGAATAATTTATAAAAAATGAAATTAAAAAACACTGAATAGAAATCCCCAAATTAAGCTCGATGACCACAACATCTCCATGTGACCCTAGGGGTCACTCTTTGATATAAAAACCAAAAAATTCCCGTAGTGATCAAAACCAAGATGGATCCTGCACCTTGAGCTAAAAATAGCAAAGAACTTTAGTCATGAGTATTAAAACTCAGTAGGCATCCCAAAAAAATCTATTCCCAATGCAGTTCATTAAAATAAAAGTAACATTAATTTATGGTTTGAAATGCAATATATAATACTAGAATTTTAACTCATTTCATTTAAATAAAATCATTGTCCATTTCAATTTTTCCATTCAAAAATAGATTTTACTCCAAGAAGAAAATATTATCATTTACAAGGGACACAATAAAATTATCATTTGGAAAAAAGTAAAAGGGAGTACAAAAAAATTTCAAAAAATTTTCCATAACTCTTTAAAATCTATAATTTTTTTATCCAATAAGAAAACCATATAATTATGAAACAATAATGATCACATCACAAAGGAAATGGAAATATAACAATCATAAGTAACCAAAAAAACAAATAATCTCAATCATCTTCCATTGAAAACTAACTGCCAAAATACACGGGAGAACCTAAGTGCATAGTGGAATAATATATAACATAATAAACATCTGGAATCATACCTCACGTGTCACCTAATTACAACAATTTTTCCCACACACTCGATCGCATCATCCCGAGTCTAACCAGAGATCACTATACCATTGAAAAACATCACCTGATTTGGGACACTAGACAAAGTGAAACCCTAAGCTAGTACAACAACCATTCACAAAAAAAGGACTATCTATAATAGGTTCCCATGTTAATACTGACATGGGGGTGAGACAACAATGGAAAATAATTATCCAATCATATGTCAACATATCATACATAAGAAACTCACACAACAACTCACCCCTAAGACACCCCGAGGAACAATATATTTCATTTATACTATCCAATCACAAGGGATAATCTCAGAGAAAGCCTCCAAAGAAAATAAACATATCCAAATAAAGAGAACTATTCAAGTAGACTTTTCAAGACCACCCTTTTTCCAAAAATCCTAAAAGGGTCCTCAACCACCCTTCAAGAAACCACCATTCAAGAAACCAACAATTTTCATAAAACCAAATAAAACCTTACCAAATGATGTAAGAAAAACATTTTTCAATACTCAATAATTTATAAAATTACATTAAATCACTCTTTCCTTATTTGGAAACCAACACCACTTTCATCAAGATGTGAAATGAGCCACACAACTTCATCACATGCCAAACCATTTTCAAAGAACCAAACACACACCACTTTCAAGTCCAAAACATTTATAAATCCAGTTGATAAATCCAAACCACTATTTAAGATGCCAAAAATTAATTTACAAATCCAAAACATGATTTAAAATTCAAAATCCATTGGAAAAATCCAATCGGGCAATTTATCAAACACACGGGGAGCATAAAAAAATAAAAAATTCCATATACATCAAAATATTTATGAAAAACACCTCATTCCACATCCAAAAATTATTCTAAATATCCCACATCACTATTTAACATATAAATAAGGTGTGAAAAGTCAGAAACCCACAAATCCTAAATTTAAAGGAAAAGTGAAAAGGGAAATCTACCTCAATATCATGGCACATCAATGAAGCCCACTAGAAACAACCATGTAAAGGTCCGAAGAAACAAGAACAACCAAAAGGAACCTAAAACACAAAAAACCCTTAAATTAAACACACCAAAATAGGAACCCTATATCCACATGGCTGAGGGAGAAAATGAACTCAAGAGAAAATGGAAGAAAGATGAAGATAAATAATAAAGAAGAATATTACCTTGACAGTTTTTCCCAAAACCACGAATAAAACCCTTGATCGAAGCCAAGAGAGGAAGGAGGAGACCTAGAGAGGAAGGTAAAAGCCCCATTTAGGTTTCACATACTAGGGGAGGAGGTAAATGGGTGTTTTATCATGAAATCCTGAGAGTGTAGAATACTAATTTCATAATGTCAATGGCCTGAACAAGTTTCACAGTTTTCCCACATGGATTTCGAAACCGTATGGAAACCATTCATCCATCACTATCCAAGAAGAACAGGAAGTATAGTTATCCTTCATGGTTTACCAAAATGTGTGACAAACATGAAGTTTCCACCATCCAAAAATGAAATCGACCATATGGTTTCTTGGAAAAGGGAACACAGTTTCCCCTAAACGTGCACTAACCATGAGCTACCTACTGTTAACACTAAATTCTCTATTTTCACCAAAAACACAAAGGGAAACCTTAGGGGAAATAAAATACCAAAATAAAATAAAATAATACCTCAAAATATAAATTTGTAACCCCCAGAACACAAGAGGAAAACCATGATCCAAAAGATGAATCCGAATAAGGGATGAAAATAAAAAATTGGGTACAACACAAATTATCAGTCTATCTGTTATCTTACAGGTCATAAGTAATATAATCCTTGAAATATGATGGTGTTTCTTAATGCACTGCATTATCATCCAGCAGATTATGATGATGAGATTCAATTAAAAAAATGATGATCATGAGGATTATAATGAGAGAAAATCTCTTTGTCAACTATTTATTCCCAAGATTTATCATATTTCCTATGTAAAAAATACACTTTTACTAAGGCTATCTAAGCTATATCGACAATAGGTTTCTCAATATATTTATATGGTTGTTTTCCTTCATACATCAGAAAGGATTTCATGAAATTTGACTTCACAACTTCAGAATGATTAGGATCTTATATAGCCTCCCCTTTTTCCTCTTACATCACAACTTAGCTAAATGTCCGTCCATACCAAAAACTCAAACAAGGTGGTCTTATAGAAATCCTAAAAAGAGTGATAAATATCCATTCAATACATACAATGTTTCAATTGATTTCCATAGTTGACACTAATTATAATTTATCAATGGGAGAGGAGAGTGTTATTTTATCTAGAAAGGTGGAGTTTTGATCAACTTCAACCAAAATTTTGGTATAATGGAGAAAGAATACATGCTTTGTTTCCTTGTTGAGGTGAACAGGAGCTCTAATTTCCATGGAAATTTCATGAAAAATCATTAGGTTCCTAAGTTACCAATTTTGACTTGAAATTTAACCCATAACTTGGAAAATGATATCCCTAATTTCGAGGCATTAATGTCCAAGGACCACTCATAAAGATGCAGTGAACTGGGTCTTACAAGACCAAAGATCCATTCTCGTTGTTTGGATTCATCCAAAGAAAAAATAAAATGAAAAAAACTTGGATGAGAGAAACATAACTCATGTAATAACCCACTTATTCTCCTTGGATTTAGAATACAAGGAATCATTACTTGGCCTTAATTGACATCCCCAAGATGCAAAAGGCTGGTAATAAATGCTGAAGAGTTTCAAATTTTAGTGGGGGATGATTTACCCTTTAAGAAATAAAACAACTAACCATGAAAAACATAACCAAACAAATAAAAAAATTATGTATGAATATATGAAAGAAAATTGAGCCACTTCATTTATATCTAAACCACATCAAGGTGCACTACAATTGAAGAAAAAACAATAATCAAAGTAAACAGTGAATGTTAACTACAAGAACACTATAGAAACCACAAGATGTTATTCTCCACAAGATCTATAAACCAACATCAGCAATAAGCCCATGATTCATGAGGTGGTTCTAAAAACATTTGATACTTTACCTTTTCCCATGGCTTGGAAGATAACATCTATAAAAACATCAATGTGGCAAAGTAAGGGTGAGTATAAAACATAGTATGATTTCCCCAAGGACTTCCCTACTCACTACACTCAAATAGAAAAGTTAGAAACAATTATATAAAACCATTTGTATAAAACAATTCTGAAAAATAGTTTATAACTATATATAAAAAAGTTCCAATACCCATTTTTAACCAACAGTAAAAAAGTGATATTTTCAATTTTTTCCAGAATTTCGCATTTACATATAAAAAACCCAAAAAGGATTTAAAAACATTTCTCAAAATCATGTTGTAATAACCATTCCATTCCCCTTTACCACACATCAAACCATGCATGCAACCTGACCCTCACTATACTCACAAGCGGTGAGATATCCTTCCACTAAACTACTACATAGTGAACCACATTGATGAGGGTATATCTCACCCATATCTATCCCATCCTTTTTATGGGGATCCTTCACACCCTTATTCATCCCAATTCAAATGAACACACAGCACATGAAATTTCCTAGAATTTCTGTATAATATTTTTAATTATATGGAATTTTTTCAAGATGGCGAAATCTGACGACGTGTGATTCTGAGGCCCAGAGTGCCAAGAATGATTTGTCAAAGTTTTGTTAAAATTTAAATAGAAATTGTAGGTAGTTTTAATATGAAACAAAATGACTCTTAAATATTTTCCTAGGTCAGAAATCTGAGGGCATCGTTGCGCTAAGGATGGAGGGTTTACCCTAGACGGCACATAATTTTAGTTGGCACATGCCTCCTGTGAGAAAAACCAAAAATGAAATAACCGTAAATAAAATAATTTATGAAAATTATTTTATTTTTCAAATATGTATAACTCATGAATTGTATCTATAATTAAAAATCTGAGACCATCATTGAACTTGTGATAGTATGCACTCTTTAGGCAGATACTAACACCGGCCAGCGCGAGCCATCTGTGAAAGTTAGTTTTTGGCCGTAAATAAAATAATTAAGTGAAAATTATTTTATTGTAAAATTGATAAAATCTAAATGGTAACTCATAATGTAAATTCGAGATTACCATTGGGTTCGTTGGGTGTGTTTCACTTAGGCACAGCCTAACCTACACCCACGCGGGTCGAAGTTGACTGTTAATAATTTACTGAACATTTTTTTCAGGTACATTCTGTAAACGCACGAGTGGTGCTTTATGACTTTTGAACCATTGCTCAGATAAAAAATATGAGAGCACCGTTAAATTCCCAGCACCAAGATTCACTTAAGGGAGGATTTACCTCGACCCTAGTAGGTCTAGAGAAAAAGTTAGTCTTTGAAACTTTTTAATAGAATAAATAAAATTACTTTTTTTATTCTATTCCACCAATGGACAAGCGGTAATGTGGGACCAGTGACATGTCAGGAAAATAAATGGCTTGACCCTCCAATCTAAGTAACAATAACGTTGGGGAAATAAGGAGACTTACTAATTAATGAACTGACATTAAATTCCAACATCATTAGTTACCCTCCCCATCTCCTATATATATGGAGCTTGGGGGGATGTACAGGCGGAACTTCTCCAAGAAAAGTGGTTCTGAAAGAGCGCCACGATTCCGGACCATTAGAAGACGGAGCCGACCCAAGAAGGATGTGATGGGAGACACTGAACCATGAACCAAAAGGTGACGTATGAGTGGTTTCATTGGGAACATGTTATAGGGATGAACCCACCTTCAAGCGCGAACAATATCCAACAGGTTTTTGAGGTAGGGGGTTATTTTTGTTAGTGCATTTTTTATTCCCTCTTCCCTACTCATGAAATTATACGAAGAATTTGGGTCAACTGACTAACGGGTTTGCCAGCGATTCATTCATATTTGTGGGAGGTTATTGCGGGGAATATTTTGTGGTTAATATTGTTTTTTAATTCAATTTTTATTAAACACTTAACCAACCTCATGTAGACGAGATAACACGGAGGGTGCATGACTAAAAAAACTGGCCTGAACCCTTCGCTATCTTAGTATCCATGAGCCACCTTGGAAGCCTGTGAGCACATCGACACATGCCACAAGAGGAAGTGCATAGCCCGTTAGCCGCGATGAATGGAGGAGAAGTTCGGCACGACGGCCAGTCACAGGAAGGAAGTCAGCGCGACTGCTGCGCCGCTGCTGAACGGAAGCAGCGACATAAGCCAAGGCGGAGGCCGAACCAGCCTCCGATGAGTTCTTTGGTGACCGAGCGGTACCCACGTGGCACCAACGCCTTGCCAACCGAACAGCCTCGGGGCCATTCAGGAATCCAGGAGACCGGGGGGTTACACCCCCCCCCCCCCCGCGTCAGACCAAATCGGCCTGCCGCCCTTGAGCCAGGCTGCCGCCCTCAAGTCGGGCTTCTGCCCTCGAGCTCGGCCGCCGCCCTCGGTGCGGGCCACCATCCTCGGACAGGGCTGCCACCCTTGAGTTGGGCCGCAGCCGTCAATGCGGGCCGCCATCACCCGATTGGGCCACCACACTAGCGGGCCACCACCCCCCAGACTGAGCCACCGCCCCAAAGGGTCGACACCCTAGTGGGCTGCCGCCCGTAGATCGGGCTGCCACCCAACTCAGGTCGGGCCGCCCCATTCCGAACCCCCCTGTTCGGCCTGGGCCACCCTTGCGGGCCACCCAAGCGTGCCAGGAAGCCCTTGCGGGCCGTCCCCCTTGCATGCCAGACCAGACATCAGTCTAGTGGGCCTAATCCACCTCGTCCCCACCCAAACTGGGTTAGGCCGGGTTAGATCGGACCCGGGCCCCACCGGACCCAGAAACACTCAAAGGGGACTATCTTGAGGTCCAAACACCCATTTGAGGAACCGTTTGCGGTGTTGGGACACTTGGATCAAGAAGGCAATTTTTCCTTATTCCCTTAGAGTTTTGGAGAAACTGAGAGATCAACTGGGTTGGATTGCCCCCGAATCCAACTAGGCCCTCAACATTGAAATAAAAATAACACACGGACCATGCATCTGACTGACACGACGTCTATTTTCGTTAGAACCCTTATGACATGGAAGATCCTTGAGTTAGTTATTTGGGAGACTTTGTGCTATTGGATATATGAAGGGCGGCTTGGGGAGCGGTTCTCCCAAACGCAATATGTACGGAACCCTGTGACTGGCTGAGACCTGACGACTGCTGACATTTAGACTCAGAGTGACTTGATAGCCATGATACGTGATGAGGTGGTGTCCCTTAGCTGACAACGATACGGGTGGGTTGTTCTGTGTGACCTGGCGGGCCACGGTGGGAAGCAGCCGTAGTATGCGATGGGGAGGAGTACCTTATAAGACCGCGTTGGTGGGGGGAGGGGGCTCTATGTGACCCCATAGTCCCAAAGTACATGATGGGGATCAGTATTTCAATGGATCAAGGTTAGTGGGAAGTGCCTCTGTGTGATAAGACAGGCCCACTATACTCGATAGAGGAGGAGTTATCCATTAGCTGAGGCGTTTGATGATGTGACTGGGGTTGTTACTTTTTACTACCCCAAGAATAAATCCTGGTGTGAGATGTCTTTACCATGTGCTTGTGATTGATCTTATCTTATGTGGTACTTTACTTGTGTGGTAATTTAACATCGTGGTCTTACCCTCTGTTTTCCTTTGTGGAATTCTTGGAGACCTTTGGGGTCTCAGGGTCCCTGCTGAGTATTGTTATACTCACCCCTGCACGGGATTCACCCGTACCTTTTTGTGTCTTTTGAAAATATCGAGTAGCTGGGCTGAGGTTTGAGAAAGCAAGGACCCAGTGGTTCATAGAGGAGACAGATGGACATGGAGTGCTAAGGAGGAGATCTGTACATACCCTTCAGGTAGGATTTGTGGTGGATGATCCAGGATATTGTTTTCACCTTTTCAGATATTTTTACTTTTCCATTGTACTTGTACTTTTACAGTTGGGCTTGTATTCTGGCCCCTTTACTTTCAGCACACTTTTTCTACAGCAGTTTACTTCATAGTTTCTTCTTGTTGTGTTCTCAGACAGTGTATTTTTACTGATTTAATTGAAATACCTTCCCATTTTAGGGAATCCTCCTTTCGAATCTAGTCACCAACCCCTGACCTATTAAAGGCGGGCTTGGGGTAGTCAAGGAATGAGCCCCAGGGGATGGGTCATGAGAATGTGGTATCAGAGGAGTTCGGTTCTACCAATGAACTAGTACTCTGATATTTTTAATGATACAACAGTGTTTTGTGTTATGAGTGTGGTTTTCTGTTTGGGGAATCTAGTGTTGGTGCGGAGGTCGACATATCCATACACCAGGACCCTGAATTCTGATTTCGGACTCAACGCTTGAAAAGATTGATTGCATGTGTGTTTTAAAAGGTTTTTTTGATATCTTTGGAGTCAGATTACCACGTATAAATTAATGACCATGGAACACCTGTTCCTTATCAGGATTACACCACGAAGATAACCACCCAGGATTCATGAGAGAGTACGTGATGAAGAACCATAGAGCGATGATGCCTCAATACAGGGACCTCTTACTATGTTAGCACATTCGGGTGGTGTCCCAGCAGCACCACTACCCATTGGGAAGCCCTTTCCACCTGCCCACCAGTAGAGGGTTCACGTCGACTGAGCATATTGCATGAGTTTTAGTGGTAGTGGCCTCCATGGTTCCGAGGCAAGATGGACCCGCAGGCAGTTGAGGACTAGATGGAGGCTGTGGCTAGAGTTTTCTACCTATTTGAGACAAAGTTAGAGAATATGGTGATCTTAGATTCTATTCTTTTACTGTGTGTGACCATGAGGATGGTCTGCATAGTTTTTAGGCATTGGTATGTGGACTGTTGCCTGAGAGAGTACCTTTAGGTAGTGTGTCATCAATATCAGTGCTTGTTGGTTAGCAGTTACAATCAGTGTTACTGCTAGAGGACACGTGTAGTCTTAGTTCCTTACACGAGTTTCAGTATCAGATACCCCTTAGGTTTCTAGGAGAGCCCAAATCATAGGTGGGTAAGGTATGTCTTGACGAGGTGTCTGAGTTTCCATCTACCCGAGGCACTATTTGATCAGATTTCAGTCCTAGTAGTGTGCCTTATATGTGGTTCAGTAAGATGTTTATAGGGTTTAGGTTACCCTACTCTTGAAAAGATGCGACTTTTCTATGTACAAGCTTGAGAACATTCTTCAAATAAGGGGGTATCTTACCATAAAGAGCTAAGGGATGACAGTTCCCTAGAGCTTCTATAGCTTCGGCAAGACGACATGTCGGTAGCTGAGTATTCATCGAGGCATATCGACCATTCTCGGTACACGATGAGGATGATACAACCAGTTATTCTAGGTTTGGACTTCCAAGCGAGGTGCGTATAAGGACATCCGAGCCAGAACTATTCCTCTATGCATTATTACCTATGTTAGGGTGCTAGAGAGAACCTTTATGGTAAAATGTTCTTTGGTTGAGCGGATACAACCAGTGAATGTTAACAGTATAAAACAAGGAAACTGATGCCAGTCTCAGAGACTTGGGCATGTAAAATATTTTGGGAAGGGGAAGATATTGGTATAGATGAATCTGTATGGTAGTAGACATGGAAGTGGATCTAGGAGAGAAGCATGAGGTGGTATACATTTCAAAATGTTACAACCACCACCTCAATGTGGTCTCTACAAGGCTCAGGGAGCTGGAGGACAGGGGAAGGGAGTATCTGCATATGGTCAAAGAGTGTGACCCAAGGACTCTAGGAATGATTAGTGGTACGGTCTGTGTCTACTACTAGCTACCGTATCAATAGACCTAGGTACCAATAATTCCTTCCTTCCACGAATCTTGTCCAATACCTAGAGTTTCCGGTTAAAGCATTGACTTGACCCTCACATCTGGAGATACCTTTGGAAGAAAACTCAATAATCACACTGGCGACGATGGTGTTATCTGACCCTTGAGGTGAGACTTTCGTTTGGAACCTCTTGGTGGTAGCATCGAGGCCTTACGACGTTAGTTTGGGCATGGACTGGGCTTCCACAATTTATACTTAGATTGAATGAGTTAGGAAAAAGGTTATGGTTTACCTAAAATGTGGGAATGGGGGTTTCCTTGGTCAGCAAAGAAGGAAAAACTAGAAAGAAAAGGATAAAATCATGCATAGTAGGGTGAATCCGATCACTTTTGAGTCAACCAACCTTACCCTCATGGAAGTAGGAGTTTTGGATTTTGAGTTCCCAACTAGTGTGGAAGATTATGGGGACATATTTTCAAAAGATGTTTCCAGAGTTACCTCCCTGAAGGGAGAGGGACTTCTACTTTGGCTAGGTACTACTAGAGTTTTGAACCAGACATTTCAATAGTTGTAGCACCCTTTTTTTCTTTGAAAAAGAAGAGGAAAAATTTATTGGGGATGAAGATATGCCAACAGAGTTACTAGGAACTGAGGAAGATACTAACGAGTGACCCCATCTTGAGGCACCTAGAAGATGGCGTTGGGTATGTTGTCTTCTGCGATGCATCAGGGACCATGCTTGGATGTGTCTTGATGTAGGAGAGAGCAGTGATCACGTATGGATAAAAAAATATGAGACATGATGAGAAAAACTAAGCTACCCATGACCTGGAGTTTGCAGAAGTGTTCTTTTCGTTGAAGATTTGGTGACATTACATAATGGGAGAATGTTTTACAGTCTACTCTGATCACAAGAGTCTCAGGTATATCTTCTCACATAAGGACCTGAACCTAAGACATCGACACAGGATAGAGTTCATCCAGGACTATGCCCTTGAGATAGTCTACACTCTTGGGAAGGGGGAACATGGTAGCAGACACACATAGAAAAAGGTTTGGTCAACAACTACTATGTGAGGCATCAGAGCAGCTAGTTGCGCTGTTGATATCATTTGCAGATAAATATGGATCTACTACCTCAAGTATATGATGGTCATTCCCACACTCCTTAAGCGGGTCCGGGAGGCACAACTTGAGACATTGATCGTGAGGCCTGAAGTGCTCAGATATCCTTTGGACGGTCTCCTGAAATATTTTATGAAGGTGGGGAGCACGTCATCCTCTTTAAAGGATGCACCATGGTTCCAGTGACACATCAGGAGGAGGTTTTGAGGGAGATCCATACACCCCCTTTAACAGTACATACTTGAGTCAAAAAGATGTATCAGGACCTCTAGCATTATTACTGGTGGCCAGGGATGAATGAAGCAATGGCAGAGTTTGTATCATGATCCCTCACTTATCTGCAGGTGAAGACTGCACAGAGCTAGCCTAACCGGCGTTCAGGAGATAAAGATTCTTAGAGTTCAAGTAGAGAGACCATGTCTTCCTACAATGATTTGGCCGAGGTGGCAAGTTATCCCAGAGGTTCATTGGACTTTAAAAGATTCTCATTAGAGTGGGTGAGGTGGTGTACCATCTATCTCTTTCCCCACATAAGCACCAGGTGCATAATTGTTTTCCATGTGTCACAATTGAGGAGATGTGTGCATGATCAATAACACATTATAAACCAGGGAGTTTTGTTCTTAGTTAATGGAGAGACGTTTACGGAGTTCCTAGTGGAGTTTGAGGATCGACCGGAGCAGGTCCTCCATGGGAGATCGATACCTCTGGTGCACATTTTCTAGAAGCACGGGAACCTCTAAGAGATCACATGGGAGAGGGAGGCTCAGATTCATGCTCACTCCCCCCATTTTTTTCCTCAATATGTGTTTTGGATTTCTGGGATACAAATCCCTAAGGTTGGGAGAATGTAATGTCCCAAAATTTCCATATAATTTTTTGTAATTATATAAAAAAAATTTAAAGCCCGCATAATCTGACAGCACCTGATTCCGAGGCCCGGAGAGCCAGGAATGAACCGTCGAAGTTTTTGAAAATATTAAATAGCCCGTGTAAGTATTTTTCATGAAAAAGTGGAATAAATCTTAAATGGTTTCCTAGATCAGAAATATGAGGGCACCATTGCTCAAAGTATGGCAGGATTACCCTAGGCGCGACTGAAGTTTAGTCGGTGTGGGCCTCCAGTGAGAAAACCCGAAAATGGCATAATAGTAAATAAAATTATTAAATAAAATTATTTTATTTTTCTAATGTTTATTACTCACGAAAGGTAACTATATTAATAATCTAACACCACTATTGAACTCGTGAGGGTATTCTCTCTTTAGGATGATTCTGACATTGGCCGACGCAGGCCACCAGTGAATGTTAATTTTTGGCTGTAAATAAAATAATTAAGTGATAATTATTTTATTGTAAAATCCATAACTTCTAAATGGTAACTCAGATTGGAAATCTGAGAGTACCATTGGGTTTGTTGAGGCTTGTTTCAATTAGGAAGAGTCTAACCTTGATCGGTGTGGGTTGAGGGTTACTGTTAATAATTTACTGATCTTTTTTTGGGTACATTCAGTAAACGCGTGAGGGGAATTTTATAACTTTTTAACTATTGCTCAGATTAAAAATCTGAGGGAACTGTTGAATCTGCAGCACTGAAATTTTCTCAAGGGAGGCTTCACTTCGACCACAATAGATCTAGATAAAAAAAATTAGTTTTTGGAACTTTTTAATATAATAGATAAAATAACATTTTTATTTTATGTTTATTCTATTCCTCCAATGGACAAGCAGTAAGGTGAGACCAACGACGTGTCAAGCCAATAAATGGATTGACCCTCCAATCTAAGTAACAACAAAGTTGGGGGAAATTATGAAGCTTCCAAAATTAATGAGCCACCATTAAATTCGAACGTTGTTACTTACCCTCCCTCTCTCCTATATATATGGAGCTTGGGTTGAGGTACCCACATAGCTTCACCAAGAAACGTAGTACTGAAGGTGCTCTGCGATGTCAGACCCTTAGAAGATGGAGCCGATGCAGTGGGAGATGAGAGGCAACACCGAACCATAAACCGAAAAGTGACGTATAGGTGGCGTCATTGGGAACCAGTTACGGGGATGAAGAACGCTGACCCACCATCAAGCACAGACGCTCTCCAATGGGTTTTCGAGGTAAGTTGTTATTTTTTTTGTCCATTTTTGATTCCCTCATCCCCATTCTTGAAATTATATGAATATCGTGGGTCAAACGGATAATGGGTTGACTCACGATGCATTCATCTTTGCGAGAGGTTATTACGAGAAATCTTGTGGGGTTGATCTTGTTGTTTAATTCAATTGTTATTAAACAATTAACCCCCATTATGTTGAAGAGCTAACGTAGAGGGCAGAGAACTAACGAACCCGACCTGATCCCTCTGCTATCTTGCTTTCCTTGCAAGTCCTTGGAATACTATGAGCACATCGACGCATGACACAAGAGGAAGGACACAGATCTTCATCCTCGACAAATAGAGGAGGAAACTGGCATGACAGTTGGCCACAGTAAGGAAGGCAGTGGGACCATAGCACCGCCGGTGAACATAAGTAGTGGATAAAGCCGCGACGGAGGCCGAACCCACCTCCAGTGGGTTTCGTGGTGACCAAGAGGTGCCCACGCGGTGCCACAGCCTTGCCAACCAAATGTCCTTCAGGCTGTTCAGGAATCAGAGATATCGGGGGGTTACACCTCCTACGTTGGACAAAATCAGGCTGCCGCCCTCAAGTTAGCCTGCCGCCCTCGAGTCGGGCCACCACCCTCAGATCAGGCTGTCGCCCATGGTCCGTACCACCACCCTAGAGCCGGGCCGCCACCCTTGAGCTGGAAAGACACCCACGGAGTGGGTCACCGCCCCCGGACTGGGCTGCCACCCCGGACCAGGCCGCCACCCTAGCAGGTCGCTTCCCCACACGGGTCGGGCCGCCTCTTTGTAGGCTGCTCTATTCGGGTTGGGACACCCTTGCAGGTCTCCCCCCTTGCGAGCAGGACCAGACATCGGCCCAGTGGGCCGAGTCCACCTTGGCCCCGCCCAGATCGGGTTGGGCCAGGTCGGTCTGACCGGGTCTGACTAGGCCTGGGCCCCATTGGGCCCAGAAACACTCAAAGGGGTTTATCTTGAGGACCAGATGCCCATTTGAAAAACCCTATACAGGATTGGGAACCTTAGAGAAATACAATCCTTTTTCTTTACTCCATTAGAGTTTCAGAGAAACTGGGTGTTCGGCCGGTTTGGATCGCACCTGAATCCAGTCGGGCCCTCGACACTAAAATTCCAATAATGCACAGACTGAGCATCCGACTGGCACACCATCTATTGCGTTGGAACCCTTGTGACATGGAGGGTCATTGGGTTACTTCATTGTGAGACTTCATGCTGGTTTAGATATTACTAATTAGTTGGGGAGACGTTCTCCCAAGCATAATACATAGAGAACCCTACGACTGGCTGAGACTTGAAGACTACTGTCTTTTCGACTCGGTGTGACTCATCAGCTGCAGTACGTGATAGGGAGGAGTAACTTAGTAGACCACAATGGGTGTGGGTGGTTCTGTGTGACCTAGTGGGCCACAGTGGGGAGCATCTGTGATACACGATGGGGATGAGTACCTTAGAAGACCACTTTGGGGGGGGGACGACTCTGTGTGACCCGGAAGACCCACAATACGTGATGGGGAGCAATACATCAACAATTCAAGGTTAGTGGGAAGCTCCTCTCTGTGACATGGCTTTCCCGCTATACTCGATAGAAGAGGAGTTCTCCAGTAGCTGAGGCATTCAATGATGTGACAGGGGTGATTACTTGTTACTACCCCTAGAATAAATCTTAGTGTGAGCTATCTTAACCGTGTGCTTGTAATTGAGGTTATTCTATGTGGTTCTTTACCTGTGTGGTACTTTACCTTCATGGTGTTACCCTGTGGGTTTTCTTTTTGGAATTATAAGAGACCATCAGGGTCTCGGGGACCCTACTGAGTATCGTTATACTCACCCATGCACGAGATTCACCCGCACCTTGTTGTGTCTTGTGCAGACGACGAGCAGTTGGGATGATATTTGAGGGAGCCAAGACCTAGTTTTACACGGAGGAGACAGACATACGTGGAGTGATAATGAGGCGATATGTACCTACCCTTCAAGTAGGATCTATGGTGGATGATCTGGGAGATTCTTTTCACCTTTCCAGCTATTTTTTACTTTTCAGTTTTACTTTTACTCTTCCAGTTGGGCATGTATTCCAGCCCCTTTACATTCAACACACTTTTTCTACAATAGTTTACTTCACAGTTTCTTCTGGTTGTGTTCTCAGACCGTGTGTTTGTACATGTTTAAAGGCAATGTCTTCCTGTTTTAGGGAATACACCTTTCAGTGCTAGTCGCCAACCCCTGGACTATGGTTGGCGATCTTGGTGTAGTCACGACACGGGCCCCAGGGAAGGGTCGTGACCCCATAACCCATGCCAACCAATGCGAAAACAAAGTGAATTTAACGAAATCAACAAATTAAAAAAAACCATTATTTTTTTGAAAACCATTAAACAAAAAATTTTCATACTACCATTCCATTTCAATATAATCATTCATTTTATTGAGAACCCTTTAATCAAATCAATTTTACATTATTCAATAATAATCCCATTTTAAAATCTTTATTTTGAAATCAAGAATCAAGCACTTTATTCTAGAACATAAATTTTCCAGATTTCCACAAACCGACATTCAAGAAGGTTTATAACAACAAAAGAAATCCAATTAATCATCATTTCATTATAAGGTAATCAATCTTAAAGCCTTAAAATTGGCTCTACTAAGAGTAGTGGAGAGTGATTCCCCCTACCACTAAGGTATTGATGAAAACTGAAAATGGAAAAAGAACACTCATGAAATCAGGTACGAACCCAATAAAACCACCATAGATATCTTCCCCTAAAATGATCAAGACCAAATAAAAACTTATTTCGAAAGCATATTCTTATATCTAACCATAGAAGGTGCATATCTAACAAATCGAGAAAATATGATAAAGATATCTAAGAATCCATAGTAATAACGATGAAGATCGACACTTACTGAAAGAATAATGCTTGAAAACGCCAAATGGGGGATCCATATTTACTATAATTTTCTTGGGAGAGGTTCTGTTACTATACATGGAGAGGAATCCAAAATTTAGGCTGTAAATGATAAAAAAATGAGGAATTTTGAGGCAAAAACTCATGAGATCCACTTTTTTAGGATGTCACTTTAACCCTTCACACAGTTACACAAACAGTGTGCTAACCATGTGTTAGGTACTTCCTCAAGAAAGATCTTTCATGGAATCCTTGCACGGTCTACCTAACCATTCAACCAATATTACAAATCAACTATCCAAACCTGTTAATGTGCATGGTTTCTCCTAATATTTATTCTTGGTTTGGAAAAACCATGCGCAGCCCGTGCACCTCTCACTTATCCCCAAAATACTTATTGAAGGTTAACCAAACTCTCATAATCTTCACCCATAAACATTATATACAAGAAGAACATAAATAAAGGGTTACAAACTAGAAACCAAGGTTACTACATCATCCCCACCATTGGTCTTTCTGTCCAAGGAAAGTAGAAAACCATTTTTTCCCCAAAAGATTTCCAACCATTGATCTTTCATTTCCTTCTCAAATTCCCAATTCTCTTCTTGAATGTCACCAAGTTTCCTCAAAACTCTCACTAGTCTGATGATTTTTCTAGGTAAGACTTTTTCTTTCATATCCACAATCTTCATCGGGATATGTACTGACAAAGAAACTGAGTCAATGTCAACATGATCCCATCTAATCACATGATCATGATCAGGATGATAATTTTCAGCTAAGATATGTGGAAAAAATTATATAATGAAGTGGACCATGGTGGAAATGCCAAATGATATGCCACCTCTCGAAGTTGTTCCCGTTTTTTATGATGGACAATTTATCAAGGAGAAAACTTTCCCTACATCCCAGAAAAACATTGTCCAAGACTTGGAGATATCATCTAGAACACATGAACACTTACTGCGAATGAAAATGGTATTATTCAATGATCTTCATATGATTTCTGAAGACTCTGAGCCATTCCCATCCTCTTTCTGATAAACTGAATATTCTCTATTGTTTCATGGAAAAGGCTAGTCCCAACTAGTAAAGTATCACATGTTTTCACCTAAAAAATGGAGAATGATTAGGAAGCCCATACAATGATTAAAAAGAATCCATATGTATTGAGGCTTGATAGATATTATTATATGAGAACTCCACTAATGGTATATACTATTCCCATGAGTGGCCAAAATCCATTACGCAAGACCGAAACATTTCTTCCAATGTCTACATCATCCTTTCAGATTTCCCATCTTTCTGAGAATGATATGTCGTACTCATAATCAATCGAGTGCCAAGGGATTCATGTAATGATTTATATAAATGATATGGGAACCTCATATCTCTACCTTAGACTATCGAAACTAGTATTCCATGTCTCTTTACCACCTCTTGGATATATATTTTGGACTGATCATCCACCGCATGTGTTTCATGAATAGGGATGAAATGAGCCGACATTGTTAGTCGATCCATTATCACCCGTATGACTCATGTTTTCAAACTATTCTTGGGAGGACTGTAACAAAGTACATGACTATCTTCTCTGACATACACACTTGGATAGGTAAGGACTGCAACATACCTATTGTTCATTGATGTTCTTCCTTAACTTCCTGGTATGTTAAGAACTACAAAATGAACTCTTCCACTTTCCTTTTCATGAAACTACACCAAAATTGCCCCTTAAATGCCTTATAGATATTCTATATTCCTGTATGAACATACCATATCGAATGGTAGTAACCATGAAGAAGTTTCTATTTAAAATCTATAAGAACAACCCTACATTCTCTAAACCACAACATCAAACTCTCTGAAAGATTCCATCCTTCAATGGTCTCCCCACACTGAGTTTTGAAATCATAACCTAGGAATTCGACATCAGAGGTTTATACATCTTTGACTATCATTAACAAATCAAGAACCATGGAGACTAAAAAGAAAATAACAACACCACCTTTGTCTTCACATTCCACATGCATGTCAGCTAGGAATGACATTAACATGCAATCATTGGAAGCTTCTTAATCTAGATGTTCATATGAATTTCAACGTAATGAAATAGCTAGCGAATTAACTTTTCCTGATGTATACATCAAGTCAATGTCAAACATCTAAAGATAATCCATCCACCTCATTTGGATTAGATTCAAATCACACTATGAAAAAATGTGTTTCATGCTCTTATG
Organism: Viscum album; assembly: GCA_963277665.1. NCBI lineage: Eukaryota > Viridiplantae > Streptophyta > Magnoliopsida > Santalales > Viscaceae > Viscum > Viscum album. Next base: position 833,959,403 of record OY728120.1, read on the forward strand.
ATTCGTAAACACAATATATTTCTCACCAAAGAGATAATGACACAATGTATTCAAGACATGAAAAACCATATCTAACTCCTAGTCTTGTGTTGGGTAATTATTCTCATGCACTATCAACTACCTTGAACCATAAGAAACCACAGGTTCACTTTACATGAGAACACATCCCAACCCAGATCCCAAAGCATCATAGTACACCACATACCCTTGTCCTAATTTTGGAAAAATAAATATAGGTTCTGATGTGAGATGAACTTTTAGCTCTTGGAATGACTTATAAAATTCCTCAGTCTATCTGATTCGAACATTATTATTTTTCAAAGTTTTCACCATCAATGATAGTCCTGATAATTGATGCACAAATCATCAATAATAACCAGATTGACCATGGAAACATCAAATCTCAAAGAAATTTTTTGGGGGTTTATAAGAGATAAAAACTTTTATCATTTCCTAATCCACTAAAATAACTTTTTTATAAAATTACATGTCCATGAAAGCATACCCCATATATCCAAAAATCACTCTTATAAAATTTTTCATACAAATGGGGGTTTCTCAAGATTCCCAACACTGTCACCAAGTGCTTCTCATTCTCATCCTTTGTACTTCAATAAACTAATATGTGATCCAAAAAAACCACAACAAAAGAATCTAGATATATATAAAATATCTTATTCATAAATTCCATAAGGACTTCTAGTATATTTGTAAGACTGAAATTCATGCATACATATTTATATTGGTCATATCTTATTCTGAAAGCAGTATTTGGAATATCCTCCTTCCAAACTCTCAATTGATGTTATCCTCATTGCAAGTCAATTTTTGAGAACCATTGATATATCATCAGTTAAAAAGATAGATCATCAATTCATGGAATTGGATACCTATTCTTGATCTCAAATTGATTAGGATTACAATAATCGACACACAACTTTAGTGTTCCATATTTTTTCTCCAATAACAAGACTGGTGCTTCCCATAGAGATGTACTTGGTCAAATGAAACCTTTGATTTCAAGATTCTCTAACTAAAATTTTTATTCCCCTAATTTTGTTTGTGATATCCTATATGACATAATGGAAAGATTAAAAATCGAGGAAAGGATATCAATTGTTAACTCAAATTCCCTTATAGGTGGTAACCCTGATATGTTTTCTGGAAACACATCATGAAATTGATCAAATGCTATTGGAAAACTATTATCCTAGATCTCTTCAATCAATGCCAACGTCAAATCCACCAACTAGAAAGAGATTGTTCCCACTGCTAGTTTAAACAAGCCCGTTGCACCTGTCTTTACAACCCTTTTTCTTCTAAAGAGATGTTCGATACAGTTCTCAGTGGTAAAACTAATTATTCTACTATAAAAGTCAATGTGATCCTAGAATGTTGTAAACCAATCCATACCCAGGATTAAATCATTGGAATCTATATCTAACACTGAGATATCCCATTTCATCTTAGCTCCATCAATACTTATATAAAAAGATCTAAACACAAAGGCTCGACATTCTCTTTCACCAAGAGGGGTTTTTTTGCTTTAACACAGAATGAATCATCTCATGTTTTAAACATAAAAAATCAACAATTTGAGAAGCAATTAATGAATGTGATAAACCAGTATCAAAAAACACTTTCATAAGGGTAGAATTCCAAAGAATAATACCTCTCACCATATATGGTTGAACTTGTTCATTTAGAATCACCTCATCAACTCTATAAAACTTCTTCGTCACTGCACTTTTCTCCATATTGCTTTGTTGAGATATCTCTTATTGAGGAGTCATGGTATTCCTAGAATCACCATGGCTTGCTCTATTCTTCTGATGAGTTTGATTCTGCAATCCTTGGCCTTTTGAATCATATGATTCTTGAGAAACCTGAGAAGTGCCTCGAGCACCTGACCTTAGAGAACTGCGACAATAGCACTGATGATTGCCCATCTTCTTGTAGTAATGGAATGCTCTAGGTTGTTTGTTACACTCTCACTTCCTGTGGTCAAGTGAGCCACATTGAAAATAACCTACTTTTCTATTGCTTCATGGAGGATGGTTCACTAATCTTGTTGTCTGATTCTTATTTCCTCTTTCATCTTGGAAATTGGTGTCCATATTCCGCTTTCTCCCAATGTTTCTGTTCCCAACATTTCCCATATGTATCATCATAATTAATCCTCCCATAGATCCTGAGATATCTAGTTTTGCAACTATCACTATATTAAATATACTTGTATAATCCATAATATAGAGTATTGTAATCTTCGGGTGAATCTCATGTCTTAGCCCTGATTCTAAGATAGGTTCCATCAGGGCTGCACTCACCACACCTTCTGGTGAAAATTTCACTAAATGATTGAATTTATCTGCATACTCTGTGACAAAGATATTTTTCTTCTTTAGGATGAAGAATTTATTCATTATCTAGATCCTAAACATGTGAGGATAGAATTTCTAATTAATAAATTTCTCAAAATCCTCCCAACTTATACCATGATCTAGTTTAGCATGCACCGATAGATTCCACCACTAGTGTGAAAGATCCCCGATCATATGCACATCTAGATTGACCTTGAGCTCCACTTGCACAAAAATTAAATCAAAGATAAGATTCCTCAGGTTCATACAAACCTATACCTTTTTAGTTTCGGAATCACCTATGAGTTTGGGTGGATTCTACTTCATGAACTAGATGGAATGATCCACAAGCCTTGGATTACCCCTCCAGTTCCTGGTGTCCACATCTTGGAATGCTTAAATGATACTCTGAACCATCTCTTGATTCACCTGTGGCTCTAGTGCAGCCACATTCTCTACATGTTCTACCAGTTGGTCTCTATGACGCCCACAAAGTGTCATTTTCTAAATAGACAACAAACCATAGAAGTCTCAATCTCTTGAAACTAATGGATTTGCAATTCAAATTCTATCACATCAACTATCCCAACAGTGCATTCCAAAATAAAACATTTTTAGAACATCCAACTTTATTTTTGAAAATAAAACCATTTTCAAAATACATCTAGCATACTCTTTAATAAGTATTTCATTTGAAAAAAATATCACAATTTTGAACATAACATAAATCATCACTCCAAAATGAAATATGAAATCCTAATGGGAATTCATTCCTATAATGAATTTCATGCTCATCTCATTGGATAAGACAATGAAAATGAGATTCAAATATCCTATATGTGTCTTCAAGACACTTATGTACCCAACTTCCTATAAACGTGATGTTTAACATAAAATGGATATCTACGCCTTTTATGCTTTGCATTTCATGTCCCGAAAATTCAACTCCTATATAAGATTCCAAACCAATGAATAGAAAATAATGAATTCAATTCCATGACTAAGAAACTGAAGACCACTTGTTAGGATATGATCAAACAATATGATACCATTATTAATGACCCAATTATTCTCATTGGATTGAGAATACAATGAATCATTACATGGCCTTAAGCAACCTCATCAAGACACCAAAGGATAGAAATAAATGTTGAAGGGTTTCAAATCCAAGTGGTGGAAAATTTACCGTTTAAGAAATAAAACCATTAACCCATCAAACCATAACCAAAACAATAACTATATGATGTATTAATAAATTATGGATAACTCAACCACTTCATTTAAATCAAAACCACATCAAGGTGCACTACAATGGGTGAAAAAACAACTATTAAATTAAAAAAGAGGAAGATAACTACAATATCCTCAAGAAAAACAGAAGACTCTATTCTACATAATCTCCATGATCCAACATCACTAATAAGACTATGTTTCTTGAGGTTGTGCTAAAAATGTGTGATACTTTACCTTTTCAAATGTCCCGAAAGATAACATTAGAAAAATAAACAAATTTCCCAAGCAGGGGTGAGTATAAACCTCAGTAGGCTTTCCCCAATGACTTCCCTACTAATGAAACTAGTATATAAAAGTTATCTACAATTATATAAAACCATTTATATAAAAAAATTCTACAAAGAACATTATAACAACATATAAACAAGTTCAAAAAACAATTTTTAACCAAGAGTAAAGAAGTGTTATTTTCAACCAATTTTTTAGAAATTCACATTTCTTGAAAAACAACCAAACAATGATTTCAAACCATTCTTCATTATCATTTCGGAATAACCATTCCATTATCCTTAAGAACACACCCAACCATGCATGCAACTCGAACCTCCCTATACTCACGAGTGGTGAGCTATCCTTCCACTAAACTGTTACTTAGTGATCCACTTTGATGGGGAAAGTAACACCCATATCCATCCAAACTTTTTTATGGGGTTCATTCATGTCCTTATCCATCCCAATTCATATAAACACACACCACAACCCATGAAAACTTATACCAAAACCATATGTGTTCAACCAATTCAACCCATTTCAATAAATCCAGTCTTTTATTGAAAACCATAAAAAAAACCAATTTACAACACCCATTCCATTTCAAAAAAATAATTAATTTTATTGAAAACCATTTAATCAAACCCATTTACCATTATTCAATTAAAACCCCAATTTAAAATCTTCATTTTAAAATCAAGAATCAAGCACTTTATTCAAGAACACCAATTTTCCAAATTTCTAAAAACTGACATTCAAGAAGGTTTTTAAAAATAAAAAACATCCATTTAATCATAATTTCATCAAAAGGTAATCAATTTGAAATACTTCCAATTAGTTTTACTAAGAGTATTTGGGAGTGAAGCAACCTACCACAAAGGTTTTGATGAAAACTGAAAACATATGAATAATGCTCACGAAACCGGGTAAGAATTCCCTGAAACCACCCTATATCTATTTCCTTAACATGATAAAGACCAAATATAATCTTATTTGGAATATAAAATCATAGATATAACCAAAAATGGTGTATATCTAAGCAAACTAGAGAATATGAGAAGTATATCTAGGATACCATAGCAAGAATGATGAAGAACGACACTTACCGCAAGAATCAGGCTTGAAAATGCCAAAGGGGGGATTCCGATTAACTCAAAATCCCATTGGAGAGGTTATACTACCTTCCATGGATAAGAATCTAGAATTATGTCCTCAAAAGAGAAAATATATTTATTTAGAGGAAAAATGTGGGAGATTTACTTTTATAGGATCCCACTTAATCTTTGTGCATGGTTTGTTCACACGGTCTGACAAACCATACACCAACTACGCATTAGCTACAGCCTCAAGAAGGATCTCACATGGCCTAATCACATAGTATACCTATCCATGTTCTCACCATGCCAAAGATATTATCCAAACACTCTATTTCGTATGGTTTATCCTAAGATTTCCATATTGTTTGGATAAACCATTCACAGCCTATACGCCTCTCCTTTAGACCCCACAAACATATTAAAAGTTCACCAAAATCACACAACAATCAGCCATAAAATTTATATACAATAAAAGAATAAAGAAATGGTTTCATAATAGAAAATGGGGTACTACACCTCAAATACGAGAAACCCTATATGAAGGAAACTGTCTAAATCAAATCACCAAGAATCCAAGGATTTTCACCCCTAGAAAGAATGAGCCTCGTAATTAGGGATTTTTCCGTTGATAAAATTTTAAAAAAGCCACCAAATTCACTTCAAAGTGAGTACATGACCCCTTTATAAGAATTCTTATAGTGGTGAAAACCTTGAATGACACCAATGAACACATGTTGGAATTAGATTCATATTTATATACATATTAGATCTTTCATATCTAATCTAGGATTCAAGATCATGTCAGAATGGTTTTCCCAGATTAGGAGATACTTATTTGACACACATATGTGCATATATTATATGACTAATCCGAGGAGAGTTGTGTGTGGAACACTCCACCAATATGGTACATGTGATTTACCTCTACTTAATTGAGGTTCTTGACTAGTTGGGTGGATATATTTTGAGGTATGTTGTATTATCACATCTGTATAAATCTACTGTCTCTCAGGGATTCTATCTATTTCATAAATGAAAGTTTCATTGATGAGGAACAAAAATTATATACTAATCCACAAGATCTAGTGGAGGCACCTGAGGATAATGACTTCCCTAATGTGCCTAGTGAGGATGATGGAATTACACTTCCACTACTCGCCAGAGGATAGAGAGAAGGATATCAGTGAGGGTAGAGATGAGGACAAAGAGAGAAATTTCTAAGAGAAGCTATTTCAAATGTTGTTTCCCCACAGAGAGATGGTCTTGTATAATAGATTTAGGATCTTTCATAGCCAATAGAGATATAGGTTCAACATATTCATACTCAACAATCTAATATACCATTTCTATCTAAAGTGACTATAACAAAATGTGACTAGGGTATGGTTACATAGCTTCTGGTGGCCCCCACATCCGCCAATGATGACATCATCAATATCACACTTCCTCTGTATTTAAACTTCTAAAAAAAAATTACCAATGATTTGGTGCACATGAGCTTCAGCCCAGTTGGTGAGGACTCACTAGGTGCATCCAAGAGACCCGAGATCAAATCCAGGTGGAGGCATATTTCCGGTGGTACTGTAGAAGTACTGTAGCATGCACTGTTCAGTACTGTAGAAGCCAGAACTATTCATCCATCTGGGCCTTCGGGCCAACAGTTTGATCTTCAAGTGCTGAAAGGATTTCTATCCACCCAAGGCCTTTGGGCCAGTTGATTCTCAAGGCCTCAGGGCCACCACAAGGACTTCAGGCCACATGAATGCAGGCCTCAGACACACTACAAAAAAGGAGAATCTCCAAAAGAGGATTTAGAGTAGGTGAACTCACCAGAGTAGAGCCAAATGGATTGTCAGAATGAGTGGGTATGGCTATGCCATCGGTACTAGCGTGTGGTTTCACGTGAAGCCTAGCCAGGTTGTCATGAAAAGGTGGAGAGCTACTATCAGGATGTAGATGCTGGGGAGGGGAAGTTCCTTGTAGATAGTCTGGTTGAATTCTCTAAGACCATCAAGTCATGTAATCTCCTAAGCCCATGGGCCATGTAATGTCTGAGCCTATAGGCCTTGTAAGGCTTCCCCCTTATCCCTTGAAAGGGGGTTATCAAAAATCAATAAAAATGAAGGCCTTCGGGATATTCAGGCCAATGATTTGGAACTATAGGTATATGTCCCAAACAATTGGTATAGCCTATACTAATGGTTGAGGGGGTTTTGGCTGTTATGGTGTTGGTATAGACTTATAAAAATGTTTTTGAAACCCCATTGGTATTGTAAATGTTAGACTAAAACCCTATATGGTTTTGATCCCATCACCTCCGATTTATAATCCAACAACCTAACCACTTACCTAAGATGAATTTTAAAAACCTAATTTCATAAATATATTAATGTTTAATTAAAAATATTTTTAGATTTTTATGTATTTAATGTTATTTGAAAAAATAATATATAAAAAATTTGGGTACCTATACCAACAGTTTTTAGAACAATTGGTAGAGGTACCATGATTTTTTCAGTTACAACAACAGTTTTTCCAAAACTATTGGTATATAGTCTCTATAATGGGCATATGATAATGGTTTGGCTAAAATCATTATTATAGGTCCATATAAGTTACTTATTCCAATGTTTTTTTGCAAAAAACATGTGTATATGGACTTATAAAATACCTATACCAGTGTTTTTGGAGAAATCGTTGGTATAGGTTTTCTCTGGGATACCTATACCAACAGTTTTTTCAAAACCATTTGTATAGTATCTCTCTATGATACCTATACCAATGGTTTTCCAAACCATTGGTATAATTTTGTTGATATAGCTCTAATTTGTAGTAGTGTTAGGTGTTCCGGGGCCATATGGATCCACATATGATGTTGGGAAGTCCTACACATATGTTGTTTGACAGTCCTCTTCACAACATCATGATGAGGAACCGATTGCACCATAAGAGGAGGAACTCATGCATATAGCTAGGACACTGGGTCAATAGAGATGTCGAATAAAGAGTGACAATGAGGTTCATATATCAAGTTGTGGTTTTGAGGGGCATCGACATTTATTTATTCTGACGTCACATTGTATGTATTTAAAAACATATTTATTAAGATAATTAAATGATTGTTTGAAAAATTATAAATAAATTAAAAAATATGGTAAACAAAAAATAATATAAATACATAATTAATAAATAACAAAAAATTCCCAATAGTTTTTAGTTTAACAAAGATTGTAATTATATTTAATGTTTTATAAGATTTCCAAATCAACTACTTGTGACACAATATCTGTACTTATAAATTATTATGGAATTCATTTCACTACCATAAATGAGTTCAATACCTTCATCATTATTCTATTCTTCTACAATAGATGTCATTTTGAGTAGTGAAAGGATTGTAAAAAAAATTATATGTACGAATTTTATTTTTTGAAACAATGGTATTGTGTCCCATTAAAATAATTCTTCATTAAATTTTTTTGAAAAATTCTTTTTATTACAATAATTTATTATATGTATAGCCATTATGAAAATTTTCATTTAGATCGTATTTATACATTATAATGTATATAATTTAAAAGTCACAACTTGTAACATTATTACGTTTCATGTCGATGAGTATGAATGAATATAAATTATAAAGTATAAGTACTATCTTAATGACATTTTTTAAATATAATAAACATATTATAAATTATTGAAAAATTAAAATTAACTCAAAAAGTAGATTAAACAAAAAATAATTTATATAACACAAACTATATTGTTTAAAAACATTACATTTACAATTTACATAATTTTGTGGCATATTTCTTATCATGTATTATTTTTTAATTAAATCATTATAAAATATTATTAATTATTTTATTAGTATTGAATTTTATCAATTTTGAGATATATATATTTATATATTTATAATTATCAATACAAATCCATAGTATTTAGAAAAATATTTAAATAATTATAAATAAAAAAATATATGTATAAATAATCATAAAATTATAATTTTTTGATTAATAAATATATTTATTATATTTATAATTATATATTTATAATTATATAGTAACAACAACGGTGTGAACCATGGATTAAGATCCACGGTCCTATAAATTATTATTGAAATAAAAGTATAAGTCAGGGAAAGAAGGGGGAGTAATGCTATCAAAGTGGCACCACAAAAAAAACCAAAAAAAAAAGATCAAACAAAACTCACCTTCTTTTATGTATGCCGCCTCTAACTTCAGTGCCACCCTAACCTGTTGTGTTCCTGCATCTCTTCAACTGTCTAAGATAAATCCAAGTTATATCTAGGTCATCCATGATTGATGAGTCATAATACCCATCATGATTCTCAATGAATCCAGTAAAATATTTCTTCAAGGTAGATTTTTCCCTATTTGATATTTTATTCCAGATTTCTATGGATTGTTCTTTAACTTGATGTCTTCCAAATTCATCACTAAATGCTTCCCGGGTGTGTGATCAGTTAAAAATATCATGCAGTTTGAGTTTTTTTATATTGGTTCCAGAGTCCTACGGGGAAAAGACACCCTCCTCGGTTGTTTCCTTCCCTTCCAGCGTGCTTCCAATAAATGTATTACCCACAACACCTTCAATTCCAGCCTTTTGGTTTGTTGTAGAGTTTAATGGAGGATCAGTATGCAATGAAGGCTCATAAACCAAAAAGAAAAATCAACCCCAATCATCTATTATTGAACATGAATCTGGGGATTAATATACTCCTATATATTTACATCAATTAGTTCAATAGGTCTTTCTAAACATAGGAGTGGTTTCCCTAGATTTCCTAGAAATGACCAACTTAAATCCATCATCATACATCGGTTTCTCTTTCAAATTCATTTTAGAATCGATGAGTTCCTACCAATTTTCATGATGAAATTCATCTTGGAAAAGAGCCTCGTGATTAGATTTATCCTAATAGACATCATTTTCCATTTCAGCTTCATTCTGCTTGCATGGAGGCTCTTTAAAAGAGAGGTTATCCAGCACTTCCTGCACCTCCTTCTAATTCCAAGGCCAAACACTTACATGAGGGATGGGGGTCTTATCATTTTGCATGCCTGGAGAATCATCCAATAGAGGAGCCTTTGTCTCATATACATGTGAGCTACTATCTTTAATTCCTTTCTCATGAGATGCACCCCCTACATGGACATCACAAACTTCCTATATTCCTTCTCCAGATTCCCTTTTCCATTGAATTTATAGATGTAAGGATTATTATGGCATACCTCCATTGAGTTCCAAATAGAATTTCAAGACATACAATGAAAATGAATCTTTTTGTACTCTACTCATAGATGAATATCATCATTTGGGGTAGAAAGAGTTACCTAATCAATGAGGGTGAAACTGAGGTCCCCCACCACTAACATTAACATGAAATGGAAAAAATTAACTTTGTCTCCCTGTCTAAACTAATTGGAACTCCAAGGGTAGTGGTATTGTCATGTAGTAACATTGAATTCAATAAAATATAATTAATCCCATAAATCCACATCTGGAAATGTGAAAATGCATTCCTAAAATTTGATAGATCATCATCCAAACCCCATTAATGAATTAAAAGGGTGCCCAAACTATAAAAAAAGAGATACAAAACTCAAAGCTCAGTTCATGAGTTCATTAGATGGAAAAAATAATGGAAAAAATATGGCCCATTGACATGCATTTCTAATTAGAAAACCCCCAAATTTCAGAAACCCTATGAACCAAATCCTCCAAATACCATGGTTTCTCACCCCCAAGGGAAAAGCCTTGTGATAATCGAATTCAAACCCAAAAAAAAAACATTTATGAGAATTCTTCGGCATATGAATTGATGATATCCAACGATCCGTTTTTGAAGATACATTCAATGGACATTTCCCAAAACAAAGCAAGCATTTGCATACCTCTAGCTGAGGCCCACAACACAAAATATCCAAGCTTCCCATCCATATGGGTATCAAAGGACCTGGAATCATCCATGTTGAGCATGGATCAATTACCACTGGAAAACGTCCACTATCACCTCAAGATATGAAGCTGTACCACTTCTTCCTTCATTATAATTATATATTTAAAATTATATAACTAATTTTTTATTAACGGGTATTTAAATTTATATTTATTTTTAACTAAATTTAAGAAAAAATATTTATAATTCTTTAAATACATGTATAAATATATAAATACTATTTTATAATTATATAAATTTATATTTATTTTCAATTATATAAATTTAATTATTTATTTTAAACTTTTAATTATACTAATTATATTATTAAATATTAATTGTATTATCAATTATTAATTATATTTATTATATAAATTAAAATACACACACACATATATATATATATTTAAAATTATCATTAAATATATTTTAATAATTTTATAATTATAAATATATTTATATTTATATAGTTGTTAATATTAATTTATATGAGACTTTAAAATATATTTATATAATAATATTTATTTAAAATTATATTTATAATTATATTTATTTATATAAATATATATATAATAAGGAATATATTTATAAGTACATTATTATTAATCTATCTCTATAAATAAATTGTTATTTTTATATAAATATAAATATATTGACAATTATATAATTATTAAAATATATTTTTATATATATTCATGAACTCTATCATTAAAGGGATTCAATGTAGGGGAAATATCGCCCATGTGAAAGCAGATACTTCTATAATCTCAGAGAGGGTAGAGATTGGTAGGAACTCTATTATTGCTTACCTCATTCTTCCAAGGGGTTCCTCTCCATGGAGAATCAGTGATCAAGTGCTGTGGATTTCAGAGATACGGGGTTTCTCAAATCGAATTTTTGTATCATTATGCCACGACATCTTCCATATTTCGTTGCACTCTATGTAATTGACGATCCAATCATGGGGCCTTAGTTCAGGGCGTCTTAATCCCTGGGATCTTCGTCTTCGTGATTGGGATTGAATGTTCAGCCTGCTACAGGTACGTAATTCATCTTTTCAAATGTGGGTCATGGTTCTCGGTCTGAACTGGATCCTCTAGCATCCATAGATTCTTCAAGAGATAGAGTTAGTCATCAACATTCCTATTAAGAAGGATAGAGAGATAAAATTCTCCTCGTTTGGCCATTACACATGACTCCTTAATGATTTAGATCAAAGTTATACACGTGTTGATAATGTATTTATATCTATTGATGATAATGAGTACGATTTTATGATTGATCATGAGAAGATGAATCAATTATGCATGAACTACATAACAATTGGAGATGATATTTTTCACTAAAAAAATATGTTGTATGCTCCTTATCCTCTTCTAGAGGACTTGAAAAAGGTATGTTTTTTAAAAAGAATAAGAACCTTAAATTTGTTGTTCCATGTATGGATGCTGAGAAGGGAGTTAACAAGAAGCAAGGGGATTCTACAGAGGAATTCATTGCTACTAGTTTGGGGGATGTGAACACTCAAGTGATCATGCCTCCTTTGATCATGCCCTATTGGAATAGATATCTCTATTTGTTCTACTCCACATTTTTTGGTTGGAAGAACTATTTTTTCAATAAATGATGATAATGGATCTGAACGTATTAAGAGGTCATTTGAATACATACCTACTGAGGTAGATTCCATAGCTATAAATGTATGTGAAATGAGTTCAAATACTATGACTAACTTAAATGTGGTTCAAACTAATGTGTTACGGGCTAATGAGATGGTGCCTTCTGTTAAAGAGGGATTAGCTAGGGATTTTTTTTAAATATGATAGCTATGTTAAGGGATGTCACAGAACAACATACTGAAATTGATGTGATTTCAGGGGATGATCAATACATTGGCCATGAAGTCCCTCAAGAGTTAGCAGATAAAAAAAAATAACAAGATCAACTAATTGCAGTAAGGGTTCGTAAGGAAATAAAATTTTATTTGACGCTACTACCAAACTGGTTTTACCTAGTACTAGGGCTCTAACAATACTAAATAAAATCACTGTTAAGGACCACGTTTTTTCATTGAGAGGAAAATCAATGTTAAAGGGGATCCTTTGCAAAACATTTTTTTACAAGGGATGATAAGGCCCCCCCTTTATCAGTGATAGTAAAAAAACATGTAAAGGAGGTTCATTATCAGCACTAGAAAAAATGCATTGAAAAAGGGGAAATTTATCCATGTTTGAAAAAAATCATTGATAAAAGGGGGACTTTATCCGCACTTTTTTAGAAGTGCTGATAATGTCCCCCCCATTACACTACGGGAAAAAGAGTTTTTTTTGCGACGAGAATAAATCTCATCGCAAATAATCTGTCTAAGAGGTAATTTGCGTTAGGAACAGGTCCCCGTCGCAAATATTGGGAGACTATAAGAACTACTTGTGATGAGGGATCCCTCGTCGTAACTAGTTTGACCCCTAGAGAGTATTTGCGACTGGACCCATCACAAATAACTGGTAGCTATAAAAAACTTATTTGCGATGGGATGTTTTCCCGTTGCAAATAGTGTGTCAGCAGGTTACCTTTTGTGACGGGCCCTGTCGCAAATAACCTTTTAACTGCCGACCGTAAATAATGCGGCCGAAGGTATTTTTGATGGAAAGCCCATCACAAATAGTCCCATCGCAACTAATCTAACATATATATAACCTCATCCATTATTTCTTCTCTCCATAAAAATTGCTTCTTCCTCTGCTTCTGTATTCTCTAATTTTAGAGTGAAAATGCTTGATAGATAGTTTTTTTACAAAAAAAGTTGTGAAGCGGTCTACAATTATAAGAGATCACGTTTAAAGGTATTTATGTTTTATTTAATTTAGTAATTATTTCATTTCTTTATATTAATTTTAATTATTGTTGATTAGTTGTAATTATGTAAGATTTAAATTATTTTGTCATCATTATTTATTTGTAATAATAAAATTTAGTTATTAGTACTAATTCTTAGTAGTTAGTAATAATTAATAATTATTAACAATAATTAGTAATGTATATAAATAATTAGCGGTAATTAGTAATTAGTAGTTGTATTTGGCAGTAATTAATAATAATTAACACTAATTAGTAATAATTAGAAATAAATAGTAATAAATAGGAAAAAATAGTAACAAATATTTACAATTAGTTATAATTTAATTAAATAGTAATAATTACTAATAAATAATAATAAGTAATAAATACTAATAATTAGTAATAAATAATAACAAATAGTAATAAATATTAATAAATAGTAATAAATACTAATAAATAGTAATAAATACTAATAAATAGTAACAAATAGTAATAAATAGTAATGAATATTAATAAATACTAATAATTAGTAATAAATACAAATAAATACAAATAAATACTAATAAATAGTAATTATTAGTCATAAATACTAATAATTAGTCATAAATACTAATAAAAAGTAATAAATAGTAATAAATTCTAATAAATACAAATAAATACAAATAAATACTAATAAATTGTAATAAATAGTAATAAATAGTAACAAATAGTAATAAATAGTAATAATTAGTAATAATTATTAATAATTATTAATAATTAGTAATAAATACTAATAAATATCAATAGATACTAATAAATAGTAATAAATACTAATAAATAGTATTAAATCATAATAAATAGAAATAAATAGTAATAAATAGTAATAAACTGTAATAATTTGTAATATTTTATAATAATAAGTAATAATAAGTAATAATTATTAATGATTAGTAATAATTAGTAATAATTAGTAATAATTAGTAATAAATAATAATAAATACTAAAAAATAGTAATAATTAGTAATAATTTCTAATAAATAGTAGTAATTAGTAATAATTAGCAATGAATAGTAATAAATACTAATAAATAATAATAATTAGTAACAAATTGTAATAAATAGTAATAAATAATAATAAATAGTAATAAATAGTAATAAATACTAATAAATAGTAATACATAGTAATAATTGGTAATAATTAGTAATAATTAGTAATAAACACTAATAATTAGTAATAAATACTAATAAATAATAATAAATACTAATAAGTAGTAATAAATACTAATAAATCGTACTAAATAGTAATAAATTGTAATAAATAATAATAAATTGTCATAAATAGAAATAAATAGTAATAAATAGAAATAATTAATAATAATTAGTAATAATTAGTAATAATTACTAATAAATATTAATAAATACTAATAATTAGTAATAAATACAAATAAATAGTAATAATTAGTAATAATTAGGAATAATTGGTAATAAATACTAATGATTTGTAATAATTAGTAATAATTTAGTTATAATTATTAATAATTAGTAACTATTAATAATTATTATTAATAGTTAGTAATAATTAGTAATAATTAGTAATAATTAGAAATAATTAGTAATAATTAGTAATAAATAGTAATAAATAGAAATAAATAGTAACAAATAGTAATAAATAGTAATAAATAGCTATAAATAGTAATAATTAGTAATAATTATTAATAATTAGTAATAATTAGTAATAATTAGTAATATTTTGTAATAATTAGTAATAATTAGTAATAATTAATAATAATTAATAATAATTAGTAATAAATAGTACTAATTATTATTAATTAGTAATAAATAGTAATAATTAGAAATAATTAGAAATAAATAGTAATAAATAGTAATAAATAGTAATAATTAGTAATAATTAGTAATAATTAGAAATAATTAGTAATAAATAGTAATAAATTATACTAAATAGTACAAAATAGTAATAAATAGTAGTAATTAGTAATAATTAGTAAAAATTAGTAAGAATTAGTAACAATTAGTAATAATTAGTAATAAATAGTTATAAATAGTATTAATTAGTAATAATTAGTAATAATTAGTAACAATTAGAAATAAATAGTAATAAGTAGTAATAAATAATAATAAATCGTAATAAATAGTAATAAATAGTAAAAATAGTAACAAATAGTAATAAATAGTAATAAATATTAATAAATAGGAATAAATAGGTATAAATAGGAATAAATTGGAATAAATAGGAATAAATAAGAATAAATAGGAATAAATAGGAATAAATAGGAATAAATAGGTATAAATAGGAATAAATAGGAATAAATAGGAATAAATAGGAATAAAATAAATTATTAAAAATGTTAATAACTTGGCACAATTTTCTGTAGATTAGGAATAAAGAGGAATAAATAGGAATAAAATCAATTGTAATAAATTGTAATAACTTGGCACAATTTCTAGTGGATTGAAGACACTCTTTATGCTCAATGAATCTTCTCCTTTAAACTCTCACCAACTCAAAACATTATGAAATGTAAGATTCTACAAATGGATATCCAATATCGTAAGCATGTGTTTGAATATGCATTTATAGGACCACATTTTTCATAATGTTTTCAGGTGGTGATAGTTAAAAGAAGAAGATTCGTCGATGAAAAGGGGGCTCTTTTATCCGACATCTCATTCACTTGCATCTTTCTCACAATGAAATCAAAATGAAGAATCTGCTCGAAGGTGTACTTATGAATTCTCCTATGCACGAGAATGAAATAGCATACCTCTAATAAGATTCTTCATTATGATTTCAATGTGATAAAGTTCCATGTAAACAAACCGTCCGACAAAAGGGTAGCCGCCAATAAATGATAAATTGTGTTGACCATAATTAATGGTAATTATTAATAAGTAGTTGTAATTATTTATCATCTTTTTTTGGATTGTGTTTTTCTAATTTAAAATTATTAAAAAAAGTATTCATTTTATATTTTATAGAAAAATATAGAACTGGGATGTCAACAACATTCATTATTATATGACAGTGAAAGGATAAATAATCATAGAAATCCAAACAGTTTTGGTTTATATCCTATATATATTGAGGCTATTGAAGATTTATTATCATTTGCATTATCAAATTTTTTTTACAAGGAATAGTTAAGTGTCCTTGTAAAAAATGTGGTCTGAGAACATTTGAAACATTTGAAAAGGTTGGGAGACATCTCTTTCAGTTTGGTTTTCAACTAGATTATGTTTTTTCGTATCAACATGGTGAACACAGTTCCAGAGAAGATACTATTAACTTTATTTCAGATCCATCACAAATTCAAAATTTAGTATATGATGTTGCAGGTCCATCTGTTTAACAAACTAAAACTTAGGATGATATTGATTTAACTTCTAAGTTAGTACCATCCAAAATTTTATGATTTGTTGAGGTCTTATGAGGATGCATTATACCTTGGTTTCAAGATAAGAAAATTAGAAGCGGTTGAAAAATTTATTGCTATTAAATCCGATAAAGCAATGTCAAACAACAGTTTTGATCAGATATTTTCATTGATTAAAACACTATTACCTGAAGAAAATGTGTTGCCGGCAAATTACTATGAGTACAAGAGGCTGGTTCGTAATATGTGCCATAGTTATTGGGTGATTCATGCATGTGAAAATGATTTCATCTTATATTCTGGTGAAAATGTGTCATTGGATAGTTATTCCCCATGAGAAAAATCGTGGAATAAATAAGCTCAACTAGGGATGTCTGGATCGATTCCTGTAAAATAGTTGAGACACATCCCCCTTACACCCAGGTTACAGTGTTAATTTATGTCTCAGAACACATTGTCAATGAAGTCCTGGCACAAAACCAAGATTTCAACTAATAAAAGATTGAATAATCCATCTGATGGTGATTCATGGATACCTTTTGACCGACTACATCCATATTTTTCTTTAGAAGCCCGAAACATGTGATTGGGTCTTTCTACTGATGGTTTCTATACGTTTGGTTCTTATGGTATTCAGTATTCATGTTGGACTATCTTTACACAACGTACTGTGCTACTTCAAGAGAACTAAGTGATTGGTGGAGCATAATAAAAATAAAATCTCAGGAAAATCAATTTACTAAAAATGAATGTGGTTCTGATAAAGTATAAGGAATTAAAATTTTCAAGAGACTACTCAAAATCCATCTTTTTCACAAAGATACATGAATACCGACGATGACACATCACAATTAAGGGTTGATAATGAAGATGTTGTTAATGATGTTACAAATGAATTTGAAATGCCAAGAGATGATGAAACTGAAACTCATATGGATATTGTTGACGCCAATGATGAATATGAAGACATTGACATCGTTATATATGAATACAATGATGAAGGTGAACATTGACACCATTAAATGATGGTTATAATCATAACTAATATATATCTATATGTAATAGATATTTTCAAATATCTGCTAACAACAATCATTTTGTGTTTCAGATGGACCCTGATCTATTTCGTGAGTTGGAGGAGGCTGAGCTAAATTTGGATGAGAAGGATTTGGGATCATCTGTACCTCAGCCTACTGGTCCACATATTGGTTTCGATCCCCGCACGTGGAGGTATGGTAACCTGTATATTTTAGTAAGATTTTATTAATTAATTTATATACTAATTGTTTGATTAGTTATTCTTTTTTCACAATTTTTCACATGTAGCTGTTGGACAGGGGAGTGCAATCTTGCACAATTATTTTTCTCAGCCATGGATCACATGGGAACAAATTCCCATTGATGTGCTGCTTGGAAGGTTCAATCATTGGATAGTATGTAAATAAATAATATTTATTTAAAAATTTATTTCATTGATAACTTTATATTATAAATTAATTTTAGGGTTTATGGTATCCCATCGATGAAAGCATGCGTGGCGCTATCCACGAGGAATGGGAGGTGTCTATGCATGAGCATTTCCCTTAGTTTTTGCTAAATTTTAGAAGGAAAAACATTAAGAAAGTATGAGTGATAGTATTTGATGAATCATGCAGAGCCCACCGACCATAGTACATTTCATTTCACTTTTGTGATAGATTATTTTCACACAAGGTGAGTGGTGGATTTCAAAGGAGATCTTCATTGGGCTGAAACAACCCGGGGAGATAGGAGGTGACACATCAAGCTGGTAGCCGTACATTCAGTACGTATATAGAGCATCTGATATGTTTCTTTTTTAAATATTTTATATATCATTAAATATAAACATTTTATTTTATATTCATATAGGCAGTTGAGAATCCCGATATTATGGAGTTCGATGTTTATCGAAGGATGTACAGTGATCTGGCCATTGGAGAGATTATAGGTGATCACCAATGTCAGATTACAGTCAGTATTATTTCTTTTTCAGTTTGAAAATTAACTATATATAATATTTTCACTATTTTAATTTCACATTGATACTAAAGGAGTCCTATGAGGTTGAGACCTCTCAGAAACAGGCTGAGAGTCAGACTGAGATGGATGATCAGACTAGTGCCCACCATTTTGATTTGGCGGAATGGAAGTAGGCTACCCATTATTCTTTCGGGAAGGGCCGAGTAGTTTGTATCGGCTCTCATTTAACTCCTAAGAATTATTATGGTATTGATGTGATGTCCGAGTCTAGCTCAAGAGGGGCTATTGGAGAGGCACAATCTTCTAGCTCATAATATCAAGAGCAGTTTTGATCTCAAACAGAGTTTGTAAAGAGTTTTCATAAGCAGCAGGAAGAGATGCGTCAGCAGCATGAGGAGGACATGCGCTGATGGCCGCAACAACAACACGAGAAGATGGAGTACATGCACCTTCTAACTCATAGTTTAGGGATGAAACATCCTCCACCATCTTTTCTAGCGCCTCTAGCTCCTCCAGAAGACTATCCCCCCAATTAATTTTTTTATTATGTTAAAAAAATTTGAATTGAATATTTGTTGTAATATAAATTATTTAGAGTTTTTTCTTTTATATTGGTGAAAATATTTCACAATTTATTTATTTTTATTATTTTTATTGTTTTTAATATTTTTTATTTAATATTAGTATTATATTATTTAATGTTTATTTATTTTACTAATAATAATAATTATTATTATATTTTATGTTTTTTTATATTTTTTTGTGAATATTGAGAATTTTAATATTTTTTATTTTTTAATTATTTTTAAAAAATTAATTTCATTTTTTCATTAATCATAATTATTATTTTTAGTTTATAAAGTATTTGCAATGGGGAATTTTGCGATGGGACCCCATTTCAAATAGATTATATATATATTTTTAAATGTTTTTGCGATGGGTGATTTTACCGTCGCAAAAACATTTTTGTGATGGGCCCGTCGCAATAGGTTTATAACATAAAGCTATTTAGGAAGGGCCCACATCCCATCGCACCGGGTTCTTGTATATATAATGTATTTAATTATAGATCTATTTGTGACGAGACTGGGTCCCATCACAAGTAGCATTTTTTGTGATGGGCCCGTTGCAAAAACTAATAGTTGTGAAGATGTTTTCTACAATGAGCTATTTGTGATGGGCCCCCATCGCAAAAGAGTTTTTTGCGATGGGATTCCGTCTCAAATAGCCCGCCGCTAATAGCTGAAATTCTAGTACTATTTTTAGTATTTTTTACTAGTCCTTAAAAAGGATATATTTCATAAAAAATTATAGTTCATTATGAATAATATATTGGAATATAAATATTTTTTTGACATAAATATAATATCTATTTTTTAAATATGTTTTAGATAACATTAAATATGTATTTACACTTAATATATAAGAAATTTAGCAATATTGGATTATAAAATAGTTATTTTTTTAAATTAATAATCAAGTAATTATTATCAAGTAATTGTCAACTAATCACAATATGAAGATAAAAAAATAAAAAAAGATCTAAAATAAGTTGAAAATATAACTCTTTCATTAAACAACGATAACTATGGATCTGGGTGTGTGTTTGTGCTCTACCTCATATCAAATAGAATCATGTGATGCGATATACTTCCTCGTTAATATGTGAACCCTTTCTCACATTTTTTATGGACAAAAGTCCCATAAGGACTCCAAAACTGTTTTTTTGGTTTGGGTCGCACAATTTTTTAACATTCAATGTAAATTTTGCCTCATTTAAGGGGGAATGATTCCTATTTCTAGTGGGGACTGAATTTATGTCATGGAGTTACATTCAAATTGATATTACGATTTTTAAATTTTATTATTTTCATAAATTATTTCTGTTTATAATTAAATATATGCATATTGGATTATATTTATTTATTATAAATTACTTTTATAAATTCATATATCAATATATTTACGTATAAATTTATTTTTGAATACATAAAATAAACTTTTATTATTCATTTTATTTAATTTAAAATAATTCTACATTTAATTTACCTTATAAAAATTCATTAATATGTATATGTATACGAATAAAGTTAATGATTATATATAATCTTGTTTGTGTGAATAATTAATAAATATATAAGTATATGTGTATTATAATATATGTAAATATGTACATTTTTAGAAAATGTATATAAAACAATATCGAACCATTATTTATATTAGACATATATATATATATAAATAATGTTTATATATACATATATGTCTGTATTAATAAATAGATATATATTTATATTATATTTTAGTGTTTGTAAATTAATAGATTAAATAATAAATTTATAAATTTATTTAAAAATAGTTATATAAATATATGAATAAAAAATGTATATGTAAATATAGAAAACTCTTTATAATCTCTATTAATTTCTACTTGTTAACAGTGATTGTATAGACAATGCTTTATAAGCATTGTTAAACGCCCTTTATTAGCAGTGTTCAAACAAAGTTTGGTAGTGTTGGGTTTAGAAGGGAATAAAATTGGTCATCCCTTGGAAATCCCCAAAACATCATTTTCAGCCTTAGAATTTATAGAGTGCTCTGACCCATGTCCAGGATGAGTATCCAAGAAATTTTTCTATGTTGGTTCCTCCTCGGTAGGTTGAACACCCACGAGAAAATGAGCAGTTCGAGAGGGTTTATACATTTTTTTAAAGGTAATGCTTTGGTCGAAGACTAAATCACAATTTATTGATAAGAAAAAATATTATAAAAGTTGGATGGATGGGATTTTTTTACAATATCTATCAACAAAATATAATAAGTCAGCTGGAAGAGTGTCCGGCCAAGTCATTCTCTAATGTACTCCTTTGTTAGCAAGAGCATCTGCAACATCATTTGCTTCACGGTAGGCATGAGTAGATATATAATCAATCCCATGGAGGGAGTTCAGACAATTCATCCAAAGAGTGGTAAGTGGCCAGGCAAGATGAATGTTCTCATTCCAGATGGCATCAACGATTGTGGTAGAATAAATTTCAATCCAAAGCTTTCTCCAACCTCTTTAAAGCGCAAAATTGACTGCATGGATGCCCCAACATTTCAGCCTCCAGAGATGAAGAATGTCCACATCCAAAATAGTAGCAACCCTGACACTGGCCCGATAAGTCTCTTAAGATGGAATCACAACTGGTAGGGCCTGGATTTCCTTTAGAAGCACTATCAACGTTCACTTTGATCCATCCCGGCATCGATGATTTCCAGAATACTTCAAAGGAAAATTTGGGCTTTGGGTATATGCCAGGCACATAGAGACGATGAAGGATCTCAAAGTCACCAACCGAGTTTTTGCAATAGTCTTTTTGAATTGAAGCAGCTTCATGAATCGCAATAAGAATCCGAGATTTTTCTGAATTGAGACTAAATGAGTGTTTATTGTTAATAAGATCATTTCTAACGTACCATATCTCATGCAGGAGTTCCGCCACCACTGCAAGAAAAATATTTTTATCCTATAGAGAGGATCTATATCTAATTATTTTTTTTAAAAACAAACAAATAGAGTCAGATAAGGGACATCTTCAATAAAATAATTCAAGAACATAATTCCTTAAAGTAGAGGCCATCTCACAAGACAAAAAAAAAAGATGATCAAAATCCTCCCTGTACTGATTACACAAGTGACATTTAGAGAAGTGATGTACGATAAAAGTTTGTAGACCGACTTTAGTAGGCAATCTATTATGAGCAATGCGCCAAATAAGGGTGAGCCTAGAAGGTTTGATCCAAGGATTGCTAAATTGACTCACCCATTGATAATTAGATTCATTTCTAGAGAAGTTATGCTTATAGTAGTTTTTAGAGTCCAGGATGCCATTTGATGCAGGTTCACAAATAAGGAAGTCACCATCATAAGAAAAAGGGTGATTATCAATGATCTGCACAATATTGTCAGGGAGGTCATGTCTATGAATTTGTAAGACATCCTTTATAAAATGACTAGTATGTTCAGGAATAATATTAGGAGGTAAAAATGATATCACGGGGTTACCACACCATTTGTCACACCAAAAATTAATGGAAGAATCAGCACTAACCATCCATCTAGTGTTTTCCATGATCTTCTGGTACGAGTCCCTAATATAAGGCCATATCGAAGAGTTGATGAAATTAAAATTCCCATTTAAGAGTTTAAGGTGGAATCTATGGTTCAAGAATTCGGATGCTTTAGAAGTACAATTAATAATAGGCTCAGTAAGAGGGGCTTGAAGAGCATTATTGAACAGGTTTAAATTTTTTATACCAATGCCACCTTTATCAACGGGTTTACAACATGATTTCCAACGGATAGTGACATGTTTCTTTCCAAAAATACTTCCCGTCCAAATGATGTTTTTAATATAAGTATTAATTTTCCTGAAGATTCCAACATGCCATTTATAAATCATAAGAGATTAGACCATTTTAAAGACAATGGTCGATTTGACCAAACATATTCTTCCAGCCATTGAGAGTGATTTCCCTTTCCCTGTAGAGAGTTGGTTTATGATTTGGTCAATGATATTATCAAGGTAGCTTACTTTAGGATGACCCCAAAATATTGGGATGTCCAAATAAGGGAAAGGTAAGAGGCCTTATTTAATTCCAAGATATGTTGTAATGCTAGATTTCCTGCTGACAAGAAAGCTATTTCCAAAAAACTATGTACGATTTATTCCAGGAAATCACTTGTCCTAAGAATTCCTCATTGTGATTAAGATCTTTCTTGGGGAAATGAATATTTTTTTGATCCCCTTTGAGAAACATGATGATATCATCTGTATATAAAAGGTGGGTAGGTGTATTTAGGTTTCTAGAAACTTGTATAGGCTTAAGCTTACTTTGACCAACCAGATTATTGATAAGTCTACTCAAGTAATCCTCAGCAATAACAAAGAGGATGGCAGAACGTGTGTTACCCTGCTTGACACCTTTAGAGCATTTGAAAAAACCTCTAAGAGTTCCATTAATTAGAATAGAAATAAAAGTTGAGCGAAATAATGTTTTATGTATTCCAATGAATGAATCATGAAATCCAATGTTTTTTAAGACATTGAAAATAATATTCCAGTATATTGTGTCAAAAGCGTTTCTGATATCAAGTTTCATGGCCACACACCCCCCTCTAGTGTTTTTATTTAAACTATTGGTACATTCAGAGGCAAGAAAAATACAGTCCTGGATGGACCTTCCTTTAATAAAACGAAACTGATTCCATGAGACTATTTTATTACAAATAGGCACGAGTCTATTCGCAATAATTTTGGTAATGATCTTATAAAGTGTGTTAATCAGAGAAATATGTCTGAATTGATAGATCTCTAAGGTATTCTCAACCTTAGGTATTAAAGTTAGAAATTGAGCATTGATTCCATGAGGAAGAGATCTAGGAATAAAAAAGGTCTTAACTAGGTTACAAACATCATTGTGGATTACATCACAATGCTTTTTGTAGAAGCCTTTATTGAACCCATCCGGACCAGGCACACTGTCTGGATTAAGGCCCAAAACTGTATCTTTAATTTCATGATCAAGTGGAGGGCTTAAAAGAGACTCATTTTCTATTTAATCCACCATTAAGGGAATAATATCAAATCTGAGATCAATATTTATCTCCGGACCATTAAATATATTGTAAAAGTATGAGATAACGTGATCTGTTAAGGCCTCTTCATGATCAATGATCAAATTATTATGAATAATCTTAGAAAGAGGATGACTTGACTTTCTGATTCTTTGAAGGGAATTATAAAATTTAGTATTACGATCAACTTCTATAATCCATTTAGTCCTAAAAATTTTCTTAAGAATATTATCCTTAAATGTGAGCAAGGAATTAAGTTCAAGGGAGATATTTGCTTCCAATTGAGGATCCATATTAAAAATATGAATTAGTGCTTTGTGTTTGGATGCAGCTAAGTTCATTTTCAAGAGAGGAAATATCTAGGTCTATTTGAGAATTTTTAGTTTTAATCCATCCTTTAAGGTCCTTTTTCAGGATTTTCAACTTGTAAATACAGCCAATGGAATCCTTTTGGTGTTTCATAGAGTTCCAAGTGTTATGAATAAAAGTGA
Organism: Viscum album; assembly: GCA_963277665.1. NCBI lineage: Eukaryota > Viridiplantae > Streptophyta > Magnoliopsida > Santalales > Viscaceae > Viscum > Viscum album. The sequence continues at coordinate 833,984,645 of OY728120.1, forward strand.
CACAATCAGGATTCGAAGACCAAGTAATATTAAATTTAAAAGGAATAACAAGATTATGATCATTTATAAGGATGATAACTAGAATAGGAAGATGGTCAGAGTTAAGTCTAGGAAGAGTTACACTGGATATATTATCCAAAATATCAAGAGCCTCGATGTTAACAAAATCCCTGTCAAGCTTACTAGAAACAATTTTGTTTTAGTGTTTTCTGTACCAAGTATATTTGGCACCAGTAAGAGTGACTTCAGAAAGGCTACAATCTTCAATAGTAGACCTGAATTCCTTTGAGGATATAGAAAGATGTGAGGGAAAATTTTTTCACAAGAGTTAAGAATGGCATTGAAGTCTCCCATAACAACTCAAGGATCCTGAATGGAGTTGGACATATAAAAAAGTTCATTCCATAAAACTCTTCTATCTTGATATCTATTATTGGCATAAACCATAGTGCAAAAGGTATGCCGACCATTCCACAAGAAATCGTAGGAAAGTTGTTGTTTATTATTTTTAAATATGTTGATATCTTTTAGGGTATTGTGATAAAAGATCCACATAGAGTTAGTTTGAGGACCATTTTTACAAGAGCTTAGAAAACTGTAGTTAAGAGAACCAAATCTCATGGAGTTCATATTGAAGTTGACTATAGGTTCTGAAATAGAAAAGAGATGAGGCTTATGAGTTTTCTTAGGATGCGGCTTGTAATGTTTTGTTTGATATGTCTTCCTTGTATGTTTTCTTTTTTATTAATAAAATTGTGATCATGGATTTCATTCCAAAATCCATGACTGATCCATCCTTTATATATATATATATGTGGGTTTTGAGAAATGAAATTATTTATAATTATGTTTTTAAATAAATTTATAAATTCATAACTATATATCTTTATTTGTAAATCTATATTTATATAGTTATATATATATATAATTATAAACAAATTTAAAATATTTTTAATCTTATAATTAATTATAAATATATAGTAATAAATAAAAATTTATTTATGTAAATATATATTTACAATTATAAATATATTTAATTATAGATAAATAAATATAAATATAATAATAAATTTATATATAATTAAAAATATATAATAAAAAATATGAATTTATGTATATATATAATGAATATGTTAATAATTATATAATTATAAAAATACCTATGTAAAAAAATATTTATAATTATATAGATATATATATATTTTGTGTTATATAATTATTAAAATATAATTATAAATATAATTAATATTAATATATAAATAATAAATATATTTATTTATAATTCTAATTATATAAATATTTATATATTATATCTATTTATAATTGTAAAAATATAATTATTTATAAAATAGGAAATTGGGGTGTGGAAATGGAGGTGGGAAAAAAACACCACTTCATGTGGCATTGTGTAAATCCCAAAAATGTGCTAGTTTAAATGGTGCTTTTGGGTTTATCTAAATAGTACCTTTTGATCTAGTGCTTCAGGTGCCCTGTTCCCAATTTAAAAAAATATAACACTATTTAATTAAAAATAATTAAAACACCCTTCAGTCAAAATTTTCCTTGTTCGTCCATGATTCATGTAAACCCTCCCTTGTGTGTGTCTATGTATTACATCTATATCTATAAATAGTAGCATCTTGGAGGTTGAAGATGATAGTGTGACATTTTTTACAGTTTAGTATTTGGTTATGTACCTTTATGCACTGTGTCCTATAATTTTTTGAGGGTTCTACAACCTCGACTTGAATTATATATATATATGTGTGTGTGTGTTTTTATATATGTATTTATATATAGTTAGTTGATAACCTTACTATGGTGTCACTAGGGGGTTGAGGGCAACAAGAGTGGTAAGTTTCATTTCAAAAACATGCATTATTTTTTAACACATTGAACACTAAACACATCTTGGTCCCACATAAACGTTTTAGTCAATCTTACATTCCTTCATATACATGGATGTGGATTAAATAGTTAAATAAAGTCCATTGAGTTATGTTTCTTTCTACAGGCTCACCTTTCCAACCTGTATGCATTTATTCTAAAAATCCATGTCATGCCATTTTCATTGTGTGCTTATTTTCACAACCCATGGGTTGTTAACCTTAATGATTAGATAGGCATTATCCATGGGATAACCTGGCTGCTTGGGTTGGATGGCTTTGATTGGCTATATTTTATTAAAAGATAAGCTGTTGAATTGTTAAAATATATTTAAAAATTATCATTAGTTGTTAATTTATTATCCCAATATGATTTTAAACATTCAAATATTATATATTATAATCGTATAAATACTATAATACATAAAATCCATCACTTTGTATCATTATTAGTAATTTTTTTCCAATTCTATCTATTCTTTAATAGAAAATTTTCTATATTCTAATTATTACTACATTAATATTAAATAAATTCCATATATTATATATATGTATATATATTAGTTAATTATAATCATCTTCTTTATTTGTTTTAAATTAACTATTTTATATACTATAATATTTATATTACTCAATAACTATTATATTACCATAAGAATTTATGATAACAATTAAATATATTGTTTTCTAAATCACCTAAATCTCTTATAAATATATTATATAAATTCATTTCAAACCAATACATTATATATAATAATAAATATATTTCTAAATTTTTTATTTTCAATATATATATATTTAAAATTTATATTGTATATTCCATAATAAATATTTCTTCAAAATTACGTTCAACAATTTTCATTAAATATATTCATTCTAAATTAATACGATCAACCTAAATTATCATTATCTTATATATATTCTTCTCAAACTACTATTTTATATCTCTCATGAATTGTTATATTACTATTGGAATTTATATTTATCATATACTATCTTCTATAACCAAATAATTTCAATTCATTAATAATTAATTTTACTAACATAATTCCCATTTTTTCATAGAAAAAATATTTTTATTTTTTAATAATTCTATGTTTCCAAATGCAAAAATATTAAGAATAAATTCTTATACAATAAATATCTATTCATAAAATATCTTAGAAAAATAAATATAATTATATTTAATGTTGTAGTTTTATAACACAAATATTTTAAATTAACTTATTCTTGATATTATGGTGTTCATAGAGAAAATAATTTAATTTTATAAAAAACATCATTCTAAAATATGAATTTTTTTTTATTTTATAGAAATGTATATTAACATAATATTAATTTAGAAGAAAAAATATATATATTAAAACTCGAGACGTTTCATCCATCGCCATCAGTGACAATAGTTAACACCATACAAAACATGTAAGATAACATGTAGGATAGGATATCATCCAATGGGTTTAGACCACTAGCATGGATGATTTAATTTGAATACTAAGCGTGATGTGTAATTTAGAATTTGGATAGATATTAGAAAAATATTTTTCATTTAACCATTTTATCAAGGAGGGATGTATTTCTTTTTCTGTACTCGTCTCCCTTACATTCTATTTTTTGTTGTTCTTTAAAAGTTATTTGACCCTTCCTTTCAAAAAAAATATCAACTAATTTCTAATTAGAAACAGAATACTAAATTAAATACTAAATTTAATTATATAATAATAATGTTATAATTATGATAGCTTAACTGTTAACAAATTATTATCTAATTACTAAATAATCAAATAAATAAATTAAAATATTAAAAAATTGGAATATAAATGGAATTACCTCGAAATTGGAATTCAGAACCTAAATGAGGGTGGGAGGGTCTTCGGAGAATTTTTTATGGGGCTTTGGAGTATGATAGAATAGCTTTGATGGGTGTGACTCATCACATGGATAGATGTAAGGGAGGGGGGGGGGGGGGGGGTGGCTAAAACTTTATAGGGTAGTGAAATGATGGCGCCACTTGAACTGGTACCCTTTTGGATTTTAATTAAAGGAATGCATCCAAGTGGCACTCTTCATTTAATTATTCACACAAGATCACCACATGAAGTTGTTCTTTGAAATTTTTTCCATAAAGTTCCACTTCATGTAGAGTTTTGTAATTTTCATTAGAAAAGAACTAGATGAACTAGTGTTTTTGGATTTTACCAAAAAAGTGTCATTTCATATGGAACATCAAATATATGGTTTCCTAAATTAAATAAAACCTAACACCATTTAATTAAAAAAACACCTTTGAGGAAAATTTTCCGATAAAAAATGGTATGACTCAGCTCACTAGGCCATGAAAATAAATTAATCCATTTTCTTTTTCCCCAAAAATAATTAAATAAACCTATATTATTTTGATATTTTTGAAAAAAAAATTATGGTTGAGTCAGAACTAAAGATCCATAAATAGTCAAACTGGCACAATTAGGATTACAAAATTCGTATAGTGGAACAAAATAGGCTAAACAGACCAATTTTGAAATTCAAAAACACCCAATGATCCTTATTGAGAAATTTTTTTAAATAGGTCTTAATTTTTATATGAAAAAGGGATAGGGTATCACATATTTCTAAAATGGGGTTAAGAGAAGAGAGAACCACATTCACACTTCTCCAGTCTAAAAGAGAAGAATGAATTGGGTTTGTGTTTCTACCTCTTCCACCAAAGAAGCACAAACCTCAATCACACTTCCTCAGAATGGAGGAGTAAGCATGAACACTGTTCACACTTCCTTCACGGAATTCGAAAAGGAGGCATGAATGGGGTTCACATATACTACAGACCAAATGTTATAAAAGGGGAGCCTCCTCGTCCAACTTACATTATACTCCTCTAGTTTTTTCTAAGAATCCTTGGAAGAATTATTTTTCAATATATATTTGTGGGTTTTGAAAAGGTAAAATTTATATTTAATTTTTTAATTATGTATTTTTTTATTTTTTTGTATAATTTATTTATTTAATATGTATGAATGAATTAATACATGGATGTATAAATTAGCGTCTTTTGTATGATTAAATTTATGAATGTGGTATTTGTAATTTTATCATATAATTTATAATGAATTTTTAGGAAATATTTATGTGGTGTTTATATAATTTAAATGTTATGTATAAAATGTAATTTATATTTATTGAAATATTTTTTTAAATGAATAAATTTGTAATTTAAATGTTGAGTAATTATATTTGAATAGTTTTATATGTATATAAAAGTTTTAACAGTTAAAATAACATAAATTTAAATCATAATATTCTATAAACATAGTTAATTAGAAATATATTTTTCAAAATTTATTATTAGAAATATATTGGTAACATTAAGTGTAATTTTCTTTAAAAGTATATGTAATATTATTATTGATAATGGTATAATTTTTATACTATGAATACTAATTTTAAATTATATTAATTATAAATAATTTTTATTTCAATAAATAATTTAAGTAAGATAATAAATTAAATTTTTGAAAGTAGAGATATGATAAATATTTTATATATACCAATGTAATTTAAGAAATTTGAAAATAACATAAGTTTGTTGTATTTTGATGGTTTTTATGTATTTGTAAATTATATTAATTTTACATAATATAAATAGTAATTTAAATTTTTAAATTTAAATTATATTAATTAAAAAATAATTATTCTTCAATGTAATAATGTATAAAATATAATTACTTATATTTTGGAATGTTGAAGAAGAAAATATTATTATACATATATATTAAATTTTTTAAAAGTGAAAATAACAAAAGTGTTCGATTTTTCAATGGTTACTATGTAAGTGTAAATATTATTACTTTTAATAAAATTCAATAAAGGTTATTATTAAATATATATATACACACACACACATTGAAAAGTAAATTTTTTTGAATGAAGGAGTAGATATTTATTATATATTACATAAAGTTATAGGTAATGTTAAATAATATGACGAACATAATAAGTATACCAAAAAAATGTTAACATTATTTTCTGATGACTGATCGTGAGATGACGGACCAATACATTATTGACATTGCATGCCTTTTTTTCTTTGTAAGTGGTTATCAAGTTTTTAATTATTTTATTTTATTTTCCATGTTTATGACCTGTGATTCATCCATCACTATATATATAAGGACCAACATGTCCACCTTAAAAATATTATTTATTTTATATCCCTATACCCCCTCACTTTCATGCGAGTAACATCATAAAAAAGACATTAGAATAGAAGAATTCGACAAGAGGTGCTGCCATTTGAATGGAGACTGCTGGTTGTTGAAATATATGATAATAGAGACTCTATGAGTTTACCAATATTGTTTGGTTATTTTATTAGATAATGATATACTAATCCATATAACAATTTTCAAGATCAATTCATAGTTATTTATGAATAAGTAATTATAATTAATGAAACATTTTATGATGCGTTATATAAATATATAACTCTTTATTAAATTTATTTTGGTAAAAATATCATCATAAATATACTTCAACCATGAGGTTATTTATATCGATCAAGTATTTAATTATAGTTTTTCACATGAACATTGAAAAATCTTTGTGACAGTCTTAATATAACTATATATATATTGTTTCATAAATATTTTACATAAAGTGACATGATTTAGAACATAATAAATATCTCAAGAAATATGTTTTTAATCTATAATGTTAACTAATATTGAGTTGACTGTTTAATGTATGATTGAAATTTTTGGTTGTTTTTTTATCTTATTATTTAATTTATAATAATTGGATGATCTTGAGATGAGCATCCAATGTATGATTGAAAAATAATGTCATGTTTTTTCTTTAATATAATGTTTAATAATTTAATTATGTTTTCCTTGTTGATAACCTATGTTTCATTCCTCTATCAAAGTATTTAAGGACCTGTGTGTCCTCTTAAAATATTTTATATATCTAAAACCCCCACACCCCCTCACTTTCTTGTGAGTATCATTGTAATAAAAGGGTGTTTTATAAGAACTGTTGTTGTTTGAAGCTGGATTTTGATACCTCGATTGTGAAGAGGCTGATGGTAGCTGAAATATGAACTAATAGACATGAAAGGACCCCTTAGGTTTTGGTGGGGTTTTCAAATAATGATAAATCGAACCAAAGAAAAAGTACCAAGATCGAGTCAATTATTCAATCAAAAACAATTTAAATAAGTTAAATATTTCATGATGTAGTATATAATATTGTTTTTAAATATTATTTTTTAGTTTTTAATGAATTTTCTGATATATTTCAATGGTGAGGTAATTTATACCGATGAGGGTTTTAGATATAGGTTTTCACATGAAAGAGTGGAAAATCATTGTGATTGTGAAAAATCATATGATGTTCGCCATAAGATTCATAGTCAGTTAAAACTGAGGGCTAAAAAAACAATTACTTATATAACATATCAATATCTTCAATTTCCTAAATGCTTATGACACACTAACTATCCTATGGTCGATGATGAGTATTGGATGGGTTCTTAATTAATAATTAAGAAACTATGAAGTAATGGTCTAATGGAATTTTATGTGGTGATTTCAGATATTTATATGGTTCAACCTAAAAATGCATAACATTGTTTTGTGAGATCTGTAGAGTATTATCTTTCATAACACTGTCAATCATTGCCTTCTCACCTGGCTCATGAGATAAAACCATGTTATGAAGAAGATTATCAAAATTTGGAAGGAAATATAGGGGTAGTTTCTATATGTACTCCAAATACACTGAATGATAGATTATATGAGGTTAAAGTATCTTCGCAGACATCCAAATATGAGGATGGTTAGGTTGATGTGGGGAATGAACCTTCTATGGTTCCTATGATAGATATAAATCCCCCAGTTAGTGGGAATCATCTTTCAATATTTTTTTCCTTAGTCGAAGGAATATCGGGTGCACAATGTTTTGATTGGAATGTCATTATGCCAACTACAAAATTCCCTAGCATTATAGGGAATAGATCTGAATCAACTAATAACACCATCTATTTTGGATATAATCTTGAAAGTAAAGCTGCCATAAAAATTTTTGAAAAAACCAAACCACATAGATTTGTATTTAGTATTTGTGGTTGATGAGTTGAAGAAGGAAAAATATTTCATTTTACGTGAAAAATATGAACCATAATGTAAATTCTGATTGAGATAAATATATACTAAAATTTTTTCTTGTTGGAAGATTATAATATTAGAACTCCCACCCACTTGAGTACATCCAATCTTATGGAAGGATCACTCATAACTTGATGCATATTTTAAATAAAATATTATTTAAGAGTTGATATAATCATGTCATGACATTCTTGTGGCCTTTTTTAGGAATAAATACAACATATTTTAAATTATATGATATCATATGATAAATCATGGAATGAAAAAATGGAAATTATAAATGTGTATGGTGATTGGGACGAATCGTATGAAAATTTTCTGCAAATTATGAAATTTTTTTTCTATAAAAAATATGTTTATTTATTGTTGGGACATAGTTGAGTATGTATAATCCTAGATTTTATCAATTAAACGAGATGTTCAATAAAATGTTGTGGGCATGCAGGCCATGTATTTCTGCATTTCCCTATTGTAATGAATTCATTCAGGTTGATGGAAATTTCCTTTATATAACGTATAAATGTGTTCTACTTATTGTTTCTACATAGGATAGAAATCAAAATTTTCTACAACTTGAATTATATATTTTTTAAAAGGAGAATTTTTAATCTAGGAGTTGGTTTTTGGCATGTATACACATTCATGTCACATAAAAAAAGGGAGCATGTCTGACATCTAACCTCATTGAGTGATTAATGAGAGTCATTAATAGTGAGGGTGTTTCATAGAGAGAACTGAATTATTATCATTGATATTCCATTTGACATATTTCAATTAATGTGCATTATAATTTCATAGATTTGACAATAAATAAGGAGATCATCAAGTTGGGTATATTTTTCTAAACATTTATTTTTTCCATGAAAATATAATATCCTTTTAAATACATTATTCTATTATGGTTTCAACATTTTATCCCTAACAAGAATGTTTTGATAAATTTATTGAATTTATTCAAATGGTTAATGAAGATGTGAATCATTATATGATGCATATTTCAAAGGATAAATGGTCATTATAATATGATAGTGGCAGAAGATTTGGCCATATGACCACAAATATAGTGGAGTGCATAAATGTGATCCCCAATGCTGTGTTAAAACTACCGATCACAAAGTTATTGCAAGATACATTTTATAGACACATGAAGTTCTTTGTTGAATAGTCCCAATAGGCCTATCAGAGGATGGAAATTGGAATTCATTTTCATCAGCATTTCCATAGTGACATTTATCAGATACTACACAACACATCATGGTTGTGTGTTCTATCATTTTACTGGGTAAATAGACTCTTTTAGGTAATATAGTTATGTGATTGAGTTACATGTATAAATAATGGAGTGCAGGTGGTAATGTTGGATAACATGTGCTGTGATTGCGGCAACATCCATGCGTTGAGATATCACTGTGCTCATGTTGTTGTAGCTTGTGCATCGGTAAACATATAATGGGATCCCTATGTTGACGCGGTGTATCACATCATAACTCTAATCAAATTTTATAGTATATACTGTATTCCTTTTTGTGACTTTCATTATATCACATTTCTTGCCGATAAGCTGACTGGCGTCCCTAATATTTCTTGGTTTTGTAATTTTGCTATATTTTTTATGATTTTTTCATTTTTTGTAATTATTTAAATTATGGGATTCATATTACCTAGTTGGGCCCCAAGGGAAGACCAAAGTCTACTCAAATCAGAAATGATATGTACTTTGCTCAACAATAAAGAGGGAGACAATGATGTAACATTTTTCATGAAAAAGGGAATACTCATAAGATATGTCCTCAAGTGGTAGGACATTGCCCCACTTCCCATCATCCATGATTGAGTCTATGTATTTTATCGTGATTTTTTTTATATTTTATTCATATTTAGATGTTTAATCAATGAATCATGTTATTTTTCACTTTCTCTATTTCTAACCTACTTCCAATCTTGTTTGTTTCATTTCTGGATTCTATCATAAATATTTTTGTAATAATATATCTATTAAAAAAATGAATATATCGTACAACCACATGTTCCAAACATGTACTTCATCAAATATGATTTATATAAAAATATTTAAAATTTCTTAAAATTCATTTGAGATAAATAATATATAAAATTTATATAAGGAACCAACAACATCACCTACATATATTTTTTTTAATTCTTTTTTCATTATAATGTGGAATTATACATGCTAATTATCTACCTCATTTTTCATATAGTAATTTTTTTAACAAAGTTTACAAATTTTATTGAAATAACTAAAAAATGTAATGAAGACAACATTTATGTAGATGATAGGTCCTACATTTCTTCTAATCTAAGATATAAATGTACCATTAATGGTTTTAGAGGGATTTCTAGTGCCTCCTTTGAGTGTACTGAGATATCATCATCTCCATCAGGTTGCACCACTTTCCACTTTCATCCCCAATCTTTATTGTGTTTCGTTCTATGTTTTAGTGATGTGAGAATTTATTTTTTTGAACATCAACGCTTTTATATGCTTGGAGATAGATGGCGGTCAGATTCACACAAATTCCATTTTACAAATGGGGAGATGACTATTACACTCAAGGATGTGTCCATTATGTTGGGACTCCCCACCGATGGTGCGACTGTGAAATGTCGAGTTAGAGTATATCGGTTTGAGATGGTTCATATAATAATAGGAATTTAGGTACAAAATGATGGAAGGTCCATTTTTTGTAGTATATTTTTAATACAGTCTATAGACTAACACTTCACACATCTAGAAGAGGATGCTGACGAGATCATCGTGCTATGATTTTTGTGTGCATACATTTTGAGGATGATCGATGACACGATTTTTTTTATCATTCAACTATGTGACAGTTGGAACATATTTGATTTAAGGCAGTCCAAATCTCACAGAGAAGTAAAAGGGGATCGTTTAAATGAACATAATCGAGAGGTTTGAAGAAGTGACAGAAGAAAAGAAAACTGAAGCAATAATAATAAGTAAAATAAAAGAATTTAAAAGATAACATGAGTATTAATGTGTCTTGGACCGGTTTGGTCCTACTCCATAGAAATAACACCAAAATAAAAATTATTATTATGAAAAAGAAATAATGAATATACAACAGAGAAGAGAAAAAATTAAATAACACAGATAGACCACATAATATTTCCTTGCATGAGGCCCTTTCCAATATAGTTCATGGGGTGAACCAAAGTTGATGATGTTATCCTACACCTCCTGGAAGGATGCACTCACACATGAATCCTCAAAACCCAAACCAAAAAGTGAAAAAATAAATACAAAACCAAACCGAAGCATAAATGGAATAATCTCCTAAAAAATAGTATCATGGAAGTGTTGGTGAAAAAAACAGTACTTCTAGGGATGAAGATCCTTGAAATAGATGTGATCTAGATAGAACACATGAGTGTTGAGCTCCCCACTAGAGAGGATAACTAAAATAAGGAAGGTGTGATGATGTGGAATATGTGTGATTTCTTATCTCTAGAATGAATCCAATGAAGTAGGATGAATAACCTTGGGGAAAAGCATACTTATCGAAGAATGAAGTGATGTGAAAATAAATATAAGAAGGAAAAAAAGTGATGATTATTATGCACAATAGAAAAGGTAGAAAAATGGTTGGAAGTGGTAAAGTGGAAGGGTCTTGAAGATAGAATCAGTGCTATAAAACATAGTAAACCCAAGCCATGTGGAAATAGGAAAATGTATGGGTGGTGATGATGCAGATCATCGAGGGATCAAAGAAACATAATGGAGAAACCAGAGTTACACTATTATTGGTAATAAACTCTTAGGAGCAGATTAGTTTAGGAGGTGGGATTAAGCCTACCCATCCCATGAAGTCTATCAGAACAAAAGGCCCAAAGGAGGCCCATCTAGTTAGATGAAAAAGTGGACCAGTTGGAAGATTCCAACACATTTAATAATAATAATAAGACCAACAATTTTTTGTGTTATTTTTTTAATTTGAAAAATAAAATTTAAAAATATATAACTTTTCAAATTCCAAAGAATATGATATTATTTTCGAAAGGCCTTACTATCCTACAGCTAGGTTCAGAAAACTTTTATAAAATAGAAAATAAACCTATTCATATATTATCTACCAACATAGATACATATATCATGTTCCCAATAAGAACACAAACTATATGTACCCACCCTTATAATGTTAACATATCACTAAAAAAATCTCAAAAGGAAAACTCACTAAGAAAAAACATCATACAAAAGATCTCAAAAATATTTACTATGTATTCCTCAATACCCACTACTTCCATGTATACAAATACCTAAAAACAAACATCCTTTCTCAGGAAAAAACATAGTGAGTAATGAAAAAAGGAAAATATAAAAGTAATGAAAGTAATAAAAGGTTGTATAATCACACAAAATCCAAAAAAATAAGATGAAATGATAATAGTCTCCACCTAAGATAGAATGGCTTAGTCTATCCCAAAAAACCCTTCCTTCCCACCAATGGCTACTAAAAAAGTACCCGGGCACATCATAAGAATGCTGAGAGGATACAAACTAGAAACTAGAGAAATTTCTAGCTAAAAGGGGTGATAAAGATCACATAAAATCAGCAATTTCACAACTGGGGCATATCATATTGGTATAGTCCATACCATCCTTATTAATAAATTTGGAACAATATCTTTTAACAGGGACAATTTTACCACACAGAAAACACCAGATGTTCTTAAACCAGTTCTTATCCTTCCATTCCCTATCATTGTTTTTATTCTTCCCTAACTCCAACAACTATGTTTTGGTTCTATCCCCATTATTTTCTTCCTTAAAATAATGTTTTTGGAGATCCTGAGAGAAAACAACAACCTTAACCTCCTCTAAAGTTATGGAATCATGAATATACATCATAAATCAATTAAATAACTAAAATAATCATTAAGAGAGGTAAAAATAATTAAATATTGAACTCAAAATTTAACTTTGACATCTATATTAACTAATTCGACAAACAATTTATTAAACTCAACAAGATAAACATGAATAAAAGAACCATGATTCATATTAAAAGTATAAAGTCTCAGTTTCTTGTAAAGGCATCCAAGAAAAGATATATTCATATATATATGTTCATATTTTAACCTGATGTATTTAGTAGTAGTTTCATGCACACCTTTATGAAGAACCTTGTATCCTAGGGTCAAAAGCATCATACAATGAGCCTTATATAAGACACTAGGGTAAAAATCTACGAAATTTGTGGTAGAATAAACATCAGAATAAATGGTAACTATATGTTTTATATTACTATGATCAAAATATTCCTTTTGTTAAGAACTTGGAGAGCACACTTTTTTATTCCCCACATACTAAAATAATTTTCATCATTTAAATTATCAACCTCAAATTTATCAAACACTACTTAAATGATTATGGACTTTGATACCAATTAGATGCTAGAAAAGGATCTGATTTAATTAAATCCAACACTGAAAGAGAAGTATAAGGGGATAGTTTAAATGAAAAGATGTAAGAGGTTTGAATAAGTAAATAAATTGATGAAAACCAAATCAGGAATATTAAGTGAAATTAATAAGGTAAAATATAATAATATTATTTACGTGGTTCAAGCCATTTTGGTCATACTCCATGATAAGAACACCACCACAACCATTATTATTATGATAAAGAAAGAAAGAGCATAAAATAGGGAAGATTATGAAATGGAAAAAATCAAATGAACAAAAAAAATAATCCATGCATGATTCCCTTTCCACTCATTGACTCACAGTGAATCCAATATGAAGATGGAAGCATACAACTCCAGGTTGGAAGGTCTCACACACATATCCCAGAAACCTATTCTAAAAAAATAAATGAAATAAAATTTAGTACCAAAACAAAAAAGTAAAAATCTCAAAAAAAAATCTTTTAAGTGTTGATTAAATAAAAAGTACTTCCATGAGTAAAGATCATAAAATCTTGATGTGGTCCAGATATAGATTGCGAGTGATGAGCCCTCCATCAGAGAGGATTGACAGAATAGAGAAGATACGATGATGTGGAAGTGGAGAGATTCTTCATTATAGAACGAAGTTGAAGAAGAAGGATAAGAACCTTGGCGATGAAGAAGATGACAAAAAGTACGAAGAGACGAGGAAATAAAGGTGATATGGTAGAGAGGTGATGGATGAAAGGCAAAATAGAAGAGGTGGCCATGTGGTCAGTAGAGGGAAAGCAAAATTACCGTGAAGAGAACGTTAGTGAAACTGAATACGACAAACCCCAACCACACTATAGTAGGAAAATGGATTGGAGGAAAATATGTAGATCATATATGGATAAAATAAAAACAACATAGAGAAACTAGAGCTACCTAATTCAATCCAATCAATGGAAATGAGAACATGAGTGAAGGTGGATGGATCAAGCCTTCTCATCCCATAAAGCACAACAGAACTGAGGGCCAAAAGGAGGCCCATTCAGAATGATGATGTTAGAGCTCACAAAGAACATCCCAAAAAATTTAATAATTATTATTAATCCAAAAAATTTTCAAGGGAAAAAGATTTTTATTATAAAATAGAAATTAACAGACTACATTTGTACGTATGTTGTATTTACCATTAGTAGAGAACTCGGACCAAGAAAGCTGGTATTGCTGTGGGATTTCCTATATATAGTATACATACAAAGTTCTATTCATCACATTTTGCATCAATAAGATGAATATCTCATGATGAATTAATATTATATAGTTGTGGATATAATATCACATCCCTTTCTTCACTCCATGTGTTCATGTTCAATTACCTGCTGATACTATACTAGAGTCTCTGCTAGACGATGGAATGTTATTCCATCATTCTGTTGTCTAAATCAATTTTATAACATTTTATTATGAAATATAACTATAAAAATGTTATTTGTAGGAGGAATCTGGTACATCGACATTCAGATATAACCAAACATGAAGTCCATGCATATAGACTAATGTTGGATAGTCTTCGGCTAGATAACGAAAGTGGTTATTTTTTATATACTTAATTATTCTTTTGTAATGTAGATGTCTTCATATATTAATTGACTATTCTTTTTTTTAGATTTCAAGGATTCAATATACTGATGATATCATCAAGATTATTACACGGTATGTAAGGTTATGCTTTATACAGTCTCTTATATCATTCATTTGATTAATTTTTATGTTGTTGAGTGTCATCAGAATGACATGGTTTTGAGGTAGTTCAGATTCCATCAGCTCATTCTTGCACCACCGAGTCTATTACCTTCACTAAATTCACTGTAAAATGTCAGGGAAGCATGAATTCTATTGGAGGAGGTATCATGCAGTATTTATTGATATGTGGGATAGACTACATGACTCCCAATTAGACGGGGTGAGAACAATATGTATTCATTTAATTGATCTTTTGGATTATACAACCTAGAACTATATGACCATAGTTATATTTCTTTCATGGAATAGATGGGAATTTCATGATAAGGTATTCATTCTTCCTTCAACTGTTGAACGAATTATTTTGTTAACATTACTTAAGATAATAATTTTTTAAGAGATGCTTGTATAAAATATCTCCTTTATATAACTGATCCAGTAGAGGGAGGCATGTTTGACAAGGAACATTTTCATAGAGTCGTGATAGAGTTGTTTCCTCCCATTGACAAGATTTATTATGGGATTTTCCTTGATCCTCCATGTGATTAGGAGTCTGCTAACCCTAAAAAATATGTACCAAGGGTGAAAACCCTATAAAGGATGTTTTTTCTACATACGAGGAGGGTGTTTATCATGAAAAAGAAGATGCTAATCAAGATCCTCAACCATATCCAGTGGCTGAGAAAAAGACATGGGATGCTAGCATGAATGATTTTGGGACATAGAAAGACATTGACATGACTAAGATGGAAACTTTTTTAGCTTCAGATTTGTAGATATTTGCATCACATCGACTATCTTGTTCATATGTTGGAAATAGTTCCAATCAAGGACCACTATCCATAGAGGCATGTTAGGGTATTGGCCATGGGAATATACATCCAATGATTTCCACAGATGATGATGTGGAGGTGGGTCCCTTTGATGATATACTAGAGTATCGTACTCCAGAGTAGAGATCTATATAAACATGACATAGATGCATCTTACATACACGTCGTTGTGAAACAAAGGAGAATCCATACCAAAAACTTATATTATATTAATGATACATGTTGTATGTTTGCGAAATAATCATTTATAAATTATTTAAAATATGATAATATATTACATAATTTTGCATAAATAAATTAATTGATATAATTGGAAATTCATTGAAATAATTTTCAACAAATAAGAAACATTAATTTTAATAACTGCATTCTTAATACTGATATTTAATATTTTTTATTCATATTAATACATAGTTTTATTATCCATATATGTGTAATAGATAATAATTTTTAATTATTTATTTAATATTCATTATATTAATTTTTTTTATTTCAGTTAATATTATTACTATTTTATAGTTAATTTGAGACGATTATTTATTATATATAATATGGATTATAATACTATATATTAATATAATAAAAAATCATCTAAAATTAATTATTAAATAGTAATAATAACAATATTTTCAATTCTATAAGTATAATTAATATTAATAATAAATATTATCTTATTTATTATATAAGTAAATATTTAACAATAAAATATAATATATTAAGAATAATATAATTGTTAATTATTAAATTTTTTTTAAGTACATTTATTTAAATTATTATAAAAAAATTATTGTTGTAATTCTTTTAATTATGTTATATTTATTAATAATATACAATAAAATTTATATTTCAATAAAAATTAAATATTAATAATGTTAATAATAATTATATGAACAAAAAATTAAACTATGATTTATTGTTAAAATCTTATAAATTTTTTTATTATATAATAAAAATCATATTAAAATAATTTTAACTAATAATAAATAGTAATACAAATTATTAATAAATATATAATTTATCATAAAATTGGTAATATTTTATACCATTTAAGAAATCAAAAAATATTTATAAGGAATATTGAAAGAAATTAATATTAATAATAAATATTATATCACATTAATAATAATATATATAAAAACAAAGAGGTGTGAATGGGATTCACTCCTCTTTGAACGAGAGGGATAAGCATGAACGCTGTTCACACTTCTCCGAATCCCATTTTTAAAATATGTGATACCCTATCCCATTTCCAAAAACAAATTAAAAACCCAGATAGAAAAATAGTCTTCCCTATTCCATCACACCATTTGAGGCCAAACAGAAATTATGTCCACCATTCAACGATGAATCGAGCCATGTGTCTGTGGAAAAATTGAGTTCATATACCTATTATGACTACATCATCAGCGTCAGTCATCAAACACTAATGGAAACCTAAAGATGATGCGCAAACCATCCAAAAACATCACACTTGGGGGATGATTTCTTTATTCTTGAAATGAAATACCAACATATATCATTACCGTAATCGAGAAAAAACACATTTCCACCACAGAAGAGAAAATCCAAATTCTATAAATCCAACACCATGAGAAGATAAAAAGAACATAAAGAATCATCATCAGCTAGACCATCACAACAAAATGAAATGAAATTGAAAATAATCCTGAAAGCCTAAGGTGAAGGATATAGGCTTCACATACCATATAAGGGATAAACCATGCATGGAAACCTGATGAAATTTATCAAGGTGAAATCCATAATTGGGATGCATCAAAGTAAAAATTAAGAGTTCCAAACCATCTCCAAGAACCATAACATTTCATCACCACTTATGGCTAGAAGATTCGATCACAAAAACTAGAGATGAAAGTAGAGAAGGGACCGGGTTCTATCAATGATAAAAGTGTTTGGATTTTTTGATTTAAAATTTTCATATTGATGAGAGATAAAATTATCAATAGGGATATTCATCCCCACACTAATAGAGAAATTTCCACCAACATTAATGAAAAGTTAATTATCAATATTAATGGATGGAAAATTTAATGTTTATTTCATTATTTAGAGATATGGATTTGATTTCTATATAATTGGATGCGGTATAATATTTTGGAATAGCATGCCAACATGATGTAACTAGAGTGAGAGAACTAATATGTGGTTTCCATGTCTGTGGTAACTAGTGTGAAGTGATTATGATGGGAATTAAGTGAATATGGTGATTACGTCAATGATCTCGTGTTGGTGATAATAATTGAAATAATCAATGATGGTATTTTATGAGGTATTATGATGTATCCCTATAATGAAATTCCTCTTGGTTGCGAAGATTATGCAATGTTTCCTATATGTGATGATAGGCGGTACAAAAAAATGGTATGTTCATGGGTGTGATAAAAACATCCTCTGGTTTTTGTGTTGTGAAAAATCCTTTAGGTGTATTTGAAAACTCCTTTGGGTGATGTGTAAAATTACTTTGAGTGATAAAAGGACTTTTTGTTAATCATCTTGTGTGTTGTGAGACTACTTCCTCTATGATGTCAGGATTTGAAAACCATGGTATTATAGGGATTGATTGAAGTGTTTTGTTCTAGAAAATGGTGGAAGGAATCTAGTATAGGTGTTTATCAATGACTCAAAGGACATTACAGAAAGTAAACACCAGTATTTGAGGAGTTTCTGGGAAATCAAAATTCTGATTTAGCACCTATAGTCATGAGGCGTTTCTATTGTTGGTGAAAATTAGAGACTGGTAGAAGACGACTTGGGTTCCTCAAGTTACATGGTCTCTCAAGCTTCCAAAATAATGTCACTATTAGATGAAGGAAATATCAGCGGTGTTGATGGAATATCGAAAGTCTTCTTGGAAATAGGTTTCATGAAATATGTCCCATTCATTAGGTGACATTTTCATCTTGGTGGAGTTGATGATCACACATAACTAGATTATGGAGATGAATATGGAGTATATTAATTTAAAATCAATGTGGCTTTTGTTGGGATTTTTTAATTTTCAATTTAAAAATTAAGGAGATAGAAAATTATTAATGGATAGATTTATCTCAACATTAATAGAGGATTTCTCCCTAGATTAATGGAGAGTTAATTATAAATATAAAGGGTTGAAAAATTTAACATTGATTTCATTAATTTGAGATATAGACTTGTTTCCAATATAAGAGGATGCATTAAAATATTTTTGATAGTCATTACAGCATGACGTAGTCTATGAGAGGGAACAAGGGAGGGGTTTCCATGGTTTTTGTAACTAGTGAGAGTTGATGATGATGAGAATGAAGTGAACATAGTTATTACATCAATGATGGATTTTCGACAACAATGATTGAAATCATCAAAGATCGAATGCAATGAGAGATGATGATAGTTCCATGTAATGAAATTCCTCTTTGATTGGGAGATCAAGCATTGTGTCTCGAATATGATGATAGGAAATACAATGAATTGGAATATTTATGGTTTTGATAAAAATTACTTTGGGTGTTCAATTGTGAAAAATCCATCATGTATGTCATAAAAATATTTTGGGTGATGTGTAAAAATCTATCAGGCGAT
The DNA here is from genome assembly GCA_963277665.1 of Viscum album. NCBI lineage: Eukaryota > Viridiplantae > Streptophyta > Magnoliopsida > Santalales > Viscaceae > Viscum > Viscum album. The sequence goes on from OY728120.1 coordinate 834,004,261, forward strand.
AAAATTACTTCTGGTGAGTCTTCTGGGGTGTTTTGATATTTATTCTTCTACAACATCAGGCTCCTCCCCAAAAGGATGTTCCACTCTAGGATGGAATAAAAACCGACAAGGACATGGAAGAGACAAACTATGGGATGATAATAGAAACTGATTGAAAATGGTTAAAGTAAGGAAAAAATTAAGGACAAATTAATGATGACAGAGAAAAGGGAAACCCCGAGGGATTGAAACCATGACAAAGCTAATGAAGATGGAATCTGCGCAAATTGGTGAGTGAGAACGAACCCACAGAATAATATACATTTAGGGGAATAATTAAAGGGTAAATCAGAGGTAGACGACACCCCAAAAGGAAGAGGAATGTGTGGAGGTACTGTGGAGGGAAGAAGAAAAATAATTAGGAGAAGGAGTTGGTAAGATGATGTCTCAGACACATTTCTCAAGACCTTCCCCTCCAAAATACCATGGATGAGAAGCCATAACCAAAAGAGATAATGGGAAGTAATGTATGGATTTATCCAATTCTTCATTGCTGCATCCTCTAGAAATTCAAAAAAAATATACAGTAGGGATACATAAATGTCACCTGTGTATATATATATATATTTTAGGTCAAAGAAAAGATAAATTTTCCATATTGTGGGATACAGGAAATAAAATTCCAACTATAACTGATTCCATATGACATCCCCATCTTCCTTTGGAAATATATTTGTCACTGAATTATCATCATGCTAAGATGAAATATATAAGTTTCATCATAACACATATCATAATATTGTATCACGATATTAAGATACAAGGATGAGGGTAGTGTGAGTTAGGGTAAAAAGAATTTTAATATCTTATGATAATAGTTTTAAAGGATCCAAAACCAATAGTATGTGTTTGGAAAATTAATAAAATTACTAATTTTCTAAAGCTCTATATGAATAAAGATCTTGGTTTTTTATTGACTCAATATTTTCAAGTGATGCTGTAATTTAAATTTTTTAACTAGGACACTTTTTTTATTATCAGTGATAATTTTTAAAAAAGTACGTTGTTTCAGAAATAGACCTAAGAGTATTGGTTGAGGTTATTATAATTGGTATTAAATAATTGTTTAAAAAACTTTAAATATTAGAATTTTTTCAGTTGGGAATTTTCAATGATTTGAGGATTTGGATACTAGATAAAAAGGTGATTAAATATATTTCCGGAAAAGGGCTATGTTGTTTTTTTGAAGGCCTTGTGATCTAAAGGATGTATTCTGTAGATTTTTTAGGGTTTCACTATTCTGTATTTAGGAATCACACTACCACATATTGACCATTTAGCATCGTTAATAAACAGTTTGGACAATGCCTAAAAGTGTTTTTGTCCTCGAAATTGTTTGGGTGAAGCTTTATCAGTGCTAAAATAGCATTGATAAATGTGATCTTTTATCAACATCGATAAATGGTACAATTTATCAGCACATTCCGTAGAGTAGACAAATCAGGGCCTTTATCAGTGATAGAAATAATGCTAATAAATACCCTATTGAAACTGTGTGCTGTTGAAATTAAAGAACACTTCAAAAATAACCTGAATACATAATCCAAACTCATAATTTAATTGAAATAAAAATTAAATCACGAATAGAAAAAATACACTATATTATAGATATTTAAACAATGTTTTGTATAATTACATTAGCATGTACTATAAAAAAATTAAAAAACATCATTATTTAATTTCCTTTATTTAAGATCTCGACCATTTGTTGAGTACTCTTATGCCCTTTTTAATGTAATCTTTTTTCCATGTGTTAATTACTTTTCATTTCAAATTTACATTGGGGTGTGTTTGGGTGAAAATTGGAAAAATGGAAGAAATGTGGTTTGTGCATGGTTGGCACATGATTTTCCTAAACCATGCAGCCTCTTAGGAGTAACCATGCATAGTTTTATATGTTACCTAATTTTTAACTTAAAAGTCCCCCAAACCCCTTAAAATCACCCATTTTGTACCCAATTTGACCGTAGGAGGTCTTTCATGTTTATGGATTTCACCGAATTGATTCTATACCCTCCCAACCTCTGTTCTTAATGATTTTATGCCCATATCAAAGATTCACACCTCTCCCCATATGTGAATCCTAACTTGGTTCTTTTTTCACTCTTCTTCTTCCTTCCTTACTTCCTTCAAAAATTAATCCTCTATTTTGGTTAGATCAAATTTTTTTTGGTGATATCTTGATCTTTATTTACAAGATCTTGATTTTGAATAATGTTATTTTAGGGTTTTAAGATACAGATCATGACTAACATCATTATGCCACTCAATTTTTGGGGATTTTCCAATATGAGATTGTTCATCGATGAATTGAGGTAGGTGGACCAATATTTAATTCTGATAGTCATGATTTTTATTAGATTTAGGAAAATTTTCCTAATTTATAGAGTTCTTTATAAATTAATATTCTTGAAGTTCTCGATTAATTAATTAATTTTGGTGAAATAATTAATGAAAGAATTGTCAAAATTTTTGATTTGGAATTAATTAATTATAGAATTAGTTTTTTGATATTGATATCATAAATTGGGGATAATTAATTATAGAAAAAAATATGTGATATTTAAATTATTAATTGAGGATAATAAATTTTATAATTAATTATGTGATATAAATATTATCAAATGAGATAATTAACTGTGAAATTAGTTATGGGATATTGATATTATTATTTTATATAATCAATGGTGGAGTTAATATGGGATAACAATATCTTGAATTGAGATAATTAATGGGGTAATTAATTAGGGGATAATGATATGTTTAATTGAGATAATTAATAGTGGAATTAATTTTGGGATAATAATATCTTGAATTGAGATAATTAATATTGGAATTAATTATGGTATATTGATATAATTAACATTAAAATTAATTATGAGGTACTGAGATTGTGTGTATAATCATTTACATCATGCATTAATTAATGGGTATTGTTTAATTGATGTAATTCAATGAGTGGGATTAATTAATTGGTGAATTAATTTATGGGGATTATTATGTAGATGAAATTGAGTGATTTAGATAATTAATTTCCAAATTTTGTGTTAGATATTGAATTTATTGAATTTCAATAATTAATTGATGAATTAATTATGATATAATGATATTTTAGAAGTGATATAATTAATTATAAAATATGTTTTGAAATATTTATATTGTGAATGAGATACTTAATTATGGAATTAATTACAGGATTTGGATCTATTCTATGGCTTGTAAAGGGTACCTATTCTGGTGATCTAGTGTTTAGGAGGTCCCCTTATTTGGTATGATTTTTGTTTTTGATATTTTCACAGCATTTGTTTATGGTTTTGGTTATACTATGTTCTTGGTGGTGCACGGTGTTGATGATGTCGGGCTCCGTCTTCAGTTCCGGCAACTGGTGACGGCTTATCGTGGTATGGGATTTTAGTTCAGGGTGATTTGTGGTGAATGAGACAGCTTGAAGCCCAACCGATTTGAGTCCATGCTAATTATATTTGAAATGGAATCAATTTAGTTGAATGTGGTTGATAGTGATATTTTCATGGAATATTAGATTGATTTCACGTTGAACAAGATATGAAGTAGGTTTTTTGTGCACACCAAGTAACCTGCGTGATACCCGAACATGGAAAATGATGATTTTGAAGTGTTCTGGATTATTCAAGAGCTCGTGGAATGATTTTTATGTTTGTTTAATTGGTTTGGTTTGTTTGAGTTTTGGCGCTATGATATTCAATTTATGGGACAAGGTCTTTAGTTCATCTCAGTGGACAGTTCCTGAAGGGGTTCAGACCAGGGAGCCTTCACAAATCATGGCTATCTAGAATTAGATGTTTGAGAGGGTATGGAATTTTCCATCAGTACCAGATCCATCCATCCTTGCATGGAACAACTAGATGAGCAGTGATGATAAGGTGGATGCCCGTCTTAACATTTTTGATAATAGGGAGGTGACCTTCTTTGAAAATTTTAATTGGGTTGTTTTTGGCATTGGGACATTGGACTGTGAGGCTTGATTATCTTTTTATGTCATTAAAGTGTGTTGGGTTCCCCCTTACCGATTTAAAAGGTTCTATCCTAATAAAAAAAATTAAATCTCATTATTTTATATAATTAATTAATTATCAAATTAATTGATAGTATTGATACAATTAGTTAATTATTGGATTAACTAGAGTAATTGGCGTGTTTAGTTATTTTTTTAATTGAATAATAGAATTGTAGTAACTAATTAATTTTCGAATTAATTAATGTATTGGATGTGATTAATTAATTATTGAATTAATTAATACAATTTTTGTGATTAGTTAATTATTGAATTATCTTGGGTAATTTATGTGTTTTTTAATTTTTTAATTGAATAATATATTTGATTCGATTAATTAATTGTTGAATTAATTAATTTTATTGATATGATTAGTTAATTTTTGAATTAATTAGAGGAAATTGATTCGATTAATTAATTATTTAATTAATTAATGTTATTCATGTGATTAGTTAATTGTTGAGTAAACTAATGGATTTTTTGGTTTTACTAATTGTAAAATTAATAATGGAATTAGTGTGGATAATTAATTGTAAATTTAAGTATGTGTTGATTTTTTGTAACATGGTCATTCGATTGTGAATTATTATGAACGGTAACATGTTAATTCAATTTTGAATTCTTAAATATTGAAGGAAATTCGGCCAAGTATTTTAAATGGCAACACAATCATTAAATTATGTGATATTAAATAGTGAATGGTAACATGGACATTCAGTTATGTATTAATAATGGTAACACACTCATTCAATTATGTATGGTTAAATGGTGGATAGTAACATGGAAATTCAAGAAAGTCTTATGATTGGTAACATTCTCATTCAATTAAGTGATATTAAATGGTGAATGATAACATAGAAATTTAGATAATTATTAAGAATGGTATCATAGACATTAAAATGTTATATCCCTTGGGGAAAGATCATACTCCTGCATAGGCTAAAGTAGGTATTTATGTTAGGGTGTTCCCAGGAACCATAGAGTTTATGTGGTAAAGCAAAGAATATTTAATAATGTGATATAAAATTTATTTATTCACTGTTCTTATTTATTTATAAAATTGAAAACAATATTATTGAAAATATTTTCTTTTATAAACTATTAGTGGTGGACTATAGATTTTTACTCACACCCTACTCAGGATTCTGAATCAGTACCCAAATAGACATTATTATTGCGGAGCAAGTTAAGGGAAAAGGCCCTGTTTTAGATGGTTGATTTGGGGATAGATCTTGTATAAAGGAACCAAACATGGTTCATGACCCATTGGGATTGGTTGATGTATTATGTTTTAGATTTCATTTTAGATACATGAAACTTACATTATAATGGAATATTTTCTACTATATTTGGATATTGTATTTCCTTCTTTGATTATCTTAAGATATTTGTATTATTTCTGATTATATATTATTCCACTATTTTTTTCATTTTTGATGGTGTATTACTATGATAAAAGAGGGAATAGTCTCCCCATGATCGACTTATTAAAACCTCACTACTTTTGGGAAGACTCTTTCACATGGGGAGGCATACCTGAGGTCACATAGCGAATCGGATTGAGGCACCAGTATGTGGAATCTGGGTTGGTACATTACAATGTGGAATCATTGACCAGTTTTATTTTTGATTTATTTTGTAATACAATTTGGGAAAGGTATACATAATACTATGAAGGGATGAGACTTAGTTATGAGATCAGGCATGGGATTATCTAACCCATTCATGGGGGATAACCCAAGTACCATTGGTGGGATTGTTGTTATTTTTATTTTCTATTACAGTTGAATACTATTTCTCCTTGGGTGATGCACTTGTTTTGTGTTGTGATTAATGATGTTGATTTTTTTTGGACTGATGGCCTATTATGGCACAAGAGTTGAGCTTTCGAGCATCATTTTAAGAAATCAGTGTAATTGTGACATGAATAATTGTTGGAACACATGAGAAAACAGGTTATGAGTAAGTTGTTGAGCTTGAAATTTTTTTCCTTTATTATAAAATTGAAACGAAACATTTTCAATCATGAAATTTATAATGATTATAAAGTTATGTAAGATAATAATCAATGGGTGTCTAAATGTGAAAATTGAATAATGAGAATGTGTTTACCCTTGTTAACCCGAACCTAGAAGTGTGATGGTTAAGGGTAGAAATAGTGCCTTGATTTTTACTATGTGGAGGGAAAAATGGGAAATGAATTGATATGATTTTGTTTAAATATCTATTATCAGTAGTTTTAATGTTGTGAATTAAGAATCATTTGTGTTGTTTAATTTTTCATTTTATGTGGTTAGTTTGGGTTGTGATAATTCCCTAGTTTGAGAACATAGTTTTGATTTGTGTAAGGTATCGTCTGGGTTTGGATTAATGTGGTAAGATGTTGGCAGGAAGTGAAGCCTGAGTCTTTCAATTGGTTATAGTGTTCCTATAGTGGGATGTAACATCATTAATGGAGGATTTGTGGTGGTATTCATCTAGTACTTCTTAGCATACTTTTAATTATTTATGATCATGTCCCCTATGTTGACATTATCCCAAGAATTCTATGAAATCTATAGATTTAGTCTTATCTCCCAAAATATGTTTTGGTGGGGCATGAGACCTCTTATTGGTTATGTTTATGAAGTGTAATGAGATCGATGGTGGAAGGTATTCCAACAAAAATTTACAGATGAGGTTCTCAGGTTAGACTAGAGATTGATGAATAAGTAGGCGGCTAAGTTACCCAAAAAATAGATGTTAACGAAGCTCCAAATGTGGGGAGCGATGTGTCAAAAATAGTTTCATGGATTAAAATTATGGGATGGAATTGGTGGAACATTAACACCCATGAGTAAAATATAAGGTGCATGTTTAAATTCTATGGTGAAAGGCTAGGTGGGACATGGAGGTGGTGGATGTAAGTCATTTGTCAGATGTTTTTGATAGAAAGGGTATGTTCTAATTTTATATGGTTTCTTATCGTTTTTGGTATCATGGATTTTGGAAATGGGTTAGGTATGTTGTGGATTTGGAGATTGAAGTTGATATGTCCTTTTAGGAGCATCATATTTGTGTGTTGGATCGTAGTGGGAATGTGTTTTGGGGAAATAATGTGCTATTAGTTCATGTTTTGTGGAAAAATTGATACATATAGGAAGAAAATTGGGAGAGAGAAATGGATGTAAGGTCTTAGTGGCATTACTTTTTTGACACGGAATTTTTGAGGTGTTTGGGAGTAGAGCTCGATGAAGAGCTGTTATATGGTGGGGAGATTGTAAGATCCTAACTTTTTCTAGAGTTGTCTTGGGCTCATTTTTAGGAATTATTTTTCCGTTTTTTGATTACTTATAACACTTACATAAATTATTTAAATGTTATTTTTCATTTAATTTCAATCCTTTCTTTGTTTTGGGGGTTTCCAATACATTTTTCAGAGGAAAAGTTGAGTTTTCATGATTTAGGCCAAACCGTGAGCCCATTTCAAGATTTAAAAACCAATTTTGTTTCTTTTATAACCCTTTCATTTTTCAAACTTTTTTATTTATTATACATTTCACATGGCCTCCCCTAACCTATTAACATCACCATATCAATTTGGACCCTATATGAATCAATAATCATGGTGGATTTGGGTTTTTTATTTAATGAATTGGGCCAGCCCATATGCCCATTTTCAGTTTTAAAAACAATTTTTTTATTTAATATCTTATTAATTTTTTACTATTTTTCTATGATTCTACCTCCCACTCGAAGAAAATATCCCTAGTCATTCCCCCATCTTCATGTCTCTCTATTTGGATCTCATTATCATCGGGGATTAGGGAAAACCTTCATAAGCTTTATCAAATAGTATAGATTTCAAGAGGTAATTTGATTCCTTTACAACTCCTTCAATTTTCACTATTTTCCTCCTTTACATTTGATACATGACCTAATCAGCATTATTCGAACCTCAATTTCATTATTTTATAATTTTAAATTCATACAGTAGTGTATTTGGGGAGTTTTATTCAAGATATATCATGTATGTGGGTTTCCTCTCATGTTCCTCCCATTTTTTTAGGGGTTTTTGCACTTTTAATGAGGTTATAAAATGTACAGAAGCTTGGGTTAAAAATTAGGGTTGGGAGTTGTGTAATTTTGGTGAAATCTTGTGGATTGGGGCTTGATTTCACTTCAATGTGTTGTGGCGTTTGTGCGATTGACATTTCACACAACAGTTTTGTGTTTTTGGAACAAACGGTTCGTTATTCCATGTGTAAGCATTGTTGGATGAGTTAGTTTTTCTTGATTTATAATTTTTTCCATGATTATCTTCCATTTTTTGGGAGCGAAAATTATATTTGGTAGCATTTGTTAAGAGGTTAGTTTTTAAATTGCAGTTTTGTGAAAAAAGGAATATGTTTTGTGATTATTCCATGTTGTGTTCATTGGGGTTGTTTTATGATTCAGAGAATAGTTTTATTAAATGATGTTATGGATTCCAATTCTGGGTTTATGTGATATTGGAATGCTTTTGGTATTCAATAAGGGTTTTTAGAAGGATTTTATGTTCAAAACATGGTTACACTCCATGTAATTGTTTTGTGAAAGTTTTAAATGATTTCATGATTTTTTTAAGAGGTGAAACAACATTTCCAAACTATTGTGGTAGGAGTGTACTTTTGAAATGATCAATTTAAATGTGAAAGAGAATTTATGTTATGTGTGCTATGTTGGAAAGGTTTTATAAAATTGATTAAAGGAATTTTTGAAGTGTGAAAGAGAGGTGAAACGTGTTGTAGGCTGTTTTGGGGTGAGTATGATTTCCAAATTAAGTTGAATGTAAAAAGGGATCATGTGACATGTTTGGGGGATGTTTGGTGTGTTTGTGACTTGGAAGTGGTATTTTCATGTGAAAATTATATTTCATGGCTTGTGGAACTTGATTGAGCACAAGAGGGAAAACCCAGATATCTTGATGGGTGGATGTGTACTAGTATGTTAGTGATCCCATGGGGTTTGGCCCCTGTTTCACATAACAAGTTTGATGATGACAACACTGTAGGTTCCAGGTTCAGTGGAAGTGCGTTGGTGGGTGTACCCAACATTAATTTATCTATTAACAATGATTAATATGAGATTTTTTAAGATAATAAAACACAGTATCTTCAGAATAGAATGGAGAACGATAGAAAATTAGTGTGTCCTGGAACCGTAGAGAGGATCATCATATGTTGGTTATAATTAATTTAATTAAATGATGAGAATTACCTTGATGGAATTCCCTATCCATTGATGTGTCAGTTCATGATCTAATGTGATCCTTAATTTTGTCATAGAATCCAAGTGTAGGCTGCCTTTGGCGGTGATCCACATGTGCTCCACGTATCTCTGGAAGTCGCCGAAGGGAACTTCAGGTGCTAGCAAGAAAGAGCCTTCACTTGCGATGTACACCTTCGATCGCATTGAGAGCTGATTACAAAGCACCATCCTTGATCTAGTGGAGGAGGATCTCTCTTGTAACATGAGAGCAGTCTTGGTGGAAAAAGAATTATCTCTTGGCTTAAAAGATTTTTCAGATCCATTGTGCACAACCCCAAAAAATGGCTAGGCTAATGATAATTATATAATTGGTATTATAATTACATAGAATAATAAAATGGATTAATTACATGAAAGAATATATTCATTTCATATAATTCTTAGTAAGACCTCATGTCAAATAATAACAGTTGACTATTATTATTACCTGACATGTGCCCAACGAATTACAGCTAATATTATTAAATTAGAAAAATAATACTATTTCTCAAAATTCCCTAGAATAATTACACAACATATATATTAATATACATGGCATGTAATTTTGTTTTTCCATTTTCTTTATTTCCTCCACCACATTTATTAGACTTTGAATAATGGATATTTAATTATGAAACAAATATCAATGCATTAATCACTAATAAATATATTTTTTCTCCCACAATATATTCTCTTGAATTACTAGTGTCGAAATAAATTCGATCAGGTATCCCTGAATAATTATTAAACCACAATCGGGAATAATATTAATTCAACTTTTTAATTAATATTTAACAGAGATACTTGGACACACTTATTGTGTGACCCTCTAGGCCTCTTTCTCAGTTGTATTAGGTGGAGCCTGCCTTAATACCAAGGTTAGCGTCTAGAAACACACCAAGGCACCCATAGAGAAAGAAGATAATGCTCAAATAATGTGTCAACTCCTATGAATGCTTACCATGTAATGTAATATCTTTTCCTTTATATCTCGAATCTAGCAGGTTTTATGCTAGTGCCATCATCCCATTTGCTCGATTGTTCATTCTTTTAATTTCTAAAATTTAACTAGCCCATTCCTTACCATGGATATGGATTTATTTAGGCAATATCAATTCCAAAAGAGGGCCTGAGATATATACTTCCGTTATGGAATAGAAGGTACAAATACTTTCTCTCATTACTTATTAATTCAGTATTACTCATAATGCACCCAACAAAACCTACCTCACTACAAACAATTTTTCATCACATTTTTCTTCAATACATCTAAGTGTGTGAGTTGTAATACCCATTAATAATAATATTAGAGTCTAAGGACCAATAAACATGTCCGCAGATAAGAACATCCAATGACACTCTGAAATGTGTATTTCTTGCTAGTGGGTCTCATTCTCATAATATCGTTCTGGATATTACCAACGGTGCACACCATGAGACTGTGCATCAAAGTTTTATGATTCGTCACCCCTAATGGACTATATTATTTGTGTCCCAAAAATAACATCATCTAAATATAGAACATATATTCAAGAACAATGTTATGGAACTTTTAGGTTCTCATCATAACATGGATCCGCTATGACCCTTTATTGCAATAGCTATCATTTTTACCTTGTCACATGTATTGTGACGTAGAAGAACAATCAATATGTGATAAGGTATTTATTAATGAATAAAGTATAAAGTAGTTGGTTCTAGGTCACTGACTCCAATAGACTCCCACTTCGACTGGAGCCATCTCCTAACAACCTTTAACCTGCTAGCTCTCACATGATATTCTTGCTTCGGATGAGATAGGACTTCAGTCATGGGGTCGACCAAATTATCATACATGGGCACTCTATTCATTGCAACTTCACACATTTAATAGAAATCCCTCAAGAGGTGATACTTTATGATAATTTTCTTTTTCCGTTGATGTGACCTTGGTTCTTTTTCAAGAGCCACCACTGTAGTATTATCACAGTACATTGTGATATGATCTTTTCTACTGGAAACCACATCAAGATCCTAGAAAAAGTTACGAATCCAAAAGGATTCCTTGTCTGAATCAGAAGCTTCTATATGTTTAGAATCCACTATAGAATCAGAGACAATGGGCTATTTTGAACTCCTCCAGCTCACATCTCCTCTATTGAGATAGAAAACTTATCTTGATTTAGACTTCAGATCGTGATGATCTATCTAAAAACCAATGTCAGCGTACCCTCTGATGACAAGCTCCTCATCTCCTCTATACACTAGGAACATATCATTATTTTTTATCAGATACTTGAGGATAGTCTTAATAATAGTCCAATGTTATTATCCTGGATCTGATTGATATCTACCTACCATGCTCATTTCATAGGCAACATCAAGCATGGTACACAACATTACATGCATGATGGGTCCTATAGCTGAATCATATGGGATCTTACTCATCCTATCATTCTCCTGTGATGTATGAGGAAACATTATCTCAGAAAGATGTAGGACATGTGACACTAGAACCAATCCCCTCTTGGATTATTCCATTGTAAATATATTTAGTATCTGGTCAATGTATGTACCCTGAATTAGTCCAAGAAACCTCTTGGATCTATCATGAATTATCTTGATCCCTAGAATGTAGGCTTCTGAACCTAAATCCTTCATAGATAAACACTTTTTTAACTAGTAATTAACTAATTGTATGACTGGTACATCATTTCCAATATGTAATATGTCATCAAAATATTCTACTATGATAACGACCTCATTCCCATTAAACCGCATATAAAAAAATGTATCACATTTGTTCTTAATGAAACCAAATTACATTATGGTTTTATCAAATAAAATTTTATATGACTTGGATGGTTGATTTAATCTATAAATGTATTTTTTCAACTTTCACACATGTTTGGATTCACCTGGTGTCACTAACCCTTCTGGTTTTTTCATATAGTCATCTTCCTAAAGGTTACTGTTAAGGAATTCTATTTTGAAATCCATCTTCCAAATCTCATAGTCACGGTATGCTGCTATGGAAAGTATGATTCTTATGGATTTAATCATGGAAATTGGTGAGATGGTTTCATTATAGTCATTTCCTTGACTCAGTTTGAATCCTTTAGCCACTAGCCTTGCTTTATAGGTGCTAACTTGACCTCCAATGTAAAAATATCTATTGAATACCCATTTTCATCCAACAATATTTACATCAACTAGATCATCAAATAGAACCCAGACTTGGTACTGATACATGGAATCGATCTTATATTTGATAGATTCTATCCATCTTGCATCTTTGGAGCTCTTTACTGCTTCCTTGTAGGAGAGAGGTTCATCATTGTCCAACAATAATGATTCACCATAATTGGTGACTTGGAAACCAAATCTCTCTGGTTCCCTTATCTCTCTTGATCTCCAATGCAGTACTTGTGTTTTTGGAACCTCTTCCATGATGACATGTGGAACTTTTTCCTGTACCAAATCCTGTGTATCTTGAGCATTAAATAAAATGAATTCAATCTTTCTCCCACTATCCTTTTTGAGGATGTGATCCATATGAGGAAATATGACTTGTCTGGAAACAATGACATTCTTGTATGAAGGGTTATATAGGAAATATCCTTTAGTTTCCTTGAGATATTCAATAATGATACACTTCATTCCCTGGGGTGCTAGTTTGATTCCAAATAAGGACTTAACAAATGCCTAACATCCCCATACATGTGTTTGTGACATAATGGGTTTCTTTCCATTCCATATGTCGAAGGGAATTCCATTTTCCACCTTAGTTGGTACTCGGTTAAATGTGTATGCTACATTTTGTGATGACTATCCCCAAAAGGATAATGAATGATCTTCATGACTCATAATTGACCTAATCATGTCCAATAAGGTGGGGTTACTCCTTACACTAAAACCATTCCACTATGGTTTATACGGAGGAGTGGGTTGAGATAGAATCCAAGACTCCTGTAAAAGGTCATTGAACTCTTGGTTCAAACCATGATTATTCTATACCTCATTTTTGAATTCTTTAAATTTATCCAAGGAATTTGACTTATACCTCACTAAGTGGAATTATCCATATCTACTCAAATCATCAATAAAAGTATTGATGTAATATTGTCCACCACTTGCATCTACTAGAAATGGTCCACACATAGCCATGTGCACCAATCCTAGAAGCTCTGTAGCCCTTTCACCCTATCTATTGAAGCGTGGCTTGATCATTTTAACATATAAACAAGCATGAAATCTATCAAGTAGTTTTAACTTAGTAGATTCTAAATAACCATATTGATAGAGCTTTGTCAAGCACTTCTTGTTTACATGACTGAGACGGTGATGCCATAACTGGGTGATGTATGAGTCATGTGATTTTGTTTCATTATCTATTGCCAACACTTGGTTTTCATAATTTAATACATAAAAAACTTTATTTAAATTCACCATACCATAAAATACATTGTTCTTATAATTTAAAAAACCCTTATTTCCAAACATGAAAATAAATCCATCCATATCCAAACACGATTCAAAAATTATGTTCTTCGTAACACTAGGAACATAATTATAGTTATGAAAAAAACAAAAGAATCCTAGTTGGCATTGAGAAATGGTAATCACTAATGGGAAATGTAGCCAGCATCATTGCCATTTGATTCTCAAAGATCCACCTCTCCTATAGAAATATTTTTTTTAAATGTTGGAGCCGAAGCCTCATTTATTATTAATGCAAAGAAAATAACTCTTTTTAACTAGGTAGATGTGGACCCATTACATATCCCAAAGGCCCATTGGTCATTTATCCCATTACATGGCTCGTAGGACCAAATATTTGGACTTAGGACCATTTTGTGGATAGTACTTCTACATTACCTGCCTGCTACAGTATGGCACAGTTCCCGCTGCTGCTATAATACCCTTGTCACCACTACAGTGACCTGCCACCGTAATAGTGTCTATCTTTGCTCAAGTCCTGCCACTTCTACAATAATCTATAGTATTGCTATAGTACTCTACAGTTCTGCTACAGTACCTGTTCCCAATGGGTTTTGAACCCCCATTTTTCATGTAGGATTACATGGTGCTTACCACTAAGCCAAACCCCAACTACAGAAAATATAACTAAATATACTTGGATCTTGATTTTGAATATAGATGTGAGCTTCCCAAGATATATCTAATACCCAATGTGTAGAAATGTAAATATTACACTCTATAATGAACACTCATTTAGCATCCAGACACTTCTAGGTGTAGTTTCTCTTCCAATGGCTTAGCTTCCCACATGCGAAATATACCGACTCCCATTCCTTGCCCTGCATTTGGATCATCCCCTTCTTGGAGGGATGGTGCTTAGGGAATTTAATACATTTATGAATCCTTGTCCCTTTTTCCTTTTCCTTCTTTTTCTTATTTACCATAAGAACTGTAGGTTTGTCATGCCCCATGTCCTTATCTAACAATATAGCTAAGGTCAGAAGTTCTAAAAGACTCTTCTCATTGTTTCTCATGTTTTAGTTGACAATAAATCTTTGGAAGGTCTTAGGCAGTGATGATAGTAGGAGATCTATATGAAACTCACCTAGGGACATAATCCCTATGATGTAAAGGTTTTCAATGTATCCAATAAACATGACTACACGAGGCGCTTCTAGAACAAACTCTTCAAGCTTAGTTGTAAATAATGAATTGGAGATCTCATATCTCTCTTATCTCGCCTTCTCTTGATAGAGATCCTTAAGGTGAGACATAATTCTATACACATCCATGTTTTTAGGTTGCTTCAATAGATCATTAGACATGGCCGATAGCATGAAACATTTTACATTTCTGGAATCATCCATATGTTTCATATAGAGTGATATTTCAACATCACTAGCCTCTTTTCTAGGTTTAACTAGAATAGGCTCCTCCAACATGTACAATTTCCTCTCGTGGCAAGGATGACATGTAAACGCCTCTGCCATTTCTGGAATTTGGTGCTGGTGAGATGGTTTTTATTATCATGTATAGTTCAGAATGATATGTTTGAATTCATTTTTCCTTTCATTTCTAAAAATTAGGATGAGAAAAAGTTTAGTACTTTATCATGATAAAACTAAGACAAATAAATAATTTAATACTTATTAGTCTCCCAATATTTTATCAAAATCCAATAGCCCTCACCATTGATTTCAGAATATTGTGTTTCCTAAATATTCTAGTGGAAAGGATCCATATTTCCCTTAATATTACCCCAACTAGGGTTGGTCAAGAAACATGAAGGTTTTTAGGTGGTAATTATAAATTCCAACTGCATTAACTCATAATTACTTGATCTGGTGAGTGGAATCCCCAATCCTGAAACCCTTTTATTTTGGATTTACTCAACCATTGCCTCTTGGTCACACCAAGTCCTACTGTGGAAGTCAACCCTTGATGTGAACCTAGTCATGTAAACCAAAAACCTTGAATTAGAATTACCAAATAATTGAAATCACCCCAACTAGGGTTGGCTAAGCACTTTGAAATATGTTTTAATTCTAACCATGATTAATGAAGGTTATACTGACTTAATATTTTTCCTGAGATATTTTATCCTTATATCTAAATTTACAATTTATTATTTTTGATTACATGATAGTTAATATTATGTGGGTTATACTAAAGTTATTAACCATGTCTATGATAATATTTACACAAAAGATGGTCTTATTTTAGTTTCATCTTGCATACTTGTTTAATTCATTAATTGTGTGATCATGACAACATAGACACAATAAATAATCCATGAAAATGACAGATGTAAAATAAATGGTATGATCATGATCTTGTTCCTTTGGTTAGTTTATCTAGTGGTTGATAAACTAACCCAAGACATAGGGGAGAAACACCTTGATCCTTTTGGGTTTGTTTTTACAACACTCCCCCTATCCACCTTTTTATCTACAAGGATGGGTTTCACCTTGGCTCCTAACGTGATCCGACTACACTAGATTTTAAGATCCATCCTTTACATATGCTTTAATCTCACACACATTTGAGGGGTAAAAAATAGAATTTCATAAATGAAACCTTGTGCACGCATTACCTACATATTAATGAAGAGAAGTCTCACATGTCAAAAAAGTTAATTTAAATAAATAAATTAAAAGAATCCATTAACATACAAAGGTCTTAGTCTAGCTCATGATCATCTATACATGAAACAATATTTATGCATAAATAAAACTAGAATTAAATTCATTAATAGTTATTGTTCAAGATAAATCATGTTTGAATCAATTAATAATCTTTAATTAATAAATCCTTTTATCATAAACCTTATTTCTGAATTTCCTTGAGATTATCATTTGTCATAATTTTAGACAAATAAATTCATTTAGAATTATCTTTTTATGTAACTTGTACCTTGGAGGCAACTCGATGAATTCTTGTTCATAACTATGCAATGAGTTTAAATGGACATTATACAGATATTAAATTAAACAAACATATATAAAACACCTATCACATGTTGTGTCTCATCTTTACACCCACACTATGGTACATGTCTCAAGGGTTTTATAATATAATAATAGATTTTAATAAATCTACATAATTTAGATCCGTACACGATGTGTAGTTTCGATTACATGGTGTGTACATTAATTCACCATCTGTCTTAAGTACACGCTCGGGGACTTAGAGTGTAGATGTACTTCAGAAATCTTTAGAGTACACAACGTATTCAGTGGGCCACACACTATTTAGTATCCGTGTTACATGGTTTCTTGCTAGGAAAGTCGTTTATGTGGTACACGGTCCAACCCTAACCTGAAGGGACTACACATAATGTCCAGTTGAATAAATGATTTGTAATCTGAAAACCAGATGAAAACTGTTCTTGGTCAACCCACAGAGTCATTTAAGACTTAGAAAGACTCCAACACATAGCTTGGTCTAGTGGACCGGTCCGATGCATTTAATCTTGACTACATGGTGTGTACTTCTGAATACACGTCGTGTGTTCTAGTGTTGTATGTCCAAGAAGCTTTGGATCCTTATAATGGAATCCTATGTTTTATTTTAATCAAAATGAAAAGAAAATATTGTTTCTATAAGGTGAACAAGAAACGTAAGAGGAGCAGATCTCAAGATTTAGATTTTTAAAATGATTAACATGAATTGAAAACAATAAATTATTCAATGAATAAATCATCAATCAAAAAATAAATAATTATAATAAATGATATGACCACTCTGATACCACTAGTAGGTTCTGGGAATAGTATAAGCATGCTGGTGGATGTACCCAACATTAATTTTTTCGTTAACAATGATCAATCTGAGATCTGTCATGATATTAAAATACCGGATCATAAGAATTGAACAAAGAACGAAAGAAAATGAGGGAGTCCCTGAACTATAGAGAGGTTCATCATATGTTGGTTATAATTAGTTTAATTAAAAGACAAGAATTACCTTGATGGAAGTCTCTATCCGTTGATGTTTCCGATCCCGATCCGATGTGATCCATCGTAGCAGCATAAAAGCCATGTGTAGGATTCCTCTAGCGATGATCCACATGTGCTCCACATATCTTTGGACATCACTGAAGGGATCTCTGAGTTCTAGCATGGATGATCCTTCACTTGCGATGTACGCCTTCGATTTTTTTGAGAGACACTTCCAAAGTGCTCTCCATGATCTGGGGGAGGAGGACATCTCTCGTAACTTGAGTGAATTCTTGGTGGAAAACGAATTCTCTCTTGGCTTGAGAGAGTTTTTATATTTTTTGTGCACAACCCACAAAAATAGATAGGATAATTAGAATTATATAATTGAGATTTTAATTACATAGAATAATAAAATAAATTAATTACCTGAAAGAATTTATTCATTTTATTTAATTATTAGTAAGACCTCATGTCTAATAATAATAGTTGACTATTATTTTTACTTTACATGCACCCAACGAATAACAACTAATTTTATTTAATTAAATAAATAATATTATTTCTCACCAATACTGAGAAAAATTACACGGTGTGTATATTAATATACACGGCGTGTAATTTTGTTTTTCCATTTTCTTTATTTCTTCCACAATATTTATTAGACATTGAATAATTTATATTTATTTATCAAATAAATATCAGTGAAATATGTAGTAATAAATATATTATTTTTCCCAAAATAGATTTTCTCCCGAATAAATAGTGTCAAAATAAATGCGATCAGACATCTTGGAATAATTATTAAGCCACAATCAGGAATAATATATATTCAACTTGTTAAATTAATATTAAACTGAGATTCTTGGACACACATAGTGAGTGACCCTCTAGGCCTCTTTATCAGTGGCTTTAGGAGGTGCCGACCTAAAGTCCAAGGTTAGCATTTAACAACATTCCAAGGCACCCATAGAGAAATATGTTAGCACTGCAATGACATGTCACGTCCTACGAATGCTTACCGTGTAATGTAATCTCTTTGTCTCGATATATCAAATCAAGTGGGTTGCATGGTATTTCCATCAACCAATGTGCTCGATTGTAATTTCTTTGAATTTATAGAATTGAAATTTCCCATTCCTTACCATGGTCATGGATTTATTTAGGCTATATCAATTCCATCAAAGGGCCTGAGATATCTACTCCCATTATGGAATAGTAGGGAAAAATCCTTTATCTCATTATCTATTAATATAGTATTACTCATGATGCACCCAACATATACAACCTCACTACGAATAGTGTGTTGTGATAGTTTTCGTTAACACATCTAATTGCGCGAGTTGTAATACCCATTAATATTAATCATAAAGTCTAAGGACCAATACCCACGTCTACAGATAGGAACATCTAATGACACTATGAAATGTGGATTCCCTACTAGTGGGTCTCGTTCTCAAAATATCCTCTCTGATATTACTAAGGGCACACACCCTAAGATGGTATCTTAATGTTTTATGAGTTCTCACCCCTAATGACCTGTATTATTTGTGTATCTCAAATAATATCATCCAACCATAGAACATATATTCAAGATCAGTGTTATGAAACGTCCGAGTTCTCATAATATTAAGGATCTGATATGACTCTTTAATGAAAAAACTGTCCTTAAGACATTACCACATGCATTTTCACACAAAAGAATAATCAATATGTGATAAGGTATTTATTAATGAATAAATTAAAAAGGATTTGGTTTTAGGCCCCCAAATCCCACAAAAACTAACAAAACTACGATGACGATGATGTTGGGGGACCAGTAAGTTATGGGTATGATCCTTACAAGTGGATCGTGTGTACTGGAATGGATACTTGTATGGTTTCTTTCATAGATTATGTGGTACCTAGGACCCATATCGAGCAAGCTCGTATAGTGGTTTTCCCATTTCTAGCACTCATTAAATATTTTATACATACCATTGGAATACATTATGTTTGGTGGGAGAAATTCAGTATCTTTTTCATTTTATTTAAAAGGGTTTATTTATTTTAATGTAACCCACTTGAAAGTTGTTTTTATTTAAAGTTGCATCTTTTAGAAATTGTAACTAGCATTTCTTGTTTACAAAAATTGAATTATTTTGTTATTATAATGATTATCACATGAAATATTTTTGTGGTGGAATCCTACTGGGATTTATCTCACACCCTACTGAATCCCTTGGGTGTTAGTAGACTTGGTTATTTTTTCATAGTTTTGGTTAATGCTTTTAGTGCCAGTGGTTCAAGTTTCTAGTGGTCCTTCAAGGCGTAGTGTCGTGGAGATGGCTTGAGGGTGGTGCCCCTTGCCATGAGGAGGTTCTTGGGCTGCCCTTTCTGACATTTTTTCATTGTTATAGACTTTTAGTCTTGCTCTATATTATTGAATTCAATTCATATTTTTTTTAAATGATGTTTTGGTTTGAATAATCTAGATTTGGTTCATTGGATTTACTGGTTGTTTTATGTTTATAAATTTGTGTAAATCATTCCCAAATTTCATTTTTTGTTACCTGGGAAATTATGCCAGCCCAAGGGGATCACGAATGCCCTTTGGGCCTTTCCCCGAGATAGGTAATGTGATGATTTTTATGGAGACCATATTTGGTTCGTAACAAAATGGTATCAGAGGCGTTCAGTTCTCTCTCATGGGAAATGTTATTTTTGGAAGAGTCTGGATAGTCCGGAGGTAGGGTTTTTGGGGCTTGACATTCAGATTATTAGAAGGTTTCCTAACCATCACACCTGATGATGAGATTCAAGTCACTAGGTGAGGTTGGGTTTTATTAGAGTCCTTTTGTTTTCATGGGTCATTGATGATTGGGGAAATGAAAAGAGAGTTGGGTCAATGGTATAGTGAGCTCACAGGTCTTAGAAAGCCATGTGGTTATGTAAATATTGTCCTAGACCAATCTCCATGATGGTGAATTTATTGGTTTAAGGCCACCCACCACATGTCCATGTCACCCCCCAAAACTAGTTTTCTCTAGCATTTTCTTGTGTCCTTTTGTTTTGGAATCTTGGAATCATGGTTTTAAAATTAAAAATAAGACTTGATTTAATAAATGTGAACTTTTATAAAAAGATTTTTAAGGAAATAAAATGTCTCCCAATTTCTAAAATTATGGAAATGAATTTTTAGAACTAATTATGAAATGGTAAATGATGTGTTTACAACTCTTCCAAAAGTATAATTTTCCTAAAGTGGGTTTTGAAAATCTATTCCAAATTGACTTTTCTAAATTATTGACATGTGTTTTGAGTTGAATAAAGCATTTTGGGAATTTATGTGTGGGGTTTTTATATAAATTTTCATTTGGTAACTATTAATCATTTGAAAATAATTATTAATCATTAAAATCTTGTTTTAATTAGAAGAGATGGGTTTTTAGATTGGTTGGTGTGGATGAAAGGGAGTTTTTTTCATAAAACTGGGTGTGTTTTCAAATGGCCAGAAATGTTTTGAAATTAATGTATTTCTTGAACATGAGTTTTTATTTGAATGTCTGGGGCTTTATGAAATGTTTTGTAAGATGTAAATTAGGTTTTTAATCTGTGCTTACCATTTTTGAGAAAATGGGAAGTTTCACTTGAATGTTTTAGATTTGTAAAGTGTAAGGAATTTTTGTTTTAACCTTTGGTATTTCCTTCAGTGACCACATGATTGGGTTATATGGGTTGATGAATGGTCAATGGAATGAATGGAATAATTCCATGATGGATATGAGGAGGGTTCCCGATGTGGCACAGAAATATGTATGTGTGATTCCCATAAGATACCATTGGTCGGTGCCCTAAAGAACAACCTGTTTATTTTCAATGAAGTGACTTCTTTTAAAGGGGAAATTTCTTTCTTAATGACTGGCTCAGGTGGTGTGTTGTAACACCCCAAGATTTCATAGTATGTTATCTCATTAAAGTAATTCAATAGATTGTGCTATATGGAACATCGAGTTTGAGTGCACCACAACTTACCAAACTAGCAGTTTAAAAAGCGGTTATGAGTAGTATTAACTATATTTTAAATCTTATATACTCTATATAATTTCAACATCCATATTATGTATTCTTAGAAACAATATAAGAAAAAATTCATTTTTTTCAGATAAAAGATGTATTTCTCAAAAAATGCAATTTTACGGCCTTTTAAGGGACAAACATTTTTAAAACCAATATTTTACACTTTTATATAATCAATTTAATGAAATTAAATTCTTATTTATAAGCGGGACAAAAAAATTTAGTTCGGATAATTTTTTGGTACTTTTCTGATAACTTTTATATTTTGACGAATAGTGAAAAATTCTATGTTTTAATTGAAAACTACTTTTTTAATCGAAATAATTTATATTATTAAATTATTCATTTGAAAGGTTTTGATATAAAATTATATTCTATTTTTATCATTTAATAAAATTTTGGTCATTATAAGTAATTTCACCTTTAAATATGACATAAACACAAGTCAATCTTTTGATAATTTTTTCTTTTTAAAAACCCGCGTTTTGGTTTTGACAACGGGAATTAATTTTAAATTAATAAATTCAACTTCTATGTTTTGAATTTGGTAAAATAGACTTAATTTTTGAATTAATAATATCCAAATTATCTTTGGGTGAATTTTTTGTATTTTTCAGAAAACATTCAATTTTTGATGAATAATGATTAACACCACGTTATTACTAAAACTCGACATTTTATTTAAATAATTATTTATTTTATTTAAATTTATGTTAAGTCAACATAGATATATAATACCTATATAAGTTCAATGAAAGTCATTTGAGTCATTTTATAATAAAATAAGGTGTATAAAATTTTATTCAACTTTTTAACGACTTTTACCCACCTTCTAGGAGCATTTGCAAATTTGCATAAAACATAATTTTACTGATTCTTTGAGTTGAATTTCAAAAATAAAATATACAAAATTGATATCAGTAAGTAATATTTTGTTCAATAAGATGAAAATAATTTTTGGTGAATAGTGACTTTGGACTTTCATTTACCACGGTTAAAAGTATATAGGGTAATTAAAGGTAAAAAAGATATTATAATTACACTAAAACTTGTTATAATTCAATTGGATAAGTGTACATACACAAAAAAACCATAAAAATAAAATATGATCATTTAGGTCCACATGGATTAGATTGGGATATTTATTATTATTTTATTTAAAGAAGAGTCAAAAATGTTAAATTCAATGATTAATAACTAAACCATTTTTAATATAGGGTTACAGATAATATAAATTAGACTATAAATATTCATTAGAAAGATAAAATTATTTCCTACATAATTTTATTTTATTTATAATTTTTAAACATTATATAAATAAATTTATTTATGATACAATGATGATGCAGTAATTACCTTATTAATGAAAGAATTATATAAATGGTACTGTAAATATTAAAATAATTATAATTTGAATGGTTTGATGCCATCCGCAATTTTATTAGGTTATTATGACATATTAGGATTGATTAAGTGTATTTGGTTATAAGTAATAGTGGTGTGATGATTTTCACAAAAATCAAATACTAAGTAGTGTCAAAATTGACATAATTGGGGTTTTAAAACAAATACTATATTATTAATTGATATATTATTCAAAAAAAATCTAAGGTTCATCCAAAGTACTTATTTAAGGTTATATATATTAATAATGAAACACATGTTGTTCTCTTGTCTTGTTATAGTATGTCTATTAACCATATAATATAAAAATATAAAGAGACATGGTAAATGTCAAACTATTTAACAAAGAGTTAAATCTAAAAGATAAGGTTAAAATGGTAACCTAAACTTGTCAAAATCAAATTTCATGAGTGCTTTTCGACACATCCCAACCTTACCCAATAAATATATCATTTTTGTGCCATTTGAAACCAAAAATAATTTTATTATAAAATAATATTTCAAGATTTTCCTAAAAGGACCCTCACCTCTCGTATAAAAGGGTACTTCCCATTCTCTCAAAATCACATCTACAAATCCATTTAGGTCAGCCAAAACCTGCCCAAATCTCATCCCAACTATCCTCTATTTGACCAAGAGTCCTTAATTTGATCATAAAAACAATATAAGGAGACCTTTTTATCAACTCAAATGTAAACACCCAAAGAAGAGGTAATAATTTCACTACTCTTTTTCAAGTTCTTACACTTACTCTTTATTTGTTGTTTCCAAACCAAAATAATTACTCTAGTACCTTATAAATATTGTGATGTTATTATAAATATTGTACAACTATATTCATTATTCTATCCATCCAATAAATTACAAAGTCACCATACACGCATATGTACGGCTTACCGTCTCCACGTCATGGTGTAGTTTGTTATTTAAACACTTCATTATTTGGATTGGTATAATAATGAGTATATCTAATGTCAATAATAAATATAACATGTTAATGATTCTTTATATATGATTTCCCATCCAATTACATATTATTTCACCATCAATATAATGATATTGTCACTCGTGCATATGTACAGATTATCGTCACCAAAACGCAATGAGATTCATATCCATGTTCACCATTCAACAATGATTATAAATATATATATTATTAATAAGTATGTAATATATGAAATAATAATGCTACTGGATATATATATATTTATATATTTACATATATCTTATTCACTTACTTCCATTCAATACGATATGAAAACAGAAACAATGTTGATGCGTACGTACGACCTACCGTCTCCATAAATTGTGACTTCCATTTCATATATCTATCTATTATAAAGATTTATATTCTAAATATACATGATATATAAGTCAAGGTTTATAAATTTTGGGGCCTAAGACACATTTATTATTAATTAAAATCAAATAACTCTTTAACTGGGTAGATGGAGACCCATTACATAGCCCAAAGCCATAGTGGGCATTTAGCCCATTACATGCCCAGTTGGCCCATTTTTTGGCCCAAGGCCCATTATGTGAATAGTACTACTATAGTACCCATGCTGCTACAGTCTACATAGTACCCGCCGCCGCTACAGTTCCCCGCCGCCGCTACAGGGACCTGCCCGCCGCTATAGTGCCCACCATTGCTACAATGCCGCCACTGCTACAATGCTACAGTACTGCTACAGTACCTGCACCCAATGCATTTTCAACCCCCATTTTTCATATAGAATTAAGGGATTCTTACCTGTAATACATACCTCAACTACATATAAATCAAGGTTTATATTCAAGAAGTTTCTGAATCATGATCTAAATGATACGATCAAGAATAAGAAGTTAAAACACGTACGATAGAGAACATGATTATTACCCGAAATGCTAATTCAACATGGAAATCATTTTTAAATGGGTAATATAAAGTCATAATGAATCATGTATGATATCATAAATATGAATATGGTTCTGTTATAATTTAATAACATACTACGGTCATTATACAAGAGGTTAACCGTACCCTCAACCAATGGAATGTGATTCCTCAATCTCATTATTATTCGATATTTCTTATGGGTAAGTTTTTTACTTGGAAAAATTTATTATCCATGTCCATGTTTCATAAAAGATTTTTGAAAGAAATTCTTTTTAAGGGACTCTTTTATTAAAACATAATTTTAAATGTATTAAATATTCATTAATCGAAATCATTCTCATTAATGTCCATGCTTTGAAAATGGGGTTTTAAGGATTTATTTATAAGGACATGAATGTTTTTATAATGTTAATTCCATTCACAAGTTTAACAGTGGTATGTGACACTTTAATATAAAACTATATTTTAAATGAATTCCTTTATAAATTATGTGTCTTTTAAATGATTTCATGAAAAAGTGATAAGTCTATTAAAGAGTCTTACAAATCATTTTCATCTATGTCAACATCCTTTGATGGATTTTATACTTGTTTGAAGTTGATTTATTATGATACAATTCTTACATATTGTATTCAATGTTTTGTGATAAGATTGACTATGGATGTGTTATTTTTATACCATTAAGAGTTTATGGTTAAAGTGTTGACATTTCGTATGCTATTTCTAATACGAATGTTTATGTTATATTTTAACCTTTTCATATGAGGAATATATTGGATATAGAAAGTGACTGGTGGAGCCTTCTATAGATCCTCGATGCATCAGAAGGTCTCATGAGATAATTAGATGTGGAATTGGCTGAGGCCTTTCCCAATTTGATATATAGTTTTTTCCAAGACCTTAATCATTCTTAGATGTCTTGGTCGAGGCCTTGACGAAATGTTTCAAAATGTATGACATTATACATTCCCTAATTATGAAAATAATATTGATGGTTTGTGTGGTTATTCGACTACTAGAATACCCATTACTATGTTTTATTATCACAATATTTACTCAGATCATATTTCTACCATTATGTGTTCATGTTTATTTTTTATAATGGCATGTGTTTTCAATTATTCACCATGCCTATTTTTTATGTTATCTTCCGCTAAATTGTTTACCTTTACTGAGCATCTAAGCTCACCCATTTATAATGTTTTATTTTCCCAGGATTCCAAGAAGTGTATTATTATTGATATGCATGGTTAAGATTACGGGAATAATGGCATTCTCAATGATCTATCTATTACATGTTTTATTTTTTAAATTGTAATGTAATGTTAATGTATGTAATCTATTTTCAAAGACTGCTAAATTGATCGGTCCTTCAGGACATGATTCCTTGTTATTATCCCAAGGTATGAAAATAAAGCACTGCCTCCAGGCTTTTGGGGTCAGGGCGTTACAGTTGGTATCAGAGATATCTTAACAACAACCGTGGAAATAGATTTAGATAAACTATGATTAGAAAACATTAACCTAAGATAGACAATCAAGATTAGTATAGAAGAACTTCCTAGAATTTTGTTAATGTAGAGATTTTTTGTATTTTCCAAGTAATACATCCCTTTTTTGGATACGAGCAGGTAGAGGTGGCTCTCACACAGATGTACATAGGAGTGAAAACTCAGACAAAGAGTTTCGAGTTTGAACCAAGGTATCCTGATAAATGACAATGGGCCTTTCGACACTCTTGGTTATGACACTCTCGGGGGTTATGCTTTGGATAATTCACATTTTCATTACAAGCCATTATGAAGGATTTAGGAGAAAATATTTTTTCAAATAAAACATTTTATGATTATAGATTAGGTGAATAATCTTTTTAATTTAAGTAAGTTATTTTACAAGTTTGGAATTTGGAATTGTGATTCATAAACTAACATAGTCCATTCCATTGTTTAGAAATGGTTCCTAGTAGAAGGAATGATAATTCCAACAATACACATGATTGAAAGATTAAGAATTATCATATATTTCATGGAATTAATCCAACATTTAAAAGGGAAATAGTCTCCCACGTATTCTCATCATACGATGAAATAGTATCATGTGTTAATAAGATAAGTAAAGAATTATCTGAGTCCTATGGAATTGAAGGGAAGAAAGAGAAGAAAAGGATGGAAGATGGAAATATAGATAAATGGAAGAGGGGAATGAAGGATTTTCCTATATGTGATAACTGTGGAAAGAATCACCTAGGTAAATTCTTGAAGGTAATGGGAGTTTGTTATAAGTGTAGAGAAAAAGGGCACCATTTACGTGATTGCAAGGGTAAGAAAAAGGTTTCAAATGTACAATGCTTCATTTGCAAGGAGTTGGGACACTACACGAAGCAATGTACAAATCATTAGAGTGTACCACAAACCTTACTATTGGATAATAATCAAGTTATGATACTGCCAAAGATGAAGGGGAATGATTAGATTTCTTATGTTGTTATTAAAGTATTGTGTCATTTGATAATAATATTAATGATGTACATGTTGTAAAAATTATAGTGTATAAAAGGATTGTACTGTAGTAAAATTTCATTGACGACTTGAGATTGTGTGGAACCATGAAAAGTAACTCTATAGTAGGTTAATTTTTTTGGAAAATATATGGTTGAGAGAAAGATTAACCATAATGTGGTTCTTAAACTGAGGTAGTGATTTTGGAATAATATATGATTGATTTTGATAAATT
The DNA here is from genome assembly GCA_963277665.1 of Viscum album. NCBI lineage: Eukaryota > Viridiplantae > Streptophyta > Magnoliopsida > Santalales > Viscaceae > Viscum > Viscum album. The sequence continues at coordinate 834,032,075 of OY728120.1, forward strand.
ATATTGGATATTATTTGCTACCTTGAAAGTAATTAATGATTTGTATAGTCCATAATTGTTGGATTTTGGACCATTTTTGGAAAGAAGGAGTATATCCAGTATTCTATAAGGAATAAGGGATAAGAAATGTAATAAATAAGGTCTTATAGTAATTCAGGGTTTTATAGTGTTTTGAATGAATACATGATGAAGGTATTGACATGTTATTATATGAAAAAAAGGATCTTCATTGTGTTTACCTTCCTTATAAATTTTGGACTGTGAGTTTGGACAGAAGTATTTTGGATAAGTCTAAAGGATGGAATCAATTAAGTTTGGCATTGGATACTATTGTTAATGTTAATGATTTCTTGATATTATTTTCAACTTGTCATAAAAAGGACATCCCAGAGGCCAGGTGACAACCCGTTGCATCCGGCAAGGCCACAAGACTTGAACTCGTAACCGAAGGGTGACAGGGGTGGATCACCGACCACTGGCATAAATGATGATCTAGTTTTTATAATGTAGTTTTTTTTAAATAGCCTGAAAAATGAATTATAAATTCATTATTTTTTGAACCCAATATGATTATGATAAATAGAATTTTTTTTAATTCTCTTATCATTTGGAGTGAATGGTGAATTTTTGGTAGGAATTAGTTGAAGGATGAAACTCTACATGTCAAGTATAATTTTTCCCACTTATTCTATGAATAAATTAATTCTTAATCTTTAGGGAAGAAATCTTATAATAAAAAATGTGTTATCCTAATACCTTGTGTTTTGTTGAACTAACGATATTTTAAATCAACAAATATTGATGGCTTTGAGGCCCTCAATTTCACACATGTTTGTGATTGATGACCTCAATCACTCCCTATAAATATATGAATTTTTCTCCAATTATGTGTCTCTAATTTCCATCAATGTACTCCTAATTTATAACATAATTTGGTGGTGAATTTTTCATTCCCTTTCCCTCGTATTAAGAATAAATTTTATTTACCCAATTACCGATGTGGGTTTTACAGAAATGTATTTTTTTATTTTTAACCTTTTATTTCCGAAGAAAAATTTCAAATTGTGGGGACACAATTTATTAAAGGAGGGTAGAATGTAACACCCCATGATTTCATAGTACATTATCTCATTGAAGTAATTCAATAGCTTGCGCTACATGCAACACCGAGTTCGAGCACCCCACAACTTACCAAACTAGCCGTTAAAAAAGCGGTTATGAATATTATTAACTTAATTTTGAATCTTATATACTCTATATAATTTCAACATCCATATTATGTGTTTCGTAAACATAATACATGAACAAATTCATTTTCTAGATAAAAGAAGTATTAAAAAAAGAAATTTTACCACCTTTTAATGGAGAAGACTTTTTAAATCCATTATTTTCCATGTTTATTTATTCAATTTAATGAAATAAAATTATTCTTTATAAGAGGGAAATAAAAATTTAGTTTGGATAAATTTTTGGTACTTTTCTGATAACTTTCATATTTTGACGAATAGTGAAAAATAATATGTTTTAATTGAAAACAACTTTTTTTAAAAAAATAATTTAGAGTTTTAAATTATGAATTTGAAAGGTGTTAAAGTTTAGTTAGATTATATTTTTATCATTTAATACAATTTAAGTCATTATAAGTAATTTCACATTTAAATTTGACATTAACACATGTCAATATTTTGATATTTTTTACTTTTTAGAAACCCGTATTTTGGTTTTAACAACTGGAATTAATTTTAAATTAATAAATGAAACTTATATGTTTTTAATTTGGTAAAATAGGATTTATTTTTTAATTCATAATATCAAAATTATCTTTGGGTGAATTTTTGGTCTTTTTTTGAAAAATTTCAATTTTTGATGAATAGTGAAAAACACTACATTATTATTTAAACACGACTTTTTATATAAATAATTTTTTTTATTTAAATTTATTTTAAATAAATTTTTTTATATAATACCTATATAATTTAAATGTAATTCATTGGTGTCATTTTATAATAAAATTAGATGTATAAAATTTTATCGATCTTTTTAACCTCTTTTACCCACCTTCTAGGAGCATTTGCAAATTTGCATAAAACTTAATTTTACTACTTTTGTGAGTTGAATTTCAAAAATCTGAGAGACAGAGTTGATATTAGTAAGTAAAATGTTGTTCAATAATGTGAAAATAATTTTTGGTGAATAATGACTTATGACTTTTATTTACCACGGTTAAAAGTAAATAGGGTAATTAAAGTTAGAAATGATATTCTAATTACCTTAAAAGATGAACTAATTCAATTGGATAATTGTATCTAGAAAAAAGGAAACCTTAGGAATAAAATATAATCCTGTAGGTCCACTTGGATTAGATTAGGATATTTATTATTATTTTATTTAAAGAAGAGTTAAAAGTGTTAAATTCAAAGATTAATAACTAAACCATTTTTAATATAGGGTTAAAACAATATAAATTAGACTATAAATATTAATTATAAATCTAAAAATATTTCTTACATAGTTATATTCTATTTATAATTTTTATACATTAAATAATTAAATGTATTTATGACACAATGATGATGCAGTAATTACCTTATTAATGAAAGAATCAAATAAATGGTATTGAAAATATTAAAATAAATATAATTTGAAAGTTTTTATGACATAAATGAATTTTCTAGGTGAATATGACATGTTAGGATTGATTCAAATTATTTTTCGTGAAGTAATAATGTTGGTATGATTTTCAAAAAAACTAGATACTAAATAGTTTCAAAATTTACATAATTGAGTTTTAAAAACAAATACTATATTATTAATTGATATAATGTTCATAAAAAATATAAGGTTCGGAAAAAGGACTTATATGAGGTTATATATATTAATAATGAACCACATGGGGTTCTCATGGCTTATTATAGTAATTTTATTAACCATATAATATAAAAATACAAAGACACATAGTAAATGTCAAACTATTTTACTAAGAGTTAAATATAAAAGATATGGTTTAAATGATAACCTAAACTTGTATAAAACCTATTTGTTGAGAGAATTTAGACCCATTCCCACCATATCCTATAAATAAATCATTTTTTAGCCACTAGAAACCAAAGATGATTTTATTATAAAACAATATTTCAAGATTTTCCAAAAGTGACCCTCACCTCTCTTATAAAAGGGTAATTCCCCTTCTCTCAAAATCACACCTCCAAATCCATTTGGCTCGGCCAAACCCGAAACAAATATCCTCCAATATTTCCTCCCTTATACCTAGAGGCATTACATTGTTCATAAATTCAACCTAATAATACCTTTTGATCAACTCAAAAGGAAACACCCGGAGAAGTGGTAATAATTTTACTACTCTCTTTCATGTTCTTACACTTCCTATTTCTTTGTTGTTTCCATACCAAAATAATAAATAAAGTACCTTATACATACTGTGATGTTGTTATAAATATTGTAAAACCATATTCCTTATTCTATCCATCCTATAAATGACAAAGTCACCATAGGTGCGTACGTACAGTTTACCTTCTCCACGTCATGGTGTAGTTTGTTATTCAAACACTTCATTATTTGGATGGGTATAAAAATCAGTATAACTAATGTAAATAATAAATATAACATGTTACTGATTCTGTGTAAATGATATACCATCCAATTACATATGATTTCACCATTAATATAATGATATTGTTTCTCGTGCATACGTACGAATTGCCATCTCCAAGACGCGATGAGATTCATTTCCACGTTAACCATTCAACGATGATAATAATAATATATATTATTAATAAGTATGTAATATATGACATAATAATTCTAATGGATATATATATATACTTACATATATCTTATTCCCTTACTTCCGTTCAATACGATATGAAAACGGAAACAACGTTTATGCGTACGTTCGACCTACCATCTCCGTAAATGGTGTCTTCCATTTCACATATCTATCTATTATAAATATTTATATTCTAAATATATATGTTATATAAATCAAGGGTTATATTTTGGATGTTTTTAAATCATGATATAAATGATACGATCAAATATAACAAGTTAAAACACGTACGAAAAAGAAAATGATTATTACTCAAAATGTTTATTTAACATGGAAATCATTATTAAATGGGTTGTATAAAGTCATAAAATAGTAATGTATGATTTATTTAATATGAATATGGTTCTGGTATAATTTAATAACATACAATGGTCATTATACAGGAGGTTAAACGTACCCTCGACCAAAGGAAAGTGCAAGGTAAGGGTCAATTCCTCAATCTCATTATTATTCGAGATTGTTTATAGGTAAGCTTTTACTGGGACATATTTATTATCCATGTCCATGTTTCATAAAAGTGTCTTCAACGAGATTATTTTTCCAGGAATCTTTTATTAAAATACTATTTTAAATTTTTTAAATATTCATTCTTCTAAATCATTCTCATTAATGTCCATATTTTCAAAATGGGGTTTTACAAATTTATTTATATGAACATGAATGTTTTTAAAAAGTTAATTCCATTCAAAAGTTTCAAAGTGGTATGGGACACTTTGATTCAAAACTATATTTTAAATGAATTCCTTTATAAATTATGTGACTTTTAAATGATTTCATGGAAAAAGGATATCTCTTTCAAAAAGTTTTACAAATAATGTTCATCTATGTCAACATCCTTTGACGGATTTTAAACATGTTTGAAGTTGATTTATTATGATAAAAACATTCCATATTGTATTGAAGGATTTGTGATATGGTATACTATGGATGTGTTATTTTTATACCATTCATAGTTTATGGTTAATGAATTGACATTTTGTAGGCTAGTTCTAATATGAATGTTTATGTTATATTTCAACCTTTTCATATGAGGAATGTATTGAACATAGTAAGTGATAGGTGGAGCCCTATATAGATCCTCGATGCATTGGTAGGTCTTATCATAAAATTAGATGTGTAATTGGCTGAGGCCTTTCCCAATTTGATATATGGTTTTGGACGAGGCCTTAATCATTATTAGATATCTTGGATGAGGCCTTAGAAAAATGTTTCCCAATGTCTGAAATTATAAATTTCATCATTATAAAAATAATATTGATGGTTCATGTGGTTATTTGACTAGAATAATACCCTTGACTATGTTTTATTATGGAATTATTTACTCAGCTCATATTTCTTCCATTAAGTGTTCATGTTTACTATTTGTAGAGGCATACATTTTCAATTATTCAAAGGCCTATTGTTTATGTTATCTTCCACTAAATTATTTACCCTTACTGAGCATCTGAGATCACCCATTTATTATGTTTTATTTTCCATGGATTACAAGATGTGTATCATGATTGATATGAAGGGTTAATCTAAATGTAATAATGCTATTCTCAAAGATATATCTATGGAGTGGTTTATGTTTGACATTGTAATGTAAAGTTAATGTATGTAATCTATTTTCCAAGATTTCTAACTTGATCGGTCCTTCGAGAAATAATTCCTTGTAATCAGGGCAATGTATTAAAATAAATCACTGGGTTAGAGCTTTTGGGGTCGAGGCTATACATGTGTCTTACAAGTTTTTTTGGAAATGTTGTTGTTGTGGGATGTTTTGAGTTCATGAACCCCTTTAGTCTGAATGATGTTTTGGGTTAGTGTATGGTTGGTATGTTGGGTTGAAGGGCTGGTTTGTGGTCTCTTATGTGAAACGTTATGGAGGACCTTGTGGTGGATCCCCTCATGTGTTCAGTTTTGAGTAGTGATATTTTTTGACCAATGGACCACCTTGGTTGGGTCCTGAGGTTCTCTCGTTGGATAGGATACACCCCCATAATTATTTAATGCAAGACTGATGTGTAGTCTAGATTGCTTCTCCATTGGAAATTCTTCTAGTTGATCAACACAAGGAGTATTTTTCTCAAGATTTGGAGGTTGAGTTTAGACTATTTTCATTCCTGTTTTTGTGGATACTCATGTAGCGGGAAAGTGGTCATGGAAGGTTGAAAGAGACCTTAGTTCCTTTGGTTACATGATCCTCCAAAGGTGGGCGTGGTCCGATGTTTTTGGTGTAAAATATTTTCTAAGAGTTCCTCTGGGTATTTCATCAATCTCTCTGAAATGAGAGTTCATGTTAAACCACCAGTGTGGGTAATGTGGTCAAGAGAGAATAATATGTCCATTTATAAGAAATCATCTGTTGGTTTTGAATTATCAAAAGGTCCCTAAACATATATTGTTTCTATTAGTCACATGGGTCATGATCAGTGACACCTTGTGATGTCATGTGCTCGTTTGACTGAAAAAGTGAAGGTTCTTCAATCTTATGAGTGTCTATGTTTTGTTGGATGTGTGTCTCCCTTCGGGAAATGTTGAAATCCTCTTTTTAGAGGAAGGTGTTTCTATACGTCCTTTCCTCTTTCCATGTTTCTTATGAAGAAACAAGGGGTAATTTGAGTGCATATTCTAATCTCTTTTTTTGACAAAATGTTAGGTTTTTATAAAGTGCTTTTGGAGTGTGTTGTGTCTCGCTAAACCCATTTGTGATCACAATGTAGTAGTTTTTGGCATAAAAAGAAGTGGTTCTATTCGGGGGTTTCCCAGTCCTGAATAAGAGGCTGAAGATGCTTCGATCATCTGAGATGTAGCCTTAGGTCCCAGATTGAAGCTGGCGAGTAGTTAGGAAATCCTAGGGTCATTAAAAATTGTTGGTCTAATTCCCATCCTCAGTATGAAAGACAGGAACCATTTAAGCCTCTTTAATTATCGTCTTTCTCTAGTTGTTCTCATTTAGTGGAAAGAGGTGGGGGAATCTATTTACCACATTATCTCACAATTTCATGATTTCCCCCCTTTGGTTTCTATTTTATTTTTAGAGAAATGATTGAAATTTGGGCTGGGAAGATGGTAGTTCATAGTTTTTGCACAGTTAGTAGTAACTACACACCAACCTAGGAAACAATGAGATAAACGATAGTAGCTACCACACGGTCTCTGCATGGCCATGTGCCAGGGACCATGTAACAATGAAAATTTTCCCCTTTGGAGATAATTCTTCGCATGGTTAGCCCTATGTTTCCCAAACTTTTCAGACAAACCGTGCGGCCGTGCCAACTCTTTAAATTTTGAAGTCTTTTCATGTCGGCCCATGCTAATTTGTTAAGATGGTTTGTTCTTATGGTGGGGAAAACAACCATGGGTCTCATGTCAGTTCTTCTGGAAAATTATAATGAATGTGTTCCCCTTTTTCTGGGGAGATTATTCGAGCCTCCCCCTATTAGTGTCCCGATTCATTCACAGGATAATTCAAGTTTTCTCTTATGTTGGGGAGAAAATTTCTATCTCCATGTATCAGTAACTCAGTTTTTTCCTTGGTAATGTCTTGGAAATAGGTTGTCTCATTCGAAGCTATTTAACTTCAAACATCATCCATGGGAAAACATTGGGATTGGAGTGTGCCAAATGGTTTTGTTGATGTGATACTGTGGTAACCCTATTTGATGTTGTTGTTCATTTGGGTAAATTTCTTGAGTCTTGTTTGGATAGTGTTTAAGGTGTTTTGTTTTGGGATGAATTTTGAATGTGCTTTATCGTTTATGGAATGTTTTGTATGTTTTTGTTTATGAGAGTATTACTTACTGTATTGATCAACTTGAGATATCTTAGCATTTTGGGGGTGGGTGAAACATGACAAATGAGTCCATTTTAGCCTATCTGTTGGGTTTGGTTATTGATTTTGTCCTTGTTGTGGCTTTATGATGGTAAAAATATTTTTTTGTGGGGATAATTGTCACATACAAGACTTATTTTTAATGTATTTTTAATTTAATTTAAATTCATTCATTTTTTTGGGGTTTCCCATATATTTTTTGAGGGAAGGGTGAGTTTTCATGATTTGGGCCAAACTGTGGGCTCATTTCCATATTTAAAAACCAATTTTTTATTTTATAACTCTTTAATTTTTAAACAATATGAACGTATTCTAATTCCAACATGTCCTCCCCTAACCTATAAACACCACCATATCAATTTGGACCCTCGAGGAATCCATAATCCTGGTGGATTTGGGTTTTTTATATAAGGAATTAGGCCATCCTGTGAGAACATTTCTAGCTATAAAAAAGATTGTTTATTTAATATCATATTCATTTATTATTATTTTTTGGTGATCAAACCTCCCACTCTAATCAAACATCCCTTGTCTCACCCCATCTTCGTTTCACCATATTTGGAGCTCATTTCCATCATAGATTAGGGTGAAACTTCTCAATATTTTTTAGATCATCTAGATTTAAAGAGGTGATTTCTTTCCTTCATAAATCCTTCATTTTTCACTCTTCTCCCCCCATTATTGCTCTTAAATGTCTTCCTAATCCTTAATCGTACCACACTTTCATTTTTGGTTGTTTTTAAATTTATCTACTTGTGTATTTGAGGCATTTTAATCAAGATATCTCAAGTAAGTGTGTTTCCTCTCACGTTCCTCCTATTTGTTTAGGGTCTCTTACACTTTTCTTGATGCTCTAAAATATCAAGAAGCTAGGGTTCATACCTAGAGTTTTATTTTGTGTCATTTTTGTGAAATATTGTTGATTAGGGCTTGATTTCACTTCCTTATGTTGTGGTGTTGGTGTGATTGATGTTTTGCACAACAGTTTGGAGTTTTTGACACAAATGGTAGGTGATTACATGTGTAAGCATTATTGGATGAATTAATTTTTCTTGATTTATATTTTTTTCATTATTATCTTCCATTATGTTTGGTGCGAAAATTATATTATGTTACATTTGTTATGCAGTTTGTTTTTAAGTGGCATTTTTGTGAAAAAATGGTTATTTTTTGGGTGTATTCCCTATTGTGTTCATTGGGATGGTTTTATGATACATGGAATAATTTTATTAAATGACTTTATTGCAACCAATTCTAGTTTGATGTGATATTGGTATGATTTTGGTCTTCAATGATGGGTTTTAGAAGTATTTTATGAGCAAAACATGGATACACTCCATGGAATTGTTTTTCGAAGGTTTTAAATGATTTATTGAATATGTAAGAATTGAAAATATGTTGAGAAAATATTTTGGTATGAGTGTACTTTTGAAATGGACTATTTTAATTTTAAAGGGCTATTATGTGAGGTGTACTATCTTGGAGAGGTTTTATAAAATTGATTAACGGATTTTTTGATGTGTGGAAGAGAGGTGAATTGTGTTGTTGGATGTTTTGGTGTGGGTATGATTTCCAAAAATAATTTGAATGAAATAAGAGATCATGTGACATGTGTGTGGTCTTTTTTGGTGTGTGTGTGACTTGGAAGTGGTATTTTCATGTGAAAATTTTATTTCTTGTATTGTATAACTTGTTTTATCACAATATGTAGAAGCCGAGTATCTAGGTGGGTGGACGTTTACTAGTATGCTAGTGATACCATGGGGTTTGAACCCTTTTTACCATAGCATGATTGATGACGATGACACTAACTAAACTATGACGATTATGATTATGTTAGGGGACCACTGCATTATGGATATGATCCTTAATAGTGGCTCATGTGCACGTGACCTAATATTTGTATAGTTACTTTCACCGAGTATGTGGTAACTGGAACCACAATAAGTTAGTGGCTATGGTTGTTTTTCCATAGCTAGTTCTCATTAGATATTTTATACTTACCATCATCATACGGTTTGTTTTTTGGGAAAAATTCAGTAGATATTTTTATTCTATTTAAAGATGTTTCTTTTTTTAATACAGCCCACATGAAAATGGATTTTATTTAAAGTTTTATCTTTTAGAAGTTGTTACTAGCATTTCTTATTTACAAAAATTTCAAGCTTTTTGTCTTATAACGATTATAAAATGGAATATTTTTGTGTTGGAATTATACTTGGATTTGGATCACACCGTACTTACACCCATGGGTGTAAACAGACTTGGTTATTTTTTCTTAGGTTTGGGTAAAGATTTTAGTTCCAGTGGTTCAGGTTTCTAGTGGTCCCTCTTGGGATAGTGTTGTGGAGATGGCTTGAGGGCGTTGCCCCATGCCATGAGGTGGTTCTTGGGATGTCCTTTTTGACACTGTTCATTTGTTATCATCTTCGGGTTTTGTTCTAGATTATGTAAATCAATTCTTACTTTTCTTGTAAAAGATGTTTTGGTTTGAAAATTCCTAATTAGGTTTATTGGATTCGTTTGTTGTTTTTTGTTCACAAACTCAGGTATGTCATTACCAAATTTTATATTTTTATACCTAGGCACTTCTTCCAACCTATGGGGATCGAGAATGAAATTCGGACCTTACCACAGGCCGAGTTGGGTGACAGTTTCGATGGTGACCAAATTCGGTTCGTGAAAACGTTTCATTTGGGGATTACTGTATGGTATTCTAGGTGATATTTTAAAAAAATGGATGAAAATGGGGTTGTGCAAGGTTGGAACACAATTTTCCTAAACAGTTCGCCCTCTTAAGAGCAACCATTAAATGTTATATATGTCACCTTATTTTTAATTATAAAATCCCCTGACACCCTAGACTCACCTTTTTTTACCCCCATTTCGATCATTGGAGGTCTTTCGCATTTTTAGATCTCTCTAGATGTATTCCAAGCCATCCTAACCTCTGTTCTTCTCAATTCGAAGCCAGAATTGAGGATCTTCACCACTCCCAATAAGGGAATCTTATCATATTTATTCTTTATTATTATCTCATTATTCCTGCTATCATTCAGTGAAGTAATCCCCTATTTGGGTTAGATCTAAATCTATTTGCTGAAATCTAGATCAATGATTCTAGATATAGATCTAGATTTACAAGATCATGGTTTTATTTAATCCTGATTTTGGTTTTTAAGATACTGATATTATTCTACATCATTATGTCCCTCAATATTTTGGGATTTCCCTTTAATAAATAGTTCATCAACGAATTGAGGCTGGTGGTCTAATATTGAATTCCCATAGCCATGTTTTTGATAATGTGTATGAAAATTGTGGAATCTATAGAGTTCTATTGAAATTGAAGGTTTTTATTAATTAATTATAGTGGGTTCTTTAATTAATGACAAAATTATGAAATTGTGGAATCTTAGAACAATTAATTGTAGAATTAATTATATGGTATTGAGATAATAAATTATGGAAAATTAATTGAAGAATTAATTGTGTGATATTGATATTATTAATTGGGAATAATTAATTGTATAACTAATTTTGGGATATTAATATTATTAATTTAGATAATTAATGATGAAATTAATTATGTGCAATTGATATAATTATTTAAGATAAATATTGGTGGAGTTAATTAAGAGATAAATATATCTTTAATTGAGATAATTAATGGTGGAATTAATTTTGGGTTAAGGATATCTTGAATTGAGATAATCAATGGTGGAGTTAATTATGAAATAATGATATCTTTAATTGATATAATTAATGGATAAATTAATATTAGGATGTTGATATTATTAATTGAGATAATTTATTGTGAAATTAATTATGAGATATTGATATTGTGAGTATAATCCATTTCTTGGTGAATTAATTAATTGATATTTTTACATTGATGAAATTTAATGACTTGGATAAATTAATTAGTGAATTAATTAATGGGTATTGTTGTGTAGTTGAAATTGAGTAAATTAGATAATTAATTTTTGAATTGATTATGAGATATTGATGTTTTTGAATTGAGATAACTAATTGAGGAATTAATTATGATTTATTGAGATTTGAGAAGTGAGATAATTAATTGCGGTATTAATTATGAAATATTGATATTGTGAATGATATAATTAATTTTGGAATTAATTATAGGATTTTGAGTTGTGGATATTGATTAAGTAGTTGATGAATTAATTAGTAGGACTGAATTACTTAATTAAATGGGGAAATAATTAAGTGGATTTATGTGATGAACTAATTATTGAAATGAATAAAAGAATTTATGTGATTAATTAATTGTTGAATTAATTAATGGATTTGATGTGATTAAGTAATTGTCAAATTAAATAATAATATTAAAGTGTTTAGATAGTTGTTGGATTGACTTAAGTAATTTATTTTCTTTGTTAATTGTTGAACTGACTAATAGAATTGAAGTGATTGACTAATTATTGAACTAATTAATGTATTTTATGTGATTAAATAAATGTATATTTAATTGATTCTATTTGTGTGATCAGTTAATTTTTGGATTAAAAAGATTAATTGATGTGTTTATTTAATTGTTAAGTTGGCTAATAGGATTTATGTGATTTTTTAATTATTGAATTAATTATTGTATTTTATGTGATTAACTAATTGTTGAATTAATTAATATTATTGATGTGATTAGTTAATTAATTAATTTACTAGAGTAATTGATGGGTTTATTTAATTATTGAATTACTAATAGATTTGATATGATTAGTTAATTTTTGAATTAATTAATGTTATTGATGTGATTTGGTTATTGTTGAGTTAACTAATAGAATTTTTGTGTTTAACTAATTGTTAAATTAGTAACAGAATTGGTGTTGATAATTAATTGTTAAACTAATTATGCTTTGATGAATGGTAACATGGTCATTAGATTGAGATGTTTTATGAATTTTAACATGAACATTTAGTTATGTCTTGTTAAATTGAGAATGGAAACATGGACATTCATCCAAGTATTATGAATGGTAAAATGATCATTCAATTATGTGATATTAAATGGGGAATGGTAACATAGACATTTGGATAATTATTAATAATGGTAATATGCTCATTTATTTATTTATTTGTAAATGGTTAGTTGTAACATAGAAATTTGGACAAGTGTTATGAATGGTAACACGATCATTCAATTATTTTCATTAAATAGTGAATGGTAACATGGAAAACCGTCTAATTATTTAGAATTATAAAATAGAAATTCAAATGTTAAATCCCTTAGGGATTGATTGGACTAGAAAATAGGATGAACCAGGTATTAGTTTGGGGCATCCTCTGAAACTCGGGGGGTTTATGTTGGTAAATATTGAATATTTAATCATGCGATAAACATTTTATTCCTATATTATGACTATGTATTTAAACAACTGCATGCCCTGTTATTGAATAGATTTTATTTAGACACTGTTGGTGGTGGCATACAGAGTTGTACTTGTAACAACCCGATATTTTATGATAATTATTCTCTTTAATTTATTTGATGTCATGTGTTTTATGCTACAACAAGATTATCTTGTGCTATACGCCACACTGTATTAGCTTGAAGTATACACAACACTAATCTTAGATTGTGTTACACACATTTTCATGTTCATTTTATAATAGTCATTCTACGAAACATTGAGTGTGTGTATATATATATATATATATATATTCAATGTATAAATGAAATATGGTTTTATTCTGTTATACGCAACAAAAAAGGAGTCTTTCACTACACAGAACCCTGATTTGGCTTGCATTACACGCAATTGCGACCTTCCTCGATAACATGTGTTGTACGCAATACCGGGTTTCACAAAACAACGATATATGGTTATAATATTATCAAGAACTAGACGTTATGAATAATATTAACTATTTTTTTGAATTTTATAACATTATTATTCATCTTACACATTTTCTAGAACATGGTATGAGAACAAAATAATTTTTTCGGGTGAAATAAGTATTTTAAAAAAATGCAGTTTTGCCACCTTTTAATGACGCACCCACATTAAATCTAGTTTTGACATGTTTATAAGTTCAATTTGACAAAATAAAATTCTTATTTTCAATAAGGATATAAAAATTTACATTGGATAAAGTTTTGATAATTTTCTGATAAATTTCATATTTTAATGAATAGTAAAAACACGATATATTTTAATTAAAAACTACTTTTTTCATCATATTAGTTTATATGGATAGATTATAATATTGAATGGATTTAAAGTATAAATAGAATATATTTTTACCATTTAATATAATGTATGTCATTAGCATTGATTTTACCTTAAATTCGTAGGTTAAATCAATTCAATCTTTTGCAATGTTTTAAACAAAAACCCGTTTTCTTTCGACAACAGGATTATTTTTAATTTAATTTCTTCAACTTTTTTGTATTGAATTTGGAAAAATTGATTCCATATTTGTAATTAGTGGGTCCAAATTATGTTAATAAGCTACTTTTTATTTTTGGGCATTATGAATAGTCACTACGGTAAATTTTATTTACCATAGTTAAAGGTAAAACGGGTAATTAAGGGTAAATATAAGATTATAAAATTACCCTAAAACCTATAAAAATCCTATTGGATGACTACAAGTAGACCAATATCACCTAATGTTATGATTAGAATCATTTAATGGACTTTTGTCCAGGAAAATAACTTAATTATTATTAAAACCAAAGAAAGTGACAACATGTCACTCTCTTAAATCTTATAAGTATATTAATTTTAATTTAGTGATAAACTTCATGAAAATTCAAAAATAAATAGGCTCCAGAAATATAATGAAATTATATACATCATATGAATTTATTTATAATTTTTATGAATTAAATAATTATCATTAATTATGACACAATAGTGATGCAAAAATCGTTTATCTAGTGAAAAATCAAGAATATAGTTTTTATTAAATTAATAGTGACCATAAAATGCAGAAAACCCTGACCAAAAATTATTGTTCATGTAAATGTAGACCATAATCATCCAATGGTCTAATATTTGACCATTGGGAGCCTTATAAAAGTTATTATGACACTTATATTATTTTATTTTAAATGAAGCCAAAGTTGTCACCTTCATAATTTAATAAATATAACAATTTAAATATTGGGATTTTAAGATGATAAATTTGAGTAAAAGTATTATTGTGAAATTTAATAGATTTATATTCATCATAGGATTTTATTTTTAATTTTTATGCAACAAATAAGTATATTAAATTATTATACAAAAATGTTGTAGTAATTATTTTATTAAGTGATAAACCAAATAAATGGTTTTAAAAATAATAAAATAAATATTATATGAACTATTTAATGTAATACACTAATTTTATAGATACATATGACCTTTTATGAATCTATTAAATCTTATATTTTTAACATATCTTCGGTATATATTTTATTTAAATTCAATTAAATGAATAGTGTCAAAATTGACACTATTGTTATTTTATAAAAATAACATATTATAGAATTGTTTAAAAATCACAAAAATATTTAAAAATTATAAATTTACATTTATATGGTATAAAAGGTTATAAATTATCCAATTATGGAAAATTAACAACAAATAAGTAATTATTGGTTAGAATTTAAAATTTAGAATGTTATTACCACAAATAAAATTAAATTGATTAAATAAGGATAAATCAAGTTGATAATGTTTAAAATAAATTCCTAACATGTCTAAATTTTATTGTTTGATTAGATTACAACCCTATCACATCTAATATTTGGATATAAGTCATTTTTGTTGTTTTTATGTGGGGTTGGGATTTAATATAAACTAATATTTCTTATATTTCCAAAGGTTCCCCTCTCGTCCCTTATAAAAGGGCACCTCCTCCCTCTCTTCCTCACACCAATTTGAGCCTTTAAGCTCAGATAAACCCTACCCATTTCTCTTCTAAACATTCCTAGAATCATCCTAGAGGTACCGGTATTCTTCAAAGACCAATTTTAGTACCCTAAGAGGAGGGTTCAAAGAGGCGTGTCAAAGAAGAGGTAATATCCGTTACCGATTCTTTCAACTTTATTTCTTCTTCCACTTATTCTTCTTTAGTTGTTTCATTATTAAGTAATAACATAAGTATCACTCATATAATGATATGATATTATATGTATGGAAAACCCTATTTCACCATCTATCCATCCAACGGAAAACGAAATCACCGCGCGTGCGTACGTACGGAATACCGTCTCCACGCCGTGGTGTAATCTATTTTCCACCACGACCTTACTTGGATGGGTATAAGGGTGAAAGTAATGAATATATATGATTATTGTAAAGTGATATTGATTATGTAATATTATACATACACTTTAATACAATTCCACGATCTTGGGAATGATGTCATCGCTCGTGCGTACGTACGGACTACCGTCTCCACGACGCGATGAGATTCACTCTCCATGTTAACCATTCATGAATGATTATAAAGTATATACAATGAATAATAATGAAATATATGACATAATAATGATACTGGATTTATGTATATATATATATATGTATGTCATTTACTTAATTCCATTCAATTCAAAAGGGAAACGAAAACAACGTTCATGCGTACATACGGCCTACCGTCTCCATGAATGGTGTATTTCATTCCTTTTATTGATCTATAATATATATGTATATGATGAATATATATTATATATAAATCATGTTTTACATTCTGGAATTATTTAAATCAGAATATAAGTAATAATATCAAGAACGACAAGTCGAAACACATATGATAAATGAAATGATTTTACCCAAAACGCTGCTTTAACATGGAATTTACAAAAGAACTGGTAACATAAAGTCATAAGTGAAACATATATGATATCATAACAATGAATATGATTCTGTAATAAGTCAATGAAATTATTTAAATCATTATACTGGAGGTTCGGATACGTACGAAGCATATCAGACCTAAGGTAAGGGATAATTTTTCAAATCCCATTTTTATCCGAGATTTCTTATTCGTAAGTATTTGCTGGGGTTATTACAATCATCCATGTCCATGTTTTATAAATGTGTATTCATGTATGTTTAAAGTTATTTTTACCCATTTTTGACTTTTACTACATGGTATGTAAGGAATCTTTCTTTTGTTTACGTTATGAGGTACTTTTTGACTTTTCCGACAAAAGTATGAGAAGAATTTTTTTAACGTAGACGGCATGAAATGATTTTTACGGTTTTATAAAGCCCTGTTTTCATGAAGCTTCCTAAAAAAGATTTCATGAATATTTTCAAAAAAAATCATTTTCTTTTAAAATTGCATGACATTTTGTGAAAAGAAAATGATTTTTAAGAAAAAAGGATATTTTCCTCAAGAATTCATTTCAAGTGTTTTATCAAAACCATTTTCCATCTAAGATGACATTACTTCATATGTGTATGTTTCAAGTATAATGTGTCTATGATTTACATGGTTTCACTTCTCTTATTATGAAATTATATCCATTTATTTTATATGGACTATGTGATGATGGGATGATGTGTATGAAACCCATTTTATTTATTGGGGTTTTATGAATGATGTATGTTTATTTTGTGGCACAAGTAATAATGATTTCATTATTAGATGGGTGGGACCTATATGTCCCTCCAATGCATTGGGTAAAGATTTATATCTCATGAGATAGACATGGCTGGAACGGTAAGTTAATCTGGTTCAGTATTACAGGAATGGAATGAGGAGTGAAATCGATTCAGAAAGGGACCTTGTCCACTAAGATGGTCTTGGCATCAATGCCTTGGATACTATGGAAATCATTACATGTGATTAATGGTTTCCACAATTAAATGTTTTATTGCCATTCTATTTTATCATTATTAATGTTTCTTTATGATCTATGCCTTACGTACTTCCATGTTTTATGTCATTGCTCAAGCTTTTGACGTTTAAACATTATGTTCATGTTTTTAAGGTCAAATGTATGTGTTATGTTTTATTTTATCCATGATTACCCTTACTTAGAATTTGAGCTCAACCTTTTTATGTTTTCTTTTCCCCAAGGATTAAAAGAAAGGTTTTAGATAATGAAACAAAAAGTGGAAGATCTTTATGGGAGATGTTGAAGATCTTTCACCGCGATTAGAATATTACGTTCCAAGTTTCCAAAGACACTAAACTATTACAATCCTTATGTGTCTGTTTTTGTTATGTATTAAGTATTCCGAAAAAGTAATGTATTGTCCATGTACGTCAAGCTCCGGGTCTCTACAGTTGGTATCAGAGGGAGGTTTAGTCAACCTTTGGAAACTAGGATGCGAGAACTTTAGTGAGATCCCTAGAGATATTTCTAAGGTATGTCTAGGGATGTCCCTAAGGTTTAGTATAAGTATAGTTTATAGTCCTAATATTATGGTAACGATATTAGATTAATCCTAAGATTTTATATATTGAAGTTACTCCCCCTTGATTATTATTTTTGTCTCTCCCACTATTCATTTTGGGTTTTAGAAAATGGCCGGAAACAAGATGATTCACGATAATGGAGGGTATGATGGACAATGGAATGATATTATTCATGAGAAACCAAATGAAATGGGATTTGGAAGTCCAAACATCATTATTATGATGAATCAGAAATCTCATAATATGATCAATAAAGTCAAATTTGGTAAGTTTTCTGACTAGGCTAATAAGAGAAAGATGGAGTTTCATGATGATCATAGAGTAAAGAAAGTTCAATTTCCCCTATGTAAATCATGTGGGAAGAGGCATCAAGGAGAATGTTTCAAAGGAACTGGAAGATGCTTTGGGTGTGGAAAAGAAGGACACAAACCGAGTAAGTGCAAAGGAAAAGGTTCAGTAAACACCATGGACATGGATAATGGTATTGCTACGACATCAACAATGGTTAAATGTTTTAAATGTGGAATGCACGAGCATTATGCAAACCAATTCCCTAAGGGAAAGTCTCATGAAGAGAATCAGTATGGTTGTATGGGTAGTATTTATGTTGATGATGATGAAGAGACTGCAAATGATATATGAGATGAAAGAATTGTTGAATCTCGGACAATGGTTTAAGAAGGTAGTGGAATGATTACCTATTTATCAAGTGTAATTTTGTATAAGTAATCTCATGGTACTTTGGAATAAAGAGACATCTAAGGAATGTTACACTATTGTCCTTCCTTAAGTTTTGAAAGTATATGATGAATGGTACCAGTGAACATGAAAGGATATTCAGATATTTTTGGAAAGTATATGATATGCGCATAATGAAGAGATAAGGAGAAAATTATATGTTTGATAGTATTCATGAGCTCATGACTAATATAAGGAGAAGGTTATATCATGGTTTGAGTATATAGAGTTTTTGGATTTTGGTATGTGGAAAGAGTTAACTTTTGACAGCATTCATGTTTTCACTAAGGTTTAATGGATATTCATTTTTCAAGAGAATACATGATTAAGGTATTCACATGATTGGAATGTGACCAACAAGATAATGGGGGATAAATGATGGTTGGTTGATGACATTTCAAGTAATCGTTTTCTTTATACTATGATCTTGGACCGAAGTATTTTAGATAAAGATTGGAATGGATTATGTTGGACATAATATAGTATTGTTTAAGGATAGAAGTTTTTTTTCGATATTATTGATGGAATGTTATAGTAATATAGTTTTAGAAAAAGGACAACCTGCAGGACGGGCGACAACCCATCACATCGGACAAGGCTGTGGGAATCAAACCCACAACCGAAGTGCGACTGGCCTTTTCGCCTACCACCGGCCTACATGAAGTCCCTGTTTTGTAGAAACTAGTTTTATTATATTATGTAGTATGATATATGGAGTATAAGTTCATTTTTGGAACCATATACGATTCATCTAAGCATATAATGGACTTATAACTTTTTCTAACCTTTTGTTTGAAACAGATGGAATGACCTATCAATCTATCACATGATCTGCTAACACATCACGAATAACAAATTCAACTTCATTTCTTTAAGGGATGAAGCTGAAATTGTTCAATTCACGAACAATAGTGAGATTGTACCAAAATCATGTAAGTATTTCTTTTAATTCATCATATTTAGGGAAATGATCTCGAAAACCAAAAATGTTGTCCTAGTGACCTTATATATGATGAATCAAATGGTACCCTAGATCATCACAAATCTATGGCATTGTGATTGTTGGATTTTTCATAACCATGTTCTCTACCACTCTCCATCAGAACTTGATGATTAGATTTTTCTTCCATATCCATATTTTCACCTATGTTATCCTATATGGAAACCTAGTGATGAGTTACTTTGGGTAATCTTTACGTTTCATACTTTAGTTTTAAAAATTAAGTTTCAGTATTCCTTTTTACGATGTTGGTTTCTATGAATAGTAAACGATTTATAACCCCGATGAATTTCAAGGGAGAAATTCATTTTAAGGGGGGTAGAATGTAACAACCCGATATTTTATGATAAGTATTCTCTTTAATTTATTTTATGTCATGTGTTTAATGCTACAACAAGATTATCTTGTACTATACGCCACACTGTATTAGCTTGAAGTATACACAACACTACTCTTAGATTGTGTTACACACATTTTCAAGTTCGTTTTATAATAGTCATTCTACGCAACATTGAGTGTGTATATATATATATATTCAATTTATAAATGAAATATGGTTGTATTTTGTTATACTCAACAACAAAGGAGTCTTTCACTACACGCAACCCTGATTTGGCTTGCATTACACACAATTGCGACCTTCCTCGATAGCGTGTGTTGTACGCAATACCGGGTTTCACTAAACAACGATATATGGTTATAATATTATCAAGAACTAGACGTTATGAATAGTATTAACTATGTTTTGAATTTTATAAAATTATTATTCATCTTACACATTTTCTAGAACATGGTTTGAGAACAAAATAAATTTTTCGGGTAAAATAATTATTTTTCAAAAAATGCAGTTTTGCCGCCTTTTAATGATGAACCCACATTAAATCTAGTTTTTGACATGTTTATAAGTTCAATTCGAAAAAAATAAAATTCTTCTTTTGAATAAGGATATAAAAATTTACATTGGATAATGTTTTGAGAATTTTCTAATAACTTTCATATTTTAATGAATAGTAAAAACACAAAATATTTTAATTAAAAATAACTTTTTTATCATATTAGTTTATATGGTTAAATTATAATATTTAATGGTTTTAAAGTATAAATAGAATATATTTTTACCATTTAATATAATGTATGTCATTAGCATTGATTTTACCTAAAATTCGTAGGTTAAATCAATTCAATCTTTTGCAATGTTTTAAACAAAAACCCGTTTTCTTTTGACAACGAGATTAATTTTAATTTAATTTCTTCAACTTTTGTGTATTGAATTTGGAAAAATGGATTCCATATTTGGAATCGGTGGGTCCAAATTATGTTAATAAGCTACTTTTTATTTTTGGTCATTATAAATAGTAACTACGGTAAATTTTATTTACCATAGTTAAAGGTAAAACGGGTAATTAAGGGTAAATATAAGATTATAAAATTACTCTAACACCTATAAAAATCCTATTGGATGAATAAAAGTCGACAAATATCACCTAAGGGTCGGATTAGATCATTTTATGGACTTTTGTCCATGAAAATAACTTAATTATTATTAAAACCAAAGAAAGTGACAACATGTCACTCTCTTAAATATTATAAGTATATTAATTTTAATTTAGTGATAAAATTCATGAAAATTCCAACATAAATAGTCTCCAGAATTATAATGAAATTATATACATCATATTAATTTATTTAGAATTTTTAGGAATTAAATAATTATCATTAATTATGACACAATAGTGATGTAGAAATCATTTATCTAGTGAAAAATCAATAATATAGTTTTTATTAAACTAATAGTGAGCATAAAATGCACAAAACCCTAACCAAAACTTATTGGTCATGTAAATGTAAACCATAATCATCCAATGGTCGAATATTTGACCATTTGGAGCCTTATAAAAGTGATTATATGACACTTATATTATTTTATTTTAAATGATGCCAAAGTTGTCACCTTCATAATTTAATAAATATAACAACTTAAATATTGATATTTTAAGATGATAAATTCTAGTAAAAGTATTATTGTGAAATTTAATATATTTATATTCGTCATAGGATTTTATTTTTAATTGTTATGCAACAAATAAGTATATTAAATTATTATACAATAATGTTGTAGTAATTATTTTATTACGAGATAAACCAAAAAAATGGTTTTAAAAATAATAAAATAAATATTATATGAACTATTTAATGTGATACACAAATTTTATAGATACATATTACCTTTTATAAATCTATTAATTCTTTTATTTTGAACATATCTTCTGTATATATTTTATTTAAATTCAATTAAATGAATAGTGTCAAAATTGAAACTATTGTTATTTTATAAAAATAACATATTATAAAATTGATTTAAAATCAAAAAAATATTTATAAATTTCAAATTTACATTTATATGGTATAAATGGTTATAAAGCATCCAATTATGGACAATTCACAACAAATAAGTAATTATTGGTTATAATTTAAAATTTAGAATGTTATTACCACAAATAAAATTAAATTGATTAAATAAGGATAAATCAGGTTGATAATGTTTAAAATAAATTCCTAACATGTATACATTTTGTTGGTTGAGGAGATTACAACCCTATCTCATATGATCTTCTGATATGAGTCATTTTGGAATTTTTTAAGTGGGGTTGGGATTTAATATAAACTAATATTTCTTATATTTCCAAAGGTGCCCCTCTCCTCCCTTATAAATGGGAACCTCCTTCCTCTCTTCCTCGCACCAATTTGAGCCTTTAAGCTCATAAAAAACCTTCCAATTTCTCTTCAAAACTTCCCTAGAGACATCCTAGAGTTCCTGTTATTCTTCAAGGACCAATTTTAGTACCATAAGAGGAGGATTCAAAGAGGCATGTCAAAGAAGAGGTAATATCCGTTACCGATTCTTTCAACATTATTTCTTCTTCCACTTCTTCTTATTTAGTTGTTTCATTATGAAGTAGTAACATCAGTATCAATAATATACTGATATGTTATTACAAGTATGAAACAAACCTATTTCACAATCTATCCATCCTACGGAAAAAGAAATCACCGCGCGTGCGTACGTACGGAATACTGTCTCCACACCGTGGTGTAATCTCTTTTCCACCACCACCTTACTTGGATGGGTATAAGGGTGAAAGTAATGAATATATATGATTATTGTAAAGTTATATTGATTCTGTAATATTATACATACACTTTAATACAATTCCACGATCTTGGGAATTATATCATCGCTTGTGCGTACGTATGGACTACCGTCTCCACGACGCGATGAGATTCACACTCCATGTTAACCATTCACGAATGATTATAAAGTATATATAATGAATAATAATGAAATATATGACATAATAATGATACTATATTTTTGTATATATATATATATTTATGTCATTTACTTAATTCCATTCAATTCAAAAGGGAAACGAAAACAGCGTTCATGCATACGTACGGCCTACCGTCTCCATGAACGGTGTATTTCATTCCTTTTATTGATCTATGATATACATTTATATGGTGAATATATATTATATATAAATTATTTTTTACATTCTGGAATTATGTAAATCAGTACATAAGTAATAATATCAAGAACGACAAGTCGAAACACATACGATAAATGAAATGATTTTACCCAAAACGCTGCTTTAACATGGAATTTACAAAATAACGGGTAATATAAAGACATAAGTGAAACATATATGATATCATAACAATGAATATGATTCTTTAATAAGTAAATTAAATTATTTAAATCATTATAAATGAGGTTCGGATACGTACGAAGCATATCAGACCTCAGGTAAGGGATAATTTTGAAAATCTCATTTTTATCTGAGATTGCTTATTCGTAAGTATTTACTGGGGTAATTGAAATCATACATGTCCATGTTTTATAAAAGTGTATTCATGTATGTTTAAAGTCATTTTTATCCATTTTTGACTTTTACTACATGGTATGTAACGAATCTTTATTTTGTTTACGTTACGGGGTACTTTTTGACTTTTCTGACAAAAGTATGAGAAAAATGTTTTTTTAACGTATATGGAATGAAATGATTTTTATGGTTTTATAAAGCATTGTTTTCATGAAGATTACTCCAAAATATTTCATGAATATTTTCAAGAAAATCCTTTTCTTTTAAAATTTCATGACATTTTGTGAAAAGAAAATGTTTTTGAAGAAAAAAGGATATTTTCCTCAAGAATTCATTTCAAGTGTTTTATCAAAACTATTTTCCATCTAAGATGACATTACTTCATATGTGTATATTTAAATTATAATGTCTCTATGATTTACATGGTTTCACTTCTCTTATTATGAAATGATATCCATTTATTTTATATGGATTATGTGATGATGGGATGATGTTTATGAAACCCATTTTATTTATTGGGGTTTTATGAATTATGTATGTTTATTTTGTGACACAAGTAAGAATGATTTCATTATGAGATGGGTGGGACCTATATCTCCCTCCAATTCATTGGGTAAATATTTATATCTCATGAGATATACATGGCTGGAATGGTAAGTTAATCCGATTCAGTATTACAGGACTGGAATGAGGAGTGAACTCGATTCAGAAAGGGACTTTGTCCATTAAGATGGTCTTGGCAGCAATTCCTTGGATACTATGGAAATCATTACATGTGCTTAATTGTTTCCACAATTACATGTTTTATTCCCATGATATTTTATCATTCTTAATGTTTCTTTATGATCTATGCCTTACGTACTTCCATGTTTTATGTCATTGCTCAAGCTTTTGACGTTTAAACATTATGTTCATATTTTTAAGTTCAAATGTATGTGGTATGTTTTATTTTATCCATTCTTACCCTTACTGAGCATTTGAGCTGACCCTTTTTATGTTTTCTTTTCCCCCAAGATTAAAAGAAAGGGTTTAGGTAATGAAATAAAAGAGGAAGATCTTTATGGGAGATGTTGAAGATCTTTCACCATGATTAGAATATTACGTTCCAAGTTTCCAAAGACACTAAACTATTACGGTCCTTATGTTTTTGTTTTTTTATGTATTAAGTATTCTGCAAAAGTAATGTATTGTCCATGTACGTCAGGCTCCGGGTCTCTACAGTACTCACACACTACTCAAGCTTCCTGACCAGTACCCAAATAGACTTTATGGATGCAGGACAAGTTAAGGGAAAATGCCCTGGGTTAGATGGTGGATTTGGGGATAGTTATTGGATGAGGGAACTAGATATGGTTTGAGACACACCTAGTAGTAATCAATGTATTTATTTGTAGTTTGTATTTTAGAAAAATGAAACTCACATTAGCATGACATGTTTTCTTTTTTAGTTGGGAATTTGTAACATGCTTTGATTATGTTGAGATATATGGGTTGTTTATGGTTATATATTCTTCTGCAATTGTTTATATTTTTCCACTTCTATATTACTATAATATAACAGGGAATATTCACCCCATAATCAACTTATTAGACCCTAAATACTAGTCGAAAGCCTATCACATATGGGGAGGAGCGCCTGAGGTCATGTAGTGAACCAGCTCGGGGCATCGTTGTGTGGCACCCAGGTCGGGATGTTACACATTGGCACCCAACCTCCTCTCAAGAAATCGTTATCATGGTATCAGTTTACATAATAACATCCCCAAATCACGAAAAATAATCCACCAATATGAGAAAATGTTATTATGTTATTAATATAGTAAAGAAATGAATTAAACATAATATAAAATAATATGTAAAGAATATGTTAATTTTAAATAAAAGGACACACTTAGAGTCATACTGGTCACACCATGCCTCGGATTAAGGTCAGACTAATTCCTAAATATCAAAAATGACTTATGAATCATTTTACTAATGTATCTAATCAATCTTAATTTTTTCTCTATTTTTAGTTTGTCATTTCACTTTTTTACTAAAATCTCATTTGAAACTGAAAACATACACATTGAGTAATACCGATCACCTCAATTGTCCGTTTGATGTGAGACTAATTCCTACTTGTCAAAAGTATATATGAATCATTTTACATATGTATTAGGATAATCTAAACCTACATTCTTGGTTTTTCATGATTGGCACACGTTTTGAACTAAAATGTCAATTTAAGAAAGATAACAAACACTTTGAGTAATACTAGGCACACTGTATATCATATTAAATTAATCTTGATTCTTATAAGTTAAAAATGACTTATAGATTGTTTTAATAAAATATCCAAACAATATTAATGGTTTTGAATTGTTTTGAGTATGTCACATTACTTCTCAACTAAAATTTGTATTTTAAATAAATGGACACACTTAGAGTCATACTGGTCACATCATGCATCAGATTGAGGTGGGGATAATTTCTAAAAATCAGAAATGAAATATAGATCATTTTATTAATGTATCAAAACAATGAAAATGTTTTTTATTGGTTTTGTGTATATCACAATTCTTTTTTACAAAGAGTTCATTGAAACTAAAAACATGCACATCGAGTCATACTGGTCACATAATGTGTCGGTTTGATGTGAGACAAATTTTTCACATCATAGATGATATATGAATCATTTTCCTAATATATTAAGACAATTTAAGTTAGTTTTCTCAGTTTTTATTCAGTGACAAAATTTTTAAATAAAATGTAATTTTTTGACAAATAATGGACAATTTGAGTCCTAATGGGAACACCATGTATTAGATTGAGGTGAGGATAATTCAAGAACAACATATTTGACATATTTATTTTTATCCAAACTTATAAAAATAATCTGAATGAGTTTTAATAGTCTTGAGTATGTCACTAATGTTTTTTACTAAAATGTATTTTTAAACTAGAAACACTCACTTTGATTTATACGGTTTACATGCATGTTTATTTGATGCGAGACTAATTACTACACATCATAAAGGAATTATGAATCATTTTACAAAATT
This sequence comes from Viscum album, assembly GCA_963277665.1. Taxonomy (NCBI): domain Eukaryota; kingdom Viridiplantae; phylum Streptophyta; class Magnoliopsida; order Santalales; family Viscaceae; genus Viscum; species Viscum album. Next base: position 834,058,788 of record OY728120.1, read on the forward strand.
ATAAATGAAATCCAAGCATGTTTTGTTTATTTTAATTTAGGGAAACTCATTTTGAAATAAAATATTAGTATTAAAATGATAATAGAAACTTTGAGTCAGAATGGTCACAACATGTTTTATATTGATGTGAATCTATTTATTACATGTCAAAAATTTATTATAGATCATTTTCCTAAATAATTAAAATAATCATAAATTATTTTCATTTTTTTCAGTATGTAAATATTATTTTATAATAGAATAATATTTTTAAAAAAGGAGGCAAACTTGGAGTCATACCGGTAACATCGTGTAACAAATTGAGGTGAGGCTGATTCCTAGATATAAAAAACGACTTATGGATTGTTTTTCTATGGCCCCAGCCTTAAACATTACTTAATCTTGGGATATTTAAAGAAAAAACCTTGAGGATCTTTTCAGGTTTAGAGTTTTAGAGAATTAGATCATAAAACATGCATTACATCCCACCTTTAAACAAAGTGGTTACAATAAAAGATAGTATTCATTTTTCCCACCAACAGAAACATATTTAAAAAAACATGGATTCTTTCTTGACACTTTCTTGACACTATCATCATATCATGAACCTTTCCCTTGACCTGTGAAAAACATTTCAAAAACTTGGGATGAGCATAAAAAGCTCAGTAAGGGATATAAAAATATGGAAAGGAAACATGAGTACATGTATACATAAGAATCAATGAAATCATACTTTACTCATAAAACATAAGAACTTTAACATACCTCATCAAATAATGAATAAATCATAGAAATCATAAGACATAAAGGTAGCTTGAGGCATTCATAACATTCTTACGTTGAGAGTAACCCTCTTGGTTATGTTTGGAATACCCATCACAGTATATTCCCTAAGTCTCTTCGGAGAAACCTTAATGTTTAACTCCTTTGAGTTACCTAATTCATTGGAGAGCTATATCGGGCTCACCCACCCTTAGTATATCACGGAACCACCCGTCTTCATAATAATTCCGAAGAACCATAACATAATCGTATCACATAAAACATGGATAAAGGAAACATAACATTCCCACTTTTCAATCACAAGATATCAATACAACACATTTATATAAAAAAATTATGAAAACCATTTTCAATACCAAAATAAAGGAAAAGTAAAACATGTTATTTATTTTTCATTTAAAAAAAGGTATGGATTGTAGATGAATCTGAAACTCAAATAATGGTCACGGCGGTGGAGAATTCGTTGTCGCCTCATACCTAAGACAAAAATATTCCCTTTTGTCATTTAGTAAAATGATTCGTATAAAAAAATATTTCTTTTGGATAAACGTAAAATTCAAAGGGGTTTATACACCATATAAAAGAAGGTTGTGTATAAACAAAAATATGCCTCAATGAAAGGAGATTGAGATGAAGTCCCATACCTCGGGTCCAACTTGACTCGATCGTTCTTTAATGTCTTGAATAATAAACTTGAGTTAATTTATTCTTTCTTAAGAACCATTTTCAAGTTCATTATTCCTTTTATATCACTTTTTACCATGTCATGAACACTATGTAATTATTTAAGTTAATAACGGTCATTTTAACGATCATTTGTACTTGAGTCAAAAATAAGCTCTTTATAATTACAAATTTTTCATGTATCCATTATATGCAGAGTTATAATAATGATTTATATATCATATATATCATATATATCAAGTATATACAAGAATTTATAATATTACATAACATTTAGAGGTAAGAAATGAAATGCACCGTTCATGGAGACGGTAAGTCGTACGTACGCATGAACACTACTTTCATTTCTATTTCGTATTTTATGGAATGGAATCATAATTATAAAAAGGTATATTATAATTCCATTATAATATCATTTATAATATCATTAATTCCATCCTTTATATGTCCCACATATGGCATTAAAGAATCAAATCACTTTGAGGGGGTGGTAGTCCGCACTTCCTAAAATGAAGATATCGCGTTTACCCATAATGGAAACCATAAAGATATGTAATAAATGAAAAATACAGAAGCTTAAGTAAAACATAAAAATATTATATATCATATATAAATATAGTGACATCTTAATTGCCACCTTTGAAGTTGTTATATGAGTGTTGAACAATCATCATTTCGTGAGGCAGAAATTCGCCATCCACAGAAACAGTATGCTCTTTAACCATTAGATGCAGGTGTGTGTAAGTGTAGCTCGAATCATTCCTATAACAAAATCCTAGTATATTGAAGATACTGGGGTTGTTACAAAAGAAATTAATAAAAATATTTTAGAGGTTTGTAGAAGAAAAATAAAACATAAGAACACAAGAGGAAACACTACCTTTAAAATGGGTAACTCTTTTTGATTTGAGCTCAAAGGCTTCCTTGGGAAGACTTCTGACCAAAGTGAGGCTTCAAGGAGTAATAGAAGAATGTGGAGAGACAAAATGGACAGGGTTTGGCGGATCCAAAGGCTTGAGAGGTGTGGGTAAGGTGGTAGAGGTGGGGGCCTTTTCTAAGAGGAGAGGAGGGGCACTCTTGGAAAGTTATAATAGGATACTTTATTATAAAATGATTTTCGGATTTTAAAAATCCAAAAATTATATATTTCTAGGATAAGGTGATAATAGTTATAAATATACACATACAATATGTTTTTGACATGTTTGGGGCTTATATTTGACATTATCTTTTTATTTTATTTAAATCTTTAAATAATGAGGTAATCACTGCATCAGTATGGTGTCATATATAATTTAATTAATTTAATGTATCAAAATTATAAAACAAATATCATGATGTATGAAATCTTTTTATCTTTATTATTAATATTTATAGTAAAAAATATTACTTGTATAATCCCATTTAATTTTTTTTAGTAAAACTACTCATGTTTGTGACATTTTTATTTTAACATTAAATAAAATTTATTTAATGTCATTTTCCTACCAAAGTGGCTCCATGGGGTCCCAATGTCTACCCATGGATTGTCTTGGTCTGCCATGACACATCCAGTAAGGTTAGGACATGTTTCTAGGTCATTTCATATTATTAAAACATTATTTTTACCTTAAATTACACTAATTATCTCTAATCGCGATTAAAAACATAAAAGTTACTATTCACCAAAAAAATATTTTAATCTCATTGAACCGAATTTTACTTCTTAATGATGACCATGTATGTTGGATTTTTGAAATTAAAAACACAGAGGTGGTAAAATTTCATTTAAACGAAAAATCAGTTTTTTTAAACTGCCACTTAGTGGTTTCACTATTCATCAAAAATTGAAGTTTTTTCAGAAAAATACCAAAAATTCATCCTAAGCTAAATTTTATATTCTGAATTCAAAAATGGTGTCTATTTTACAAAATTCACAACATATAAGTTTCATTAATTAATTTAATAATTAATTCCCGCTTTCAGAGCAAATAACGTGTTTTTATGAAACAACATATATCAAAAGATTGACAATAGTTTAAGTTAAATTTCAACGTGAAATTAATTCCAACGACCGCTATTTGATTAAATGGTAAAAATATATTCTAATTTATCTTTAAAAAGAAATAAAAATATAATCTAATCATAAAAACAAATTATATTAAAAAGAGGTTTTGAATTAAAATACAACATTTTTCACTATTTATTAAAAATGAACATTATCGGAAAAATACCAAAAATCTACACAAAGTAAATTTTGATGTCCCGACTCTAAAGAACAGTTTTATTTGGTCCAATAGAATGTATAAGAGTGACCAAAACTATATTTAATGAAGGTTCTCTATCAAAAGGTGATAAGTGAACCTTTAGTGAAAATTAGGGTATATATGCCTAAAATTGAATTCTTTTCATATTTTAAGCCTTTATCTTTTATTAGATAAATGTAAAAACATTTAAAAAACATAAATAATAATATTTTAGTTATTTCTATCCATTCCTGCCTATACAACAGCTACGTGTTAACTACCATTTAAAATAATATTAATTTTTTACTAGTGTGCAACATAAGATTTCAAAGAAACTCTTTGTTGCGTATTGGGTACGCTATCGAACATAACAACCCCTTTAAAGTAAAATTAAAATTTAATTCCCAAATATTAATAAATATGAAAATTATTTATTCTTTATTTACCTGGTATGTTACATCCTTCCCCCTGTTGGGTATTGCGTCCTCACAATTTTATTCACTTATCAAAATAAGTGTGGGTATTTATCCCTCATAGCATTTTCAGATTCCCACGTTGCCTCTTCAACAATATGGTTTTTCCACAAAACCTTGACCTGGTGAATTACCTTATTTTGCAACACTTTCTCTCTTCAGTCAAGAACCTTGACTGGGTTTTCTTCATAAGAGAGATTCTCTTCCAACTGAACTAACTCTGGGCTCAAAACAAGAGATGGATCTGGCATATACTTTCTCAACATCGAAACAAGAAAAGCATTGTGTACCTGAGAAAAACTCAGAGGTAAAGCCACTCGGTATGCAACTGATCCAACTCTCTCCAGAATTTCATATGGCCCAATGAACCTTGGACTCATCTTTCCATTCTTACCAAATCGCATCACACTTTTCCATGGTGAAACTTTGAGAAAAAAATGATCCCCTACCTCAAAAGATAGATCCTTCCTCCGGTTATCTGCATAACTCTTCTGCCTGCTCTGAGCTGTTCTCATGTGTTTCTAAATCAACTGAACTTTTTCTACCATCTCTTCTACCAATTCCGGTTCCATCAACTTACTTTCACCCACTTCATCCCAGAAAGCTGGAGTTTGACACCACTTCCCATATAATGCCTCAAATGGTGCCATCTGTATACTAGAATGAAAACTGTTATTATAAGAAAACTCAACCAAAGAAAGATGTTGGTCCCAACATCCCAGATAATCCATCAAACAAGCATGTATCATATCCTCCAAAGTTTGAATTGTTCGTTCTGACTTCCCATCTGATTGAGGATGAAAACTTGTACTAAAATTTAATTCAGTACCCAACGACTTCTGAAGGCCTTTCCAAAAGTTATAAGTGAACCTGGGATCACAGCCAGATACAATGGGGAGAGTAACTCCATGTAACCTTAGCATATCTTTAAGATACAAATGGGAAAGTTGATCTAGGGAAAAAGTATCTCGTATAGCAAGGAAATGAGTAGATTTAGTCAAGCGATCAATAATAACCCAGATTGCATTATTACCTCGAGGTGTCTTCAGCAATCCCACAACGAAGTCCATGGATATTTTATCCCATTTCCACTCTAGTACTGGTAAAGGCTGAAGCATCCATTTTATTAACTGTCACTCTACTTTTACCTGTTGACAAGTCAAACACTTCACAGTAAAATCATAAATATCCCTTTTCATTCCATCCCACCAGTAATACTCCCAAAGATCTATATACATCTTAGTACCTCCTGGATGAACTGAAAAAGGAGAACTATGAGTTTCACATAACAGCTCTCTCGTCAATTGTGAATCACAAGGCACACACAATCTCTTCCCAAATCTCAAAACAGAATCGTTATTAATGTTGAATTCAGGCAACTTACCCTTCTGAACCAGCTCTACCTTTTTCTGCAACTCGCTATCTTGCTTCTGTGCTTGCTAAATTCTGTCTGATATAGAATATTTCACTGATACCTGAAACAAAACAGAAGAACATCCTGCATTAACAACTTCTATGCCAAAGTTCATCAAATCCTTAACCAAAGGATCACGTTCCAAACACAACATCGTTAATGAAGCATTAATTTTTAGACTCAAAGCATCATCCACTTTATTTGCTTTCCCCGGATGGTAATGAATTGTACAATCATAATCCGTGATTAATTCTAACCATCTCCTCTATCTCATGTTCAATTATTTCTTGAGTTAATATATAATTTAAACTTTTGTGATCGGCATATATTTCACACTTTACTCCATACAAATGATGCCTACAAGTTTTTAAAGCGAAAACAACAGCAGCTAATTCCAAATTATGTGTAGGGTAATTTACCTCATGAGTTTTCAACTAACGTGAAGCATAAGCAATTAACTGATCATTCTGCATTTAGATGCAACCAATTCCTTTCAATAAAGCATCACTGTAGATAAAAAACTCCCCATTCTTGGAAGGTAGTGCCAAAACTAGAGCATTCACCAATCTTCTTTTCAATTCCTGAAAACAATCATCACATTCTTTTTTCCAGATAATCTTAACACCCTTCTGAGTTAGATTAGTCATTGACTAGATAACCATGAAAAGTTTCTAACAATCCTTCTGTAATTGCCTGCCAAACCAAAGAAGCTACGAATCTCATTTAAATTTGTGGGTCTTTCCCATTCTTCCACAACCTTTGTTTTTGCAGGATCAACAGTTATCCCATCTTTAGAAAAAATATGACCAAGGAAAGAAATTTGTTTCAACCAAAACTCACACTTGCTGAATTTCCCATAAAATTTCTTTTCTTTTAGGGTTTGCAAAAAAACCCTTAAATGTCTTTCATGCTCCTCTTTACTTTTAGAAAACACCAAAATATCATCAATGAAAACAACCACAAACTTATCCAAGAACTCATGGAAAATTCTATTCATTAATTCCATGAATACAGCTGGTGCATTGGTTAGCCCAAAAGGCATTACTACAAATTCATAATGGCCAAATCTTGTACGAAACGCGGTCTTCGGAATATCTGCTTCCTTTACCTTCAACGGATGGTACCCCGATCTCAGGTCAATCTTTGAAAAATACTGAGCTCCCTAGAGCTGATCAAACACATCAACGATATGAGGCAAAGGATATTTGTTCTTAATAATGATGTTATTCAAGGCTCTATAATCAATGCAATGTCTCATAGATTCTTTTTAACAAATAACACGGGAGCACCCCATGGTGATGTGCTAGGTCTAATGAAACCGTTCTCTAATAAATCTTGCAATTTCTCCTTCAACTCTAAAAGGTCAATTTGAGCCATTCGATAAGAGGGTTTTGAAATTGGCTTAGCATCAGGAACTAAGTCTACAGTAAACTCAACTTCCCGATCTGGTATTATTCCAGGGAACTCATTAGAAAAAACATCAGGATACTCATTTACCACTAGCACATCATTAATCTGAACAGTTCCCTTGTTTTCAACAATATGTGAAAGGTAACATTCATTTCCATATTTTACAAGTTTTTAGGCCTCTTGATACGTTATAAATAGTAAGGGTTAATTCTTGTACACAAACTAAATTTGTTTCTAAAAAGAAAATTCTTTATCTCTACAGTCAATCTTAGCATGGTAAATAGAGAGCCAATCCATACCCAGGATAACATCAAACTCTACTAGAGGTAAGAAAATAAGGCTTTCAAGTAGATTCTTTCCACAGATAAGGATAGGAAGATTCTTATAAATTCTTTTTGCCTCATCATTTCCCCCAGGTGTTTTTACCAAAAGTTCAAGAGTCATATCTTGAGATTGTATTCCCATTTTACTAGAAAATTTTTCAGAGATGAAAGAATGTGTAGACCCCGAATCAAACAACACACTGGCATAATCTGAAAAAACAAAAAAAGCACATGATACAACTTCATTTGATGGCCCGACATCTGATGAAGTAGTTGCAAAGGATTTCACCACCCCTTTTTGCTTTTATTCTAACTGCTTCCCATCACTCGAGCTCTTTGTCGGACACTCATTTGCATAGTGACCCATCTCATTGCACTTAAAACATTTCACTAACTATAAATCAAATTTGGTCTTACCATCACCCCGATATTTTTCAGTGAAATCACGAGCTTTATGTCCCATCTTACCGCACTGGTAGCAATTTACACAATTCAGAAGACATTCCCTAGCATTCCTTTTACCACATTTATCAAAAACTGGAAACTTAGTTTTCTTACCATCAGACCTTTTTGAAGAATTCTTCCCTTTCTCCTGCCACCTCGGTCTCTTGTTCTGTTGGTTTTTATAGAACACTTGATCATCAGAAAACTCTATTTCCACCTTCTTAGCACATCGAACAAGATTTTCATAACTTTTTAACTCACGAGAAGCCAATGATCTTTGAAATTTTGGCTTTAATCCTGAGTAAAAACGATTGATTTTACTATCAAGATCTCGGATAAAATTTGGAGCATACCTTGCCAATAGAGTGAACCTCTCTTCATAGGCAGCCACTGAGTCTTCCTCTTGCCTCAATTCCAAGAATTTTTTTTCCATCCTAAGTCAAATAGCCTTAGGAAAATACTTCTCAAGAATCATACCTTTGAATTCATCCCAGTCAAGAGCATAAATCTCATCAGCGTCCCTGATATTTTTAACCATCGACCACCACTGATCTTCTTCACCCTCCAAATAGTAAATAGAAAGACTAACCTTTTGATTTTCTGAATACCCCATGACATCGAAAATCTTCTCCAGTGATTTAATCCACCCTTCAGCTAGGACAGGGTCAGATGATCCTCTGAATGATGGGGGATGTTGCCTCATGAAATGTTCCACCAATGACATGTTCCTCTGCGGTTGATCTTGCTGATCTCGTGCATGGATACCACCACCATTTATCACTTGAGTGAACTGTGCCATTACTGCAAAAAACTGTTCAATTCCAATTCCGACCATCTCAGGATGCTGATTCGGAAGGTTATTTCCTTCTGTATGTCTTCTAGCACTGCTTCCCTGTTTCCTCTGCAGAAAACCATTCTGAACAAACATGTCTTAGATGAAGCAACATGTTAATCATAAAATGCTATATCATTTCAATTTGACCATAAAAAAATATTTTTGGATAATGATTTAATAGAATTCTAACTCCTAATGTTAACCGACATATGATGCCAACTATAAGGCCCCAACCTTAAAATTTACTTAATCTAGAGATATTTCAAGAAAACACCTTGAGGATCTTTTTAGGTTTAGAGTTTTAGAGAATTAGATCATAAAACATGCATTACATCCCACATTTAAACAAAGTGGTTACAATAAAAGATATTATTCATTTTTCCCATCAATGGAAACATATTTAAAATAAAACATGGATTCTTTCTTGACACTTCCTTGACAATATCATCATATCATGTACCTTTCCCTTGACCTATGAAAAACATTTCAAAAACTTTGGATGAGCATAAAATGCTCAGTAAGGGATATAAAAATATGGAAAGGAAACATGAGTACATGTATACAAAGAATCAATGAAATCATACTTTACTCATAAAACATAAGAAATTTAACATACCTCATAAAATCATGAATAAATCATAGAAATCATAAGACATAAATGTAGCTTGATGCATTCATAACATTCTTACGTAGGGAGTAACCCTCTTGGTTACGTTTGGAATACCCATCATAGTATATTCCCTAAATATATTTGGAGAAACCCTAACGTTTAACTCCTTCGCATTACCCAATGCATTGGAGAGCTATATCAGGCTCACCCGCCCTTATTTTATCACGGAATCAACCATCTTCATAATAATTCCCAAGAACCATAACATAATTGTATCACATAAAACATGCATAAGGAAACATAACATTTCCACTTTTCAATAACAAGATATCAATACAACACATTGATATAAAAACATTATGAAAACCATTTTCAATACCAAAATAAAATAAAAGTAAAACATGGTATTTATTTTTCATTTAAAAAAAGGCATGGCTTGTAGAGGATGTTGAAACTCAAATAATGGTCACGACGGCGGAGAAGTCGTTGTCACCGCATATGTACAACAAAAACCTTCCCTTTTGTCGATTAGTAAAGAGCTTCATATAAAAAAGATTCCTTTTGGATAAACGTAAAAGTAAAAGGGTTTTATACATCATATAATAGAATGTTTTGTATAAAGCAAAATATGGCTCAATGAAAGGAGATTGAGACGAAGTCCCACACATCAGGTCCGACTTGACTCGATCGTTCTTTAATGTCCTGAATAATAAACATGAGTTAATTTATACTTTCTTAAGAACCTTTTTCAAGTTCATTATTCCTTTTATATCACTTGGTACCATGTCATTAACACTATGTAATAATTTAAGTTAATAACGGTCGTTTTAAAGATCATTGGTAATTGAGTCAAAAACAAGCTCTTTATAATTACATGTTGTTCATGTATCCATTATATCCAGAGTTATAATCATGATGTAGATATCATATATATCATATATATCCAGTATATACAAGAATTTATAATATTACATAACATTTAGAGGTAAGAAATGAAATGCACCGTTCATGGAGACGGTAAGCCGAACGTACACATGAACTCTACTTTCATTTCTATTTCGTATTTTATGTAATGGAATCATAATGATACAAAGGTATATTATAATTAAAATATAATATAATATATAATATCATTAATTCCATCCTTTATATGTCCCACATATGGCATTAACGAATCAAATCACTTTGAGGGGGCGGTAGTATGCATTTCCTAAAATGAAGATGTCACGTTTACCCATAATGGAAACCATTAAGGCATGACATAAATGAAAAATACAGAAGCTTAAGTAAAACATAAACATATTATATATCATATATAAATATAGTGGCATCTTAATGGCCACCACGAAAGGTGTTATATGAGTGTTGAACAATCATCGTTTCGTGAGGCAGAAATCCTCCATCCACTGAAACAGTATGTTCTTTAAGTATTAGATGTAGGTGTGTGTAAGTTTAGCTCGAATACATCTTATAAAAACATCCTAGTATATTTATGATACTGTTTTTGTTACAAAAGAAAGGAATAAAAAGAGTTTAGAGGGTTGTAGAAGCAAAATAAAACATAAGAACACAAGAGAAAACACTACCATTAAAATGGGTAACTCGTTTTGATTAGAGCTCAAAGGATTCGTTGGGAATACTTCTGCCGAAAGTGAGGCTTCAATGAGTAATAGAGGAATGTGGAGAGACAAAATGGATAGGGGTTGGCCGAGCCAAAGGCTTGAGAGGTGTGGGTAGGGTTGTAGAGGTGGGGGCCTTTTATAAGAGGAGAGGAGGGGCACTCTTGGAAAGTTATAAAAGGTTACTTTATTATAAAATGATTTTCGGATTTTAAAGGTCCCAAAATTATATATTTAGAAGATAAGGTTATACGAGTTCTAAATTCACCCATATAGTAGGTTTTTGACATGTTTAGGTCTTATATTTTACATTTTATTTTCATTTTATTTAAATCGTTAAATAATGAGGTAATCGCTCCATCATCATGGTGTCATAAATAATTTAATTTATTTAATGTCTAAAAATTTAAAAAAAATATCATGAAGTAGGAAATATTTTTATATTTTTAATAAATATTTATAGTCAAAAATATGACTTGTAGAACCACATTTAAAAATTGTTTTAGTAAAAAAACTCATGTTTATGACATTTTTCTTCTAACATTAAATAAGAAGTTTTTAATGTCATTTTCCTACCAATGTGGCTCCATGGGTTCCCCAATTCGACCCATGGATTGGATTGGTCGGACTTGACACATCCAATATGGGTAGGAAATGTTTTTAGGTCATTTCATATTATTAAAACATTATTTTTACCATAAATTACACTAATTACCTCTAATCGCGATTAAAAACTTAAAAGTTACTGATCACCAAAAAAATATTTTAATCTCATTGAACCACATTTTACTTCTTAATGACGACCATGTATGTTGGATTTTTTAAATTCAAAACACAGAGGTGGTAAAATTTCATTTAAATGAAAAATCAGTTTTTTTTAACTGCCACTTATGGGTTTCACTATTCATCAAAAATTGAAGTTTTTCAGAAAAATACCAAAAATTCATCCTAAGCTAAATTTGATATTCCAAATTAAAAAATGATGTCTATTTTAAAAAATTCACAACATATATGTTTCATTAATTAATTTAATAATTAATTCCCACTGTCAGAGAAAATAGCGTGTTTTTATGAAACAACGTATATCAAAAGATTGACACTAGTTTAAGTTAAATTTCAATGTGAAATTAATTCCAACGACCGCTATTTGATTAAATGGTAAAAATATATTCTAATTTAACTTTAAAACCAATTAAAAATATAATCTAATCATTTAAAAAAAATATATTAAAAAGATGTTTTGAATTAAAATACAACATTTTTCACTATTCATTAAAAAATTGAACTTTATCAGAAAAATACCAAAAAAATTAAACAAAGTAAATTTTGATGTCCTGATTCTAAAGAAGAGTTTTATTTGGTCCGATAGAATTTATAAGAGTGACCAAAACTATATTTAATGAAGGTTCTCCATCAAAAGGCGATAAGTGAACCTTTAGTGAAAATTAGGGTATATATGCCTAAAATTGAATTCTTTTCATATTTTAAGCCTTTATCTTTTATTGGATAAATGTAAAAACATTTAAAAAACATATATAATCATATTTTAGTTATTTCTATCCATTCCCGCCAATAAAATGACTACGTTTTAACTACCATTTAAAATAATATTATTTTATTACTAGTGTGCAACGTAATATTTAAAAGAAAATCTTTGTTGCGTATCTGGTACGCTATCGATCATTGAAACCCCTTTAAAGTAAAATTTATATTTAATTGGAAAAATATTAATAAATATGAAAATTCTTTATTCTTTATTTACATGGGATGTTATAGTTTTAAAAATGTATGAAAACAATACTAATGCGTTTTATTGGTTTTGAGTATGTAACTTATGTGTTTTACTAAAATTTCATTTTAAAGTGTCAACACGCACTTTGAGTCACACCAGTCACATCATACGTCTATTTGACATGATATTAATTATTACATATAAAATTGACTTATGAATTTATCTCATAAATTATCATGTGAATATGAGTGAAGTTTCTTGGTTTTCAGTAAGAGACACACATGTTGAACTAAAATGTTAATTTTACATTGATAAAAAACACTTTGAGTCATGATGGGAACACCATGTATCAGATTGCGATACGAAAGACTATTACACATGAAAAATTACATATAGATAATTTTCTTAATGTATCAAATAAATATGAATGAGTTTTTTTTTGGGTTTTGAGTATGTCGCTATCCTTTTGTACTAAAATGTTAATTTTAAATAAAAAGACACACTTAGAGTCATACCAATCATACCATGATTCATATTGAGGTGAGGCAGATTCAAACACATCAAATATTATTTGTAGACCATTTTCCCAAAGTATTAAAACTATATGAATTTTTTTTCTCAGTTGTGAGTATGTCACTTATGTTTTTTACTGAAATTCTATTTTAAAATGGAAACACAAACCTTGAGTCATGCGAGTCACATCATATGTAGGTTTGATGTAAGTTTAATTCTTACATGTCAAAAATTACTTATGATTTTTTTTTACTAAATTATAAAGAAAATATGAGTGTTTTTCTCAGTTTTCAGTGAGTGACACACATTTTGAACTAAAATGTTGTTTTTAATCGATAATGACCACTTTGAGTTATATTAGAAACCATGTTTCTAATATTGAGGTGTGGATGATTATTAAACATGAAAAATGAATTAAGTATTGTTATTACATTATATAAAAAAATACTAATTAATTTTCTCAGTTTTGAGTATGTGATTTTTCTTTTTACTAAAATGAAAATTTTAAATAAAAACACAAACTTGGAGTCATAATGGCTACATCGTGCATCAGATTGAGGTGAGAATGATTCCTATAGAAAAAAATGACTTATGGATTATTTTCACAAATTATAAAATCAATATTACTTATTTTTCTTATTTTGAGTATGTGAGGTCTATTTTGAACTAAAATATAAATTACAAAAATTAAACAAATAGTTCAAGTAATACCAAGAAAACTATGTATTTGATTGAGGTTCTCCTGATTGATTATGTTATATGTGTTTTTCAATAACCTATTGGAAGAAATCTAAAAAATAGGTAACTTGTTCTATTCCCATGGAAGAGGAAACCCCATACTGCATAAAATACTTCGCATTTCAGGCATTATGGGGTTATATCTTCCATAAAAAAGGAACATGTTATTTCTATTATGTCTTGTTAAAGATAGTTGAAAGTAAAATATGAATACCCAAAAGATATGATAAAAAAACTAAAAAATTATTATATAAAATTGATAAAGAAATTAAATTATGAATAATAGGCAAAATGATGAAACATTTTATTAAATATGTTTTATGAATTCACCTTTTCAAGATTGATATATACATTCTTGACCCATTTCCTTATTTTTATAAACATAGTTCTAGCCTCTAAGTCCAATCAATCATGAACATAAGCCTCTTCGAACAAACCAACCCAACCCGAGAAAAAAATCCACCTGCATAAGAAAAAAACTCTTATGTTAGAAATACTATAAAGAAGTAAATTAAACATAGATATGAAAAAAACATTAAAAAAATATATATTTTAAAATTAAACTATACAATTTGATTCATATAAGGAATACTATGTATCATTTTGTGTGTATGATTATAGTACAAGACCAAATCATCCTTATTAACAAGGTCATTTTTTCATGATCAATTTATAAATTAACAAAACATGTAATAGATAAAATTGATATGGAAAGTAACTTTAAATGTAGATATAATGACGATAAAATCAAATAAATTACTAATGGAAATTCATATATTCATGATATAAATGTATATTATGACATCTGGTATGATTCCCAGTCAATTATAAACAAATCTATTTCATCTTGTGAATATAAGGTCTTCTGATAGTAATAGTATTAATGAAACATATAATCACACAAAGGATTATAAAAAGATTTTAATTGAAATAGAAATTATCTTCGAAAATACCTCTTCGGGGATGCGAGTTTTTTGATTGTAATAATATCTATCATAAATTTTCAAATATAATAAACATAAAATTTTCCATTGGTTTGTTTCATTAATTGTATATTCATTGTGAAAAATAAGTTATTTGTTTTGATATGTGATATGATAAAGAAATCATGTTATATATGCCCTTATAGTTATCTTTTTATAGAAGTGTAAAGGGTAATTGTGCGCATAGACTATCCTTATGCCATGATTTTAAAGATATTTAAAGACCTCCATATCATAAAAGAATTCTCATTAAAACATAATATACATCATATAACCTGATGTTTAGTTTCAAAACATTGGATTTTTTGTATTTAAAATCTAAAACATTATCACGTGTGGTTGGATTTGTGGGTATAAAAGTAGTGAATCCAGAAAAAATCATTGTAGTTTCTAAATTGATAGCATTGAGTACCCAATGATGCCTAAACAACAAAACAAAAATATTAATGAAAGAAATGAAAATATTTTTAATATGAATAAATTGTAGAGTTTTACCCTTGTATCTTTTCAATTATATTGATTCCTTCATTCATAAATTTTCTTTAAAATGATATGGCCATTTTTCCACTATTTCATAAATTTTAGTTGATTCCATCTTGGTTTGATAAGTGGAAATTATGTGAGGAATAATGATTCCATATTTATTTTAATTGTGTAATCACATTAATTGGTATTCATATATTCTCCTTCAAAAAATATGAATTGTATTTAGAAATAATTTAAATAGTAGATCAGATCTTGGAAGAAAAATATTGAAAAAAACCTCTTGTATATATATTTACAACTGAGAATCCTAGTCAATAATACTTGAGGATTTCATTTACATTATCAAGGGAAGTAAAGTGTGTAATGGCCTCTTTGTACATTTTTTCTTCAAAATAAACTTAGTGATTACTACCACATTATAACATTGAATCCTCATGAGCCTTAAATGTTAGTAAAGATGTATATTGAATTGGTTGGGTAAAGGAGATTTATGAAGTTCTTTTTTATTCGTCAGTTGATCCTGTAGATCATTTTTATTTGACCTTTAATTTCACCCCTTCCTTTTTTCTATATGTAGTAACATTCATTGATTTATACCACTTTTCATTAATTGTTAAATGTATAACATGAAAAATAAATTTTAAATAAATACCAACTTATTGAATTTGTTTAAATGATTTGGTGGCCATGATATGATTGTTTCAATATATTTCTCAACCTTATAAATAATGGTTTCATCCAGTGGAACGTGTATCTCGATGCTCAGCTCATTAGGTTTGCTAATCCCCACTCTCACATGACCTATTGAAAGTTTTCATTTGTTTATAGTGTTTTCTTGGATATTGTACATAGTAGCCATCATAATAAGTATCTGGGTGGGTGTTGGTAGATATAAACCACTATCAGTTTCAAACTATATAATATTAGTTTACAAAAGGTATTATTGTCTTCAGGACTCACATTTCATAGAGAATATTATGATAATATTGATTACCTCATCCATGAAAGTTCATTTAGTGTAATGGATCTTCACAAATCTTGTGGGGGTGGGGGTGAGGGGGATCTTCACACAATGGTTCTTCTTTAGTTGTTTCATCTGTTTTATTCCTCAGATAAAATAATTTAGAAACTCAAACCCCAATGAAATTCTTATTGGAGGGAAGAAAATCATGCCATGATATCTTCGAATTGATTATATGTATCCCCTATTGTTTTCTTTTACCAAAACATGTTTAGTGATTTCACTCAAAAACAACAACTCTAATGCAACCTTATTTTTATGGATACTGTAAGGTCATTGATAATAGGTGCTCATATGGTAAATTTTTGGATGTTTCATGTTTCTATTTCAGAGAGAAAATATAGGAAAATAAGTAATCATTGTCATTTAATAGTGATTTAATATAAAATAATTTTTTATTATGTGATACATACACTTGATTCCCACAATTTTTGAGTGTTTTAATATATTAGTATCTCTTATTAATTTACATGTGCCTCCTTCTATATTAAATTATATGAGATGAAAGTGGCTTAGGATTTTGATTTATCAATCTACAAATAAATAGACAAACATAGTTAAGTTTTTTTTCTAATAAAACATTAAATTATACTGATAGATTTATAATTCGTACCAATTTATTTTTCAAGTGAAGCACACCCCATCCTTACTTTACGATAGGGGTAAGTTGGTTTTTCCCCATTTCTTATTTTCATCACCTAGTTGCTACTTCATAAATAGAAAAAACTCAATCGATGTGATTAATACACTATTTTCAAATAATGTATTACCAAGGATAATGTATCTAATAAGATACATCTTCATAGAAGTCAGTAAATTCATTTTTCACAACCTGACCCAATGGGGCCCGTGTTGTGACTCCCTAAGGCTACCTCAAATAGGTCAAGGGATGACAACTAGAACTGAGTAGGCATATTAAAAACATGGGAGGACATATCCTAAAACAACTAATAACAATGCATACATACATGTAAATACCATAACTAAACTATGATGACAAGAAAAAAATGTAAAGAGGGACAAATAAATTCCATCCACAAATAGTATGAAAACAAGTCCAACCTGAATGTAAATATGAGTAAAATTATCAACATCACCAATGGAATACTCCTATTTATATTCGGCTCACTAAGCTCTACCCGGTCCCGGTCCCTCTAGGGATTTTTCCAAATGTCTATATTCTACACAAGATATGACACATGCAGGAAAATACCATGCAAGGGTGAGTATAAAAATACCCATTTTGACACCCCAAAACAAAAAATAATATAAAAAAATAATATAGTTATCTCTACATTGGTATATGAATATAGCACATATATCAAGAATATCCAGATATACTAAAGAATGACACATAGTCTTAAGGTAATGTCACAACAATAATATCATCCTAGGATTCATGTTCCATGGTTCCATATAGAACTCGTCTAGAAGAACACACTCCATGAGTCAGATAGCACTAATGACATAAATCTGAGAGGCATTATACATTCGGTCTCACCATTAAAAGTTTACATTGGAAGTCTAAAGAGATATGATACAAAGACAAGGATCACTCCCAATTCCATGGTGTATACCAACAACTCAATCTGGAGTAACCTTCTAAGTAGAGGATCATCTCCCACTTATTGTTGTTCATGTAGATACAAAGAACATCACTAATGGAAATAAGATCATAGAGGATCTCACTTCGGGCCTCAAGAAAGGATTCCATCAACTCTATACAAGAAGTGATGTTGAAAAAATCAGTATCTCATGTGTTTGATGAGATTCCATATGAACCCTTAGGTAATGGATATAGGGAATGAACCCTAATGATACTTGTCCTTGATACATAGGATACGGGCTCCATACTTCTTTGAAGGAGTACATGACATTTACATTGAGTAAATATCATGTATATTTTACGCTAGGTCCTACCCATGTAAACAGACTATTTCCATGTCTGTGTGGATGTATAAAGTGTGTTCATGCCCATATACTTATGCCCATGTCCATATATATGGCTATTCCAATGAACATCAAGCCTATCCATGTCCGTGTGGGAGTACATGGTGTTCTCCTACCCATGTACTCCTATATGTGTCTGTTTACACTTTGAGGTACACATAGAGCCATCAGGAAGGGGTCATACACAGTGTGATAGGGTCACAAAATATGATTCTTAACTTAATTCTTAAACTAGATTCATTTTTGAGAGGGCCCCACAAAATGTGTATCTCCACAGTAAATAACGAGTTGTTCAAGATTTTACAAAAAACCATATCTTGATTCTGTGTTTTCTCTCATGACTCTGACCACTGATCCAACCTCCAACCATGATAAAAACAGGAATCTAGGGTTGTTTGACCTTACTCTCATCAAACATCAAGATTAATCCCTTTAATCTATTAAGAAAATGGCCTCACACATCAAACCATTGTCACACATCAATGAATAAAAATCCAGTAACCCAAATATGTTTGAACAGTTGATGCTTCTATCGTTGAAATATAACTGCATCCTATAAAGCACGAATATTTGATATTGAATCATTGTTCCAATAAATGGGTGTGAAATGATCGATTCCTCAGTTTTTTTTAAACTCTAGGCCAATAAGTTTTCCCGTGATGAATAAAGAAAAAAGGGGAGAGAAGTCCAAACCAAAAACACGAGGAATGAAACTTGGGTAATGTTTATATTGGTCTCAATTCACTTCCATTAAAATGACTAATGAATATTTATACAATTAATCATAAATCAATTCCGCAAATCCTTAATAATTGCAACTCGTACAGACAATATGTACGATCCACTAATCCATTAATCAGTTGACTAATTCATGTTCATCATAGGAGTCATTAAATAGGAATAAATCCAAATGAACAAACAAACTACATTGATTTGAATCAATCATATCTGAATAATGAAATTCCTTCATTGTTGTTCATAAGATCCTCTGATTATATTTCACATTGGTCATCGATCTTCTATCCAATTTTTGTTCATATGAGAGATATCCTACAACGCTTACTGCAACAGTTCTCCAATGAGATGAATGTTATTGGTCTAACCTTAGGAATATTCCATAACTATATTATTATAAACAAAATTCCGTCACCATGTCGACAAATAAAATTAAATAATTTATTTTATTATTTCTTTATTTTATGTCTCTGATGGATATTTTACAAATGCCTCACAAGAGAAAAAGTTATGTCACCCCTAGGGTAAAACTGAATCTCTAAACTCAATGGTGCCACCATATATCCAATCTAGTCCACCATTTATGATTTATTTTACTTTTTTAATAAAATTTCACGCTTGTGCTATTTAATATTTTTAATATATTTCAAACATTAATTCTAGGAACACTATGCTGTAGAATCGCACACCATCTCAGTTCCATGTTGCGAATATAATTCATATAATATAAAAAAATAATAAATTGAAACTATGAATCATTATAGAGTCTTATGATTATTGGCTTATTAGGTGTCAATTTATATGTGGTTGGTGTGTGTTTAATTCCCTTCACCAGCTTTGAGAATAATTTTCATTATATTTTAGTGAATGCCTCTATGATACTTTCCAAAAAGTATTAATAAAAATTTCTTGGTGGAGTCATAAACTATAAATGAACTATGAATGTGATTATGAAGAGTAAGTTAATGTTTTTTTTTTAATAAACTAAATAAATGATATCAGAATGTTACCCTAACATGTTCTAATATCAGTACATTAAATGTGGAAAAACATGGTTCCATAAATCTTCATAAACTACAAATTTCTATCGAGTGACGAGCCTAATGAAACTACTGACCACATCCTTTTCCGGGTTACCAATACGGGCACAAACATTCCATTAATCCTCTAATTTGATGTTATTTCTTTTCACCTTAATAATTTTGTCTTACACTACCATGATACGATGCTCTTTTTTTTAGGACATCCGCTCTTGTTCATCTACTATTTTCATATATTCAAATCATCAATATTCTATTCCCTTGGACTGGTAGCATTGGCATGTGAAGAAGGTCATTGTTCCTTTGCACTGGGAGCATCAATTGGTTGAGAAACCTATTATTACTTATGATTGGGAGCAACAATACATGAACAATTCATTATTTTACGATGTATTTAAACATTAAATTTGGATTACATAATTGTAGTAGTAAAAAGATAATAAAATGAGGTGACATAATGTATATTAAAAAAAAGATATAACCTAATATTGAAATCTATTTTTAATGGTTGAAGGGATTTTACCGCTATATCGAGTATCCAAATCCATTCATTATGGTATCTTCTAACAAAAAAGTCTCCATATACATTGGGACCACTATAAAATTATTGTGATTTCCCAGTAAGAGGGTCATTTTATGTGGAATTTTTATATAACCCTCTAGTGGTTTTGGACTATAGTAGAATAATTGACAACTTTCAGTTCTCGGGATATGGAACATGAAATACATGTACTACCAGTGGTTCCATTATAAATAGTTAATCTTTGTACACATACTTAATAAAATCCAGTTTCACGAGTCTCAATTTTCCTATATTGGATGCAATATTGTTATCAAACAACTTTCATTTAAAAATTGGAAATTAAAATGATGTCTAATCCAACTGTAATATTTTTATGATGATATAGAAGTATGAAATTTTCACATAAATTGGATTTCTATACATGGAACCAGATACATGAATTGCTTCATCCACAAGTGTATGTTTGCTATTTTTAGTGGTACTCCCTTAATCATGTTCATTTTTATAGAATGTTTAACCATTAAATACTTAGGTATTATAATATAATACATTCACACTTGGTCTTCTCGCAAGATGGTGAAGTCATTCTGAAATTGAATCTATATTTTTATTTAACATGTTAAAAATATCATCTCTAAATCATCTAATAAACTTTATTATTTTTATTTGATCTCCTTCATTCACCCCTTGATGGATTTGAATGAATAAGAATTTTTTTATATGTTTCAATATTTTGAGAAACCTATAAAATATTATGAAGAACTTAAAGGTGGACCTTCTTTGGATCTTAAATAGTGATTGTGATGACATCAATTCTAGAAATTATTTAACTCACAATCTGCCCAGTGTGATGATATTTTGGTAGAATAATTCATTCCACACCAAAATGGAAGTCATTATATAATTCAATTACTTCCTAAAAAATATATCGCAATGAAATACTTCCCTAAATAGAAAATCTACTTTGGAATACCCTTTCATTATCCCTAAATACCATTCAATGGGTCACATCCATCTAAAATGAATAAGACCACATAGTAGAATATATATCACAAAGTGAACCATAATGCGGACCACCATATTAATGAATACCAATGGGAAAAACAATTTCAATTCACATAAGATGAAAAAAGTTTCATTTTCCCATAGTTGGAAATTTCACTAGTTCTATAACTTTGCTTTATATATAATTGAAAAAGAAACAGAGCTTGGTTAATTTATGATGAAATATTTTGTGAAAATTCAACAAAATGTGGTGAGAATTAGATCTTGTATAAAAACATGGAAGTCGTAAGATTTTAGAACTTTTAACGTTAAAACATTCATTGGTGTGATATTATTAATATTTAATAAATACCCCTCTAGAACATTTACATCATTCAAGATGTTGAAAAACTGGTATCTTTTCGACATTGATAGTGTTTAAGTAGCTGGAGGAAGAGAATTATATTTTTCAACCTTCATTGGTGCCATCTCTTTGTGAATTCCCATGTAAATCTTGTAATACCAAGAATTAATTTTATCCTTAGTTTTTCCTGGTTTATTTAGTAATCTTCCAAGGAAACTATCAAATACATTCTTTTCGACATGCATAACATCAAGAAAATTTCTCTGTTATAAATAATTTGATTATAGTAATTCCAAAAAACAGATCACTTTTTCCAACTGGTTTTTCTAATTATTTTCAAAAATGGTTTACCAAAATTTGTTTACATATCATTTAATTTCTCAAATAGTTGATCACCTATTAGTGGAGATTGTGTTTTATGTTCTTCTAAACTCTTATCAAATAATACTTTCGATGATCGATATATATATCGATATGGAATAAATATGCGATGACCTAGAGATAAATAATTCGATGAATGTTTCAACCTAACTGACTGTGTATCACATTCAAAAATGGGATAACCTTGAGTTACTTTAATAATATATCCTAATAAATTTCCATAAGTAGAAAAGTCATTTATCATATCGTACAACATGGATCTTAATGTAAAATATTTATTTCTATAATCACCATAAAATGCAACACCTAAATCCCACAAAAATTTGAAATCATTAATAAATGGATCAAAATTAACATCATTATCATTAACCAATTGTTGTTGTCTTTATATAATCATAGATAACACAATGTATTTTCATTTTAAGTAAAAACATGGTGGAAAGTTATTTTTTACCAAGATAACATTACATAAACTCTTAGTGTTATTTTGATAAACACAAGGATTCACTCCATCCGAATTTAGCGAAATTGATGGTTTCTTAGATCATTTCCGAATTTATGATATTGATGATCAATTATCTTCCAACAGGTAGATTCTACAAGGTGGAGAATATTCCAAACATTATATCTTGTATCTTTATTTCACATCAATTTCATTTTAGTCTTGTCACTTCTATAAGGGTTAATAAACCATAGAATGATTGGAATGTATAATAAAACATAAATCCCATAGGGTATTGTTAATTTCATATTAGACTACTGAAATTTAATAGCTTATAAGACCCATATAAACTACTAAAAATATAGTACTTGGAAATCCTCATTTTCAAAAACATAGGTATGATCGGTTCATTCTAAATTAATTAAAGAAATTGAAATTTCAATTGTTAGGTTTTTTTGGAGAAAGAGATAGCGTGTATCAAGGATTGTGTTTGATTTCAAGAAAAGAGGAATGATATGTTCAGTTATTTTAGGTTCTTTCTTGAGGTATTTAATTTTAAATTAATTTATTCATGTTTGGTGTTAGAATTGGGTCATCATGGATCTTTGTTCAGGGTACACTTCACTTAATCCTATGTTTTAACCATTGGAATGGTTATCCCCTAAATGGAGTCACAAAACTAGGTGACCCAAAACTCTATTTAAAAATAACATACATACATTTCATAATGGTCATACAAAAAATAGGTTACATAATTGATTTAATGAGATAATAATCCTATGAAAGCAGTAATGGTCATGAAATATGAAAATTTGATAAATTGTAACTGATAAACCAATTTAGAGAAATCCAAAAGATGAATTAGAAAAAGAAATAATTAATATGAAGCAGACCCCCACCAATCACATCACCCGACACAAATAAAACTACTTGTTCTTGCTAGGTATGATGAAAATTTATGGGTACCCAGGGAAGGAATGAGATGATAATAGCAGTGAATAATGGCACTAGATCATCACTCCATGCGTGTACATCACTCCAGTAGTTTCCCATAGTCTCCCTCCATCCTAGATGCATATTTTTGGTAGCTGAGGGTTTATTTTATATGCTATCCCATCAAAATTCTTGACCAAATATTATTATTTTTTCTGAATCATTAGGATATCATGATGTGTAAATTTTACATGTCCTGTAAATATTTAATTTTCAATCCATGAGATGGAGTCATGAATTTCAGTATAACTAATCCAAAAACATATCTCGAAAAAACTCATGTTGTGTAAATGGAATACACAATATGAAAATACACCGATATAGTTTTCAATTTACACTGCATCCTAAAAAAATCTAGTGTTTCACTACTTCAATTTTGTCATGTTGTGTAGTGTCTTTTAGCTCAATTATTTTCCTATTTTATATCATTTTCCAATGATAAGTTGTATTATCACCTTAAACAACATACACGTTAATCTATTCTAAAATTGACAAGAGAAATAATTAAAATATAAAAATTAATTTATTTTAGCACTCTACTTTTTTTCCAATAAATACAGATATCAAAAAGAATTTATGTCCTGATTCATCTTCCTTGTATTGATAAGAACCACACTATTAGAATTATTTATGATATTTTTGATCCTTCTGAAAGAAAAACATGTTTTCTTTCAAATATAATACCAGTTGGACATAGAATTCATTTATAAAATTATATTGGGTTATGAATCCCATTAACATCTAGGATCATTTCATTCAAGAAACCACTTTTGGAAAACTGGTGTCACCCCATATATTTCCATCATTTAAATTATACAGCTTCTATATAGCTGATAATGTTGTATATTTAGTGAAACTAAAATATGATGGAATCTTTTCACAACTCTTTATCTTATCAAACCATTATGGATAATCTTGATGTTCATCTTCAACTTTCATGGTTATTTCCTTCAAATTGTATTCACCACCATTCATAATTATAATCACATCTTTTATATAATCATCTTAATTATCTCCAATTGTAATCATATCATATGATCCATAAAATGAAGTGTTAACCCACTCACTAGATACATTCAATTTTTCATGGTGTTTATTCCAACATTTGTATCTTCGATCTATACCATGAAAGATCAAGTTTTCTTCCAAATCCTTTGGACTAATTAATCATCAATAAAAACTGTGTAACCATGAAAAAAAGATTAATAAGGGTCATATCTAGGATTATCTTCAAATTTGATGAACCTTTTTACCCCTTATACATACTCATTTTTCATACGATTCACATCCATCCTTTTTCAATTCATATACATACAATTTTATTCAGAAATTTTAATATTTAATAAAATAAATAAATACTGAAAAGTATATTTCAAATATGTTTAATCTAACATTTGAATGTTTCAAATAATTTCATCTTGTTAGGAAGGAAATGTGTAATTGGATATAAGAAAAAAATTACCCCATTGCTGGTAGGTGTAATCCATTGAATTCATCTACAATGATCATTGATACATATTATGTGATTAATAATCCACATGGTAGTTAATGTTGCGACCACTTTGTGTATGAATATTGTATTTTTTGTCAACAGTGGTCAATTCTGGTCATAATAAAGAAGGAGATGTAGAAGGATTCCAAAGTTAATAGAGATCGACTGAAGTGAGGATGCCTGGAGAACTGTTATGAATTCATAGCATTGAATGTCAGGATTGGGAAATTATCCATGAAGTAAATTCAGAAAATTGATGCACTAATCCTTAGTTCAAATAACTTATGTCAATGGTGACACATTATTTACAACAATGAAGAATGGTGAGGTATCACCCATCTGAGGGTGATTGAAGAAGGATGAGGATTTGAAGAAGACCGTACAATTCTTCATGAATTCATGAGAACTATGTAAGATATTACTTGAAGAATAGAATCATATGATTTTCTTGAAGTGGAGAATGATGGAAGAAGAAGAATAGTGAATGTTCAAGGACTATTCATTCTAATAGGTCCATGCATTTCACATGGTATCCAAAATTAGACGATGCTTTGCCGATTTTTATTTCACAAATATAATAATTTAGGAGAACTTGTGTTGAAAGCCTTATGAAGGAATGGTGGAGTAAAGATGATGCCATTCATATGAAGTTTTGATTGGAAAGAATGATGCTTTTGGAAGATATTGAAGTTGCAGTACTTCCTGTTGAAAATATAAAAATGCTAAAGGTGTTCGATCAAAGACTATATATCATGATAGATATGGTTCATGATGAAAGAAGTTGTTTATAAAATATGACAGAAGATAATGAATCCAAATTGGCGTTCTTGCTGAAACAGATTTTACGGTTACACCATTTCCCAGTGTTTGCCAAATTCTTAGGGATGAAAATTGGGAGGTGGAGAAATGTGATTTTGGTAAACAATGATGTGCACAAGTTTCAAAATGGCTCAGTATGTTGTGCGCAAGTGGAGTTCCATGATCTGATCATCAAAATCTGGAAAAGGAGAGGCTTTCACGAATGATTAGTTTTTGCATGCAATATTGAAGGGAGATTGGAATGTTGTGCTCAAGGCATGTTTCTAGGTCGAAACATCGAAAAATGGAAAAGTCATGATGTACGTAAAATATTACAGAAGTTCGTGAAAGATTGGATTTTGTGTGAATGATTGAAATGTGTTTGTAATTTTTCATGTAAGGCATGTTTTGAGGTCAATACATATAAAAATGGAAAAGGCATCGAGTGCGCCAAAGATTCAAAAAGTGCATGAAAAATGATGTTTGCACGAAGGAGACTTATGTACCCATTGTGACGTCAAATGGGGTTTTGTGCGACACATCAGGAACATGCATGACACATTAGGGGTTTTGCGCACGAGGGTCGATGGGGTCTATAAATAAGAGGTGACCCCCTCACATTTGCGCAGCTTAACAGATAAAATAAATGAGTGCTCTGAAGTGCATATGAAATTTACTCAAAGGTAGTTTCCTGAACGAAGAATGAGTTGCACGCAATGAAGTATAGTTTCATTCAAGAAGATAGTTGCGTGAAAGATTGATTTAGTGTGCAAGAGGTCTTCTGCGAAAAAAGATAAATGTTGCATGACAGTCATTAATGTTGTGCGCAAGTCTCCCAAAAGGGGTGTGTGAAAGACTGGGGTCCCGCATGACTTTTACAGGTGCATAATAATCTCGATGTGACTTTGAGAAGAAGGAAGTACTTTGAACCATTCAGTTTCACAAAGAAAAGCTGTATCAAACTCACATGATTGGCGTTTATCACCCTCATTGTGCTTTGTGAAGTGAAGATGAACTAGATGTGTAATTGAACTGATATCTACATAAAGGAATAAGCTAGTATACTGACACACTTAGATGTTTCTATTTGGGAGAGAATAAATAATAAAAGAAGAAGATCAAAGTGTTCCCAACTGAAGACTGACAGTCATACCGGGCAATTCAACTACGATGATGATAAGATGAAATAGAATTCATTGATCTGATAATCACAAAGGGAGTTTGTGATTCAAGAAAATAAGAAGAGAAGTTATCTTAGTGTTGTTGGTTTTTTTACTAAAGGAGAAATTCTAGAGAATATTGGGTTTTAGTGCATCTGATTTTTCATTAAAGAGGTAGAAGAAGAATAGTGTGCTGCTTACAGGTTTTCTGTAGAGAATGAAAAGGTTGGTTACTTCTAAGCTCCTAAGTAAGAAACAAGGATAATAATAGGGTTGAGGAAGAACAAAGTATCACTATATAATCAAATAGGTCTCAATAGGTGGATGACTATTTTGGTGTTGAAAACTCTTTTAATAGAGAGAAGACTGTCCTTAGAGGCAGTATAAAGAACCAACTAGAGGCTTCAAGAGACAATCTACACTGTCAGTATAATGAACCAGAATGTGTAAGGGCATATCATAATTTTTTCAAGTTGGAAGAGGATTATCTACCTCCCCCTCCAAGTATAGGGAGCCACATCGACTAGGGGATTATTTTCATAATCGATCCACTTTAACAGTATATCACATTATAGTGGATAATCCATGCACTGGTCATCCCCATGCAAGGAAAGGACATAGATTCTCTTATTGAGTGGTGAACCTTGTAAAAATATCATGTTTTTCTTTTTTATTTCTCTTTATAATTGCATGTGATGGGGAAAATAGAATAAGAGAATAAACATCCTAATAGGTGAAGAGGTACATGGATAGAAAGTTGAAAATTAGTATCCAAATTTCCCAAAGATGATTCACCCCCTCTCAGTGTGAGGTATATCCCAAACTAGTCCTCTCAGATAAAAAAATCAGATCATGTTTATAAGATATGCGGGATGACTCACATGAAACAAAATGAAATAATAACTATTCAGGAGATAAAAATACTAAGAATGATATTTTTCTCCTTAAATATAAATGTTCCCAGGCTGGGGAGTGGGTGAATCACCAGAAAAAATATATTATTTAGTAACATTTTTGAATAACAAATTTTTACACTATTGGAAACAAAATATATCCCCATGGATATATACCCACACTTTTTAAAAACCATAGGTATAGGTTGAGCTATACCAATGATTTTTTAAAATCTGTGGGGATATCCCATTACATTTCCATCTTTTCTTGGGATCCCCCAATCCTCCTCATTTGAACCCCTTGTTAACTACTCTCACACTATCCTAAAGTGACTTTTGCACCCCCTACCGACATCATTTGACTTTGGCACCCCATCCTCTCATCAAGAAATATTTTACTCATTGACCAGGTGTTCTTCATCTATTTCTAGAAGTTTTTTGTGGTCATTGTGTGGTAAGATTTATTTCCCTCCTCTTATTTCTTCTCCTATATTCTCAAGGACCAACATTTTCATTCTCTCTTAATTCTTCATGTAAGTATTTTTCACGTTACGATTATTCCATTGTTGAAAAAATGTATTTGTTTGTATGAAAAATGGATTCTTAGAAATAAATGTTTTTAATTTATGTGATACCTTAGGTTGTTTTGTGAAATTAAATATGTTTTTAATACTGTTTAGTGTTTTTTTACAAATGAAATTATACCCTCTTGAAGGGTATATCAAGACTGGTTATTTTTGACATGTGATGTGTAGGTGGTGTATTTTCATTAAACTAATTTAAAAATTTATAAATTAGAAATATATTATTATAAGAGATTTTTTAATGGTATTTATTTTCATAATCATGATATAATGGTTTTTTCAAGAAACATATGTGGGTATTAATCTTTATAAAAAATTTATTGACCTCCAAAAGTATATTTTTTTCATGATGGGGTTTTATCCTATTTTTTATTTTTTTTTATTGTTTCAAAATGTAATTTTTTTATAATTAAACAATGTGGTAATTTTTTGAATTATTTTCAAAGGTGTTTCCCCTTTGGTGGTTTAATTATTAATATTTATCACTTATTTGATTTGGAAATCAATGAACAAAGGGGTCCACAATTTTAAAATGGTGAATATTTTAAAATTATTTTGATTATTTTGGGGAGTGGTTTGATTTAGGGGGAATGACCATGATGGTTTGATTTTCAAAGTTGATTTAGTATAGGCATCCTAGAATGGTCTACTTTTAAGATGAAGTGCATTTATTTTGGGGTCATTAAACATTCTTATTTTAAAACATCCCTGACTCAAAATAGAGTTATATATGCTATATTATATTCTTTGTATACTATTATGGATATTTCTATAATTTGATATTTATTGAGAATGTATATAGACCAAATAGTTCTAGTTCTTTAAACTGTCATCCCAGTCTTGATAGTTGGATTGTTGAGGGATGGTTTTCAATGACATTTAAGGGTGTGTTGGGGTTTTGGTATCACATTTATGAGTATTCATTGGTTTTTTATTGCGATATTAGTTATTTTTTTTATGGATAGTAGAGTATTATACGATGGCCACTAATATCATGCAGTGTATTAAATGTAGTTTCCTATTTATCTTTTATAATTTCCTCTACACTATACTTTTAATTTGTATTTGAATTTGGATATCATTGTTATTATGGTTTAAATTTTTTATTGGAACATACATTTTTTCCCTATAATATAATTGATATAATAAGGATTTATTATACATATCATATTTCAAAAAAAGTTATAAGATAATTTTTATAATTTTTTTTGAATTTTCATTTAAAAAATTTTAATGTGGAGGTAGTATACAATTTAAATGTAATAATTGTGTTGGAAGTCCATGGTTATGCTGGGAATAAGTTGGATACAATATAAAAATGTATTTATTAAAAAATCTATTATTTTTGGTATCACAAAGGAGAGACGAGACAATATTCAAATATTCATGAATCGAAAGAAAGAAGTTTTATAGAGAATTTGATATTTTAAGGGTTTCCATTTGTGTATCATCATGAGAGATATAACATGTCTGTGTAATAAGAGAAATATATCAATACGTGTGAGTAAATGTCTGAATATTATGATGTCGAGAGAGTGAAAATTTTAATGTATGATGTCAGAACTCCTATATATCTGGAATGTGCTGAAATGAATAAGTTGAAATTTTTAATAGGGTTATATCATGGAAAACACATGTATCAAATTTATAATACCACCCTCAATTATATTATTAATTTTTTTATGAACTTTCTTCTGGATGATTCAGATATTCCCTCAAAAAATTATAAGTTATGGAAGTCAATTAAGCAACATAGAGTTTCTATTTATAAAATTCATGCATGTCCAAAATATTACAGTTAATTTTGGAGGTAAACATTTTATCATAATGACTATAAAGAATGTGAAGCATATATATGGAAAGAAATCATTTATATAATACCATCTCATGTGTCACAGAATGTCATGTGTCCCTATCCATTCATTCTTAGGATTCAAAATCTATTAATGTCTTTATGTATCTCATATAATATTAAATGACCTGATGCTGAGAGAATTTATGGTATTGATGTCTTGGTTCATCTTGTATATGGACTATCATTGTGTTAATTTGATGAAAAACAACACAATATTTCAGTTGAGGTGTGTAATGTCAAGTTGGGTCAATCCTATGATGGTTTTAATCTCTTGGGTTAGGTTCCTACTGTTCAAAACTTGTGTCCCATTTTTATTCACGTCTAAAATATTCCTCTAGGGATGTGTATGAAAAAAACTTTCACTTTCTAGATTATAATAATATCTGGTACTTTTAATTATGGTAATGATATAGAAATCTACTTGAAAACTTTAATATGAGAGTTGAATCGACTTTGGGATATGGGTGTGTGCACATTCGATGGTTCATCAAAAATATATTTTAGAAACACGCTTCCCTTCAATGGACTATAAATGATATCCTTACTTATGCAATGATGAATGCTTAGAGCATGAAAAAGAAAACCATGTCATATTTTTATAAATAATTCATGAACTAGAGGGATTAAATATCATCTTAGTTTTAGTTACATGGGGAATCAATAATTTATTCCAATGGATCATCAATATATGATGAATCACTGGAGTATTGATAATACTATTGATTCTGAAGGAAAAAACTCAATGTATTTCAAGAACTTGTGTGCTTAATGAATTGAAGTATTTTATCTTCTCATTCGGTAATGTTAAGATTAAATCTAAATGGAGGGAAAATGATGACACTTAAGAAACATAATATTGGAAAAAGAAAAGTATCTTTTTTTAGTTTCCATATTAGTCTACCAATTTGGTATGTAATTATTCAGATGTAATGCAAAATTTGAAAAATATATGTGAAATTTTTCTGTGAATTGTTCTAAATATTTTGGTGAATATCAATGATTACTTTTGATCTCATTGGGACTTGATGTATTTGGGGTATTTGACTAGAACCAAATCCATTGTGTATCCGTGAAAACAAATGGAAAGTTCCTATAGATTTTTATTCGACGAAACCTTTAGGGAAACAAATAAATTTTTGGGAGTGTTGGAGAATATCACTATTCTAGATGGAAATTATAGAAACATATCTAAATGATTCACTGAAAGAAATTTGAATAAAAAATCCCTAAAAACTCATTATTATCACATCATTCATCATGAATTGATTCCCATAGAGATTTTTTATTTTATATCCAAAAAATTTAGGGGTGAAAATGATTCACTTGTGAAATTTTTTAGAGACCTTTGTGCTAAATTTTTATTAAAGTATTTTTTAATAAAAGTGTATCAAGATGCACCATTAATTTTTTCTAGATTAGGGAAAAAAATTTCCCCTCATTTTCACCTACAGACTACATTTAGAAATTCATTTTACAACTGAAACACTTCTTTTGGGACCTATTTATTTTCAGTGGATGTATCATATTGAATTAGTCATGCAAAAAAAGAAATTATATGTCCATAATAAGAAATATCTTGAAGTTTTCATTGTGAGTGGTTATATGGATCAAGAATTAGTGGATTTTTGTTCAATGTATTTGTCAGATGTGAGCACAAGACATACCTATCCAAAGAGAAATGAAGATGAGAATTATGGAAAAATTGATCCCTCATTTAAATCACTTCCCCAAAGTGGATTAATTCCTAGGTCATATACAGTGGCTACAGTAATCCTTGAAGAGTGGCTTACGAAACATCACACATTCTTGTTTAACTATGGTTTTTTATGACTATATCAAGTAATTGAATTTAATATTTATATGTTATCTCATAAAATTTCATTTAACATATATCTTTAACTTTCATAACATTTTAAGTAGGTAACATAAGAAAATTATAAGTAGAGTTAATCAATATTTTCCTTTTAGAAGAAGAGAGAATTTTCATAGCCAAGATTTTCCTTTCTTGGTTTAAATCAAAATAATGAACATCACATTAATTAATATAAAAGATAGTAATTAATTTAATTTTATTATATATATATATATCAGATATTGAGTTTTCCTATTTACTCCATTTTCCATGAATTAGGAGCATTGAATTTTGGTCCCTTGTATTTGGTTCTTGAATTTAAATCCTAAATAATCAATGTGTATACATTTGTTACAACTGAACTTGTGGTGAAAATGAGAAGAAAAAATTATGGAATTATTTTAATGACTACAATAGAGAGTTATGCTAGTGCATTAGATAGTCGACCCCAATATGAATTAGTGTATTCTTGTGGACTAGTTCAGAAAATATTATTATTGGATTTCTATTCTCATGGAAGATTCACAATGATGAAATGTAAATGGTTTGATTCAATGATGTGTTGTGGTACATTTCTTGATGATTTCAGATTCAATGTTTTTGGTGTGAGTTTATTCCTAGCTACCGATGAACCATACATTTTGGAATCAATTGAAAAATAAGTCTTTTATGGGAAGGATCATTTGAGACATGATTATGGTTTAATTAATGAAGAAATACCAAGACTTATTTTTCCTGATGTTGGGTAATAAATTGACACCATTGATTCCCCCATTGGTGTTGACCAAAATATTTCACTTGATAAATCAAATTGTCCCACTGTGAGGGTTTTTGTTTAATATATGTTAATGGTGGGTAATATATAGAATCGACTATATATGTTCACAGCTCAATATTATTACCTAGAAATGGGTCTCTCAGGTTCGTATTACTTTAACACCCTAATGTCAATTGACCTAACATCATAATTGAAATTTTTTCTAAAGGCCTAATCGCTAATTGGCCTAATGACCAATGGCCAATTGGCATAACAGCCTAATAGATTAATGGACAATTGGTCATTTCTAATAGTGGCATAATTTCCTTATGTTAAATTAGACAATTCTCTTAATGTACTAATGACCAATTGACCAAATGGAATAATGGTCAATTGGCCTAATGGCCTAATGACAAATAGATCTAATGACCTATTGGACTAAAGACTAATTGGGATAATAACCTATCACCTAGAGAACTAATGGACAGTTGGCCAATTATCCAAATGGACTAACATTCAATTGGACCAACGACCTAATGGACAATTGGCATAATGGATTAATGGCCCATTTTCTAATTCAAAAATTGGCCTAATGAACTACTTGAAAATTAGACTAATGGCCTAAATGCCAATTGTTGAATCGGCCTGATGGCCTAATGGCCAATTGTCAAAATAACGTAATGGCCAATTGGCCTAAAGACCTAATGGAAAATTGGGATAATAGACTAAAAGCCTAATTTTGAATTATCAAATTGTCCTAATGCTATAATTACCTAAAAGGATATTGGACAAATAGACTAATGGGAAATTGGAAAATTGGACTAATGGACAAACAGAAAATTGGCCTACGTGACCTAATGAACAAATATCCAAATGTAAAATTGTTTGAATGTCCAATTAAACTAATGAAATATTTACATAATTTCCAAATGGATAATTATTTTAATGGATAATTGGACAAATGGAATAATGGGAAATTTCCGAATTTCTGTAATGTTCTAATGGAATAATGGCCATATAACCAATTTGCCTAATGAAATAATGGATAATGTTACCAATGGACTAATGACCTAAATACCAATTTTTTTAATGGGCTAGGATCCTAATGGCCTAAAACAAAGTGGCCAGATGGCCTAGTGGCCAATTGGCTAGGTTTCTTAATAGTATAATAACCATTTCGCTTAATTGGACTAACATCCTAATGAGCAATTGAAATTTTTTACTAATGGCTTAATGAACTAATGATGAATTGGAAAATTGTCCTAATGGACTAATGGCCCATTGGAAAATTTTACTAATGACCATAGGCTGTAAGAAAAATATAATTCCTTATCACATTTGTAACGTCCCGGTTCTAGAAGTCGCCCAGAGACGCCCCATACCTGGTTGGTCACATGGACTCAAGCACATTTCCCCAAACGCCAGAGGATGGAAACTTTCCGCGAGGGCCTTGGGTGTGATAGTGGGGAAACAATTCCCTCCTTGGAAGAGTAACACAATGGAAGTAAATCAATAGCAATAGCCGAAGCAACAATAGTACCATAACAAAATTAAACAATGGAAGACTAGAAGTAATAATAACTGGTGAACATAAATAAAATGATGCATGATACATATGTCTATGAAACTATCCAAACAAGACACAATTATGAACACAATACTAATCCAAAGTATAAAAGAAAATCATGTAAAAAACTCCTCAGCATCACAAGACATAGTTTCAGATCATTCAGTTCCACATAGCATGCAAACAGATAATCAAAAACAAGTAACCCTCTAGGATGTACTCACAGATTAATCCCCTCTAGTCTTAACTAGAAACCACAAGAAACCCTCTAGGAAGTATATACAGTCTAAACCCTCTAGTTCACCTTTAGTATATACTCTCTGGGGAAGCAGTCACTGTCAATTCCCCCTATAGTCTCCTATCGGTAACTAAAAGGTGCTATGGGGAAGCATTTATGTCAGATTCCCCCTATGGCCCACGTCATGGTACTACATACACTCTGAGAAGCACTTACGTAAATTCCCTTTATGGTCTCGCATTGTAAAAGTAAAAAAAGACTCGATGGAGAAGCCCTTTCGTGCATTCTCTCTATGGTCCACTATACTAGGTTCTCACGGCCCTGTGTAAGTCAAAAAAGAATAGAAATGAAAAGAGGCCAATTTAAAACTCAAGAAATACTTGGCAAACCAGTCTACAACATAACAACATTTTAGATAAACAACCACTCCATCCTAGAATACTAGGCATGGGAAACAAACAAGGAAGCCTAACAGGCTAAGCAAGAACAAACGGTCATAAACAAAACATGCATGGGAAAACACTTCCAAATCATAGAAATTAAACTTATTCACATTCAATTAACCTCTAATCAATCATACAATCATAGAAGGCAATTAACAGGGCTAAAACTGTAAACACACAATACTATGATCAAGGGTATTGGGCACTTTTGTACCTAAAATTAAAGGACTATCTACAGGAATGCACAAATCACCTACCTCAGCATTGATAGATCAATATACTTGAGTCTCAAGACTCTAATCACCATAGAAAGTCATTGATATACAAAAAAATCTAACACATTCAACCCACGATATATCATGAGAGAGAAGGAATCATAAGAAGGTGTTCAAGTAGAAGAGAGAACTCACTGATGCGATTCCAATGCAATCGACATAGTCCCATTCGGAGAACAAACACTTGATTGGGAGCTCGGGGAAAGATCATGGTCGTACGGTCTCTCCTGGATGATCAAGGTCATGAAGGGGGGGGGGTTCTTCCAATTAGACATGACCCCGGTCTGTTTAATGATTTGAAAAGAAAGTACATGGTGTTTACTTTAAAAGTACACGATGTGTACTTTCCCTTAACAACCCTAGCATTTGGCAGTCTCTAGGTCATCAGACCCGGCTTTGTTCTTGAACGTTACCTAGCCATCACAAAGATATGAGCGACAACCGAGTACATGGAGTGTACTTATAAATTACATGATGTGTACTTCAAAAATTTCCAGAAACTGCTCTTTTTTCAAAAACACTAGGAAAAGAAAAACAAAAATAAAAAGAAGATCCGAGTTCTTACAAACATCCCCCCTTAAATAAATTCATCCAAAAATTTACGTAGTAAGGTGGATTGGAAGAAGAAACCTTGAAAATCTCTGGCCACTATGATTGTACACCAGCCTCCCTCTCCCAGGTCTCATCTGGTACTCGTCTGTGCTGCCATATCACTCGTACCAGAGGAACATACCATCCTCAAAGAAAATTTTCAATTCGAACAATAATCTGGATAGGATGCTCCTTGAATGAGGAATCCACCTCTAACTCTACCTCCTCGGGTTGAAAAAACATGAGACAGGTCTGAGAAGTAGTGTCGATGCTTAGAAATATGGGAGACATCATGCATAGCCTGATATATCTGGGGTAACTGCAATCGATAGGCAACCGGACCAACTCTCTCCAAAACCTCAAATGGCCTGACATACCTCGGTGAAAGATTACCCTATGTCCTAATCCTCTTGTGCCCCAACATTGGTGTGAAATGTAGGAAAACCTAATCCCTAACTTCAAACACCAAAGGTCGTATCCGCTGGTCAACATAAGAATTCTGTCGAGACTGTGCAGTAGCCATCCTCTTCCAAATCAATTATATCTACTCTATGGTCTCCTAGAAAAGACGAGGTCCCAACATAGTTGTCTCTCCTACATCCAACATAATGGGGATCAACATGGCCTACCGTACAAAGCCTCATAAGGTGCCATCTGAATAGTTTCTTGAAAACTATTATTGTAGGAAAACTCCAAAAGTGTTATATGCTTCTCTGGAGAACCCCCATAATCAAGGATGCAAGCTCGCGGCATGTCCTCAAGCACATGAATAGTACACTTAGACATGCCATCTGTCTGAGAATGGTAAGTTGTACACAAAATTACCTATGTACACAAAACCTTTTGTAGCCCCTGCCATACATGAGAAGTAAAATGGGCATCCCTGTCTGAAAAAACGGAGTGTGGAAGTCAATATAGATGTACTATATCGTGGATGTACAACCGTCCAAGCACATCAACTCTGAAGGTCTCCTTGATCGACAAGAAGTGAGAAACCTTCATGAATCTATCAACGACAACCCATACTACATATTTACCTTGAGGTTTCCTGAAAAACCTATCACGAAATCCATCGCATCATCATTCCACTTCCACTCAGGAATGGGTAACTACTACAAAAGGCTTGCTGGTAGCTGATTCTCCACCTTCACATACTGACAGTTGGAAAAACTCATGGTGAACCTAGCAACATCTTTCTTCATAACTGGCCGCCAATACTAATGTTGTAGATCACGATACATCTTGGTGACAAAGGATGAACTACCCAAACTGAGGAATGAAAGTCATGCATCAACTCCTCACATATTTCTTCTGACACCCATACACGCCCCTGAAAAAGAATGATCTCATCCTATCCTACTGTCCATACTGGAATAAATTCATCTCATATAACCCTCTCTCATAGGACTAGTCCTTTAGAATATTATAGTTTCCTCATTCACACTCGATCAAGAAGAGTAGAGGTAACAACTACATAAGAAAGAAATGTCTTCGCCTGCCGGTTGTGCACTTCCAAATGCATCTCAGAGAATAGAGCCATAAGCTACCATTCACTGCTAGCTTCCTGAACTACCTTTATCTGAGTCCTCTTGCTCATCACATCAACCACAATGTTCCCTTTCCTAGGCATGTAGGCAAGCTGAAAGTCAAAAGACTGAAGGTACTCAACCAACCTTCGCTGTCTCAAATTCAGGTCACTGTGAGTAATGATATACTTGAGACTTTTGTGGTCGGTGAAAACCACAAAATGCTATCCCATAAGATAATGTCTCCAAAAGCATAAGGCATGAACAATTGATGCCAACTCAAGATCGTGCGTTGGGTAATTTCTCTCATGTGGCCTTAACTACCGAGAACTATACGCAACGACTCCTACCTGAATAAGCATTGCTCCCAGCCTGATACCTGAAGAATCACAATAAACAGTGTATCTTTTTCTCGGCTTTGGAAAAACTAGTATCGGTGCTGATGTCAACCTATCTTTCAGCTCTGGAAATGCTGACTCATAAGAATCTGACCACAAGTACTTCACACCATTCTTAGTCAGGCCCGTCAGTGGCGTTGCTAAGCATGATAATTTCTGTATGAAACACCTCTAGAATCCATCCATCCTAAGAAAACATCACACCTCAAAGAAATTATTCAGCTACTCTTAGGAAACTATAGCTCTCAGTTTCTCTGGGTCTACTGATACTCCTGTCTCTAAGATAACATGTCCCATGAAGTGAATCTGGTCCATCCAAAAGTATCATTTTTAATGAATAGCATATAACCGATGCTCTCTAAGTGTATTAAAAAGGATCTTAAGATGGGTGTCATGGTCGTGTTGAGTGTGAGAGTACACCAAGATATTTTTCACAAAAACCACCACGGAAGAATCCGAGTAGGGATGGAACACTCAGTTCTTCAGTGCCATGAAAACAGAAGGTGTGTTTGTGAGACCAAACATCATAACCATTTACTCTTATAGACTATACGTACTCTAGATGGTTGTAATAGGTATATCAGATTGTCTAATGTGCACCTTATGATAACCGTATCTCAAGTTAAATTTCGAGAACACCCAGGCTCCTCAAAGATGATCAAAGAGATCATCAATTCTTAGCAAAGGATATCGGTTCTTGACCATCAATTAGTCCAGCTTCTGATAATCCACGGTAAGTTTAAGGGTACAGTCTGCCTTCTTTGCAAATAGGATAGGCGAACCCTAAGGAGAAGTACTGGGTCAGATGAAACCCTTTGTCTGCAACTCCACCAACTGCTTATTGAGCTCTTTAAACCATGGTGTATCCATCCTATAAAGAGGAATGGACACTAGTGCCGCTCCTGGAACAAGCTCAATAGAAAATTCCACCTCTCGCTCTGGAGGAAAACTTGAAAATTCCTCTAGAAAGACATCCCTAAAACAATCCACCACGGGAGGAAAGTGTATCTGTGACGTCTCCCAGTCATCTAGATATAGACTATCAATCTGTGTTGTAACTCCTCCCAAACCATGATGCTCGAGTCCCACACTTCTCGCCTCGACATCCCATTCACCCTTATAAAGAAATGATATGCCCTTTGGTGATGTGAAACTCACCCTATGATAATAGCAATAGACAACTACCTAGAAGGGAACTAACCAATCCATTATGAGAATTAAATCATAGCCTATCATATCTGGAACATAAAGGTTCCATAAGAAGTGACACCCACAAACCTCTAGAGGGCACTCCTTGCACAGTCGTACCCTAGCCATTCTTGTACCCAATGGTGTGTCTAGCGCCAAGATATCAGCAGAAGAAAAGATACAGAGCCCAAGGATCTCCACAACCACAACAGATATAAAGTTATGACAAGCCCCTGTATCGAAAAGAATAGAAGCTAAAACTGAGGCAACATGGATAGTACCTTGAAATGTAGAGGGTCCGGGATCCTGCTCCTACTGGGTATTCTCCAATGCAAAAGATAGGCATGTACCGCAGCCTTGTGACTTTGCCTGACCACCCAGAGCTGATCCGTTATGTTTTCACTGAAAGCCTGGAGACTGACTGCCATAGACCCGGCCTCTACCTTAGCCTAAACGTCCAGATGAACTCTAGTTCTGAGACATCTGAGAAACTGGTGGTGATGATCTGGAATGAGGAGTCATAGAATAACCCCTATCACCAATAACTGGAGAGAAGAACTGACAGAAGCGCTGAAGATGGACCATATTTCTGCATGATCGGCACTCAACTGGGTCTCTCGGGGAATGTGGCCTCATCTTCCGACTCTTTCTGCACTGGTAGCACACCGCCTGGCTACCATAAGAAGTGTCTCGCCTCCTTGTATAACCACACGAAGACCCCCAATGTAGCTTCTTGCTATCAATAGGAGGGATACTAACTCTAGATGTCATTCCTCCCTAGCTCAGAACTCCATAAACCCTCAAATTTCCCTCCGTGATCAGCACCTAGTTGACTGTCGAAGTCATTGAAGTCAGCATGGAGATGTTCACCAATGATCAGATTTCATTCTTGAGACTATCATGTAACTTCATTTCTAGGAATAACTCATCACCTCCTATAATAGGTGTGAAACATTGCATCTTAGTGAATCAAGAATAATACTCCCTAACGGAGAGAGTACCCTGCTCCAGACTCATGAACTCTCGGGCTATATCGGCCCTCAAAGTCTCAGGGTAAAATTAGTCCTAGAAGGAATGCTAGAACTCATCCCACGCCATAATCTGCTGCCGTCCCACCTATGTGATCACATCACACCATCTCATAGCAGAATCCTAAAGCATATATGTAGAAATATTGACCCACCTCTCCGGATGGATCTCCAAGTGATTGAAGATTGACATCATAGCTTCTTACCACGACTCTTCAGCATGAGGTACTTCTTCTCCTGTGAAGGTGGGAGGATGCTGCTACTGGAAAACACACGTCAGCTTTACCATTGAAGGGGTTGGATCCGGTAATCCTCAGAAGGTCTGCATAAACCTCACAAATCCCTATCGGAACTGTGCATTAGCACCCTTGTCTGAAATGACGACTGGTGCCAAGACTGGCACAGCTGGAGAATCTGCAGGAAGTCCCTGATCAGCCATGTCCGGTCTCTAACCATTTCTTATAATGGGTGTACAACCGGAGGACGTCTTAGTGCATGACTCATCAAGGTCAAGTGCACACCTTAGACCAAGATTATCAAGGACTAAAAACTGGACGTGTTAGAAGGGAACATGAGAAATAAAGCATTCATGTTTTACAAAACATGTATACACGACATATATAATGACTACATGGCATGTTCCCTTAATCCTTTCACATGGGTGTGTACCCTTGGAAAAAATAGTCGTGTAACACCCAAAACGCACGGCGTTTTGTCCTTACACACAGAATGTACTTGAATCTTCTTCCCCAACACGAGTCCTTCTACATAACTAAGCTACACAGTTCTCTTTGAACTAGACTACATGGTGTGATTGTGCCAGACATGATGTGTACTAGACGAACTTCACCGATCCGTGTTGTTAGTGGCATGGCTGGATACATGGCTCACAGTACACAGCGTGTTCTAGATGGACACGATGTGTATTAGAAAAGACTCAACCAACCCGTGTTGTTATTGACAGAGCCTGTTACACGGTTCTACACAATGGCATGTACATCTGGTACATGGCATGTCCAACCAGAGATTCCAAACCCCGTGTCTCATCCCACATAGTCTGAGACACACCTAGAGACTACATGACATATATATATAATACATAGAGTGTACTTATGAAAAATAGTTTCTCCCCAAACAGAAGAACACATGGTGTGTATTCATCATTATACAACATGTATTATATGTTTTTCTAGACAACAAGCCTTAGAAACTTCTACGATACCCGGAAAAACACTGAAATGAACATTGAAGTGCCAAATTATGATCTGTGAGGG
Source organism: Viscum album (assembly GCA_963277665.1). Classification (NCBI taxonomy): domain Eukaryota; kingdom Viridiplantae; phylum Streptophyta; class Magnoliopsida; order Santalales; family Viscaceae; genus Viscum; species Viscum album. Next base: position 834,100,391 of record OY728120.1, read on the forward strand.
CCCCTAATCCCCACGAATCAAAGCATTCCATCTTATACATGTCACATACAAGGAAAAAAAGGCAATGATCCACCAAATTTAGATCCATGAGGGCCCATAACATCTCATGTACCAAAGTTTGGAATTAATTCAAACAAAAACATACACAAAGAAATACCCTAACAAAAGAAATTATTATATCAAGGCATCTATCATAATAGTACTCATATCTAGCACACCATCTATCACAACCAACATGCAATTGCTAATGCACCCTAAATTTCATTGCAAGAATGCATGACGTGTGATTTCTAACATATGACTATATGATGCATGAGATAGCATACACTCATCTAATCGGGTTTAAATAGAAACAGATCCTCAATAACATCAACAATAACAACAAAAAACATGCGAATAACCCTATTGTGAAATCAAATCAACTGTAAAAATGAAAAACCTGAAAATTTCAATAAATTAGGTAGATTGACTTTTCCCTGTACATGGGTTAGTTACTCCCCAGTGCTGCTTATTACCAAATACCAATTCAATCCTATCCTTGGATACAGGCTCTAAAAATAAAATCAACAAGAAAAGAACCCCTATGATAACACTTTGTAACGTCCCGTTTCTAGAAGCTGCCCAGAGACGCCCCGTACCCAGTTGGTCACATGGCTTCAAGCGCATTTCCCCAAATTACAGAGGTTTCTGACTAGTAGGAAGGGCCTTGGGTGTGATAGTGGGGAAACTATACCCTCATTGGAAGAGTAACATAGTGTAATTATATCAATATCAATAGTTTAAGTTTCAATAGTACCATAACAAAAGTAAACAGCAGAAGACTAGAAGTAATAACAACTGGAGCACATATATAAAATGATGCATGATACATATGTCTAGGAAAACAACCCAAAAGTCAAAATGTTGAATACAATACTAATATAAAGTACAAAATAAAAACAAGAAAACAACTCTTCAGCATCACATGACATAACATGGTCCAATGCTCTACAGCTCCCAAGTAGTCAAGTACCAAAAGTAGAAGGGCGCTAGACCTTATCTATACCTGCAACAATATAACATGTTGGGGCACAAAAGCATGACCCAAACTGGGTGTGAGACTAAATACCAATAGTAAACCACCAACAGATTTTTTCCTAACAGTCAGTGAATATATATGGAATACAATAAACAAAATAAGAAGTAAACCAGGAAGTACTCAATAGTAAACAATTCCATAGTTTCAGATTGTTTAGTTCCACATAGAAAGAAAAAAGATAATCACAAACTGGTAACCCTATAGGAGGTTCTCATAGCATAATCCCCTCTAGTCCTACCAAGAAACCACAAGCAACCCTCTGGGAAGTACACATAGTCTAACCCCCTCTCGTTTAGCTTTAGTATAGACTCTTTGGGGAAGCCTTCACCATCAACTCCCTCTACAGTCTCATATCTGTTACTAAAAGGTGATCTGGGGAAGCACTTACAAAACATTCCCCCTATGAACCACGTCGAGGAACTACAAACACTCTGAGGAAGCACTTACGTCAATTCCCTCTATGGTCTCGCATCGTAAAAGTAAAAACAGACACTCTGGAGAATCCCTTACATCCATTCTCCCTATGGTCCACTACACTAGTTTCTCACAACCCTGTGTCAGTCAAACAAGCATAGAAATGAAAAGAAGCCAAATTAAACCTAAAGAAATACATGGCTAACTAGTCTAAAATATAACAACATGTCAGATAAACAACCACTCCATCCTATAATACTAGGCATGGGAAACAAACAAGGCAGCCTAAAAGGCTAAGGAAGACCAAACGGTCATAAACAATACGTGCATGGGAAAACACTTCCAAAGCATTTAAATTAACCCTATTCACATTAAATTAACCTCTACTAAATAATACAAGCATAGCAGGCAATTAACTGGGCTAAAACTGTAAACATGTAATACCCCGATCAAGGGTATTGGGAACTTTATCACATAAAATTCGTAGACTATCTAAGAAAATGCACAGACTACCTACGTTGGTGTCAGGAGATCAATATAATTGAGTTTGAGGAATTGAATCACCTTAGAACATCTCAGATCTAAAAAAAATTCTAAAACATTCAACCGGTGATATCTCACGAGAGGGAAGGAATCAGAATAAGGTGTTCAAGAAGAAGACATAACTCACCGATGCGATTACAATGAAACTGACATAGTTCGATTCGTAGAACAGACACTCTATCAAGATCTCAGGGAATGATCACAGCCGTCCGGTATCTCCTGGAAAAACTCAGTCGTAAAGGAGGGATTTCTGCCAATTTGATGTGACCGCAGTCCATTTAATGATATAAAAATAAATTACAGAACGTGTAATTTAAAATTACATGGCGTGTAGTTTCCCTTATCGGATTCCGCAATATGTGGTATCCAGGTCACCACACACGGCTGTGTGCTCGGCCATTACACAGCCATCACTCAAATACGTGTGGCAATAGAGTACATAGCATGTACATTTAAAGTACATGGTGTGCACTTCACAAAATTCCAAAAACTCCTCTTTTCCCAAAAACACTAGAAAAAGAAAAACATACCTAAAATGAAGATCCAGGTTCTTACAACATCTAATTAATGTATTTATAATTAACTATTATGAATTGTTCATAAATACATAATCTGAATTATTCAAATTATGGACTTAATTTTGATATTATTGAAACCACATCAAAATATTTTTAATGATTCATTTGATCAAGGATTAAATATTTTATATAATGTTACATTTAGATTATCTAAATAGTTTTTATAATAAATTAAAATATAAAATCTTTATATTTAATAAAATTATCATATATATAAATAAAATTACTTATAATTAATAATATGGAGTTCATATTATGAAAATAATATAATGCATTCTTATTGAGGATTATGGAATTTTTATAATGAGTTGATAAAATTATAAAGTGTTAATGATTAGTATTTAATTATTTTTTTTCGAAAATGTTTATCACAGGTTTAAATTTGTGAATTGTTCATTCATTTAAAAGTTATTCTATTTTATTATCATTCAAGATTATAAATGTTTTAAATTGTGAATTCTTGTATACTAATCAATGTAATTTGAAGAAAGTTGTATTGGGCATCAAAGGTAGTGTTCCTCAAGAAAAATTATTTTGGTCGAGTAGGAAGAAAAAAGATAAAATTATAGTAAATATATAAACACAAAAAATGATTATAAGTTTATATTATATTTAAAATATTTATACGAAATTAATAATAAATATCATTTTTAAAATTTTGAAATTCTTCCATGGAGGCTTGTATTCATAAAGAAGATGACAACATCAGGATAAATAGTCATTTGAGTTAGGTATTAGTTGAGGATAACCAGAGGTGAGTTTATTGTACACTCGAGAAAAACATCATCCCCACTATGTATTTTTCCTCATTGGGATCCTCTCAAACCTAACTAATCTTCCAAGTGATCGTGAAAAAGTAGTTGTGGAAAAATATAGCTGTACAGAAGCGTGAAAGAAGTACACTGATCACCGAACACTTCTTGAAATTTATGCTAGTTATAAGTCAATCCATTTCATCAGAGGATGCTACTAATACTTAAACAAATATGGAATCAATTCACTCTTTAAATGGTTCCCAGAGTGATAATAATGAGGGTCCTTGTGGAATTTGAGTTTATTCTATTGGCGATGATGATGATAATGATGATGATGACGATGACGATGTTTTTTATGCTTCATATGATGTTGTTGGTGATGAAGATACTAATGATGGTGATGAGGCTAAGGATGTTGGTGATGGGGGAGATATTGATCCCTTCCATTTTTGACTTAGCGATAAAGAGACATGTGGATTTTGATTAATGACATGAATTGATTTCTTGTATGGATGTATATGCATGATATATTATTATAAATGGTTTGAAAATTTTTATAAGTATTTGGTTGAATGATGAATATAAAATATCTGTATTACATTGAATGTGTACAATGTTTTTTATTTCATTTAAAGGTTTAGGGGTTGGAAGAGCTTCTGCTGCTACCAAATGGGGACAAGTACCTATTCTGACATTTTGGAGAAACATGGGTATATGTTTTCTTATGTGAAAATCTATACCCATGATTTGGGTTAAATCATGGGTATGCTAAAATCCTCAAAGTCTTTACTAACGACTCCCAAATCCATGGTTCCTAAAACCATAGGAACAGGCTATACCCATGGTATTAGGGGCTATACTCATTGCTTAGAACCATGGGTATATTGTTTTTTCCTATAGTGTCACTAAATATTAATATTTTATATTTTAATAAATTATCTAACATTTAATATTGATTATTGTTAGTAAATAAGTAATAATTATAATTAATTAGAAATTATTATTCTTTTTTATTAAATAATAATTATTAATTAATAATGTTTAAAACTACTTATTAATAATTATCTACAAATTGATATTCAATATTAATTATTCCCTAATAATTTTTAAATTAATAATGAAGTGGAGTAATTAATTAATTAGAAATTCTAAATCATATTTATTAATTAATTATTAATTAATTAATAAGTAGTAATACCTAATTGTAATTATAAACTACTAACTAATATTACATATTATATATTCCAAATTATTTATTAAATTTCTAAGACTATTTATTAATTAATGAAATATTATTATTCATATTTATTAATCAATTAGTAATTAATTAATATTTTTTAATATTAACTAATATTTCGTAACTATTAAGTGACATTAAATGTTAAAAAATGAATCCATATAATTATTAAATTACTAAGTCTAATTATTAGGTAATTATAAATTATTTTCTATATTTACTAAGAAATTACGACTTAATTAATAAATATTATTACTAAATAATAATTACATGATATTAATTAGCAAATAATTCATAATAATTATTGAAAAATATATTTTTCTTACTAAAAAATATTAATCATAATTTTTTTATTATAATTATATTAAATATATTTATTATTTATATATATTTATTATAATTTTATAATTATTTAAATATATATATATTTATAATTATAGTTATAAATGAATATGTTTATAGATATTTTTTTATAATTATAAATATATAAAATTAATTATATATATATATATATATATATATATTTATTAATATATAACTACATATAATAAAAAAATATAAAATATTTATTTATTATTTAAATAAATTTATTTATTTAAAATTTGAAAAATACATTTTTAAGAAGAATAATATATGTATGTATATATATATATGAATAATTAATATATGTAAAATTTTCAAATTGAAATTATCAAATTGCAATTATCCATCGACAAAAAAATCAAATTACATTAAAAAAAGTTGATTATTATGAATTAAATAATTACCTATAGAAATATCTCAAATTGAAATATCTTCTAGTAAATAAATTGCGAGTCCTTAATTGAGATAATTTTTGAAAAATCCAGAAAATAATTATTAGAAAAAATATTAAAATAATTCTAAAAAATGCTATAATTGGGCATTTAGACGAGAAAAATGGAGGCAGGAGATTGGTGTTCATTCATTTATCGGTGGTCGAATGAAACCAAGGGAGGGAGGATAGTGGGGTCCGGTTGTTTGTTGGTCTGTAGCAAGTGAGGCATGGATCGTGCGAGGTAAGGCTAGCTTGAGGAATGGGGTGGTCGACCAAAAACAAGGGACGCATGATATGGCATCTAGTAATTGGTTGGTAGGTGAGGAAAAGGATCACATAAGGTAAATAGTGAGTAATGGAGGGAAGGGGGTATCAATTTTTAGTCATCACTCATCAGACGAGGAAGGTGGGGCCAGACCTGCCGCATGCCAGAAGGGGTGGAAATCGGGGTGACAATACCATGTTTGAAATCAAAGAACAGATCCAGAGACAAAAAAAATAAATCGACACAGGTATTTGATTTTAAGAGGATCAATTTTTCGAGAATGAAGATGATGGTAGTGGGAATTTCGCAAGAGTTGCTACACCGGAGTCCGTAGGGTTCCACAATAGATTGAAGGAATATAGAGGAGATACATCTATTAAAGTTATTTTTATATGAACCCATAAGTCTTTTAACTGTGCTTTAAAAATAGTGTTGATAAATAGTATTTTTATCGTAGCTGATAAAACTAATCATTATTAACATTTTTTAACACTCATAATGATATTCCAATATCAGCGATTAGAAAGTGTTGATATAATGTTTCTTTAACTCTGAATACTTTGTAGTACAGATAAGGTGAATTTTTATCAGTGATTTTTAGCACCGATAAAGATAAATCGTTATCCACACAAAAGCCTTGAAAAGGTCAAATTTTAATTATATATATATATATATATTTATAATTTTTTATATATATTTATAATTATATATCATTTTTTTGATATATAATTAATTATAATTATAAATATAATACCAATATTTTGTATTTAAATATATAAATATATTATAATATTATAATTAATTAAATATATATTTATGTAAAATTATAATTATAAATTAATATATTTCTATATATTTCTATATAATTATAAATACTTTTTTATATTTATAAATATAATTATATAAATATTTGTTTTAGTAAAATTATAAATATAATATATATATTTATTATGATTTTATAATTATTTAAATGTATATTTATTATTTTAATTATAATTATAAATAAATATATTTAAAAATATCTCATTATAATTATTAATACATTTATATATTTATATATATTTATATATATTTATATAATTATATATATTTATATCAATATATTTAATTAAATATAATTATAAATTTTATAACTATATTTATTATTTAAATATTTTTTTTAATATTATATATATATATATATGTATTCATTATTATAATTATAAATAAATATATTTAAAAGGTATTTACAGATAATTTAAATATATAATTAAAAATATAATAAATATATTTATAAAATTTGTCTAACAGCTAGGCGAACCTGCTCCTATCAAAATTTATTGAAAAATAAAATCCAGGAACATGAAATAGATAATAGATAGGGTTAAACAAAGGACAAGCCCTAATCCAGAAAAGAAAATTACAAATGATTAAAATCAAGACCATATCCATAACCAACAGAGATTTCTTATGCTGATTCCCATTCTGACTGAATTATTCTGATTGAAAATAAGATAATACTTTTCCCTAAGTTTAACCTGCTCCACAGTGAGTTCCATGGAAGAATATAAGGTCCACACCCATGTGCAACAACTAAATCCTCTCTTCCAAATCCTCGACCACAATTTTTGGATGACAATCCCCTTTCCACATCCTAGTTTGTTGAGAAGCCCCTTCCAGTTATTCCCTCTCTGAATGAGGATCATTCTCCATAAGAGGATTCCCCTTAAAGTCTTCCAAGTGAAGAGATTCCCTCTTTAAAAAATCCTTCATGAATAGGGAGACAACAATCTCCATCTAATTTTTTCATCCCAATTTCACGTCCACTATTTTCCGCACATCCAATTCAAAATTAGTTTGAACAAGGTTTGGAATACAGGCTTTAGATTATCCATAATTAGCTTGGGTTGAGGTATGGAACTAACAAGTAAATATTTAAAAGAAACACTTACACTTTTAATGTCTTAACTACATTCATCATGTTACATATATTTATTATAAGTTTATAATTATTTAAATATATATATTTATTATAATTTTATAAAGAAAATTTTGAAAAATTCTATATATTTATAATAGTATTATTTAATATTCAAATTATAAAATTAATAAAAATATCATTTAAATAGATTAATTATGTGAATTTAAAACATATTTTAAATTGTAAGACATAATAAAAAAACAAATAAATATTATTCATACAAATTAAAAAACATATTGAAAATATTACATGTATAGTATCAAACTAATAATTCATGGATTTGGAAACTGAATCCATGACTCAAAATTTATCACTAAAGATGAGAAAAAACAATGAGAAGATTAGGCCAACCAAAGAAGATCTTTCCACAAAAAAAAACAAGTAGTCACTTCCCTCTAAAACCGAAATGTTTTGAATGTATTCCACAACCCTTTGGGTGTCATCCTCTCCACTAGGTCTTGGCCAGTTATGGCGGACCATCCTCTTCTTCAGATTTAGAGGACTCTACCCTAATTCTAAACATCCAAGAAGGATCCCAAAAGTCCATTGTTGGGTTATCTTGAAATCAAACCCCATTATTAATATCCTACATCTTCCACACAATAATGAATTAATTGAAACAAAAAAAAATCTAGTTCTATCATGAAGTAGATTTCCTCAAGATGTAAGAAAAATAGTTTGTCACATATATGCTAATTCCTTCAACAGGTCTTTCAAATTCAGAGTCATCAGGGAGAATTATATTGGTAATTTTTCCCATAAAGTCACACAATATTCATCAGTGGATTTACCAAAAAAATCATATGTATTTTTCATAAGTTCAGTAAAATGGATAGGTAGGACAATTCCACATTCTTATTGTCCACTAGGAGACCACATGGTGGAGGTTCCTCCAACAAGGGAAGTTCCTAAACAGGAGATGTCTCCACCACATTAGGTTAAGTCACATGTGCCTTATAATTCCAAGGGTTAACTAGTTTGAAACCTTAATCATCTACCATGGGTTTATTACCATCAGAACTCATATTTCTTGGAGATATATCAATTTTAGGTTTACCTTTCCAAGAAAATCCCATAATCATCTGATTTTTGGCAATGTGATGATCCACAAATTGCTTCACTGCATCTTCATCAGTGTCATGTGTATCCATTTTTTTCTCTCTAGTAGGGGAAAACCATTTAATATCCTTATATGAAACTAAATTCATATCGGAAGCCACCACATTGTTCGTCACCAATACAATTGGGGTGTTTGAATTTAGGATTTCACCCATTGAACTAACACCAGTGGTCTCATTTAAAATACTAAATCGGACCATAATGTCATAATAATCTAATTTATCCACTTTATAGGTTTTAGAGTAATCTAAAGGAGGTGAAAAACATCTCTATATAAAGGAGGTTCTTTTTTACAATAATATGGTTCCTGACCATCATCATCCACAAAGGATTCTTCAGCAAGATCAGCTAATAATTTAATCCACTATGAAACTACCACTGAAGGCCAATTATCAATAACATATATATGTTTAGGAACCAATATTAAAGAATAATCATCCATAGCCTCACTAGTAGTGTGATAAGTAGGGACCTCTTTGCCCACCTCCATAGTGGACCACAAGTTCTTCCGTCTACAGCTAGTAGCTTTATTACCATTCACATTACATAAACTACCACACTGACCCTTGCCGTAATTCTTTCTGTTATTCCCAATGGTCTTGAAACCAATAAAGAATAAGGTTATTTTATATACCTTATAGTTTGATAAAAATTAAAATATGATGTCGATAGAATCACATGTTTTATGAGCATCGAACTGAGGTCATGCTCTACTAGAAAGTTCACAAAAGAAATCGAAAATGGGCTTGTTCCATTCCCCGATCAAGTTTGATTGGACAAAAAATAGTTGAGGAAATGTTAAAAAATATCAGAGGATTCCAAAAATTCCAATTTAGACCATAAATTCGAACCCAAAACTCTGTTATTATTTTGTGTATAATAAATGGATAGAAGAGGGGGTCCCAATCTTGGATGCTTATAGATCATGGCTTTAGAGAGGTCCAGCCAAATCCCTATGCCTTACATTTTATCTATTCAGAGGGAAATTGAAAGTGGAAACTACCCCTCCTAATGGGGATGCATTTCCATTACCTAAATCCAAAAAAATTACTTGATTTCCATTCTAGGTCCTCATTCTTCCATGGTTTATGACTAGTTGGCAAAACAACTCTACCAATAATCAAAAAATCAAAAAATATAATCCTATATAGAAGAAATTATTGAATGAAATTAATGTATAACAAATTACCTCATCCAAAAATATTTTCATCAATTCCTTCATTTCCTAAGCCCAAGAAAATTTTTTCATCACCAGATCTAACCTCACGGTAGTGATTTCCAGGTACCTTGGAACCACTTGAAACCAGCTTCGTCAGAGGAATACCCATCACCAGTCTGTATAGATGACAAGTAGAGTCTTTATATTCTACATCTAGAATCCATGAATGAAGATCAAGGAGGAAATTTTCATCATGTAAACCCTTGTGGGAATCAAATCGACCTTTATAAGGAATATATTTAGTAGACGGAAAATTATTGGAAGCCTCCATGAAAAACCCATAGACACCATTATAGAAACTCATAAGAAACTCTTAAAAACCTAAAATCATCCTCCTTGGTATATTTTAAATAATTATATGTACAAATAAATATTAAAAAATGGTAAAATATATTTTTAACATTATTAATGAATATATAATGATAAATAAATAAATTTAGTTAAATAAATTTCAAAAATATTAAAAAGTGAATTTGTAAAATTTACTTGAATTGAAAACATACATATGTAAACATAAAAATATACCCACACATGTATATACACATATATACATACATAAATTCAGTTGTGAATGTACAAATATTATATTATATTATGTTCATGGGGTATAATTACAATAAAACACACACATAACTCCCATACATGACGAAAAGGAATCTCATAGCCCCCTAAGGGATTACCCACCCAACCAAAAAATTTATTACATTGATTATTTATGGTTTGAAGGTAAATTGGGCATATGCCTCATTAAATGTCCCATAGTCCAAACATTTTATGGCCCGAAGATCCTTCTTGCAACATGCCTGCACCATTACCTGTCCATCATGCCCACATCACCACCCACATTAGATTGCTCAAATTCCCATCAATTTATTAAAATTTTTATAATTCAAATTTATAAGTTACTTTAATATATATATACATATTGTAACATAAATCATATTTACTAATATATAAAAATATATAATTGTTTATAATTATAAATAAATATATTTATAATTTTTTTATATAATAAAAAATATATTTATATAATTATATATATATATGAAAATATAAATAAACATAATTATACATATAATAAATATATATCATTTGAATTGTTTTAAAAAAAATTATAATTACTTATATATATTAATTTATATTTATAATTATTTAAAAAGATATCTATCAATATTTCTATATAAATAGAAATATTTGTATATAATTATATATATTTATTAATATATAAATACATATAATTATAAATATAAAAAATATATTTATTGTTAAAATATACTTATAATAATTTTATAATAACTTAAATATATGTATAAATGTATTTATTATTAAAAATATATTTATTATTTTTTAATATTTATGAAAAAGTTCTAAAAACAAGAAAAGTTTCAGACCATTTATTAAAATATTATAGAAAAAGATAACAAGAGAAAAAATGGGGTCAAGTAAAGAGGCCAACCCTCATTTGGAAAACAATTTTATGAATCATAAAATGAAGGATCATTTTCATAGCCATAGTCAGAATCATTATCAATTTCCCAGTATGATTGTGCGTTTCCTTGATTGAGAATAATAAGCATCGCTACCTAGGACAATTCCTACTCTAGAGTGAGTTTGACCATTAATTCCTTAAAGGATGATACATTAGACACATTCCTTGGTAGATTATAATAATCCTTCTTTTTCATTATTTTTGGAGGATCCAGAGTTTAACCTTCACTTCAGATTATCTTTCTCTTTTCATATATGAAAACATATTTAAAATAAAAAACTCCACCACTTATTGTATACCATGTGGCATCCAATAAAATCATCTGTTTCGATTTATCACTTCCATCATCCAAGATTTTATTCCATTTATCTATTCCTGAGGAATTTAAATTTTTTAAGAATCCTTGTTAACTTTTTGGAAATCCAAAACCTCAAGATCATTATACATGTCCACACCTTCCCCAACTTGACTAGGGTTTAATGAAACTCTAAATTCCATATCTATAGGATGACAAGCAGAAAAAGTCACTACTCCTATCTAATTCCATCCCCACTTGCACAACAGGAGAACTATCCCTCTCCATTGAAATCACCTTTGGAATAACCTCTAACCTCCAGTGAAAGACCTCACCCCCAACAACAAGACCATAAATACTTTAAGACATACTAACTATGGAACAAGATCCAAGCATAATTTTTGAAACCCCACTAGATAAATTATCCTCAAACCGAGCAGTGAGACCACCAAAATCGAAATGTTCTCCCAATTCAATATTATTAGGAGGAATAAAAGGATTACCATCCCTTAAAAAAATCATATTATATAGGATTAAGCTTCATATCCACTCCAACACCTTCCAAGACTCTAGGAGGACCATGACCACCATTTTGTGGATTACCAACCCCCATAGAAGAAGATATAACCTTCAAAACACTTAAAACAAGCCCTTGTTCATTCCCTCTAGATGTATTATCAATACCTTGAGAGAGATCAACTACATATGAGTTACCTAGAAGAAAATTAGGATGAACCCCTTTAGATTTACCACCATCCAATCACCCAAAACAATCCTTCACCAAATTATGCTTCAATTTCATCATAACAAAGTTAGTAACTAAATAAACTTTCATGAAACAATCACCACATACTATATTACTTTTAAAACAATCATTTTAATGTAAAATATCATTAGAATCCATAAAAATGTGGGAAAATTATCATACATAATATTAAACAGAATATCATTGTTTACAGTTTAAATGATAACCTTATCAATATGAATTTCACTTAATTCCACCTCCACAAAAATACTAGTGTAATGCCAAAATCGTTCAAATTCGGAATATTTTTTCAATCTTGAAGGGACCCCTAATGGATGTAGTAATATCATGGAGGACCTTTGGGTTCCAAAGGACCAAATTCAAATAATATATCTTTATCCACACCCAATAATATGTGATTCTAACATAGGAGTGGATAAAATTAGTCGACCATTCATGAATTTATAAAGATCAGGGCAATAAAAAAAGCACCCAAAGCCCATTTAATTTTGAATAATATAACTTACTTGAAATAAGTAGTTAAAGAAACCATTACATAGATAAATGAAACTAAAATATATAAGACCCCATAATTTGGAAATAGAACTGACCAAATCATCATGTTTTCAGGGTTTTAACCCTTTTGAAATTACACGATGAGAAAAAAACAAAAACTTTCATATACCTAGACAGTCTGTAATAGCTTTGGAATAAGACTCCATAATGTCCATGAAACCATTATTCAAAATGAAACTAATAGGCGAGTCCCTGAAAGATGCCAGATATCCAGCCACATCATTTTGAAAAATTTGTCGCATCTCCCTATCATCTTTATCTTTATATTAAATATTTTGTTGAGGTTGAAATACTATAGATAACAACCCTAAAATACCAATATCAATATTTCTAGGGAATTCCATTTACGATTGGAAACCCATGAAATAATAGGGATCTTAATTTAATTGCCTTCTATCGCTACTCTAAACACCAATTTTTTGTAATAATTTTATTTATATATATATATATATATTAATAATTTTTCAATGTTTTTAAAACATTATATATATATATTTATTTTAATTCTTATAACATATATATTAATATATCATATTCATATTAATTATGAAAATTATTTTTTTAATTAATGTATATAAATAAAAATGAGATTTTAAATATAAATATGATAATTATATATATATTAATAATATTTTTCTATTAAAAGTTTTATCAGTGATAAAAATAGAATTGATAATGATCGGCCATTATTAGTGCTTAAAATGAACATATAAAGGGTAAATCATTATTTGTTCTTTTAGCACTGATAAATGTTACCTCAATTAGTGGTTTATGTAGTGCTGATAAGGGGACCGTTTTAGCAGTGGTTTTTGTTTTGTGCTATTAGAACCAGGTGATGCATATGCACCGATCTATGGTAGTTTCAATAGAGTTCTATTTAAATTGGGAATTATCATGTAGTAATTTATTATATTTTTTTATGAAAATGATCCTTAGAAAACTCTATGAAATCATAATTATTAAAAATAATATTTGTTTTGTGTTTAATTAATAAGTGGATTATAATGTCTAATACTTAGTAAAAATTTAAAACAAGAAATTTATTTAAGTGGTTGAATGTATCTTATTGCATTTTAGTATATTTATTTTTCTTCTTAATTAATTCTATTTTATTAGAAAGTTTGGAAACTAAAAGAAACTAAGATATATTTTAGCCTGAAGTTACTTTTTTAAAAAATTAAATTATTTTAACTCTCGACACCATAAATTTATGAATTAATTAATTTCAAATATTCATGTTATAAAATATCTAATTTAACTAAATTTTTATTTATTTTTCAATGAAATTATTTGAATATATCTTCATTAAACATTATGTAATTATTAATATGTTCACATTTCCAATGTTTTATTTATTTCTCTGTTACTGCATGATGAATGGAAGGGTGTTTGGATATTGGAAGGGACAATAGGATCATCATCATCCTGTCATACAGAAGGTGGAATGCATAAAAAATGTTACATACGTCATGATCGACATCAATGTGCAATGAAGAGAACGGTCGGATGATGGCTTCGCCAGACATGTCTTAATGGGATGGGGCTGGATCACTAATTTCCAATAATGATAATCACATTGGGGAAAAAATGAAGAGCTGGCGTCTTGTTGATGGGACTCTGGATCAGTTATCATTGGACTTTTGGGCCTTGTAATATTAATCTGGAGGGCCTTTAATATAATTAAATATTTGTTCCAGATGAGTGGATTATCCCTTAGGGGTCTATGACCTACATTTTTGGCCTGTGTGTGTGAGGTGTGTGTGAGAATTTGAATGAAATTATACCCCAAACAACTAATACAATATAAATATATATAATGAATGGAATGTAAATAATATTATTGCAATAATAATTACAATATATTAATTACACTAGTAATGAATATATGGTAGTGGTAAATAATTATTAATAATGATAATAAATTAACTGGTTTCAAGTATTAGAATATTTTTAGGATTATAGTATATAATTTGTGAATGTATAAAATTAGAATGGATTAATAAATTGATATCAAATAATAAAATTTATCTATTTTTACAAAGTGACATATAACTTATATTTCAAAAAATATACACTATCATGGCTAGCCGACCGAAGCAGTTAGGCTCTCTTATAGAGATATATTAGCTATGATTAATGGTATGCATCCTTGATTCGCTTGGAGGCTTAAGAATGGGATACATGGGTCAACATACATAGTGAGTGGTATGTGGAAATTTAGTATATTCCACACATGCATGTCGTCATGGAAGGAAATGGGAGAGCATCAAAATCCGAATGACTTTATCGAATTTCCTAAGCTACACCCACATATATGAAGGATTATTGGTTCTACTAAAAATTCAATGTGGGATCATGATATAGTTACTGTTCACTTCATTTATAAATAATGTTCTCATTTAAAATTAAATATTCCGTCCGAGTTATCTTCAAACTCTTGCATCATAATCTTATAGGATTATCAACAATCTATATATATAATTGATTATATATATATATGTATATATAATAGACATCAAGGAATTATGAAATTCATCAAATTATGGGAAACAATGTATAAAGGTATAAAATAAAATGAAAAACCAAAAATGTTGTTAAAAATCATCTTAAAACTATACCACAATACTATTTATGGATATCTACGACACGAACACACAAAAACACCGAATCAAGGGTCTACATGATGCATGGATGAATAGTGGTAGCATGTCACTCAATAAGATAGAGAAATAAGTTTTGTCCTTTCTTTTTTCCACAATAATAATAATAGGAATATAAAAATCTAATGTGTGTGGAAAAATATATATATATATATATATATATGAATATTTATACACATTTAATGTTAATACAATGAGATATTTGTGATGTTGTGGGACTCTTGAAATAAACATCCAACTATAAATGATTCAATGAGACATCATTTTCTTCTTCATTGAATATAAATATTGTGAAGTTTTTAGAAGATTAAATGGAAATAAACCCTTTTTGTCAGGGATGCACAAACCGTGGGACTACATAAAGATATTATTATGTATGGAGGAAGGTTTTGTGAGTTAGGGTAAATAAGTTTTACCTGTATATTCTAACAGATTTAAAGGATCCATTTCCTAATGTGGACTATAATAGAAGAAGATAAATTATCCCTATATGTAGGTTGTCACTCGTTCATTTCTTGGTTAATAATTAAATTCTAAACAATAACTATTCCATAATATAATATATGAAAATACATAGTAGAGGTTTCTAACAAAAGGACCTCATCCTTTTTGTGAGTTCATCTAATAATTACTTGCTAATATCCCTTCTCTTGCAATATGAATTTTCCATAGAATTGAAAAGAGATGATGTTTTAGGGTTCACATTAGGAGAAATAGTCATGCAAAGGAGATGTCAAAGTGGAAGAACATGAGATAATAGGTTTCATTATTCATAATCATCTATTTATGTTTAAAATATTTTATTTTAAAAACACCCACCCTCTATATTTTTCTAAAACCATTATTTCTATTTATAATAATTTATATTAATGTATTTTTCCACTTAAAAAATTATCCCTCATATAAAAAATATATAAATAAAAAATAACTTTTTTCACATTATAATCCTATAATAATTGGATTGATCATTTTGAGATGAATTATTTCAGTGATTTAACTTAAATATTTATTTCAATATTTTTTAAAGAATTTTTAGTTTCTTATTATAAATATGTTTATTTTATATTTTAAATTATGAATTGTCTTTGATTTTTAAGGAACCCATAGATTTACAAATGAATTTATTTATATAACTACATTTTATAAATTATTTTTTTATAAAACTACTATTGGGGGTTTTAAAGTAAATCATTAAATGGGTTTTTGGTGAAATATCCAGCTAAAAATGTTTTTTTCAAAATTTGGCCCATGGGAATTGTAAATGGTGATAAGGAATATAGTGTGAACCCAAAAAATAAAGAGTAATTTAATAACCATGTGATGGTTTAACACTATATAGCCATTAACATTCCATATTTCATCAATTATTTTTCATGAAATGAAAATTATTATACTAAAAATCCGTGGATTAAATTTTTGATGGAATTTGGGATATTTTTCAAAATTAAAAGTTTTTATTTTAAATGAAATTCTTAATTTTAAAATAATTTTTATTGTTTTAATTCTAAAAGAAATATGTATTCAGTTTATTTGTTTTCTAAATGAAATATTGTGAAATCACATGTTTAGATTATAAAATTAATTTTTTAAAAATCCCTTTTTAATTTTTAGTGAATATTATTTAATAAAAATTATATTATTCTAAATTTATTAAATTTTAAAGAAATTAATTTCAATAATTTTTTCAATAATTTATAAAACCAGATGGAGTTTATTATTATTTTAAACCCCCTTATCTAGTTTTTTTCCCACCCCGCATGGTGAGATGTTTTTCATTGGAATTTTTAATGAGTTTGAGCTATTATAGAGTTAGTCCTTAGTTATTAGGTTTATCCTGAGTGAAGTAGGAGTAGCATTCAAGGATTTTATATTAATGTGAAATTTACCAATTTAAAAAGATATGGTATGAATTTTCAAATATAATAAAATTCCCTATTCTCAAAATATCTAGACCTATGAAAATATTGTGTGTGTAGTGACTCAACATTATTTATTGATTTTGTAATTTCTATCATTAAATTGGGTTACATAATTATGTATTAGAGACAATGTTTAAAGATGTTTGTGATTTTAGCACCCAACCTAAAAGTGCGTATCAAGGGTGAAACAATGGAAGTTTTCTGGAGTTTAACACTATAAAATTAGTCTTTACACTCTCTATTTGAGATTACACCATCAGGATCATGTGCACACATGAAAGAGCATTTGAGGTGGTTTAGTCAACTTGTGGATGGTGTAATTTCTATAGGTTTACAAATAATGGGGGATGGTGTTGACCACCTACATGGAAGTGAGTATACAAAAAATTTGTTCAGGATTATTGATACAGAGACCCCAAAATAAGAGCATGTGGATCAAAATATGTTTCTATTTTATTTAGAAAACAGGTCATGATTGGTAAGGTCTAGTGTTTTTGTTCCTTGGGTTCATTAGGATATTGTGTTGACAATTGGAAAAGTGATTTGGAAGAAGATTGGTCTCTGATTTAGATAATGGATTTTCCTTTGGGGTGTCATGATTGAACAAATATGGGAATAAGTTTAGGTTGGGAATATGACTTTGTGCAATATGGAATTTTTTATATGGATGAGGGTATTTCTGATAAGACAAACCATGGATCATCATTCCCCTCTACCACTAGATGAGGCATGTAAAGTCTCACTAGGTATGGTTAAACATGCATTGATTAGATTATAAGGTTTATTTTGTTTACATTAATTATTATTTTCATGAATTGGTGTTCAAATGGATAATAACTAGGGACACTATTGGTAGATTCACTCTGACCGTGCATGCCCCCCTAGAACACATCAACAATTTTTTAATCTTTGATATGGTAAGGGTAAAGGATTATCCATAATAGTTTACTATAAATAGTTGGGTAGATGTTTCATGGGGTTGATAATATAGTTATTTTGATACGATAAGTAGATATTTTTTTTGGGTGGGATACATTTTTGTTACTTTTGAGTGTGTACAATTTTGATTGGCCTGATGATTATCTTTTTTATTTTCATATTACTAAATCAAACTTGTTGAAATTCAGACATCATAGAGTATTCTATGGTATATTTTTTATTATAATTCCCCAAGTATTTATAATTTATATGTTTTTCATGTAATACTTTAAATTTAGATGGTATATCATATCAAATATCACCCAAGAGGCTCTAACTTCTAGTTGGAATCCTTTAGAGCATGTGGAGGCATGCACATGGTCAAGTAACTATCCACTAAAGGTACATTATTGTGATATAGGTATGGTAATTACATAGTGGTATCAAATAAATATTATGTATAAGATACCCTGTGAGTAATGTTTTAGTATTTGGGTTGTGGTAGACTGTAGGTCGTAGAGGTTTTTTAAACATAGGCTAAATGTCGGGTTGTGTTCTTAATGAACATTTGTATAGGTAGATTTTTATGTTACTAGGGAATTTGAATTATTTTTTCAGTTTACATGATACAATTGTTTTATTTAATTTACATAAATCAAAATTTGATTTCATTGATGTTTTGTTTTGGATTATTCACCATGAATGGTATTCGGTAGCACTCATGAATTTTCTTATAGGCATAGGGACCAAAAAAATATGTGTTCTATTTTTTACTAATACATTGGCCTCATATTGGAAAAAATGTGTTTAGTTGTTTAAAGTATCAATATGAAAATAAAAAATGTTTTTTAATAATCCCACGACATCATTATACATAGATAACCCAAGGATGGTAGTGATTATAGAAATGAAAATGGGTTTAGTTATTTAAAGTTTCCACAACATATATAGAATTTTACAATATAACTTTTTGGTAGTATTTTACTCAACCATATAGGGTTCACAATTCTTAGTGTGAACAAGTATATGGATAGTGTGTCTGTGTGTGTGGTAAATGAGGTGAATGATATAAACATGGTTTAGTTGGACAGTGAGGATAGATGGTATAGTATATTGGTGTGTTATGGAAGTGTAATGGATATTAATTCTAGCATACTATTATAACTTATCTTATTTCAAATATGAATAATTTTATATTTGTATTGATCATGGTATTTGGTTATAGTAGTTACGCCACATAGACATCCTCCATTAGAGCATTATGAGGGTAGGAATATGGTTCGAATGAGAATCATATGAGGACCCTAAGAATAGAAGTGATAATGAGATAATATTAATGTTTATGAGGCATACATGTATGAGACATCAATTAGTGGTGTTTCGAATGTTGTTTGATGAGTATCTCAAACAGAGCTTGGTGTGAGTTGTCTAGAATATTTATCAGGGATCTCAAAGAGAATATTCATCCTTGACATACATTAAATGAGAGGAACATTCATATAATCCTCTATTATTCTAGAGAGAGGGTTTACCAGAGGTATTGGAGTATGGTATTTACTTAGTATAGACTATTTTTTGAGATTGAGATTCCAATAGGGTGTAGTTTGAAATTGGATACATATATTCCCAGGGGACCAAAAAAACTTTTGGGATGTATAGGTTTAGGATGGTTGATATGATAGAATGATATGGAGGGTCTTTGAGATGATGTAATATGAGTTGTTCATTCACAATACATTGGGGTCATAGAGAGTATTTATATTCATGCACCTAATACATAGAGTGTATTTAATCATAGATTATGAAATGGTGTTAATAGATTTTATATAATTTGTAAAACTTTTTTTGGGTGATGATATATATACAGTGTGGAAATATATGTATGGTTTACATCATGTTATTAATGTTTAAGTAAACATTTTTGGGTTGACTTATTATCAATGCTAGTGAACCAAGAATACATTGTTGAAAAAAATATAGAAGATGGTAGTTTTCCATGATGCATAGTGGTGTTAGGAGAGACTTGTAGTATATCATCGAGTAGGAGGAAGTGGAGATGTGAGGAGACAAAAAACGTTAGTCAAATTAGAGTTTTGAGATTCCTCTATAGAGTGAATCATCGATGATGTGTTTTCTTTATAGGAAAATGAGGCATTTCAGCATTGTGTGATCATCTTCAAACGGTGTTTCAGGAATGTGGACATTTTATAAATCTTGGTATATTTTCTTTGGGGACCTCAAATTCAGTTGGGGGTCATGGACTAAGATATAATAAAGTGCTTGAGGTTGGAGGAAGACTTGTACTAGAAACAAGGGGTCTAGATATGAAAGCATAAACATGATTTAACAATGGAATAGATACCCAATAGTTGGTCTAGTTGATAACTATGCATAGGAATTCAAAAATATTGTAGATATTGTTCCATTGGTATTTGAGCTTGATGCATGCGATTAGGATTAAATATAAAAAGTATAATGAAGATGTGTGGACAGTTAGATGTAGGAAATGATCATGTTCACTTTGATTTTTTTCTATAGATATTATTACAATAGATGTGTATATTATAGTGGTCATTTCCCTAACATATAAGGGTCCCAATGTTTGTAATATTTTATAAATGATACATAAGGGTCATTTTGAAGCATGTTAATATGTAAGGTTCATCAGGGGTGGTATGTATTGGTATAGGACCATATGTAAGGGCTAGGGTTTTTATAAAAAACCTAAAATGTTTAATTTCTATAAATTTTTATCAAATAGAATGTGATTAATTTATTAAACATAAAAGGGTAAAATATGGACATTTCATCCAAAATATAGTAGGAGTGGCATAGTTCGCACCAGATGTTCATTCCTCTATTATTCTTAAGGGTTATTCACCGATTCTTTAAAGATATTTGTAAGGATTTTTTCTTGTAGAATATATGTGGTTAAAGGGTGATAAACGTTACTAATTATTCCTTCTTTATCCTGCAATTTCAATATTTTCTACCAATGGTGACTTAATATAATCGTTTTGTTAGATTTATGGAATTAATTTTATTAATGCTTGGAAAGTCAGAGGTCTTCAACTTGTTAAGTCTTTTATACTCCTGAATGATTGTTCCTAGATAATTCATGTTGGCCCATAAGAGACTATTTAGCCACCCTCTATAGTATAAAGGGTTTTAATAATGAAAAATCTTGTCAAGTCCTATTAAATATGTCTAGTCATTTTGATAATGTTTATTTAAGTTTAAATAAGATTAATTATGATTATCTATGACCACATATACGTTTAAAACATTCTGATAATATTTATGTCGTAAAACATTACAAGGAGAAATATTTTCTATGTATGAAAGACTGATGGAGATTGTTCAATTGAGTCACCAACAGTGTAAAATGATTCATTGATTGATGATTCACTATCATTGAAATCGACACACTGGAAGACCGATTGTCTCAACGATTAATCAAATGAGTCACTAGTAGTTCAGTTGTCCTACCAATTCAAAGACCTACGGACACAAGGTCCTACCCACGCAAGTACCTACCAACACAAGGACCTATCGATGAAGTGACCAACCGAAACATAGTGCTACTGACGCATGGTGCAACCAACACATAGTGCTACCAACACATGATGATATCGATGTATGAAATTAATATTAGTTAAAATGAGTCACCAATGCAATGAGTCATTGAAATAGGGAAAGACTGAGTGAATAACACAAGAATGAAATGAGTCACTGATAGAAGGAGATACTGACAAGGGAATCACTGATAGGAAGTTTAAATTTCCTTTATTTAATATTACTTATAATTTTAATATTCTGAGTGTTTTTATGTGATTGATTAATTCAATTATTTTTTGCAAACATCTTCAATGAGGATGTCAAAAGTACAATGTACAACATCAACATCAAAACATGCTAGTTTTCAGGTAGCAAGAGTATAAAATAAAAGGGATCGAGATGAAAGATATAGATAATAATTGCAAGAAAGAGATACAAAAAAAGGTATGAGTCAACATAATAGTAAACCCACACAAGAAAAATACATAATGGAAGATCACATGAGGAACTCTTCATTCCTGCTTGCTGTGAACCAAAGAACTGTTGTCCACCTAAGTTACTACATCAATGCAGCGTCTAAATGAACCTAAGGAGAAAAAATTTTCATCTTCCAAGAATACAAAACACAATACTTCATGACACTCTATTTTAGTGTCCACTTCTATAAGATGACTCCATCTTCAATTTTAATACATCAAAGAGTCCAAAGATGAATTGCATTACACACAGATCCCTCAAAATTTATTGCTCTATCATGTGTTTTTATTACATTTTTGAGAAATGTGTGCATCTGTCTATTAAAAAATACTATATCCTCCACTAAACTATTGGTTACAAGATATCCTCACATAACCACCTTTCTAAACTTGTTTATCCCATGTAGAACTATGGTAGAGTTCCTATGTGACCTGGTTGTATTTTCTTCCCATGATGAATAGTGGTAGTGGTATTGTAACCTGGAGAGTATTTGTACTATTATGTACACCCCGATCCAGAGTGTGGATAAAAAAATTTATCAATATATATTTCTTGGTGGTAAGTAATAACCAAGTGTAGAGGAATAATTCTCACCTTGAGACTAAACCTCTTTTTTTATATCCACGGTGTTTTCAAATTTAGCTTTCTCTATTTTTACATGTATTTTAGAAAACTAAATTTCACTTTTATAGTTAGTCATGGATAGTGTTTATAACTATTTCAGCTTATAATATTAGTTTCCAAAGATCTATCAATATCTCATATTTTTATAACCATGAAATAATCAATCTTTAGAGAAATTATTTAGATACTTAGGATATTATAAATCAACTACTTTGATTAATAGTCTGGTTATGTTTTAAATTGGGGGATTTTTTTAAATAATATTTTAAACAGAAATGTTTATAAGAACTAAATTATCTCCCCTTTTGAGTGTCCTACTCCAACAAAAAATTCATAATTTTTACATTTTTTATGTATAGTGTAATAAATTTTAATGGGTATGGTTATATATATACAATTTTTATTGAAACCACTTGGGGTCTACATTAATCTTCAGAAGCACCTATAGTTAGTTTTGTGTATCAAATGATTTTTTTATCCCAGTATGGTTTGTGTATGTGGTTATAGGGTTTGTTGGGAATGATTAATTATTTGTGTAAAGAGGTGATTCATGATACGCGATGTATAAGATCTATTGTTTTTGAACTATATGGAAATTACAAGTGAATTTGAACTTTTCTTTTGGTGGATGAGCCAAATATTGAAAACATAATTGGAATATAATTTCAATATATATAACTACTAAAAATATAATATTTGGATGTGTAATGAGGCTTGAATGGTGTCTTATAGGTTTTGAGAGAATCATGAGAATTTAGGACCCGAAATGAGTTTTGGAAAATACATATGAAGACACACAATTGGTTCATAGTTAGTACTAAATATGTGACACAACCATGTGACCTATTTGGATAATGAACATGATATGTCCAAACTATACTTTAGGTCCCAAACAACCATGAATTCATTAGAGGGTGTCCCATGGTTTTTAAAACTATACACATGAGGTTGAATGATCATGTATGAAATGTATAATAAATTGGATAATTTAACCTCATAGATTGAAATTTTTTTTACAAACCATGAACCTAGAAAATACAGGGTTTGGAGGATAGTCAGTGCTAGAGTAATAGTTAGAGAACAATTTCATTCATTATGTAAATGAAACATGCAGGGTGTGTGATCCATGGGATAGTTCTATAACGTTGTTGGCACATGGTTTGACCCACCATGTGGCAATACCATGTACCGTTGCAAAAGTGGTGAAATTACATTTTCCCATTTTACCTAAGAAAATAAGACCATTAATTTCTCCCTCATTTAGAACCCACACCAATCCCCTCCACTAAAGCACTACCTCTCATCATTATTATAGGTTTATTTGTATATCCTTCATCTGAGCTCAAAATTGAACTTCGTTCTTCATAATGGAAGCCTCTTGGAAAGGTTATCAATTATCTTACTTCATATCTCAGTGTATCTCTCAATACTTGATTATATTTACTTATAT
Source organism: Viscum album (assembly GCA_963277665.1). Taxonomy (NCBI): domain Eukaryota; kingdom Viridiplantae; phylum Streptophyta; class Magnoliopsida; order Santalales; family Viscaceae; genus Viscum; species Viscum album. Next base: position 834,125,066 of record OY728120.1, read on the forward strand.
TCTAATATACCCTATTTTCATGGACTTTTTATATTTATCTTATTTATCCTTATCTATCTTGGATTAGATGCTTATATCAGAAAATTATTATTCCACTTGTATAAGGTTGGCGATCTATACTGTTTCTCTAAATGTTTGAGTGTTTTTGTTATGTATCCATTGTACCACATGTTGAACCTTCTAGGAGTTTCTCCAAAAATTTGAAAAAAAACATAAATTAAATGTTGAAATATTGATTTATAAATGTTATGAATCTTATATACAAAGTTGGAGGTTGGAAAACTCAACCCAGGACACCCCTTGGGTGAGTCTAGTTATATACTTTATTAACATATATCCTTTATGACCAAAATACCATAATGGTGTTTATAATTTTTAATTTCTGATTGAAGTGTATTACATAAATTAATAACTTGTCATATGTGATAGACATACCCATGGACCAATTGATTGTATATAAAATAATAAAACGAAAAATGAATGGTAAATCAACATCACTTGAAACGAGATAGATGATGTATTGCTATGTAAATTACACTTACCAAATTTTATTTATTTTTTAGTCATCTGACATAAATGTTTAATTGAATTGATCAAATGGAATTATTTATATTCCTTGGAACTTTTTTACCAATAAAATACATGAAATTAATTTATGAATTGAATTGATAAATTGATAGGTTATGTCTATTAGTTTTTATTGTAATAAAATGTGTACGAGATTACATCACGCTTAAATTATTTAGTGTAAATGATGACTTTTACCTTTTATTTAGTGATTTTGGGACATGGAATTCCATATTGATAATTTTTATTTAATGGGAATCAAATTCCATATTACTAATTATTAATTTATGGACAGAAAATTCCATATATTTTATTAATAATGAATGGAGATGACATTCCATATATTTTATTTGTAATTTCTAGACATTACTTTATACATATGTAATCTATAACTATGTGATATGATGTTACACATAGTTTATTTATAATTAATGGAAATGAAATTCCATATATCTTATTATTAATTAGTGGACATGACATCCCACATAATTAATATGCAAATGGACAAAGAGTTCTATATAGTTCATTTGTAATTAATGGAAATAATTTTTCCCATATTTAATATATTATTAAGGGACATTAAATTTGATAATTTTCAATTTTAATAAATGGGCATATCATTTTTTATTTTTGTAAAATGTAATGAATTTCCAGAAAAATTCCATATTAGTCTGAAGATGGTTGTATCATATTGGTGTAATATGTGGAACCCTTACTGATATGGTGAGTATTTATCCCATTTATTATTATTTTTATTTACAACTACACAAAACATCATGATTTAATCGAAAACTGGATTTATTATTAACAATATTGGTTATAAAAAAAATTAGATTTACTCACACCTTGTGTGGGCTACCAATTGCTACACTAAATGACATCATTAATGTTGGTAGAGAAAAATTATATTTTTGTGAAATATGCAATTTAAATGATGATTTTTTTTTATGAATTCATTAATTCTAAAAATAAATTATATAATAATAAAATAATCTAATAAAATATTTTTTATTATTTAGAAATTAAAATTTAATCTTTTTGGAATCAAATGAAATTATTATATGGGTTCAAAAACTACTAATGTATAAAAACACATTTCTCAATAAATGAAAATTATTTTTCAAAATATAGAATTCAAATATTTAGAAAACTATTTTTATAAAATAAATATTACTTTTTAAATAATAATGTAATAATTATCTAACTCTGAGATTTTCATAATTTTAGGACACAGTCAAATTTTTAGGTTAAAAATTAAATATGATATAAATATATTGTGTGTATTATGAAAATATAATAGACCAAAAAATGTTGTAATAAATATTATAAAATGGATAAATGATCCAATATATCATTATTTTTTAAAATAATTTTATTATTATGTTTTTGGATTAATTTTATAAAGAATTTAGGAATCCTAAAAAACCTATATTATATTTTAAGGTTTTAAAATACTTTCTTTATAAACATGACTCAATTATACCTCTCTAAGTGTAATATTTTATTGATTTATAAAAATTTAATTATAAAATAATTTAAACCACTCCTCTCTGGTATAATATATTGGAAAATCATAGGGGAGATTGTGGTTTTTGTTATTTTATTGTATAACCTCCAAAACCTAAGTGTACGAAATAATAAAGAAACCCCCTCCCTATTCCAATATAAACCCAACCATGATAGAATTCCTATTCAAAAGAAACCTTGAATGTAGTCTTTAATATACCCTCCCATATCCATATTCCTCCCATGATTCCCCCAAGCTCTCAAGAATATCCTCTCAATCTTTTGGAATCTCCCTCTCAAGGCATGGTACCTCGCTCTCTTATTCTCAAATCATGACCCTTCTTGGTATTTGGAATTTTGAATCTCCATTGATCATGTTTTCATGAATTTATATAGATACCTATATTTTACAAGTAATTTCCTTGTAAATATATATCATTTATCCCCTATCATTATATAATTTACTTAATATGGTACTTTTCAAAAATTTAATAGGCGATCCCATCATTCAACCATGTCTTTAAGATTCTTTTCTGTTTGTTGCATTTTGATTTCCAATTCCTAGTGTTGGGAAATGATCTAACAGGTCCCTGGAAATATAATTTTTAAATTAAAATTATTATAGAACCCTTTCACTCTCATTAAACAATTTTATGAATCTTTATGTATTGACGTTATGTTGCTAAAATTTTATAGTGGGTTTTCATGCCAAATGATTGCATCGTGAATATCATCACTCATTTCCACTTAAGGGTATTCACATAGATGTTAATATGATCTATTGATTTTATGATTCCATGTATGTAACCAACAATACATGATCATGAGGTTAAAACTAATGAAATACATCCTTATGTTCTATGATCTATACTACACACTTATACATGTATGTAATATTAAAGTGATAGGTGTGCCTATAAATAAATACTGCTCTATTGAATTGGGTAATGATTTAGTCTCATGGAAATTCATGTATGAGATTATGGAGTGAACATAATCCATCATGTGATTTATCTACCATGTTATTATTCCTTTATAGTCATCCTTTACCTATGTTTATGATATCATGTAAATGGTTGTTGCCATTTTACCATATTGCCATTATGTTATCATGCTATATGAAGCCTCTTTGTTCTTATTTATGGTTATCACACATTTTATGCACCATTGATATTATTATAGTCTTACATATAATATATTTTTTATGTTATAATTTTTTTATCCTCATACTTGGATTTATAGATCATACATTTCTTAGGTATGTCCCCACGTTATCCCATGCTATTTTTACAACGATAGAAAATTAGGATCATGTTTATGATGTTTTCAAAACTGTCGTTATACCAATTTTTTATATAGATATATAAGGTACATAAGTACCCAAATACACTATAATTGTCAATATTTTGGGTTGTATTATGTGAATTATTATGTAATAAATATGTAATTAATGTATATTAAAGATAAGGGTTTTCATAGATACTTAGTTAAATAATTAAAAATTATTTCATTTATTTAATTTGAATTAGAGTAAAGTAATGATAATATAATATTAAACTTTTGTATTAAAATATAATGTTCATCAACCATGTTTTCCATATGGTCAATTCCTAAGAAATAAAATATCCTTACTTGTAGTACTTCAAGAAATGGTAAATGACCTTGCACATTACATTATGCATTGAACATAAGCTCTATGTGCTAGAGTCCCTAATATCAGATTTGTTTCCTAAGGAGATGAGTGATAAATAGTTCATTATCTATGAGAATAATTAATTATTTTCTAGATATGTTTTTGATGGTATTACCCATTTCCATATAACTCATTGAGTTTCATGATAATGTTGAAGCCTAAAGCATTCCCAAGAATTTCAATGATATTTATCATGAGAGAGATATTCATTAGTGGTTTGAGATACCCAAGGTGTGATACAAGAGAAAACAAAGAGAAATGGTGCCAACTATATCTCAAATATCCAATATTATTTTCTATATTGATTATCTATATGTTCTATGGTTTAAGAATCTTAGTGATCTCTACACCGATCTCTTACTTTCTTCGCTCCCTCAGAGCTTATCTAACTTTTTTTTGAATTTCAACATGAAAAAATTGATAAGGCTCTATGATATCTCTTTACTATAGTTTTACAAGTTAATATGTACATAAATTATGAAAATAATTCTATTATTATGATGAATAAGAGGCAGGGAAAAAGAAAAATCCCAAAAATTTACCTTAAGTCTAAGGATTCTTTGAAATATTCTTCTGAGAGAAGGAAGACAAAGGGAAAATAAATGGAATATGATGTTGTATATTTTTCTTATGGTTAAAAGGGCCACAATAAGAAGAACTGCAACATAACTAAGAAGTAAAGTGAATCTTCAAGTTTGTTCATTATTGAGTGAAACCTATTTATTTATAAAAATTTGGTATTAGATATATATTATTCTTCCAACATTTGAGTCCAATTTTCTGAAACAATTTTATTTAGAAGATTTGAATGAGGTGAGGTAGATATTTGACCAGTTAATATAACCAATTTTTCTATAGTAAATACCAGAGACCACCATATTACGTCACTGATTGGAATAATCATAGTTTTAATGTATTGTTATTTAATATCATGAGTAAATTAATAAATTATTTCTCTATTATGTCTCGATTAAGAAGGATTTATTATAAAACTTTGGAATAAATATTTAGTATTTTAAAAAGATAGAAAATGTTATGGTATGACACACCCAAATAATGGACATTATGTTTTGGATTATGAAAAATAAGTAATGGAATTGTTAGTGAATATTGTTTTCATGAATCATATCACACATAGTTTTTGGAATCACTAACTTTGTTATGTAAACAAAAGGATCTTGACTAAAATATAGATAGATGGATATTTAGATTTATTTAAACTAAATCCACTTATCATATTTCAATATTGTTTACAAGGTAAGATGAACAAACCCCCACTTTTTGGATAAGGTTATAGGGTCATAGAGTTTCTTAAATTTGTTTAAATGAATGTTAGTGGACCTCTTCTATTGTATGGAAGGGTTCGATAATCAAACTTCATAAAATTTATTAATGAAATTATTAGATATGGATATGTATACATAATGTGGTAAAAGACGTATACCTTTGTGAAATTAAAGGAATAAAAAATGATACTCTCCTATGATCCTGAAAGAGATTATCTTAGAAATATTAATTTATTAACTATTTATGATTGGTAAATTTTCCAATGCCATTCCACCATATACACAAAAATGGATTGGTATATTTTAATGGGGTAATACCTTTCCAAATATGGTGATATGAATAGTGTGTTTTTCAATTCATCCTTTATAATTGTGGGTATATACTTTAGAGAAAATATCATACACATTAAACCAAGTGACAACTAAAGAATAAAAACTGAATTACATATCAAATTCATTGTGTAAATAAATATATTTTTTCGAGATTACATGAAAGAAGATGTGAATAAATTTTTAAGTCATATTTAGGTAACAAACTCGCACCCAATGGAGAAAAGTGTATCTATGTTGCATACCCAAAGGAAATTAAGGGAGGTTACCTTTATGACCCCTCAGATAGAAAGGTAAGAGTTTTAAGAAATACCATATTTATTGATTGGAATAATATCTCTAAAATAGATATTTGGAGTGAGATATATTTAAACAAAGTCAAGGATCATGTTACACATGAGTTGGCACAAAAAAATATTCCACAAAGCCCCTTGGAAGAGGACATTTTTGAGGCAAAATTACTACATCAGAGTACAATAGAGGATAGAGAATGTGAAATATATTCGGGTTTGGACTCCAAATATGGTTATACATTATTATTTGATAATAATGATCATGTTTCCTATAAATAAGCAATAAGTGGAATAGAAACAATTAAATGGATTGAATACAAGAATTCTAAAATGGATTCCTTAAAATAAAACAATGTTTGGATTTTGTAAGATCCACCAGAGGATGTAAATTCGATTTTTTCTAAATGGGTATTGAAGATGAAAATGGACCTGGGTTGCGAAGTTAGTAAATATAAGGCATGAATGTCACGACCCGTCCTCGGGGCCTGTGCCGTGACTACCCCAAGCCCACCTTTTATAGGCCAGGGGCTGGTGACTTGCACCAAGGTGTGATTCCCGGTAAAAAGGGAAGGCATTTCCTTTGTAAAGTAAACAAACACCACAGAGAAAGCAAGCAGAAGTAAACACTAAGTAAAAAATGATACAAAAGTAAGTGTGGAATAGTAAGTGGGCCAGTATACAAACCCAAAACGAAAGTAAAGTACAACTGGAAAGGGAAAACAAAAACTGAAAGTAAAGCCGCAGCCTCGAGTCGTCCACTGTAAGTCCCACCTGAAGGGTGAGTACAGATAGCCTCTATAGCTCCTCGGGTCCAGCTGTCCGCTCCGAGTACGTCCCGCCCAGTGGTCCACCTCCGGGTACCAACCTACTCTGCAAGCCTCAACCGCGATCAGCGCTGTCCGTCATCTGCAACCAACACAAAGTAGTGCGGGTATAGCCCGTGTAGGTGTGAGAATAGGCTACTCAGTAGGGACCCCGAGACCCCCGAGTGTCTCCCAGAATCCACAAAGGATAATCCACAAAGAAAAGATACAATCTTGAAGTAACATCCGACACTACTTAGGTATATGCCCATACATATACCTAAGTCATCAATTCTGGTTCGGATCCAACATCCGATCCCATGTTCGATCACGTCCACATAGGATAGAACAACACAATCCACATAGGAGAGCAAGTCAAGATTCAGCTCACACAGCAATATTTCTTCGTATGACGATAGAGATGATCAGATATAGCCACTGATTCATCTAAGCCGTTGGACCACAAAGGATCGATAGGTACTAACCTCCGCAATGACCTACAAAGGATCTGACCCACACAGGGTCGATAGGCAACTAACCCCCGCAATGACCAACAGAGGATCGGACCCACACAGGATCTGTAGGCGCTGGCCCACACAGGACCACTGAGCGCTGACCCACATAGGATCTAGCCCACACAGGATCAGTAGCACTGATCCACGTAGGATCGCTGAGTGCTGTAGTCGTCGCCGTCGAATCCATGGAGTATTTTTGTACAGTCTTCATCGTCATTGCAGTCGCAGCCAGCTCTAGGGTTCCCACACATAGCAAGCTCGTTCGGGAGGGTCCTCTCCACGAGTCAAAGGGCTGATACATCAACTGACACAAGTTCCGGAGTTGATGTATCCAAAAGTTCCGTATCTTCAACAGGAATTCAACGTCACAGACGGCGCGTCAATCATACGCCCGTTCTGAGTGTTATTGGCTTTTTCGTCCCTGGGGCCCGGTTGGGTTTTAAGTCAAAACGAACCCGACCATACTCCAACTGTGTCCAATCCTCGAGTGGAGTAAGCCAGAAGGTCCTTCCCACTAAGAGGAATCCAACAAAGTCGACGACAAGTCAATCGGACATCCGGAGCTCAAGTTATGAGCGTTTCCGCTCCGAGGGCCCGGTTTGTTTCGTCTACGAACCAACCCGGCCAAACTCAAAGCTCTCTGAAACCCTGAGTGTAATATACCAAGACGACCGTCCGGATCCAAGGATCGCTAGATAGCTGACGGTGCATCGATCGGAGGTCCGTATCCCACGTTATGGGCAAAAGACCGAAAAAGTACGGCATTAGGGGGTTCGGGCCCGGCCCGGTACCCCCTCGGTCTGCCCGAACCGGGTCGACCTGACCCGTGTCTGGGTCTGGACCGCTTGGGCGCGGCCCGGCCTGGCCTGGCGGTCTGGCCGGGCGACTCGGCCCGATGCGCTGGCGCTGGCCAAGCGGTCGCGCAATGGGGGGGGGGGGACGCCCCCCCTGGACAAAACAGCGGCCACACGTGGGGGCCGCCCCTTGCCAACGGAGGTGACTGTTTGTCGCGTCTTGCCTCCTCCGGTCCTGCGCTGTCACGGGACTAGCGGCCTGCCACCACTGCTTCAGCCGCGACGGATCTTCCCGGTGGCACGTCGGGCGCCGCCCTCTCCTGGCGGCCGGCCGGTGCCTGCCTCCGCCTCCTACCCGCCGGCGCCGCCATGCTAGTGAGGCGCACCGGCGGATTGCTCTGCGGAACACCGGACGAGCTCCAGTAGTCGGATTTTCCTGCTGTCTTCGCCAACGGCCCCCCTGGGACCGGTTCTTCATTGCGCAGACCTCACAACGCCTGTGCGGCTTGCTTCATCATCGCCTGCTGATCCTCACACCAAGAACAAAGGGATGGTGGGTTCAGACTTGTTTGTTGGTCCGCACCCACCACGTTAGAGGTTTAAAAAAAGGCTTCCGACAAATATTTAAACATATACTATGGGTATAAATCACAAAGATTTAATTGAATCAAAACCACTACCTCAAGCGTCGTCGAGCGAGGGTTCTTCATGGAAATTCACATCGCAGAAGAAGGTGTCGCGGAAGGGGGATCGTCATGTCGTGGAAGGAGCGTCGCGGAAGAAGCGTCGCGGAAGAAGTGTTGTTGATTTCCGAGGATCTGACGTTGTTCGCGTTCTTCGTGAGGAAGAGAAGATCTTTAAGAGCCGGAGTGAAAAACTCTCTAGCCTCTCAACACGACCAGCCTAATAAAAAAAAGAGTTGTCTTATTTTTATTTAACAAGCCTTGCATTTTAAAAATTCAAAAAAATGAATGAAATTGTTAAGCGAATTAATTGCAACACTTAAACCGCCACATTAATGAGGTGTTTCTTAACCAGAATAAATGCATGGGTTGACTTCATTAATAGGGGGTGCGGGTGCGTTATTTAAGAAGAAAAGAAATGGTGGGGCTTGTGTGGGTCCCACATCACAAAATATCCTACGAAGTGGGTAGGATATTGTGGGTCCCACATTATCCACTTGACATAGGTTAAGCGACTTAAATAAAATAAAATGGTTGCACCAATTTTTTTTATTCATTTACTTAACCTGAAAATTTAAAAACCACACCTGAGAAAACGTAACTCCAGAAAAGGTGTTTCTAAAAAAATATCGGCGTTGCGATTCCATCGGTGGCCTTAGAATTTGATTGTGAGCACCGGTTCAAAAGTTAGAAAACCTCGCTTGTTCGTTCATTGAAAGTTCCCGAGCTAAACTTCGGAAAAAGATTCCGGGCACACCGGGCCTCGGAATCAGGTGCCGTCAGAAACTGCGTTCTTGTAAAATTCCAAAGAAAATTATGAAAAAAATTTCTCTTGAATTTTACGGGTCTTTACATCACTCCCACCTCAGGGATTTACGTCCCCGTAAAGATACATCAAAAACTAGTGGAAAAAATGTGGGTACTGTGCACGCATCTAAGCCTCCCGCTCCCAAGTGCTCTCCTGGCGGTTCTTGTGCTGCCATCTGATGCGCACTAGAGGAATAGACCGCCCACGTAGGATTCGCTCATGTCAATCCTCAATCCCCACTGGACCTCTGCAAAAGTCTCCCCATCATCAACATCCAGCTCCCTATGGTCAACGATATGCGTCGGGTCGTGCACGTATCTCCTCAGCTAAGATACGTGGAAGACGTCGTGCACCCGGTGCAACTGAGGTGATAGAACCAGGGGATAATCCACCTCTCCAATCCTACTGAGGACCTGGAATGGTCCCATGAAGCGTGGAGACAACTTGCCTCCACAGCCAAATCTATGTAATCCACGTCGAGGTGAGACCCGCAAGAAGACGTGGTCACCATCCTCGAACTCCAGTGGCATCCGCCTCCTGTTATCATAATAATTATACCGTCTCTGAGCTATCCTCATCCACTCCTGGATGATCTGGACCTTCTCTATCGTGGCCTGGACCATCTCCAGTCCCACAAGTGCTGACTCCCCGGGGTCTATCCAGCACAGCGGTGATCTGCAAGGTCGGCCATACAATGCCTTGTATGGTTCCATTCCGACGGTGGAGTGACAGATGTTGTTGTAAGCGAACTCCACCAAGGGTAGGTGGTCCTCCCAGGTGTGACCAAAGTCGAGGAAACATGCGCGGAGCATGTCCTCGAGAGTCTGAATGGTCCTCTCCGTCTGACCGTCCGTCTGAGGGTGAAAGGCGGTCCTCAGACGTAGCTGCATCCCGAATGCCTCCTGCAACCCCTTCCAATGTATGGAAGTAAAGCGAGCATCTCGATCAGAGACGATGGACGATGGCACACCATGAAGCTGTGCAATCTCCTGAACGTAGAGACGTCCCATGCTCTACACAGATCCCTTCTCTCTGATGGGAAAGAAGTGAGCCGACTAGGTGAGTCGGTCGACAATCACCCAAATGGAGTCGTGACCTCTGGAAGTGTGTGGAAGTCCAGTCACGAAGTCCATAGATATCCCATCCCACTTCCACTATGGGACCTCCAAGGGCTGTACCAAGCCTGCTGGTACCTGGTTCTTTGCCTTCACCTACTGGTAGGTGAGGCATCGAGAAACGAACTCAGCCACAACCATCTTCATGACCGGCCACCAGTGCTGTCGTCTGAGATCCTTGTACATCTTTCCACTCCAGGATGTACCTCCAAAGGGGAAGTGTGAAACTCTCTCAGCACCTCCTCTCATAAAGAAACTAGTACCAAGGTACGTCCTCTGAAAAAAAAGTCAGGATCTCCTCCAAAGGAGAAACCATCAGGTGCCTATCCTGAGGATATCTGCACAAGCCGTGTCTCACAGTCGGCGTCCCAACGTTGTGCCTCTCTGACCCGCTGCAGTAGTGGAGGAGTGACTGTGAGTGACTGAAGGAAGGCTGCTCCATCTCTATCAATGAAGGATATCGGCAAAGCGGCTAGCTGCTCTGTCGCCTCCCCAATTAGATGAATGCATGTCCTCCTGCTGAGATCATCGGCTACTACATTCCCCTTCCCAGGAGTATAGACTATCTCTAAGTCATATTCTTGGAAGAACTCGAGCCATTGCTGCCGTCTCAGGTTCAGGTCCTTCTGAGAGAAGATGTACCTGAGACTCTAATGGTCAGAATAGACCGTAAGGCGCTCGCCCATCAGATAGTGTCGCCACATCTTCAGAGCGAAGACAACTGCTGCTATCTCCAGGTCATGGGTATCGTAGTTCTGCTCATGCTGCCTCAACTGACATGATCCATAGGTGATCACAACCCACTCCTTCATCAGGACACATCCGAGTCTAGTCCCTGATGCATCGCAGTAAACTACGTACCCAACTCCCTCCTCCGGTAGCCTCAAGATGGGGGCACTGGTCAATCTCTATCTCAGCTCTTGGAAGCTCTGCTGACATATGTCTGACCACACATAGGGTTTCCCTTTCTTCTTCAAAGCTGAGAGTGGCGCCGCAACTCTGGAGAAGTCTGGCACAAATCTCCGGTAGTATCCAGCTAGTCCCAAGAAACTCCGCAGCTCCGTCACGCTCCTGGTTGGCTCCCAAGCTAGCACTACCTCTATCATTGTAGGGTCCACCACAACTCCCACCTCAGAGATGATGTGTCCCAAGAAGTGGAACTCACGTATCCAGAACGGACACTTCGAGAGCTTTCCATAGATCTGGTTCTCTCGGAGTGTGTCTAGTACAACCCGCAAGTGGTAGGTGTGCTCCTCCTCAGTCGTCGAGTATATCAAAATTTCGTCGATGAAGACCACGAAAAATCAATCTAGGTATGGGTAAAAGATCCTGTTCAGGAGGCCCATGAACACTGTGGGATCATTGGTTATTCCAAATGGAATAACCAAGAACTCATAGTGGCCATACCGACATCTGAAGGCCGTCTTCTGCATGTCCTCGTCCCGAAATCTGAACTGATGATAGGCTGACCTGAGGTCTATCTTCGAGAACCACCGTTCTCCCTTGAGCTGGTCGAAGAGGTCATCAATCCTGGGTAGTGGATACTTGTTCCCCACTGTCACCTATTTTAGGTGATGATAGTCGACACAAATTTGTAGGCTCTCATATGCCTTCTTGGCGAACAATATCGGGGAAGCCCAGGGTGAAACACTGGGTCAGATGAATCCCTTGCCCTGTAAGTCCTCCAACTGTACCCGTAGCTCTCGATGCTTTGTGGGAGCCATCTGACATTCTGGGTTGGATATCGGGGCTGTCCTAGGGTACATATCAATATAAAATTCTACCTCTCTGCGAGGAGGTAGTCCTGGAACGTCGTCGGGGAAAACCTCTGCATACTGATCCACCACTAAATGAAAACTGGGACTCCACACGTCAACTGCTCCTAGGATGAGGCTAGCCTACTGATGAGTGATGGGCTGTCCTCTCCTCTGCGGGAGTCTATCCTGTGGTGCGTAGGCTCCCTTCTCGCCGGTGAAGGTTAACCTGCTCCCGTCTGTGCGTACACATAGCACCTTCAGCCTAATACAGTCAATATGAGCATGAACTGTAGATAACCAATCCATGCCCAAGATGACGTCGTAAGCCCTCGACGCCACTACAAGAAGATCCCAGCCGAAGCTCTCGCCTCCTAGGGTAAGCTCACACTGCCGGAACCAGTGCGTAATCGTCGAGTCTACTCCCGTAGGAGTCTCTACCCGTAAGGATCAAGCCAACGACTCTGTCAGAATCTCCGAGCTCTGAACAAGGGTAGCAGCTAAGAAAGAATGACTCACTTCTGTGTCTATAAGAACTGCAGCAAGGGTGGAATAGACACAGATAGTACCTCGAATCATCTTGGGTGTGCCATGGTCATAGTCCTCCGCTGCCTGGAGCTGTGCCTGTCTCTACCCGCCAGATCACTGTGGTCGGGGTGGACCTCCTGGTGGTGGTGGTGGTAGAGGCTCAAAGCGTCGCCCACCACCTGCTGCTTGGCCAGCTCCTCTGCCTCATCCGCCTGCTCCCTACGGACCACCACAGTTGATCCTCTTCCTCTTCCTGAGTGGTCCCTTAACCGTCTGATTCTCCTTGGTACGACGGGTTGGGTAGTCACGAGCCATGTGGCCCTGCCCGCCACATGCGTAGCACTATCTGCCTCTCAAAAGACTGGCTCCGCGCTGTGTTCCCCGAACTGCTGAGCCAGTGTTCTGAGGTCGTCTGTCTGGGGGTTTGGTCTGCTTGGACCCATGAGTCATCTGTCGACTGCCTACTGTAAAAGACTCTGCTACATGCCGCCCTGCGGTAGGTCTCGCTGCGGAAGTAGGCTCAGCCAGGAAGCTCTCGATCAGAAGGGCTCTCTCCAGTACCCCTGCCTGTGTCGGAATGATGAGGGAGATCAGCGACGCCATGATCTCATGCCTCAATCCCTGCTCAAAGTTCCAGGCCCGGAAGAATGGGTCCCATACCATGTCCGTTGAATAGCGCGAGAGATCTGTAAATCTCACCGAGTATTGGGCGACCGTCATGGTGCCCTACCACAGCTATAGAAGCTCCTGGATGCGCACCACACGAAGGGTGGATGGGACGAACTCCGAGCGTAAGAGGCTCTCAAAGTCCATCCAGAGGAGAGATGCCTCATCGTGCACCTGGAGCATCAAGCTCCACCATCTACCTGCTGCCGCGTGTAGTAGGCTCACTGTGAGGATCACCATGAGGTCTGCTGGTGTCCTCACTAACCTGAAAACCTGTACAACAGCTTCCAGCCAATCCTCGGCTGTCTGGGGGTCCGCCTCCCCGCGGAACTTGGGTGGTCGCTGGTGCTAAAACGCATGCAGTGCACTAAGGAAACGTGCATCGTCAGCGGCTGGGGTTGGTAGCATCGGTGGCTCGGCGGGTAGAGGTACCGCCGGTGCCTCAGCTGTCAAAGGGCCATGTACCGAGGCCTCATCGCTTGGTAGGTTGTCGTCGCACACAACGCTCGGAACCCTAGCTGGCTGCCATCGTGGGGCCATCCTGAAAAGTGACAGGTGCACCACGGTCAGAAAAGTATACCTGGTGAGCTGAAACAAAGTAATCACAAAGAAAACTTGAAACACAAATGCAATCAATGTTTTCATGCATTATGTCGGAAATCAGAAGTCAGGGTCCAGGTGTACGGATACGTCGGCCGTCGCACCAACACTGGTCTCCCTAGACTGATAACCGCACTCAATACTCTTAAAACTATTGCTTCACATAGAAGAATGATCAGAGTCCAAAGTTCTACAGTAGAACCGAACTCATCTAATACCAATTTGTCACGACCCGTCCTCTGGGCCCGAGCCGTGTCTACCCCAAGCCCGCCTTCCATAGGCCAGGGGCTGGAGACTTGCACCAAGGCGTGATTCCCGGAAAAAAGAGAAGGCATTGCCTTTGTAAAGTAAAAAAACACCATAGATAAAGCAAGAAGAAGTAAACACTAAGTAAAAACTGATACAAAATAAGTGTGGAAAAGTAAGTGGGCCAGTATACAAACCCAAACTGGAAGTAAAGTACAACTAGAAAGGGAAAACAACAACAAAAAGTAAAGTCGCAGCCTCGAGCTGTCCACTGGAAGTCCCACCTGATGGGTGAGTACAGATAGCCTCCACAGCTCCTCGGGTCCAGCTGTCCGCTCCGAGTACGTCCCACCCAGTGGTCCACCTCCGGGTACCGACCTGCTCCACAAGCCTCAAACCTGATCATCACTGTCCGTCGTCTGCAACCAACACAACATAGTGCGGGCATAGCCCGTGCAGAGGTGAGTATAAGCTACTCAGTAGGGAACCCGATACCCCCGAAGGTCTCCCAGAATCCACAAAGGATAATCCATAAATGAAAGATACAATCATGAACTAACATCCGACACTACTTAGGTATATGCCCATACATATACCTAAGTCATCAATTCCAGTTCAGCTCCAACATCCGAGCCCATGTTCGATCACGTCCACAGAGGATAACACAACACAATCCACATAGGAGATCAAGTCAAGATTCAGCTCACACAAGTATACTTCTTCATATGATGATAGAGATGATCAGATATAGCCACTGATTCATCTAATCCATCAGATCCACAAAGGATTAATAGGTACTAACCCCCGTAATGACCCACAAAGGATCTGACCCACACAGGGTCGATAGGTAACTAACCCCCGCAATGACCCACACATGATCAGACCCACACATGATCTATATGTGCTGGCCCACACAGGACCGCTGAGCGCTGAACCACACAGGATCTGACCCACACATGATCGGTAGAACTGATCCATGTAGGATCACTGAGTGCAATAGTTGTCTCCATCGAATCCACGGAGGATTTATGTACAGTCTTCATCATCGTTGCACTCGCAGCTAGCTCTAGGGTTTCCGCACACAGCAAGCTCGTTCTGGAGGGTCCGCTCCACGAGCCGAAGGGCTGATACATAAACTGACACAAGGTTAGGCTTTTATGTATCCAAAAGTTCCATATCTCCAATAGTAACTCAACATCACAGACGATGCATCAATCAGACGCCCGGTCTGAGAGTTATTGGCATTTTGTCCCAGGGGCCCGGTTGGTTTTTAAGTCAAAACCAACCCAAATTTACTCCAACTATGTCCAAATCTTGATTGGAGTAAGCCAAAAGGTCTGTCTCACTAAGAGGAATCCAACAAAGTCGACGGCACGTCAATCGGACGTCCGGAGCTCATGTTATGAGCGTTTTTGCTCAGAGGGCCCGGTTGGTTTTGTGTACGAACCAACCTGGCCAAACCCAAAGCTCTCCGAAACCCTGAGTGTAACATGCAAAAATGACCGTGTCGATCCAATGATCGCTATGTAGCTAACTGTGCGTCGATCGGAGGTTCGTAGCCCATGTTATGGGAAATAGACCGAAATATTTCGGTATTAGGTGGTTCGGGACCGGTCCGACCCGGCCCGGTACCCCCTGGGTCGGCACGAACCGGGTCGACCGGACCCGGGTCCAGGTCCGGCCCACTTGGGTGCGGCCCGGCCCAGCCTGGGCGCATCTTGGCCCAGCCTGGGCGCGGCCCGGCCTGGCGGTCCGGCTGGGCGGCTCGGCCCGGCGTGCTAGCACTGGCCAAGCGGCCGTGCAAAGGGGAAGAACGCCCCCTTGGACGAAACTGCGACCCCGCGTGGGGGCCGCCCCTTGCCAACAGATGCGGTCGTTTGCCGCATCCCGCCTCCTCCGGTCCCGCGCGGTCGCGGGACTAGAAGCCTGCCACCGCGGCTCTTCCCGGCGGCGCACCGGGCGCCGCCGTCTCCTGCCGACGGCACCGCCGTGTCGGTGAGGCGCGCCGACGGATTGCTCCGCGGACCACAGGACGAGCTCCTGTTTTCGGATTTTCCTGCCGTCTTCACGAACGGCCCTCTCGGGACCGGTTCTTCACTGCGCAGACCTCACAACGCCCGTGCGGCCTGCTTCATCATCGCCCGCCGATCCGCACACCAAGAACGAAGGGACGATGGGTTCGGACTTGTTCGTTGGTCAACACCTAACGCGTTAGCGGTTTAAAAAAAGGCTTCTGAAAAATATTTAAACATATACCGTGGGTATAAATCACAATGATTTAATTGAATCAAAACCCCTACCTCAAGCGTCGTCGAGCGAGGGTTCGTCGCGGAAAAGCATGTTGCGGAAGAAGGCATCGCGGAAGGGGGATCGTCGCGTCGCGGAAGGAGCGTCGCAGAAGAAGCGTCGTGGAAGAAGCATCGTTGATATCCGAGGATCCGGTGTTCTTAGCGTTCTTCACGTTCTTCACGTTCTTCGCGAGGAAGAGAAGATCTTCAAGAGCCTGAGTGAAAAACTCCCTAGCCTCTCAACACCACCAAACTAATAAAAATAAGAGTTGTCTTATTTTTATTTCACAAGCCTTGCATTTTAAAAATTCAAAAAAATGAATGAAACAGTTAAGCGAATTAATTGCAACGCTTAAACCACCACATTAATAAGGCATTTCTTAACTAGAATAAATGCATGGGTTGACTTCATTAATAGGGAGTGAAGGTGCATTACTTAAGAAGAAAAGAAATGGTGGGGATCGTGTGGGTCCCACCTCACAAAATATCCTACCAAGTGGGTAGGGTATTGTGGGTCCCACATCATCCACTTGACATAGGTTACACGACTTAAATAAAATAAATTGGTCGCACCAATTTATTTTTATTCATTTACTTAACCTGAAAATTTAAAAACCACACCCGAGCAAAGGCAAATCCGGAAAAGGTTTTTCTAAGAAAATACCAGCGCTGCGATTCCATAGGTGCCCTCGGAATTCGATTTTGAGCACAGGTTCAAAAGTTAGAAAACCCAGCTCGTTTGTTCACTGAACGTACCTGAGCTAAACTTCAGAAATAGATTCTGGGAACACCGGACCTCAGAATCAGGTGCCGTCAGAAACGGCATTCTTGAAAAATTCCAATGAAAATTAAGAAAAAAACTTCTCTTGAATTTTATGGGTCTTTACAATGAATAATTTAAAGAGGTTTTAAATAGTTTATATGAATAGAATGAAACTAAAACTTTTGATTAGTTTCTATTTTGAAATCAATTATAATTATACATTCTATAGAAGAATACCTTGACTATGAAATTTTGAAAATGAATGTCAAAATTGATTTCCATAACATGAAACTCAAAGAAGATGTTGATATAGATAAAACAAATGGGTATGTGACTCCAAATAATGATAAAAATGTATGAAAGTTGTAGGGATTTGGTTATGGAATAATGAATGCATTGAGGTCATGGGATTTTTTTGATGAAGCTATAATGTAATGTGGTTTCAAAATGAAATAATGTGACCCATATGTATAAAAATTGTTTTTTAGGAGTGAAAAATTTTATTGAAAGCATATATTGAAGACATAATACAGCTCATAAATGTGATACTACCCTTACAAAACATTAATACATGGTTAAACTGATTCATATCCTTAAAATACATTGGTGAAATGATATATATTATTTGGATAAATATCTATTTTGATATTCAAGAGGATTATTAGACTACGTCAAGGTACATATATTGACATGATATTCAATTGATTTAATATGGAAAAATACAAGATGGGATTTATGAAAACATCACATGGAATTCATATTTCCAGTAAAATGTTTCTTAAAAACATGCAGAGATATAAAGGATAGAAATGATTCCATACACATAAGTGAATGGTTAATTAATATCTGATATGATATATTCTTGTCTATATGTCACCTATAAAATACGTATAATAGTAATATTTTAATAATATCTAGCTAACCAATACTACATACCAATAAAGACCATCTATAATTATTTGAAGCATAATAAAGATGTTTTCCTTCTTTATGGTGGGGTTTATGAACTAATCATCAATGAAAATATATATCCTAGTTTCAAAATAGATCAAGAAGACATAAAATCACAATAATGATACATATTCACTCTTAATGTATGTATTGTGAGTTGGAAGAGCTAAAAAAATTTCAGGGTCACTAATTCTATTTAATATTTTGAATATATTATAGTCTCTGATGTATATAAAGAATCATTTTGGATGAAAAACATCATCTAAGAGACTTTTATGGGGAATTGTTGTAAAGAACCAATCATACTATACTTTGATAATACTAAAAAAGTGGCTCTTGTGAAAGATCCATGGTCACATTAGAAAATTATGCACATACTCAAAAAAATTATCTCGTGATGGATTTTTCATAGAGGGTTGACCTCATGGTATGTAGAGTAACCAAAAAAGATATTCTGAAGGACACATGGAATAAATCACTATTGTAGAAGATGCTTAAAAAACATATAAGAGATAGTGGGATAAACATTTTTTGGTGTTTTGTCTAGTCTAATTGAAATATTTTTATAGTTGGTTCCCTAGTACCAACTTCTTTATAATTTATATTACCAATATATTCAAATATGAAAATGTTAATTAATTTATTATCATGTATTTAATTTTATTATTTGTGAATTTCATGTTGTACCTCTCGTATCCCCTCGTGGTTTAATTTTCATGATCACAATCACTTTCTTATTTATCTAACATTGTTTTAAGTGTTGTGGATGATAGGCAAAAGATTGCCAAAGGATTGGCCCAAGAATGGACAAGAAGTGGACTGAAATTCAGTCCACCGGCCAACCGGTGTGATAGCACCGGCCAGCCGGTGGACCTGGCAGAGGCATTTCCCCCTGCCAGGTTCCACCGGTCAGCCGGTGGCTCTGTCACCGGCCAGCCGGTGGCATCCTGGTTCAATAGTGAGACCTACTGTCTCAACACCGGCCAGCCGGTGGCCTTCTCACCGGCCAGCCGGTGGCTCCTGGGTAGAAGCACTCTCAAACTTCCAAGGCACCGGCCAGCCGGTGGAGCTGTACCGGCCAGCCGGTAGCCTAGTCAAACTAGCCGTTGGCTTTGACCAGTCAACCTTCTTTTGGCCTCCAACGGCTCCGAAGACCTCTCCAACGGCTCCGAAGACTCCCCAAGGGTTCCATGCCTATAAATAAAGGCTGAGGAAGCCCCGGACACCTACCGGATCATATACAAAGCCCCGGACACTAACCGGAACCATACGGAAGCCCACGGACACCTTGTTGATCATTTGGCGTACCTCCGGTGCATTCCTCCAAGGGAACCCCAAGTGCTCCATCCAATTCCACATCCAAGGAGCTCCTTCAAAGAAGCTTGGAAGCGGCCTTCAACATCTCTAATCAATCAAAGGCGCCCAAGACTTCCTCAAATACGGTTTTTCAATGTATTATTTATTTTGAGCTTAAATTTGGGTTTGTGCCTACAAACCCCAAACTCTTTCTCATCCCCTCTTTCTTTTGGGTTTCACATCACCATTAAGGTGTGAAAAGGTTACCAAGCTTTCCTTTAAATAGCTTGAGACATAGGTGAGCTATCCTTCACCTGTAAGAAGGATAGTGGGTTCTTGCTAAACCATTAAAAGCAAGTGGGTTCTTGCTCAACCATCAAAAGAAAGCTGTAATAGGTCCTAGTGCTACCTCAAAGCCTAGTGGGTTTCTTTCTAAAACCATTGAAAAGCAAGCGGTAGGAATCTCTCAACGGTTGAGTTGGGAGCGGAGACGTAGGCCGGGTTTTGGCCGAACTCCGTTATCAATTTTTTGTGTGTCTTGCCTCTTTATTTCCGCTGCACTTTCACTTTGATTTTAATTTGTTAATCTTTTTTTAAAAGGCAATCCACCCCCCCCCTCTTGCCATCTCTCCCGTTTTCTCCGACCCAACAATTGGTATCAAAGGGATAATTTGAGTAATACCTTAAACGGTTTCAAATTTAAAGATCCATTGTGATGGCATCCACTTCTTTCGCCCCCGAAGGCTTTTCTTTGTGTCGGGCTCCATTTTTTGATGGGTCCGACTATAATTATTGGAAAACCCGCATGACCACTTTTTTAAGAAGCATAGGATATCCTATTTACAAAATTGTCATGCAAGGTTATTCTTTGTCTTCCCCCGACGAATCCAAATGGACCCCCGCCGATATTAGAAACTTTGAGCATGATGGAAAATCCATGAACGCTCTACATTGCGGCCTTGACCGAAATGAATTCAATCGAGTGTCCACATGCACCTCATCACATGAAATCTGGAAACTTTTGGAGGTTACCCATGAGGGGACCAACAAAGTAAAGGATACTCGATTAGATATGTTTCGACAAGATTTTGAATCTTTCTCTATGCATCCATCCGAATCTATTTCTGAAATGTTTACTCGTTTTACTGACGTGTGCAATGGTAGAAAGTCCCTTGGTGATGATGTTTCTGCAGAAACCATGGTCAAGAAGATTCTATGGGTCCTTCCAAGCTCATGGGCACCTAAGGTGATGGCTATCCAAGAAGCTAAGGATGTAAAGAACATGCCGGTCGAAGAGCTCATCAGATCCCTAATGACGTACGAGATCACCATGAGGAGGCAAGCTCAAAAGGAGGGCACAACAATCAAGACACCAAAGAACATTGCCCTCAAGGTACATAAAGAAGTAAGCTCCTCCTCATCATCCTCATCTTCCTCATCTACTTCATCTTCAAGCGGCGATTCGGAAATGGAGAATCTCGCCCGCCAAATGCACAAGTTTATGAAGAAGCACAAGAAGAAGAAATCTCGCAAACACCGAAAGCAAGAACCCACCGAAAAATCCGAGCCCAAGGTAAAATGCTACGGATGCGGTGAAAAGGGCCATTACAAGCCCGATTGCCCACTCAACAAGAAACGGGCTAAGGAAAAAGGAAAGAAAAAGGTCCTCAAGGCGACATGGAGTGACACCTCTTCATCCTCATCCTCCTCCTCCTCAAGCAACCAAGGTACAAAATGCCTAATGGCAAAACATGAGGTATCATCATCCTCTTCCTCTTCTTCCTCCTCTAGTTCTTCTAATTCTTTTAATCATTTGTCATATGAAGAACTCCAACATGCTAGAGACCAATTAGAAAATGGTTTTCATGAGCTTTCTTCAAAATTCGTTGCTTTGAAAAAGAATTTCAAAAAACTTTCCTCCGAAAAAGAACAACTTCTCAAAGAGAAGGAGGAACTCTCCCTAAAAATCCAAAATTTCCCAAATGTTGATTCTTTGGAATCAACCATCAAGGACCATAGAGAATCCTTAGCCAAGTTCACCCAAGGGGAACAAAATCTTTCAAAATTTCTTGGTTCCCAACGAATTTCAAGAACCACTCAAGGACTTGGCTATACCAACCAAGCCTCCTCCTCCCATGCACCCACTGTTTTTGTAAGGGGGAGCTCTAGTTTTAAATTTTGTAATTATTGTAAAAAACCCGGGCACATGATATATGAATGTAATTGCAAAAACGCCCGGTATGGTAGGCCCAAATCGATTTTTTATTCGGATGAATTCTTTAGGAGAAGACCCGCTACAAGGCAAGTGTGGATTGAAAAATCCCTCTTAGCGAGTCTCTCCGGGCCTAAAATTGTCTCTTTTCAAAATCCCTCTCCCCGGTGATTTGTTGTTTTTATTTAGGGGGAGTTAGGATCGTTTAAGTCCTTTTGTTTTCAATTTCAAAATTTTCAATTCCAACTTTCACTTTCAACACTTGGTATCAAAAATTTTCATTTCAAAATATTCAATTCAAATTTTTCATTTCAATTCTCTTTTCAAAACTTTCAATTCAAATTGTTATTCAATTTTTGATTCAAACTTTCAATTCAAATTTCAAAAATTTCAATTGATTTAAAATCTCTATCTTGTATTTCAACGCTTTCCCTCAATCAAGTTTTATGCCCCATTCTATTTTGATAATCACAAAGGGGGAGAAATTTCTTGATTGATTGGGGGAGAATCCTTTTCATCATGCTTAGCATTTCCTTTCAATTTCAGTTTTTTACATTAATTGTTTTGGTGATTGTGATCATCAAAATAGGGGGAGATTGTTGTACCTCTCGTATCCCCTCGTGGTTTAATTTTCATGATCACAATCACTTTCTTATTTATCTAACATTGTTTTAAGTGTTGTGGATGATAGGAAAAAGATTGCCAAAGGATTGGCCCAAGAATGGACAAGAAGTGGACTGAAATTCAGTCCACCGGCCAACCGGTGTGATAGCACCGGCCAGCCGGTGGACCTGGCAGAGGCATTGCCCACTGCCAGGTTCCACCGGTCAGCCGGTGGCTCTGTCACCGGCCAGCCGGTGGCATCCTGGTTCAATAGTGAGACCTACTGTCTCACCACCGGCTAGCCGGTGGCCTTCTCACCGGCCAGCCGGTGGCTCCTGGGCAGAAGCACTCTCAAACTTCCAAGGCACCGGCCAGCCGGTGGAGCTGTACCGGACAGCCGGTAGCCCAGTCAAACTAGCCGTTGGCTTTGACCAGTCAACCTTCTTTTGGCCTCCAACGGCTCTGAAGACCTCTCCAACGGCTCCGAAGACTCCCCAAGGGTTCCATGCCTATAAATAAAGGCTGAGGAAGCCCCAGACACCTACCGGATCATATACAAAGCCCCGGACACTAACCGGAACCATACGGAAGCCCACGGACACCTTGTTGATCATTTGGTGTACCTCCGGTGCATTCCTCCAAGGGAACCCCTAGTGCTCCATCCAATTCCACATCCAAGGAGCTCCTTCAAAGAAGCTTGGAAGCGGCCTTCAACATCTCCAATCAATCAAAGGCGCCCAAGACTTCCTCAAATACGATTTTTCATTGTTTTATTTATTTTGAGCTTAAATTTGGGTTTGTGCCTACAAACCCCAAACTCTTTCTCATCCCCTCTTTCTTTTGGGTTTCACATCACCATTAAGGTGTGAAAAGGTTACCAAGCTTTCCTTTAAATAGCTTGAGACATAGGTGAGCTATCCTTCACCTGTAAGAAGGATAGTGGGTTCTTGCTAAACCATTAAAAGCAAGTGGGTTCTTGCTCAACCATCAAAAGCAAGCTGTAATAGGTCCTAGTGCTACCTCAAAGCCTAGTGGGTTTCTTGCTAAAACCATTGAAAAGCAAGCGGTAGGAATCTCTCAACGGTTGAGTTGGGAGCGGAGACGTAGGCCGGGTTTTGGCCGAACTCCGTTATCAATTTTTTGTGTGTCTTGCCTCTTTATTTCCGCTGCACTTTCACTTTGATTTTAATTTGTTAATCTTTTTTTAAAAGGCAATTCACCCCCCCTCTTGCCATCTCTCCCGTTTTCTCCAACCCAACATTTCATGCACTAAATTACTATAAAATTTATTATATTATTAATTTTATCATAGTTCCCCACTTTGATTAGAACCAGGAAATTATATGATGATATTCTAAGATTTGATGTTACATGGTTATATAAATTTATCTAAAGGGACATAAAGTGTAAGTACTTGTAAGTATATAAGACTTCATCTCACCAAGTTCACACATTGAAATCTATATGATAGGATATTTTTAGGACATAATTATTAGTAGGAATTCTTAATGTTTTTAAGTAATTGGATATTCCTATAAGTGGACATGTCTAATGATCCTTGTACATTATTATTATTATTATTAATCCATATCATAACTCATATACATTGTGTAACTGACCAAAACCTGGATGATATATGTTCATGTGAATAAGGGTATATTGGGTGCTTCTTGAATGGTAGGATAATAATAAATAAGTAAAGGAAATATTTGTTAATTCCATGTTTTTTTGAGTAGATATCTTGAACAATTGATTAAAAATGTATAGTCATATTAAATTCAAAGCCCATTTTGTATAAACACTATCATATCACAAAGAAAAAAAATGTATCAAATATATTGGTTGATGACATGAGTATGCAACTTTCTTTATAAGATATCAAGTCAAAGTTATTTTGTTACACAATGAGTTTTTATATACTATCATCAAAATTACGGCCTTAAATTATTTCTATCGGATGCCTTTAAATGTGTATAGAAGTTAGAATTTTACTTTAGGTGAACTCGCCTAACACCCTGAGGAATAAGATTATAGGGGAAAATACTATGTATTTATATTGATCAAAATTAAAATATTTTCTAATTTAATTATTAGATTATAAATTTTCACCCAATCCATGAAATATAAATTATTATAAATTCATAAAAAATATATTTATTTACAATATTGTGAATATTATAAATATCAATTTAATTATCAAATGAATATTCTTTATTATTTGAGGGTTGGTAAACACGAATGATGTTTTTAATGATTGGTTGGGTCTCAGAGGAATGATATACTATATATCATATAAATAAATATTCATTTATTTATTAAAAAAATATATTTATTTTATAAATGAGGTTAGAAATTTTCATATAAATAATAATAATTAAAACAATATTTAGAAATGAGGTTCATAAGGTATTAAGAGAATAATAAAGGGCCTCTATGAAATTTATTATTCTATAACCTAAACTGTAAATACATAGTCATATCACATCTTAGGGTTACATTTTATTGTGTACAACTCATCCCCTCTAAATATTTTCTCTACCGTAGAGATACAATTCTCCACAACAATCTCAAGATCCAAATGCTTCAACCATACAATTCCTCTAAAAGGATGAGATAAAAAAATAAATCCTTTAACCTTGATTAATTTTGTTAATAACAAAGGGAGTGACGAAAGATGATCAATACAGCATGATAGAACCAAGAGAATCATCAACATTGAATTGAGACTATATGAGCACATATGGATTACCACTATTGATATTTTTTTGTATCTTTTCGATGCCATGATGGTTCAATCGAATAAAGGTTCAAATGATAAATAAATTATTTGAATAAATAATTCCCAAGAAAATTTTAAATTTTTTAATGAAATTAATTATAAATCTAAGGCCAAAATATCCTCTCTCTTTATTCCAAATATCTTTTTCAATTTTTATCTAATTTAATTCATTGGTCTTGATGTTTATATTCACGTACATTACCAATTATTCATTGAAACCCATAATAGTTGAATTTACCATAGAAAAATAGTGAAATCCTCTACATACATAACATTCATTGCCGAGTTTGGACATTTTTTTTATAAATATGACACATATAATCACATGGAAATTGACGCATCATATAGTATGCTATGATGTCTATTATGTAATTTTTAAACTATTATTTATTGATGTTATGTTATTGTTGATGTTAATAATATTTATATTCAAAGTGTATTGTAGACCAACTCAGACAACATATAACATTGATTCTAGTTCACTTATTTTGATATAAAGGGTGAAAATCCAAAGGTTAAGTGATTCTCTAGTCTGGTTACTATAAATTGTGCAAGGTCTGGGCCTTACATGTGTTCCTAAGGGCCCTTTGAAATATTATAAATAACTACTAATCTCATTCCTAATAATAATATAAGTGTAGTATCTAGAAAAACATCATATGTATCCAAATTAGAGAAGGGTTTAGCATGGTCCAATCCCCCAAATGTCCGTTAGTAGTGTTATTTTTTATTTGACTTTGATAATAAGCAAGATACATGAACAATTTCAATCTTGTATCACTTATCACTTTTTCTCATTTCTTGAGCAGAAAAAAATCCCATATAATCAGATTAAATGTTATTATCATGGAATGACTATGAAATTAATTAAGTAAATATAAATTTTGCTCTATGATATATAATACTTCATATAGGAATAAAAATCATATCTTCATTAATCAAATCTATTCTCCTAATTACCTACATAACAAATTACCTTCTACTAATCCAAATTCTGAAATGAATTTATATAAATATCAGAGTATGGATTGGCACAGGTACAAAAATTATATGAAAATATCATGTCAAAATATATATATACAATGTTTACTTATATAACACCAATGAAATATATATGAAAATCCATATGGGGAAATTTAAGATGGTCAATCTAAGTAATTCCACTAACTTATATCCTATGAGCAATAAACTATATCCATATACTAGTAAATATACTCATACTAATCGTAATATATCATCACAACCTAATGTGATGATCACCAGATGTGTAAGCCTTATAAGACATATACTCCATGGGTTGTGATCATATCATCTACTATGTTATATTTATCAAATATGAATATATGATAATGTTTTTTCCATTTATATACATTACATGATACAAAAAAGTCACATGGAAACAAATATCAAATAATTTTAGGTAAAAACACTACGAATCTCCAAATTTTACTAAATATGGTCACCAATGTATCTAATACTAAAATAAATAGTGTGTTCACCAAGCCTTTATTACATAAGGGTCTTTTGGGGATTTATAATATTATCCTCTATATGAACTCAAAAAATCTTAATATCACTCTTATTAATTGTCTCACAAATGAGCTAAAATTGATATAGAATATTTTTTGACATTTGGTTAGAGTTAGGAACCTTATCTCATGATTCTAAAACATTATTCTCACAATATATTTCAATTAGATGCATATTTTCTTGGACCGCCCCAAGTTGTCTATTGAGATTCCTTAACCAAACTACTTATTTATCCATTTTAGATACTATGATATATTTAAATTATGTTATAAAATCTACATTTTTCAATTTATAGAAACTAATTCAGCATACCACTCTACCATTTAGGAAGAACAAAAATATTAAGAGAAATATAATATCAACTTTTTCAGTTACAAAACTAGAACTAATGAAACCCATAACAATGAGCTCTTCCTCAAAACTAAAGACTAACAACACATCATTAATTCATGATTAGTATATAAAGATATTTTTTATAGATACACATTTAATTTATATAGATTTTATTAAAAGTGTAATTTCATATTTCATGTTCTGATACATCAAGATGACTATGGAACATAACATATATGATTGATGCAACTATATAAGCATGTGGAATATTACTGATTATTTTTTGATCTGTAATAGTTGAAGCACACTATGTCATCAAAATAATATTAATATGTAATATTGGTAATATTCCTCTTTTAATGTTTTCTAGGATAAATATTTTTAACATTCTACTCATCTATGTGTTATGATGAAGTATAGAAATTCATTTAAATTTATCTCTATTAATCATCTCATATTTTATTCATGATACCTCACCATGATTTTTTATTAAGTAGAGAATCCTGAAAGTATTTTCCAATTTTTATAACATAAAAATTCCATCTCTGATGAGAAGTATGTCATTAACACAAGAAAATACCAGAAAAACCATTATCCCACTAACCCATTTATATAATAATGATTTATTTTCATTTTTAATAAATTTAAACTCCGTCATAGCTTCATGAAAATGTATATTACAACACTAAGAAACATGTTTTATACCAGTAATGGGTTATTTTAGTTTATAAAACATAGAATAATTTCTTAGAAACATGAAACATTCATTTTGTAATATATATACACAATCAAAAAAATTCCTATAATGGAATTCCATTTTGAAATCTGTTTGAAAACTCTCAGAATAATTATAATATTCTATAGATAAGAGAATTATATTAGATTTGAAAAAAAAACATTTGGAGAAATAGATTCTATAAATCCAATACCATGATTTTTCAGAAATCTTTTAGTTATAAATAATTTTTTAGATACTCTATCATCAATATTAGCCTTCTTATAAATGACCAAGTTACACCAAATTGTTTTAACCCCATTATGATGATCTTATAGGTTTACAACCTGGTTAGTGTATATGGAATACATTTCATATTATACATATTTTTACAATTTTTCAATGATATAAATTTTTATAGAAACATTTCAATATAATTAATGATAGTTTATGACCATTATAGAAATGTGATATTTTTATCTATTAGGTTATTC
Organism: Viscum album; assembly: GCA_963277665.1. Taxonomy (NCBI): domain Eukaryota; kingdom Viridiplantae; phylum Streptophyta; class Magnoliopsida; order Santalales; family Viscaceae; genus Viscum; species Viscum album. Next base: position 834,153,217 of record OY728120.1, read on the forward strand.
ATAAAATGTACCAATCATCATGGTTCTTGTATATATTATTTATATTCAATTTCAATATCCCATTATATTTCTAAAACATCAATCTCAAGATTATCATTAAATTATTAGTATTGAACTTTTTCAAGTTCAAATTGGTTTTCTGTATTTATTTTAGAAATAAATTCCGTTTATAGAATAAAATATATGATTTAACATGTACTATGAAATGTTGTGGAATATAGATATAACAAAAAAATTTCCATCTATGATAAAAATAAATTTTCTCTCAATTAATTTCGATTCTATTTTACTTGAGAAAATAAATTTTACATAATCCACATAACCTATAATCTTCATATAGGAAATGTTGGAATACTTCCCATTCCACATCACCTGTGGTTCCTTTTGAATATCATTTTAAGTTAAATGATTTAGTGTAAAAGTAGTGGTTTATAAATAATAATCCCTAAAGTAAATAAGAATGTCTACATGAATATTTAGGGGAAATGAAATGTCAATAAAAGTTCAATTCCTTATTTTAGATACCCAATTTAATTATTTTGACAATTTATTTCTATACTTTAATTTTTTAAAATTTTGAATATTTTAAAGGATTTATACTTTTGTTTCATAAGATACACATGCCCATAAATATTGAAGTTATCAATAAAAGAAATGAAGTTCCAAAATCCACCGTTTTCTACTTTATATATAGTACACCATGCATATACACATTCATGTTCCATAAAATCATTATCTTATTACTCTTTACACTTAAAAATGTGATTTATTCATGATTCATAATAAACATCTACCCTATAAATAATATGATCCATAATAATTTTGATCTAGAATTCAATCCTTAAAATTTATAATTAACAATATTGGGCACCCTGATAACCCAATAATCAAGACGACCCTGACATAGACCGAAGTGTGTTCCTGATCCCCATGAGTCGACGACCAACACCTGGAATCATATAAACTAAAAGCAGGAATTATTTTTTTCTGATACCAATGTTGATGTAAAGGACGCATGAAAATATGAATAACAAAATGAAATCCACTGGGAGTAATGTATCATAAGTCAATAAGGAATAAAAAATCCTAATGTACTACAAGAGAAGTAATAAAACATAAAAAATCCCAAAGTCCCTAAGGACACAACTCACCCAATATTAGGTTCAATAGATGGATCCAACTCCAATAGATAATTTCCCCTTTATAAAACATGGAAGGAGATAATATAAAAACAACAGAGGGTACAAGTAGTGTGTTATCTAAAAAGACCCATTGGGTCTCACCATGCATTCCATATCAGATGACATTAATAGATTAAACCAAGGAATTCTTGAAATATTAAATTAAATAGGTTTTTAATTTTAAAGAATATTTAAAAAAATCATTCCTGATAGTTCAAATGATGTAAAATACATTAATAAAATGATATTTAAGTGACGGAATATTTTAAAAATAATGGCTTAAATATTTTTTTTACATAAATTATTTATACAAATTTAGAAGGCATGTAAAATAAATTAACAACATTGGTATAGATTTACATCGCAAATATAAACAAAGGGAAACATGGTCATCATCCAAATAGGTACAAATACTCTAGGATACAGAACTCCATGATAGCTATGTGATCACAAAAATATGTTTACACCCATGTCGTCTGGACACTAATTATAGAGGACTCATCACCATCACTGAAGCGAAGTGAACTATTGCATTTATGTTTCAAAACATTGTATGATCATAGAGTGTGTCGAAATAACTCAAAATATTCGTAAGGATTTAATGTTATCTTACAGAATCAATGATGGCAAATTAATATTATGACTAAAAATACAATTAAATTGCATCCCCACAATTCAAATTCCAATTTTCCATTTAAAACCAAAAAATGTTTTAATAAAAAACATGCCCTTTTAACAAGATAAAACCACTATGTTTATATCAAAGTATATTAAACCATTTAAAAAATGTAAAAACATACATAAATTTCGTTTTAATAATTAAATTCAACAATTCAATTGAATCCACTTCCCTCCATTTTCAAACACCCCAATTTAATGTAATTGGGGGGTTTTCCCAGTTTCTTCAGAAAAACATTTCAAAGCTCCTAATTCATTGGAATTGGGTTTTACTAAAAACCAATTGAATTTTGTTTCAAACAACTAAATTTAAATAAAAAACTAAAATTAATCAAGAAATTTATGGGGAATCAATATGGCCAATAGGGACGGAATCACCAACATTTTTCCTGAATCTAAATGCCTGCAACGAAACATTACACTGAGGATGAAGTTGCAAAAGACCTGAAAACTCAACCTAGAAACTAGATATAATAATTATGAGAATAGATCCATCAGTTTCATGATGATATATTTAACCCCATGGAGGATAAATAGAAATAGACGAATAAAAAAGTAAGATCACTTACCTGGGAACTCACACCACCCGTGGAACAATGATCAAATGCCAAACAGAATGACCCATAAGGGTAGGAGAGCTCCAAGATTGATCGAGAAAAGATTTATGTGGAGATAAATGAATATGTAGAGGAGGAAATATTGTGATTTCCTCCGTGATGCTTGTATATAACTGGAATTTGGGTAATTACACAACGTGTAATCCTATTACACATCATTAAATAGTAAAATTATATAACCTCTGAAAAACCCAATGATTAAAATTAAAAATATTTCATTAATTAAATCAATATGTTTAAAATCTCTTCACATAATGTAACTTTAATGGTGTGAACCCTTCTCATGGTATGTACCCAACACCCAATACACATCCTGTAACCTAGATACATGGCATGAAAACATCTTCCATCATGTAGAAACGAAAATTTAAATCTATGATTCCAAACAATACGTGACTTAACCTTTATAGGAATCCTCCCAAAACATTATAAACACTACCCATTCATAAAAGGAAAACCCATAACAAGTGTAATGGCATAACATTTGAATTTGTAATGAGATGTTACAAACTCCCCACCATAAAAATTCATGTCCATAGAAAGTCTATAAAGAAGCCTCCATGGAAAAAATAAGAGTCCACTACTATCACGTTGGGGCCCCAAGTTCCCATGCCTCAAGATTATCATATCCATGCTTCTATAGTACTTGAAAAAAAGGTATCAACCTCTCAAGAAATTCCTTGGCCTCCGAATTAACTGTTCAAATTGGTCTCTAAGGCAAAGATAAATCAGGTTCAATATCAACATCACTACATTTCAAAACATTATATGGATCATAGAAATATTTTATCAGCTACGATACATGGAACTCATTATGTGTCGACGTATACTGCGGTGGAATTTCTAAGTGTTATTCATATTTCCCCACCTGATCAATAACCTCAAAAGGTCCAAAAAAATGTGGAGAAAGATTCCCATGCCTCCAAATCCACCGATGACCCAATCAGGGTGAATCTTTCAAGAACATCTGGTCACCATTTGAAAACTGAAGGGTCTACGACGATGATCATCATATGTCTTATTTCAGATCTAGGATTTTAAAATTCTACAATGAACTATCTGAATCATTAGTGTTGTCTCTTTCACCAAACATAGTCTAGCCCATGAACGTTCACCTATATATGAAAAACAAAAAAGTGATTTACAAGGAAGACCATACAAGGCCTCAAAATAAGACATTATGATCTTGGACTGGTAACTATTTTTCTATAAAAAACTGAACCGACACTAAATGATCTTCCTGAGCCCCACTGAAGTTGAGAAAACTAATGTGAAGCATATCCTCAAGAATTTATACAACTCTCTAGCTCTGTCCATCAAAATATAAATGGTAGGACATGCTCAAACAAACCTCATATCCAAGTGCCTCTTAAAGGCCTTTACAAAAGTGATACGTGAGCTGAGGATCCCAATGAGAAGTTATAAAATGTGGAAATCTATGAAAATGGAAAATATATTTCATAAATAGATTTTCCAACAACTTAACCAAAGATGAATCACGAATGGGTTTGATGTAAGATTACTTGGTTAACCTATTGATCACAACCCATATCACATTCATCCTTATCTAGGTACAAGGGAAAAACAAAAAAAGTCCATAAATATCTCATTCCACTTCTGAGTTGGGATTGGAAGTGGCTGAAGGAAACTGAAAGTTTTCTAATTCTCTACTTTAACCTATTTGCATGTATAGTTAAGGGAAAAAAACCCAGAAATGCCCCATCTCATACCAGTCCACCAGAACTACCACTGTGTATAATAGAAAATCTTAGTGGTTCCTCGGTTCACATCCCACAATGAATTATGACATTCTCCCATCACAATTTACATACTGACAATGACAAAACACAGATATTCTGATAACATAGACCACCATCATTGAAGAAAAAACACTTAAAACTTTCACCCCACCTTAAATAGATTATCTAATGATACAGCATTCATCATCAAGTTGGTCATTATGAGGAATCATCAGGAGAATGGAATATTTTCTGCAAATTCTAGCCAATGAAACCAAAACCACTGATTCTGGGACTCCACTATACAACTATTCAATGAGAGCCATCAAATACCACTCTTATAAATATTATTTCATTTCATGAGTTGGATGATTCATTCTCAATTCATCTACAATGAAATTCCCTTTCAGTAGTTTATAAGTGATGTTAGTGTTGAATGATTGCAGGTAATCAAACCAAAGCCTCTATCAGAGGTTAAAATACTTGTGAGAGAAGATACAAATCAAGATATAATCGTCTGAATACATAGTAAACCTTTCTATTTAAAGGTAACATCACGAAATATTATGCACATGAAATAAAAATACATGTTCAAAGTCATGGGTAGTATACTTCTTCTCATGAGTCCTATGATGATGAGATCCATAGGCAAATACATGATTACCATGATTAATATCATAATGCAAGCCTAAAACCGATGCATCATAGAACACCACATAACCCTTCTCAGTCTTTGGAAGAGTCAACACTATCACAGTAAGAAAAAGATGTTTCAGATCAGAAAAAAAACTCCGAAAATTATTATTCTAGTAAAACATCAGTCTCTTATGAGTTAGTGTTTTCATAGGAGAAGAAAAATTTGATAATTCCTTCACAAACCGATGATAATATCCACCTAATCCCAAAAATCATTGAATATCAAAGAATATTTGTGGTTTCTCCAAAGTAAAAACATCCTTCACCTTCTCAAGATCATATGATATTACTTAATCTAACTCCATGTGTCCCAATAATTTCACTTCCTATATCCATAAATCACATTTCAAATGATTGGTATAAATGTGGTGATTTATTATCATATTTAGAACTATTATTAGATGATGCACATGATCATCCTCCGACTTGGAGTAACTGATGATTTATTCCAAAAATACTACCAAAAAGATATATAGATACTCATGAAAAATTCTATTCATCAAATACATGATAACTATAAGAGAATTTATTAGACCAAAGGGAATAAAAGGGTACTCCTAATGTCTATACTTGCTCTGAATGACGGTTTCTGGAATGGTATATTCTTTTATCCTCAGCTGATAGTGACTAGATTGAAGGTACATCTTTGAAAATCACTTATATCTTTTAAAATGATCAAAAAGATAATAAATCCACAGATTTGTTTTCATTACCAAAACTCGATTGAGCTATCATTAATAAAGACATAAACAAAGCGAACCACCATATTTCATAGCAAAGAGAACCGAAACCACCCAAGGTGACACACCTGATCATATAAAGTCGTTCTCAAGAAGATCATCCGATTTATACTTCACCTCTATTAGTTCAACTAGAACAAGAAGGTAAGATGAAAAAAAATTGGTTGAGTACCATAAAGTAATTCAATATAAAACTCAACCTCCATTTGATACTATATTGTCACAATCCAGCGAAGGAACTCTAGTATCCTAATAACCAATATGTCCTTATCATAGCCTGGAGGTCATTCCCGATCCCAATTCTCGATGACTAGTACCAAGAATCATACAAACTGAATGGTGGAATTACTATTTCCACAATGAATAAAAAAGTAAAATAAGAAAGAGAGAATGAAAAACAAAAGAAACTCAACTGGAAGTAATGTACCATAAGTCAATGAGGAATAAAGAAGCCCAAAGTAATACAACCCAAGTTCCAAAATTGAGGAAAACATCTAAAGTCCCTATGGACAGAACTCACTAAATCCACGGATTAATATTTTGATCCACCCCCAAGAGATCCTTTACCCCTACTCGATTGGGGAGTTAGATAAGCTACAAACACCTTAAGGCACAAGTATGATGTGGGGTAAAAATCCAAATATGGTCTCACCAAAGATTCCATAATAGATTCCAATAATAGAATAACAAGAGGAATGCTTTAAATTTTAAAACAATCATGTTTGGAATTTTAAATCATATTTAAATTTATCATGTATCACTATTTAAATTATGAAAAATACTTTTGGTAAATTATTTAAAAGTGATATAATATTTCAATGAAAATTTATTACCTAATTTGTTTTAAATAAAATAGTTCAAATAAATTCATAAGAAATTTAATATAGTTTATCAAAATTGTTATACATTTAAATCTAAAAAATATAGATGTGAGAAACATGGTCATCTGTCAAATAGGTATGAAAGTTTGAGGATATTGGGCTCCACAGTTTCTCAGTGATCACAAAAATATGTGCACACACACATCCTCTAGACACTAGTTAGAGAGGACTCGTCACCATTAACTAAGTGATGCGACCTACTGAATTTATGTTTTAGAATGTTGTATAACAGTAGAGTGTGTCCAAATAACTCACTATCTACCTATGGAATTCATGTGATCTTACACAATTAATGATGGGAAATTTATTATAAGACTTATTACAATACTATTTAATACAATCCCCCCATTTCAAATGCCGGTTTTCTATTTAAAAGAAAAACATGTTTTAATAAAGAACATTCCTTTTTAACAACATAAAATCACATGGTTTCTATGAAAAAAATTTAATCCATTTTCAAAATTTGACAACATCTGTAAATTATAATTCAACAATTAAAATCAAAAATTCAATTGAAACCATTTCCATCCATTTTCAAACATAACCCAATTCAATGGAATTGTGGGGTTTTTCTTAGTGTCATACCAAAATCATTTCAAACCACCAAATTCACTGGAATTGCGTTTTATTCAAATCCAATTTGAAGGAATTTTAAAAAATATAATTTAAATAAATAATAAAAATAAATCAAGAAATTTATGTTTAATTAATTTTTCTATGAAGGATAGAATCACCTACATTTTTCCTGAAACTCAATGCCTGCAACAAAACCTGCCAATGAAAAAGTAGTCATAGAAGATGATGAAACTAATCCAAAACACGATACCCAATAATGTGAAGCATATATTCATCAATTTCATAACAATATTTTGAACCCAATGGAGGATAAAGATATAAAGAAAAAAGGAAGAACACTTACCTTGTAATTCACATCTCAAGTGAAATGATAATCTAATACCGAATGAAAGGACCCAGAAGGTTTGGAGAGATCCAATATCACCTAGGATAGGCTATAGGTGGAGAGAAATGAAACTAGAGGAGTAAATTTCATAAGTTTATCTGTGATGCCTGCATATAACCACCATGTGGGGAATTACATGACGTGTCATCCTAACACAATCATGAAATAGTTAAATTCTGTAACAGTAAAAAACAAGTATGTTTGAATAAAAAACTAATCTGTAATTAACTCACGACATGTAAAAACATGTCAAGTCATGTAAATTTAATGGGGTGAGCCCTTCTCGTGGTATGCACCAATTTCTCATTACACATCAAGTAACCTTGTTAAACGGCGTGAAAGTGAATAACAACAAGAAAAGATGACCCTTTAAAGCTATGATTCCAACAAATATGTTGCTTTAACTTTATATTTATCATCCCAATTCTTTCTCAACCCTACCTAATTGATGAAAAGAAAAAACTAAAAACATACCTGTCATATCAGTAATGGGATCTAACTAAAAGTCATCATATTCTATTCATCTTCATATTTCCTCGGTGACAATTCTTTAGATATGTGGAAATTAAAAAAATTATTTTGACCTTATTTTTATTCTCATTATAAATAGTATTTCAATATTCAATATATTTATCTTATGGAAATTATAATCACAACCATAAAACATTTCATTCATATAAATAGTATGAAAACCATTTTTTATTACAAATGAAATTCTTACCCAATATAGGAATTATAAAAAAATAAAATTTCTTTTCATTGATCATATATATTAACAATATTCAATAAATAATTAATATTAAAAAGGAAGAAGTAAAATCATTATCCCCATAGATAATTCCTAAACTATTTCTCTATTAACAACTCGTAGGTCAAATTCTCCATTAATTTATTTCTTCCAAATTTTGTGATGTTTCGCATTGAAAAAATATTTGATGCACATACAAAATCTAATACCCATAATTGGAATTTTGATTAATTGATTTCTATAACATATATCTCATCAAACCAATGAATGATTGATTTATTCTTAAGTCATTCAATTATATTGAATAATTATATATCTACATATAGCTTCTAAATCTTGGAAATGATGGATGTTAGCACATGAAATAATATTTTGTATGCGTCCTTGTGATACATTTCATTAGAATCTTATACATGTTATAAAGCAGAATAAAATAATTAAAATGGTTTGGGTTAATGTAAAAATATAATTTATCATACTTCTTGATAATAATTATCTAATTACATTATCAATCGATGAAGTTATTACTATAATTTTTTTCCTTCTTAAGGACTAATCTCACTTATATATTTGAGTTTGTGTTTCAGATAATAAACATCTACAATAACAATTGTCATTATTAGTATCAGGTATATTATTATTAAATATTTTTTATTTAATATTATAAAAATAATAATATCTATCACAAAAATATATTTAATAGTCCCAACACCATATTTTTAAAATGTATGAACTCAGTTGAGTTCGTATCTTAAGGTATGCATATTTCTGTAAAAAATATTTTTTATTTTTTCTAATATATATCATGCATTATTGATTGGAAATAATATTTACTATTCAACTCACGAATATTATCAATAAAATGACCATATGTTCCAATACGATTGGGTTACCTTGGCATGTGTGTCTTACAATTCACATTAGGTAAATTGTTACTCTATTTATCTAAAAAAGTTATATTATTGATGACCATCAAAGGATGTCCCATTTATTTGACAGATAAATTTTTTGTTGAATATTAATCACATTTTAAGACATCTAAAACACATATATATAATTATATATTTAATATCATGTCTCAAAATTAATATTATATATATATCACATGCATACCTAAGAGAGCTTATTTTCCATTTTATCTCCTAAAATAGTTAAGAATTAATTATAATATATACAATAATTCTATATATCCACATAGATTTCTGTAAGTTGTAATGATCTATTGTAACAACTTGAAATTTTATTTCTATTAGTAATAAATGAACTCATGTTTCACAATTACTATTTTCTTATGATTTGTAATAGTAGAACACATAATGAATATTATATTTTAAAGGAAAATTAATGATCATGGTATAATGTTGACTATAAAAGCTAGGAAAAATATAAAGATATAAAAGAAAAATAATAATGAGCAGACTAATGTAAAATTTATAGGATAAATTATCCCATGAAGATCACCCCTTCATTAAATACTTTAAAATTAATGAGACACTTTTGGAATATGTTATACATCATCAAGGGTGAAACACACCAACCAAAATCACTAGATCAGAGAAAAAGTGACACATAACCTCATTTACACCTTCCCACAAGAAAGAGACTTCCAACTAGTAGTGAGGGTATGAATTGATGAGTTGAGACTATACCCTTCATGATCAAAACCATCATCGAATAAAGTAAACATGATAAAAATCCAACTATGAATCATAATAGAAACTGATAAAAATTGATACAATAATAGATTTAATTTATGGTCACACAAATAATAAGAAAAAGACACCCAAAGTGGCATGCCAATAATATAAAAATACAACTGTGGTTAAAAAATAAATAACTATTTTGGGGAAAATATCTTGTATCAGTTCTATCTCAGAACTCCTATCTCCTCAAAAAATTGTTGCATGACATTTGAGATTCACTAGATCCTTAGTAATGATGTATACAGAATAATTATGATGGCCATTCATGGTTTGAGTATAAACCTTTTTGGACAACACTAATGAATCGCTAACATAAGTTCAGATATATATTTAATGGTGTAACATGATGCAAAAGTAAATTGACACAGAAGAACACATCCAATATAGTACAAAGTTGTTGTGTGCTATCCAAAATACCTTGAACCCCAACCATGCCTACTGCAATGATATGCCAGAAGAATATCACAAGTTGAAACACTTGGCTTGGATCAATTCATTTAACATTGTACCCCTTTAAGGATAATAAAAATTCCACCGATAATGAATTACAACACAAACTCCTTTAAGGTAAAGTGTAAACGATTTTATATGATCACTTGACTTCCTTTGGTGGTATGAATTATTAGGATTCATGTACAATGGAACTGTACACACATTCAAGGATGTTCCAAAATATTACATCATAATAAACTATGAAACTTCCTCCAATTGTGTATGGAAATTTCCTTCTATGGTTTCATCACATGCAAAGGTTGAAACAAAACATCCTTTGTTTTGAAATTTCTAAATATTTATGTCGCCATAATTTCCAAACTTGGGAGTTCGATATGTTAGTTAGGGCCACCTTCCGACCTAAAAACAATGTAAATGTTAAACCAGTTATGAAAAAAATCCACATGTACTTTTGAATTAATAAATAAAAAAATATCACAATAAATATTATAGAAACTATGAATGTATTAAAATTAAGGTCAAACATTTTAAGGAATAATCTTATCATATAAAATATTTTACACTTGTGAAACATTACATAAATAATACATAACATACCAAATAACACAAAATCCATACAATCCAAGGTCTCATAATCCTTCCTATGTATTTTAAGAATACTTATCAAATAAAGTTCTCTAAAATAAGTATATAGACAAACTAAATGTGATAAAAAAATTCATACACGGGCCCAAGTTGGTATGTGCCTATTACATTCATCTCAGCAATGTTAAAATGCCAATTCCATGAATGAATGATACTCAGAAAACACATTTATAACAAAATTCAATAGAATATGTTCTAATTCATCATTATAGAGTATATTAAAATTTAATTATAGTAGGAGATAATTTAAATGTATGATATCCAAATTATCTTTACAAAAATGATTTACCATCAATGAAAGATCTATGATTGATCAAAGAGAGGCCACCGAATCTTATGATCCAATAACAATCTATCAATTAAGCATGAATTGTCTGTTATGTCTAGGTAGAGATACATATTTCTCTCTAATATGGATAATATATAAGATCAAATACAAATAAGACTAATTAGTAATAGAATAGACATATCCAACCTTAATTGATATCCCAAATAAATGTAGACTCTAGTAACCAAATAGGTGAGAAAGGGTATAACTAGTGCACAAAGGGAGAGACCTCTAGGTGGTTCTAGTCATAAGGAGTTTATATTTTAATGATAATTTTTTTAATAATTTAATTTGAGTAACAATAAAAGAACACCCTATTAAGACCAAGTTATATGTTTTTGTTATCAAGTAAATATGTGTTTGTAGATGAAGCGGTGATTCTTGTATAATTGTTATGCAGTCACTTTATGGAATGAGATTTCATGATAGATAAATTATTTATATAAATTGTGAAGATGGGTTGAACTAATATTTATTTTAAAATAATTGTGCATAAGGATCTTTATGAAGAGAGAAATTATTATAACATGTTGAAGGGTTCTTTGGAATTAATTTTCCAAAATTTAAAGAGAGAGACAGTGAAGAACATCATACAAATATTCATCTACATAAAAAATATGTAGGAGTAATGTTATAAATAGTACAATGTTTACAACATGTTGAATAATTCTTTTGAATTAATATTTTAAAATGAAAAGGAGGAGGTGGTGAAGAATATCGACATCTATATAAAATTGTCTTTTAGCAAGATTAAGAACCTGCATTTTTTAGAAGATCATACAAAAAGAAAATTTAATTGGTTTGAAATGTTATAGAGTTATCTGTTAGAATTTGAAAATTCAATTCTTTATATTTGGCTTGCTGTTTTGTGAGTTTAGTCAAAAAAATATCCCACCATATATGCCAACCAAGGGACAAGTATGCCACTACTAAGGTGGGAACGAATGTCTACTTCGTCCAACCTACTTGGTGGATAAGATAAGAGTGGGTCACATATATTCCCACAAGAGTTTATTCCAGTGTGAGTGTGTATGGGTTTGTTCTAGAGTGTTGGTGGGACACCATAGGTTTTCACAACACATGAGGCATATTTGTGTGTATTGCGGGTGATGAACCCCCACGCTCATATCAGGAATATAATGGAAAAAAATTTATTATAAATATGTGGATTAATGAACTAAGGATTCATGTGAGACATAAGATTGACATGAATTTTTCCTCTATTTAATGAGATACAAAAACAAATTGGGTCATCCAATATGTGTGATCTAAGCTATCTAATCTGTGGTTCACATCTTCTTCTCCCTTCCACTTTTGAGGGTTATTAAATTCATAGTAGTATCCTCCATTTAGATTCTATGATTATCATTACAAATAATGAGTATTGAACAAGGGTTATCCATCCTGATTCTATCAAGATTATATGACTTCAAATTTGAGACTCTTGCAATTGGGAATGTCAAAAATACATTTTCACACAACTTACACTGATGAGTTACAATGATCAATCCTAGATATTTGTTGAATTAAAGAATAGATATACTTTAGAAGTATGATGAAAATGAAAATTTCATTGATGATAATCCATGGGTATGTGAATAGGACACCGTAAATGATATATAAAGAGCTGAAACAGTGAGAAGATAATTCATGTAGCCAATTGATATGAAAAAAATGACTTACCCATTTTTGATAAGTTATGCATAAATTATTTCAAAAAGCATACCATGTAGATGATTATATGAGTAAATTCGAATTAGTATTTTGTATGTGACGATTTGGATAAGAACCATATAACCAAATGAGTACATGTAGTTTCTTTTCTAGGTATGGGTTTTGCATAGCTGAATGCCACATATTAGTTTTGATAAAGATTACAGTAGCTTAATGTTGAAGTAAGGAGTTATAAATCCATTTTTAAATTCATTTCACTATTTTCAATGCATGAAATGGGTATCTTCAATATTTAAAAGTTTATTTCTACCCTTTTAGTGCGATTTTTCCTATGCCTATGAAGTTTGCTTGGGTTTTACCCCTTCATCCCTTAAAAGGGGGTTTTAGCTTATAATGATAAAAAAATGAAGGCCTTCGGGCAGTTGGATGGATGATGATATCAGAGTCTCATGGATATTTAAATGGAAAGGAATGTTAATATATGTTTAATGTTGATTCTTAAAGATATTATGTTTTTAGAGAACCATTAAAATTTAAATTCTACAATTAGCCGAAGACATGAAAGAAAAGATATCATAGATTTATCACACACTTTTCATAACCAATCCAAATCATTTTATATACCTGTAGAGTTTATTTATTCAATGAGATCTTGAAATATTTAGGAATAATTGACTCGAATTTATCATTGGAGGAGAAGTATGAAAAATAGACGATATAAAATAGAGGTTTCAGTCTTTTTTTTAGGGTTTTTTCCATTTTGATATACTTGATAAAAACTTCTCATTTTGTGAGAGATAGAGAATTGAGGTTATCAAACTATAAAAAAAAGAAGATAACATGAATGATTCATTCACATGAGAGGGTATCAAATACTATGTTTTTCCACATGAAGGAATAAAAAATATTCATTTTCCATACCTTTCCTTCATAAATAGGAAAATAGAGAGTCCATGAGGTTCATTCTCATGAATATTCGAAGAGCTAGCCCACACTGATGATTTATATATAGTGTATTCCATGTCAGTTTCAAATACAACAATCTAATAGTTCTAATCATGATTAAAACTGAAGGTGCCTATATATTATTATGAAATGGTAGTTGATGTTTCATATGTTCATAATATTATGAGAGGAAATGACTATATGAGATATTTCTTTCTTATTGTGAGATGATAATTTAAGATGAAAGATTGAGATTGCACCAGTACTTTTCCTATATAAAATAATGTAGCAGAATTTGTGTGAACTAATTGAAAAATTCAATTGAGGTCGAGACATTGTTGAAGGAAAAATTTTCCAAGAATAGTTTCATTGAGGTAAAGGATCAAATATAGTTGATGATAATTTATTGAGCCAGACTAACAACTTTTTAATGGTACATGAACAAGTTACTGATTAATTCAGATTCACTTTTCTCATGGGGGAAGATCAATTTATCATTATAAAGTTGATCAATCCATGAATAAAGGAGGAATTATTTCATTTGTATTTGGGAGAATGAGAGTAATCTTATGTGATTTTGGATCAGTAGCCCCTAGTGCAGATTCTAGAGCAGACCAGTGTGGATTTTGGTGACACTATGGTATGAAGTATAAAAAACCACCTATGAGGATTTAGGAGAGATTCAATGTTAATTGGAATCAACCACAGTAATTTATAATAATATAATATTGGGGAATCTATGTTGGTGGAATAACCAACATGTAAAGAGTTTGTCTTTGTAAAAAACCATGTAAATATTGTGCAATGTTCTCTCTCTTATTATTTTTGCATATTATTTGAGACTGTGAGATATCACTGAGTGGATCTAGAATTTTTACAAGCTTAAGTATTTGAATTAAAAAAAAATTCTAAAAAATAAACCATTGATTCACCCACCCCCCAGTTCTATGGTCACCCTTGTCGGGGGCACTATAATTGGTATCATTGAGTAGGTCGCCTCAAAAGGCCAAAGAGATATTTTATGAAGTGTATATTTATATAAATGATTATGCTACCTCAAATGTAGAAAAAAGAAGTTAATATTGAGAATAATAATGTGGATATTAATTCCATGATTCATAAGAATATAAATAAGAGATAGTCAATGTAGATGAAGTAGAATCCATAAACTTCTAAAAATCAGACCTTTAATTCTGAAAAAGGGTTTTAGTAGTTCTTAAAAAGTGTTGAAAATTTAGAAATGTTAAAAGATGACAATTATTAGTTCTTGAAAAAATGTGTCCATAAAGGTTGGATTTATCTATGATAAAATAGCACATATAAAGGGTTCCTTTATGAGCCCTATTTAACCATGATAAAAAATTCAAATGAAAATTATTTTTTTCACGCACAACAACACATCCCATTCTCATCACACACGATCTATTTCTTAATGATTTCCACTCACCAACCCGCCATCACACACCCCACCCATGGTCAGTGCTTTGAAATAACCCCAACCTTCCATAGTGACAGAATTCCCCCCAAATACCGACTCACACTTAGACGTTATCCAAACACGTTTCAATGCCATTTAACATTCAACCGATCATGTTTTGTTTTATATTTTAAAATATTTCTATTTATTTGAATATATTTATAAGTGTTTGATATATATATTTATATAAACATTCTTATATTTTTAAATAAAAAATATATATTAATATTCATGTATAAATTTTAGAATATATATATTTATTAATACACACAAAAATTTATATAAAAACAGTATATATACATTTGGAAAAGTATATATATATTCATAAATTTTTAAAATGTATAAAAAATAGTTAGATATTATTTTAAATAAAATTGAAAATAATTAATTTCATATGATTTATATTATTAGATATAAGTAAAATTTTAAAACATGTCTATATATTGAGTAATATTTTTATACATGACATATATTTATATGTCGATATATTTACACATATATTATACATATTTACGTGTAAACATATATTTAGATATAAATATTTTATAATTTATTTATCAATATTTCCAATAAATACATTTACATACTAGATTTAATGAAAATGATATCACTGTAAAAGTACATTTATATATGATGTATACACACAATATTTATACACATACACATACAAACATATTTATAATCACACACATATTTATATTTCTCGCATACACGTACAAATATATATATATATATATACTTATTTATATATTTTAGAATATGTATATAATCACATATTTTTTATTGATAGAAACATGTTTAAATATAAACAATACTTGTATAGGTGCATATATAAAAATTAATACACATTTTAAAGGTAAATAAAATAGTTATTTTTTTCCTTTAAATAAAATTCCTTTTCTCTTCAATTTGTTTTATAAATTTAAAAATGAATTTTTGTTTATATATTTTTAAATATTCATTTATAAATTTGATTTATTATAATTAAATATAAGAAAATATGCATATATTTAATAATAAATAAATCTAAAATATGAAAAGTGATAAAAAAATTAATTTTGAGGCATTATTTTTCTTTTTGACTAGGATAAAATCGTGACTGGGGACCCCTGGGTCAAAATAGTGTATATATATTCATAATCTTTGACTTTATATGTCGTAGAGCCCAAACGGACACCCGAATCAAAATTTGCATTTGTTTGAAGTTGAAGTCATATTTTCAACTTATCTTAGACCGTTCATTTTTTCATTTAATTTTTATGTCATCAAATTGTTATTATTTTACCATTACATTATAATAATTTGTAAATTATACATTATAAATTTATATTATTTTTTATTTATTTTATAATCCATTTTACAAAAAATATCTTATATATTAATTGTAAATGCATATTGAGCCATTTATAAATAATAATTTAAAAATATATTTTATTTATTTAATTATAAGTATATAAATATTTAAATAAATTATTTTTAATGAAATATTATTTTATACGAAATATAACCTTTATCAGTTCTTTTTTACTACCACTAATAATAATCCCCCTTTATTAGTTATTTATTTCTTGCACTGATAAAGGCCCCCATGTATTAGGTCTTTTTTATTAGTGATGATAAAGGCCCTCCCATTATTAGTTCTTTTTTTATTAGTATTGATAAATCCCTCCCACTTTATCATCATTTTTTAGAACTGATATAAACCCCCTTTATTAGCATTTTTATGGCACTGATAAAGGACCCCCTTTACCAGTTAATTTTTATTTATTATGTAAAGGGGTCCCCCCTTTATCAATAATTTTTTATTAGCACTAATTAAGGGTCCCCTTTATCAATGCTTATTAGGAGCACTAATAAAAGCCCCCTTTATCAATTCTTTTTCTAGTGATAATAAAGGGGTCCTTTATGAGTGATTTTATCTAGTGCATATAAAGTGTAGCATTGGATTAAACAAAATTTTTAGTAATGAAATGTAAGTGGTGAAATTACACCAATAGATAGTTATCAATGTAGTATAAGTAAACTTTGTTCTTTTGTTTATGATTCTTCAAATGAATCTTGTTCAAGCTATAATGATGAATTATCACCTAGTGATATTCATTTTGAACGTAAGAAACATATGAAGAAGGTTCCCAAGGAACTGAATAGTTTAATTTCTAAAACTATTATGTATGTTAAGGATTAATAGTTGAAGTTTTAAGAAAAAGCTAATGACCTGGAGGAGGAATTTGAAATATAGGTTGACAAATCCAACAGCCTCATAAAACATGTGACAGAAAAGGATGAAACAATTTATCTTTTGAAGGAATGATAAGATGGGACTAGTTAATAACTGTATAGAAATTTTTTTAAGAATGATTTCATTGATATTTTATTTCTAGAATCTTCCCATGCATTTGAAAAATTGAACAGAGTTTCAATAGATGTGATTAATTCTCAATTGAAAATGAAATCCAAAAGGATATAAGATATTGATTCCTTATCGAATCAAAACATTGATTTTGTGAAGTCTGTGTTTATATGATGAGGAATGAATTTTCTGATAAAGCAGAATTTTCTAAAGATCAAAATAATTTCATCAATTTGAGATGTGATGAAATGGAAATTAAAATGGCCAATTTGGAAAAGATTTCTGTTGAGACATCACAATTAAAAAAGTGTGTTCTTGTTTCCACACACTTCTAATTGAAGGATTTTATTATTTAATTAACTTCTTCAAATGATAATAGGATCATTACCTTATCTAATGACCATTCCCATGCTGCATTGAAGAAATAGGTACAATCCATATCTCAATTTTATAATTTTTCTGAATAATGTTTTTGATAAACGTGTAGGATTAAACAATTTATTTATAAAAAAATAGATGTGGAGAAATATAGATTATCCTAATACCCAATCTATAGTGGATAGTATAGTCTATATAATTACTGGTTCCCAAATAAGATCCCAATAGGTGGTGAATATGACTAAAAAATATAACAATCATTATGATATAAATTATTGAAAATAAAAATTAATGAAAAAAGACAATGAATTACGGGTTAATGATGATAGTACAAAAGTTCCATGCATTGTATAGTATAATTTTGGTAGAATAATTGAAATGATAAAACAATTCTGAATCCCATATCAAGTGAAATAAATCTAGAGAATAAGATGCACCAATAAAGGAGTAAAAAAATTGCCAGGTTCAAGATAAATTTTGGTTCTTTATTATATATATAATATATGAAATAAAAGCTGTCACAAATGTTATGAATGAATATCTCAAAGTGAATCAAAAAGTAATGGGAAGAGAACACCATTGGAGAAATAAGAGACAAAATTGGGTAGAAACCTAAAATATTTTGCAATTTAAATTACCCTGAAGAAGTTTCAAAGAAATCCATACATTGAAACAATACATACGAAATATGAGAAACAGATCATGAACACGAATATAAATATTAGTGATACATATCCTATGAAATATGTGAATACAGGAACCCATGTGAAGCAATGTGGAATCACCAAACTATCTATCTACATTCCACAAGGAATTTATTTGATTTTTAACTAATTTAGAGAAATATTGTTAGAATAATCCCATAAAAAGATAATTCCAAATGTAAAATCAATATTCCAAATGAATTAGAAACTTTTCATGATATGTTTTCAACAAAGGGTAAATCTGGTGTAGAATAAGTTCTATGTGAGAGATGTAACAAGTCTAGACCTAATGCAATAAGATATTTAACCACATTTCTAGAAGAAGCAGTATCCTCAAATAGAATAAATATTTAATCAGGAGGTGTATATTATTTTATACAAAAAGTGTTAAAAACCATCTCACACAAATAAATTGTAGGAATGATAAGTTCCATTCTATAAAAGGATAAATTAGATTATAAAATTAGATATAGAAGCATGAAGATTAGATAAAGTGGATAAAATTGGATGGTAAAATAATATCAACCTTATTTTTCACATTAATAATAAAGTAAATCCACCTTATTCTCGTATATATTTTTTATATTGTATGTATGATTACAATATAAGTTTTTATATATAAAGTATTTTGTCATGGGGAGAAAATGAGAAGATTTACGTGCTATCATATACTGTACATTATGGATATAGAAGAAACCCTCAATTTTTCATCTTATATATGTTGTAAAATACAAGTATTGATGATGATCATGTTAGGTGAGTTTGTGTAAACTGTCAAAACATGTTAGTCACATAAACAATTCCATTTTGAAAAAAGGAATCCAAAACATTTTAAATTTTAATCTAGAATTTTCTGGATAGCCGAGTAAAAGTGAAAATTTATATATTCTTATAACAATTTCATCCGTAGTAATTAATTATATTAATCAAACAAAATTATAAGTAGTGTTTTATTGATGATAATATGTGAAAAAGGGGGAGCTATATCTTTTTCACCTGAAATTTATGACATGTTTTATGAACTATGTGCAAGAATTAGTATTTCAATGATAAATCTGATTATTCCTAACCCATAAATGAGAATATGAAATTATAATCCTAATTTCACATTAATAACATTAAATGGAAAGAATATATGACCTTTGTTATATTTATATTTTTTTATACACTAGGTTATCTCTAGTAAATTATATTTGATTAGATAAAGGATTTTTATAAGAGAACCATGTGATTTGATCACTCTCTCAAAAGTAATCAAGAAATAATATTCATAGGGAGGGGAATATGTTTGTAAGAAGATACCACTTACTCTATTCATTTACTTGTCAATAAGGGAGATAAGGTTTATACCACATATTGAAATTATGCACTATATTAATATTTATATAAAAATAAAAATGGGAGATTGTAGAGTCCATGTTTCATTTTTGATAAATTAGTCAATATGAGTTGGTAGATTATGTCGCGATTCATTAATAATTGTTATGGCCTCACATGATTGAACTATATTTAATAGTTGAGAAATTATCCATGTTAAATTTGGTAATCAGTTTAAATGATCTTTATTGTCATAGAATTTTGTATATGGATTTTTTTAAGAGAAAAATGTTTATTACAATTTAAATGGTTATCTGGAATTAATATTCCAAAATGAGAACGAAGTGTAAGGGAAGAATATCATGCATATATTAATCTATATAAAACATTTAAAAGGGTAACTTTATGGAGATATGTTTTTTAAAAACTTGTTAAAGAGTGATTTGTAATTAAATTTTCATAATTAAGAGGAAGTGGTACTAAAGAAAACAATATCTGTATAAAGAATTGTTTGTATTTAGATGAATATCACAAATTCTATAGAAGATCACACTAAAAGAGAATTTATTTTTTTGACAGTTTATAGAGTTATGGATTATAATTATATAATTATATTCATTATATTTGGATAACCATTTTTATGAGTTTACTCAGAAAAAATATCCAACCTTATATTCCAACAAAGGGACAAGTGCACCAATACATAGGTGTCTAATAAAGTTTACCTCATCTGGCCTGCATGGTGGTTAGGATAATAGAGGGATGTGTATATGATCATAGTAGATCATGCTAGTGTGAGTGTGCATGAGTATTTAATATGGTAAAAGTGGTCCAATGTGTGTTGGTGTGGCCCCATGAGATGTTTGTGTGTATGTGTGTTACAGGTACTGATGACCCACTTTCAGCGAGAGCAAGTAATGGAATAAAATTATTTATTAAGGAGTGGGTGAATGAAATAAGGATCAATCTGGGACTTAAGAACAACAAAAACTATTCATCTTCTTAATATGATACAAAACTAACATTGGTTGTTTGATCAAAGGTGTATGTGGTTTTCTTCCTTACTACTTCATGTTTTCTTTAATGAATGATAATATACTCCCTATGCGATATGTGACTACCATGAAAAATTATGAGTATTAAACTAATAAAAAGCTTAATTATTATATTAATATGTGATTAATCCCACCTTGTGACTCATGCAATGAGGGGTGTCTGAAATAAATGCACACACAACTGTTATTGATGATTTTCATATGATTGAAAAATGATATATATTGAATTAAATTATGGATCTACAACATAGGTACAATTAAAATGAAAATTACATGTGATGAGAATCCATGAGAATTTAAATGGGAAACTATAAATGATATTTATGTAGTCGAAATAGTGAAGTGATAATTCAAATAGTTGATTTCTAAAGGAATAATGGTGTATTGTTTGTTGATAATTTTTACGTAACGGATTGTACAATATCTACAACATATCCATTTATATTAGTAGAATCACATATCTTTTTTTCTTCATAACATTTTCCTAAGAGAACCATGTAACTTAATGAGTTCACATATGAGTTTTTCTATGTATGGGATTCATTAATGAAACTAAAACACTTGAGTTTTGAGAAGGTTTTATGTAGTCGAATGTTGGAGGGATGAGTTACATAATCATTTTCATATCAATATTACTCTTTATGAACTGAGAAATGAGGATCTGTAGAAGTTTTGTTGTTTTAAATATCATGTAAATAAACACAATGATATTTTGGCCTTTTAGATATTTAAATGATAAAGGATTATTAAGAAGAGTTTGTTAACAACACTAATAGATATGAGATTTATATATATTCATAGACTTTTAAATTATACGTGATGATAATGGTGATATTTAAAAGATATCCTAGAGTGTTCACACATTTTTTCTAACCACTCCATCAAATTTTAGGCACTGAGATAGTTTTGGTATTCAGTGCTATCTCAATATCATCAAGAGGCCCTGGCATGGTTTTAAAAATAATGGATAATAGATGAAAATCTAATACGTATAATATATGATCTAGTCATGTATTAGGGTTTTGGAAATTTGGATATAGGTGTGAAAAAACTATCATTTATTGAGATACTGGGCACTACATTTACCATCTTATGAAAGAATAATAAAAAATGTTTGATTTATTCATACCAGAGGGAACCATAGACATTATTCGATCATACTAGTAAATTATAATTATTTATCATCCATATATGTCTTTCAGTAATAATAAATCATAAGTTCTATGTTGTTCATTCACATGAATCCAAACAGTTCATGTGCACAATGCTTATTGATAAAAAGTGTGTTTCAAGAATCCTAGAAGATCATGGGCACACTAATTATTGAGATACAATGTGTAGCATGAAGGCTTATAATACCAATAGATACTATTACTGCACACAAATAACCTTTAAAGTACACATATCTTGTTACAAAATGGTTGTTGAGGTTTCATATGTTCATAATGTAATTTGAGGTTAATAAGACACAAGATATTAGATGTTTACTGTGAGGTGATAATTAAAAGAATAATTAATGAGATTGTGAAAATATATTCCTATATAATATAATTCAAATGATATTGTTTTCACCACTTTCACAAATAATTTGAGGTTGGGACTTCAAAAAAAGAGCAATTGTAGGAGAAGAGTATCAGAGATGAAACTAATAAGATACAGGTGATCAGAATTTATTTATCAATTAAATTAGGTTTGAAAAGGTACCTAAATAGATGTACCTAGATATCATATTCAATGAAAAAATTTATTAATATAAAAAGTTAATATTTTAGTAGAACAATCCTTGATAAAGGAGTAAGTCTCTTGGTTGGAGCTACAAGCTGAACAAGTTTCTTATGTTATTCAGGAGCCAAATTCTCTAGTGAATATTTTGGTGTAAGACAATGTGGATTCTAGAAAAATTGTTAGGTGATTTATAAAAAATATCCTAAGAGTATTTAGGATAGATATGGTGAGAATATTTTTCAACAATTGTAATGTATAATTATATTTTAGTGGGGAATCCATATTGAGCTGAATAACCAACATGAAAAGTGTTGGTATTTATACTGAACGTTGTAAATTCAATATACTATGTGGTATATTTTTTTCATACAATATGATATTGTTGGATATGATTGAGTGGACCTAATTCCAAAACAATTTGAAGAGGTTGAAGTAAAAATATATAAATTTTATAATGTAAACTATTGATTCACCCCTGGTCAGTGGTCATTCCTACCTGGGGAACTACACACCCATAATGATTCCTGAATCTTGGTTTCATTGGACATATGGTGGGACACATCCATGTGATTTTCTTACATGTAATAATTCTTGTATTATTACTTTACTAATGAAATGGAAGTTGGATCTTTAGAAATTAAAATCCCACTACCATCACCAACCCCATACTAGTGCATCCCTTTGGCTAGCTGATGACCATAGTTTAGCCATTGAGAATCTTTCTAAGGACCTTCACCTCTATAAATCAATTTAAATTTAATTTTTACCATATGAAATTCCTCCATGTAATAGAATAATGACAATATACATTGAATGTGAGAAAAAATAGACCTTGAAATACAAGGATGTAATAAATGTAATTGTTAGTACTTTCTAATAAAAGTAGTGAATGATGCAGTGTGATAATGGTCTAGTGTATATATAGTTTATAAGAAAATTTGACAACTAGGATATAAACAATGGGATTCACAATGAATTAGTAATTATGACCCTTTGGAATCATGACTAATTTGGAATTATGACCATTGGGAATCACAACTATCAGATATTATTGCCATTGGTGATATATCCACTACAGAATGAGAATGGGAGGTAGTATAAATTAACTATAATATGGAGAGATAATTGATGTGGAAGTGAGAAATGATGGCTCAACCAGTAAGACCATGCCCCATAAATATCATTTATTAGAGATTGGGAGGGATGTAGCTTTTTGGGGTTCCCACCTTACCAATCCTAGACCAATCATCAATAAGTGCGGCTCAACTATAATTGACTGTAGTAGAAGTCCAATTTTGTGGATATCACCACCAAATCAATCCAAGTTGAACCATCTGATGAATGAAACAACATTACATACCATAATTTTAGAAATTTTTATGGTCAAATTAAGGTTTATATATCCATACATAATGTAGTGTTAAAGTGAAAATTTTATTAGAAATTGAATGTTGCTTATAACAAATATCCATTTTTTTAAATGTATCACCCTTATATAAAATATTAAATAAATTTGATTAGAGGATGAATATGATAAAATTTATTTTTGATATAATTAAACCATAATTATATTTTTGGAAAATATATATGTTTAATTTTTATTAAAATATATTTTTTAGTTAAATTCATAATTTTTAAATAAAATTTAATTTTAATAAAAAGCATTTAAATGAGATTTTTTTCTCATATGAATGGAAAAATAATTTTATGAAACAATATACTGTTTTTATAAGGGTCAGATACATTACAATGATATAAAAATAATAAATATTTAATAAAATATTATTTAATTTAAATTATAAAATCGTCGTATATAGAAAATTATTTTGTTTTTTTTAAATCCTCACGTAAAACTTTTCCAATGTTGAGTTTTTCATAATTTTCTAAGATAGTCACATTTATGGTTAAATAGTAAAACACAGTATGTATTGTGAAATTTTAATGACATTAATTTGATTTAAGAAATTATAAAAATTTTTAATCAACAATTTTTTTTTCTAATAAAAAAATATATTTTTAATTAATAAGATAAAGTTTCCAAACATTTTATGAATCAACCAAAAACCTAATGTGTATTTTATTCCTTTAAAAATAATTATTTATTAATAAGAATAGTATCCCCAAATAAAATAATATATATTAGTGGTTTTTATTCTAATTGAGTACTAAAATACTATAAACCAATCACCTTAGAAAATACCATGGCCTAAAATAATGGGAAGGCTAATAGATATTTATTTCATATAACTTAGAGTCAAAAACCTATGTTTAATAATTAATAAAAACCCCACCCAATTTTCATTAAATACCTAACCATTATGTTATTCATACGCACTAAAAACACCTTGAGAATGAAGTTCCTATCATTTTCTCTATGTATATCCTTTATAAGGAGTATATATAGTTCTAGTTTGCCCTTGTCACTATTATGGAAGCCACTTTTTAAGTAAGGGATTCTCTTCATAATTATTTTCCTTTATGTACATACATTATATAAATCATTCCAATTTTCAAGAGGATATGTCTTAATACACTTAAAATCAGTCTATTACTATCTTAATGATGTTTCAACAAAAATGGTCTTCAGTTCCCTCTCAATAACCACTTTAGATCAACTATTTGGTATACATGTTACGCTATTGAAATCATTATTTGAATTTCCATGCCTAACTTTTTTATTTTTAATATCCAATCATATATTTTTTTTCAAGCGTATTCAAATAAATGTAATTCTACATTATTTATAGTGCGTTTCATGGAATTAAAATCACATTCCACACTCATGGGTTTAAAATATGGAAAGTCTCATGCCTATAAGATCCCTTGAATTCAATGGTTTTTATATAAAACCCATCCTCAATCACCATGGGTTATTAATGAAATTAATTATTATGATATATGATCTATTTATAACACAAATAATTATACATTTGACGTATTTAAAAAAATATCACTCAAATGCATTGGTTAATCTTTTAATCTCATGAGATACAATTTTGTGTGCATGCGTGGTTAATGTAGCACACTATGTTATGATGATTAGCATAGAACATTGATAAATTCTTATTTTTTCATGTTATATTTTGTTTCAACATTAATTTGATACCATGACCTCAGGATATAAATTTTTTTCCCAATATTCCTTGTTAATATTATATTTTATTGTACTATTATAGGGCTTTCAACTAAAATATATAAATATACATATATAATACTTACATTGATTGTTCCCTTACTATGATTTACAACACCCCACATTTATTTATTCATTCATCAAGATATCCTCTCCACTATTAGAACTTCAGTGGGATATAAAATTAATTGGTGGAGTTAAAATAAATCTAATGTAGTTTTTTTTTTGTATTTAAGAATAAAATCCCCTAAAGGAACTATAACTCTAAATCCATGCTTTGTGTTTAATGTGTATTTTTGATATATATCATATAATAAAATGTTTCATGAGATAAAGGTTGTTATAATTATTATAAATATATTTTATTATTATATTTGGGGACTATGATTGATAAAATAATAGTGAATAACCATGTAAGAAGTATAAATATATGAAAACACCTTTTTTGTAAAATATAAACTCTATGGTTTTCTTAAAATTAAATTTGTATATGGACATAGAAAAGTGGAAAAAATACCTAAATAGATGCACCTAGGGGTAGTAAACATGCAATGTGGTTTAGAAATTAACTCGATCTTCACCTAGCGAATGTCCAAGAGGAATTACTATACAACCGATTCGACACTTTTGGGGAATATGATTTAGATAATTAAAATCATTATTTTAGATCTTTATAAAGGATTCTAATTTATTTTTATGAAATTTAATGTTGTAATTTATAGAATAAGAACCTATGCTACCCCAAAATTACTTTTTATTATTTAATTTTTTGCAGTTAATTTCTCCACTGAATTTTTGGTATCCCATGGTGATATTTTTAAGTTTTTTAATACATTATAAGGAAGAACTATTCAGTGAATGATTTTAAAATCATGTAGTATAAATTGGGTGATCTAGGATGTTTTTGATAGCGTTGAATGCACAGTAACCACTAGGTTTGGTAAACAGTTTGAGTGAATAATGGATTTGCTGAATTTTGGGTATTTTTTTCATTCAATGTTTTTTTATTCAGTTATCCTATATTCCCATTGTTATGTTATTTTCATTGATATATGTTCCTCCAAAGGGAATTTATTTCCCTTACAATCCCCTCAATGGTGTATTTAAGTTGATTTATTGGTTAGTTTCCATCATGATCAAAGGATAAGGTCTTCTCCTTCCATATTCAACTGATTCATTTTCATTTCTCCCATATTTATTTACCATAATGTCCTTGGTTGTGTACCTTTGGATATCTTGGGTGGTGTTATTTGGTTATTTTATTTCCATGGGTTGTTAAATTTTATAAGATACCAAATTTGGTAGATTTCATTAAAGGTGACATGGTTTCATCACTTTTGGTTGGTGTTTCCATTCCATTTTCTTTTATTATATAGATCCTTGGATTCATAATTTGTTAAGATTATTTATTAACTATTTTATGATATCTAGCTCGGTTCTTGCAATTTTATTCCATGTTTGGGTGGGGTTTTAGTTTAAAAATGTGGTCTAATTATATAGTTCAATGGAACATTGTTCAAAAAAATATATTTTATGCATTATAAAAATTTTAAAAAAAAATTAAATCTATATTTTTTCCTATGAAAAATAATTTTTTCAGGATGATTTGAGAATATTTTGATTTATAGAGCAAAATATTCCATTTATAAATGGATTTCATTAGTTCAAACATTTATCCCTTTATTTAAATGGGGTTAATTATTATAATGTGTTTTTATGATTCTTGAAAGGGGATTTATTGATTTATGGGATAATTTAGTGATTTCTTTGAATTGATTACAATGTTGATTTTGTGTTTCAGTGTGTCCCCTTGGATCTAATATATTTTTTAAATTTGGTTTAGAAATGTATTTATAATGGTGTAGTTATTGGTTTCAAATAAAATTCATGTTTATTATCTTTGATGAAAGTTAAATTTTTTCTCTAATGTTTACACCCTAGGTCAGCCACATTTTAATTATTTGTTTGTGCTTGCGTGCATGTGTTAATGATTGAATTAATTATGATTCATGTTATGCATATTAGGTTGGGGGATTATTATTAAAGGGTTTGTATTTGATGTGAGATGTATATGATTATTGTGTTTTATACCCTTTGGTATTTCTATTTATATTGAAATTAGCATTGGATTGATGGTGACCAACCCTCATTAGCTGTGACATGATATACCATAGGGAACTAAGTGGGGAGTAAAGGGATGTTGGAAATTCTAGTTTAGAGATGAATGTTGTCTATTAGACCCTACTTGATACTTATAACTTAGATAGGGGATGTCATCAGTGAGACCATTTGATAGTGATTCAGGTTATGAGTGGTACAACCATTAACATGTCGAATCTTGGTTCCACCTTACACATATAGTACTTTTCCCATTAATCCTAAAGATATTTAATGCTAATATGTATCCGATCTTATGTATATTTATTACATATTGGAATTATTGTTTCTTATTTTTTTATATTACCTCTAAGTATTAGTTATTTGATATTGAGAATTATTTTTGTAAGGATTACCATGGGTCATTATTTTCATTCATTTACAAATCACCATGAATTGAATTTTAATATTTTTTCCCATTGTTATCCACTCATATTTAAGGTGAGTGTGAAATAATGATATAAAAGGAAATATGGATTTTTTTTAAATTCATGTCATTTTGAAGCATTTTTTAAAACATTTCAAACTAGTGATAATTGTTTTTTTTTTTCAAATGATATGTATTAAATAAAAGGGAATGTGTAACATGTTTCCATGAAATAAAAGTGTTTTAATGTTAACGATTGGTTTTTTAAATTAAATCAACTATATAAATCTTGTTTGAGAAATTTTTTATAAGTATATTGTTTTTGTATATTATATTATATTTATTGGATTTATATTATTTGATGAATATGGAAACGAAAAATTATTTTTCTATTGATTTCATACTATAGAAATTGTTTTATTTATATAAGAAATGTAATGGATTCATGTTGGCATACTATTATCCTTTGGATAACACTCTACATACCCATGTTGGTGGGTATGTAGTCTCTATGTATTCTATAGGGTATTAGATATTATCTTGTATACTAGGTTTCCACCACCGTCTATTGGGAAGAAGATCGTGTTGGTTATCAAGGTGACTTGAGAGTCACATGGTGATAGTGGGTGTTATCTGCAGTGTTTTTTGGGAATGTTGGGCTATTTGGTATATTGACCTTCTTGACCCCTTTTTTTCCCTAGATTTTATCCTTTGTTTTAGAATTTATAATATATTTATAATATGGTTTTATTCTAGTGGACCTTTTTTCAAAAAACGTTTGGTATCATTTATTGTTTCCTATGTCAGGTTTGGACATTATGGATTTAGAACTAATTATTTATTACTGTATGGTTGACCAATTCATGAGAAAATTATGTCAGATTCCATATTGGAACTCAATTTTGATCCATGTTATTAATTTGGGTGGAATCTTTCCCATGTGTTCACATATGATTTTATTGATATTTTCAACAACCCGAGGTGATCAAGAAAATTTCTCATGCCCTATAGAGAGCATACTCTTGTGACATGTCAGGTCAACCTAGTCTATTTAATAGAAAAATGGTATCAAATCCATCTTTTTATATTTTTTTGATGACATACATGATATAATAGCTTTTAAACAAGATTACTGGGAGAGGAGTGCTTGGCCAACACTTCCTCATTCTAAACTTCGAGGTTTCATGGAAGTATATACCTTTTCTTTGGAAGTTGGGTTTTTTGGTTTTTTGTTATTGAGATATTTGGATGCATTTTACTATTAATTTATGTTTTAAGAGGACCATGGGAGGCATTATTATAAATTAAAAACATCATAGAGAAATTGGAGGCAATCCAAGTGCTGCACGAGTGATCCGTATGGTCTATTAAAAAATACTCAAGTCATTAAAACCATTCCGAACTACTTCTAGTGGCACTAAAATAGTTGTTTCAAAGTTTGAAAACATTTTTTTAAAAGGGTTGAGGCGCAAAGGCCTCTTTATTGAATGAAAAAAGAAACCACGAGAGGTACAATAAAGAACCACAAAGAATAGAAAAAACCAGAACCAAGGGCCCTAACTCATTCTAGCTCGGGAACTCATACTTTGATGGGTTGCTATGAATAGGAACAATTCCTTCCCCAATAGAAAATTTTCAATCCTCTCTAGCATTTGTGAAACCTCCTCCATACTAAGAACAACCACATTCTGGATGTAGGAGTCCCGCCTGAGTCCAGGCATTGCTTCTCTTATGTTGTACTTTTCATCCTTCTCCAGCGCCTGTTTATTAGGTTGTACATCATCCACCTTGTTTTTTGGTACATCTGATCTCTGTTTGGGGGAAACCATCCTGCAGTGAACTCCAGGGGGAATTTCAGCAGTGAGGTGATAACCATCAGACCTAAGTGTAATGGCCACCTGTTTAAAAGGGGGCTGCATTTTAGTATCATGCACACCACATGAATATGGAATAAATCAAATGAATTAGAAAGATAGTAGGGGAGAAATATAGTTAACAGAACATCACTGGTCAGATAATGAAGAATAGAGATGAGATCAATAATATTGGTCAAGAAGAGTATAAATTCCCAAATCTGACATCCAATATTAATAAACTCAAACATAAAACCAAACCGCATAGTGCAGAGCATGAGAGTGCTAATAAACCACATTCATAAAAGCACTATTTCAAGAAATGATCCTAAAAATAGGAGATCTGTCCAAATCCATTTTCAAAAGGGGTAAAAAAACATCAGGAAGCTTGTCATGCCAAATGAAGACATCACCTTCAGCTCCTTTGTTAGCCAATCTATCTGAAACAGAATTAGCTTCTCTGTAGACATGAGTAATAATATTATTCATAGAGTAAAGGGAATCTAAACAACTAATCCATCGATTTTGAAGCTTCCAGGAGAGGTGACATGAACCATCCCTAATAGCAGAGACAATCCTAGTCGAATGACTCTCTAGCCAGATATTATTCCATCCATATGTTTTGGCATGCTCCACTGCAATGATGATTCCCATCATCTCAGCTTCAATTGAAGAAACAATACCACAAGAACCATGAATGCAACCAACCACCATTCCTTTATGATCTCTAAACATGGCACCATATCCAGAAGGACTAGGATTCCCTTTCTATGCACCATCCAAATTAACTTTCAACCAACCAACAATAGGCTGTATCCATAGAACTTCAAAAGTGCCAACTGGAGGTTTGAAATTTCCTTTGATACCAATTTAGTCAAGAACAGTGAAATCATGAATGGAATTATCACAATAAGGCTTTTTAGATAGGCCATCCGCACGTATCTCAGCAAGTACGCGTGAGAGAGCAGAGGTTACTGAGAAGGATTTATTTTCATGGAGAATTTGATTCCTAGAGAACCAGAAAAAATGCAACAATTCAGAAGCAACAACATGAAATAAATTCAGCAGTTGTGAGGAGAGACCAAGATAGTTCCATCTTTGAATAAAGTCCATAATAGAGGATGTCCTAGGAAGTGAAATCTCAAAGATATCCGCTAAATCCTTCCATATTGAGGCCGCAGTTTCACAATAGAGGAATAAATGATCAACATCCTCTCTGTGTTGGTGACAAAAAACACAAGATGAACATGAAGATATACCACAATGTTGAAGATAATAATCAGTTGTAATCTTGAAATGAGCAATTCTCCAAACCAAATTGGAGCGAGATGGTCTAATAAAATTTTTATGCAAGTTCCTCATCCATTTATTGTCAAATTTGGGGTTCAAGGAGAACTCATAAAAAATCTTTGAAGTGAGAATTCCATTAGCCGCAGGCTCCCAAGCCCAAAAATCCTTCTTGTTTGAGAAACAATAATTGTTGACAATGTTGATAATGTTACTTGGAAGTCCATCCAAGTTTTGGAGCTAATCCTTGATGGTAATATCTAGATTAGTTTTTGTGTCATCCATCACCAACTCTATAAGGGGATCATAATTCCATTTGGTTTTCCAGAAGTTAAGAGACGAGTCCTTAGAGACTAACCATCTAGAATGAGAATCAATTGAGAAAAATATGCATTTGAAAGCAGGACAGACAGAGGAAACAATATGATTAAAAGACCCCATCTTTAGCCTGTTAACAAATTTTCCCCGAAGGAAGTGAGAACTATCAGAACTGCTGTTAAAAAGCCTCCATAGGAATGAAACCTGCAAAGAATCATTAAATAGCACCATATTTTTTATACCTAAACCCCCAACATCATATTGATTGCAATAATCTGACCACAGAACCGTGGCCAGCTTTTTTTTGAAGATAATGCCACTCCAAATAAAGTTCCTAAGAGAGGTATTAACACTTTTTATAAGTGAAATAGGCCATTTTTAAACCATAAAAGAGTATACCAACATGGAGATAATGAATGATTTCACTAAAAAACCCTGCCATCCATGGAGAGGGACTTTCCTTTCCAGGTAGAGAGACTCCTTCTAATATTACTAACAATATCTGTGAAATAACAAGTTTTTGGCTTCCCCAAAAACAAGGGAACCCCCAGATAATTGAAGGGAAGAGCTCTTTCCTTAACATTAAGCTCATTGACAATAAATTTTTTCCTATTCTCACTTATGTTCTTACCGAAGTAAACAGAAGATTTCTGCCAGCTGATAACTTGACCAGAGACAAAAGCATAGTGTAAAAGAGCTCTTTTGATATTCTTTATATTTCTCTTATCACCCAATGTGAACATGATGATATCATCAGCATATAAAAGGTGATTGGGAGCAATGATACCTCTTCCAGCATTAATAGAATTCATCTTCCCATTCCTAGACATGTTAGAAAGATGTATACTCAAATAATCCTCTGCTATAGAGAAAATAATTTCAGAAATGGGATCACCTTGTCTAACCCCTCTAGAGAAATAAAAGAAACCACGAGGGGATCCATTAATAAAAATTGAAATCCGACCAGAGCAAAATATGATCTTGATCCAAGCACTGAAAACCTCATTAAACCCAAACATAAGAAGAACTTTGCAAATAAAACCCCAATACATAGTATCAAAGGCCTTTCTAACATCAATCTTGAGGGCAATATTACCACCTCGTGTAGGTTTCTTAAAAAAATTAACACATTATGAGAAAGTAACGAGACAATCCTGAATAGATCTTCCCTTGATAAAACCAAATTGATTATGGGAAACAATCATACTAGGAATTGTTGTGAGCCTTGTGGCAAGGATTTTACAGATGATTTTATAAATGGTGTTGACTATAGCCATAGGTATGACCAAATGCATTTCATTAGCATTATCAGTTTCTAGGATAAGAGCAAGGGACTGATCATTTATTCCATAAGGGAGGTCTCCCCCTTTGAAGAAATGGATTACAAGCTTACAGACATCATATCGAATGATGTCCCAATATGTTTGGAAAAAGAAGTTACTAAAACCATCTGGACCAGGGGATCTTTCAGATTTGAGACTAAAAATAGCCTCTTTAATTTCAATTCTCAAAGGAATAGAAGTGAGATTAGTATTATCCTAATAAGTGACCAATTTGGTAATAATACCCTCTACTGGATCATTCATTGAAGTAGGGCCATTAAAGAGATCCTTTAAATAAAAAATGAAATGTTCTGAAAGACCCCTATCATTTTCAATAACTTGGTCCCCATGCTTGATCATCAAAAGAGGTTTAGAAATCTTCCTGATTCATTGTAGGGAATTAAATAATTTTTTGTTCTTGTCACCATCCTTTAACCATTTATCCATGAAGATGTCCCTTTGTAGAGCATCTTTCATATTTAAGAGGTTATTAAGCTTTGAAACAATCTCAGAATCCTCCTAGAGCCCATTAGAAAAGTTATTAAAAGTATTCGGAACTTGGAAATACCTATGAGAATATTCGAGAGATGAGATATCCTAATAAATAAGGCTAAATTTCTCTTTGCTCCATGTTCTTAGAGATTTTTTAAGGGCTTTTAGTTTTTCAATGCAAAAAAAAAACATTATGACTTGAGCTGATAGAATTCCAGGTGTTTTGAACAATAGAAGCACAGTCAGGATGATTAACCCAGGTTGTGTTGAATCTGAAGGGAAAAGGAGGTCTAGATTCCATGCCACACAGATTTACAAGTATTGGATGATGATCAAAATTAATCTTAGGAAGAGTTATGAAGGAGATGGATCCCCAGTAATCAAGGGAAGCTTCATTAATAAATTCTCTTTTAATTCTACTAGCAAGAACTCTATTTAAAAAACTCCTGTACCTGGTGAATTTTGCCCCAACCAAATTAATTTCCTGCAAATCATTGGAATCTATGAAATTATTAAAATCCCTTGAGGAGATGACATTAAACACTGCACCCAACTTTTCATCCGGATGAATAATTGAATTAAAGTCCCCAAGAATAATCCAAGGATCAGAAATGATAGAACTAAGTACACCAATATACATCCATAGTCCCCTACGATCCTGATAACTGGTATAGGCATAAACAAAAGAGAAATAATGCTGAAGACCAGAGAATTTGAAGGAACATGTCACATGTTTTCCACCATTATCAATTAAAGACATGTCAGAAAAAGATGAATGTTCCATGAACTAGAGACTTTTGACTTCAGAGAAGAAAATATTATAGTCCACTAAGTAAAAACCAAGAGAGTTCAAACTAGAAATGTCTGCGGAGAAAATCCTCTTGGGTTCCAAAATCCCAATAAGAAGAGGTCTATTCTGTATAACATAAGATTTTAGGGATCTCATAGTGTTTTAATTGTCCAATCCCTGACAGTTCCAGTACAAGATCTTCATTTAAAATTAATTCCAGGTTTGGAACCCCGTTTTTTCGGACATTCTCTTTGATTTTGATTTCCTTAGAGGGTCTTCCTACTTTCATTTTGGGAATTTCTATACCTTTAACAACTTTAATAAGATCATCAATATTTTAAACCTTGAGATTATATTTTTCTTGAGATTCAAGGGATATTTTGTCATTAAAACTTTTATTCTGCTCACTTTGATTACCAGCTGAAGTTAAATTAGAAACAGAATCTTTTTCACTACCCGAAGTAGATAGAGAGATAAAATATTTATGTAATAACTGACTAGATGTAACTTTAACATCCATTGTATTCGAAGGAATCAAAGAATTAAAATAAGGATCTGAGCAAGACTGAACATCAACATGCTGATCAGCAAAGTGTGCCTCCAAACATGCAACGCTTTCCAAAAGATTCTCAGCTGAAGTAGGAGCTATGAAAAAATACAAATCATTTCATATCATTGGAGACATGACTGTCATGTCTGACTTAGGGATGCAAGCATCAGGTTTAAATTGAGTGGTTCCTAACGCACTTAGAATAGAATCTGGATCAGCAGTGTAATCCTGCTTACCAGAGTTATGATTTCTAGTCTCCTTACTATTCTTTAAGGATGCCAAAAAATAAAAAATGTCCTTATAATAGTCTAGAAATATTTGGTTCTCCTCCTCTTCCTTATGTGAGTCCACAACAAGTTTATGAACCTCATTGAACAGTTCAGTAAAAAGTTCCATATCATCCTCACAGACCCATTCTAAATTATACTCTTCCTCCTCAACCATGTCAGACCAAGATACCTTGTGGGAAGAGGAAGAAACATATTGATTTGCAATAGAAACATTGGAAGTATTTGTAGCAGGTAGGTTTTGAACATGAGGGACCAATGGATTTTTTAGAATCCCTTTTTCCTCTACAAAGACTGACTGGTTCTTTTTGTTCCTATTAACCTCAGTCCAATCCGAGGTTTTGACTGGAATACTAGAATACCTCTGGATCATCCTACAATTAGAGACTGTGTGTGCTACAATTTTGCATACATCACAAAAATAGGGAACAGTTTTATATTCCAATATGATATGAATTTTGAAACCATTCGCAGTAAAAATAATGCTACTAGGTCTTTTAGTTTCTAGAGTTATGTCTACAAGAATTCTTGAAAAGAATCCAATTTCACCATCTAATGCACACTGATCGACCCTAATTGGGGTGCCTAGACGTTATGAAATGTCATTAAGAATTCTAGGATGCTAATATACCCAATTTAAACCATGCAGTCTCACCTAGATTTATACATTCGATTGTTTAAAAGTAAAAGGATTGAAATTTACATCCCAATCAGATAGTCTTAAAATCCCAGGCTTAAGTTGAAAATTTCCCAGATTCCAGGAAAAATTAAAAGATTCAGATGAATTGAAAATAATGTGAAAATAACCCTTACCAATTGAGATTAATCTCCAATCCCTTATGCCCCAGCAGTGTGAAATTCTGCTCTTAAGATCAGCATGATACCATGGTTTGTCTCCTTTTGAATATATCAAACGACCGAGTAATGAAAATTTTCATAGATCTAAACATTGTTGAAAGGATCCGGGTCCGCCAAAAGAATGAATTATTTTATAAAATTGTGAATGATTTTTGAATCTGTGGTTTAATGTGGAAAATGGTTTTCAAGAAGCGGGTTCCTTTTTTTATTTGAAATGATTTATTTTAAGAATGTTGAAATGGATCTTTTAAGGGGATTTTTATGAAATAATGTGGTATTTTTAAATGTAATATAGGTACTGTTAGATGATTTTTTTGAATTTATATTTATAATATATTCCTAGTGGTCTTCATTTTCTTCATGTGGACATTTATACCCAATGATTTTTTATTTGGGATGATTTGATTGAATGTTCTATTTTTCTCAATGATATATTATGGGACCCATAGAATGGAATAAAAAACTCATTAAGGGAATATCTTGGGTACAAATTCTAGTGATCCATATATTATCATCCTACTATATTAAACTTCACACACTTATTATGGAGTGGTAGTTTCATGTCATTCTTGGACCATAGACTATACATGAGTGTTTTATAATAATAATCCACCAATTTTTTTCCTGGTCAGGGATCATTAGAGGTGATGGATGGAAAAATATGGTTGAGTATATATTTGAGTCACTAAGAACAAAAATAACACAATGAATGAGATGAAACACTCATCTATTTGAAGTATTGGTCTTAGTTTTCTGTAAGAACAGTATCCACCCTCAACTATTCAAGGCACTTTCCTATGGATATTTCATAGCCCACTTTTTTCAATAGTTTTATATTATGGAAGTGGCAATTTAAAGGGTGATGGAATTTTATAGTGTTCATAAGTGAGTTTAGTTAGTGAAATACTACATGGATGATTTCACTATGATTGTTTATTTCTATCCTTAGTTAGTTGTTGATGATTTTAAAAAGGCTTTGTACATTACAAGTGGAATTCTTCTAGACCATAGTTCAATCTTCGGTCAGCCTATCTGGATTACCTTTGTGGAAGTGATGTACAAGGATGTTTTTGTTGAGTATTTTTCAATTGGGAAACTAGAGACACATGTTTATTTGACATAATATAGTTTCAATAAAGGTGATACAACAAGAAAAATGTAGTAAAACAATAATGTGCTTCCAATTTGGAATGTCATAGAACATTAGACCCTCTTATTTGACATCACTGAAGTCTTGACATCAATGTTTCTAAATTGGTCATCTATAGAGGGTTTTCGAGATGAATAGATGTCAAAAGAAGATGTTTTGGGATCTAATTTAATTATATATGTAGTTTTTGGTGTTTTTTCATAAGAGTTTTAGAATGAATTTTATCATTTTTTTAGTGCTCTAATTTATAGAAATTATATTTTGGGACTTTTAGCCACATCTGAACCCTCTGTATCATTTTTTATAATGGGTAAAATGTCTTTTTTTCTTGTGTTGTTATATTTTGAGATGTTCATTCCTCATTGAATTTTTGGCATGTGTTATCATATATTCATGGTGTGGACCATGTGATGGTGTAGATTTTATAGATAATATTGGAATGCCATAGGAGTGGGATGGAGTAATGGAAATAATATTTTGGTTTCAATTTATACCAATATAGATAGTAGATTTGAATTTTATTTTGAGGCCATTGAGGGTAGGTTTTATATGGGGGTTCCCATGAGTAACCATTTGTTCTATTTCATGACCTTATGTATGAACCATGTCATTCCATGTTAAGGAATGTTCATGTTTTGGGGGTTTCTACTATTTTTCGGGATATGTTGTTTCAATGTTATTTTTTGGTGACGTCTTTGGGTCATCTGCAATGATTTTCTCTCCATATTGTTTAGATATTATTGTTTATTATTAGTGGAATAATTCATGTTTAGTGATGCCCAATATTTTGGGTGTTTCTATATATTCCTATAGAAATTAAGAAAAAGTTTAAATTGTATATAATAATTTATATAATGTCTTAGTGTTTTCTATAGTATTATAATTTTATCTTTCAAGATTTTTTTGGTTGAGATGTGTTTCCTCTTGTAACCCTTGTGACATCAGATATTCTAAAGGTGTTGGTTATGTTTTTTCTTTTGTATTGGAATGGGAATCAAAAATTACTTTTGTATTTAAATATGTGCATGTGTTTGAGTTTCTATATTTGAGACATATCATGGGATTTTTCATTCCAATGTATAAATTTTTGTGTAATCTTATTTTAGGTATGATGGTGTGTTAGTGGATGGTGATTCTCAAATCCGTTTAGAATGGTTATCTCAAGTAATAGGTCATCGCTATCCCATGTTCATGCTTTTAGGTTAGATAATTGAGCCTTATTAGATAGTTAATTAATATATTCATATGAATATTAATTCCTAGATTTCACATAAATTATTGATGAATTTATGGGGGGAAAGTATCATTAGGTAGGGGGTGGAATTGGGACAACCCAAATGCTAATTTATTATTTATATTACATATTCTAACTTGAGTTTGGGGAATCATAGGGTGAAATGTTTATGTTTTTGAATCCTTTATAGGTCAATATATTTAATAAAACTATTAGAAAAACCATTCAATTGAAACCATTAAACCTAGGTCGTTTTGGACAATTGTGATCACACAGTTAACACTTAGTGTGTTAAATAGTGTGAGTAAACTGAGAAACATAGTCTTTTTTTTGGAAAAAAATTATTCCAATTTATTTATTATTTAGGGTATGATCTATTATCTTCTATATTGTATTTCCTTTAAAATATGTGCCTTGAAAGGGCCTATATTTATCGTCTAAGACCCTATATGGTTTATTATTGGTGAATTAATGGTGGATTTCCATCATGATCGAAGGGTAAGAGTTTCTTCTTTATTATATTTTATAATATTTTAATATTATACCATATTGTCAAACCCTACTAGCCATGCATGGATGATTATTGATGTCTTGGGTCATACTATTTGGGGATTTTGTTTTCTTAGGGTTGTGATCCATATTTAGAGACATAATTTTATGGTTTCCATTTAAGCTAACATAGTTTTCTTCTTTTAATATATTAATTTCCATTCCATTTCCATTTATTAAGGTCTTCCATGGATTCTTGATTCCTTTAAAGTGTTTTTTGAATATATTTATGATTTATATCATCTCTAGCATGTTTTTCTCAATTTTTTTTTGATGTTTTGGGTGGGGGTTTCCTTTAACAATGTTGTCGAGTTTCATAGTTCAATGACACATTGTTTTAAAAATTTATTTTATACATTCTTAGTGTTTTATATAATTTAGTTTTTTATTTTCATTAGAAAAATCATTTAATCATAGTGATTACTGATAATTTGGAATTATAATGTTGCGTATTCCTTTATTTAAATGTATTTACTTATTTTAAAAAGGGGTTTCACTACTATAATGGGATTTTCAATGGTTTAAATGGGGGTTTCTTATCTTTAGATTGGTATAGAGCTTATTATGCGATCCTTTAGTGATTTAAATAAATTTACTATGACAATGATTTAGTGTTGTGGTTTGTTCCCTTGGGTTCTCACATTATTTTCAAATGTGGTTTAAAAATGGATTTACAAATGTGTGGTTCTGGTTTTCAAAGGAAATGACTTTTTACAATCTTATGTGAAAGGTGAATTTTATTAACTAATTTTTACACACTAGTTGAGAACCTTTTTTATCCTTTGATTATGATTATGTCAATATGTTATGATTCAGTGAATTATGATTCATGATATATAGTTTAGTTTGGGGATCATTATAAAATGTGATGTGTTTAATGTGGGATATATAAGATAATGGTGATTAATTACCTTTAGGATTTATGTTTTCCCTGTGATTAAAATTGGATTTATAGTGACCCACACAAATTATCTATGATATAAGGAACCCTAGTAAAATAAGATAGGATTCAATGGAAAATGGTTATACACGTTTATATTTACACACTGGATAGTTTCGCCTAGTTCAATATGATGGTTTCGCAAGGGACGTTCACTAATGAGACTAGTTGAGAGTTATTCAGGTGGTGAGTTGTGTGGCCGTTAATGTACTAGTATTTTGTTCCCCTTTTTAAGGTTTAGTACTTGTTTTATTAGTCTCTAAGTTGAAACATCATGATATATATCTTATGTTATTAATCATTATTATTTTTTGCCATATAATATTCTTATTTCTTATTTTGAGCTTACATTGATGTGTTTTTTATTTATGATTGGGCGTTAATTTTGTAGGGATTCACTTGTGTTGTTATTATCAATTTTATATAAATCTATTGGTCTTGTATGTTATTATGATTTCCCTTTGTTAATCACTTATATTTGTGGGGTGTGTGCTAATGTTCTAAAGGGGACAATGGGAGGCCTTATAAAATGAAATTTAATGTGAAACAGTTTTTAAAACATTTTGAACTTGTAAAATTGGATTATTTTCAAATGTTTTGTTTTAAATGAAATAGATGGTATAACTTGGTTTCAAGATATATATGAGTTTTAGAGTTTACTGTTAGTTTTTGAAATTACATGGCCTTTGATTATCCTCTTTGAGTCACTATTTATAAATGGTGTGTTTTATAATGAGTTCTGGGAATTGGTGGTTTTATTTCATTTTTATGAAAAATGAAGTGAAAATTAGATTTATTTAACTTTTATACAAGTAAACATGGATTATTTATAAAAATAATGTAATGGAATCATGGTGGTACCTTACATTAAATTTTCTTGTGCTATATATATACTTAAATTAGTGGATATTTTGTCTCAATGTCTTCGTCAAGTTATCAAATTGTAACGTTAAGTTTTTTGAACTGAATGAAAAATTGAAAGAAATTAAAATTTTCCATTAGCTGGGAAGTTTGGTTTTAGAACTGAGCATTATAACTTTTTATTTTTAAATGTTTAAATTAAGATGTGTCTTTTACATAAATTTTATTAAATTAATTAAATTAAAATTAAAATGGAAATGAATTATATTAAAGAAAAAATACTTCTTTATAACTTTGAAAAATTCCATGAAATATTTAACGGGTTTGAAAATTTATCCGTGCGGGATTCATAGACCTACAGACTCTCGGCGATGATAGAATAAAAATATTATATTTATTTTATTTGTAACCATGTGTGTTTTTTTAAATGAAATAACACTCAAACTATGCAACTTATGATAAATCAGAGACCACCATTAGGTCTAGAACACCAGGTTTATCCTGGGAAGGGTATAACATTGATTCACGTCAGGTGTTTGGAAACCAGACCTGTGATAAAACCATCATTATTTTTAATTAATTAATTATGCTAATTTTAATAATAATAAATAATTATTTTCCCCCATATGGTGTGTTTTATGATAAATCTGAGACCGTTGTTACATCCGAAATGATGGGTTTATCCTTGGAAGGGTATAACCTTTCCGAGCCTTGGACATTTGGTCATATCGCACCCAAAGATAACTTAATTGGGTAATAAATAGTTTTTTGGGAAGTTGGATATAATAATAATAATTTTATTTTTAATATTTTTTTTGAGTTTCTATTTTCCATAATTTTAGTTCAGACA
Organism: Viscum album; assembly: GCA_963277665.1. Lineage (NCBI taxonomy): Eukaryota > Viridiplantae > Streptophyta > Magnoliopsida > Santalales > Viscaceae > Viscum > Viscum album. The sequence continues at coordinate 834,195,210 of OY728120.1, forward strand.
AACATCATGGAATGACTTAATTTTGTGATATTTCTCACTTGAGTATTATTCAGTTGGAGTATTTATATTTCTTCTCTTGCAGTGTATTCGTTTATATGTTTCCACTATTTAATATTTAATTGTAGTTAATTGCACTATGACTTTATATATTACCTTTGAGGTAATAGTCTCCCCCATGGACACAAAAAGGTCCTCGCTGCTAGTTATCAGCCTGTAGCATTCGAGGAGATGCACTTGAGGTTATGTAACCCACCGGTCCGACCACCATATTAGAGGTGGACAGGTCGGGACGGTACACAAATCATTGTTTATAGGTTGGGTTGCTACTGATCTCCCCTAGAAAGTGGGAGATATTGGTTATGGTGGTGACTTGAGAGTCTCATAGTGATGGTGGAGTTTGTCGCATATGTTTTATGGAATGATTAGTTTTTATGATGTATTAACCTTCCACAAACATACAATTGTTTATACAATTGTTTTGATGTTTTGGATTATAAAATATTTTCTAAAATTACTTTATTCATATGGATAAAAAGTTTTTAAAAAAAAATTGATGTCATTTATATGTATTATAACTTTTTTGGATGTTCTTCATTTAGAAATTCTAATTTATTATGGCTTGGTTGTCTAAAATATTATGACCTCATGGAAGGTCCCAAAATGGAACCATTTTTTGATCCTTGATATTATTGTTGGTAAAACAATTCCAACGTGTACACAAATTATACACGATAAATTTTCTCTAGCTAGCGGTGATTAGTAATACACTTCCAACCCCATAATGAGTTAACACGATTAACTTTTCATGTTGATCCTAGATGGTTAATTATAAAAACTAGTAAGAAATTTATAACACCCAATGATTTTAGGATATTTTTTTTAAATATAATTTTTTCTATAGCTTGAGATTCATGAAACATCATATCTAAAAGAACTGGAATATAATATTTCTTTATAACACAATCATTAAATTTCTATAGTAAATAGGATTTTTTTTAATAATATTTATAAATGTTTTATATGAGGAAAATATATTGATATATATGCACTCAATATTTAGTATAGTATTAACATGCATTGAAAAATAATTTACCTTTAAAATGGGTTTCATTGTTCTTTGTGAGAAATTAATATATTTATGTTTCATCAATATTTTTAATTTTCTTCGAAAACATATAACTTTAGTTTTGAAGTCAAAATTTAAAAATTATCTTAGAGTGATGTTTTTGGAATTTTCTTAAAATTATAATTAATTAATTAATATTGATTCTTTTTTATTTAAATTGAAACTATTATTTCTTTTAATTATTTTAAAAATTTTCATTTTATTTTAAAATAATTTCAAGAGTAAAATTATTTCATTTATATTACTAATATTCAAATTATTGTTACTAAAAATAATTTAATGTTTATTTTTTTTATTAAAACATTGAATACTAATGAAATAATGTTTCTTGAAACCCATTTTTCATCACATTTGGAATGTTTATTTAAACGTTATTTTTTACCCGTTTTAAAGATTGAATTTAATAGAATGAATTACATATCTAGAATAAAAATTTCCAAATATTTTAATGAGTCCAAATTAACTTTTTTTCATAAATAATAGTAAATAAATTAATAAAAATCACCATAGTTAAGGATAAAATGAGTTTACTACGGGGGGGGGGGGGTAATCCAAGAGATAAAGATAAATATCATAATTAGATTTTTTTAAATCATATTTTTTTATATTTATATGTCATCCTATCCCAAATTTTAATATTAATCCATTTAAAATCATTTTTCTTAACCAATAATTTAGTTTATTTTAGTCTTTTAATAAATTCTAATTATGTCCTCTACCCCACTTATAAATAGACTCCCCTTCTTTCTCTTATGTACACCACATTTAGAATATGGATTCAAAAAAACCTACCTAAATATGTCATAAAACTACTTATATAATAATTATATGTCCCAGTATTCTCAAAATATTATTCCAAAGGTTTTTAAGAAAGGATCCAAACGAGGTCAACTGAAGGAGAGGTAATCCTTTTACCCAATCTCTTATAATTTCATTATTCTTATAAATCAAAAAAATATATGTAATTGATCATAAAATAATAAATTATGTATTTTAAATATACTTAAAATTTGTTATTGTAATTTAACTATAAATATCTACCATATATTCCCTAAGATGGGAACTGAAACTATCGCTTGAGCAAACTTGGGGATTACCATCTCCAAATAGCGATGAAATTAATTTTCCATCATTATCATTAAATAATGGTTATTATGATAGTTTTAATGTTTAAATATTATATTTATAAAACTAGTTTTTTTCATTATAATATCATTTTTACCTTCCTATCTTCCAGTCCAATTGAGATAAGATAATGTCGCATTTTTGTATGTCTGGACAAAAATATCAATGAACCGGGGCAATTTTTTTCTATTTTTCTAAACATTTATGGTGTTAATTATAGATTTAATTAATATATATGATATATATTAAATAAAAATGATTTTATAAATTCTAATTAATATTTAACATTCCATCATTTCATCCTTTTAAATGTAACATCAAAGTTCATGTGTACGTACAACTTACAATCTCTATGAATGTTGTAATCCAATTTTCTATATCTGTACATCAAGAATGACTCAAAAAATATATAATTAATAGATATGATATTTATATAACTGTTAAAATTGTAAATATTGTCGAACCATGATCAATGTAAAAGTTTAGTAATTACCAATAAGAAATTATCTTGTAAAATGAAACATTTGACTCTTAGAAACAATGATTTTACTAAGGAATTATAAATAAAGGGGTTTAGAAATATTATAGGTGGATAAAATATTATATTTAATGTATGTAATTGAATATGATATATAATTTTAAAAAATTTAAATTTATTATTCAATAGTTTAAATATCTTTTTAAGTAATTCATACTAGAGGTAAGGGATTTATGTTACAATTCCATTATTTATTAGGGTAATTTATAATAAAGCTTCTAATAATGAAACATTATCTATTATATATAAATAATCCCTTTAATTTTATTCTCATCTTGTTATTTTTTTATAATTCACGTTTTATTTTTAATTTACACTATTTAAGTAATCATGAGACTGAAATAATAATTTTAATGAAATCCATCTATTTTTCTCTGTTCATTTGAAAACTCATTTTCATCCATGTCCATGATTTATGAAAATGTTTTCAGTAATGTTTTAATATTATACCATTATTGTTTTAAGTCATTTTTTGATATTATTTAATGTTTAAAAATTACTTAAAAATAATCTTTTTTTTCATTTCCTAAATGTGGTTTTTTTGACTTGATATCGAAAATGTGGAAGGAATATTTTTTTTGACAAACACGACATGAATACTATTTCCCACCTTAATGAATTCTCAATGGTTTTATGATTTATCGTAATGTTTACAAGGTTATTTTTAATGATTTTTTTCATTTATAATTAGGAAATTTTGATATTTTAGATATGTTATTTCAAATTGAAAAGTGTATTATCCTAAAAAAATGTTCTAGTGATCTTTTAAATTAATTTTTCATCTATGAAAACAACCTTTGAATTTATTTATTATTTACTAGGGATATGGTCTAATTATACCATCCACATTCATTATTTGGATTTATTATGATGATAAATATTATTTTTGTATTAGTTTATGAAACAAATTTCTTTTCCATGGGTTAAATATATTGCGAAACCCGTTTCTACTCCACGATTTGTGCAATGATGAAATAATGAAATGTTCATGAAAATCATTTCCTTTTCAATGGTTATGATGCGATGAATTGTTTATGATCTTACGGAAAACATATGAATGTTTTTAATTATGTTATGGGAAGGTATAAAATTTATTTCCCTCCAATAATTTTGGTGATGTTGGATGTCTGAAAGAGCGTTGTCGCACGCGCTCTCAAAAGAACTTCAAAAGTGAGTTACGTTGGATAAAACTCCAAGCACAACACTCTATGAAGCTAATGTTTAGTTTACTTGGTGTAGCATAGGGGGCTAACCAAGGTCGTCTCTCAAAGGAGGAAGTGAATTAAAACATCTTATTAGAGGTATTCTAAAAATAAAATAAAAGAGAATAAAAACACTACTAGAAAATGATGGGGGTTGTATATAGTTTATGAATCTAGAAGAAGTTTGCTGGAAGAAGATTGTATTTTTTTAGTTTTTAGTTTTGAAATGAATTCTGATTAAAATAACACAACAAGAAGATGTTTTTTTTAGAAAATATTTTAAAAGGCGTAATCGATCTAACTCTACCTCTTCATTTACATATTAATCATTATCATTTAGATGAATATCCACTTAATTATGATCCTCTAATTTGTTAACCCTCGAACCCTACAAGAGTTAACTTAACCACAAAGATGGAATTACTTAAACCCTAGGCTAGCTTCGGAACATGCAATCGCAGAACCCTGCTTTGATTGTTGTTATAAGGTTAGCTTATGGTCAGTGGTTAATTAGAGCACAAATACATTCTGGAAATGAGGATGAGTTGTGTTTAGGGATTATATTTAAACTCTACAAATTTATCCCAAGTGGTCTTGTATTACCGATTAAGCTCGCACTCTCACAATTTACACAAAATCTCGACCTCGCGTGTTTTTGTATTAATTGTTCAATTGCTTGCTTAGTTTCTTAAAATTTAAAAACATAATTCATGGATCATATTAAGTGAATTACAGTAGGCTCAATGATTCAAAATAATTAAATGAAGAGGGTAGAAGATAGATCGATCACTAAAAATTACTCTTCCATGGGTGGCGTAATCATCGTAGAAGCGTTTTGCATGTGCAAAGGTTTATAATGGGTATAACCCAATATCGCTTCTACTCAAGAATTCCAGCCCCAAGAGGAAGATTAAGAGAAGAATAAATTTAAATAAAACAGAGGAAAAGAGAAGAAATAAAAGAAGAACAAAGAAGTTTATTACACAAACAAAACAATTACAACATGAAGGAGAGAAGGAGGCTTTGATGAGAGGATCCTTGCTTCAAGAGCTACCTCTCTTACAATGGTTGTAGAATTTGGTTGAAACCAATTCTCCTCTGCCTCCAATCTCCCAATGCACGAACCAGCCTCTCCAAATGAGAAAATCACTAATTTATAGAGTGGAGGGGAGGCTAGGTTTAAAGTGGTTTCAAGTGTGAATGCAAAATCTCGGCCAAATATTTTAATGAAACTTGCACCGCCCATTTGACCTCCAAAACGCGTGAATTGACCGGCCATTCAGAAGGATGATTTGTGCCACATCATGTCCCCGATCTTTCCTCAAAATTTGGGCTCAATACAAGCCCGTATGTAGATGATATGGCCCAAATACAGAACCTTCTCCATTCTGGCGAGCCCAGCCCAACTTTGACTTCATGGCCCAATTTCAACAACCAAATTAACTCTTTAGCTTTCATGTCCTGAATACAAGTTGTAGATAATTAAGTTAGGAACACTGTTACAAAATTTCAAATTCAAATAATAAATATAAAAATATTTATCTTCGAAATAATACAGTGCACTATTAAGGGTAAAACTGGAATTTTCACCAAATTTTCAAATGAATGATCAAATCCCAAATATTTTATAAATAAACATATTTAACACAATGTGAGGAAATTATATCATTTATTATCAATAAAATATTCAATAAAATAGTGTTTTATCAACTCCCCCACACTTACCCTTTTGCACACCTGGGCAAAACCTCATATCAAGTAAACATCAATATCAAATCAAAACCAATTTTAAAACACATATCTTTAAGATCAATAAATTTCACACCAAAAATAAAAAAGATATCATGCCTCATAAAAAACCTTATTTCAGGTTCTCCATTTATATCATTCAATATATTTCCACTTCATTTATCCACCCATGCACAAAACACTTACCTCGCTTGAAGTTTCTCTCATCACTCGAATATCAATTTTTTTGCAATGTCTTTCTCATCCAAACTCATACAAGGGTCACCATAGGCTTGATATATTCCTACATCGCTACCCGATGTGAGTCAAGGACATATGTTTATCATGAGGACTTTTCAGGGTTGTTCTGTGGCTTTCGGTTGGTAGGATTAAGATGTGAAAAACTCTGAGGCTGAATGAGGAGGGCTTGACTCTTTTAAAGCAAAATTGCATTAATCTAATTTTCACTTAAATATGGTCTTCTCTTCAATCCCCATAGTATCAATTCAGCTCCATCATCACGAAAAGTCATGAAAGTTTTACACCATTCATCATTTCAGCATAAAAAAATGTCAATCTTCTAAAACATGATTTTCTTGAAAGCTCCAGATGGGCACAGCTTTCCACCTCAATTAGAAGCTCCAGAAAAGGCACAGCTTCACTTGTCATGAAAGCTCCAGAAAAGGCACAACTTTCAATATAATGACTTTCTTTAGCAGCAAACACATCTCTTCAGAATTTAATTTTCCACCCAAAGTATCACATAATGTGGTGGCACAACACAAGACAGCTTCCCCCACACTTAAGCTCAACTAGATTATGCAATTTCACTTCAAGAGTTGGTTGGATAGGGAAAATTGGCTTGTAATGTGGTTTAACCTAACAGGCTGTGCATGGCTTCTAAGGGCTACCAGGATTAAATATTCAAGGTAGGCCATTATAAAAAAGGATTATTTGAAATAGGGGTTTTAATACCAAACAAATGCCTCAATCATTTAAACACAAGTACCTCAAACCCTCAAGTTTTGACAGGAATAGATCAAATTCTGGTTAAATCAAGTATGGTTTGGCTCTCTCAAGAAGTGAGGTGAATGTAAAGAATATGAAAATAATGGTTTAGAAGCCTCACAGGAAAGTGATTTCAAATATAAAGATAGTGAGATTGGCATGGGATTCAAAATTCAGCGTACTTTTCATGAAATTACTAAATATTTGAACTTGAAACAAAGTCATTTCAGCATTCATTTAAGCTTAGTTTCAAGGGGTAAATTGTTTCACTTATTGATATGGATTTAAAAATGGTGATGAGAATCATTTCAGCTCAAAAGTTTCAAAAACACACAGAAAATTGTAAAATAAACACACAAATTTTGAAAAACACACAATTTTTGTTTTTTGGTTTTTTTTAACAGGAAAACAATTGAAATTACTAAACTAAAAGGTTCCCTCCCCCACACTTAAAATATTGCATTGTCCTCAATGTGAACCCGTGAGATGATATATGCACATGAAATGCAGAATTTTTAAATAGGACAAATAATATAAAAGTGAAAGGGTTAGGAACAGCCTGATGTGATCAAGTGATGATGGGGTCATGCAGTGTGATAAAATCCACTGCATCAGTAGGATGTCCCTCAATGTATCTCTTCAAACGTTGCCCATTGACTGTAAAGCTCCTTCCAGTGTCCTCTTGTGTGATCTCCACTGCACCATAAGGAAAAACATTAGACACAATATAAGGACCTAACCATCTGGAACACAACTTACCAGGCATCAACTTCAGTCGTGAACTATAGAGAAGGACTTTCTCTCCAATATGAAACTCCCTTTGTTGGATCATTTTGTCATGATCTGCTTTTGATCTTTCCTTGTAGAGCCTTGAGTTCTCATATGATGACAGGCGAATCTCCTCAAGCTCTTGAATTTGCAACTTCCTTTGAATTCCAGCTTGGGCCAAATCTATGTTACATTTCTTTATAGCCCAATATGCCCGATGCTCGACTTCCACGGGGAGATGACACGCTTTCCCAAAAACAATCCGAAATGGGGACATACCAATGGGGGTCTTGTATGCTGTCCTATAAGCCCACAATGCATCATCCAAGCGCTTGCTCCAATCCTTCCTATTTGGCTGCACGGTTTTCTCCAAGATTTGTTTCAACTCACGATTTGAAACCTCAGCCTGGCCATTTGTTTGGGGGTGGTATGGTGTTGATGTTTTGTGTGTCACCCCATACTTCCGAAGGAGGGAAGCAAAATTCCTATTGCAAAAGTGTGTCCCTTGGTCACTGATGATGGCCTTTGGTACTCCAAACCTGCAAAAAATCTATGCTTTGACAAAATCCACAACAACATGAGAATCGTCAGTCCTGGTGGCCTTGGCCTCCACCCATTTACTCACATAATCGACAGCAACAATGATATACAAGAAACCAAATGAACTAGGAAAAGGTCCCATAAAATCAATTCCCCAAACGTAAAAAATCTCACAGAATAAAATGGGTTGTTGGGGCATCTCGTGTCTTCTTGAAATGTTTCCAGTGTGTTGGCAACGAGAGCATGACTTACAAAATACATGGGAATCATGGAATAAACTAGGCCAATATAATCCTGAGTCTAAAACCTTCCTAGCTGTCCGTTGGGGTCCAAAGTGTCCACCACAAGCAAGTGTATGACAGAAATGCAAAACAGACTCAAACTCATGATCGGGAACACACCTCCTAATGACTTGGTCACTACACATGCGCCAGAGGTATGGATCATCCCACACATAATACCTAGACTCACTTTTTAATTTTTGGACTTGATGCTTCTTCAAATTTACTGGGATTTCAGAGCCAACAATGTAATTAACTAAATCAGCATACCAAGGATGCTTACCTGAGATGGTATAGAGATGCTCACCGGGGAAAGTGTCCCGAAGTGGTACCTGGTCCAAGGTGTCACCCTCTAGTGTGTGAGTAAGCCTACTCATGTGGTCTGCCACCAAATTCTCTGACCCCTTCTTGTCCTTTATCTCAAGGTCAAACTCTTGAAGAAGTAGCATCCAACGGATAAGTCGTGGCTTTGCATCTGGCTTCTTTAGGAGGTACCTCAAAGCTGCATGGTCAGAAAAAACCACTACTTTAGAGCCCAATAAATATGAACGAAATTTATCTAAAGCAAATATAACAGCAAGAAACTCCTTTTCTGTTGTGGTGTAGTTTGATTGGGCTGAATCTAGTGTCCTAGATGCATAGGCGATCACATGTGAACGTCCCTCCACCCTCTGAGATAAGACAGCTCCAACCGCGAAGTTGGAGGCGTCACACATAAGCTCAAAAGGAATCTCCCACCGTGGGGGCTGTATGATCGGTGGAGTGGTCAGACACTTCTTTAGCTCATCAAATGATACCCTTCATGAATCATCAAAATTGAAGTCAATATCTTTTTGAAGCAATCGAGATAAGGGTAGAGCGATCTTACTAAAATCTCTGATGAAGCGTCGATAAAATCCAGCATGTCCAAGGAATGATCGAACATCACGCACACATGAAGGGTAGGGTAAGGATGAAATGATGTCTACCTTAGATCTATCAACCTCTATCCCATGTTTTGACACTACATGCCCTAAGACAATGCCATGCTCTACCATGAAATGACACTTTTCAAAGTTCAGGACTAGATTCTTCTCAATACAACGATTCAACACATTTTCCAAACTACTTAGACATTCATCAAATGAAGATCCATACACTGTAAAATCATCCATAAATACCTCCATGCAGGTCTCAATAAAATCAGAAAAAATACTCACCATGCATCTCTGGAAGGTACCTGGGGAATTGCAAAGTCCAAATGGCATCCTCCGATAGGCAAATGTCCCAAAGGGACAGGTGAATGTAGTCTTCTCCTGATCCTCCGGAGCTATAGGAACCTGAAAATATCCAGAAAATCCATCCAAGAAACAATAGTGTGTCTTCCCAGCTAGTCTCTCAAGCATCTAATCAATAAATGGGAGGGGGAAATGATCTTTGCGAGTGGAATGATTTAGTTTCCTATAATCAATACACACGCACCAACTGTTTTGTACCCTCATTGGAACTAACTCATCTTTCTCATTTTTAACAACAGTAACACCACTTTTCTTAGGCACAACCTGAATAGGACTTACCCACTGAGAATCTGAAATGGGATAGATTATACCTGCCTCGAGCAATTTTTCAACCTCTTTTTTAACAACCTCCAGAAGGGTTGGATTGAGTCTCCTTTGTGGTTGCCTCACCGGTTTAGCTCCATCTTCCAAAAGAATCCTATGCATGTAAATGGAGGGGCTAATACCTGATATGTCAGCCAAGGTCCACCCGATTGCCCTGATGTTCTCCCTTAAAAGATTCAAAAGTTTTTCTTCATGTTCAAAAGAGAGATTGTTAGCAATGATAACAGGTAATTTTTCACCACTTAACAAGTATGAGTATTTGAGATTTGGTGGCAATGGCTTTAGTTCCAGTGATGGTGGCTGCTGAATGGATGGAAGCATGAGTGGAGTAGACATCTGTGCACAATCATACATATCATCTGAATGAGAGAACAATGCATCAAATCCATCAGAAAAATTAGCAGCCATATCATAATCAGAGTATACATGCTCAGAATTCGAATATGATTGGACAAATGAACCAATCCCAAGATCAGAAAGATCATGAATTAAAGGGGATGAAGTAGAATGAGACATCAAGTTGGACCCAATACTCATTATTTCATTAAGAAGTGAATAGTCCCCAAGAGATTGGGAATCAAAAATAGAGGGACTATCACATGGAGACTCAGAATGAGAGAGAAAGAATGCTGAGTGTTCCTCTGGTGGGTACTTCATAGAATCCAGGATTTTAAACCTCACGATTTCATCCCCGAATTCCATGGAAAGAGTACCCTCATGAACATTGATAATGGTCTTAGCAGTTTTGAGGAAGGGTCTACCAAGAATGATAGGGGCATGAGAACTTACCTGGTCATCTTCCATGTTTAGTACATAGAAATCAGCAGGGAAGATCATGTCCTTTACCTTTACCAACACATCTTCAAGGACACCAGCCGGATATGCCGTAGCTCTATTCGCTAGCTGCACCACTACCCTTGTAGGCTTGAGCTCACCAATCTGCAATGAAGAGAAAACAGAGTGAGGCATCACATTTATTGAAGCTCCTAAATCACAAAGAGCATCAGAGAAGTGAAACTCCCCTATGGTGCATGGGATGGTGAATGTCCCGAGATCCTTGCACTTTGTTGGCATTGCTAGAGTTGGTGTAATGAGTGCTGAGACATTCCTTCCAAGGTTGATCCTCTCATTTCCCTTGAGCCCTCTTCGATTTGTACAAAGTTCTTTTAAGAATTTGGCATACCTTGGGATTTTCTTAATGGCTTCGAGTAGAGGAATGTTGATCTCCACACGCTTGAATGTGTCCAAAACCTCCTTTTGCATTGCTTCTTCAGCCATCTTCTTGGTTTGAACAACCCTGTTTGGAAAAGGAAGTGGTTTAGGAGGAACATCATCAATCTTTTTCTTACCTTTATCTTTCTCCTTGGATTGTTCATCAGTTGGTATGGAATGTGGCTTCTCTGAAGTTGAGGTGAATCCAGGTGGAATGGTAGGTACAGCTGTATCGTTCATTTGCTTCCCACTTCTCAATGTTATGGCACTAACATTCCCCTTTGGATTTGGAGTGGGTTGGGAAGGTAGATTTCCAGAATTCTTACTTACAAGTTCATGGAGGGCGGTGGCAATCTGGCTCATTTGAGTCTTCAACTCCCTCAGCTCCGAACCTTGACTTTTCAGCTCATTCTGTTGATTAAGAACAATTTGTCTCAAAAGATCATCAGTGTTAGAGTCTACCTTGGGTTGGAGATTCCCTTGTTGCTGACTTGTTGATGTTTGAGCTTCAAATCTCCTTTGGGGTTGTTGGAAACCCTGTTGGTAAGGTGGAGGCTGCTGGAAGTTTTGTTGAAAGGGGGGCCTTTGTTGTTTTCCAGAGCCATACCTCATGTCCAGATGATCTTTCCACCCTTGGTTGAATGTTGGATCGAACTTCTTCTGGGGATATGGTTGTTGCTGCTGCTGCTGCTGATATGGTCTCCCAGGGAACACTGCTGCACAATCTTCTGTTTCTTGGAGTTGTGGGCAACAGTCAGTTGGGTGGCTTGTCTCAGTGCAAATACCACAAGGCCTTGAAGGAGGAGGTAAAGATGTCTTTTGTGCCAAAGCAATCTGCCTTACCATAGTTGTCAATTCTTCTAACTTGGTATCAATCAAATGACTCTCATGAGAAGAAGGACTTACCTGATGTACTCCCCTGACATGTAGTGTACCTCTATCGCCAAATTGTTGGGAGTTTTGGGCCATCTTGTCAATCAATGCACGTGCGGCTATTGGTGTCTTGTCCACCAATGCCCCTCCAGCTGCGGCATCCACCATGCTTCTCTCCATAGCTGTGAGTCCTTCATAGAAGTACTGAATGAGGAGTTGCTCACTGATTTGGTGATGTGGACAGCTTGCACACAACTTCTTGAATCGCTCCCAATACTCATACATGGACTCCCCTTGTGCTTGCTTGATCCCCGAGATCTCCTTACGAATGGAAGTGGTCCTCGATGCTGGAAAAAATCTCTGCAAGAAAAGTCGTTTCAAATCGTTCCAACAAGTTACATCTTCAGGTTGTAAATAATACATCCAATCTTTTGCAGCTCCATCAAGTGAGAATGGGAATGCTCTTAGTTTGATTTGATCTTCAGAGACATTTTTAGGTTTTAGGGTTGAGCAAACCACATTAAATTCTTTCAAATGTTTATTCGGATCCTCACCAGAGAGGCCATGAACCTTTGGAAGTAAGTGAATTAACCCTGATTTTAGTTCAAAGTCCGATTCGAGATTTGGGTATGCAATACAATTTGGTTGATAGTTAATATCAGGTGCAGCCAATTCTCGAATGGTTCTATTAAGTTCATTTCCATTATTATCAGCCATTGGTTCCTCTTTTATGTTTGAATTTGAATTGCTTCCAATTTCAATGTTCTGATATTGGAGTAATTCTCCAACTGGTTGAATGTTGAAACTTCCCGTAGACTGAGAATGTCTGATTCGTGCCCTAAGGCTACGTTCAATCTCAGGGTCAAGATCTAAGAGATCTTCAGGATTAGTTCGTGTCATAGATCAAATAAAAATGAAAAGAAAGAAGGTGGACCATAGTAAAATAAAAATGAGAAGTTTGAGTTGATGGTCCACAAAGAAGTAGGAGAAAATAAAAGAAGAGGATGAAAAATCAGATTGAGTAAAGAAGGAAGAAAGAAGAGAGGAAAATAATAAAATGTAAAATAAAATAAATACCTCTAGTTGGTTGAAATAATTACTTGCCTCCCCGGCAACGGCGCCAATTTGAAAGAGCGTTGTCGCACACGCTCTCAAAAGAACTTCAAAAGTGAGTTACGTTGGATAAAACTCCAAGCACAACACTCTATGAAGCTAATGTTTAGTTTACTTGGTGTAGCATAGGGGGCTAACCAAGGTCGTCTCTCAAAGGAGGAAGTGAATTAAAACATCTTATTAGAGGTATTCTAAAAATAAAATAAAAGAGAATAAAAACACTACTAGAAAAGGATGGGGGTTGTTTATAGTTTATGAATCTAGAAGAAGTTTGCTGGAAGAAGATTGTATTTTTTTTGTTTTTAGTTTTGAAATGAATTCCGATTAAAATAACACAACAAGAAGATGTTTTTTTTAGAAAATATTTTAAAAGGCGTAATCGATCTAACTCTACCTCTTCATTTAAATATTAATCATTATCATTTAGATGAATATCCACTTAATTATGATCCTCTAATTTGTTAACCCTCGAACCCTACAAGAGTTAACTTAACCACAAAGATGGAATTACTTAAACCCTAGGCTAGCTTCGGAACATGCAATCGCAGAACCCTACTTTGATTGTTGTTCTAAGGTTAGCTTATTGTCAGTGGTTAATTAGAGCACAAATCCATTCTGGAAATGATGATGAGTTGTGTTTAGGTATTATATTTTAACTCTACAAATTTATCCCATGTGGTCTTGTATTACCGATTAAGCTCACACTCTCACAATTTACACAAAATCTCGACCTCGCGTGTTTTTGTATTAATTGTTCAATTGCTTGCTTAGTTTCTTAAAATTTAAAAACATAATTCATGGATCATATTAAGTGAATTACAGTAGGCTCAATGATTCAAAATAATTAAATGAAGAGGGTAGAAGATAGATCGATCACTAAAAATTACTCTTCCATGGGTGGCGTAATCATCGTAGAAGCGTTTTGCATGTGCAAAGGTTTATAATGGGTATAACCCAATATCGCTTCTACTCAAGAATTCCAGCCCCAAGAGGAAGATTAAGAGAAGAATAAATTTAAATAAAACAGAGGAAAATAGAAGAAATAAAAGAAGAACAAAGAAGTTTATTACACAAACAAAACAATTACAACATGAAGGAGAGAAGGAGGCTTCGATGAGAGGATCCTTGCTTCAAGAGCTACCTCTCTTACAATGGTTGTAGAATTTGGTTGAAACCAATTCTCCTCTGCCTCCAATCTCCCAATGCACGAACCAGCCTCTCCAAATGAGAAAATCACTAATTTATAGAGTGGAGGGGAGGCTAGGTTTAAAGTGGTTTCAAGTGTGAATGCAAAATCTCGGCCAAATATTTTAATTAAACTTGCACCGCCCATTTGACCTCCAAAACGCGTGAATTGACCGGCCTTCCAGAAGGATGATTTGTGCCACATCATGTCCCCGAGCTTTCCTCAAAATTTGGGCTCCATCCAGGCCCGTATGTAGATGATATGGCCCAAATACAGAACCTTCTCCATTCTGGCGAGCCCAGCCCAACTTTGACTTCATGGCCCAATTTCAACAACCAAATTAACTCTTTAGCTTTAGTGTCCTGAATAAAAGTTGTAGATAATTAAGTTAGGAACACTGTTACAAAAGTTAAAATTCAAATAATAAATATAAAAATATTTATCTTCGAAATAATACAGTGCACTATTAAGGGTAAAACTGGAATTTTCACCAAATTTTCAAATGAATGATCAAATCCCAAATATTTTATAAATAAACATATTTAACACAATGTGAGGAAATTATATCATTTATTATCAATAAAATATTCAATAAAATAGTGTTTTATCAATGTCTCACGATATAATTAGGTCTGGAATGGAGAGTGAATTCGATTCAGTTAGGGACATTGTCCATAATGATAGTCTTTATATGGACACATTTCTAATGATATCAAGAAATTTTTAGTGATCCTAATGTACTATTATAAACATTTCCTTGATCCTTTTCTAAGGAATTGATTTTCAATGATTATGTGTATTCCACATAATATGTATATCACAATGTTATGCTTTCATGGATCATGTCCTTTGATTCTTTTATGATTCATATATTATGTGCTTCTAATATTTTTGTCATTAATCTAGATTATTATCTATGATATATAGGGTCTATTTTTATAATGTTATTATCATGTTCTTAGACAATTATACATATGTTATGTTTATGTGATCATTAATATATCCCTTATCTTCCCTTACTGAGAACTTGATGAGACCCTTTGTTACATTTCCTTTCCCTATGCTATGAAGAAATATTTTTTGTATGATATGTATATAGAGGATTATTTTTATGAATAAATTAAAGGGAGATGATTTTGATATCTTTTGAATAATTTTGTTTGTATCCATGTTTGAAAATATAGTATAACTATAAAATTATGTCATGGATAATAATTTTATTTATTTCCTACCTACTTGAATGGCCCGAAGGCCTTCATTTTTATTGATATTTTATATCCCCCCTTTCGAGGGATGAGGGGGAACCCTTGCAAGGTCCGTAGGCTCAGAGATTACATGGCCCGTAGGCTTAGGAGATTACATAACCCGAAGGTCTTATGGGATATATAATGAATCATATTTTTTCTATGATTACAAAAGTTTTTCAAGACCTGAATCTTGGTGATATTACAAAAAAATAATGGTTGGAGAAATATTCAATTAAATAATTCACTAGGAAACATAAAACTTATTTTACCGGGTATAGGGATCCAATAGTTAATGAGAAATGGAAATATTTGACTAAAAAGATAGTTTATATTTTCTAGTTTTCTGAACATGAAACAATTATTTAAGCTATTTATCATTTGGATGATCAAGTGGTCTATGGTGGAATCTTATCACGAACCATAGAAAATAGGAAGATATTAACACCATATAGTGTGATGATTTAAGGAGATTAATTTTGCATAATTTCATTATTCCTATTTTTCATAAAATAATGTTGAAGGAATTATTGAGATAAAAATGAAGGATGTTGAATGTGTTAGTATATATGAGAAACTTTTACATAGGGGTGTTAGCCATATTGGACTTCAGAAGCTATGAATAATTCATTCAATGTTATATCAAGGTTTACATAGTGATTGATATTAACCATAGATATCATCGTTAAGATATAAAATTAATTATGAAATTAAAATGAAATTATATATATGATTAAAAGAAGAATATGAGATTTCTATTACACTCAATATTTGGAAGGACACATGAAGGAAGTTATCTACGAGACTAGTAAATGTTTTATGTATAAAAAGGAAGGATTACAAGAATTCAAATTCCATAGTGATGGGAATAATAAGTTATCTAATGATGAATAAAAATCACCACATATTTAACCACCCACACTCCAGTTTTTTCAATGAAAGGTTTATAGTCATTATACAAACCTATCATCATATGTGATGTTTAACGATGATGGTTGACATCAAAAATAACATAAGCTTAGAGTAAAAGTGAAATATCTTGAGTAAACTTTTCCAGAAGATTGTTATGAAAATAATATTATTAAAGGTACACCTACTATCCACTATAGACATACTATGGTATTATATTATTGTTGATCTACATGATTTTTCATATTTTATTTAATGATATCACAATACTTGATCAAAAATTCAATACTGAATTAGTAGTGAAAACCCCAAATGGTTTGATGACCATGTCTCAAGTATAAAATTTTAATCCAATTTAATTTTAAGGTAATGTGATTCCAATAAATAATATTATTCCCTCTTTTCTTGAAGTTGAAGTCATATTAGGCCTCGATTCGATTTATTTACATAAATGCCAAAAAAATTTCCAAATAAGGGAAGTCAAGTTTTATATTCTGAAATAACCTATGATTTTATATCATTTTTGTGATAAATATTAAATTCTAATGGTATTTACATACATTATATGGGGATTGACTCATATTTAATGTGGTATTTTTCTCATATAGAAAGAGATAAGCTCAACATTTAAGAAAGTCCTATTATATGGGAGTTTGTTTATTTTTTCAAGATGATTTTCCTAGATTTACATAGTTTCATAAAGTTATATTTTAAATAAACATTATACCTGGTCCTAAATATATTTCAATGACCCTATATAGAGTGGCCCTGACTGAGTAAAAAAATATAATAAGTAAATCATGGAAAATATTTATAAGGGATTCATTTTTCCATGTCCATCACATTGGGGTGAATATTCTATTTTCGTTAAGAAGAAATATTGATCAATTTGAGTATGAATTTATTTTAAAAAACATAAAAATAACAACTAAAAAGATTATGTAACCTCTTATTTCTATTGATGACTCGTTGAATTAACTGTGTACAGATCAATAATTTTTTTAATATTTAACGTCATTCTGGATGATGTCAAATAAGGGCCCAAAAGGATAATATACCCAAGAAAACATTATATAAAAGGTTTTGACACTATTAACATAAACAAATTCCTTTCTACTACCATCTTTATAGATTTAATGATGATATTATTTAAATATTACCTCAAACAATGTTTTTATTCTTTACATATGATAATCTAATTTATTCAAAGATCAAGTAAGAGCATGAAGATCAATTAATGATTATACTTAAGACACTAAGGATAGAGAATCTATACATAATATTTACCGAGTGTGAATTTTGATACAAAAGTATCATTTTGGGGTCATATAATCAAAATAGAGGGTATATATGTGGATCATTAAATGATTAAAGTTATTTTATGTTGGAACCAATCAACACCAGTGATTGAGATCTATAGTTATATTTTTTGAATGATATTATCGATGATTTGTAGAACATTTATCATGGTGGTCCATTGCAATCACCAAGTTATGTCAGAATAGAGATTGGATCGTTTGGATTGACGTACTGGAACAAAGTTTCAAAGAACTAGAGTGAAGGTTAGTCATTGCACTTATTATTACACTACCCCATAATTGAGAAGTGCTTGTCATCTATAGTAAAATATAAAATATTGGTATGAGATTCATCCTCTTGGGGAATGATATGGTGATAACTTATGCATCATGATAATTGAACAATTGTGAGTAAAATTAACCAAATAATGATTTGAACTCATCTATAGTAATTATTTTAATGATATGGATGCATTATATTTGAAAAGAAAGGTGTGATATATGTATAGGTCATAAAATATTGAAGTAAATATTCACTCATTAAGATCAGAATATGTGGTAGAGATGATAGTCATAGTTAATTAATTATTATTATTACCCAGTACATTATTACCTGGGGAAAGTGAATAAAATAGTTGATGTTTTGAGTCGAATGTATCATGCTATTTTTTCTATGATAACGATCACAAAAGATACAACGTTCCTATTATTTAAAAGGATAAATCTGGGAATATTGAATTAAGGGGTAAATTCTTATCTTTCTCAAATGAGTGTTCAAAATTACATTTAGTTAAAAATAATGAAGCACAAAAAAGGAAAATGTAAAATTAAAAATGAAGGTAAGAAATGATCATGATATCAACCATGATAATGGTTGAATAATAAGGTTTGAGAAGTATGTTTATGTCTCTCAAATAACAAACTTGAATATGGAACTGTTGGATGATGCTCAACTGTTTATACTTATCCATTAACCCTTGAAACACCAAGATATATTGAGACCAAAAAGAGTATTTAACATGGTATAACATGAAGATAGATATTGCAGAGTATGTATCTAGATGTCTGGAATTTTTTCATGTTATGGTTGAGAGATATAACTCTAAGGGGATGTTACTATAATTACCTGTACTAGATTGGAAATTGGAAAACATCACTATGGATTTTAGGATCAGACTCAACAAAATGTATAAAAGAGAAAATGATATATGGGTTATATTTGATCTCCTTATGAATTCACAAAAATTAATTTAAATTAGATAATATTTCATTAATCACCATATTTATAGAACATACATTATGGAATTGGTAAGGTTGGATGGACCACCACATTCTATTCGATCTATTCAGGATATATGGTTTACCTTGACGTTCTAGTGATGTCTTTAGCAAGTTATTGATTTAAAATTGTGTTTTTATACTACCATTAATCTCAAATATATTTATAATATTATTTAACCATTCAAACAATATAGTATACATTGAGGTCATATTATATTTCTTTCAATGGTGTTTGGGATTAACACCTTTCTCTTGTCGAATTTTCATAAAACAATAGATTTTACTCGACAATTACAATGGATCCATATGAATACCTCTATGGAAATAAGTGTATAAATACAAAAATGTTGGGATGGATTCAGAGAAATAATGATATTGTGACTAGATATGGAAAATTAAATGGCACAAAAAATCAGATCCATTCAACAACACATTATGGTTTATTAAATTTAAAAGAAAATTTATACTATATTTCATTGGTGAAATTCATAATTTTAAGATGGTGAGAAGGTATTCTTCAAAAATTTCCATTATAATAATTTTATGAAATTAAAACATAATTAAAATTGGTACCCATGGTATATTTGACCCTTTTATATTCTCAACTGAGTATTGAGATTATCACATGGAGCTCCCACATAACCTCTCTCATGGTCACGATGTGTTCAAGGAATCTATCATGAGGAAGTAAACACCTGATCCATTAGAAGTACTAAACTGAGAGGCCATACAACCATATAACTTCCTATCTGATGAAAATAAACTAAAAAAATCATGGATTATAGAGATAAAGTGCTATGGAACAAGACTACTCACCTAGTTAATGTTCTCTGGTTGAATCATAATTTAAAAGATGCTACATGGGAACCCAAGGATGTAATGAAACATATATACCATAAGATTCATATATCATAGTGATGGAATATTTGGTAATGTGTTCATTGTATGGGGGAATAATGTTACACCAAGATATTTATGATATATATTTTAATGAAAGTTAAATTTATTCAATAGCTTGTGATACATGAAACACTGATTCTAAATGAACCATAACATAGCAAAATGGAATAACCTAGTTATTAAATTGTTTTTATGAATAAGAATAACCACAGTTTAAATATACATTTAACATTCTTTTGATAAATCATGTATATTGATATATAAGTACTCAATTTTTTGTAATGTATTTATAATCTAGAAAATACTATTTTTCCTAAAAAATGGATTTAAATATTTATCGAAAATATGATAAATTTAATATGTGCACTAATATTTTAAAATTTATTTTAAAAAATTGAATTCGTTTTTAAAATAAACATGTTAAAATTATGTTGGAGTGGATTTGTGATTATTTTTAAAAAATATTAATTTCCAATGAATAGTGAAAATATTTATTTTAATTGAATAGTTTCTTATTATAAAATGAATTTAAAAATATAATTTTTGAAAATGGTTTGAAAATTAATACCATTTAATTTATATTATTAATAATACAATTTTGGTTCAAATGAGTAACTATATGTATTTTTTGGTATAAAAACATTTTTTACTTAAGAAAACATTTTCTGGAAGAATGGTTTTCATTTTATTTGTTGAATTTATATTAAAAGTAATTTTTAAAACTTTTATAGATTTGAATTTATAAAAAATATTAAATATATTGAATAATCATTTCAATTTTTTATTATTATTCTTGTTTAATTTTTTTTAATAATGAATTGTAAAAATAGAAAAAAAAACCACCACAATTATGGTCCAAATGGGTTTGTCGGGGGGTCAAACCAAGAGATAATGGTATATTTTCGATTTAAAAATTTTAAAATAAAATTGTATGGACATATTTATATTTCATATAAATATAACGTTAAATTTATATCCATTTTATTGTATTTTTCATGGTAATGACATTATAATATTTTAATCTTTTAATAAATTCCATGTTTGTCCTCTACACCACTTATAATAGACACCCATAATTTATATTATTTACCCCACTATGAGACATCTAAATTAATAAAATTAATAAAATATCTTATAAACTTACCTATCCATGAATTTGATGTTTTTTTCTTCATAAAATACCATTCCATGTGTCCTTAAGAAATGATTAAAAAGAGGCCAATGGAAGGAGAGGCAATCATCTTACCCAAACTCTTTCAATTTATTTCTCCATCTACCTTATCTAAATATGTGGAATTGAACATATAATAATAAAAATAGTATCCTCAAAATAAATAAATGTTATTATTATTATTAATGAAAAACATTAACCCTTTATTCCATGAAATTCGAAGTGATGTTATTACTTGCACGTTCGTGTGGAATACAACATTCACATAACAATACAATTTATTTTCCTTCACCATATTTCATGAATGGTTATTATAATGTTATTAAATATTATATATAATATTTATTACTTAATAATTATTTTTAAATTATAATATAATCTATACCTTCCAACATTCTAGTCTTTTGGAAAACGATAGCGTCGCCCATTCATGCGTGTGGACTATCGACACCACGAAGTGATGTGATTCACTTATCATTTAAAATTTACATGGATAGTAATAAGGATAGATTTAGTGAATATATAGTAAATATATGATGTAAAAATGATTCCAAAAAGTGTAATTAATATTTATTTTTCTTTCATCCCATTTTTTAAGGGTTTAAACATTGTTCATGCATACGTATGACTTTCTGTATCAATGAACAATGAAATTCATTTTTTGTCTCTATCATTTATGGATATATATATATAATTAATATATATGATTTTTATATCATTATTAAAATTAAATATATTGTTTAATAAATATCAATGTATATGGTATCGAACTACCAAACAAAAATGCTAAAGAAAAAGGAAATCGTTAACACCTAGACATGACAATTTTACTAATTAGTAGAACATGTGTTTAATTAGTATAAGTGGGTCATATATGGGATTATATGTTTTTAAATTAATCGTTTATATAATTATTATAAATTTAAATAAGTTATACATTATTTAATTATCATTCAATGGATTTTGAACTTGAGTAAAATGAATTTTGAAACAATCTCACGGTTTATTAAGATTGTTTATGTTCATGTTTTTGATGATGAAAATTGAAAAAAAAAACAAAAATCGAATTAATTTTCCTTAATTATGTTTATTTATGTATATTACATGTTTTTATTTAATTTTAATCTTATTTATTACTAAAGAGTCTAACACGCTCGAGATTTTAAAGGAAAATACTATGCTCAACAACACACAAGATACCGAACATCAAGATTAAAAAAATGTTTAAAATATAATTTTTAAATGTGATTGTTATCATATAATTTTTAGAATTTTGGGAATTAATGAGTTTAACTAAATTATGGAAATACCATTTAAACATGTTTATAAAGTAAATTTATTGGCTAAAAAATAATTACAAATGGAAATAAAAATATATTTAATATAAAAGATATGTTTTTATGAAATATTATTTTTGTACGGTAAAAATGATATTTTATCTTAATAAATTTAACTAATCACTATTAGAAATATATATTAACTAATTTATATTATATTTATTAAATAATATTTCTTAAACTCATCTAATAAGTTTTATAAGCTTAGGATAATATGAAATCTAATCTTAATCATAAAAATATATATTTTTGTAAAAGGAAAAAAAATTTCCCTTTAAAGGATAAAATATTTTAAAACTAATTTATAAATCATATATAAATTTTATATGAATAAATAAAATTCATTTTTTAAATTGGTATCTCAAAATTATTCTATGGTGATTTTTCGTGAATTTTACGAGAAGTTTCATTTTTTTGATGAATAGTTAAAACAATTTCATTTTAATTGAAAATTTCCTTCTCATATAATATATTCATATAGATATATTATACATGAAACTTGTTTTAAAGTATAACTAGTAAAATTATAAATCCATTATCCCAATATATTTTGTTTCAATCAATATAACATTGGAATAGGATAGAAAAAACCATTATAACATTTAAACATTTCAATTTAATAACCTACATTTTTGTTGTGTCTGGAAAATTAGTTTAACGAAATTTGGTAAAATATATTATATATTTTTAACCATAAGGTAAAAATTAGTATTTATGTTCAATTTAACTTTCAGTTATAAAAATTTTAGTGTGGTAAATAATTTATTTATTGGAGTATAAGTAAAATAGTGACAAGGTTTGACGATAAATGGTAAAATAATAACATACCAAAACATTACAAAATGTAATGATTGTTTTAGGTATATATCAACCATAACCATATTAAAAAATTTAATTAAAAACCTAATTATTTTAAATTAATTCCTCCACAATGTGGTTGGCATTAATTATAAAATTATCATTAATTTAATCACCTCAACCCACCTCTCCTCAAGTATAAATACAACTCCCTGCCTCCCCATTTTGACACAAAATCCTTATTGTTCCTAAAAAATCTACAAAAAACTATCCTAATAACTCAACCAATGTCCAAGTGATGATGATATCAAAAAAATTCCAAATCTAGTGTCCTCAAGGGCCTCCCATGGAGGAGATATTCAATACTTAATTTTTCTCAAAGTACCTTCGTTAATTGCATTTCTTTGTCTTCTTTAGCCACACCTACCTATAACATAAATTCATGAAAACATTAGATTAATTTATATTGTGGAGTTTTATTTTTCTATTGTAATATTTCATATCCCTTTAATTTCACATTTACTATTATTAAAATAAATGAAACAATTCACGATGTCATGTAAGTTAATCACCTCAGTGAATAATGATTTTGTTCATTTTCCATTACTGATGTCATGGTTGGTCATAAAACTATCATTATGGTTAAATAATATTTTAATTGGTATATTATAACCTATTTAATTTTCATGAACTAATATATAAACATAATATTAAAAAAATGAAACTTGTTCTTAATGTTCGTAAAAACCGCCAAAATAAGCCAAACATTTATGATCAACATTTTATCAGATAAATTATCTTCATGTAGGAAATAAAAATTATATATGGGAACATTAATAATAATATAAATTAACTAATAATATTAAGCTCCACTTCCGTAGTTTTTGTCAAATTTTTCAAAAATATCAATTATTATACACAAATGAACAGATCATGAAACCATGAAACAAATACACTCAAAACCATGAAAATTATGAAATACTATTAATGAATAGGTCATTATATGTTATAAAGTAAAAAAATATTATATTATAAATATGAATATATTTATTTAATGAGTTAATAAAATTCTATAAAACATTATACAGGAGGCTTGAACACTTTATGAATGTTGAATGTGAGGTAAGGGAATCTCTTAACTGAAATTTGATTATTTGTGATAAACTTATACTTCTTGATTATTTCATGATAAGATTATGTGTGAATTTAATTTTGAGAATATTATATTGTATTTATAATTTTATCATGTGTAATTATAGTGACATCATATAGTCATTTCATTTTATTGATGCTCACTCAAATGTAATGATATTTATAAGGGAATTTCATTTAAAATATATATTTTTAATGTTACCCCTAAAACTCCATTTTTTTAACATGTCCATGTTTTGTAAAATGATTTCCAAAAAAAATTATTAATATTCTAAAATTATTTATTAATTTTTTTCTACAAATATTATTTTTTATAATTTTTTTAAAGTATTCTTTTTTCATTTTATAAAGGAGGTTATTTGTGACTTTTCTATGACAAATATAGAAGGAATGTTTTTTAAATTATTTGGATTGACAAAATTTTCACACCATCATGAATATTTAATATTTTTAATATTACCTTAAAACATTATATGTTTACATTCAATGAATGAAAAAAATTTTACACCATCATGAATATTTAATATTTTTAATATTGCCTTAAAAAATTATATGTTTACTCTCAAAGAAATATTTTTCCATTGACCGAGCATAGTTTTCAACATGAGTGATTTCTATATGAAAAGTTCATTTTCTTCCATGTTTTTTGTTCTGGAGCAATATTTCATGATTTATGCTTATGTTATGGTTATTGAACTTTGTTACTTTTGGTTTTATCCCTTTATATCTCAATATATGATTTGGTGATCCCCATTATAGCCAAATATATGATGGGTTAATCTCTATTATAGATCAAGATATGACAGGTAAGCCACATTATAGATCTCCAATGGATTAGGTACTCCATAAATGGAATATGACCATTTATTTATTACATTTTTAAGGGTGAATGTAAGATTCATATGGTAATTATTTTCCCATATACCTTCATTATTTTCTTTTATATCTAATGAATTAAAAAGATGGGTTTTAATGGGGTTTCATGTTTTCACTAGACTAACTATTTTCATTATTTATGTATCATACTGGGATTTCATGATCATCAAATGTTTTAAAATATTTTTAATTGGATATAAAGGATAATAAAGACATATTTGATAATAAGGTAATATTTTACATGAAGATAAAATATTTTTTTACCTTAATGACATTTATTTTATGGAAATATGGATATTGAGTAGAAGTACCTACTGTGTAATTTTTTAGTTGTTATGTATGAGTAATGAAATAATACTGTAAAAAGAGTCTTCGTCACTGGCATGGGTGCTCGACCTGTGACGACGCTCGACCAATGATGGCGGTGGCCTCTGAGTTGGTTCCTCCCCCATCAGGGGAGGGTTCTCCGCCATCTTTCACATGAGCGAAACCTTCTTTTCTCCCGTTTTCGATCCCGGACTTCCTTCCTCCATTTCCACCCTGTTTTCTGAGCCCTAAGGTGAAAGAGCTCCATGATGGGCGTCCCAATCATCCGATTTCGATCGCTAAGTTTAACGAAGCGTCGGGCCTCCATTTCTTGTCTTTAATCCCTTGATTCTAGAATAGAAGACCCTCGGTTGATCTATTTGAAATATTTGTGCTCGTTTCTTGGGATTTTCAAGAAAGGGTAACCGTAGGATTGATGGATAACTGGACCATCTTGATATGTTTTGTTTTTGAGGAAGGTCTAATAAAAACATGGTCGAGGGATCACCGCATCTGCAACGACTCGCGATTCTTCCTGTCCTGATGGTCGTATGACATTCACATGAAGTGCGATTCTCCATCAGTGGAAGTCTGGGTAAGTTTTCCAAATCTTCCGCATCCATTTCAGAATCCATCGATTGTTAAAACCCTTGGGAACCTTCTGGGTAGATACTTGTGTTTGGATAGCCGGACCAATGCAGTCTCCCACCCAATTAATCCTCGTGTGTGTGTGTGGAGGTGGATGCATCAACGGATCCATTAGACGTCGTCTGGATTACCGTTAGGGAAGAATTCCGGTGTAAGCATCCAGTGGTATATGAGTCGTGGTTCCAGTTCAATAAGGTTTGCAAAAAGTTGGGACACTCTTTGGAGAGTTGCAGGCGGGAAGCGAAGATTTATGAATATCTAAAGGATGTGAGAAATGGTAATCGTGGCACTCATGTGAACGATGTGATGGAAGGTGTTATAGACAAAAGAATTGATGGGGTTGGATGTCGTAGTCATGGTGTGGGTAGTGGTCCACTGAGTACTGCTACGGTGGCTCAGATTCCTGTCCTGGACAAAGGTAACACAGGGACTGGCTAAAATGAAATTGGCATGGGGTTGTCTTCTAGTGCCAATCAAGCGAGGAAGGAGACATCACAAGATTTTCCTGCTAATCCGAAAGTTAAACAGGTGTTTAGAAGACTGATAGGTGACCTCAGCGACGGGAGCAGACCTACCACAAGGCGTAATGGGAACACAGTGGCCATGAATGACCAATATCAACTCACAGGTGATTCCATTCTTGGTAGCAATGTGTAGTGTACTGGAATACAGACTAATTGTGATACGCAGAGGTGGTTCTTGAAGACTTTTTCACACAACTATAGTTCATGGGGTGTGGTTTCCTTCAACCCAACCAGGCCGAGAATGTTGGTATGTTGACGACAGATGGGGAGGCTGATTTGAGTATGGAGAATAATTTGTTGGGGATAATGAGGATAGGACTAGAATCATTTTTCATATGGTGAAGGAGGGAGGGGAGCTGACCCCGAACCCGACCTTGATTCCCTTGTTCCATAGGTTTGAAGACCTCATAGAGGCTGATGGGGATACTGTCCCAATTACCACTGCTGGAGGAGATGGGGCCGGAGTGGAGGTATCCAAGGGGATTGAGAATGGTCAAATTGCAGATGAGGAGTTTCCTACAAAGAGTTATAAGGGTTTCAGAAAGAATAATGGGAAGAAGGACTACTCATCCTTACATCCACCTCTTGAGACCCGATCTGCGAAGAAGATGAACAATAAAAAGAAGGAAAATAAGACCTTTTATTCTATGAGACTAGTGGAATAGGGTGATCAAGACATGGTTATCCTTTTATGCTCTGAAGAATAAGTGATGGAGCAGACCTTGATGTTCAATGCATCGGAGGAGGATGCATCTATGATGATGGGGAGGTCACTGGAGGTGTCTCTTAATGAGGAACAATATACATGGATTGACAGACATGACTCCATTCTGGTTGGGGGCTTCAACAGAGGGATAATCAACGTTGAAGAGTACACTCAGACATGGGGTCAACTTGCTTCTACATTAGATAAAATGATTTTTGAGGTGGGTGATCTACATGTTCCATCCCTATCCTGGAAACTTTTCAGGGAGATAGATTTAGGTAATATTAAGTTTCTCTTTAATGATCATGTTTAAGGGTGGATTTGGACAGGTTTTTCAAGAGGGTTGGTTGCGGTGAAACCCTTGGGCACTGGTTTTTGTATTTGTTTGGTTCATTGGTGATTTTTCCATCTTGCTACTTGGACCTGCACTAGAGGGGCACCAGAGCACAAAGCCTTCACTGATGCAGGCCTTTTTGAGTGGGATGCTGAGTGTGTATGGCTTTTCCATCAGTACCGTGGCCGTGCACTTCTGCACGGGACTGTTTTCTGAAAGGACATACATTGGTGAGGCTTCTCAGCAGGATTATCTACTGGGGTGGGGTAGGTCTGGTGGTTTTCCTTGGTTGTTTTTCATTACCATGTGTACTCTTATGCTTCGTTCAAACTGTCTCTGTGGTTTCTCACTTTTTTCCTCAAAAGTGTTTTGATAATAAAAAAAGTAGTTTTTATTCAGACATAATACTGTAAAAAAATTAACTAAAGGACTTTTTTTGGAATGAAATAAATATAATTTTAGTTTAAAATCACTAAAATAATATGAGATTTAAGGACGATTCATTACAATTGGTATCTGAAGATGGTTTAGATAAATTTATATATTTGTATTTGATTTATGAAAAAGATCCTCAATAACCACTAGGGTTACTATCATATCGATTATTATGGTGGTTTATGGTATTTTTTAGGGATTAGAAAAAACCTAAATCAACTAGGATATAGGGGGTAGAATGATTATAGTATTATAATTTTTTATTTTGTTATCATAACCTATATTATATTTTTTTAATAATTAATTTCATGATTAATTGATGTTCTTTTCAAAACATTAAGGAATATTTTTCCATATGGAAGTAAAGTGACTTTTGATAGAATAACTATTCCTTTCTAATTATTCGATAATCACTATTATGGAAAAAAAGTTTCAAAATATTTTGGTAGCTCTCTGAGTATTCAAATAATGAGTAAGATTTTTTTGAGTTATACAACAACTATTTACTTCCACAACATTATAAGGGTAATAATTTCATTTTAATTTTATTTCCAGATCTAAAATCATCCAACTATAAAAAATAGTCTAACAATATTTGTTGGAAGAACAATTACTTTTTGAATGTAAGATAACATGTTGAAATATAAAGGGAACATCAAGAAGATAATTAAATCTTGATTTATGTTAGGATTCATTTTCTTATGTTCTAGGAATGAAATATTTTTGTGTTTATATTGATGAATAATAAGGGTATAATTAATAGCTCTAATTATGGGAAAAAGTTATTAGTGAATAAGAGGACGAAGCATGGTAACTGGCTTTAGAAGAATGTTGTATGAAATCTATAATTATGTATTATGTTTTATAATGTATTATGTAGTGGTATTAAAAAAATAATTAGGGGAATCACGGAATGAATAGTGAAATTTATTTATAAGGTTTTTTTCTCATAAAATTGGAATGAAATGTTATAAGGAATCTATACATTTAAATATTGGTAATAGTGTGATAATTTTTATGGTATATGTGACCCTTAATTTTATGACATGAAAAATGTTATTTGAGGAAAAATTAATTACTTTTAGTGAACATAGGTTTAATGGTGTTTGAAATATTATTGGTTAATAAGATGTTTGAATTTTTGGTAATAATCAATTTTTAATTTTTTGGAAGAATAGTTTTTGGTACGCTTAACATCCTAGAAAAAAATAAAATAGAATAATGTTGTTTTTAAAATTTTAAATAATCTAATTCATGATAATATTAATTAAAGTCAACTAGTTTAATTAATAGAAATAAAAGCAGATTATAAGATAATTATATAATAATTTTATAAATAATAATTCTTTGAAATATTATAAATAATTAATATTTTATGAGAGATTTATTATTCTTAATTTTATTTTAAATTAATATTCTAAAATATAAATTTTTATTCTACTTTTTATTTTAAAATTATATTTTAATATAATTATATTTATATAATTATTTTA
The DNA here is from genome assembly GCA_963277665.1 of Viscum album. Classification (NCBI taxonomy): domain Eukaryota; kingdom Viridiplantae; phylum Streptophyta; class Magnoliopsida; order Santalales; family Viscaceae; genus Viscum; species Viscum album. Next base: position 834,224,923 of record OY728120.1, read on the forward strand.
GTAAAAAAAATTTTAAAAAAGTTTACTTTTATCAAAAAGATATTTAATAAAATATTTTGAATGGATAAATTTATAAAATTGATAAATACTAAAGGAAATTTACTTCATATAAATAATGAATAATATAACTTTTTTGATTGATGAATATATTAACAAAATTAAATTTTCCAACTCTGAATTATCAGTATATTCAATATTAATATTCATATTTTAATATTAAATTTATTAAAGGAATCTAATTAATATACCAATTTTGATGATAATTATTAAAATCTCATTTATAAAATCTATAATAATGTTTAATTATATTAATATAATTATATTGTTTTTATAAATGTAGATTTTCCAAAATTTGATATATATAACAAAAAAATGTTGAAAAATAGATGAAGGTATTAAGATGAGGGATGTGATCCAATTTGAAAAATCATTTTGAGGGACTCACATCATGAAGAGATGAACCAAGAGTTTGGCTCGACCTCAAAAGAGCCACAGTTGAGTGCAATACAGTGGTTTGGGCACCAATCGAGTTTGAAGGCCTTTAAAATTGAGAATTAGGATGAGTGAGGAGGAAATAATCTTAGAAGGGCATCAGTTTCAGTCAGGTTGGAACACTGATGTGTATTGATGAACAGACCTAGGCAGCATTGAGTAGATGCTATTTTTCTTCATCAACATCATCCTCCAAGTTGTCATATTCTTGATTTGCAAGTTTGGTGTTGCACATTAAATTTCATGGTATCCGAATCTTAACGAAATGATATCTCTTTGACCATTTTCAATGTATTAATTTCTATATTTTCCTGGTGCTCTGATTTTTCTCCCACTGATATTGATTTCATTCCTCATCTATCAATGTTTTGTATTTTTCTTAAACTGATGTTTCTATTGGAAATAATATTGATTATAATTCCTAAATGCAACTGAATCATTTTTTAATTATTTTTAGGAGTCTCTTTTCATTTAAGAATCATATAAATTCATGATTAAATTAATATATTCTAAACAATTGAATTAGAGTTTGATCTATTGTTTTTTCATTTGTTTAATATGAGATCTCGAATGGAAGCATATTTTATTTATTATTATTAATCACATATACTGATTCTTATTTTTTAATTTCAATTTCAGTAATATTCTATGATACAATGGGCTTGTTATAGATTTAAAACCCAACTGCATCAATTTTAATTCAGTTAAACCATACAAACCATGACTCTTTCACTTAATATTATATTTATAAATATAGAATGAATATTGTCTATAAACAGGTAGTTTTAGTTTAACACTACCATTTATATTTCTGAAATTCTACACTCCCTACCTGAGTGTGGCACATCCTGCCCACCTATCAGGGGTAATGCATGGTCTTTGTGATAAAATAAATAGTGAAACATATAATCTTCTAAGTTCTTACTTAGCTTCGACTATAGACTGATCTAGTTCAATTTGTAGGTAAGGGACTATATTGTTTTATAAGATTTCAATTTTAATTATTTACAACTACTATTTATATTAAATTTGTTTTATATTTAATTTTAATGAATAAAGAAGGGGAATAATTATACTTTATTACAAATATTTACTCTTTTTTTATTTCAATTTAGTTCATTACCATTTAAAATGTTTTATTTCCAAAATCTTGTAAGGGACATAATTATTTTCAGTTAATTATTTTTTGAAGTAACTATTAATTTAAATATGATTTTATGTGATCTTCAATGACTTATATTAAACAGGAGAAATTCAAATATTATGTATTTATATGTATGAATTTAATTTTGTATGGGGAATTTATTTTAGAAAACTAATATATACGAGTTTTAAAAATTCAATGTTTTAAAATTACCAAATATATATTTTTGAATTCATGATTTATATTAATATATATTTAATATTTTGGTCTATGATTTACGTACATATATTAAGTATTATTTTTCACACTCTTTGATTATTTAATTAAAAATAATGTTATTAATTTTGTTGGTGTATTATATATATATATTAATAGTATTATTTATTCAATGTTCAAGATCATTCAATAATAAATCTTATAGTTTTTGGTTTGTAAATACGTATATATGTACTTTTATGTACTTATTCAAGGTTTGGTTCTTCAATAAATATATAAATTTTCTAATTAAAAAATTAATTTTAATTTATAATTATTCAATGATTTTAATACTTCTGATGTACGAGAATAAAAATCATTAATATATACATATAAACACATTGGGATATTTTTTCTTAATTTTAATTAATACTAAATTCATTTCAAATCATGGTCTTACTCAATTATATATTTCCATGTTCAAAAATGATGAAATTTAACTTACTCCTTCCAAAGATATTTTCCATTGATATTTTTAAAATCATTTTCAAATTTATTTTAAAATTAATTTCAAAAGTCTTCTTCAAAAGTCATTTTCAAATAATATTTCATAAATGTTTGTTAATTGATTTTTAAAACCCTATACTGAGAAATTTTTTGATCATTCCTTGTTTATAATGATGCTCATAGGTGTTTTAGAAACTATAAGATGTAAATCTTCATTTTTGGAGTTAAATAATTCCAAGATAAATATTTTTTTAATTCATATGTTAATTTTTCTAACTCGGATAAATTGTAATTTATTGTCTAATTCAATTGATCCTAGACCTATAAAGGTCATCATTAATATATATATAGACTATTTAATTTTTAGTTATCTTTTTAAAAAAAAATTACACGACATGTTTTTTTGCTAAATATGAATTTGTAGGTTTGGGGTGTTATAAGATGGTTTCTGGGGAATGATCCAGACAAAATTTGGAGATTAAGAGTAGTCTTTTGGGGAAAAAATCTATATTATAAAATTATATTTTGATAATTAATTTTCCTTTTATGTTATTGTTTTTTCTTAATTTTGAAGATGTAAATTATGAATTTTCTTATTTTTGATGCTTGAATTTTGTGTGTGGAATTATATGGGGGGGAAGAGGTGACAACAACATTTTATTAAAAAAAATATATGGAAAATTTTTTATATTAAAATTTTAAAATAAACTATGTTATGAAAATAAAAATTAATATTAATATGTTTAATTGAGAAAAATAATATCTTATTACAATCTAATTATATAATAATACTTATAAATACTAATACTTTTAATTTCTATAAATAATTATGATTTGATGAAAAGTATATAGTTTTCTATTTTTTTTAAATTAATATTAGAAAAACCAAATAATGATCTATAATATTGTTTTTCTTAAAATTTTATTTTATTATAAATATATGTGTTTGATTATTTTTGTAAAAATATTTGAATAAAAAAATTATTTTTACAAAAGGTTATTTAATAAAATATTCAGAATGAATAAATTTCTAAAATTTATATATTTTAAAGTAAATATAATTTATATGAATAATGACTATTATAACTATATTTATTTATTATATATTAAGATAAATAATTTTTTTGTTATGAATTATGAGTATATTCAATATAAGTACTCATATATACATATTAAATTTAATTAATGAATCTTACTGATATAATAATTATGATAATAATTATTAAAAGTTATTTTAAAAAATCAGAAATAATGAATAATTATATTTATATAAATAATGTTTTTATATATTATTGTTTTTGAAAATATGATATATATATATATATAATGAATATATTATTTTTTTGAAATTTAAAAGAGGAGATTTAGATAAGGGGTGTGATCTATTTGGGAAAATCATTTCGAGGGTTTCATGTTGAGGGGAGTTGATCCAAGAGGAGTGTTCATCCACGGAAGAGATAAGGTCACGAATGGTAATATGGTTCGAGAAAAAATTGAGCCCAAGGCTATCATAAGTGAAATGGAGGCCGAGCGAGGATGAACTGATCTTATAAGGGCTTCAGTTTGAGTTGGGATCGAACATCAATTAGAACTGTCAGCCATATACACACCACATCGATGCAGGAAATTATTTTTCATCGAAATCATCCTCCTGGTTCTCATTTTGTAGATATGTGAGGTAAGTGTTACACATCCGATAAATATTTCTTGGGTCCTGGAAAATCTTTGTGATAAAATTACGAGAGAAAAAAAAATCACCTGTTGAGGTCCTTCTTAACTTCAACAATACGCCGATATTATGGAATTTGATGTCCAGAGACTATATAGGTTTAGAATATTTCTATTTTACTGATTTGAAGCTATTATTTATTTCACAAAATGTTTTATTTTTAATTTTATATAACTGGTATGGGAAACAATTACACTTTATTATAAAAACTTATTTGTTTTTTATTTCACTTTAGTTCATTATAATTTGAAATGTTTAATTTTGGAAATTTAGAAAGGTAAATAATTATTTTCAATTAATTAATTATTCAGGTAAATATAATTTTACTCACTATGCAAAGGATTATATTTTTCATGAACAAATCCAATATTTTTCTATTTATATTTATGAATTTAATTTTGTTAGTGGAATTTATTTTTGAAAACTATTGTATATAAGTATTTTAAATTTAATGTTTTATAATTCCAATGTTTATACTTTTTCATTTCTGACTTATATACATATGTATATAATATTTAAGTTTACTCTTAACCAATATATAATTATGTATTATTTTTCACACTGTTCGATTATTTACTTCAATGTAAGGTAAGTATTTAATGGGTGAATTATATATATATATACATATTGAAAATATATTTTATTCATTGTTCAACTTCATTTAATAATAATTCTTCAAGATTCATGTTGTAATAATGTATATATGTGTATTTTATACATCTTGATGTTTAGGTTATTCAAAACATATATTCATGTTTACATTATGGAAATATTTTTAATTTATACTTATGTAAGGATTTTAAATGTTATGATATATGTGTGTATATACACACACACACACACACCTAGGGCTATTATTTCATGATATTAATGATTAATAAAATCATTTCAAATTTTTGTCTTATTCAATTCGATATTTCTAGGTCGAGCAAGGATGAAATTTTTGTTACTCATTAGAATTTCAGGAGTGTGATATTAATGTTTATGATTATGTTTATATATTCATTATTTTATGTAAATATAAATGTATATTTTATATAATTTTATTTGAAGGGTTCTTTCATTTACACGATCATTTTATATATAAAATTAATTTTTTAAAAACCATAATTAAAATCAAACAAAGGAGTATTTAGTATCTTCACTTAAGGATGGGTGTTAAAAGATAAAATGTAACATTTTAATGAAAATTAATTCATGGGAATGACAGAATATAAGGATGTTAAATATTTTTTATTAATATTCCATGTAAATGCTTATTTCATGAGTATTTGTTAAACCAAATATCGTATGTGATTTCTAATGAAAGCTTATATTTATATATATATATATAAATAAATGTGTGTACCAGTATTTAATTCCTGATTACGTTTTATCAAAAAAACAATCTAGTGAAATATATATATATATATATTTAAGATAACATTAAAATGATTTTATAAAATTAAGAACATTTATATTGTAAATATGGGAAGAAATTGGGGAGAAAACTCATTCATTAGAAAGTGGGTAGTCCGAGGATAGTCATCAATGTTTTAAGTGGACCCATGTTTTGTTTTCAAAATCTTGTATAATATTTTGAGAAATATAACTAGATTGTTATTAAATCAATTTATGAGCATAATTATTTTCAAATTATTGATTTATTTCAGAAGAATAAATAATTTCCAAGATGTTTTCTAAAGGTATTTTTAAAAGTATTTTTGAATGTATTTTCAAAGGAAGTTCAATTTTTTTTCAAAAGTTATTTTTAAAGGAAATTCTCTAGAAGGTCATTCATTTACTTTTAAAATCCCTTTCTAGACTATTTTATGTTATTCCCTTGGTATTTTTTTAATAAGAGATTTAGAAATTATAATATAAAAACCTTTTATTTTTGAGTTAGTGCATGAAAAGAAAAATATTTAATTCATTTTTAAATTATATTTTTTTTAACTCTGATAAAATTTAATTTATTGTCTAATTCTTTCGATCTTAGACCATAAATTGTCCTCAATTATATATATACAGTGTAATTTGTTGTTATCTTTTAAAAAAAATTACATTTAGTGGTTGAGTGTTCTATCAGAAATCCCGGGTTTGGGTCATTACAATATGAGATAAACATTGAGGATAGAATATATTAATGTTATTTTGAGTATGGTTAGGAAATTTCATTAAGTTTATATGTATTATATAAATATAGTTTTAAAAAAAGGGATGTCCGCAATATGGGTAACAACCCATAATTTTCGATAAGGTGGTGAGGATCGAACCCAAAACCAAAGGGTGATAATGGAACATCACCTACCAATAGACTGTGTGATATCTCAATTTGTTTGATATTTTTTTAGGTAAAAAATTTGATCAATGAGAAATTATTTTATTCTGGGATCATATGTGTTATCTTAATGATAACCGTGTGATTGGAATTTAAATTGGGGATTAACTGATCAATGTTATTTCAGAAGATATTTAGTATCTTAGTACTCTTATATGATTAAGGTAAACATAATACAATGTGATTTTTTGAGAAATAATATGTGAGTTATCTTTTTATAATATATATTATTTATATTGATTCATGTTATATATTGAAATGATCAGTATATCGTTATGATTATGTGATTAGTGCGATTACATTTTAGTATGTTCTAGTAAGAGTGAATGATTTTATTTTAAGATGAATGATAAAATTATATTAGAAGACTCTATAATCAAATTCTTCTAGTTTTTGGGATTCGGTTTTAGTATGGAATATTTTATGGAATTTTATGGATAGTTATATTTTAAATGATCTATGTCAAAATCTTCATACTAATGTGGTATTTTGGATATTTAAGTAGTTCTTCAGGATATAACTATTTATTATTAAAGAATCAGTTTATCTTGCGCTAAATATTTTTGTTTTTCTTAATTCATAATAATATGAGGAATAGAATAATATACTTTTGTAGAGTTTTTTATCCATATAATTTTATTCGGATGCATTAGGTAAAAAAATTCCTCAGGAATACTCATTATCTGTAGAATAGATGAGGATGAAAATATACATGCAATGTTAGTATATTTTCTTATATTATTAGATTAGTCTGCAATTAAATTTCAATAAATATAGTAAAAAAATTATTTTGTAGCCAAAATGTTTTCTGTTTTCTTTTCGTAATGGTAAATCAATTATATATTAACATAACATAGATTTATATTTGAATGATTGTAAACATTATCATTGACATGTTCTCTATAAATCTCTATAATTACTTGTGTGTTATCTTTTCTCTTCCATGAATATGTTTTCCTACATTGATACCTATACAGGTGTTATTCTAGATGACCTTGGTACATCTCTTTCTCTATTTAAAGGTGGATGTTTCATTAATCCTTTGGTGATGTGGGATTTCAAAAAATTTATTTTGGAAAGTAAAAAACGCCCCATTTTTTATCTATACATCAAATTGAAAGGAAAAAATTTATTAAATGAGGCCTAATGTGGCACCATGTAATTTTAAAAGGAAATAGTTTTCTCAATAGAATACAGGACACTCCATATCATGCTTAAAAAAATAATTAAAATATTATTATTTAAATATGACTACTATCTCCTATTTTTTTGGAATAAAGGGAAGGAATGTGACGAACTAAATTAGGAAAATATAGTTTAAAAATGTTTATGAATTGAATTCATTGGGTACTAATTAACTATAATTGAAAATTAAAACATATTTATTATAAATGATGTTTTTTATAAACAACTATTTTATATGGACACAATGAAATTTTATTTTGATAAATTATATTAATAAAAATTAATAAAATTTTTATATTAAATTTAAATGTTACATATTCAATCCAATTTTTTTAAAATCATCCCAATATTTTGATAGGATTAAGATAATAATAAATCTAATTTTGATCATAAAAGTATTTATATTTTTAAAAAGAAATTACATTTACAATTTTTTGTGTACCTGATCCAAAACTAAATTGTGACACTATTATAAATTCTATATGAAGAAATAAACTTCATTTGTTAAAGAATTATATCAAAATTTTCCTTTGGTTTATTGCTGGTATTTTTCTAACAAATTTCATTTTTTGATGAATAGTGAAACTACATCATTTTAATTGAAAACATCCTTTTCATATAATTTATTTAAATAGTTATACTATACATGAATTTTGTTTTAATGGTTAATTAATATAAATTATAAATTAATTAATCCAATTTATGTAATTTTAATCAACCTCAATTATAAATTAGATATAAAAAACATTTAGAAAATTTCTACATTTCACTTTAAAGACCCTCTTTTTTACTTTGTGTTCGAGAAATAATATTTAAATAAAAATTTTCAGAATATAAGAATCAAATATGTTAAAATATATTCCATATTTATAATAATAATTTCCAAATTAGTTATTAACTTTAATTTAATGTTTATGTATAAAAACATTACCATAGTAATTTTTTACGATAGTAAATAATTACAATGGTTAAGGTTAAAAGGTAAAAGATTAAAATTCCTAAAAATTTAAAAAAATTATATATTATTATGGTATTTATCAACCGTAAACATCTTATAAAACCTTAATAACTAATATAATTTTTTGAAATTAATTCCACCTCACAACAACATCCAACTTACCACTCCACTACAACATCTCACTTGAAAAAAATAGAAAACATGTAGATTCCCACATCACAATAGGATCCCACTTCCCACTCCACTGAAGATTACCTTAAATAAAAAATAGAAATACAACACCTAAAATTCATATAAAAAAACAAAGAGAAAAAAACTACACCTGTAATGCATAGAAGGAACCTGCGCAGAACACATGTAATAAAAAATAGAATGAACAACCTGCATAGAACTCCTGCTACTGCACATGAAATACCCACTCTTGTGGGCATAATCAACATAATAGAACTCAAGAACAGAGAACATGCAATCAAAAAATTTTAAATAATAAACTATAAATCCTATAATTCACGCTCTAATGGATTTAATCAATAAGGAATGACACCTGTGAAACCTACAATTCCCACTCCATTGGCAAGAAAACTACCCACTCCACTTATAATAAAAAACCCGCATTAAAAAAAACATCCTAAACCTATAATAAAAACAATAGAATATCCTAAATACATATACCATGAAATGAAACCAATATATTATCCTCAAATATAAATAAACCAATACAGAAATAATGATAATAGATTAAATTAATTGATTCATTTAACCAATGATAACAAAAATTCCAAATATAAAATTTATTCATTCCCACTAAATCATCATACAAAAAATGATATAAATATCAATAAAAATTTAATGGATTAATATGTATCTCATCACAATCACTATCATCACCATCGTCCTTATCTTGTTCCTCATCCTCATCTTTTTCCACATCCTCATCCTTAGCCCCATACTCTACCTCACCATCATCACTTCTCTTTCTTCTCCATCATCCCTACCATCTTCCTCACAATTACTCTCACCATCTCCATCACCATATACATGAAAATCATCATCTCAACCACCATTTGGAATAATTATCAGTGCACTGTAAAACCTACTCATCCTTGACATATATTCATCACAAGACACGACCAACCTCTGATGGATGTATTGGAAATAATATATCCATTAGTTTGAAATATTTATGGATATCCATTTTAACCCATTGTCCACCTGTATTTTTCATCATTTTCTGCATTTTCCTCAGCTTCTACTACCCATTATAAATTTAACTTCCTATATCCTTTACTTTAAGTGGGATAACACCACTTTGGGTCAATACACTTTCTTAGTCAGCAATGTACTCTTCTATAGTGACCATTTACCAAAAAATGATGTAAGTGATTGTCTGCGACATAGTTATTAGGTTCTTGAGTATCAAGGTCCACCAATGAATACTATTACAAAAATAAATATATTATTATGTAAAAACATATATATTAAAATATGGAATCTATAAAATAAAAATTATAATTTTATTATTCTTCTGTTCATTTACTTCATTTCCATCTTTTTGTTTCTACTTAATAAAAATAGTTCCGCTCAAGGAACACATCATTAAATATTTATAACATCCCTCTAAATTTAATTATTATTATTATTTTAATCATAAAAACAAAATATCAAAATATATTAAATATCCGATTCTTATAATAATAATAATAATAATAATGAATGATTTCATAGTAAAACGATAATAATTAGATCATGACCATATCATCATGGGATAATCATCAAGTATGAAAATGTGATGATTTACACATGATTCAATTGAAAATTAATTATATTATTAGAGAAAATTTCATTTCTTGGTTTTTAAAATTGAATCTTGGAATAACAATTTTCAATGATTCAATAGATACAAAACCAAAACATATGAAAACAATTTCTCACTATAAAAATATAATATATTAAAAATAAATATCATATTCAAATTTATATAATTTTTTAATGTTCTTAATAGAAGTAACATTATTCATTTTTGAATCATTAAAACAAAACATGAGAAAATATTATATTATTAATAATAATAATTAACCCAAATAATTGTGTCCTAAAAACGTTTAGGAGGATAAAACAATTAGGAGTGTTGAATACAACTACATAAAAGTAGATAAATATATAATGAAATTTCTCATTTAGGTGTCAAATATATTTTAAGGTATACCCTCAGAACCTATCCTACTATATGTTCTTTTTTACAAGGGAATTTGTAAGCTGATTAAACACCTTATTTGGATAAGATAAAAAATGCATTACATTCAAGTAAATGATTATTATGCCTACATATTATCATGGTTTGAGATCATTGTAGGACCTAATATTTGGAGATATATCATAGTATCTTTTTTTGTGAGAAGATAACAAAAAAATTCAATAATATAAAAGTAATTATTCATGCCAATCATGGAAATTTTCATTTTAAACCCTAAATTTTATTAATACATTGATCTTGGTACTTTTACAATGAGTAATCATTTCCCAATAACATTCTACATATAAATCATCCATGATTGGAGTGGCCTCAAAATCCATGCCAACTATAGTAGGCTAGGCACAATACAATGCATGTTTATGGGATCTCTAGATCTCACCAAATTCCATAAGCTGTGCTGGTCGAAGAACCTCTCCATCTAGAAAATTAAAAATAATCTAGCACCAAAATTTTAATTCAAATAAATACAATAATAATATAACACTAAATCCAAAAAAAATTTCTACCCTTAAAATTGCCCCAGAATTATCCTTTTTTCCATTTCTCAGGTGTCACCATTAGAGTGGACAGACAAGAATGATGTTAGACTACCTGGAATGTGTAACTAAAAATATCATACATTAATGTTATATTTTACCATTAATTTGATGGACTCATTATATTCCACCACTAGATTTGTGAAAAGGTCTCACACCACACATGTGAGTTTACACTCACTCCACTTAATGGTAAATCCAACTATTAAAGAATAAAACAAATATTATATAAATACATATAATAATGAAAATAAATTATGATAAGAATTTTCTAGGGTTATATAAATATACATGATGTAGTTAGAATAGTGGATGTCGACGGATCCCTAGGCACTGAATGAACTTCATCTTTTAGCGATGTAGTGGGTATACATTTATGCTCTAAAGTTTCATATGGTGTTAGAGTAGTAGTTGAATAAGTAATAATGAAATATCCCATAGATAAGGCAGTAGAAGGAAAATAATATGAAACATATGGCTATAAAAATTCATTATAAGGATGAGTAGTAAGAATTATTAGTGGATATAAGAAAGATAGGTGAGGTAGCTTAGAAGAACGTGGAGGTGAAAACATAAGTGTCTTAAATATCTCTAATTTCTATAACGACACTGTGGGATTAGATTGTGTTGTATATGGTACATTAAGGGCAGGGATGGGGTGTGATCAGTCATGCCGATAGGAGCACCTAGTTGTAGTACAACCCCTATCAATTCCCCAGCTTGAGTCTTGGAAGGACAAGGCTGGTCAATGAACAACTGCTACCTTGGTTGTGGATCCTAATTAAAATTTAAAAACAAAATTAACCAGATAACACTATATGTTAATTATATATATTCTTGAAAAAAAATATTTACAACAGTAATGATAAGTGGCACTCTTATCTCACTCGTTGGGCGGTTGCTGACAACATTCTTTTTTTACTTCGTTACTCCTAATTTTTTTTTCATTTCATTCATGATAAAACAAATATGAAAATGATTATAAATCTATAACTAATGAGTTTATGAAACAAGAAAAAAGATTTAGAATTTATTAAATATGGAATACAAATTGTCAAACCATATAAAAGGTATATAATGATATAGAATTTTTTTTATATCTAGTAGGAATAATATCAAAATAAAAGACATGTCCCCAAAAAAACTATACGTTTAATGTTAATTATTTTTAACGGGAAGTGGGATATTTGATAAACTTTTTTGATATGTATTAACTTAGTAAAAGTAATCAGTCAATTTTTATGGAATGAGAGTGTCTGAAATTTGTAATTGTTTTAAGGTTGTTTTCTCGCTTCATTATGTGAGTTTTTTGTTTAATTCAGTAATTAAATAGTATATTTTAATATATTGGTATTTTGGGGAATAAAAGAAGAATAGAGAGCATTTATGATGCTATTTTTACTTATTATATTTTTTTTGAAATCAAATTCATTTAGGATGTTTAAAAAATATTTCAATTTGATTAATGTATGGAAATTAGACTAATATACTATGAGAAACTCAATTATTAAAATCAAGGTAATGTTTTATAGAACACAATTCATGGAGGTAGTTTTATAATCCATACACTTCCTATCTTAATGATCAATGTAGTTCCTAAATTCCAATATATCATCCATAACCTCTTAGAGAAGAATGAAAGTCTATGTTTTCCTATGTTCACCCACAAGAGAGCGAAATCACTTATATTTTCTATAATGCTCAATTTATTAAGTAATAATGATTCATGAATCAACTATTTGAGACAACATTCTATGCAATGATTGATTGAAAATGAATATGGATAGATAAGTGTGAAATACTAGTTTTTTATGAATAAAATAACATAAATAAAAAACTAAATTTTTCAACACATTATTAGCCACTACATTTAGTAGAAGACTAATCCTAATTCTAACTTTGTTTTTTATATAATAAAAAGAATTATTCAGTATATTAAATAAATATTGATGATATTTTTATTTTTGTATTTCTATATTTATGAAATCAATTGTGTGATCTTTGGGCAACACTGGAGTGTCACATATTAAGAAAATTTTGTAATTAACTATATTACTTTCATCTTACTTGAATAGCTTCTACAATATGGTTTATAAGAGAAATTAACATAGAATATATGCACCGATTAATATTATCTATATGAGAAATCCCAATATAGTGTCGCTTTATTTGTGGATTGACCTTTGAAAGTGAATACTAAGGGAAAAAGGAAGACCACCGTTATAGTGAAAGGAGTATGGAAACACCTCTTTGAAATTATCAAAATGAAGGAGGATAGAAAAATGAGTTGAGACATCACCATTAAATAATATTTTCTTAACTATTTTATACTATTATTATAAAATAATTAGGCTGAAACTGTTTCTTAGTAGAGTTCGATTGAAGTGTAGTTGTATATTACTGTCAATCATAATGAAATCAATGAAATACCACTTTTCACATTAATTTTTAATGAATAACATGAATTATTATCTGGTGTATGAAATTATATTCTTGAGAAATATATAAAAACATGAAATCCAACACAGTGAATAAAATGTTATGAAGATGTTGTATGTTCTCCCCTATTTTTATGAGTTTTCACATGATCCTTAGACTCATGATCATAATGTATATGATTCTACTATTGTATTCCCCCACTTATTTGGATGGTGATGTAGATGTTTCCCCTCCAGGTGGGGTTATTCCTATCATCACTGAGACGGCCAATGAAGCTACTAGTATATATCTCTATGATGGACCTCCTTCTGTTATAGAAGAGAAGATTCTCTCTCTGGTTGTTATGGATTTTTTGGGGTTAGAAATGAGGATTTCATTTCCCCTATATATAAGTAGTATGATTGAAGATTATGTAATTATAGTCACATTGATTTAGATTATTTTGGTTCTATCATGATATGCAAGAATTAAAGGCGATATATACCTTCATGAATTAAAATTTGTAAATATTTATGAATTTAAGGCTGGTCCTTTAGAAAGTTTTAATATGAAAATGATATGGTGACGTTGTGAGTTTTCAAAATATATACAAATTTATTTTCAACTCAATGAAATGAAAATAATGTTAGAGAGACATGATACCACATATATTGAAAACAATGAAGTATATAAGATGGGGATAATGGGAGATAATGTTGTATGCAAAGTACTCGTCTCCTGAATTGATGAAAAGAAAAGATGTAAGATGAATAAGGTATTCAAAGTGGAATAGATCAATTAATCATTCACTATATTTTTTTAGAAATAAAACCCTTGTCATACGAATATATAATTTCGATGATTATATGGAATACCATTTTAATTAAAACAAGTAATGACTCATTAATTTTTTCAAATGGATGATAATTCCAATGGAAATAAACAGACTCCCTCTCTTCCATAAGAGAAAAAAATACATAATAATGGGGTTGATAAATTTTATAAAGTCAGTGAAGGAAAAATTAAAATTTTAGAGAATGAAAAATACACTATCAATGTGAAATATATGGATACTAAAGTTAAATTGAATAATCAAGAAATAAGTCATTCCATGTTTTCAAAACATGTTGGACAAAAAAGTTTCCACCAAACATACTATATTTGAGGAAATATTTGATGGAAGAAAAATATTTTGTGCTAGGGAAATAAATTGATCATCTAATGATCAAAATATATTTTCTAAAATGAATTGGGAATTATCCCCGTCTTAAAAATTTATCTAAACACATTTTCATTTGTATTGTAGGTTTGAATTATAAAAATAACAAACAAATATTTCAAACTGATATTGGTTTATGGGATTTTTGGAATTGTAGTGGTTTCAATGAATTGGAATAAAAGTATATATCACTCAAGAATAAAAACATAATAAATGAGAAGAGAAAAACAAGGAATGTGAATAATGCAGATGATGCTACATTGGGAACTAATAAAAGTAAAATTTGGAAAAGAAAAATCCCAAAAAGTATATAAGATAGGATGCTGATTTAGCAAGGGATAAAAATTGAAAGACTAATTTTATTTAAAACAAACCAAATAATTATAATAATAATTTCCACCAATGGTAAGAAGAATATACATATTTCATATAAATAGTAGACACACACTTTATTTTTTGTATAGTACATGGATATTTTAAATAATGGAAGAAATATAGAGAAGCCTTTATAAGTAGTCAAAGAGAAAATTAAATTCAATTCATTAGTAAGGAAATATCTTATTAATGCTCTTAGGGGTTTCAAAAGGATAGCAAATATCTTATTGAATATTAGGTTAATTTTTTAGTTGTAATTATAGAGGCTGGAATGATGGAAGAATTAACAGATCATAAAAGATCATAAGGTAATGAAAAGAAATACTAAAAGGTGTAAATAAATATTTTGATTGTTATCAAAAAATGATTACCCAATGGTTTTCTAAGTTCAATGTGGGAGGTACAAGGATACTAGATATAAATCAAATTATTGTAAAATAATAAAATAGAAGAAGAGAAAATCATTATGAATATGGAAGCATCACCATGTTATGTAATATACAAAATGAATAATTTTAAATTTAATAATATATATAAAAAGAGAAGATGATGTTATAAGAAACAAAAATTAAAACTGGATTATATAAATCATTATGAAATCAAAAAGATCCCACCCATTCGTGTAGGAAAATTGATGTTGGAAAACTATTTCTGAAGTAATTATCAACCCAAATTCTCACATTAATAAGTAACTAGTACTCGCCCGTGCTATTGCATGGTGAATTCGATTGCTGACTTTTCTTTTAATAATTGATTAATATATATAAAATTTGAGAAGAAACAATAATGTTAAAAAAATTTTAATTAGAAAGTAATGGTGTACGATAATGAAATATAAATGAATAGAATTTAAAGAAACCATTCAAATAGTTGACAAAGAAATAAGATAGAGTAATAGTATATGAATTTCTAAATTTTGAGGAAGAATATTTGAATTCATTTTCAATTTTGATCACAATAACTGAAAAGTGGGATCTTAAATAAAAAGTGAAAGATAAATCAATGATAAGACAATGGTTTCAATAATAACACTGAGAAATTTGAAAATAATTGAAATAATAATAAATTGAATGAGTGTGTCGTTCGTGAAAGAAGAAAACAGAGTGAAAATATTCATTGTATATATGGAAAAATATGGATTGAGGGACGTATACTGGCATGTAACTATGATATAAAACCAATTATTAAAGAAAACATACCAGTTTAGTGCCCTTATGGTATGTTTTTTGATCCATTCCTGGGAGTTTTCAGAACTCATTTTTTTCAAAACATAATTGATTCTAGAGCATCAATGAAAGGAAGTAATTATATGATTATTACATGGTATTGAAATAATGCTTTGAACAATCACGTTCAGATCCCTTGGGGCCATCCATCAGTTTTTACTTCTTTGGGGAATCCTCAACCCTTCCATCAAACATTCTTATCGGGGCATTAAGTCTTCATCCAATTGGCTTTGGTTTAAAAATCCCATTCTTTCTGAATTTACCGGAGATCCTAGTACAATCCTACAACCATAGTAAAAAAATCTGTCCAAAACATGTTGAATTAAAATGCACATACGAAAAATTTTGAAAATTTTATTTAAGTATCATTTCATTTCCACCATTTTTGTAAAACAAACAAGTGATTGTCTTGAGTTTGTATATTGGATTCAATAACATCCATGGCCACATGACCATTAATTTCCCATGTAATTAACATATTTCCATACCCAAACTACTTTTGAATAGTTACAATTGAAATTTTATTTTGAAATAAAAAAAATCTAACCATAATACATAAAAACTGAAAAAGAACACATGTTTTGTTATCAATAAATAATAACATCATTAATACAAAAATATGTAACATTGCAACTGCTGATAAAAAAATAGAAGGATATTTTCAATTGGAAGGAAAAACAAAAAACAGAAATGCTCTATTTTAATTATGTTAACTACAACAATCAAAACTCACTCTAACGAAATTTTTTTAACAATGTGTGAAATTACTTATGTGGTGGAATATTTTGGTTACAACCTGTGGGTTTGTTAGGAGTGGAATAGTTTAAAGATATCCAATTGACTAAGAGTTCAACTTCTAAAAAGAGTATTCATCATAATGAAATGCATGTTAAATAATGATTATAAAACAAGGATGTATGTACTAATTCAAGAATGAATAGTTGAGGAAACACCTATCAAAATTCCAAACACAACCCACATGGAAGCTGTAACCATATCCATTGATGTTTTCCCGATTGGAACCCAAAATAATGGAAACATTAAATCATCTGAAGATGGTTTTTTTGTTTCAATTAGAAAATTGAAAAAGAAGGTTGAACATCGAGGAGAAAAATATATGCTTTCATTTGAAAAAAAAAACAACCCAGTAAAATTTGGAGTATCACTATCAGAGAATTGTGCATGGGAAAAGGATGGATAATAATTAAAAATCTCACATGATTTAAACTCTTCTTGTAAATAATGACATAAATATTTTATAGTCTTTCAACATGAATCCTTTCCAAATGCAATTAGAAAATAGATAATACAAAACAATATCATTAGAGTAATTCTAAAATAGGGTGAATAAAAATATAGAAACTGATTTTTTTGGAAAATGTTCTGAGTAACGACGATAGAGAGGATTCCAGTATCCCATATTTGCCTCTAAATTCACCGATCCACATCCCAATATTAGCCTTACCTATAAATACATCTTTCATATTGTGTTTCTGGTTGTATGTGTTCGCGTGCGTGTGCCAAATCTATAAGATTGTAATTCAGACAACCTCTCATGAGCTATTCTGTACTCAGATCAACATTTTCCCTCATCCTTTCAAGATTCTCATTGTGAATAACTCTCTAGGAGATTCGATCATCTTCCATTCCCTGAAATGGTTAAAGTAAAATGAGAAACAAAATGAATCTGATTAACATTGTTCCAAAAAAATCCGAGTTAACAAACATTATTTCATTATCAACATGCTGGTGGGGAAGACAGATGAAACTATTTCACCTAGAAAAAGCTATTCAACAACTAGGGTATGATATAATAAGATGCATATCAACAACTATTTTCCCATCAGATACAAAAAAGAAGATAAATTTCAATAAACTAAATTTAAAAAATCATTGAATACAGAATCAATGTGACTATTTTTTTCCAGTATATCTACTATAGAATTTTGTGAAATCAATGATGTAAAATGAAAAACTATATACAATGAATATTAAAATCATTTTAAATTCATTTACAGTAGTTAAATAACCTGATGATTAAATTGTAGAAAATATGAATGAAATTTGAAACATGACGAATGGTACGACAAATGTATATAAATGAGACATACATATTAATACGTACATATAGAAGAATATTAATGAAATAAAAAATGGAGAGAAATGAAATGGAAGCATCAAATATTTTTTAGTGTTCTATGTGCGGCTACAAAAGAAAAAAGTTTGGGAACTCATGTTGCATCCTTGTTGATAACCCCCATAAAACTGGTACCCCTAGTGCCGACCACCATATCTGCCTTGTTGAAGATGATGATGATATGGCTACTGCACAAACACAAAAACAGGAGCAGGGGATGGACATCATCATCTGGCTACTACACAAACACTGAAGTTGGAGAAGGGGCTTGACATCATCAAATGGATGCTGCACAGACGCACGATCTACATCATGGGATGTACATCATCATCTGGAATATGCACAAACATAGGGGCTGGAGTAGGGGCTGGACATCATCATATGGCTGCCACCTAAGCACATGAGTGGGAGAAGTGGCTGGATCCACATGGAGACATCCAATTATCACCTCTTTCCATCTCTTACGAGTTAATCATGAAAATGATGGATGAAATTAGATACCTCACCGCATAGAAACTCACCAATCACACTAATTCTTCAAAATGAATCAAAACTCTAGATCCCAAAAAGAAGTAAAAAAAACTGATTGATATGAGGTAAAATAACAGTCCATTATAATTAACTAGAAACCCTGAAATCAGTAAAAAAACTGATTGAAAAATTAATGGAATACAACTTAGAATATAAAAAAATAGACATGTTTTAAAATCTTAAATGTCAAATCTGGAACCATTGTAACCACCAAAGGAAAATATACATGTTTCAACATTTCCTTAATTGTCAAATATGGAACCTTTGTACCAACCATAGGGAAACATACATGTCTCAGTTCTGTTCATACATCCAAAATAACAGAAATTGTCAATCAGTCTGAACAGAAATTTTCAATCATTATGAACATGATTTGTCAATCCTCCCTAAACTCTTACAGTAAGTTGTCAATCGGTCTGAACAGAAATGAGGTTTTTTTTATTGTGCCCTTAACTAATTCGGTTGCTGAACCAATTCTGGTAAGGTAAAGAAACCTGTTAGATAAGTCCATTACAATAATTAGAATACCCTAAAAATAGTAAAAAAAATTATATTTCCAAGTAAATGTAATACAAAACAAATTATAACAGAAAACATGCCATTTTTGTGGCCGTGAGGTATGTTTTTTACCCGATCCGGGGTGTTTTCATAATGTATGTTTTTCAAAACATGATTGATTCAGGAACATCAATGTAGGGGAATGATTATTTGTCATCTTTAAAGATCTGTTATAGTAGCACATGCTTGAGGTTATTGTGATTCAATGAATATGTTACTGATGAGTTCTGGGAAAATAATTCCGAAGGAGAGAATATATAATGTAATGTTATTCCATTATATTGGAAAAATGATAAATGCATCCCTTAAGTATCAGTTGAACTGGTAAAATTGAGCATATGCCCCTTAACCTCTGTTTAAAGTGTCTTAACATAATTAGGGATGAAAATGGTAGAATTTCCATCAACTACAAGAAATTCCATGCCCTACTATTATCTGACACATATGCTCAATTTGATTCACTGTTGTGTTATGGTGCATAGTATAAAAACTCAACTACAATTATTTTCCAAGTAGAAATTGATGACGGACACTTATCTTGGTATTTTTGATGGTTAAAATTTATAACTGGATATACGAACTTTCTATAAATTATACAAATATAAAATATAATTTACTAAATTTTAAAAAACATTATGAGCTATTTCCATGATATAAACCTAAAAAAAAATTTCTATAAGAAAAACCTTATAGCAGTGTCCCAGAAGACTTTGACTGTGATAAGAATGCTTGGTATTAGATTGAATACTCAGTCCTCTTCCAGCCTTTGAAATATTGGATGCTGAACATAATGCAATATAACAAATTAATAGATCGAGTGGGATCATGAAAATCAATAATCTTATTGTGCATGGCACATTTGAATAAATAAGTTTCATTGTCCACGATGATTATATACCTTGCATCAAATTTCATTATCACCATATCTACCAAATTCAATTCACCATAAATTGAAGACCTAGATGAATCACATGTAGAGAAGTCCACAACATCTTTGTGAACATCCTAGTTGTGAATAAAATACATAAATTGAAACAAACATGATGGGAAATTAAGAATCATAACTATTAAATTAATTGAAGAATGGCCACTTTCACTTCTTCTACCTCTTGTCTCACATAAAGAAATAAGGTACCTATATCAAATAAAAAAACATGTGAATTAAACACTTTCACTCTTCTTCTCAAATGTTCAATGATATGAGGAAAATGGGAATGAGTTGTTTATAACACATCAAATATCATATTAAATTATTTCTGGTTGTAAATTAAAACAATTCTAAATTCTATCCTTAAAAATAACCATATTCATAGTGGAGTAATCAGGTCAAATATCAAGCATGGACATTAATTAACAGTTGAAATTTTAAAAATAATTATAGGATCCCCCTACTGAAATCCATCAAATTTCAAAATTAAAGAAGGATAAATCACTGAGGGATAAATCTAGTGTTACGGAAGCAATACATCTTTGTTGAATTCCATCTATTGCAGCCCCATTGACAATGTTAAGAATTGAAGTTTCAACATTGGGATGGGAAGATTTGTGATTTGTGAATGCCAACACCAATTTCTTCCCAGTATGCACCCCCTTCACATGCACTGAAAAATGAGAAACTATAAAATAATAATTCAAAAATAAATATATTCTTTAATTGAACTAGACATGATCATATAAAAACCCTATAAAATAATTATATTAACGTGTATTCCTAAATATAGTCCCTATTTCACTTCTTGACAATGGATTTCTCATGGGATTGATTAAATTTGGCATACAAAAAACATGTAATACAACAGGAAAATAGTTTCACATGAGAAAACATAATGTAGAAACAATGTAGTGATCAAAAGTGATAAAACACATCAGCTGACACAGAAGAAAATATATGAAACAGGTTTGGATTCGGCTAGCTCAGAATGCCATGGGGCTGGGAAGAGGCCCTCATCTTGGATGTATTGGTGGTAGACTTTATCCCATTCTTCAGCAGGTATCTATCAATGTCAAGCATGTCACGTGGATGCTCAATCTCGCGTATGAGCTAGTTGATGTCATCATCCACCTCGAAGACCACACATGGGTCATTTGGATATGAAATATCTTCTTGAGAATAAGTGAATACTGTATCATAATTAGAAAAATATTATCAAGTTGGTAATAGATTAAATTCATCCTGTCAGAGTACCTTTAATGAAAATTAGAGGGTAGGAAAATACAATGAATTAAATAACTTGATGCCTTGGAAACCATTTAACTGAACCATCATAACATGTACCAACACACTTTGAATTAAATAATCCAAGTGGATGAATTAAATCAGCAATAACCTGTATCTTTTTAACCTAGATTAAATCAACCTAGCGCAACTCTAGAACCTGCATCTGAAACCATGCATGTGAAAAAATAATCATGATTTTAAAAGAAATAATTCAATTATTCCACCTGACTAAAAATAGTGAAAATATTCAAGTAAATTCCAATAATTATCACCACAAAAACATATTCTCCTTAAAATAAGGATCAAAGCATAGAATTGATTACCTAAAAATATATCACAAAACAAATGTAAAAACACAAACTATTTTAGTTGCCATTGCATACTAGAATAAATAAAAGTGAATTAGAAATTCCAATAAGATAAATTGAATTGAAACATGAGTGCTGTGGGTTGAAATATTTGGATGACAGTAATAGGAATGCTGTAGTTAAGGAGAGATTACCAACGAAGCTATCTTCATACCTGAAGAGTGAAGATGATGCGGTGGGAATATGAGATTTAGGAAGGCTGTGGAGATAGGAAATAGACTTCCATTGAAATTGGAAACCTAATAATCTCGTGATTATAAACATGAAATTAAAAACTACTGGGGGGTCGAAGGTATGGACTGCCAGTAGATACAATCTGCAAATGTGGAAATAAATCAAACATTAAATAAGGGAAAGATTTTTTTTGGAAGAACACCTGGATGTATCGCTATCTGGTATAATGGGAATCGTGAGTGGATTACCAACCATGGATGTCCGAGTGCGCGTTTCAACAGGATGTAGGACTCTGCTACAACCAGTGCAAGGAGGAAGATGATGTGCAAGGATGGTGGCCTTCAAGAAATCCAAGAGGCAGATGACGACCATTTCGGGAGTCTGCGGGAACCCTAGTTCAAAAATATATTTATCCCTACCGTGAATGGGAAAGGAAAAAAACGTCGAGACTGCAGTCAAAATCAGGAGTAGGTGGTTGGAGGAAAAATTTGGGGATATGGCAGTCAAAAATGGGAGGAGGTGGTCAGAGCTAGGGCTGGTAGACCACGACTGGGAGGACGGAAGTGGTGGGCATACAAGGAAATGGTAGGTCAAGACCCGTAAGATTATCAACGGGAGCGATTGTGGGTAGTGCAGGAAAAAAATAGCATTCCGTGGGGAGGGGTGACGTGGAGCTATGGAGGAATGGCACGTCTGGAAATATTGACGTGGAAGTACATTTTTTTGACACGTGGTTTCTTGAAAGCAAGTATTTGTATATATAGTAGATTTCTGTTACTATGAAATAAACTGTGTAGTTCAATGGGTAATACATATAAATTTCAACCGAACTAACCATTGTTATAGAGAGGTGATAATAGAATTTGTGTCATATCACTTGTGAACATATTTTTTGGTAGAGGTTGACTGTTTGGAGTTCCAAACAGACTACCAGCTGACACAGTTGAGTTTCCAGTACAAGTAGACACTGTTATTGTTGTAATTTAACTGAATATTGATAATAATTAAATATAAATAAATTGTACAATCAAAAGTGATGGTATAAGTAAACTCACCATCTTTATGTCGCTCCTTCATCAGCAGTCTGCATTGTAACCGTGCATCTTTACATTTTGATGCGCAATTCAAGTTTGTATTTGATCAAGCAGACAACAGTTGAGGCACTGTAATAAAAGAAATTTAGTTGGATTCATGCCATTACTCTGATATGTAGTTTGATACATCGCAAAGACAGTAATGATTAATGTTAACGTATCTAACCATTTACATATAGAGTTGACAGTGGCATTCGTGTGATCCCACATGTGATGTCACCTATTGAGATTTGTTTACTTGATGGAGTAGAAGAGTCACTCATTGATGACATTGAATAGTTTCAAGTATTTTTCAGCACTGATCATGATGCAAGTATAATTATTGAAACTACTCATTAGAGTGTAGTAAAGAAAACATTTCCAAGGGTAATGAGTAGAGAAATCATAAACTGCCTGTCGTTCCTTCATAAGTTTTCTTCGTTGAAACCTTGCATCTGTAGAGTTCAATGGACAATTCATTTTTTTGTTTTTTGTTTATAGATTATATTCAAGGTGTGCAATGAGACCATATAATGTACAAAGGATATAATAGTTAAACAATTTGACAAATAAACATGCAGTGGGATATAAACATGGTAAATTGAAATGAAAATGGAATAAGTTATGATTCTAACCTCGTAAAGGTAACCAATGTATAACTAATGCTAAGTTATTGCAAATAGTTATATAAGATAATTAGATCCATACATACGCTTTGAAGGATTTACTTTTTCCATTACGAATATATGTTATTACATGTAGTGAAAAGATGATGGGGGTGTGAATTCGAAAACCCCAAAGGTTGTCTAGATCGAAATGACTGTACCATTGAAATAAGAATGAAAAAAATTCATGGAATACCAGTCGGAGATTTCAATATGCAGTGGGTGTCCGATCTATGTAATTCAAGTGGTTACAATCTGTACAATGCACAGAGGATATAATAGTTAATCAATTTTACAAATAAACATTCATTGGGATATAAACATGGTAAATTGAAATGAAAATGGAATAAGTTTTGCTTCGAACCTCATAAAGGAAAACAGTATATAACTAACGATAAGTGATTGAAAATAGTTATAAAAGATGATTAGATCCATACATATTCTTTCAAGGATTTACATTTTCCATCATGAATATATGTTTTTACCTGTAGTGCAAAGATGATGCGGGTGTGAATTCGAATACCCTAAAGGTTGTGTACATCAGAATGAATGTACCTATGAAATAGAAATCCAAAAAATTCATGGAATACCAGTCTGAGATTTCAATATGTAGGGGGTGTACAGTGTATGTAATTCAAGCGGTTACAATCAGATCTTATGTAGTAGCATCAAACTAAAACAAAGCAATGTATGTTTTCGAAAGATTACCTGGAGGTTGTGGATATCAGAATGACAGTACTGCTGAAATAGGAATCCAAACGATTCCTGGAAGACCAAACTGAGATTTCAATATGTAGGGGGTGTTGACTGTATGCCAATCGAGCAGTTACAATCAGATAATATGGATCAACATCAAACATAAAAGAAGCATATTAGGTTTTCAAACGATTACCTGGAGGTTGAGAAGTTTGGTTCAAACGGTTCTGCGAGTCAGTCTTCAACGTTGGAAATCCGAGTGCACCTACGATAAGGATGGAGGTGTATGCTACAACCAGTGGAATGAGGAAGACGTTGTGTGAGGACTAAGCTCTTGAAGATATCTAAGAGTTAGATGAAGGCGGTGTACAGAGACAACCAGAACCCTAGGTAATCAATAAACATACCCCAACCCAAACTGGGAGAAGCCAAAAACGGGGAGATCGCAGTTGAAATCTGGATGATCTGGTCGTCGAAGGACAACTGCAAGATCTGGAGTTGCCGACGAAATAGGTGGGAATCGATGGATCGAGATGTCGTTAGGCACGACATTTCTGTCGGTGTAGGTAGTGGGAGGCGGATGAAAATGTTGGATTTGCGGGTTGTGCGCAGGGCGGATATGAGAGAGTACGCGGGGAGGGGCGGCGTGGAGGTCTGTGCAATGGGAACATATGTTTGTAATGACATGGGGGAACAGTTTATGGACATGTGTATGTTGGAATGCTAGGATTAGTAAATATAGTAGATGATAGATGCAGTTATACTTATTTTTAAAGAAATGAAAAATTAATTATTGTAAACAAAAATCAATATTAATATATGGAAATATCCATTTTCCTTTTCTGACCATTCTAGTGTAACAACTCCTATAAGTCTTCTCGACACTTTCCTTCAGTAAAAGCATGAGAGTGTAGGTTGATCTAAGAAAATATCCCACTAAATAAGTTCTAAACAAGAATATAATTTTAATTTTTTAAAATAACATAAACTTATAATTTCATTACATCAAGGATCAAATCAAATATTCCCTTTATAATATCAACATATTCTCTCTAAATTCACGAATATTTCACTTGATATATTGGGTTTTAGTGTGAAGGAATAAAGTTCTTCACATTTTCATTATTGATTATTTGTAGAAATTTGTTATGTTATACATCTAAAAACTCGATATATAAGAGTGGATTCTCTCAAATTCACAATCTGGGTCTTGAGAGAAGATTTAAACTGAATGAAAATTTCTTGTAAAAAATTTACATTTTTTTATACAAAGATTAAAACTAATGGAATCTCATTTAATATTTTTTTTAACTTAACCCAAAAAATAACATTATATCTCAAACTTCACTTTACCTTTTCTTTTAAAATAAAAATATTCAATATAAGAATTTTTATATTTTTTTCATTATTTTTATTGGATTTTTTTTCATATAAATTAGTTTAGTATTTTAAATTCAATTCATCTTTATTTGTAAAAATTTAACTATTTTGGTTTTTTGGTTCTAGTAGGATTGAATAAAGTTCAGTTGAATATAAGAAAATGATACTCAAAGAAATATTCTACTATTAAGTATTGAAAATGAAATTTATGGTCTAGTTTGATAAAAAATATTTGTAATGAATAGTAAATCAATTTGTATTACACCAACCGAAAAACACAAGTAATGCTAATCCAAAAAAACTAAGAACACAAATAGATGATTCTATATATTTCCCACAACAACTTCAGGTTTGCAATCAACTTTGAAAATTTAATTATTTAATTCATTATAAGAAATAAATAGATTTCGGCCAATAGGATCATCTATAGAGTCAATTACATCATCTCCATCATCAATAATATGTATTGGGATTACATCAATAATGACATGAAATTCATGTCGAAGATGTTGTTTGACATAAAAACATGTTTCATCATTAATTCCAATATATATTGTTCATCAATAGCTAGAGTGTTGAGTAAGGTTAATAACTCAAAATCCATAATCATTAATAAATTTACCGTGCCACATCATCAAATCAAACAACATGCATTTCATTTGAGTGAGTCGACCATGAGAGTGATAATCTAATAAAATTATTTTCCCAAGGACACTATAATAATTTATATATTCAAATCGAGGTCTAATATCTGATTCACTAGCATTATATTTTATTGCGGTAGTTAACCTAACACCATCATGGTGTGTTATGACACTCTTTTCTCATTGAGTGATAATACATCTATACCCATTCATCTCAATTTATTTGCATTCACGAACCACATAATTATGACCAATATATAAAGTTATCATTTCTTTATTAACAAATCCAGTCAGAAAACTCAATACTAGAAATATAAATGAATATTAAACATAATTAAATATTTAATTTATTAATTTATTACAACAATATATCTACCTTTTATTTAAACAAAGTAAAAAAGCCTTTTTTTAAGAAAAGTCAATCTACATATCATTGTTAATGAACGATACATTCTATTTATCATTTTTTATATTCCCTAATGAAAAATATAAATTTTTTAAAATATATGTTATATTACCTTATATTAAATAAGATATACATGTTCAACTTACTTACTTAGTGTAGTAATGAAATAAATCACAGTTAAACAAAACTGTGCCAAGTGCTATTTCCCGGTCTTCACGGCATAGTGTCATAAATATATATGATCCAGTAATTCCACCTATTTGGGGAATTGATGGAAAAAATGTGTACACTGTTCTTATACTATTCTAATTAATTTCACCTTGGTCTAGTCTATCTCATATTCATATCAGAAAAATAGATTGAACAAAAATCCATACATTTATGGGACAAGTAACCATGATGATTGAACCTTCAGGACGATTTCTTTTAAGAACATATGACTTCATTGTGAACATGTTTCGCTATTTTTGATAAAACCACTGAAAAGAAATAGGTCCTCCATGATGTATTTAATTTGGAATATGTCTAGTTAGATACATCATGCATGAGAAAAATACAGGTGGAAATATTTTATATAACTCAAAAAAATTAATGGTTGCTCCGCCAACATTTTATTGAAGAAAGACATTGAAAAATTCTTAGCAAAGAGATATCTTTTGAAATGGAACCACCACCTAAGGGGATCCCTTACATTATTGGATAATAGATGTAGAATTTCTATTGGAATCTACTAATGAATAAGGATGTGATAATCATGAGTCATAAAATATTTCATCTTCAACTATTTTATATTGTCCTATTTTGATATGATTCATGAATATCCATCGGGATCATTAATATTCTCTAGAACTTATAGATTTTTTTTTCTGTAGGTGTAAGCACATATGATGCACATGGATCATTTCATTTATTTTCACTAAAACTCACATGATGAAATTCTGGTTTAATTCCCTAGTCCACCAAGTTATATCGAGATCATAAATCAGCTACTGTCTTTCTATTTACATTAATATAAATTGAAATCAATGTCTCACATATATTCTTTTCAATGGGAATTATTTCAATGTAATGAAATAACTAATTGGTTTACAAATAAGGAAACTCAAAGAAGATACTCCTCTTCTTGCAATTGTAATCGGCTTCAGTGGAAATGTTCTTCCTCTTTCTAGATTTTATCTAAGTCTTAATGAATTAAAGTTATGAAATCTTGTAACTCATTAGTCACATCATTTCTAGAAATATTCTATGGTGGATTTTCAGTCTCCCTTGTATTTTTAAATCGATATAGATTATTCCTATATTGATGGTCCATTAGAATGAATCATTAATGTCCCATAATTTCAAAACTATTTCCAAATGTCATTCTTCTAGATATTGTATTATTAATTTAAATAGGACATTATAATTTTCCCTTCATGATATATCTTGACATCATAGAATAAGAATAAAAATCATTGATCATCCACATAAGCACAATGCACATTTAAAATATGTATTTCATACATATATCTTATGTGCACACACCCACATTCCAAATATGTTTCAACTCTTTTATTAAAGGTTTCATGTAAACACCTATATCATTTCCAGCATCATAAGGTTCCGATATGAGTATACTCATGACAGTTGTTGGTTATTTCAGACACATCCATAGTGTAAGGATATAAATGTGCTTGAAAACCAGCTATGTGATATGTGAAGTTACCATATTCCCAAATGGATTAAAATCGTCACACAAATGACCCTACCTCACATTAAGCATGTTGTCACGACCCGCCCTCGGGGTCCGTGCCGTGACTACCCCAAGCCCGCCTTCCATAGGCCAGGGGCTGGCGACTAGCACCAAGGCGTAAATCCCGGTAAAAAGGGAAGGCATTGCCTTTGTAAAGTAAACAAACACCACAAAGTAAGCAAGCGGAAAGTAAACACTAAACAAAAGCAGAGTACAACTGGAAGTGCGGAAAAGTAAATGGGCCAGAATACAAACCCAGACTGAAAGTAAAGTACAACCCGAAAGGGGAAAACAACAACTGAAAGGTAAATGCTGCTACACCGAGCTGTCCACTGGAAATCCCACCTGAAGGGTGGGTACAGATAGCTCCTCTGCTCCACAGGTCCCGTCGTCTGCTCTGTGCACGTCCCGCCCAGTGGTCCACCTCCGGGTACCGTGCTGCTCTGCAAGCCTCAGCTAAGGTCAACGCTGTCCGTCGTCTGCAACCAACACAACGTAGTGCGGGCATAGCCCGTGCAGGGGTGAGTATAAGTTACTCAGTAGGGACCCCGAGACCCCTGAAGGTCTCTCAAATCCACAAAGTATAAACCACGAAGAAAGGTACAATCACGAAGTAACAACCGACACTGCTTAGGTATATGCCCATACATATACCTAAGTCATCAATTTCAAATACGCTCCATCCTCCGAGCCCAAGTACAACTCAGTCCACACAGGAAAGTATACGTATTCCTCACAGGAAAGCAAAACATAATCCACACAGGATTGCGCAACACAATCCACACAGGAAAGCAAAAGGATTCAGCTCACACTGGATTTTCATTATCAAAAACGTAACTACTGAAGAGCCCCATCTCTGAAGTGTACAGTGTCCTGTCACGACTCTGAGATACTGCTCACTAACCTAAGACTGCTGAGGTACTCCTCCTGTCGAGTACCGCGGGTCTGCCGCCAACTACCGGGCGCTCCGTCCGCTGAGGGTCTGCTGCCAAATACCGGGCGCTCACCCAAATAGGCTACAGAGGTACTCCTCCAGTCGAGTACCGCGGGTCTGCTGCCAACTACCAGGCGCTCCGTCCGCCGTGGGTCTGCCGCCAAATACCGGGCGCTCCGTCCACTGGGCTAGTCGACTCACTCCAAGTCGAGTCGGTCGAGCAGTCATCAGGTCTCAGCCGGCTACACGGTCTCCGTACTTCGTACGCTCGTCTCCAGTATCGCGGGTCTGCCGCTACAACCAAGCGCACCACCTCCATCGAGTAAAACAGAAGATTCAGCTCACACAGGTATACTTCTTCGGATGAGGATAAAGATGATCACTGAACCATCTAAGTCGTCGGACCACGAAGGATCGATAGGTACTAACCCCCGCAGTGACCTACACAGGATCGGACCCACACAGGATCGGGCCCACACAGGACCTGTAGCACTGATCCACGTAGGATCGCTGAGTGCCGTAGTCGTCGTAGTCCACTGAGGATCTCTGCACAGTCGTCACCGCAGTCCACTGAGGATCTCTGCATGGTCTTCGTCAGAGTCCACAGAGGATCTCTGCACAATCGTCGTTGTCGGAGAAGCAGTCGCAGCCAGCACTAGGGTTCCCGCACACAGCAAGCTCGTTCGGAGGGTCCGCTCCACGAGCCGAGAGGCTGATACATCAACTGTCACAAAGTCCAGAGTTGATGTATCCAAAAGTTCTGTATCGTCAACAGGAACTCAACGCAACAGACGGCGCGTCCAATCGGACGCCCGGTCTGAGAGTTATTGGCATTTTCGTCCCCGGGGCCCGGTAGGTTTTTAAGGCAAAACCAACCCGACCATACTCCACCTGCGTCCAAACCTCGGGCGGAGTATGCCAATAGATCCGTCTCACTAAGAGGAACACAACACAGCTGACGGCACGTCAATCGGATGTTCGTAGCTCAAGATAAGAGCGTTTCCGCTCCGAAGGCCCGGTTGGTTTCGTGAACGAACCAACCCGGCCAAACTAAAAGTAATCCGAAACCTTGAGTGTGATATACCGAAACGACTGTCTCGATCCAAGGATCGCGTTTCCGCAGACGGTTCGTCAATCGGAGGTCCGAGGCTCATGTTATGACCAAAAGACCGAAACTGGTTCGAGAACGGGGGGGTCTGGGTCCGGGCCGACCCGGCCGGACCCCCCCCCCCCCCCCCCCGGGTCGGCCCGGCTGGCCAGCTGGCCGGCGGTGCGGCGGTGCGGCGGCCGGCGGCGCGGCGGCGCGGCGGTAGGCGCGGCGGCCCGGCAACAGGCGCGGCGGCCTGGCGGCATGCGGGGGGGGGGGGGGGGGGGGGGGGCAAAGCCCCCCGCTGATTGGAAGCGGCGGCGCGGCATAATGCCGCGCCTTTGTGGAAAACGGCCCCCACGTGGGGGCCGGCTTGAAGGCAACCGGGGGGAGCCGCCTGCCCCCCTCAAAGGAACCGCCCCCCTCATAAAGAGGGGGGTTTTTGTGCGCTGGCCGGGGGATTAATTTCCCCCGGTTTAACTCCATCCGGCCGGCCAGCTGGCCGGCCAGTTTTTCTCCAACGGACCGGAAGATTCCGGTCCCCTCTTCGGCTTCCGACGCGGCGGCCCGGCCGCCGGTCTTCTCAATTCGCCGCGGCCCAGAACCGGCCGCGGAATTCGTCATCCGGCGCGGTGCGACGGCACCGCGCGCCTCTGCCGCACCTCGATTTCTTTCAACGCGGCACGGACGGCGTCGCGTTCTTGTTGTTTCTTCCATGGTGCACGCGCGACGGCGTCGCGTAAGTTAAACGTACAATTATCCGCGTGGTGCGATGGCACCACGCCACCTTGCTTCCGCCCGCAAGAATAAACAACATGAACGATGGAGGGGGGGTTCGGCCGTGTTCATGCGGTCCGGCCCCCCTCACGTTAAATAATAACACAACTAAAGAATATCCAGTTGCCTCACGTTTAGACATGCTAAATCCACGATCAAGAATGGAATAAATAATCAATAAAATCAACAACCCCCTACCTTGGTATAAGGTTCAAAGATTTGACTACGTTCCGCGGAAGACGACGTCGCGGAGGTCGGGGCGTCGTGGTCGTCGTTCGTCAAATCCATTGACGAAGAGATGCGTCTGATGCGATACGTCGTTGGCGAAACTTCTTATATCGACGAAGGGAATCCGAGGAAGAAGCGGCGTTCCCTCTCATTGAAACGGAAGACGAAGAAGAGCGGAGCGGTGTTCTTCGTCGGATCTTGAGCGTTCTTCGTCAAGTTGAGCGTTCTTCGTGATCTTCGTCAGAGTTGAAGAAGAAGAAGAAGGAAAAGCTCTCCACCTCTCAAGAAGAAAAAACAATTAACCAAAATAAAATAAGACACTATCTTATTTTATTATCACATCACACACTAGAATTTCAAAAGCTTGAAATTCAAAAGGATTAACTCCAAATTAAAATAACTCATGTCATTTAATGAGGCGTTAAGGAAGTTGAGAGAATATGAAAGGTTTAGGGGTTCGTGTGGGCCCCACCACACTTAATCCTCCCAAGGGAGGTTAAGTGGATGTGGGTCCCACTTCCAACTCCCTTTGGTAGGATTTAACAAGTTAAAATAAATTTTGTTCTTCACAAAATTTTATTTAACTTAAACTTAAAACCCAAAAACTAACTTTCAACCCTCAACCAACGCAACTTCCGAAAAGGTATCTTTATGCGAATATCGGCGCTGCGAGTTCATCGGTGCCCTCAGATTTCAATTCCGAGCACCGGATCAAAAGTTAGGAATTCCCGCTCGTTCGTTCATTGAACGTACCTGAGCCAAACTTCGGAAATTGATTCCGGGCACTACGGGCCTCGGAATCAGGTGCCGTCAGAAACCGCGCTCTTGTAAAATTCTTAAGATAATTAAGAAAAAATTTCCCTTTAATTTTACAGGTCTTTACATTACTCCCACCTTAGGGATTTACGTCCCCGTAAAGATACATCAAAACTAGGGGAAACAAATGAGGGTACTGAGCACGCATCTGTGCCTCCCGCTCCCAAGTGCTCTCCTGGAGATTCCCGTGCTGCCAACTGATGCGCACAAGAGGAATCGATCGCCCACGCAGGACCCGCTCCTGTCGATCCTCTATCTCTACTAGAAGCTCTGTGAAAGTCGCCCCATCGTCAACGTCAAGCTCCCCATGGTCAATGATGTGTGGACGGGTCGTGCACGTATCTCCTCAGCTGAGATACGTGGAAGACGTCGTGCACTCGGTGCAACTGAGGTGGTAGAGCCAGGCGATAAGCCACCTCACCAATCCTGCTGAGAATCTGGAAGGGTCCGATGAAGCGTGGAGATAACTTGCCGCCTCGGCCAAATCTCTGAATACCACGTCGAGGTGAGACCCTCAAGAAGACGTGGTCACCATCCTCGAACTCTAGTGGCCTTCGCCTCCTGTCAGCGTATGACTTCTGCCGGCTCTGTGCTGTCCTCATCCGCTCCTGGATGACCTGGACCTTCTCTGTCGTGGCCTGGACCATCTCCAGTCCCACCAGAGCTGCAATATTTCTTCATTGCCGATAAGAGAAATCTGGTCTCATCCCCTGGACGAACCACATTCTTTGCCTAATACAGTCAATCCTAACACGGATGATACTAATCCATACCAAGGATGACGTCGTAAGGCCTCGACGCTACTACTAAGAGATTCAACCGTTACTCTCAGCCTCCAAGGGTTGAGTCACACTGTCGGCATCAGTGTGTGGTAACTGGGTCTCCTCCAGTAGATGTCTCACAAGTGAGGGTCAAGTCAACAGCCAAAACTGGAACCTCTTAGTAACATCACGAAAGAGGACAGGAACGAAAATATCACAAAGGTATGCATTTTTATTATTATTGCAGCTCATAATACAAGACGCTACACAAAAGCAACAAGGAACCAGAAGTACAAGGACGCATCCACTAGTTCTGCTCCTATCCATCGGCTCCCAGAACTCCATGATCGAAGGCCTCGGCTGCCTGAAGCTGAGCTCTCGCATGTTCACCTACTCCCTGTGGTCGGGGTGGACCTCCTGGTGGTGGTGGTGGAAGAGCCTCAAAGCGTCGCCCACCACCGGCTGCTCGTCCAGCTCCTCTGCCTCGTCCGCCTCCTCCCTGCGGACCGCCACGGTCGAAACTATGCCTCTGCCTGGGAGGTTCTTCACTTAACTGCTGATCATCAGCATGGCGGGTCGGACAGTCACGAGCCATGTGACCAATCCCACCACAGGAGTAACACTGCCCACTGTCGGCACGCCTGGCTCTGGCTCCACCCCGGCTTCCCGGTACAACTGAGCCTGAGTCGTGCAGTCGGCCACTGGTAGGTCTGGTCTGCCTGGAACCCTGAGTCATCCGTCGGCTACCTGTTGCCGAAGACTCCGCTATCTGCCACCCTGCGGTGGGTCGCTGCGCTGGTGTAGACTCAGAAAGGAAGATCTCAATCATAAGGGCCCTTTCCAGTACTCCTGTCTGAGTCGGTATGCTGAGGGAGATCATCGATGCCCTGATCTCGTGTCTCAAACACTGCTCGAAGGTCCAGGCCCGGAAGAATGGGTCCCGTACCATGTCGGTCGAGTAGCGCGAGAGATCGGTAAACCTCGCCGCGTACTGGGCGACCGTCAAGCTGCCATGCCGCAGCTGAAGAAGCTCTTGGATGCGCACCGCACGGAGGGTGGCCGGGACGAACTCTGAGCGGAAGAGGCTCTCGAAGTCCGTACAGATGAGGGTGGCCTCATCGTGTACCTAGAGCATCAGGCTCCACCATCGCCCTGCTGCTGCGTGCAGTAGGCTCGCCGCGAGGATCACCATGAGGTCTGCTGGTGTCCTCACTAACCTGAAAACTCGGACGACCGCCTCCAGCCAGTCCTCTGCTGCCTGGGGATCCGTCTCCCCGCGAAACCTGGGCGGTCGCTGGCGCTGAAACTCATGCAGTGCGCTGAGGCGACGTGCATCGTCAGCGACTGCTGCTGGGAAGCATCGGGGGCTCGGCGGGTAGAGCTACCGCCGGTGCCACTGTTGACAAAGGTCCCTGCACCGAGGCCTCGTCGCTCGGTGGGCTGTCGTCACGCTCGACTCTCGGAACCCTAGCTGGCTGCCGTCGTGGGGCCATCCTGAAAAGGAAACAGGTGCGCCACGGTCAGAACAATATACCTGGTGAGCTGATATAAGTAATCACAAAGAAAACTTTGAAACACACACGCAATCAATGTTTTCGTGCATTAAGTCGGAAATCAGAAGTCAGGGTCCTGGTGTACGGATACGTCGGCCGCCGCACCAACACTGGATTCCCTGGACTGATAACCACACTCAATACGCTAAACATTATTGCTTCACATAGAAAAGATCAGAGTTCGCCGTAGAACCGAACTCCTTTGATACCAATTTGTCACGACCCGCCCTCGGGGTCCGTGCTGTGACTACCCCAAGCCCGCCTTCCATAGGCCAGGGGCTGGCGACTAGCACCAAGGCGTAAATCCCGGTAAAAAGGGAAGACATTGCCTTTGTAAAGTGAACAAAAACCACAGAGTAAGCAAGCGGAAAGTAAACACTAAACAAAAGCAGAGTACAACTGAAAGTGCGGAAAAGTAAATGGGCCAGAATACAAACTCAGACTGAAAGTAAAGTACAACTCGAAAGGGGAAAACAGAAACTGAAAGGTAAATGCTGCTACACCGAGCTGTCCACTGGAAATCCCACCTGAAGGGTGGGTACAGATAGCTCCTCTGCTCCATAGGTCCCGTCGTCTGCTCCGTGCACGTCCCGCCCAGTGGTCCACCTCCGGGTACCGTCCCGCTCTGCAAGCCTCAGCTAAGGTCAACGCTGTCCGTCGTCTGCAACCAACACAACGTAGTGCGGGCATAGCCCGTGCAGGGGTGAGTATAAGTTACTCAGTAGGGACCCCGAGACCCCTGAAGGTCTCTCAAATCCACAAAGGATAAACCACGAAGAAAGGTACAATCACGAAGTAACAACCGACACTGCTTAGGTATATGCCCATACATATACCTAAGTCATCAATTTCAAATACGCTCCATCCTCCGAGCCCAAGTACAACTCAGTCCACACAGAAAAGTATACGTATTCCTCACAGGAAAGCAAAACACAATCCACACAGGATTGCGCAACACAATCCACACAGGAAAGCAAAAGGATTCAGCTCACACAGGATTTTCATTATCAAAAACGTAACTACTGAAGAGCCCCATCTCTAAAGTGTACAGTGTCCTGTCACGACTCTGAGATACTGCTCACTAACCTAAGACTGCTGAGGTACTCCTCCTGTCGAGTACCGCGGGTCTGCCGCCAACTACCGGGCGCTCCGTCCGCTGAGGGTCTGCTACCAAATACTGGGCGCTCACCCAAATAGCCTACAGAGGTACTCCTCCAGTCGAGTACCGCGGGTCTGCTGCCAACTACCAGGCGCTCCATCCGCCGTGGGTCTGCCGCCAAATACCGGGCGCTCCGTCCACTGGGCTAGTCGACTCACTCCAAGTCGAGTCGGTCGAGCAGTCTTCAGGTCTCAGCCGGCTACACGGTCTCCGTACTCCGTACGCTCGTCTCCAGTATCGCGGGTCTGCCGCTACAACCAAGCGCACCACCTCTATCGAGTAAAATAGTAGATTCAGCTCACACAGGTATACTTATTTGGATGAGGATAAAGATGATCACTGAACCATCTAAGTCGTCGGACCACGGAGGATCGATAGGTACTAACCCACGCAGTGACCTACACAGGATCGAACCCACACAGGATCGGGCCCACGCAGGACCTGTAGCACTGATCCACGTAGGATCGCTGAGTGCCGTAGTCGTCGCAGTCCACTGAGGATCTCTGCACAGTCGTCGCCGCAGTCCACTGAGGATCTCTGCATGGTCGTCGTCAGAGTCCACAGAGGATCTCTGCACAATCGTCGTTGTCGGAGAAGCAGTCGCAGCCAGCACTAGGGTTCCCGCACACAGCAACCTCGTTCGGAGGGTCCGCTCCACGAGCCGAGAGGCTGATACATCAACTGTCACAAAGTCCAGAGTTGATGTATCCAAATGTTCCGTATCGTCAACAGGAACTCAACGCAACAGACGGCACGTCGATCGGACGCCCGGTCTGAGAGTTATTGGCATTTTCGTCCCCGGGGCCCGGTTGGTTTTTAAGGCAAAACCAACCTGACCGTACTCCACCTACATCCAAACCTCGGGCGGAGTATGCCAAAAGATCCGTCTCACTAAGAGGAACACAACATAGCTGACGACACGTCAATCGGACGTTCGTAGCTCAAGATAAGAGCGTTTCCGCTCCGAAGGCCCGGTTGGTTTCATGAACGAACCAACCCGGCCGAACTAAATGTAATCCGAAACCTTGAGTGAGATATACCGAAACGACCGTCTCGATCCAAGGATCGCGTTTCCGCAGACGGTTCGTCAATCGGAGGTCCGAGGCTCAAGTTATGACCAAAAGACCGAAACTGGTTCGAAACGGGGGGGTCCGGGTCCGGGCCGACCCGGCCCGACCCCGCCCCCCCCCCCCCCCCTGGGTCGGCCCGGCCGGCGGCCCGGCGGCAGGCGCGGCGGCCTGGAGGCATGCCGGGGGGGGGGGAAAATCCCCCCGCTGATTGGAAGCGGCGGTGCGGCATAATGCCGCGCCTTTGTGGAAAACGTCCCCCACGTGGGGGTCGGCTTGAAGGCAACCGGGGGGAGCCGCCTGCCCCCCCTCAAAGGAACCGCCCCCCTCATAAAGAGGGGGGTTTTGTGCGCTGGCCGGGGGATTAATTTCCCCCGGTTTAACTCCATCCGGCCGGCCAGCTGGCCGGCCGGTTTTTCTCCAACGGACCGGAAGATTCCGGTCCCCTCTTCGGCTTCCGACGCCGGCGGCCCGGCCGCCGGTCTTCTCAATTCGCCGCGGCCTAGAACCGGCCGCGAAATTCGTCATCCGGCGCGGTGCGACGACACCGCGCCCCTCCGCCGCACCTCGATTTCTTTCAACGCGGCGCGACAGCGTCGCGTTCTTGTTGTTTCTTCCATGGTGCGCGCGCGACGATGTCGCGTAAGTTAAACGTACAATTATCCGCGTGGTGCGACGGCACCACGCCACCTTGCTTCCGCCCGCAAGAATAAACAACATGAACGATGGAGGGGGGTTCGGCCGTGTTCATGCGGTCCGGCCCCCCTCACGTTAAATAATAACACAACTAAAGAATATCCAGTTGCCTCACGTTTAGACTTGCTAAATCCACGATCAAGAATGGAATAAATAATCAATAAAATCAACAACCCCTACCTTGGTATAAGGTTCGAAGATTTGACTACGTTCCGCGGAAGACGACGTCGCGGAGGTCGGGCGTCGTGGTCGTCGTTCGTCAAATCCGTTGACGAAGAGATGCGTCCGATGAGATACGTCGTTGGCAAAACTTCTTATATCGACGAAGGGAATCCGAGGAGGAAGCGGCGTTCCCTCTCGTTGACACGGAAGACGAAGAAGAGCGGAGCGGCGTTCTTCGTCGGATCTTGAGCGTTCTTCGTCAAGTTGAGCGTTCTTCGTGATCTTCGTCAGAGTTGAAGAAGAAGAAGGAAAAGCTCTCCACCTCTCAAGAAGACAAAACAATTAACCAAAATAAAATAAGACACTATCTTATTTTATTATCACATCAACACACTAGAATTTCAAAAGTTTGAAATTCAAAAGGATTAACTCCAAAATTAAATAACTCATGTCATTTAATGAGGCGTTAAGGAAGTTGAGAGAATATGAAAGGTTTAGGGGTTCGTGTGGACCCCACCACACTTAATCCTCCCAAGGGAGGTTAAGTGGATGTGGGTCCCACTTCCAACTCCCTTTGGTAGGATTTAACAAGTTAAAATAAATTTTGTTCTTCACAAAATTTTATTTAACTTAAACTTAAAACCCAAAAACTAACTTTCAACCCGCAACCAACGCAACTTCCGAAAAGGTCTCTTTAAGCGAATATCGGCGCTGCGAGTTCATCGGTGCCCTCGGATTTCAATTCCGAGCACCGGATCAAATGTTAGGAATTCCCGCTCGTTCGTTCACTGAACGTACCCGAGCCAAACTTCAGAAATTGATTCCGGGCACTACGGGCCTCGGAATCAGGTGCCGTCCGAAACCGCGCTCTTGTAAAATTCTTAAGATAATTAAGAAAAAATTTCCCTTGAATTTTATGGGTCTTTACACATGTCAGCTATGATATCAGGAAATTGAACATAAAATCCCTTCCATGAAAATCAATCTGTAGGGTGAACCATCTCTTCATTACTGTTATTTATCTCGGTATCATTCCACTACATATATATTGATATTTCATCAGACATGGAATGATTCTGGAGTCTGGTGATCAATTTAAAGTTCCACATTACTTTCTATGGAACATGGGATGGAGTTATATCAGATTATATCTTCCATTAGGATGTCCTCAATTTTATACAATTCATTCGATTAAGTAGTTTCCTCACTGAATAATTTGAAGTATTTTTCACAAGAATGAATTGTATTTTTAAAAAATTCAAGTTCTTCAACATTCTTCCATGATATATAGTGGGTTGAGGGAATATCTGCATCATTTGAAGAATGTACTTAAAAAATGCAAGAAATTAATCTATAGAATTATTAGAAATACCGTTCATTGTTTTTCATGAAACAATCAGATTAAAAAATACAACTTCTTAATTTTACCACATTGTTGATATAGTTGAGTTGTGGTAGCATCGTTCAATTTTTTTATCCAATAAACATTATCAATTTAATTAGATGATTATTGTGTGCTCATCTCAAAGAATTCTTGGTTCAGAATCCCTTACTTATCAAGATGATGAATAAATAGAAAATGTTCATCTAAAAAAATCTCCAATGTAGTTATCTCATTTGGATCATGAGCATTTTGAGATTTCATTTTATCACAATGTGATATATCACATAATATTTTGTTTAAAAATCATATTTGGTTATATGGTATCTAACTTATTCAGTGATCAACCAAGGTCTTCAAACATAATGATTACAAGGGAAATCTATGTGTCCACTCTCTAAAGAATTATCAAATGAAAAATCTAAATGATCTCTAATTTTTTTTTGGAAAATCGCTTCAGATCTAATTATGTTTTTACATCCAACTTATATCCATTCTGTAAGAAAAATATTATCTGAAATTTCAAAAAAGAAATTAAATAATATTGAATTTTAATCAAAAAATATATAACGAAATTAAAACCCTTCAATTTTAATGAAACCATTTCTAAGACACTAGTCTATATGAGAATCATAATATAAAATAACAAATAATAATACATATATAACAAAACACTATAAATAAATGGGGCATAAAAGACTATTAGCTCGATTCCTTAGAGACACTCACCATCAAATTTTTTAGTTCATGTTCGTTTGATTCGATTTTGTTTTGTTTTGTGTAATTAAATTTAATTCGGGTCATTTGAATTCAGTTTTAGTCAAGTTTGGTATGTTTTTATTTATTTTAACTAATTCCATTTGGTTTGGGTTGTGTATCTTTGTCTCACGATCATATATATTTTTTAATTTCATTTGATCTAAATTGGTATAGTTTTATTCATTGTTGGTAGTTTTGGTTCCAATTGGGTCTATTTACATGGGTTCAAATCCATTATATTTGGTTTGGTTTGGTGTTGTTTGAAATGGCTTGGCTAAACATGGTACAACCTGGATCTATTCAATTTGGTCGGTTCTATTTTTTTATGATTAGTACAAATGTGGTTGATATTTATACTCTAAGAATACTTGTGGGTTGATATATCATTTATACAGACTGAAATATACGCATGAAGGTTTAGATTAGGGAACCTAAGGGAATAAGATATTCACATATATCACATCTACCTTAGGTTTATATTATCATTCAAAAACTCATTCAACTATATATCCTGATAATATGACCATATGAATCTATATTTTTTATTCAATAATCCATGACCACGTTCATAAAGTTAAGATAATTAAGTGATTCAATACCATTTTTTAATTATCTCAAGTTATATTATATATAATGTCACCCTTATATAATTATCATGGTGATACC
Organism: Viscum album; assembly: GCA_963277665.1. Lineage (NCBI taxonomy): Eukaryota > Viridiplantae > Streptophyta > Magnoliopsida > Santalales > Viscaceae > Viscum > Viscum album. The sequence goes on from OY728120.1 coordinate 834,266,109, forward strand.
ATTATCTAATATTTAATAAAGAATTATTGGGAAAATGATGTTTGAAATAATTTAAAATAAAGATAACAATATGTTGCAGCATTGACTATCACCCCACGATGGTTACTATATAAAAATAAAATTTTGGAGAAGGAGGAATCATTTTAGAAAGCAACTTCTTATCACAATACATTAAGTTATGAATAAGAATAAATAATGATCATACTGTAATAATAACCTTCCATAAAAGATTACTTATAGAAATAAGTCATTATAAGAGTATATTCCTCAGAATAACATATTAAATGTAAGAATAATATGTATTTCTTGATAATTTAATACACCATAAAGGAAGAGACAATGTTATAACTGGTCTGGGATAATAGTATACATATTCTATGTAAGAGTGAACATCACTACAACCATTAATTTTTAATAAAAGAATAATTGTATATAAGAGTAATTGATTGAGTATCACACCAAAATGAAGTATATTTCATTATAAAGATGAAGGTTTTGCTGCAGTGAAGATTCCATGATACATTTGTGTTGTTTTGAAATGTGATGGTGGATTGTGTCACTCTACATTAAGAATTCCACATAACTGTTCTATGAGACATTGAGAACATTAAAGAGTTGTCACATTTTAAATTATTTCCATGAGAAAATGAAATAAGTATGTATTCCTATAGAAACAATATTCTATTTTACATTCAATAAATAAAATCTTATTTTTTATGATTCTTTTAAATAAAATATCTAAAAATAGGTTTGTTTTACATAAGATAATAAAGGTTAATAAACATTTCAGATTTTTTTTATAGATCATCTATTTAATTATATAAAATTAAAATATCACAATGAAAACACATTAAGAGGATGAAGACTCTGTAAATAAAGTAATCATTTTAGAAAATATTTTTATCTAGACTTTAAAATAACGAATTCAAATATATTTTAGAAATAAAATTTTAATATCGAGTTAATGATCAAGATATAGAAAAACACCATAGTTGATAAAGACACAAATAATGGGGGATAATAGTGTCAAAATAAAATTGGTTATGTAATATAACATAAAATATACTACATAAGAAATAATTAATTTGTAAAAAAGGATAGGGGAACCAAGATATCTGACCTATGAAATTATTGACCAAAAAACTACTACTATGGAATGATGAAATATATATATTATTATAAATAGCCATAAAAATATTCAGGGAATCACCATTGGAATAGTGATTGGAAACCATACAATATAGTTTATCCTATGAAAGAAATCTATAATCCCATTATGTTTTAATACTAATAATAAACATTGAATAAAAAATAAAAAATCACTAAACAATTCACTATGGGAGGAGGAAGAACTCTGGATGGGGTCACAATGTGATGAGGGAGCTGTGTGCTAGGGTTGGGTATGGGTGGAGGGGAGTGGGGATACATGTATTCATGATTGTGGAATGGGAAGCATTAAGGGAGGAGGGAAGACAAATTATATGTATGGGAATTGGAGGAGGGGAGTTGGGCTACTGGGATTCAGGATGGTATAAATGGTAGCAGAGGGGAGCGATTGATTTTCGGGAAATCAGGGAACCCTTATAATGATAATTTAAAAAAACAGTTGGAATATTCGGCCCTATCTGAATTGGTTTTAAGGAATCTTTAGGATAACATATAATATAACATCATCTCTAAATGGTTGGGGAAAACCTTTGGGATCTACTATTTGGGGAAAACCCTCTTTCCAGTAGTGTAATTTTATTTAGTGTACCTTTCTTAATTTCATGTATTTTTATAATTAACCTCACCTCATTAATATATATATGAATGATAACTTCTGAATTTTGTATATACTAGGGAGTTATGTGTTTAATTTAATATCATGTATACATTTAATTTCTTTCCTCCACTTACTGGAAAACTGGAACTGTTGTCTATGTTATGTCGGTTAATTGTCTCCGTGAATAATGATTTTTTCCGTTTTCCATTACTACATCAATAGATGGTCATAAAAATATAATATTGGTTAAATATTATCATAATATGTATATTTTAACCTATTTCATGTTTTCTAACCAATATATACAAATAATATAAAATGAAATGAAACTAGTTTGTGATGTTCAGAAAAGCCTCTGAAATAAACTACACATTTTTCATTAACCTTGTATATAATGAATCATTATAATTTAAGAAATAAAATCTATATGTGGTAAAATTAATAATTCTGTAATTTCATTAATACTCTTTCATTTCACTTATGGAGTTTTAATCCCATTTTATTATAACATACATAATTTTACACAAATTAATCGATCATGAAACTATGAAACAAACACCATCTAAACCATGAAGGTAAGTAAATATTATTAATTAGTGGGTCATAAAATGTTATTAAACAATCATATAATTTATTATAAATATAAATATAGTTTTTTATTATGTTAATAACAGTCAATAAACTTTTACACATGAGGTTTGAACAATTTTTAAGGAATTTGAACATGATGTAAACTGATTTCTTAACCTAATTTCCATTCTTTGGGTAAACAAATTACATCATTATTATGGCATGATGAGATTTTGTGTGAAATGAATTTTTAATATCTTATATATTATTTCAACTTTTCCTATATATATATAAAGGGAGATCAGGCAATCATTTGATTTTACTTATGATCACTCCAATCAAATGATATTTATGATGGTATTTCTTTCAAAAATTACATTTTAATGTTACCATAAAAACACTATTTTTCATCTAGGTCCATGATTTATAAAATTTTTCTAAAAATTATTTTTTATTGAATAATGAATTTTTAAATTAATTTCAGATAATTTTATTTTTTTCAAAATATATTCAATGTATTCCTTTTGTCGTTTTCTAAAAGTGGTTGTTTGTGTCTTTTCAAAAAAAGCACAAAATGAATGATTTTTAAAATTATATGACATAAGAGGAATTTCCATATGTCATGTATCTTTAATATATTGATGCATAAATTAATATTTTATATGGATACTTTGAAATAATTTTTTTTCTATTATATTAGCATATTTTCTCAAAATGAAAAGTTTATTTTCTTTGAATCTTGTTTTTATGATGCAATATTTAAGAATATATGTTTGTGTTATGGTTCGTGGACATTTTTTATTATGGGTTGATCCCATTATAGATAATGATTCGATGGGTTGATCCCCATTATATCTCAAGATATGATTGTTTGAGAGCCATAAAATATCACAATATGACATGTCAAATCCATTATAGATCTCCAATGCATGGGGTACTCTAAAGATGGAAGTTGACTATTTGGTTAATCTATTTATATTGGTGAATATTAGAGAGAAATGGTAATTATGTTCCCTGGAACATAAATAAATATTCAGTGATTTTAATGAGTTTTTTACTTCTTCTGGCCCGAAGGCCATCATTTTTTTAATTTTTAATAACCCCCTTTTAGGGGATGAGGGGGAACCCTTATAGGGCCTATAGGCTTATAGATTATATGGCCATAGCCATACGTGATTACATGACCCAAAGGCCTTATATAATTAAACCAGACTATAACTACAAGGAACTGCCTCTCCCCAGCCTCTACATCGTGATGATAGCTCTCCACCTTTGCAAGGCCATCTGGATAGTCTTCCCATGCAAGCATAGGCTGGTCCCAATGGCATAGCCAAACCCTCTCATTCTTCCCAATCCATTTGATTCAACTTTAGTGAGTCCACATTTTTTAAATCCTTCTCTAGGGATACTCCTTTTTTGAAGATTTTGTCTGGGGAAACTACATTGATCATGTGGCTCAAAGGCCTTAAAGGTGGCCGAAAATCATTACTAAACTGAAGGCTAGGGTGGCCCAAAGGCCTTAATGACTCCAACCCCAAACCAATGGCCCAAGGTGAAGAGTTCCAACTTCTACAGTACCGAACAATTCCTACTATTGTAATTCTAAAGTACCTGCTACAGTACTACTATAGTAAGAGAATTATGCCTCCTCTAGGTTTTGAACTAGGGTCTCGTGGATTCACATAATGAGTCCTCAGCAACTTGGTTGAGGATAATGTACATTTAATGTGTTTTTAAAGAAAATGTTTTTAATTGGATTTCATATTTTCATTGAACTAATGATTTTTATTCTTTATTTTACTTTCTAATATTTCATGTTCATCACAAGTTTTAAAAAGTTTGTCAATAGATTAAAGGGATAATTGAGTCTAGTATTTTAACAAAAGAATATTTTATATGAAGATAATTTTTTATTTTAAATATTTTTTTTTTCGAAAAAAATATATATTGAGTAGAAGTGTATATTTTTTAATGTTTTTTTGTTATGTTTGAGTTGTAACTTAATATTCTAAAATTGAAAACCTAAATGATATCTAGGAATGAATGAAATAAAATTATAGTTAAAAATAACTAGAATATGTGATGTTTGTGGATGGTTCCTTGTAATGATACCAAGAGAGTATTTGTAATGAAATCTTAATTATTTTTTCTCTTCATTTAAAATTAATTTTTCATCCTGGTCGATGTTTTATAATAATATTTTAAATAATTTATTATTTCTAAAATATAATTTTTAATTTAAATTTTTACCCCTGATTTATTTTTGAAAAAATGTTTTAAATTGTATCATAATGTTGTTTTATAAATGAGGTAATTTTAAATTATTACAGAAAATGTGAAAGGAGTATTTTTTTAATGTACATGACATGAATGGAATTTACCACCATCATGATGACTTTATTTTCTGATGAATCCTATACATGTTTCCATTTTTATTGTCTATGAAAATATTTTCCTTTATATTTTAGGAATATTTATATTTAAAATATGTGATTTCAATGTGGAAAGGGTATTTTCATCATTAACATGTTATACTGTTCTTTTAATGGAATTTATTCATCTATGATGACATCCTTTGATGTTATATAGACATTGATTGGGATGTTATTAAATTATAACATATATATTAGATATTTTTATGGATTATGATTATGATTATTAAATGACGATTCTATGAAAAAAGTTTTAATTTCAATGGTTAAATATGTTAGGAAACTTGTCTTGTTTCTACTGGTAATGCTTTGTTGAAATGATGAAATAATTTTAAAACCATTTTCATTTTCATAGGTTATGATATGATGAATGTTTAATGATCAAATGGCACATATATGCCTCATTATCATTATGTTATGGGTGAGACCAGTATTTAATAACACTATAACACATTATGTAATGATAAATATCTCTTATGTTAATAAGGTATGGAATGTTTTGTGAAACTACATCAATAAGCAAATATTTCCACTATGGAAGCGTTGGGAGTGCACCATGGCTAATGAAATGATGGAATAAAAAGTCAAACCAATCCACTATGATTAGTTTATTAGTGATCCATGAAAAATTACATGATTTTCCATGACTATGTGTAGGCTATAAACTTATGGATTAGGCCAATGTTATATTTTCATGGCCCATTTTATTTGGATCCATTTTGATTCATGTCTTGTAAACTAACATGACTTATTCCATAGAACTAGATTTTCATATATGATATACAGGGTATGTTTTTCAAATTCTTTTCTCATAGTCTAATACCACTATGATGATGTTATTTTTAACTATAAATGGATATATATTTTGTTTAACTATATTGAAAATCAGATCACACCCTTTCCTATGTTTCCTTTCTCCAGGTTATGAAGAATGGGTTTAAGTGTGATATTTATAAGAAGTGTTTTAGTAATGAATTACTATGTAGGAGATGATGTAGATCTCTTATGATCAATTTTTTTGTATCCAAGCATCCAATGTCACTAGACTAATAGAATTCTAGCATGTATATTAATGTTACGTACTTAATATTTATCTAATAAGATGTGGTATTTAGCTATGAAATGTATGGTCTCATATTCAAATAACCATGGATAACATATATTGGAATATATAAATTATATAATAGCGATTATATGTAATTAATGATTTAATCCTCTTAATTTTAATATTTTCACTTTTAATTATATTTAATATAATAATTCACATCCAAAAAATCTCTTTTTTTTTTTGAAATACAAGGAATAATTTTAAAAACATATGTGATGGGTAATATGAAAATTTACCTACTGTGATGAAAAATATCACTTGAGAAGGACTTAATAACATCAGGATGTTACTTACACAATATAATCATGTTTTTAATATTAACATAAATTATATTGAAGTACAAATTTATGAAAAAATAAAATATCTTGAAGTTGATTCCATTATATTAAAATGGCCTCCAAATTTTAGTAGATCCATCAATTCCAAAATAATTGAACAATGGATAACTTCCCTTGAGAATATTGTTTTTGTCCTCTAAATTTATGAACACAAGTAATTAAATTTGGTTATTTATCTCCTAGAAGAATAATCCTATTAGTTTTAGATTCTGATAAAACATTTTATCCCAATAATGTTTTCAAATTTTGGGTGTGGAAAAAATTCAAAAAAATACATTTTAACAAATATTTTCCTCCCACTATCCACCATAAAATAAAGATGGATTTTCATGTAATCCAGAAAAATGAGGATTAATATATCAAGTATTATAAGGATAACTTCACTAGGCCTTAATTATACACCTCTAGTTTTTTCATTGACTCTAGAAGTATGGTTGAATAATTATTTAGTGGGAAAAATCCATGTTTTCGAAAATAACTGGAAATTATGATTTTAATACCTTTTATAAAGTAGTTTATTCTTCTATTATTGTTGATATGGAGAAAACTGTTTCTCATAGTTCTCGTGGGACTGGTTATAAGAATTTTATAATAGAGTTTAACACTAGTGGATCATTTAATAATCCACATGGTGGTATAAAAATCCAAGAACTAAAATGTAATAATTTTTAGAAGAGTCATATTTGAATATGAATTAAGGAGGAAAGGAAATTCTTTAAGTATAGATAGGAAGGGAATAATGTTATTGAATTTCAAAGGGAGATGAATAAAAAACTAATCTTATGGAATTAATGAAGGTTTTTTTCAACCATTATCCAATGGTACATGGTATTATCTACATTGAATATAATAACTATGAAAACCAATTCCCAAAGCCAAGGGTTGTTGCAGGAAAGATATGAAAAAAATAAAAAACTGTGGAACAAAGGGTTGGATTTTTATATACCAACTACAGAGGTAGATCCTGAAAATAAAGTGGTTATTGGTATAATGGTTATTAATTCAATAATAGATACTATAATACCTGATTTTGGTTCAATGAATTCTTTCATATCATGAATATTTAAAAGAACTATTCATACACAACCTCTAAACATAGAGATTTTGTAATAAATGAAAACTAAAAAGAGGAAACTATTTTAATTGAAGTAGATAACTCCACAATAGTTAATTTTTGATGGTCATACCTCCGAGATAACATATTCATACCCCATTCGAAATTATTCTTTTAAGATCATGGTAAAGAAAAATTTCCCCTTCCACGGATTGATATTTTTGTTTTTTAGATATGAAGATTACAACAATTCTCTAATGTGAACATTACGGCTAGGTATCTTCATCAAAATGTGAATAAGGTTGGTTTTAAAAATAAATCCTTTCATTCAAGTTATATAGACTACGATTTCACAGTGATTCCCTTTAGTAGCACTAATTATACAAAAAGTTTCATTGAATAAATGAATAGTTCCATTATAGATCACCACTACAAATTTGTAGTATTCACTATAGATGATTTTATCATATACTAAAAAAATAAGTAAGAATATAGAGGTAATTTGAATACTATACTGATGACTTTTAAAATGATAAATTATATTCAATTTATAGTAAATGTGAAATTTTTATGGAGAAATTATCATTCCTGATGCATGACATAAAAAATCAGTGGATATCGATGGATCTTTCTAAGACATAGATAGTTAATGAATTTTCCATAGAAAAATCTATAGTAAATATATTTAGTTTCCTCAAATAATCTAGGTACTATAATTTTTTTTAGAAATTTATCAGAATTCACAAAAACACAAACTATGATAAATTGGAAGGGAGTGAATTCTATTTGGTTTGATGAATTTGATTATATATTAAAATAAACAAATTAGTGGGAGATAAATAGATCTAAACTCACCCTAATCGCAATTGGTAAGGTATTTTGGATTTATTTTTATGCTTGAAATGATTTATTGGGATTCTTCCCTATGAAATATGATAATGTGATAGCATATGACACTCGCTAGTTGAAGGTGAATGAGAAATATTATTCAATGCATGTTATGGAGTTGGATTCATAACTATTTAAAATGATTATTTGGATGAACTATCTCTATGGATATAAGTTATATATACATATATACATATATACATATATATATATATATATTTATATATCAAAATATCGTATAATATATATTGAAATTGAAGGAGCTCAAAACGATCCAATGAATAAGGTTTGAGATGATCAAGGATTACAACTGATCATTCCATTTCAATCATGGGTAGGTGAAAAAAGTGTTGGTTTCTTGGGAATTGTAATGTAAGGTACATCACCATACCTTTCTCAAATGACATTTTGAGCATCTATTATATAGACGATCAATAAAGGTCCAAGGGGTGATGTTGAGATATATAAAAAGGTGGATACTGCGAAGAAGGTGAAATCTTTAGAATTCAATATTGACAGTGAAAATGTTGTGAGATTTTGGACACGATTATGTGTACCATATTGGTTTGATAGAAAGAAACAACTATTCAACAATTCCCATTGGTCAACATTATCCAACCTCCAAGGGAGTATAATGATGTATACAGATCATCGAGAGAAATATTAGCAGGAAACAATGAAGAAGTAGATTGTTGAATATATATATATATATATATATATATATATTTATGGTATTCCAAAAAAGTTAAGGACATATATAAAACATATAAATGGATGATGAAACCATTAACCATACCTATGTGGAAAAGGGAAAATATCACTATGGATTCTATCAGAGGACATCCAAATGTATCTAATGAAAAAACTTCTATACATGTTGTGCTAGAACATCCAGAAATGATTATTCACTTTATTTACTTTTGATAGTACTCATGAATCAAAAACAAATCAAGGATATACATTAGAGTAGTGTCGAGGATACACAGAGAACCATTATTGATAGTATCTAATCATGATTTGAGGATCACCTTATTATATTGGAAAATTATTAAATACGATTTAAATAAAATTTTTTACATTAGTACATAATTTCACCTATAGACTAATTTAAAATATAAATATAAAATTTATTCACCAGAGGATATATTTAGAGTCAGATCCTTGAGCTTTACAGGAGGACGAGATCACCAATATCAATTAACCGAGTAATAAAAAAATATCTTTCACTAAAGAATTCATATTTATCATTATAAAGATCTATATGGAATGAAATGCAGAACTCCAAAAACTTTGGGATGAAGTTCAAGAAGAGAATATATTGAGTCCTAAAATGGTTGATAAAATTACTGAGATATTCAAGGCTATTCAATGGATCATTAGAGAAATTCAATATCGTCAAAAAAGTTTTGTTGATAACCACCCACAAGGCCCGAAGATTGAGGTTAGTGATAAATTATTCCTCATTACATCTCTATGGAATAGAATTGTAAGGTTTGGGATAAATGGAAAGTAAATTAAATGGAATATTGGCCCCTTTCATATTCTTGATCTCATAAGATTTGTGACCTATTGATTGAAAATCCCATAGAAACATTCTCAAGTACATGATGTGTTCCACATACCCCCTTGAGGAAATATACTCTAGACCCATTATTTGTATTAAAACCAAAGGTGGTACAATTAGAGAATAATATCTATTTAAAGAGTACCTAGTTATGATAATTAATCATATATATGATGTTTTGTGTTACATTATAACTCGTCGAGTTAAAGTTATTTTATATGGCCATTAGTATAAGGAAGAAACAAGTGACCTAGAAAAAGTGATGTAGTAGAAGCACCCTGACTTAATTTATACTTAGTAAATAAAATGAAATTTTGAGGTAAATTTATTTAATGGATAAATAATGAAACCACACAAAATTTAATTTCTATTTAAAAAAACTCATGGTTCACAATGAATGTTTTATAGTGTAATAAAATAGATACATAGTGAATGAATATTATATTTCAATGAAATATTTCATATCAGGAAATATTTTTTATCATTAAATCGTGGAATAGTATAATCAGACAAACCAGAAAGAATAAAGAAAAACCAAATAGAAAATTCATAGTCTCAAATTCCTCAATAAAGGTCACTCCATCCATAATGATTGTAAAAAAGAAGAAGCAACATTAAGAATATAATTAAAATTATCAAGGGAACTAATAAAAATTTATATGTGATGTAGTGTATGATAAGGCATGAGAATTTTACAGTATTTATATTTGTGTATATTGTAATGTGAACCTCTGTATCTCACCATCAGGAATCTTGATCTATTGTGAATTATTACAATTTAGAATCATGGAAAATATTTCATTATGAAAATTAGGAATCATAAATTTTATGAATTATGAGAATTAGGAAAATATTTAATCTAAAAAAACTATTGGATTTTTTTTATATTAATGGAAATGAGGATATCTTATTTATTTAATAAGGAGAAATGATTGATTCAACCAGTAATATCATCCTTTATAATCCCAATTTTTAGTTCTTGGGAGTGAGGTAACATTTTTAGGGTTCACCAATGACCAAGACTAGTTAGAGCTTTGATAAGTGAGGATTGATTGGAATCAACTATGAGAGAAGATCATATTAGAGGAGATAATCACCAGATCTATGTTATATAAACCACCTCATCGAAGTACCAACATCACTCACCATAGAATTAGGATTTTATTAGAGTTATTATGGGTTTTCTATCATGGAATAACAAATTCCTAAGATGTAAATTCCTTTAAAAAATAAATAGTTATTACAATGACCTTGCATTTTTATTCAATATATTACAGTTATATAAAATATATAATATACATGATTAGAGAATGAATATGATAAAATTGATTTTTCATACAAATAATCCATATTTGTATGTTTTAAAAATATAGATATCTATATTTCATTAAATTACATTTTTACCATAAATTACAAAATTGAAAATGATCATTTCTTTTTATAATTATTTTTATAGTAATATTTATTGTCATATAAAAAATAAATTAATTTTATGCAATCAAATATAGTTTTTCAAAGGGTTATAAACGTTATTATGTTATAAAAATAACTATTCTGTAATAAATAAGTTATTTTAAACATTTATATTATCATATTTTTAAAATTATTTTGATAAAATAAATGTAAACTTTGAAATCAATATATTGAAATTATATAACAATGAATTTTTCATAATTTTCAAATATAGTCAATTATTTAGTTAAAATTTAAAAACAATACAAATATATGGTATGTATTATTAAATCATAGTGAATTGAAAGTTATTTAATAAATTATATAATGTATATTATAGATCAAAAAATGATTTTTCTCACAAAAATAATTAATTTTAATGTATAAGTTTTTATTTTACCAACCTATAATTATTTTTTCAAAATATAATGTTCATTTAATATATTTTAAAATAATTCTAAATGAATATGAATCTTTTACACATCAAAAATAATATATATTAATGAAGGTTCAACACATTAATGATTGAAAACTAAAAACATCCCCCTTAGTAAAAAATAGGTGTAAAACCATGGGGAGGCCAATGTATTTGAAATTTTAATAACATAGAGTGAAACATCCTTATTTAGAGATTAATAAACAATTTCCCTTCATTTTATATAAATACCAATAGATTCTACCATTTCTCTCCTCTAAAAATCCCCTTATAAGTGATTTCCAATCATTTAATCCCAATATATCCTTTACAAAGAGTCGGTTATATTAGTAGAGTAACTTTGACTATGGGGTGATTCTTTACATGTAAGGGATTCACATTATATACCTTTTCATTCAAGTAATTCCTTTATAGTATGCTTTCTAATTTTAAATTTACTATGTCTAAATCAAGTTACAATCATTCCATTACTATTTATATGTTGTCCAATCAAATGGAGACCTGCATTCCCTCTCATTAACCCCATTACATTAACTCTTTTTTTCCCATTATTTAACTAAAATCATTCTTTGATTTTACACTCTACCCATTTTTTGTAAATTTCCAATTCTATATTCAATCAAGGGTCATAAAATTAATGTAATTTTATATTATATATACTGTATTTACTTGTGTGAAACTCACATTCCATTCTACTGGGTTTAAAATATTAAATAGAAAATTCCATTATGCTCTAATAGACTGAATGTTTATTATTTAAAACTAATCCTCATTTTCCATGAGTTATTAATGAAATGGGATTTATGTTATATGATCTATATAGTAGAGAAACATTTATAAATATTAATAATGTACCTTGATTTTACTCTAATTTATTGGGTACTGAATTAATATTATGAGATAACATTTATAGTGTATGAGTGGTTAGCTTATCAAACTATGTTAAGATGTTATGGAAGTGATCCTTGATAGATTTGATGCGATGTTTTATATTTTATTCACATTAATTTTATTCCACGATCTTATGATATAATATTTTTCATGAAATATTCCCTGATAATATTCTCTTTTATTTTAGAATGATATTTTTTTATCATATATATATATATACATCTTTATTTATTTGATTGATAGCATATTAGGATTAAAGCACATCCCTTTTCATTTTTCATTCCTTAATATACCATATATACCTTTATAAGGTAAATGAGATATATAATAAAGTTAACTAGTTTAAATAATAACAATATAGGTTTTATTGTTGTTGTATTTGAGAATATAATCTTTAAAAGACACTATAAATCTAGATCCTTGGTTTGAGTTTAATGTATATTAATGTTTTAAATCTTGTAATTAAATGTGTAATGAGATATGGGTTGTTTTATATATCATTATTAAGGGGACATGTAGATAAGGGTATAAGAAAAGCGGTTATTCCCAATGGGGTTGAGTGGAAACCCATGAAACATAATTACAATTAATAAGAGAGGTAATAACATAAAACCTTCCATCAATGTATCAGATGATTCATAATGAATTTTACACAATTTAAATTCATCATAATTCTATATGATATTCATTGATTTAGTTTATGAATTTCTTATTTGTTTATTGTGGCTCTAATACCACTATAAGAGTAATGGGATCACATCCATCATTTTGACACATTAGATTTATAATATATAAAATCCTATCAATAAATTCAATTTCTCAAATACCTTATTCTATAAAAAAATAATTAAAAATGGATCTAACTTTTTGAGATCCACGCTACATATATTGTTTATGCTTGAGAATTCATGGAAATAGGTTAACCACTAACCTTTTCATTAATAATAATTAATTTTTTAATGAATGTTCCAACACCTGGTATACATTTAATGTAATTGTAAAATCTATTCATGAATATTACTAATAAATAAAAAATAAAGTAATAAATCAATAAAAATTACTTTTAAACAAATTTCATATATTTTGATCAAACATGAATTGTTGAATTCGAGAATCCTTTGGTATCTATATATAACAATAATCACTTATTAATTTATTGGATTATCCTATTATAAAAGTGATTATTGCCACTCATCAATGAAAAATTATGGAATAAGGACAAAGGAAGACAGTGGATGACCAATTGCATGAGAAAAACTAGGGATATATCTCAAATATGGGCTAAAAGACAATTTTATGCACTATATTTTAAATTTCAAAATTGGATAGAGAAGACACCGTAATCCTTGATATTTATAAAATTAGGAGTAATTAATAGACCCTAAATAAAGTAAATTCATATCATACTAATAGAGGTAAAACAAATAACCTCTTTTGGTTATTTGAAGCATTTAATAGCCACTAAAAGTGGAAAATCTCACACAACCTTGTGAGGTGATTTAACAAGCCAACAATTTTTTATGTTATAAAATTAGGTGATAAAATGATATCTCAAGGAGGGTGTGTGAGTTTTTTATATTCAATAGTATTTAAAATTCAATAACCCCAATCCCATTCCCAAATCCAATTTATGATTTGTCTTTTCATAATGTTCATATTTTAATATTACAATTTTTTTTATTTTACCATAAAAAATATTAATTAAATTAAACAAAATTAATTTAACTGAATATTAAAAATACATTAACTAATAAAATTATATTGTTTATAATAAATTAAATCATAGTTAAAAATTAACCAGCCATTTTAGATGAAAAATCCAAATTTATATTTTTTTTGTGACTACAATTACTATTTTTGAAATTTAAAATAATTATGAATCCAAATAAAAATTTTAAAATAAGATATCTATCATGAAAAATATTATAACTACAAAAATAAAAATGGATTTCCAATGATCTAATTCACCACATGTTCAATAATAATGTTCTTTTTTCCCTAAACATTGAAATTAATCACTAAAAGGAGATATTTTCAATATCATATATCTTTCCTTTTTAACCAATTCACGATTTGACTAAATCATATGAAATTAAATCATAATTTAATATATTGGAATGCCTATACTCATATTAAAAATTTAATTGAAGGAAATTATTTCATAACACATCATATGGTAATACATGTCATAGTTAATAAAATCCTTCAAATTTGTTTCTACCATGCATAATTACATTATATTAAGCCTAATACTCAATTGAATATTGATAAGTATCTAAATATAAAATATAATATGTTGGGAAAAAATTTGAATATTTTTTTAAAAAGGATCTTTAGTCAATCATCATTTCATTAATATCGATAAAATATACATAATCACTTTATTGTACCTTAATCAGTCTAATTAAGATATAAATATATCATATGAATGATCATTTGTTTCTCTATAAAACTTATCCCACTTATACTGAAGTAAATATATCAGGAAAAATTAATATGAAGATAATCAACTAGGGATAACCTAGTAATACCTATATTCAGAGTGGGGGTATCATATATGTTCCAATCTTATACAAAACACAAATAAATGTTTGATAACGTATTTAAAATAATATACACTGCACAATACATTCTGCCCTTTTAAAAAAATAACTTCAATTTTATTAAATTATACATACTAATTAGTTTATATGTGCTAACCGTATTCATATTTTGAGGTACAACCTCATGAATGG
This sequence comes from Viscum album, assembly GCA_963277665.1. Lineage (NCBI taxonomy): Eukaryota > Viridiplantae > Streptophyta > Magnoliopsida > Santalales > Viscaceae > Viscum > Viscum album. Next base: position 834,281,342 of record OY728120.1, read on the forward strand.
TGATAAATAGAACTAAGTGAAATATACTAATCTTGTATCAAAGTTGAAGAGAATTTAAATCAATGAAAAAGACATTACCCTAAAAAATAGGTTCATGGAATTGTATAACAAAAACATTCTAAACAAAGTGGGTATATTATACTCACCATTTTTATGTTTGTGTATAAAAAATCAGAGTGAAAGAAATCATGAATAAAAAATAAATATACAATATTTTTCATTAGAATAAAAAATGATTAATATTTTAAAAAAGGCCAACAAATGGTCAAAACGACATGTGGTGGTCTTATTACATAAGAAAGAGTAGAAACATAAAACATTCCAAAATGGTTTCCAAAACAACACTATAAATAAATATGGAAATATAATTGGAATTACTCTATCATGGAGATGGAAAAATGAAATAGTATCTAAAAAATTAGAATGAATGGAATAAATTTTCATGTGTACGATCAAGATTTCAGCGGGGATGGATGTGAAGATAAATATGACACTGGATTAAAATTAAAATTAAAAGAAATAATTTTGCATAAGTATTATAAATCAAGAAATTATAAAAAATAATTCATGTAATGATGTTATAAATAAATGGTTGGACCAAAAAGACCAACCAAATTCATCATCTTTAGTATGGTTGTGAATTTTAACTCTCCAAATATATTTAATCATAATAACTCTTTTGGAGTGATTACAGTTTAAATGGGAGTAAAATACATTGGGTAAATAAATATAAAGTTTAAATGAAATTAAAAATCCATACTAAACCTGGGAAATATTTTATTTCTAAATCTATAATATCATGTGGTATCATAGACCTCTACATAATTACATATCTTTTCAATGTAATTTATGTGGTTCTAGAAAATAATATTAAATTTAATGTGGCCAAAAAAATATAGGAAATATTTTTTTTCTAGGAATATTTCAAGTGGATAGAGATATTGATGAAATATAAGAAAAAATAATGATTAATGAAGAATAAAAAACTTCAATTAAAATATCATGTTTTATTTATTTATTATATAGAAAATTTGAATCATTCATGTTTTATAGGAAAAATAAAGCAACTAAAAGGTGAATCCCATGGTGAATAATCTCATGATAAATTTTTGAAGTCTAATGGGATTTCATTGTTGTCAAATTATATTTTTCCAATTATAGGTATCCTTCCTTACTATTATATAAATGGACATATCAAGTGATAAGTAGTTTTATAGAATAGTTTCAAAAATATGATGTTTCAATTTATATCACTTATATAACAAAAAGTTTTATAACTAAAAAACATTGTTATTTAATAATTATTCACTAAAAATCTTATGGAGGGGTGGTTAATGATAACATAAGGACACTTGATGAAGGAGGTATATTACCATGTGTCATGAATTTTACTAAGTTAGTGAATGAAATAGAAAATAAATTATTTATTGAATTATAATCTTATTTCCAAAATTGGGTTTTTAATTTGTTGTCCATAAGGATTTATTGATGATTCTTTTAAAATTTATATGCTAACTCATTGAAAATCATTTAGGAGTATAGTTATAATTATGATAATTAAGGTATTATTGAACAAATAAATAACTATTCATAGAGGTAATGTTGGATCCTTTGGAATGATAAAAAGACATATAAAATATTATATTGAGGACTAGTTAGGGATTAATGTATAATGTAAAACATACGTGTAATTAGGTTTATCATTTTCATGTTTATTAATTTTTGATGAAAGTGTGAAAGGATGAAATAAATTAGTGATAGGATTCCTATGTTATATTTAGATAAAATATTCCTTTTCAAAGGATGGTAAGAATTTTTTTAAAAGTTTTTATAATGTAATACATTCAATCTTAAAGATAAAGGGGGCAGAAGCCTATAAATCCAAAAGGTTATTTGAGAATTTTCAATTAAATGGAGAGAACTAAATAAATCCATATTATTTTTGGAAATAACGATTTAATGTTAACTTACGAGTAAAATGTCTTTAAATATTGAAAATAAATATATTAATAGATGAATTTTCAATAAATTGATTCATAGATTGATACATGGAAATATTTTCAAAATAAATCAATAAGGGAAAAATTTCAATGGAGTGGTTTTATATTATAATTATTAACACACAATAATGAATAATAAAATTGTATTTATGCAGAGATGGGTATGTTTATCAAATAAGGATGACAATATAAATGGTATAATATAGATTAGTAACTAATTAATATATTTTTTATTATCATTGAAAGAGGTGAGTTTGAAGGAGGATACAATACATTACATTATCAAACATGGAATCAAATTGTTAGAGTTTTCAGGGTGATATTTTGTATACAAGGATAAAAAATATTATTGAAATCACAATGTATGTATATATTATATTTAAAATTAAATGTGTTAGTGTTTTTACAAGGAAAATATATTGAAATTTTGAGAAGATATAGAGATTTGTTGAATAATTATAATTAATTATTCTATTTTGATGGAAGTTTGGATGAGGTGACATTGTATACTTTTTATTATTAATATATTGGTTGATGTTACAATATTATTTATTTATTTTGTTTTATATTGGATATAATTTTGCGTGAATGGATAAAACCATAGAGTACTGTTAGATGACTATGTCATGGACTATTTTAGCATTGGGATTTCATCAAGGGGGAATGATTTTTAGTGATCATGGATTAATGAAGAATTTGGAAAAGTCCTTGTATATAATAAATAATACATTATAATATTATATTTGGAGGTGAAATAAGGATAACTAAATATTTTCCACGATTTTCAGGATATCTTGGACATAGTTTTCTCGAATGAACTAAAATGAGATATACTTCTTCACCACATAATTTTGGACATCAAATGTTAATTATATTAACAACGATAATGTAACATGGAATTTTGATCACAATTCATAGAGGATTATGATATAGTTCACACTTATGAATTAAAAATCTGGAAGATTTGGTTTGAAAAAGTAATAAATATTATATCAGTGTATCACGTGTTTTTAATTTCATGATAAAATAATTTGTGAAGTATGAAATATTCATTTCAAGTGAAAATATAAAAGAATTTGGGTAATATGGACTTATGCATATTGTGATACAAAAATTAATTTTGGAATAATTTGTGGAGATATGTTTATACAAGCATTTCATGGTTCTGAGAGAGTCATTGAAGAAAATTTATGATAAATTATTTTAAAAATGTTTTTGTATTTGATAAAAACTAAACTTTTTTGTTAAAGAATATTTTTTATTAAGGATCAGAATCAGTCCATCATGATGAGATTATTAAGAAATATAAAATTTTATGAATGTTTGAACCCAAATAAAAAGGTGGAGAACCATTTTTATTTTCATGATGTTGTCTTTCAGATTCATAGTATCGAACTTAGTAGGACCAGATGCAAAGGTTGTTAAAAGATGAAGATGCCGATTCAACACACCATTAGTCTCACGTCCATCTATATGATGTTCATGATCCACCATACATATCAACTAATTAAAATAAATAAGTTTTTGAGTGAGGAATTCATATTATTGTGTAAGTGTTTTGAAAGATGTTTATTTTTTTAGGTGTTATAATGTTTCTATACATTATAAACTAAATTAGAAGATGCTCTACTGATCACAAAGTTTTTAAAAATAATAAAAACTATACTAATAAAAGTTTTTGTAGAAATAGAAGAGTTTTATTTATTTTATTGGATCTAGAAGTACCAAACATAAATGTTGTTAGAATCCAGATTGTGTAAAGATAATAATGTTTGAAGAATTTCAATATTTGAAGGTGGAGAATTACATCATAATGATAATTCCATAATTATGAGGAACCCATTTGACTAAATCTGAGTAGGAAATTAAATCAGAATATCTATAAAGAAAAAATTAATATCATAATGAGTTGATAAAGAAAGGTATATTGTAATAAGATGAGAAATAATGTTAAACCATAATGAGATAAGAAATAAGGGATATTCAGAATGAGATGTGAAATAGAGGAAGATTGTAATTAGATAAGAAATCAAGGCAGATCATAATAATCTAAAAAAATAAAAGAAGATTTTAATAATCTGAGAAATAATAGAAGATCCAAAATTTCATGAGAAAGAGTGGAATATTATAATGATATGATAAATAAAGGATGATCGTAATGAGATGTGAAAGAAAGAAAGATAGTAATAACCTGAGAAATAACGAAAGTTCATAATTACCTGAGGAAGAAAAGAATATCCTAAGGAGTTGGGAAAGGAATATAGATCGTAATAAGTAAAGGAAGATAAATATTAGGAAGATTCATTTTAATGAGTTTAAGTGGTTTAATAATAGTAATGAAAAACATTAAATTCAAGAAGGTTGATTGTGGAGAAGAGGATATGAGATGGTTTGGAGTGGTCAAACATGAAATTAAATTTAGTATAAACCTCAGTCAAATATAATAAGGTTTTAATAATTCAATGTAGATGTATAAATAAAAGTTATTATTATTGTTTTTGAAATTTTATGAAGATGGGAATGATTTCAAATTTCCTATTTTTTATTTTTCAATTAACTAACATAGAGAGGATCACTTCCTTCACGTTTTGAAATTTTTTCTTGATAGTGAAAAATTTGGAGTGATCTATAATTATTGAGATGTTTATTATTTATAAAAAGTTAAATTACAAGACAATCAGATAACTAAATTATTTTACCAGACCGAGGAAGATCATTTTGAACATTTGAGAAAACTTTGAGTTTTTCCTATTAAGATTGAACAACATCATATGGATTCAATCAGATTGAAGAATATCATAATGAGATTTTATAAGAGTTTGAGTAATGAAAATTTAGAATGAGGTCATCATACGAACTCAATCAGACCAAGACTCATCAGACTTAGAGAATCAGATCCTTCCAAATCAGACTGAGGATCTAGGACGACCATTTGTGGAGAAGATTGAAAAAATGATTTATTCTATCATTTTAGCTCATCTTCCGGAAAAAAAATTTATAAACTAAAAGTAGTCAGTATAATAATTCTTATTAGGAGTTAGAATGTGTCTAATAGGGGTTGACATAAGTTTTATTAACTTCTTTATACTTGTGAATTTCTATAGACCTTCGAGAGTGGATATAGAATTGAAGAAGGTTCTCATAATGAGGCTGATCTTGGTAAATTTCATCTTTTTTACCTGAATTCTTATTTTTTAATGCATGAGTATTGAAAATATGTTATAAAGAAATCAATCTAAACGGTTATAGTGGTTAGGTTTTAAAAATTATTGAAACTTATAAAAGAGAGGATCTAATTCAAACCCATCTTCTCAGTTGTTATTTGATTCTTTGAAACAATAATTTGTAACAAATCAAGGTTCCCTTTTGGAATATTTATCATTGATAATATAAAATCACTCATGAGTAGTGTAATTACTTCATTTAATGAAAACATTATTGTGGATAAAAAATAGGATGATTCCATTACCACCTGTCAATTGTATTTTAATTTTTTGATGATGTTGCAAATTGTTTTCCATATATTGAGAAATATTCTCCCATGAAATTTTTTTATATGAGAAACATACTAGTTGATGTAAAAAAATTCATTGTATATTTATGTCTTTAATAGATAATTTTTATCAGAATTTGACGGGCATAAAAAAATAAAGGAGTTTCTGGGAGAAACTAGAATGTGTTTTTGATTTTAATACTAATGCTAAAGAAGGAAAGATAAAATATGGAATACTAAGTATGTAGACATAAAAATGAGATGTGAAGAAAATATTTATGAATAATCCATCACCATAAATGAAATTATTTACAACATCAGTGGATTTAGACATTTCTTATATGATTTTATAATAGTGAATAAAATTATGAAAAACATTCCGGACATGTTTGATTATAAAATTTCCTCTTTATATGATAAGGTTTATTTTTCTCTTGATGAATATCATAACTTTATAATATCTTATGAAATGTGAACAAATCCAATTTTAGAATAGAATCTGAATGATTAAATGGATTTGGAAGCCTTTAAAAAATCAAAATAGAAGATGCTTAATATTTTTAACCTCTTGACTCCAAAGGTAAATAATGTTATGAGTTAAATATGAAAATCATGCCTCTCATATATAAGGTATATCAAAGAGGAGGTGGAAGGTATGGATGTCAAATTAGTAAAAAATATTTTCAGTGTGGCGGAATTGGACACTTTTCTTAGAATTTTTCAAAGATTAACTTCATTGAATATGAATATTATTCTGTTGGAAAACCACTATGGAAGAAGTGGAAAAAATTTACAAAGAATAAAATTCATCCTAAAAATATAAGAAGTAGTTTACAAGATACAAGAGAAGTATTCTAAGTAAGAAAGAGGAATCTGACTCAACTAAAATCAACTCTTTATGTGTAGGATGTTCAGAAAATGCTATAATATTCATTGTAAAATTAGTGAAAGTTAATGACTTCTCAAATAGTGAAGAAGAATGAGGTGAATAATCCTATAGAGAGAATCATCTTAGAATTGAAATTTATACATGCATTAAGAAAAAAAATATCATGAATGAAATCAGAGTAATAAATAAAAATGATGATGAAGTTTCTAATGTAATAAAATATTTCATCATATTGGAGGAAGAATACATTAAAGAGATCTTAAGTTACTATACTAGAATTGTTTAAAATGGAAAGATGATTGAAGGTCTTAGAAAAGAGATTATAGAAAAGGAATAATAATTTAGCAGTGTTCAATAAAAACTTATTTAATGTAAAAACCTGGGGGAAGATCAGTGAAAACATCACCAAAGACTCAAAATTAAAATATGATACTTCTAATGTTTATGAGAATGTTTAATCCTGAATCCGGTGAAATAATAACCCACCAAATGTAATTTTTCATCAAACATTTATTAACTTTCATGTTCCAGAATATTTATTGTTAAATATTGTGGAGAAAAATGATGTGAGAAACCTATTGTTGGATCGGATTATACCAAATATACACAAGAAGGGGGGGGGGGGGGGTGAATTGGGCCTTTTACAAATTCTTAGTGAGATCCTGATCCGTCCTTTTAAATTTATCAGAATGGTTAAGTAGAAGAAAATAAATAGTAATGGACGCACAATGTATAATGGTTTAGGGAACATAAGGCCCCTATTCCACTCCACCTATGCTATACTCCCTAATCAGGTTTATTTTCACTATCTAGCTCTCTTATCAACCAACCGTTCACAACTGAGTATAAGAAGTTTACACGTTTACAACTTTAAGGCTTAACAGAGCCTTCTGGTTCCTCAAAAAAACCTAACATATTGCTTATTATGAGATGATGATCACTCAAAGTAAAAGAGTATTTTTTCTTTGAAAAAATTTCCAGTTGTTCTTCACAATTGCAACAACAAACAATTGACAGTTGATGGATCGTCATCATCAGAAAGAATAATATTCTCGTAGAATTAGTTCTAAGCCGATCCGGTTGTTGTTGATATTGAAATGAATTTAGAAACATCAATAAGAGTAGATCCAAAAAATATATTTGGTGTAGAATCGTTGAATCATCAACATGTTTCTTCTTCTTTAGAAAACAGAGCTTTGTCGCTTTTTATAACAACAGATCTGTGAATCCCAAATGTATCTGTAAATTATAGCAGTGAAAAAATATTGAGAAAATTATTTCATCATAATATTAATATCTTGATCAGTCAAAACTACACAAATATATATATAATAATTAATAGCACCTCATATGTAAATTTAGATCCACAAAAGTCGCATTTTGACTCACAAAATTAAAATATTTGAATAATAGAGTAGTTATAATATCCCTTAATATTTACCATGAAAACATCCTATTAAATCAATTATTTGAATCATAAATAAATGGCTTTAATTCAGTCAAAGGAACACTTTATATTTGGGCTTTTAATCTGGCTTGATGTCGACCTGATAATCCGCATAAAGACTATTGCTTTATAAAATTGTATATTAAAATATCTGACATCAAACGTAGGGTGGAAATGCTTAACACCCATTCTATGAATATAATGTTTACAACGTAAGGTTGATAACTTAAGGTTGACCATGAAAGAAAGATTTATGATTCAATCTTTAAATGAAAGGTTGATATCAAATGTATGACTGATCATCTTTACTTTTCTCTTCAACTCTCAAACGTACTTTATTTGATCCATACTTTTCTCTAATGTTCTTCTTCCAAACTTTTCTGATATTTCAAACATAAGGTTAATTCCAAATGTAGGGTTCCTCTAACCATATTTTTATGATAATTTTTAAAGTAAAGGAAAAAATTTAATCCTTATGCTATGATCCTCAATGTAGGGTATAAACAGTGTTTCCAGAACTCACTAATGCGCAAAAAATATTTCCGAACACTTAGAGCATGAATAGTGTTTCTAGAACACTTCATCAAATATTCCACACGGATTAAACACTTTAATATTATTCCAAAATAGAAAAATAAAAAACATAAATATCCCAAAAATATACAAAAAAATCATTAAAATAATAAATAAGGGTATTTGTGAACATCAAAATCCTCATAAAGAGATAGATTATTATTCTCAACAATGACCCCTTAACAATAATAAAATATAGTACTGTTGGAAAAAAAATTTTATAGCATTCTCCACCCTTTTGATAATCACAAAACCCATGAAATTAACTTTACCCAAGAAATTAACTTTTAAAAAAATTGTAAATAATTTAGATTTTGCAGGGATAACAACCATATTTTATTTTAATAAAATTATATTCCCCCATTTATAAAGTAAAATAAAATAATATTTCTCACTTAAAAAAAATTTCTCCCAAATTTCTACCCCTGATTAAAAGATTAAAATATATAAAATATTAAAAATAAATTTATGTTTATCCAAATTTCTAATTTTTTACATAAAATAAAATTTTCAAACATAAAATCAAATGTTTTGTTTATCCAAATTTATCCCCTTTTTTGTGATATGAAAAATAATGATATAATAAGGAATATAAAAAATTTTAATGTAGCACTAAACTGAAGTAAATTCTATATAAACTTGTTATCGATAAATAAATTTGAATTACTGGTATTCTAACTAAGGTAGTATAGAAAAATAATTCAAAATATATGAAAATGAGATGAAGAAAAATAAATTTATCAATACATGTATATATACAACAACGAGAACAAGAATCAAGGTTGAATTTAAGGTTTGGGATTAGTTTTATCTTCTTTGATCAACTTCTTTGATTTCTCCCAATTGAGTCCTCAATATTTTCATTAGTTCATCTCCCAATTAAACTATGAGATCTATTCTTTACCGAGTCAAATGAATATCTTCAATAAAATTTACTCTGAAAAACTAATGTATCTGTTGTTCCTTCTCTATAAAAGAGTTAACTTTCTAGTGAACTGATTCAACAAAAATCCAATCCCTGGTTCATTTGATGTAAGATGGTCGACAAGATACTTTTGATCTTCCAGTAGAATAGATAAGGGAGAAGAGTTACATTGCATTTCCTACAATCTATCATTCATATTCACTATTACTGTTGTAATGGCCATAAATCTCCTTACCTAATCAGGTGGAGTACCTGATGTACTGGATTCACTAGCTTTGAAAGCTACAAAATATTTCTCTATGAAAGATTTTAACTATGTTAAATCTGACTTCATCATCATTTCATATTTAAAATTGGCTAACTCAGCCAACATATCCTCCTTAAAAATCTCAACATCCTTCTTAGAAATAGAACATGCTTTCAATCTTTGAAACCATATATATTTTTTCAAATGTTTTTCTTAAAGAAACATTTTTTGATTCATCTCTATTAAAGGTTCTATTGAGCTCCTTCACTTCTTAATTAACAGAATCAGAGGCACCATGTGCTTGATTCATAATTTGAGCTTCAACTTGATGAATCAATACAAAAGGAAATGATTGTGCATCATATTATTCTTCATCCTATCTTTGTACTGATTTTTCAATATATTTTTTCTTCAGAGCCCTTCCCTGACTCATCCAATGAAAAATCTTCATTTAAAACATCAGTGTGAATTTCAGAAATATTTTGTTTTAGAATCTCAACAGCATCAGGAGGTTTCTACTCATGAGGATCATCTTTATTGAATTCCTTCAATACTGGGTTTTATAAAACTGATTCCATTTGAGCTACTTTCTCATGAATAATGTCAATAGGCTAAGTAGATTGTTCTTGAACAATCTCTATTTCTTGTTTTATTTTGAGCCACTTCTCCAACTACAAGCTCTTCTTCTGCCTCTATCTCTGTATGAGTAACATTATCTTTCTACACTATAGGTGTTAACAAAATCTGGGAAATTGTGGGTTGTGCAATGTCCTATAATTCAGATTGTCTAATAAATTTGTAGCTTAGAAAAGGTTTAGTTCAATATGAATTTGTATGAGTAGGATCCTATCCAAATTGAGAAACTCTATGCATTTTCATTTGAATAAATTCCTGAATTTCCTCATCTACATGTTAATCAATAGCTTCAAATCTTATTCTCCTTGAAAAAACACTTGCTCTAGACTCTTCCACCCCTTACTTTGATTTGGAAGGTTGATCCCGAGATTTTTCCTATTCTTCTTCTACTCCAACAGGCATGATTTATCCTTTAATTGTACTCCAAAAGAAACCAATCTTTCTCAATGTTCCTGCATCAAAAATGTTGTTGTGTTGGCATCTCACTCTGGCATCCACTATCCTTATCATATCATTCTTAAATAAAATATTTGAAATGAATCTACATAAGGGATCGAAGTTCATTATTTCTTCCAGTTAACATTACTATTTGAGATATCTTAGCATATATCTTGGAAAATTCAACTTAATTTCACTCATATAAAAAAACATGGTATTCAAGTTAGGGTACAAAATTTTTTCCATCTCTATTATTCTTGGTGCATTGCCTGTTTTCACAAATTTCACTCAAAGTTTCTAGTCAGGCTCTAGATCATTCACACACATCTTTCTCACATTTTAGATCCAAACAAAAACGATATAATGTCCTCAGACATATGTACATTATCAGTAATATTCATTAAATCAAAATGAAAAACTCTATCATGCGGGAAGTTAAGAATCTTGGCTATTTCCACAGATGAAATCAAAAAATCATAGTCCTCGATCTTAGCTATTATAGTATCCTCATTTTACCCTAGGATCAACTCAATAGAAATAAAAAATTGACTATGTTCTACCTCATATAGAAACTCTGTATAATATATATTGAAATTTTTCTCCATGTTTTGAAATTCTATAGCTTGCCTCAGTATTAGATCTGTCTGATATAAAAATTCCAGATTGATAACTTTTCACTATAATATCTTTCTGCCTACCGTGTTCTATCACTTGGAATTTCTGTTCGATATCTCAATAGTCCTTTTGGTTTGGGCCATTTCTTCACAAATTTATGAAGGTTCGAAAAGCTAGGGTTTCGAAGGTTCCATTCATGGTAGAGAAGAGTGGTAGAGGATTTTGAGATTTCGGGAAAAAGAATGGGTTTGGAATTTTAAACGGTTTCTGACAGCCTTGATTCATGTGTCATTTACATACATAATAATCTTAACATAATTTTTTAAACAAATTAAAAATTATCAAACCAAAAAAATATCATAGAATGAATAAAAGTTTAAAATATTTAAAAAAACAAAAATAATAATTAATATATTTTTAATAGTTAAAAATTAAAATTAAAATTAGATAAATTTAAAAATTAAAACTATGAAAAAATATATTTAAAATAAATAAACCTAACTCCTTTTAAAAAAATCGAACCTTGCAGTGGGAAGAAGTTTATTAGAAATATCAGTGGATTGAATCTAACTATTTAAAAATTTAAAAAATATATCCTTTTTAAGAACATGGTCCCTTAGAAAATGATGTCTCATATCAATATGTTTAGTCCTAGAATGATTAATATCATTTTGGAATATTTATATCATTTGAATTATCACATAAAATACGTGTATTGTTAAAATTTAGTCTAAATTCCATAAGACTGTTTTTCATCCAAAAAACCTATGCACAACAACAACCTAAGGATACATACTCTGCCTCAACTATTGATAGAGAAATTGAGTTTTTTTACTAGACCATGACAGTAAGGATTTTCCTAAAAAGTGACATGTCCTTATGGGGATTTTTTTCTAATCTACAAATTCAAAAATCAGTATCAAAATATGAAAATAAATTAAAATAAGATGTTTTTAATAGAGAAGAGATTGAAAAATAGTTCCTTTTATATATCTAAAAATTCTTTTAACATCACATAAATGAGATTTTTAAGGACTTGATTGAAATTTTTCCCAATGAAAAACTGAATAAATTATATCTGGCATGCTAGTAGTAAGAAATAATAAACTACCAATCATACCTCTATTTATCTTGTTGTCAACTGATTTTCCATTTTCATCCATGTAATGTTTTATATTAGTACACATAGGAATTGTATATGTCTTGCTGTTATTATGTCCAAATTTTTTTAGTAAATCAGTAATGTATTTTCTTTGATTTAAAACATTTCCAAAATATTTTTGTTAAATTTTATGTTCTAAAAATAAATATAATTAACCCTTCATACTCATTTCAAATTTCTTTTTCATTTGATATGAAAAATCATGACAATGTTTTAAATTTTTTATTCCAAAAATTACATCATCAATATAAATTTGTTCAAATAGAATATTTGATTTCATAGTTTTCATAAATAATGTTATATATTCTATTCCAAAAGTAAATTTTTTTAACAGAAAGGAACTTAATATTTCATACCAAGCACTAGGTTCTCGTTTAAGGCCACATAGATCATTAGTAAGATTAAAATCCGAATCCAGTTTTTAGGAATTTTCAAAATCCGGAGGTTTCTCAACATAAAATTCCTCAATTAAATAACCATTTAAAAATATGGACTTAACATCCATATGAAATAATATAACGTTCATATGAGATGCATAGGCTAAAAGGATCCTAAAGTCTTCTAATGGAGATATAGGTGCAAATGTCTCATCAATAATCTATACCTTCTTCCTAATTATATTATTTATCTATTAGCCTTGATTTATTTCAAGTAATTACTCCTTGATGATTTTCTTTATTTATAAAGAACCACTTTGTACCTATAACTGGATATTTTTTTGGTCTTTCAACTAATTTCCAAGAATCATTTCGTTTGAACTAGTTTAGTTCTTCCTACATTGCAATCATCCATCTTTCATAAACTAAGGCATCTTCTATAGACATAGGTTCTAATTGGGATAGAAAGTCAGATAATTTAACATGATTTCATAGGTTCCTTCTTGTTTTTATTCCTATGTCTAGGTCACCTATTACAGTTTCTAAAGAGTTATCCTTTAAGTTTATAGACTGTATAGGTAGTACACTATTAGGTTCATCAGTGTCAGGTTCTTCTGAACTATACCGAATTTCATTTATATATTTTTTTTAAACATATTTCAAGTTCTCATATCTCATGTTATCATTAGAGACAGTTTCATCAATTTGATATTTACTTTTCTATAAGGGATCAGATTCATCAAATTTCACATTAACTAATTCTTCAACAATTCTTGACTTTTTATTAAAAATACTATAAGATTTTAAAGCAGCAGAATATCTTATGAAAATACCTTCTTCAAATTTTGGATCAAACATACTAAGATTGTACTTAGTGTTTAAGGTGTGAACCTTACATCCTAAAACATTAAAGTAATTTACTTTAGGTTTTCTATTATTCCAGAGTTCAATTGTCGTCTTTTTAAGGATTGGTATTATTAAAACTCTATTCATTATATAATAAGATATTCTTAGAGATTCTACCTAGAAATAGGTAGGAATCCTGTATTTATTTAGCATAGTCCTAACCATTTCATAAGTAGTCCTATTTCATCTTTCAACAACTTCATTTTGTTGTGGCGTTCTTGGTACAAAGGTGTGTTTAATACCCATATTTGAGAAAAATGAATTACATTCTGGATTCCCTAGTTCTCAAACACGATCACATCCCAATGAAATTATTCTAATAACTTTTTCATTTTGAACAGCTTTGCAAAAACATCCAAATAAAGTAACAGCTTCGTTTTTATATTTCAAAAAATAAATCCTAGTAAATCTAGAATAGTCATCCACTAAAACATATACATATAATTTACCAGAAAAATGTGCTACCCTTGAAGGTCTAAAAAAATCCATGTGGATAAGTTATAGGGGTTTAGATGTAGAAATTTTGTTAATATATTTGAAGGATGATTTGTGATTCATGCCATGTTGACATGATTCATTGAATCAATCACATTAAAATTTGAGATTAGGAAAATTGAAAACTAGATGTTTTTCGATAACTTATTTAAAGAATATATCTTACAATTACCTAGTCATCTATGCCAGATCCAAGATTCATTTATCTTTGCTGCTAAGTAGTTTACGTTTTTCTTATATAGGGAATTTAAATCCTGGGAATACACATTATCAGTTCTTGGTGGTCTAAATTTATACAATTTATCTTTAAAAATAGAATAAAAATTGTTAGAAAAATCAACAACATAACCATCATCAAAGAGTTGGGAGATAATTATCAGGTTGTGTTTCACTCCTTTCACATAGAGTACTTAATTAATTGAGACAACTTCTGGATCTCCAACTGTTCTAATTTGAATAATTATACCTTTGGTATTGTCAGCAATTTTGACTAGTCCACCATCCTTTTGAGTTATTGTTCAGAAATATAATGAGTTTCTACTCATATTCCTGGAGAAACGACTATCCATATACCATACAGTAGTTCAACTTCTGTTTCTTGCTTCCAGCAAAGGCATTTAAACGTAAATATCATTGGTAAACATATTCTATTGGGTCTAAATGTGCAAGCTAGCATGGATATGGGAATCATGACGTGCTTTTTTTTCTTAAAATCAATAGAATCATATAAATTTTTTGAAATAAAGTATTTCCTTTTTCCACTTATTTGAGGTTTCCATATGTAACAATATTTAGATATGTGTGATTTTTTCCCACAATAATTACATATTTCATTTCTAGTACTTGGGAAAAATTAAATTTTATACAGTCTGGGTTTCTCACCCTTACTACCTAATATATATTATTCATTATTAATCAAATTATATCAAATAATTTCATTTAAAGAAATGTATCCTTTATTAAAAGAAAGATCTGCACTCTTATATGATTATACTTCTGACTGCTGTGTCTTTATTTTAAATTCAATATCTGTATAGTTAGTGTTAATTGAATTATATTTCCCCAGTAATTCTCGATGCTGTTTTAGTAGAGTGCTTATCTCTCCTAAAACTTCATTATGAATGTTCTTTATGAATTTTTGTTTCTTGAATAGAGAATAATATTTTTTTACAACATATTGCAATAGGCTGCATGTTTATCATTTGAACAGTTCGAATCAGAATTAGAGTCAAATGAGTAATAGGATTGTACCACATTAGTTTCTTCCATAAAGAACATATTGTCTTTTAGAATTGATTCTTAATTTTCCATGTCAGACTTTGATGAGCTGCTGGAGTCTTCAAATACACTCCACGTAGATTTTATTTCCATCTTAACTTTCTGTTCATTATCATTTATTTTGAAAACTTTGTTATTATTATTTTTCCTTCAGTTGAGAACATTCAGGTCTGATATAACCCATCTTCTTGAATTTATAGCATCTGACTACCTTTTTGTTCTTTTTTGAAATATTTTTTGAATAATTTCTTCTTTTTTTTTGAATTTTCTAAATTTAGTGGCTATCTAAGCTAGTTCCACATTTGAAATAGGTGAATCAAAACTCTCTGATTTTAATAAGATTTCCTTCTTCATTTTTCTGCTTTTCTTTTAAGATGTTACATTCAAATCTATATTTTCTCTCTTTGTTATGACTTTATGATCATTTGTTTCATCCTACATCTCAACTTCATACATTATAAGAGTTATAATTAACTCTACAATTTTTAAATGTTTGACAAGAGATGAATGTTTGATAGCATCAGAAATTCCATTCCATCTAGATGGTAGTACTATTTGTAAGTTCAGGTCTTTATCAGATTGTTTGATCAGATCTCCCAAGGTAGTGATATTGTTGACAATATCTGTCAACCTTCCATTCATTTGGATGATGCTTTCTCCTTCAAAAATTCATTAATGTGTTGAATTTTAATTTATAAGTGGCATACATCTTCTGTCTAACATTGTCAGTTCCTTCATAGGCAACTATAATTTTGTGACACATCTCTTAAGCCCTTGGGAAAGGAGATACGATGTTGATTTCATCTGGTCCAAGACCACAGAGGACTGCATTAATTTATTTCTTGTTTATGTCAAAATCTACTTCTGTATCAGCACTTCATGTCTTATGTTTTTCTACAATTTCATAGAGTTAGAATTTTTGAATAGACTCGGTATCCAAGGTTCTTCAAATAAATTATCATCCTTGATTTGTAGCATCTGTAGTCTGAGCATTGAATTAGGGAGCTAGAACCATTGACATACCCATCTCGGGTATCATCCATTATTCTATTTATAATCCAAAACATTCAGCGTATTATAACTTTAACAAAAGCTCCTCCTCTGATATGAAATTTTGGATCGGATTATAATAAATATGCACAAGAGGGGGGCGGGGTGGACTGCACCTTTTAAAAATTCTTAGAGAGATTGTGATATGTCCTTTTATGTTTATCATAATGGTTAAGAAGTGGAAAATAAATAACAAAGGATGCATGACATATAATGGTCCGGGGAACAGAAGGCCCCTAACCCACTCCCCCAACGCTCTACTCCATGAGTTTGGTGGTTTTCACTATCTGCTCCTCTTATCAACAGAATGTTCCATAACTAAGTGTAGGTAGTTTACACCATTAGATTTTTAAGGCTAAAAAGAGCCTTCTAGTTCATACACATAACTTAACACACAACTTAGTATGAGAATCTGATCCCTCAAATTAAAAGAGCATTTTTTTTCTCAGAAATATATTCCAGTTTTTCTTCACAATTGCAACATCAGGAAGTTGATTGTCTAGGGACCATCATCTTCAGAAAGAATAATCTACTGGTAGAAGTTTTTCTGAGATGATTATATTACAATAGTTCCTGAAATGAATTCATAAACTACAACAAGAGTAGATCCACAAAAGATATTTTATGTAGAATAAGTGAATCTTCTACGTGTTTATTTTTCTTCAGAAAATAGTGCATTGTTTCTCTTCGTAACAGTTGATATGTAAATCTCAAATGTTTCTGTAAGTTGTTCCAAGGAAAAAATATTGAGAAAATTATTTTGATGTACTCTTGATCTATTGATCAGTCAAAATTACACAAATATATATGGAATAACAATGATCACTTGCTTTGTAAATTTAGATCCACAAATGTTTCCTTCTGACTCGCAATATTCAAATTTTTGAATAACATAGCAGTTATAACATCCCTTAATATTTTCCATTAAAATATCCTCTTAAATCGATCATATGAATCATAAATGGAAGGATTTAGTTCAGTCAAAGATGCAATTTATATTCGGGATTTTAATCTGGCATGTATTCAGCCTAATAATCCACATAAAGGTCGTTGCTCGATAAAATCATATATTTAAATATCCATAGTAAATCATAGGGTTAAACAGCTTTGCATGAATTATCTGAACGTAAGGTTGACAACATAAGGTTGGTAATGTAAGGTTGATCATGAATGTAGGATTGATGATTCAACCATCAAACGTAAGGTCGATATCAAATGTATGATGGATCGTCCATACATTTCTCTTTAACTCTCAAAAGTATGGTATTTGATCCATACATTTCTATAATGTTATTTTTCCATACTTTTCAATTATTACAAATGTAAGGTTCCTTCAAAACGTAGTGTAACTTTAACCATACAATTATGATTACTTTTAAATTAATGGACGAATTCTATCCTTATGCTAAGCTCCTCAACATAGGGTACGAAAAGTGTTTCCAGAACATGGTAATGCACTAAAAATATTTATGAACACATAGAGCATGAACAATATTTCCAGAACATTTCATCAAATATTCCACCCAAATTAAACACTTTAATATTATTCTAAAACAGAAAAATAATGAACATTAATTTCCGGAAATATACTCAGTGTAAATTCATTAGAATAAAAAATAAGTGTATTTGTGAACATCAAAATCATCACAAATAGATAGAGTATTATTCACAATAATCTTCCCTTAATAATAAAAAAATAAAGTACTATTGAAAACAACACTTTCTCACCACCTATTTCATCTAAAAAGGATAAAGACCACCCAGTAGGAAAGATTGACCACATCTAGAGATTGTTGAAGAAGAATGATGTTATCAACCTCAACAATGTATCTATAGAGAAATATCATACCTCAATAAAAAATAATGATTTTACTGATATTACTGGTGATGTGGAATCTATGGAAATATAAATTATAATTGATGAAACAACAAATATCTACTTAAAAGAAGGATGTGTAACTTGTCTAATCCACTTGTAGTTAAAATATAAAAATCACGACATTATAAACAATTTACAATAAAAAATAAATTTTATTTCTTAGAATATTATTTTGGGAGATGTGATCAGGATGGTCACCATGTTGAAATATGTATGAAACTCTTTATAGAATAATATTTTTACTGTAGAAAATAAAATTAAGTTAGAAAGATGAAATTTAGGGAAAGTGCTTTTATTATTGAGATGAAATGAAATTCATGTTGAAGGAACAAACTATGGATACTTGATAGTTATTGATTTCACAAATGAAAAGTGATATAGAAATATTTAAACATGTTGAATGTAATTATGGAGGAGTAGTTACCTTTGGTAATGACACCTCCAAACAAATCGAAGGAATAAGAGTGGTTGAGATTGTAGAAGAAACATTATAATATAAGGATTTTTAAATTTCTATAGGATAAATTATAATTTTCTTAGTATAAGAGAAAATTGTGATGATGGAAAAGAAGTTATTTTTAGAAAAGGATCTTGTATCATTATATGTGTGAAAGATAAAATTGTTTTCACTAAAAGATAAATAACTAGATATAATCATTTCCAAATTGGGGAAATTAATTACTCTTGTTACTTGAGTGTGGAAGATGAAAAAAATCATATCCTCGATGACATGGAAAACTTGAGTAGAAAAGAATTAACGAAAAATCTAATTTTTATGCTTCATAAAATTTTTCAGAAATGAAATGAAGAGAATAAAATGTTTGTATTACTTGTTAGAAAGGTAATACAAAAAAATCATAAGTGATTTGAGATTCATTTTACCATACCTCTTGGTGGTCCACTGAGACATCAATCATTAAAAAGAGATGTATACTTTATCCATTTCATCTATGATTTCACTCGGATGAAAATTATCTTGTTTATGAAACAAAAGTAAGAGTCTATGGAAATTTTCATATTTTTCCAAAAATATTTTCTGAATGAAATTGGGACTTATATAATTTTTTTTAATAGATAGAGGTTCCCAATTAAAAATAAGTAATTTGGAAACCTAAATTAGAAAACCTGGTATTAGATAAAGGAATATTTCTCCCTTTACTCCACAAAATAATGGAGTAGTATAAAGAAATATAGAAGCTCTATAGAAATGGGATGAAGCTTATTAGTAGAATAAAATATTTGAAATTTCTATTGGAGAGAAGGTATTAGTAATGATGTACATTCATTGAAAATATTTTTCTTCATATCAAAAAAAAACATGAATTATTAGGAAATATGATATAAAAACCCTTCACTGAAGTAATTTAATGATTTTGGAATCCATGATTTCATAAAATAAAAAATACTTGTGAATGTTTTATGAGAAATATAAGGATGGAAATTTAATGGGTTATTAATCCAATGGAAGTAGTTAAAAATTTTGTAACAAATGTTTAAAAAATTTTGTGGACTCATATGATGATAAATTAATTGAAAATCAAAATTCCTTAACAAAAGTTATATAGAATGTTGAGGATGTTAAACTAGAGATTTCAAATGATAGTGAAAGTAAGTCAAAAAATCTATATAAATATTAAAATAAAACTTGTGCTAATGAAATTGATGGTTGGAGAGAAACTGTGAAATTTATTACATTAGTCAAATATGTCAATGCTGAAAACATTATTGGAAATCAGAAGTCTCCTGCACAGAAAAGATGAAACTTATTTTTAGAAAATCTGACATAAATTATTTGAAATGTTGAACAATAATCAGTTTAGATGCTATTAAAAACAATGAAATCGTGGATTCTTTAAATAAAGAGTTTTAAAATATTTAAAATAATAAATTATGGGAATTATTTCCATGGCCACAAAATAAAACTGTTATCCGAACAATGTGGGTTTATATAAATTTGTTGAATAAATATGGGAAAGTTTGAAGGTAAAATGATAAAATTATTTGTAAAGTCTATGCACATGTAGATGGTGTGGATTTTAATGAAACATTTTACCTAGTTTCAATATTAGAAACCTTTTTAATATTTCATTATGTGTCCCCATAATGAAATTTAAAGGTTTATCATATGATTAAAAATTCATATTTATTAAAATGTGATATTGAGGAATAATTTTACATTGATTAACCATTTAGGATTCAAATTTATGAGGATTATAGAAAATTTTTTAAATTGAAAAATGATTGAATGGGATAAAATATGATCCACATGAATGGTATTCTAAACATGAAAATTATTTTAGAATATTTGTCTTTTCTAAATTAAAACATCATGTATACATATATGTGAATGATGTTTACTCTGGAACTCTTATTATAATCATTTATATTTATGATATAATTTTTTACGGGGATGTAGAAAACGTTTGTAAATATTTTTTTGAAGAAATGAAGAAGAATTTTAAAATTTCAATGTTGGAAGAATTATATTTTTTTATTATCTTAAATGGTCAAAAAAATGAAAAGTACATTTTATTATCTTAGGAAAAGTATGCTAGGGAATTATTGAAGTTGTTTGGGATGGAAGAATCCAAATATATTTATCTTCCTACTTTAGTTATCACAATGATTATAAAATATGAATTCTTAATAAGTATAAATCATAACGAAATTCAGAATCTTATATAAAGTCTTCATTATCATAATGCCTCAAGGCCTGATATTGTTTATGATGTGACTTTGTGTACTAGGTATCATTGTAATCCGAAAGAATCACATATGTTGCAAGAATGGAGGATTATATGATATAGAAATGGAAAAAATTCACAATGGTTGTTTTATAGAATAAATTGTGAGATGAATTTTCATGGCTATAATGATTCTGATTGGGATGGGTATATTAATGAATGAAATCTAACTCAATAGGAAAATTGTTTTGGCTGAATGTTTTTTGAGTTTTCATAGTAAGAATAATGTTTTAGTAAATTAGAACCTATCAAAATCTGAATATGTCGCAACTAAACAATCTTTTAGTTAAATATTTTGGATGAAAATTCAATTGTAATATTTTTTTGAAAATATATCTAAACCATTGAAGTTACTTTGTGACAATCAAAGTGCAATTGGCCTTTCTAAAATTCATATACCACATTCCGGGTATTAAGAAATTTGTATAATTTTTCACTTTTTAAAAGATAAATTTTATACTTGTGATTATATGCTAAAATAAACCACAATAATGTATCAAATTGTTGATATTTTCACAGAATCCATGATGAATGAAATATTTGTGGAATTGAGGTTGGAACATTATTTTATGCTTCCTCACATGTCTTCCTAACCCTTATAATGATATACCCCCTCCATGATTTGGATTAGGTTGGTAATGGTAGAGAGAAATTATGAAATTTTTACATTGTAATATTTTTTATACATCTTTATTTTATGATTCAGAAATTGTTGTTATCAAAAAATAAAGGAGAGAAAAAGAAAAGTTAATGGAAAAGTTAAAATTTTGGTGAGTTTATCTTAACCTGGGGACAACATTTTCTTGCCACCGTGTGATGGAGTTCCCTAAAAAAATTTCCTTATCCCTAAGTGTGTTTTCTAGACAGTCTTTTTTTGAGAAGTGATATGTTTTGGTAAATGTAAAGAAACATAATTTTTTTATAGTTGAGTTTTTAAAAAAACTGACGCATAAAATTTGTTAATAAGGGTTTTTAAGAAATCCAAAGGGGGAAATTGAAGGACCATTCAGATAATTAGATTTAATTTTTTTTGTTAAAAACATCATTTTCTGTAAAAGAATTATTTTTTTATTCAGGATTGGACCAATTACATCATAATGAGAATTGTAAGAAAGTTTTATATTGTTGAAAGTTTGATCATAATAATAAGTGGTGAGAAATATTTTCATTTTATTAGAGTTGTTTTCTTGACAAATAGGATCATACTGAGAAGCACCAGATGGAATGGTGGTTAGAAATATGATTTTGTTTGTTGAACTCACAATAAGTCTCATGTTTATCATTATAAAGAGCATGATCTATCGAAATCAGTGTTTTTAGAAAGGTAGAAGTTTCAAAGTGAAGAATCCATATTGTTTCAAAAGAGGATTGGATAATTATTGTGAAGTCATGATTTATTAAGTTTTCAAACATTCTAAACTAAATTTGTTAATTCTTTTCTGATCTTTGATTTCTTAAAAATAATGAAAACTATCATGGTAAAAGATTTTGATGAAATAGAAGAATTGTAATGAATGTATTAGATATAGAACTACTAGAAATATATTTTTTAGAAGTTATATTCAGTAAAGGTAGTGTTGTTTGAAGAATTTCAATAATGTAGTGAGGAGAGTTCCACTATAATTATAATTACATCATAATGATAATTCCATCACTATATGTAGTTCATCAGATTGAATCTGAGTTGGAAATTCATTCATATTTACTCAAAATAAAAAAAGGTAGATCATAATGAGTTGGAAAATAAATGAAGGTCATAATTAGATGAGAAATAAAGGAAGATAATAATGAGATGAGAAATAAAAGAATAACCTTATGAAAAGGGAAATAAAGGAAGATAATAATGAGCTGAGAAAAAAGGATGATCATAAAGAGTTGATAAATAAGAACATATTTTAATAATCTAAGAAATAATTTAAGATCATAATGAGATTAGGAGGAAAGGAAGATCGTAATGAGAATAGAAAAAAAGGTAGATCATAATGGGCTAATAAATAAAGTCATATTGTAATGAGATGAGAAAGAAAGGATGATTGTAATGTATTGAGAAATAATGATAGATTAAATGAACTAATATAGTAAAGATGATCTTAATAATTTGATGAATCTGAAGCCAAGGAACTTTAATCATAATGAGATGATGAGATGTCATCATATGGAATATTGGACATGATTTTCAATAAGGCTAGTTATGAAGAAGAATATATGTGAATAGTTGAAGTGGTGAAACATGATATACAATTTTGCATATCTTTCTTGAAATCATAGAAGGATTGAATAATTCAAAGTTGATATTTATATAAGGGGTATTCTCAGAGTTTTTGAAAAATGAGGGAGCATGGAATGTTTTAATGTTTCCAAATTTTACTTTTCTTAGTGACCTATAAATAGTATCAAACTTCATTCCCATTTAATAAATTTTTATTGGGACATGAAAAGGTAATGTAGTGCATAATTTTGGCCATATACGTTATTTCAGGGATGAGATTTTAGAAATAGATCCAACACCTAAAAGTTTTTTTAAACTAATTGAGGAAGATCATTTTGTGACTTTTAACATAATTTTAGTCTAATAGATAGATATTCAACAACACTATATTGAGTGAATTGGACTGAATAATATAAAAATACGTTTTCAATAATAGTGTGAGTAATGAATACTATGAATAAGGTTTTTATACTAATTCCATCAAACCCAACCTCATCGGATAGAGAGAATCAAATCCATCCAAATCTGACGGAGGATCCAGACTAATATTTTGTGGAGAAAATGGAACAATGAATTTATTAATTTGTTTTGGATCAATTGTTTTGTTGGATTATTGGTAATCTTATGCGAGTTAGTATAATAATTTCTTTTGGGTAAAATAAGTTGTGTAATGGGAGTTATAAGAAGTGGAATTCACATGTTCCTAATAGTGAATTTCCATAGACCCATAGGAGTGGCCTTGGAAATGATGTAGGGCCTCACACTAAGGATGAACCTTGTACATATTGTGTGATTTACTTTCATTTCTACTTTTCCTAATGTATGATTATTTACATAGAGAATAAAAGGGAATAACTCATTCATCCACCCTCTTCTCAGTTGTAGTTCGATCCTTTGGAACTTAATTTATGCTATGATTTGTTTATATATAATGATTTGATCTAGAAAATGGCTAGAAATTTTTGGAAGCTATGACATGAAATTCATGGTTCACTGATTTAAGGTGTCGAATGAACTCAATCATTCCATAAAAATAGTATAATATTACATGGCATAAAAGAAATATGATTTATTTTTTAAAATTTTAGTATAAGATATATTATTCATGTTTTGGATTTTTTTTGAAATTTATATCTTCATTTTATTAGGAACAGACACATTTATCACATGTAATAATCTTACAGTATTGGGATAATGTAGATTAATCCTAAAATTGTTTTGATAATAATGTTGATGAAAATAATATAAATATTCTATGATGGAAGAACATTAGAACATGGAAAGTCATCGACATATTTGGTTTCTAAGGAGAGTAAATAGAGTTCTATTTTTGAAAGTTATAAACAAATATAATTTATCAATGGAAGACCCATGATTACAGAAATATCATTTATTCAACTAGTTGATAAACATAGAGAGAATAGTAGAGATAATTCCACCAGTTCAATTAATGTAATTAAGTGGAAGAGTTTGTTATTATAGTGTAAATTTATAGTTAAATGTTTTAGCTCTCCATGAAAAGTGGTTTTCATCTATGTATTTAGAATAATAAGAGAATATGGTGGACATAAACCAAACATAAAATATACTATCTCTTTTTGAAAATAATATTATCTTCTTTTAACAATGATAAAGGGACATTTATGTGTAATATATGGGGAAGAAATTCTTGGAAAAATATGTTGAGGACTAATAATGGGGAATTAGTGTTGGGTGAGAAATGATTTTTCCTTTTATATCTTATAAGGGTAGTGTACCTTGACATTGAGTTACCACAACCTATACATTGTATCCATTGAAATGGTCATTCATAATAGATTTTAGTACCCCAAAACATCACCATGTCTGTGATCCATGGAAATATCATATAACTAATAAACCAGTTCAAATTAATTTTTTTCATATGTGATTTTATTTTTTTCTATGTTTTTGATGTTTTGTGTTGCCATAATTGGTTTAGTGATAGATTGATATTTATTAGTTCCAAAATGGGCATGAGAAATAATCTAAAGTAAGGGTCGAAGATAAATATTTTAATCAATTAACACCCCCAATAACCCCCTCCCCTCAGGGTTATATGAGGTTAATTTCAAATCCTAGTAATCCAAAAAACACATGTTTAATACATCACTAGTATTATCCTTGAATTGTTGGTGATAAAGTAAAATTTCATCATCAATATAACCACAAAAACGAAACACAAACTAATAGGTGTAAAGACCAAGAAATTTCAAGGAAATGTTTTTCTTAATTTTCTTTGGAATTTTACAAGAACACGGTTTCTGACGGCACTTGATTCCGAGGCCCGGAGTGCCCGGAATCAACTACCGAAGTTTGGATCAGGTACGTTCAGTGAACGAGCGAGCGGGAATTTCTATCTTTTGAACCGGTGCTCGGAATTGAAATTCGATGGCACCGATGAACTCGTAACGCCGGTAATTACTTAAGGGGACCTATACCACAGTTGCGTTTTAAGCGGGTTGAGATTTTGTTTTTGGTGTTTTAGTTTAAAATAAATAAAATTGTGTGAACAATTTTATTTTATGTCTTTGGGAGTTATTCTCTCCCATGTGAAGTTGTTGGTGGATCCCATGACTAACCAACTTCCCAGGAGTGGATACTTGAAAGGTGGGGCCCACACAAGCCCCAACCTTTCACATTCGTATAAATCTCCTTTAACCCCCCATTTAATCTCCCTTTCTTTAACTCTTGAACTTCTCCCCCTTATTAATGAAAACTCTTCTCATTCCACTCCCCCTCTTAAGTGCATGCCAACACTTTTTAATTAATGAGTTCAACTTCTTAAATTAATTATGTCATTTGAATTTTGGAATTTGAAAAGCTTGGCATGTGTTAATAAAATAATGGGAGACCTTATTTTATTAGGTTGCTTGGTTAAGTGAGGATTTTGAGAGAGGAAGCTCTTAGTTTTGAAGAACTCCATCACCATCGTTGAAGAACGTCGAGACTTCGACAAAGAATGTGATGAACACCGACCCTCCGATGGAGAATGCGAAGGCACCAACGACGTGCCTTCTCTTCTTCTTTCTCTGCGTCAAGGGAGGAGGCATCACTGCGCGAAACGTCGCCATCGACGACGGCGCTCACTTTGACGACAACGGAATTGATACCATTCTACGATGACACTTCCATTCCGCGACTTTGTCAACAAACGAATGATGGCACGAGGTAGGGGTTTTATTTATTTATATTTGTTCGTGAATTTCCGATTTGATGATATTCGTGGTTTAAAACAATTTGATATCAAATTTGATCTTCGTGGTTTAAAACCAAATGATATCGAATAACTTTAGGGGGCCAGACCGCACGAACACGGCCGACCCCCCTCCTTACTTTTCATGTTCGTTCTTTGTGGTTTGGTTCGAGAAGGCATGCTGTCGTCACACCACGCGGTTTCATCCGGAAGGAAATGCGCGGCACCGTCACTCCGCGCCGTGGAAAGAAGTCTCGGAACGCGATGTCGTCACACCGCGTCGAAGAAAAACAAAGGTGCCGCGGCCGGAGCGGGGCCACGGCGGAGGGACGCGGTGCCGTCGCACCGCGCCGGACGACAAGGGCCGCGGCCGGTTCCGGGCCACGGCGGAGTAGGGTGACTGGCGGCCGGTACCGGGCTGCCGGCGACGGAGCGGGCCGCGGTGGGGGTGCGCGGCGCTGACGTACCGCACCGGAGAACCCGTGAGAGGCAGCGATCGTGGCAATCTACGGAGGAGGGGCGCGGCGCCGTCGCGCCGTGCCAATCGAACAAGGGTCGCGGTTTGAGCCACGACAGTGCAAAAAGGGGCGGCCGGAAAACCGGCCGCCGGTAGATAAGGAAGAGCCGCGGCCCAATGGCCGCAGCGGAGCAGCCGGAGGCGGCCGGCCTCGCCGGCCGCCAGAGATCAGGAGAGTCGCGGCCATCAGGCCGCTGCAAGGTGGTGGAAGGCGGCGGCCGTGCCGGCCGCCGGTTTGCAAAGGAGGCGGGACCCGCGTGTGATAATAACGGCCGGCCTAAGGCCGGCCGTGATCCTTAAATACTGGGGATTGAATTCCCCAGTTTTTGTAGAGGCGCCCCCCCCCCCACATGGAGGGGGGCGTTTTATTCAAAGGCACGACATAATGCCGCGCCGCCCTTTTTGAAAAAAGGGGGGCTTTGCCCCCGCGCGCGGCGCACATGCGGCGCCCAGGCCGCGCCGCTGGTCGGGCCGGATTTTCCGAGCCGGGTCAGGTCGTCGGGCCGGGTCGCCGCTCGGGCCGGGTCGACCCGGTTCAGCCGACCCAGGGGGGGTCTGGCCGGGTCGACCCGGGCCTAGACCCCCCGTCTTGGGACCATTTTAGGTCTTTTGCCGTTAACTTGAGCTACATTCCTCCGAACGATGCGCCGTTAGTGGCAATGCAATCCTTGGATCGAGACGGTCTCTTCGGTATATCGCACTCAAGGTTTCAGATTACTTTGAGTTCGGCCAGGTTGGTTCGTACACGAAACCAACCGGGCCCTCAGAGCGGGAACACTCATATCTTGAGCTTCGGACGTCCGATTGACGTGTCGTCGACTTTGTTGAATTCCTCTAAGTGAGACAGATCTTTTGGCTTACTCTGCTCGAGGTTTGGATGCCGTCGGAGTGCGGTCAGGTTGGTTCGCACACGAAATCCAACCGGGCCCCTAGAACGAAAAAGCCAATAACTCATAGATCGGACGTCTGATTGACATGCCATCTATCTTTGAGAATTCCTCTTGATGAGATGGAACTTTTGGCATAATTCGCCCGAGTTTTGGATACAGTTGGATAGTGGCTGGGTTGGATTGTACCCGAAATCCAACCGGGCCCCTGGAACGGAAAAGCTGATATCTTCCTGACCGAACGTCCGTTTGACTAACAGTCAGCGGAATTGTAGATCACGTTGAGAAATGGTCCATATGAGTATACCCTATGAGAGTTCGGGGTACAGTTGTGATACGGCCGGATTTGGTTTGCTCACGAAACCAACCGGGCCCCTGGGATGAAAAGGCTAGTAACTCACAGACCGGGTGTCCGATTAACGCGTCGTCTATTGCGTTGAGACCACTATGACGAGGCGGTCCATTGAGATACTTCTTCGTGGGACTTTGAGATACATGGAGTATCTACCAATAGCTCGTGGAGCGGACCCTCCCAGAGATGAGTGTGTGGAGTACGGAGACCGTGTAGCTGGCTGAGACCTGATGACTGCTTGACCGAATTGACTTGGAGTGAGTCGACTAGCCCAGTGGACGAAGCACTACTTTCTGAGGTGCAGACACATGGAGGAAGGAGCACTACCTGTGTGACAGTGCAGAACCGCGGTACTCGTCTGGAGAGTACCTCAGCAGGCTTCTAGGGGGTGTGCACTACTGTGTTTGAGTGACATACCTCGGCGGGAAGCACTACTATGTCTGGGTGGCTGACCCGCGGTACTCGACAAGAGGATTACTTCAGTAGTCTTAGGTTAGTGAGAAGTAAATCGGAGTCGTGACAGGACCACTGTACACTCTAGAGACGGATCTCTTCATTAGTTACGGTTTCGATAATGAAAATCCTGGTTTGAGCTGAGAATTTTGACCTTTGTGTAGACCTCATGATTGAGATGGGTCACTTGATAACTTATGTATATGTATGGTCATATACCTGGGTAGCGTTTATCCGTTGATTTCATGATCCTTGTGTTTCCTCATGGTTGAGATGGGTTACTTGATAACTTAGGTATATGTATGGGCATATACCTAAGTAGAGGTTATCTGTTGAGATCTTCATTGTGGTTATGCTTGTTGGTTTTAGAGAGACCTTAAGGGTCTTGGGGTCCCTACTGAGTATCGTTATACTCACCCTTGCACGGGATATGCCCGCACCACATTGTGTTGGTTGTAGACGACAGGCATTGCTGACAGAGGCCGATTGTTCGAGGACTGGATGGTACCCGGAGGTGGACTACATGACGAGTCAGTACCCAGAGGTGGACTACACGATGAGATGACACATGGAGGAGGTTGACGGATGAGAGCGTGGAGGAGGCTATCTGTACCTACCTTTCAGGTAGGATCCGTGGTGGACGACCAGGAGCTGCGCCATCTGTACCTAACCTTCAGGTAGGATCCGAGGAGGACGACCCAGGAGCCGCTTCCTTCCTTCCAGCTGTTATCTTTTCTATTCAGTTACAGTTGTACTTTCTTTTGGGTTTGTATTCTGGCCCATTTTTTTCAGCACTTCTCTTGTACTTAGTGTTTACGTTGTCCGCTTGCTTACTCTGTGGTGCTTGTTTTCTTTTATAAAGGCAATGCCTTCCAAGTTATCGAGATTTACGCCTTAGGTGCTAGTTGCCAGCCCCTGGCCTATGGATGGCAGGCTTGGGGTAGTCATGGCATGGGCCCCGAGGACGGGTCGTGACAAATTGGTATCAAAGGAGTCGGTTCTACCGTATAACTTATAACTCTGATATTTTCTTTTTGTGAAGAAATAATGTTAAGAGTACCGATTGTGGTTTTCAGTTCAGGGAGTCCAGTGTTGGTGCGGACGGACGACGTATCCATACAATAGGACCCTGACAACTGATTTCCGACATTGTGCATGAAAACACTGAATGCATGTGTGTTTTCAATGGTTTTCCCTTAAAACAGATCAAACCAGGTCAGCTCACCTGGTAGAATCGTTGACCGTGTTACATTGTTTCTTTCAGGATTCCTTTTCTCAGATGACCAGCTAGAGCCCCGAGAGTGGTTCGTACTGACAGCCCACCGAGCGACATGGCCTCAGTACAGGGACCTTTTCCAGTTGAGGCACCAGCGGTACTACTACCCATTGGGCCACCGATTCCACCAGCCCCAACAGCAGAGGTTGCACGTCGCTTGAGCACACTGCACGAGTTCCAGCGCCAGATGCCACCAAGGTTCTAGGGAGGGATGGACCTGCAGGCGGCTGAGGATTGGCTGGAGGCTGTGGTGAGAATCTTCAGGCAGGTGGTGGGGCCACTTGTTTTAGTTTTGCGATGGGATGGCCTTTGCATGGGAAGACTTCGAGACCTTCTTCAGGGTGGGGTCAGAGCCAGGCATGCCAGAAACAGACAGTGTTACTCATGCGGCGGGAAGGGTCACCTGGCACGTGACTGTCTGACTCCTCGTACAGTTGATCCGCATGCGTTGGAGGAGCCACCAAGGCAGTAGAGCTCCAGGAGCAGGTGGACAGGAGCGGAACTAGTGGATATGTCCCTTGTACTTCTAGTTTCATGTTACTATTGTATTCGTGTCTTTCTACTATGAGGTGCAATAATAAAAAGACACTTATCTTTTTTTGCTTTCCAATCCTTTTGTTTGGTTAATACTGAGTGGTCCCGGTTAAAACTGTTGACTTGACCCTCACTTTCTAGATTTCTACTGGAGGAGACCCAATGACCTCACACTGATGCCGACAGTGTGACTCGACCCTTGGAGGCGAGAGTGACAGTTGGATCTCTTAGTAGTTACGTCAAGGCCTTACGACTTCATCCATGGCATGAATGCGTCATTCATGTCAGGATTGACTGTATTAGGCAATGGGATTGGTTCATCCAGGGGATGAGACTGATTTTCTCTTTTCGGCAAAAGAGAAATTTTAGTAGCTCTTTCAGATCATAGGCAAAGTAGGTGCAGATCATCCAGGAGCAGATGAAGACTGCACAGTGCAGTAAGAAATAGAAAACTGGTGCCAGTCTTAGAGACTCGGGCGTGTTAAATGTTAAAGAAGAGGAAGATTAAAGGAGAGATGAGTCTACGAAGCAGCAGACGTGGAGGTAGAGCTAGGAGAGCAGCATGAGGTGGTTTACATCTTAGCATGGTACAACCACCCGCCATAGTTATTCCCGCCAGGCTCAGGGAGCTGGAGGGCGGAGGAAGAGTGCGGCTGCATGCGGTCAAGGAGTGTGACCCAATGGCTCTAGAAATGATTCAAGGGACAGTCTGTGTCCACTACTAGCTGCTGTAGTAACAGACGTCGATATGAATCATTCCTTGCTTTCACAAATCTTGTTCCAGACCTAGACTTTCCGATAAGCTGTGGACTTGACCCTCACGTCTAGAGATACCTTGGGAGGAGACTCGATAATCACACTTACGCTGACGGTGTGGTCAGACCCTCGAGGCGAGAGTTCCGGTTGAAAATCTCTTGGTGGCAGTGTCGAGGCCTTATGACGTTAGTTTGAGTATGGAATGGGCAATAACTGTTTATACTCAAATTGACAGTTTTAGGCAAATGTCGGGATGGGTTTTTCTTGGTCGGCGAAAAGGAAACCCTGGGCAGCACAAGTTAAACTCATACACGGGAGGGTGCGACCGATCACTCTTGAGTCGGCCAACCTTACCCACGTGGCGGCAGTCGTTTCTAGTTCCAGTTCTAATAGGAATTGTATACCTCTAGAGTTCGAGGATGACGATCACGTCCTTATACGGGTCTCACCTCGACGAAGTTTATGGAGTTATGGCCAAGGCGACAAGTAAAATTTGAGGTTCAACAGACCTTTCTAGGTCCACAGCTGGGTAGGAGAGGTGGTTTACCGCTTGACCCATTCACCTCAGTTGCACCAGGTGCACGAAGACTTCCACGTATCTCAACTGGGGAGATACGTGCTCGACCCTTGGCATATCATCGACCATGAGGAGCTGGACGATGGCGATGAGGTGTTTTTCACGGAGGTTCCAGTGGAGATCGAGGATCGACAGGAGTAGATCCTACGAGGATGATCGATACCTTAGGTGCACTTTCTCTGGCAGAACGAGAACCTCCAGGTAAGAACATGGGAGTGGAAGGCTCAGATGCGTTCTCTGTACCGCTTTTGTGACACTAGTTTGTGTTAAAGCTTTACGGGGACATAATGCCCTGAGGTGGGAGTAATGTAAAGACCCATAAATTTCAAGGAAATTTTTTTCTTAATTTTATTTGGAATTTTACAAGAACGCGGTTTCTGACGGCACTTGATTCCGAGGCCCGGAGTGCCCGGAATCAACTTACGAAGTTTGGCTCGGGTACATTCAGTGAACGAGCAAGCGGGAATTTCTATCTTTTGAACTGGTGCTCGGAATTGAATTCCGATGGCACCGATGAACTCGCAACGCCGGTAATTTCTTAAGGGGACCTTTACCACTGTTGCGTTTTAAGCAGGTTGAGATTTTGTTTTTGGAGTTTTAGTTTAAAATAAATAAAATTGTGTGAATAATTTTATTTTATGTCTTTGGGAGTTATTCTCTCCCATGGGAAGTTGTTGGTGGAGCCCATGACCAACCAACTTCCCATGAGTGGATACCTGAAAGGTGGGGCCCACACGAGCCCCAACCTTTCACATTCCAATAACTCTCCTATAACCCCCCATTTAATCTCCCTTTCTATAACTCTTGAACTTCTCCCCCTTATTAATGAAAACTCTTCTCATTCCACTCCCCCTCTTAAGTGCATGCCAACACTTTTTAATTAATGAGTTCAACTACTTAAATTAATTAAGTTATTTGAATTTTGGAATTTGAAAAGCTTGGCATGTGTTATTAAAATAATGGGAGACCTTATTTTATTAGGTTTCTTGGTTAAGTGAGGATTTTGAGAGAGGAAGCTCTTTGTTTTGAAGAACTCCATCACCATCGTTGAAGAACGTCGAGACATCGACAAATAATGTGATGAACACCGACCCTCCGATGGACAACGCGATGGAACCAATGACGTGCCTTCTCTTCTTCTTTCTCCGCGTCAAGGGAGGAGGCATCACCGCGGAGAACGTCTCCATCGACGACGGCGCTCACTCCGACGACGACGGAATTGATACCATTCTACGGCGACACTACTATTCCGCGACTTTGTCAACAAACGAAGGAAAACACGACGTAGGGGTTTTATTTATTTATATTTGTTCGTGAATTTCCGACTTGATGATCATCGTGGTTTAAAACCATTTGATATCAAATTTGATCTTCGTGGTTTAAAACCAAATGATATCGAATAACGTGAGGGGGCCGGACCACACGAAGACGGCCGACCGTCCTCCTTACTTTCCGTGTTGGTTCTTTGTGGTTTGGTTCGGGAAGGCGTGGTGTCGTCGCACCATGCGGTTTCATGCGGAAGGAAATGTGCGGCACCGTCGCGCCGCGCCATGGAATGAAGTCTAGGAACGCAACGCCGTCGCGCCGCGTCGAAGAAAAACAAAGGCGCCGCGGCCGGAGCGGGGCCGCGGCAGAGGGACACGGTGCCGTCGCACCGCGTCGGATGACAAGGGCCGCGGCCGGTTCCGGGCCGCGGCGGAGCAGGGTGACCGGTGGCTGGTACCGGGCCGCCGGCGATGGAGCAGGCCGCGGTGGTGGTGCGCGGCACCGACGCACTGCGCCGGAGAAACCGTGAGAGGCAGCGATCATGGCAATCTACGGTGGAGGGGTGCGGCGCCGTGGCGCCGTGCCAATTGAACAAGGTCCGCGGTTTGAGCCGCGGAAGTGCAAAAAGGGGCGGCCGGAATACCGGCCGCCTGCGGAAAAGGAAGATCCGCGACCCTATGGCCGCGGTGGAGCAGCCGGAGGCGGCCGACCTCGCCGGCCGCCAGAGATCAGGAGAGTTGTGACCATCAGGCCACGACAAGGTGGCTGAAGGCGGCGGCCGTGCCGGCCGCCGGTTTGCAAAGGAGGCGGGACCCGCGGGTCCCGCGTGTGATAATAACGGCCGGCCTAAGGCCGGCCGTGATCCTTAAATACAGGGGATTGAATTCCCTGGTTTTTGTAGAGGCGCCCCCCCCCACATGGAGGGGGGCGTTTTATTCAAAGGCGCGACATAATGTCGCGCCACCCATTTTGAAACAAAGAGGGGATTTTCCACCACGCGCGGCGCACTTGCGGCGCCCAGGCCGCGCCGCCGGCCGGGCCGGGTCGTCGGGCCGGGTCAACCCGGTTCGGCCGACCCAGGGGGGGTCGGGCCGGGTCGGCCTGGGCCCAGACCCCCCGTCTTCGGACAATTTTCGGTCTTTTGCCCGCAACATGAGCTACGGGCCTCCGAACGACGCGCCGTCAGCGGCAATGCGATCCTCTGATCGAGACGGTCCTTTCGGTATATTGCACTGAAGGTTTCGAATTACTTTGAGTTCGGTCGGCATGGTTCGTACACGAAACCAACCGGGCCCTCAGAGCGGAAACGCTCATATCTTGGGCTTCAGACGTCCGATTGACGTGCCGTCGACTTTGTTAAATTCCTCTAAGTGAGAAGGATCTTTTGGCTTACTCCGATCGAGGTTTTGGATGTCGTCGGAGTGCGTTCGGGTTGATTCGCACACGAAATCGAACCGGGCCCCTGGAACGAAAAAGCCAATAACTCACAGACCAGGCGTCTGATTGACACGTTGTCTGTCTCGTAGAATTCCTCTTGATGAGACAAAACTTTTGGCATACTTCGCCCGAGTTTTGGATACAGTTGGATAGTGGTCGGGTTGGATTGTACCCGAAATCCAACCGGGCCCATGGAACGGAAAAGCAGATATCTTCCTGACCGAACGCCCGTTTGAAGAACAGTCAGCGGCGTAGTTGATCACATTGAGAAACGGTCCCTACAAGTATACCCTATGAGAGTTCGGGGTACAGTTGTGATACGGCCGGATTTGGTTCGCTCACGAAACCAACCGGGCCCCTAGGACGAAAAGGCTAGTAACTCACAGACCGGGCGTCCGATTGACGCGTCGTCTGTTGCGTTGAGACCACTATGACGAGGCGGTCCTTTGAGATACTTCTTAGTGGAACTTTGAGATACTTGGAGTATCGACCTATAGCTCATGGAGCGGACCCTCCCAGAGATGAGCGTGTGGAGTACGGAGACCGTGTAGCTGGCTGAGACCTGACGACTGCTTAACCGACTCGACTAGCCCAGTGGACGGAGCACTACATTCTGAGGTGCAGAACCATGGCGGACGGAGCACTACCTATGTGACAGTGCAGACTCACGGTACTCGTCCGGAGATTACCTCAGCAGGCTACTAGGGGGTGTGCACTACTGTGTTTGGGTGACATACCTCAGCGAGAAGCACTATTGTGTCTGGGTGGCTGACCCGCGGTACTCGACAGGAAGAGTACTTCAGCAGTCTTAGGTTAGTGAGCAGTACCTCAGAGTCGTGACAGGACCACTGTACACTCTAGAGACGGAGGTCTTCAGCAGTTACGGTTTCGATAATGAAAATCCTGGTTTGAGCTGAAACTTTTGACCTCTATGTATACCTCATGATTGAGATGGGTCACTTGATAACTTAGGTATTTGTATGGGCATATACCTAGGTAGTGGTTATCCGTTGATTTTATGATCCTTGTGTTTTCTCATGGTTGAGATGGGTTACTTGATAACATAGGTATATGTATGGGCATATACCTAAGAAGAGGTTATCTGTTGAGATCTTCTTTGTGGTTATCCTTGTTGGTTTTAGAGAGACCATGAGGGTCTCGGGGTCCCTAATGAGTATCGTTATACTCACCCCTACACGGGCTATTCCCGCACCACGTTGTGTTGGTTGCAGACGACAGGCAGTGCTGACGGAGGCCGAGTGTTCGAGGACTGGACGGTACCCGAAGGTAGACTACACGACGAGTCAGTACCCGGAGGTGGACTACACGACGAGACGACACACGGAGGAGGTTGAAGGACGAGAGCATGGAGGAGGCTATCTGTACCTACCCTTCAGGTAGGATCCGTGGTGGACGACCAAGAGCTGCGCCATCTGTACCTACCCTTCAGGTAGGATCCGAGGAGGACAACCCAGGAGCCGCTTCCGTCCTTCCAGCTGTTATCTTTTCTGTTCAGTTGTAGTTGTACTTTCTTTTGGGTTTGTATTCTGGACCATTTTCCTTTCAGCACTTCTCTTGTACTTAGTGTTTACATTTTCCACTTGCTTACTCTATGGTGCCTGTTTTATTTTATAAAGGCAATGCCTTCCCAGTTATCGGGATTTATGCCTTTGGTGCTAGTTGCTAGCCCCTGGCCTATGGAAGGCGGGCTTGGGGTAGTCACGACACGGGCCCCGAGGACGGGTCATGACAATAGGAGGGTGAATTATGGTGTATTTTTATTAAATATTTGGGAAATTTATATTTTGTTAACAGATGTATTATCAATATTTTAATCTTAACATGTGCATATAATATACAAATGAATATATAAAAATTCATAGAATCAATATTTTTCATTTTTTTATCACTAAGGGATGATATAAAGAACCTACTCCGATGATGTGTAAACATACCAAGAGGTAATAATACTCATTATGGTATTATAATTTTTTTTTCAAAAAGTCGAACTGCCGATCAAAACAAAAATTCCTCTTCCCAATAGTTTTCACATAAATTTGAGCCAAGAATATTGAAAGGTGTTTCAAAATGGAGGTCATTTATAGTATTTATTTAACAATATAATTGGAACAAAAAATATTTAGATGGTGTATTTTTGGTCCATTAATTCCTAATATAATTCTAAATAGTCAATATAATTCTGATGGATATGTTTTTTCTCTCACTGAGTTCATAGGTTTTTGAAATTTTCTCCGCTTATTCTATATTTCCAAATACTGTTTTTCATTAATTTTTTTTGATATTAATATGATTTAAGACTCAATAAAATGTGTTTGTTTTTACCTATAGAAATATGAGTAAATGATTTCATATATAATTATTCTTTATTCTTATGATCTCCCTTAAATATTGTGGTCTTTACACCTCAAAAAAATTAATAGTTTCTACATTATTATCTAATTTTTTTAATCATATATTAGGATTAATAATACATCCCTGGACACAGACATGTGATGAAACATTATGATTCATGGTGTGATCTTTTTCAAGAACCAGATATTGATGAATCATTTATTTTAAATCAATAAAAATATTAAATAATGATAACCCTTTATTATTATGATGATCTCATCCATTAATACATGAATGTTAGAAATATGGTCTGAAACAAGACATTTTCTTCTCATCTACATGCTGTGTATAAACTACAAATTTTAAATGGAATAAACCTTACACATTTCACTAATGAATATTATACTGTGTTGAATTACCCTTAAGATCTTTATATGATTGAGGGAATGAACACTAAAATTTAGAACTAACATGTATGAAATCAGATGACCGTCATTAAATTTGGATGAAGAGTTAATATAATATTCTATATTCCCTTAATAAATAATTTGAAACTCTAGAAATCTACTAGATAACCCTAACCAAACATTCCAGCTGACTTATAAATTCATTTCACACCTTCAAAAACACTTGAAGGCCCATATAATTTCTGTAAGGACCCCAACTTGACATATTGAAGAATCTTATGATTTTAGGGATGACCCTTAAGATTTAAGGATAACACATTTATTTTACCTTTTTAATGATATGATTCTTTATCTTATATGTAAAATTACATACATTTTCAATTTGATGTGAGCTATAGCTACCATATGTTACCAAACTCTAAGATGACCCTTATGATTTGATACTTTTTCAAAGACTTCTTCCCAATGCTAATATTTTTTAAAATGATTCAAATAATTCTCAATGTGCATCAATGTATAAACAAAAACCATTGTATCCACGAAATAAGGTAATCCATCAATTATATACTATTAATTATTTTAGTTTATTATTCTACTATTTGATAAAATTTCTGACACTAAAAGTATGGTTCTTAAATTCCTCCATTTTAAATTTAGTTTTCAATTCCTTATCTCTATATATGTTCCCATATATTAGCTAAATATATATTTATTCTATCTCCATGATATAATATTCCACATTTGTAATGAAAATTAAAATGAGGTCTTCTGTGGAAAACCGTAAACATTTCAATGAATACTAAAATTTCAAGTCTATCTAAAACCCTGAAAAGATACATTAACATAGTCTCTAAACCTATATGATTCAATGTTTAGTGTAGGAAAAATTCAATTTTCTCTCTATGTTGATAATTTCTATAAACCATATTTCCTCACATGCATGAATCATTCATCCTTTTTCAATCACACATTAATTTTGGTATATCTATTATAAATATCATCATAGTTATATTTTTCTTGATTTTTTAGTCAATACAGCTGAGGATCAGGTTCTGTAATTTATTTTCCCCTTCAACTATAATAAGTCACATGTTATCCTCAATATCCACCTGTTATAAATTACCATTTTCCCCATCCTCTAAATTGTGAGTCCCCATCTACACATCTAATCAATAATACATTCTTAAGAAATGTAAAACCAATTCAGAAGTCATATAGATGACCCATACATAGTAGATTATGAAACAAAATATATATATAAAGAAAATTTGTATTTTTCCTCAAATTTATATCAAAATGATATTTTCTACATCTAATTACTTTTATATCTCCATAATTTCCAAAATATGAGTCCTTAACGGCATAATATTTAATAATTCGTATGATTGAGTCATCAGTTCCCCTAGGAAAAATCTATAGCGTTCCCAAATTTTGATTTATAGAGAAAAATTTTAATTCTAAATATATTAGTTTCTCTTAAACTATTACATCTCTATATATCCTATAAAATTATACAATTCTAATATAGAGATAATGGATCCTCTTGGTTTTTGATTTTTAAAAAGGTAAACTTTTTTCCCAGACCATCATATCAACAAAGGGTTCCTATAAACACAAAGTGAGAGACAAGTTCTCACAACTATAAAAGTGAGGTAGCTTAGTTTCTTACTACATCCTCAAAAAGGATATTTCTTTCTTGAAATATATACAAATAATTTTATAAATAAAAAATCCTCTCAACATAATGGGAGGAGTCATGGGGCCCCAAAATAATAAATAATCTATGTCCATTATTAAAAAACCCTATATATCTCGACATTATTTTTTAATTACATATTTATATAAAATTTCATAATCATATAATTTAGATACTCATAATTCTAATATGATTTCACTTAATTAAAATTGATATTATATTTTATAAATCATATCAAAATTATCAGGTAAAAAGTCCATTTTTAATCACATTAATTAATAATATGTCTATAATAATAATTGAAATCTCAATTTGATTAAGATCTACATTCATAAATTAAATTCCATATACTATTTATCATTTAATTATTTTATATTTAAAATAAAAATTGACTCTATATATTTTAATACTGTTTTATGTTTGTATTTTCATCTTTATTTTTTTAATAATTTTTTATTATAGAAATTTACCCACCCTCTGATGCCATTTTTTATGAACTATATTAGTATACATGGAGGCTCCGAAAGAAATACATAAACATTTTCAATGTATGATTACATTGGATGAAATATTATTCTTTCTTCTGAGGTCCCCCAAAGTATTCTCTTTGGAGTGTTATCATTTTTAATGGTTCAAATTTATTTTGTTGGAAAAAATACTTTCATAGGATCTGTAGTGTCATTGTTTATCCTATTCTGAAAATGGGTTTTCCTAAATAAATTCATATAAAATAATCAGAAGATTAATGGACTCCATGTTTTATTATATCCATTGTTCTTAATGGATAGGCTATGAATTATATTCCAATGATCATGAAAATTTTTAATTAAATATCATTTGATAATGTTATACTACCCCTGAAATCTTGATGTTAGTTGAATTAATAAATAATGGAACAAATAAATTTAAACATTATAGTTGTGACATGTTTAGAAAATATTTTGGAAGATTTTTTACGATTATAATTGAATTTAATATAATTTTTTAATTATTTTAATGATATATTCAAAGGTTGAAAATCTCTTTGACATTATTTATTAATAGAGACTTAAGTAAAAAATATTTTTTTGGTCATTCTTAGCTCTTGGGAACCAATGGTGTACAAGAAGAGAAATACATAAAAATATCCTTCCCTAGAAGCATATATAATCTTTTATAAAAAATAATATAAACATGAAGTTACATTTAGATAAATAATATAATATAATTGATGAATCTAAATAATCCTAAAATAATATTCACTTTTAATGACATTGATGATGAATATTCTTGGAAAAGTGAAGTTGAAAAAAATCCAAGATATTGAATAAAATATTTATGAAACATAAAGGAATCTGTCATACCAAGATAAATAGACTGGAGAAACATTATATGAATAAAAAAATGTTCATTTTAGGATATAGTTCCCATTATGTAAAAGAAGGTGAATATTAAGAAATAATGTAACAAATATCATAATGTTTTGACTTAGAGTTATAGTGATGATTCCATTGAGTCGGCTTCCTTATTCTCCTTAAGAAACCCAAGTGATAAATGCTTCAAAACATATTTAGATATATGCGATGAAGGCAGTTATCCAATTTCTTTTACTCCCACTAAATCTCTTTATCATTCCTCTTTGTTTTATCATTCATCGTATTCTTATTTCTCCTCCAATAAATTGAGTAAACTAGATAATATTTATGATAAAATCATTTATAAATTCTAAGAACACTACATGAAATAAAATAAAATAATTAATAAAAAATAATAAAATTTTAATAAAACAGGAAACTAAATCCATATCCCAAGAGGGAACAAAACGAAGCATCTCGATCCATCAACACTTGATGGATAATTGAATCCCATTTTGGGATGGGAGGACTGCTACCCTGGTCTGGAAGGACCAACCGGGATACCTTCTAAATCATACCAGGAAGAAGAATTTCGTAAAATAATATACCACTGAACTATGAACTAAAATAGGATGAATGGACATGGAACACTGGGGTGGGAGAAATTCAATATGGGAACCACCCAAAGAGATAAGTCTGAAGCAATGATGTGGACAAGTGAAGGGGAAACCATAGAGCTCTGGAGAGATGCTTGGAGAGAGTGGCATTATCTCCAACATCTTTTATACAATAAAAAATCGATGAGTTTCATTAATCTAACAATTCATAATTAATAATTTTATAATACGATTGATAATTAATCCATGTATATATACACCCAATTAAACCTTTTGAGTCATGCTCAAATATTTTTCATGAACGTGATATTTAAAAAAACATTTATTTTAAATCACAAAAAATAGCATAGTAAGATCCCCTTTTAATCTTAATGAGATTCCCCCATAATGTAATGATCATTTGAAATGAAATTTGGAACTACTTATGGTCTTCAATGTCCAGAAGCTAGGTATATAACACATATAAATATGATAATAAACCATATTAGTTTAATTGATTACTTTTATGTTGTTCCAAAGGAACCTTACAAACTCCAAATAACAAGGCCAATAACATGGTTAAAATTTATAATGGTCCCTAGTAAATCACAAGACCCCTATGAAATCAACATGATGACACTTTTAGAATATGTTGGTAACCCTAATAAAATTTTCTTAATGACCATTAGGGAATATGATTGTAACCCATACCAATTTTGGTGACCCATATGAATCCTCCTAATAATCCTTACTGAATATTTAAATATTTTTATGAAATAAGTAGACAACTCCTAAAACATATAGGATAACCCCTGTATTTCCCCTTTATCACAATATCAATCCTAAAATTACATTGAAACATCCATCTTTTTTCAATTTCATATGATATTTTACAAGTTCTCTATGAAAATTTCTACGGATGACCATTATAATTTGACACATTTTAATTTTAATAGAAGACATCCCAAAACTATTCCTATCTATAATAACTCAATAACTTCTCCTAGTGAGTCCAACGATTCTCCAAAATTGTAATGACTAGTAAAAAATATAAAAAACCACTTTCCACTACATTTTATTCTATTTCAGAATTCAACCAATTGAAAAAAAATATAATTCTAAAAATTATGATTCCAATAGTCATACTCCAACCCAGGGTAGTGTGAATGTTTGAGAGAAATCATAGAATAATTATATAAACATAATAATCCTATAGTCATTATATTACATCACATATCATGTGATTTAGTATGTAATCAAATAATTTCACTCAAATAAATAATCACATCTATCTTCCACATACAGAATCACATATTATATCAATAATCATTTATATCACCCAAAAATAATTCATGCATTCTTAGATAATTGAAATATAAAAATAATTCAATAATGGATGAAGAGATAATAATCATTCAACCACATAATATCATATCCATTCAATATCAACATAATATGGAACATCAACATCATCAAAAGTGACACAAAATACTATCATTGTATTCTTTAAGATTGACTTAGTTTATCTGGATCATAAAAATTATTCCTCCACATATATTAATGAAATTTATAATATCCTTCATATTTTTTCACATGATATCTTAACTTAGCCATAATATATTCAAAACATTATCAAGAAATATTCTATCATTTCAAAGATATATTTTTAATCATTATAACTATCATTATTCAATATCTTAAATTCCTTTCATTTTTAGTATTAAAACCAAGAATTATATAATAAATCTCTCTAATTCTCTTTAACTTTTGACACAACTATATATATATAAATTAATATATCTTTATATTTTTATTGTTTAGATAAATTAAAAATCATTATGTTTTCAAAAACTCTTCACCTAATTAATTGACATCCATCAATCATATGTTCTTGACTATTATCATAAATCTTGTAATACACCAAATTATTATCCGTTAATTATAGAACATAGACACATAAATTTTAATTCTTTATTTAATCTATTTTTATTTAAGTACATATATATAATAAATTAAATTAAATCATAATGTAATTTATGAAAAAAATTAATATTATCAAAATTTCTCTAGTTAAATAATTTATAATGTTAATTATTCATTTCCTATAATATAATTATATTTAATAATATCACCATAATATTTATATAGGACACATAGATCAATTCACTTTCTTTCTTGAGTAAATAATTCATCATTGTAATTTTCATAATATTCTCATTTATTTTCTAAAACATCACCTCAAATTATTAATCTAAAATATTCCAATTCATCAATTTTTATAAGATTAATTTAATTTTATAATTCCAATTTATATTTATCATTTCATAAATTAACACCCATTTTTAGTAATTTATATCATCATATTGATCTCTTACACTTTATTAAATAATATTTCTCTATTTGGAAGTAATTCAACAATCTCAATAATTTGTTATACCACTAAATGAATATATTTAATTAAGAATTAAAATAATAATTATTTAAAATTAATAAATTATTTACCTTTAAATGATTCTTAAAATGATAAAAATAATGTTTTATAAGGTTTGGGTTTTCAAAATGTATTCATTAGAATTTCCCCCATAAAAAATTCCCCTTCTACAAGATCATACTCACCATGAAGGGTTTTAGACTAATCTGAGGGTCCTATTTGGACCCCCTAACATGATAAAACAATTAATTAAAACAATAATAAATTATTATACCTGAATATAAATTACATATCATAATAAATGAAAGCCCAAAAACCTATCATTTCTGTGTATTTCCAAATCAGATACAAAAAAACGTTTTTTAGAACATTGTAAACATTTATCTATACTGGCTCCACATTTGACCCATTCTAGAAATATCATAGGTTTTAATGTTCAAAATACTTAAGGTAATTGAAAGATAAGAAAATATGATATTGGATTATTGGAAAGGGGGAAAACATGGGAGACATCTATTGAGGATCAAAAGTAAGAATAAAAATCAACATGTTAGAATGAGAACCTAATAATGGTATATGAATACAACATAATTAAATAATACCAAATGAAACATGGAACATAAAATTGAATACAGAATATGTTTTTTGGAATAACTTGTTAATATATAATAGGAATGTGGAAACATAAGATAATAATCATGAGTTAGGGATACCTAACATATGAATGTTGAGATAGGAGGAAATATTAGTAATCTATGGAAATATGTAACAATAATGTGTAAAAAAGAGAGAATAATAATGATCAATGTATGAATAAAATTTTAATGTGACAAAAATATAAGCATAGGAAATCATTTCTGATATTAGATACCACTTCCGTGACTATCATCATATTATGGATAAAAATGTCCCATAAAATTTTTGAACAGGATAACCTAACATATACAACAATATAAAATATCATGGGACGTAAGATATAAAAAAATCATTATAGGGACATATATTTATGGGGGTCTATCAGATAATGTTAAACTATACATATGTGGGCCACATGAACATGATCAAATTTATAAATCCAACAGAACCTAAATAATATAGGATAATGAAACACGTTTAATGAAACTTTCCATAAGTATTAAATATATCATCCATATAATGATTGTGGAAGATTTTATTAAAAAAATTACTTATGATCCATGATATCTATTATATTACTATAAAGCTATATTGATAAAAACCCTTCTGAGGATGATATAAAATTTACATAATGATTAAAAGAAATAATATTTTATATTTTTAATATTTTCCATTTAAAATTACGAATAAGAATAAATGGTTTTAAATGGAAAGGATAAAGAATTAAAATGTTCTTGAAACATATTTTACATATAAAAATTTTAAACAAA
Organism: Viscum album; assembly: GCA_963277665.1. Lineage (NCBI taxonomy): Eukaryota > Viridiplantae > Streptophyta > Magnoliopsida > Santalales > Viscaceae > Viscum > Viscum album. The sequence goes on from OY728120.1 coordinate 834,326,196, forward strand.
ATATTTGTAAATAATATAGAGGAATGTAGTGGAAGAATCCAATAGTGTGAAAAATTTTAAATAATAGAGTTATAAAAATACCAATTTTATGTATTTGTTAATAACCTAAAATTAATAGAATTTTACCTTAATAAATCATAGAATTTTAGATTTGGACATCCCAAAAATATACAAATAATATGGACACCAAAAGAAATGATTCCCAACTAAAAGGAAGAGGTGCCAATGGTTTCACATATTACTAATATTTTGTTTTAATTATGAATAAATGGGAAAAAAATGTTAATAATATTTGTTAAACAATTGAATAACAAAAGGTGATGAAAAATTTGGGATTTATATGTGATTTACATAAATATTTTCCTTATGTATTTTTCACATATATAGTAAAACGAAATATCAGATGAGAAACCCCTACCTTTACTCTCTAAAAAGAAGATATCCCTTTAACTTCTAGAATAAAGAACATATGCATCCTAATTACTTATTTTAGAGACTTTATCAGATCTATTAAATTTTATAATATTTTAATATAAATCGTTAATAAGTATATTTTTGTTAGTTTATTGTTTATTTTAATCATTTTAAATTATAATTTTTGATAATATGGTTTAAATTATAATATAGTGTGGATAAAATCCTTCATTCATAATAGGTTCACTATTCCAACACAATTCAATGTTATGGAAACATAGAATTATAATGATTTTTGTAGTCATAATTTCGTTTAATGGATGATATATATATATTTTTATAAATAACACAATTCATGATGTTCATATATATTTTTTCTTTTACTCATAATAATAAGTTACATTATTACATTCATTCATTTTTTTCATTTTTCCAGAAAATTTATCATTAAAAAAGCTGGTCCTTAATATAATATATTTACATACTCTATGTTTTTATACTCATTGATTTTGGATATTTTAATTATGTTATAACATCATTTATGTAAAGGGTTGAACCTATATAACCAAGATCTTCATATAAAAATATATGAGTGTGATAATAGAGTTATATTATATTAATGAAATCATTGAGGAAGAATAATGATGTTAATTGAAAATGATCGGAGTGGTGAATGATACTTGGAGGATTTCCAATGAGAAGATAATTAAAAAATAAGTAATATATACTTAATTTGATGAGTTAATTCCATATGAAATGGATTTTTATAATTTCCCTGAACCCACACCCCAAAATTCGATTCTAAAAAATAATAATTACCTTAATGGAATTGAAAATTATAAATTTGATCTAATTTTCATTCATGAAATAAAAAACCATAAAACTAAAATATTGGAACAATTATATATCCAAGGACCTTTTAGGTTTGTTTTTTTAGTTAATTATTATAAATTGGTACATGGAATCTTGGATAAATATGTAATTAGTTCAGAAATATCAACATCGTCTGTCATTAATTTCTTCACATCTTATAACCATCTTAGGCATAATTTTTTTTTTGAATAAATGGGGTAATGGAAAACATAAAAAGTCTTATCTAAAATTATTGGTATGAATAATTATATGAATTAATAATTCAATTACATCAATTATTATAATATGAGCATAATTGTATGATGATATAATCGGATTGTTGGAGAAAAAAAGAGAATTATTACACATACAAAATTGGATCATTATGGAATTAAAATATTGTAATGGAATGATTCATGAGAAACATTAATAATTAGATATTTTAAGTCAATATTTTTTAAAAATGAACATTAAAAACTCATGGAAATAATTGAAAACTTCTTTAACTTAACCATCTCTTATGATTCATTTATATTATGTTCATACCTTTGACGTTACCAATGAATTATAGGGATATAAAAAACCATATTAAAAATACCATAAAAAGAACCTTAAATATTATTGATCACTTCCCAATCTTGATTTCAGCAATAATTTTAAATTACCATATCATGACCAATAAAATTAGAATCATGTACTTTTCAAAATAATAATAAAAACTATTCATTCAAAGCTTGATTTACCCATAAGGAACATATGGTTCTACGAAAATATCTTTTAATAAATCAAAAACCATTTGTAGATAGAATAACGATGATATCTGTCATGACCTATCCCAGTGAGGCTCGCTCCGTGACTCCCCAAGCCCACCTCCAATAGGCCAGGGGCTGGTGACTAGCACTGAGTATGCATGTCACTAAGATGGGAGGCATTGCCTATGTACTTGTACACACACACACATCTCTAAGCGCACAAATTCTGAAATGAAAAACACTAAGGATCAAAAATGCTTGCATATAACTAAACCAAACCAACTGAGTACGACGAAAGGTAGAGTACTGTAATAGTAAACTGGGCCAGAATATAAGCCCACCAAAAGCAAGAGTCTGAAAAACTGCAAAGTCCAATCTGTAAGCACAAAGGTAATGGGACTGCCGCTCGTAGCCGTAAGAAGGCCTCGGCCTGTAGGGAACTCAGAAAGCTAGGTCCTATCTTGTTCTGCCCTGGATTATGACAAAAGGATGCTTGTCTGCACGAGACACCAGACGTGCATGAAAAGCCCGTGCAGGGGTGAGAATAACAATACTCAGTAGAGGACCCCGAAAACCAAAAAGAAATACAAAGTAAAAGTACAGTCAGCTATGCACAATATATGTTTACAAAACATATAAAACAAACCAGATATACTCAAAACCCAGACCTGTGGTCTAGAGACAAGTCACGCAACCGCATACCCCAGCAAGGGATTCCATCTGAAGATTCTGTGATGTGCTCATTCCGGGAGAACACACTCCATGAGTATTATAGCTCTGATGACGTCCATCCGGGAAGAGATGTTCGTCGGGAACCATCACGAGATATAGCTACACTCACTATGGGAGACACACTCCTGAGTGGGAAAGATTTTGATACACAGATGAGGATCACTGTCAGGGCCATGGCGGATACCATGAATCATCCAGAATTCACCTGCTATGTAGAGGATCAACACCCGGTAAAGTTGGTCACACCGATTCCTGACTCTACCTAGGGTCTGGAATGGATGGAGGATATCGATCTGGGCCTCTCGGATGGATTCCTGAATCTATCACAAAAATGTCATGCTGAAGGGATCATAATCTTGCATGAGGGAATGATGCCTGACCTTCAGGGGAATAACAAGAAGCGGCACTAACCCAAACAAAATATGTTCAAGGCACGGTGAACAAAAGGACCATGTCGTTCTCCAAAATGTACACGACATGTAGAAATGATACACGCCGTGTTGTCCAACCCGGGGTACTGCCCGTGTACAATGGCATGTGTCATGAGGCTGGTCATGTAGAAAAAACCTAGTACATGGCGTGTAGTACAGAGTACACGCCGTGTCTGGGTAACTAGGGTTGGCTCCGTGTACTCTGTCCATGAGCCTGTACACGGTCACCAAGCCGTGTACTCCAACCCATGTGATCCGCACATGGGGTGACCTGTGCTATTTACCTTGCCTAGCAGGGTGATGGAGTACACGATCGTGTACTCCATCCCGTGTCCGTGTATCCTTGGGATACACGCTGAGCTCCGCCGAGCTGCCTCTGCAGAGCTGTACACGCCGTGCCGCCTAAAGCCGTCTAGACCATCCCGTGTCCGTGTACTACCCAAAGTACATTATGAGCTTTGGGGAAGGTCCAACACGTAGTGTGACCAGGGTCACACACCCTGTGATCCTTCTCTGACCCCGAAACCCTAGCCGCCACCATCAGAACTACACAGTGTGTTCTTCTGATGTACATGCCGTGTATTCTAGAAATTTACACAAACGGCGCTCTTCACCAGTGCGCCTCCCATGCTGCTCTGATCATCAATCTGACCATCTGATCACTGCAAAACTTCCAGGTTCTGGTCGCCCCGACCCCATGAAGCCACTTCCGTCATTTTCGGGCCTCCGATCTGCTCCGAAAATGTGTTCCAATCTTCCCGCACGAAGAACGCTCGAAGAATGATCTTTCCGATCCGGTCCGATTTGTCGTTCTCCATTGTCGCCACACCTCCACAAGGACGTTGTGATGTCGAACCTTCGATTTGGGATCATTGCGTCGCAGAACGGATGCTTAATGATCCTTTGTTCTTTGCCCCGCGAAGAACGTGAAGAACGCGCGAGGAAAGATGGGGGAAGAAATCCAAATAAACAAGATGAGGAACGGACCTCCGCCATCATTCATAAAGGTGCTTATTTTCTCCCGTTAATAGGCTTAAACGGAGAAAGCAACAACAACAACATAACACATGAATCAATTCCCCAAAATCATCCCAAAGAAAACCCTCCTGCAAGAATGCACGAATCTGCGGATCAACTTGTTCGTGGTTGATCTGTGGTCGTCGTTTAAAATAAAATACGGGGAAAAAATGAATTGAAATAACAACCCCTACCTTTAAAAAGGATCGATCATTGACGAAGGCTCTATGCTGTCGTTGCCATCATGATCATTCAACATCGGCGCAGCGATCCTCGATCTCGATCTGTCGTCGTTCGTTGCCGAGAATTCTCTCCAACGCCTTGCGGATTCGACAGAGATTCCTCTCAAACGTTGCCAACGATCAACAATTTCTTACCCCTTTAAAAAGGAAAAAATGTTGTCATTTAATTACGTGGAAGAATTAATAATGTTGACTTTCCATTTTGAAGTTTTTATGACGCGTCATTAATTTAGGAAACAGTTGCACCATCGCCACGTAGCAGCAGATGTTTCCTTAAATGGAATAAAATAAACTGGTTAATTTATTTTATTTTATTATACTTTAAACGTCAGAAAATTAACTTTTTCCCTCGAACCGCGCCGGTTGAGGTCAGCCTCATTCATAGGTAAAGTCGTCTTCCCAGACGCAATGGTGTGATCAGATTTTTGATCTGGGCATCTGTTGGGAAACTGCCACAACCGCGCACAAGTGCCGACTCACTTAACTAGAAAAAGTTCAAACCACCATTCCAGGCTCACTAGACCTCGGAATAATGTGTCGTCTTCACTCCCGGTCTCGAAATAATTCCATATAATATTTAAAAATAATAAACGAAAAATCTGAGGCATTACATTCTCCCCACCTTGGGGCTTTACGTCCCCGAAAAGCCAAAACAAAGGCTACTAAAAAAGATGAGGGTACTGGGCATAGATCTGGGCCTCCCGCTCCCACGTGCTCTCCTGAAGATTCCCGTACTACCACCAGATGCGCACTAAGGGAATCGATCTCCCATGAATGATCCTCTCCTACTGATCCTCAATCTCCACCAGGTACTCAGCAAAGGACACTCCATCCTCGATGTCCAGATCACCCCAGTCGATGACTTGCAATGGGTCATGCACGTACATCCTCAACTGCGACACGTGGAAGAAATCATGTACCTGATGCAACTATGGCGGTAGATCCAGGCGGTACGCCACCTCACCAACTCTGCCCAAGATCTGGAATGTTCTGATGAACCTCAGAGATAGCTTGACACCTCGGCCAAATCTCTGCAACCCTCATCGAGGTGACACCCAAAGGAAGATGTTGTCTCCCTCTTCGAACTCCAGAGGTCTCTGTTTCCTGTCAGCATAATACTTCTGCCGGCTCTGTGCAGTATCCATCCGCTCCTGGATGATCTACACCTTCCCTGTAGTAGCTCGCACTAACTCTAGACCCATGAGTACTGACTCTCCAGGATCGGTCCAGCAAAGCGGTGACCGGCAGGGTCTCCCGTACAAGGCCTGAAAAGGTGCCATACCGATAGTGGAGTGGTAGCTGTTGTTGAATGCAAACTCCACCAGTGGTAGGTAGTCCTCCCAACTACGACCAATGTCCAAGATACAGGATCGCAACATATCCTCTAGAACCTGAATGGTCCTCTCCGTCTGACCATCCATCTGGAGATGAAATGCTGTGCTCAAGCGTAGCTAAGTCTTAAAATCCTCCTGCAATCCCTTCCACAACCAGGATGTGAAGCAGGCATCTTGGTCTGAGACTATAGTCGAGGGGACGCCATGAAGCTGAACTATCTCCTGTACGTAGAGGCATCCCAAGCTCTCTACGGAACTCTGCTCCCTAATAGCTAGGAAGTGGTCTGACATGGTGAGTCGGTCAACGATCACCCAGACGGAATCCTGCCCCTTGGACGTCCGTGGTAAGCCCATCACGAAGTCCATCGATATTCCATCCCACTTCTACTTTGGAACTTCCAGGGGGTGAGCTAACCCTGATGGAACCTGGTGCTCAACCTTCACCTACTGGCATGTGAGGCATCGAAAAACAAACTATGCCCCTGCCTTCGTCATGCCTGACCACCAGAACTGACGTCGGAGGTCCTGATATATCTTTGCCACTCCGGGATGTACCGCCAAAGGGGATGTAGGGAACTCCCTCAGGACATCCTCCTGCAATGCCACTGGTACAACAGTGCGTCCTCATAAAAGAAGTATGTGCTCCCCACCATGCGAATATCTATCAGGAGCATGTCCTATGGATAACTGAGCATCTAAGGCCACACAGTCGACATCCCCAAGTTTTGACTCCCTAACTCGCTGTAAGAGTGGAGTGGTGACAACCATCGACTGTAGGTAAGCTGTATCATCTCCATCCATGAAGGATAACTGTAACGCGACTAATTGTTGTGTGGCCTCACTCAACAGCTGTGAGCTCAACCTTCTGCTAAGAGCATCCGCCACCTTTTTCCCCTTCCCAGGAGTATATATGATCTCTAAATAATAGTCTTAGGGGATCTCTAGACAATGACTCTGCCTTAGATTCTGATCCTTCTGTGAGAAGATGTACTTGAGCCTCTTGTGGTCAGAGTAGATAATGATCCGCTCACCTATAAGGTAGTGTCACCACATCTTCAATGTGAAGACTACCGCTGCTAACTCGATATCATGGGTCACATAGTTCTGATCATGCGGCCAAATCTGGCATGAACCATAAGCAATCGCCATGTTCCACTGCATCAGGACACAACCGAGCCCAGTCCCTGATGCGTCGCAGAAAACTATGTACTTGACACCCTCCTCCGGCAATCTCAAGACCGGGGCGCTCTTCAAACTCTGTCTTAGCTGCTCAAAAGCCTTCTGAAACTTTTCTGTCCACACGAAGGGTTTCCCCTTCCTGGTCAAGGCCATCATCGGTGCTGATATTCGGGAGAAATCAGGGATGAATCTCTGGTAATATCCTGCCAACCCAAGGAAGCGTCACACCTCAGTCATGCTCCGAGGTGGCTCCAATGCTAACACAGCCTCCACCTTGGTTGGGTCTATAGCTACTCCATCTGTTGAGATGACATGTCCCAGAAAGTGGACCTCCCGAATCTATAACTGACACTTTGAGAGCTTCCCATAATGCTGGTGCTCCCGAAGTACGTCCAGAACCATCCGCAGGTGTCTCACGTGCTCCTCCTCTGACGCCGAGTACACAAGGATGTCATCGATGAAGACTACTACGAACCAGTCCAAGTATGGATGGAAGATCCGGTTCATCAACCCCATGTACACTGCGGGGGGAATTCGTTACGCCAAAGGGCATCACCAATTACTCATATTGACCGTAGTGACATCTGAAAGCCGTCTTCGGTATATCCTCTTCCTGTACTCGTAGCTGGTGATCGCCTGATCGAAGGTCAACCTTTGAGAACCACTTTTCCCCCCTTAGCTGATCGAAGAGGTCATCGATCCTTGGCAGTGGATATTTTTTCTTCACTGTCACCTGGTTCAGGCACCAGTAATCGACGCACAACCTTAGACTCACGTATGCCTTCTTGGAAAACAAGACTGGGGCCGCCCAGGGTGAGATGCTGGGTCTTACGAAACCCTATCTCTACAAATCCTCCAACATCACCCGTAGCTCGCGAAGCTCTGCGGGAGCCATCTGATAAGTTGGTGATTAAATCGGTGTCGTCCTAGGGTGTAATTCGATGCAAAAGATGATTTCATGACGGGGAGGTAGTCTAGGAACATTCTCGGGAACGACGTCCTCATACTCCGCCACCACTACTGGGAACTGAGAGCTCACAACATCTACTGCTCGGAGCGTATGGCTAGCCAACTCATGAGTGATCGGTTGCACCCTCCGATGAATGAGCCCATTTTGTGCTGCCTGGGTTTCATTTTCTCCAACAAAGGAAAACCTTATTCCATCACAGCAGACACACCGCACACTTCACCTAAAATAGTCAATCTGGGCATCGACCGAAGATAACCAATCCATACCGAGAATGACGTCGTAAGGATTAGACGCTACCATCAAGAGGTTCCAACCAAAACTCTCACCTCCAAGGGTAAGATCACACTGTCTGCAAAGGTGTGTGATTGTTGAGTCTCCTCTCGTAGGTGTCTCCAAGCGTGAGGATCAAGTCAACAATTCTACTGCAATATCGAGTTTTTGTACAAGAGATGTGGCTATAAGAGAATTACTGGAACTTGTGTGTATGAGTACGGAAGCTAAGGTTGAAAAGACATAGATCGTACCTCGAATCATCCCTAGTGCCCCTGGGTCATATGCCTCGACCGCATGCAACTGTCCCCGTCCCTATCCCCTAGCTCCCTGAGCCTGGTGCGGACCTCCTGGGGGTGGTGGTGGATGTAAGTCGAAGCGTCTGCGACCACCTGCAGCCCTCCCTGCTCCTCTGAAACATCCGCCGCATGGTGGATCTGCCTACTCCATTATCTGCCTCTACCTTGGTGGTCCATCCACCACTTCCCTGTCAGCAGCTCGACATGTCGGGCAATCTCTAGCGAGATGCCCATACAGTCGCATGCATAGAATCACTTCTCCCTAGGATGACTGGATCCATCCTGAGAGCCCTGGACTATTGATCCCCTATCCTGGGTCCTCCTATGATGTCTCCCACGTCTAGATCCTTGTTCCTGACATTGGCCCCGTGCTACCGATGTCTCTGCACTTGTCTGCCTACTGCTGACTGCCGGATGTTGTCTCTGCTCTGCCAAGAAGCTCTCGATCACGAAGGCTCGGTCGAGCACTCCAGCATAAGTCGAAATGCATAGAGGCACGACACTAGCTCGGATGTCACTCCATAGACCTCGGTCGAAGGTCCGAGCTCTGATGTACTGATCCATGACCATATTTATCGAGTACCTAGCAAGGTTGGTGAACCTTGATTATAGTCATCCACCGTCATACTACCCTAATGGAGCTGAAGAAGCTCCTGGATGCGCACAGCTCTCAGCGTAACTGGAGAGAACTCCTCCCTGAAGAGTCGCTCAAACTCTGTCCATGAAAGAGTCTCCTCGTCATGGGTCTGCATGGTCAGACTCCACCATCGTCCTGTCGAACCCTGATAAAGTCTCACTCCTAGGATCACCATCTGGTCTGCCGGTGTTCTAACTAGACAGAAAAATCTGGTCACCGCCTCAAGCCAGTCCTTAGCCGCCTGAGGGTCGAGCTCGCCTCAGAACCTAAGGGGTCTCTGTCTCTGAAACTCGTAGAGTGCGCTAAGCCTACGCTCCTCGTTAGTCAGTAATGCAGGTACCACTGGCTGCTCCACTAGAAGTATAGCAGGTGCACCCCCTGGTGGCAACGCCTGGGGGGCTGGTCCCTATATCGAAGCCTCGTCATTGAGGGGGTCATCCTCATGATCATGCTGCTGAATCCTAGAGGGTACGCATCGTGGATTCATCCTGTAAAGAAACAAGATGTGTCATGGTCAATGAGTATATCTGGATAGCAGACACCAAGGATATAAAAGACACAACCCATTCCTATATGATGCATGTACCATTCCCCCCCCCCCCCCGCAACCAGTGTTTTCGTGTACCGAGTCGAAAATCAGGTTATCAGAGTCCTGGTGTATGGATACGTCAGCCGCCGCACCAAAACTGGAGTCTCTGGCCTGAAATCCAAATCCAAAACAGTCAACACTGTTTCCCCCAACCAAACTCACAAATTCTTGGTCCTAAGGTAGAACCGACCACCTCTGATACCACTCTGTCACGACCCGTCCAAGTGGGTCTCGCGTCATGACTCCCCAAGCCCGCCTCCAATAGGCCAGGGGCTGGTGACTAGCACCGAGTAGGCATGTCACTAACAAGGGAGTCATTTCCTAAGTACCTCTACACACACACACATCTCCAAGCCCACAAATGATGAAATGTAAAACACTAAGGAACAGAAATTCATGCATACAACTAAACCCAACCAATAGAGTACGACGAATGGTAGAGTACTATAAAAGTAAACTGGCCTAGAATACAAGCCCACCAAAAGAAAGAGTCTGAAAAACTGAAAATTCCAACCTATAAGAAAAAAGGTACTGGGACTGCCACTCGTAGCTGTAGGAACGCCTCGGCCTGTACGGAACTAAGAAAGCTTGGTCCTATCATGGTCTGCCCTGGACTCTGTCAAAAGGCTGCTCGTCTTCACAAGACACCAAACGTGCGGGCAAAGCCCGTGCATGGGTGAGTATAACAATACTCAGTAGAGGACCCTGAAAACCACAAAGCAATACAAAATAAAAGTACAGTCGGCTATGCACAGTATATGTTTGCAGAACATATAAAACAAACCAGATATACTCAAAACCCAGACTCGTTGTCTAGAGACAATTCACACAACCATATACCCCTGCAAGGGATTCCGTCTGAAGATTCCATGATGCACTCATTCCAGGAGAACACACTCCACGAGTCTTATAGCTCTGATGACGTCCGTCCGGGAAGAGCTGTTTGTCGGGAACTGTCACGAGATATAGCTACACTCATTACGAAAGATACACTCCTAAGTGGGAAAGATTTTGATACACAGATGAGGATCACTGCCAGGGCCATGGCGGATACCGCGACTCATCCAGAATTCACCTGCTAGGTACAGGATCAACGCCAGGTAAAGTTGGTCATGCCGATGCATGACTCTACCTAGGGTCTAGAATGGAGAGAGGATCTCGATCTGGGCCTCTCGGATGGATGCCTGACTCTATCACAAAATATTCCTGCTGAAGGGATCATAATACTGCATGTCGGAATGATGCCTGACCTTCAAGGGAACAAGAAGAAGGGGCACTAACCCAAACGAATGATGTTCAAGGCACGGTGAACATAAGGACCAAGCCGTTCTCCAAAAAGTACATGACGTGTAGAAATGATACACGCCGTGTTGTCCAACCCCGGGTACTGCCCGTGTACAATGGCCCATGTAGTGAGGCTGGTCATGTAGAAAAACTTAGTACACGACATGTAGTACGTAGTACATGCTGTGTCTGTGTAACTGGGGTTGGCTCCGTGTACTATAGACATGAGCCCGTACACGGTCACCAACCCGTGTACTCCAACCAGTGCGATCCGCACACGGGGTGACCCGCGTTGTTTACCTCTCCTAGCTGGGTGATGGAGTACACGGTCGTGTACTCCATCCAGTGTCTGTGTATCCCTGGGATACACGCCGAGCTCTGCGTAGCTGCCTCTACTGAGCTATACACGCTGTGTCGCCTGAAGCTGTGTAGACCATCCCATGTCCGTGTAATACCCAAAGTACACGCCGAGCTTCAGGGAAGGTCCAACACACCGTGTGACTGGGGTGACATGTCGTATGATCCTTCTCTGACCCCGAAACCCTAGCCGCCACCGTCAGAACTACACAGTGTGTTCTTCTGAAGTACACGCCGTGTATTCTGGAAATTTACAGAAACAGCGCTCTTCGCCAGCGCGCCTCCTGTGCTGCTCCGATCAACAATCCGGTCGTCCGATCGCCGCAAAACGTCCAGGTTCTAGTCGCCCCGACCCCACGAGGCCGCTTCTGTCATTTTCAAGCCTCCGATCGGCTCCGAAAACGTGTTCTAATCTTCCCGCACGAAGAACGCTCGAAGAACGCTCTTTCCGATCCAGTCCAATTTTTCATCTGGCATTGTCTCCACACCTCCACAAGGACGTTGTGATGCCGAACCGTTGATTTGGTATCGTTACATCGTAGAACGGATGTGCAACGATCCGTTGTTCGTCGCCCCGCGAAGAACGTGAAGAACACGCGAGGAAAGAAGGGGGAAGAAATCCAAATAAACAAAATGAGGAACAAACCTCCGCTGTCGTTTGTCACGGCTTTGATTCGCTCCCATTAATAGGACTTAATGGAGCAAGAATCAAAAACAACATAACGCATGAATCAATTCCCCAAAATCATTCCAAAGAAAACCCTCCCGCAAAAACGCACGAATCCGCAGATCAACTTGTTCGTGGTAGATCCATGTTCGTCGTTTAAACTCAAATACGGGGAAAAAATAAATTGAAATAACAACCCCTACCTTTCGAAAGGATCGATCGTTGAAGAAGGCACCGTGCTGCCGTTGCCATCAAGATCCTTAAACTTCAGCGCAACGATCCTCAATCTCGATCTGTCATCGTTCTTCGCCAAAAATTATCTCCAACACCTTGCAGATTTTGCAGATATTTCTCTCAAACGTTGCCAACGATCAACAATTTCCTAACCCATTAAAAAGGGAAACATGTTGTCATTTAATTATGTTGCAAAATTAATAACGTTGACTTGCCATTTTGATGTTATTATGACGCGTCATCAATTTAGGAAACAGTTGCGCCATCGCCACACTACAGCGGATGTTTCCTTAAATGAAATAAAATAAACTGGTTAATTTATTTTATTTCATTTTACATAAAACGTCAGAAAATTAACTTTTTCCCTTGACACACGCCGGTCGAGGTTAGCCTCATTCTTAGGTAAAGTTGTTGTCCTGGACGCAATGGTGCGATCAGATTTTTAATCCGGGAATCCATTGGGAAACTGAAACAACTTCACATAAGTGCCAACTCACTTAACTAAAATAAAGTTCAAACCACCATTCCAGGCTCACTGGACCAGGAAATGATGTGTTGTCTTCGCACCCGGTCTCGAACTAATTCCATATAATATTTAAAAATAATAAACAGAAAATACGAGACATTACAATGTCATTAAAAAATATCCCCATTGGAGAAAAATTAAAATAATGGATTATTATTGATGATGGCTATATATAAAATTAAAAGTTCATTAAAAAATTATTGATGAAAATCCCCTTTACACAATGAAAACCACTTTTAGAACTAATAATTACAAAAATATTTTGGGAACAAATCTTTGAAAAAATAAAGAATACTTTTAAAGGATGCCTCAATGAAATTAACGGTCAAGATGGTGACATATTTTTTTCATGATATAATCATTAAAATAATGACTCTATTCACACCTTTAATGAAAGGTTCCTTGTATGGAAAACAAAAATAATTTTTTTTAAACAATTTGGTAAGAACTATAACATGGGTAAAAATAAATTTAAATAAAAATTAATAAATAGTGAAATAATATTATTGAAAAATATTTTTGAAGACATGTAAATGGAATAAAAAGGTTTTTTTGACTGAAATAAGAAAAATAAATGTGTCTTTTCTTAAAAAAACATTTTGAAGAATATTGAGTAACATAGAAAGAAAAATGGTACTCAAACATAAAATTTTTAGAAATAAACATAGGATAAGAAATAGTAAATGTTTTTATCAAATAATCATCATATAATATCACGATTTAAATGCAACCATAAAAAATCTCGATGACAAATTTGATTAAAATATAAACTTCTTAGAATATTGGAAGCTTCTGAATTATAAACCCCATGAAATAATGAATTCAAATAAATAGTTTTAATATTATGAAAACATAATGATTCATGATATATCATTTCCATTAGGAGTATTATATGAATAATAAAAGAATATAGGTACATAACACAAACATATATCTCAAAGAGAGATAATTTGAGAATAATAACCCTTAGAAAGATTGTATCATTTAAATGTGAACTAATTGATGGAGTGATTATGTGAAACTAATTTAAATCCACCCAATGTTTTCATAATAGTATCATAAATCAGTCAAAGGAAAATATAAGCATAATATTTACATAACATAATGAATGAATAAGTCATATAATCTAATAAAAGTAAATTGAGTTAAGAAACCTCTTCCCGCTTCAGTAACTTCTCAATCAATACCCATTGAATGAAGTAACATGAATGATAATTTAAAATAACAAGAAGTTTTATGTATTCATTAAATAATATATAAAAATTAAATATATAAACCAAATCAAATAATTATGTTTCATAACCATAAAACATTCCCCAATGAAGTGAAATTTAGACGAAATCCCTAACTAAAATTACAGACAACCTATGTATGTCCTTTAACACATATATAATAAAAAATATAAATAATTTTGTTACTTAAAATTTTTCCCAAAATAAATCCTTTACTACTAAAACATTTAATTAATTTATTTTATTGACAAAATTAATTACATAATTAGTTAAGTTCACACCAAGTGTTTTGATGATGTTTGGTTTATAACATCAAAAGGACTTTGATATATTGATGATGGTAAAAAGTATCTTCACTCTTTAATATAAATAATAATAATAATTATATATTTATAATTTTTATTCATTAATTTTACATTTAAAACAAACAATGTATGGTGATCGTGAAAAATAAGTTACGTTGAAATCATAGAGATGGTATGCCATACATTTGCAGGAGTAAAATTTTCATTTTTCAAACAATAAGAGGGAAAAAAGTAAATATTAAAATAAATAAATATAATTATTATTAAATTATAAATTTAATATTAAATATTAAAATATATTTACATATTCCATATTTTTTATTTGATGATGAAAAAATGAAACACATCTCTTCCTAGGGGTGGTGATCCATCTTTGTGTAGAAACAACATTACAATTTCTCAATTGATTGAAAGGTAAAAATATATGACATATTAAATCTAAATAATCATAATTATGTCAGGAATATCAAATACATATATTACATCCACCATTATAACCACCCATAATAGTCTGTGATGGAAAATTAATTACCTCAGTTCGTGAGATGATAGTCCACCGTACATATGAACATCGATTTTCTTCCCCAGTTGATTGAATAATGTGATTGATTAAAGGTAACAAATTTATGTAATGACAAGTAAGTATATAGTATATACTTATTTTATTATATCACTATGAATAGAGTATTTATAAATTAGGTAGAAGAGAAATAAAATTAAAACCCTAGGTAAAAATCTATACATATTTGTTGAATTACCTCCTTTTATTTAATACTTAAGACCTATATGTTTTTTATTCAGCTAAAAATAAGACCTTTAGGAATTAGGGAATGGTGTTGGTAATATATTTGGTTAGATACTTTTTGAACATAAGGGATTCTATAATGTTAGGAGGACAAGAGATGGGGTTTCCTTTTATAAGTTTGGGGAGGGTCGTATTGGAATTAATTAAAGTATTAAATTAATATAAATTATGTTTCATGCAAAGTGAAAAAATTAAAATCTTTTTACTATAAGATTCGTATGTGTTTAAATAATATAAAAAATTAAAATTTAGATATGTTTTGGTTATTTTTGTTTACAATTATCTCTTTGTTTTAACCAACATTAAGAATTTTGATGATTACTGTAATATTAAAGTTTTTTACATTTTAAGGCTCAAATAATATACTATAAAATGAAAAGAGACACAAAAATGGGCTCGAAATTATATTTTCAATCATATAATATTAAATTTTCTGAATATACGTTTTTTTATAAATTTTCAATTATTTAATAAAATATTGTTTTTTATGAAATACCATTAATATCATTTTTGGAATTATTCCTTTAATTTTACTTTAATGTCACTAAGATAAGAATTTAAATAAAAATAAATATTTTAAACACATACCTATTATTTTATATATATTTATATAAACGTATGAGAAACTCCAAATCACTAGTATAATTACTATTAAACCATTAAAAATCATTTACTTTATTTTCTTATAGCTTGCACATGCCTATACCGACGATGCGTAAGAATTTTAGAAAATTATTTCATCACTATAAATTAAAAAAAATTACCAACATAAAAATAATTTAATTAAAATAAAAAATATATAAATATTCATTTAAAACTTATTTTTACCCCTACTATAATATGTAAGATATATTTAAAATAAAGGGAGTGAAATTTGTCATTTTTGATTACTTAAAATAATATATAAATAATTTTCAAAGAAAAAATGCCAAAAACTTCTGTTACATTAATTCATATATGATATTTATAATACGCCACAGATTTACAATTAAATTTAATGAAATACATGATACCTAAATAATCTGAGAAAAAATATTTTAAGGATATATTTATAAACTATTCGTTAAACACAATTTTTCTGCCTCTATGATTTTAATTTCAAAAACACATACATCTTTGGTTGCGATCTGTATATTATATAGAGTCTAATAGAACCAAATTGATTTTTGGGTAATAATAACATAACCTTATTAATATTAATATGTATAATAAGATGAAACTTATGAATAGTAAATCCATTTTTTTATTTTTTTTATTGTTATAAGATAATGAGATCTTGATTAATTTTTAAATGTGATATAAATTGAGTTATAGTTTTAAAATAGATATTTTTCAAATAAATTATGATTTTGATTAAAAATAAAAGTAATCATATTTGGAAAATTTTATTTCAAAAAATGTATTTCATTTTTGAATTCAAAAAATTGAATAATGGTTAGTGTAAATTTTTGGTACTTTTCTGAAATACCTGTATTTTTTAGGACTAATGGAATATGATATTTTACAAAATAAGATAAATAATTGAATTATTATGTCATAAATATGATTTGGTACTAAATTAAGACCATTATATCTCACTCACATGCAATTATTACTGTATTTTTTTGATGGAATCATCTCTATTACTTATCTTGTGGTAAAATAATAAAATAATGAATAATATAATGGAAACCCCCTCCTCTACTCCACTATAAATTCAACCCTCATCCCCCTCTTATCTCACACATCTCAAGATCTGATCATTTTCTATATTAAACCCAATATTGTTCCTAGGTCTCTTCACCACATTCCAGACCTACTGGACTCACTAAAAGAAAAAAACTAAAGGCCTTAAGGAGGATATCAAGGAGAATGGATCAAGAGGTAAAAATCCATGCTCATTTTCTTTTGTTTTCTTTTCAGTTACGTTTCCTTTAAAATAATCTCATCCCATCCCCATATCCAATAGGAATGAAACCTCCATGATCTTATATATTCTGGATGTTATCATTTTTATGAAAAATTTCATCACCATTTTCACTATCTTCTTCTTCTTATTCTAAAAATAAAAAACATCGTCCGTGATGTGTCGATTTATCAAAATGTGGTATGTTTTGTTTTAAATTTTCCTTAATTCAATAAAAGGTGGTTGAAAACTATTTTAATGGTTTAAAAATATTTTAATGTTTATTAGATGTCATTTTTTATGTTTTGTAGTTAACATATATACATAATATTATGTTATATAACAGATCTAGTTCATGATTGTCAAAGAACTACCAAAAGGGTCTAAATAGATATCACTAATGATTTATCTAATGATTCATCCTCATAACAAATATCCAAAATTATTTTTATCATCATTAAATGTAATATAATCACATTAATAACATTTCATTACACTTATGTTATTTCTCTTTCTTTCGACAAGGAAATCAATTACAAACCGACCATGAAAATCATGTAAGGAACGCACACAAAAAAATGGAAAAGAACAAAACACTAATAATTATTGGGTGAAATGATGTTATAAAATTATCATATTAGATTTTATAAAGATGAATATTTTTTAAGATGTTAATATCAATTTTTTAAACATTATTTACGAATTTTAGACATGTTTAACATAATATTAACTCGAGTTATGGGAATTCATATTCCAATTTCAATTCATTCAGTTAACCTTATACATTATTAATTACGTGGTAATAAGATTATGTTTTTTAATTAATATTGTTAATATTATGTAATTTTGTGTGTATTTATAGTTTATACACATATTACTTTTAGACTATATGACTCTCATATCAATTATGTGTTATATACAAGGGACTTTTCTAATAAAATATTCTTTTAAGAATCTAGTTTTAAAACATTCAATGTGAATATTTTGTGCAAGTATTCATGTTTGATGATTATGCCATGGTTCATGGGAATTTATTGATGAATTTTGTCACCTATATCTCCCTCCAATTCATTGGGTATGTGTATGTTGGAGGTGGGATGTATGGTTACTCCATGTGTAACTATGATGGTTACACCATAAGGTTTCTGTGAGGGCTACACGGTAATGTAGCTGTGAGGGTTAAAAATCAAAAGGTAGTCATAAGGGTTACAAAATTAAGTACGTAATTACCCAATATACCCTTATTCTCTATTTATGTTTTCTACAATTTATGTAAATCTCATTTTTTCACGAGTAATTATATGATTCTTTATGGGTGAGAAGTATGTACATGTAAAAATTATTTCATATTTTTATTTGTATTAGTGGAATGATGGTTTATATCATTCTTTGTATATTCCTTACTAAGTTTTTGTTCTCATACAATGTCTTAAAATGGTTTTCATAGAGAGTAAGGATGGCTAAGTGAAAATGAGAACCCGAGATGAATGTTGTGAATACTTTTCATGAAAATATTTCATTTTTATTAAAAACTTTTGTTATATGAAATACATGTATATTGTTTTAGATGAATCAAATTTATGATTTTCGGTTGATATGTACGATTTATTTCCTAAAATTCTAAAACTCAAAACCAGAAAGATCATTTAGAACATAAATTAGTGAAATCTGGTTGAAATAATTAGATTATGTAATGTTTATGGTCAGGTCCTTATAGTTGGTATTAGAGCAATATTTAGATAACTTTTGGAGTTAATATGATGTTAATAGAATCCCATAAAAGGCCTTTAAGTTATGTTTATGATTACATGATATATAATTTATATATTAAACTGTTGATTCATCTGAAATATGTCAGTTCAGAATGATTTTCCATTGAAGAAATAGGCATACTTATGTATGAAGGAACCGAGAGGCTGGTATATTTCCGAATACACAACCAAGAATGGTGGTAATTGGAATCGAGAAGTTCATGAAAGTAATTTCTTAGCTGATGCCTAAAATAAATAGTGTTGTCCTCTATTCTAGTGAACAACCAGAGCTACCAAAATGTAACATGATGATAGTAGAAAATCTCATGAGGTGACACCCTCCTGTTTTTAGTGGAGCATCTGACGTAGTAGAAACTGGAGGATGAATTAAATACCTTAAAAAGATGTTTTATTTTATGGGATATCATAATAATAAAATGTTATGTCTTTAAATTTAACATTTTGAAGGAGAACATGGTAATTGGTGGTCAATGGTCATGAATATCAAGAATATAGATGATATTGATACCATAGAGGGGGATGAATTTAAAAGGCTTACCCTTGAAAAAACATTTCCTATGGTTTTAGGACATTGGATGGAGAAGAAATTCAATGAATTGAAGAAAATATAGGATTATTCAGTGGTATTGTATGAATAGAACTTCCCCTAATTGGAAATGTATTTCCCTAATTTATTTTGGATATTGATAAAAAACAACTATTTTACTCAGGATTGAAGCCAAAATATCGAAGGTTATTGTCTTACGTGAATTCAAGAAGATATTAGAAACTTGTCCGATATTTTGATAGGATTGAAATGTAATTTTTTTAGGACCATATATACCTTGAAAATAAATATAAGAAGAGATATAGAAGTCATTTAATGGATTCAAACCAATGGAATTAATCTAATACAATGGAATTTAAATTTCCAGTTTATGAAAAATGTGGTAAAAAGAACCCTGAGGAATGCCTTACCAAAACCGGTAAGTGTTTTCAATGTGTTATGTATAGAATTATGGACCTAGATTGAAATTAAAATTATCCGAAGACTAATCATGAAAAGAAAAGTATAATTTATTTTAAATGTGGTGAGATTGTTCATTATACAAATTCGTTTCCAAAGAAATATCTCAATGATGCCAAGAAGAAAGATTGTTACTAGAAAGGTGCAGTGAGACCCTTTGAGACTACATCAGTAGATGTTGGGCCATTTAATGAAGATGTATTAGCACTAGGGAGAAAAAATATTTCAAAGGATTACATGAGTTTAGGGTTTCATCATTTAAAAGTAAAAGAAGAAGACATCTTGAAGACTTCATTCTGTACTAGATATGGGAATTATGAATTTGTTGTTCTACCATTTGGGATATCTAATGCACCTACTGTATTCTTGGATCTTATTAATAGAATATTTATTGAGATCTTTGATATGTTTTTGGTTGTGTTCATGTATGAAATTATAGTATCTTCTAAAAGTAAATAGGATAATGAAAAAACGTTAAGGGTTGTTTTGAAAACCCTAAAAGAAAAGAAACTCTGGAAAGATTCAGCATCTATATTTTGTTTCCAACATATATCTATTCTTGGGAATATTTTAAATATGTTTGTAATAATAGTTAAAACTTCCAAAAAAAAGTTATTTAATAAAGGAAGAGACCTAAAAATATTACAGAGATTCACAGTTTTTAGGGACAATATGGTGGTTACTAATGGGTTGTTAAATACATTTCTTGGTTATCTAGCCCACTAACTTAGTTAAAATGAAAGGGATTAAATTATTTTAGACCAAATATTGTGATTTTTATTTTAGGAACTGATGAAGAGATTGGTGAATCCTCCAGTTTGGCCCTGCCTTCCAGAAATGGTGGAATTGTCATCTAAAATGATGCTTCCTTGAAGGGACTTGGTTGTGTTCTGATGAAGAATGATCAAATAATTTCATATTCTTTCTGACAACCGAAACATCATGAGTTTAATTATCGAAAACATTATTTGGAATTATAATATGTTGTTTATGCTTTGAAAATTTGGAGGCATAATTTATATAGAGTCAAATGTTAAATATATACAGACTATAAAATTATGAAGTATATATTCGCTTAGAAGGATTTAAAAATGAGGCAAAGAAGATGTATTTAATTGAAAATAGATTATGATAGAATGATAAATTACCATCTGGGAAAAATGAACATTTTTTTGACTCCATAAGTCAAAAACCTCTTGTATTAATAACCATGTTATGATTGGAGCATAACCCCTTGATAAATGATTTCATGAATTTTGGCCTCGAAGTTTTTGGTTCTAGAAATTCCATTTCTTTGATTCAGGTTTTAGTGCAGTCATCCTTGTTAAACATAATTAAGAAATCATAGATAGAATATGTGGAGTTATAGAAAAATGTATAATTGGTTATATTGGGTAAGTTAGCAGAATTTTTCCTTGATAATGATTGTGTTTTTAGGTTTGGAAAATGATTATTTGTACATTAGGATTTCTATTTGAACAAATAATTATTGTGAAAAGTTTGTACTTCTCCATTATCAGTTTATCCTAGCAGAACTATGATGTACATAGACATTTGGGAGTATTTTTGGTGGGATGAAATGCAAAGTGATATTGCATATTTTACTATGAAATGATTGAAATGTCAACTAGTTACGGTAGAGTGAAAATTAACGAATGGAATTCTTCATCCTTTTCCAGTTCCTTTGTTGAAATGGGAAAACATATCCATGGACATAGTGGGGAAATAACAAATAATTCTCTAGGTAATAAAGTTATTTGGGTTATTATTGATTGTCTGTCTAAATATTCACATTTTTTACTATTTAAGATACTATTTGTTTGGATCAACTTTCTCAACTATACCTTAAAGTGTTTTTTAGGTTACATGGAGTTCCTATTTTCATGGTATCGAGTCATGATCCTAGGTTTACTTATAAATTTTAGAAAGGCCCTCAGAAGTCATTGGGTACATAATTATATCATAGGACATTTTTTCATCCCTAATTTAATGGACCGACATAGAGAAAAATTCAGATAATGAAGGATAGGATTTGAGCTTGTTCAATGGAATTCATGGGAAGTAGGGATACTCATTTTTATTTAGATTAATTTTATTATAATAATAGTTTAAATTTTAGTATATAGATGGAACCATTTTAGGCATTGTATAGGAAGGGATGATGAACTCCATATTTTGGGATAAAGTTAGGAAAACGAAGTATATGGGACCATAATCAGTAGAGAAAGTAGCTGAGAAAGTGAAAATGTTCCAACAATACATGAAGGCATTATAGAGTTAACAAAAATGTTATGTAGATAAGATATGGGTATTTTTGTTTTATATTGAGGTAGGTGAACATGTTTTTCTTAGAATGTCACCCTGGAAAAGTGATATAAAATTGGGGAAGAAATGAAAGATAAATCCATGGTTCATTGTACCTTATGAAATATTGGAGAGAGTTGGACTGGGATCATACCATGTAGCTTCTCTTCCATGTTTATCTTGGAGACACAATATTTTTCAGGTTTCAATGTTGATAAAGTGTCTGCCAATTCATCTCATGTTTTGATCCTAGAAGCAGTTCATTTTGGAAGTGAATATTTTTTATAAAGAGAAACCTACTCATATTCTTGATCTAAGAGAATAAGTATTGATGAATAAGGTAATAAACCCGGTAATGATTTTGTGTAGAAACCACATGGTTGAAGAAGCAACATGGGTATCTGAAAATGCTATGCGGGAATTTCACTCCCACTTGATTAATAAGAAAATAAAAATTATGAGGACACAATTTCCCAATTGTTGGGAGAATGTAACACCCCAAGGTTTTACAAATAAATTTAATGAAATGCATGAAACACTAAGACATTGTGAAACAACATTTTTTTTAAGTAGATAGTTATAAACTAGACGTTAAACCTAAATTTTCTTCTTATATGAATTGAATTTTGAAAAAAATATATCTATAGTTGTGATTAGTATGTTATTTGGAGTCTTATAGAACAAACATGATATTTTGATGAATTGTAATATACCCTTATGATTAGGAACATGAATAGTAATATAAACCTTATGAGTAGAAAATTTTATTATTATTTTATTTTCTTAAGGTCATAAGATAATGGAATCTCGAATAATATTTCATGGTGATATAAATTGAGTTATAGTTTTAAAATTGTTATTTTTTCTAAAAAATTATAATTTTATTTAGAAATTAAATTAATAATATTAAAAAACTTATTTTAAAAAAATTGAGTTCCTTTTTTAATTCTACATGTCGTGAAATGGATGCGGTGACTTTTGGAGATTTTTCAGAAATACATGATTTTTTGGTGAATAGTGAAATACGATAATTTACAAAAAAAGATAAATAATTGAATTATTATGTCATAAATATGATGTGGTTCTAATGTAAGACCATTTTTCAAAACTCAGATGCACTTATTACTCTATTTAGTTAGTGAATCATAACTAATTTTTTTCTTGTGGTAAAATCATACAAAAATGAATAAAATAATTGAAAACCCCTCCTCTCCACCAATATAAAAACTACCCTCACCCCTATTCCCCTCTTAGCTCCGACGATTTTAGGATTTTATACATTCTATCCAATACCCTTCCCAAGGCACTTTCCCATTTCCAAGACATTTTGGTCTCACCAAAAGGATAAAACCAATAGCCTTAAAGAGGATCTAAAGGAGAAGAGACCAAGAGGTACTAATCCTCTTTATTTTTCTTGATTTTTCTTTATAATTCCTTTTCCTTTATTATACTCTCTCCCCCTACCCCTATCCAAGAGGTCTAAAATCTATGGAATATTATATACTTTGGATGTTATCATGTTTATGAAAAAAAATTTCATCATTCTCACTATCCTAATCCTCTTAATCTAAAAATAAAAACACAATCTGTGAGGTCCCAATTTATGAAAATCATGGATGATGTATTTTTAATTTATTTTAGTTCCTTCAAAACTAGTTAAAAAAATATTTTATGGGTTGAAACCGATTTTAATGTTTTTAATATATCCTCTTTTATGTTTTTGAGTTAACATATATACATAATTTAATGTTATACAATGAAAGTAGTTCATGATTATCGAATGACCCCTAAAATGGTCAAAATGGACATCAATAGTGATTTTTATACAGATTCATCCTCACACTATACATCCAAAATTATTTATGGAATTATTAAATATTATGTAAATATATTAATAACATTTAATTCTACTTCTACTATTTCTATTCCATTCGACAAGGAAATCCTTTATGAAATGACCATGAAAATTATTTAATGAATACACCCGAAACAGTGAATGAAACAAAATATTAACAATTAATGGGTGAATTTATGTAATAAAATGATCATATAAGTTGTTATAAACCTGCATAGTTTTCTATAAGATATTAATAAAACCCTTATATCATTATATAGGTGTTTTAAATATTTGGAAGTAATATGAACCCTAGGTAAGGGAATTCTTAACCAAATTTACATTCCTTGGGTTAACCTTATACTTCATTAATTATGTTGTACTAATATTCTTTTGTTTAAATAATTTTGTTTGTATTACGTTATATTAGGTGTATTTATATATTATGCATGTATTACATTCAAAAAACATGATTCTCATATCAATTATATGTTATTTTTAAGGGAATTTTCTTATAAAATCATTATTTAAACATCTAGTTTTAACAAATTCATTTTGAATGTTTTTATTTAAGTATTCTTGTTTGATGATTTTTCTATGCTTCTTGAGAATTGTTCATAATGAAGTTTGGGTCATATATATCCCTCCAATGCATTGGGTTAGTGAAAGATGGAGATCGACCATATGGTTACTCCAAGTTTAACTGTGATAGTTACAACATAATGTAGTCATGATGATTACATTTTAAGGTACCCATGAGGCATACAAATCATAAGGTATCCATAAGGATTACAAAATGTTGTAAATAATTCCCAAAGATACCCTTATTCCCTATTTATGTTTTATATGATTTATAGAAATATGATGTTTTACAAGTAGGTATATGATTCACTACAGATGAGAAGTATATATTTGTGAAAATCATTTCATATGTTTATAAGTATTCATAGACTAATAGTTTCTGTAATTTTTTTATCCCTTACTGATATTTTCTGCTCATCCTATGTTTTAAAATGTATTTCAAATGGAGTAAGGATGGGTATGGGAAAAGGAGAATCCAAGATGAATGTTGTGAAGAAATTTCATGAAAATAATTCATGTTTTATTTAAAACTTTCGTATTATTGATGAAATGGATTTTGTTTTAGTTGTACCCCATTTTTATGGTGGCGGGTTGATATGTATGATTTATTCTCAAACATTCTAATGCTCTAAAGGGTAAAGATCTTTGGGAATGTAAATAAGTGTAATATTGTTTAATTATCTTGATTAGGTAATGTTTAAGGCCACATAATTAAAATTATGGTCTAAATATACGCATAAAATATATTAATATATTATTTTAGGGTGATTTTTTGTCTTGTCACACTTTTTTTGACCACAATTACTTGATTTATCCTTACCGAGGTGATAAATATTTACAATGGTTACATGTTATATTGACCAGAAATAAATGGTAATTATTTAAATAATCATGAAATCATGATTCCAAAAATGATATATGTTTTTAGAGAATTAATTTATATAATTCTTAGAAATTAATATAACATTAATATTGCAAAATACGATGAAAATGGTTTTGAGAAAGATTCATTATTCAAGCATCAAATAATATTAAATGAACTTTATGATTTGTTATCATCATTATATGAACTGGAATTCAAATATATATATATTTATTCTGTAAATTTAAATTAAATAAGTAACCATTTTATATTAATTTAATTTTTTAAAATTTGAAAACATCTTGCAATTAAAAACAGTTTTCAAAAAAATGTCTTTTTAATCAAAAAATAAATTTATACAAAAAATAATTATAGTTTTTATTTATAAGTATTAAATTAGGTTATATCTTATTAATGAAAAAATATATTAATTTTGTATAAAATTAAACTCATAAATATATTTTTAATGAAAATGAATGACAATTTATTAAGAAATCGTTAATTTTCACAATTCACTAAAAAATAAATAAATTTAAGAAAATTCTCAAACATTCACCCTATGATAATTTTGTTAAGATTATTTTAAAAAAATATTCCTTTAATTGAATAAATTTTCTATAATTTCATGAAATTAATTAAAATAATATCTCTTAAAAGTAAATTAAATCCATTTTTGAAGAAAATGAATTTTTGATGAATATAAATACATTAATAAAAATTGATTAATTATATCCATAATATTAATTAATACATATTTATTTAGTATGATCATTATATATATATTTCTAAATATCATTAATCGTTTTCATACCCACAAATTTAAGGGATAAATTCTAACTGTAATATTTAAATAATAATATCTCATGGCTTGTTTAAGCTTGTTGTTTCTTGTTGTATACACTCTAAAGTATAGAATTAAATTAAAATATATACATTTTACTTCTTACCCCACCCTTATTTTTTTCACCACTCTTTTAATTTGTTATTTGTAATCAAGTATTTGAAAATTGAAAATACGTTTTTTGAGAACCTTCATCGTAAATGGTGTTAATAAAAATTACTATAGAAAAGTGAGAATTGTAAATAAGAAGGTTATCTAGAATATTGTATAAATATGTTTCTTAATATATGAAAATTATTAGTAAGTGAAAATATGGACATTATGGGAAATATATTATCCAATAATTGATAGTGGGTGATATAGACCTTTGATCAAAAGAAAGAAAATTATCATGAAAATTTCAATGACAAAAAAACCATTAACCTATTATATATGATAAGAGAACATTAATTTTTTTAAATTAAAAGTTAATAGGTTAATTTGTCATTTTAAAATCCCTTTCATGGAATTTAGGAATTAATTTTCAATCAAGAATATAAAAAAAGGAAACATACATTATTGCGATGTAGAATATCGTGCTTTAATCAATTTCCACCATGATCTCTTGGTTTTCTCTAAACGAAGAGTATTGAAGATTAATTTATCACATATGAATCCCTAAAATTAACTTATAATAGATCACATAACCCAAAAAATTAGGAAAAAACCCATTCATTCTATCTTTAGATAGTAACCAATAATAAAATGTTTAACCCATGGTAAGATAATATCCAATATGTATAAATCTTCTTATAAATAAACAATAAATTAATATAAAAAATTAAACAAGATAACTAAAGGATCAACATAAATATTTCATTAAATAAATAACCTTATCCCAAAAATAAATTAATAACCATAAAATTAAACATCTCTTTCTCCGCAAATTATATCTCAAACAATTCAAATTACCTCACAAAAAATATAATATTATTCTTTTTAAATAATTCAACATGTTAAACCTTTTGGATACTTATACCTCACCCTAAAAAATTGTATCCCAATATTTCATTTTACACATTAAATTTCTATAAAATTAAATATAAGAAGGGGTTTTTATGCTTTTGAACCTATAATAATACACAAAAATATAAATTAATGATTATATCGGTAAACCTTAATAGAACATCACATGAAAAAAATCCTAATATCCCAAGTTTCCAAATACCTAATCTGATACTAAAACAATGAAATCATACACCCATAAATGGTGCTGATATATAATTATTACATTTTAAACTTTGATATTGATAAATGTGGCCCAATTTTAATCCATTAATATATATATATTTAAATACTAAATTATTGGATCACTTATATACCCAAAAATATTTAAGGGTTATAGTTTTAGATCATATGGAAAAACATTTACATGGAAACCTAGATGCATAAAAAATGGTTTATAAAAAATATAAATCACCACTTACAATGTGTTTCACATCTATTAACCCTATTAGGAATTAAATACATAAAACCTTTCTTCAAGACATGTGGAAATTGAAAACATAATAATAATGAGCTTAAAATATCAATAAGGGAAAAATTAATCATTAACAACTGAATTTCATCAATACGAATATGTTGAAAATATGTGTATGATGACATAAGAAAAGTTCATGAACATTAAATAAGAGAATTTTTATATATAAAAACTTATATCATTAAACATGTAACATGATATGAATCCTTTTTAAATTAATGAGTTATAATAATCAATAATACTGAGCCATGTCATGTTATTCTTGATCAAAGGAACAATTAAACACATATATTAGCATTGAGAAATTGTTTCTGTATCATGTAAAATTATTTTCATAGAACCCATATAATATCACTTAAAAATGGTAAAAACAAACATATTTATTACCCACAATATCATTGGAGAATCCTAATAATTGGTTAACTCTATATTCTCTTATGTTTAACTTATATTTAGTCAAAAGTCCCATTATTACCCAAACCATTAATGGTTTATAACAAACACACCCCTAATATATAAAATGTAGTACCTTATGATTTTTTATTCATGCCCCAAGCCAACTTTCATCAATAATTTCTATCTTCCATATTATGATCAAAACAATTAGTTGCTTATTCTTTACAATATAATAGTAACCAATGTTCTTTCATAACTTGAATTACCTATGGAAAAGAAATATGTCCATGAAAATTTATTTCAAATAATCACAATCCATCCCATGAAATAACATTGATGGAATCATTACTAAATATACCTAGTTTATCATAATAAATATAAATTTTCTTAATTATTTATTAATAAACATTCCATCAATAGATCAGTCAATATTTTATTGAGGGAAAATCCATTTCCAAATTAAAAAAATATCTAAAATAATATTTCTATAGTATATGAATTTTATTTGAAATTATCTATTTGAAATTTTAATCAAATATTGAAATAATTGAATGGTCATGATTATGAAAAATTTCGTTTATGTTATAATTTTTTAAACAATGATAATATTTTAAAATTCAATAAAATGTACAATATTAAAAAAGTATATATTCCTTTTAGAACTTCTTATAAAAAGGAAATCAGGGGTAAAAATTAATTTAAAAAATCATTCAATAATATTAAAAAACATTACATAAAATATTTTATAGAACATAGATATGAGAAAAATAATTCAAACTAAATGTAAAGAAATATGTTCGTCTTCTCATAAGAACATTTTCTAAACCATTTTGAGTACCAAAGAGAGGAAATTTTTACTAAAACCCTAAAAATTATAAAATAATAATTAGGAAAAAAATTAATGGGTTTATCTGAAAAATATCATATAATTCATTAATTAAAATTCAAGAATAAATCGTCTTGATTATAAATTTTATTGAAACATAAAATACATACCACTTTGGTAACATTGGAATCATAAGAACCATGAAAGAATAACATCAAATGAATATTTAAATATCATGAACATAAAAATATTCATGATATAACATGTCAATTGGATAGTATATACACCTGATAAAATAATATAGGTTCATAACATATATGTATGTTCCGTAGAATGTGAATTTGGAACAAATAACCCTTATAAAGATCATATCACTCAATTGAAAACTAATAAATAGAGATATTATTTATAAGGAATACAAATAAAATAATGATTGGAAATATACAATAAATAAAAAATTCCATTCCACCCGTAATATTTACTTAATATATTTAATTAAAAAGAGATATAACCTAATGAAATAAAATTGAGTTAGAAAACCAATTACTGCTTTGGTAACATCTCAATCAAAACCCCTGTGATGAAGTTGAATGAATTGTAACATAAAATAATTTTAATTTTTATTGATTAATTATTTAACATGTAATATGGAATTATATATACCATATAAAATAAATTAAATATATAATATTAAAACATGATTCAATGAAGGTAAATTGAGAAAAATCCCATACCACAAGTCAATATGTGGTATGAATATACTTTAAAGTATTTTTAATAATATTATATAAATTAATTCTTATCCAAATAAAATTTTACATAATTAACAACTTATACTTAAACTATTTATTTAATTAATTTCAATGACATATTTAACTACTTAATAAGTTGAGTCAAATTCATGTGTTTTAAGGATGTTTATTTCGTTACTTCAAAATGGCATAGTTATGGGGAACGTGATCAGAGAGATATTTCATCAAAAATGTAATTACAAAATAATAATTATATATTTAGGTTTTTCATATATTTATTATACTTTTAAATAAATATATGGATGGTTTTTATGAAAAATGAATTATTTTACAATCATGTAGATGAATGGTCATATGTACGCATGAGTAACATTACCATTTTTCAAAAAACTTGAGGGAAATAGGATAAGTATTATTTTATCATTATAAAATGATAATTATATAACTAATATAATATTATCTCTTTAAATAAACTTATATATATCTTCCATATTACGTGGTTATAAAAAACAAATCAAACCACTTTGTAGGGGTGGTAATCCCGATGTACACACAAATGACACTATCATGTTTCAAAGGATTGAAGGGTAAGAAAATATATGATATATTATTTTTAAATAATGGAAATTATATCATTAATATATTATGAATACATATTATCCATAATTTTAACCATCCATAAGAGTTTGTGGTGGAAAATGAATTACATTGCTTTATGAGATGATAGTCTGATGTATACGAGAACATAGGTTTACTTTCCCATTTGATAGAAAAATGAGATATATTAAAGTTAAAAATTTAATATAATGACATATTTTATTATATAGAATAATAATGTTAATATATCACAATTTATAGATGAGTTTTTATTGTGGTATAATAATATATAAAACTAAAATGTTTTGTTAGAGGCTACAAATATTCTTCATAAAAGCACATTTTTTTATTCCATAATAGCTCAATGGATTTTTTCTTATAGAACTAAGTCATATATAATTTATTTTGGTGTGTTTTTAATAGATTTGGTTAGGTATTTGCCATAATATTGTGCCTAATTTTTTTTATTAATAATTTATTTGAGGTTTCCTTTTACAAGCAAGGGGAGTGGAACTCTTGGAATTACTCAAATTATAAAAATATTATAAGTTTCATTTCATAGAAAAGTAGAAAAAATTATTATATTTAAATTATAGGATGAGGATGATCATAAATAATATACTATAATAAAGTATGTACAAGTTCAAACATTTATTCAACCCTTATCAATCTTTAAAACCCTATTAACCCTTTTGAATATTGCCAGGATGTCAATGTTTTTTTTAAAATATCATGGTAAATAAAGTTACCAGAAAAGGAAAACAGGAAAACAATGTTCCATGGTTGATATCATAAACCATATAACTTTAATTTGTATATATATAGCACTCTTTTAAAATATTAATCATTAAATTAGATATTTATTATTATAAAATATCATTAATTTTATTTTTGTACTATTCATTTAACTAGACATTAAATTCATCAATATAAAAAGGAGATTATAATATAGAACTTTAAAACCACCCAAATACGTTTTATAAACCTATAAAATTCATCGAACATTATAAGTCACCAAATTTTTTTTATAGTTTTAAAAATATTTTACTTGATATTTCCACTCCATTTAAAACAAATAAGTCGATATTTCGTACACATTTAAGATAATTATTTCATAGTAAATAATTAAAATTAAATTACCTTCCAAAAAATAATATCATTATTCAAAATAAAATAAATTATAATATTTTAGATGAATTTTTCCCAAAGTTAATATATAAGATGAATTTTAAAAAGGATAGTGAAATTTTGTATATTACATTACATAAAATAATATATGTCTTTTCAATGAAAAAGGGTAAAAAATTTCCATAACACATAATCTTGGATGATTATGTTCTATACACATTCATAAAATAGATTAACTTTAAGTGTTAGGGTTTTTTGGCCTTATCATGTAATTTTTGACCTTAATTACCATATTTAACTTTACTGAGTGGACAATATTTAATAACATTACTATTCATAAGGAAAAAAGAGGAGGGAATTATTTTTAATATTTGATCCAACTGATTCCAAATATTGTATCATTTTTTCAAGATTCAACTTCCAGTAGTTGAATAAATTGATTTAAAATTATGATAGCAAAGCATGATGAAAAATGATTTTTAGAAAAAATGCCTATTCCAAGCATAAGATAATCACACATTAAAATTAATTCATGTAATTATCATTATATGAAAGGAAATTCATGTATATATATATGTAATTTATAAATTTTATTTAATTCAGTCATAACTAGGATTTAGTATTATTATCTAAAATGGAATAACATTATGAAAATAAAAATAATTTCCTAAAAATGCATTTTAAGCATAAAAATAAACTTATACAAAAAACAATTATAATATCGATTCCTATGTTTTTAATTATATTATTTATAATTATTTGATAATTAAATTAATTTGACAAAAAATTAAATGTATAATAGGTCTTTTCAAGGAAAATAATTTTCATGATTGTAAACAATGTGTGTATTTTGACTATTCATTGAAAAATCAATATTGTTTTAAAAAATATCAAAATTTTACCTTTGGGTAATTTTGATTTGACAATTTGAAAAATGCAATTTTATTTACAAATGTTTTTTTAAATTTCCCAAAAATAACTATAATATTATCAAAAAAAATAAATAAAAACCATTTTTATAGAAGACATTTTTTAAATAATAAAATGGCCTTAAATAACCTTGAGTGATAATTTATTAAAAATTAATAAATCTATTTTTATTGAGTATGACCTTTATATATATTTCATAATGTGGTTAATACTATTAATAACATCTAGTTCAATGCATTTGTTTTAACTGTTACACTTAAATATTAATATTTCTTGGTTCTTTAATTCCTGGTGTTTTGTGTTGTATACAATATCGAATATACCATTTTTTTGACCGCATGACAGTACAGTATCATTTAGAGTGATGGATTTTAGTTTTATTCATGGTAATATAAGATTAAAAAACTAAAAAGAGGACATTAGGAGAGGTATTTTTGTTAGGTATTCAAGTAGTAACCGATGTAAAATTTTCTATTTAAGTGGTTGAGGAATGTTTTATAAATGAAAATAAGGGAAATTTTCATTGAAATCAAAGTTATTTTAAGGGTACATATGGAATCACAATTTTATTTTGGGATTTTGGTTATGAAATGTTGGTATGAATTTTAGTATTCACTCCCACAACACAAAAATGGATTTTTTTTAAATTTTTAAATATCAAATTAATTATTTAAACGTCTTATCATTTAATTTATCCCACTTTAACCTCCATAACAAGATTTAATTATTTTATACTGTAAATATTCATTACTAAAAAAAATTATGTCCCATATTAACTTATTTTGATGTGTTTATTATAAATTCGAATTCAACTTAATCATATTCATATTCTATATATATGAAAGTCATATTTTCAATAAAAACAAAAAATATATAGAAAAATAATTTTAAAATAGAATTTTTCAAAAAACTATCCGTTCTTATAATTTCTTCACATAAATTTATTATCATTACATGAGTGTTAATATATTTTTTATACAATGAAACATTATATTCTATTAATATAATCCTTTCTAAAATATTTTGACATCATGTTACCAAATTTTAGGTATTCCTTGAACATTGTTCTGAAATCCATTAAACATGGTATTATTATGGGGTAATTTGGGTAGAATTTTGGAAAAGAATTGGGCATTTGGGACTATGAATGGTTATCTCATAGTTATGGAAAAGCATGTGGCTTCACCCAGATAACTGTGAAACCTTTGCTGATACTATAGAGGTGGAACACTGTTTTTCAAAACTACATGAAGAGATTATCCAAACCATACAGACTTATGATGTGGACATGTGGATGGTCTGATCATGGTAACCAAACTGTACACCCACTAAGGAGAAACCAAGAACTATAGATAGTAGGGGTTCTTGGATAGGGAACATGGTTACTACTAACCATTTGGTCCCTCAAACAAAATATACATATATAATTTTAATGGATTGGAAATTTAATGAAATTAAGGATCCCAATTTTTATATTCCATACCCCCCATTTGACCCAGACTTGAATTTATTTGTTCTAGTATCTTTCAAGTGGTGAATTTGGAACCCTTAATCCTTTTTTGGTAGATCCAAGTAGAATTGATGTCATTCGTTCTATTATGGGTTAGTCTATATCCTATTAGGTTCTTTTTTACGATGACTTTATCTCTATTTCATAGAGTTTGATAGATTTTCATGTAATTAATTGACCGAAACCCTATTTTTTTGGATCTTGATTCTAGGATGCGTTCCTTGATCTTACATTCCTTCATTATTCATTGAGTTCCCTATTGTGGGTGTGGTGCATTATGATCCCTTGATATAAAATTAGGTGGTTCCATAATTATTTTCTTTTCAATTGAAACCTTATATTTGTTTATTGATTTAGATATATTTTTAAAATTATTCAAATAAAAAAAATTAGATGATTTGATCTATGATTTAAAAATTTAATTGGGATTGAGAAAAACACAAATTTAAAGGTAATTGAATTTATTTTGTGGAGTTTTTAAAAAATTATGGGTTTTTTTGGGAATAATCTTAAATAAATAATTGTATGTTGATCTTAAGAAATTGTATTTAATTTAAAGTTGATTTGAAATGGCATGAAATGATAAAAACCTATGATTCAGTTTTTGAATAGGAAAGGCATGTGGAAAACTAAAATTGGTAAATAATATTGGAAATTATTGATTACCACTTATGTTGTTGGATTTATTTATTTAAGAACATTTAATCTTAAGTAGTTCATAGTAATCTATGAAAATATTTCTATCCCCTAACAATAAACAAAAGGTGATAAGACTAACTGAACAAAGATTAACTTGTTTTCCTATAGTGGATCCCCTATTCAAGAGATGTTTGATTTCATGCAGTGGATCTTTGATTTGGGAAATTATTTGACTATGAAATGAGAAGTGCGAGGATAAAATTACCGGGAAACTAAAGTACCATGTGACTCTTTTTCATTATGCTTAATTTAAATTATTTTATTACATATGTCAATGATTTTTGAATAGTTTTATACATGCAAACCGATTTATATATAAAATTTATATAAAATACTCATTTAGGTATTTTATAAAGTTATTTTGATATATCTTATTTCTTTTAATTAGGAAATCATTCATTCCCTAAAATATGGAAATTTAATTCCATGTCATATTTTATTTAAACTAATATAATAAATGGTAAATTATTATTATTTTGATTATGGAACACTTAATGAGACCCTAAAGGTATGTATATCTCACACCATGGATTTGTCTTTGGGACTTTTTAAAAATTCTTATACTATGTATAATAAAATTGAATGTGACACTTTGAGGTGGTTGTTGTTCTTGATCCTTGGGAACATGGAGTCATTATTGTGTCTAATAGAGCCTATATCTACTTTTTATGCTAGAGTTTCTGAAATATTGTTCGGGTTGATGTTGTAGTTTCTTTTGTGTTTTTTATTTAAAATTTCAGGTACTGTTTGACTTGGTTGATTTTAATACTTCTCCTTTTTCATTATTGTGGATTCCAACATGTATCTTTTATCTTTATATGTTTTTATTTAAAATTCATTCCCTTCTTTATCTTGAATGTTTCTATGTGATAGTATCCAACCCATGGAGTTGGTGGACAACCTTTGACATATGTACGAGCCGTCATGGGTATCAGGGTACCAGGGTATCTGGGATAGTTCAGGATAAACTGGTATAAGAGTGAGGTTAATCAAATTTACTTAAATTTTTTATGTTTTTTGGAATGTCTTGATATGACATATGAGTTAGTTGTGACTGATTATGTAAAAATATTTCACTTTAATGATCCATAATTCACTATAGGGATTTAGGGAAAATTATCCTTGAGGAATGCTATGATCAAATTTTAGTGTTTCACAATCCTTTTTGAAATTTCAATATTATATTTCTTCTAAATAGTGTTTTTATTCATGTATCTTTTGTTTGATTTATTGATATTTCTTTCATTTTTTAGTCTTCAGTGTTAATATTTAATGTTGTGTAGCCTTATTCCACTGAGAAGAAATGTGAATAATACCCAAGGGGAAGCTACTAGTGAACCATAGTAAGAAAATCCTCTATGGGATCAGAATATTGCTACAACAGTGCTGTTAGAGTTTGAAGCTCTAGGAAAAGTACCCACACTTGTTCCCATTCATGTTCTGAAAGTGGAACCTCAATGGGATGAATCTCAAAATCATTA
This sequence comes from Viscum album, assembly GCA_963277665.1. NCBI lineage: Eukaryota > Viridiplantae > Streptophyta > Magnoliopsida > Santalales > Viscaceae > Viscum > Viscum album. Next base: position 834,362,248 of record OY728120.1, read on the forward strand.
TCAAGAGTTTCTTCTCAATAATACACCATCTTTAAAGTCTCTAATGATCTTTCAAATTTTTTGGCATAGTAGAAAATTATAGAGCTTATTTTTGATTTCCGAGAAACACAGAATCCAACTAAGGAGAAATGAGAAACCTTATACCAGGAAGATCGTAATAGTATATTGTTGGATGAGATGGTGATGATTAAAAAGAATTATGGTTTGGATTGGATATACTTTTGTGTTTTTTCAGAGACTAGTTCCATCTAGAATATATTTTCTTAGATAAATCCATAGAGTTCCTAAAACTTGAGGAAGATTATATGTAATTGAATTAGGATGAAAATCTATTTTATGGTCTTTATCAATTCTGTTTTGAGGTGTTGACTAATTATAAGAATACTTCACATATATTTGGTGTTGATATAAAACCATAAATTATATATCAGGTTTTTTAACAAATTCTGTATTTTAATTCTAATGTGTTTGATAAATCATTAATGGATGATCTTGACCTAAAATATGATTAGGGTTTTTGAGAGTTACATTTTATCCAAGTTTTATCCATATGAGGTCAATTAATTGAATGAGGAAGCATGATTATCCCCATAGTGTTATCATATTTCATGAGTCTTTTAGACCATAAATAGTTCCTAGAATATTTCCTTTTAGATTCATTTGTTGTTGAAATATTTGGCATTTGATATATGTTTGCACTGAGGATCCCAAGATTATTGGTTCATGTGTTCTTTCATTCCACCTGAAGAAGTTATACCATATCTTTTGTTCTCTATTTATTGGAACAAAATCATTAATACTTAAACTACTACAGTGCAATCATATGCTTTAATATCAAATAGGTTCCAGACATAGGGACATGGAATGAAGCTTCTTTATTCAGTATTAGAGTCTCTAGAGGAAACTGATACAGGTTAAATGACCATGAGAAGTACCATCACTATGTCTTGAAATTTAGTGACAAATTTATTTGATATAAGTGAATCTCACCAATGTTTATCAAATAGTATTTCGAACATGATAAATCCTCCTAAAATCATTTTTTATGGATATTACTACATCACTTAGAATGGAGAGGGAAAAAGGTCCCTCTTTTCCTTATTATCATTAATCATTATCCGAATTTTCATCTCCCTGTGATTTTTCAATTTCTAAAACTGAAACCACATGATGTAATCCTTAAAATGGATATATTGATTGCTAATATGGATAAAATTGAATTTTATCTAATATGGGCCTCCATTATATAACCTGATGTGGTGTTCCGTATTTTTTATAGATAATGGGACTCTAGTTCATTTAGATATAATGTTGGGATGGGTAATATTAGTGTATTATTTTAACATGAAATTGGAATCAATGGGTAATGATCACCCTCTAATCATTGTTTAGTTTCTCAATGTGTTCCAATTTTATTTCCTTAGTCGGCCACCAGTAAGATAGGGGGAGTTCTCAGTTGATTTAGTCCCTATTACTTAGCCAATATCTCTTCATTCTTACTATATAAAACTAGTAGAATTGAAATAGTTAATGATATATTTAGATTATTTTTCATAGAAACGTTTTATATGATTAAGTGTGTCACCTTGGGCTATTTCAGTTCACTTTGCAATGAAATATTATAGAACACTTTGATAGTGTGTAAAATACAAAAATCCCAACCTAGTTCCAACAAGGACAAATAATCCATCACTAGAGATTAGTGATCTATTTGGATAACTCAAATATGAAAAGTTGTTCCCAAAGACTGATCATTGATATGGTTATCACTAGATGAGAATAAAATAATATTAAATTAAAAATACGAAATTTGGATGATGTTATGTTAACTTTTATTTTATATTCATACCCTCTAGATTGACCAATGATCCATTGGTCATTATAGAATTGACAAGAAATATTTTCCACAATTACGTTGATAGTTTCATGGTTGTTTTGGAAGATGAAAATTTGTATCACACTATGTTCATGGAGGATCATGTACTTCATCTAATAAAATTTATTGAAAAATTTAGACATCAAAAAAATTATGTGAAGTTATCAAAATTTAATTTCAAGAATCAAGAAGTATAATTCTTAATAATATTGGTGTCCAAGAAAGGATTCTATGTCAATCTTTGGAAGGTGAAGGCTATTACAAAATGGGAAAAGTCGTATATATTTTTTAGATATGAAGCATCTTGGGATGGTGGGTTATTACCAATAGTATTCTAAATATTTCTCAATGTGAATATCACTAATGACAACACCCACTCAAAAGGGAGTTATGATTTTCTTGGAATAAATTTTTTCAGAATTATTATTTTTTTGATTTAAATTTCTTTGAATTTTTTGCCGATATTTTATCTTCTGATGACTGGGAATTGATATGTGGTCATCTGTGATGCATCATGTTTATGTTTGGGATGTTTTTAGATGCATGGTTACTATGTGGTATCATATTTCTCTATAAATATTAGGACACAAGAGAAGAATTATCATACCCAAAACCTTGTACTCACAACTACCATGAATTCTCATAAAATATAACAAAATTTCCTTTTCATAGAATGGTTTTCAATTTATTTCATCCACAAAATCTTGATTTATATATTCTCTAAAAAATATTTTAACATCAATCAAAGGAATTTTGTGGGGTACCTAAAATATTCTGATATAGTATTATTCTGCACCCTAGCTTAGGGAAATTTAATTTCCAATTCATCAAACAATAAATTACTAACCTTTCCCATCAATAAATCATCATAAGAGTGGATCAGGATGGATATTTTTTCATATTTTCATTTAGTAGGTCAAGAGAAAGAGGTCAAGTTTTTCCTATTAGGTTTTTATTTGAACTTCCATCTTCATGAGAATATTATATCGGAACAACAGCTTAATGACACATTCTATGTAATTAGGGACACTCTTTATATTGTAAATACTATTAGTGTATGGATGTTCTCTTCTAGGAGAATCCAATTTTTTTAGAATCAGTTTTTCGTTCCATGTCTGTAAGGAATCTTGTACAAGGGTATTTACATAATTCTCAATATGAAGTGAACCCTTGAACCGCAATGACATTTTTTCATATGCAGTGATGATTCTAATGGCTAGGTATGAAAGGAAAAATCACTCACTTTTTTTCAATTTCTTATAACTGTTAGTAGGTCAAATTCGAGAACTTAATACCTCCTGGTTTGCCTCAACCACTTCTTATCCCTACTTGGATTCAGGTTGAGACCTCTATATATGTTATGGTTTGGTTTCCACATAACACTTAAAAAAATTATACGTTATGTGTTGTGATAGATCATCTAAAAAATTATCTCACTTCTTTCCCATTAGCGATACAACCAAAGTTGAGTACATGGAAAATCTCTTTGTGTAGGATATTTTCAACATTCATGGTTTCCCTTCATCAATAGTCACTTATAGGGATCCTTATATTAATTATTTGATTTTCATAGGCCACTATGAGGTAATAGTATCCCATTTATATTTGACCATGGAATATCATCCAAATATGGCTGTCAAGACAGAAAAATATAGATATATTCTTAAGGACTTGTTACATGGTTCCATTCGCGATTTTTATGAATCTTGGGAAATCCATTAGGGAATGGTTGAGTTTTATTATAAGTAATTTTAGCAATATATGATTCATATGGATCCTTTTGAGACCTTGTATAAATAGCCTTATAAATTTCAATTGGGTTGGTTAGGTATTGGTGAAAGTTTTATGGTTGGAATGAGTTTGTTACTCGAGATGATGATAAAGATTCTGTTGATCCATCATATAATTTGTATGAAAAATAGTATTTAAAAATATTATATGTATAATCATAAGTGATCATTGGTGTTACGACTTGGAAAAAAATTGTTTTTTAAATTTTTATCTCTTTTGGGTAATCAATGGCTTGGGAAGGAGTTGAAGCTTATACCACAGTTTAGGAGAACATTTGAGGTTGTTGAGAAAGTGGAAAAGTTGATTTCAAAATAGAACATCCACCATAGATTGTGTGAACTCATAGTGTGTTCCATGTATCATATATTCAGAAGTATATTTCTGATCCATCTCATGTCTTGATCTCGGAGGATCTTGATTTTGAGCTTGATTGATTTGTGACAGAGAATCCAATCAGGATTATTGATTTTGAGACAAAGGTAGTGAATGAGAGAGAAATATTTTTGGTTCATGTTCTATGTAATCAAGGATCTTATTTTCATGAGGCTTAATAGAATGAGGAATAGATGAATAAATAGTGGTCTCACCTCTTTTCTATAGATAATTCTTGATAGGCTATTTTGGAATAGATCGTTTTTATGGTGGGGATCATGTGACATATCGTCACCTTATTTCATGTATTCCTTTACCATTTTCACCTAATTTTTTCAGGACTAATGTTTTATATATTTGGGGGGAATTTGGATAATTATGTAGGCCATTTTATCATTCAATAGTTGGCGCATTGTTAGGGGAAACCCTGATGTTTGGCCCAACTAACCATTTTTCATTTGAAGGTGCTCTAGTGGGAGAGAACGGGTTGTCTAAACTGTGTGGCCTGGACCTCTAAACTATGTGGACTCAAGAAGATGGAATATGCACAATTGGGCAATAGTTTAAAAATATGTGCATCTACCATAGAGAAACTATAGACCTAGATAATGGGGGTTCATAGTTAGGGTGCATGATTACTCCTAATCATACATCCCATCCAGAAAACCATGTCAGTGTGTTTTTAGAGGATTAAATATTTAATTAATAATACTGAATCCCCCTTCCCCAATTCTGGATTCTTAAACACCCCATTTGACACAAAGATACAATTCCCTGGTTTTAGATGATCTCAAGAGGCAATTTTTACTCCTCCAAGCCTTTTTAGTGGATCGAAGTAGCATTGACCTTGTTCAATCCCCTCTAGTTTACTCGTTCACCACATAAGTTATTTCTCTCAATATCTATTTCTCTCCTCTATAGAGTGTGAAATATCATTTTTTAATTTCTATATAGAAACTCTATTTTCTTGGATTTTTATTCTGGGTTATGATCCTAGATATTCTATACCTTCCTTCTTTATTGGTTATCACAGTTGTGGTTGTTGTTTTTTGTGATCACCAGATTTATTGGTAGGTGGTTCCACAATTTTTTTCCATTTAATTGAATCCCAATTATTATTTATTTATTTGAAAATATTTTTTAAATTATGAAAGAACATAGATTCTTTATTATTTTATAATTGATTTGAAAATGAAATGGGAATTAAGAAAAACCCCAAATTCATTGGAATTGAAATTGTTGGAGGATGTTTTATAATATTAAAAAATGATTCAGAAATCATTATAATTAAATGATTTAATGTTGATAAAGGGAAAATGTCTTAAATTGAATGATTATTTGAAATGGAATGAAATGATGAAAACATATTATTTAGTATTGAAATGATAAAGGAATGTTGAATACTAAAATTGGGAAATTATATTTTGAAATGATTGACATCCAATTTGAATGACTCATTAATTTATTGATTAAATAATATGTAAATCTAGGTAGTTACTAGGTAACTAGGAAAATAATTCATGGTTCTTTCTCCCCCTAATAAAGGATGTATGATGAATATACTAACTTAACCAAGGTCATCATTTTTCCATTAGTGGATCCCCTAATAGTGTGTAGATTGATTTCTTATGGTGGCAACATAAATTGGACAATAATTTGATTGTAGACACATAATTTATATGTATGTTGACAAATGAGAAGAGTGAGGGTCCTATTACTAAGAAAACAACATAGAAAATGTCTCTTTCTAAAGGTTCTTTCATTACTTGATTTCATTACACATGCAATTGGTTATTGAAATATTTTATTCCTGAAAATTTATTTATATTAAATGGTAATTTAAAAATATTTGGAATATTATTTTATATATCATCCATAATTAAATTCATAAAACATTTTTTTTGTAAATATCAAAATGTAATTCCATGCCATGTTTTATTTAAACTGATTGAAAAAATGGTTAATTTTAATAGTTTTGATTATGTAACACTTAATGTAACACTACAAGGATTTATATCTCACACACTACCTTTTTATTCAGGAATCTGTAAAAAAAATTTTGAAATGTTCAAGAAAATAGAATGTTCCACTTGTAGGTGCAAGATTTTATTGATCCCTATCACTATGGAGTAATTATGGTAACTGGAGGAGACGTTGTCCACTTATCACAAAGGAAATTATGAAACTTCTGTCTAGTTGATGTTGTAATTTCCTTCACATTGTTTATTTATCAGTCTGTGTTCTCTTTTATGTGGGGTTTTGTGTTCCTTCACTTGGAGTATTGGCCTTTTAGACTTGTATCATTTATCTAATGTTTTTTTTGAATTTCATTCCCTAATCGATCTTTTACAATACTAGGTGATAGTCACTATCCCTTAGGTATTAGTAATTCCATTTTGGAATTTTCAGAACCAGCATGAGTATCAAGGTATCTAGGTTGGGTTGGGATGATGATAAATATAGTTTATAAAAAAAGTTCTTAATGTTATTTTTTTATAAAGGTATTTTTTAATCCATAAATGATCTTATTATTAAATAAAACTAAATCATAATTAATAAATGAATTTTTATTCATTTATTTTTATATATATAAATAAAATTATATTAAATTTCATTATCATAATATTTTAAAAATTAATTTTTGATAAAAATAGATTTTTCAAAATAAAAATATTTTTTATTAATTAAGAAACAATTCCTTATAAAATGAAGTATTATATTATAGTTGTTTTTAATTTTTTATTTATTTTGTAGGTGTGAGATATTTATTATAAATTTTTAATATATTATTTAAATTAAATTATTTTGTTCTACCAATTATTTATGATCTCATTTTAATATTTTCAATGAAAATTTGTTTAAATATAATTTATATAGTCATATATAATAACAATTGTTATATAATGGTCATAGTACCAACTATTACTCTATATAAAACCTCAAATAGTTTTTTAAAAACGAATCATTATACTATATCATTTATTTCTCAACATTTAAATTATATTTCTAGTGTTTTTCCTTTTTTCCATAATTGTAATATATAATATGATCTTCAAGGAAAACGATGAGGATGATGATTTCATATTTTTGGTCTTTTTTATTTACCTAGAGATTTTTTCCACTTAGATAATTTATAATGATGTCTCACATATCTTTCTATTTTTGAGTTAAAGACCATATTAAAATTGAATATTTTATCTTAATAAAAAATATATAATGTTAATTTGAATATATATGTAAAATATCATTTGAAATATATTTATTGAAAAAAATTGTGGGATATTATATTATAACCCCTAAAAATATTTCTCCCTGAAATTTTCATTTGTGATATGAGAACCTATGAGGGTAATTTTGTCCCTTTACATAATTGGTCTCCCAAATTGCTTCCTTAAACATTTAATTCATAAATAGAAATTTTTCCATGAGAGAAGTTTTATTTAATAGATTTTTATCTCTATAAGCTATGTTCATTGCCTATTATTCCATATAATGGAGATCTATTTCCAATTATTAAACCATTATGCTTCACACATGTGATGGATTAAGTATGCACTACCTTAATAGGGATATAATGAACACAGCATGCACTTGAGAAAGGTTTGGTGGAATTTTAAAATGACAATCTAAAGTCCATACAAATTAAGGATTTTAAACGGATTATGGTGTCCAAGGCTTAAGATAACATTATTTTTAAATCTCATAAGAATCATACATGTGGACATTAAAAGGAATAAATTATTTGCAACTTCAAACTCCAAATATCAATCATTCTTATCATTATAGATTTACAATAATTTTTTTTCTTTAATATGAAGGTGAATAGTGTGAATCTTATCAGACATTTCATGGGAAATATACATCCCCAAATTACCCTATTCATCAAATTTATCCTGAAAAGCTTGTTTTTACAACTCTTCCTAAAAAATGATTCACATGGTGTAATTTTAATTCTTAAAATGAATGTTATATTGTGTGAGAATAACACCTGATGATGGAGTTTATCCAAAATTCCATTAATGTGAATTTAAAACAATATATATATATATATTAATGAGATTTAATGGTTTTTTGATTTATTTTTAGTTTGATGATAATAATTTTTAAAAAAATATTGGAACTATATCCAATTATAATTACAGAACCCTCTAAATATTTAATGTAAACCTTAGATCCCGGCCAGGGAAAATTAAAAGTGGTACACCATGAAAACACACCAATTACATTATATATATGTATATCTTCTTGTCACGACCCCCTTCCATCAAAGATGCCCCTCCTGAGCTGGCAATGGTGAAAGGGAGATAATGACCCCCGAGTCCCGCCTCCAGTAGGCCCCGGGGTGGCGACTAGCACCAAGGGTATGTGTTTACACAAATATGGGAGGCATTACCCTTTTTATTATTTTGGATCGGGAAATAGGACATGTCAACCACCAAAATGGAAAAGAACAAGTGTATATAAATAAAACCAAACCAAGCCCACATGCATGTTTAAATAATTTTTATAACAAGGTACAAGTACAAGGAAGCTCAAAAGTACAATGCCAAAAAAAAAGAGAACAACAACTGCAACAACTCCAACTGCCCGACTAGTAGGGTCCCGCACGGCCCTGGTAGTCCTCCTGGAAACCTGAAAGTAAACGTAGGGTGAGCATACAAGTATACTCAGTAGGGAAACCTAAAGCTCTCGTGCACAAGTGGGGAGACACCCTAAGGTCCCGTGAGAAAACAGAAGAACCAGAAACTAACAAGGAAAACTATCCACCCAGCCTCACTGGTCACACTCACCAAGTAACACAAACAAGTTTAGTATATATATATAGAACAAAAGTATTGGGTACCCCACACCATTTCCCACTTAATTAGATGCTTCTCTTCCTAACGGCAAACGTCCTGACGCTACCACACTCTTCCCGCCCGCACACACCTAGGCCTCACAACCACGCATCTCGCCCGCACACACCTGGGCCACAACCACTAACCCGCCCGCAGACACCTGGGCCTCATCCCGAAGGTTCTTGGGAACGGTAAGCCTGCCCGAAGAGTCTTGGGCTAAAGGTCGCCTCAAGCCATCACAGCCTCCGAGACCTACCCAAAGAGTCTTGGGTGTAAGGTCACCTCAAGCCATCATAGCCTATGGAAGAAGGAGCAGGAAGGAGCTAGTAACTAAGGGGGAACACCCTCTCCCATAAAATTGGAGTGTTCGGCACTAGGTGCTTGACATGGGTGTGGTGCGACAAAACACAATGATACAATTATATATATACATATACCAAACACACAACCCAACCTACGGCTTCTTAAAAAGAGAAACTGAGCATGTGCCTCGGCACTGCTACCACGAAGCATGCATCAACAACCAAACAATCATCCCCCAACCCCATTTAGGTTTTCATGTTTCATGCAATGGTTTAACAAAATTATTACTACTGTGAAACTATCATCCAGACAAAACCTTTCACAAACATATCCCTGCCATCCACAACCAAGTTTAGGTAAAATGCATGCAACCACATGCCATTTCATTTACAAGAGATTATCACAACCATACAACATTCCATCATTCATTTATTTAAAAGTTCCACACATAAAACCCTTTCCACACACAAAACATTTCCGCATTTGAAAACACATTTTACTTCAAAAAACTTTTCATAATCAAAACACTTTTCATAAATAAAGGCATTTTCCACAAAACAACCAAACCACCAACATGTTCATTATTCCAACTTTGTTCAATCGGGGTGATCACACAAGGTTTTCATTCTCATTTAATCAGCCAGTCTTTACGTTCTTATCCATTTTCCATGTTTTAACAAAACCAGCCACAAACAATTCAGATATCAATTGAACACGCAAAGTCCACCAACGACCTTGATTTTCAGTAGGCAAAGGCCTTTCAATCCAAAATCACAATCAGAAGACAAAGAAACTGTAAGGCAATAGAAACAGCACAAAACCCCAAACCCTTCTTTATCCGGTTATTATCTTTATTTAAAGTTCAACTGCATCCCATGGAACAAAAGAAAAATATCCCACCCCGCATGTTGCACCAAAAAGAGAGACGAAGGTAAACCCCTACCTCAAAAGGTCCCGATCACGTCGCTTCCAACGACGTCCTTTGGTGTCCTCCGCCTTCGCCAAACCCAGCAAACGCCTCCTAGGATGGAATCTGGAGAAGGAAGGTTAGAAGGAAAGGTGACAAGTCCGGGCTTAGAAGCTTCGTCTCGTCGCTATGATCCTGTGGCTGCTGACGGATTGTAATTCGGAGCTCGGACAAAGAAGTTAGAGGAGGAATACTTCTCGATTGTCCAAGAGCGTCGTCGTGCGACAAAGAAGCGATCGATATGGAAGATAAAATATGACCTCGTTCTTATATAGGCAACGAATAGGTAAATCCGTATTCAGCGTGCATTAATGAATACACAATGTGACCGTATATACGTTACATGTTTTGATTGGTTAACACACAACACGTGTCGTGTTTGACCACATCAAATTTTTTTACAAAGAAATGTACCGGAGAGGTCCGGGCCATTACACCAGATACCTCTCAAAACATTCTCGTCCTCGAGAATTAAAACCAACCCATAAAAGGGGGAAAGGTCCGGACAACCACCCCTCAAGATACCTCTCAGGCCTCTTGTCATAACAAGAAACAACCGACAACCCTAATTATGTGAGTTAGGAATTCCCTCTCCTATGTCGAGATATTATCCGCTTTAGGCGGCACTGACTCGCCTGCATGGGTTTAATCGCATCCGCATTAATGCCTCTCGATTAAGGACTGAGCCTTCCCACTTCCATATATTAGGATTTTCCAACTAACACTGCCCCCCCAACACCATACAAAACATCAATAAATTTCCTGAACACATGGCTTGAGGAATTCCTTCTCCCATGTCGAGATATTATCCACTTTAGGCGGCACTGACTCTCCTGCACGGGTTTAATCACATCCACATTAATGCGTCTTGATTAGGGATTAGGTCCTCCTCTCCCCACATGTTATGACTCTTCACACACATTTAAAGGAAAGAGGGAAACAACTTAGCATTATAAATTCATGAAAAAAAAAGTTCCAGGCCCAAAGCATGGGCGAGAATGAGTTTCAAAAAAGGAGTGTGATGATCATGAATTCAAACAAAACATAAATGAGAGCATTTAAGTAAAACCGGAAACATCTCTCTTGATCTCTGGCCTTGCTAGGGTTGCCACTTCTATTGCATGAAACTATCTGTGTCCCACTCCTCTGCCGTTCTTTTGATGTCCAGGTGCCATAGTTGTTCGGTAAACAGGGAACGCCTAAGCCCAAGTAGTAATGAAAAACTCAAAGTTTTAATTTATCATTTTATTTCAATTTCTTTCCCAGAACACCCAAATCAAGTAAAACACAAAAATTATGATGCATGTACCTTCCCTAGGGTCTCTACCCTGCAATCAATATAGTCTCACTTGGTCGTTCGGTAGGCTCAGATTCCTTGCATCGGATCACAGGGGGCCCTAAAATCCCGTGTCCAAGACGGTCTTCCCTGGCCTATGTCATGCACCAAGATTAACGAACACTGTTGCCCTACCATCCCATGCAATCCTCACTGTGCCTAACTCCAGACTCCATCCTACCTCTCAACCATCACCTCTGAGACCATTCTGTCACGACCCCCTTCCATCAAAGATGCCCCTCCTGAGCTGGCAATGGTGAAAGGGAGATAATGACCCCCGAGTCCCGCCTCCAGTAGGCCCCGGGGTGGCGACTAGAACCAAGGGTATGAGTTTACACAAATATGGGAGGCATTACCCTTTTTATTATTTTGGATTGGGAAATAGGACAAGTCAACCACCAAAAAGGGAAAAGAACAAGTGTATATAAATAAAACCAAACCAAGCCCACATGCATGTTTAAACAATTTTTATAACAAGGTACAAGTACAAGGAAGCTCAAAAGTACAATGCCAAAAAAAACAAGAGAACAACAACTGCAACAACTCCAACTTCCCGACTAGTAGGGTCCCGCACGGCCCTGGTAGTCCTCCTGGAAACCTGAAAGTAAACGTAGGGTGAGCATGCAAGTATACTCAGTAGGGAAACCTAAAGCTCTCGTGCACAAGTGGGGAGACACCCTAAGGTCCCGTGAGAAAACAGAAGAACCAGAAACTAACAAGGAAAACTATCCACCCAGCCTCACTGGTCACACTCACCAAGTAACACAAACAAGTTTAGTATATATATATAGAACAAAAGTATTGGGTACCCCGCACCATTTCCCGCTTAATTAGATGCTGCTCTTCCTAACGGAAAACATCCTGACGCTACCACACTCTTCCCGCCCGCACACACCTGGGCCAAACCACACATCCCGCCCGCACACACCTGGGCCTCACAACCACGCATCTCACCCGCACACACCTGGGCCACAACCACTAACCCGCCCACAGACACCTGGTCCTCATCCCGAAGGTTCTTGGGAACGGTAAGCCTGCCCGAAGAGTCTTGGGCTAAAGGTCTCCTCAAGCCATCACAGCCTCCGAGACCTACCCGAAGAGTCTTGGGTGTAAGGTCACCTCAAGCCATCATAGCCTATAGAAGAAGGAGCAGGAAGGAACTAGTAACTAAGGGGGAACACCCTCTCCCATAAAATGGGAGTGTTCGGCACTAGGTGCTTGACATGGGTGTGGTGCGACAAAACACAAAGTTACAATTATATATATACATATACCAAACACACAGCCCAACCTATGGCTTCTTAAAAAGAGAAACTGAGCATGTGCCTCGGCACTGCTACCACGGAGCATGCATCAACAACCAAACAATCATCCCCCAACCCCATTTAGGTTTTCATGTTTCATGCAATGGTTTAACAAAATTATTACTACTGGGAAACTATCATCCAGACAAAAACTTTCACAAACATATCCCTACCATCCACAACCAAGGTTAGGTAAAACGCAAGCAACCACATGCCATTTCATTTACAAGAGATTATCACAACCATACAACATTCCATCATTCATTTATTTCAATGTTCCACACATAAAACCCTTTCCACACACAAAACATTTCCGCATTTGAAAACACCTTTTACTTCAAAACACTTTTCATAATCAAAACACTTTTCATAAATAAAGGCTTTTTCCACAAAACAACCAAACCACCAACATGTTCATTATTCTAACTTTGTTCAATCGGGGTGATCACACAAGGTTTTCATTCTCATTTAATCAGCCAGTCTTTACGTGCTTATCCATTTTCCATGTTTTAACAAAACAAACCACAAACAATTCAGATATCAATTGCGCACGCAAAGGCCACCAACGGCCTTGATTTTCAGTAGGCAAAGGCCTTTCAATCCAAATTCACAATCAGAAGATAAAGAAACTGGAAGGCAATAGAAACAGCACAAAACCCCAAACCCTTCTTTATCCGGTTATTATCTTTATTTAAAGTTCAACTGCATCCCATGGAACAAAAGAAAAATATCCCACCCCGCATGTTGCACCAAAAAGAGAGACGAAGGTAAACCCCTACCTCAAAAGGTCCCGATCACGTCGCTTCCGACGACGTCCTTCGGTGTCCTCCGCCTTCGCCAAACCCGACAAATGCCTCCTAGGATGGAAGCTGGAGAAGGAAGGCCGGAAGGAAACGTGACAAGTCCGGGCTTAGAAGCTTTCTCTCTTCGCTACGATCCTGTGTCCGCTGACGGATTGTAATTCGGAGCTCGGACAAAGAAGATAGAGGAGGAATACTTCTCGGTTGTCCAAGAGCGTCGTCGTGTGACAAAGAAGCGATCGATATGGAAGATGAAACATGACCTCGTTCTTATATAGGCAACGAATAGGTAAATCCGTATTCAGCGTGCATTAATGAATACATGATGTGACCGTACATACGTTACATGTTTTGATTGGTTAACACACAACACGTGTCGTGTTTGACCACATCAAATTTTTTTACAAAGAAATTAACCGGAGAGGTCCGGGCCATTACACTTCTTATGTTCATTTAGTGAGAAATATTTATGATTATAAATGAAATTTTATGAATTTATTATCTTGTCATCCAAAACCCAAATTGCATTATAGAATATAAAATTATTAAGAATACATATGAAAAAAATCCATGGAAATGTTTTCCCATTTTCCCATAAGTATAGGTAGTGGTTACATTATTCCCTTATAATTCCTTAATTTATCCTTAAATATTATGATACTAAGAATCCTGATATAATCTCTTTAATATACATGTTCATGATTTACACTATTAGATCACTTTTATATCTCCATATATCATTGTACATCCTTTATGAATTGGGAATTATGAGCCCTATGAGTCATATAATAAACATTTTATCAATTCTCATATTGATGAGAAATTTATTTTTTACCAAATATTATATCAATATCACTATCAAAGTTGAACTATTGAATATTTTCATCCAAATTTAATGATCCGAATTTTCCTTCTGGACCTCCTTGATATCTTCATTCATTGATGGTTGAGAAGTCATTTAGGAAATACAAGATTTTTATCCTTCCCTTATTACATCCATATACACCATTTTTAAAATCTATGGGTACCTGATATCATCAAATCCTTATCATGTGTAAGGTAACATACTCATTTATAATTAGTTAGACATCCGACTTATTCTTTTTTCTAGGGTGGTAATGTATTGAGTTTATATAGTCCTTGATGAAATCTACAATATCCTTTCCCTATATTCAACATCCTCGACGAGAATATAAATTAAATGAATTTTTTATAATTAAATATATATATAATAAAGTTTTTTAACATAGAGGAAACACTTCTATATTTTTAATTCCAATATTATAGTCCAGAAGTCCAAATTTGGCTTTGAGTAAATTTTATTATGGACTTTTAATTGACTTGATATAGTAGATACCACATTTTCAATTTTCACGCGGATACAACTCAATCCCTTTTTGATGTATCATGGTATATTAAAAACCATTCTACAATGTAATGAAGTATCATTATCCGTATATTGACCAACATTCTCTTAATATCCTTCAAACTCTCATAACATTCATCTATCAAAATAAACATTACACCCTTACAAGTTAATATGGTTAAAGGATTTATTAATTATGTGAATATTTTAAATATGTTATAATAGAATCCAATTAATCCATGAAAGACTATGAATATCTTTTTTAGTGGTTCAATTTGAGAATTTATAATCACCTCTATATTTTACATGTCCACATATATACCATTTATAGGGATTATATGGCCCATGAATGATACTTTCTATATCCAAAATTAGAACTTTATAAATTTAGTATATATTTTGTCATTTACTAAGGTCTTCAATTCATTTAAAAAATTTTCTTTATGATCTTTATTAATCTTGGAATATATTATAATATCATCTATAAACAAAACTAAAAATCTATTGGGGGTTATATCTAAATACTTTATTCATCAAGTCCATTAAGAATCTTGGGGTCAATTTTAAGTCTGAATAGAATAAAAATGAATTTATATTATCCATATCTTTTATGCATGGTTGTATTAGTTATATATTCCCTAATTACTCTTAGTTTCTAATATTTCAATCAATGATTAATCCTTTATATGTATTGAGTCTCTCTAAAATCATCAAACAAATAACTAATACAGGGTAAATGATTCTGTTATGGATAATATATTATTATGATCATAATAATCAATTAAAAATTTATTTATATATATCATTATTCATAATAAAGGGAGTTGTTTTACACCATAATTATGTACTTGAGCCATTTAAAACCATCACTATGATTGACATTGGTTTTTTTTCTTTAGTACCTCAAATTCAAAATGGACCATTCTACAAGGATTTGTTTTTGTTAGAAAATCGCCATGTATTAGTATAATTTGATAACTCAACCCCATAATATTTGAGATGAAAAAGAATATATTTAGAAAATACATAAACATATTCCAAACCAATTATCATATCTTCAATAATGAGTCTATTTCCAACCATTTGATCCAAATTCCTCAAGTTATTTGGTATTCAGATCCATATATAGGATATAATTTCAATAGGGAGTTTATAGTCTTCCATGAAAAGATAGATATTCATGGGATTATTTTTATAATAAATAAGATACTATAATCATAAATTTTGTATACTATCTATATGGATAGATATAATCAATTCAAAAAAATCCTGAAATTTTATCAATGGTAGAATAGAATGCTTTTTTGGAAGAACAATCTAAAAATCCTTAATTGGAGATGTATTTTAGGATTAGAATTCAATCATTCCAATATTTTTTTCATCAAAAAATTATTATCTAACAAATGTGTTCATTATTTATGTAATTATAAAAACATTCCAAATATCCTGGAGTTGGTAAAACAAGAGTCAAAAAATAAATTTTTAGTTCATAAGTTAATGATAATTATAAATTTCAACACATCATTTTCATGACCCCTATATTACTGTTGATTTTATATTATTTAACTTTATATAATAGATTTTGATATTGAATTATATTATCTTGATTAACCCTTTAATTTTTGTATTGGTTCATAATGTCTAATCACATTGAAATTGATTCATTTATGTGAGAGAACTGAAATAGGTTGGAATATCATCTATTTTATTGTGTTCTACATCCTCTTCATTTCTGTTTAAAATTCTTATGCTTGATGAACATATTTTTAACAATTGTAAAACATTATTTTACCACTGAGGATATTCACCCATTCCACTTACCACATTCTCTCAATGAAAAAGATCAATATTATTTTCAATATGGGGTTTACAATTTAACAAACCATAATACTTTATTTACCTATCCTTATAACGAAGACCATGTAAATAATGGGAGTCAGCATTTTTAATTTCCACATTGAGAGAAAATTCTAATATTTACTCATAAATACCAAATTTCCATATAGATAACGTTTTCGGAAACATGGATTTAATCTAATAATTAAATGATCAATATTTATTTTTGGGGAATTGAAAAAACAAGAGGTGGACCATTCAATTATCTAAAAAATTTCTTCATGGGTATTAATTGATTCAACATACTTTTTCTTAAATTTATGTAATTATATCTCTATATCATTAAAAAAAATTAGTAAAATATTTATTAAAAAAAATTCATTAAAAAAAATTCATTTCACGAATTTGATTTTATCCTTTCCCCCTATGCTCTTAATGAGTGTGAAAAATTTATCTACTCTAATTTACAAATGGTAAATAGATAAAACTACTTCTTAATTACTTAAACACCTATGAATAAAAAATATATTTTCTATTTATTGGTTCTTTAAATTAAAAATTAATGGATCATTATAACACTAAATAATGATCGTTGTTTCTATATGATGGGTTCAATGGAGAGAAATTCCTTCCTTGGGGTGTTTGGATGTTTGAAATTGTTCATGTTCTTATTCATATCTTTATATAATTTGGTGAGAATTTCCATGATTTTGTTTACCCCATCTCCCATTAGGTTTGGGTTATCATTATAATAAGTATTTAAGTTCCCATCACACTCATTGTTTTCATTATTTAACATGGTTTAAGCCATTAACTAAAATAAAAAAGGTTAGTGTTGTTATTCATAAAAAATAACTATAGAAATTAATCATAGGATTTGAAAATAAAACATATGATTTTCTAACCCATGATACATTTATTTAAACTTATGGAATGTCCCCTTAAACCTATATAACATTTGGTAAATCTTATTATACTCAATCCTAGTTCATCCTAGGATTTTATTGGTTTTATACTTTTACTATTCATTACCTAATCCTAAAAAATTATTAAATAAAACACCTATACCCAATAAAAAGAGATAACCATAATTTTTTTAAATAATTCACGATTATACATGAATATCAATTACATATCATAGTAAATCACAACCAATGATTCATTCTCATTCTAGATTGAAAACCAAATGGAATTATTTTTAATCATTGTGAACATTTATATATATTTTTTAAATTCATGAAATTATTCGAGATATATCATACATTATAATAGTCTTCATAACATTGAGAACGAAAATATAGAATGGGTGAGATTAAAAACTAATTGTGGGTTAAAACTAGTGAGATTTTGTTCAAGGAACATAAGTGAGTATAAAATGAACTTATGGGTATGATATGATAATAATAAAATATGAATACAATATACGGGAATCATATATAATGAATTGTAAATCATAAACATGAATATAGAATACATATTTTGGAAAAAAAAATTTAAAGTCTCATTAGAATGTGGAAACATGATTCAATAATAATGATCCATGGAAAGAAAATATTTGAATATGTAAACATAATAAAACAACAAGAAAAGTAAAAATAACATAGGAATGTGGAAAAATGAGAAAACAATCATCATACCTGGATGCATAAATTAGTATTATTGATGAATCAGAAGATAATAAAATCACTTCCCATATGGTGAAGTGTCTAATCAAGAGGTAATTTAATTAATCTGATTATGTGATCCTTATAAGATCTTATATTTTTCTAAAAGTAATGTTCATTTTTATATTTTAGTTTAATCCATTTATTTGGTCAATTAATTGTTTTTTATGTCCTTAAGAAGGCTGGATGGTGTTCTGGGGGGTCAAGACACAAAAAAAGTGGAAAATTGTTTTTTTGGGAGAGCCTCATGGTTAGTGCATGGTTAGAACTAACTATGCGAACAGCTCAGTTAATCTTTGTAGAAGAAGGATTTTCAGATTGTAGCCTCTACAAGGTTTGAACAAGGATTGGAAAACCATGCGGGAAAACCGTGCTCCCTAGAAAAATTTAATTTTTTTTTAATAAAAAGGCCATTTCAGGGTTTTTATGTTCATCTTGAGATTTTCCTCCTCCTCCCCTCCTGCAAGACATGGAACAAATTACAGCTCCCAATTTCTCCCAAGGGTTATTCTCTTTCAATCCTAGGCTGTTTGGACTGTCGTCAATTGCGGATTGACGATCCAGGTAAGTCCAATCTTCTCTTTATTTATCTTTTTGGGTTAGGGTTGCACCTTTTCTCCATGTCCTTAAAAATCACCAAAAACCCATATTTCATGTGAGTTTTAGGTTATGGTTTCAAAGGGTGGTTGAATCGGGATCTAAGACCGTGATTAGGGGTGTAGTTACTAACAAATTCTAGGAAAGTGGTTTTTAAGTTATATCACTTGGTTTTTTTGTAGTTTTTGCGTGATGTTAATTATTATATCCAATTTTTTTGAGTTATTGGTGACTCTATAATGATGTTATATATTGGGAATCTAAATAATTAATTTAAACCAACATGACCCCAATGGATTCAAGGAGGATGAATTGACCAAAATAGGGCCACCCATGTCATGTGTCATACCTTGCGATGTGGATAATAGAAAATTAATTCTTGAAATGGACACATGATTATGTAGAGACTTAGTGAGAAGGCTCATTGGTATTTGTAATGGTTTATAATGGATGATTACTAGTTTTTTCTATAGTGGTTAAAGGCAAAGGGATTCTTCAGTTGATGTTTAAATTGGTTAAATGGGATTAATGGAAGTATGATAAGAAATAATGATTACACATGAATATGTGTAGTGAGATAGGTGTGGGAAATGGGAAATGTGGATAAGGGGTATGTAATATAAACGGTTAACGTGTTAATGGATGGAGTTATAATTTTAATTCGCCATTTATTGATAATGTGGTGATGTTGCAAAATGATATTATCTATGCTAGTTGTGATGTGGCTATTTGTGGTGAATGATAAATAAGACTTTGTACATGTCTTGGTAGAGTGGAGTATTGACGTGATGTTCTATGCCCATGGGTCGAGTTGGACTGTGGTTCTATATCCACCCCTAAATGAATGGGTTAGGGAAGGAGACATAGTTATATTCCCCCAACGGTTGCATTCCACCTAGACTGAGGCTTCGAGGTGAGGAATATGAGGTTGTTATAATGTGATGCCTTGTGATATTGTAATTGATTTAATTCCCATTTGTTTGAGAATATTGAACAATCCAAATCGATTGATAAAAAGAAAAAGGTATATTAAACCATGAAATGTCTAAATAGTGAACCTAGATTCAATGGTGTATGTTTTAAAGGAGTATAGTCTAGAATAGATTAATGAACTGTCTATATTTACTTAAAATTATTTACCACGTGAATGCACTATCTACTTTTACTATTTATTATTGTAGACATTGTTGGTGGTGGCCTATAGAGTTATACTCACACCCAGTTCAGGATGATGTTCGGTACCCATGAAGATTTCATGCTTGCATGTCAGGACAAGGGAAAGGGCCCTATGCTATATAGTTCAGTTGAACATGGGACATGAATGGTTGCAATTCTAGACATAGAGTCCAACCCATTTTGGGGGTTGTACTATTTTCCATTCTTCTGGGGATTTGTTCAATTGGAACCATATCATGGCATGAAATATTTACCATTTTATATGATTGCACTCAGTTGTGGAGTTGGTTATTTATGCATTTTATTAATTTTTCTTTTTTTTCTGCTATTTAAATTGTGTTTTGTTGTGGAATACACTGGTATGGAAGGTATAGTATCCCCACATATCCTATTAGAACCTCATTTCTAGTTGACAACCTATGGTGTATGGGGAGATGTGGTTGAGGTCATGTGGCGACATGACTCAGGGTAGTAGTTTAGTGGCTTCCTGGATGGGGACATTACAAAGTGGTATCAGATGAGTTCTTTACTCTTTAGTACAATTTGGGAACGGTAGAAAGGAAGTTTGGAAATTTTTGGGTTTTGGAAATGAGCTTGTTCTTGGGAGTAGCTGACCCATATATGAGGGACAACCCAAGTCATCCAAGGAGGGGATTTTTGTTCTTGCTATGTGTTGTTATATTTCACAATATTTCACCATCGGGTGATGCACTTATTGTGTGATTTGATGGTTTTGTGATTTTTCCCTCATGACTAGAACGGTACAAGTTTTTGAATTCATGCATCATTCCAGGCACCTATATAAGTAAGTGACATGTATCATGATAGGCACACACAGTGGATGGGTGTGATGGATATGAAGTTTAGGGTGTGTTTGTTTTTATAAAAACAATGAATTTGTTCCTAATAAGATAATATAAATGGGTAAAAATGGAACTGAAAATGTCATGTGGTAATTATAAAATTTTGCGTGATAAATATGTAAATGTGGAAGAATCTGTTGTAAGAGTAAATTGGGATATGGAAATAGTTTGGAATTAGTGTAAATGATATGGATTTTATCCATGTGAATTAGATACCTGTGTTAGCCATGACCTTATGAGAGATGGTGAATGGTTGTGATATGGTTGTGAGTGGTCTTGTTTGGGTTGTGTGTGCGATTTGATTTTGTTATAGAAAGTCATGAGCCTACCTATATATCTTTTCCCTTCAATAAAGGCTTCATGGTGGTGTTATAAAGCTCATGTATGGAATTATAGAGAAATTATACCTCTAATATGTGTGTCAGTTGATATACATGAGGATGTTTCTGAAAATGTATCTCTAGTAGTGGAGAAAGAGAACATAGTGATCTAAAAATATAGTGAAGAGTAGTTCAATGAGAAATTTTCTCGGTTTATGAAAGCAATGGAACGAGACCTAGGGAGGTATGCACAGAGTATGTTTGAGATGACTAGGGAGTTTCATTTGGGGGACCCACAGAACATTATTGGAGAGGTTGGGCCAGAGCCAATAGATATTTGGTTAGACTCCTTCCCAAAAATTCTTGACCAACTAGAGATTCTTCTTGAGAAGAGATTCGGGTTAGCAACCTATATGTTGAGAGGTCCTGCAATGAGTTGGTGGGACATCATGGTTCAGAAAAAATAGGTAGCTGGAATGATGTGGAATTATTTTCAAGAGAATTTTCATGAAAACTTATACCTGGAAACAATTATGCTGGAGAAGGCTTGGGATTTTATGAGGTTGAATTAGGGGACCATGTCAGTAATGAACTATACTATCCATTTCACAAATTTGAGATGCTTCGTTCTGATGTTGACAATAGATGAAGAAACTGTGTAGAAATGTTTCCAGGATGGACTGACACATGAGATTTGTTCTCAGGTGAATATATTTCATCAAGAAATGTTTGCTGATGTGTTGGATCAAGCCCATTTCTTGGAAGGTATCCTCAAGGGATCTTCAGGTAGTAAACTTGTGGTGCCAACTAGGCGAACACGTGATTTGGATTCTGATAGTAGGTAGAGCCATTTTGGAAATTTTCAATAGCGTGGAAGCAAATAGAGTAGTTATAAGTGGGGGTTAACTTCTCAGGGTAGCAACCAAGTCTACTGTTATTAGTGTGGATCTCCAGGGAACATGCGTAACAATTTTCCCCACCCACCGGTTGAGTACCGAGCATGCAGAAGGTATGGCCACGTGCAGAGGTTCTACAAGAACCCGTGACAGTCAGGGAATGATGGATTTTAGAAGCAGATGCCCAGTGTAGGCAGGGGATGGTTACCCTATATCTGGTAGACAGTTGGAGATCCAAGGGTCGTATTGGTTGGGGGTGGTGGACGTGGAACTCAGGGGTGATATCATCCTCACCAACATGGTAGTGTAGTACATGGTACTCAGGATGGAGCCCATGGTAAATGGGAAGTTTATCTCCATGTAGTGAAGGATACATCTGAAGGTGGTGAGGTAGGACCATCTACTGTTTGAGGTACAATTCTTTTATCTTCCATTCTTTTTTGTGCTCTATTTGTTATGGTTTCTATGAATAACTTTATTTCTGTTCATTTAGAAGTTTTTTTTTGGATTAACAATGGATACTTCATGTAGGGTAATTCACATGATACTCCACTATGGGTATGAGTCGAGGACACAAGGCAGTGTAAGTGTTGTGATCTAGAGGTTGGTGGGTATAGTTTTTAATGGGATATATTTGTACTAGAAATGGAAAGTTTTGACTTAATATTGAGTATGGATTGTTTGGTGTTATATCAATCCCATATCTGTGGTTACTGATGTCGGGTAACGTTCACATATCTCGATGGAAGCACCTGTGTCCCTCTTGGTGAGTGGGATACTCAAGTGGGTCGCGTAGGGGCACTACACGAGTAGTTGGGAAAACTCACAGCCTAAGTGTCATGACTTATGTTAGATGATGTTGAGAATTGAAATCTAGTCTTCAATTTTGTTGTGTACCGGTTTCAATATTTTTCCTAAGAACTTCTCGGGCTTACCATCCAAGATAGATTTTGTGTTTATGATCGAATTATTTCCAAGAGCGTTCCCAGCTTTCATTTCACCCTACCGAGTGGTTCCATCAGATCTCCAAGAACAGAAGGTTCAATTAGAGTATTTGGAGTGCAAGGGGTTTATATGTCCTAGTACATCACCTTGGGGATCTCCTATGAAGTTTGATATGTAGGATTATAGATACTTGAGGATATGTGTCGATTATAGAAAGTTGAACTATTTGACGGATAAGAACTTATACCATATTCTAATAATTGATGACCTGTTTGATCAGCTTAGAGGTGCCTCAGTGTTTTCCATGAATTATTTGAGATCAGGTTTCCATAAGATAAGGGTGAGACAATATGACATACCCCAGACAGCTTTCTGAAGCAAGTATGGGTTGAATAAATTTTTGGTGATGCCGTCTGAATTGACCATTTCACCAATTGTGTTCTTGGCCTTGATGAATTAGGTATTACAACCATAACTGGATCAGTTTTTAGTTGTGTTAGTTGATGATATCTTGGGCAACTCTATAACTCATGATGATCATGCCAAAAATCCGGACATTGTCTTGAGTACACTAAAAGAGCATATGATATATGCCAAACTATCAAAATGTCAATTTTGGATTGATGAGGTGCACTTTATGGGACACATAATTTCTGAGTCAGGTGTTCCGGTGTATCTAGACAAGTTGCAGGCTATGGTGTCTTGGGGGCACCCCACGAATGTCTCTAATGTTCTTATTTATGAGTTTTTATGGTAATTACCAATGGTTTATTTGAGATTTCTCTTATTTTGTAGGGCCTCTCAAAGGCCCAACCTAGTAGGAGGTTAAGTTTGATTGGTCAGAGGCTTGTGAGAATTATTATTAGGAGTTTAAGAATCATTTACTACCACATCGATTTTGGTCTTACCAAAACCAGGTATGTGGTACACCTTTTTCGGTGATTCATCCGGTGTTGGAATTGTGGTAGTGTTGATGGAAAATGATTGGGTTATAACTGATGGGTTGAGGAAATTCAAACCACATGAAAGGAATTATCCTAAATATGACCTCGAGATAGCTGTTTTAGTTTATTCCTTAATGTGGTGGAGGAATTAATTGTTGGGAGAACCTTTCATGGTGTTCACTGACCACAAAAGTATCAGGTACATATTCTCTCAGTAGGATTTGAATCTTTGAAAACAATGATGGGTTGAGTACCAATAGTCATCAGATTTTGAGTTAGTCTACACACCATGGAAATGGAATAGTGTCGCTGATGATCTGAGTTATATGAATCAGAGTCAAGTGGATCAGGAATCCAATTCAGAAGGGAAGATAATGTGTTTTTTTATTGTTATGCATTTGGAGGTACATTATGGGCACTTGCAGAAGAATCTTGCAACTATAGCAGTTGGATCTCCCCTTTTTAGTCAAGTTAAAGAGAATCGGTTATTGGATCTAGAGTTTTGGCTATAAAGGAAAGTCTTAAAGGTTGGGAGTCAGCTTCTGGTTTTAATTTCGTTGCTGATCGAGTTTCATATGTTCAAATTATTATTGTGGTTCTGACAGATGTAAAGGAGTATTTTATGAACGAGTTTCAAGCGTCAAAGTGGGTAGTGCATTAAGGTTTGACTTATATGTACTATGATCTTCATAGGCAGTTATGGTGGCCGGGAATGATGATGGAAGATGTGAGTTTTGGTGAATGATTCCATACTTGTAAAAATGTGAAGGATGAACATCATAGTTTAGGTGGGTTGTTGTAGTCATTTCCTCTTCCAGAGTGGAAGTGGAATGAGGTCTTGATGGACTTCATAGTGGGTTATTTGAGGATACCTTGTATGAATGATGCAATTTGGGTGGTGGTAGATCAGATGAGAAAAGTGGATCATTTATTTCCAATCCAGGAGACCGATATAGTCGACCAGTTGGGAGAATTGTTTATTCAAGACATAGTATGGTGGTATGGTGTTCCAAGAAACAAAGTTTCATATTGTTATCTATGGTTCACCTCATGCTTATGGAAGTTAATAAATAAATAGATTGGTACCCAGGTGTTTTTTGAGTACAGCTTACCACTCGCAGACTGATGGGTAGTCAGAGCGTTCGATTCTGGTTTTAGAAGACATGTTGAGATCTTGTGTTATGGATTTCAGAGGTTCGTGGGAGAATCACATGTTGTGTTTTGAGTTTTCATACAATAATAGTTTTCAGGCTACAATTTAGATGACACATTTTTAGGAACTTTATAGGAGATTGTGTAGATCTCTATTGTGTTGGTTAGAGGTCGGGGAGTCTAAGTTGTTAGGACCAAGTCTTGTCTAGGAGATGTTGGAGACGGGACGTTTAATTCAAAAGCTTATGGAAACAACATAGAGTTGGAAATACTCATATCCAAATCGGTATTGTTGGACTCTTGAGTTCATGGTGGGTTATAGTGAAATTATTCGAGTGTCTCTATGGTTGGGTCACCATCAAATTCAAAAACAGGGCATGTTGGCACCTAGAAATGAGGGTCCATTTGAGATTGTGGAGAGGATTGGATCAGTGGCATACAGATTGACTCCTCCATAGTGGTATATTGGGATGCATAATATGTTTTTCATTTCAAAACACTGATAGTATCACCCCAACCCATCTCATGTGTCAAATTACAAGCATATAAATCTTTAGGCCGATGCATCCTTTGAGGAGAATTCGATTCATTTTTTGGATCATTGTGAGAGTGTATTGCAGTTAATGGTTGAACCCTGGGTTCGATTTAAATGGAAGCATTGGAACATTCAAGAGGAAACATGGGAAAATAAATATTACATGTAGGACTAGTGGATTGATCTATTTTCTTCAGGGACTCATTGAAGCCCGGGAAGAGTGGCTCGAGGATGATCCATAATAAGGTGGGGCGATTTTAAGATCCTAGATTTAATTGAAATGTATATTTGTGTGTGTGTTTGGAGTTTAAGCCCTTAATATTGTTTAATTATGTGTTTTATCATGTTCGTAATAATTCTAGGGGGTGTTCTGGGGGTTCATGACACAGAAAAAGTGGGGAAAGGAGTTTTCTGGGCAAGCCACACAGTCTGGTCATGGTTAGACATGACCATGAGAACATCTCTGGAATACCATGTAGAAGAACGATTTTTGGATAGTATCCTCCGCATGGTTTTTGCACGATTTTTAAAACCTTGTGGGTAAACGATGCATCCCATAAACTTTTAAAAATAATTAAAAAAAATCCATTGTGGAGTTTTTATGTCCCAAATGGGATTATCCTCCTCATCCCCTCTTGTAACCCAAAGAACGAACCAAACCCCACAAGTGCTGCCAAGGATGATTCTCCTTCAATCCTAGTCCATTTGATGTTCCATCAGTTGTAGATTGGAGATCCGAGAAAATTTAATCTCCTCCTTATTTTTGTTTTTGGGTTAGGGTTCACAGCTTCTCTCCATATCCTTTCGATTTTCTAAAACCCATTATTTCTAGTGAGTTTTAGGTTGAGGCATAAAAGTGTGGTTGAATCGTTATATAATACCATGATTATGAGTGCAGTCACCAACATACTCATGGTAGGTGGTTTACATGTTTTATCCCATGCGTTTTGTGTAGATTTGGGTGTGGAGGGTGTTTATTAGTACCCTCTTTTGATGATTTTTTGGTGCCTTTGTCATGATGTGATGTATTGGGTTTCTAAATAATTAGTTGAAGCCCTCTTGATCCCCATGGGATGAATGGATGATGACTTGACCAAATAGGGCCACCCATTAGGTGTGTTAGCCCTCCCGATGGTGTTAAAGGAAAAATAAGTTGTAAAAGTGACACATGATGATGTAGACACTTACCGAATAGTATCATTGGTCTATGTAATGGGTCGTAGTGGATGCGGAATAGTTTTTTATGGAGTGGTTAATGGATAAGGGATTGTTCTATTGACATTTAAATTGGTTAAATGGGATTAATGGAAGTATGATAAGGAAAAATGTATACACTTGTATATGCTTAGTGAGATATGAATGTGAAATTGGAAATTTGGATAAACGGGTAAGTAATATAAATGATGAATGTATTAATGGATTGATGCATAATGTTAATTACCCATTTATTTATATTTTTGAAATTTTCCAAATGATATTTCCAATGCTTGTTGTGATGTGGGTAATTGTGGTGATTGATAAATAAGCATGTGCACATGGCCTAGTATACTGGGGTATAAAACTGAGGTTTTATTCCAATGGGTCTAGTGGGAAAGAGGTTCTAGCTCCACCATTAAATGCACGGGTTAAAGAAGAGGATGGTGTTTGATTCCCCTAACAGTTGTATTCCACACGGACTGAGGCTTCGAGGTGAGGATTATGAGGTTGTTTTAAAGTGATTCATAGTGAGATTGGACTTTATTTAATTCCCATATGTTTGGGAAAATTGAACATGCCTAATCCATTGAACACATGAATAAGGTAAATTAAACCATGAAATGTCTATATAGTGAACCTAGATTCAATGGTAGAATAATTTACAATTGCATAGTTTATAATGGTCTATTGAACTGTTTACCTTTACATACCAATATTTATCACTAGTAAGAAATTTCTATCTTTTTTGGTTATTTTTTGTAGAAACCATTTGTAGTGGCTAACTGAGTTATAATCACACCCTACTCGAGCCATAGTTGGGTACCCAAGCAGATTTCATGCTTACTGGGTAGGACAAGCATAAGGTACCTATGATAGAGAGTTGAGTTGAACACATGATATGAAGGGGTGAGGTTCCATACTTAGAGATCAAAAAATTATGGGTATTATGATATTTTCATTTATTTTGTGGTTTTGTTTACATGGAACTGTATCATGGCATGAAATAATTATCGTTGAATGTGATTTTAATCAGTTTTTGATTTGGTTATTTATGAATGATATTAATATTTCATTATTATTTCCTCTATTTAAATTGTGTTCTGTTGTGTCTTACCCTAGTAAAGAAGGTTTAGTCTTCCCATGTATCTTTTTAGACCCTTGATGCTATTTGGAAACATATGGCCTCTGGAGAGGCACACTTGAGATTATGTGGTGACCCGACTCGGTGCATCATTTTAGTGGTTTCCTGTCTAGAGACTTTACAGAGTGGTATCAGAGTAGTTCTTTTCTCATTATTAAAATTTTGTGGTGGTAGACATGAGGTTATTAATATTTAGGGCCTTGGTAATGATATCATTCTTGGAGTATCTGGCCCATGTATGAGGGAAAACCCAAGTCACCCTAGGTGGGGATTGTTGTTATTGTTGTGTGTTGTTATATTTGATGATATTTGACCATGGGGTGATGCACTTGTTGTATGATTTGACGGTTTGGTGATATTTCTCTCTAGGTCGTAAGGGTATGAGGTTGTTCATTCATGAATCATTCTAGGAACCAATGTAGGTAAGATACATGCATCATGATAAACACACACATGAGATGGTTGTGTGGGATATGAAGGTTAGGATTTTTTTGTTTTATTAAAAGTAATGATATTATTCCTAATAAGATTATATTAATGGATAAAAAGGGAAGTGAACATGCCATTTGGTAATTAGAAAATGGTTCTTTATAAACAACAAAATGTGTATTAACCTATTGTATGTGTAAATTGGGATATGGAAATAGTTTTGAATTTGTGTAAAAGATTACACTTGTAACAATGTGAATTAGATACCCGTGTTATACATGACCTTATGAGAGACGGGGAAGGGTAGTGATCCACTTGTGCGTGGTATCATTTGGGTAGTTTATTTTAATTGGTTTGGTTATTTGAAGTGATGAGACTACCTATATATCTTATTACCTTCCATAAATAACTATGGTTGTGTTCTAAAACTAATGTTTAGAACTGTAGAGAAATTTCACCTCAAAGACGTGTGCCAGTTGGGAGACATGAGGATTTTTCCTTGAACACTCCCCCAGTAGTAGTGAAAGAGAAAATGGTGATCCAAAAAGATATGTAAGAGGAGTTCTATGAGAACTTTTCTCATTTTAAGCAAATTATGGAATGAGACCCAGTGTAGACTGCGCCATGTATGATTGAGCTGACCAGGGAGTTCCAACTATACCACCCTTCGACATTTAATGGAGAGGGTGGGATAGAGGTAGCAGAGTTTTTCATAGAGTCCATCATAACTATTCATGACCATCCAGATACTTTTCTTGATAATCGAGTCATGTTATAAGCCTATAAATGGAGAGGTCAAGAAAAGCATTGGTGGTACATCCTGGTTCCGACAGAGCAGGATAATGGAATAACATGGAAAGGTTTTTTTGGAGATGTTTCTAGATCACTTCTACCAATAAACCTTGAGGATTGACAAGTCTATAGTGTTTAGGAGGTTGGAATAGGAGAAAATTATAGTAATGGACTATGCTAGTCTATGAACCGATTTGACACACTTCGTTCCGATGTTGACGAAAGATGAGGAAACTATGGTGAAAAATTTATAGGATAGGATGAGTCACAAGATCAGGTATCAAGTAGATATCATTCATCAGAAATGGTTTTCTAATTTTCTAGATCAATCTCTTGCCTTATAGGGGAACCTTAAGGGAGATTCAGCTAGTGAACTTGTGGTTCCAACTGGGCCAACAAGTGTTGCCGATTCTGATAGTAGGAACTTCCATTTTGGAATGTTTCAGTTGGGTGGAAGGAAACATAGTAGTCAGAAGAGGGGGTCAACTTCTCAAGGTGGAAAATAGGTCTTCTATTACCATGGTGATAAGCTAGGGCACATGCATAACTAGTGTCCCCACTAACCGAACGAGTGCCGAGCATATGGAAGGTTAAGCCACATGTGGAGGTTTTATAGTAACCTTCCACTACTACGGAATGATGGAGGTCAATCGAATATGCCACGTATAGGTAGTGGTCAGTTACCACGTACTAGGTAGGCAATTAGAGCTCAAATGGGTGTACATGTAGGGGTGATGGACTATGAATTTTGGGGAGAGATCATCCTCACCAACATGGAAGTGTAGTGTAGGGTACTTATGATGGAGCCCAGGGTAAAGGTGCAGGTCATCTCCATGCAGTCTAGGGTATATGTTAAGGTGGTGAGGCATGACTATATACTATTCAAGGTATGATTCATGTAGCTTCCATGATTTGTAGTGCAATGTTTGATATGGGTGCTAGGAATTTGATTATTTATGATCAGTTCATAGTTGTGTAGGGAATAACTATGGGGATGTCATGTGTGGTAATATGAATTGATAATATTATAGGGATACAACTCAAGTACGTCAGGAAGTGTATGGGTTGTGCCCTGGAGGTTGGTTGGTATAGTTTTCTATGCGATCTATTTGTCCTTGAAACGTCAGGTTTCATCCTAATCATGGGGATGGATTGGATCTTATTTTATCATTCCCATATCGATTGTTACCAATGTCGGGTAACATTAAAATATATCGATAGAAGAAATTATGTCCTTCAGGGAGAGTGGGATACTCAACCGGGCCGTGTAGGGCCGCTACGCCATCATCTAGGATAACTCATAGCCCTAGTGGAATGCCTTATGTTAGATGAAATTGAGGAAGGATATTTAGTCATCCGTTTTGTTTGGGGACCAGTTTCAGGATGTGTTTCCTAAGGACTTCTCAGAGTTACAACTCGATAGAGATGTTGAGTTTACGATTGAATTGATTCCAGGGGCGGAGCCATTTTTCATTCCACCAAAACGAATGGAACTATAAAATCTACAAGAAATGAATGTTCAGTTAGAGGAATTGGACCAAAAGGGGTTTATAAGTCATACAAAAACACCATGGGGATCTCCTGTGTTGTTTTTTATGATGGATGACGGATCAATAAGGCTATGTGTTGATTATAGGAAGATGAACCATATTACAGTTATGAATTGATCCTCTCTTCCTAGAATCGATGACCCGTTTGATCCGATCAGAGGTTATTCGGAGTATTACAAGAATGATTTGGGATTAGGGTACCATCCGCTGAGGGTTATACTTTTTGACATACCCTATATAGCTTTCCAAAGCGTGTATGGGTTGTATGAATTTATGGTGATTCCAATTGGACTGAAAAATGCACCCGCTATGTCCATGACCTTGATGAACTAGATAGTCCACCCACATCTAGATTAGTATGTAGTTGTGTTCGTTAATGACATCTTGGTGTACTCTAGAACTCATTCTGATCATTCCAATCATCTTGAAAATATCTTGATTACAGTAAGAGAGAATATGATTTACACCAATATATCAAAATTTCAGTTTTGGATTGATAAAGAGAACATTTTGGGACATATATATTCTACGTCAGGTGTTTTAGTGGATCTAGAAAAGGTGCAAGCTGTGGTGTATTTGGAGAATCCCATGAATTTCTCAAATGTTCGGCATATTATGGTTCTTCCTATTATTACATAAGGTTTATCATAGATTTCTATCATTTGGAAGTGTCGCTGATAGGACTAACAAAGAAGGGGGGTTATGTTTGTTTGGTCAGAGGCTTGTGAGAATGATTTTCAAGAGATAAAGTAGAGGTTGACTACCACTCCGATTTTGGTCTTACTCGAACCATGTAAGAGTTACAATTTGTTTTGTGACATGTCTGAATTTGGAATTGGGGATGTGTTGATACAGAATGATTGGGTTGTAGCTAATACGAAGAGACAGTTGAGGCCACATGAAATGAATTATCCTAC
Organism: Viscum album; assembly: GCA_963277665.1. NCBI lineage: Eukaryota > Viridiplantae > Streptophyta > Magnoliopsida > Santalales > Viscaceae > Viscum > Viscum album. The sequence continues at coordinate 834,394,155 of OY728120.1, forward strand.
TCAATACTAGGATCTAGATGACTTGGTTCATTACCTAAAATGTTAGAGGCATTAATTTTTGGGAGAACCTTTCACAGTGATCAACAACCATAAATGAATTAGGTACATATACAATCATTGTGATTTGAATCTTCACCAGTGATGATGGGTCGAGAAAATGTAGTCATATGATTTTGAGTTGGTATACACACCAGTGAAAGGGATTAGTTTTACAGATACAATGATCTGGAAGACTCAGAATTATGTGGTTCAGGAATCCAGTTCATAATAGAAGATGATGGCCTTGTTTCTTGAGATGCATTAGGAGGTACATGATGGGTACAGAAAGATGACTCTTACTAGGATATTAATTGAATCCTCACTTTCAATCCATGTAAAAGAGTCATTTGTTGGATCTGGAGTGTTTGGATATTAGGGATAGTGTTATTGATGGAGAGTCACCTTATTGTTGGACTTTCAGTGCCAATAGAGTGGCATTTGTTCATAGTCATGTTGTGGTTCCGACAGATGTATGAGAGGAGTTTATGAATGAGTTTCACACGTCAATGTGGGTAGTGCACCCCATCTAGACTAAGATGTACGGTGAAATTCATAGGCAGTTTTGGTGGTCTGTAATGAAGAAATATTTTTTCAGGTTTATGGTGTGATGCCTTACCTGTTTGTAGCAAAAGGGTGAACTTCAATGACCTGGTGGGAAGTTGCTGTCATTTTCTGTTCTAGAGTCTATGTGGAATGACCTCTCGATGGACTTCACAGTGGGTCATCTGATGACGCCTTTGAATAATTATGCGATTTGGTTGGTAGTAGATTATATTCAAAATGTGGGTCATTTCTGGCCGATCCAAGAGACCTATATAGTCGACCAATTATGAGAATTGTATGTTCAAGAAATAGTATTATTTCTCGGTGTGATGAAAACTATAGTTTCATATTGGGATCCATGTTTTACCTCGCTCTTCTAATAGGGACTATAGAAGGTTCTTGGTACCCAGGTGTTTTTGATTATGGATAATCAACCATATACATACATGTATTCAATGTGCATGATTTAGGTTTTAGAAGACACAATGGGAGCTTATGTTCTGGATTTCAAAGGATTGTGGGAGAAAATCTTGTTGCTTATTGTGTTTTCGTACATCAAAAGTTTTCATGATATAGTTTAGATGGAACCTTTTGAGGAACTTTATGGGAGACCATGTAGATATCCATTGTGTTTGTTAGAGGTCAGGGAGTCTGTGCTTTTTGGACTGAGTCTGGTGAAGGAGATGTCAGAGAAGGTTTGTTTGATTCAAAAGTGTACGGAATCATCTTGTAGTAGGAAAAAGTCATATCTATATCAGTGTCGTTGAAATATTGAGTTCTTGGTGGGCGATATTGTGTTTGTTTGGGTGTCTCTAAGGTTGGGTCACCATTGAATTTGTAAACATTACATGTTGGAACCTTAATATGTGGGACTATTTCAGATTGTTAAAAGTATCAGACTGGTGTCTTATAGATTGGATCTTCCATTGTGGTACAGTGGGATGTACGATGTTTTCCTTCTTTCAGAACTCTGATAGTATCTCCCCAATCCATCTCATGTGTTAAATTCCATGGATGTCGAGCTTGAGGGTGATGTGTCTTTTGAAGATCACCCGGTTCGTTTTTTGGATCATAGTGAGAATGTTAAATGGGGAAAGGTTGTTCCAATGGTCTGGGTTTTATGGTAGCATGGAAATGTTCAAGAGGAATCATGGGAGTGGGAATCTAATATTCGAGCCTAGTCAGTTGACCTCTTTTATTTAGGTACTCAATGATGCTCCGGGAGAATGGCTTACAGACGAGTCATTATAAGGTGGGGGAGGTTAGTAAGAATCCGTATTTCCCTGAAAGGTATGTTTGTGTGTACATTATAGATTAGTCCCATTATTTTGTTCAATTAAGAGTTTATCCAAGTACATAAAAATGATGAGGGTATTTTAGGGGTTCGAGAAATAGGAAAAGTGGAAAAGGGGTTTTCTGGTCAAGCCTCATGGTCTACGCATGGTTATAACTAACTTTGTAGAAAACATAGGTAAACAATGATGAAAAAGGATTTTAGAACATTAGACTCTACATCGTTCGTGCACAGTTTCGGAAAATGTGGGCATAAACTGTGTTTCCTGGATACATTTTAAAAAAATTACAAAAATCCATTACAAGGTTTTCATATTGCATTGGGGATTTTCCTCCGCCTCTCTTGAAACCCTATGAATGAACCAATTCCACCGATAGCAACCAAGGGTGATTTTCCTTCAATCATAGACTGTTTAGAGTGCCGTTATTTTTGGATTTATGATCTAGGTAAGTCTAAAAACCTTGATGTTATTCTTTATTGCGTTAGGGTCCACACATTTTCTCTATCTCCTTGTGAATCTCTAAAACCCATTATTTCTAGTGATTTTGATGTTGAGACATCAAGGGGCAGTTGGATCTGGATCTGAGACCTCGATTAGAAGTGTGGTCACCAAGAGATTCATGGAAATTTCTCTACAAGTTATATCCCTTGGTTTCAGTAAAGATATTTGTATTTAGGGTCTATATTATTTCCCTATTTTGATGAGTTCTTGGTTACTTTGGCATTATGTGATGTATTGTGTGTCAAAAAAATTAATTTAACCCCTGTTGATCCCCATGGGATGCAAGTAAGATGACTTGACCAACATAGATCCACCTATGGGGTGTTCTGGCCCACCCAATGGGGCTAACAAAAAATAATGTGTGAAATTGACACCTGATGATGTATAGACCTAGAAAGTATGCTCATTGGTCTATGTATTGGGTTATTATTGATTATCACTAGTTTTTTCTAGAGTGGTTAAAGGATAAAGTATTGTTCAATTGAAATTTAAATCGGTTAAATGGGATTAACGTGAGTATGATAAGGAATAATGTTTACACTAGAAAACGATTATTGAGATAGGCATGGGAAATAGAAAATTGGGGCAAAGGGTTAAGTAATATAATCAATGAATGTGTTAATGGAATAAGGAATTATGTTAATTACCCATTTATATATATTTTTGTGATGTTGAAAAATAAATAGGATATGCTTGTTGTGATGTGGTTAATTTTTGTGAATGATAAATAAGCATGTGCACATGCCATGGTAGAGTGCAGTATATACGTGATGTTCTACACCCACAGGTTGAGTTGGAAAAAGGTTCTAGCTCCACCCCTAAATTGATTGGTTAGAGAAGGGGATGGATTTATTTTCCCCTAATGACAGCATTGCACCCAGAGGGAGGCTTCGAGTTAAGGATTATGAGTTTATTATGATGTGACGACTATTGAGATATGACTTGATTTAATTCCCATATGTTTGAGAATATTGAACATGCATAAGCCATTGAACACATGATAAAGTTAGATAATCCCATGAAACGAATATGTAGTGAACCTGGATTCAATGGCAGTATAATTTAAATAAGCATACTCTATATTGACCTATTGAACTACATACCTTTACTTACTATTATTTATCACTTGCTTGAACTATCTAATTTTAATAGTTATTTTGGTAGAAACTGTTAGTGGTGGCCTAAAGATTTATACTCATCTCTTTTCCAGCTTCTGTTGGGTACCCAAACAAATTTCATGGTTCTAGGGCAGGACAAGCGTAAGGCACCTATGCTAGAGAGTTAAGTTGGACATGTGACATGAATAGGAGAGGTTCCATACCTTGACTTGGGACAATTTTGTGGATTCTGCTATTTTCCATTATATTTGGTCTTTGATCACTTGTAACTATATCATGGAAGGTCATATTTGTCTTTGTATGTGATTGTACTCTTTTTTGGAGTTGGTTATTTATGAATGTTATTAATTGTTCATTATTGTTTCTGCTATAGAAATTGTGTTCTGCTGTGGATTACTCTTGTAAAGAGGGTATAGTATCTCTACATATCCTATTAGACCCTCTCTGTTATCCCTCAACCTTTGGCATTTGTGGAGGTGTGCTTTAGGTCATGTGGTGACCCGACTCGGGGCACCAGTTTAGTGGCTTCCTAGTCGAGGACGTTACAATCCATATTGGGGGGGGGGGAGGGGGTGTTAGTTTGAAATATTGGAATATGTGACCAATCCAAATGTCATCTAATTGAATTAATTGGACACTTACCCCATAAATATATCTCCCATATTAAAACCACTCATTTAATAAGATCATTGAGGGACGCTCACATAATTTTGTGAGGATTCATTCCACGATCGCCTTACTAGGGTCACATGAACATCTAATGAAATATCCAATGGTAGTGATTCTATCAATTATCATTGTCTTGTTCCTCACCACATATACTAACCACACCTATCTACCGTGTTTTATATGGAAATAATGTTATAAAAATTATAATAAATTCATATCATAGCCCTATCTCATCATAAAAATCATATAAATGTAATTTATATCATGTTAATCAAACAAATAATGAAATAAAATTTGAAATGAATTTAAAAGAATTGAACAATTATCTTTAATATCAATTTAAATCCATTAATTTTAGTTTTATAAAATTTGTTTCATTTGATTAATTTCATCATCACTTATACAATAGTTTATTATATCAATGATAAATCTACATGAGTAAATTTCATTCAAAAAATTGTTAAAATAGAACTCAATATACTATATCTATAAAATAAATACAAATGAAATTCAATTTTCAATGAAATTTATGTCATAAAATCCAGAATTATATATGTATTTTAAATTAAAAATAATGTACAATGAATATATATTGTAAGGTATAAAATTGTAGAGATATTTTGGTGAGTGTTAAATTCTCTCTATGTTTAATTAATACTATATCTTCAAATTTTGATCAAAATAATTCCATTCCCTTAGAAAAAATTAATAGAAAAACACATATCAATTTCATTTCTAGAATAGATTAGAAAACATTACAAAATGAATATATATTTTATGGTTTTTAAAAATATAAATAAGCAATCTAAATTCCAATGAACTATACATCATTCACATTGAATTCCCTTTATATATTATATTCGATTACTCAGATGTAGACCCCATGCCAAAAAAAATATTGAAAATCTATATTGATAAATAAATTATATAATTAATGAATATATAATATCTTTTAAGACGAAATAATAATTTTATAATAACATTATATTTATTTAATGTATAATTACTGATAAGAAAATTTTCATTGTTAATAATTTTTAAAAACCATCCCAATAGAAGCACCACGATCTTGACAAAATAATGAATATTGTGTTCCATTCAACAATTTTAGGTGGAAAATATAGTTTTATCATTTTTAACTGAAAATCAATATCTTTCGCAAACAATTTTATATATTTTCATCAATCCACATAAAAATCATTTAATAAAAAAACTAATGAAAAAAATTTAAGAAAATATAAATTGAATCCAAAGACTATATACAAGTGAATTAATTTTTTCAATAAAACACATATGATCAAAAATAATATTTATGAGGATTGCACCGATAAATACCTAGAATTATCAATAAGAATAATATAAATTTTTGGACTTCTTCCATGAAACTTGTTCCCTTAGTAGAATAGGGAATTTTAAAAAGATGAGATAAATTATTGAATCCTTTTGTAATTTTGATTATAACATTGGAAACATAAAACACTCATATTATTTTCCATTGAAAAAAATATCATTTAAATGTTAAAATGTTTATATAATAATGATGGTTCATTAATAATAATTTTAATTTTAATATTAGAGTCAAAATATATAGTCCATAATTTATAAAAAATATAAAGGCATTTATGTTAAATTAAACGCAATGAAAATAAAAATTTTAAGAATACTAATATTTATCAAGAAAAAAAAACTATAATCCTCCCTAATCTATTATATACATTTACCAATGAATCCAATATTTCATATTTTAATTCTAATAATTTATAATAACCCAGAAATAAAATGTGAGTAAAGTGGTTCTATATAACCATAGTGTTTATGTGAAAAAATATTGTCATGTTATCCTTATTACAAAAATGGCTAACAACTCCCAATTTATTCTCATTGGATAAAATATGATTTCAATATTTATTTAATGAAAACTTAAAAAAATTAGTAATAATATTGAATAAGCATAACCTGTATGTTTATTCAACATATGGATATTCATATTTAGTGATCTCCGGTGAAGTGTAATGATGGTTCCATATTAATCATATGTACCTATTGGTCCACTAGAAGACTCCCTTTTTTGTTAGATTCAAGGGATAATTAACATATTTTAAAAGACTTAATTCTCATTTACAAGGAATGTTTTCATTATAATATTGAAAATAAGATCACATAAATGAATTCAATAACTTTTGAAATTTAATTCATAATTAAATTAAGCATAAGTTGAATGATTAACTAAATATTGATATCTTTCTTTATTGAGGTTGTTGATGGTTTGGACACAATTGGTGTAGCATTGTAGCATTTTGGGGACCCAAATTACCAATTCTCTAATAGTGATTCACATGTTCACCTTTGATATCTAAATTACATCGATGAGTCTCCTTGTTTTAGAGTGGATGGTAGATCATCTTAAGTTATATACCTTTGATCACCATACGTTCCATTTACCTTGAAGGAATCCCTATTATTCTTCTCGTTTTTTAGATTATAAGAGGTAAAGGAGGAGGATTTTGAGTGGAATCTATTGCGAGAAAAAATAACATTCTATTAAAGAGACAATGATATATTTATAGACCCATGTTTAGGGTTTAATATATTATTAATTACTTGAGTACAAATAATAAAATATGTAACCATTATGAGACCTCATGATATGATATAAAATAATATTTTATTTCACTGTATGTGGTAACCAGTGGAATGATAATTATTATTTTACATTGATATAAATTAATATTTTTCACCAGAAAAAATCTCATTTCACTCATCAACCTCAACATTTTTCATATACATGAATAAATATTAAATATTTATTCATTCAATAAATAAATAAATATTCTATTAAAAGATCAAAAAATTTATTTATTTAAAATAGAAATAAATATATAAATTATTTATTTAATTAATAAATAAATAAATATTATGATCTGAGTAATCAGAGGTAAATAAATATGATATATTCATGTAACAAAAAATAAATTTTGAATAAGTATTTGCGTAATATTTTTTACCCTTAAATAAATCATGAATTAATACATATTATTGATATAGAGGAAAATATTTATTCCAATTGTTAAATAATATTATTCTTATCCCACTAAAACATTTTACATGTAACCCTCTATTCCTCATCTTCATTGGGATTAGGTGGGAGTTTATATAGTTTAATATTATTGTTCATCAATGGGAAAGATACCAAAAATGAATAAGAAATGTACTAATGGGAAAACCACATATGAAAACTTATTGTGTAGTATAATCCCTTTTTCACGATATCTCATTAATAAGGAATCACACTAACATTATAAACCATTATTATTAATATTGGAAGATTGTTTTCTTAACATCAACTCCACTATGATTGAACAACATGTTTAGATTATGGATCACCTATGTAATAAAATGTGTGGTAAAAAATTTCCTTGATTTGTGTAATATGGTATTATGGGTAGGATAACTACATTATATGGAAGAGGTAATATTTAATGATTTATTAGTGGGATTATCTATGTTTAATTCTATAATTTTGAGTGCATTCTAGGGAAATAAAGTTCTTATTGTGGTGATAGTTGGTCACATGATGACCAAGATTTTACCTGCTATTGTTTTATTTTTAGGTTCTTTTTTATTGATGCTTTAATACTCACATATATACACTCCTATTAGAGATTTTAATCTTTTGGTTTATTTATTTTTCGTTATTAATGAGACTTTTTTATTCTTTTATCTCCACCTTCTGGCGGGACACCTTAGGTGATGTGTCAGGTCAACTAGCTCTGATTTGATTCAACATCACTATGGACATGGAATTTATTTTTATGATTATGCTACAGTAAAAGGGTTGAAAAATAAATTTCCATAAATATTAAAGAGACAAATCATTTATAGATTTATTCATTAATAACATATTATTCATGACTCTCACAAAATACCCTACTTTACCATGAACTATCATAACATTTCTTATGAAAGTACATAAATTACACAAATCATGATTTATATTAAACATAATTTTTTTTTCTAAATATCATTAAAACTAATCAAGATAGGGAAATATAATAACTCATAAATATGTTGATTTACTATAGGGGTATATTAATATAATGACTCATCTTGGGGATTACAATCTACGAGACTCATGAGAAAACATCACATCTATGTATGAGTACTTCCACCTAAAAGTCAACATACAATTTTTGATACATTTAAATGTTATCTAAATGTTGAAAATGGTTTTCTGTAAGTTAATTTTATTTCAATGATCTCATAATAGAAGGAAACTTCAATTTCCTATTCAATATGACAGATACATTGGACATTATTAATACAAATCCATGCCGAACTATAAGCGATATGCACAAATTTATTTTAATTAATATTCAATTCCTAAATATACACATTTAATATGGAGTAAAAACATTTTTTTGGAACACCATCATTAAAAACACCCACTTGGAATGGATCCAATATCCAATGAATTTTAGTTTACAATCTCACACACAGAGATTAGGTTTCTACCAAGTCAAGGCTTTAATTAGGACATCATCCATGGTGTCTTCCTTGGAAACTCTACTCAATAAAATGTAATATTTATTATAAAAATCTATTAAGAGTATATATTTCAAAAGTATACAAATTTTTCCTCTATTGGGACTTCAGATCTATTGCAATATGCACCACTGACATTTTATCTTCCTAGAGCATGAATGGGTCTTCAATACTAGAACACACATTAAGCTCTGTAATTTTTTAATGAATCCAAACTATTTACATAGCTATATAAAAATTTATAATATACATGGAGTATAATATTGAATCAATATGCATAGCTTACATTGAGGTCTTCTAACTTATAACACCACTATTGAGATAGAAGAGACTTCCAACTATGATTTCAGATCAACTTGATTTGATTGGAAACGAGTATCTACGTGTCCCTTGCTGAGTAGTTCTAAATATCCTCTATAGAATAAAAATATATTCATATTATACCTTATATACTTAAACATATTCTTTACCAAAATCTAGTGATGGTCACCTCGGTTTGCTTGATATATTCCTAATACACTTAAGGCATAACATACATTTAGACATGTACATAGAATGAAGTAGATGACTAAACCAAATGCTGATGAGTATAGAATCAATACCATCGATTATATATTCTTTTAGTATGTTTACACACTTTCAAAAAAAGATTAATGGATTGTGACATTATAAATATTACCTAATTAGATTTTTCCATGATGAATAACTTTAGTATCTATTCAATATATGTACTTCTAATTAGTCCAGGAATCATATTGGATATATATTTATGGATAAATTTCCAGAAAATATTGGCTTCTTCACATAATTCCATCATATAGAATCATGTGTTTAACTATGAATTTATTTAATGTAATAAATTATATTTAATTTCAAATGAATAGTATGAAATTAACATAAAATATCTGGTAAATTACCACACTCCCTCTAAACCCTTATAGAAACATGGTTGAAATTTGTTCTTTATGAAACCAAATATTGTAATGGATTCCTAAAACTAAATGATTTACTAAATTCCTTCTTTTATAACCCATAAATTGATCACTATAATTTTCATACTTTATTATAATACATTGGAGTCACAAATCCAAGATGTTGTGAAATATTGGAATATTCCTGAATGATCATGTTAAGGACCTCTACTTGGAAATCTATTTTACAAATCATGTAGTCATGGAATCCTATTATGTAAATAAGAATTATAATTGACTTTAGAAGAGAAATTGGTGAAATAGTTTCATCATAGTTCATGCCTTGAAATTATTTGAACCATTTGCATCCAGTTCCTCCTTGTAGGTACCATATTGTCTCTCTATGCCCATTTGCATTATGAATTCCCATTAACATCCAATAGGATTTACATCCACTGGAGGATCTATGAAAACCCTTAATTGGATTTTGTTTTTGGAATATATTTCTGAATTCATACCTTCTTTCTGTTGGGTTTCTTCTGTTCCACTTACTATATCTTCATAGGTTAGAGGATAATTATTATGAACTAATAATAAGTCACCATCCATAGTTAATATAAATTCCTATTATTTTGGTTTTATAACCTATCTAATATTCCTATAGAGACCTTTTTTCTCATGAAATTACTCTTCCATGGAGATTTGTATAATTTATTCCTGTACAAGCTATTTTGGCTATAAAAACATAGAATTCATCATAATTTAACTTTCTCCCACTACATATTTTATAAAAATGACCACTTTTAAAAATGATGTGATTTAAATTTCCCAAATCATTCTTATTTTATGGATCGTACAGTTAATATCATTTAGTTTCCTTAGGATACCCTTACAAGATAGACATAGATCCTTGAGGTGAAATCTTGTTCCCAGAAATACGATCAACACACGCTTTGTAACAATACACTAGTATATGTGACAACATTGGATTATTTTCATATGAATGAAAATATAGAATACTAGTTACTAATTTAGTTGGGACATTGTTTAATATGTATCTTGATGCCTGTAATGTGTATCCCCAATAGGAAAATCAATGACACACATGACTCATCATTGATCTCAAAAAGACCAAGAGGGATCTGTTTCTAAATTATATGACACCATTCAATTATGGTATGTATGGAAAAGTGAGTTAGGATAAAATACCATACTCTGATATATAATCATTGATGTTTTCATATTTATATACTCTTCCATGGTATATGTCGATTTTCTTAATCCCTTAACCGATGTTTTTATCAAATTAATTATTAAAATCATTGAATGTATCAAATGAATATGATGAATAACTCTTTGGTGACATATTAATACATACTAATGTCTTTTTTAAATGATATTAAATATGATTACCCACCCCTAACATTGAGGGGTAATGGTATACACACATAAATATGACCAGACTCAATAAGCTCATTAGACCTTTCACCAGTTACATTAAATGTGGATTTTTCCATTTTTACTTGTAGACTTGCATGAAATATACCATGTGGTTTTAGATCAATTTAATCAAAATATCAATTTTGGTGTAATATGGTCAATCAATTACTATTTAAATAACCTAGATAGCGATTCCATAGTTGGTGGTTGCATGAGACATGTGAATTATTATTTTTATTTATTTAAATTAATTTTTTTCTAATCCCACACATAAATACCATTATTTAAATATTCCTAACCATAAAAAATATTTCATTATAAAATAAACAATTTTATTTACATGTTTCAAAAATAATTCATTGGTATCAATTCTAGAATTAAATATAATGTTATTCAAGATGGATGAAATATAATAAAAATATTTTATAACCACGATCATTCTAGTTGCAAACATCAGGAGATAGTCCAAAATATCAAAAGAAAAAATTATAGATTTGTTATCTACTCATAGATCTACCTCACCTCAAGAAATATAAAAAATGTACAGTGTTCCTGTATTGAAATTCATATACAAAAACCAAATGTTTTAATTAATACCTTATTTTTAGAAACAAATAGATTCCTCTCCATAATGAATTCACTTAATGATTCATTTTCTTCTTGGTTTAGCTGAAGTATTTTATAGTGGAACATTTTTCGACATGAAAAATAAACAATGTCATATTCCCTATACAGTCCCCTTGATCCACCTAATCATGGAAGAGATTTTCGAAGATGTTGTAAATACAGAATTATTATTGGAGCTCTTCGCCTGATCATTTCTGTTATTCACTAGAAGGAAGAAATGTTTTATTACTCCTAATATTTTTATCAACATGGTGAAATAGAGTTCACAGATTTGGTATATACTTATCTATGTTGGTTATAATGAAATTGAAAACAAAATTTAAGAATCCCCGAGGGGGTGATGAATCAATGAGACCCGTGCATAATTTTTTGTGAAACCTAAACAATAGAAACACATGGTGCTCAATGTAAAAAATATGTTTTATTACATGGGTCCCAGATGGGGAACTATCATTAATTGTTCCTTTTAATAGTTCCTACGATATCTTAAACCGTTCATATATTTCTCTCTCCTGATATAGATCACAATGCATCTAGGGTTTGTTATATGCATCGATGTTTTCATGTGCCTTTTTGAGTTTTTTAGACTTGGATAAAGTCATTAAACACTGAAAACCAATCACAAATATCTACTTCATATCATAGATAATGACCTCCTCATCACAAAACTCTATATATAGTGGATCAGGGTTTCAGAAATCTGATATGTAGGATTTCTATTCTTAGAGAGACACAACTCGTCTGCATCTGAACCATTCTTGGAAATTATTTCTAGTTACAAAATAGTATTTCTACAAATGGTTCATAGGTATATTGTGAACGATGAAATTAAAATTATTTTATAACATTAGTGATGATTATATTTTCTTGTCTTTATTACAATTTATGTGAAATATAATAAGAATTTTATTTTTATTAAATTTTCCATTATTTAATCAAGTCCAAATGACCCTCAACATTGAACTTAGAATATCCCATATATTTGTAAATTTCAGTTACAAGGATCCATATTTTCCACATAATAATATAAATGATGTCCATTAAAACCATTAAAAGGTATTTATGTTAGAGATCAAGCCAATGGTAGTATTGAAACTTCTTTTTTGTTCAGGGGACTCCTCAATCCTAAAATTACGAATTGGATTCCCCCAAAAGTGGCATCCAAATATTAATTTAATTGACAATGTATCACAAATTCAATATATTATTGGAAATATGAACCCATCAGCTTTTTTAAGATTCAAAAATAATTAAAAGTTTATATTACTATGGATTGAGTCAACAATTTAACTATGGTTTTTCTTAATTCAGATAATATAAAGGATAATGTCCAAATATTAACAATGGGGATTTATTTAGTTATTAATATATTTGGTTATTTTATCAATTACTTGTCTTTATAATATTATAAGGATTTTACATAAATGATTTACCATGTTTTGATAAAACTATATGCACAATCTGTTTATTTTATTTCCAAAATTTAATGTTGAACCATTTATTTTTGTGATAGTAGAATTATATTCATATAACAAATCATAAATTTATTGAAATTAAATATTCAAAAAAATAAAATGATCATGATATTATATAATGTATTATTTATTTATTTTATAAAAAATAAACATATGAAGCCATGGTAAAAATCCTTGTATTATTCTTGGCACGAGATATCACATCCCACATGTCCACCAACGTATCTCCAATGCTGATTTCATCTTGGTTATTTATTGAACCACCTATTACTCGAATCAACAAAGAAAAAACTCCATGTTCCTTTGGATAATCCTTTTATTATACATGTTTTATAAATCATACAAATGTGAGGGGGAAAAATTGTTTGTTAAAAGGAATTACATAAAACAACCCGAGACATGAATTTCCTTTATTATAAAGGAGGGAGGGATGAAACACAAGAAATTATATTTATTTTAAAAATAAATAATTTAAAACACCATGAAATAAAATTCAATAATATATTAGCAAGACATATAGTGGCCTTTCCAAATCTCAATATTTGTTATACCCATCAAACAACTATGCATTTAAAACACCTTCATAGCATTCATTTCAAATTTTCAATCAATAATGTAAATCTTGGATGAATTGAACTGATTAATTTCCCTATTAATCAATTAATTAATTTTATATTATCCTTTCCAATTTCTTTGGAGGACCATATTCACTATTATTTTAAATACAATAAAATTATATAATTTAAAATTTAATAAAATAGTACAGAAATTTGTACACGGAGGAAACTCGCTGAGTTTATGTCCAAACTAGTCATTGAGATCCTTGTTAAATATTATTCACTCATTTAGAATATTGGGTACATGATTTTTTTTTTCATAATTCGTGGTGCGTACTGTCAAATTAATGACACACGAAACACATGAAATGTATGTTTACTATATTATTTAATACATGTTTGGTATTTATTTTGAGAAAACTATACATAAATTGTTGTTTGGAATAATATACACAATTAATTTTAAAGACCTATATATTTTGTTTCATTTATGGGAATATTTTTCCCTTATTCTAAATATTTGTGTTGATTTAATCCATTCATAAGTAGAGCCTTGGGATTATTGGGTTTCTTAGGAATGCTTAAATTTGGTTTTCAGTTTTTCTATCCAAAATGGGAAACACCATGAATGTAGTGATGGTTCTGGATTTCCATTACATGTGATGGTGAAAAAAATAAAATATGTGGTTTTCCAAACTTAGGGTTAGGGGTGTGGAACAAGGAACATATTGACTAACTGTAAAATGGAAAGGGAAAAGGATTCCATAAGGCATGGCTATGTAAAGGTGATATGGTTAGGAACTAGCCATCTGTAGATTAAAAATCCACCCCATCCCAATTTTAGGGAGAATAATGAAGGTAAAATGTCATATGTGTTAGAAACATTCCACAAGAATAAGAAATTATATGTATGCGTTCGAGAAAACCACAACCAAGACTAGATCAAAATGTAGGGAATAGAGAAAAATGAGTTTTATTTGGAAATGGATAAAACGATTTGCCGTATTCATAGGTATTGAAAATAATAATTGGTAAATGTGTTTTTAATAAATGTGGGATTTATAATGAATTCATTAATTAGTTATAAATTATATTAATAGGTCCACCCACCTCCTTTGATGTGATCGTTAAATTATATATAATTTCCTTGAATTTTTGGGCTTGGATTTGGATGAGAATTCTTGTTAAAGATAAAACCATGGGTGTTCTAATATTTCCACTTGTTGGGTAAATATATGGGCCGATTCCATCTTACATTATTGGAGCATTTGGTTTTGGGTGTTTTAGTGAATGTATTCAGTGATTTTCTTTATTTTGGAAGAATTTACCCACATCATTCTTTTGTGATCATTAATAGATGTTGTTATATATTTGATGATGATGAGTTGTATCTCTTAGTGACATAATTATAGTGTTCTTGTATCAAAAACCTTCCTTAGGGTTGTTGGATTTATATGTTGTCTCCCCAACATTTTCATGATTACTTTTCCTCTTATCGTAATCAATGAGTGACCGTTTCTTATTCCTTTAACTAAATAAGGATACAACAACTTCAGCAGTCATTGTTTGATATTTTTTTCTAACACATTTATTTTCAACCATGTTTTATGATATGGAAACCATATTATTTCATGTCAAACAGGTTTTATGATTTCATATTGAGTCAGTGTGTTATTTTTTTGTGGGTACATGGTTATGGAGATGAAACCCATGACAGACATTGAATTTTCTGTTCTGATTTAGATAGGAAGTTAATTATTGTATAAAACATATATATTATGTTTTCATGATTGAATGGTTCATGATTGATACACTTTCTTCATGTATGTTTCATCTAAATTTCTGAGTATCCCTTGAGACTGATCCTTGATATATAACCACATGATTAGTGTGTATCCTCCTGGGAAATATTGTTTATAAAACATATTATTACATGTTATGATATATATTGATTTTGGTATTGAATTTCTTGTGGAAATATGATTCTTGAATCAAGAAAAACATGCATCTCAGTTTCAGTTGGAAGATATATTTGTTGGGGAGCATGATGTCATGATTACGGTAACATATAATGGTTCATTTGATACTATGTTTAAAATCCAATTCATTTCTATTGATTTGGGGGTATAACATTTGTGATAATTAAGAATCTGTTAGATACAAGATGATGTGGGATAATACCATTAATTGGTGATGTATTATCCATTTATGTCAAGCATTTCTGGTGAGACATACCATCATCTGAGGATAATGACAACCATTAGGTTGTTGCATGTACTATTACTAATAATGAGAACCATCAAGGTGGGATGTGTCGATTTTCCTTAGTTTTAAAATGTTGATAGAAATAAATTGACAGACATACTAACATCATGTCAAAGTTGGAGGCTTCATGTTTTATAGAAGATTGGTTATACCAAGATGACTTCACACAATGGATGATGAGTGTTTATATTAGTATTTAATTTTTTCATTAAATTAATTGTTATATATTAAATGATGACATATTAGGGATGCATAGGTGGTGTCATACTGAGTTTCTTACTCATACCCAACACATGAATTCTAATGTGTGTGAATATTTCATGATTCAGGACCCATTAAAGGGGAAAGGCCCTATAATAGGGACTGAGGAGATAATGTCCAAGAGTTAGTGGTGATACCAAGATACAGTCTAAAATATTAAAACTGCATTTATTTATTTCACTCCCTTTAAATAATTCTCTGGTTTTGCCCACTAAATTAAGATCTATGTATTTTTATGACATTTGTTTCTCTCTGAAATTATATTTTTACACATTATTACTTATGTTTTTTATTTTTTATTTATATTATTGATTCAAGGATATGATACTATGGGAATATTCTAACCATAAATTGACTTTAGATCCTCAGAACTAATAAGTATCCTCAGGAATATATGGTGGTGCACATGAGGTCTTTTGACTATCTATCTTAGAACTGGTAGTTCAGTTTTTGTTATAGAAAAATGGTATTAGTGTATAAGTTTATTCTTTTATTTGTAACTATTTTATGACATAGTAGGAAAAAACTATGTTGTGTGGGACTCTGGTAGGGGTGTTTCTTTGTGCGTGGATATTCCATGTGTAATATAAGAAAAATTTATCTTTAAAGAGATTTATATTTCTATTTTATGAAATTTGAATTGAGTTCATGATTCCTAAATAGGAACATAGGGTCAGATAATAAATTTATTCATATTGTGGGTTATACAATAGTTTTTTATTTAGTGCATTGATTGCACTATCTATTCGAGATAGAGTTTTATTCTATGTTGTGCGATATATATTTTCTCTATATTATTTTGATATATTAATGTTGGCATTAAACTATTGACCCTATAAATGAATTTAGGTCTATATAAATATATATATGAAGGTGGCTAATGTTTAGGGACATATTACATGTGTTAATGTTAAGAGGGATATAACCCTGTTTATGGGTATAATCCTCAATGAACCTTTGTGATATCCCATAAACCAAATACAATAAAATTACGACACAAAAAACCTACCTTGATGTTGAAAAATTAACACTCTTGAATGTTAGCTCTTGAATCAGCATAGAGAGACATAGATCTATAAGATGTTTCAAATCGTCCAACCATGGAAAACATAAGAGAGAGGATAAATTCGGAAGGGAGCCTTTAGGGGAAGATATAATTCACCGATTAGAATCCCACACACCCAGCGACATCTCAATCAGAGCTTAGATGGAGGAACGAGAGGAGCTTGACGATCTTCGGTCATACATCGTTATCCTTTATGAAAGACATAGATAATAAGTTCATTCTAGAGATGAGACGTGGTCCCTCTCCGATTAATAAAATAAAAATGAAAGTACACAACATGTTCATTTAATGTACATGCCATGTACTAGCCTCAACCAGCCCCCACTTTATGTAGTTAACCAGGTCCCCTACATGTCCATGTACTCTGCCGTTGCACGACCTCTACATGTCTACACATGGAAATCAGGTACACGATGTGTACTCAAAATTACACTGTATGTAATTAGAAAATTTCAATTTTCTTCCTTTTTCATCAAAAATAACATGAAACAATGATCCATAACTGAAATGAATATTTGGTTTCTTAAATACATTCCCCCTTAGAGAAATTTGTCTCAAATTACCCTTCCATGGATGGAAAAGAAGAAACTTCAAACAACTTTGGCCACTATGATCATATGTCAGCCTCCCTCTCCCAAGTCATGTCCTATACTCTGTTGTGCTACCATATCATCCATACCTGAAGAACGTACTATCCATGTAGAACCTTCATGCTGCTATCCAAAATCTAAAGAGGGTGATCCTTGAAGGATGTATCCTCCTCTAACTCAGCCTCTTTGGGTTGGAAAAAAGTGAAATGTCTAAAATGTAAAGTCGGAGCTAAGAAACCTGAATGTCATCGTGTATATCCCGGTACCTCTGAGGTTATTGTAACTGATTGGAAACTGAACCGACTCTCTCAAAAATCTCAAACGGCCAAATGTATCTCAGTGAAAGAATCCCAATGTCTCATAATCCTCATGTTTCCCTACCTCATTGGGACACATAAGAAAACCTGATCTTTGACCTTGAAAATGAGAGGTCATCTCCATCGATCATCATAGGTTTTATGCTGAGACTGTGTTGTAGCCATCCTCTTCCGAATCAACTCCACTTGCTCAGGGGTTACCTAGAGAAAATGATGTCCTAGGATAACTGCCTCTCCTACCTGCTGCCAACATAGTGGTGATCGATATGGCCTTCCATAGAAATCCTCAAATGGTTCCATCTGAATCATTTCCTAAAATATTTTATTTTATGAAAACTACACTAGGGTATGTATCTCTCCCATGAAATACCGAAATCAAGGACACTTTATCGAACCATGTCTTCCAATACCGGAATCGTTCCCTCAGACTGGCCATCTATCTAGGTATAGTAAGTTGTATATAAAAGTAACTATGTACCAAAATACCTATATACTCATTACAAGAAACGAGAAGTAAACTAGGAATCTGTTTATAAAACGATATAGTGAGGAACCCCATGAAAAATTTTAATCTCTCAGATGTAAAACCTTCCAAGCTCATCAACACTAAAGGTATCCATGATCAGAAAGATATGTGAATCCTTCATTAGTTTTTCCAAAACAACTCAAAACACATCTATCCCTAGAGGGGACCTGCATAAAACCATTAAAATATCCATCACGACATCATTCCTCTTCCACTCATGATTGGGAAAATTCAATTAAGGCCATGACAGGCGATGATTCTCCGCCTTCACCTGATGATATGTGGAACATGTCATAAAAAAACTAGCAACATCCCTCCAAATACATGGCCACCAATACTAACAAGGTAGATCTCGACACATCATGGTCAAATAAGGAAGAACTTCCCAAACTGAGGAATGAAAATCTCGCATAAAATCCTCACACATGTCTTCTAAAACCCATACACGTCCATGGGAACAAATGATCTCATCCTCTTCTATGGTCCACCTTGGAGTAGGGTCCTCTCCTGACATACTCTCCTAAGCTACCACTAACTACTGGCCTCCTAAACTACCTGTATCAGAGTCCTCCTGTTCGACACATGAACCACTGCATTTCGCTTCCCAGGCATGTAGGCAAGCTCAATGTTAAAATACTGAAGGTAGTCAACCCATCTATTTTCACTCAAATTGATATCTTGGTATGTCAATATATACATGATACTTTTGTTCTTAGTGTATACCAAAATATAATCTACCAAAATATAATGTCTCTAATAGTGTAAAGAATTCACATCTACCGCTAACTCGAGATCGTGCATTGGATAATTCCTCTCATGTGTATTTAACTGCTGAGACCTGTACACAATGACTCCTTCACCCTACAAAATCACTTCTCTAAGCTCGATACCTGATGCATTGCTGTAAATTTTCTATCTCTTGATAAACTATAAAAATGGAGGATTGGTGATGAAGTCAATCTCCCTCTCAGCTTCTAAAAGTCTGAATCATTGGATCTATCCATAAGTACTTTGCACCCTTCTTATTCAGGCCCATCAGTGGCACTACCAAGTGTTAAAAGTCCTAAATAAAGAAGCTATAGTAAAAAAACATCCCAAGAAAACTCCTTACCTCAAATAAATTATTCTACAGCTCAAAGAAAACTTATGCTGTCACTGACATTGGGTCTAATGATACTCATGTCTCTGAGGAAACATTACCCACAAAGTGAATCTGGTACACTGAAAAGTGGAATTTAGATATATTAGAATATAACTGATACCCTCTCAGTCTACTCAGAAAAATATCAAGATGCATGGAATTGTCGTGTTAAGTGTGAGTGTACAACAAGATATTTTCCATGAATCCTACCACCAAATAATCCAAGTAAGTATGAAAAACTCAGATATCCAGTTCCATAAAAACTATCGGCACATTCATTTGATCGAACAACATAACCCAATACTCATATAGACCATACCTACATTGAAAGGATGTAAGATGTATATAGGATGGTCTAACATGAAACTGATGATAGCCGGATCTCAAGTAAATCTTCAAGAACACCCAAGATCCTTGAATCTAATCAAATAAATCATCAATCCTTGTAAAGGGATATCAGTTCCTAACCGTTAACTGGTTCAACTTATGATAATCCACACAATGCCTTGGGGTTGTGTCAATTTTCATCACAAAATGGATAGGAAAACGGAAAGGATAATTACATGGATAGATGAAACGCTTTTCATGTAACTATTCAAGCTACTTATTGATCTCTTATAACTCTAATGCATCCATCCTTTGTGGAGGAATGGACACTCGTGCCACTTCTGGCACATGATCAATAGACAAATCCACCTTTCACTCTGGAGGTAAACTGATGAAGATAATATTTTCACATATTTTATACTGTAATTTAATGTTTATAAACCCACCATTGTGTTATTTAATGGGAAATTGCTACATATTTAGGTATTTGTGTTATTTTGAGCCTAAATGCATAAATGGCCTAATTTTGGATTTTTAACATATTTTTATCACAGGGGTATTTTGGTCATCTATAATAAAATATATTTCCAAAATCTGTGATGAAACTTTTTTTGAACCCTTATTTTATTTCCATCATCTTTGTCTTCATGACCAGGAAAATATTCATGCATCTTGATGGCCAAAAAAATCAATGAAGTTGACAATATTTCTGGGCGGACTGCTTGGACCCTACATTGGTAATGGAATCATAGTTCGGCCTAAAAACCTCCAAATGTTTATATTAGACTTGGATATGAAAGAGGACTCCCATACGGGTTCCCATAATTAATTTCAAGTCTTTTCAAATTTTTTAGGATGTCCATTCAATGATAGATGTTTTAAGGAAACTTCCAGGAAGATTCATCCCGAGAAAGTGATCATCAATAAAAAAATCATAACTCCTTCAATACGCGTCCAATGAATCAGAAATTTGGGGGGTGGATGGAAAAACATTTAGGAAAAATATTTAATAAGAGGTACATGTGTGAATTGGCCAATTAATCAGTAAAAATAGTAAAACGCTCTGATGATGAAATCTGCCTATAAAAGGAGAGGAGCTCCTACCTCAAGATATTCCATTCATCACCAAACCATCCATCACAAAGGGGTTTGGATTGAGAGAGCAAGAGGATATGATTATTCCATGATGTAATCAAGCCATTAAGGGATAACTCCAAGTGATGGTGGGAATCGACAATCCGAAGACATTTTCCCTTTTGTTTTTGTGCTTTGATTGTAAAATATTTTCTTTTAAACTATCCTTGAACTTGTTTGCATGAATGACGGAGGTATTTTTCTCTAATGTTTTAAATTTCTTATAAATTATTCTAGATTTCTTATATTATAATTAATTTAATGTGGTTTTCCTCATGGTTTAAATTTCTTTGGTGAGGTCTCGCCTTTGAGCACAATGAGTTCAACCTGTTTTTCTTTTTCGAAGGTATTCGGGTAATCAGAACACTTTCATTAGAAGATCGACACCCATGTATGAGGTTTAAATATGGTATCTAGATAATTTAGGTGTATACAATGAGGTCTTAAGGTATACATTGGATAATTTAATTAAAATATATTCGTAAAAAATGATAAAGGGAGAGTCCAACGATCAACGTCTGTCCACCACTGCAACCTTTAGCTTGTTCTTTCCAGCTCAATTTTCTTTCGTATTTTAATTGCTAATGTGGATTTAATGTTTCATTTTGATTTCATTTTCATAATAAAAATTCCCCATATATATTATATAAACTATTTTTATATTAGTTAAATTATAATGTGACATATGAAAATACAGTGCGTATAAGCGGCCTCCTTGTGATCGACCCTAGGGTGTGCCACTATGGTGCAGTCTTAGGTTAATAAGAATTTAATTGAATAGGGTAAAGAGACTTAATCCCCACCATCAGTTTGGCACTGTTTCCGGGGAGGTTTCTAGAGTTGATTTTATTTTAATTTTTTTTTCTTGCATGGCCCGAACTTCTAAACCGAACTTGTTACCTTTAGATTCATAAATTGATATAAATTTTCACAAATAGGGTTAGAGGTTATAATCCACAAGATTCAAGTTGTGAATCTTCCACCAATACACCTAGGAGGAAATTAGATGAAACTGAAATCCAAATGGCTGAAAAAAGAACTTTGACAGAAATGGCTTCATCCTCTGAAGAAAATCATGAGAATCCTATAGAGTACCCTAATACCCCTGCTATATTTGAAATCAAGTCCGGTTTTATCCACTAGCTTCCCATATTTAATGGGTTTCCTGGTCAAGACCCACAAAAACACCTTCAAGAGTTCATCTACTTGTGTGTCAACATGAAACCTCATGGAGTCAACTCATATCAAATGAAATTGAGGTCATTTCCTTTTTCTTTATATAGAGTTTCTATGGAATGGTTTTTCTATTCTCACTCAACCTTGATTAGAAATTGGAATGAATTAAAAAATATTTTCCTCGGAATTTTCTTCCCTACATCTATAACTGCCTCCATTCGAAAGGAGATTTGTGGAATTAGGCAGACACAAGGGGAAACACTTCATGAATACTGGGAATGGTTCAAACGACTTTGTTTTAGTTTCCCCCATCATCAAATTAGTGACCAGCTTCTCATTCAATACTTTTTTGAAGGATTATGTCTCACTGATAGAACTATGATCGATGCTGCTGCTGGAGGAGAATTTGTTGATAAGACACCAGCTGCTGCTAGGATTTTAATTGCAACCATGGCCCAGAATGTCCAACATTTTAGAACCAGAGGCCTTCTTCATGTCAAAGCTGCACAAGAATTCCCTACTACTAGTCCCAAAAACAACACAATTGCATGTCAACTATCTGATCTTACCACCATGGTAAGGTCAATAATGTTGTCTAACACCCCACCAACCCAACCCAAACCTGAATCGACTTTCCAACTACATGTCCACTGTGGGATTTGTTCTTCAAATGAACATTTAAGTGACCAATGCCCGCAAATGCAAGAGCCTCATGAGAACTACAATGCAGTTTTTCCTGGAAGACCATTTCAACCAAACCAGCAAAGACCATTTCAAAACAACCAAAATTTCAATCAAGGATGGAACAAAAAATCAAATGAAATATTTTGTCAACCTTAAAAACCAAGAGGATTCTTCCAAGGACAATCAAGTAATTCTCAACCATGATATTTCAATGAGCAAGCCAATGCTCATTCTGGAAGCAATTTTCACCCTACCCCTCCCACTCAAAACTCTAATAGAAACCATGAAGAAGAAATGAGGGACCTAGAAGAATATTCAAAACAACAAGATAACAAAATGAATACCTTGACGACTCAAATGGGTCAACTTGCCTCTGGTATTAATTGCATAACAAATAAAATGAGTGGTGGTTTACTATCACAACCACAAGTAATTCTGTGGAATAATGGGAATGAAAATGTGAGTGTAATTGAACATAGGAGTGGAACAAAATTGAACAACCTTCAGATTGAGAACATCAAGCCTGCTGCTGATACTATTGATGAAAATCCAACCCTTGATAAAAATGATGAAAAATATAAAGTTTATTGAAACTAAAAGTCAATAGAGGAAATATTGTTTGAAAGAACAAGGAATGATTGGAAGAGGATGTTTGGTCCTTAGGTTCCTCCAAAACATACTCAGAATACCCTAGAAACATTCAAACCTCCACTACCTTATCCAAGGTGTGAACCACCACAAAGTCAAGTACTGAAAAAGAATTGGATAAGGTGCTTTTGGAAACATTTCAGAAAGTCCAAGTCAATATTCCATTTCTTGATGCTGTGAAACAAATTCTGAGGTATGCTATGTTTCTGAAAGTCATGTGTACCAATAAGAGAAAGTTCAAAGGAGGTGAAAAAGTAAAATTAGGAAGGAATGTTTCATCGATGATTCAACATGCACTTACAATCAAGTGTAAAGACCCTCGGACATTTACCATTCCTTGTACCATTGAAAAATGTGAATTCAATGATGTGATTCTTGATCTAGGTGCCTCCATCAATGTCATGCCACATTCTGTCTACTCATCTCTTCAGGTTGGAGACATGAAACCATCTGGAATTATCATTCAACTTGCAAACCGAAGTACCACCAAACCTGCTGGAGTTATAGAGGATGTTCTCATTCAAGTGAGAGACATGATTTTTCCTGTTGACTTCTATGTTTTTGATATTGAAGATGATCTGTTTAGCATAGATTCTCCCCTAATCCTAGGGAGGCCATTTCTAAAAACAGAAAAATCAATACTCAATGATCACAAGGTAACACTTTCACTAGAATTTAGAGGAGATATTTTTCATTTCATCATTTTTTAATCAATGAAACACCTAGTTGAGGATCATTCAACTCCCCATGTAATCATTATTGATTTTTTTTCCTCTCGCATGTTACCTTATTTTTTCTACGATGAAATACCAACTGATGTGGAAAAAGATATAAATTTTTATGATACTTAATTAGATAAAAATGAGGATAAAATTGGAGACTGTGAAGAGTGTTGGGATGTTGAGACTAGATATCTGAGCAATGATGAAGTTTAATTTATAGAAACCACTGAATCTGTTAGTGGTATTCTCGGAGAGGTTTTCAATTTTTCACATGAAACAAGTCTTGATATCATAGAAAGAGATAACCATGATGAACATGGAGCTTACCCAAACAATCTAACTTCCGAAGAGTTCCCAGTTATCAGTGAAACCAACCCACATGTGGTAGAATTGAAACCCCTTTCGGATAACCTCATGTATGCCTTCTTAGGTCATAATGAACAATTCCCTGTAATCATCTCAAAAGATTTTTCAGATGTCCAGGAAAACCAATTGTTGGAAGTTCTCAAGTCCCACAAGGAAGCCATAGGATGGACTCTCTCTGATCTAATAGGTATCAACCCCTCGGTTTGCAAGCACAAAATTTTAATAGAAGATAATGCTAGACCGGTAAGACAATTTCAAAGAAGACTGAACCCAACACCTCTGGAGGGTGTGAAGAAAAAAGTCACCACCTTGTTGGCTCCTGGAATTATTTTTCCCTTATCTGATAGTCAATGGGTAAGTCCAGTACATTTTGTTCATAAAAAATGTGGATTTACAATATCAAGGAATGAATTTGGTGATCTTGTCCCCATAAGGCTTCCCAATAAATGGATAATGTGTATTGATTACAGGAAACTCAATATGGTTACAAGGAAAGAACACTTTCTGTTACCATTCCTTGATCAATTCCTCGAAAGACTAGCTGGAAAAACCCACTTCTATTTTCTGTATGGATTCTCTGGATATTTTCAGATTCACATTTTACCTAAGGATCAAGAGAAAACCACCTTCACATGCCCATTTGGAACTTTTGAATACAGAGTTATGCCCTTCGGTTTATGTAATGCCCCAGGAACATTTCAAAAGTGTATGATAAGCATCTTCTCTGAATTTTTGGAAACATGCATGGATGTTTTTATGGATGACATCACTGTGTATGGATCATCTTTTGAATGTTGTTTGAAAATCTTGGAACATGTCCTTAAAACATGCATTGAAAAAACCTTGTTCTAAATTAAGAAAAATGTCATTTTATGGTTGCTAAAGGGATCGTTCTTGTCCCTTGATGGAATTCAAGTTTATAAATCCAATGTTGAGGTCATTTCTTCATTACCATACCCAAAAACTGTGAGAGATGTGAAATCCTTCCTTGGGCATGCTGGATTTTATGGAGATTCATTAAAGATTTCTGTACGATTGCACTTCCATTGTCCAGATTACTCCAAAAAGATGTCCCATTTTTCTTTGATGAGAATTGCATAAATTCGTTTCATGAGATAAAAAAAATATTAATAACCCCTCCCACTGTCCAACCTCTTAAATGGGACATTCCCTTTGAAATAATGACAGATTCATATGACTTTTCTCTTGGGGAATTATTGAGTCAAAGGACAGAAAAGAAATATCATGTGATTTTCTATGCCTCCCGAACTACTGAACAAGCCCAATCAAACAACACAACAACCGAGAAAGAATTGATGGCTGCTGTATTTTCTCTATACAAATTTAGAAGTTATTTTCCGGGCTCCAAGGTTATTGTTTTTACTGACCATTCTACAATCAGATTCTTGATGAAGAAACATGATGCCAAACCAAGACTTCTGAGATGAAATTTTATTTATAGGAGATTGATGTTGAAATAAAAGATAAGAGAGGATGTGAGAACCTTGTTGCTGATCATTTGAGAAGGATACCATCTATTGAGAATAGAAAATTTCAGATTTGTTCCCCAATTAAGGAAACCTTTCTAGATGAGGATATATTTGCTGCTCAAAGTGAAATACCATGGTTTTCTAATCTTGTAAACTATTTTTCTTCTGATGAACATCCCCATTGGTTTTCCAAAAATCAAATTGATAAAATTTGGAGCGATTCAAAGAAATACATTTGGTATGACCCTTATTTATTGAACATTGGTAGTGCTCAAATGATACAAAGATGCATTCCGAACATTGAATTTCAATCCATCCTACATTTCTTCCACACATTAAACTATGGAGGACACTTTGGACCATAGAGAACAAAATGAAAAGATATTGATTCTGGATTTTATTGGCCAACCATTTTTAGAGACGCTTTCGAATTTTTCAGAACCTGTAAAAATTGTCAATTCCAAGGAAACATTTCCAAGCAGAATGAGATACCACAAAACCCACTTTTGTTTTGTGATTTTTTGATGTATGGGGAATGGATTTTATGGGGCTTTTCCGAATTATTTTTGATATCTCTACATCTTTCTAGCAGTTGATTATGTGTCCAAGTGGGTAGAGGCTACCCCCACCCGAACTGATGATGCCAAAATTGTTTACAAATTTTTGAAAGAAAATTTGTTTTCAAGGTTTGAATTTCCAAAGTTTCTAATTACAGATCAAGGTACCCATTTTTTTAATAGGACATTGGAATATCTTTTGAAGAAATAAAGTGTTAATCATAGGGTCTCTATTCCCTATCATCTTCAAACAAACAGACTGGATGAGTTGTCTAATAGAGAGATCAAACAAATCCTAGAAAAAAAGTGAACCCAAATAGAAAGGATTGGAGTTTGAGACTTGATGATAATATTAGGTCCCACAGAACTGCATTCAAAACCCCCATTGGAATGTCACCATTTAGATTGGTCTATGGAAAAGCTTTTCATCTACGAGTTGAGTTAGAACACATCTCCGTTTGGGCTGTAAAAACATGTAACATGAACCTATATTCTTCTAGGAATGAAAGAAAATATTGTTTGCAGGAGTTTGGGGAGATTAGAAATAATTAGTACGAAAGCACGAGGTTATACAAAGAGAGAAGAAAATCCTTTCATGATGGGAGGATTCTCAACAAAAACTTCAAGGGGGGAGACAATGTTCTGCCGTTCGATGCCAGATTGAAACTCTTCCCAGGTAAATTTCTTTCCAAATGGTATGGCCCATTCATTGTTACTCATGTTTTTCATTTTGGTGCAATACAGATTAATAATCCAAACAAGGAGACATCATTCAATGTCAATGGTCATAGGCTGAAGATATTTTGAGAAAATTTTCAAGATCCTCCAGGGGAGGATATTCAAATTCATGATGCAGAATATAATTGATGCCAGGTTGTGTCTTTCCTTATTATTTATTTTTTCTATGTATTTAATTTCTGGAATTTCATTCTAAAAAAACTATTCAATGAGGACATTGCATAGAATAAGTATGGGGGAACACAATGCTGGTTAGATTAGGTTTTTACGAACATCTGTTTGAAATTTTTTGTTTTCAAAATTTATTTCCATTTTTTTCGTGTTTCATTTTTTTTAAATAAAAAAAATATTTTGGAATTTCTTGAATATTATTTGAAACTCATGCCAAGGAGTGAACCAACTGATCCTTTGAAACTCAACATAAATGAATGCTGAAAATTACATTGTTTCAAGTTCAAAAATTTTGAAAATTCTTGAAATGACCACTGATTTTTAAATCTCATGGCACATATCACTGACATTGTGATTGAAATTCTCATTCCTGTGAGGACTCTGTACCCATTTTTACATCTTCTTCACATTTACCTCTTTCTTGAGAGAAACAATTCGTGTTTGTTTAAACTTGAACTTGATTTATTTCTATCAAAACATGAGGGATGAGATACTTGTGATTAAAATTATTGAGACATTTCTTTGAATATTGGAGCCTCCTTTTCATGATTATCATTTTTATTTCGGCCTTCCGTGCACATTTTATCCTTCTTGAGCCCTTAGTATCTATGTATAGCCTGTTAGCTTAGCCACATTACAAGCCAAATTTCCCTTTCCAACATACTCTGGAAGTATAAATGCATGATCCAGTTGAACTTAAGTGTGTGGGGGGGGGGGGAGATGACTCATGATGTGCTACCTCATTTGGTGTTGCTTTGGGAGAACATTTAAACCTTGAAGGCCTATTTGTGATGCTGGAATATATTTTTCTGAGAGCTGTGCCTATCTGGAGCTCTCAAATGAAATGGACATGTGCCTGTCTGGAGCTCGCAATGGAAATAAGATATGCCCAATCTGGAGCTAAAAAAAAGTGATATTTTCAACTGAAATATTGATGGAATGGGGTGGAAAATAGAATATCAGAGCTGATTATTTTAGGAGAATATGGAGGAGACCATACTTGAGTAAAAATTATAATCATGCATTTCTGCTTCAAAAAGAGCCAAACCCTCCTTATTCAGCCACATAATTTTTCAAATTTGAATCCTACCAACCCCAAGACACAGAAAAAACATGTAATGTCCCCATGATAATCACATGTTCTTGGTTCACATCGGGTGGAGATGTCGAAATTTATCAAGCCTATGGTAATTCTTGCATGAGTTGGATGAGAAAATCCTTTTTTCAAATCTATATTGTGTGATGAGAGAAAATGAATGTGAGTTAAGTGTGTTGTGTCCATGAGAAGACAAAATAAGTGGAAATGGATTGAATTATTTGAATTTAGAATTTTAAATATTTGTCTTTAATGAGGCATGATATGTTTTTAATTCATTGTGGTAAATTGGTAAACTCCATTGGTATGTGATTTATTTTTCTTGATACCGTGCTCACTTTTCCAAGAGTCCAAGAGCCATATGTGGGGGAATTGATAGAGATAATATTTCCAATATTTTAATGTCTATTTAAATTATTTAAACTTAAAAAATTTATCAATTTGATCTTATTTGTGACAATTTTGGATTTAGAGTGTTTTTTGGGATAAAAAGTTTAAATTGCATAATTCTGGATTTTTAACAGATTTTCATCAAATGGATATTTTGGTAATTTATTGTAAAATACATTTCCAAATTTTGTGATTCGAATTTGGTTGGAATCCTTATTTTATTTCCATAATATTTTTCTTCAGAACCAGGAAAAGATTCATGCATCTTGGTGCCCAAAAAATCAATGAAGTTGACAATTTTTCCGGGCGGACTGCGTGGACCCTACATTGGTAATGGAAACAAATTTCGGCATAAACACCTCCAAATGATGCGATTACACCTGGATATGAAATAGAAGCGTCTCCAAAATGAATTTATAGCCGTTTGGAATCCATTATGATGGCCTTTGGGTGGTAGAGTTTTGAAGGAAGCTTCTAGGAAGCTTCATCCAGAGAAAGCAATTTTAAATAGTAAAATCATAACTCCTTCAATATGCATCCAATGAATATGAAATTTTGATGGTGGATGGAAAACAAATTTATGCACAATATGTATGAAGAGGTCCACGCCTGAATTGGTCAATTAATGGGTCTAAAATGCGACAACTCATTGATGATGAAATTTGACTATAAAAGGAGAGGTGCTCCTATGTCTAAATCACATTCTATTCTTCACCACACCATCCGTCACAAAGGGAGTTGGCTTGAGAGGGAGAAGTGGAAGGTGGAGATTTTGATGCTTAAGAAGATGACATCCTTTGAAGATTAAATAGAGAAGGTGAAGGCTTCTAAAGTGATGGATGTTTAAGCGAAAAGTGGTTGCAGACAGAGACACCCGACAGACACTCTCTTCCGAGTTTGGATTTTAATGTGTAATCATTTTTTTGAATTTCTAATGAACCTATATTTTTGAATGAATCTGGTTGTTTTATTTCATAAATATATTTTCAAAAAAAGTTTGATCATTTTTTCATCTATAAAGTCGAAAAATTGACTTCTCTAATTAAAATTATTTGGTGAGGGTTTGCTATTGAGCATAGCGAATTCAATTACGTTCAATTACTTGGAGGTGTTTATGTAATTGAATCACTTATATAGGTGCAACCAAAATCATATTGAAGTCTTAAATAAGACGTCTTTTAAAATTTGAGTGTAAACCTGGGGGTCCTTGGGGGTACATTTATGAAATCAAGATAAGAGATATTTTTTATATACAAGGAAGAGGGGAGTGTCCGAGAGGTTGAAGCTTGTCTACGACTATTGTTTTTATTATTGATTTAAAACCCACATTATATTTCCTTTAAAATTCTTTCACATTAGTATTTAAATTAAATTTTATTTTCAAATTGTTAATAAAATCCCAATTTTCATTTCTGCAAATAAAAAGTTATTACAAAAGTGACAATTTTGCAACTCGAACTGCAACCTCCTCGAGAGACAACCCTGTGGTCACCACTATGCTACATTAAAAGGGAAAATATTTATTGAGGGTTTTACAACACGAAAAACGCTCACATCATAAACCTAACAATTCATCTAGAAATACATATATGAAACGATCAACCACTAGAGGAAAGTCCACCTGTGAATCCCCCTGACCATCTAGATATAAAACAAGCATCTAGGAAACTATTCTTCTAAACCCATCACATTCATGTCAAGATCTGCTCGCCTAGAATTATTATTAGACCTTTTGTAGAAAACACCCACCTATCTATGATGTTAAAGTCACCCAGTAGTGATAATAATCAACAAAGGCCTGAAAGGAGATTAACCAGTCCAATCCTAGAATGATAGTGAATCCTATCATCTATAATACATAGAGGTATCATAACAAGTGACATCCACTATCCTAATGAGGGAAGTCCTTGTACTAATTTACAAAAGCCATCATAATCCCCAACCGAGGGTCTAGTGTCACAACATCCTCAAATGTAAATATACAGAGCCCAAGGCTCTCCACAACGAAAATTGATATAAAACTATGAAATTCCCCAATATAAAAATGATCGGAATATAAAACGGAGGAAACTAGAATCATTCTAATAACTGTAAGAGTTACTAGATCCTACTCTATCAGGGTTTGATCTACTAAAAACATCTATGTTTTATCGTGGGCCTATGACCCTACATGATTACCTTGAGATGATCCACCCTGATGTCACTAAAAAACTGTATCCAGGATACCACATCCACGACCACCTCCTCAGCCAGAACGGCCTGTATTTCTTTAATTGATGAGAAATTGGTGGTCCTACGCATAAACATGGATTCATAACAGAACCCAAATCACTCACTACTGGTTAAAACACAAGACAAAAACATTGAACATGACCTATCTTTCCACAACCTCGGCACTGAACTATTTATCCCAGGCTCTGAGTTTTCATTTTCTAATCTTCCCACACTGGAAGCATACCACCTAGAAATATGAAGAAATATCATGTGAAAGATCCCCACGGTGCTTCCTGCAATCTGTCGAAGGAGTACTAGCCCAAGATGTGGAACATCCCTAGATTGAAACTCTTAACTCCCTCAGATTGCGCTTTGTAATCTACACCAGGTTCACAATAGCAGTCACCAACGTCAGCCTGAAGAGATTCAACTATGATCAGCTGTCATACATGAGACCATCCTCAAATATACTAGAAAAAGATAACTCGTCTCCTCCACGAACAGGTGCAAAATGATGCAACTCAATAAAGAGATAATAATACCCTATCACTAAAAGATCACCCTGTACCAAATGCTTGAAATCTTATGATCGATCGGTCCTCAGTGTATTTGGTTAAAAGTAGTCATAGAATTTACAATGAAACTCTTCCCAAGTTATATCATGATGACACCTCTCTTGTGAGATAACATCCTAGTATATCTTGGTGGAATCACATAGCATATACGTCATGAGCTTCACCCTCTTCTCAAGAGGAATATCTAGATGATATAAGATTTTATGCATGGACACCAACCATGTGTCTATAGCCTATGGTCCTCCATAACCTGAAAAATTGGTAAGATGCTACTTCTATAACCCCATAATAATCCCTTCCATAGTTCGGGAAGGATGAAGTGCTCCATATAAAGTCTATAACATCTTCAAAAAGACTTCATGGACCATTTATTCATAACCTATGTCTGGTATAACATTTGGTGACAAAATGGGAATGATGGGAGGATCTTCTAGTAGTCCCTGATCTTCCATTTCTGGTGTCCGATCATTACCTTGTATCTGGAATACAACTGAAGGATGTCTTGTAGGCCTGACTCTGCAAGGTCAAGCGCACACATCGGTTTAAGATTATCAATGACACAAACATAGAATTCAATGAAAGGAATACGAGAAGAAACCTTCACGTTTTAAAAAACATGGATACATGGCATGTATAATTCATTAACGACACATTCCCCTGTGCTTTTAATATAGAGTTTACCTCTTCCAAAACTGGTCGTGTAACACCCAGAAACATAGTTTGTATATCCTAAGACAGGGTGTGTATTCTAATTCTCTCTCCTTCTAAGGTACTTCTACATGTCTCGAAAAACACATTTCTATACTGCGTTACACCACATGACGTGTTCACTCTAGACATGACATATACCACTTATGTTCTAATCGGCCGTGTATTTAGTCACACAGTCAAGTACACAGTCGACTCTACACGACATCTATAAATGGGAGACGACGTGTTCTTCCAAACATTTTATCCGCCAGTGTCCTTGGTCACTCGACCAGCTACATGGTTGATTACTACACGACGTGTATAAACAAGGGACAACGTCTACAACCAAACGTTTCCCAGCCCCCATGCCTCTTCCCACATAGTCAGTCACATGGTCAAGAATAACAAGAAATGTACATACAGTATAAGACATTTACTTATGAAAAGTAGTTTCCTAAAGAACATAAGAACATAGGGTGTGTGTTCATAATATCACACATTGTGTTGTCTAGGTTTCTAGATAGTAGGCCTCTAAAACACCTGTAAAACACTAAAAACAATGAATTTTGTCAAGGGCATGAAAAATTATATCCCATGAGATACCATACTCATGAGAATCAATGTTTGGAATCCTTATTCATATTATAATAGGAAAAAATTCAATTTAATGTTCAAACTTGATCCACCATATTCTAATCCAAGAGGGGCCATAACAACTCAGGGACCAATGTTTGGAATTAATACAATTGAAACATTAGAATTTACAATACCCTATCAAAATAGTAGGCAATCTATCAGGGTTTCTATCACAACAACATGCATATCTTGCACAACATCTTTAAAAAAATATGCAATCAGTAATGAAACCTAAATGGAATGAAAAAATGTATGACATGTGATCTCTATCAAGGGACTATATGATGACTAAGATGGAATACCATCATCTAATTAGGTTTTAATGGAAATATAACAATAATGATATAAATCACAAGAACACAAAACAAGTGTGTCACCTAATAGTGAAATAAAATCATTTGTAACAATTGAAAAACCCAAAAAATAATTGAAATATTTGAGTTAACATAGATTTTCCAAATACATGGGTTAGATACTCCTCAGAACATCCTAGTACTAGCTACACATTCCCTCACATCCTTTTCTATAGGCTCAAAATATTAAGATAAATTATAAAAGGAACTCCTATAATACCACTTTGTAATGTCTTGGTTCAGGGTGCCGCCCAAAGGTGACCCATTCCTAGTGGTTCACATGAACTCAAACGCATTTTCCCAAATTCCACAGGCTTCTAACCATCACCAAGGGACTTGGGAATGATAGTGTGGAAGATATTCCCTAATTTTCAATGTAACATAATAGAAACAAATAGTACACAGTAATAGAAGCTATAATACTAAAGAACAGAAGAAAACAGTGGAACACGAATAGTATAAACAAATACATCATATATATAAATAAATGATGCATGTCACATGAATCTTGGAAACCATCCAAACAATTCAAAATGCCAGAAATATAATAATGAATCCAATGTACTAAAAATAATAACGGCCACAATATCTTAAACCTCATATCGGTCTCATGATCTCTAGCACAAATAGTAATCCAGTACCTAAGGAAGTAGGGAACTTTCCCTTATTTCTCCATGAAACCATATAATCTATATGGGTCCAAAAGCATGACCCAGAAATGGTTTTGAGATTAAACCTAGTAGGAAATCACCAAAATATCTGTGCCTAATAGTTAGTGAATATATATATATATATATATAGTAGGGAATATGTATAAATGAAGCAATAAACCATGAAGTCCTCAAAAGTAATCATTCATACAAATTTAAATTAACTTTATTTTCATTTATTAATTATTCAATCCACTGAATAATGTATCCTTGAGATCTAGACTACACTCTATTTCCCCCACTGTAGTAGTACCAATAGACATCTCAAAAGACTATATAAACAATCATGTAAGACCAAGTCCAATTTTGTGCTTTGGATTTCCAGACTCACCACAGTCATACAATCTGTCAATAAAAAATCCTATGGGAATAGTCTCATAGTATAACCCCTATATTTTAACATATCATCAATTCAAAAAATAATATAATGAACCTATTAGAAATCTCACACAATTTAACCCCATTGGTCCCACATAGCACTAAAAGTTTAAAACGTCTAATTGGGGGCATCTCTCATGGTCAATACTCCTTTTCTCTTCATAACAAATATTAACTATAATGACCACCTAGAAGGTCTCACTGTCAATTACCCTGGGTCAATATAAAAATAAATTATACATAAATGACACTACATTGGGATTCTTTCATAGTCAATTCCATTTGGTCATACATTCACATTGTGAAACACATGCTTCTCATATAAATAGTAACTCCATCCAAACAACACGAGGAATGTAAAACAAAGCTATCCTAACAGGAATTCTCAATCAAATGGCCAAAGTCAATGAAACCTGGGAAACACAACAAAAATATAGGTATTAAACCTTAAAAATAAGAAAAAAACATTCTCAATTAAACAATCCATAGCAGGTGTTAAACATATTTAGTTTAAAAAACAAGCAAAACCCTAAACATGGGTATTCATCACTATTAGAATAAATAATCTAGAGACAATCAATGTTATGAAAAAACCACCTACCTTGATGTTGTTCAATGAACACTCTTGTACATTAGCCCCCAAATTGGCCTTGAACAATGTAGATATACCAAAAGTTTAAAAAAATTCAAGCTAAGAAAACTTAAGGGAGAGGAGAAATCAAGTAGAGGGGATTTAGGGGAAGACATAACTCACTCATGGGAGTATAACACACTTGATAACGTCCCAATCAATGCTCGGATTTGGGATCATGAGGAGCTTGATGATATTTGGTCGTACGTCGCTCTCATATACAGAACAAGTGGAGAAGAAGTTTGTTCCATAGATGAGATGTGACCATGCTTCGATTAATCAAACAAAAAGAAAAGTACACTAAATGTTCATTTAATGTACATGATGCGTACTATCCTCAACCGGGCCTTTCTTTAGGCAGTCTGCCAAGACACCTACACTACCATGTACTCGATCGTTACACAGCCTATACATGGCTACATGCAGAATCCAGGTACAGAACATGTACTCAAAAGTACACAGCATGTGCATAGAAAATTTCCTATTTCTTCCTTTTCCAAAAAAACTACCTGAAAAAAAGATCCATACATAAAATAAAGATATGGTTTCTTATATTGTAAACACCTAGAAATAATTATTTTAATAAGTAATTGTTGTTCAATTAGTGTTGAAATGATATATTTGTATCATATATGATACTATACTTATGAGAATGGGTTTTTATAGAATTATTATAAATATATATTTTTTATATAATTGGATAGATCAGTTTCGATGAAAGTCAGACTTGAGGTAAAGAATTTTCCTACTAATTTTATTACAAAGAGAAACATTCCATATTTATTTATTGTATCTTTTATGTGGCGTATATACCACACAAGAATGTATTTTTAGATTTTTATCATGATAATAAGGTAATATACATATCCATATAAAGTTATTTATTTCATGGATGTTATAATTCAAATATTACTAAAGTCGTAAGAGATTTATGTTATAAGCTCATTGTTTATCAAGACTTTTTATTATTATATTTATGGAGGTGTAATTTTTTTATTAAACTCTAAAAAAACAAATTATATTTGTTATTCTATTTATAATTTTAAGAATACATTTCTCCCTTAAATTTAACTCACATTATGTACCATTGAGAATGAAATTATTTTTTTAATGAAAAATATATTTCTTTCTCACTACATCCAAAAATCAAATTTCTACCACATCTTTTTTTTCTAAAAAAAGTTTTCAAGAGTGTTTTTATACTAGAAAACTTATTTTTTAATATCATTTTTAACATTTTTCATCTTTTTAAAAAATTGTTTAGAATGAATATTATTTCCATTTTACAAATAAGGTACATTTTCCTTTTACCAAAAATGTGAAATGAATATTTATTTAAATATATAAAAATTGATCAATTTTTTTATATATTGAGTAGATTTTTTTTAAAAATTTTCTATAATTTTCCTTGGTTATTTTCAAAGAAACTTTTCTCATAATATTTTCAAATTTTTTGGTTTAAAGAATCGATTTCAAAATGAAAAGCGTACATTCCTCAAGAAATATCCCACGTGATATTTTAATATAATTTTTATCTAAGATAGATTCCAATGTTGTAAAATATCATTTATTAGAGATATGATCCAATTAAACAATTTTTAATCCTTCTCTTGATGGTTATTAGTAATGATGAAAAAAATCAAAGAAAACCATTTTATTTTCCCGGGATTATGTGGTAGTTAATGTTTTTAAAAACCTTTGGCATTCATAAAAATTAATTTATGATTATGACATTTATTATATGTGAATTATATAACCCTCCAATTAATTGTGTAAATATTGATATATTATGAGATTATAAGGGAAAGTATGGGGAGTGAGCCTAGAAAATTAAGAGACTCTATCCACTATGATAGTCATTGGAGTGAGCCATGAATAATGGTATAATGGGGTAGAGAGTGGACAAAATCCACAATGATAGTCTTGGAAGTTATCCGTGAGTAATGAAATGATTTATCATGGTTATATATATGCCAAAGACTCATTCTATTCCAATGTTATGCTCTCAAGTCCCATGTTCTTGATTTATTTATTATTCAGGTCTTATAAAAATCCTAAATTTATTCCATCACTCAAGATTATGATATGATATATCCATGGTATTATTTTCAAATGATATTATCCTGTTCTCATACCGTTGTGAACATGTTAAGTGTAAGTTATCATTTTTATCACCCTCATATTCCTTTACTAAGAATTAGATCCCACCATTTCTTATGTTTATTTTACCATGTTATAAAGAATAGTTCTACGTATTATATTTCAAAGTAGGGTTATATTTTCGAAGAACAAGGTGGGAGATGATATAAACTTCTTATGAACAAGTTTTTTATGTTTCCATGTTTCTAAAGTCACTAGAACTTCATGATTTTTCAAGGATTTTAATTTTTTATATTTAATAGTGATCTAATAAGAATAGAAACATATGTTTGAGAAATATGGTTCATTAGATAATACCAATTTAATTTGTTATATAACTCAGGTCAATGAGGTTTGACAGTGTAATTAATTTAATAAAATATTCTCATATAAATAGGTAAATTACATAATGTGTTCATGTTTCCCACATGACATGTAATTTGATTTAATCGATGCCCAAAATACTTTCCTAGTAACTGAATGTGTACTTCCTATAGACATTAATGAGTTTCAAGACATATAGGAATTATACATGACTTGTACATCACGTTTTCTTGATAAAAGTCTCCGTGCTTCATGCATTAAATACACGTGGTGTGTCAATAATGTGATACCTCTTAACCCCATATTTTTCATCATTTAAAAACATAGAATGAAAAAAAAATTGTAAAAATAAAAGGAACATATCTAGAAAATACATGTTCCTCCTTTGATGCTCAACAAACATTTCATTTAATACACACAACCTATATTCATTACACATTGACCTAGAGTTCCCACATGTGTCCTGGTGTAATGGAAAAAGGACAAACAACAATTAATAAATGAGTACATGTCATGTAACCCTATTTTATCAGGCTAGTGTTCCTAGAACCTCTATATGGGTATTTAGAACTATTAGTTGTCATTTATTATGAAAACATGTATAATTGAGCATGAAATGAAGAGGGGGAATAAGTGATGACAATGAATTGACAAAGAAAGAATAGATCGTTATATGAAATTTAACATTAAATTTTGTGATGACCAATAATCAAATAAATAACTAAAAATTTAGACATGACTTCTTTGATACCACTTGATGGTTATGTGTGAAACCAATGTTCTTATTTATCAACTATATCACTTGGAATCTTAATGATTTAATAAATCATTTTCAAATATGAAAATAAATAAATTTACTAATTTTTTTAATTCAATATTGAAATATATTGTCGTTGGAACCAAGAGAAGTTCATTGAATGTTAGATTAACAATTTATTTATTCACAAGAAGAAATATTACCTAAATATGGAGATATTTGTATCCCAGGATGGGGCTCCAATGTAGAGACCCTCTAGTGTTCATCCATACTCTCCTGTATTCATGAAATATAAACGATTGATCAGGTTATAG
Source organism: Viscum album (assembly GCA_963277665.1). Lineage (NCBI taxonomy): Eukaryota > Viridiplantae > Streptophyta > Magnoliopsida > Santalales > Viscaceae > Viscum > Viscum album. Next base: position 834,433,258 of record OY728120.1, read on the forward strand.
TGTGGCTGATTACTCATCCTGAATTATTCTCCTTTGATCACTAAGAACTAATTTGGTCTTTAAGGAATATCTCTTATTCACATCCTTTTTTAGAGGAATCTATTATTTAAAATTATTAAAAATATCTTGGAAGATATATTATTCTATTTATAGGTGCATGGTTATTGATTAATATTTTAATAATTATAAATGGACACTTAATAATTTATGGATCATATATGAGACCCCATTACATGTTATAACACAATATTAATATTGAAAGAAATGAGCTAACTTGCACAACTATAAAAATTATTTTATAGGCTTGTAAATTAAGTTTTTCATCAAATCTAATATCGATTATCTTATACTCAGCTAAATTTATCTAACACGTAAATTTATATTAATTTTTTATTCATTCAATAAAAAATTAAATATTATATGTCCTTTTTAGATAATAAATATTTGATTAATATTTATATCAAATTGTTAGTTATTTATTTTATAGAGAAAAAATTATTTATAATGATGTGGATAATGAGAGAAAAATTAATATTATATATTAATTTATTTAAAAAAATTTGTATAAAATAACTATTTATTTAATATCTCATATCATTAAATTAATTTTTTATAAATATTGATCCCCTATATAGCGAATAATTATTATTCCAATTGTTAAATAATATTTAACTTAGATCGAAGGAATGAATTTGTGTTTCTCTCTATGTCTCTTTCATAGTGGAATTAGGTGGGCTTTCCTAAAATAAGTCCTTATTGTCTAGCACTGGGAGATGATACCCATAACAGAAGAAAACATGTCACAATGAAAAAACCAATTACTAATGCTAACTATTTAGTATAATCCCCTTTTCATGAAATTTCATGCACCAGAATGCACAGTTGTTGTGTTAAACTATTTTCTTGATATATATTTCTTTTTTTATCTAGAATGAACAAGACTAAATCACCATAGACATGTAATCTATTTCCAATTGTATCATTCCAATCCATGGACAACGATATTAACTTCTATAATGATCTAATGGAAAAATACCTCATTGACATATTCATTAAGAACATATCATTCATGAAACGTGAAATATGCCGTATTTTCCTTGGAATTCCCCCATCCTAGGATGCCAAAATATATCATAATTAGTGATTCATGATATCTATTAATATAAATCTAAAAGTATAAATATGATATAAAATCTCACAGATTAGAAAATCTAATGACACATAAATATGTATATTTTTTATATGTGGGTATGTTATAATATTTCATCTTTGACATTACCATGTACAAACTACATGAGATAATGTCTGATGTTCTCATGAATAGCCATACAAAAATGTCATAATAATATCTTCCCAATCATATACTTTTATCTTATCGTAGAACTGGGTCTAGGAATATCGACCTAGAATTTCGTGGTTCTCATCATAGTTGGGAACATATATTTCAATTTTCAAGTTATAGATACATTGGGACATTATTACATTAATGTTAAAGAGAAAAATTAACATAATATAAAATTATATTTTAATTTGAAATGACTTCAAGAATATAGATTAAATCTAGAGTACAAAAAGATACTTCAATGACACAAACTCAAGTATTTAAACCCACCATCATACTTTAAAACAACATAGAAAATAAAAATAAATATAAATGTAAAAAAACACAATAAAAAATTAAAAATATAATTTTATAAGATATCCCATCACAAAATTATATTATTTTTATAATACTTATTGTTAAGAAACAGTAGTGGATTTTATCCTGGAAAAGGGAGGTAAAGTTTAATTAATAAGAACTACTAAATACTCATCATCCCTATACTCTTAAATACACACTATATTAGACTATTATATTTAATTATTTCATATTCAATGTATTGTTTGACTAAGTGTATTTGTTCCTTCACACCATCTTCTTATTATGTTGCACTTACATAGTCCAAGGTAGGGAATTTATAACTTTTATGAGCCTCAACCCCATCTTAACATACTCTTTCTAATGGATATTAAATACCCAGAATGTTATATTCTACATTCCACTATATATATGATAAAATCATTTCATGAATAATGAAAAACTCTTCCTTTTTGGTTTACACATTTATATATTCCAAAACAAACTAACAATTTACAAAAATATTTCTAATAAAATAAAATAATGTTTTTTTCATTTTTAGTGATGTTAAAAAAATATTAATCAATATTTAAAACACCTATATTATATTATAGTTGGGTTTCTAACACATTTTTGGTTGATATATTATATTTTATATCATTATATGATAATTTTTTTTTATTTTTTTGACATAATGAAGTTCATATATTAAAGAAATTATATCAAATATTAGGATAAATTGAATAATTATTCTTTTCATCATAGCGAAATATTATAATATAAAATTGAATAGTCATTATCATAGGAAATATATGTGTTCTTTAAGAAAATAAAAGGATTTTTATTTATAGAAGTAAATAAAATGTATTCAAGAGAGAAGTATTCATCCATATCATCTCCCATTAAGATCATTCTAGTAATTATAACTTTGTAAATAATTAAAATCATTAGAAAAATTTTAAATGTATTGAAAAAGGGAATTTGTAGAATGATTTAAAATATGTATGGTTATACATAGGAATGAAAATTTTAATATAACCTTTAAAATGTTATTTTATATATAGAAATTTTTCATATGGTTATTGAATATATGGTCATTTTGTATAGTGTTAGGAAATAAGTATATTATAGTTGATATAATTTGAATATAACACTATAAAATTTCAAAATCAATTGAAAATATAATATTTAACATGTTATTAACATATTATAAATAATCATGGAATAAAAAAAATATACCAATTCCATGTTAAATTTTTTGTCTATGCTAAAAATATATATTTTTATAGGTTATGTCTTTTTATTTAAAAAAATTAAATTTATCACATTTTAATAACTATATAAATAATATATATATATATATACATTTAATGGTGTAAATATATATTTATATATAATTAAAATTCATGTAATCATTAGTAATTGTAGATCAATTAGAATCAATTAATTTAATTTTTTCAAAGTTATTTTTCTACGAAGGATTTTTATACAGAGATAATTTTTATTTTTAAAATAATTTTTCTCACGTTATCAAATTGTATTTAATAAAATGTATTTCATATTTTGAATAGTAATTTCCAAAATTAGTTTTATATATTATTTATTTTTTACCATGAAATAATTTTTATCAATTTAATAGATTTAATTTTAAAAAATGTATTTCATATTATGAGTAGTCATGTCAAATATAGGTAATATGACCAATATAATTATCTGAAAAAACTAGTTATCAGTATACATAGTATGTTATGATTGAAAAGGGTAAAACGAATATAATATTTCAATAAATTTCTAAAATGATGAAATATCTCCAAAAATAATCAAAAAAAGTATGCGGACTGGATAATTCATGAATCATTACCATTATTATTCCACTTTTGAGACACATACCATAAAAAATTACTTTCCATATACATTAAGGTATTGGATTTTCAGAATATGTCACTCAAAATAATATATAAATGGATTTCCCCTTTATCTGTTCCAAACATGACGACTCGTTATTTCAACATTCCAATGTATTAAAATAAATGTACCTATCAAGTCTCTGTTACATTTAAGATATTCTAGTCACAATTAAGGGAGCCATACGCATTATTTCAAATTTTTTTCGAGAGTGATGTTTTCACCCTTTAGTGAATGTATTATATTGTCTTCAATTATTTTGTTTATATTCTTCATCAAACTCTTATTTAATCATATTTAAAAATATAATTAAAATTAAATGACACAAAAATAATTCTATGAAATTGACATTATAATAATTTAACAGTATATTCTTACTCATTTAATTTTTATAGCATGTTCTTGTGTTTCTCTATTTTACAAATGACATGAACAATGAAATATTTTATTTATCCAGGTTTAATATAAAAATTAAATAACATTAATTTATTTTATAAATGGTTAATTTATACCATTTATAAAAATTTTGAATATTAATATATGATTTTATAATTATTAATAAAATGAAGCTTTCCATTTTTTAAAATTATCACAATAAGAATGTTTTGGATTTCATCTTTCAAAATCATACACAAAACTTTCTTGAAATTTATTTATAATAAATAATTACATTATATAATTTTGATTATAATACATATGATACATTTAAGATGATGATATTGTGAACATGAAATGATTATCGATACCAATATACCAAAAAAAGCATTCAAAAATTGGAAATAATAATATGTTTTTATAAAATAAATAACGAATAACTAATATAAGAAATAAATGAATATAATAGAATAATATAGAAAGGGGTAGATATAAATGATGAAATGAAACAACAAGGATTAACCTTCCATGTCATCAAGGTCTGTTCACCAAAAGTAAAGAATTATATTCACTATCATTAGGAACATGTAATTTGTGTATATGGAATAATAACAATAAATTGGGAATTATTTCACCCTTTAATACAAAAAAAAGTATCATTTTTTCAAGAATATTATAGAGTGTACCTACACATAATAATTCCTTGAAAAAATTATAATTTTTTTTAAATAAAGAATGAACTAAACAATAAATAACCAAAATAAAAATTGAAAATCATAGATAAATATAAAACCATAGGAGGGTAGAAAACATGTAATGAGAAAAAAAACCAAACATAAGGTAAGAACAAAATGGAAAATATATGAACATCCTGAGATAAACTAAGAATCTGAACAATGATTTTCTCATCTCTAATTGAACTAAGGTCACGTCCATATTAAAAAAAACCATCAACTCTTAGGAAGATGTTTGTTACTATAAATAGAACATATATATAATTACTAAATAGAGAAATGATTAATATTTAAAAAAAAAGTGTGTATATTTTTTTGAGATCAACATGCCATGTATGATTTCATTTAATCTTATTTTTAATTCATTTTATAATATATTCCATAATATGAAGTTTAAAAATCAATTAGAAAATTACTTTTTCCATGAAATTGTATGTAGTGAAAAAATTTCATTCCTTTTCCATTTAATTAAAACACCTACTTTTTTATAACTAAGATGTGATGCAATTACATGGGAATGAAAAATACATTTAAATAATGAAAATTAATTGCTTTAAATTTATGATAATAATTCAAGACATATTTTCCATTTTATATATGTCAGTTTAAACTATTGGAAAAAATATTTTGAATGAAAAATAAAATATAAAAAGGGTAAAACCCAACTACAATATATAACCATGACTCCATGTAAAAATAGTATAATTAGAAAACACACACATATAAATATATAATAATAAAATGAAATTAATGTGATAAAATAGAATTATTAAAAATATATAAAATAAGGATAAATTATATGGGAACATAGTATAACATGATAAACATCATGAGTAACCTACTATGTCCTAAAAGAACAATCCTTAAATACTCAAGTGCGAACATTTACATTCATCTATCTTGACACTTAAAAAATAACCTCACAAATCACTATCAACAAGACTTATCCATGGAAACCCCCAAATAGATCAAAATACTAACAACAGAAAACTTACATCTCCATAATCCAAACTAGTTTTACATCAATATCACATCTCTCACACAGTTACCTTAGGATTATATGAAATAAAATTTATGTATTTGAGAAAAAACCAATTCAAATATAAATTCAAGATAAGAGTATGGTATAAAAATTAATCTCTTATCTCACCTCTAAACACCATTCAATAATATATTAAATTCCAAATGTATAGATACATAAAATTATATTCATGTTTACCTCACATAATACCCAATCTTACATAAGTCATAACATGAATGGGATAAAACCACGTGTGTTGTAGGATTCATAAAGTATTTAATGTTTTTCCCAAATGAGACTTAAAATCACATATCTAATTTTAGACCACTGAATCATCCATTGAAGAATCATTTATTAATTAACAATTCAAGGGAAACACTATTTAAATCAATATGGGATCTAACAAACATGTGGGTTCCATAAAAAAAATTGATAAAAGACTCATGTACAATTTAATAAATTCCATACACACCATTATATTGAAGAATTTTTTTTTAAAAAATGAATTATGCATTTCCAAAGAAATTTTCAAATAAAAAAACAAATTTAGTTATAAATTAATTCAAAATGGTCTTATAAGTTTTTTATACACACATAGTATGAATGAATAATTTTTTCTAAAAGTACGGAATTAGAACCCATGAAAAAAACATTATTGAAATATAAAAAATTTGGATTATTTAAAATAATTTAAAAACAAATTAAGGATAATATATGTTGATCTAAAATTGGTATAAATTGTGTTTGTAAAATCAAGAATCACATGTAATTACAAATAAATGGAATTTAAAAAACTACCATAAATTATTGAAATTAGTATGTCATCCACAATGAAAATTATAATAGAATAATAATGGATCTTCATCAAACCTAAACATCAAAAATATATTTATTTGATAAAACATATACATGGGTTTGATAAAAATGAATATTGTGGTTTGAGAATGAATAAAATTACGAGAGTTTAATAGAAAAGGGATGAAGAAGAAGATTAAAATATGGATTTACCTTAGAGATAAATATGAAATAAAAATGTAAGATTTTTGGAACAAAGGGTTAAGGGTAGAGGATTTATTAGAGGATTTCCTAGAATATATCTAATGAATGAAAATGAGGTAGATGGTAATTATAGTGAATGGAATAAGATAACATAATTTATCAATTTCTAGGAAATACTCATATTTTGGCCAAATGAATTTCGAAAGAATGAATAGTTTTTTCATCAATCTCTAGAACCATTCTAAAACACCCATATAATATGTAAATACGAATCATAAAACCATAAAATAACCATACATTTTTATCTAGAGAGGTGATCCACAATATACATGGTTGGAATGAATTGTTGGTCTAAAATATTAACCAACCATCAGGCTATTAAATTTATTTAAACATCCAATGTTCAAAACTAAAACTACAAAAAGTTAAATAATATATATATATTTGATAAGATGTTCCAAAAAATTATATTTCAGTATCAAGATTCTTTCCACCAGGCCATATTATTCAAAAAAATTCAGTGGCCCATTTTGAATAAGAAGGATCCAAATAACTACATCCAAAAAATGAAATATTATAATCTGATAACGATTCAATATAGTAGTTTTACATTGAAAATTTCATCTCATTAGATTTAATTTTAACCCATGATAAATATATTAGATGATATACATGATAATATTATTCAACTATCATTAATATAAATATAAAAAGTCAAAACATACATATTTATTATGAAATTGGAATGCCTAAAGATATAAAATTTCCCAAAACATTTTAGCATTAAGAATAATAGAATATTATATCCACAATATGATTTATTAGGTATCCCAAATTTAAAATAAGTCGACCCTAAAATAATGGAAGAAAACAGTGATCGTCCACCTTATTAATGGATAGATATTAGACATGTTCAAATGGTTGTTGAAAACATGGATACAATCAATCATGGTTAATATAATATTTTATTATAATAAATAACAGAAAATATATTGGAAAAAAGGTTATTCAACATGAAAATTTTTATTATGAAATGAAACACACATTTTATGATAAAATGTGCATTAATAAACATATATATTTTTGTTTGAAATCAAATTACATGTTGATTTCACAAAATGAGAATGATTATATAGATGAAAGATCTATTCATAGAAGTAGTTCTTTGAATGAAAAATACATTCTATATGGGTCCCCACTATTTAATGTTCACCTTATAATAGAGAAACCAATGCTGACTAATTATTATATGGAAATCACCACCAGATAGGACGCATACCATGATCAAGGAGTCTATAATGTAATTTTTTAACTCCAACCAAAACCATATATAATTAAATATTGGTGGATTAAGAATTAATTTTAATGGAATTTAAGATATGAATAACAACAACATAATAAAATTATATAAAATTATTAAACAATATCTTAATAAAATTAAGAGAAATGGTTCATATATCAATGAAATGATAGTAAAATATGTTATACAAATAAATAGTAACTTGAAATTTCTTTTGGAATACTCGATGACTATTGAGATCGAAATCCAATACACAATACTAGAAAAATTAATTTCACATATTTTATTTAATTTTTAAATAAAATTTCAGTTAATAGACTTGTTAAAGATAACCCATGAAATGAAATTGCTGATCGGTCGTTGATTCCCTTTAGTATTATTTCATAGAGTTCCTGGAATTACCACATTGAAAAAACCTAAGTTATTATTTCTTTACTAGAGGAGAAATGAAGAGATGATAATGTTTAACCATATCAACCCAAATTTCATTATTAGGCTTATATTTATCTATATTAATGCAATATTTTTCACCCTTTATCATGCGAGATAGAAACGATACAATACCCATAATAAGTTTTAATGTATGGTTTGATTTCACCATCTTGTACATATCAACAACATACATGCCATTAAATTTTCAAGATTCTAAATAGATATTATTATTTATAAATAAATATCCAAAAGGTTCGAGAGGCAGGTAGAAACCTACTCCCAACAAACTATTATAAAAAAGTGTAATCTGTAAAAAACAACTCAGAAACACGAAGCTTTGCAAAGCCGTGTATACAGAACACCATCCCTATAATTGCTAACCAAGGTGTCACAATAAAAGGGAAAAAAACGACCAACTGGAACCAACCTCCATGATGGCCCTTTTTGAGAGAGCATCAACAACTTGGTTAGATTCTCGATAGACATGCGAGACATCAAGGCATAATCATTCAGTGAGACTAAGGCAGGAGGTCCAAGCATGCATCATCCACTAAGGAACATTCCGAGAACGATCATTCAAAATCTGCACGGCAATAGACAAATCCGACTCTAACCAAACTCTACGCCAACCATAATGCACTGCGTACCTGATAGCCATGATCATTACCCACAGTTCTGCTTCAATCGCATGAGCATACCCCACATAATGGAATAAGCAGCCTTTAACAAAGCCCCGATGGGTTCTGAAGACTCCACCACTCCCAGTAGGGCCCGGTGCACTAGAGGCCGCCCCATCCACATTAACTTTCAGCCACTCTAAAATTTGTGTAATCCACCGATTATACCTGACCATTATGGGATTCCTTTCTCTCCCACTAACACCAAGAGTTCTCAGAAGTACAAAGTTAGAAACATCATTGTTCATGGCACCCTTTTGATTCATTGTGGAAAGATTAATGCTTCGTTGTATCATTGAAACACCATCCCGAAAAGAAGGCTTGGAGTTGTTGAAAACAGAATTGTTCCGAGATTTATAGATATAAGAAAAAACCGAGACAATAGCAGCAATAAACAATGATTGGATCTAATCACTGAAATCAATCTTCAAGGAAGAACGTAATAGCGAATCAACGGAGTAGAGATCAAGGCAGTTTATAAATAAATATTTCGATTGAAAAATAATGATTTTTTGTTAGTGATTAACGACTAACTTGGGAGAGTTTAACACATGTCCAAATAAGTGTTTTGTGTAATACTATACAACTCTTTCTCCCTATTAGAAACCAACATATGTTATTAACTTCTCCAATTTCGATTTTTAGGGAAATCATGTTGAATTAAAATGACCTAGAAAAATTATCAATATTTTTCATTTTATAATTGAATTTCAAACACGATCCCCATTATTCATGACATTGTTAATAAAATATCCCTATGTTTGATTTCACTTTTGAGGATTTAAGAGTTTCTAAATAATTTAATTTTCCTTTGATCTTCCTTATCCACTCTATATCCCTAGGAAGACCTTGATCATGATTATTGACTGATTTCCATTGATTTAGACAATATTTTATTTAGTATATTAGTAATAGAGGACTCAACTCCACCAATCTATTCAAATTATAGGTAGTGTCGATAAATGGAGTGAAAAAATATAATCTGATGAAATAAATATCTTATGGAAAATTCCATAAAACATACATAACATGTTTCTTTACTATAATAATTGGAGGATTTCCCTAAATTTAAAAAAATATAAAACATAATAAAATATATTTCAAAAATAAATATAATTATATTCAAATAAATTTATATAAAGTCTATAATATCTCTTATGATGTTTATAAAAATTAAACCTACCTCCCTTGATGTAATTGGTTAGAATATCACATTCTTTTCATAAAAAAATTTCATAAAACTCTCAATAAAACAAAACTATTTAAGGGAATGATATTTTGAATAAATGTCCATATGAAATCAAGCACATTATTATAACACTAAATATTAAAAATTATATAACCAAATAACATAAAAAAGAATAAAAATCCTCTTAACTTTTCTGTGATAAATGAAAATTTAATAAAATTAATATCTAAAAATATAAAAGAGGTCAAAGATTGTGAATTATAGTTTTTTATAACTATTCATGATTTGGTAAATAATATACCAACTGTGAGATAGTCACACACAGGTTTATAGAACTGTATACATGGTTTATAAAAGAAATTCCAGACTATGAAAAGTAAATTTAATCAAATGGGTTTCCATCAATTACCACCGAAGAAAAGTAAAATCTCAAAAAAAATATATGAAATACCATAATTTTAGATCAATACAAATAATAATAATAATAATAATAATAATAAATAATCAAATAAATTATTCAGGACATGCCAACACATTGTAAATATGAACACATAAAAAAGGGGATGATCAAGGAGTCAGTCATGACCTAACTATTATATTCAAATGAAACTGTTCTTATAGTATCGTTACTCCATAAATAAAATTTTTGTTTCATTCCATTTTGTAAAAAAACATTCCCCTTTTATAAATCAATTTCATCTTGCTTAACTTAAAATTAGGACTGATGAATACTCTTGATTCCCAAGAGCTTGAAACAAGTGATGAGGGTGTAAAAAACCATTGAAATTATTTATCCCTATGATACTAATAAAAAAACCACAATTTTTTATATAATTTGACATGTTGTGACTATTGATTCAACATCTATACATAACAAATATGTCGTTTATAAAAATTAACTAGACTTGATGTAACAAAAATAAACATTCTAACTCACATTTAAATATTAAATCTATGGAACCAACCTTAAGGATTTCATATTCTAGTGACTTTAGACTCATATTCACTTTCATTATTTCCCAAACATATTTTTGGTTTATAGTTTTATATAAATTGGAAAAAAATATTACATTTTTAACCCATACATTACCAGTCGACACATATACTTATTATCAATTTTTTTATATGGAAACATTATTTAAAATATAACATTATTTATATTCTTGAAAATATTAAATATCTATTTCTGGACCACATCCTTATACCTAATACTCTATAACACCCATGGAACACATTTTAATACTTATTATTATCACAAAAATCATAGTAAGGGACACTAAAAATAATGAGAAATATTAGTCTACTGAAAAACATAAAAACCCATTTACAAATATTCATTAAAAACAATCAATTTCATCTAAAAGGAGAATTATTTTTTCCGTTTAATTTTTTTTGTTATGACATCTTTTTAAATCAAGAGATTTTTATGGGAACTCATTAGAATGTATATGAAAATCTTTTAGGTTCCTTGATTTATCATAATCATTTAACCCTAAAAATGGAATAAACATAAGGTTAACATCCATATCTGGAGTGAAAATATTTTCCAATGAAATTGAGTGCTATATAGGTGTACTAATTGTATTAATGATACCAGGATCATCCCACTTTATTTGTGCACAACAAACTTATTATCTATAATGCGATCACTCAGTGTTATTTGGGGGATCCCATCCTATAAGCTATAATGATATAACCTGGAGGTATCTAGGCATAACAATCATAAATAATTTACAAGGACCTTATCATAAATAAAACAGATAAAAAAACTTTAAACCCATGTACAAAACACTTATAGATATCAAAATTTCATTTTTATTAGAAATCAATTTTAAAATCTAAAAACTGCACACATAATAAAGAAAAAAAATTTATTTGAGATGTTCTAAAAAAAAAATTATATATGAAAAATTTAATCTATAAATAATCATGAATGCAGTAAGATAGTCTTAATCACTATAAGTTAAAAAAATATTCCTTTTTATATTTTGTGAAAATGAAATAGGAACATAAAAAGTGGGGATTTAATAAAACAATTCCTTACAAAAAACCATAAATGTTGAATTTTTGAATTTTTTGAGATAAATTCAAATAATAAATTATAAAAAAGTTTATTTAAATGTAAATAAATTCATAAATATCATTTAAAAAAACATGGTCCTGAAGGATAAATTTATAGAAAATAAATATTTAGTACATTTAAAAGGAGGGTTTTTTGACAATGATTATCCACCTTGGGTCAGCCTTGTCACGTATATTAGTTATCATTATAAATAATAAACATAGTTCAATTTATAATACATTATAACACATTTAAAGAATTATATTCCTTTTATATCACTCATTATCATGTTAAAAAAATTACTTAATCATTTTTGTTCATGTCACATGTATTGATGACATTTGGTTCAGAAGTCCAAACTGACTTAGGTATATTGACTATGGTCAAATGAGTCATCATAATAACATATAGATAATATATTTAATGAAATAATTATCATATTAATTCATCAATTATAATTTTAACTCTATTCATTAAATATGATTGTGTAAAATGAACTACGTCACAATCAAGGAGATTGTAGGTCGTACATATGCATGTAAAACATTTCCATTTACCAATGATCATTATGTAAAAATGAAAATAGTATATTATTTTTAAATAATCATCATAATATAATATATATATTATTAAATAATCTAATACACACACATATATATTATTAATATGATGTGGTGAGGAAAAACGAAACACATCCCTCCATAGTGGTGGTTGTCCACACATACGCACGAACAAAATTACCATTTTTATGATCATAGAAAGGAGATAATTTAAATGACATATAATTTAAAATATAGATACATATTTAATTAATATAATATATAAACCCAAATTAAATTTTTATATAATGCCATTAGAGATGATAATTTAAAACTAATGAAATCTGTAAATGATGAGATAGTCTTCCCAACACATAATGGAGGATTTCGTATTCCAATCAATAACATAAGAGATGGATTTATGTTATGATATTAACATAATAACATAAAATTTTATGTATGATAATAGATTTGTAATTTTATAAATATTTATTAATGTTTAATGGCTGTGTAAGAAGAAATAAAATTGAGACATGAAGATTAAAACTATACCTCTCATTTATAAATATTATATTCCCAAACACCTCAAGGCTACCATGGTTTTTATTATTCCAAAAAAATGACCATGAACATGTGGCGAGTGATTATTGAAAATTTTTAGGGTAGGTTTTTTCTGAACATATCATGTTTTGAATTTTGTAGGATTGAGAAGAAGATGTTCCCTTTTATAAGAGAGAGGTGGGGCACTCACCATAATTTCTCTTAATATTAAAATATAGTGAGACTATTCTAGTTCAAAAAACAACCTAATGGACTATAAATGCATCTAAAATGAAATTTCTAAAATATATTATTATATTGGGTCATGTATAAAATTTTTATTATTTATAAATAATTTAAGAAAACATTAATTTCATAACATATCATTATTTATAAATTTAATATTGTTCATTACATTGATATTAAAATCAATACAACAAGTAAAATTTTAGAAAACTATTTTATTACATATTTTACATGTAAATTTATCCTGAATTTTTTTTAACTTTAATTAGATCAGATTATATTTCTTTTAATATTTTATATATCATTTATTTTATTTCTCCATTAAGTAAATAATTAATGTATTAATGATGTGAAATATTTAAAGCACTTTATTTATCACCTAAAAATTAAAAATAAATTACCAAGATGAATATATTTCTTTTATCCTTAAATATAAGGTTTTTGGTCAAACATATCTTCTAGATAACCACTTATTTAATATTGTATACTTATTAAAAACTATAGTATGATATGTTTGAATTTTCATTAAATGATACACTATAAAGGTCATAACACATCCAAGTGGCCTCATATATTCATAAATTTCACCATTGACGATTATGGTCAATATATACTCAGGAAATAATATTTATTTATGTTTTTGTGTCATTTATTGGTCCTTATAATGTTAATTTAAGAGTTTTTAAAATCCTTTTATTGTTTTCTATTATGCTTTCACAACCACTATGTCTGAGTTAAATATGAATTTAAGGTACATATTTTGATTTGTAAAAAGTAATAAAAAAATTACTATAATAATATAGATTTGAAATAGGCTCCATATTATTATTTATAATCTTTCATTATTAATATTTTCTCATATACCTTCAATAAAAACTTGTTTTATTTGTTAATTGGGGTGTTGTTACCTTTGACAGGCATTGCAAAATCATTTGGATAATATTATAGTCATCTAACTAAAAATCACTAAAATATCAGCCTAAATATTAATTTATAGATCATATTAAATGAAATTTTTATCAAAATAATTTAATCTTCTTAATTATAATCTATAAGATACTGAGATTCACTTTTCCAGTGCAACACCGACATTACGATAACCCTAATAATGATTTTTATATTTATCATGAAATGAAACTTAATTAATAGGTTTTGAATTTATTTTTTATTATATATACATTATAAAATAATTCTTGAGTTATTCCATAAGTTTTATAAATTATTAAATCAAATGTATGTTATGATGATATCATGAAAGATATAATATTTCATAAAATATGTATTTGTTACTATTCATAAAATTATATTCTTAATCAAAAAAATATAAAAAATTCATCCTATGATTATTATGATACGATGAAATCAAAAATAAATTTCATTTTTTCAAATATATTTTTTATATCTTCCATAAATTAATTATAAAACTCATTCATTAAAATAAAAAAAAATATTTTTTAAATGAAACATATTATTTTGAGGAATAAGATTAATTTACTAAAAATTATGTAATTATTTTATAATAATTTAACAACATATTATTAATAATAATTAACTATATATTTATTTCATAAATTAGTAATTCTTATTCAAATGTCAAAAATTAATGGCTAGGTTATAATAGTCACATTTTAGTAAAAATATTTTTTTTCATTTAAGCTCGATGATGTGTCTGATGTATGATATTAGACATTTTATTTCATTATTAAAATTTCATAATGTTATGTTTAGTTCCCCATTGGAAATTACATCCTCACTGATTTTATTTTAGACTTGTTTAAATGGGTTTGACATTTCAAAATACCTATGTTGAAATCCCACATCACAAAAAGTATTAATATATATTCTATTTGAAAATACAGAAAGTAAAGTATGAAGGTTAACTTTGATAACACATACTATCATTACATGTAAGAATACATTTACATGGAACAGATGTAATAAATCCCAAGTATGATAGAGAGTGATAGAGAAATTTTTCTTTAGAAGATTAACCACCAAATTGTAAATCTTTGAGAGGTTAAAAGACCATAGTTCTCCCTATAAGAAAATTAAATAAATAATGTTATTATTATGAAATATTTTTCCTAGAGTTGAGGAATTTATTTGATAAATTTTTTAAAAACATAATGAAATATTCAGATATGAAAAGAATAATTTCCATCCGTTAATCAATATCCACCAATAACTCATATTTTTCTCCAAATGGTGGGTATTCAAGAAAAATTTTTCTTGTATGAACCATTAAAATCATCTTCTCTGGATAATAGAATATATAAAAAGACAAAAATATATTCCCCCTATATTATAGATATTTTCAAAACTGAAATGGTAAGGATAAGATAAGCTAATTCAACAAAATACGAATTTTTTTTAAAAAATAAAAACTACAATAGTATTCAAAATTCAACAGAAATACCCAAAGTCAAACACAAGTCATTTGATAATGAACTATCCATAAAATTCCACAAAATATTCTAAACTAAAATTGAAACTGAATATTCCAAAATATTTGATCCCATGATATTACAATATAAATATTATATATATCTCCAAAAAACATAAATCACTCTTAATGTATCACATAGAAAATTTAGTTTCCTAAATAACATAATCTCTCTAGAATGCTAATCATTTCCATAAATAACCTGAATCACCATTAATCCAAAATAAAATCATATATGCTTCCAAAATATAATTTATCATTTATTAATTAAATAAAATCCCATATTAATATATTTATATTAATCTTATTGGTTTCAAAAAATAGTGAAAATTTTATAATATAACATTAATCAACTAATCACCAAATCAATTTCCAATCCCATGGTTATATACATGATAAAAAATATGATTCCAAAATTAAATATTCTTCAACCATAAATTATTTTAACTAAAATTAATATTAAATAGTAACCAAGATTTCAAGTATGACAACGGTAGGTGGGGCACCAATTCTGTGCTTTAGTTGTGGGTTCAGACCACATGGTCTTGCCCGATACGACATATCATTTCCTGACCTGTGGGCCTCCCTTTATATAAAACTACATATGTTTAATCATTAAAAAATTATGAAAAAAAGAGAAACATCATAATAAAACATTAATTTATTCCACATTAATGAAATATTTTAACCTTAAAGGTCATCTCATACCTTTCATATTTTATCCCAATATATGATAACCTATAATTATTTAAAATATAATTTTGACTAAAAATATTATTATTAATATTAAAATTTCATAACATAAATCCTAAAAAGGGGATTCTATGAAATTGAACTTTTGATCAACAATAATATGAAAAACCTATGGTGATATCCACAACACTTATCAAAACATCTCAATAAAACATTATATTCTTCAATGTTGTCTAAACCCTTATTTGATACCAACTATAATAAAATAGCCTTAAAAATTACATATTCTAGTGAATATAGACTCTAAATAAATTTATTTACTTCCCAAATATATTTTAAGTTTAAATTTGTAGATAATTAGAACCAACTTATATACAGTAAATCCATACATTACTAGTGGACACATATACTCAGTATCATTTTTTTCATTATGAAAATGCCTTTAAAATAAAACATGATTTTTTTAGGATAATCTTCCAATATTATTCTTTACCTCACCCTTATAAGTACTCTTCCAGAAACTATGTGAAAAAAATTCAATAACATGGGGTGATAAAAAAAATATCAGTAAGAGACATAAAAAAATAAAATTGTTAGTCCAGTGAAAAACATGAATACCCATTAAAACCCATTCCTTAAAAATATTAATTTTAATTTGAAAATAAAACAATTTTCTATTAAAAAATATCATTATTTTACCTTTTAAAATTAAGCGATTTCCAGGAAAAATCATTTTTTATTATAGAAAAATTACAAAGGTGGATATAGACATTATCATCATAATTATGTTAAATAATCCTTACATATGGAATAACAATATGATCAATATCCATATTTAGAGTAAAAAATCATTACCTAATGCATTGGAGTGCTATATGTATTTTTCAGTCTTATAATCCATAATGGGCTCAGCCAATGCTATTTGAGTGCACCCATCATATAAACTGTAATGGACCCACTTGAAACCATCTAAGAGCACCCATAATATATGTTATAACAGGATAACCCAACATTATCTAGGTGAATCCATCGTAAATACATTCCATGAACTATATCAAGAATAAATCCATAAATTCTTTTTTTAAAACTATGTAAAAAACCCTATCAAAAATCCAATAACCCATTATCTTAAAAATCACATTTAAAATATAACAACCGCATACATAAGAATGAAACCATATTAATTGGAAAGAACAATAAAAACATACAATGGATGCATTAAATCATTAAATCATCATGACGGATAAAAAATATGGTCATGACGTATAATGATTTTATAATAATCCCAAACTTTTTACATTTGCAAAAAAGAAATTAGAACTTTAAATGGGGGATTATGATACAAAAACTCTTTTATAAAATCATAAAAAGATCTTATTTTGTAAATTTTTATTTAAATTAAAAAATTATTTTTTTTATATTATTTCTGATATAAAAACATTAAAAATATAATTTTATAAAAAAACATGAACATGAAAGATAAATTATTAGAAAATAAATATTGAAAACATTTAAAATGTGAGGTTTTAGTTAAATAATCTTTAACCTTGAGTCCAACTTGCCATGTACATTCTTTAAATTTATGAATAATAAAAATTGGTTAATTTATAAATTATTAGGAAAATTTTCATATTTATTATTCCATTTTTAACACTTATTATTCTCATGCTATATAAATTTACTTAATCATTTATGTTAGCACTGTAGGTATTGACAATATTTGGTTGATAAGTCTAAAATGAATTAGGTATGTGGAATTTTCTCTAAACGTTACTTAATCCACCATATCCATAATAATAATCA
Source organism: Viscum album (assembly GCA_963277665.1). Taxonomy (NCBI): domain Eukaryota; kingdom Viridiplantae; phylum Streptophyta; class Magnoliopsida; order Santalales; family Viscaceae; genus Viscum; species Viscum album. The sequence continues at coordinate 834,451,834 of OY728120.1, forward strand.
TTAATCAATAAATATTTTTATTTATAAATTATTCTATTATATATATCCATTAAATATGGTAATGTAAAATGAAAAACATTACAATCATCAAGATTGCAGGTTTTATGTACGCAAGAATAATGTTTCCATTTTTCAAAGATCATTATGAAAAGAAAGTAAGTATTATTTTTTAAATGAATAATAATTATAATATCATATATATTATAATAATTCTTTTAATATACATATATATATAAATATATCACATGTTTATGGTGATGTAAAATCAATGACATTGCTTCGCGTAGGTGGTGGTCCACAGATAGGCACAAACGATGTTATCATTTTTCAATGCATGTAATGGTAAAAAAATAAATGATATATTATAATTTCAATATAATATATATGTAATTACAATAATTTCTTATCTTTAATTGCATTATTATATCAATCCATTAGAGGAGATAATGTAAAGCAAATGACATCGGTTAGTGAGGATGTAGTCTTCCATACACATGAATAATGATTTATTATCCCATTTGATGGTAGAGGAGATGTATTTAGGTTATGATATTAACATAACAACCTAAAATTATATAGATGGTACTTGATTTATTATTTTATAGTGGTTGAATAATTTTTTATGAATATGGAAAAGAAATAAAAATAAGACATGAGGACAAAAACTATACCTCTTATTTGGAAGTCCTCATTTCCTTAACACCTTAAGAATTATGAAGTTAGTATTCATCCTAAACAATGACCTATAGAATGTTCTAAGGTATTGTGTAAAATTATTTTGGTAGGTACATGAATAATGTGGGTTTTTCTATGTAGTATAGTGAATATTATGTGCCATTTTATTGGATAGGGGAGGGCCACTCTTGTAATTTATCTATATATTAAAATATAAGAAGATTATTATATATCCAAAAAATCCAAAAGTCCTATAAATGAAAATGTGATGATATTTTTTACCATGTATTATTCCATTTTGAGTTATATAATATATTTACATAATTTAAAAAAATATTTTCCTTAAAATCACATTATTTTAAAATTTGATACTATTCATTATATTGAATTTAAAAACATAAAAAAATCAAGTAAAATTTGAACCAACTATTTTATTATATCCTAAAAATTTATGGTTTATCTATGAGTTTTATATATTATATTTTTAATATCAAATTATATTTTTTTGTATTTTAAATATCATTTTGTTGATATTTCCATTAATTTAAATATTATTGTATTAGCACAATGAAATATTTTTGCTAATTATTAATTCGACGAAAAATTAAAAATAAAATACATTATGAATATAAATATTTTATATTTCAAAAATATATTTATTTTTTAATATAAATTCTTGATAATTACATGTTAAAAATGATATATTTAATAAAAAAATATTCTAACATGTTTGATATTTTTTAAATAGAATACAATAATAGTATTAATGTAAACCAAGTGGATAAAAATGGTCATAAATTCGTTATTTGTATGATTATGATCTATATATTCTCATACAGTAATATTTTTTTCTTGTTTTTGGATCTTTTAATGGTCCTTATTATTTTAATTTTAGAGTTTGTGATATCATTTTATTGGGTTTTCATCCACATTTGCAAGAACTATATAAGTGTAGTTTAGGAATTTAAGTTACATATTTCCAATAAAAATAGTTATAATTAATTAATATCATAAAAATAAATTATATATACTGAATATAAAAATTTATTTTAAATTTCTATGTATATTTACTCATATCCATATCAAAATAACTTCTTTAATTGGTATATTTTAGATTTCTAACCATGTGTAAGCATTGTACAATCAGTTGGAAAAGATTCTATTTATATAACACCAAAATAGAAATTATCATTATAAATCCACATTTACATATTATATTTAATTAAAATTTATTTAAAAGACATTCTAAATTTCATTTATAATAAATAAGATTCTGTATTTGTCTTTTCAAGTGATATACAAGCACTACATCACCCATAAAACTGATTTTCATATTTATCATGAAATAAATTATAATTTACATGTATTTATTATTATTTTTTGATATTTATATTTTATAAAAAACATGATTAAATCCACACATTTAATAAATATTTATATCTTATTTATATTTTCGTGATATAAAAAAATATAACATAGTCCATAAAATCTGTATTTTTACCAATCACCAAAAAATATCAATTTTTCATAAAAATATAAAAACATTATCCAATCATAACTTTGAAATGATGAATTAAATATTTAATTGAATTTTTTGAAATAAATTTTCTAAAACATAGAAAAATATATTAAAATATGAATTCATGAAAACTAATGAAAAACAATTACTAAAATGCATATTTCATTTAAGATTAAAATGAATTTAATAAAAATTATGTTATTATTATATATTACTTTAACAATGCATTAATATTTATTAGGAAATATATATTTATTTAATGAATTGCTTATTCCAATTCATGTGTGAGAAATTAATGGCTAGGTAATAATGGTTACATTCGAATACAATGGTTTCATTGTTAATTTAAGATCAGTATTGTATATCATGAACACTCTAGAACATAGGGTTTCTTCCTTAAAATACATGGAGGTTACAAAAAAACAACATGATGGATATATTATAGGTAATTAAATAAACGAAACCTAAAATAAAAATAAGGCCAATGTTTTTTATATGTATATGTCAAAAGATGAAAAAGAATGAACCACGATTGGATCATCTTCCAATGACCTAAGGTCACTTCCACATCCTTAAAAATTCATCATCCAAAATTCCAATGTATATAATAAATATGATAACATACCCAAATTACATGAATAAATACATGAGATCCATATACACTACAATGTGTGATTGTAGGATGTGATTTAAACATATATAATATGATATCATGAATGGGTTAATAAATTTCTTGTAAAACCTCATTTTATAAAATTCGTGTTTAAACTTTAATTTGAGAAACAAATCACCATGAAAGGATGTGTGTTGAAAATTAATTGTATGCCTTTACCCAAAATATAAAATACCACCATTTTTTTTGTACAGACTAAAAGTAATGGTATTACGTAGCAAATAATAATTCTTTGAATTATTAAAATTAGTTGTTTTTTATTTTCTTAAAATAAAAAAAGATTTACTTTTATCCACTATATATATATATATATATTAAAATAATTGATAAAATTAGTATGTACGATAAAAACCATGAAGAGAATAAAAAAAAATTATAACAACAACTCCAATTAAACATGGTCTGAATAGAAAAACTCTATCAATATATATATATATATATAATAAAATGAAATTAACATAAAAAAATAAATATAAAAATGTTATTTAAAAAAGACCATAATTGTAAGATTCTAATATAGTAGAATTTGGTTCATGGTAAACTCCCTAGATCCTAATAGTATGATCCAAAATGTACTCCATAGAACCAACTATTGACTTATTTTTCATTCCTAGATAAATTATCTCGTAATTAACTCTCAACTAACCACATCATGTGAACTACCCTGAAAAGGGTGGTATAATAACTCTGGAAACCCCAATAGTTCATAATTTAAAATAATGCAGCATCAAGATTTGATATCCCACTTAGTAACCTAGGGTTCACAATAAATAATCTAATTGGAGGTGTGAAAATAAGAAATTAAAATATTAACACATAATGTTAATATGACACAACATGTAATCCGCTATCTCAACTCGAAAAACCATTAAATGAAGAAGAAATTTTCATATTTATACTTAAATAAAAGTATAACAATGTTTATATAACATTATATGAAAAATTACATCAATCATAATGAGAAGGGCCTCAAAACCATGGGTGGTGTATGTTTTATGTTATTATTTAAAGGTTTCCACAAATGGGCATTAAAATCCTATATTGAAACCTATATCAATAAATAATCCTTTTAAAAATCCCCCAATAATGAATACATCCAACGAAAAGACTATTAAATCATTTTAAGGCCAAACCAACTCAAATATGTCACAAAACATAACAACATCATAGTAAAACTCATGGAAAATTTATTAGATTCAAAATTGATTATAATATTAGAGAATATTTTAAAAAAAGAATTAACATTTTCCGAAAATAATTTCTAATTAAAGAAACCTTTTTAGTTATTAATTCAATGAAAAAGGGCCTCATTGGATTTTTTATAGAGGTGTTATATACACAGATAATTTTTTAAAAAACTATATCCACAAAATCAATGATAATCCATACATTCAAATAAGGAAAACACTAATATCATTTTATAACTATAAAACCTCATCGAGGATAATACATTTACGTATAAAGTTAATTTAATTAATCTTTATAAAAATAAACCCCCATTCCATGTTAAATAAATGGATTTTGACAAAAACATCTATCGTAGATTTTTGAAATAAACCTGCCTTTATGAAGATAACTAGGTTATGCCAAGAAGATAGATTAATAAACATTAGGAATTAAAAATATTAATATTATAAACATCCATGGTAATGTTTCACCCATAATGGACATTAGGGTTTGAAAAAGAACAAGAATATGAAAACATCATTGTGATAGAAGGGATAACAAGAGGAAAATATGATATTTCTTGGTCAATTGATGTAAAATATATGTACAAGAGCCATGGATCCATGATAAAATGGGATGGTATTAATTTGTATCTCTTATAAAACTGGTAAAATGAATAAAAAGGGGAAATATATAATTTATATTAAAATAAATAATCGAAAATAAAAATTTTAAAATCAGAGGAACCTACTTGGTTTGGCTGTATGGTTTACTGAACCATGAACAAAACATCAATCCATCCACTAACTCAATATATACTATAAGTCTCAAGTCTTAAAAATTACATAATCTTGAATTAAGATAATAATTCACATTGAGGATCTTTTTTAGGTTTAGAGTTTTAGAGAATTAGGCCATAACTATTACATTACATCTCAAATATTATATAGTATACAATTCTACATTGTATCCATTTTTTATAAAATAAAAAAAATTAAAAAACATATCTTGTTCCATGTTTTAGACATCATGACTTTTCTTGATCTCATCCCTGACCCTATTCATAATTAATTCCTATGGAAAATATTTCAAAAACATGGGATGAGTATAAAAATCTCAGTAAGGGATATAAAATATGTAAAGAAAACGTTAGTCATTGAATAAATAAAAAACAAATAAATCATATATTTCAATCATAAAACATATTATCATTAATATACCTCACCAAATCATTATATTTACGAAAAACACATAGAAATAATAAATCATAAAGGTAACTTCTAGAATCATTAACATACTTACATTTTATCCTTCACAACAACATATGGAGTAACATTTGTAATACCAATCATAGTATATTCACTAAATCTCTGAGGAGAAACATTAACATTTTCCTCTATCACATTACCCAAGGTAGTGGAGAGATCTCTTGGGCTCACCCGCCCTAGGATTATGATGGAACCACCTATATACATAAAACATTTCCTAGAACCATAACATAATCATAACACATAAAACAATAATAATGTAAACATATAATTTACATATTACAATAAAAATATATTAGTACAAGATATTGACATAATCAATCCATCCAACAGCTCGAAGGCCTTAAATATATATATTTTATTATAGATAGAACCCCATTTTAAAGGAATAAGGGAGGGAACATAAGGACATCACAGACTTAATGAATAATCTACATGAAGGGAAAAAAAGGGTACAACCAGACTGAAAACCGAATGAGCCCCTCCCCAGCCAATGATCATGATGAAGTCTATCATCGTTGCAGGGCTAATCACCAAACAAGTGTCCCGTGTTAAAGCACGAGCCCGATCCGATGGCTGACACCATACCCTTTCAACAACCAATTACAAAAAGCACTACAATGATGAACTGCTATCTATGAATCCTCATTTGGGGTTTGATCGTTTGACATAATCAATCGAATTTAAAATACACGCTTAAATCATTTAAAAAGAATATTTTTGAATCAATGTTTTTCAAACCACTTTAAATCATATAATGGAATTAAAATTCAAAAACATTAATTTCCATATAAAAAAATCCTTAAATCCATTATAAAAACATGGACATTAACGAGAAATATTTAGACGATTAAATCATTAAAATTTTTATATAATGTTTTAGTTAAATAGTCCTTTACCACTTGAGAAAATACATGAATAAAATTAATTAAAGAATAAAATTAAAATAAACCTATAATATCATGAGAGTATTGAGATCAATGGTATAATTTGTCAAAGTGTATGATATACACATTATAGGATAATATAGGTGCACAATATCAAGATTTATTTCAATGAATGGAGATTGAGATGAAGTCCCTTACGAATATTATACAGCCTAACAACATCAATTTAAAATTCCGAAAATGCGTTTATGGGAGAAGAAAGAGTCTCTTATCACTTGACATAAAATTTATAGCGATAAAGACATATAAGAACATTTCTCAACATTAGAAAATGGAAATTAAAAGGCCAGACATAAAAGAAGTCTTTGACTTATAGAGTACGGCGAAATGATCTGTTACAAAGATAATTTTGAAAATAAAATAGACAGATTATTTGTTCTCACTATATGTACACATAAATAAAGTATAAATATATTAAATTACATAAATATTTATTTATCACATAATCATGTCATGACATAATAAAGAAATAGATGATTAACCCAACGAATGGAAATTGGGTTAACAAGTTCCTTAACCTTGAATCTAAATCATCACGCATGTTCCTTGTTCTTTCTGAATATTTAAATTCAGTTAATTTATACTTTTTTCAGAACCTTTTTCAAATTCATTATTCACTCTATATCACTTATTACCTCTTTAAAAAAATTACATAATTATTTATGTTAAGATCGGTCTTTTTGTGGATATTGGGTACTTGAGTCGAAAATGAACTTATTATAATTAGAAATTATCAATGTGGTAAAATGTACACTATCGCAATAATAATATTAATGATTTTTATATCATATATATAATATTTATCCTCTATATATTTATTTATAATAGTCCATAACATTGGGACGTAAGAAAATAAATACACTGTTCCTCGAGACGGTAAGCCGTACGTACACATGAACGCTACTTTCATTTATTTTTCATATTTTATGAAATTAAAACTAAATGATACAAAGGTATATTATAATTAAATTATAATATTTATTTAATATATGTTACAAAATTACAGGAATCCCATCTTTTATATGTTCCATGTATAGCATGAACGAGTCATATCACATTGAGGTGGCGGTAGTCCGCACTTCCTAAAATGAAATTATCTTATATATACAACATGAAAATCATAAAGTTATGTTCTAAATCAAAATTATAGAAAATTATAGATAAAATAAATATCATATATATCATATATAATTCCTGTTTTATCATAATAGACACCATGATAGGCGGTAGGAGACAATTGAACAATCATCGTTTCTTGAGACAGTAGTTCGTCGTCCATAGAAACTGTATGTTCGTATCCATTATTTGGATGTGTGTGTAAATATAGATAGAATAATTACAATAAAAATAACCTAGTATATTTATTATACTGTCTTTTTATTTAATCAATTAATAAAAATATCATAGGGTGTTGAGAGGGAAAATAAAAGAAAAGAACTTGAGAGAAGACCTTACCTTTAAATTGGGTAACTCCTTCTGGTTTGAACCAAAAGCCTTTATTGAGTTTCCTTCTTCTCACAGTAAGGATTACAGGTTTAATAGAAGTATGTTCATGCGGTTATAAGAGTAGAGTTTGGACAATCCATGTGGCATGAGAGGTGTGAGTAAGAGTTTGAGTTTATTGCTTTTTATAGGGAGGAGGAGGGGCACATTAGGAATGTTTGAAAATTTAATTTTATTATAAACTGAATATCAATTTAAAAAGGTCCCTAATTCATTTAATTAGAATATATGGTGTATATGTTTCTTAATACTCTCATAAAATCAGTTTTAGACAAGATTAGGGCTTAAAATTAACCTTATCTTTTTGCATTATCCTTTAGTTAAGTAATTTAACTTTTACCATGTCCTCTGGTATATTCATACTATATTGTGAATATATTAACTATAATATGACAATAGACCAAAAAAATGTATCATTAATGACATTAATAACATCATATATGTCATTTGGCTGAATCGTATATTTCTAGGATTAATTTATCATTTAATTAAATTTTTATTGATTTGAAACCACATTTATGCCAATTTATTAACTATTCATATCAAGACTTTTAAAAAATCTAAAAAATCTATATTTTTTTGAAAAAACTAAATTAATTTAAATATAAAAAATTATATTCTTACCTAAAATTTGTGGATGGAATTAAAAGTTTCAACATAAATTTATATTAATATTTATAATCTCATTTATTTAAAACATTCATTAATGAGGTAATCATTTCATCATAATTGTGTCAAAAATAAATTTATTTATAAGATGTCTAAAATTAAAAATAAAATACCATTATTTAGAAAATCGTTTTAGCTTTATAATTAATATTTATAGTAGAATATATCACTTATATAACACATTATAAAAATTGATTTACTGAGAGATATATGATTATGCTATATTTTCCTTAATTTTATATTAATTTGTTTAAAGTGTCATTTTCATTTAAAGGTAGCTCCATGGGGTCCCAAAACCAACCCAAGGATGACTATGGTTGGACTTTTATCATCCAATAGGATTAGGACACATGTTTAAATAATTAAAAATTATTATAATATTAATTTGTACCTTAATTTACCAGATTTAGCCTTTAACCACGGTAAATAAAATATTTACAGAAGTTACTATTCCTAATGTCTAAACATAAAAGTTAGACATTTACCCAATTTAGACCTCCTGATTCAAAATATGGAATCTAATTTTCCAAATTCAAAACACAGAAGTTGTATAAAATAATTTAGGATTAATTCACATTGTCAAAACCAAAAAGCGTGTTTTTAAGAATTAATAACTATCGAAGGATTGACATGTGTTTGTGTCTAATTAAAATGTAAAATGACTCCCAAATACCAAAATTGTATTAAATGATAAAAAAATATAATTACACTTTAAAAACAAATATATATAAAATATTTCGATATAAATAAATTATATCAAAAAGTAGTTTTGAATTAAAATGCTGTATTTTTCAGTTTTCATCAAAAAATGAACATTATGAAAAAAATAAGAAGAGTTTATTCCCTACTTATAAATAAGATGATTATATTTTCAAATGGTACAAATAAATGTGAAAAAAACAAGACTCAAAAAGGTTTCTCCATCAAAATGTTATAAATCGACATTTTAAATAATATTTGAGAATTTTTGATTAAAAGCAAATTCATTCTTATTTTAATCCTCTATAATTTATCAGATAAAAGTAAAAAAATTTATATAACATGTATAATCATATTTTTGTTAGTTCTTTTCATTTCCACTAATAAAATGACTGGGTATTAGCTAATATTTAAATAATAATAATATTATATTATTTTTCGGTATAACTCCAAGTTGTGTGCTACATAAGATTTCAATGAAACTCATTGTTGCATGTTGAGTACGCTATCAATCATAGAAACCAATTGAAAGTAAAATTATTATTTAATTAAAAAATATTAATAAATATGAAAATATCAATTTTTTTATTTACCTAGGATGCTACATCCTTCCCCCCTTTTGGGAATTTCATCCTCATAATTTTAAAATTTGGCTAGGAAACATCACTGAATGTCCCACATCAAAAACAAAGTCAATAAAACTATCACATTAAAATAAATAAAGATAATTAAAAAGGAAACCCAAGATAAAATATATATTAGGATTCGATGAAAAAATGGATATGGATGATAAACCAAGTGTCATGTTCTGATGGAGAGTAATAAAGAACTTGATCAGGAGAAAGGTAACCATCGGAAAACCACAAACTTGGGATAGATTAAGCGGTCATTGGTTTTCTAGTAGGAAAAGTAAACAGACAATGTTTTTGTTCAATGATTCAATTAAAAAAGTTCAAGAATTTATTTAAGAAATTGACTAAGTACATAAGTAAATATAATAACTTTTCAAGTAGATTTTCATATTTTAAATAATTTGTACCACAAACTCATATTTTCTCCAAACGATGAGTATTCAAAAAGAAATGGTCACACCTTAAGCACTAGAATCGACTTTTATAGAATCACATAATCCAAAAATGATGAAATATATGCTTTCCTTGAATTTAGATATTAACCACAACATAAATTCATAGTAAAAGATCATATAATCCCAAAAAAGGATAATACTTTACAAAAATAAATACTACACTTAATCCCCAAAATTCGACAAAACAATAAATGATGTTCAAAAAAGATAATTCAATAAACAACTATCTTTAAAATTATTCCATGTAACCAAAAATATGATCAAAACCGAAATCTCAGAAGGATTTAATCACAATGTCTTCCACTGAAAATCTTAACATTTATGGTCAAATAACATCGACTACTATCAAAGTCTAATACTGAAGAGTAATTAACATAATAACATATTCACTATGAAAGGTTAATAATTTCCATAAACAAACCAAAACACCATATTTCCACAATAAAAATATAGATTCTTCCAAAATAATATTTCAAACATTACTCCACATATTAAATCACATAGTATTCCATTTTCCTTAGGCATATAGTGTTCCCAAAAGAGAAATAATCTTCCAAAATAACCTTTATCACATAATCACTAAATCATTTTCATATATTTAGGATATCCATTTAATAAAACATAAGATCCCAAATCAACTTATTATTGATCAATAAATTCATTTAACTAAAATGAATAAGTCATATTAACCAGGGACATCACATAGGTTAGTGGTATGCATTAAATCCCAATCACACTTTGGTTGTGGGTCCAATTCCCGCAACATGGTTCAAATCGACAGGTTGTCACATGATTTTCATGTTTCCCTTTCTCAAAAACTATAAAATTTTATAAAATTAACAAAAATTAGATAAATTCCTCAAAAATAACCATGACATATTTTACCCACAAATGTTCTCTCACACATCACATTTTCATCCCAAATAGTAAAAACCTAGAATTACCACAAATTCAAGGATCATATAAACCGAAATGGTTCATTATAACTATATCAACAAAAGAAAATATAATTCTTCCTTGAATAAAATTTTCACATATCAAACATCAGGTTTACAGATACTATAAAAATTCATCCAAAGTAATTCCATCATCAATAGAGCCATAATACTTTTATGCATTTCATCATCGCCAAATCTTGCATAACTTTTGAATCCCTAATATGTAGACTTATTACTCATTCAAAATTTCTTCATGATTCATTAACCATTATTTCCAAACATATTGCATAATACTTATTTCCCTAAAAAATCAAGAATCAAATACTAAGAATCAGTAATGTCGAAACAATAACTATGAAATAATCCATACCATTAATTGATCATTGCCAGTTTCCTTATCCTAAATATTAATGGAATTAGGTATTGGTAAACATATATTTTTACATTCCTGCTGATCCCATTTTTGGACCTTCTTCATAGGACATCTATTTGTATAATGACCATACACACCAAATTTAATACATTCAATTGATCCCTTGGAAATATCTTCTTTTCATTTCATGGATTCAATTGGTCGATTCATTTTTCCCTGAAAGGTTCTTACTTTATGACCTTCATTACCACATCAATAACATACACCCATCATATTAAATCATTTTCCTAGGTGTTTCTTTCAACATATTAGACACATAGGTCTTGGAATATACGTACCATTATGATTATTACCTGAACATCCGTAGGGATTTTTTTCACACATATTAGATGACTTATAAAAATCAACATGGTTCACGTGGTCAATCTTGACTCCAGATAGTTAGTTGAGAATAACCACAAGAGTTCCCATTGAATCACCCATTTGATTTAGTTTCTATTCTGAAGACAGTCAGAGTTTTCATCACATCCATTTTCACTTTGGTTCTTTCATGGTCCATCCATTTACTAAAACCAAAATGTTCAATGTGAGTATATTAGTAAAATCATCATATAATATCTTATGAGGAGGGTAAACACAAATATAATCTTATTCATGTTATCTTAAACCCATTAAATTTATCAATAATTACTATAGATATTTATAATATGCTAACTATTATGGTTATGTCAATTATACTTAAATAACACCATAACCTCTAAGGTTATCTAATCCAGCCTTTGATACCAACTATTAGGCCCCATCCTTAAACATTACATAATCTTGAATTACGTTAGTAATTCACATTGAGGATCTTATCACGTATATATTTTTATAGAAATAGGCCATAACTATTACATTATATCTCAAATATAACAATGTAGACACATATATTCTTTATCTATATTTTATAAAATAAAAACTCTTAGACAACATGTCTACTTCCTTGTTTTAGACAACATGACTTTTCCTTGATCCCATCCTTGACCCTATTCATTTTTAAGTCCTATGGAAAATATATCAAAAACATTAGATGAGAAAAAAACCACTAAGGGATATAAAACAAATAAAGAAAACATTAGTCCATGAATACATACAAATCAAATAATTCATTCTTTTCAACCAAAAAACTTAATCTTTTTAATATTCCTCTCAAAATCATAAGATGTATGAATAACACAAAAAATCAAAAATCATAATGATAAATTATGAAATCCATCACATACATACAATGTATCATTCACATATACATAGAGAGTTACATTTGGAATACCCATAAAAGTATATTCCCTAAATCTATTAGGAGAAACATTAATTTTTAACTCTGTCACATTACCCAATTCATTGGAGGGATATCTCGGGCTCACACGCCGTAGGTTTATCAAGGAATCACCTGTATACGTAAACAATTTCCAATTACCCTAACATAATCATAAAACATAAAAAATAATAAAATAAATATAACATTTCCATATAATAATCAAAATATATCAGTACAAGATATTTACATAATCAATGCAATTTAAAATACATGTTTAAAACATTTAAAAAGATAATTTCTTTGAATTAAAGTGTCTAATACCACATTGAAACTTTTAAATGAATTAAAATTTTAAAACTTTGATGTCTATATAAATAAATCCTTAAAACCATTTTTAAAACATGGACATTAATGAGAATTATTTATAATATTAAATCATTCAAACGTTTAAAAGAATTTTTTATTTAAATAGTCCGTTACCACTTGAGAAAATAATTGAATAAAAATAATTTAAGAATAATGTTAAAAGAATCTATAATTTCATCAAAATAAGTATATTACTAATATAATTTTTCAAAGGTTAGGATATACACCATATAAGATAATAATGTTGCACAATATCATGAGATGTCTCAATGAAAGGAGATTGAGACGAAGTCTCTTACCAAAATTCGACAGCCTAACGCTTTCACTTTAAAATTCATAAAATGAGTTGATGGAATAAAATAGCATCTCTAATCACATGAAAATATAATTTACAGAAATAAGGATATATAAGAACATATCCAAACACAATAAAATGGAAATTAAATGAGATGGCATAAAATAAGTCTTTGACCAAAAATGTACGGTGAAATAATCCCTTACAATGATCTTTTTGAAAATAAAATAAATCAATTATGTGTATTCAATTTGTACACATAAATCAAGTATAAATATAATACAAGACAACAATAGTTATTTCTCTCATAATTTTATCACAACATAATAATGAATTAGACTATTAACCCAAAGAATGGAAATTGGGTTATGAAGTTCACTTACCTTGAGTCCAAATCATACGCTATGTTTCTTGTTCTTCCTGAATAATAAAATTAAGTTAATTTCAACTTTCTTAAGAACCATTTGAATGTTTATTATTCATTTTATATCACTTATTACCATGTTATAAAAAATAATTAGTTATTTAATTTATTATTTTTTTGTCAATATTGGGTACTTGAGTCGAAAATGAACTTGTTATAATTAAAAAATGTCCATGTGGTAAAAATAACATTATCTCCAGAATAATATTAATGATTTAGATATCATATATATAATATATATCATATATTTCCTGTATATATTTATTTATAATATTCCATATCATTTGGACATAATAAACGAAATGCACTGTTCATGGAGACGAGATGTTGTACGTACATATAAACACTAATTTCATTTATTTTTCCTATTTATATAAATTAAAAATAAATGATAAATTGGTATAATATAATTAAATTATAATATATATATTATATATTTTACATAATTTCATTAATCCCATCCTTTATATGTTCTATGTATAGTATGAAGGAATCATATCACATTGAGGCGGCGATAGTCCACACTTCCTCAAATGAAATTATCATTTATATACAACATGAAATGAATAAAGGTATGTTATAAATTCGAATTATAGAATAATATAGATTAAAAAATATCATATATATCATATATAATTTATGTTCCATCATAATTTCCATCATGAGAGGCGATATGGGATAATTGAACAATCCTCGTTTCGTGAGATAGTAGTTCACCATCCACATAAATATTATTTTCGTATCCATTAGATAGAGGTGTCTGTAAATGTAGTAAGAATAAATCTCATAAAAATAACCTTGTATATTGAGGATACTATGTTTGTTATCTAAACAATGAAAAAGATGATCATTGGGTGTGATGAAAGAAAATAATAGAAACAAACTTGAGAGAAGATGGTACCTTAAAATCAGGCAACTCCATTTGTTTTGAACCAAAAGGCTTTATTGAATTACCTTTCACCCAAAGTAATGCTTCATAGTGGATGAGTGGGATTTTTGAATCTTATTGGAGAAGAGTTTGGATGAGCCAAGATGGTTTATAGGTGTGAGAAATAGTTATAAGTGATGGCTTTTTATAAGGGGGGATATGGGCTCTTTAATAAAGTTAGAAATTATAATTTCATAAAAAAATGAATTTCATTTTAAAATGGTAACAAACACATTTAATTCTAAGATAAGGTGAGTGTGGTTCTAAATACTCTCAGACAATGATGTTTATACAAGTTTAGGGAATAAAAGTAAACTTATATTTTATCATTAACCTTTAGTTAAATAATTTATCTTTTACCCTCAACTCTTGTATATTCATACTATATGGTTAATATATTTTGTATAAAATTCCAAGAGATTAAAAGATGGATCTTTAATGACATTAGTAACATAATATATGTAATTTAGTGAAATATTATATTTTTAGGAATATTTTATCACTTTTTAAAATATTGATTGATTTTAAAACTCATATATGTCAATTTAAAAATTATTCATATCAGGACTTATATAAAATCTACAACAAATAGATTCATTAAAAGAACATTAATTAAAACAAAACATGTTATAATAATATATTAAATTCATGTATGAAATAAAATATTTCCAAATAAATATATTTTAATATTTATAATATCATTTATTTAAAATAATCATTAATGAGGTAATCACTCATCAAACTTATGTCATAAATAAATTTATTTATATGATGTATAAAAATGATAAATAAAATTCCATGATTTAGGAAATATCTTTTCCTTTTGAATGAAAATTTATAGTCTAAAATATCACTTATATAACCTATTATTAAAATTGATTTATAAAAAGATATATGTTTATGTTTTATTTTCCTTAATTCTAAATTAATTTTTATAAAGTGTCATTTTCACATACAAGTGGATCCACGAGGTCCCAAAATTGACCCAAGGATGCCCAGGGTTAGAAATTTATCATCCAATCAGATTAGGACACATGTTGGGGTAATTTTATATTATTATAATATTAATTTTTTACCACTATTTTCCAAATTTACTCTTTAACCATGGTAAATAAAATATTTACAGAAGTTACTATTCAAAATGTCTAAAAATAAAATTTACATATTTAAACAATTTGGTCCTCCTAATTACGAATAGGGAATAAATTTTTCAAATTCAAAACACAGAATTTCAAGAAATTAATTTAAAATTAATTCCTATTGTCAAAACCAAAAAACACGTTTTTAAAAATAATAACTATCAAAAGATTGATAAGTGTTTATGTCTCGTTAAAAAATAAATTTACTTCCAATGACCAAAATTGTATTAATTTAAGAATAAATAATCCAAATAATCTTTAAAAACAATTTAAAAGATAATCTAGCCATATAAATAAATTAGATTAAAATGATGTTTATAATTAAAATGATGTATTTGTTTTCTATTCATCAAAAAATGAACTTTATCCAAAAAATACTAAAATTTTACCCAAAGTTAATTTTGATGTCCCACTTATAAATAAGAAGTCTATTTCGTAAAATATAACATATAAAATTGAAAAAAACTATATTAAATAATTTTTCTCAGTCAAATGGTGGTAAAACGACCTTTTAAAGAATGTTAGAGTGTTTAATGCTTAAAATCACATTCATTCTAATGTTAATCCTCTAGAATTTAACAGATAAAATTAAAAACATTTAAGAAAACATATGTAATCCTATTGTATTTAGTTAAATTCATTTCCACCAATACAATGGCTAGGTGTTAACTACCATTTAAATAATAATATTATTATATTATTTATCAGCAGAACACAATGTTGTGTGCATCATAATATTTCAAATAAACGAGTTGTTGCATGTTTAGTACGCTATAGAACATAGTATTCTAATCAAAGTTAAATTAATATTTAATTCAAAATTTTTAATAAATATTAAAATGACATATTATTTATTTACTAGGGATGTTACCTATACACCTCAATAGGAATACTATATGGTTTTTAAAAATATTAAGCAAATATTTATCATCATATGGATAAGGAATTCACATTATTCATGTTTATGTTTCTTTGGCACTCTAAACTCTATTCCCCTCATCCAACCTATACATTTTACAAAACATTTAGAACAAAAAAATTCAATCATTAAAAATATTAAGAAAATAAATAAATTGATAGAATAATACATATAATTTAATTTTTGGTGTCACAAAAAAGGTACAAAAATAAATTATTAATGAAAGTATAATGAATATACAGTAATAGTTAGATAATTCAATAATGTACATCGTTAAGTTAAGAAATTCAATTTCTTAACATTTTCTCTTGTGCACAATTTTCCTATTTTATTATATATTTTATTACATGTATTACACATTTTATACTTAATATTTAAATGTGGATATTTAAATATTTTTAATGGGATATTAAAATTATTTTCTCCATATAATATATAAATGATAATTTTGATGATATATAGCCTCCCTCTTTTTCTATATTATTCACTCATGTTTTATCTTTATCAATCTACTAATTTAAGATTCATTATTTACTGTAATAATATCAAGTATCTGTATTTTGAATCCTTATAAATGTCATATTTATTATGTTTAGGTCATTTTTCTAATTTTCACATCATTACATATCTATTTGATTCATATCACATTCATTATGAAGCACGAAAAGGGTTTCCTCGAATGACTAAAAATATTTTGTCTCTGAATTCAGTCTCCTTACCCATTATAATTTAATATATTATTGAATATCACTTTTTGGAAATTTTAATTTAAATTATATACTATAATTTTATATTACCTTCCCAAAATATTTTTTTATTGATGATTAATTTATGTTTCTATAAAGGAAAACATTGACTCACTATTTCACACAATTTTATTAAATATTCATATTATTTAATATAATTTTTTTTTCATATTTCAAAGTATAAATATTTAATATATTTTATAACATAAAAATTTTAATTCAACATAATTTAATATATAATTTCATATATTTATCATTAATATGAAATATTTTAAAATGTAACAAAAGTGTTACAAATTCACTCTATCATTTTCATGCCATTTAACTTCGTCCCCTCAGTGAATATACTACAATAACATTATTTGTTTTTATTAATATATTAATTGAACATTTTATTATTAAAACAAATAATTAAAAAGTATTTTTTATATTTCTAAAATTATTTTCAAAGAGACAAGTATATTTATTTTCAAGAAAATTTTATGAAAACATTAATTATACTCAATTTATCGTTTATATTCTATTTTACTCTATATTTTTTTCAATCTAATTTATCAATGTGTTAAATTTCATTACATGTTCTAATTATTATTCATATTGAAATATAATTTTTATGAGAGAAATCATTATTTTAGAATTTATTTGAAAATGATTTTTTATATATTTATTTAAAAGTTGTATAAATGTGATGAATTTTATTTAATCCTCTATAGTTTATTATAATCCTATTAATAATTTTTCATATTTGCCAATATTTTTTATTTTTGAACATTTTTGACAGTTCGTATTTTATATTCCCCCTCATTATATATTTCTCATAAGAATTAAAGGTGATGAAATAATTTTATCATTCATTTCCTCTATTTCTATTTATCAGTGGTGATGTGAATGTGAAATATATATGAGAGGATTGATCCATCCCAAAATTTATCTTTCCATATCAATATATTAGCATAAATATTATCTTTTCCCCAATGAATTTATATTGTAGTTTGGAAATTCTTACTTAGTTTGATTTATGGATATTAACTTATATAGTTTAACCTTTCAATAGTAAAGGGAAATTTTTTTTAACATGATAATATTTTTAATATACATATTGTATGAAAATAAAGTAAATAAATAATTATAATGGTGTTGATTTGTTACATTTAATGAAACATCAATTTTTCATTTAAAGGAATTTTTTATATATAAACATCTTGAAAATTATTATGTAAACCACTATATGTTTATAGGTTAATCACATTATGATTTTATATAATGAATGATTGTTTTGATGTAGATCACTTATGTATGAATATATCATAATGGGAATGATGTGATAAGAATTATATATTCCACTGATACATTCGGTAAATATTTACGTATTGTGAGATGAAATTTATGGGACTGGGTACTAAACCAAATCCTTATTTTTTATGGTACTCGGTAGGGAAAGAAATCCACTTTGTGATGGTGGTATGTGTGGTTGGTCTTGAATTTTTTTTATGAAATCCTGTCTTTATTTATGTTCCTCATTGTTATGTAATTCTTTAATACAATTCCATTGAAAAATTATTATAGATTTAAACCTTCTTATTTTATGTGAATATTATTCCTGATTATTGTGATGTGATTACACTTTTCATTACTTATTATATGTTTTTCTTTCATGACCATCCTTAGGGATTCTATGCCAATATCTATGATTATAGTATCTTTAATCTTGATTAGCTTTTATAACCCCATTATATCATTCTCATAATCATAAAAATTATATAATTTAACTTTTATTCTTCTATTTTTTATATATACTTATTAATATTTTTTTACATACATAGAATACGAGATCACTCATTTTTTATTTGTCCCCAGTTTCCTAGGAATGATTATACACAGATATGTCAAGATGAGATTCATGTGTATATAATTTTTAAAAATGAAGATGAAGTTATACTATGTAATACTATTGTAATGTTTCTAAAATATAATGACACTAAATATTTGGGTTTTTAGAGAATTATTTAATCATGTTAAATTAGGTATATTTTAATTAGGTCTATTTAGTTTTTATTATTATGATGTATAATTATTTATTATAATTAGGGTAAATAGAATAAGAGGATAGAAAATAAAAAAAAACTAGTTTAAACCAAGAGTTTCATAGATTCTACATATAATTTCATTGTTGAACCAAAAATTTCATCAGATAAACAAAACGTTTCACAAGATAAAATGAATGTATTATTAGATAAGATACAATAGGTTTTAATTATCATATTCATATGTTTTTTCTCACTTTTTAATATTCATTACTCACATTAACAATGTATATTATAATAAATGTTTAAAAATATGGGGATTAAATCATCATTGACTATCTTATAAGTCAAATGCCACTACATTTTAATGGATATTTCAGTTAATGAATGAATGAAAATTGGATCATCATGATAGATATTATTTTTTAATAATTCAGTCATTAATGGGTAATTATTTTCATCAATAATTTAGATTATGAAGTGAATTGGTTTCATGAACCTCCAATATTGGGACCCCTACTGAGGCCTATAGTGAAGATGAATATGACCCCAAACCATGCCTTATATATTCCATGAGTTGGTGAATAGAACTGAGGGAATAATAAAAAATATATATAGGAAAAATTTACCACCTAATTCTGGGAAAATACAAGGAAAACCACAAATCTACTCATTAATATAAAATAAAAAACCAGTACACCATAATTCATGTAAATTTTTTAACGATTAAAATTCATAGTGTAAATATAATTAAAAATTAATAGGGATAGGACACATTGGAAAATTCAATTAAAGTAGCTCTTAATGTCCTACTTGGTCACTAACTATATATATAATGGAAACTAGTAGACAAAATTTAAATATATTTATGTTAAAATTAAAGCATACCCAAAAAGATCATTACCAAAAACACTCTATAAAATGTAATAGAATAATACTAATCCCTCAATGAACCAATAGTAGAACCAACATACACTTAATCCAAGTAAAATATCACCAAAACCCAATAAGTATCACTCACCCAATATTGAATGTAGTTATAATAATACAATATAAAAAGAATACATGTTAATAAATAAACCCCTGACCACTTCCCCTTTGGGTTTTCACTCTCTCTCCCCAATGATAAACATTTGGGTGCTCTCATCCCTTCCCCGATCATTCTAGGGAATAACATATCCCATTACACATGCATATATCACATACATTATCCAAAATATCATAATTATCAAATATCCATCACCACATCACATAATAATAATAAAAATATAATTTCACTATACAACACCCCAACTTCACAACACAGTCTTATCATATAAGGGTAATATGAATATGAAGGGAATCAACCTCATTACCACCTCGAACCATGAATTCCCATACCATATATCAATATCAAAAATGAATTACAATGTTAGAAAATATATTACATAGTAAAGACCCATTCCATTATGACATGAATTAATATTACTTCCATGAGGAATCATAGACCGTACTACACATAGAAAAAAATACTGGTGTATATAGAGTAGTTCTCTATAAAATCCCTCAAAAATATTTTTGTACTAAGCCATGATGAAATAGAAAATTTTATAGGGATATATGTTTTTATCACTAGATCGATGTAACATTATCTCCTCCAATGTTCTAAGCCCCGGTAAAGAATGAGGATCTCATGTGAATAAAGTTATAAACAAAAATTAAATTCAAAATGTACCTCATTAAAAATGACAGTGTGTTCAAAAATAGATCATTTTCTACCACCATTTCTCAAAATATCCATTGTTCAATCCCTCTATATTTTCTACACATGCCTCAATAATCAATTAAAATGCTGCTGATAAACATCAGATTGAAAATATGGAGGTCCAATTATGTTTTGGTCATCTTAAAGATCACCAAAATTCTATTCATTTGTTCAATGAATGAGATATTGGAAAAAACATGGAATGGTTTGTTCTTCTTTTAGGATGTGGAAAAGAGGAGAGAGGAGATCTCAAATTCAAGAGTATCAATAATACCTCAAAAAAATATTCCATCGTGATAATATAGTGGTAGCTGGACACCATGAAGTGGTACCTTGATCCTGCTTTAAAAACACCCACTGAATATGCCATAAATGAAATTTTGTGATGAGTAACCAATGTTATAAAAATTATTATTATTTTATCACATAATTTAATTATTTAATAAACATATTACACGATAAAAGTGAGTTATTAACTCAACTAATAATTCCTACAAATATTGAATTAATCATTAATATTAAAATAATAGTTTTTATATAATATATTTCAACAATTTACATAATTCCATGTTCATTATTTTAGTAAATTAATTCATTATAATTATTCAATACTCAAATAATAATTAATTTTCTTATTCATTGGTGATAGATTATTATCTGACTCATCTCAGAACCCGAGGTCGAGACAAAGATGTCTTATTCTTTTATTCACCGGAATAGGGTAGTTTATGAATAAATTATGGATGTGAAACAATAGACCATTTTTTCTATAGTAGTGAATAATATTCATAAACTAGAAGTTGAATCTAGAAACCCAATTGGTCCCTTAAAGAGATAAAGAAAAATTCATAGCAATGCCTACCTTTCCTATGAACACACATCGAGTAATATAATCTATTTAGCATATGAAATTTAATAATGTTGGATGAATAAATTTTGATAGAATCATATCTTGATATATTATTTATTAACCATATATATGGGCTTACCTTTTTGTACCTTTACAATGGATTTAGTATATTTACTACCATCATCATCGACTCATAGCATTATATAGCTTGCATTAAAAAAAATAAAATATTGATAATTAAATCAATGTCTACTGAGTTAAATTACATTATTTTAGGTATTACATGACCCTAATTTGGATCTTTCTCTAGTAGGGTCTTTTTAGGGTTTTTAGGTGTAATTTGGAGATTTTTTAGGATTTCTAGGTTGTGAATGGTTGGCGCATGGTTTCCCAAACTATGTTTTCACCAGTGATAACCATGCACCCCTAGGAATTGATGAATTCATGGTTGGGGAATGGTTTCCAAAACCATGATACCACTTAGGATAGACCATGCACCTTGGAAAATTTATCTAGAGGGTTTATAGAGTAAAGGACCACCGTTTTTATAACCTTGTGACCCTATCTAGGAATCTATGTGAATGGATTTAAATTAATCCAAAATTTCTTTTAAAATTTTAAAATTTTCTATTAAATTCGCCAAATCCGTCCACAAAAACCTAATATAATTTACATGGATATTTTGGGCTCTAAATATTAGGGTTTGGATCTTCCAAACCTCTTCTGTAGTGGTTGGAAGCATGGAAGATATCCTTCAATCTCATATGAATAAGTGAATATCCATATGTTTAATCTCACCATGTCCATCCTTACAAACTATATATATTTGAGTGAAAACCATTTATTTGATAGATCTAAACTCAATTTTATTGGTTCTTGATTGTAGTCTTGGTTTCTAGATCTATAATTCCTTCTTTCTTCAATGGAGGATCACATCGTTGGTGTCGATTCTTGATATTGTATTAAAGGTAGGTGGTTATGTTTGATATTTTCATTTAAATTGAAAACATTAATTTCATGAATTATATTTAATATATTTGAATTTATTTATGAAAAAGTTTGTTTCAGTGATTTCATTATGGAATTCAAAATGGAATAGAATTTGGGGAAAACCCTAATTCCAATGGAATTGGAATTTAGGGTGTATTTTGAAAATGATGGTATTAATGAAATGATTTGGGATTTGATATGGGACAATGGATTATATTAAAATGATAAAAACATATGATTTGTTTTGTATTGAAAAAATAATGAAATGATGAAAGTCCCATGTTTTGGTTCTAAAATATACTTGGAATATTGAAAATGAAAATTGGAAAATTGAAACTAAATGATGATTTATTTGAATAGATATTAGTTTCAAATTATTTATTGATTGATTGATTGAGTACATGTGATACAGGGTAGTTAGTATGTTATTTTGGATAATCACACTATGATCTTGATCCCCTAGTATTATATTTTCTATTACAACATTAATAAAATCCTTCTTCTATATGATTATCACTAATGAAATGTCAATTAATCATATTCATCCATATCCTTAGGGACGTGTGTAAACATTTTTATCCAGGATCACCAATTTGGGATGTGTGAGGATCTAATATCCAAAAACTAACATACTATAGGGAAATAGTTATTGAAGGGATTTTTTTGGATATATATGTAATTGATTATAGAACTATTTTTCTCATTAACAATGATTTATATAAATTATTATCTATAACGATGATTATTTACTCCATGTTGGATATGTTTTATATCCTTCAAAAGAAAGCATGTTTTGTTATAAATATACCTATGAAATGTTGTGATAGGACCTATTTTATTTGAATTAAAAAACGATTTGTTTATTAATGTGGAATCTATTATAGAACTCCTAGTGAGAACCTACTGGGATTTGTAGCACAAACCCTAACTTTTCCATTGCATTTAAATAGATTTTCTTATAAATTGTATGAGAAAAGGTAGAGTGTATCTTACAGGTGTTTGATGTCCACAATCCTTTGGTATTTAACTGAAAAAATCTTAGAAATGTTTCTGTTTATCCTTCTTGTTTTTGGGTAATATTTGGATGTACTAATTTGGGTTTTGTTTTTCTGGTACATTATTTATTTGGTGTGTTGATAATAATAACTTAAAATATTTTTCTATTTCACAATATTGGGGAAAATATGTTCCCTAAATTATCAAATATGAGGCTAAGTTCTAATATTTAGCCAGTGGGGATCTATAATTCCCATTGGGATATTTCAATGTTGGGTTAGGTATCTGGGTACCATGGTATCCAAACTAGTTTATGAAAAAGTGGTATTAATGGTGTAGTTTTTGATTTTTTCCATGATGATAGAATGTAGCATTTGATGTTTTTTCAAAACTGAAGAGGTAGGTATGAGAGAGTTCTTATCCATATATCATCATCACCAATGTTATGCCTCCATGGGTAGTTTTGGAAAGGATTATTGAAGACTAATTAGACCTTATTATATTCTTTTTCCTACATTTGATATGGAAAGGTTGACATTTAAATCAGAATATCTTATCTGATGTGATTGATTTTCACATTTCTCTTGTTAGAGTTGTTTATCTAAGTAATATTATGTAATCTTCTCTATTGTTTTCAGATTTTATG
Organism: Viscum album; assembly: GCA_963277665.1. Classification (NCBI taxonomy): domain Eukaryota; kingdom Viridiplantae; phylum Streptophyta; class Magnoliopsida; order Santalales; family Viscaceae; genus Viscum; species Viscum album. Next base: position 834,476,719 of record OY728120.1, read on the forward strand.
TATAATCATGCCAAGTAGAATTTGTTTAAATTGGATATAGAAGGAATTATTTGGTGGACTATAGAAAGAGGATCCTCCCATGGACTAGACACTTGTTGAGATTATTTTGTGTGATTTCAAAGCTCTAGTACATGAGCCTATTCCTATTCACATTCTGGATCCCTCGGTGAGGCCTAATAGGTTCAAATATAAGAATCATTCTAAAGATTTCCTTCACTAGAATCCATAATCATTCCATGTTTTTAATTATCCTCAATATGTTGTTAATTTATTGAGAAAGCTAGATCCTCAATTACATTTCTTTGAAATTATTGATTCGATGAAGGTAAAATTTGCTAATTTCAACCTGGAAGGACCTTACCAAAGATCATGGGATTCTATTTTAGTGGTGAACAATCATGAGGGTTTAGATTGGAAAGAATTTAAGGTTCTTAAAATGATTACATATATCTAGAATCTATTGTACTAGCTAAGCCTACAATGTTTTTCAAGATTGAACAGGCTAACATGACCATGATAGAGTATGTGTACCACTTCATGGAGCTTGTATAGTTTCAAATATATATATTTTTGAATTAGATGTCAAATAATTGATGGTTTTAGATATGTCTTCGACCATATATATTCATTTTTATTTTTTCTTACTAAATCTTTCTTATTATGATAATGTGATAGATAGGGCATTGATGGCTGAGCTTGACATAGCTGATAAGTCTGGGTTGAAGGGAGAACCTTTTTCTCATAGGGTATGTTTTTAAGTACCATTAATGTAATGGGGAAGCATGATGAATTTCTTGGTGGGTCTCGATTGAAATATTCTTATTGAACTCTTGAAATTCACGAAAGAGGCCCCTCGACTTTCCTCTAGTGTGGAAAGCCTGTGCATTCATACTAGGTTTTTAAAAGGTACCTAATATCTATATTTCATGAAAATTGTTAGGTAACTTGTAGAAATTATTTTATATATTATATCCCCACATAGTGGAATGGGTTCATCAGTAACTAAAAGTATTATGGTTTAATCAAATGCGTAATGAAAAAATTGGTTCTGGAAACATGCATCTAAAATAAATCTTCATCACATAGTACAAGAGTCTCCAAAGGAAGCTAACAAATGTAAAATGACTGTGAGGTGTACCATCACTATAGTTTCATCTTTAGTGACTATTTTTTTATACATGTGTACCTACCTCTTTTATATCATATATTGTTGTGAAACTATTAAACATTCTTATGGATCGCTTATCTAATGTGGTTGATATTACTATACCCTTAAGAATGATTTGAGAGTAAGGTATCCTTTTTACTATTTGTGACTTACCTACATAAGAGATAAATATTTCCTAGGGTTTTAGGGTTCTCAACATTAATCCTATTGATTTCATATTAAAAATGTATTGGTTCATTATTGATGAGGCCTAAATTGACCACTATATTCAGTGGGTCCCCTAAAATTCACGTCATGGAGTCTTCCTTATCATTCAGGGAGAATGGGATCTAATAAAGGTTATATTTGAACCATGTAATCTTGATCATGGGAAAGTATTATCAATATGTGATTTTTATCTGGAGTGGAAATTGTTGAGTGATTGTCTCCCCCCTATTCTCATCATTTTTCTAGATGTGCTTCTTTTTTTTCAAAATTTTTCCATCCGTAGGAGAGGTATAATTTTCTATTTATTTAGTAAGTATTAGTCAACCAGTCCGTATGACTTCTTACTACATGGAACTAGATGAAATGGAATAGTTAAAGACTTAGTTGGTTGATCTCTTTGATTAAGGATTTTTACACCATAGTATGTAACCATTTCTACTTCCCACACACTTTTCTATGAACTATTACAAAAAGCTTCACTATTGTGTGAATTACTATAAACTTAATGGACTTATAGTGATGAAAAATTATCTACTTCATCGTATAGATTATTTTATAACCATTTGAAATGGGTGAAGTGGTTTTTTAAGATCAACCTTTAGACTAGTTATCTCCTGATGAGAATATCAGAATAGGAAATTTAAAAAATTTCCTCCCAATACAGGTATGGCCAATATGAGAATCCATTCATTCCATTATTTCTAAACAATTATCAAAATGTCTTTATGATGTTGACAGATAATATCTTCCATGAAAATAATTATATGGTTCTTGAGGAATTTGTGGATTAAATCTTGATTTAATCTATGTCTTTAAAGGATTATGTGATTCATCTAAGAGTAGTTATAAAAATGTTTATAAATAACAAAATTTATGAAATGTTATTGAAATGTGAATTTTTGGATTTAGGATGTGATGTTCATAGGATATGTGGTCTCAAAACATGGTATCCTTGTTGATCCTGAGAAGTTAAAAGCTATTATGACATGGGAACAAACATGAAAATATTTACAGATTCAGAGCCTCTTGGATTTAGTAAGGAATTATCACCTATTTGTAAAATATTTATCAAATAAGTTTTCTATGATGACCGTCATCACTACGAATGGGGTGTTTATTATTTTTATGATATATGATATAATTATTTTCCTTATATTAAATTTATATTGAATGTTGTGTCGATATTGATTCATCTAGAAGCTTGGAAGGGATATGTGGTCATTTATGACACATCGTGTTTGAGATTGGGATATGTTCTTACAGAGGGTTATCACGTGGGAGACTTTTCTTATGGACAACATAGGCCCCATGAAAAGAATTATTTGACCCAAAAACATGAACTCATGGCCTTGATGCATTAATTTAAGAGTTGGAATTATTACGTTTTCAGAGAATTTCATACCTCATGTTCTAATAATAAGAGACACAGTAAAATATTCTCCAATATAGAGTTCAATATCCATATGATTTTTATGTTTGCGTACCTATAAAATTTTTATTTTTACATTTCCTATTTCTAGGGAATAATAATGTGATTTATAATGGTTTGATAAGGGATTATCTGATCTAGCCTATGAAAGAATATTTAGATGTGTGTATTTGTTTCACTTTTGGAAAATTATCATTTTAGAGTCTGGGTGGAGGAGTCACATGCTATATTGTAGAATATTCAGTTGAAATATTCCCTTCATGAGATAATTACTCTAATAAAGAAGAATGATGATGAATTATTATATGTGAATGCAATTTTTTATTTTCATTCAATTTGTTCTTATATATTATTCGATATAGATACATATTCACCTATCATTTTTCTGTGTAGAAATCAAAATGATATCAGTTCTCAGGGTTGTTTGACTATTACAAACCATATAAAAAGGGATAGAATGAAAGAGAGGGTTATTCTAATTCTTTAGGTCATGATTCATGTTTGCGTCCTTGATTTTGTTAGAGGATGGGATTATAATTTTTTACTGGATTATTTTTCTTATAAAAATATTTACTATTCTAGTATTACAATGGCTCCTCTTGAGACCTTTTAGGTAGACCATATAAATCTCTATTGTGATCATTTGAGACTGGAGAAACATATTAGGTTGGACCAATCACAATTTAATAGAATGATAATAAATATATGGTTTATTAATCATAAAAATGTGATGACACATATATGTAATAAATCCTTTAGTGATCATCATCGTAGAGTTTTGGAGTTTTGTATATTGTGTCTAGGTTTTGTTGAGAGTTTAAACATAGTTAGGCTACTGACATATTGGGAGTAATGTGAATCTTTCTCCCTACGTTTTGGGTCCTTTTATTATAGTTGAGAGGTCGTGGAAAGTGTCTTACCATTTTTAACATCCAATGCAGTTGACTGTAAACCCAATGTGTTTCATGAGCCTCCACTTCAAAAGTATCTTTTCAACCAATATCTTGTTTCACGATAGAGTGATCTTGATGTAGAGCTTGATTATTATATGAATAAGAATCTTTTAATGATTGATTATTTTTATAAAAAGGTTATTCATGTTACAATGATACATTTTTTTCAATGTTCTATGGAACCATTGTTCTTATTCTCATGTGATGTGGGAGTGTGAGGCCTTTATGAGAGAAAAGTGGCATCTTCTCTTTTTTATGGGGAATTATTGACATGATTTTAAAGGATAGAATGTTTTTATTGTATTTTGGTTATAACATGTCATTACCTTCATTCAATAATTCTTTAACCCTTATTATGATCTTTTATTGGTTGGTATATATATTAGGGAGATTTGAGAGGAATTTAGAGATATTTGGTGGCTTTCTAGGTTGTTCATAGTTGGTGAACTATTTCCCAAACCATGCACCCCACAAATACAAAACATGATGCTAATGGATATTGGGTAATTCATGGTTGGTGAATTGTTTCTCAAAACATGAACCCATGTTGGAAAAATTGTGTTCCTTGTACAATGAGTCTAGTGTGGGTGCATCGTTTGGGCGCACAGTTTTTCAAACCAAGCAACCCTCTATAGGTAACCATGCACATGGTTTTCAATCAATCTATTTTTTTTAATGTTTCATGCTCCACCAATTAAGAACCATCATCACTCCTATTAAAACTCACACAATTTCAATGTCTTTTTGGTCTCTCAATAAGTGGTTTTGATTCCACTAAAATCATTACTTAGAGGATCTATGTATGGATGATCTCATTTGAACTCCTCTGGGTAAGTGAATCTCCCCCATTTAATTTCTCTTGATATCTCTTTTATTCATACTTATAGTTCTATGGACTCTCATATATTTTATGGTTTTAAATAAAATTTTATTGGATATTAATTATTGTTTTTATTTAACGATATATAATGCTTTAATTCTTTGTTGTCAGATATTATTGCAAGTGCATATTATTAATCTTTGATTAATGGTTAGAGACTTTGATTGAGATTAACCATAAAATTGAAACCTTTATTTTATTTATTTTTATGAAATAGATTTTACTTTATTCATAAAACCATAATTATATGTGATTTATTTATAGATTTCGTAATTGAATGGATTATGGGAACACCCACCCCCCATTCTAATTGAATTTGAATTTCGGGATTATTTTGAAAATCATGGAATTAAGGAAATTATTTGAAAATTAGTTTGGGAAAAAACATAAATTTAAATTATGAAATCCAATGATTGGTTATTTATTGAAAATTAATGATATGATGAAAAAAACATGTTTTGGTTTTGATATATACATGGTATAGTGAAACTGAAAATTGGAAAATTGATCTGTAAATAATCATTTATCTGGAATGAGTTGATTTCCCATTATTTACTAATTAGTTTGTCACAAGCAAGGTTGGGTAGTAAGTTGGTTATTTGGGTAAATCACGCTAGGATATTGATCCCATAGAATTGGATTGATGATTAAAAATCTAACAAAAATATAGTTTATCATGACTAACCCCAATGGGATATTAAAGTGTCAATTTCATCTTGATCCAGAGGGACATGGGTACAATATTTTTTCCATGATCACTAATTTCAGAAGTGTGAATAACTGATATACATAAGCTAACATACTATTAGATAGATGGCCGTGGTTAATGTTTTGATTGTTTTGATATATATATATATATATATATTCCATTGATTATAGTTCTTTATTACTCATGGGAAATTATTTATAAAAAATCCATTACATTAAAACAGTTATTTGATGCAGGTTTTAAATATTTTCATTACATCAAAAAGAAAGAATTTGGTTTTAAATATGTGATTGAAGTGTCATTCCATTACCCACTATATTTTAACTGAAAGTGTGATTTGTTTTATTATTATGGAATCTATTATTGAACACTTGGTAAGGCCTTACTGTTCTTTATATCTCACACCATATATTTTCCTTCAGATGTTTTATATTTTCTTATTCAAGATCTAAGAAAGTAGAAAGCGCCACTTGGAGGGGGTGGATTCCCTTCATCAATTGGTACTTGTGTGTGGATTATTTTGGGATATTAGTGGTTTATCTGTCATGTTTTTTTGTACAATGATGATGTAATAATTTGGGCTTTGTTATAACAGTCTGGTTTTTGTTACATTATCCATTTACATTATTGAGAGTGCTAACTTTTAATTGTTTTTAATTCATTATTTCCTAGAAAAATCATTTCCTATTTTAACTTGAACAATTAATAGTGCTATTATACTACCAATAGGGAAATATAACACCCTTTGAGCAATGTCAGTTATGGATTAGGTATCATGGTACTAGGTTATCAAAGCATGTTTTAGACAATTTCATACTACATGAGATCACCAAGTGAAAAAATTAATTCGAATTAGTCTCAATGCTTATGAGCCCCAAAAACATGAAGGTTTCACTTCCCCTATGTCCTAATAGCATCATGTATATGGACCATAGGAAATAACATTACGATTACTATCACTGTATCTCTATGTTCTCATTATTTCCTTTGAACTACTATAGGCTTTTAATTCGTCTTTCATTCGAAAGACATTACCAATCATATAGTGGCCACATAAGTATGAACACTATTATTGTAAGGTAATAACGTTAATATATAAAACTATATATATATATAATTCTAATAAAAGAAAATAGATGGGTTGGTTCTAGGTCACCGACTAAAAAGCACTGTAATATAACAGATCCAATTGCTAACAAGTATCAACCCACTTTCTCTAACACAAGAAACATGCATACTATGAGATATGGATTTATTTGGGGGGGGGGGTGGAGTATTATATGTTATCCTATATGGATAATATGACAATTAAGTCTTTACCTCTATGCATGACATCCCTTTTGAGAAGAAAATATATAAGTATATTATTTTTCCTCTAGTGTGACCTGGGCTCCTTGGAAACACCCTTAGTGCAATATTATCACAATAAAATAAAATAAGGTATAAACTTCTTGTCACAACAATAAAGTATGGGACAAAGATACATATCCAAAATAAGTCCTTAAATAAATTATAATTCATCATATACACATATTTTTCAATATAGTCAACAACTATAGGTTATGTAGAGATTCTCCACCTAATTGCACCACTATTAAAGAAAAAGACATATATTGAATATGATTTAAAAACATCATGTTTTTTTAGAAACTAGAATCAGGGTATCCCATCAAAACTAGTCCCACATATCCTTTATACACCATGAATATATCCTTTGTATGTTTCAAGTACTTTAGGATAGTATATATAGCTAACCAATATAGATCCTCGAGATTGTCTTGATATCTTACTACCCTACATAAAAAAAGGAGATATCAAAACATCTTCAGATCATGGATTGCATGACTAATCTGATAGATAATTCATAAGGTATTGTACCAATTCATTCAATATCCTTACGTATTTCTAGTCACATTTTATTAGAGATATCGAAACCATGTGACATTTGAAATAACCATATCTTAGATTGTTCATTTTATTCATTTTTTGTACCTTTTAAATATATTAACATAGAATTAGTCCAAGTATCCTCTATGATTTATATCAACAGATATTAACACCTCTCATGTAGTCTACTTTATTTAATTATTTTGTGGAAAATAAATTATTTACACAAGACATAACTAACTATTAGACTAACACTTCATTTCATATAATTAATAAATCATCAAAAAATAGTACCAGAAAATGATTATATTACCACTAACCGTATTAAATAGTCAAGGATCAAATTCATTCTTAATGAAACCAAAATAACATGTAGAATAATCTTAATTAAAATTACATGATCATGATTCTAGCTTCAACCCATAAAAGTATCTTTTTAGCTTTTATATGTTTTGGAACTCATTGTCTTAATGAACAATTATGTTGAGTCTATAGACATATTCAATGAACATACCATTTTGAAGTGAAGTTTTGATATCCAATTTCTAAATATCATAATCATGTAATGTTCCCATTGAAAATAAAATACATATAGATTTCCATATCACTATTGGTGAGAAATTATTTTCATATTTTATGCCTTGGAATTTACTAAAACCAACCACAACCTGTCATGATTTATACTTATTTACATTACCATCCATGTACACTATTTTCTTGAATACCCATTTACAAAATATGTGTTTTAAATCATCTGTAAGGTCTAATAAAATGCATACATGATTTTAATACATGTACTCCATCTTAGAATGACTAGAATATTTCAATTAAGAAGCACGATTTCCTTATACAACTTCATTGAAGATTAGTGGATTATCGTACTCTAAGAGTAAATTTTCACCTGATATGATGATAAGAAAAAATTATCCCTCTAGTTCTCTAACCTCTCAAGTTGAGCTACATGGTACTCATGTCTTTAGAATATCGTTATCCCCCAATCTATCTTCGAGAGATTGTAACCATACCAACTACTATACATTTAGAGAATCAACTATATCAATGTCAGTCGTTCTATATTTATATCCAATAGAAATATATACCCTTTAAATAATTTTTGAATGTTATTCCAAAATCACTTTTTATTCAGAAGGGTTATAATGGTATTATACTTTGGGTTTTTATAATATTATATAATGAGGTAATTCCTACTCTAGGATGCGAATTTTTCCCTATGTATTGTCTTAAAGAATCCTTACAACTCGTTAAACATTTTATTCTACGTATTGTGATTCTTTATATACTAAATATCATATGGAATTATATATATAACAATATTTTGTACTTTATTAGGGGTATATGTCATTTTCTATAATACGTATCCTTAAAAGGATAAAGGAAGGGTTTCTTGACTCTTCACTGATCATACCATGTCAAGAATTTCCTTATTCCTCCATTCATTAACACCATTCCAATATGGCTATAAAATAGTAATGTGTTAGGATAATATCCCAAACTCCTTCAAGTGAGCAGTTATAGTGCGGTTAAGATACTCCCCACCTTAGTCCGAATGGAATAGCTTAATCTTCTTACAATGATAGTTTTATAATTTATGATGATATTCCTTAATCTTATGAAAGAAATCAAACATATACATCATTAAGGTGATATAATTATACCTACTATAGTAATCGGTAAAAGTAATATAGTAAGAAAACCCACCTAGTTCAATTATTGGAAACAAAACCCATATGTTAGTATAAATAAATTATATTAATTGATTTGTCCTTATTCATTTCCTAGATGAGGGTTATTTTTTTGTAAAAAAATGTGAAAAACATCTTGGGATTTTAATTAATATGAGTCAAAAAACCATGAATATTGTAATTTTTGTAGATGCTTCTCATTTACAAGACCAGTCCCAATGTTCCATATGCATGTGTTATATGAGTCATTTTCACTAGAGTTTTAATCGATTTCGATTATAAAATTTTCATGTTTATGTAAATATAATCAATTTTTAATAAGGGCCATAGAATAACATATTATATCTTTACAAAAGAGAAAAAATTTATTTTTAAACATGAAATAAAATCCCATGGTGTATAAAATCAATGTTGATGTTATGTTTCTCTTATTTTAATAAATATAATAACAATTATTAAATATAAGAACCAAACCACTCCACAAGGTTAGATGATAATATCCGACTACTAAGGATATTAGTCTCACCCAATTTATATCCCATAGATCCATCTCACACTTTTAAATATCCCAAAAGCTACTGGGTTCTTGTATTTAATAAAAAAAATGAGCCACATGTTTTTTCCAATACCAAACTTATATATAATCAATTATTTCATTCAATGAAATAAATAATTGAGGTAGAACCATCACCGTGTTTCTTTTTCTAATCCATGGAATTCTTCTTAAAATATACTTTCATAAAAAATGAAAACCACATAATTTCATAGTCATTTTCCTCATTTTGAGTCATTGAAATTTTGGAAGGATGTTGTGTCACTATCATTGTGATGTGTTTATCATGAGACACCTTAGACATTCACATCCTCCAATCGTTCAGAATGAGGACTAAATAATTTGATGTAATCATATTATTAGCATCTTAGTAAACTAAATAAAATAGGTCTACGAGTGAATTTTTCTTGTAAATCATTTTCTAATTAATAATAAATGTCAAAATTAATTGATGTATCGAGGAAATAATGAGACCGGTCTCTAGTTCTAGGATCAATTTGATCATAAGCGATTCAAGTCACTTGAATTATCCTATCATATTGAGTATGTGAGGTCAATCTTGATTTGGTTATGCTAGCATGCACTTGTAAAGTGCACTTCATATCTCATACCATTCATTCATTTCTCTCTCTTGATATAAATCATGGAGTTGAGATTAAATATTTTAAAAATCTCCATCCTTGTGAATATAATATAGTTTCCTAGGGATCAATGATAACATGATATATTTTACATATAGTTAATCATCTATATTATTTTTATATTTTTCTTTATCTGACATTCTTTCTCCCTATAGAGTCACATAGGATAGTGTAGATCATAGTACATAGAGCTTCCTCTCGTAGAATAGATCTATAAATAATTACTTTCACCCCTGAGTGAAGTTATGTATGGTTGAAATATTTTATTTATCAAGAAAATATCATAGTGATAATTAACTATTTGTGGTGATTTTCCTTTTTTCTACAAAAAATAAATTTTTAGTTAGTACATTGTCTTTATTATCATTTAGAAATTACTAATTAATTAAATCATTTAATGTAACCATATATATTTATCAAGCAATAGTAAACCTCACTAATAGATTGTAAATACCCAATTTCTCTAGTATTCAAGTGGAAAAGATCCTTGAAACCTATCCTTATAGTATGAGCTATATATATTCCACCACTCATAGAGTCTCAATGTATGCACTAGACTGAACAACAACATTGACTCACAACCCCTTGAACTCTTGAGTGATGCCCCAACTTCATCCAATATTGAGCATGATTGCCTCAACTCTTTTCCACTAATGTGGTAGAAAGACATATATCCATTCTACATTTCTAACATATTTAGTTATATTCACCAATAAATCTCATAAGAATTCCCATGTAGTTGTTTTCACCCTCAATTAGGGTTGATGAGTACCTCATACACCCTATTTTGTTCAAATTTATGTGACGTATGGAATTATGAAATAATAATACAATGACAGTTTTTATTATAAAAAAACTGAATACATTTTCTATTTGATATTTCATCCAATGTGTCCGCTATGGAAAATGAATACCCAATAAATAGAAATCATTCATTAAGTATTAATTTCATTTATTATTATTATTATTTGTTTATTATTTTATGTGTTCTCAAAAATATTTATATTCAAAAAAATAAGAAACAATCCATAAATTAAATAGCCAATATTACACATCTTGAGTAGTTAGTGTGTGATTCTCTTATGTATCAATTGTATCCATAAGTATAAAATTCATGAGTTGGGTTTGATTCATATCACAAATAAGACCCTATCCAATGTATCCACATCTCATCTGGAATATTGTCTCTTCTTAACATGATCCATGACTTAGAAAATCATTATCATAATACATAAGTAATCACATGTGGGAGAGGTGGTCTTAAGAACCACAAAATACATATATACTTAAACTGATGTACATGCATGCCCTATACATATTATACAAAGAAATATGATTAAAATATCCTCATAAAATAAATTAATATTATCGGAATTGCATAAAGTTTCAATAATTAATAAAATAAATATAAATAGAGGAAGAAATTGGTTGATCATTACTCTAGGAAATTCAAAAGGTAAATTAAATATGAAATGAGAACTAAACATGTGAAAAATTTACTTCAAGGGAATTTAAATAACTTAAAATAATTATTTTAAATAAAATATTTTACTTCATTCATCCCTACAAATAATTTAATTGTATTCTAAAAATTAAATAATCTTTTAAATTCATTGAATTATTATTATATTTAAAAAATAATAATATAATTGAATATATAAAAATATTTTCTAAAGTTCTCATGTGTCTCAGAAACTATTTGTAGGTAATCCTATATTTGTTTGGGCCTAGATGATGCTAGGTGAGTCAAGAAGATCCCCCAACCCATTTTGTGTTAAGAATGACCTTCCCAAGTCAGTTCGGAGTCATGTTGGACCCTACCCTCCATATTTAAGTTCGGGTCACCCCAAAATTACGATGGTTCATCTGATATGAAGGATGTTGAAAAAGGGGTGATCAACTCCAATGGTGGGGGGACTATGTGAGTATAAGGAGGATGTGTGAGGGAAGGTTGACATGGACATGAAGTTGTGGCATGGATGGCGTTTCAAGGCTGATGTGGCCCCACCGGGAGGAGATTTGTCATGGGAAGCGATGCCAACTTAGTCCAGTGAAGGTGAAAGCACAAACAGAAGTACACAGTTGAGGGGTGACTATCTTGGGGAGGTGGTGGCATGCATATTCAATGTGAATATTCAGATTTTTAATTTGGTTAGTTTTTTTCTGAAATATGGACCACCTCCCCATTATCCCTTACACATTTTAATTTTAAATCACAATTTTTTATATTTTTACCACTTGAATATGAGGTCCTAATTTTTTTTGTCTCCTCGAACATTACATATCATATTAGTTAGAGGATTTGGAAAAAAATTTATTTGGGAATTGACCTCTGGATGAAACTGTTTTTTCCACCATAATCTAAATAAAAGATAAGGCTCTCCAAAAACTCCAATTGAAAATTATAACACACATACACATATTTGATTTTATATCTATATATGTGTGTGTTCTTTAATTTTACACATATAAAAAATGGCGAAAATATGAGTTAAAATTTTTGGATGGTCTTAAAAATACAGTCCAAAATCATATTCTTGTGTAGCCTTTTACTTAAGGACTCAAATGAATACCTCTAATTCAATTTAAGGGAAATTTATTTATTCATATATTAAAAAATTTACATGATCCATTTGATACAAATTATTGGTATATAGGTTCACAATGAAAGAATAATGGTGTGATGTTTTAAAATATCTTCTCCAAATCAACATAACTTCATCATCCCTAGAAATCCAATCCTCGATAAAGGATTCAGGTCTCAAATAAATTAAATTAAGCTCACATATTAAAATTATATATTAACTCATTTGAAGTGATTACATGTTCAATAATATCTCATTGTCGGGGACCATTTCTTAATGTATATGAGGAAGAATCCATATTGATCATCCCCACACTCTTAAGAATCTTTAGGAAAACCAATTGTCAGAATCTAGGTGTTATCATGGGAGGTATTATGATTCCATAAACATCTCGATTGTAACGCCCCGACCCCAGTTATCCAGAGTCTGTGCATTATTTTAATAAATTGACATGATTACAGGGAATCAAGTCCTGAAGTACGGATCGGTTTAGCAGTAATGGAAAATAGATTACATATTTTGATGTTACATTACACTTTATAACACACATCACAACATAAATAATCCATTGTGAACGCCATTATTCCCTTACCTTAACCTGACATATCAATCAGAATACACTTCCTGGAATCCTGGGAAAAAATAAAATATATAAAGGGGTGACCAAAAATGCTCAATAAGAGTATGCAATATAGTGGAAGATAACATAATATTAAGCATTGTGAATAATTCAAACCACATGCCTTTACTAATAGTAAATATTAAAATTTTATGGTAGGAATATGAGATGAGTAAATAATGCCATAATAAAACATAATATTGGGTATTCTACTAGTCAAATGACCGCATGAACCATCAATATTATTTTCATAATGAGGGGATGTATAATACTAGACATTAATTTCTATGTCAATACCTCGTGCTAGGACCTATGGGATAACTGTAACCAGACCCAAACCCAGAGATCCTCTGTAACCGGACACCATCCACGAGAACCTCTGTAACTGGACTCCAACCTGGAGAGCCTCTGTAATCGAACTCCATCCCGAAGAACCTCTCTAACCAGACTCCATCCCGGAGGGTCTGCTGTAACTAGACCCCAACCCCGAGGGCTTACTTTTTCCAGTCCCCAACCGGAACATACATGTCCAATACATTCATCATATGGAGATGTTGAAATATCACATAAACATTCCTATTAAAACTAGCTTGTGAAATGTAAATACTTTAACCATAAACCCTGAATGATATACGAATAGCACACCCATAGTCAAATATATCACAAAACCATCAATACAATATGGATGTTTTGTACCATAATAAATAAACTTCAAATAAACTTAAAATCCATCAAAGGATGTTGTCATAGATGAAATCAAAACCATTTTTAGATAAATATATCTTTCTATTTTGAAATCATTTAAAAGTCACATAATTAGAAAGAAAAAATTTATTTTGAAAATATTCTTATAAGATTGTAAGGGAAGCTTCGATGATGTTATAATAGTGGAAAATACCTTCACCCTCCATATAAGTTAAAAAATACATTCTTACCTTAATTTTGTAGAAAAGGATAAAAGTACCTTGTTTGGAAAATGATAGAAAGATTCCATTAAAATCATTTTATAAAAATTCAAACAAGGGTATAAATGAAATTAACCCATAGTCTAGTAAATAGTAAAAATATTTTGGAATACATTTTTAAGAAACAATTATGTTGATGATAAAGAGGTCCCAGTAGATAATTACATAGAAACATCCTCGGATAATGAAGAGTTTGTGAAATTAACACTTAACGTGTTGTAATCAATCAAGTTGTATGAACAATAGTCAATAACCACCAAATGAATCCCATAATACCATGAATATAAATAGAATCATCATAATATATATCAAATGGTAGTACAAAATACACCACATGCAATAAATAAGAGGTGAACGATGGAAATATCATGGAATTAAAAGTGAGATAAGAAACCCATTACTTTGTGTCTAAATTGACCCGTTCTTTCTTTAATATCCTTAATAATAAACTAAAGTTAATTTCTACTTGCTTAAGAACCATTTTCAAGTTTATTATTCCTTTTATATCACTTATTTATGTAATCATTTAAATTATCAACATTCGTTTTGTCGATATTTGGCACTTGAGTCAAAAATGAACACCTTATAGTTACATGTTGTTCACATGGTCAGAATTTCATTATATACCAAATGATATTAATGATTTAGATATCATATATATCTTATATATCCATTATATACATGTATTTATAACCGTACTTATCATTTTGGGGTAATAAATGAAATGCACCGTTCATGGAGACGGTAAGCCGTACGTACGCATGAACGCTATTTTTTTTACTTTTTTTAATGGAACTAAAACATAAGTATACATAGTTATATTATAATTCCAATATAATATCATATATAATATCATTAACTTCATCCTTTATACTTCCCACATATGGTATTAATGAGTCATATCACTTTGTGGGGGGGGGGGGGTAGTCCACCCTTCCTCAAATGAAATTATCGCATTTACCCATAATGGAAACCATTAGGGTATGATCTAAAAGAAAAATAAAGAAGCATGAAGAAAAAATAAACATAATATATATCATATATAAATATAGTTCCATCCAAATGGCCACCATGAGAGGTGGTAGGATGTAATTGAACAATCATCGTTTCGTGAGGCGTTAGTTTTCCATCCACAGAAACATTATGTTTTTCACCAATTAGATGGAGGTGTGTGTATGTGTAGTTTGAATAATTCTCATAACAACATCCTAGTATACTTTTTATAATTTTTTTTATAAATTAAATGAATAAAAATATTTTAGGTGTTGGAGAAGTAAAATAAAAGAAAAGAAGTTAAGAAAAACTATTACCTTTAATTGGGGTAACTTCCTACGGTTTGAACCTAAATGACTTCTTGATGTGCCTTATTCCTAAGGTAAGACATCTTGGAGGAGGAGAGGGATGTAGGGAGCATAATTTGGCAACGTTTGGACGAGCCTAAAGGCTTTATAGGTGTGAGGAATTGGTTAGAAGTGGTCTACTTTTATAAATGGGGAGGGGATCTTTTGGAAAGTGTGAAAATATTATTTTATTATATAATGATATTCTGTTTTTAAAGGTCAAAAAATAATTATAATCTAATATAAGATGAATAATGGTCGAAATAAAATCATCAAATAATAATTGGACAAGTTTTAGATATTATTTTAATATTTATAATCTAATTTATTTAAATCATTTACTAATGAGGTAAATACTTCATCGTTATTATGTCAAATATAATTTAATCTATTCATTCTCAAAAAATTATATAAAAACTACCATGATGTAGGAAATCATTTTATCTTTATAGTGAATATTTATAGTCAAATATAATACTTATATAACACCATATAAAAATTAATTACTAAAAGTTATCTATTTATGTCAATTTTGCTTTTACATTAAATTAATTAATCTAAAGTGTCATTATCATTCATAAGTGGCTCCATTAGGTCCCAAAATCTACCCAAGGATACCCATGGTCATAAATTACTCTTAAAATAAGTTTACGACATGTTTTAAGGTAATTTTGAATTACTACAATATTCTTTTTACCATGAATTATACTATTTACCTTTAATCGCGGTAAATAAAAGTCAAAAGTGACTATTCACCAAAAATTATTTTCATCTTATTGAACAAAATTTTAATTACTGAGGTTAACCATGTCTCAAAGATTTTTGAAATTCAACTCATAGAACCGATAAAATTATGTTTTATACAAATTTAAAAATACTCATAGGATGTGAGTAAAAGACGATAAAAAGTTCCATAAAAATATATATATATCTAAAATTATTATAAAATGAATCGAATGATTTATTTTGAACATATATAGCTATTAAGTAACTATTTTGACCTAAAATAAATTTAAATAAACTAAATAATTATTTAAATAAAAATTCAGTTTTAACCAATAACTAAGTGTTTTTCACTATTTATCAAAAATTGATGTTTCTCAGAAAAATAGCAAAAAGTCAACCTAAGCTATATTTGATATTCCGAATTCAATTTTTTTTCTATTTTACCAAATTAAAAAAATATATGATGCATTAATTAATTTAAAATTTATTCCATTTTTCAAAATAAATATCTTTTTTTAAGCAACAATATCAATCAAAATATTGGCACTTGTTTATTCAAATTTCAAAGTGAAATTAATTATAGTGGCCTAAATTTTATTAAATGATAAAAATATAATCAAATTATACTTAAAAACCAATAAAATTCATAATTTAATTGTATAAAATATTTCCATTAAAAAACTGTTTTTAATTAAAATTTAGTATTTTTCAGTATTTACCAAAATATGAAAGTTATCAGAAAAATATGAAAAATTTATCAAAACAAAATCTTTATTTCCCGATTCTAAAGAAGAAGTGTATTTTGTCCAATTGAATACATAAAAGTGTCAAATATTGGATTTAAAAAGTGTTCACCCTCAAAAGGCCATAAAATTGCATTTTCTTTGAAATACTTCCTTTATTTAAAAAATTGAATTTGTTCTTATATTAGGTCTAAAAAATACATAACATGGATTTTAAAAATATACGGAGTATATAAAATTCAAAATTCAGTTAGTACTATTCATAACCTCTTTTGAACCGCAAGATTGGAAAGTCGTGGTGTGCTTTAACTCAGTGTTGCGTGTAGTGCAAGTTACTGAATTACTTTGAAGAAATAACGTACTATGAAATCATGGGGTGTTACATTCTTCCTTACTTCAATAAATTGCATCTGCACAATTTTAAATTGTTCTTCAAAAATAGAAGGTTGAAAATATAAAATACCTTTGTGGGAAAACCCACATCAGAAATTGGGTTAATATAAATGTCTTAATAAGAGGAAAAGGGGAATGAAAAAGTCACCACGAAATTATAATCTCAATTTCGAAAAAATTGGTGGAAATTAGAGACACATAATTGGAGGGAAAATGTAAATGTTTATAGGGAGTGATTGAGGTCATCATCACAAACAATTGTAGAATTGAGGGTCTCAAAGCCGTCAATCTATGATGATTTAATATATAATCGGTTCAACAAAACATTATGTATTAGGATACCACATTTTTAGTTTTAAGATCCCTTACTTAATGTTTATGAATTAATATCTTCATAGAATAATAGAAGAAAAAAATACTTGACAAGTAGTGTTATATCATTTAACTAATTTCTACCACAAACTAATCTTTCAATCTATAAGATAATATAACTTAAAAATATTATTCTATTTATCCAATTCGTATAGGGTTCAAAAAATATGAATTTTTAATTCACCTATCAGACCCTTTAAAAAAAGGAAACTAAATTATACAATCAACGTACTTCATGTAGTCCAGTGGTAGGTGATAAATTCGAATCGCACTATGGTTGTGGGTTTGATTCCCTTAGCTCTGTCCGACGTGACGAGTTGTCTATAAAGACCCATGAAATTCAAGGGAATTCTTTTTTCTTAATTTTCTTTGGGATTTTTCAAGAACGCAGTTTCTGACGGCACTTGATTCTGAGGCCCGGTGTGCCTGGAATTTCTATCTGAGGTTTAGCTCGGGTACGTTCAGTGAACGAACGAGCGGGTTTTCCTATCTTTTCAACCGGCGCTCGGAATCGAATTCTGAGGGCACCGATGGAACCGTAGCACCGGTAATTTCTTAGGAAGACCTGTTTCGGAGTTCTTTTTTCACGAGAGAAGATAATAAAAATTGTGGAAGTTTAGTTAATAATTAAACATCAATTTTTATTTCCTCTTGATAGTTTTTAGCTTTGGGTGGAAGTTGGGTAACTACCCAACTTCTAAAGGGAGGTTATGAGGGTGGTGGGGCCCACACGAACCCCACCCCTTCACATTCCTTAACTCCCTCAACTCTTGTTTAAATTTGATAACTTAATAATTAATAACTTGTGTTATTAATGAGGTGAGTTTAATGTGTGTGTAGGTTTGAATTTCAAACTATTGTATAGTTAATAAATTAAGTGAAAGCTTAATTTATTTTGGGTGACTTCTCCTCTCCTCTCTTTAAGTATGCCAACTCACAAATTCAATTAATTAAATTATGTTTTGAATTTTTGAATTGTGGAATTAGATAATAAAATAAGGATGAGCCTTATTTTATTTTGGTTAGTTGTTGTGTGTGGACAATTGAGGAGAGAGCTCTTGGGTGTTTTCATCTTCATCACGAAGAACACCAAGACTTCGACGAAGAACGCTGTCACCGTAAGAAGAGATCGACGTGCCATCTCTTCTCCTCTCCGCAGCTAGGGTGTGACCCCTTTTTTCGAAGATCGACGACGCACCCTCTTTCGATCTTCTTCCCGTGTCAAAGAAAAGGAGACACCACTTCCTCCTCGGACGTTCTCCGTCAACATACAGAGCTTCAACTCGCGACGTCATTTTCCGCGGCGAACCCCCGTTCTAGCTATGCTCAAGGTAGGGGTTTGTTTATTTTAATTATTTTGTTCGTGTTTACCACTTTGTAGTTCTTCATGAAATTACGACCAAATGCTATCGATTAACGAGAGGGGGCCGGATCGCACAAACACGTCCGACCCTCCTCCCTTATCAGTGTGTTTGATTCATTGTGGTTTGAAATGAGTATGGCGCGGTGACGTCGAACCGCGTGTGATCGTACGACAAGGAATGCGCGGCGCCGTCGTGCCACGCCTTGGAAACGAACAAGGACATGACCCCATCACGCCGCGTCGGAGAATCCCAAAGACACCGCGGCCGGAGAGGGGCCACAGTGGAAGAGCACGGTGCCGTCGCGCCACACCGGACGACCAAGGCCACGGCCGGTTCCGGGCCACGACGAAGCAGGGTGACCGGCGGCCAGAGATGGGCCGCCGGCGTCAGAGCAAGGAGGGGACCGGTCGTCGCCAGTCCCGTGGAGCAAGAACCGGCCGGCCAGGGCAGGGCGGCCAGATAGGGAAAGATTTGGGGGTCAAAACCCCCGGCTGGCCTGGTGAGCGGCCTCTTAATTGGGGCCACGGTTTCCGAACGGCGGGGGGCAGCGCGCCCCCCCGCATAACCGAACGGCTCGGTCGTTCAGCCGAGCCAGCTGGCGCCGTACGCTAGCGCGTTGGGCTACCGGGCCGCACCCTACCAGGTCGACCCGGTTCGGGCCGACCCCGCGGGGTCTCGGGCTGGGTCGGTCCGGGCCCGAAACCCCCGTTTTCGGAACCTTTTTAGTCTTTTGCCCATATCTCGGGCTACGGACCTCCGATCGATGCGCCGTCAGCGGCGATGCGATCCTTGGATCAAGACGGTTGATTCGGTATATCGTGCTTAAGGTTTCAGAATACTTTGGGTTCGGCTGGGTTGGTTCATACACAAAACCAAACGGGCCCTCAGAGCGGAAACACTCATATCTTAAGCTCCGGACGTCCGATTGACGTGCCATCGACTTTGTTGGATTCCTCTTAGTGAGATTGATCTTTTGGCTTACTCCGACCGAGGTTTGGACACAGGTGGAGTACGGTAGGGTTGGTTTTTCCTTAAAAACCAACCGGGCCCCTAGAACGAAAAAGCCAATAACTCTCAGACCGGGTATCCGATTGACGTGCCGTCTGCGACATTGAGTTCTTGTTGACGATACAGAACTTTTGGATACATCAACTCTGGATTATGTGTCAGTTCATGTATCAGCCTCTCGGCTCGTGGAGCGGACCCTCCCGAACGAGCTTGATGTGTGCGGGAACCCTAGGGCTGGCTGCGTTTGCGACTGTGACGACGACGACGACTGTACAGAGATCCTCAGTGGATTTGACGACGACGACTACAACACTCAGCGATCCTACGTGGATCAGTGCTATGGATCCTGTGTGGGTCAGTGCTCAGCGATTCTATGTGAGCCAATGCCTACAGATCCTGGGTGGGTTCGATCCTGTGTGGGTCTTTGTGGGGGTTAGTTACCTATCGATCATGTGTGGGTCCGATCCTGTGTGAGTCTTTGCGGGGGTTAGTTACCTATCGATCATCTGTGGGTCAGACCCTTCCTGGTTCATTGCGTTGGTTAGTACCTATCGATCCTTTGTGGGTCCGACGACTTAGATGAATCAGTGGATATATCTGATCATCTCTATCCCACGATGTATACCTGTGTGAGATGAATCCTGTTTTTCTTTCCTATGTGGATTGTGTTGTGCTATCCTGTGTGGATTTACATTTTTCTTTCCTATGCGGATTGTGTTGTTCTATCCTGTGTGGATTTACGTTTTTCTTTCCTATGTGGATTGTGTTGTGCTATCCTGTGTGGATTTACGTTTTGCTTTCTTGTGTGGATTGGGTTGTACTTGGGCTCAGATATTGGAGCCGAACGAGAATTGATGACTAAGGTATATGTATGGGCATATATCTAAGCGGTTTCGTATGTTACTTCGTGATTGTATCTTTCCTTTGTGGATTTTTGGAGAACTTCGGGGGTCTCGAGGTCTCTACTGAGTAGCTTATACTCACCCCTGCACGGGCTATGCCCGCACTACGTTGTGTTGGTTGCAGATGACGGATAGCGCTGATCGTGGTTGAGACTTGCAGAGAAGGACGGTACCTGGAGGTGGACCACTGGGCGGGACGTACTCGGAGCGGTCAGCTGGACCCGAGGAGCAGTGGAGGCTATCTATACCCACCCTTCAGGTGGGATTTCCAGTGGATATCTCGGCGTTGCGGCTTTACTTTTCAGTTGTTGGTTTTCCTTCTAGTTGTAAATTACTTTCAGTTTGGGTTTGTATACTGGCCCACTTACTTTTCCTCACATATTGTTGTACATAGTGTTTACTTCTACTGCTTGCTTGATCTGTGGTGTTTGTTTACTTTATAAAGGAAATGCCTTCCCTTTTTATCGGGAATTACGCCATGGTGCTAGTCGCCAGCCCCTGGCCTATGGAAGGCGGGCCTGGGGTAGTCACGGCACGGGCCCCGAGGTCAGGTCGTGACAAATTGGTATCAGAGGAGTTCGGTTCTACCACAGAACCTGGGACTCTGATCTTTTTCTATGTGAAGCAATTGTGTTAAGCATATTGGGTGTGGTTATCAGTCTAGGGACTCCAGTGTTGGTGCGGCGGCCGACGTATCCGTACACCAGGACCCTGACTTCTGATTTCCGACTTAATGCACGAAAAAATTGATTGCATGTGTGTTTCATGTTTTCTATGTGATTACTTGTGTCATCTCCCCAGGTATACTATTTGACCGTGGCGCACCTGTTTCTTTTCAGGATGGCCCCATGACGGAGGCCAGCTAGGGTTCCGAGAGTTGAGTGTGACGACAACCCACCGAGCGACGAGGACTCGGTGTAGGGCCCTTTGACAGCTGAGTCACCAGCGGTACCTTTACCCACCGAGCCACCGATGCTTCCAGCCCCAGCCGCTAATGATGCACGTCGCCTTAGTGCACTGTATGAGTTCCAGTGCCAGCGACCGCCCAGGTTCCGCGGGGAGACGGACTCCTAGGCAGGTGAGGACTGGTTGGAGGCAGTGGTACGAGTTTTTCGGTTACTGAGGACAACATCAGACCTCATGGTGATCCTCGTAGTGAGCCTACTGCACACGGCAGTGGGCTGATGGTGGAGCTTGATGATCCAGGTGCACGTGGAGGCATCTCTTCTCTGGATGGACTTTGAGAGCCTCTTCCGCTCAGAGTTCATCCCAACCACCCTCCGTGCAGTGCGTGTCCAAGTGATTCTTCAGCTGCGGCAGGGCAGTTTGACAGTCGCCCAGTACTCGGCGAGATTTACCGATCCCTCGCGCTACTTGACTGACATGGTGCGAGACCCATTCTTCCGGGCCCGGACCATTGAGCAGGGATTGAGGCATGAGATCAGGGCATCGATGATCTCCCTCAGCATTCTGACTCAGGCAGGAGTGCTGGAGCGAGCTCTTCTCATCGAGTGTTTTCTTGCTGAGTCTACACCAGTGGAGAGACCTACCGTAGGGCGACACTTGGCGGAGTCTTCTACAGCCGGTAGTAGACAGATGTCGCAGAGGTCCAAGCATGCCAGCCCAACTGGAGGACGACCACAGGATACTGGCTCGGAGGTGCGGGGCACATGCAGCAGAACCAGTCTTACGAGTGGAAGACAGTTCTATGCATGCGGTGGGCAGGGCCACATGGCTCATGACTACCCGACCCGCCATGCAGACGAGCAGTAGAAGGTTGAGGAACCACCTAGGCATATGCAGAGGTTCAACCGTGGCGGTCCGCAGGGAGTAGGCGGACGAGGCAGAAGAGATGGCCAAGCAGCAGGTGGTGGGCGACGCTTTGAGGCTCTACCACCACCACCACCACCAGGAGGTCCACCCTGACCTCAGGGGAGAGCACAACTTTAGGAAGCTGAAGCCTACGATCATGGAGCTCCGGAAGTGGGTGGACAAGTTCGGGACAAGCTCCAGGCATAAAGGCCCTTGACCATAATGCCTCTAGATTCATCGTTTGTGTTGCCTTATGTCCTTGTACATTGAGTTGAAGTAATAAAAGACGCTTGAAATAGTGACCTTTTCTTTCTTGACTTTTGTTTGTTAATACTAAGAGGTGCCGGTTAAAAACTGTTGACTTGACCCTCACTTGCGAGATTCTTATTTGTAGAGACCCAGTGACCACACACTTATGCCGAAAATGTGACTCAACCCTTGGAGGCGAGAGTAACAGTTGGATCTCTTGGTAGCAGCGTCGAGGCCTTATGACGTCATCCATGCCATGAATTAACTAATCATGACGAGATTGACTGTATTAGGCAAGGAACGTGGTTCATCTAGGGGATGAGACCAGATTTCCCTTTTCGGAAAAGGATAAATCATTACAGCTTTGAAGAACGTTATGGAGGAAGGGGAAACCCTTAGTGTTGTTAGACAGATGTCAGCAGAGCTTCCAGGAGCTGAGATAGAGCTTGACCAGCGCCCCTAGAGGCGTGGATAGAGATGGAGAAACCTTCCTTCAGTCTCTCACAGCCACCCCTCCACTATTGCAGCGGGTTAGAGAGGCACATCAAAGGGGCACTGACTGTGAGACGCGGAGTGCACAGATATCCTCAGGATAGGCACCTGATGGTTTCTCATTTGGAGCAGAGAACGAAGTCCTTTTCATAGGACGTACCTTGGTACCAGTTGCCTTATGGTAGGAGGTGCTGAGAGAGTTTCACACTTCTTCATTGGTGGTACATCCTGGAGTGGCGAAGATGTACCAGGATCTCAGACGATAGCACTGGTGGTCGGGCATGAAGCAGGTTGTGGAAGAGTTCATTTCTCGTTTCCTCACTTGCCAGCAGGTGAAGGCAGAGCACCTGGTACCAACAGGCTTGGTACATCCTTTGGAGGTCCCGGAGTGGAAGTGGGACGTGATATCTATGGACATCGGGAGTGGAATTCCGCGCACTTCCAGAGGTCACGACTCCATTTGGGTGATTGTGGACCGACTCACCAAGTCGGCACACTTCTTACCCATCAGAGAGAAAGGCTCAGTGGAGATCATCGGACGACATTACGTTCAGGAGATTGTTCGGCTTCATGGTGTGCCATCATCTATTGTCTCCGATCGAGATGCTCGCTTTACTTCCCGACTTTAGAAGGGGTTACAGGAGGCATTCGGGACACATCTACATCTGAGCAAAGCCTTTCACCCTCAGACGGATGGTCAGACGGAGAGGACCATTCAAACTCTTGAGGACATTCTCCGTGCATGTGTCCTCGACTTTGGTCGCATCTGGGAGGACCACCTACCTTGGTGGAGTTTGCGTACAACCACAGTTACCACTCCACCATCGGGATGGAACCATACGAGGATATGTACGGCCAACCTTGCAGATCTCCTTTGTGCTGGATAGACCCTGGGGAGTCAGCACTTGTGGGACCGGAGATGGTCCAGGCCACGACAGAGAAGGTCCAGGTCATCCTGGAACGGATGAGGACAGATCAGAGCCGGCAAGAGTCTTATGCTGACAGGAGGCAGAGGCCACTAGAGTTCGAGGATGGCGACCACGTCTTCTTGTGTGTCTCACCTCGACGTGGATTACAGAGATTTGGCCAAGGCGGAAAGTTGTCTCTACACTTCATTGGACCATTCCAGGTCCTCAGCAGGATTGGCAAGGTGGCTTATCACCGGGCTCTACCACCTCAGTTGCACCGGGTGCACGACGTCTTCCACGTATCTCAGCTGAGGAGATACGTGCACGACCCGACGCATATCATTGACCATGGGAAGGTTGACGTTGATGATGGGGAGAATGGTACGAAGGTTCCAGTGGAGATCTAGGATCGACAGGAGCGGGTCCTACGTGGACGGTCGATTCCTCTAGTGCGCATCAGATGGCAGCACGGGATCCTCCAGGAGAGCACTTGGGAGAGGGAGGCTCAGATGCATGAACAATACCCACATTTGTTTCCCTAGCTTATGATGTATCTTTACGGGGACGTAAATCCCTGAGGTGGGAGTAATGTAAAGACCCATAAAATTCAAGGGAAATTTTTTTTCTTAATTTTCTTTGGGGTTTTTCAAGAACACTTTTTTTGACAGCACTTGATTCCGAGGCCCGGTGTGCCCGGAATTTCTATCCGAAGTTTAGATCGGGTACGTTCAGTGAATGAATGAGCGAGTTTTCCTATCTTTTGAACCGGTGCTCGGAATCGAATTCCGAGGGCACCGATAGAACCACAGTGCCGATAACTGCTTAGGAAGACCTGTTTTGGAGTTGCGTTTTCACGAGACAAGATAATAAAAATTGTGGAAGTTTAGTTAATAATTAATCTACAATTTTTATTTCCTCTTGATAGTTTTTAGCTTTGGGTGGAAGTTGGTTAACTACCCAACTTCCCAAGGGAGGTTATGAGCGTGGTGGGGCCCACACGAACCCCACACCTTCACATTCCATAACTCCCTCAACTCTTGTTTAAATTTGATAACTTAAGAATTAATAACTTATGTTATTAATGAGGTGAGTTTAATGTGTGTGTAGGTTTGAAATTCAAACTCTTGTCTAGTTAATAAATTAAGTGAAAGCTTAATTTATTTTGGGTGACTTTTCCTCTCCTCTCTTTAAGTATGCCAACTCACCAATTCAATTAATTAAATTATGTTTTGAATTTTTGAATTGTGGCATGACTTATTAAAATAAGGATGAGCCTTATTTTATTTTGGTTGGTTGTTGTGTGTGGAAAATTGAGGAGAGAGCTCCTGGGTGTTTTCATCTTCATCATGAAGAACACCAAGACTTTGACAAAGAACGCTGTCACCGTAAGAAGAGATCGACGTGCCGTCTCTTCTCCTCTCCATAGCAGGGGTGTGACCCGTTTTTTCGATGATCGACGACGCACCCTCTTTCGATCTTCATCCCGTGTCAAAGAAAAGGAGATGCAACTTCCTCCTCAGACGTTCTCCGTCAACTTACGGAGCTTCACCTCGTGACGTCATTTTCCGCGGCGAACCCCCATTCTAGCTAAGCTCAAGGTAGGGGTTTTTTTATTTTAATTATTTTGTTCGTGTTTACCACTTTGTTGTTCTTTATGAAATTACGACCAAATTCTATCGATTAACGAGAGTGGGCCGGACCGCACAAACATAGCCGACCATCCTCCCTTATCCATGTGTTTGATTCTTTGTGGTTTGAAATGAGTATGGCGCGGTGCCGTCGCACAGCGTGTGATCGTGCGACAAGGAATGTGCGGCGCCATCGCGCCGTGCCGTGGAAACGAACAAGGACACGATGCCGTCGCACCGCGTCGGGGAAACCCGAAGACAACGTGGCCGGAGTAGGGCTGCGATGGAAGAGCACAGCGTTGTCACGCCACACCAGATGACCAAGGCCGCTGCCGGTTCCGGGCCGCGGCGAAGCAGGGTGACCGGCAGCCAGAGACGGGCCGCCGGCATCGGAGCAAGGAGGGGTCTGGCCGTCGCTGGTCCCGTGGAGCAAGAACCGGCTGGCCAGGGTGTTCGGCCGGATAGGGAAAGAGCCGGGGGTCAAAACCCCTGGCTGGCCAGCTGAGCGGCCCCTTAATTGGGGCCGCGGTTTCCGAACGGCGGGTGGCAGCGCGCCCCCCGCATAACCAAACGCCTTAGCCGTTCGGCCGAGACAGCTGGTTCCGAACGCCAGCACGTCGGGTCGACCCGGTTCGGGCCGACCCAGGGGGTCTCGGGCCGGGTCGGTCTGGGCCTGTAACCCCCGTTTTCGGAACCTTTTTAGTCTTTTGCCCATATCTCGGGCTACGGACCTCGGATCGATGCACCGTTAGCGGCGATGCAATCCTTTGATTGAGAAGGCCGATTCGGTATGTCGCGCTCATGGTTTCAGAATACTTTGGGTTCGGCTGGGTTGGTTCGTACACGAAACCAACCGGGCCCTCAGAGCGGAAACGCTCATATGTTAAGATCCGGACGTCTGATTGACGTGTCGTCGACTTTGTTGGATTCCTCTCAGTGAGACGAATCTTTTGGCTTACTCCACCCGAGGTTTGGACGTAGGTAGAGTATGGTCGAGTTGGGTTTTCCTTAAAAACCAACCACGCCCCTAGAACGAAAAAGCCAATACTCTCTGACCGGGCATCCGTTTGACGCGCCGTCTGCGAGGTTGAGTTCCTGTTGACGATATGGAACTTTTGGATACATGAACTCTGAACTATGTCTCAGTTGATGTATCAGCCTCTCGGCTCGTGGAGCGGACCCTCCCGAACGAGCATGCTGTGTGCAGGAACCCATGTTCTGGCTGCGTTTGCGACTATGACGACGACGACGACTGTACAAAGATCCTTAGTGGATTCGATAAAGATGACTACAACACTCAGCGATCATACGTGGATCAGTGCTACCGATCCTATGTGGGTCTGATCCTGTGTGGGTAAGCGCTTAGCGGTTCTGTGTGAGCCAGCGCCTACAGATCCTGTGTGGGTCTGATCCTGTGTGGGTCTTTGCGGGGGTTAGTTACCTATCGATGCTGTGTGGGTCCGATCCTGTGTGGGTCATTGCGGGGGTTAGTTACCTATCGATCCTATGTGGGTTAGACCCTTCCTGGGTCATTGCGGGGGTTAGTACCAATCGATCCTTTTTGGGTCTGACGACTTAGATGAATTAGTGGATATATCTGATCATCTCTATCGTCATTCAAGATGTATACCTGTGTGAGCTGAATCCTGTTTTTCTTTCCTATGTGGATTGTGTTGTGTTATCCTGTGTGGATTTACATTATGCTTTCCTATGTTGATTTTGTTGTGCTATCCTGTGTGGATTTACGTTTTTCTTTCCTATGTGGATAGTGTTGTGCTATCCTGTGTGGATTTACTTTTTGATTTCCTGTGTGGAATGGGTTGTACATGGGCTCGGATGTTGGAGCCGAATGAGAATTGATGACTTAGGTATATGTATGGGCATATACCTAAGCGGTTTCGTATGTTACTTCGTGATTGTATCTTTACTTTTTGGTTTTTGGGATACCTTCGGGGGTCTCGGGGTCCCTACTGAGTAGCTTATAGTCACCCCTGGACGGGCTATGCCCGCACTACATTGTGTTGGTTGCAGAGGACAGATAGCGCTGATCTTGGTTGATGCTTGCGGAGCAGGATGATACATGGAGGTGGACCACTGCGCGGGACGTATTCGGAGTGGTCAGCTGGACCCGTGGAGCAGTGGAGGTTATCTATACCCACCCTTCAGGTGGGATTTCCAGTGGACAGCTCGATGTTGTGGCTTTACTTTTCAGTTGCTGTTTTTTCTTCCAGTTGTACTTTACTTTCAGTTTGGGTTTGTATACTGGCCCACTTACGTTTCCACACATACTGTTATACATAGTGTTTAATTTTACTACTTGCTTGCTCTGTGGTGTTTTTTTACTTTACAAAGGCAATGTCTTCCCTTTTTATTAGGAATTACGCCTTGGTGCTAGTCACCAGCCCCTGGCCTATGGAAGGCGGGCTTGGGGAAGTCATAGCACGGGCCCTGAGGTCGGGTCGTGACATTGTCACCCGGTCTGTGTACTGTCTCTTTTATAAAAATACAAAAATAACCTTAACAATAGTATCTTAATCCATTCCAACCTTTAGAATTATCCAAATTAAATCTATCCAAACTCATTTTTCAAAATTTATACGGATGTTAACCACAATAAAGATCCTTTTTCCCTTGTAATAACATGTGAACACCTTCATCATGTATTATTTTAAAACTTGGTAACACCCTGAATTACCATAAAGCCATATTGATTACATTCATCCTCCCTTATCCTTTATATAATACTGCCTATATTCCTTATATTAAAAAATATTGAATATTCCATCAATGATTAAATAAACAAACTATTAAATAGTTCCATGGAAGTCAAGAATAACCAATATAATTTAACCAAATAAAACATCTATTTTCCCAAAATCACTACCTCGGTATCAGAATCATTTTATGGTTTATCTTTTTCTCATCCATATATTTTCCAAAAATTTAACCTGCAATTGAGTCAGTTTTATTGGTTCTACACAATCTCAAGTCCTTAATGAAATAGTACTATAGTACAATCCTTATATACACTATAATTAATTTAACATGTACATAATTAATACAATACTCAAATGACACCATACATTAATAACAACGTAAGAAATATAATCATTCCTCTTCATCTTCAGTAGTATCATAACTTTATTATTATCCAATAGCAGCATTTGGGGTATACTCTGATGATTTGGACATCGATTCACGTAGTGTCCGAACTCCTTGCAGATGAAGCACTGTACATTGGAAACTTTTTTCTTACCTTTGCAATCACGTAGCTGGTGTCCATTTTCTCAACAATTATAACAAACTCCCATTCCCTTTAATCATTTACCAAGTTGATTCTTTCCATAGTTTTCACATATGGGGAAATCCTTATTTTCCCTCATCCATTTATCCTTCTTTCTCTCTTCCATCATTTTATTCACTGGCTTCCCTTCAAACCCATAGGACTTAGAGAATTTTTTAATTATCTTATTAACACATGATACTATTTCTTCAAATGTTGAGAATACATGGGAGAATATTTCCCTACTAAACGTTGGCTTAATACCGTGAAAGATACGATCCTTCTTACTATTTGGGTCATACGTATTTCTGGAGTTTACATTCCTTCTACTGGGCATAATTTCATTACATTGGTATAAACTAGATTAGTTTATGAATCGAAATACTGAATCCCAAACATGTAAAACACTTAACATAAATTGAACAGTTTATGGATATAATCCATAATCATGAAAATGTTTTCTTTGAGAAAGTATATACTCATAAACCCTTTATAATGATTTGTAAATAAAATGATTATTATCCTATGCATATCCCCCATGAGTGTCATGACCAAGAGTGCAGTAAGGCCCGTTGTCGTGCACCAATTCTCGTTCAAGTCTATCTCAATGTGGTGTTTTCGGGTTTTACCCCTAGGTACATCTGTGCCAGAGCCGCCTCTACCTGCTCGTATCCAGACATGGATGTTTTTTCTTGGAAAACTCACAAAATCGCTACATTACCAAAATTCAAGGAAGTTCTTCTATACCAATCCTCAATTTCTATCTTAGGGATATGTGTTCTAATTAGAGTTTATCTAAATCTAGTTTCTAGATTTTTTTGATAAACTTCCTCTAATACCAACTGTAACGCCCCAACCCCAGTAACACGGAGTTGGTGCATTATTTTACTACATTAGCATGATTACAAGGAATATAGTCCCAAATGACCAATCGGTTTAGTAGACTTCAAAAATAGATTAAATACATGAATGTTACATTATACTTTATGAAATACAACACAAAAAAAATTATCTTTTATGAACGCCACTATTCCCTTAGCTTATACCTGGATATCCATCACAATACACTTCTTGAAATCCTAGGAAAAATAAAACATAGAAAGGGGTGAGCTCAAACACTCTATAAGGGTAAAAAATACTGCGGAATATAACACAAATATTAAGCATGGTGATTAATTGAAACCACAAGCCTTTACCAATAATAAACATGAATAATTTTATGGCAGGAATATGAGATGAGTAAATAATGCCATAATAAAACATAATCATAGGTATTATACTAGTCGAATAGCCACATGAACCATCAATATTATTTTCATAATGAGGGGATGTATAATACCAGACTTTAATTTATGTGTCAAGCCCTTTTGTCAAGACCTATGGGCTAACTGTAACTGGACCCTAACCTGGAGAGCCTCTGTAATCAGACACTATCCCGAGGATCCTCTGTAACCAGACTCCAACCCGGAGAGCCTCTGTAACCGAACTCCATACCATAGAGCCTCTATAACCAGACTCCATCCCAGATGGTCTGCTGTAACCGTACACCAACTCGGAGGGCTTAATTTTACCAATCCCCAACCCTGAACATACTAGTCCAATACATTCATCATAAAGAAAGGTTGAAATATAACATAAACATTCATATTAAAACTAACATAAGAAATGTTAGTACTTTAACCATAAACCATGACTGGTATATGAATAGAAAATTCATAGTCAAACATATCACAAAACATTAAATACAATATGGAAGTTTCGTATCATAATAAATCAACTTCAAATGAACTTAAAATCCATCAAAGGATGTTGACATAGATGAAATCAATACTTTTTTTAGATAAATATCACTTTTTTATTTTGAAATCATTTAAGATTCGCATAATTATAAAGAAAATATTTATTTAGAATATATTTTTATAAGAATTTAAGGGAATCTTCGACTATGTTATAACAACTAATAATAACTACACCCTCCGTATACGCTAAAAAATACATTCTTACATTAATTTTGTCGAAAAGGATAAAAGTACCTTGTTTGGAAAATGACAGAAATATTCCTTTCAAACTATTTTATAAAAACTGAAAAAAGGTTAAAAATGACATTAACCTATAGTCTATTAAATATTAAAAATGTTTTGGAATACATTTCTAAGAAACATGGATGTGTATGATAAAGAGGTCCCCGTAGATAATTACGTATAAACAACCTTAGATAATGAAAAGATTGTGAAATTAACCCTTAACTCATTGTAATCAATCATGTTGTATGAACAATAGTCAATAACAACCAAATAAATCACAAAATATCCTGAATATAAATATAATCATGATAATATATATCAAGTGGTAGTACAAAATACACCACATGAAATAAATAAGTGGTGAACAATGGAAGTCCCACAGAATTAGAATTGAGATAGGAAACCCCTTACCTCGTGTCCGACTTGACCCGTTCACTATTTAATATCCTTAATAATAAACTAAATATAATTTCAACTTTCTTTAGAACATTTTTCTCATTTATTATTCGATTTATATCACTTCTTTGTGTAGTCATTTAAATTAATAACGTTCGTTTTGTCGATATTTGGCACTTCAGTCCAAAATGAACAGTTAATAGTTACAAGTTGTTCATATGGTCAAAAGTTCATTATATCCAGAGTGATATTCATGATTTAGATATCATATATATCATATATATCCAGTATATACATTTATTTATAACCGTAGATATCATTTTGGTGTACGAAATTAAATGAACCGTTCATGGAGACGATAAGTCGTACGTACTCATGAACGCCACTTTCATTTATATTTTTTATATTAATGAAATTAAAACATAATGATAAATAGTTATATTATAATTACAGTATAATATCATATATAATATCATTAAATCCATCCTTTATACGTCCCACATATGGTATTAATGAGTCAAATCACATTGAGGGGGCGGTAGTCCGCACTTCCTGAAATGAAATGATCGCTTTTACAGATAATGGAAACCATTAATGTATTCTCTAAAAGAAAAATAAATAATAATGAAGAAATCATAATCATAATATATATCATATATAAATAAATTTCCACCATAATAGCCACTATGATAGGCGATAGGAGGTAATTGAACAATAATCGTATCGTGAGGCGTTAGTTTTCCATCCATAGAAACATTATGTTTTTCACACATTAGATGGAGGTGTGTGTATTTGTAGTTCTATTACATCTCATGAAAATATCATAGTATATTGAGGATACTGGTGTTGATATAAAACAATGGAATAAAAATATTTTAGGGGTTGGAGAAGTAAAATAAATGAAAAGAAGTTAAGAGAAACTGTTATCTTTAATTTGGGTAACTTCCATTGGTTTGAACCAAAATGACTTCATGGTGTGCATTATTCCATAGGTAAGGATTCTAGGAGGAGGATAGGGATGTCGAGAGATTAATTTGTAAAATTTTGGGCGATCTTAATGGCTTGAGAGGTTTGAGTAATTGGTTAGAAGTCGTATCCTTTTATAAGGGGGAGGAGGGGATCTTTTTGGAGTGTGTGAACATATTATTTTATTATATAATGATATTAGGTTTATAAAGGTTAAAAAATCATTAGGGTCGAAGATAATATGAATCATGGTCGAAATAAAATCATCCAGTAAGAATTGGACAAGTTTTGGATATTATTTTAATATTAATAATCTAATTTATTAAAATCATTTATTAATGAGGTAAATACTGCATCATTATTTTGTCATAAATAATTTAATTTATTCGATGTCTAAAAATTTTACAAAAACTCATGTGATGTAAGTAATAGTTTTATATTTCTAATGAATATTTATAGTTAAAAATATTACTTATGTAACACGAAATAAAAATTAAATACTAAAAGATGTTTGTTTTTGTCAATTTTTCATTTACTTTAAATTAATTAATATAAAGTGTAATTATCATTCATAAGTTACCCAATGGGGTCCCAAAATCTACCCAAGGACTTCCATTTTCGTCCATTACTCATCAAATAAGGTTAGGACATGTGTTAAGGTAATTTTGAATTGTTACAATATTCTTTTTACCTTTAATTACCCTATTTATCGTTAACCGTTGTAAATAAAAGTCAAAAGTTACTATTCACCAAAAGTTATTTTCATATTATAGAACTACATTCTACTTACTGAGGTTAACCGTGTCTCTAGGGTTTTTTAAATTCAACTCACACAAGTGGTAAAATTATGTTTTATGCAAATTTGCAAATACTCAAAGGAGGTTGGTAAAAGACGGTGAAAATTTCAATAAAATTTTTATATATATAATCTTATTATTAAATGAATACAATGAATTATTTTGAAAACATATAGGTATTGTGTATCTATTTATACCTAAAATAAATTTATATAAAATAAATAATTATATAAATAAAATGTCGGTTTTTACCAATAACTCAGTGTTTTTCATTATTCATCAAACATTGAAGTTTCTTAGAAAAAGATCAAAAATTCAGCCTAAGATATATTTGATATTCCAAATTCAAAAATGATGTCTATTTTACAAAATTAAAAATATATAAGTTGCATTAATAAATTTAAAATTACTTCCCGTTGTCAAAATAAATAGCGCGTTTTTAAGCATCAACATCTATCAAAAGATTGACATTTGTTTATGTTAATTTTCAAGGTGAAATTAATTATAATGACCTAAATTGTATTAAATGATAAAAATATAATCTATTTGTACTTAAAAACCAATCAAATTCATAATTAAAAATATAAATTATTTCGATTAATTTTTTTTAATTAAAATGTAGTATTCTCGCGATTTACCAAAATATGAAAGCAATCAGAAAAATACCAAAAATTTATCAATACTAAATTTTTGTCACCCTATTCTAATGAAGAAGATTATTTTTTCAAATTGAATACCTAAAACTGTCAAATAATGGATTTCAAAAGGGTTCTCCCTCAAAAGGTGGAGAAATTGAATTTCCTAAAAAATACTTCCTTTATCTAAAAAAATTGAATTTTTTCCTATATTAGGTCTAAGAAACCCGTAATATGGATGTTAAAATTATATGGAGTATATAAAATTCAAAATTGAGTGAATAATATTGATAACCTCTTTTGAACAGCTAGATTAGTAAGTCGTGGTGTGCTTGAACTCAGTGTTGTGTGTAGTGGATGTTTCTGACTTAATTTGAAGAAATAACGTACTATAAAATCTTGGGGTGTTACATGGATGATCATGAAGAATATATTCCATCTTCCTATGAAGGAGATCGTGTAACAACTACATGGAATAAGATATTATCTCTCGAAGATGTGGGAAGGAGGAGATAGGAGCTCTCAAATTCAAGTGGTTGAATAGTTCCAAATAGAAGAGCTCAATATTACTTATATAGTTGAGGTTATAAAACTAGAAAGGGTTCCCTAGCCCATATATAAATAACATCAACAAATTAATCCATAAATGACATTTTAGGACCAATTTAATATTTATTAATTGAAATATATATTTTATCACCTTATTGTAATATATAATAAATATATTATATGAAAATATAACGACATTAAATTATCATGTAATTTTCATAAAAATTAAATGGACCTTGAATATTAAAATAATATTTGTTCGTATAATATTCTTTCATATATTCAGTTACTTTCTAGTTAAAAAAAATAATTAATTTTATCCTTAATTATTCAATGCTCAAATAATAAGGGATGAACTTATTCAATAGAGATAGTTTTCTCTCAGACACCTCTCTATCCCTGCGGTATTTCCCATTGTGTCATATGATCTTATGTTTTAGAATAGGGGGTACTTTTGAATACACTAAGTGCGTGACCATATAGGCCCTTATCTAAATAGTAGTGAATACAATTTACAAACTATATGTGGAGTCTTTTAACCTTCCAAGTCCCCCAAGGAGATAATGAAAAGTCCTAGCAATGAAAACTGTTCTTAATAACACATACTGTGGAATAAAATATTATTATTATATGATATGTCAAAATCTATGAAACAAACATTGTGTCACCATCCTATCATTCTTAGTTATTTTTTGATCATATTGTCCAAACATTCCTTCTTATAGCACAGTTATGTAATAAGTAATGTTACTACATCTTAACAATCTCAGAGAAAGATATTAATTCATTCGAAAGAAACATGATCAGTCTAAATTATTCAATAAATGTCATACAACCAATGATACAGCCAACCCAAGACACCTTGATATGTTATAATAGTTTTCATCATACATCAAACTATGTAATAAAATACTATTTAATGATAAAAATATCAATTCAAGATATCATTACCCACGTTCATAGATAGGATAAACCAATTAAACCTAAACCATATGGTATCCTTATTGGTGGGTTAGGAATCATTATATCATCTACAAAAGATCAACAAGTGAAAAAAGATCATGAGAATATTTCATAGTTGTTATGATACCCGATCAACTGATTAGGACACATTTCATGTGTCCTCTAAACATGACGTATCTGTAAAATATTAAATAAGTTTAGGATTAATTTCATGGTATCTATATGTTCTCATCATATCCTGGAGACATCTATAATATTTTTATATGACATATAATCTTAGAATATTACCATAAATCTTTTGGTTGAAGAAGTATCAACACTACTATGTTATAGTAAACCCACATACACAGATTTATATATATAAATAACAAATTCAGGACCCATAATTGTTACCACACTACCACAACCTAATAATAATCATTTCCATCAGTATATAATAAACAATCCCCTCGTTTTCACCATGAAAAATCAAAAAATGTCTTTAAGATTCTATTTAAATACATTATTATTTTGATTCCCAAAATTACAATTTACTAGCCTCAGTACATTTGTTATACCCTTAATTTATCAATTTTTAGTGTAAAGTTACTCATAAAGATCTATCCTCTTTAATTAATTTAGAATTCATGAAAATATTTTTTTTCTGATCTTCATTGTTTATTGATAAAAAATCCGAGTCATTTCCATTATTAATTTTTATACCCACAGTTTATCAATTTCATCTGATTCCCATTATCAATATCATTATAATTAACCATATTCTATTTGATTTTGAAACTATAAAATAACCACAAAACTTCCAAACCCATAACCATATAAACCATCCCACAATATATACTAATAAATACAACAACAACAACAAACAACTTCATTTCCACATAATCTATTATTCCTTCACTAAAAAATCAACTGAATTCCCATCCAACATAATTATATCCAAACCACATAATCCCACCATAACAATAATAAAAAAACAAGATATAACCACTCTATCCACATAAATTTTATATCCTCATGATGAACAACAAACAAGGTAAATATAGGTGAAATTCATTTCAGGGATCCCTAATTTATTTTTTGTGTAATGTTAAATCAAAATTCCTCACTAAACATCATTATAATGAATTCCACATTTCCTAGGATATTGTTTATAAATAACTGAATTCATTTAATTTTTATATAAGGTGATTCTAAAATTTCTATATGGTATGTATGTAATTCAATTGTAGTACACTAGTATCTCTAGGAGAAAAATCAAAAGACATTTAACATACAATACTGTCAAGGATATTAATAAAAAAATTTGGAATTTTCTCTTACAATTAAATTTTATTTATTCTAAATCATTATCTTCATTTGGTTAATATTTTCTATCCCCCAAAAATATGAAAAGAAATAAACATCAACAATTTATAAAAAAACTATAAGGATAAATCTTGAATCCCATTTTATAACCAATGTATCACAATCTCTAAGAGGAATGCTAATGAAATTTCAATAATTGACAAATAAATACATGATGAAAAAATAAAGAATGAAATAAACCATTCATTTTAAAAATAAAAAATAGAATTCACTATACTAATTCAACAACACTATCTAAACCTGTTTATAGAAGAAGGATAATGAGAGAACCAAAAAGAAAAGAATAAAATTTCATCTTTTATTATAACGTGGATGATATCATGAATTTGATAGAAACAAATACCATAAGGTAAATTAATATTATCCAAGGATGAACCTCTAGTAACTAAGGGTTTCGAAAAAATAATGATATTTTGTAGAATATATATAGGATTCAAAATTTAGAATGAAATTCTATATTCAAAGAATCATGGAGTGAAAGGTCATGAACACAAAATAAAAAGGATATATCTATTGATGATCCTAAACAACATTTTTATCTCCAATTATCACTCCAAAAATTTCATGACAAATAGCACAATAACAATATTAGTTTAATGATATCAAGGATGCAACCATGGTATCCAAACCATTATATATGATCCTTGAGAAAACACTATGCAACCCCTATCATCTCACCTCAACCCTAATGTACTATGATCCAA
This sequence comes from Viscum album, assembly GCA_963277665.1. Lineage (NCBI taxonomy): Eukaryota > Viridiplantae > Streptophyta > Magnoliopsida > Santalales > Viscaceae > Viscum > Viscum album. The sequence goes on from OY728120.1 coordinate 834,514,637, forward strand.
ACCACAATCCCATAACGTAACCATGAGGTAATAGTACATTGAAATGTAAAACCTCGAAATTAAAAACACATAACTAGATTTTATATTATAAAAATTCAAGCCACATGGGAATTACCTAAAGTGAACCCAATGCCCCTTATCAGAATAAATCATGAAAAACACATATATGAATAATAAATATATAATGGCCCCATTATCAAAAACATCCATGCCATGTAAGGACTATATTTTATTAAACCAAAACTCCACATGTACCATTAATCAATTTCAAAATACTGTATTCCATAAAAAAAGTCAAGTTTGGTGAACTATGAAGACATCATTCTATAACAAACACCCTTGAACCTGTAACTTGACATCCACCTCAATATACTTGGAACAAAACAACCATAGATCCCACCAAAACCTGTGACACATATTCACACTTTATCATGGCTCACCAACCAAATTATCATGATTGAACACATTTATTCATTTGAAAATAGACTTCTCCAGCTAAAAATTTCTCTCTAAATCTACATTCATTTCGCTTACCATCTTCTAAAACCTCTAACACCCAAAATAAAAAAAATGTTTCCTAATTCTTGGGTTTATACATTATATACCACTTAAATGATTATATTCTCTAAGAATAATAACCAATTATAGGATGGGAATAATGGCATAATCAAAATTGATTCCACCATAAGAAATCCCAATCCAATCAGCAATGACAACCAGTAATTAAAATATATTTTTACAAGAATATTCAAAACATCTTAATATATTGATATTAAATCTACAATTCATATTACCATATACATTCCTCCTTCCCATAATTCCACAATAAAAGAAAAACTAATGGAATAAAACTACGGTGAAAATCTTTATAATAATTATAATGAATCTTAAAAATCCACTCAAAGAATGTTGTGTCAACAAATAAATATAAATCACCCCAATCAAGGCCATTTTATTCATCATAGAGCAATCAAAAAAGTTAATATTATTTGAAAACATATTTTATATGGTCTAGCAATAAAGGGAGGGATAAATGGTACACAACATTACTAAGACACTTTAACACCAAGAATATACTAATTTACAAAGGGGATGGTGGTATTTGATATTAAAATTTATTTATATTAACAATAAAAAACTAATAATGCAATGGGTGGGTTAGAAATCATGGTGTACGTTTGTGTAGAATCCAAGAAACAAACTAAAAATAAAATAAATCAATAAAAATGTTGTTATAATAACATGTACATATAGTATTGATGAGATGTGATATGAATGATTAAATAGTGTTAAAATGGTGATGTGAGATAGTTTTTGGGGGATATATTAGATTCCAAAAAAAATTAGAGAATAAAATATTAATATTAAAGTGGAATTTTGATTGTCTAGGTATAATAATATTTTTATTCTTTTATTGATAAAGATGGGAAATTGGTACTAAAATATGAGAAATTATAATGATCAACTATGTCAAATAGTCAACCCAAGCCTACATAAAACCTATACTTTATCAACTATAAAATTAACTATGATACCAAATTGGTGAAAAATAAATTTTCCCAGACTAAAATACCATTTGAACTTCATGTTTTACTCTCAAAAAGAAAAACAAAATTCTATATAGACTTTAAAATGGGGTTCATAACATATTACTATTTTATAAAGATCAAACATCATTGATTCTTAATTTTTTAGGAATATAAACCTGATAAAGGAAATGTAAAAGAGTGTTATAACCTAGTACAAGGAAAGGAAAAATGAATTAAAAAGTAATGATCCCATGTAATAATATTCCCATGACATATATATTTCGAAGAAAACATTTAAATGATAAATATTATAGAATTTAATATTAAATTTTTCAAAAAGATGAAAAATAAGAAGTCAAGTAATTTTCCATTTTTTAGCTTCATTTTAAATATCAATCCACCTCTAGATTCTCATAATCTAATCTCCATTTACATTTACCCAAATGTGAATTGATAATCACCCAATGAATAAATTCCATAGTGTGTAAGAGTCCTTCTATTTTTTATTTACCCCAAGATCAAAATCATATTCACCCACTCCAATGTTTTTTTTCATCTGACTATCTGAAATTCCTTTAAAAACCTCCCTCATAATCACTCATGACTTTATTGAAAACATCATTTTTTATTAAAAACTCTATCCTTATAAATGAAATGTGATAGTAGCATAACCCTTATAAAAAAATAATTATTAAATATGAATCCAAATTATATATAGATCAGAAGGAATCAATAAATCCACCTTATACACATTATTCATTTCATTACTAAAAAACTCAACAATGATATAAAGTTTCATCATGAACATCACAGAACATAGAAAGAGAGATATCTTATACCAATTGAACAAGAAACAAGAACATATTGATTAACCGTAAACTAAATCATCATCTATATATTCCTTTTCATGTAATCTGATTATCCCTTCCAAAAGCAGTACCATCATCATTTATTGAAGACTACTTTTATCAAATAGTGAGATTCACTACTTCCATAAAACCATATAGAGTTCCATTCGATCAATAACATAGAAGCACTAATTTTCATCAAGATTAATACCATCACTACTCACTAAGGGAATTCATCAATATTCTGGAATACAATGATATTTATTTTCTATTCCATTTCATTAAAAATCATTGAGTCCCCATAATCTTTATCAATTGGTCATACACCAAACAATAACAAACCAAAAATTGACATGGATTCAACACATTGTTCAATGATCTTTATCAATCCTGGAAAACTAAAATTCTTTTAATCCCTTAACTAATAAGACTTATAAACCTCAAAAATCAATCATTTATTTTATTTGTTTCTTTATTATTTTTTTAATTATTTTCAAAGTCATTAGAAAAGATTCCATTTATTTTTTTAGCTTTAGATTACAATAGTAGCATTAAAAATATAAATCTCCATAATTTCCATTCAATTCATAGTCCCCAAAACATAACATGGACATATTTTTTTCATAGAGACCAATCACTGAATTTATTCTTGTTCATTGGCACAAAATTATTTATTTAAAATCTTTGAAAACTATGTTTTGAATAGTCACATATGAGATCACCAGTTGTGTTCCCTTTTTTGAGATGAAATCCACCATACGAACTTCTTATTCAAACATTTTCAGGAATAATTATATTTTTAATCCATTGTTATAATAAATTATGCATCATTAAAGCTTATTTAATTTTTAGTTGATAATAACCTCTCTAACTATAGTCATTATCATCCAGTAGGCAACAGATCATCCACTTTCATAGATCACCCATAAGTTGAACCTCATTACTCAAATGTTTCTATGAAATTATTTATTTGATACATAATTTAAGTCGTAAATTTTTATTCTACTCATCACACATATATTTCATTATTTGACTCATATATAGGTGAAATATTTTACTCATAAATTACCTTAAAGATGACTCATGAACAATTTCGGTAATAAAATATAATTTTTTAGTTTTATATATTTTTTTGATATGGAATGAAATAAATTTATAACATAAAATAAATAAAAATATATTCCATCATTGTTTTGAATTAAAAAAAAATAATTTTGCAAATTAATTTTGTAATAAAAAATACATTACAAAAAAATCATGGAAATGTCAAGTATTAGTTAAAAAAATCCTGAAATGTTGAAAATATCACAAAAATATTATGTCAATAATAATTAAAATTTATAAAAAACTATTTTAAATGTGTATTAAAATTTATCTAATAAATAATTGATATAATTTGACACAAAAAGTTCAAATTTTTTACTCTAAAATCGAATAAATTACATTTTCAACTCAATATGTTTGAAAATAAATAATTATATAATAAAAAAGATTTAAATAAAAATTAAATTAACAACAAAAATATATATGGGAAAAATATTTTAAAATAAATAACTTCAAATTCCCCAAAAAATAATTCATTATATGCCCTTATGAAATCAACTAAACAAATTAAATGAATGTAAATTCATCCAAAACTTGAATAATTTTCATGCCAAACTAGATGTTATTTTCAAAATAGTTTCCCCTAAAATATTTCAACTAATGATGTATTATTTACCTCTCAAAAATAAATGGTTTGGCCAAAATATTATTTACAATTTTAAAAGGTTAAAAAAATTTCATCATTTTTAAATCAATTTATCTAACTTCATATTTCATTAAATTTCTATAAAAATTTTCATTTTCTACTATGGTAAATAGACACAAATATTTTATAAAAACACCATAATATGAAACTACTAATGGATTTGTAATTTTGATAATTATTATTATGATACAGAAGAACTCATCCCATTAACATAAAAAATGAAAAACACAGCCAAGATTATGAGTTCATTTTCAGTTCATTTTAATAAAAATCTTGTTTGGATAAATCCAAACAAGAAAATATAATTAAATTATCAATTTTATTCATACTCGTTATAATAATAAAAAAGTTGTGTCATTAGAAGATAAATAAAATTTTATTCCACAATTAAATTAATGGAGAAATGAAATATATTAACCCCACCCCATGTAAAAAAAATAAATCCAAAGTTTAGAAAAAAATCCATCCACTTAGTATTACTAAATATGATAAAAAAAATAGAATTTTAATGAACATTGGCTTATACATGAAGTGTAATTTGTAAAATATATTGTAGCACAAAAAATATTCCCAACCCTTAAAACCCCACAGTATCACAAATTATGATATTCATTGTGAGGGAAATAAATAAAATAATTTAATATCAACAATATTTTCAATTTTTTATTGAAAAATAATGTTTTACAGGGAAAAATAGATGATGAAAAATAATATTTCGTGAAAAACAGTAATAAATAATTAGTAATAACAAAAAATTCAAATGAATTTAGTATATTTCATCACATTAAAACAAGTTTTTTTAATACTTAGATGATAAAAATTGAAATTGTTTTTCATCATGTAAATGAGTAGATAAATTTATAGAATTAAAAAATAGACCCTTGATTTATAATATTGGTCTACTTGGTTTAGGGAAATGAATTATCATATCCTTTTTAAGGAGTTTCAAATGGTTACTCAGTTATAGATACTATATAATTAATTTGTTAACATGAGATTCCAACAATAATAACTCTAATGGAATTAATAATCCTGAAAAATTTTCTAGGAGAAGATACTTATGTTTATATACCATGAATATACTATTAGTTATTCTAAAATTAATTAAATTTTTCTCCAGATGTTATAATAATTTTCTCTTCATGTGATCGAACAGTATGTTCAAATTTTATAAAACATCAAGGTAGTCCAAAATTTTAGATCCCTATAATTAAAAACACATAAAGATATAATAAATCACATAAATAAGTGTCAAATTCACTTTATCCATTAATTATTTCATTATTAAATAGGAATAACACAATAATATGTTTTATATAGGTTTTTTTATTAAGTATAATTAAAAAACCGGAAAAACCATGGGTTTAATCCGACCAGGAACTGAGTTTAAAGTATTGAGTTAAATTCAGATAATTCCCAAATTTATATCCCATAAAAAATAACTAAAACCTTTAACTACCCATCAAAAATGTATTTAATTCTCTTGAAATTAATAAAAAGAGTCAATTTCCTCACCCACCAACTCATTTTATCGGTTCCCTAGGAATATATATTTAGTGAACAGTATATAAAATTTTGAAATAATATTCCATGGAATTGCTTTTATATAGAATAAAAGAGTAAAACCATCTAAAAAACCATAATATAATTCTTTGGGATTATAGAATCTGGAATAACGTTGGGATTTTTTACAAAGCACTTGCATTTCTTATGATTTTTTCCACATTTAATGTATCTCAAATATCTATTGATGTATTTTTATCTTGCTGATATAAAATCATAATTTATATCATTAAAAATTGAATAACATCTTATGTTGGAACTCCATAGGTTAGTGACATGATTTTTCGAAGAGTGATTTATAAGGCGACATTCCAATGGGACATTTAAAATTATTTATATTGGCCCATAAAAATGCATCGAATTTTAAAGACTAGGTTCCCTTAAATATAGAGATGAATTACTCTAAAATATGTTAAATCTATCTATGATTAATTAAATCTATCCCAGTAGACACTGTATCGTAATTTATTCTATGATTACACACATATCCTTATTTTTCAATCAAAATCATTAATTTGACCTTATTAAATTGCGTTCCACTATTAGTAATGAATTCTTTGGTCATTGAAATCAGTATAAAACGGTTTTCTTAATCAATTTTATGACTTTAGCAAATTAATTATTTAGAAGAGAAACTTTTTCTACTTACATATATATATAGTCAACAAAAACTATTATGTACTCATTATCACTTGAATATGTATGTGGTCCTGTAATTTCTAGACCAAAAACATAAAAATTATCTACATCTAAAATTCAATAATGAGGAAGTAGTTTACTTATTCTAATAGTTTCTGTCCAATTTCATTTTGTGAAACAAAATGATAATATTCTTCTACCCATAAAGAGAGTACGGAAGTAGAAACCATAAAGTGAAATCTTTTGGGCCATCTTATATTCCCATGGTGTACAACCCATTTTTATAAGGGACAACATTTTAAAATGAATGTTGAATGTTCTTCTAGAATACACCTTATGAGAATACCATTGACACACCTTTTGAAAAGTGATAGACCCTCTTTAAAGTATAAATTCTGAATAGAAATAATTCTTTTTCATTGATTCTATTTTAGATATTTTTTAATGACATCTGATGAAAATAAATTAAAAAATATGTATACCATGGAGTATATGATGAGAAAAGAGTGATATGTTATTTGTATGGAAAGAAATAATAAATTAATTTTTGGTCACTCTTTTGGGTATTTTATATCCTTGAAAATTAGTTGACCACTAAATTTTTAGCTAAATTATTTTCTCTAGTTTCAAAATTCGTTTCTTCTAATAGAAATATCCACCACACGATTCTTATTTTATCTTCTTTCATGCCTGGATCACACATTATTTGTACATGATTAGTGAAGAATAAGATTTTAGATACAATTATTTACATCATGAACTTATCAAAAGAATAAAAAAATGAGAAAAAATACTTTTCAAAAAATGTATAATTAATTTGGGATTCATCTTGAAAATTTCTAGAAGAATAAAACACATGAAAACTCCCCTGTTTTCCCTACAATAGCAACAATTTCTCTTGAATCACACAAAATCTCGAAGGGTAACTTTTGATTGAAGGTAATGATGATAGGAGAAGAAATCAATTTTTATATTAGTTGGTTAATTTATTATAATATATTTTCAAAAAATAAGAATGTTATATATAAGACTAAAAATTAGCATATGAGATTTTATAACATTGAAAAAATAATAATTAATCTTTGAAAACAACTAGAATACCCTAAAAATATTCTAATAGCCTACACATTTGTAGGAAGGGTAAATTCTAAATTATAATAAACATAAAATTTAAAACTTATATTTCCCTCTTTTAGACCTTGTGGCCAAGAAATGTCATAAAGTGACCATAAATTTAAAATTATCATAATTTGGGAAAATATAGATCTATAGAAAAATTAGTAATATTTATTTTAGATACATAAAATTGCTCAAAAATCATTCCCTAAATATGGATAGATAATTTTAAAAATTTTATATTGTCCTCCAAGTACATGTATGTGTAGTTTTTTATTTATGTTTACAGTATTTATGAATATTGTTGTACTAAAAACCATGATTTTATAATAACACTATGTTTGATAAGTATAAAACATTTAAATATCATCTTAAATAAACCAGGGTAAATTATTATTTAAATTAGACAATTATAACCAATTAATTTACTAGATGATTATGAATAGTGTAAAAAAAATTATGAATATATGTATAATGGTTTTATATAATGTATTTCAAAATTATTAATCAATTTTAAATAAAATCATTCCATACTTAAAAAATACACATTCTTAAAAAATGATATTATTTTACATTTTTCATGTGTAAATTTTATATAATTTCTAACAATTTTAGATATTTTAATTAATAAAATTACTACAAATTTTTAAATGAACATATTATATTTAACTTAGTTTGACATTTTTTTGTTTAAGAAAATTTGATTTTTGAGGAAATATTGAAAAATACATATTTTCATTGAAAACTTCATTTTTGTTTTCAAAATTTACAAAGATAATTTTATTAATATATAGTCTCAAAGTAAAATTAGTTCTTTTATATAATTTATGTATTTTCCTGTGTTTTGTACCAATTAAAATTGTAAGGGAATCTGGTGTTTTTTATTAGTTTGATAGGTAACTTTTAATATAAGATTAAACATATAATTATGAGATTTGGAATATTAAAAAGTATTATTTTTTAACTTTATAAATCCATAGAGTTATCAAGGTATATTATATTAGTTTAAGGAGTGTCATTATCTAAAAACTCAATTTTAGGAGAATAAGGTACGTTTGGATAGTTTATTGAAACTATGTAGCCGACTTAGGGAAACCGTACAACCTGGTGTAGGGGTTTGGAGGGTGTCAATTTTTTTGTTTAACTATAATATATATGTTTCATGTCTATGAATTTACAAGGTAATTTATTAAAAAGGTAAACCTCATAGCTTTTTCACTATTTTTCTTTCAGTGAACCTAGTAGTCTTGGGTGTAGATGTTAGAGAGTTGGAAGGGCATGGTATGCACATGGTTTTTGAAACTGTGTACATAAACAGTAGAGGGTGTGGGTGTCTTGGGTAGATGAACCACATGGTAAGCACCTGATTTTTGTAACTATATAGTGTAATAATGATCCACATAAATAGGGGAAAAATTACCATTTTCCCCTATTTCCTTAAATGGGAGTTTTCCATTTTTCATTCCGCAAATGCCTAGGAGGATTCCCACACTGAATCTCCTCCCCTTCATCTTCCCTAGGTGGGTACTACCTCATTTGAGAAAAAAATAAAACAATGTTCATTGCGATGGTTAGCCCTTTGTTTTTATATGACCCATTTTGCATCTTCAATCAATTAATATTCATTTTTTTTATAAAATCACTATGAAAGATAATTTTACCTATTTTTTAATGGATTTTAAAAATCTAATGATATCTCTCATTCTAGGATGAATAAAATCCTAATATTGGGTGAGTGGACATTATCAGGCCTGTGGTAGGTGGTCTATATGATTCTTTCTTGAATTTGTGTCATTTATAAATTGTTCTATTTTATAGACATCAATCATTAAAGGAATCGATCTAAATTTATAAAATAAATTATACTGAATACATAAATATAACCATTTATGTTCTCTAGAAATCCATGAAATGGTTGGAGGTTGTAAACTCAATTTGGGAAACCTCTTTTGGTGTATCCTATTATTATCATTATTATTAATTATTAGTAATCAACTAAAATACTATGTGGGTATGTTGGTTTTGAATCCTAAGAAAATAATGTTGACTAATGGTTAGAAAACCTATCGATTTAATTATAACATGACATGTATAATTACATTCCCTTTTATCATTTTTGTGTAAGGAAAATAATCAAATGATTTTAGTTGAAAAATGCATCAGTACTATATTTCCATCGTTTAGAAGAAGCTATATTTGTATTAAATGAATTTTACCTGGGTTAATGCCACTACCTGACCTCCCAATGATTTATAAATGAAAATCTAAATTAAATAAATGAATTTTAAATGTAAATTTGAATGGATTTTTTACATGGCCAATTATTTCATAAAAATGTTAATGTTCCTTATGATTTTGGACATTTTTTTATTAATGGAATGGCCAAACTTGTTCCATCATTGTCTTCCTAAGGAAATTACATTAGTAATTAAATGATGCCACCCCAATTTATAGGTCCAACTAATGAGTGATATGACATACCATTATTTGGTTAATGTACTATCTAAATGTGAATTCCTCATTTTTGTACCAATGATTCACTCTTATATATAGAAAATTAAAATTCTATGGATTATCTCATTGTCTTTATCTTGATGTCCCCAAACAAATGATGCTAAGGATTACTTCTCATGGATATGAACCATACATAGTGTTATATTACATGGGGAATGACTACCTAAAATTAGTTAAATACTATTATGATGGAATGATAAGGATTTATACTATGTATTACACTCATACACATATAGCCAAACTATATGAGTTATTACTAAGATTTCTCATTACCATATATGTTCTAGGATTCCTTGGTTACACCTTGGGAAATTTTTTATTATTACCATTGTCATGATGTTACTTATTTAAATTATGAGAACCCTTACATATCTATTCACTATGGGGATGCATGGGATGTATTCCTTGATTCCATGATGGTTTATATATAACATTCTATATGTAACTTATTATGTGTAAAAAAATATATACGTGATGAATTATTTTTATAAGCATCATGGCTTTGGTCAATGTTGGTACAGTCAACAAGGTACCATTTGAGGAACTAATTACGGAAAGGGATTATAATTTATTATCGGACATTACTTTTTATATAACTTTAAACTACCATATATTATACTCAAGAACTAAATTAATTTAGATGATACTGATAGTGGAATACTAGGTTCATCTCACACATTATTTGGGCCACTGGTGGTTACTAGAATAGACCTCATGGTTATAGGTTTAGGTTCTTAGATTACAATTTCTCATTGTTATATTTCTTGGATAGGATGGAGTATAAGAGTACCAGTTGGAGTTAGTTTTTGTGACTCTATTGGAGATAGATTTTGAGACTGTTATCAACTATTTACCTATTCTGTGAACACATTCATGTTTCCTTGATTACCAGAATTTGGTTCATAACATCTTTATATATTTATGTTTATTTGGATTATCTTTTTTTATTCATTCATTTATTATGTGTCATTAATTATATTTTTTATATTTTGTTATTTTATTTAATAAATTTCATTTATGATTTCGTTAAATTTATTTATTACCCATATAGAGGATTTAGTCTACCAGTTTTACTACTTTATACCCTCACTAATAGTCAGCATCCACAGGTGTATTGGAAGGCGTGCTTGAGGCCATGTGACTAACTAGATAAGGGATCTATTTCTATGGATCTCAGTTAGTATGTTACAAAGTGGTATTATAAACATCTTATTTTTTTAATTTATCTTAATATTTTTGGATCGTAAAAGAGAGACTAAGTGTTTTTCAGAACATAGTGAATAGAATGTTTCTGGTTCCATTCAACCCAAATATGTGGGAATGATCATGTTTCCAGGGATGAGATAATTATTAATTTACTATAAATGATTTTTGGTATTTCACCTTTTGTGATTGTATTACTTCCACTATATATTATTTTATGGACTTGTGAGATTTAACCCTAGCTCTGAATGGAAATGAAGTATTTCTACATTAATCACTTAGTCACATAGAGATTATCATGTCATGTATATAATATTCCATGCAGTTTTCATTATATATTACTTTATTCATGATGGTTTTATACATTGTGTATATGATTATTCAATATTCATTACTAGACAAAATTTTTATATAACTTATCAGTATGCTTATTTGAATATTATGCCAATGTGATTATTTATAATGCATACTGTATACTGGGATTGTGAAAATAAATTACAGTATTATGTTTTATTTTGACCTATGTTAATTTCTTATGTATAATGTTTCAATAATTACTTGTATTTAAATCTCCCTAATATAATTTTTAGTTTCTGATATGGTATATGGTAGGTTAAATAAACTTTTTATGTCAACCAAAATTGTGTTTTACCACATTACATGTTTCTTTAATTTTATTTTACTACTTATTATGAAATTTTTAGTCAATCACCCTCGGTTTCATGTGTTGATACATTAATTATAATGATTAACTGGGATCCAAATATAGTTCACAATGATTATGTGCCTATATAAATTGTAATGAGTAATCCATATAATCAAACCATTTTATAAGGACTTATTATATTACAAAATAGATGGTAAAAATATAGTCAGAGTAACAAGAATGATAATTTTATCCAAATAGGGAATCTAAATTTTTAAAATTGGGAATGGTTATTCATTTAAATAAACCATTGAATACTTAAATAAAAGCTTGTACCTCTGTAATTCAGGCATGATGACCTATATGAATGAATCCCTAAATGATAAACTAATCCCATAAGGGATTGTTAGGTAAAATTTTTTAGAATACAACCCTACTAAATGTGTGTTAAATCTTCAATAAAATATTAAGTATGGGTTTCACTTAAATGAGATTTAAATTATAATTTATAGCACATTTAATATATAAATTGGAAATGGATTACCATTTAAATGGAGCAATATTTACTTGATGGGACCATCACAAATCAAATTATTGACTATATACCTTATAAATCAAACCCATGGGGGGTATATTTATGTTTTATGGGAGGTTTATTTAATGTTTATGTAGCCTCATATAAGATGTTATATTTAAATTCTTGATGGTGTCTTACTGAACAAGTCCCTATGATTAATAAGAGACCTATAACTAATTTTTTAATTTATTAGTATGAGGGGTGAGTAAATTAAAAATAAAATTAAAATCTACAGTTTGGTTTCCTATATATAATAGAATAAAAATTGTCTTAACTAATCTGAATTATGAGAAATTAGGCCTGATTAAATGTTTAAAAGGAAATTATAAGATAATTATTCCAAATTATGCATGGGGTTAGCTTAATGAAATTACTTTTATAATTACCTTGAAAAATAGTACAAGATATCCTTAAAATATAATATTTTCTATGTGTTCAAAATAATGTTCATCGTTTAAATTCATTAAAATGAAACCCTATTAGAGGTGTTGTACCATGATAACAAATGTTAGGGTTAGCTTAGTTTGTCTTAAGAGATGATTTGAATAAGAATGTGAGCGTTGCAAACAGATACCAACTAACATTAATATTATTTTTACATGAATTTCATGGATTGGAATTACATCCGAGTAAATTTTTAGGTCTGACTAAAGCTTTAGAGTCGATGCTTTCTGCTTAAATATGGAATTTCCTATTGTGGTAGTGCACAAAGAGATGTCCAATTTGTAGACTTTTCAGTCATTTCCAAAGCATGTTAATTGTTGTTTCTCAGCTATTTTAGTTGGGTATGAATATTATATGGTAAAATAAACCCTTTATAGAGTGTTGGTTTTATGTTTTGTTGAACATCATGGTGATATAACCATATAATGATGCCTGGTGAGTGTCATATCATTATCCTTTGACTTTGAAATTGTGGCATGTGTGGGTCGACGAATTATAAAATTATTTAGTTTATATATTAAAAAAAATATTATAGTAACTCTAGATTATGGGTAATATATTCCCTTTAGTGGTCTATGCAAATTATGCAAGAGACCTTAGGGATTGGTATATAAAAATAGTGGCACAATTGTCATCTTGATCGATAGGGTTATGTGGGAGATATATAAGCCCTTATTTTTGAATCGGACAATAGATTTACAGTTTCATTTCATTGGATTGAAGGAAAAATATGAGAAAAGATTGACCAAGAGTTATTTTTTTTAACGATACTGATCTTTATTTTAAACTTGTTTGGTGAACTATGCATGAATGTTTCTTGGGACATGTGTTTCAGGAATACTGATTCCTTTTCATTTACAATGAAACATGAGGTATTTTGTGTCAAAACTGACTATGTTAGGCTGGAATGTTTGGGTGCTTGGGATAATTGACTAGTATTAGCATCAGTGATAATTTTAGTCTCGGAAAATGACACAATGAGGAGGGATGATTTTAATTAAATCACGTCATAATTAGGGTCTTGATTTTTAATAGAATTTATATGGGATCTCTATGTTTATTGTAATATTAATGTCCCATATAGAATTATTAGATTGAATGTGATGACTGATGACTCATGGGAGTAGATTTTAGGTAGTTAATCGGCTTGTATTGAATGCACACATATTATGCATCACAGTTTTGGTTTATGCTAGTTTTATATGATAATTTATTGGAATTTAACAGTAGTGAGTGGTTGAGGATTGTATAAGGAATGTATATTTCAAATGTTGTGGTTGTGGGAATGGAATATCATATCATTCCATAATCATAATGTTTGTTCATGGGATATGGGGTAATTTGAAAATATATTTAGTGTCATTAGAAGATTAAATCATAGCTGGACATTGACATGCACAGTCATGAGATGTGGAGTTATTGGATAAATAAAGGAATCTATGGCGTATTTTGAAGAGGGAATGTATTTTAGATAGTGGTAAATTAATATAAATAAAGCATCAATGTAATTCTAGTTTGATGTGTTATTTTATTTGATTTTGACATCATCCAAAGTACAATGGGAGAGATTCATCTACACAGTGAGCTACCTAATGATATTATTTTGTATGAGGAATGGACTCTTTGAGTTTTTTTTCTTATGGAGTAGTTTAATGGAATGTGATTAGTTCATAGAAAATGAATGTATCTATTAGTGTGGTTACCCTCGATTTTTTTTCCTAAAAAAATACCCATTAACTATTCATGAGTAGTTCGAATGAGTCAGTAATAATTTAACATTAGCGGTTAGGGATGAAAAGTATTCTACCATTTCAATTATTGTTTCTATAATTTTACAAGGAATTGGATATAGTAATGTTTTTTCTTTCATTAATGATATGAAATGTATATTATCATTAGGTGGGAAGAAGTACATCAGTTGCTGGTGGGTGACCCTCATGTGAAAAATGGTCATGTGACCATGAAATTGATTGCGTGAAGGTATTTATTTCACCTTTATTCCATTTTAGAAATGGAAATATATAATTCCATAAATCTTGGTTAATGATAGGTACATATTTGAATATAGATTTATGTGAATTATAGATGTGGGTAATATGTCTAGTGTACCTTATGATGAAACATGGATGCTAGATTGAAATAACATCAGTTGTGGGATTAAAACATGATTTTGATTGTTTTTCTGGTTGTTCAACCAAGATAAATATTTGTAATTTGGTTAATAGAATCAATGATTCTACTCATATCACTCTACTTACCCATTGGGATAATGTATCAAGATCTATTTTGGGTGATGTGTTGACCATAGGAACATAACAATTTCAAAACAGTCAACCACTAGACCTTTTAACTTTAGTTCTCTCAAATTGTTGGAATATATTGGTGATAAATCACATATGGATAACCATTAGGTGGAGAGGTGTATTGATTAAAACTATAACCAAGGATTTAATAGAAAATATGTTGTGCCCATGATATGTGGGATCAATTAGAATTTAAATTCTCTTAAATATTATAATGTGTTGTAAGTGTCTATAGGACACTAAAGGAATTATTAAATAGTAAATTCAAATGGTGTGACCACCATGAATCAGAATAGGCTCTGAGAAATATCGAAGGTACTACAAGAAGTATAATATGATGGTTCATAATAGAGGCCTTGTCGTGATAGTTCCACGGGTTAGGCAGGCTCATGTATGTTCTATATTAGTCTTTCTAATGTGTTTATATGTGTTGTCTTGAGTTTGGAATCTTAGGAAACATATGTTTAAAGTTATTCATTGTGGTACTTCAGACATTGAAAACAGTACATGAACATTTGAAAAAAAAACATCACAACCCATGTATATTTAGTTATGTTTTCGTTATTCACTATGGATTTTGGGTGATGAGAAGTTCTATGGTGTGGAGGTTATAATGACCTATTTTTTGGACTAGATTAAAATCTATGAAGAGTTTTAGTATTTCATTTCGTGGACTAGCTAACATTTAAACTATTATACAAAAGGTAATTCATATTTTTGGAACACATAAATGTACTATATTTTGATGATTTTTAAGGATCGAGAGGTGGGGCAAGTGTTTGTATGTGTTTTGGTATCACAAGCCTCAAAATAATAAATTTCAAGATAATAAGATAAAGGTTCATGGTTTGTTGAAATTGTTCAGCCCTATTGTGAATGTTGTGTGACCTAGTTCAAGGGTGCATAGGGTGTCAAATAGTTTGTTTATCCAAATTTCCTAGGCCATAAGTATGTGAAATACATATTTAGTTTATTTGAAAGGTGATCATAAGGGATTTCATAT
This sequence comes from Viscum album, assembly GCA_963277665.1. Taxonomy (NCBI): domain Eukaryota; kingdom Viridiplantae; phylum Streptophyta; class Magnoliopsida; order Santalales; family Viscaceae; genus Viscum; species Viscum album. Next base: position 834,530,772 of record OY728120.1, read on the forward strand.
TGTTTTTATAACCTGGTGCCTTGTTGCACAGGGTTTAGAGGTGAGATGGTTTGCTGGTCAAGGTTCATGCATTATTTTCCAAACCATGCACATTAACTATGTGAGGGGTGGGTTTATTCGTTAGAGGAACCACACTGTTGGTGAGAATTATTCTAACAATGAGGCATAACCATGAACCCTTAAATAGGTGAAGATTTACCATTTTCTCCTCCACCAATAAATGGGGATCTACCCTTTTTCTTGAATAATTCCCCCTACCATCCCCTATGCACACTCTCCTCCTCTACCTCATCCCAAGGTGGGATCTTCAACATTTTAGCTCAGTATCAAACAGTTTTCATCTAATTTGTTATCCATTTTTTTACATGACATTTCATTGATCTTATAATATTTTCTCTACTCACTTTTTATGTGATCGATGTTTAAGGGAATTTTTCCATGTTTCAGGGTGTTTGATGACTCTTATTATTTCTACCAGTCTGTCCTGATTTAATCAATAATATTGGACTACATGACCATAAGAAGGATGATTTAGGGGTTCTATATTATTTTACCCTAAATTTAAATCTTTTATACTATTTAATTCTTGTTGAAATTATCAAACGTCACTCTGAATTTATGAAACACATTATATTAATTCCATAGAGAATATACATGTTACTATCCTGACCCCATAACATTGTTTGATGTTTTAAATTGGTCTTATTCCACCCCAAAGGTTTTTACCTATTATTTTACATATTAACTAATGGTTGTAATCAACTAAAATACTACTTAAGTAGGATTATTTTTAGTCCTAGTAAAATGGAATTGACTAAATTTTTTCACACCTATCATTTTATTTTTTAATGGAACACATCTACTCTGATGGTATTTTTATAAATTTATAACAAGTCATTAGTTAAATAGTATTATTTAATAAACTCATGACTACATTATTTCCGCATGTTTTTATAGGCTATAACTCAACTAAAAGAAATTTTAATTTTTTGAATACCAATACCTAACATCATTGTCATTTATAAATGAAATACTAAATAGATGAAATTAAATTAAAAGGTATATTGGCCTAGATAATTCCAATGGCATGTTATTACATAGAAAATTTATGGTTCTTAAATATTTTGGACATTTTTCTTTTTAAATGAGTTCTCATTTTTTTTATTCACGAGGTAATTTTTTGATTAATAATGGGACTCCACTCGAATTCATTGGTTCGACTGAAAAGTGATTAAAAAAAAATGGTTCAATCTACATTATATATATATATATATATTAGAATACCACACTATGGTAAAATTGAATTACGTGAATATTCAAATATTATAATTATGTGGATTAACTCCTTGGATTTTCAATGATACCCATGGACCCTCAGTTCTATGGATTTCCCCTTTGGGATCGAAATCATGCTAATCCTAAGATTATGTATGTCATAACACCCATTACTTAGTTAGAAAATGATAATATAGAGTTATAATAAAATTTATTTTTGATTAAAATCATACATCTATATCTAGAATACATGATCTATTATTATGAGTTGGAATAACCCCGTAAATCGATGTATTAATTACATTCTCCTTATGTTCATATTTATTGTTATCTTTGTCATCATGTACCTTATTTGATGTATGGTACCCCTAATATAACTATTCACTATATGGATGCATGGATATATAGTCATGGGTCCTTTCCAATGAATATATATCCTTAAATATATTTCTACATACATGAATGAAAATATATAAATGATGAAAAATGTTCATAGATATACCAACTTTAGATGAAGTTGGTATAGTTGGCTAGGTATGCGGTGAGAAAACATAGAACGACATGGGATTATTATTAATTGAACTACAATGCTTTTTATGTACCTACAAATTTCATAATTTTATATTCATTGATTTCATCTATTTAGATGTCATTGGTTGATTCCTATAGAGTTTACTTCACATAATATTTCGGTTGTTGTTTGGTTCCTAAAAATATCTCATGGTTGTAGGTTCAGGATCCCAGATTGGGTTTCTTGCTTTTATCCATCTGGGCTAGGATGATGTATGGGATTGGAGGAATGATCTAGGGCTCATCATGCTATTGAGGATTGATTATGAGTCTTTTATTTATTTTTTCTTATTTTGGGAATGTATTCTTATTTCATTGACTTCCTATATTATGTTTATAACATGTTAATGCATTGATTCTTATTTGTCTTTTATCTGGACATTCAATCATTTATTAAGAAAAAATAGTAATTATAGGTTATTTTTTATTATATTCATATACCTATATTAATTATTTGGCATTCTATATTTATTATTGATGTACAGGGTATAGTACCCACATTAAACCACATTAAACCCCAAGTGCTCGTCCGCAGCCTCAACCTATATGTAGTTGTTCTAGAAGACATGTGACCAATGATCTCGAGGAACCATTTCAATGGAAATTTGGTTAGAACATTACAATTAATAATAAAACTATCTTCATTTGAATAAATTTTATAGTTAAATTTAGTATAAAAACATTTTTTTAATTAAAAATAATTTTTAATGAAAAATAAATGATTTTCATTATGTTTTTATTTTTAATAATAAATAAATTTATACCTCTTATAAAAATTTCATGACAATAAATTTATTATATATTTGGAATTATGATGTCCAAATATGGTAAATAGGTATCTTTTATTTTTGGTCATTATGAATAATAACCAGAGTAAGTAATTCTCACCTCAGTAAGGGTAAATCATGCAATTACTGTTAAAAGTAATATGATAAGGACTAAAAAATTAACCTAACAATTTCCATTATTCTATTTTATAAGTGTATTTTGACTATTTTCATCTATATTTGTAATATATGACCACATGGTTCCATATTTCATTGATTAGTACCTTTATATTATTTTAATAAAAGAATAAAAACATAATGTCACTCTCTTGACATTAATAACTCTAATTTTTTATTACTGGGATAAATATATTATAATATAAGTAATAAATATATATATTTTAAATATTAATTATTGTTTATCATTTTAATTTAATTCTTGTGTTTAGTGATTAAATAATTACCTTAAATTTTGTCGCATCACTGATTTAGTATTAAAGTAATAATTGAAACATAAAATAAATTATTTTAAGAACCATAAAAGTAATATTGTTTTGATTTATTTATAGTTATCCACATATTTTATAGATATATATGAAATATTATATATATTTTATAGGCCTTTATTGGAATTAACCTTTTTCATTTTTTTTCTTAAAGGAATATTAATTAATAGTGTATAAATGATATTAATAAAATTTTAAGAAAAATATTTATATTATGAAATTATTTAATTAATTATATTATTAAAAGAGGAAAAGTAGGATAATATTTGGTCTAAAATTTTATCTATTTTCCATTTATGGGAAATGACTTATATTTTATGTAAAATTATGACCGTTTAAGACTAAAAAGGCTGTTATCACAGTTAACTAAGGGATTAAACCAAAAGATGAGATTTAAAATACCACATAAACCTATCAAAATTCAATTGGATGAAAATATTTCAATAATTTTATAAATTAAAATAGAAATTATGTAAACATAATTTATCTCTCACAAGTAAATTAATTTTTTAAATTTAATTATTTTTAATAATTAATTGTGTGTCTTTCCATCTTTATAAAATGGAACTATCTATCGTCTATTATATACACCACCAAGAGCCTTTTATACCAACAAAAACATCATGAAACCACTTATCATTGTACTCATCTATTGTTTTTAATTATTATCTTCCTAAAAACCCAACCCTAGTTCAATTAAGGTAAGATCTAAAAGATATCCTTCGAAGTAGAGGTGACCCACTTTTCCGAATCTTCCAATTTCATTTCTTCATAACACCCAATAAATCTATTTTACCCTTTATAAAATAATTAATAAATTATAATAAATAAACATAGTTGTTATTATGATCCTGGAATAACTATTTCCACTGTTTTTTATCCTATATAAAGAGAAAATATCTCCTGCATGTTCTTACAACTAACCATCTCAATGTAGTTGTGTAATTCATTTTCATCACAAATTAACATGGATGGTTATAAAAATGGAACTCAAATATTATATGATATTTATGAAATCAATATTATTAGGGATTTATAATATCATATACACATTGTCACCTTTCAATATATTGGGAAATTATAATCCCACTCTTACGTGTGAGTATACTACCACCCCTACAAAGTGATGTGATATGTTATTCACTAATGATTTAAATTTATGGTAATAATGGTGGATTTGTTGAATATATATGACATATATAATATAAAAATGATCATGTAAGGGGTAATTATTATGTACCTATTTTCATTCCATCTGCTAGTCATTTATGTGATGTTGGAAACTCGGTAGGGTTGATTTGATTTGGGTACCGGGAATGCATAAACTACTATTGGGAAAAATGTTGTGATGCTACGTGATCTGATAAAAAAATTGATTACAGTGGAAAAAATGATTTGGAGTTTATCCCAATTATTTTTTACTGCTACACTAAAGGTTATACATTCAACTACTACTTATTTGGCATCTCGTGAGAACTAGAAAAAGGATCCCATATGCCCACTATTTAATGCACTGACATTCCACATCGGGAATTGATGATCCAATACAGAATTGGTAATATATTAGTTGTAGATATATATAGAAACTCAACACCTTCAGTTCTCTACATAATATAGGCAGTAGATCTCGGTGATGTGTAATGTTTACGAATGATTATATATATATATATAATTTATATTTAAGATATTAATATCATTAATAAAATTCATTAGATTAATGCCCCGTGATCAATCTCAATGACCACAACTGCTGAATCTAAACATACATGCAAATAAAATGTTATCACGTAAAACAATTATTTTAATAATTAATTTTTTCTAAATGGGTGATAAAAGGTTATAAATAAATCATATATGGTATGATATATGCGGATAGTTTTTTAAATTGATGTTTAATAAATCTATATTAATTAAATTGGATCTCAAAACTCATATGAATGAAGTCATAAATGAGGTAAGGGTTTCTCATCTCACTTTATTTTCATGAGACATAAGTCATATTCACCCCTTATATATTTCAGATGGTTTAAATACAACCCCTTTTATATGATATGTCAACACTCCATTTATATTCATGGTCTTTAATGTTCCATTTAATTTTTTTTCTTTATTGGTAGTTACGATTCAAACGATTTAATATTGGTAAAACTTTTATATTACAATCTAATTTTTATCAAGATTACATATTATTATGTTTTAAATGATGAAATTTTATAATATAAATCCAAATAAAATAATTAATTTTATTATCATACGGTTAATTAAATATATTATTTGATATAATTTCATCTTCCTAACAATAATAACTGAAGATATCAGAATATTTTTTTTCTTCAGAAAACTAAATTGGTTTAAATCTTTGATTGATAACCATTTAAAATACATGAATAAGTTTTCTAAAAAAAGTCTATATGGTGTATTAAATATATTAAATTTATTTAATATATTTTTTACAAATTATTTAATGTTTTCAAATTTTTTTAAAAAATAATCTTCCTTTCATTTTTTTTAAAAAGTCACTTTTTTATTTTATTTAAAAAACGTATGAGAGGAATGTTTTCTTTTAACATATATGACATGAAAATAATTTCCTGCCATTTTGAAATATCATTGATTTAAAAAGTCCATTAATTGTTTCCATTGATCATAACCAAGAAATATTTTCCCTAATATGTTAGAAATATTAATATTTCAATGATGTAGTTTCAATATGAAATGGTTATTTTACTAATAAAATATTATAGATTTCTTATGAATGTATTTTCATCTAAGGTAGTATCCTTTTATCTAAATTAATCTTTAATGGGAATAATATCAAATAATACGATCCCATTTCAATTTTTGGATTACTTATTATGATGATGATTTAAGGATGATAGAATAAAACTTGTTTCTTATCCATGAGTAAATTATGCTATAAAAGTATTTTCCAAAAGATATATTATCTTGAAATAATGAAATGTTTGTGAAACAAATTCCCTATTCATGGGTTATAATTTGATGATTGGGTTATGATATTGTCAAACACATATGTAACATTTTCATTATGCGATGAGAATGCTATAATATATCCCTATAATGCATTTGGTAAATATGGATAACTCATGAGATAAACATGTATGGAAAGGGGAGTAAACCCATTTCAGTAAGGGACACTTTCCACTAAGATAGTCATAATGGTGGTACATGATTACTATGATAGTTTGGGGTGTAAATAATATCAACTATCATAGTCTTTAATAAATCTATGACTATTAATTAAACGATTTTCAAATGTTATGAGAATGATATAAACTTATATCTTATTCCAATGTCATTATATCATGGATATTTTTTTGATTCCTTTTTTATCGATGTATTATGAAAGACCATGTTTTATTCCATGACATAGGACTATGGATATGATATTCATGTTAAATTTTTTAAATTTTAATCTCATGTTATGATACTGTTATTTTCAGGTTATGTTTAAGTGATCAATGATATTTACATTTTTTAATATTATGGAGTATCTGAGCTCAAATTTCTTTTTTTTCATTTCCCTAGGATATGAAGAATGAATCATTGAATGAGTTCAATGATCTTGAGTGTTAAATTCCACTCTGTCTTTTATTTTTACGTTTTTAAATGTAATGGGATGTTCAAGAATCTATATTGTTACAACGACTAATAAAATATGTGTCCCATTGAGAAGTTATTCCTTTTATCTAGTTTCCACTTAATAGCGTGACCAATGGGTCTGTGATACTCAGTATAGTTTCATTACCCTTAATAATAATTGGATTTAGGTAGAATACTTGGGGACTGGATTTAGTAAAACAAATTTTTTTAACCAAATGAATGAATTTGAGGATAAGTCAATGTATTGGATAACATCCAAAAAAATTGGTAACGAAGATATAATGTGGTTTTCCAAGAATATTATCCATATATGGATATTACCAGTGGATGTGGTTTTTGTGTAAATGTATTTTTGTGTAATTTCAATAAAAAATGTTGATTGAGTATTTATCATCCATCATTTCGGTAAACAGTGAATGTGCCTTTACTTGGAACCTAGTTTAGCACTCCTAGGGGATATGCATGGGATACCACATATTTTCTATATCAATCAATACGAAGGTTTTGAATAAATGATAATTAATTATAACCTAGGATAATACTAAAATGTATTAGATTAAAAAAATGGTTTCATGATTTAAACTTCCTATGAATGATATCTCATTCATTCAAACTTTTAAATTTGTTTCTCAGAATATTCTTTTAGGTTGTATTCATTTTCTATAACTAAGATTTATTATGTTAATGTTGAATGTGAAAGATAATGTAATTGTTTTCCTCATGAGTAACCATGAAAAAATGGATTTATATGGTTAAAACTTTTGATTATACCTATTTAGTAATCTCATTATATGATTAAAAATCTAAAAAATGGGTGAGTTTGTTGATATGGATGAAAAAATTAAATTTTTTTTTTCATAAACAACATAGAGGGAACATGATTTCGTTTCCTATATGTCATGAATGTGGGAATAAATACATTGGGAAATTTCTCATTAGAATAATAAAATATTTTATTTATGGAAAATAATATCATAGAGTAAGAAATTTTGTGGAAAAATGAATAGTTCTAAGTAGGGATATTAATTTCTTATTATGGTACCATTTACTTTTTAATGTATTATGTGTGGGGAATATAAGAATTAACCGAATCAATTCCCTAAACTAAGAGCTAATTGTGAGCCCATAGAAGGGAATATGTTATACTGATTGTTGAAGTAGATTGATTTATATGCTTATGAATTTGAATTCAATATTTTTATTATTGAAGAATTTCTATAAATGGTATTATGGTTATAAGAATCATGAATAATCCATGGATTCTTTTGATTTTTTTCCGTAAGGATTTTCTTGAAAAAAATGAATGGTATTAATGACATAAAAATGTGATTTATGATGAGGTAATATTTTATATAAAAACATATGAATGTTTTAAATATAACGCCTAATATATGACCGATGTTTCAATAACAATGTTCAATGATATTAACTACAATGTAAATTAGATAGTATTGATGATCATAGAACTAATGACTGATTGGATGTCATTGTTGATTTTATCATATTTAATGGAGTTTAAAAAAATATTTATGGAAAATATTTCATCATCTATAAAAATACTTTGATATGATATTTAATTTTTTGAAACATGTATGTTTCTATTGAGGTTAATGGAAGTTCATGTTTTTACCATATTTCAAGAAATTATATGATCATGTAAACCCTATATTTTATATGTGACTTTTATAGTAAATTTATGTTGTTTTGAGGATTAATGTTACGTTTATTTTGTAAATTCTATTACCTTATTTCTATATTTTTTTGATTTAAAATGTATTTAGACATATTCTAGAGGGTCCTTAAGGTTAGTTATTTATTGAATGAATTAATTTGAACATTAGGTGTCATTATTGAGGTTTTAAATAATAATGTATTTTATTTATCCTTATTGGATAACTTGTGAAAACAATTTAGGATTTCATGAATAATGTAGATATAAGGAATGAGTTAACATTATTTTATGGAACTCATGATCTGTTAAAAGTTAATTTTATTTGATTGGGAAGAAAAAAATCATCATAAAAATTAATTTCATGGAATAAGATACGAAGTGATAATTAATAAAAGAACAAAAAAATGATATATTTGTACTTATGAAATGGAATGAAATTAAATAAATATATATTCACATGATCAATATCATGAATTTATATAAATTTTTTAAACTCTAGGAAAAGGGCCTTGAAATAAAAAAAAATTCTATATAACTATATATTAGTTATTTTATGTTAGTATTCTCCTCAAAGTTCATGTTTTAACTTCACACTAATCTTACACTTTTTTAAAACCTAGTTTTCTGTTATTCCAAATAACCATTTTATTTCCCTTTCTTAATTTTCATTAGAATGTGTCATTAATACTTTTTATTATATGGGTTTCTAGAAAAGATATTTTCAAATGTAAAACCATTGATACCTAGAAAAAGTTAAAATTGAATGGATGTAATTTATTGATCTAGGGTAGAATCTAAGATGTAGATATTTTAAAATAACACTTTGTTTTATTGTGTATACCACACACAACACCAATATTAAACAATACAGACAATATTATTATTTATATATCACCTTTCTAACATACCCATTGATTTGGATGGTATAAAATTGTTTAACCTCATTATGAAAATATTTATAATGGATTCATATAATTTATTTATAAATAATTACTCATTTATTAGAAAAATCATTTCATAAATTAAAAATACACTTTCATAAAAAATGATAATATTTTTTATTTTTTGTGGGGAGTTACTATTAATTTATACAACATTTAGAAAATGTTATTTTATGAAATGGGAATAATATGTTCAATAATATTTTCAATATTATCCTTGTTTTTTATTTTGGGACTACTCAAAAACTATTTATTGTCTTATTAATAGTGAAAAATACTGATTTATATTGAAAAAATGTATCTCTAATTCAAGAATTTACAAATTTAAATACTATTTTAATATAATTTCAGAGTGAAATTATTTATATTATATCATGAATAATTTATTTAATTCCATTGGAATCAATAATATGGTTTAATTTAGTCTAAAAATATTTTTAAAGTCAAAATGTAATTTGTATTGAAAAAATATTGTTTTTCATTACATTTTAAAATTTAATCATAAATTAATTTATACCACTTTACGAAATTGAATCATGATTAATATATTAGAATTTATAAAATCGAAGGACCAAATTTGGTGAACATACCCCTTTTATTTTGGGTTATAGTGAATAGTAACAATTAAAAAAATGTCCCAATGGTAAGAATAAAAAGGGTAATTAAGGTTAGAAATAATTTTATAAGTACAAAACAATTGACAAAAACAATTATCTTTATCTTCTTGGATGAGTAGTGCTCATCCATTTCCATAAAATTCTCAAATATATGTACAATTCATTCCATATTTTTGTGATTAGGACATTCAAATTATTTTAAAAAATAATAACTAGAAAATGTCACTCTCTTAACATTAATAACACTAAATTTTTATTAAAAGGATAAAACAGTAAAAATTATGTTCTAATTTTTATTTTAAATATAAACTATTTTTTGTCATGTAAATTTTTTTTTATTTTTTAGTTGTCTAATCTTATATTAAATGCATACATAATGTTGATTTAGAATTTATTCAGTTAATAAAAATAATAAAAATAATAATTTTATAAAAATATAAAAGTATTTTTTGATGAGGGATTTACAGTTACACATATATCTTAAAAATATATATGACAGATTAATTATTTTTACAAAATACAATATTCTATTAATATATTTCACTTCATGTCTTTAAAGGTAAATTAAACGAATAGTGTAAATAATTACATTAATGATATTTTATGAGAAATATTATTTTATTGAATTATTTATCCTAATAAAAATATTTAAAGATGAAAATGAGATTAATATATAGACTAAAATTTAATCTTGTTCTTTTATGGTATAATTTTTTCCTTATAAATATAACAATACCCCTTTAATAGTGAAATATGTCTTTATTCGGTTATGGTTAAAAATGGATAACTAAGTGGTTAAAAAATGGCAAGGTTTAAAATACAACTTAAACCTGTAGAATTTTAATTTTCATGGTTATATTTCAACAAAAATTATATCATATATTTGAAATTATGTCCACATTATTCAAACTAATCTTTATTATATTTATGTAATTTTAAAATTCTATGTGTCCTTGCAGTCTCTACAAAAGGAACCACCTCTCCTCTCTTCTATACACCACCTAGATCCTATTATCTCAACCAAACCCTAATAAAATATTCTTCCATTTTAATTCAATATATAGAGGTTATTTAATTCCCAATACACCAAACCTAGGTCCCATAAGAGATGATCTAAAGGGGCAATTTCATAAAAGAGTTCATCATACACGCTGGATGATCCACAATTATTCATTCAAACACATAATATAAATATATTATAACAATTATAATATAAATAATTAGGTATTATAAATATAATTAAATTTTATTATGGATATGAGACATCAATTTTCCACCTCTTTTTCATCCTATAGGAAATGAACAAATAAATTGTGTGTACATGGAACTTACCGTCTGCACGTAGCTATGCAATTTGTTTTTATCACCCTTTTACATTGATTTCTCTAAATATGGAACTAATAAATTAATATGATATAAATTTTATAACTTGTATTTTGGTATAATAATTTCATATATATGTTCTTTCCTTCTAATCTATTGGAAAATGATAATGTCACTCGAGTGTATGTGTGGACTACCACCTCCAAGAAGGGATTTGATCCTTTTTCTTTTAGGATTTACCTGGAAGGTAGTAATTATCGAAATAATGAATATATATGTTATAAATATGATTCTTGAATTGTGAATTATTATGTACCTTTCTTTCATTACATTTTTTTCAAAATGTGTAAACAACGTTTGTGCATACATATAACATACCATCTCCATGAATAGTTTAATATTTTTTTTATATACACGGTTAACGAATGATTATATATATATAATGAATTTATTATAAATTTATATTATTATTAAATTTAAGAATATTATGGAACCATGAACAATGGACAAGTACCCAATCTACCAAACCAAAACATACATAAAAAATGAAGTAGTTATCAACCACAATAGAGAATTTAATAGTGAAGTTAAACATATCGGTGATAAAATCTTATAATAAAATTATATATGATGTCTTATAAGATTATTTTAATTTAATGAATTCATAATTTAATTATATTTATTATAAGTTAGTTTTAGAAACATATAAATGATGTTAGACCTAAGGTATGGGTTACTTTTCTCATTTTTGTTTTCATGAGACATATATGATATTGAACACATGTATATTTCTTTTGGTGTATGTAATTTAGATTTTATATGTTATATAATTACTCTATATATATTATTTTTATTTTTATTTTAATTTTTAGTAATTTATTTCATGGTTTTTAAGATTCAAATGTTATAAAACTCATAACGGTTTTATGTTGAAATATCATTTGTTAATGAGATAATTTGTGATTATGTTTTACATGATGAAATTTCAGGATTAACCTATCATGAAACTCATGAATTTCCTTGTACACTAGTTATTTATGGATATTATAGGTGTTCCTTTTATTTTCATCCCTTTATGAACTCCAAATAGAAAATTACTGTTTCTAAAGAAAACCAACATTATTTATCTATTTGGTGGAAAATATATTTTTTACGTTATAATTTTTTTCTATATATATTTTCAAAAGTGTTTTTAATATTTTACTATAAGTTTTTTAAATTCATTTTTATGCATTGTACAATATATTTTAAATTCTTTGAAAAGTAAGCTTTATATAATTTTCTAATCAATGAGCTTTCTTAATTTTTTTACAAAATAATGAAAAGAATGTTTTATTTTAGTTTATAAAACAATAATAGAATATAAAACCATAATTACTTCTCAATTATTTGATGGTTCAATTATATGTACCCATAGTTATTATGAATTAACATTTTTTCTATTAATATTTTGGAAATTTTTATAATTTAGTGATGTGATTTAAAAAATTAAATAGTTATTTTCATGATGAAATATTATTGATATATTTTAAAGGAATTTCTATCTATAATTACATCATTTGAAATTAAATATTTTTTACTGGGGATATGATCTAACAATTGAAAAAAACTTAATGAATTGGATGGATTATGATGATTATTATTAAATGATGATTCTATGAAACCTGATTCTTTTCAAAAGGTTAATTATGTTATGAAACAAATTTATTTTCCACAAGTTATGTTATGATTAAATGATGGAATTTTTATGAAACCCATTTCCATTTCTTGGGTTATCATATGATGAATTATATATGATCTTATGGAAAACATATGTTTGGAATTTTTTATGTATTGAGTGAGCCCAAAATTATATATCCCTCCATTGAATTCGATGATGATTTGTATATCCGGAGATAAACATGAAAGGAATCAAAAGTGATCCTATTTTAGTAAGAAAATATGTACATTATGATAGTGTTTTAAGTGATCCATTATTACTATAATGGTTTAATTAGTGAAACTAATCCATTATGATAGTACCCACGGTAATACATGACTAATAAGTAAATTAATTTCTATCATTATATGTATGAAAAAACAATTATATCCTATACCAAAATTATACTGTAATGGATCATGTTATTTGATTCAATTATGATTCATATCTTATTAAATAGAAAATTGTATACCAGGATCCAATATTATGATATATGATATGTAGGTTATGGTTTTAAATTATTATGATCATATTATTATGCCCTTATGATCATGTTATGTTATTAAGATCATTTATATCTATGATTATTTCCATTACTATGTATATGGGACCCCATTATTTTGATTCTATTAACCACGATATGAGTAAAGAATTATATAATGAGTTTCAGGATACCGAATATACACATTTAACATGTTTTTTATTTTTATGTTTTCAAATATAATTTTAGATGTATGTATTTTTCTTGTTTATAAGTACCTTTTTACTATTCTTTCCTTCAGGTTGTTATTACACGTATCTAGTACTACTATAATAAAGTATCCACTAGGGATAGGATACTACTGTCATAATAATTATAGGGTTTAACATTAATATCCATTTAGAATGAAAGAAAACTCATTTATAGAAAACAACTTGAGAAAGTGATCATTCAAAGGCATGATGAGGTTGTTATTATTTTTAGTTAAATTGATATTCCTATAATAAATATAAATTATCAAATTAGTCCGTAATTTAGATTGTATTATATCATTTATATAATTAGGTATTATATTGAAACCTCCTTTAATAGTAACTACTTGATTAGAGATAATCTAGGGGTAGTTTGATATGGGTAAGATAATTCACATATCTAAAAGCCTGATCACTTATTCTTGAATAACTACCTTCATGTTGGGATTATATATCCTTTGACCCTCTACCCATAGTTTGTGGTTAGGATCCATGAGGATCCTATGCATGAAATGTTTTGGTCTTATCCCATTAATATCAATACTAGTCAAGCATATTATAGTTTAAATTGTTTCAAAATTTCTAACACCTTTTAACCATAAATTCCCCCTAGTTTAGCTAAAACAATTAATAGGGATAATTGAAATGTCTCCTAAAAATGAACATTTTAGGTGGGATAGAAGTTCTTTATATCATGGATTTGTTACTACTATACCAGAATAAAGGACATTTGGATTAGAAGGTACAAGTTCATTAATTTTTCTTCTAATGAAATTGTGAAAATTGGGTATAACCTTATACTTCACCTCAAAACAAATTAGAAATATCATTACACATTGAGCTTTAAAATATTATAATAATATTTTCAAAAAATATATATATAATTTTTCTAAAACCTATCCCTCATTCCCAACTATGTTTTCCTACCCTTTATTAGAATAGATTCTAATATATGTTTCTATGGAATTGAGTTAAATATTGATATCCACAAATAACATAAAAACATATTATTATTCCTCATCAATATGTTATATAAATTAAATTAATTTTTTTCTTCAAGATATTTTCCATATAAAGGTTATTTAGAATTTTTGAAAAATATTAAATTCAACTCATATTTATCTAAGATTAAAAGAGCGGACAAGTTTGGTATATGTCGAACATTGAGTGGTGGGTGAATCAGTGTTGGTGAATTTATAATCCAATGTAAAATTTTTATCCTTCTACGTCTTATACCTATTAGGATCATAATTATCTTATTATCTTTTCCCTATTTCAAGTAAATATAGAAAACAAGTAAATAAAGAACATGATATTTTACAAGGATCACAACACAACAAGGTTTGCTATATCCGTGGAATGGTTTGCAAATAATAAACTACCACAAAATCTACTAGAAAATAATCGTTTTTTGGAATACAATTAGTAGGATACACATTTACACTAGTTTGGAATTATTAAAACAATCCAATAACGCATGTTTTAAAACACTTGGATGGATCATTATACTACCTACTAATAGAGTCTTCTTTTTATTGATAAGGGTTTGTAACACCAAGAAAGTCTTCCACCTATTGAGACCTATCAGATTTCACACTTAAGATTTATTTCTTCCACAACCATATTCTTCACTTTGTATCTTTCACAATTGCGTACATGAAACTCCACTTACTTATTACAAATAGAAATATTCATAGCTACAAAATATTATTCTTTTATTTTCAACAGAATATATATATGTGGTTTACTGATGGCTTGAATTCATCGTAACAAAACTGATAATTAACATATATAAATTTTTACAGTAACTTTTTATTCTCTCTCTGATCTTTGACACACAAATATATATTTTAGTATGTTGTAGTGTATTGATCACTATTTTTTCTTCAGTGTGAAAACAACTGCATTCAATCACCTGCATCCAATCTTGCTAGAATCAAAAAAATCCATTGTGATTATCAAAACATTAATGATCATCTCAACATAGCATCATCATAATTGATATGGCCTGAATAACATAATATAGATTGTCCACTCTATTTCTTAATATTGAACATATAATAATATGGAATAGTTTTGTAGTGTTTTGATCTATATTTATTCTTCACAAATCATGACAAGGGTGTAAAACACAATCACATGTATGAAATATTTCCCCTTCGTGAACTATCCAATATTCTAGGAAAATTGTATTCCATTGGCAGAATATTCCCATAAACAGTTCCCATGAATTTTGTAGGCGAACTGTCACCACAAAAATCCTTGCACCGCATGACGTGAGTGCTTCACAGTCACACTCTTCTTCCATAAACTAGCCTGGATTCACAAATTCATCTTCCACCCATGAACCATCCCTATTTTAATCATATATATTTATTCTATAGATTATCACCTCGTATGCGGAATCCCTCTGGTTTTTTAACCATCTTCTCTTCCCATGAAAACACCATCTTTGATGGAATTTTTTCTTTCAATGATTACATCCCTTAATAAAACTCTCCCTTATGAACTATTTTAGACTTATCCAAGGGATGATTTATATTGACTATAATGAGATATTATTTTCACATTGAACGCCATTGATAACCAATGGAATTATTTAACTAAAAAAATACAATCCTTAAACAATTTGGGATCTTCATGGAAATAAATTTTCATTTATACACATTAATGATATATCAACCAGTGTCTAGGAAACACCTATTAAGGATGACATAGAATTCCTTCCCAAACTCTATATCCTAAATTAGAAATTCCATTAATTGAAAATGATTTCTAAATCTATTTAAAAGATCATCCACTCTCCCATTTTTATGGGCGATTTATTGGTCAACCAACTATATAACACCGTTGGTTGGTTTAAATTATCCTAATCAAAGCCATTTAAATATATTTAATGGGATAAAATTAATTATACAAATAATGTAACATTAATATTTTCTATGAATAAAGTTTCCATGTTTTCCGGGGATGAAAATGTTACAAAAATACACATTATTAAAAGGAATATTTTTTTGAAGGTCAAATATAAACTCTCTAGGGAGGACATAAGATGAATATTAAGAAAATGTATTCCTGTTGGAAATTATATTTTTCAATTACTTCATGTGTGATAGGATTTTTATTAAAGCTTGGAGAAAATGGATTTTCAGTTGGATCCTATTAAACATGACAAGAAAATAATTAATTGTTATTCTTTATTATTTTGTTTTATTCATCGAAGAAAAGGAATTTATGGGGATGTTTGTTTCCAAATAGTCGGTATTGAATCAAATTTATGTTATACATTTTTTTAAAAAATTTGCATTTTTCCTTTCGAAAAATCATTTTCATTATTTTTTTTGGTGAAATATTATGATATATTTCATTTTGGAAATTACAATCCAGATTTATATAATCATTGTGATAAAGATATTTTTTCCAGGATCTTTCAAAAATATTGGTTGAATAGATTTAGGGGATTCTATTATATTGTTTTCTGTTTCCAAAATAGTCCTAGTGATAATAATAAATATTTCTCCATGATGATAATTTATAATATACTTGAGAATTTCCCCTTATCTCTTGAAGTCACATCTTTAGTAAATGAACCAATTTATTTTTATATATTGTGAATCATAAAATTTGTCTCAATAATTTTAATTTCAATTATCGCCTCATACAAGTAAAAAATACTTATAATATTCTACACAACACTCCTAAGATCCCATTTAGAATTTGAGGTCTCAAAACTGGATTGATTTAGAAATTATTAACTATGATAATTTTGGGAAATTGGGAAAGTCTAATATCTATACATTCATTGTTCATTATAGAATATATTATTATGGTTCATATAGTCATGATTGTAGTAATTTCTTCAGGTATGATTATTATATTTCATTCTAAGACCATATCATACAAATATAATATTTTCATCAAGTTTTCTAGGCATTTTAATGTCTTGGTTGTAATATTTTTACCAAATATCAGTAATGGGAAAAAGTTTCTCATAGTGACATGCTTTTATTTTGACATCCAACATGGATTCCATTTGTTGGTATTATAGTTCCTTAGTTATAATGGGTTTTCATAAATTTCAAGAAGCTATAAAATCATTTATATCCCTGAATAATAGTTAAAATATAGCTTATAAAATCTTATTCTTCTTGAAATTATTTTCTGTGAATTTAGAGTATGGTTATTGTAAATATTCATCACATCCTGATACATATTATTAGTTTAGTTTCCATAAACAGTAAAAATAACTGAATTTTCACCTAAATATAGACGGAATTTATAAAAAATAATCTATTAAATGATCATAGGGAATATATAGATGAGGAAAATTCATAATAAGGTCCATACATGAAACTACATGAAAACGAACTGCATCATCTTCAAAAAAACTAGTTATTTTGTTTCTTTTTTTTCCACTAAGCCTTTGTGGTAATGACTTATGAAAAAATATAACAATAAATTGTGTCCAAATTTTCAAAATATTTTCTTCTTACTGGAGGAATATATTTCTATAAGTACCTTTTATGAATATGGGTAACACTCTCAATTTTCTCTTTTTTAATTTAATATGTTTACATGAAAATACACTATATTTTAAGAATACCTAATAAATAAAAAAGACCATTAATTGTGCATAACATTAAAGGTGGGGAGAGTAGGCATATACCTACTTTTGGGCTTATTATTTTGAGCACATTAGGTTATCCTATATAAATATGAATTTCATAAAACATGATAGAATTTATACTTTCTAATCCTAGTTATTTCAATTTTATCATGAATTATTTTTTATTATTAATGAAATCTCTCTGAATAACTGATATATTTTAATTAAATATTTTCATTATTTTTAATAAAATAGGTTTTTTGTTGATCTTATTAATTTTATGATGAAGATATTAACGGTTTTACAATGTTTTTTTCACTAAATAGATTTTATATATGTTCAAAAAGATAGCCCAACACATGTAATTTTAATTATTTTGAAAAATTTTATATTATTTGGGTTTTAAAATTTTTCATTCTGCCATGAATATTTCCCATGAAATGGAACCAAATTATGATTTGATCTCTCTAATTTGGTAAATATTTTAATTTATTTTAACTATTATTATATATTAAACCAACAAATAAGGTTGAACGAAAATGGTAGGTCCGTAAATTGTTTTTAAATAATGTAAAAGTGAATGAAAACTACATTAACATAGTGATATATGAAATAATATGAAGAGTAGTGATGTGATGTGTTGTGGGTAATCAAATAGTGGTGAAATGGGAAATTTATATTCTTTGATATGGAGATATTAGATACAGATATAAAAAAGAAGACATATAATTAATTTTAAATCTAAATTTCTATTATTTAGTTTTAAAAAATTTATTCTACATTAATGGGATATTATATTAAGCATTAATTGAAATATGAGAAATATATTCAACAATCTATTTCATTTTTTCAACCAGTGGCTAGTTACACACTATAATTTATAAACTATATTATTCCCTCAACAAAAAAATGGTTAAAATATATTTTTTAAATATCAAACGTTTATTTGAATAAATGGTGGTACTCTAATGGAAACACCATTTGTCTAATCGGTTTTTAAAATGGGTTATTAAATGTTTTGAATTTGATCAATGATAAACTATAATTGAATATTTATTTTTTGGTGAATGATAAATAATAAAGGAAATGAATATTTTTATATAAACTATGAAAAATGAATGTAATAATGATGTATAAATTATATAAAATAGAAATATATAAATCTATAAAAATATTTAGTAGAAAACTATTTTATAATTATTTCTATTGAAAAAATATAATATTAATGTATCAAAAAAATAATAAATATATTTTTCCAAAGAATATTACCTATCCTTACTTCTTCCTCTCTTATCTATGTTCTCATCCATACACCTATTATCAACCTCCATCTGTATATGACTAATGATTCATTGATGATATCATCCAAATCAATTACATAGTGTGAATTAGTACATAATTTTTTTCAACCCAATTCAATGAAATAGTTGATTTAATTAATTATTTATGTAGTAAAATGATATAGGTTCCACTTTAGGGAAATAAATATTTCCCATATATTTACTCAGGTCAAGGTAGAAACACCTCATTTTTTATTTCCAAATTTTGTTCATATCATAGACATATAACAATAGCTTTCCCCTTCTAAGAAATATACAATTTCACTTGAATCAAACTAAATTACAAATCTATAAGAATCTTGAAACTACACTTGTCTTATTTATATTTTACATAGCTAAAATATCCCATCTATATTGGGTATCAGTGACAGAAACATCAGAAAAAAGGATGTGAACATAGCTTAAACCATTAAAATATGAAACCTAACTTGGTTGAATGACCTTCAATAAAATATTTTTTGGTATCTTCCTTTTCAATTCAATTGGTTACCCCATCATGTAGTTGTATTATCCCCTTTAATAGATAATTGGATTTAAAAAACTAAAATATTGACATCATTATCAAACCCTGGTCGAGGTCCATTTCATCAATCACATGAATGATTTGAATCTCTTATAAGTTTAATATTATCAAAGTTCATTGAGTCCATTCACTAAGAATCCTATATACAGTGATTTATTATGAAAAATATATAGATTTCTTATGAGTTTACACCTTATTATCTTCATAAATTGGATCCCAAAATAAATAAGAATAATTTAAAGGGAAAAAAAATATTCAATACATCATATATAGTTATCTATATAACCTATAAACTTGAATGTAAGAGTTTTTTTCATCCATGTGATCAGTGATTTTGATTTCATCAAATAATGTAATAATATTTACAGAAGATTTATATTCCTTCATTTAACTCAAGATTGTAGATAATGAATTTCTGATGAACGGGAACCCCAATGAATATCTAGAACATATTTTTTTGACACATTACATAAAATAATATCAGTAACATTGTGTCTGTTCACAAATATTCTTCACATGATTTGGTGTAATCATATTCATTAAATCATGTGAGGAACTTTAATTAGAATATTTGTAGAAAATAACCCCATTTGAGTTACCATTTCCAAATAAAACATTATAAATTGAAATACAATTTTACCTTTTGCCTTCCATGAAAAATATTTATCCACAATTGGATAAGATTTTGGACTCATTCAATCGCAAATAGTTCAACATTTAGCCAAAATTATCTCATTTTGGTCAATATGTTCATGTAGTAGTGACTCATGTTTTGTTATTATTCATTAATATGCTATGATGATTCATTCATATGTTTCGTTTCAATGTGTAATATACTAATTCAGTTTAAAAATACACAGTTGGTTATTTTCACACATTTATAGATTCATTTAACTTATATTTATTTTCCATATTTCAATCACACGTTTAACTAAAATATGATTCATACAAATTTGATGAAACATAATAGATTTTGAAGAACCTGGTAGAATTTTTAATATGGAATGAAATGAATTCCGACAACATAAATCATAAAACTATGTTCAATCATAAATGGTTTTGACATCAACAATAATAATTTTAAGAAATTTAAAATAATATATATTTTATAATAAATTAATGGAGGAAAATATTAATTCCAAAATCAAAAAAACTTTTCAAATCACTTCAAATTAATATTTATATAATAATTCCCATAAAAATATTAATTTTATAAATTTTAAAATAAATTCAGTTAAAAATATTTGATCTATTTATATTTGAGAAATTCAAAATTTAATAGTAAAATCCAAATATTTATATTTCAAACAGGAAATTGTCAACAAACAATAATACATCCATAAATAATTTTTTTAAAATAAAATGAATTTATTTCCATAAATAAATACTGAAAACATTTATAAAAATAATTCTTCAACAAATTAGACCAAATATAATTAATCAATTCTCCACATATTATCAATTAGAAATACTATGGGAAATGAAATAAATCTTACAAATAAATAATTATAATGAAAAAAAGCAGTGATTATAAAAAAAATTGTTCCTCAAATCTCTCAAGTAAAAATGAATGATGAAATCCTCCAAAATTAAATTCATTGATGGGATCACCAATTAAGTTCCATTTTTTGATATAAAAATTACTATACATGCTTCATATTCCTCCTTCACCCAATCCTACAAGCCTTTCATCCATATTTGACAATGATTTCGATCTTTCTTTACCTAGGTTGCTTTTTTATGAAGAAAAAGTTAGCCAACTTCATTCCTGAATTTCCATTGGGTAATGAATCGTATTTTGTTTTATTTCACTCATAATTTTTTTTCTTCACTGATATATTGTTCAGAAGTGACTCATAAAATGTAGTAGTTCTCAATTACTAACATGATTCTCTTCACATGTACATTTCTTAATTTAACTCATATGTACCTGTGGAATTTTCATAATATGATCCACAAGGGGATGAATAACACATTATATATAAACATAAATTTATTTACATAATAATATTTTGGTATTGGGAGCAAAAAATTCCAAGAACATAAAAAATAAAAACCCATCGATTTTGAATTTTTTTATTATTCTAAAATTAAAATTCAAAATAATTGTCCCACTAAAGAATATTTATAATAAAATCATTGAGAATTGGATGTATTAATTTCAAAAACCCAAAACATTTAAAATTAATTAAAATCAATATTTTATTTAAAATTCACATCAAAACTAAAAAATATTAATTTTAAATGCTTTTGGAAATAAAATTGGATAATAATTGATCTATTTAAACACAAAAAATTCACATTTCAAGACCAAAATCAAAAGAATTATATTTTAAACCTAAAATTTACAAAGAATGAAATTCTAAAATAATATCAATTTTTTGAAAAAATGAAATTAATTTTCATAATAGGAGTGATAAAAATAAAGAAAATAAATCCTCATAAAAAACATACTACCTTTAACGAACCTTCGTTACCTATGATGTTGGGAAACCCTTAGAAACACATTGTCTGCAGCCTAAAACTCTGAAGGTCTCTCAACCTTATCCACCTAAAGTATGTTTTATATTGAATTTCTTCATATAATGAATAAATTATATTATGCATGAAATTAATAAATAATAAATGAATAAAATAATTTTTATTCATAAAAGATATATTAAACTCATTTATTATAAGGAATGAACCTGAAACCTATATAAATTTAAAATTAGTGTAATTGAAATAATATAAGTATTTTTTGAGAATGATGATTTTCATTTAATGAGAATATAAGTATAAATCTTTATCAATTGTGATACTTATGTTTATGTATTGAGTCTAAATATTACATGTAACCCTTATAATATAGCCATTGTAAAAAATGTTTTATTTCTTATATTTATTATAAAAAATAAATATATATACATTTTAATGATATATCATAAAATACATGTTTTTTAGTTATTAATAATTCATATAATAAATTATAAATGATGAACAATTGAAATATAACCTCCCATTGAAAAAGGAATTTATATTTTTTTTATGTATTATATATTTTTAATTTCAAAATAAATTTCATCTCATTTTTAGAATTCTTTTAATGAAATATATTGTTTATATTTATAAAAAAAGATTACCATTATTCAAGTTAAATATGAATATGTTCATTTAATAAATAAAAGGATATTATTTTATAAAAATTGTTTTTATGATTATACATTTTTAAAAATCAATTTCTGTAATTTTTATAATTGTTATTTAATAAAATGGATTAAAAATTAGGATTCTTCAAATAAATGTTTTCTATTAGTTACATATCTTATTTTTTCTAAAAATATTATTACCAAGATAAATATTATCATCGATTAAAATATTGATAGTGTGGTTTAATCAACATAATATAGATTCTGAATAATTAAATAGATATTTATTCATAATATAATATGTTTCTTAGGTGTGAGAGATAATCATATCATTTTAAAAAATATTTCATTTTCTAACATTCCCAGATCCTATATTATTCCTTGTTTACCCTTAAAATAACTCAATTTTCCAAAGAAATGTCCCCTATTTTTATCGATAAAAGACCCACACTCTACATATTCTAATCCACTTATATCTTTACATTTTTCAATGAATTCATACCTAATTTTCCTCCACTAAATATCTATCTATCTTTTTCAAATTTTAGCCTTTATTAGGAGTATAAAATATTTTATTTTTAAGGATATCTTTATTAAGGGGTATGATTTGATAAATAATATCATATTATTCAAAAACAAGTTGGTATCCAAGGTGAGTGGTTTTCTTTCAATGGTACTTTTGATATGTGATTCTCTATAAAATGTTGTTATTGATATTATTTTTTACCTTTCCCTCTAAAATATTTCATATACACCACTTATAATAATCATGTGTATTTAGAACTCTGATTATTATTCTACATTTATTTATTCATATTTCAATTTTTTTAGGTTGGTATGTGTTTCCATCTCAAATTTTTTTCTTTGATCCAAGATACTTTTTAATCATAAATTTTGTTTCATATGATCTATATAGTTCCCTATAGTATTTTTTATTATAATTAAATTTTTATTAATAGGATTAAAAATTCCATTTCATTTTATATTATTTATTTTCATTCAATTCATTCTTTTCCAATTAAATAAGTTTTTTCGTTTACCTAATATCCTTTTGCGGGGGCTATAATTATTATTCTTTAAACTTATTCTTCTTAGAGAAAAATATTTAACCCTATTTATTTTTTTATATTTCATTTTCTCCTTCATTATAGGGAAATTAAATTTTGTATCATTGAAATTTTTTTACTGATTCCTACAACATAAATATATGTCATTATAAAGAAAACATAAACTATTTATTTCATTATTTTTTCTCCCAAACTAAATTTATTATTAATGAAAATATTAATTTTCTTATATTCAAAGGTAAATATGTCTTACATTATAAAATATTTATATTTATAATTATGTTTATCCAAAAAAGATTCACCCTTTAATTAAAGTGGGAAATTAAAAGGAATAAAATAATGTTTATAATGTATTTACTAGTACATTTTGAATATTTTGTAAAATTCCCTCCAAATTTACTATACTATTCATATATTTCATTTTATGGTTACACAATTGGGATGTTTATTTTTAATATTATTTATTTTAATGTATTTTTTAAGATGTCTTTGAACATTCCAAATGTTTTTGTAATAAAAATAATTAATTATTAATGGAAAAATTTTCCTGGATACTCTTCAACTTTACTCATTTAATTTTTTAGGATATATTTAGATTAAATTTATTTATTTTTTTCAAAAAAGGAAAATTTTTTGTTATCGAATTAATTTTTCATTTGGAAATTTCTTAAATAATTTTAATAAAGATATTTTCATTTTTGGGTTAATATTTGTACATTTTATTAAAAAGAAATAGTTTTATAAATCCTCTCGAATTTATTTTCTTTATCTAAAATATATTAGATTTATAATAATAACTAAATAAAAATCAATCCTTTAAATTTTATTGAAGATATATTCATTGTCATCCTTTTTCTAAAAAGAAGATATTATTCCATTATAATTATTTTTTATTCTGTGTATGATTCATCTAAATCAATGGTGTTATTTAAATAAAATACGTTAGTGAGGATTAATCCATTAATTCCCATTTCATTAATTTTCAACACCACCTTTATTTCAATGTCATTCCATAATCATCATCTTATAACCCATTCTTTTGATTGATGTATTTTCACTTAGTTATATATACCTCCCCATTATTTGTTTGAAAGAATGTAGATATGACTGTATGCCCATTTCTTTTATATCTTAATACTTATTATTATAAATTAAATAAGACTGAGTTCTATATGTTGATGAAATGTAAGGTCATGGAAATTCATAGAGGATTGTTAATAATTATATTGAATTCTAGTTGTTGTATTTTATTATATGGTTGCATGAAGGTTGTTGTGTTGGATACATTATCCACACAAAGGAAATAATGATGTCTTATGGGAATTTGTGCACGTGGAGGTATTCTACAAGGAGACTACATAGTTAAGAGAAGGGCCAAATTAATCTTCGAGAAGGAAAATGAATAAAATTACTTAACATATTTCATGTAGTATTAATTTCTCAAAATTAAGAATAAAAACAACATGGTTTGTGGGCACAATGAATGTGAACATTTCCCAAGAGTGGATACTCCCATAAAATAGGGAAATTGAGAAGTAATTTCCCATCATGGAAAAAAATAAATACACTATGTTGTTGTGCTCCCAATGGTGGAATTCCATGAAACCTATACAAAATGGCCAAATCCCATCATGGGGTAGGATGTGGTTGACATGATGTTGTAACTAGAATCTGTAAAATTAAATACGGTTGTCATGAGAATATTAATTCCATATAATAATACTTTTTGGCTCAAGAGGATCCCAACAAAGAAGGAGGAATATTAGTATTCATGTGGTGGTTTTCTATGGTGTTCATGGTCATAATTTCATGTTTTAATGGAAAATGGCCAACAATATGTTACATGGTCATTTTGAATATTGATTTAGAGTAAAACATAAAAAGTTTTGTCACCCCATCATGATTAATGTCATTTTTTTGGGTGATACACAAATTTTTTAGTGAAATCATTATATAATTAGTTTAATGGTTATTAAAGTCTTATATAATCTTGTGTCTTAGTTTTAGAATATAATTCTAATTAGATGTGATTGAGTTTATAGTGTTATATATTTAAATTAATTGAAAATCAATTCATAACAAAAAATTATATGGTTTGAATAACAGGTAGTTATATATAATGTTATTATTGAGGAATTCATGGAGGAATATTATGGAACTTAATGTGTTATTTTCACATCCAATAAACATGGTGACAAGTTTCCAACATAGTTAGGAATGATCTCCCATTTTATAAGGGCGTTGAGTTCAAGAAATTGGAAATATAGAGACCAAAAATTATTTAAAATCAATTCCAAAATTATGAGAGTGATATTTTTATACATCACCTGCATATCTTAAATAATAATAAGAACGGAATTTCATGGTGAGGGATTAAAAGAGGATGCAAAAAAAAAATTCTTCCAAAGAAGAATATTTTGGCACAATTTTATAAGGAATGAGAAATCATAGGATTTATATTAAAAAATGTGTTTCTATGATGAATTCATTATTTGTTATGGAATTTAAAAGCATGACAATAATAGAGAATCTATGAATTCTTTATGATATAATCTGATCGTGTGATTCTGGATAACATACCTTTATTTCCATAAATTGCATTGAGGTGATTTTTCCACCTATATTGAGAATTGGGAGTGACCCATATTAAGAGAAGTGATTTTATTTTTGATATATTATTGAGAAACATCTCAATACATTTTAATTAGAAACATCTTAGTGAGGGTAAAATATGTTAATTATTATATCCCTATTTACATTAAGCATTCATACCAAAATGGATCAATAAATATAATGTATATACAATTATATATAATAACAAGTGAACTGAACAGTTGATCTGTCAATATCTTTATTGGAAATGTGAGACATTAAAAGGAACAAATTATTTAATTGGATAATATAATAAAATCCCTAATTTAATCCCCTTCTTAAGTTATTCTCATTATATAACCATATTGATAAAATAAAAATGTTATCAATGGAACATGTACATTATCTTTTCTTATATTTTTTCTATAACAAGATGTAATGTTATTGAAGATAGATGCTATTTTTAGTTTAGGATATAATTGTGGATGTATAGAAATTAAATTAATAGAAATATGATTTCAATTCTTACATTAAATATTTCAATGGAGATACTTGTTGTGTTTTTGAGGAAATAATTTTTCTTTTATGTGTACACAATGTTATGTTTGAAATAGATTAATGAATTCTTGATATTGATGCCTTAGTGAAAAAGTAATGAAATTATTACCCTAAATAATATGTATACATGGATATTTCTAATTTAGTTTTCTCCATGGATATTTTGTTGTAGGAAAAATAAATCCATATAATAGTTATGGATAATTTCGTTCTGTTATTGTAGATTATAGTAAATATGTTCAATAAGAAACATGAAAAAAGAAAGTATTCTCATACCATGGTAATATATTCTGAATCTAGTGCCATATTTGATTCTAACACTAGTTTCGAGAACTGTTGTGAACTGTATGATTTTATTCCCAATATAAAAAAAGATTTGATGGATGGGTGAAAAGAACATCATTTTTTCAATCAAGTTGGTGAACAATCCATAGAATAGAAGATATCTAAATCCTACAAGATAAGGTAGAATTATGAGAAATAATGTATTATTTTTATTACAAAATAATTAATTAGTATTCATTAGAAAAAAGTAGATTAAATATGTGGTCTTTAATTTCATTATAATTGAACTTGTAAAATATTTTATGAAATAAAGAGACATGACTACGTAGATTATCAAATAAGTTTTGAATGAAGTGGCTATAGATATAGATTTTAGGACGATAATTATTCCACATAAGACTCATCCTGAAAAAAGAAGAGAATAAAGGATGGATGAGTTTTCATGAATTGTTATAATAGATCCAATATTTAAGACTAATGGTTAAAATATTATGGAACTTAAAGTGAAAAAATGATATGAGAAGATGAATATCACTCAATAGGTTGCCCCAAAAAAATTCCATTCATGAAATCATGGAGAAAAAGAAGTTCCCTTCCAATTCTAGAAGAGGTAATACATAAATTAAGGAATTATAAAACTGAAACTACTGAATAAGAGTAGAGAACATCATGAGTAATTTTTTCAATTCATAAAATACAATAGATGAGATAAAAACTCAAACAGTTACAGCATCTCAATCATGAAGAGATCAAATAAGTCATTATCAATATGGTAGATGTTTAATTTTTTTAGAAAATCAGTCACATGGAAAGGTACTATATTTTTAATAATTCAAGGAAGGTTAATGAATATATACAAAGAAACTCCACAATAATGACCTATTACGATAATTATAAATCGTCAAGAAGACTTATGATGGTATAAAACAGGTTTAATGTTTTTCAGAATGACCCTTAGTTAATGGTGTACCTTGAATGAATATCTAGACAATCAAAAACAATCCTGGAAGAAAAAAACAAAACTATGGAATTAAATCTATTAGGTTTTACTAATATTGAGAAATCTATATGAACAAGTAAAGGATAATATACCAATGAGGATGAATTATTCCAAGATTAAACACTTTTAAGTTAAATAATATTTTCTATAAAATAGATCCACATAAAATACTAAAAGGAAAAAATATTAATTTTTAAGGTAAAATAATGATGTCGGAGAGATACACCACAAATGTTACCAAATAAAAATCTTTTTCAAGTGTGATAGATTCCATAACTATGGATAATATAATTCTAATGGTGGAATAAAATTATAATAACCAAAAAATAAAAGTGTGTATGTGGTAACACACAATAAATATCCATTCTGAAGTGGACGAGATGAATGGTTTAAATGATGATCATATTGGGGAGATATGGGAATTCCGTTTACAAAATCTAAAAAATGTAAAAATAAAGAGAAAGAAAATGGGTAGTTCCATCTTGACAAGCCTCATTCCCCTACATTTGGAATTTTGGGGTACCATTATCCAAATATGGTTTATTGATTATAACTATTTGATAAGTGGTTTGTAATTATGTTTTAGATATGATATATTGGGTTTTTGGGATAAAAATAACATGTGACGAATGAAAAAAAGAGGATATAATATAACTAAAGCATGTGGTATCCCCATTTTTTAAAATTAAAAGGCTTCTTATACTTCTATGGGATTTTAATATTCCTATGAATAATTAGAAGAAAATATTTTCAATTGGTATTAATTTGTATTTCACAGTTGGTATGAATTTTTACATGTGGTATAATCCTTAAAACCAGGTTTTTTATTATTTATTCAATCAATATTTTATATAATGGGGGTGGATATCCAATGTTGTGTTAAGAATTCAAATATCCAAAAATTATTGGAATTTCACTATTTTTATTGAGTGATAAGTAAGGCAATGAGTATGTTTTCAAGGACTTTTGTTTCCATCACGTAGCTCAGAAGAAATCATACTATATTATTTAATGATATGCCAAATGTTATTATGGAGGCCCATTAATTAATTTTATAATTATTTTGGATATTATGGAAATTTTCATAAGATTTTTTGTGGAGTTTTTCATTGACTCTAGAATTTTTTTTCAATATGTTTCAAATTATTTTTAATAAATATGTAGTTAAATCAATTATGGATATAAATGGGAGATGAAAAAATATGGATAATCCAACTCTATCATCATTTGGGGTGTTAATTATCATGATTCATCATTCTTGGATGGTTAAGAAAAATGGGGTGTTGAAATATTATGGAGTTCCTTCCCATAAATCTAGGGGAATTTTTTGAAAAATGAGAAAGGTGACCCCAATCAAGAGGGATTGAGTTTCAAAAAAAATTCTGAAATTTTAAGGATGAATAAAATCCCTTTGAATTATTTCTCTAATAAAAGGGAGATGCATTTAATAATTTCAACCAAAAACAAAGGGGGATATCATTAAAAAACCTAACAGATTGAGTTTTATTTGATGGTAATATGTGAGGTCATGGTGATAGTTGGTGTATTGCTAATAATGATCATTGATGATCATTGTTTGTTATTTTTGAAAGTTCATCATTATGATTATTTTATTGGTCAAATTTTCTATATAATTGAGTGAAGGAAGTTGGGTGGATATTCAAAAATGTGAAGTAATTATATAAGGAAACTATTTAGTCAAAATAAGAGCCAATGGAATCTTAAAGATGGAATAAGAGGACCATTCTATAACACATGCAATAGCATGTTGAACATTCCTAATACATTAAAGACCATAACCTGGTCAGTGGACATGGTGCAGTGAAAAGTGAATAAGGTTGTTTTCATGCATATATCATACTCTCTGTTGAGAAGAAATTTCCAAACCTACGAGACTAGAAAGTAACCACACCATAGTTTTCCCCGTTGTGGAATTCTTGAGAACAAATAAAAAATAGTCCATGCAATTACGGCCATATATAAGGACTTGGTCAAGAGGAAATTCTACATTAAAGACCTTTAGTATATAGTGAAAAATATATGAAGGAACCAACTATATAGATAAGGCCTAGTGGATCAGGAGGATCTATTTAAAACATGGGGAAACCCATTCAATATGTCATTGTTTCCAATGGTAGTTGTGGTCATACAATAGAGATGAAAGAAAAAAAATATCTAATAGAAGGTTGTGATGCCATAGATCGTGGAATTTTGGTATCTAAAAATGCAACGTTTTACTCCATTATATGGTGAAGAGTTTATTAATGGTTGACACATAAATTTCAAGTGAAATCATTATGGTGAGGATTGAACTGTTCTATAATTATTCAGTAATAATTTGTTCCACTATAAGATCATTATTCTAGCATGATGAGATGGTATTTCTATATTTTTATATGTGAATTAACTGATAATTAAATCACACTAAAAATGAATATGTATTTTCCATGTTATAGATATGTAACTATGGTTATGAATGAATTAACGGAATATTAATGTGATGAGTTATGTGCCATATTTATAGCCCATAATGATGTTTATAAGTGTAAAACTTGTTTGAGAATTTTCTCCAATTTTATAATCGGATCAAATTGAATCATAAGGGAATGTTTATACATAAACATATTTCAAATCCATTAACACTCTAGAGAAACCTACAAATTTTTTCTCATATGCATGTTGATAATGAAAAAGATCTGCTCTAGGTTAGGGGAAGGAAGTAGTTGATAACCTTTTAAGATCATTCTAAGGATATTAATTCATCACTATTTTTCAATAAATAATAAATTATAATTTTTTATTAAAATAAGAATAATTGTTCTGGTGAGGAATTAAAATTTAGGGATAGTCCATTCCAGTAAGACTAAAATAGAAAATCTACTAATTATTGAAGATGAAATCTACTAATTTTAGGGTATTTAAGACACCATCATTTCCATATACAATGTTTATGTGATGTACTATGTGGACAATGAGAATTGAAAGAAATAATTTAGGGAGTGACCCTTGGAATGTAATGAGATATCCCTAAACCATTATATGTAGAGTGAATCCATTAAAGGATAATGATTGTATTAGTGATTTAATTCACAGAAAATTTATTATGCATGCTCCTCGGATGTAGACCAATGTGGCTGAAACACATAAATTGTTGTGTACTGATTTAATTTAATCATTCACACCTAAATATCTGAGGAAATATAATGTGTATCAATATAAGATCATAATATGTTACCCTCATTGTTGAGATTTCATGATCAGCATAGGGAAATTGAATTCTAGTATGAAAATTTATTTTATTTAGTTGAGACATTTCATATGCTAATTCACAACAACTTTTAAGGTAATATCATATTAATCCCCTATTAATGGAGTAACCATCGCAATACAATAATCAATTATTAAACAATATATTTCTACATTGATTAATATTTGTGATATTATCCTATTTATTTTTGTGGATATTTTTTTAATTCATAAAGTTATTCTATGACACAATATATTTATATTGGTTAATCATGATATGATATATGGTTAATTTCACATAGAAGACATATTTATATTTATATCATCCTATAATGTGTGGTCTCAAAATTTAATATGCCTCTAATGCATTAGGTATATATTATATCAGATAATGTCCTATGTCATAGGATATGGGTTGTTATCCCATTCCACAATGTGCAAAACATTGAGATTTTAGTTTAAAAATAATAATTTGTTCAATTTCATATACGACATGAAATTATGAGCTTGCAACTAATTATGTTATATTATTATTTAAATATGACTATTATTTCCTAACCATTTACATGGAGAGTATGAATAGTAGTAACTACAGTATTAAAATATGTCTAAAATGTTTCCATCACACAATTTTACTGATTAATTCTTGGGAAATAATAAATTAATCATAACTAAAAACATATATTATTAAAGGAGATATTTTTTGGAAAACTAATTTATGTTTATAATGTATTTTTATAAAAAAAATTAATTTAATCTCTATAAATGATTTATTTTAATGAAATAAATAAATATATATATATATATATAACATTATTTAATATTCATATAATGGTGGTTATTAGATATATAATGAGTGTCAATTTATTTTATACATCAACAATACGTTTTCCTAAAATGGTATTTATTGTAGTTTTGTGTGTGAATATTTTGATTAATATTAGGAAATTTTACAAATTTTACTTAATAAAGTGGGCATATTTTTTATAATAATTATTACAAAATTATTATTTTTTTTGAATTTTCTGAAAATTTTTATTTTTGATTGAATAGTGAAAAATGACAATTGTTCAATAACTTTAATTTATTTTCATTGATTAATCAATTTAAATGAAACATTATATATTTTTTAATTTAATGTTACATAAGTTATATTTGATTAAATAGAAAACAATTATTTCCAAAGTAATTATCATTATATTTTATTTTGGTAAATGTCCATGTGTAAGTTTTATACATAAATTTTTCTAAAAACGGTTATTCCTTGAGCTGTGAGAAATTTCAATAAATGTAACATTTTACACATAATGAAAAAAATATTTAATAATTGACTACGTATTTGTGATAAACATATTCAAATTATGTTATATGTTCCACATTATTTTTAGTCACAATTAATAGTAATCCAGATAATATTTTATCACCATAGTGTAGAGTTAAAAAGTAAATTATTGTTAAAAAATTATGAAAATATAGAAATCCATACTATTTGTACAAAAATATGACATTACATTTTATTAATATTATATAAAAACATTATGATCCATTCTATAATAATATTGGTCAATTCCCTTCTGAAACATGGCCGTATAAAAAACATGTTCATAATTAATCTATATCATTTCACAAAATGATCTTCATTAATAGGAACCTTGTTAGAAATATAATACCTAAAACCAATCGTCATTACCATTTGAAATTGATCATAATAAAGAGAAATTGTTAATGATATATAAGCGTAAAAAAGGGGGATATCAATTATAACATCAATATAACATGATAATAAGGGTAGGAGAGGAGTATAACATTTGTAAACCAAACCATGCATATCTTAGATCATAATCCGGATTCCTTGAATAAATATTATCTATTCATAAGTAATGCATCCTAATAGAGTGAAAACCCCCAATCCATGAAATCATAACATTATCATAATAAATATATTTATGGAATATAATAAATCATTGAAAATAATTTCCTTGGTCATAGACATCTACCAAGAAAATAACATTTGATAGGCTTTACTCCCCATTATATCATATCATTAGTTTAGGAACACTCCCAAGACTGTCATTGTATAAATAGTCCCTTACTAAACTGGGTTCACACCCCATAAAAATCCTTATTATCTCATGATATATCTGTTATGTCTGCATCAGGGTTCCACTAAACTGGGCCCTGAGTTAGTGCATCAAATGCTCTCAAGTATGCCTCCCCATACACAAGATGGTATGTCACCCAACGACACGGGGTGCCATTTAGTGGAACCTAGTATGGGAAGTCACCAAGTGGTATCTGATGAGTTCTATTAACTATATTCTTCATTTTTGTTACAGTTTTGGGGAATGTAGATAGGAGACCAAGAAAAGTTGAAACATATTAATGAGCACGTGCATGAGATTTCCAAACCCATGTACAGGGGAAAATCCAGTTAAGCAGGGTTGGATTGTTGTGATTTCTTTTTATTATTATAGTTGGATATTATTACTCCATGGGTGATGCAGTTGTGTTGTGATATGATATTTGTTTTTTTAATATTTATGATTATTCATTCATGGATTAAGGAGGCAGGATTGGTGAGTATGAATGCAACATTCTATTTCCATAGTGTTATCGTGACATGCGTCATTTGAGGAAATCATGGGAAAATGGGTCTTGTGTATGTTTTTAACATAAATTTATTTCCTTTTAGTGGGACTAAAAAAAATGGTGTCTAACAAGAATTGAGAAATATTTAAAATGCTGAAAATTGGGAATTATTGCCTTTATAAATGGGAAACTTGTTAATGAAAATGTCCAAACCCATGATGACCAAAACCTAGTGGTATGATGTTTTAGGGTAGGGATGAGGCCTCGGTGTAAATAAATTAGAGAGAAATGGTATAAGGCATGTTGAAAGTTATTTTTTTTCTACACTTACGTAAATTTTATAAGGTTGTGTTATGATACGTAAGATGTGTGTTTGGCCTTGTAGGGTTATTCCTCCACGATTCTTGTTGAGAGGGAAACCAAAGGGTGTGGATGATAATAAAAATCAAAACAAGGAACATGAGGATCCATTAGTTTTAGCTGATGAGGAAGGGGAGCTGTTCTAAGAGAAGTTTTTCATTTTATATAATTCATTATGAGAGGCCTATGGTAGGTTTTGGGAAACATGTCTGAGTTGATAAGGGAGTTTTAGCTGTAACACCCTCTAAATTTTACTAGAGAGGGTGGACCCGTGGGAGAAAAATTCTGGATTGAATCCATATAGAATATACTTGACAATTTGGAGAATATTTATTATAGGAGTGTAATTTTGTATACTTATATGCAGCGGGGGTTAGCAAAGCACTGTTGGGACATTTAGGTATGATCTGGACATACTAATGATAAGTAATGGAAGGTCTTTCTGGTGTTGTTCTTTGAAACACTTCTATCCATAGAAACCAATACAAGATAACGATTTTAAGTTTATGGATATGACCTAATGGATTATGTTGAACGTTTCATATATTTAGAGTTAATTTCTCCTACATTGGAAATAGATGCAGGTTTTTCAGAGAAAAAATTTCTTGATGGACTTAGATGTGAAATTAATTTCTAGGTGATTATCTTTTTGTTGAATAATTTCTTTGATGTGGTGAATTCAGATATACTTACGAAGGGGAACCCGAAAGAGTATTACAATACTATATATGTATCATTCACTATATGATTAGAGAGTTCACCTTTCGAGAGTAGGAAGAGCCATTATGAGAACCTTTGTTTGGAGAATGGAAAGAAAGGTGGACAACTAGATATAACTGGAGGATAAGTGGATTATTCATCCAAGTATGTTTATTTGGGGATCACCTATATTTTTTGCATAGAAATGTGAAAACGTTTAAATTTCTATGTACATTACCTGATGATGAATAAAATGAACTTTAAGAACCGATATCCACTTCCATGTATCTATGAATTGTGTAACTAGCTGAAGGGGGCATCTGTGTTCTAAAAGATTGATTTGAAATTAGGATATCATCAAGTGAGATTCATAATTTTGATATACCGAGGACTGATTTCAGAAGAAGGTATAGCCTTTATGAGTTTTTTGTAATTCCATTTGGGTTGAAAAAACACTCCAGTAGTTTTTATAGCCATGATGAACATGATCTTTCATCCGTAACTAGATTATTTTGGGGTGGTGTTTGTGGATGATATCTTGTTGTACTTTAAGAAACATGACGATCATTCCAAACATCTTGACATCATCCTGGGTACATTAAGAGAGCAATGATTATATTCCAAGCAATCTAAGTGTTAGTTTTGGAATGAAATGGTAAACCTTTTGTTGCATATCATCTCGGAAGAAGGTGTGGTAGTGGAGACAAAAAAAGTACTAGTAGCGGTTTCTTGGGATCATCCCAAGATGTTTTTTGATATATGATTCTTTTTTGGTTTAGATGGACATTAAAATAGGTTCATCTAGGAATTTTGTAGATTGGCAGTGCCACCTTCTAGTTTTTCATGAAAATGTGTAACGTTTTAATGGACAGTAGCATGTGAGAATGATCTCCAGGAGTTAAAGAAGTGCTTGACATCGACATCAGTCCTATTATTTTTAGTGATAGGTGAGGATTTCGCGGTGTATTGTAACACATCTAGAATAGTACTTGGAGCTGTGTTGATGTAGGGGGATTGAGTCATCGTGTATGGGTCTCAACAGATGAAGCAGCATGAAGAGAATTACCCTATGCAAAGACTTGAGTTCACCTCTGTGATCTATGCTCTTATGTGTCAGAGACACTAACTTTTGGGTGAAATGTTTACCGTTTTTACACCTCAAAAATTCTTGAAGTATATTGTTTCACAACAATACTTGAATCTTTGGTAGCAATGATGGTTTTTGTATATTCATTACTTCGATTTTGAAATAGTACATACACCTAGAAAGGGGAATAGTGTGTCTGATTCCATAGCATGAATACTCAGACTCGGTTGGTATATGAGTCATGTTCATAGTGGAATAAAATAGATTTTCGTGATGAAATTCAAGTGGAAGTACAAGAGAATCAAGAGAATATGACTCTAGTTTTAGTAGCAGCGTTGCTTACATTTTTGAGATGGATCAGTGATAGGAAGAATGAGGATCTAGAGTGTTTAGCCACAATGAAAATTATTTAATGTGGGGAGACACCATAAATCATTTTGATAAATGAGGATGAGGTCATATATTTGATAAATCGGGTTGTTGTGCCTATGATTATGTTAAATGGACTCATTCAGGAATTTCTTGCTATAAAGTGGGTGGTACATCCTGGGTGAAAAAAATATACAATGACCTACAAAGAATTTTTTTGGTGGCTAGGCATGAGATAAAAGGTATCATGTATCGTAATAAGGTGTTTCACTTTTTATTAGGTAAATGAAGAGCATTAATGGCCTTGTGGTCTACCGCATCAGTTTCCTATTATAGAATGGAATTGGGATGATATAACGATTAATTGTTTTTCTAGGTATTCCCAATATTATAGTGATGGATGATGCTATTAGGTTCATTATTGATCAACAGAAAATGGTAACACATTTCTTTCATATTAAGGAATCCATTATAGTAGAATAGTTGGGAGAGTAGTATGTTCATAAGATAGTTCATTTTCATGGGGTTCAATGGACTGTAGTTTCACTGCATGATTCATGATTTACGTGATGCTTCTAGCAGGGCTTATATAAGGTGCTTAAAATATAAGGTTTTTTATGTTTGATTTTCCTCCCATAGAGAGATGGGAAGTCGGGGAGTACCATATAGGTGATAGAGGATATGTTGAGAGCTTGTGTTTTTGTCCTTGGTGGTTCTTATGAGAAGCACTTGGCTTTGTTAGAGTCTTCCTATTGAAGCATTTATCAAGAAACTATATAGATGGAACCATATGAGGCACTTAATCGTAGACCTTGTAGATCACTACTATGCTGGATAGAGGAGGGGAGTCAGAGTTGTTGTGATCGAGTTTCATACATGAGATCTCAGAGCAGGTTTAGTTAATTCTAAAATGTATGGCTCTAGCTGAATTTAAGCTGAATTCATATGCTTATAGAAGGGGATAAACCCAAGAGTTTACAAAGTGTGATCTTGTATTCTTTCAGGTGTCGCCAAGGTTGGGTCACTACTGGATACAGAGGAATGAAAAGTTAGAACCTAGGTTTGTAGGACCATTCGAGGCAGTGGAGAGAATCGGGTTGGTGGCGTACTGATTGAATCTTCCATATAGATTCTGAACTATGTATGATGTTTTCCATGAGACACAGCGACAGAAATATCACCTGGACCTTTCTACTGTGATCGATGTGGATGAGGTTCACCTTTAGATAATGGCGTCATTTGAGGATTATCCAATATGTTCACTATATTGCAGTGGGAAAGTGTTGTGGGGATAGACCTTGTAGATATTTTGTGTGTTATGGAAACATGTGTAGGAGGAAACATGACAACAAGAAGCAGACCTGGGTGCTCAATGACACAATCATTTTCTCATTATAATAGTTATGTTTGGGATTGAATATCCAAACCATTTTAAAAGGTCATATTAGGACCTTTTTCCGATACTTTTTCTGTTCTTATGTACCTTTGTGTTCTAGTTGTTGTTTAATGTGTTTTTGGGTGAGTTTTTTTGAAAAAAATTACCGACCGATGGTTTTGGATGGTTTGATCACAGTTTGAAAAACAAGGCGCCAAAACCCAGATAACCATGTGAAACTAGGCATGGATGGTCTGCATGGTTAGAACTTGGTTTGAAAATTTTTTTTCGGTCTTTTGAAGAGACCATGAAAACCTGGAAATAGAGGTTTGGAAGGTTGTCACACAATTTACCCTAACCGTGTGCCCCGACCTAGGAAACTGTGTGTGGAGCTTTTATTTATCCTAAAATCTCATTTGAAGTCACATGATCCCCCAAGACGCCTCTATTTCCAATCTAGGATCAGGCTTGATGAATTTCATAAAATACTAAAGCCTTTCACATGGATTACAATTTGATTATAACATCTTTACATAAGATTTAAATTTCTGATTTAAGATAGGATCTTTTCCTGGTAAGTGTATTTCATCCCATTGCTTCTTCCATTTTTTCCTCTATCATTAATTGATCTATTCTTGCAAGGTATCCACCATTTTCATGCATCTAAACCAATGGATTATAATGTAAATATATTATTGGGGATCTTGATCTAGATTTTCATGATCTTGTTGCTTTTGATCTCAATTTGGGGTTTAGAGATTTAGATTTGAATCTTGATTGACATCGTTGTGCCGCTCACATTTTTGGGATTACCATTGGGAAAGAATCCATAAATAAACCAAGGTAGGTGGTCTAAATTGAACTCCCATAGTCTGGATTTGATATCTGTATGTGAGATTGATGAATTTATATAATCCCTTGTTAAATGATTTCCTAAATTGGGATAATTAGTAAGGTTGTTGACTTGTTGATGCTTCGAAGATATGGATGATTAATTGATGATTTAATCATGGAACAAAGGGGTCTTCCCAATTAGATATTTTATTTAGATAATTTTTTATGGGTTTAGATATTATATTTGAGATATTGAATTATTGTGTTATGATTATTAATTGGGTGGAAATAGTTATGATATGATGTTTGTCTATGAAAGAAAATTAATGTTGAGTTAATTATGTTCCCTAATGTTGATTATTGATAATTAATTGTGATAACTAATTATGATATGTTGATATTTGATTTGGATAATTAGTTTTGAAGAATTAATTGTGGAATAAGATTTACATTGATTGCTGAATTAATTAATGGGTCGTATTCATAGTAAATTCTTTGGATAACTAATGGGATATAATATGTTTAACTGATCATTGGTTCAGTATGGGAATTTTGTGATAAATTATTGTAAATTAATGAAATATTTAAATGATTGTGATTGTGGCTGAAAGATATGGTTTTCTAGACTGATTTAGAAGATGGGACATGTACATGGCGTTCCTCCCCAATATTTATCCATTCTTATGATGTGGGGTTTTAGACATTCAAATCTACACTAAATGAGACATGGGGTTCTTGACATGGAATTCAACACCGATTGAGATTCAGGGTGCTTGACATAGAATTCCACACCAAATCAATGACAATAATAAATTATGATTAAAATTGGAGACCTGAATTAAAATCTTTATTAATGAGATGATTAAATAATATATTATAATGTGATAGGTTTTGAATTATACATTGTATTTATTTATTCATTGAATTTCAAACATTATCTATTGACTGGACTTTGTTTGGACAATATTGGTGGTTGCCTATGGATTTGTTCACACAACCTGTTAGGGATGCTTGATAAGAACCCCATTGGACTTTTTTTGTAGTATAGGATAAGGTTATAGCCTTGGGAGATTTTGCTATTTGGAAATGGAACATGGGTGAGGGAGCCATATGTGGTTCCAGACCCTTGTTCAAGTAGATGTGTCTTTAATTTTAGTGTCATTGTAGACACATGAAACTTTCATTGTCAATGAATGTTTTCCCTTCTAGTAGAATATTATATGTCTTGTTTTGACTATCATGTGACATGGTATTGTTCTGGTTATTTATATTCTTATCCATTGGTTTATTATTGTTTCCTTCCATTGGTGTATTATTCTCAGAAAAGAGGGATCTAGTCTCCCCATGACTGACATACTAGACCCCCGATGCATATCAACACCTTATAGCATATATGGAGGCATTCTTTAGGGCATGTGACCACCGACACATGGAACCATATTTTGGCACACACATTGGGATGTCACAATATATATCATTAAACAATGCATTATATGGCGATATTATTTTTTCCCACCCTTCAAATAATTTTAATCCATTCATTTGTGCTTTAGATTATCATAAATCAATCATTATATATCATAGACTATGTAAAAGAAACTAGTTCTATAAACATTTAAATAATACTTCATAGTGTAACCTGTTTAAAATAATTGACTTTCATTAAAATGCCATCATTATAATGATATGAAATAAAGAGAAATAATGAAGATGAAATCCTTTGACTATAACCTATGTAAGAAAGAAGTAACATAATGGGATGTTGTCATAAATGAAATTTCATTAAAAATGACACATAACATATTTTTTTGTGAGAAATACCCCTTCTATTTCAAAATAAATTATTTAGGAAGATGGAAATTTAATTAATATTAAGGAAAAATT
The DNA here is from genome assembly GCA_963277665.1 of Viscum album. Classification (NCBI taxonomy): domain Eukaryota; kingdom Viridiplantae; phylum Streptophyta; class Magnoliopsida; order Santalales; family Viscaceae; genus Viscum; species Viscum album. The sequence goes on from OY728120.1 coordinate 834,572,037, forward strand.
ATACATCAAAAGAAACATGAATGTTTTTAGTGGAATATTCAAATAATTGTTCATTTATTACTATGAGAAATTCTATTCATGTCATTTATTTCAGAAAAAACACTTCACACACATTTTCTATAAAAATTAGAAAGTACCAGTTTTGGAAAATAACTGGTTTATTCCTTTTAAAAAATATTGGCGGAATTTAATCTTGTGTAAATATAACATTAAAAAATCATAGGATAGTTTTAAAACATCCTTGAAAACATTCTTAGAAGGCATGTATTTGAATGAAACAGGATTTTCAATGGAAATGATAAAAAATCATTTTACCTAATTAAAAATTTCAATATCTTGAGTACATAAATTGATGAAAATGAAAGGAAAACATTGAATTTTTTGAAATAATGTGAGTGTAAGAAAATTCATAGAATTATTGAGATATGGTTTATATGATTTCATCATTGGAATATAACGCCCCAAAATTAGAAGCTTGGAGCCAAGGACACACTTGAATTGATTGGCATGATTGCAAGTAATGAAATCTCGAAGGATTGATCAATTTAACAGTTTTGGAAGCCATATTACATAAATGAATCCAATGTTAAACTTGAAACTATAAAATAAAATATAGTCAATACATTGAGATCATCAATATTTTCATAGATTAAACCCTTAAACCATTTATAATACACATCATGGCATTCTAGAAAACATTATACATAATAATGGGGAGAGCTCAAAAGCTTAGTAAGGGTAAGCTTATAATTTTTTTTCATGAACATATAAGCATAAATAATAAGGAAAGGTGAATAAGTGAAACACATTCAATTTAAACACATCCTGATCATAATATATACAAAATAATTAATACTACATAAATAATCACATCAGTTATAAAATATAACCATGTATAATTTCTAGTCGAATAATGGCATGGAATATTAATAAATAATATAATAATGAGGGAATGAATAATGATGGACATCATAAATATATCATTATTGATTAAACCATTAAACCAAACATAAATGAGTAACAGATCATTCAATATCAAAAATAGTTATTCTCATGAGTCATACAGATGCTTCGATGGGTAAGTGTGGGCCCCACCCATCAGTTACTATCTCTAATGAATTAATCACATGAAAATAAAAAAAATATAAACATTTATATTGAAAAAATATATCAGATGAAATCCGAATAATTTAAATTTAAACCATAAATGGAATTATAATGGAACATCCATAGTGAAACTGATCATGAAACATTCAATAAAATAATTTATATTGTGTCATAAGAATTTAACACAAATCAAATATATAATTATATAAAATATTTTGACATAGATAAAAATACTATAACAAAATTTCTAAATATATCTTGAGAAAATAATCATTTACATTGAAATAATTTTTTAAAGACACATATTTATAAAAGAAAAAATATTATTTAAAAAGATAATTGTAAACATGAAATGGAATATTCAAATAATTAAGGCATAAAATAGTGGTAAAATATTCTCATGATGTATAAGCTAAAAATAAACATTCATTCCTCATTTTTGTCAAAAATGTCATAGAGTATCTATTTTGGAAGATAACAAAAATATTCTTTTGAAACCATATTATACAAATTAAAAAATAGTTAAAAGAAACAAAAAAAATTAGAATAACATTAAATTCCATTTAGATATCATTTTAATTAAATATCTACAAGGATGATAAATATTACCGAATAGATATTTATATATTTAAAATCCCAAAAATTAATGAGATTGTGAGATTAACCCTTACCCTATACTATTATTTATTTGAAAATGATTTAACATCCTTTATAACGGTTTATAAAATGTTATTAATTTTTTAAAAAACATATTCATATAGACTATATCATATACAATCCTCTTGTATTTTTTTCTTAATAATATTTTCTTATTACCCATGTTTTTGGTTTCACCTATTTCATATTCCTAGGCATGATTTTTCATGAACGTTTTGTTTTATTTGAAGAGAATATATATATTTCATTATAATAATTATATAATGTTAGTATATATTATATTTAAAAATAATATAAATTTCTATAATCATTATTTCATGATTAATATGGAAGATTAATCTCATCACATCTTGAAGACAGTAGGTTATACATATGCAGGGGCGGTAGTGTTATTTTCTTATTGGTAAAAGGGTAGAGAATTAAATTGTAAAATAGTTATAAAATATAAATATTATGTCATCTTTATTATATATATCCATTATATATATCATTATACCTATCCATATAAAGTGATTATGAAAATTAGATTACACCATGGTGTGGAGACGATAGTCATAAGTACAGATGTGTGGTGATTTTGTATTTCATAAGATCGATAAATCATGGAATATTTTTTTCCCATAACAATTATAAAATCTCAAAATATATCTGATAATGTAGTTTTTACTTTACCATGTAAGTAACTCATGATGGGTAAGTAGAAGAAGAAATGAACATGGATGAGTTGGTAAAAATGATCACCTCTATAAAAACACGAGATTTTATGAGAATTATTCTTTTTAATTTCATTTATGTATTGTGTTGTATGCTACACCAAATTTATCTTTAACTATACGCAACACTATATTAGCTTGTAGTATATGCAACACTATTCTTGGCTCGTGTTAGAAACAATTTCAAGTTCATTTTGTAGAAATTATTCTACGCAACATTAAATATGGATTTTGTTTAATTCATAAATGAAATAAGTTTTAATAATGATATACCCAAAAACAAATGGAGCTTTAACTACACACAACCTTGACTTGGCTTGTGTAACACACAATCACGACCTTCCTCGATAGCGTGTGTAGTACGCAATATTGGGTTTCACTAAACAACAATATATGATTATAATATTATTATGGACAAGCTGTTATGAATAGTATTAACTAAATTTTGAATGTTTTAAAATTATTATTCATCTTAAACATTTTCTATAACATCATATGAGAACAAAATAATTTTTTCGAGTAAAATAAGTATTTTTCAAAAAATGTAGTTTTGTCGCCATTTGATTGCGCATCCACATTAAAATTAGTTTTTGAAATGTTTATAATTTAAATTTTAAAAAATAAAATTATTCTTTGGAATCAGGATATAAAAATTTACTTTGGATAAATTTTTCATATTATTCTAATAACTTTCATATTTTAATGAATAGTAAAAACACACTATATTTTAATTAAAAACATATTTTTTCATTGTAAAAATTTATATGGTTAAATTATACTATTTAATGGTTTTAAAGTATAAATATAATATATTTTTACCATTTAATATAATTTATGTCATTAGCATTGATTTTACATTGAATTCATAGGTAAAATCATTTCAATCTTTTGCATTGTTTTAACTTTTAAAACTCGTTTTCTTAACAAGGGGATTAATTTTAAATTAATTTCTGAAAATTCTGTGATATGAATTTGGAAAAATGGATTCTATATATGGAATCAGTAGGTCCAAATTATGTTAATAAGCTACTTTATATTTTTAATTATTATGAATAATAACTATGGTAAATTTTATTTACCATAGTTAAAGGTAAATCAGGTAATTAAGGGTAAATATAATATTATAAAATTACCCTAAAAATTGTCCTAATATAATTGGAACATTATATTATACCCTAAATCATACTTGGGTTTTAATGGAATCTAATGTAACCCACTTGTATTTGATTAAAACCTTTTATTTATTTAATTTAAAGGAAAGTGAAATGTCTCCCTCAAACTTTAATAATTAGATTATTTTTAATATAAGATTATACAAAATATTAATTCTATTATAAATACTCATTTGAAAGATAACAAGTTTTTACTTGTCATGGTAATTTATTTGTAAATTTTACGAAATATTTAATTACTTTAATTGCTTATACATTAATGATGATGAAATTATTTATTTAGTGAACAATCAATAATATAGTTTTTATTAAAATAACAATATCAATCAAAAGGGACAGAAAATTGACCAAACATTATTTATAGTGTATATATATATACTAAGAATCCAATGGCCTATTTTTGGACCATTTGGATCCTTATAAAACCGAATAGGACATTTATATTATTTTATTTTAAATGATGTCAACGATGTCACCTTCATAATTTAATAAATATAACAATATAAATGTTGTGATTTTAAGATGATAAATTCGAGTAAAAATATTATTATGATAGGTATTATATTTATAGTCATCATATTATTTTATTTTTAATTTTTATGCAACAAACAAGTATATTAAATAATTATACAAAAATGTTGTACTATTTATTTTATTAAGAGATATACCAAATAAATGGTTTTAAAAATATTAAAATAAACAATATATGAACAAATTAATGTTACCCGTGATTTTTTTGTGAATATAACATGTTAGGGATCTATTATATATTTTTGTTCGAACATATCTTCTGTGGGGTTTTTATTTAAAATCAAATAATGAATAGTGTCAAAATGGACACTATTGATATTTTATAAAAATAACATATCATTAAATATTTATGAAATCACAAAAATATTTAGAAACTAAAAATTGAAAATTATATGGTCTAAAAAGTTATAAAGTATCAAATTATGTATAATTGAAAACATTTAAGTATGTATTTATAACAATTTAAATTTTAAAATATTATTACCACAAATAAAATTAAATATATTAAATAACGATAAATCAAGTTGATTAGATTTAAAATAAACATAAAACATGTCTAAATATTATTTTTTGATGATATTACAACAATATATCATCTCATATTATAATTGAGTCATTTTTGGAGGTTTTTAAGTTGGGTTTCATTTTATTAAAAATTAATATTTTTAAGGTTTCCAAAAGTTCCTCTCTCCTCTCCTATATAAGGGAACCTCCTTCCCTCTCCTCTTCACACACATTTGAGCCTTAATTCTCGTCCAAACCCTGCCCATTTCACTTATCCACATCCCTATAAACCTACTAGAGGTCTTGTTCTTCTTTAGATACCAACTTTAGTGCCCTAAGGTGAGGATAAGAGGAGCCGCATCAAAAAAGATGTAATCTCTTCTACCGATTCATTCATGTTTCTATCTTCTTCAACATCTCCTTATTTATTTTTTTCATAATAAATTAATAAAATAAGTTTCACTCATATACTGATATGTTATTATAAATCTGAAACAACCCTATTTCACCGTCTATCCATCCTACGAAAAATGAAATCACTGCGCGTGCGTACGTACGTAATACCGTCTCCACGTTGTGCTGTAATCTGTTTTTCCACCACCACCTTACATGGATGAGTATAATGGTCTAATGAATAACTATATATAGTTACTACAAAATCATACTAATTCTGAGATATTATATCATCCACTCCAATTCAATTAAATAATTATGGGAATGATATCATCGCTCTTGCATATGTTCAGATTACCGTCTCCACTACGCGATGAGATACATTCTCCATGTCAACCACTCAAGAATTATTATAAAGAATATATAATGAATAATAATGAAATATATGACATTATAAAGATACGTTATTTATATATTTATATATGGCATCTACTTACTTCCATTCAAGTCAAAAAGAAAAAGAAAACAACGTTCATGAGTACGTAAGACCTACCGTATCCATGAACGGTGTATTTTATTTCATTTATCTATATATTATATATATATATATACTGAATATATATGATATATTAATCATGATTTTAATTATATAAGTAATAAAATTATGATATAAGTAATAATAATATCAAGAACAAAAAGTCTCAACATGTACGATAAATAAAACGATTTTACCCAAAACACTGCTTTAACATGGAATTTTCAAAAGAATGGGTAATATATAGTCATAAGTGAATCATATATGATATCATAACAATGAATATGATTCTGTAATAATTCAATGAAATTATTTAAATCATTATAGAGTAGGTTCAGATATGTACGAAGCATATCAGACCTAAGGTAGGGAAACTCTCACAATCTCAATTTTTTCCAAGAATGTTTATACTACGGTATTTACTGGGGCATATTTATCATACACATCTATGTTTTGTCAATATGTAATATTATTTATATACTCCTAGAATTTATTAAATCTAATTTTACGTATTGGTTAATTTTTAGGAAAAGATATGAAAGGAATCTTTTGTCATTTTCAGTAGGAGGTACTTTTTGACTTTTTTCGACCAAAGTATGAGAATAATGTTTATTTTTAACTTATACGGTGTGAATAGATTTTTATGATTTCATTGAACATTATTTACATTATGATTCCTTTAAATGTTCAAGTATATTTTCAATTAACTTCATTTAGTTTAAAATTTGTATGACGTGATGAGAAAGGAAAAATGTTTTTGAAGAAGAAAGGATATTTTTCTCAGGAATGGAGTTCAAGTGTTTTATCAAAATTATTTTCCATCTAAGATAATATAGGGTTATGTTAATATACCTATTATTACATTGATTTTTTTATGTTGTGATGGAGTTATTTTTATGAAGTCCTTTTATGGATTATGTTATAATGGGATGATGTTTATGAATCACATTTTTATTACATGGGTTATGCTATGATGTATGATTTATGATTGTGTGGCATACATAAGAATGGATTCACTATGAGATGGGTGGGACCTATATTTCCCTCCAATTAATTGGGTAAATATTTATATCTCATGAGACGAACATGGGTGGAATGACAAGTTAATCTGGTTCAGTGATAAATGACTGGAATGAAGAGTGAACTCGATTCAGTAAGGGACTTTTTCCACTATGATGTTCTTGGAAGCAATGCCATGGATACTATAGAAATAATATCATGTGACTAATGTTTTTATATAATTACATGTATTATTCCCATGCTATTTTATCATTTTTGATGATCCATTATGATCTATGCCTTACGTACTTCCAAGATTTTGATGTTTGTATTTTATGTTCAAGTATTTGCATTAAAATGTTTATGGATTGTTTTATGTTCTCTATGTTTACCCTTACTGAGAATTTGAGATCAACAATTTTATGTTTTCATTTCCCTAGGAAATAAATAATGGTTTTCGGTAATAAAAAAGGGTAAGATCTTTATGGGAGATGTTGAAGATTTTCCCCCAAGATTAGAAGATTATATTCCGAGTTTCCAAAGACACTAAACTATTACAATCCTTTGGTGTTAGTTTTTGTTATGTATTAGATATTTTTCAAAAGTAATTTAATATCCATGTATGTCAAGCTTTGGGTCTCTACAAGTGTTATCTGAGGAACGAATTAGTTAACCTTTGGAAACCAGGATGCAAAACCTTTTGTGAGATCCTTAGAGATATTTATAAGGTATGTCTAGGGATGTCCTTAAGGTTATGAATAAGTATAAGTAATATTCCTCGAATTACGGTAACAATATTAGAATTATCCCTAAGATTTTATATATTGAAGTTAATCCCCCTTTATTATGTTGTTTCCCCTTGCATGATTTTTCGCTCTCACACTATTATTTTTGGGTTTTAGATGATGTCTGGAACCCGAAGGAACCGTGCTGATCAATGTAATGTACAATGAAATGATTGTCCTCCTGAAAAAACCAATGTTATGGGTGATGGAGTGAAAAATATTATTGCGATACTTACACAAGCTATGAATCATTATGGACTTCCAAATGAGCAGATAAGGGAACAATATTCTATTGAGTCCTTCATGACGCAACGTCCACCTTCTTTCGGTGGGTATTCTGATCCACTTGTTGCTAAGAAATGGATCAGTACCATTGAAAAGATTTTTTCCATACATTGCTGTTCGGAACATGAAAAAGTCATTCTGGAAATTTACCGTTTTGAAGGTGATGTAGATCAATGGTGGAATCTAATTAAGAATACGAGGCACCGATATGAAATTGAATCCATGGAATGGGATGAGTTCAAGAAATTATTATTTAATAAGTAATTCCCTCATATTATTCAAAAAAATATGGAAAATGATTTCTTTGAGCTTAATAATAAGGATGATGAATCTGTTGGAATATTCGAAGCGAATTTTACAAAGCTTGCAAGGTATGCATCTGGCTTTATCATCCCACCTGAATGTAAAGTTGATCTATTCTTCAGTGGCATAAAACCAAGTATTATAAGGGCGTCAGATATAAGAGACTTCATTAGCTATGAAGAAATTGTGCATTGTACTATCAAGGTTGAAATCGAATTTGGTTTTACATATCCATCTCACGGTTTTGACATGAAATGAAAGATGGAGTTCAAGGAGAAATCTCAGAATAATGGTGAAAAGAAGATGAATGTTTCTTTATGCTCAATGTGTGGAAAGAAGCATAGTGGAGATTGTATTAAAGGGACTAGAAAATGTTTTAAGTGTGGAAATAAAGGTCATCGAGAAGCTGAGTGTCGAAGTAATGTAAAAAGGGTTGCTAATGATGTGAATAAAGAAAATACTGTAAAGAACGCACCACCAACACTTCAATGCTTTAAGTGCAAGGAAATTGGGCATTATTCTAATCAATGCCCTAATCCAAGGGTTAATGATGATCCACGTGAGAAACCTCTAAAGGAAAAGGATAAAGGGAAGTCACATGTGATCACTATTTTTTATGTTGAGTATGACAATGATGTTGTGTAATGATTATGTGTTTATGTAATGGGATTTCAAAATAGTATCATGGAATCTCATTTATGGTGTCGTGGAATTTTGGAATATCTATGTATTTGTTTTCAATAATTATATGTTACCGGAAACCATGAAAAGTGACTGAAATATTTTTGGAAAGAAGAATATATGTGCATAATGAAGGTATAAAGACAAAATGAAATCAGCTCATGACTGATATAAGGACAGTGATATCATGGTTTGAGTATATATAAATTATGGGATGATTCATGTTTTCAAAATGATTATATGGTAATACATGTTTCAAGAGAATACATTATTAAGGTATTCACATGTATATAATTTGACCGTCAATATATATCATATGATATATTTCGGATAAATGATGGTATTCACATGCTAGTAAAATGACATTTCTAGTCATTGTTTTCATTTTACTATGAGTTTGGACAAAAGTATTTTGGATATGCCAAAATATTGGAATGGATGACGTTGGACATAAGTTAGTATAGTTTAAGGAAAGTACTTTTTTTGATATTATTGTTGGAATGTTATAATAATGTCGTTTTAGAAAAAGGACAACCTGAAGGATGGGTGACAAACTGTCACGTCAGACAAGGTTGTGGGAATCAAACCCACAACTGAAGTGCGACAGGCCTTTAGTGCCTACCACTAGCCTACAGGAAGTCCCTGGTTTGTAAAATCTGGTTTTATTATATTAAGCAGTATGGTATATGAAGTATAAGTCCAGTTTAGGAACCATATATGATTAATCTCACTATAGATGGACTTATTCATATTTAATAACTTTTGTTATCCTTTTTTTGAGATAGATGGAATGACCTATCATTCTATTACATGATCTTCTAACACTTCACGAAAGACAAATTCAACCTCATTTTTTTAAGAGATGAGGTGGAAATTGTTCAAACCACAAACAATAGTAAGGTTGTACCAAAATCACGTATGTATTTATTTTAATTCAACAGCTCTTCAACTTTAGGGAAATGATCTTGAAAACAAAAAATGATGTCCTAGTGTCCTTATATCCAATGAATGAGATGGTACCTTAAATCAAAAAAAAATTTATGGCTTTGTGATTTTTGGATATTTCATAGAAATTTCCTCTACCACTCTCGATAAAAACATGATGGTTATATTTTTCTTCCATATCCATATTTCTGCCTATGTTATCCTATGTGGAAACCCAGTGATGAGTTAATTTTGGTAACCTTTATGTTTCATACTTCAATTTTTAAAATTATGTTTTAGTATTCCTTTTTATGATGCGTGTTTTATGATAGAAACTATTAAGTAGTAAACCATTTATATCCCTGACGAATTTCAAGGGAGAAATTCATTTTAAGGGGGGTAGGGTGTAACAACCCTATATTTTATCAGAATTATTCTTTTTAATTTCATTTATGTCTTCTGTAGTACGCTACACCAAATTTTGCTTGTTCTATACGCAAAACTATATTAGCTTGCAGTATACACAACACTATTCTTGGCTCTTGTTACACACAATTTCAAGTTCATTTTGTAGAAATTATTCTATGCAACATTAAGTAATGATTTTTTTAATGTAAAAATGAAATAAGTTTTAATTATGTCATACGCAACAACCAATGGAGCTTCCACAACATGCAACCTTGACTTGGATTGCGTTACACGCAATCACGACCTTTCTTTATAGCGTGTGTAGTATGCACTATCGGGTTTCACTAAACAACAATAAATTGTTATAATAATGTTATGGACTAGCCATTATGAATATTATTAACTAAATTTTGAATTTCATAACATTATTATTCATATTACACATTTTCTAGAACATCGTATGAGAACAAAATAATTTTTTCGAGTAAAATACGTGTAGAGACCCGAAGCTTGACGTACATAGATATTGCATTACTTTTACGGAATATGTAATACATAAAAGAAATAGACACACAAGGACCGTAATAGTTTAGTGTCTTTGGAAACATGGAACACAATCTTCTAATCGAGGTGAAAGATCTTCAACATCTCCCATAAAGATCTTCCACTTTTTGCTTCCTTACCTAAAACCTTTCTTTTAATCCTGGGGGAAAATAAAACATAAAAAGGGTGAGCTCAAATGCTCAGTAAGGGTAAGCATGGATAAAATAAAACATACCATATACATTTGAACTTAAAAACATGAACATAATGTTTAATCATCAAAATATTGAGAAACGACTTAAAACATGGAAGTACATGAGGCACAGATCATAATGGAACATAAATCATGATAAAATATCCTGGGAATAAAACATGTAATTGTGGAATCCATTAATCACATGTAATGATTTCCATAGTATCCAAGGCATTGCTTCCAAGACCATCTTTGTGGACAAAGTCCCTTTCTGAATTACGTTCACTCCTCGTTCCAGTCCTGTAATACTGAACAGGATTAACTTACTGTTCCAGCCATGTCTATCTCATGAGATATAAATATTTACCCAATGCATTGGAGGGAGATATAGGTCCCACCCATCTCATATTGAAATCATTCTTTCATTTTCCCTAATATAAACATAAATCATTCATCATAACCCATGAATAAAATGGGTTTCAAAAACATCATTCCATCATAACGTAATCCATACAAAAAAATTGGATATCATTTCATCATTAGAAAAGTGAAACCATGTAAATCATAGAGACATGATACTTGAAACATACACATGTGAAATAATGTCATATTAGATGAAAATGGTTTTGATAAAACACTTGAAATGAATTCTTGAGGAAAATATCATTTTTTCATCAAAATCATTTTCTTTTCACAAAATGTCATGCAATTTTTGAAGAAAATGATTTTGCTCAAAATAGTAATGAAATCCATTGGAGGAAGCTTCATGAAAATAAGGCTTTATAAAACTGTAAAAATCATTTCATTCCGTATATGTTAAAAAAAACATTCATCTCATACTTTTGATGGAAAAGTCAAAAAGTACCACGTAGGGTAAATAAAATAAAGATTCCTTCCATACCATGGGGTAAAAGTCAAAATGGGTAAAACATAATTTAAACATACATGAAATTTTTTTTAGGAAACATGGACATGGAAGATAACAATAACCCCAGTAAATACTTATGAATAAAAAATCTCAGATAATAACGAGATTGGAATATTTATCCCTTACCTTAGGTCTGAAATGCTTCATACGTATCCGAACCTCCTCTTCTTTTAAGCGCCTCTTGGAGACCTACACTTAGGGCACTAAAATTGGTCTTTGAAGAATACCAGGACCACTAGGATGTTTCTAGGGAAGTGGAGAAGAGAATATGGCAGGGTTTGGCCGATCTTGAAGGCTCAATGTGGTGTGAGGAAGAGAGGTAGGAGGTTCCCTTTTATAAGGGAGGAGAGGGGCACCTTTGGAATAAATAAAAATATTATTTTATTATTCAGTCATATTCGGTTTTTAATAGCACCAAATTGGGTTATTTTGAAGATAAGGTGGGTATGGGTCGAAATCCTCTCATCCAATAGAATTTAGACTAGTTTAGGTTTCTATTTTAACCTTATCATTTAGATTTATCATTATGTTAAATAATTTTTCTTTTACCGTGTCTTCTTGTTTTCTTACAATATAAGGTTAATAAACATAATATAACAAGCCAAATGAACCCCAAGTTGTTTAATATTAATATATATAACTTTATTTAAGTCATTTTTTGGAACCTTAGATTTTTAGGAATAAAATAACAATTGATAATATAAAATTTGTTTTAAAAACTATTTTATGTCAATTTTGACACTATTTGGTAATTTATTTTTGTGAAAATCATAACAGAATGATTAGTTAAAAAAAGTTAACTATATAAATACTAACATATCATATTAACATATAAAATTATTGGACTTCATAAAAAGTCTCATATTACATTTATTTGGGTATTTATAATCTCAATTATTTCAATATTTCATTAATAAGATAATTACTACATCATCATTGTGTCATAAATAAATTAAATTATTTAATGTCTAAAAAATTTCAAATAAAATACCATTATATAGTAAATCTTTTTAGATTTCTAATTAATATTTATAGTCGAATTTATCTTATCTATAACTTTATTTTAAAAATGATTTAGTTTTTTAACTTTGGTTTTGACTAGTTTAACCCTTCTTTAAATAAATTAATAATAAATGTCCTAATCTAATCCAAATGGGCCTAAATGGTCATATTTTATTCCTGAGGTTGTTTTTGGTCGAATTACACTTATCCAATAGAATTATTACATGTGTTAGGGTAATAAAAATAACACTTTTACCCTTAATTACCCTATTTATTTTTAACCGTGGTAAAAAAAGTAAAAAGATACTATTCACCAAAAAATATTTTTATCTCATTGAACCACATTTTAGTCCTTGATATTAACCATGTCTCTCGGATTTTTGAAATTAAATTCACAGAAGTGGTAAAATTTAATTTAAATTAAAAAATCAGCTTTTTAACTACCACTAAGTGGTTTCACTATTCATCGAAAATTGAAGTTTTTCAGAAAAATACCAAAAAATCATCCAAAGAAGTATTTGATATTCTGAATTCAAAATAGATGTCTATTTTTCAAAATTCATATCATATAAGTGGAATTAATTAATTTTAAATTTAATTGCCGTTATCAAAACAAATAGCGTGCTTTTTAAGAAACAATAACTATCAAAAGATTGATACTTGTTTATGTCTGGTTTAAATGTGAAATTACATCCAATGACCAACATTGTGTTAAATAGTAAAAATATATTCTAAATATAATTTAAAACCACTGAAATTAATAATTTATCACTATTAATTATTTCGATTTAAAAAGTAGTTTCTTAATTAAAATTTAGTAATTTTCACAATTCATCAGAATATGAAAGTTATCCGAAAAGTTCCAAAATTTCACCATAAGATAATTTCGATTTTCCGAATCCAAAAATGAAGTCCATTTTGAAAGATAAAATTTATAAAATTTCAAAAAGTGGGTATTACTATTAATAACGACTACTTCATAATAATATTATAGTCATAACTCATTTAGTGAAACTCGGTATTGCGTACTACACACGCTATCGAGGAAGATCTTTATTGCATGTAATGCAAGCCAAGTAAGGGATGCGTGTAGTGAAAGCTCTGTTTGGTGTTGCGTATAACATAATCAAAACTTATTTTATTTATACATTAAACAAAATATATACATAATGTTGTGTAGAATAGTTTTTAAAAAACAAACTTGAAATTGTGTGTAACACGAGCCAAGAATAGTGTTTCATATACTGCAAGCAAATATGGTGTTGCGTATATCACAAGATAATTTTGGTTTAGCGTACAACAGAAGACATTAAAAAGAAAATTTTTCATAAAATATGGAGGTGTTACTTTCTACCCCCCTTAAAATGATTTTTCCCTCGAAATTCATCGGGGTTATAAATGGTTTATTACACGAGAGTTTATTTCATAGAAACCCACATCGTAAAAAGGAATACTAAAACTTCATTTAAAAAGGGAACGTTAGAAACATAACGGATAACCAAATAACTCATCACTGGGTTTCCACATCAGAGAACATAGGTGAAAATATGGATATGGAGGAGAAATCTAACCATCATTTTTTATGGGGAGTGGTAGAGAACACGGCCATGAAAAAGACATCAATCACAAAGCCATAGATTTTTGATGATCTAAGGTACCATCTGATTCATCGGATATAAGGGCACTAGGGAAACATTTTTGGTTTTCAAGATCATTTCCCTAAAGTTGATGAAATTGGAATTAGAAGAAATAATTTCGTGATTTTGGTACAGTCTCACTGTTGGTCATTATTTGGACAATTTCCACTTCATCTCTTAAGGAAATGATGTTGAATTTGTCATTCGTGAACTATTACCAGATCATGTGATAGAATGATGGGTCATTCCATCTGTCTCAAACAAAAGTTTATAAAAGTTATCAAAAAAACATAAGTCCATCTATAGTGAGATTAATCATATATGGTTCCTAAAAAGGTCTTATACTTCATATATCATACTGCATAATATAATAAAACAAGTTTCTACTAAACATGGATTTCCTGTAGGCCACTGGTAGGAGATAAAGGCCATTCACACTTCGGTTGTGGGTTCGATTCCCACAGACTTTTCCGACACGATGGGCTGTCTCCCATCCTGTAGGTTGTCCTTTTTCTGAAACTACATTACTATAACATCCCATTAATAATATTGAAAAAACTCATATCCTTAAAAAATACTAACGTATACCCAACATAATCCATTCTAATCTTTAGTCTTATCCATAATACTGCAGTCCACTCTCATATTATAATGAAAATGATTACTATAGAATTCATATAACAAGCATGTTAATACCATCATTGATCCCCATATACCATAATATATGTCTTGTTGGTCACATTCCAAACATTCAGAGGCCTTAATCATGTACTCTATTGAAAAATGAATACCCATTGAACCTTAGTGAAAACATGAATGCTGTCAAATGTTAACTCTTTCCACATACCAAAACTCCAAAATTCTATATACTCAAACCATGATATAACTATTTCTTTATATGAGATCATGAATACTGTCAAACATTTCATTTTCTCCTTATCCCTTCATTATGCGCATATCATCTTCTTTCCAAAAATATCTCAATCACTTTCCATGGTTACCGGTACCATAAAATTATTGAAACCCACAATAGACTAATAAAAAAATATTCCAATACACCATAAAATTACCTCAACAACATTATTCTTGAATACCAATGCATAAAAACTTCAATCCATCATCTTCAATGATTGTCCTGGAATATTTCCTTCCTTGATTTAGAAGTAAAATTTTAGGTCAGGGCATTGAGTTGGGTAATGCCCAGGTTCTCCACAAATAAGACATTGAACTCCATAACAGTCTGTCACTCTATGACCCTTTTCTCCACACAGATAACATATGTCCCTCCATTTGAGGTATTCCTCAAGTTTCTTCTTCCCTTCTATAGAAGTCTCAATCTTCCTTTCTGTATGCTCCTCAACATGCGAACATGCATAAAAGTCTATCTTCCTCCTATTTGATTAATTAGGCATACCACTAAATTTCATCATGTTAATCATATATCGCGATGACTGATTCAGCATAATCACAAAATCTTTATCTCTAGGAATTATGCAATTTTGTTGCTCATAGTCACCAATTTGTCCATTGGATTCATTGTTAACCGAATTCCTTTTGGTTCCCTCTATTGACTAAATCAGAAATTGAATTCTGTGAGAGGAAAAAATCATACAAGGAAAACAACATAATAAAAGTGGAGTACCTTCGATATCTAACATATTAGGTTTAATTCTAATATCTTTACCGTAATTATAGGACTATAACCAATACTTATACTTAACCTTAGGGACATCCCTAGGCATACCATAGAAATATCTCTAGGGATCTCACTAAAGTTCTCGCATCCTAGTTTCCAAAGGTTGACTAAACCTTTCCTTTGATACTAACTGTAGAGACCCAAATCATGACCTACATAGATATTACATTACTTTTGCGGAATACTTAATACATAACAGAAACAGACACACAAGGACCGAAATAGTTTAGTGTCTTTGGAAACATGGAACATAATCTTCTAATCGTGGTGAAAGATCTTGAACATCTCCCATAAAGATCTTCCACTTTTTGTTTCCTTACCTAAAACCTTTCTTTTAATCATGGGGGAAAAATAAAACATAAAAAGGGTGAACTCAAATGCTCAGTAAGGGTAAGCATGGATAAAATAAAACATACCATATACATTTGAACTTAAAAACATGAACATAATGTATAAACATCATAATCTTGAGCAACGACTTAAAACATGGAAAAACATAAGCCATGGATCAAAATAGAACATAAATCGTGATAAAATAGCCTGGGAATAAAACATGTAATTGTGGAATTCATTAAGCACATGTAATGATTTACATAGTAGCCAAGGCATTGCTGCCAAGACAATCTTAGTGGACAAAGTCACTTTCTGAATCGAGTTCACTCCTCATTCCAGTCCTGTAATACTGAACCGGACTAACATACCATTCCATCCATGTCTATCTCATGATATATAAATCTTTATCCAATGCATTTGAGGGAGATATAGGTCCCACCCATCTCATATTGAAATCATTATTTTGTGTGCCACAATTTAAACATAAATCATTCATCATAACCCAAAAATAAAATGGGTTTCATAAACATCATTCCATCATAACGTAATCCATACCAAAAAATTGGATATCATTTCATCATTAGAAAAGTGAAACCATGTAAATCATAGAGACATGATACTTGAAACATATACATGTGAAATAATGTCATCTTAGATGAAAATGGTTTTGATACAACACTTGAAATTAATTCTAGAGGAAAACATATTTTTTTCTTCAAAATCATTTTCTTTTAACAAAATGTCATGCAATTTTAAAAGAAAGGGATTTTGTGGAAAATAGTCATGAAATACTTTGGAAGAAGCTTCATAAAAATAAGGATTTATAAAACCATAAAACTACTTTCATGCCGTATACGTTAAAAAACATTCTTCTCATACTTTTGTCAGAAAAGTAAAAAAGTACCATGTTGGGTAAATAAAAGGAAGACTCCTTCTATACCATGGGGTAAAAGTCAAAATGCGTAAAAAGGTCTTTAAACATACATGAAACCATTTTTAGGAAACATGGACATGTATGATAACAATAACCCCAGAAAATACTTACAAATAAACAATCTCGGATAAGAACGAAATTGGAATAGTTATCCCTTACCTTACGTCCGATATGCTTCGTACGTATCTGAACCTTCTCTTCTTTGAAGCGCCTCTTTAAGACCTCCTCTTAGGGCACTAAAATTGTACTTTGAAGAAGACCAGGAACTCTAGGATGTTTCTAGAGAAGTGGAGAAGAGAATTTGGCAGGGGTTGGCCGAGCTTGAAGGCTCAAACTGGTGTGAGGAAGAGAGGGAGGAGCTGCCCTTTTATAAGGGAGGAGAGGGGCACCTTTGGAATAACTAAAAATATTATTTTATTATTAAGTCATATTCGGTTTTTAATAGCTCCAAATGGAGTTATTTCGAAGCTAATGTGGGGACGGGTTTAAATCCTCTCATATAATTGAATTTAGACAAGTTTAGTTCTCTATTTTAACCTTATCATTTATATTTAACTTTAAGTTAAATAATTTTTCTTTTACTGTGTCTTCTTGTTTTCTTACACTATAAGGTTAATAAACATATTATAACAAGCCAAACGAACCCAAAGTTGTTTACTATTAATATATATAACCACATCTAAGTCATTTTGTTGAACCATAGATTTTTAAGAATGAAATAACAATTAATAATATAATATTTGTTTTAAAAACTATTATATGTCAATTTTGACACTATTTGGTAATTTATTTTTGTGAAAATCATAACAGAATGATTAGTTCGAAAAAAGTTAACTAAATCAATACTAAAATATCATATTAAAATTTAAAATTATTGGAATTCGTAAAAAGTCTCATATTACATTTATTTGGGTATTTATAACATCAATTATTTCAATATTTCATTAATAAGATAATTACTGCATCATCATTGTGTCATAAATAAATTAAATTATTTAATGTCTAAAAATTTAAAATAAAATAGCATAATATAGGAAATCTCTTTAGATTTATAATTAATATTTATAGTCAAATTTATCTTATTTATATCTTTATTTTAAAAATGATTTATTTATTAAACATTGGTTTTAACTATTTTAACCCTTCTTTAAATAAATTAATAATAAATGTTCTAATCTAATCCAAATGGGCCTAAATGGTCATATTTTATTCCTGAGGTTGTTTTTGGTCGAATTAAATTTATCCAATAGAATTAAGACATTTCTTAGGGTAATAATAATAACACTTTTACCCTTAATTAACCTATTTACTTTTAACCGTGGTAAAAAAAGTAAAAATTCACTATTCACCAAAAATTATTTTCATCTCATTGAACAAAATTTTATTCCTTGAAATTAACCATGTCTCTCGGATTTTTGAAATTCAATTCACAGAAGTGGTAAAATTTAATTTAAATTAAAAAAATTAGTTTTTTAACTTCTAGTAAGTGGTTTCACTATTCATCGAAAATTGAAGTTTTTCAGAAAAATACCAAAAATTCAGCCTAAGCATTATTTGATATGCAGAATTAAAAATTGATTTCTATTTTTACAAATTAATAACATATAAGTTGAATTAATTAATTTTAAATTTAATTCTCATTATCAAAACAAATAGCGTGTTTTTTAAGAAACAATAACTTTCAAAAGATTGATACTTGTTTATGTCTGGTTTAAATGTGAAATTACATCCAACGACCCACATTGTATTAAATTGTAAAAATATATTCTAAATATATTTTAAAACCACTAAAATTAATAATTTATCACTATTAATTATTTCGATTAAAAAATTTGTTTTTCAATTAAAATTTAGTAATTTTCACGATTCATCAGAATATGAAATTTATCCGAAAAGTACCAAAATTTCACCCAAAGATAATTTCGATATTCTGAATCCAAAAATGAAGTCCATTTTGAAAGATAAAATTTATAATATTTCAAAAATTGGGTATTACGATTCATAACTGTTAGTTCATAATAATTTTATAATAAGATCTCATTTAGTGAATCTCAGTATTGCGTACTACACACGCTATCGAGGAAGTTCTTTACTGCATATAATACATGCAAAGTCAGGGTTGTGTGTAGGAATGATTTGTTTGGTGTTGTGTATAACATAATCAAAACTTATTTTATTTATACATTAAACAAAATCTATACATAATATTGCGTAGAATAGTTTCTACAAAACAAACTTGAAATTGTGTGTAACGCGAGCCAAGAATAGTGTTTCATATAATACAAGAAAATAAGGTGTTGCGTATATCATAAGCTAATTTTGGTGTAGCGTACAACACAAGACATTAAAATGAATATTTTTCATAAAATATCGGGGTGTTACAATACGTATTTTTTAAAAAATGCAGTTTCGCTGCCTTTTGATGGCACATCCACATTAAATCTAGTTTTCTACATGTTTGTAATATAAATATGACAAAATAAAATTCTTATTTATAATCAAGATATATAAATTTAGTTTGGATAAATTTTTAATATTATTCTGATAACTTTCATATTTTAATTAATAGTAAAAACACGGTATATTTTAATTAAAAACATCTTTTTTCATCATAATAATTTATATGGTTAAATTATAATAAATAATGGTTTTAAAATATAAATAGAATATGTTTTTACCATTTAATATAATATATATCATTATCATTGATTTTACATTGAATTAATATATAAAATCATTTTAATCTTTTGCAATGTTTTAGCTTTTAAAACTCGTTTCCTTAACAACAGGATTAATTTTAAATTAATTTATGCAACATATGTGATTTGAATATAGAAAAATGGATTCCATATTTGGAATCAGTAGGTCCAAAGTATTTTAATAAGCTACTTTTTATTTGTAGTCATTATGAATAGTAACTAAGGTAAATTTTATTTTCCATAGTTAAAGGTAAAGTGGGTAATTAAGTGCAAATATAATTTTATAAAAATACCCTAACACTTGTAATAAAACAATTAGATGATTATATTTTACCCTAAATCGAAATTGTGTAGAAATTGAATCTAATGTAACCCACTTGTATTTTATTAAGACCTTTTATTTATTTTATATAAAGGAAAGTGAAATGTCTCACTAAAACATTAATAATTAGATTATTTTTAATATAGGGTTATACAGAATATAAATTAGATTATAAATTCTAATTTCGAAGATAAAAAGTTTTTCTTTATCCTGGTAATTTATTTTTAATTTTTAATAAATATTTAATTACCTTAATTTCTTATACATTAATGATGAAGGAATTAATTATTTTGTGAAAAAACAATAATATAGTTTTTATTAAAATAACAATACAAAATAAAAGGATCAGAAACGTGACCAAACATCATTGGTATAGTATATATATACCCTAAGCATCCAAGGGGATATTTTTGGACCATTTGGAGCCTTATGAAACTGATTAGGACATTTATATTATTTTATTTCAAATGATGTCAAAGATGTCACCTTCATAATTTAATAAATATAACAATTTAAATGTTCTGATTTTAAGATGATAAATTAGAGTAAAAATATTATTAGGAAATTTATTATATTTATATTAATAATTGAATTTTATTTTTATTTTTTTATGCAACAAATATGTATATTAAATAATTATACAAAAATGTTGTAGTAATTATTTTATTAAGAGATATACCAAATAAATGTATTTAAAAATATTAAAATAAATAATGTATGTACAAATTAATGTTCCCCATGAATTTTTTTTATGAATATGACATGTTAGGGATCTATTATATATTTTGGTTCTAACATATCTTCTTTGTGGTTTTTATCTAAATTCAAATAATGAATAGTGTCAAAATTGGCACTATTGATATTTTATAAAAATAACATATTTTTAAATTATTTAAAAATCACAAAAATATTTAAAAACTAAAAATTGAAAATGATATGGTCTAATAAGTTATAAAGTATCCAATTATGTGGATGTGACAACCCTTAAGTATGTATTTATAACAATTTTATATTTTAAATTTTATTACCACAAATAAAATTAAATAGATTAAATAATGATAAATCAAGTTGATAAGGATTAAAATAAACATAAAGCATTTCTAAATTTTATTTTTTTATATTACAACCCTATATCATCTCATATTTGAATTTTTTGTTTTTTTGAGGTTTTTAAGTGGGGTTTCATTTTATTATTGATTAATATTTTTTATGTTTCCAATAGTGCCCCTCTCCTCCCCTATATATAAGAACCTCCCTCCCTCAACCCTTCACACACATTTGAGCCTTAAATATTGGTCATACACTGCCCCTTTCACTTCTCCACTTCCTTATAAACCTACTAGAGGTCCTGGTATTCTTTAAAGACCAACTTTAGGGCCCTAAGAGGAGGATAAGATGAGTCACGTCGAAAAAGAGGTAATCTCTTCTACCGATTCATTCAAGTTCCTTTCTTCTTAAAACTATTCATATTTATTTTATTCATCATAACATAAAAACATCAGAATCACTCATATACTGATATGTTATTATAAATATGAAACAACCATATTTCACCTTCTATCCATCCCACGAAAAACGAAATCACCGCACGTGCGTACGTACGGAATACCGTCTCCACGCCGTGGTGTAATCTGTTTTTCCCCCACTACCTTACTTGGATGGGTATAATGGTGTAATGAATAACTATATATAGTTATAACAACATAATACTGATTTTGAGATATTATATCATCCACTCCAATTCAATTCAACAATTATGGGAATGATATCATCGCTCGTGCGTACGTACGAATTACCGTCTCCAAGACGCGATGAGATTCATTATCCATGTTAACCACTAAATTTTTTTATAAAGTATATATATTTAATAATAATTAAATATATGACATGATAAATCTAATATATTTATGTATATATATATTTCATCTACTTACTTCCATTAAATTCAGTTAGTAAAGGAAACAACGTTCATGCGTACGTACGGCCTACCGTCTCCCTGAACGATGTATTTCATTTCATTTATCTATCTATTATATATATATACTGAATATATATGATATATAAATAATTATTTATATTATATAAGTAATTAAATACTGATATAGGTAATAATAACATCAATAACAACATGTCCAAACACATACGATAAATAAAACGATTTTACCCAAAACACTGCTTTAACATGGAACTTACAAAAGAACGGGTAATATAAATTCATGAGTGAGCCCTATATGATATAAAAACAATGAATATGATTCTGTAATAAGTCAATGACATTATTTAAATCATTATATATGAGGTTCGGATACATACGAAGCATATCGGACCTATGTTTAGGGAAAATCTCGAAATCTCAATTTTTATCCGAGATTGTTTATACTACGATATTTACTGGGGAATATTTATTATCCACATCCATGTTTCGTCAGTATTTAATATTATTTCTATCTTCCTAAAATTTATTAAATCCAATTTTACCTATTGGTGATTTTTTTTTAAAAGATATGAAAGGAATCTTTTGGTGTTTTCAGTATGAGGTACTTTTTTACTTTTCTGGCCAAAGTACGAGAAGAATGTTTATTTTTAACTTATAAGATGTGAATGGATTTTGATGATTTCATAGAAAATTATTTACATGATTATTACTTTACAAGTTTTCATGTTTATTTTCAATTAACTTCTTTTAGTTTAAAATTTGTATGACATGTTGAGAAAGGAAAAATTATTTTGAAGAAGAAAGGATATTTTCCTCAGGAATGGAGTTCAAGTGTTTTATCAAAATTATTTTCCATAAAAGATAATATAGGGATCTATTTCAAACCCTATTATTACATTTATTTCATTATGTTATGATGGAATTATTTTTATGAAGCCCTTTTATGGATTACATTATGATGGCATGATGTTTATGACTCCCATTTTTATTAGATGGGTTATGCTATGATGTATGATTTTTGATTTTGTGGAAAACATAAGAATGGTTTAATTATGGGATGGGTGGGACCTATATCTACCTCCAATGAATTGGGTAAAGATTTATATCTCATGAGGTAGACATGGCTAGAATGTAATGTTAATCTGGTTTAGTGATACATGACTGGAACGAGGAGTAAACTCGATTCAGTAAGGGACTTTGTCCACTATGATGGTCTTGGAAGCAATGCCTTAGCTACTATAGAAATCATATCTTGTGCTTAATGGTTTTCCACAATTAAATGTTTTATTCTCAAGATATTTTATCATGATTGATGATTAATTATGATCTATTCCTTACGCACATCAATGATTTATGTCTTTTATCATGATTTTGATGTTTAGATTTTATGTTCATGTTTTTGCATTCAAATGTTAATGGATTGTTTTCTGTTCTCTATGTTTACCATTACTGACCAATTGAGCTCACCCTTTTTATGTTTTCTTTTCCACATGATATAAAAAAGGTTTTAGGTAAGAAAATAAAAGGGGAAG
Source organism: Viscum album (assembly GCA_963277665.1). Taxonomy (NCBI): domain Eukaryota; kingdom Viridiplantae; phylum Streptophyta; class Magnoliopsida; order Santalales; family Viscaceae; genus Viscum; species Viscum album. The sequence continues at coordinate 834,595,789 of OY728120.1, forward strand.
TTCTTTATGGGAGATGTTGACGATCATTCACCAATATTAGAAGATTATATTCTGAGATTCTAAAGACACTAAACTATTACGGTCTTTTGGTGCCAATTTTTGTTATGTATTAGATATTACACAAAAGTAATGTAATGTCCATGTATGTCCAGATTTGGGTCTCTACAACCTCTTCTTCGATAGATTCCATTTATATCTCTTATTATGGGATTGAAATATGGCATTTTTGGAAGGCCAATAGGCCGAAAACATGGATACATATTTTTTGAGCATATATTTTCAGGTTTTGGTTTATCAAGAAAGATCAATGTGGTGTGGGGATGAGAGGTAGGAGTCACCCTTTTATAATTGAGGTTATGGACACTTTTGGAAGCTCTAAAAATATAAAAATAATATAAAGTAATTTATAATTCCCAATATCTCAAAAGTGAGTTATTTTGAAGCTAATGTGAGGATGGGTCTAAATTTTCTAAACCAATGATTTTATATAAGTTTAGGTAAAATTATTAACCTCATATTTTGGAATTATCCATTAGTTAATCAATTTAAATCATACCACAACACCACGAATTTTAATAATTAAGGGTTAATATAAGTACTATAAATTGTAAATTGAGACATAAATGGACAATTTGTGAAATATTTATCTTCATACAAAACATTAAATATTAATTCATATTTTTCATTATTTTATATATTTTAATAAAATATTTTTTATTTTTAAATATCATTAGTGTAAATGTTGACACAATTCATTACACTACTTTTTAGAAATATCATAAAAACATTATATATTTGAAAAATCCCTTTCAATTATTCAATAATACATCACTATAATTTATAAAGTTCATTTATAACCTTAACTACCAAAAATTATATTTTTATTGATATTTATAAAAATATTGTTTTGATTCTTCCATTAATTAAACAATTACCGCGTCATCAATGTTTCATGATATATGGTAATCATTTTATCACATAAAATTATAAATAAATTTCTATGTTATAGATAAAATTTTTATCTTTATAATTAATATTAATAATATAAAATATAAATTATATAAATACATATTAGAAATAATTATCTTCAAAAAAATTAAGACAAAAATGGATTTAATTTTAATATAATACTAATAAAGTTATATTCTCATCCAATTATTCATTAATAGTCCCATTACCAGTACATTAATTTTTAGAAATGAAACTTACATATCCAATAAAATTATGAAAGGTGTTAGTGTAATTTTATAGTATTTGTAATATTATTTTTACCCTTAATTATCTAATTTACCCTTAATCGTGGAAATTAAAATATTATTATATTTACTATTCAGAGAACCAAAAATAAAAGATGCCTATTTATATAGTTTATTCCCATATATTACAAATATGAAATCTATTTTTCAAATTTCAAAACACATATGTTTTAGTAAATAATGTTAAATAAATCATGTTGATATAATGAGAAAACGAGTTTAAAATTTGAAAATATAAGAAATATTAAAATATTTTTATATGGAAATTCACTTCAAAACTGATTGCAATGACAGAAATTAAATTAAATATAAATTAAACTATATATGAATACATTATAAAAAATATATAATTAAAATATTAAATGATTTTGATGAAAATTTTAATTTTCAAAAAAAAATTAGAATGATTCACTATTCATCAAAACCTGAAACTTATCAGAAAAATACCAAAACATTATCCACAGTTAAATTTTAAATTTGAATTTAAAAGAAGAATTATATTTATTTGAAAAATATTATATAAAAGTTTCAAAAATTATATTTAATACAGCTTCTCCATTATAAAGCGGTAAATCTACCTTTAGATAATTATAGAATTTTATGCATAAAACTTAGGTTGTTCATATATTATTCCTCTAAAATATTATAGATGTATATAAAAAATATTTTACTGAATATCAATCATATATATATATATATTTCATTAATATAATTGAATAATTATATTTAATTTTATTTTATTAGGAAAAATTTATTTGGTAAAATAAAAATAAAAATATTTCCTTTGTATTCAATTGGATTATATTTTCATTTATAATTAATTATTAAGAAATGAATTAATATTATTTTTAAAAAATCATAAATTTTTATATTTTAGATAATAGTATTCATAACATTGAATTTATATGCAAGTATATAATGTTAACATTTAAATAAAAATATTTAGTTGTTTGTTTAAGCTTATTGTTGTGTGAAATGTTAAATATAAAATAAATTGAATTTAAGAAAAGAGACATACCATAAAAATCATGGGGTCTCAGATTCTCCCCTCATTGAATAAATTGAGTCTTCAAAATTTTTTAATTTGGGTTTGGAAACGAATGATTGACTATTCATACCACTTTTATTAAAATCCTAGATGGGAACAAGGGTCAAAAAAACATCCAAATTAAAATAAAGAAATTGATGTAAGAAGGTCACCAGAGAAAACAAACACCAGGATTCTATTTAGGAAAAGACAACCATGAAAGAAAATCAAACCATCATGAATGTATTGATATTCACACGGAACAGGATTTGGGGAAAGCTAACTATCACAATGCTTAAAATCTACGATGAACTATGGGACAATTCGATTCATAGGATAATTACATACTGGGATAATAATTTTGATTTTAGGAACCTTTATCTTGAGTTGAATAATATATTTACTTCATTGAGTTAGAACATGAAAAAACAAACTTACTTAAAATTTAGAGTTTCATCACTTAAAGAATCTGTTACAAAAAATAATCTTTTTCTCCAAAAGATAATAAAATATAAACAATTATTTTTATATTAATCGTATATAGTTCCTAAAATTAACTTATAATTCACCTGTAATACCATTTAAATAAGTAAAACTATGGTATACTAACTAGAAAATCACATAGGACAATTGTTCGTGATTTACCCTTGCTTTACTATGGTTGTCGGTTCAAGTTTTGTACCCTTACCAAATGAGACCATTTATTGAATAAATTATGGGTTTTCCTTTTTATAAATATAAATTATTATAACAGTATAGAAACAACCTTAATATATTAAACATTTATGATATTTTTCTCTCAAACAATAATATCCAATGTTTAACTTTATCAATCCCAACCATAAGACTCATCCAAAATATTTCTATCCAAATAAGTAGTCCAAAAAGGTTCTCTAATTTTCAATAATAAATATTAATATAAAATTATCTGAACAACATAATGTTCCTATCATTTTAATAAAGTAAATATTAAAACTCCTTCAAAATCATAATATGGAAATGATCTTGATTCAATTTCATTATGGAAAACGTACTATTATACAACCCTATTTTAGAAGGTTGGGGCAAAAGCCTCATTTATTATTTAAAGCAAATAACTCTTTGGAACTTGGTAGAGGGAGACCCATTACATAGATCGAAGGCCCAAGACCATGTATCATGAATACAAGGCTTGAAATCCCATTTTTTCCCCAAAGGGCCAATCAGTGAATTGAACTACTATAGTACATGGGATACTACAGAACCTGCTACAGTACCGCCCCTGCTACCATTCCCACAATAGTGACTTCGCTGATATAGTTCCACTACTACTACATATCCGCCACTACTACAATACTGATACCATGACTTGTTATAATGCTACTACAATACCCTAGAAATTTGTCCCTACCTAGATTCAATCCATAATTCATATAACAATTACATCATTGCTAAAATACTCAAATGACATAATTACATAATTATTATCATTATCAATTCCAGTGCTAGATTAGTTGAGGGTCATATTAAAATCATGGATGTGTATAGTTAGTGTAGCGGGAAAATACCAATAGAGAAAGAATTAATCTGTATATTTCAGAAAAATGTGGATATTGGGATGTTTCCCACTTATCTAGAATACTGAATATAGATAGACGTTCCTTTCCCTTGAATTATATTGGGTCTCCTATATCCCTTGGGTGTACAATAATCAAATATTTTTATGGAACTGTGAACAAAATAATGAGGTCTGTTCTTGATAAGAAAACTTGTTATCTATCCTTTGGTGAAAGGATTGTGTTAATAAGTAGTGTTTTAATGGATAATCTAATACTTGTTTTTTCGTCTAAAAATGTGCCTAATGGAGTTTTAAAGAATATCGATAGAATCTTGGCTTATTTAATATGGAATTATTTTTTTATGGGAATCACAATTTGAATCCATGGGATATGTTGGAAAGAACTAATCATGGGGGTGGCATTAATTTTTAAAATATAAAGGATATTGTGTACTACATGCAAGAAAAACAAGCGTGGGTGGTAGTGGAGGAGCGTACCATCTGGGGTAAAATTATGTCATTTCTAGGAAAGGTTTCTTTTGAAAATAGATGTGCATATTATCTATAATGGTCTTTGATCCATAATATTACTCCTACCATTCAACTACACTTAAGGTGGATTATTAGGAAATGAGATATTTCTTTTGTGGGTCAGAATTGGGAAGGCTCAATTATTGGTTTTTTGAATTGTCCGGGACCATCAATATCATATATATAGGAATTCATGTGTCCAAGTTTCACTAATCTGTTTCGAAATAATATCCATAGGATCTGTTTGATAGTGTTGATATAAATTTGGATCCACATAGAAGTGTTTTCACAACATCTAATTCAGGTTTTTTTCTAGAAAAGACATTCATCTTATCATCCATTCACAGGAGAAACAAGACACATAGAATAATATATTATGGTGTAACCAAATTCCATTTAAATTTACATTCAAAATATGGAATATTAAAAACAATGAAAAACCTATAGATATTAATGTGGCAATGACATGTATTAATATTGTCTCCAAATGTCATTGTTGCAATGTTCACAATGAGGAGGATTCTAATAATTTCTTTTTTTAAGGAGAATAGGATATGAATTTTTGATCCTACTTTAGAGAGTTTACTAGGACTTTTTCCATATAAATCCTTAGTCCAGCAATCCTTGAAATATGGTTATGTAGGTTGAATTGTGAAATCGAAGGAAAAATGGCTAGGGCGTCGATTCTTATTGCAATTTTCTTTTGTATCAGGAATTCTAGAAATTAGGAAAAATTTGAAGCCATGTTTCTATAGGAATATATGATGTCACAAGAACTAATTCCCTCCTGATTTAATTCGTTAGTTTCAATGGTTGATTCAGGCATATTCATTGAGAGTCATATAGGTGAATATTTATTTAATCAATTTTACTAGTTCTATTTTAAGAGGAAACTGTGTTTTTTGTCATTTCAAACTGTGGGTTAAAAATTTAATTTTTACATTTCCTTAATGTTGGGGATTATGCATGGAGGGGGGGTGGTCCTTGATTATAAAGGGGGTTTTCTTCTTACATTCACTTCATTTTATTTAAAGTGGTACTCCATTTAATAATATGAAAAAGTTATGTTCACATGTCTTAAATTCTGTGTCAAAAAATGTTTTTACCTGGAGCAATTTGAAACTGATTCATTGAGTATTTATGAATCTATGCATGATAAAATGTCCACACCTTATTATATTTCCAATATAAGTAGAAAATGTAATTCCAGAACCAACAAAAAACAAAGTTTGATCATATGTTGCGTGATGCCAATAAAGTGGCAGATCATCTTGCACCAATGGTGGTGGTAGACATAGGGATCAACATTACATAATTTTATAGTATTCTTCAACTGAAATTAAAGGGGATAGATCTATTTACAGGATATAAACATGTTCTTCTTTATTTTCAGGCTCCATTGGCTTGTACTCATTTTCCATTCCCATGGCCCTATTTTGTTATGTAATTATTCAGTTTATAAAAAAATGAAACATTTGATGACATAATTATTTAGTCCATAAATAATTTTTATACTTCTGTTGTAATATCATAAGCATGATCATTAGGGGTTATCCTTTTTTGATGCATATTGTTTTGATTCATTGGTATTTCTACTTCATAGTGCTCAATATCATTACTATTGAATTAATTAAGATCAGAAAATTATTTCCTTCCCTTCAGTCATGATCATGGTGGCCTTTTCACGACATGTGAAAAAACTCCTTTAACTCTTAAGAATATACAATGCTTTCTCCTTCCACAATTATCATATGTGGGATAATACTAAATTACATTATTTACTTTATAAATATTTTCCCTTATCATCCTATATTTCTCGAGCTTCATTTAAAATTCATAATACATAGATAAATCCTTCTCCTCCTTGTTATAATAAGATATTTTTTCCCCAAACAAAAAATATTTTTGGAAGAATAGTTCACTTAAAAATATTGGCATAAGATCCCAAAATATGTTATCATATTTATTCATCAGATCACTTGCATTGGCAATGTTTCCATTCCTTTAACTAGAATCCATTTCTAAAAATATACATTCACAAGATTATTCCATGAATCATAATGAATATTTTAGAACTACTAAAATAGTTCACATAAATTGAAAATTTTATTCATAGATAATCTTATAATCATAAAAAATGATTTTGGGGACACATTTACTTTTAAATCATTCAAAATGGTTTATTCATAAAATATGAATTATCCAAAGCATATCGACCATGGGTATCAAACCAAGTGCACTGTAGGGATCATTTTTGTGTACAAGGTTGTGTTGAGTCAGGACCGACACCACTTGAAAGAGTTGTTTCCCCTAGGTACATCTATGCTAGAACAATTCCCAGTTGTAGTATATAGATAAGTTTGTATTTCTAAAATGACCCACATAATCTCAGCCTTACAAAAATTCTCGAATATTCATCCATGCTTATCCACAAATTCTGTCATGGATTATTTTACTTAATACTTGATTTACCAACTATAACACCCTAACACTAGAATCCAAGAGCTGTTTCCTCACTTTATTACATTAGCATGATTACTAGGAATCAAATATCGAAGGAATGATCCTTTTATCAATTTTAGAAGCCAGGTAACATACCTGATCCATAAAATACAATTGATACTATGAAATATAATATAGCCATTCCATTGTGAGAATCAATATTATTCAAGATTAACCATTTATATCGATCCTAATACACATCATGGAAACCTAGTAAAAATAAATCTTAATTAAGGTGTGATATCAGATTCATAGTATGGGAAAGTATATAATAGAAGCTATCATGAACGTATAAGCATAAAAAATAAGGCATGTTGAATAGATGAAACACATTCCATTTAAACAAATATTGAGAATAGTATGTCCAGAATAAGTAATACAATATAAAAAATAACTTGAGAAAGAAAAATAACCATTGATATTATAGAATTAAAATGTTTACATGTAATATCAATAACTAATTTCACAATGAGAGATTACATTTTTTCATACATCATAAACATACTGTAAAGCTTTATCCAATACACCATATGTAAACCGGTAAGACATCAGCCAATACCCAAGATAGTTTCTCTCATGATACTAACCCTATTATTTAGAGACTATAATGGGCCCATATTACAGCTTAATAAGTCCAATCTATCCCTCATATGTTAAAATAAAAAAAAACATTCATATTGAAAACCTATAAAACAAAATGAGAATACTTTAACTATAAACCAAAAATGGTATCAAAATACCACATCCATTATAAAATAGATCATAAAAAATTAGATAAAATAAGTTATATTATACCAAAAGTAATCATCCTAAATAAAATATAGTATTAAACAATGGATGTTTACATATATGAAAATACACTAAAAATTTGTCAAAAATATCTTAAGAAAATTACCGTTTTACTTTGAACTAATTTATTTGAAAGATGAAAATTTATTAAAGATAACATTTTATTTAAAAATATATTTGTAAAAATTTATAGGAAACATAAAAACCTCAAGTCATAATGATGGTGGTAAACTCCAATCAAACATTATGTGTTAACAATAAACACCCTTTCAGTAATTTTGTTATAAAAGTAAAAAAGTTCCACATTATGAAAAAGTCAAAAAGATTACTTTAAAGCGATTTTTAGAAAGCAAAAAATATGTGAAAGATTTAAATTTTTTATGATAATAATAAATATAATTTGGAAAAAAAATTAGAATCATGGACATGTATAATAAATATTCCCCATTAGATACTTAAGTTTAAACAACCCTGAAAAATATGGAGATTGTGACGATGACCCTTTTCATGAACATTAACATAGTTTAACTTAATTTAATGTCTTGTGTAATGATTTAAAGAATGTTATTAATTTATTCTAGAACAATATTTATATTTATGTTATCATATATTATCCTCTTGTGTCATTTTGTAAATAATATTTTGTCATTACCCTCGTTTCGGTTGTCAACTGCATCATTTTATAATACAACTGTTTGTTATGAAATTCATATTTATTATGTATATAATATACATCCATAATTATATTAATAATATGAAGTACATATATATTACATTCTCTCATTATATTCATTTCTATAAACATCCATGAATGTTTAACATTTTTGATTAATCACATCACATCGTGGAGATGGTAGGTCGTATGTATGCAAATGCCACAATATCATTACCTTAATTGCAAAGGGTAAGTAAATGGAGGTAAATTTAATAGTAAATAATAAATATAATCTCATATTTATTATTTATATCAATTATATTAATCATTATACCCATCCAAATAAAGTGTAGATGAGAAACAGATTATACCACGACGTGGCTTGATAAACCATACGTATGCACACGTTGTGATTTCAATTTTCATAAGATTCATAAATCATGGTATATAGTTGTAAAATAATAATAATAACACCCAAAATTATATATGATATTGTATTTATAAATCAATCATGACGGAAAACCATGACATGTATGTCGAATAACAAATAAACTTGAATGAGTATGTAAAATCAATTACCTCTTCTCCAGCGGACTCTCTTAATATATTTTCATAAAGAATCTTGAGTTGTTATATTTAAAACACCAAAACCTCTATAACATGGATAAGAATATCAAGAGGAGAAATTGGGAATGTTTTGTTGAGTTATAAGAGTCAATGTGATGCGAGGATGTGATGGAGGATGTTACCTTTTTATAATTGAAGCGGGGGTCAGCTTTGGAAACCCTCAAAATATTAAATTATTATAAATTATTAAATAATTAAAAATTTCTTTAAATTTAGTTATTTAGAATATATGACTATGAGGAATCCAAATCATATCAAAAAGTTATTTTTACACAGGTTTATAAAATACAATTAACCTAACCTATTGGCATTAACCCTTAGTTAATCTCTTTAACTCTTACCATCACAACGAGGAGTTTTTATCATTAAGTGTTAATATAGATATTATAAAATTCAACAAGACACATAAATGGATAATTTATAACATATTTAGCTAAATTAAAATAATTTTTCCTAATTTAATAAATTTATGAATTTTATATAATTTATTTAAATATAATTTATTTTAAAATTTCATTAGTGTCAATTTATACACAATTCATTACTTGACATTACGAAAATATCACAACAACATGAAATAATAGAAAAAACTCTTTTTTCTCATCACTAAAATTGAAATTAAATTTATTAATTTATTATATGAAATCAATTATATATTCTTATATTAATTTTTTTATTACTAATATCATTTATTTTATACTTTCGTTCAAAAAATTATTGTTTCCACATTGTGTCACAATTTAATTTAATGACTTTATCGAATAAAAATAAAAATAAATTAACATTTTTATAAAATATTTTTTTATTTCCAAATAATATATATAGTTGAAATTATCCTTTATATAACACCACATTAAACATACATCTCTTGTTTATAAGATAAGTTTTAAAAAACAGTTTCCATTGTATATTATACTAATACGGGTATATTGTTATCCAAAAGGACCTAAATGGTTTTTTAAATGATTATATAATGTTTAGGGATGAACAAAACTTATCCATAATAATTATGAAAAGTGTTAGCATAGTTTTATAATATATATAATATTATTTTTACCCATAATTAGATGATTTTCCGTTAACTTTTGTAAATAAAATATTAATAAATTTACGTTACATATAGCAAAAAAATAATCATATTTAAATAATATATAACCAATGATTTGAAATATTTACTCAATTTTTTAATAGTCATTGTAAAATTTATTTAGTAATTAATCTCAAACTGACCCATTGACATAATTAGAAAATATGTTTTGAATGTGAAAATATTCAAAGGATTGACAATTTTTATATCAAAAATTGATTTGAAATTGATTATAATGAAATTTATTGGAGGAAATGATTAAAATATAATAAAATAAAACTCTTAAAATAATCAATATTATAATTTAACAATATAAAATATTTTTTTGAAAAAATTATATTAAAATAAAAATTTTATATTTTTCACAATTCATCAAAACAACATAACCGATTAGAAAATTTTCAAATATTTTAACAAAATTAAAATTTTATGTACCAAAAAAAAGTGGATGTTTATATTTTTCAAATAGAATATATATAAGGATTAATTTTTTTATTTAAAATAGGTTATCCACTAAAAGGAAGTGAAACTACCTTTAAAGAAAAATATGTTTTTATGTTTAAAAATTGTTTGTTCATATCTTATGACTATATGATCTATTGGATGATTATAAAAACAATATTATTGAATATATAACATACATACTTAATTTATATAATTTAATAATTGTAATTAATTTTATTTATTAAAACAAAACACCTTTGGGATCCTTAGAATAAAAATATTTTCTTTATATTCAATTAGTTTTAATTTTGGATTCTAATCAATTGGAAACCAATGAAATAATATTATATTTTTATAAACTATATATTATCATATTTTAATTAATACTATTCGTAACAACCAATTATATAGTTATGTTATAATGGTAACATTGATTTATAATATTTTGTTTCTTGTTTAAGCTTGATGTTTCCTGCAATGTAAGGTATAAAAGATGTTAAATTTTAAAATATAAAAATAACATAAAAATATTGGGATGTTACATGGAAACATAATAGTAATAAATGTCTATAAATAAGGACATTGTGACATAAATCCCATACCACATGTTTAGATTTCTTTGAAAACTAGTTCGTATGTATTATAATAAATACAAAAAATGATATAATTCTAAAATAGTGTCATATAAATAATTATAATATCATATATGATCAATTTATAATATTTCATCACTGATTTATTAATAATTATTAAATAAATACATCATTTCTTGGTGTTAACTATTTCATTTTTTCCTAAGACATTCAGGTTGAATGTTCAGGTACTTATATAATGATAAATGTTAACTCATATATAAAATTATTATAATGATATTAATATCATACATATTCATTATATATTTATTTATACTCACGAATAATAGGTAGAGACAAAAAATGAATTACACCATTCACTGAAATGGTTGGTTTTGTGTATGCATTAATGTTATTTTCACTTTTCTATAGATGGAAAAAATAAGGTAAATTTTAATTTACCTTCATAGATTAATTATTATATAATATTAATCTTATATATTAATTAAATATTTCCTAATTACAAATTTTATAAAGTAGAAAAAAAAGTAATCGCATTATAATGTGGTGGTAGTGGTCTACATGTAGGCCTGAGTGATGTTATTATTTTCCAAATGATTGGAATGTTATAAGGGAGATATGGTATAATAATTACAAAAGAATAATTATTTCATAAATATATATAAAAACGTGATACTCAAAATAATTTACAATCTTGATAGATGGAGATAAAAAATTAGTTTGTATCGCTGGGTGATGGTCGTAGTCCACAAATATGCATGAGCGATAATTTGACTTCTCATTGGATGAAATAGATAGCAAAAAATGATGGTTTTATAATCATAAAAGAATTTTATTATATTAATTATATTGAATATATTATCTTATGATGAATATAATATATTTATTGGAGATATATGAATATATTAACTGAATGATGTCAGGTAAGAAAATTAATTATCCTTCAGTTTCCCTCCTTTAGATCATTTCATTAGGGATCCATTGAATGATATTTTATGAATATAGATACATATAAATCATGGATAAGGAAATTGAAATTATATTTGTTTAGGGTTTGTCCAATAAAAAATTTTCATTGTGTTTTAAATAATTGAATGGTGGGGTATCCATTTATAAATTGGGGAGAGTAGACATTTGGAATGTATTGAAACATTAAAATATAATAAAGTTATTATCAAACAAGAATCTTCCAAATGGATATATATTTTTATTGATGTTATGATTTGTTCTAAATAAGGATAAAAAGAAGGATTTATATATGTATAATTGTAAAATTCACACTTATCTCTTGGTTTAACCCCAAGAAAACCCATTTTGATCTTATCCAAAATGGGAATTTTTTAGTGTTTTTACTATATGTTATGACAAAAAATGTGAGTGGGATATTTAAAAATTTATAACATTATGATTACATATATGGAATAAATTTTATCGAATTAAATCTCTACAAATGGAAAAATTAATTTTAAAATAATATCACAAAATTTTTTAAAAAATGGGTTTCAGGATTTTTTTTCTTAAGTATTCAAATATTATATATATAAATTAAAATTAAAATGATTTATAATGAAATAACATGAATCATTAAAAATATAAAATAATTAATGTTACCTATAAAACAATTTTGAAATAAAATATTACATTTCAAATGCTTTAAATGACAACTCCCAACTAAAACCATACTTATTAATATTTTGAGAAATTTCTAAAAAATTCAGAATCATATAATTTTTTCATTATTATTTAAAATATTATATTTATTTTTTGAATCAATTTTTCAAAAATATAAAAATATTATATTTATTATCAGATCAAAATAAAAAAATAAAAAAATTATTTATGTGGAAAAATGGATTTTTGGGGAAAATTAAGAGTACAAAAAATTTAGTATATATTTATCAATATATTTTATTTTTCTAAAAATATTATAAGTAATGTTAAAAATGATTTTATTAATATTAATTAAATTAATTTTATAGAAATTTTATAATGATATATTGTGTCATGGTTCATTCAGACTTTTAATTGTGTGTATGAGATACTATCATAGAAATTAAATTTATTTTTATATAAATATAATATAAAATGATGGGGTGTTACATTATACCTCCATAAAAGCATTTTATCCCATGAAAGTTTGACACACTAATAAAAAATGAGGATATCATTGATTCACAACCTCCATTTTTTCAAATGCAACCTCTCCAAATTTATTATTCCTCAAAAAAACTATAACTGGGAGAGTAGTCTAGTTCTATAGTGATTAATATTTACTCTCAAAGATTTCTATTGGTTGTTCTTCATATGAAAAATCATGATTCATTAGTATAACCACATAGTTCATTACATTGGAAGGTTCATGTATGTACATACTTTTGATGGATACATAGAACACATTATTAACATGGGAGATATTCGGTGGAAGAACCAATCAATAAGCTACACTCACCACTAAATCATTAATCTTGAATGAGCCAATCTTCCAAGGGATCATATTTCCATTATATTTGACACTCATAACCTAATCAATTTAATAAATTCAAATGATTAAATTCTCACTAATATCAAAATCTATATTTTACTGATGATTTTTAGCATATCATATTTATCAACTATGAGACGCCTTAGTATTTGATTGAAACTCTATGAATTTCACAAATATTTTTGTATCTAGCATAGGTCACAATATATTTATTTCTCCAAATTCATCCAATTTTTTAATACTACACATATTTCTATAGTTGGATTATTATTATATAATCCATCTTTTTTATGATGATGATTATTATTTAAATGCACCTCTAAATTTTGAAATAATGGAGAACATCACCAGAACATCAAGGTAAACCTCTTACCCCTACCAGATGCAATATAATATTGCAATGCATGAAACTTTACCACTTTCATAATGAACATTCATACAACATGATATATAAATATAACTTCATTGATATTAACTAAGAGTGATTCTATAACAAGGTGATATACATTATACCAAATAGAATTATGACTCTTATATTGTTTTGGGGAGTTTAGAGATAAATTCCATGGTGATATTTTCAAATTTACATTATGGTATGATTAATAGTTATAACACCTCCTTATAAATATGTATCATAGCCTTAAATTACTGACATATAAAGCACTAAGATATACTAATATTAAATATATATCCTCATATTGTCCCACAAGAACTAATATTTGATAAATTTATATATTTTTTATTTATCAGATGAATCGATAATGATGAAGTGTGATGATCATCAAATAGATCCTTCGTCATGTCTGATATTGATTGGACACAAACAAGGTTCCAAAACATTATCATTTCATCAAAATCATAGCTGAATTCTATAAAATTTATCACTGTATTGTTCAATCATAAATATTCCTTTTCACATATTTAAACTATACCTTGAAAGATGGATAAATAGTCATTTGTTCATGATTAAATCATTCCCATTTCATAATGATTTCCATATCCATCCTTTACAAATCCTATTCTTTTAACATTTCTTACCCTAATCACAGATAATATTTAATTATCCTTTCAGCTCAATTAATCAATGACCTTGATCATTATATGAGGAATTTATTATACTAAGGATATATAATCATTAATAACCTTCACCCATCTTCTTATAAAATACACATAACTTTAGGAGAGAATGAATGCTTATTTTCTTGTGTGATAAGTAAATATATATCAAACATTTATATATAAATATTATTATTCCATATCATTGAAGAAAAAGTTTACACAACTAACACCAATTTATTATTTGGGTACTTTTTCTCATAAACTGTCAATTGCCTTGAGGAATAAGGTATGAAAATATTATTTGATAAGGGTATGTCTCAAAATATCTTCTTAGATATGTCACTATAGATCACAAACCCTTATCCAGTATAATGTAATGTATGAAATTGTGAAATTACTAATATTATCTTCATTTTCATGAAATTTTCTTCACACTCGCCTTTTCAAAGTTACATGTATCCCTTTTCAGTTAAATTTTTGAGTGAATTAAAGACTAATGATATATTCTCTATAATTTATCGATAATAACTAGAGAAATATTGAACACTTGGATATAATTCACTATTTTTGGACTTGGTTATTATTCAATAACTGACGCATTTTATGTATCCATAAATACACCGTATATTTAAATTATATGACAAAAAAATAAACCTTTTTATAGCCGAATTTCCAACTTGTTTAATTTAAAATATAACTTATCCATCCTTTGGGTATTTAGTACAATCATCAAGTGATCATTGGGATCATTATTTATATTCAAATATAAAATAATTTAATCAACAACGACTACAATTAATTGATTATTGTAGTATATAAAGAGTTTATTTAGCAAATCAATGAAGATAGTAGGGGAATTAGAAAGAATAAATTGAATCACTATAAATTCACAGAATCCATACCTTTTATAAATTATTCTATGAGATATATACTCATTCTTGACCCTCAATAGATTAACTCCATAATGAAGTTAAATCATGTAAACTTATTGAGCTCCATGTAGTTATTTAAAAAAGTCACCAATATGGCTAGGTGAAAAAGATTCTCCATGGTTATCATGTTTTGAATCCGATATTCAATACAGAGCCACATGAATTCATATTTATTATTAATAATAAATTGGTTTACCCTAATTTTACTGACATGGATAAATGAATCCTTTATCAAGATTCACAAGTAGATTCTTCTTCAATTTCAACCAAATAATCTGGTCCCTTCTATATGGACTCATTGAAATATTTTTACCATCCTGTATGAGTTCTATTGAATGATTAACTTCAATATTCAGTGTAAGGAAAGGAAAAATTCTATAAATACATGAATTAACTCCTGAAAAATAAGAATATATTTGATGTTTAGTTTGTTCCCAGCCATATAAGATAAAAACCCATTTGAATAGGAATCAAGACCCATATAATTGAAGTGATATCCATTAGAAGTTCCCATTGATTGTTATAATGATATAGGATTATTAGTTTCATTGGAATATTAAACACAAATTTCCCATTATTTTTTGGATTTAGGTAAATAAATCCATTCCATTCCTACGATAATCTCTAATTCAACCATATGAAAAATAACTTGATTTTAAGGATGTAAATTCCCAAAATAATCAATTATAGAGAAAGCATAATCCTTAACAGAGTTAATCATTCCATTAGGTCATTTCATTTTAAATTTAACATATTATCAATGATGGTGTTTTATGATACCCTTATCAATTTATATAGATATAATAGATGCGGTAAATTTAAAAACAAATAAAACATTAATATTTCATTTTTAAATGGTATGTTTACCTTTCACCAATACATCAAACACATTATTTAAAGAGATCACAAGATATATCCCTTTGTCTCTATTTTTAATAGGTTTATAATGTTGATCATTGTCATTAACCATTGAATTTGACCATATGGTATGAAAATTTCTACACACAAGTATTTGAAACACTAGAGTGTTGGTTCCGAATTTTGATGTTATTTTTCCCCATCATTAGCTGACATATTCTTACAATCACTATGATATTATATTCTCTGATGAAATTCCCTTAGAAAAATAAAAAATTTACCAGTTCACATGTGGAAAGTTTATCCATTTATTCCTCCACAAAAAAAGGAATAATTGAAATAAAATATTCCATTATCCTATGTTTTTATCATTTCATTTGAATTCTATCATTCATTTCCTTTAAGAAATAGAGATTGATGGCTCACTCCAATATCCATTTCCACCACAATAACACATCAAATGATTTATTCATTGTTTCTAATGTCCCTTATAACTAATTCAATTAATTGATATGTTCTTAAAATAATGAATAATATATCAAGCCTACTTTCTGGTTGGATGATAATACAAGAAGCCTTCCGCTATGGACCAATAAAATTATAATGGTAGGTACTAGGAGATTCATCATCCTTATTATTTAAATCATATAATTATTTTTTTAATTTTTGTATGAATAATATTAAGAAATTACTATTTCAAAATTAATTTCCATAAATTATCATACTCAATATATTTAATTTCTTCTTATTTCCTCATGTTCATGAGAAAAGTCCATTGTTTATCTACTTTGACTTTTAAATGAAAATCATCTAAAGTAAAATTTAATATTATGAACATTGGATAATGGAAAATAAATTTTCAGTGTTACTAATCCAATAGTATATTATAATTGGATAAAAATACCCACTTAAAAGGTGGATGTTTCCTCCTAAAGGACTTAAAAAATATTTTCCCACTATTCCTTATTTAGATTCTCAAAATGATTCTTAGACTAAGAAGTTTTTATATTAAAACCATATTATTTTTTATTCTATCTCTCATTAAATATGGCTTCATAGGATAATATCCAATTAATTTTACATCACATTCAACAATAACATGATTACATTTAGGTTTTACCCACTGAATAAAATTGAAAATAATTTTTTGTGAAAAAATATTTATAAATTGAAACCACATTATCCTACAAATTCTTGTTTTTGTTGTATAAATCATGACCTTTTTATATCTATGACATAATAGGTTTATGATAAGTCATTCATTGTAATAATATATTATAAAACTTATAAAAAAATTAATAATAATTTTTTACTCGAATCATTTACCTCAAGAGTGTTAAAACTAGTGAATAATATGGTCATAATCACCATAGACCTAAATTGTTTTCAGGATAAACTCAACCATATAGTTTTGTTGATATTTTCCCTAGATTAATATATTTCTAATCCATGTCCACTTTTAGTATACATACATGGTTCTGTTTCTAGGAAAACAACATTAACATAAGTATTGTAACTTTGGGTAATATTCTGTAGAGATTATTATCCTATGGTTTTTCACTGATTTTTTATCATCCTAGTTTCTAGAGGAAACTAAACATTTCTATCATTCCTTCTATAGTGAACCATAATTTTCATTCATAAATATCATATATTATTTTATTAATATTCAGTACATAATATTATGATCTAATCTATAATTGTATTGTTATAATTTTTTTGGAAACATACAAACATAAAAAACTTATTCGTAAGAGATCCATATTATCTCACTCTAATTTATTCTTAATTTTGAAAAAAATTATAGATATCAAAAAATATTCAAAACATGGGAAATGGAATCATGAGAAAGGGTGAGCACTGATGCTTAGTACGTGTAATCAAGGGAGATATCAAAGACTCTTATAACATTAGATTAGAATATGGGTATGATAAAACAAGTATAACATTTGAAAACCACACCATATATATCATGCATTATAGTATTGTGTCATTTACTAAATCATTGGTGTTCCCAATACATGAAGTAAAATGAAATCAATTTTTATGAGTTATGAAAGCCTAAAAATTTCATAAAACATAATTTTGTGGTATAAAAATAATTATGGAAATTAATTTCCTTTATAAAGGCCCACTACTAACTCTATAATAGTGGATTTGGATAAATCCTCATTATAACATACCCTTAGTTTAGCTTTACTACCAATAATATCATAGTATTATAAGTCATTTATTGATGTATGTTTAATACTAATTATTGTCCTCATTATCTCAAGAGATATCCATATTTTCCCATTTCATTGGCGGAAAATAAAAATATTGGCCCACCCATTACATAATAAGAATAATATAATATTTGTTCCAAAATATAATAAAAAATTCATCATAAATCATAACTCATAGAAAAGAAAAATGTTTGCAGAACATTTCAATATTTTAACATTTCATATCCTATGGGAAATAAATGAGTTTCATAAAAATATCATAATCAAAATTATAAACCATATAGATAACGAATAATGATGGAATCCTTTCATCATATCCCCATTAAATATTATGGAAAATAATGGTATTCTATCATAAATTAATTACCTTTAAATGGACAGTTGGAATATTTCTTTAGGAAAATTATTTTTTATTTTGAAATGACATAATTAAAATTTAAATGTTTTATAAATATTAAGGAGAAAAATTTATTTCAAAATTAAATTCAAAAAATATAATAAAATATTAAAATCATTGAGTTTCCATAATGTTTATAAATTTCTTTCATTCCATGTATGTAAAAATTTTCATTACTATCAAATATTCGGTAAAAATGAAGAAATACCTTGTTTAGAAAAAGAAAATATTTTTAATTATAAACCATTTTATAATAATTATTTCATTGTAAAAGATAAAATTAAAAAAATCATAGGAGAATATAAATACATAAATGAATTATTTTATTAAAAATTTCATAA
Source organism: Viscum album (assembly GCA_963277665.1). Taxonomy (NCBI): domain Eukaryota; kingdom Viridiplantae; phylum Streptophyta; class Magnoliopsida; order Santalales; family Viscaceae; genus Viscum; species Viscum album. The sequence continues at coordinate 834,615,131 of OY728120.1, forward strand.
AGAATAAAAATGATTTTCGACTAATGGGAGAAATAAATTCAGTTTTCCTTAAAAATGTTCTTTTAGTCTCTTGAATACAAAATTAGATAAAATGAATGGAAAGCTTTTAATCTCATGAAATAACTATATTAGAATAAAATTAATTGGATTCATGAGATATTGGTCTTAATATTTCATCCTATAATACATAACTATGAAAAATATTGAAAATAATGAGATTATAACAAAAATCTCTTACCAAATGTTTGACACGATTCAAAATAACTCTATCAAACTTTATACAAAATTTTAATTTATTATAATTATATAACGTTGTTGTGTACATAATTATACTATCATATATGATCCATTTATAATATATCAAAACAAATTTATTAATAATTATGTATTACAATCATTGTTCCTAGGTGTTAACTGTTTTATTTTTTTAAAAAAAAATTCTTATTTGGTAGTTCCAATACATTTAATTTAATCTGGGTTCCATTATCTAAAAAATGAGAATTATGAAATAAAAATATTATATATTAATTATATATTTTTTTAGAGCCGTCTACAAAAGGATGATATTGGAAAATGAATTACACCGTTCATGGAGATGGTAAGCCGTATATACAGATGAACGATGTGTTTACTAGTCCACATATAGAATGAAAGAAAGGTAATTATTATTTAAAATTTACATAAAAATTATTGTATAATATATATCATGTATATCATATATATTCATTACATATACCCTTATTAAAATCTATGTAAATAATAAGTGAAAAACAAATCACATCGATTCGTGGTGGTGGTAGTCCACACGTATGCCCAAGCAATGATTTTTCATTCTAAAATATTCAAAGATAAGAATGTGGATATGATATTATAAGTATAAAATAATAATTATTTTTATATATCATATAATAACATGAAAACAATCATTATAACGTTACATGAAAAATTGGGATCGAAAATGAATTCTTTCGCTATGTGGAGGTAGTAGTCGACACAAAAGCATGTACGATACTTTTACATCCAATTTCCTGGAATAGAGGGAAGATATAGGTATTTATACAATCATAATTACATTTTTGTATATTATGGAGAGTGAATTTAATATTATATTCTTAATAATTTATATTTAAAGGATAGTGGAGAATAAAGAAAATGAACGATTTTGGGAATGATGGACACCTCTACTTCAGTTGGCCTCCTATTGATCATTTCATAAGGATAATTTGAATGATACTTTAAGAATAAAATAGAATATAATTAATTATATATATGTCTATAAAATATTTTTCAGGTTTTTGATTATATATACATCTCATTATGTTGTAATCAACTTAATGGAGGAGTTTCCTTTTATAAGTGGGTGAGAGGAAACATATTGAATTTAATAAAAAAATTAAAACATTATAAAGTCATTATAAAGATAAATGATTCAAAATGGATATATATTCAAATTTGGGATAGTATTAGAACAAAATATTTTCATCTAATAGTATTTAGATAAGTTTAATTGGAATATTTACCCATATCACTTTGTTTATCCCATGTAATCATATTTTGGCCTAAACTAGGGTGATTTTTTACGAATTTGAATATTAACTATAAGAAAAAATTTATGTGGAAAATAAAAAAGAATAAAAAATGATTATAAAAAATATATACTTCATTTTATCATGTTAATTATCTTAAATTTTATGATTTTATATTTAATATAAACCCACAAAATGTGACGACAAAATGTTTTCAATAAAAATATTTATCTTTAGTATAAAATTATTTTATTTCAAAATTAAACAAAAAATTACTTCAATTGAAAATAATTTTATTAATTATAGAATAAATGAACAAATTTTATTTTTAATTATTTTTAAAACAAATATAAATTTTAAAATTCCTTGAATGAAAGTATATATTTCAATATAAATTAATATTTCCCATTATTCTTGGAAAACTTAATCTATTCAGAAAATTATATAAAACAGACTCTTAGTTAATTTTTTCCAAATTATTTTTGAAATTTATATAATTTCTTCAAATAAATTTTATAACATTATAATTTAAATAATTTTATAATTGTTAAAAAAGAAATATAGATAATTTTTAGGTAATATGTATTTTCGAAGCATGTAATGAAATTACTAAAATTGAGTAATTATTCATTAATACAGTTACAATATCTAAACCCATTAAAACTTTTTTTATAAATTTTTATTTTTTAATGATTCTTACAATTTAACATCTAGGTTATAACTGTATATATTATCCCATTTCATTTATAATTGGGTTTTCATGTATCACAAGATATCAAAAAATTAAATTTATTAAAAGAAAAATATATCATAAAATATTAGGGTTTTAAAAATAAGGTCACAAATACATAAATTTATTATTATTTTATAATATTATATCTAACCTTATCACCTTATCTTTTAAAATATAGAAATTTGGTGTAAATTTCCATTGATTATAACCGTTGTATTCTTTTATGTAAATAATAATTAAGAAATTCCACATTCATTATTTTAAAATATATAATATTTATTATTGTGATTAAATGAATTTATTAAAGGTTATAAATGGTTATAATAATTACTAATAAATAATTTTTAATACATAAAATTTTAGAGATGGAATAACTACGAATAATGCTTACACAATGGTTGTGTAATAAGTAGAAAAATCAAGTAATGTATTTCTCTAAAAATGAACGTAATATTTAATCATTGGATTATAGTTATCTAATAAATTCATGGAAAATAATTAGTTATATTTTTTGTTTTAATTATTTAAATTTGATTTGTATTGTTATATCAATGTACTTAAAGTCATTTTTTTGAATAGTTTAGAAAATGAATATAAATGGTCTTTAATGATTTTTTTAAATCACTATATAGTCATAAAAATACTATCACAACATAATAGAATACTAATTTTTTAGGAAATAATTATTGTTTCATGTCTGTTACAACTTATATTTTTAAAATTAATTCCATCGGGCAGTGTTTAATTTATAAAATCTAGGGATCTACTATAAGAAATGATATAAAATCTATTAATATCATGTTTGTATTATAGAAATTATCATCAGATCATGGTTTAAATATATTCAAGGATAATCATAAGAAGGATTAGTTGAGACAATATAAATAAATTTGGAATGAATCAAAAGGATTATAGGTCAAAATATAGAAGAAGTAATCTTATAAGTGATTTTTATTATTGATATGATTGATTGATATATTTTTAGATATTATTATTTGTCAATAATATTAACCTTTTCTTTAAGTAAATTTAAAAAACATAGAATAAATAAGCAAATAACTAATTTTTTGGAGAAAAAAATATTTTAAATGTTTTAAAATAAAACAGAATAGAAGATGGTGTTAAACTATTCCGGGTTATGATTTCTTAGTTTATGAGTTATAACATAAACCATGTAAATCCCCCCCCAAGTACCCGAGTGAATGAGTAAATTCAAATTGAGACCTTCATGAAACAATAACCACTTCCCATTAACATATATTTTAAAAACATAGTTACTGAATAATGGAATATCATGATAGAAATGATATTTTAAATTCTCTAGTTCTTAGAGCATAAACATGTGTTTTTTTGGTCTATAATCTGGAATTTGAATCTAATTTAAGGTGAAAATTTTTTCAGAACAAAAGTAAAAAGCAATTAATCGACATTGTGGAATGAGATTAGTGTATGAATATATATATATATATATATATATATTTATATTATCCCCAGTCTCATTGCATAAATATTTAGAGAGAATTTCAATGGATTAAAGAAAATGATGACAATATTATTTCACTATAAGGAAATTATCATAAGTCTTGAATGATATACATCTATATTTATAATTAATTTTGATTAAAAAATTGATCAATTGATTATTAGCATAAAACCAATTCTCCAAAATAAATTTGTAATAACTGACTATGATTTCCTTCATGATATTATTATATTTTTTCTTTTGTTCCATATAGAAGGTGTATACTCTCAATGGAATCATATATATGGGTATATGAATAAGAAAACATAGTTTTATAGATTTTGGAATAAAAATATATTGAAGGAAATAATATTCAATTTCCTGCATCCAAAGAATGTGAAAAGAATCACTAATGGAGTTAATTCAATGGAATGGAAGAGTTTTTTAATTGTTTTAAATGTGATTAGGGTTAAAAATAATACCAAATGGACATGAATAAAAGAAATTAAATAATTTCCCAAATAATACACCCCAATAGGTCAGTGTTTCAAAAATAAGGAGTGTAAATTATGGTAACGAATGCACTAAACTAGTGGTTAATGAGGAAGAATTAAGTTATCAACAAAGGGATCTAGAAAGATTCTATGAAATCACTACCAATGAAGTGGTTCATATAATTTTATGTGTTAAAATATAATCAAATTATATAGTTGTGAATTCCCTTATCCATTTCATTTTTATGTATACTTGTATTTTTTTTACATTTTATCTTATTATTAATGAAACATATGTGGTATTGAACTATTTTTGAAAACACAGAGTGCTGTCATGATTTCATCTAAAATATATTACTATTATTTGATTATAATATATTTATTATCTTATTGGTATAATTTTTTTCAATGATGGGTATTGTTCCGTGCTCTCCACTACGATTTACTACCAATTAGTATGGTTGAGAAGTCTAATTTCATAAACTATGAAACCCTATTAAGGAAATGTGGACAATGATATTCCTATATAAAGTACTTCCTCAATATTTATATCAAAATCTTAAATAAAAGACCAATTGAGACTAATAAAATTCCCCACAAAGTAAAATTATAATTGAAATAATATGTTTCTTGGACATAAACTATATTCCAAAGTTATATTTCAAATAAGACAAATATATGGGGTTTTTATAGTTTTATGACCAGAATTTTATTTTTCACAACTGAGATTTTATTAAAAATGTGAGCATGTAATTCTATTATTGATTCAAGAATATTACAAATGTTTGTTTTTTATTTTAAATATATTATTTTTATATATGGGATGAATATTTTTGAATTTTGATTATTTTTTATAATTTTATAAGTCACATAAATATATTATTCTAGACTAATATTAATTTAAATGAAATAAAAATTAAAATAGAGAATAGATTTTATTATTTCATGATTATATTAATTTATAATTTTTTAATAAATATTTATATTACTGAATAAAAAACATTACATTTAGTATAAAAAATTTATTAATAAATATATAAATGTAATTAAAGAGAATTTTCTAGAATTAAATTTTTTTAATAGAATTAACATATTCTATTATATAGTATATATATAATTATTCATTAAAAAAAATATTCAATGAATAAATTTTTTAGTGTACGGAATGAACAATAAACATATACAAGTAAAAATTAGTATAAAATATAAAATATAAGGTATTTTGACATCCCATTACTAATTAATTGATATGTAACAAAACCCAATTAGCCATGTGAGCCTAAGGGCCCCTCCCTATATGCTAGAGGCTACTAACTAGTAGAGAAGGAATACAATGTTATAGTATGGAGACTATACCCACGTGATCGAAGCGTAAAACAACGGGGAATTAAAGAGAAATTGGTAACAACAAAAATTATAAAATAAACAGAAAGATAAGTAAAACAACCTGATAATTATAATTTTACCAATCAATATATAGATTCATATATAAAATGATGATGTCATGTTTATATAAAAAGGAAGAACATGCATATATGGTAGTAGGTGTAAAATACTATACATGTAAAACAAAAGAAAAAAATTACAAAAAACTAAACCATGAGAATATTGAGAACTAGATCGATCATATTCACCCAAGATCCCACAATAATATATATAAATAATCCATTAATAGATGCATACCTTTACCCTTAACTACATCCAAGAATTATTTATTCACGCCAAATGGATTACTGAAAAATGTGTGAGAAAATATTAGTAGGCCACCGCCAAAAGAGTCTAAAACTATCCAATATGTGAATAAAAAAAGTAACAGTGTGAAGATATATAAAAAGTAAATGATCATGATAGTTACAACTAAGGTCATGCTCAAGATCCCAATGGGAGGCTTGGTTGACCATGACTATTTTGGCCTAAATTGTCTTTCTTGGAGTATGTTTTTATAAAATTGTTCAAGGTCTAGTAAAACATAATTTTTTTGTCCATGTTAGAATAACAATGTTGTATTACCTAATTAGAACCCAAGTAATCCATTATATTATATGGTCTAGTAAGCTCAATGTAATAACCCCTGAATCCAAAATATAGGGGTGTATGTGTATTCAAAGGAAAAAACCATGTTATTCCACAAGTAGATAATTTTACCAAGTCTATATAGAATTTAAATTTATGTCATAAGATATGAATGGCATGATCCTAAAACATAATAAATGGGGTTTTTTCTGAGGAAATAAAGCGGAAATAATGGAGATAATTCAAGGCATTCTAATTTTGAAGTGTTCTTGTGAATTGTTGATGAAAATTTGGGTCATTAAATTATATAAGACACTGAGAAAAACCATGTTTTCCATCTCACACAGTGGTCTCATCATTAAATTGGTGAGGAGTTCTATATGTTCTAAAGTAATTCTGTTAGGAATCCTTGACTGGATCAACTAAGGCTACTCATATAAATAAAAATAATCATCTATAAAAATTAGGCACCTTATTTATATTAATTTACCACAGTCCATGAAATATTATTTCCAATATACAATTAGTTACGATTAATTCAAAATATTCCATTCACTCAGATGTGATAAAACAGGTCAAGTGAAGGACACTCTCTAGTTTACAGTTAATTAGACCCGTTTATAAATTTACTATAATGTTATAAATATGAGAAAAGAGATTTTTCTGAGCCACATAAAATTCATTAATTTTTTAATATTTATATATATTAAGAGGAAATAAAAACACCTTCAATCAGTGTTTAGTATAATTACATTCAAGTTTCATTAAAGGTGTATAACAAGACACACCTAAAAGTGTGATTCAAATTGATGTCTTAACCTCCTCCAATGTCAATGGATCAAATAATGGGTCTAGGATGTAGTTCTTATATTTAATGTTAATAGTTTCTTATTTAAGGGGAAAATAATGAAATTTTCAAATTATAAATTAATGGAAAAAATTTATAAACAATAATACACTATGGGATAAGGTAAAGGTAACCGAACTTTTATGGGTAGAAGACTCCTTGTCCATTATATACATCTGATTTGGGATAGAATGAGAAAAATTGGATAAACATGAAATAAAACCCTAAAAATAAGGGATAATAGATATTAAAAATATAACACAAAAAATTAAAAGTGAATCCAGGAAACGAAGGTGTAAGAGTGAAATAAAAAATGGAGGGAGATCTAAAATAACCATCTTTATGCGATTTTGAGTTCAGATAAGGGATATATTATAAATCCCTGGTGGAGTTCCAAATGGAAACATGATTGAGTATACTATGTATAAAATGAAAGATAAGAGTGGGGATAAATTCTTAAAATAAAATATTTGGTAAATAATCTCACCACAATTTAATTGAAAAATTGTTTGGCCACATCGAATGCCAAACCATGCACCAAACTTTCACAACAAATGCCAAAGGATCCCCCTTCCACGGTTAGACTAACGGTTTGGAGAAACCATGATAAAATCATGCTATGAACACCTTCAATAATATCTACAATCTATTTGATAGTGTGACCCTCCATTAATGGTTTACTAAACCACGTGGAATATCTAATGGAAATAAAAAATGAGGGACATGGTTAGAACTAACAATGTGCTAATAATATAGCACATATATTTTCATCAAACACTAAATCTCAAGACCCCATAAGAATATTTAATGCACCAAAATCATTTTGTAAACCCTTGTTTTATTCTAATAGAGTGAAAAAATTATTTATTACAAAAAATATTTTATCCAAGCCTCCACGAAAAACAATTATCTTATAACCTCACTTCGTTAAATCAACATGTCCTAGAGTTTCCACTCCAAGGCTGATTAAGGATAAAAGAGAATAACTCAGGACACAATGATTGTATATTTACCACTCTCACCTAGGTTTTATCCTATGCATGGGTGTTCTACCAAATCACCTGAACTAGAGGAACATACATTCCATGAACAGTCCTTAGGCTACGGTCTTTGATACAGATGAGATACACATCGAAATATGCATCAACCTCCGACTAAATCTTATTATAAGGAAGGGATATAAGTGACCTATTTGTTATTTGTTCTCCATATTCACTGACTAACATGTGGTAAATAGAGTAAATAAACAAACAATATAACCTTTCATTCCCAATAACCAATATATAGTGACAACATCCCATTTAAAATTTCAAATTAGTATTTGATATCAATGAACAATAGGCTATTGGATCTCCAAATTCATACATTGACATGTGATACATAGAGTAACAACACCTATAATATAAATTTTCATTCCTAACCACCAATAGTGGCTGTGTAAATCACGATACATCTTAGGATGTTTGAGATGTACTAACACTTTAAATAATTATATTCTTGCATTAATTTCCCTTAAATGTCTAATGGAACCTACAAACACCCATGAATACACAATATCTCATCATCATCGATAAGACAAATAGGCATTGGGTCCTTACCAAAACCAATATCCCACAACACAAAGACTTATGGATCTGAATGATGTATCATGTTCACTCAATCTTGATGTGAGAAAGTATACAATAGAGTCATGAGTATTAACTATTTTTTACAGTCTACAAAATCCAAATTCATCTCATATTATAGATCCTTAAACTACCATTCACTACATGAATCCTGAAAAACTTGTTTTAGAGTCTTGTAGCTCAGATCATCATCCACTATCATTCCATTACCATGAAAAAAATAAATCTCAATGAAAAAATACCTATGTTATTCAACCCATATTTTTTGTTTTATCTTCAAATAAAACTATGTGGATATCTATCTGATAAATTTAAGGTATGTGTATACAAGGGATCAAAATCCCAATATGTAATGTCTCCAACAGTGAAAGTAATGAAAACTACCACTAGCTTGTGGTCATGTGTCAGTTTATTTTTCTCATGAGGCATCAATTAATAAAAATTTCACACCAATACATAAACTCCATATATCCAAATATCTCAAAGACTGATTCATGATGATACATAATATAATGTGTCTCCCCTATTTGGATCTGGTATAATCAAGATCAGTGTTGATGTTACTATTCATTTTATTTCCTGAAAGTATTTCTCACATGCATTGGACAAATTATATCCTTCAGTTTTCTCTTAAATCGTTACCCAAATTTCATACCCAAAAGTCCATTATCATTATAGTTAGTATATATTCACCAAAAGGTATCCAAAATCCTTTAAAAAAGGATATATAAAAAAGGTTAAATTCCATCAATGAAGTTAGAGCACATGCAAACAAGAAAGAATTTTAGGTATGTGGTTTTCTCTCAATCACTCCTTTCATTTGAGGTTAACTGTAACATAATATAATTTGGTGGATTTTTATAATAATATCTATAAGAAATATCAATTCCTTCCATTTGGATAATTTTTTTAAAAACCAATCTATAATTATTTTTTGAGAAATTTACATTTTACCCTTTTTATATTACTAATGTTTTTCGTCTCAATTTAATTTCTTTCATACATATTTCATATTATGAAATATGTTAATATTATAAGGGTTATATATTTCTCCATTTAATTATTCTAGCATAATTATCCTTTGATTAATATTATATTAAATTAAATTATATTCCCCCTCCTTAATTTTTAGGTTGATTCATACATTCCAAATATATAAGGGATTTTCTACACTCTATCTCCTTTCATTTGGTTTCACAATTTATTATTTCAACTAGTACATCTGAATGTGAAATAATCCACATAATTTTTATTTCATATTTTAATTTATCCACTATTTTTAATGAATTTCATTTCATTATCAAAACAAGCATTCAGATTGATATCATTTTTAAAAATAGACATCCTTATAAAGGGAAACATCCACTATTTATTTCTGAATATTTTCTGCATTAGATAAGTTCTTTCATATTATAAAACATTCATTAATTATTTAACTAATTTATTTATGTTTTATATTCAACAATTTTTAGTATTCCACTATATCTCTTTTCAAAAGGAAATTTTATAACCATTTTTTCATTTTCTATTACTTCAAATTAAATAACACAATTTATAAACTATCACTTTCAAATTGGTAGTATTTTTTATTTTTACCCATACATTTATTATATTTTACCTTTATTTTTTCCAAGGTTCAACTATTTTGATATTTATTTTTAATAATTATGTTTTTAAAAATGTTATTTAAATTATTTTGATTGTGTCGTTTATTTTTGTTTTTTTATAAAAAATGTTAAGTATTAATAAAACAATTCTCTAGTTTTCTATTCCATTTATCCCTATATCACTATTTTAACATTCCATTTCAATGAAATTTTATAGGTTTGATACATATTAGGGACATATGTTTATGGAAAATTTGTTTCATAAGTCTATTTGTGAAAAATATTGTTTAATCTATTGTTATTATTATTTGTGATTATATCATCATTGAATAAAACTAAAAAATTTATTCTCATTAATCCGCTATTATTTAATATATTTAATATAAAAAAAGTTAATCTATGATTACACAAAAATAAATTTACCTAATTTAAATTTTATTTATCTAATATTCCCGCTAATTTTAACTTTTTAGTAATTGGTACCAATTATGAAATAATCCATTGATTTGTTACCAAATTCATATGTATCAATGCTTATATGGAAATGAAATTCCTCTAATATGTTTGATCCATCAATTCCCCCATCTCTGTTTATCAAAGAATCTTTTCTATCAATAACATTCCTTTTTGAACACCATATAAATCCATCATATTTAAGGATGTTCACCTCGATAATCTTACATTTATATTTAATGTGGAAAACTGTTGATTAAAGAATGTATCATTTGATTCTATATAGGAAACCATGAAATAAAATAATATATATTAATATATTTAAATATATTTAAGGAATCGTCTAAATTCTATATTTTAATGTTTTATATAACATAGAGTATTTCATTTGACTACTTTTGTTTTTAATGGTTAATAATTTTTTTATATAAAATGGATTTCATGCAGCACCAATATTTATTAATATATCATTTTGTGTTGGGTGAGATCAAAATTATATTTATTTATAATACATTGGTTTAATATCATATATCATTATATGCTATGCTATTTTATATGGGAGGTTTTCTTGGGTCACTATGTTATGTGACATGTGAGGTTATCCCATTTATATTTTGTAGAGCCCACAAAATCGATATCAATTACAAAAATCATCAAAATCTAAAAAGGAGGATCATTGATGGATAATTGGAAATATTAAAAAATGAATTGATCATTGTCACATTTTCCCAAGCGTAAATATTTTTTCTTTGAGATGGCTAAGAAATAAGGGCTCTGAAATGAGGATGAATGTATTTCTCATGGATTGACCGAACCATGTGGATTTGAGATGTACCCATCCTAATGGATCCAAGATAGAAACAAATCATGGATTTGATTTGAATCCATATCCATGGATCGAATATAGATCCAACCCCATAACATGGAGGTGTATCTAAACACATAGTTATGAGGTGTATCCGACCTCATGAATTTGAAGAGGATGTAGTTTTATGATTCTACAATAGGGTTGACATCAAAAACCTGAGATGAAGCCAACCACATAACACTATGGAGTACATTACCACATAACCCCACAATGGGTTCTAATATAGTTACCACGTATTTTGATATCCCACCAGCTAAGGATGTTTATAAAACCACCATCTCTAAATTATCACTCTTAGAAATATTTGGATAAATATATTGGAAGTGTAGAGATGGGATAAGGAATCAAATATCACATATTTAGAAAAATCCCATGTGTTTTTATAAACAAAACATAAAAATATGTTAGAAGGAGCATAATCCAGACCATATTTCCATAATTCAAACTATGAAATGGTTAATTAAATCATGTGTTAGGATGAACCAATTAGGTAGAGGTATAACCAAAAATGTGTGAGGAAAATTGATAAACACAGGGTCAATTTGATTATATTGTTTGTAGCCCAATCACCTAGAGGTTATGATAACCATATTATGGTAAACCCAACCACATATTTAGATGGATGACCATGTGGGGGAAGGGACTACTTCTTACAAGATACATATTTCCCCACAATTATGACTCCATAAACATCCCATTCCAAATGGGGAACACTTAACTTGGATACATGCATCAGTTACATAATATCCCTATAATTTGGGAAACCTAACTTTTAGATTACCGCTATTAGCTGAGACAATTCAAAGGTCCCATTCGATATCCATTCAGTTGGAATAAATCCTCAAATGTATTATTTGGATGAATTCTATAAAGATAACCATCTCTTAATATCATGTTATACCCATTATTTTTCACCCCTTCGATCTTTGATTCCTATGGTAAAAGGAGGCTCAAGGTTATCATCATAGACTGTAGGAACCCTAAAGGGATCCAGAATCATGGATTTCTTGATAAAAAATAATCCCAATCAAAAGCAAATTAGAGCTATCTATCCTGAACCAATGGTCAATTTCTACCCTATCCCATGAGTTGGGACACATAGGTCATCCCTTGTAGAGTAAGCCCTAAGGATGTGGTTTCTCTTCAGGAATGTGTCCCTAGAGGTTTTTAATGACGATCTCAAAAAACATGAATCATCAACGAGATGAAGATAATGTAAGTGTAGTGGGAAAATACATTTCTAATTCTTCATTCATAGCCAGTGTCACACACCTATGTAATGTACCCAATCCTCCCGTAACATTTGTTTCCTACTCTAAGCATGAATCAAATTCACATAGATACATGAGCTATTTACGCCATCTTTTTCATTAAAATACCTTATCGGCCGTCCTTCCTAGGTGTAATACCAATATAAAAATTACCCACTATCCAAAGTGCTATATTCTAGATGAGTCATTCAAGGGATTCCTTAGATGTGTACGCCCCATGAGTTCATCTTTTTTTGTATCATTCATTTTGACAATGTCCATGTAGGAAAATATGAAACCACATGGCCAATGTCTTAGTTACAGAATATTAAATTAAAAGAAAACTTTCTTACCGCATGATGTTAAAATTAATGGTATGATATTGAGACACCACCTTAAACTATGTCACTTGAACTATGTGGGTTTTGATTCCAATTTTAATGGGATATATAGGACTCTTGATGGAGGTTCACACCAAACATCTTCAATCCTTATTAGGTTATTTTCCTCAGTTGTTAATTTTTGTACTCTTGCCACTTGGCCTTGTTCCTATTAGTTTGGACACCAAATTCATTAGGATAATATTCCATTTGAACTATCCATTCATTGATACTTATTCTAGGTAATATCATGTATCCATTTTGAGGGATATATTCATTTAGGGTCTTAACATATCACACTTTTCGGACTATACAGTTGGTGGGGCCCATTCTCACATGACTATATCCTTTGTGAGATCTACCCATTCTCATTAGGCCACATTCACTCCATGGTCAACCAAGAGGGTCCACTCAAGGTTATTCTCACACGAGTCATTAACATACAAATTTATCCAAGTCATTTTTACAACATGATGTTAAACTACATGGATGGTTACTTTCATGTTATAGTTAAAGGCATGATGTTCCCCATTAAGTGGTACCAAACTACATGGGTTATGATTTAGTTTATTCAAAGGAGTCATCCATATAGGCCAAATAATAGTAACACGTACATTCAAAACCTTCCTAAATGATGATAAACTATAGAGTTCCCAACTGTGTGGGATTAAGATGTAGTGACCTATACATCGAGATCATTAAGAAACGTGATAAATAACCTCAAATACATGCCAATGAAATTATTGATGGACAACCCATGGTACATATACATGTTAAAATCAACAAAATACATATCATATATATATAATAACATTATAATATGACAAAAACTAATTTCTAGTGTTGGTGTAACTAGTCCCACATGAGGAATTGGGAAAGAACCGTGATCAAGAATTAAATCAAAAAGAGAGTTCTATCACTTAAAATCATTCCCCTAATAGGGTCTAACGATCCTAAAATCCCATACCCACGAACCATTTGAGTTCCTACACATCATTATTAGGAAACTCCAATCACCACATGTGTTTCAAAAGTTTTCCTATAGCTACATCCCTTGTAACAAATTTGGGTGTTGGTGTGTGTTTCTGATTCCGTGGATAACCCTCATTAGAAACATTCCAAGACTAGAGATATTATCCAATGTAAATTGTGTGTAGCCACAAAATGTTTCTCAAAACCTTAATTCAAGTAACCTCATATTAGTTAAAAACCAAAATGGTGAACTCGATATGAATTTTTCAATACACAAATGAAATAGGGGTTTCCAAATATCACTCCATTTTTACTAATGTATTCCCTGGGAAAAAAAATTTTAACATGATTTTAATATTTCATTAACTAAATTTTCCCCCATGTCAGGAAATGTTCTTCATATATTATAAGCAAAAAAAATATTAAATATCATAAGAATATTTCACCTGTGAAAATAATCAGTTGAATATAAATCAATTGATGAATATTCCTTGATTAGTATTATTTTTTATCTTTACATTATCTCTTTAGGAACAATTATAATGAAATATCATTGAGGACAACATATGGAATTATTATCAAGATAGTTTTCCAATGGAATTAACATCAAGATAGCTAACATGAGAGCCACAACCCCCAAAATAGTGGTCTACATCATCGTAGAAGCAACTATTAAAATAAGTGAAATACGTGATGGTAAGAGAGTTCCATAAAAAGTACAAAACATACCCTAGATCCCACATTAATGGGTTTCTAGGTACTGAGTCATATAATCTAATCCCATATAATGTGAGATACATTCAATTCATTGACACCTATAACTACCAACAAATGCTTCATGATCCTATCTATGTAAATTGATAACCAATAAATTACATATCCAAGGAAGGTTTATTAGAAAGCGAACCATGGAATCACTTTAGATTAGGGGTTTCCGAGAGGGCTCTGGAATGCCTCCCCCACCAGTGTCATGAAACAACCTCCCCTCATATAGAAATTGAGGGTATTACCTTGTTGATCTCAAACCCAACCAATCAAACCTAGTAATCATGGAAATATCACTATGAATAGTGTGTTATGAATAATAGATAGAGAGAGTGATCACATCACCACTTTCACTGAAGAAATCTACCCATATAATAGTATCAAAACTACTGGAGAGGCCTGTATGCATATTCATACAACACAAGTCAACGAGAATATTAATATATTAAGTATGTCAAATCACAGTCACTTTCTAATGTGAATAAGTATAGTTGATATATCCTAATTTTTAATGGAGTACAAGAGTGGACCCATATTCTAAATTAAATTAAATATATTTGACAACATATCATTTAAAATTGAAATTTGTATAAAAATATCAATTTTTAAACCATTCAGAATTGAAAACATATTATGGTAGTAGTTGAAAAGATTTTTCAATATATATTGGAAGTCACACGGGAATATGCACATATCCCTATTCAATCCATCATAGTAGGGTATTTTCATGTTCAACATGACCTGCTTGCAACCTGCCATAAATAACACATTGTTTTCTCCAAATCTTAAGGATTATAGTAAAATTATAATAAACGGTGTGTGTAGGGGTCAATATCATATTCCCACATTTACTGGGGTTTGGTTAGATAATTTGGATTCCATCATTTGTAAGGAGAATTTTCGAACTAAAGGAATACACTATATCCAAATAGATATACCAATACATGGTCTCTATAGACATATCTTGATAGCTAATATAAGTTAGGAATATAATTCTAGACCTACCAATGACCGAATATATCAACACCCCTATAAGAAAATACCTAAGAAGTAAAATATTCCTTCTCTTATTTATGAGGTCTATTGGAATATCCCAGTACGGAATGAACAATATATTTGGGGTTAGAAAACCTTTTCGACCAATGCTGGAAGATATATTCTAGAAGAAAACTAATAGTAGACTCATTTTTCATCCAATAGTTTATAAGCATGTCAGTATATCCTATCATCTTTCTGATCGTGGAATAATATCCCCAAAACAACCAAATATAGTCATCTACATTTTCCAGTAGATACCAATGAGCATGATTATATTCCCATTCTAGCCAAAAAAAGTCATCATATTCAGATAATAATGCATGACATTTCTTTTATTAATATTCTACTCAATATTAATTTACATGTATCAATATGATTCAAATATTAAGTGTCCAAATAAGAAACCATCTCATCATATAAATAATGTGCTCCTACCTATAACATATATCCTCCCTATAGTAGTATATAGATGGATTATAGATATCATACCCCTTATATTTACTATGCATAAACTTTCAAACTGATATATCAACTAGGAATGTACATAATCCCTTATGTAGGACACCTTTATATAGATAGGTTATAAAAAAAGGGTTTAAAAATATATGTCTCCCGCGTCAATTTCCAATAAAACCTCCCCTTAATCATTAAATGTCCCAGGGAAACAACCACCATCTCTACATGATACAGTGGATGACTTTCTTTCGAAAATTGACCTCAAGGATCTAAAAATGTAGTTGAATATTCCCAATATGGGGACTTGAATAGTATGAATATACATAATGATTTAGCTATGAAAAATATCCAGAATATATTTTGACCCATTTCCACACATAGTTATGAAATTATTGATGTTTTAAAGAATAAATGGATGACTTACATATTCAAGAACAAGTGTGTCACTCTACACCAGCTAATGACAATAATTCTCTCTTCCAATGGATATTATAAAAATATACAGCAATTGAGTCATATTTTTTTTTATATAAAACATTATATATTCACTATAGCTTAGATCTTGAAGTCTGAAATGTATAGTAAGAGATATAACATGCTTAGAATAATAGTTAAGGGGAACACCAAAAGAAATTATAGATTCCTCATAAAAAATATATATCTAATGATGGGAATAGTTTGAAACATTTCATATTTGTTTTCTCATTGGTCATCATAATCACAACAATATGGAATCCATTATTGTCATTTTCATAGGAGTGGTCACAGATCAGAACAATGCACATGAAAGTTGGTCAGGTAAAGAAAACCATTTAGTATCTATAACACAAAAGAGATATAACCATAGAGAGTGGTTCATTATCAGAATCAAGATTTAGGCATCTGAATGATCATGAAATCTTTTCAAATGAGAAAAATAGAGGCTCATACTATAGAGAAACACCTTTTTAAAAATAGGTCAAACTCTGAAAAATCACTACACAGGGTTAATACTAAAGAGAAAATACACCAAATCAATAATATTTGATTAGGCACCATCATAAGAAACAATCTATGAGGGAAACCCTATCCTACATGTATGGGGTTATTTATACCATAACATCCACACCTAGGTTCATAAATTCCATAACAAATCTAAATTATTTTGGAAATGGCTACATTCCATCCCTATAACATATTTATAGTTGTATTTTGACCATCACCTCCACCCTTGTGGTCATCATGACCTTAGAATCTCCAAAACATTTCATCAGTTGATCCATGTCAATTATATACAATAGGGATATGATATTTTATTTACCATAACTATGACCTTTTAAAATAAATTTCCATATCTTGTTGAGGAATCATTAGTGGAAGTTGTAGTTTAGTACCATCCCTCCTGGATGGGGGCATTATTATCTTCTCCTTCAATTGAATATATCATTTATAGTTTATGGGTTTATTTTCAATGTCAAATTACATTATTTTTCATACTCTCATGGGATACACCCCAATCATTCAATGAATATTCTATGAGGAATTTCATCAATTCCCTCTAGATCAATATCTACATATCAATTCTCTGGGAATATCCAATGAAGTAAATCAAGTCTTATTGGAGTTTTAGTCTAAAATAGATAGAAAAAGAAGGGGTAAGTGATATTACCTCAATATTACTCATAAAGGAGCTAAATGGATGAAGAAGTTCCTCTATTATATGTATGATGATAAATTGATTCTTAGTTCCCAATATTACATGGTAAACATCATTATATGCAACCTGGTATGTAATACAAACTAAGACACAAAAATTGAGGAACACACTGGGGAAATAGTTCCCCAAGATGTGGGTTATACCAAAACATGGGTGAGGGATCACATACATAGATTCTATGTAATACCAAAAATTGGCCTATGAAATGATAAGGTTCCACTTCATGGTTCCATTCAACAAAAATTAAAGGAATTTTGTTGAAATATCCCACTCACCACTCAGTGAACATAGAGTCATGTACAAGAAGGAGATGGTCAAGAAATAAATATATCATATATTCTATCTCATATATATCTCTAAATAATTACTCAGGGGAAATTCACCCTCATGATAGATCCCTCAAGAATAAGTCAACACTTCTCCTCTCAATCACCAAGAAGGTGTTAGTTTACCCAAAAAGATAGAATTTGAGAATAAATTTGCCTCCACATATAGAAATATAATCTAATTAAATTTATGAATTCAATAATATTAGGATATAACTCTAATATAGAAAACTTCCCTCTTATTGGGATAATCACTTAGTATTAACATGAATTTCCGGTCAATAAATGATGTATTATGAATGATTACATCATTATTTACCAGCTACTCTCAATTAGGGGAAAACTCAAACAATATTTCCACCACATAGTTCCTCATCATAATTATGTTTCTTACTATATAAATGGAAACCATAGAAGGGAATAATTATTTTGTGTATCCTAAATAGAATCCATCGCCAAAATTATTAGATTCCACTCCTCCTATAACAAATTTCAAGAATCCTCCATTCTTAACCTTCTATGGAATGGTAAGATTGGATAATGATCCCCTTGATTTCATGTCTTATTGTGGTCCTATAATTGTAATGTTTTTCCAAAATTGGACAATAATGTTATGGGTCCTTGGGAAGCCTCTAGTTTGGATATCATTCTTATTGGAAGAGATTCACATTTAGTTCTTCTACCAATTTATTTCCATGATAGAGAAAACAATTAAGATTGATATCAAGAAAACTAAACTAAAAGAAAATTACTGGGACATTGAATTATTACTAGATGTAACCGACATAAATACTTTCTTATCAAACCACTCCAATGGAATAATCTATTAGAAATATGTTTAGAGAAATATTTTGATGAATTGACGACACTATTGATCATATTGAAACACCTAGGAGGGTTTGAAGTGTTTTCGGACATAGTGGAATATATAGAGGTCATTCCTAGAAAAACAAATGTACAATATCTCTCCCATGTTCGGGGCACAATGGAAATTTTTGGGTAATAAAAACATTAGTACTATTACACTAAACCTTGTTCAAATGACTGTTTAAGGATTAATGAATCCTCCACATTTCTTGAAGCCTCCTTATATGTGAAAAAAACAATGCTATATTAGTTTTCTGGAAATAAAAGAACATTTATTCCCACGGTATGATGAAGGATAAAACAGATAATATTACTTTTGGAATGAACTAGATCCTAATTACATCTACATGTCCAATTTCCCTTAATTCTATCTAAACCCATGAAACACAATTACATCATCCTCATATGTCACCTATCATATTTCCTTTTTTATTGGAGGATGGTCTACATTATTTAGGATTATATATTTTTTAAATATATAATTCCAAATGCTAACTATTTTGGATTAGTGGTGTTGATGAATTCCTTAGTCCATGTGTCCCATGTGTTCACTATATAATCAAATGATGAATGAAAAAGGAATGAATTCCTATCTAGTATTGAGTGATTGTTTGATAACTTGATAACTAACAATATAAAATATAATGATTATTCCATTCTCATATTAGAACATTATTAATTGACTATGGCCGAAACTCCTCATTTATTACCCAAATGGGTGTGGTCTAACATATACTCTAGAGGTTGGTGAAACCAGTGGAAGCATTATAGGGAATACAAAAAAGATTTTTCTATGACTCGTTATCAAACCCAAATTCAAGTCGATTTTATACAGTCATAATTTCAATAATGGGAACCATCCAAAACAATGGAATCATCATTGGAAAAAGTCATAGTTTTTATTATTCTATTAATAACTACTTAGGATACCCCACCATCAATATTAAATATGAATATGTATAAATGTTCATCATATGTAACTGAGGACCCATAGGTAACAGATGAACATGTCTATGGATTAAAGGAATTTAAAACATTTTTCTATCTTAGTATTCTGGCCACTTTCCCACAAAATCCTTCTACAATAATGAGACCCATGAGAAAGAACATCAGTGAACCCATCAAGAGAATAGAAACACCATAATATCCATCCATAGTCATCCAAACCCAATTAGTTTGGAAGTCCATACAAAGGGTGTGAAATAATATACATAGATCAGAATAGAGGATATATTATCATGGAATAACGTTTTATTGAATGGTATTTTGTGAACTTTTAAATAAGAACTATATTTATCAACTTCAAGTTCTAAAACCTCTAAGCCACATCACATGGAGAGATTATATGTTTGGAAACATAAAATATTGGTGAAAATGTCTGAACTTCTGAAACAATTAAATGTTTTCTCAACTACGATATTGATTATAGATATTATTGTTCTTTTAATGGATCTCAAGGAAACACTTGTTGAGCACCTCTACAGTCCTCGAGAGTTTGAGACATAATTCTTTATAGCCAAGGTGTTATGGGTGGAAACCACTTTTATATAATTCAATATCACTCTCTAATTCATATATCATGATCAAGATGACATGGTTTAGGGTAATATTTAATTCTTATACATTTTAATTTAGCTAAAAAAAGTTTAAATTTGATGTTCTCTAATTTCCAATGTTCCCTGTTTAAATCTTATACTAGTATGATATGTCCAACATTTGGGACATGTTGATGGTGTTTTGTACATATCAAAGATCATCATTATATGGTACGATAAGAGTGTTGAAATTATACAAAGAATGACAAAAACTGAAGATAAAATTTTGAGACCTAGTGTTTAATTCTCATTTCATGGTTATCTACTATTACACAATATGTTGTATTTAACGTAGAAGTCCTCAGCATCGTTTCCATGTAGATTTGTTCAAGTCGTACCATCATTGAAAAAGAACTCCATCAATATAATGGATTTAGTGACATGCGGTGATAGTGTTTCCTTTTGGTCTTGATAATCTCATTATAAAGATGTATGTTTCTATACGAGATATCGAATTAAACGGAAGATAAAAGGCGATACATGAGATTCTCCATCTAGTTGTATCAGAACCACCACTAAAAACCCAAGGAGCATTCTTATAAGTGAATATATAATTATTTTAAACTAGATAGAGGTAATATATCATTCAATATATGTCTATTTAAAATCAAAATAATCACTACCCTTTGTTCATATACTAATTGTAATTCCAATTGAAGCCTTCCCATCCATAGGTAGCCAGGAAACATATTGGGAGAATATTACTGCATGTGGATATTCCCAAAAAATTACTCCTTTTCTTGAATTGAAACCCAAGGACAACCTCAATCCACCATCTATACTAGAGGACACCTTGACATCATCCTTGTATTGTGTTGATGAACCTATAATGACTCAGGATATCGATAATTCTTTTACGCCCATTGAATGTGGAGAAAATGTGCACACCATTGGAGTGATCCTAATCATAGTACCTAGGGATTATCATTCATAGGGCCTTGTAATGACTCCCCATACATTAGAATGGGTAGAAATTTAGTTATAAGATCTAACGGTTTTGGAATAAAATCTTTCAACATATAGATGCAGAAGAATATAATTTTCTAAGAGATGCCCTCTAGAATTTGAGGAAGGCATCTCAACCACCATCAATGATAATATAAAAATAAATTTAGGAATAGAAAAGTAAAAATAAATTCATTAATAATTTCATCTATTTCTTTAAAAATGTAACATATTTATATATATTTCATAAAATACATGCATTATATGTTCCCCAAGAATTACACAAAGATGAAGGGGTTGGATTTTGATATAGACACCCACAACATGAGATAGCCATATGGTAAAATTCGATTCAATACAGGGTCAATGATAATTAATCCCTCTTAATAGTCAAACATATAATATTATTTTTTAATATTTTTTAATCTAATTTCATTAAATGGGTGAAATAACTTAAATATATCACCCATATAATTATCATTGTGTAATATAATGGGTAAATCATGTTCTACATCAAATTTAGTGACCCCAATAAACATTTCTTATAGGATAATTTCCATGTTCTAATTATTAATCTATTGATCTATATGAATAATATATTATAATACCTCTTATTTATGGATGGTTACTCTGTGTACAATTAGATCAAGATGTGCTATGGGATGTGGAAGCCAACACCTTCAGAGCATCCCATGTGATATTATGTTACGAGTTCATTCCCATCAATATAAAGAATGTTAGCACCACATATTAATGAAACAAGACTTAATTAGTCATGAACATTCTAGGAAGGGTAATAGAATTATAGATAAATGATCTGGTGGTTTTGTCACAAAATATATAAAATTATCTCATTGACCTCCAATAAATCATCATAAATATTTAGAAACCTGGATAGAAAATGAGAACAATGAATTGTGATAATGGGATATTATTAAAAAAATTCTACATCTTTATGATATTATACCATAGCATCAAGTTATACAATTAAAATATTACTAGAGATATTATAAATATAGCACCAAAAAAATTGTGGTGTTGAGAGGGAATCAAGGATTATTAACTTACATTATGTGTTTCAGAGCTAATCCATCGAGAAAATAATTCCCCTCCATGAATATAACGAATAATATAGCTGTTTATCAATTGGAAGAATAATTTAAATAATCCTTTGAAAAATTATTTAATATATACTACACACACTAATTTTAATTCCAAATGTATAAAAAAATCTCATTATGTTATATGTGGTGATAATGAAGCTATTTCTCTATTCATTTCTCACAAAAAAAAATAATAGTTAAAGATAAAATAGTATGTACTGTCTCAAATCTATAGTGAAAGATTATGATACAAGATATTCAAATATTTATTTTACCTACCTTGAACTCATTTTTTGGGTGAAAATGGTAATGTAAAAGTTTCATTACCAAAACGCCTTCTTAGTCTCTCACATCAACCCTCTCAAGTGCATCCCCAACCACCCTTTTCTGATTCTGTGTGTATACTAATAGTTGATTATATTATAAAAATATTAATCCAAATTAATATAATAGAAATAAATAAAAGGTAAAAACAATCCAATTTTCACACAAGATAGTCTTCCTTGGATAAAATATCGTTAAATTTCAAATATCTAAGAGAATGTGGTTTATTTTCCCCGGACAGTCTCCAAAAGTGGGAGATATATTTTGATGGTGCCTCTCAATGTTCGGCTGAGAAGGGAATGGAAATTCCACAACTCAATCAGTTTGTTCTTTTGTTTTTATTTGAAATTTCATCTAAAGGAATTATACCTTATTCCTTCGTTATATTGAATGGCTACACAAATAGTGAGGAGGAGTTCTAAGATATTTTTTTACGGATAGAACAATCCATATAGATTTGAATTTAACATTTGAATGTTAAGGTTGATCCATAACTAGGGATTAGGCATATCAATAGTGAATAAATCAATAAAAAATAATAGTTATATCCATTTCATGAATACATTGTGGGAATGATGTAAAAATTTCCTTATGAGATAAAATTTAATCACACGCCCACTCAACGAATATATATAATGATATGGTGGCCAATGTAGCAATAACCATAGCTGAACATAACCAAAATTATAAAATATTTTTCATTAAACAAATGGATATTATACCCATTTATCATCATTTAAAAGGACGAAATTAATCATATTAGCACTTACCAAATTTCTGATGTGTTGAATTCCTCAATAGGTGATACCATTACTAGAAAGATAATCCCAAGAACTTACTAGCTCGAGAACAGTATCTTTCTATTGGACTATGAGAAGAAGGAATATATCTCATATCAGAATGCTAAATGTTTCCACTATGATTCCATAAATGAATGAATGTTCCTCTATAATTTTGTTTCAATAGATTACTCCTCAAATGAAATGAATAAGGTGAAACTCTCACTAACATAGAGGATGTTTTTGGAGGCTCCTACAATGCTCAACAATCAGGAACTTAGATTTTTAACCAGATTAATAGGGTTCAAAATAAAAAATTGATCATAATATATGAAAATTTTGAATTCATTAGTAAATTTTTTTCCCAATAAAATATAGGATAATTTCATGCATTATCCCACAGATCTGTAACATATTGAAAAATAGTCTTTGATTTTTTACATATGATGAATGGATATAATGGAATCATACCCACCATCCATATCATTGATGTTTTTTATATCCTTACTACAACATTATTATTTTATAAATTCTCAAATTATAACCCTTTCAGTAAATTGGGTTGAATAATTTCAATATAATCATTATATCTAAAATAGTCAAAACATTTGGTATCCCCCAAACAATATGTCAACAATGTAACATATTTCTATTCTTAAAAGTTGAAAAGGTTATTTCATGAGTATAAAATAGAATAAAACAATTAATCGTACAGTCATGATGTTGAAAATTGGTAAATAATAAATTTAAATTAGGATTTATTTAATATATTCTATAAAAGGTGTGTAAATACAAGAAAATTTGGCTATAAAAACACCTTCAATAATTTTGGGCCTATCATAAAATAGTCTACACATCCACTAAAGAAAAACATATTTAATTATCTATAGAAAAAATATTGTCTTTCTCATTTAATTTGGATTTATACAAATTTTAATCTCAATATGCGATTAGCTATCAAAATATAAACTATCAAAAATCTGACATGATGAGTTAGAGATACTCAGTTGGAAAACGATGAATACACAGAATAATCATAAATTCCAATTGAATATGATGGAGTGATACATTAATAATATAGTCACCCTACAATCAATACATCAAGGAGAGATTTTTTTTTCTTAGAACCCCAATGGTATTAGGGAAGAAACTTCTAATGATGGATCCAAATTTTGAAATACCATATGTCATATAAAAGGTCTATTGCAAATGATCATACTACTTTCCCATGACTGATGGGGAAAACATCATGCCCATACTAATAGAAGGTTTCTTATGAAAACATTTTCATAATTCTTATAATGTATTTATATACTTATATAAATAAGTTAAACTACAAAAAACATGAACCTTAGAATCAAAAATTTAAAAAAGTATAGAGAATATATCCTGGTGGTAAGACATTCAAATGAATACTACCCAAGTCCCAGCTACAATACATTTTCTTACACAAAACTGAAGTGTTGGAGAAATTTTTTTAATTTATATAAAACCCATATCCATATGATATAATGCTAATATAAATTGTTATTATCCAATTTTCACGATATAAAAGTAGAAAAAATATTTTAAATAATGTTAAAAAATGAGGGGTGATTCGATGTTTCACTATCTTAAAGATATGACATCTTAGTCCTCTCCATATGATGTGATAATTCAACACAATTTGGTCCAAGAATTTTATCCGAAAACAAAATACCACCCATAATTCCATCACACATGAATCAAAACCTCTATGTATGTCCCATTCCCCTTGGAATATTTCTCCCTCACATGAGATCTTGATCAACGTTGAATTATTTAACACACAATTTTCTTTTTCTATTAGTGAATCAATGAGATTTATTTCTGGAAAATGATTCTTATGTTTTCTAGGAATTTTTCTCTATGAGGATTATTCAATAATTTATTCATGTTATAAAATGATATATAGTTATTCGAAGAACCTTTTTCCTAGGTCCAACCCAAATGTTTAATGAAAACAGCACATGTTCACTTTATATGATTCAAAATTTTATAGTGAATATTTCTCAACAAGAATAATATTTACCATTATTTCTATTCCATTAGGATTAGTATTGATCCTTGAAACCTCTATCATAGGCCCAACCACAAGCCACAATAGTAAATAACATATCTCTCCCAAAAAACAATCCCAATCTATTTGGGGAACACATAACAATGATGTAATGATTGATTCATATCATCTCAGGATATGTAGTGATGCCATGATCCATTATCGAAACCCACACCCAAATTACATAAATAAAGAATTCCCTCACCCCAATTTGAGACCATGATCCGCACATGGAATTACAATATAATAAATGTGTGTGGATTGACTCATATCCTCATAGGGTGTATATTGATCCATATAATTCCCGAACTAAGTCCAATTGTAGAGATTGAAATTCCACCACCCCATCTTCGTTCCTAATAAAATAACTCCCATTCACAATATGAAATTTTCATTTTTTAATATTAGAATGAATTTATTTTATTTATCATAAAATTGAAAACCATTAGAGACAAGAATGATGAAAATTCCCCCTCATGCCTATATTCTATATCTTCATAAGTGTCTTCATCATGAGTTCCCTTGGTTATGTACCTAAAATCATAGAACCACCCTTTTTTCCATCATATGATTCAGATCTATACTAGGGATTTATTTAATATAATTATGTATGGAATGATTGCTTTATTTATTTGATATGTATTGATGAAAGGAGATCATATCAAGGGACCAACCAAAATTGAAAAAATTAATCCTCCTACCAACATTTTTGTCTTCTTGATATCACTACACTGAGGTGAAACCTATGTTTATTCCACACACATGAACCCTATCTATACCAATGATATTAAATAAAACAGCCAATTTCATATGTATGAGTATTATTTATATAGTAGGCTTAATAGTTGTGTTATTCATTCATTAGAGAATAATGAAAATACATTACTCATTCTAGAGATTGATATGTATATATAGCACCCAATGTTATTCAGATTCATATTCATTCCATAAACTAAATGTATAAAATAGTAATCTACTTTTTACCTATTCAATAAAAAGAGTTAATATAGACCACATAATGGTTCATATGTTATTAGAATTTAGCTATAAACATTTTATTAATTCATAAAAAATTTACAACAAAATCATAAGAAGATACATTTTACACACCTTGGATTATTACTCACCATATAATATGACATCCATTAGAACAGAATAAATTTAAGGTAGATAAATAATTGAAAAAACTAAATTCTCCAACACTAGTAGATCTAATGGGTTATATTCACCTTTGAGGATAACCAATTTCCAATGAAAGAATTTAATAAGGGAAAACATCCTTAAAGGATAATGATTTTATGTGATATCCAAAATAAAAATATGAAAATGAGATGCATGACATGGGAATTGAGAATGAAATGCAAGATTCTATAATGTCTATATACATGTAAATGATATGGTAATTATATAAATGGTCATTGGAAATTTTTCCATTAACAATACGATCATTGGATATACATATATCACATATGTATAATGATATTTTGTATTTTTAGTTATAAATTTTTAATTTGAAAACTCAGATTATAATAAAAATATAATATTAAAAAATTAAATACGTATATATATATATGTGATACATATTACCATTAATATTAATATTATTAAAATATAATATAATGTTTTTATAAAATTAAAATAAATACTTTAATTTTATTGGATTAATAAAATTTAATTTTAAAATATTACAAATTACTTTTAATGGTATTTTATTAAATCTTATATAGTATAAAAGTAATTTTTTTCAAAGTACTATTTTATTGAGTGATTTATATTAAATTCCAATAAATAAATAAGACATTATAAAATAATACTATTTATGAACTAATATATTGATATTATTTAATTTTTAAATTGACTGGATTCCTTTAATAACACATTATGTTTACAAACATCATTTTTACAATTAAAGTAGTTTTCTTTATAGTTTGTATTTAATTTTAAAAGAATTATTTTTGTTTTAGAATGTCATGATTCAAAATAAAATAGAATAATTTTTTGACATATAATTGAAAGATTATATTTCTATGAATTTTATGAATTTGTATAAAATAATTCAAAATTTTCATGATTAGAAAAAAATATAGTTTTTATCAAAACTCTAAATTTCATGACTTTAGAATAAATAACTAAAAGTTTGTAAAACTTTTAATTGATTAGATATGTGTTTAATATATAATTCTATAAATTTTATTTAAAATATTTTGAATTATGAAAACCATTCATTAACAATTTTTGAATTTAAGTAATAATTTTCAATAAAAACATTAAATAGTTTATTATTTTAATAAAATAATATTTGGATATTTTTGGATTATATATTAATATAAATTAAAAGTATTATTTTTTTAATAATCCAGTTTATCAAATAGATATAAAATATATTGGTGATATTTCCTTTTGAATTAATTTTTTAACTTGAAAATAGACCTTTTTTAAACAATGTTTTTATTGAGTTACAAGAACTATTATTAAAATTAATTTTTCTTAAACATATAAATATTATCAGATAATATGTAATTTATATTTCAAATCATTATTTATAAATTATCTAATGAGTTATATTTTTAGTAATTGAATAAATATTACATAGGTAAAAATTAATTTCGATCATAAAATAAAAAATATTAAATGTGAATATTCTATGATTAAATTAATTAAAATAATTTAAAAAATATGTGAAAATTATGGTCTTTTGTTTTATATAGATTATTAAATAACAAAATTCGTTATTTTTCATTTTTGGATCCACTTTAAAATTTTAACATATTCTCCCTTTTTATTAATTTGTTTTTATAATAGAAAATCCATTTTTTCCACTTGTAAAAGGGGTGTCACACCACTACATAAAGAACAAACCAATAATTCATTTTACTCCTAAAAATATACCCCTTTAAATTTCCCCATAATACTCTTCCATTTACTTATTATTATAGTCACAGTATATTGTCATAAGATATCTCTTTCCAGGAGTCAACATAAGGAAATCCCTAGTGCTCCTAGTGAATAATTGTTTCCTAGCATCATTTCTTTTAATTCTTAAATTCACAAATGTAATTATATAATTTTTATATAATTAAATAATTAATTTTTATATACATAATTTTATTAATCTAATGGAATTACTATTATCTAATTTCCAAATAATATATTAAGAAAAAAAATAGCCATCTGTGTGTTGTGTGGACCACCACATCCACAAAGCGCTGACATCCGCTTTTTCACCACAACCTATCTTCATAGATTATAGAAGAGAAATTAAAAAATATATAAACTAAATATTATAAATATTATAGTCAATGTAAATTTTATAATTCACCTTCACTCTATCTCATTCGTTGAAAATATTGACTGTGCGTTTTACGGACTATCGTCGGCACGATGTAACATAATTAATTTTTCATATATTTTAATTATTTTTTGAAAAAAAAAACAAGTAACATATGTTCGATAACATAAAAATTATCCAAATAATATCATTATTATTATTTAATAAAAATATTATTCAATAATAATTTACTTCCATAATAATAATCATCCATTAATTATTGTATGCTAGTGTTTGGGTCAGTCTTATCAGCTATATGATCAATGATATAAAATAAACCAATGATAATAATGTGAAAATAATTTTTTATATTATATGATATAAATATGTAAATAATGACTTTATTTTTTTACTATAATAGATACATTGACATTAAAATCTTTAATTAGGATACCAACACCCATTCATTAAAAATCACTAAAACAAGCTCATTGTCGATATTATCTATAATTATCTTAACAATAACACTCAAATAAATAAAATTTTAAACTATCAATATTTATAAAGAATATTTTTTATTACATCATATTATCTTGTAATGATTTACTTATGGATAAGAGTGATGAAAAACCATTCAATTATGAAACTTGTTCAAAATGACAATGATTACACAAACCATATATTGAAAATGAATACTAACTTTATAATATTATTGTAATGAATAATTATATATAAATTTATAAAAGGTATTATATATTATTTTTTGAGACTTAGGTTATAAATATAATTATTTATATATATGTATGATTAATATTAAAATTTAAAGGTTGGGAATTAATGTCAGGTGTTAAATTTCACAAATTTAATTTCTTGATGCATACTTATTATTTTAAACACTGAAATTATTAATATGGTATTATTATAAAAAAATGAATATATTTTTACATATTTATAATATTCATGTGGTTTTAATATAAATATCATGAATTTTTTATAAAATGATTTAAATTTAATGGATATCAATGTTGTAAGGTTTTATTTTTTTTATTTTCTAATTAAATATTTTTTACACCATATTTTTTATATTGTTTATTCACTAAACATTTTAGTGGTTAAATCATATATTATATTCTTTAAGGTATTTTAAAATCCATGTCAAGACCTATTTGAAAGGGGGTTTTTAAAAATGTAAGTCCAATTATAAGGGTACCATTTCCAGTATTTTGTTAAAATAGATATATTTTTTTGAAAAATAATCCATATCCATGATTTTCATTATTTCTAATAAGTCATATCATTTTTTTAATATTCAGGTGTGTTGCGCCATAAACTAATTTTCTACACACATAGTCCTCTATGACATTTTCCCAGTATGCCTTAAGCACGCATCCCCATATACAAAAGACTAATGACTATA
The DNA here is from genome assembly GCA_963277665.1 of Viscum album. NCBI lineage: Eukaryota > Viridiplantae > Streptophyta > Magnoliopsida > Santalales > Viscaceae > Viscum > Viscum album. The sequence continues at coordinate 834,646,017 of OY728120.1, forward strand.
AGGAAATGTCTTATTATATTATAGTGGGGATATTATACACTGATGTAGTGATAATAATAATGGTCCATTTGTATTTAACACGGTGGAAGAAGAACTAGTACTTGGTGGATGAAATAAAGAAACATAGCAGAATGATAGTAGAATAGAAACTGTAATAAACATCCCAAATGCAAATAAACCATTTTCAGATAATAAATCATAGAATAATAGGTCATACATGATGATAATCCATGTCTCTCATGGAAAACCACAATAGTACACATATATGGAGCCCAAAATTGAAATCTGTCATTTGGTAAGAACCACCAGAGTCAATTACCATCCATAACATTAAAAATTGGTACATCTAAATCACTATGGTCCAGTTCATGATCCTAATCGCTTACATAATCACAATGACATAAATTACACATGTGTCCCAAGGGGTCCATATAGGGTTTGTGTATGAACACAATTGACAACCACTAACATGTTACAACTTTACCCCCATAATTTTATAGTGTACACAAAATATAAAGAAAACGAAAATACATGAACATTGAATAATGAATAATCTTATCTTATGATCCACAACCACACGAAAGCATTCACTATCTTCATCCAACACGTGTATATCTCCAAACATGTTGCCCCAAATATATATATTAAATAAAAAAATGAAATATATATATATATACATATTTGCAGCATATATGACCCATGTATTAGTTCCCAAGGATTCCATGATGAATATCCTTATAGGTGAACCCTTATGTTCAACCCATAAATTTACCACCTGACACCATATCCCATTTTACACCTCACATTCCATTTGTCAAGTTATCAACATCCAAATGATAAACCCATCATGTCTTTGGTCCCTCATACATCATATCAAAATATCACTTAATAATCAATATTTTATTTACAAATTTATAACAATATCAATTCTCCAGTATATAAAAATTCATTTTCTGGACAATATCCCGAAATCTTGAGGAATGGAGAGATCAGTCATCCTATAATCCCGACCCATCATCCCGAGGTATAAAATAAAAAATCTTCCCCAAACCAATGGTCTCAACACCGTCTCTCGATGTTACATCATCATCCATTTGTATTTCTATGGTTATAACCCCATCCACATCTAATGGTAAACATCACCCCAAAAGATACATAATCTATGGGGGGATCCACCCACAATGATTGGTCAACACATCGTCAGTTGAGTCTTATCCGTGGGAACAAGACTCATATTGAATTTTGACCTACAACGGTGAGTAAAAATCACCAAAAATACTTAATACACATCATCTAACACCTTGTTCCCCTACGACCATGTTGATAAATTTCAATGGTCAACACCAACTCATGTAAAACATGACATGACATCATCATGAAAACTTCATCAACCAAAACCAATGAACCAATCACCTAAACCTAGGGATCATCATCATCCATTGTATCTCTAGTTAAGCCCTGAGTATGGAGAATAAGTCTCCTCATTACAGGTGATCAACACCACCTTATTTCTTGGTCTATGCCTACCACATCTCAAGGAACACAAACAATAAATATACAAAAGTTAATTAATTCGTGACATACAACAAAAAAATTCATACAATTTGGTCACAAGACCCTTATCGAATATTTCATGTATGAATAGTCTAGGGAATTCTTAAAGGAATAACTAAATTTAAATTACACAATTAAAAAAGAATAATTTATAAATTTGGGGTCTCTCTCAGATGACCCACATGGTCATGTTTAAAATGCACTATAGAATACTGATAAAATAAAGGAGAAATATATACACCACATTATTTATACTCATAGTATCATTATTAAATGATTCTAGCCTCGTACTCAAAAATAAATGATAGAAATACAAGATTTAAAAAAATTCAAAAAGAATAGTTCAAATGAGATCCCATATATTTAGAGCTTCATATAGTGAGATTATAGAAGAAGAGAGGCAATAGGATCCAACTTCATAATGAGTTACATTCCAAGAGACTTGAAGAGATGGAATCTGAGATCAAATGATGGATTTTGGACAAATACTAGGATGAATATGAAAATTGGATGTCCCCCTATGAGCTGCACATGAATAATCTAAGGAGGGGAAATATAAAATTCTAGAGGAGGGAGAAAAAATATGTTAATTATCTAATTTTTAAAGAGGAGGATGGTTCAATCACACAGTTTAGATGTTAGTGAACCAATCATGTGAACTCACTTTAAAAAAGGTGTACCCCAAACATGGTTAGGAACATGGTTTACCATACACAAGGTAGCCGGTGAGGATGCCACTGTCCAAGACACCAACCTGACACAACTTGGCACATAGTTTTCCAAAATGTGCATATCATGTGTGGATCACCTTGGCTTAAAATATTGAAATCCCACATGGACGTGTTTCCCCACCTGCATGGTTTGATCATCTATTCCAAGTGAAATTAGAAGACCACACAGTTACTCCTGGGAGGTTGCATGAGTTGATCAAACCCTCAAACTCTATCTAAACTTCCCCAAAAATGATTTTCTTGGGGGTGGCTTTCCTGAAACTCTTTTGAAACCACAAAAACAAATATGGATTAAAAACATTCTATTTTATTGAATTTGGTCTAATAGAATCTCAGAATTAGATTTCAAATACTATGAATACGTTTGGCCCATCCACCAAAAAATAATTTGAAATTTGGGAATTTTGACCCGCTCAAAAAATAGGGGCGCTCCAGTATCCAAATATTCTAAAGACTCACCCCGAAGCATTCACGGTTCACATAGAGATAGTTATGGACATAGCTTTTCTAATTTAGTCAAACATGTCTATCCTTGTTATAATACAAAGTAAATTCCAATAGTGTCACTCCCCATGATTGGAACATTATTACTCAGTCACATCCATACCTGAAATATAGAAATTTGTGATGGTTCCTACAATCATTCTCAAACATTAAATTCCTCCCATGACACACCGAGCATCGTAAAACTCTTGAAGTTCTCACATATTTCATTATTAAACCCAAAACACGTAATGTATGACATCTCATCCGATGACAATTTATCCCACATCATATACAGATATATATATATATATATATTTATATTTATGTCAATCATATCCAAAATCCATATTCACCTTATATATAAATATAATGAATTATACTAATCCCAACATAATAAATAGTGATTTATTAGTCCAAATACAATACTCTTGAACAAAAAATAGTCTATAAAAAATACCAATAAAACTTTATCAGCCCCACAATGTACATAATATGATGGTAAAATACCCATCCTTATTTTCTCCTGAATTATGAAATATGTGCACCAGGCCTAAAGAAAAACTTCAGGATGCCAATACCCCATGTAGAGAAAAACCATCCACTAGTCACTAACCCCACTAATGTGTCAATCTATCCCTACCAATACCTCTACATGCAGCCTAATATCGAATACCATATTATTATAATACTACCAGTCCTACCTCTAATCAATGAGTCTGAACTGTACCTTATATCCCAAATATCAAATAAGGATTCCAACTGAACCTCTCCAAATGGAATACTTGGCCGCATGGCCGACACTCCATTGGAACATGATCACAGTATGTTGGAAAATATACAAGTTTCCCACTTTGGAAGAACAACGATGAAGATCCACTTCTTAGTGGTTTACTAAAGTCTCTATATGGGCTACCATTCAAGAACACCTCTTGGTCTTACTTCATTCAACCTAAATCATCATTGAAAATCTCACATGGTGTTGTCTCATAGATCGAATAATATAGGTCCAAAAAAATTTCATAGGGTATCAGTGCATGATTGACCACATATGAAAAATATGTCAGGCTAAAAATGATTATCAGAATCCAAATGGAATTCCATAGGCTATCCTAATGACACCTCACCCGGGTGATGTCATCACCCACCATGTAATGTGAAACTATAGTTAGGTTCCTGATGTTGGATGTATTTTCCATGATGATCATATCTCCTTTTTTTAGATTTATGCCCTCACGAGATCTATTTTCCATCAATATCTTTAGGAAGTAGTTCTCAAAGAACATGACATCTAAATCATTCCAAGGAAGTCACTCATGTCTACTTGATTTCACCTATAAATCTAAATAGAACTTTTTTTGGTCCTCACAGAATATTGGTATCCATCATCACCCTCTACTATGGGGATATTTTGAGCTGGTCCAAGATAGTATTCACTAAAACAATTGAGATCTCTTCAACCTACGGTCCAACAACAACATAAAATATCATCAAGTGATAATACTAGAACTCATGAGTCAGATTTGTGATGTATGGATCAAATCCCGGATATCATTGTTTAACACTAAATATGTCCCAAACCAATCTCTCTCTAAGCTAATTGTCTAACCATGGAACAATTCCTTCCATCTTTTCTAGATATCCCACCTATACCAAATCATGTACCTATAACTCAGGATAAACCTTACAATCTTGGGCCTCCTCCTAGTCCTCATGGGATCATCCCATTCATGATCTTATGACACCATATCTCCACCATATGAAGCTCCTCTAGAATCCAACTATGTGTCATCATAATGAAGATCAAATAGCATAGTCAAAAGCCATAAAAATTGTATATATATATCAAAAATGGGAATGTATGTAATAGTTAATGCATGTCACCACCCTCACACTACCCAGTCACACCATGTCCCATGAAATATAGGTTCATGTCCCCTTATATACCCATCATAGGATCAGGTATCAAGTTAAATCATGTCTAATGAACCCTTACCTACCCATAACACATTTAAGAATCACATGCCATATATATAAATCTTGTATGATGAGTATTGTTCCACAAAAAGGTTTTATATGAAAATACATTTTATCTTGTTTTTTGATGGTTTAAATAACACAACCTCTTTCATTATCCAATCATACCCCTATCAGGGTCATCCCCATATACTAAATATTAATCTCACTTGGAACCACATGCCTAGGCTAGATGAGTAGAGTAACACAATAGTTTTTCATAAGGAAAACATGTTTTATATTATTTATTGACACTTTAAATTCAAAAACCCCAAATAGTTTATTCTAGGTTCCATGAAATTATTTATGTTAATATAAATATATCATGACACACTTTGTTCCTACCATGATGCATAATCAATTACTCCTTTTTGTATTAGGCCAACGGTTATACCATATAATAGATTAAAATTACACCCAATTTTTCCCCTTGAGGTGGAGAGAAATCATCTATAAAAGAGAAGAGAATAACATAAATTTCAATCCCCGGAAAACAAGGATTATACACTATGCATGGGATTGAAGGAACCTGACCATGAAATCATTTCATTGTTTTAACTACATCCGAGTCTCTGATCTACAATATTTTAACTGTAAGACAATAAAAAGATAAAACATTTTGAAACATTTGTAACCAAATGATGGAATTTACCATTTTAACACCCATTCCTTATGACAAATCAAGGAATAACCAAAAAATAACCGACTCTAAACCCATTTTTAGGGACCTAACACGATTTTCAACACAAAAAGTGCTCCCAACCAGTGGGCCACTAGGCCTTAGGTGCGCCTCCTCATACACCAAAGGATATTGGCTAGTAGTGATGGTTTTATTAGGTGATAGTCTAGTGACTAAACCCTTATTTGGTGATAATAATAATGGTCCATATGTATATTAATTATCTGAACAAGGGCCATAACTCATTTGAGGAAATAAAAAGAGACAACAAAAACATTATAGAATAAAATAGTAATAAAACCCCAAATGAAATATCCCTTTTTATAGGAACAAAAAGTTCTATAAAATTTCATATTAGAAGATAATAAAGGTTTCATGTGTGTAACAAAAATAGTTAATATATATAAATCCCAACATAAAATCCATATGGATAAAAGAACCACCATCTTCCATGGAAATCCATCCCCGGGAGAAGTTGTATAACTTGATTACTATTGTCTAACTATCTGGTTTGATCCCTTAATTTATCTAAAGAGTTACAATGTCAACACAAGTCTTGAGTGGCCTATGTAAGGTATGAGTATGAACTCATTATACCACCACAAATATTTTTATATCTTACATCCATAAATCTATAGATTATGGAATTTATTAATTAAAGAACAACACATGAGGATTAAATACGTAATATTCATCCCATGTTCTTTGGAAAAAAATTGATAATATACTTTGTCCAATGATGGTATATATCTTAACTTGTTCCCCCAAATATATATATATATATATATATATATGGAATATAATAATTGTATATATATATATATATATTTATTATGGAGGACCCATGGAATTTTCCCTAGGTGTCCCCTGAAGAATAACATACCAGGAAAATCATATAGCTCCACCAGTTAATATTCTACCCAAAATATATTTCAATTCAATACTGCATATTCCATGAATCAGGTTTCCAACATCCAAACGGAACACCCATAAAGTCCCTGATCCCTCAAAACCCATCTAAAAAATCATCATCACCACAGTAGATAATGTCACGAGGAACAATAATATATATTATCTAATATGAAAATATTCCTCATAGGATCAATAGTCTTATGTCTCAAGGAATGATGTTATTCGTCTTCACGTAATCCCATCCCATCTGACTCTGGTATAATGATGAGCCTCATACCCATACTAATCCTCAAAACACCATCTCATGATGGTCTATCACCATACAAATTTCATTATATGGTCACATCCCACATCATATATTTTGGTCAACACCATACCCTTAGTTGTAAAATCTATAAGGGAATCCATACACATTGAATGTACAACAATACCTCAACTGAGTTATATATGTGATCACATGACACCAACAATGAGTTGGTCAATAATAGTGAGAGAAAATAAACGACAATAGAAAATATATATCATCCATAACCTTGTTCCCCTTTGACCACATTTTTAAATCCTGATGGTCTATATCATCTCATGTTACTATGGATTCCCTCATCTAGATGACCTCATCACCTCAAACTATTGGCCAAATCACCTCAACTTTTTAATCATCATCACCCCATGTACCTCATCCCACACTACTAGACTAACAAACAAGTCTACTAATTTTAGTAGATAAATATCACATCGGTGCTTAGTATATTCGAGTCATGTTCCCCTGGAACCGAATCCCAAAATTTAAAAAATTCAATTAAATAAATAAACACCACTGGACAAATCTTCAATGTTTTTCATAAGACCCTTACCATGATCAGAATGTATGAATAGTATATGTAATGCTCAAATGTATCCCAAAATAGAAATGAAATTGTTAATATAAAATCATATTTTAGTTATATGGATCTCTATTGGATAACCTAGATGGGTATATATAGAACGTATACCGAAATACCCATATAATTAATGATAATGATAGAAACTACCTACCTTATACTCATGGGTGTTAAATCATTGATATTGATGATTAAATAGATCAAAAAACATAGAAACCATATATTTATAAAAACATATTGAAAATATGTAATGTGATATTGTACATATTTAGCATTTTTTATGGTGAGGTAACAAAAGGAGAGACGAAATAGGATCCAACGACCTACTAATATTCTTCCAATGGGACCGATAGTGCTTGAATCATTGATCATATAGAAGAGTTTGGAAAAATACAATTTTTAGGAATAAATTGGGAGCTCACCCTACATGTTATACATGATTGGAAGAAAGAGGTTGATGAAAAGAAGACAAATGAGGGAGGTGCAATATTGTCATTTCCCACATTTTATAGAGGAGCATGTTAAGCTCACACATTTTGGATAACCATGTGAAAACCATGAAAATTCACAATCCAAATGGTGTTTCCCCTCATAGGTAATGGTTCATGGTTTTACAAACCATATGTATTCTATGTGGATTCCACAATCCAAGGAACCCACCTTGCATGGCTAGGGGAACAGTTTACCAAATTGTGCACATCATGTGTGGATCAGCACTGATAAAATTTTTAGAGATACCATGTTGCCTTTCATCCCCACATAAATTGTTAGACATACCGTGTCTAGTGAAATTGATGAGATACATGGTTACTCCTGAGAGTAATCACGATTAGATCAACACACTCACCTTTGTTTGTGGTTTCCCAAAACCGAGTTTCCATTGCCCGACACACTAGAAATTCATCCTAAAATCCATAAAACATTATTAACAGTTAACCCCATCTATAAAAAATGAATTGGATCGACAAAAGAATTACAAATTAGGCTCCATTGATCAATTATATGGTCAGACCATCCACCAAACATAGAAACAAAAAAAGGTTCATAATTTTGAAACATTTAGAAACCTAGAACATTTCCGTGTAGTTTTAAATGTGCCTTAAAATTTTCATTCCCCTTAACTCATATTTTACATGACATGTTTATTGTAATTTAAACCAACCTCTTATCATATTATTCTTTGGAAACATACCTTTTTTACTTTCCCATAATCATTTTCTATTTTGAATGTCATTATCTATGGCTCAATAATTTGTTATGGTCAATTTATAATACATGGCCTTATTGAAATGTATTAATTAAAATTTGAAAAAATTTCTATATTTTTTTATAATAGTGTTAAAAACATCTATTTTATTTATTTTCCTGAGAAAACATCATTTTTTCAAAATATTCACATTATATGAAGCATTATTTATAATATTTAGGGGTTTATAATTGAAATAATGTGAATCCAAGATTTATAAAATATTTCATTTATAATTTTTTCAAAACATCAATTATGATTCATATTTGTAATGAAATAATATTGAAAATAATAATTTTTTCTAAGTTATTTTCAATTAAAATTTCTTATTCCTTAACCAGAACACTTTTAAATGATACCTTCAACCGTATTCAATAAATGTATAATGAGAAATAATTCTATCAAATATATGATCCCTTACATCCATTCCATGGCTGACCATCCATAATAATTTGGTTTAACACATCATAAATTGATTTTTTTGGAATTACACTATTTTCAATTACTTAGTTCAATGGGTGTTCACGTAGATGTCGTATATTAATCGATTGTTGGAATTTTATACATTATCTTATAATATTTAAATATATAGTTTAAACACCATATTATTTATTATAATTATTAAATTTTATTTAGATAGAAAATTATTGTATATATATGGATAGCTATTTATATTCCATGTTTTTATCAAGGTATGTTTATTTGATGAAATTATGAATCATTGCTTTATGTAATTCTATCACAAAAGAATTTAAATCCTATTATAAAAAGGTGGGTTATTCATGATTTGATGAATGATTTTTTTCAAGTGGAACACAAATAAATGGATTATGATGGGTGGGGAATTTTATCACTCTCCAATGTATTGGTTACAGATTTATAACTCATGGGAAAATTATTCATGCGTACATTTTTATTACTCATAATCATGGTCATCGATAACAAGTATCCTGATTTTATTGTTCCCTATAATAATGTTGGTTAAATATTTGATATATGTTACATATTATTATATTATTCTCTCATGGTTCATGTTTATTGTCTCATGTTTTCACCTTCCCATGAATTGTTTCTTGTATCATGTCATATCATACGCAATAACTCATTTTTTATTATCAAAAATTATTTGGGTATGATTTTATTATGTATCACAATATTAAAAATATTGTTATATAATTAATATTTATGATATATTATTTCTATTGAATATATTTACTCTTACATGGAATGTTAAATCATCCATTTAGTATGCTTCCATTTCCCTAGGTCAGGAATATGAATACTACCTATGAGAAGTCTCAAAAGAGTATAGGGTTTCTCAATTATAGAGAATTGTTCATATGTGTTTTAGAAAAATCTTTTATATATAGTACTCAAATACACTAGACCTTCCAATCCTGGTATTATTAAATTATATTGTGAGATTTCATGTTTAAATTATGGAAATGATGTTAAATAAACATAAGTTTATCGACTTTCAATGTAGTTCACATGAGAGAAGGATTTATTTATTATTTAGGAATAGTTTAGTTTTTTTATGGATTAGGATTAGAAAGCATTAGTGAAAACCCCAAGTATAAGTATATGTATAGAATAATATCATGTTGTTTGGTAATTTAGATATTGTTTTGTTCTTCTAGAAATTACATCTTTTTCTGGATAATGAAATGTGGATTTGACTCTAACACATATGTATATAGCGATAACCCCCTGGAAAATACTGGTTGAGTATCAAGTTATTTTTCACTCTTGTGTATGTTGAGTGAGACTAATGCTACACACATTTAAATATTATAACACCCTATGATTTTATGGTATGTGTTTCAAAAAAATATTATATTCATTGATAGTGTACATTTCATTAAACACCCAGCTTAAATGAACCGTGATATACTGCTAAATATTATTATTTTAACAAGACTATTATAAATTAGATATTAATTTATTAGGTGTGAATAAGGTTAACTATTTTATGAAATATATATTTAGTTCATCTTAAATCCAAATTTATTTATTCATTATTTGGAAATAAGAACCCAATTTTTTGTAAAGTTGTTTCATCCTTCAAATATAAGTATTAATCTATGAATGATTTTAACTAATTTCACTAAAAAATAAATAAAATTTATATTTGACACATTAAAAAACATAATTTGTGAAAATTAATGTCATTTATTGATTCATAATTTTAAAATTATATTATCATTAATATTTTATAGTTTTATTAAAAGTTTAATATTTCATTGAATAGTTAAAAATAATATCTTTTATAAAAATGTAAATTATTTTTTATAAATTAAGAAATTTAAAAGTCCCATTATTTTATAAATATGTTTACATGTTACATAAGTATCATTTATTAACATATAAAACCCATAGATATATTTGACTCAACCTTATATTGTATTTTAGAATATTTTTATTTTTTATTTTAAAAACATGAATTTTTTATATGAAAACTGTTTTAATGAACATATTTTTTGACCATTTTAAATTAATTACAAAATCACAAATGGGGAATTTTTATATGAAAAATATATATAATTTACCATTAAATATTATTTTATTTTCATATATTTGTTATTATTATTTATATAATTCAGATAATATCATCTTTTTCTGGAAAAATACACTTCTTTAAATCGTCCATTTTCAATCCATCTTGGGTATTGATTTAAATATTATTATTTACAATTATGTGAATTGAATTTGTTAATATTTATTCCATATTTTTAATAATAATTTCCCAATTATTTAATATGGTAATTTTTATTTTTAAGAATAAAATAGGTACCATGGTATAATTAGATTTACCGTTGAATTGGGAAAATAACCTAGCAAGTTAATATTAAATGGTTAGTGCTTAAGATTCATAAAAACAATAAATTTTAATTTGTGGTAGATATGGTTTACATAATTAACCATTATTTTAATCATTATTTATCATCCAAATTATTTGGAATTAATTCCACCCAATGGTGGTTGGCATTAAATAATAAAATCCTTATGTAATCACTTAAATCCACCACTCATCAATTATAAATACCATTCATCACCATCAAATTTCTCCTAAAAAGAATTGAATTTATTCAAAAATAAAATATTCATTTCCCACCCATTATCCCCAAAATCATTTTCTACTGCTATCTATCAATGACCAATTCCATGTTCTATAAGGGGTCATTCATGGAGGTGATATTCAATAAGTCGCTTTCTCAAATCACATCTATTAATTTACTTAATACTTCTACATTATCATCACCTATGTCATCCATTAAATAATAAATACTCCAATATCATGTATATAATATAATTTTATATTTTAAATTTAATATCGTGTATCACCGCTTTTCTTATCTCCTCTTATTCAATGAATTGAACCCATTCTCTAAATGATGGGATTTAACCATCTCTATTGAAAATGATTTTTTTCCATTACGACATTAATTTCTAGTAAAAAAGTATTATTCTAGTTAAATAATACTTTAATAGTAATATTATAACATATTTCATGTAATTAAACTAATATAAATACCTAATTTAAAATTAAACACAACTAGTTCATGATGGTCTAAAATACATCCAAAATAAATAAAATGTAGAGACCCAAAGCTTGAAGTACATGTAAATCACATTAATTTTGCAGAATAATTAATACATAACAAAAACATACACACAAGGACCAAAATAGTTTAGTGTCTCTGGAAACTCCGAATATAATCTTCTAATCTTGGTGAAAGATCTTCAACATCTTTCATAACAATCTTTCCCTTTTGTTTTCGTACCTAAAACCTTTCTTTAAATCCTGGGGAAAATAAAACATATAAAGGGTGAGATCAAATTCTCAGTAAGGGTAATAAAGAAGAAAATAAAAAAAAAAATCATATACATTTGAACTTAAAAAACATGAACATAATGTTTAATCATCAAAATCTTGAGAAATGACAAAAGACATGGAAGTACGTAAGGCATAGATCATAAAGAAACATTAATCATGATAAAATAACATAGGAATAAAACATTTACCTGTGGAAAACCATTAATGAAATGATACGATTTCCATAGTAGCCAAGGCATTTTTGCCAAGACCATCTTAGTGGACAAAGTCCCTTTATGAATCGAGTTCACTCCTCATTCCAATGTTGTATCACGGAACCTGATAACTTACCGTTACAGACTTGTCTATCTCATGAGATATAAATCATTACCCAATTAATTGGAGGGAGATATAGGTCCCACACATCCCATAATTAAATAATTGTTAGATGTGCCACAACACAATCATAAATCATTCATCATTACCCAAAGAATAAAATGGTTTTCATAAAAATCATTCCATCATCAAATAATCCCTATAAAACAAATGGATACCATTTCATCATAAGAAAAATTACTCCATGTAAATAATAGAGACATTACACTTGATACATAAACATTCTAAATAATGTCATCTTCGATGGCAACTAGTTTTGATAAAACAGTTGAAATAAATTATTGAGGAAAATGTCCTTTCTTCTTCAAAATCATTTTCTTTTCACAATATACCATTCAATTTTAAAATAAAAATATTTTTTGAAAATAATCCTGAAATATTGTAGATTAAACTTCATGAAAATAAGGCGTTATGAAACTGTAAAAATCCATTCATACCGTATAAGTTAAAAAAACATTCTCCTTGTACTTTTGTCAGAAAAGTCAAAAAGTTCCTCATATGGTAAAAAAAAGAAATATTCCTTTCATATCATGTGGTAAAAGAAAAAAATGGGTAAAAAGGACATTAAACATACATAAAAACTCATTTACAAAACATGTAAATGGATGATAAAAATAACCCCAGAAAATACTTACGAATAAACAATCTCGGATAAAAACGAGATTGCAAATATTATCCCTTACCTTAGGTCTGATATGCTTCATACGTATCCGAACCTCATATATAATGATTTATATAATGTTTTTTACTTATTACTGAATCATATTCATTGTTATTATATCATAAATTGTTCACTTATGACTTTATATTACCCGTTCTATTGTAAATTCCATGTTAAAGCAGCGTTTTGGGTAAAATCGTTTTATTTATCGTACATGTTTGGACTTGTTGTTCATGATATTATTATTACTTATATCATGATTTAATTACTTCCAGAATTTAAATCATGATATATATATCATTTATGTTTAGTATATATTTATATATATCTATAATAGATTGATAAATGAAATGAAATACACCGTTCATGGAGACGGTAGGACGTACGTATGCATGAACGTTGTTTTATTTTCATTATTGAATTGAATGGAAGTAAGTAGAGGAAATATATATATATACATATATTAATAAATACAGTATATTTATCTTGTCATATATTTCATGATTACTTATTATATATACTTTATAATCATTCCTGAATTGTTAACATGGAAAATGAATCTCATCGCATCGTGGAGACAGTAATCCGTACATACGCACGAGTGATGATATCGTTCCCATATTTATTGAATGGAATTACAGTGGATGATATAATATCATAGAATCTGTTTGATGTTATAATAACCATATATAGTTATTTTTACACAATTATACCCATCAATGTAATGTGGTGGTGAAAAAAAATACACCACGATGTGGAGACGGTATTCCGTACTTACGCACATGAGGTGATTTCATTTTCCGTAGGATGGATAGAAGGTGAAATATTGTTGTTTCATATTTAAAAACACATATCATTATATAAGTAACACTGATGATATTACTTTATAATGAAATAACTAAAGATGAAGAAGTTGAATAAGAAATAAAACGTGAATGAATCTGTAGAAGAGAATACCTCTTCTTCGACGCACCTCTTTTAAAATTATTCTTAGGGCACTAGAGTTGGTCTTTTGAGGATACCATAACCTCTATGATATAACTGGAGAGGTTGAGAATAGGAATTGGTAGGTTTTGGCCGAGCATCAAGGCTCAAAAGGGTGTGAAGAGAAGAGGGAGGGGTGCCCTTTTTTTAAGGGATGAGAGGGGCACCTTAGGAAAAACATAAAATATTATTTTATAATAAAGTCATATTCGGTTTTTAATATCTATAGATTGATTTATTTCTAAGATAAGGGGGGATGGGTCAAAATCCTCTCAAATAATAGGTTTTAGACAAGGTTAGTTTAATATTTTATCCTTATCATTTAGATTTATCTCTGAGTTAAATAATTTAAATTTTACCATGTCTATATGGTTAATAAACATACTATAACAAGACAAACGAACCCCAAGTGGTTCCTTTTTAATATATATATCCATATATTAGTCATTTTTCCGAACCATAGATATTTAGGAATAAGATAACAATTAATAATATAATATATTTTTTAAACACTATTTTATGTCAATTTTGACACTATTTGGTACTTGATTTTTGTGAAAATCGTAACCTCATGATTAGTTTGAACAAAGTTTATTAAATCAATACTAACATGTCATATTATCCTATAAAATTATTTTAATTCATAAAAAGTCTAAAATTACATTTATTTGGGTATTTATAACATCAATTATGTTAATATTTCATTAATAAGGTAATTACTACATCATCATTGTGTCATAAATAAATTAAATTATTTAATGTCTAAAAATAAAATACCATTATGTAGGAAATATTTTTATCTTCATAATTATTATTTATAGTCGAATTTATCTTATGTATAACACTATATTAAAAAAAAATTCGTTATTAAACATTGATTTTAACTATTTTAACTCTTCTTTAAATAAAATAATAATAAATTCCCTAATCTAATACAACTGAGTGTAAAGGGTAATAGTTTATCCCTAATGGTGTTTTTGGTCGAATTACACTTATCCAATAGAATTAGTACATGTGTTATGGTAATAGTAATATCATTTTTACCCTTAATTATGCTATTTACTTTTAACTGTGGTAAATAAAAGTAAAAAGTTACAATTCACCAAAAATTATTTTTTTCTTATTGAACCACATTTACTCCTTGATATTAACGCTGTCTCTAGGAATTTTGAAATTACACTCACAGAAGCATAAAAATTAAGTTTTATGTAAATTTTCAAATTTTCCTAGGAGGTGGGTAAAAGATTGAGAAAAGTTCAATAAAATTTTTATATATGTAAAATTATTATAAAATGACTCCAATGAATTAAATTGAACATATATAGGTACTATGTATCAATTTTTAGCTAAAAAAAATTTAAATAAAATAAATAATTATTTAAATAAAAAGTCGGTTTTTAAATAGTAACCTAGTGTTTTCACTATTCATCAAAAATTGAATGTTTTCAGAAAAATACCAAAAAACCACCCCATGCTAATTTTGATATTATGAATCCAAAAATGAAGTCCATTTTGAAAAATAAATTTTCAAAAAGTGGGTATTACTATTCATTACGGCTAGTTCATAATAATATTATAATAATATCTCATTTAGTGAAACTCGGCATTGCGTAAAACACACGCTATCAAGGAAGGTAGCTCTCGCATGCATCACAAGCCTAGAATAGTATTTGTGTTTACAGTAAGCTAACAGGTGGTTTCATGTAGAGAAATCTAATCTTGGTGTAGTGTATAACACAAGACATCAAAGTAATTAAAAATAATATTTCTCATAAAATCTCGAGCTGTTACATTCTACCCACCTTAAAATTAATTTCGCCCTTGAAATTCGTCAGGGTTATAAATGGTTTACTACTTGAATGTTTCTTTCATAGAAACCCACATCATAAAAAGAAATACTAAAAAATCATTTTAAAAAGGAAAGTCAGAAATGTAATGGTTACCCAGATTAACTCATCACTGGGTTTCCACATAGGAGAACATAGGTGGAAATATGGATATGGAAGAAAAATATAACCATCAAGTTCTAATGGTGAGTGGTAGAGGACATGTCTATAAAAAATCCAACAATCACAAAGCCATAAATTTGTGATGATCTAAGGTACCATCTGATTCAAAGGATATAAGGGCAGTATGACCACATTTTTGATTTTCATGATCAATTCCCTAAAGTTTAAGAATTTGAATAAGAAGAAATACTTACATTATTTAGGTATAATCTCACCGTTGTTTGTGCCTTGAACAATTCCCTGTTTATCTCTTAATGAAATGAATTTGGATTTTTCATTCGTGAAGTGTTAGCAGATCATGTGATAGAATGATGGGTCACTCCATATGTCTCAAACAAAAGGTTAGAAAAAATAATCAAATATACATAAGTCCATCTATGGTGAGGTTAATCGTATATGATTCCAAAAATGGACTTATACTTCATTTATCATACCACCTAATAAAACTAGTTTCTACAAACCAGGAACTTCCTGTAGGCCAGTGGTAGGCGATAAAGGCCTGTTACACTTCAGTCGTGGGTTCGATTCCCATATCCTTGTTCGATACAATGGGTTGTCTCCCATCCTACGAGTTGGCCTTTTTCTAAAACTATACTATTATTATATAAAATGTTCAAGCCTTAAAAAATAATATCTGATATCTAACTTAATATATTCCAATCTTTAGGTTTATCCAAAATACTTCTGTCCAATCTCATAGTATAAAGATAACGATTACTTGAAATGTCATCTATCGAGCATGTGAATACCATAATTTATCGAATGATATATCTTTTTGGTCACATTCCAAACATGTGAATAACTTAATCACTTATTCTCGTGAAACATGAATTACCATAGAACCTCAGTGAAAACATGAGTGCTTTCAAAAGTTAACTCTTTCCACATAACAAAATCCCAAAAAAAAATTATACTCAAACCATGATATCCCTTAGTCATTATATAAATCATGATCTCATGAATACTATCAAACATATCATTATATCCTTATCCCTTCATTATATGCATATCATCTAATTTCCAAAAATATCTGAATAAACTTTCATGGTTACCGGTACCATTCAACATATACTTTCAATTACTCTTGGAAAACAATAGTGTAACATTCCTTAGATGTTTCATTATTCCATAGTACCATTACCTATACAACATAACTTTTGATAATCATAAATCATTCCACTACCTTCTTAAACCATTGACTGAGATTCAACAATTCTTTTGTCTCACATATCATTTGTAGTCTCTTCATCATCATCAACATTAAAACTGCCCATACGACCATGCTAATTCTCTTCATGAGACTTTCCCTTAGGGCATTGGTTTGAATAATTCACATATATTCCACATTGATAAAATTTAATCATTGTTGATGTCGTAGCAATACCATTATCATTGTCATTGGTGCTAACTGAACATTTTCCTTTTCACTTACTGGCTTTGTGTCCGTCTTTTGCACACCCAAAGCATCTTCCAGTTTTTTTTGAAACAATCTCTCTGATACCTCTTCCCACATGATTTACATAAGGGAAATTGAACTTTCTTTCCTCTATGATCATCATGAAACTACATCTTTCTCTTATTATCTAGGTCGGGAAACTTACTAAAGTTGAGATTATTGATCATATACTGAGATTTCTGATGAGGAATAATATTGATATGTGGACTTCCAGATCCAATTTCTTTTGGTTTCTCATGAAGAATATCATTCCATTGTCCATAATATCCTCCATTATCGTGAATCTTCCTACTTCCAGACATTTTCTAAAACCCAAAAATAATAGCGTGAGAGGAAAAAATCATTCTAGGAAAACAACATAATAAATGGGGAGTATCTTTAATATATAACATCTTAGGTTTAATTATATGATTGTTACCGTAATTCTAGGAATATAACCTATACGTATACTTAAACTTAGAGACATCCCTTGACATACCTTAGAAATGTCTCTAGGGATTTCACTAAATTTTCGTATCCTAGTTTCCAAAGGTTAACTAGACCTTTCATTTGATACCAAATGTAGAGACCCAATGTTTTATGTACATGGGCATTACATTAATTTTGCAGAATAATTAATACATAAAAAAATAGACATCGAAGGACTGAAATAGTTTAGTGTCTTTGGAGACTCTGAATATAATCTTCTAATCATGGTGAAAGATCTTAAAAATCTCCCATAATGATCTCCCCCTTTTGTTTTATTACCTAAAACCTTTCTTTAAATCCTGGGGAAAATAAAACTTATAATAGGTGAGCTCAAATGCTCAGTAAGGGTAAGCAAGGAGAAAATAAAACAAATCATATACATTTGAAATTAAAAAACACGAACATAATGTTTAAACATCAAAATCCTGAGCAATGACATATGACATGGTAGTACATAAGGCATAGATCATAAAAAACATTAATCTTGATAAAATAGAATGGTAATAAAACATGTAATTGTAGAAAACCATTAAGCACATGATATGATTTCTATAGTAGCAAATGCATTGCTGCTAAGACCATCTTAGTGGAAAAACTCCCTTTCTGAATCGAGATCACTCCTCGTTCTAGTCCTGTATCACTGAACCGAATTAACGTACCGTTCCAGCCATGTCTATATCATGAAATATAAATCATTACCCATTGAATTGGAGGGAGATATAGGTCCCACAAATCTCATAATTAAATAATTCTTACGTGTACCACAACATAAACATAAATCATTCATCATAACCTAAAGAATAAAATGGGTTTCATAAACATCATCCCATCATCACAAAATCAATATAAAACAAATGGATATCATTTCATCATAAGAAAAATAGCACTATGTAAACAATATATACATTATACTTTAAACATAAACATTCAAAATAATGTAATCTTAGATGGAAAATAGTTTTGATAAAACACTTGAAATAAATTCTTGAGGAAAATATCCATTATTCTTTAAAATAATTTTCATTTCACAAAATACCATTCAATTTTAAAATAAAATGATTATTTTGAAAATAATCATGAAATATTGTACAATAAACTTCCTGAAAATAAGGCGTTATGAAACCTTAAAAATATGTTCATGTTGTATAAGATAAATAAAACATTCTTCTCGTACTTTTGTTGGAGAAGTCAATAAGTTCCTTGTATGGTAAAAAAAGAAATATTCCATTCATAAAATGGGGTAAAATCCCAAAAGGGGTAAAAACGACTTTAAACATAAATAAAAATACCTTTTGAAAACATGGACATGGATGATAAGAATAACCCCAGTAAATACTTACGAATAAACAATCTCGGATAAAAACGAGATTGGAAAAGTTATCCCTTACCTTAGGTCAGATATGCTTTGTATGTATTCAAACCTCATGTTTAATAATTTAAATAATGTCATTTACTTATTACAGAATCATATTCATTGTTATGATGTCATAAATGGTTCATTTATGACTTTATATTACCCGTTCTTTTGTAAATTCCATGTTAAAGCGGCGTTTTGGGTAAAATCGTATTATTTATCATATGTGTTTGGACTTGTTGTTCTTGATATTATTATTACTTATATCATGATTTAATTACTTCCAGAATTTAAATCATGATTTATTTATCATATATAATCAATATATATATAATAGATAGATAAATGAAATGAAATGCACCGTTCATGGAGACGGTAGGCCTTACGTACGCATAAACGTTGTTTTCTTTTCTTATTGACTTGAATGGAAGTAAGTAGATGATATATATATATATATATATATATTCATAAATCCAATAGCTTTATCATGTCCTATATTTCATGATTACTTATTATATATACTTTATAATCATTCTTGAATTGTTAACATGGAAAATGAATCTAATCGCGTCATGGAGATGGTAATCTGTACGTACGCACGAGCGATGATATTGTTCCCATATTTATTGAATGGGATTGGAGTGGATGATATAATATCTTAGAATCATTATGATGTTATAATAACCATATATAGTTATTCTTTACACCATTATACCCATCCATGTATGGTGGTGGTGGAAAAAAATATTACACCACGGCGTTGAGACGGTATTCCGTACGTACGCACACGCAGTCATTTCGTTTTCTGTAGGATGGATAGAAGGTGAAATAGGGTTGTTTCATATTTATAATATAATATCAATATATAAGTAATACTGATGTTATTACTTTATAATGAAACAAATAAATATGAATAAGATGAAGAAGAAAGAAAACATGAATGAATCGGTAGGAGAGATTACCTCTTCTTCGACGCACCTCTTTTAAACATTTTCTTAGGGCTCTAGTGTTGGTCTATTGAGAAGACCAGAACCTCTATGATATAACTGAAGAGGTTGAAAAGAGGAATTGGCTGGGGTTGGCCGAGATTCAAGGCTCATAAGGGTGTGAAGATAATAGGGAAGGGGTTCCGTTTTTATAAGGGAGGAGAGGGGCACCTTAGGAAAAACATAAAATATTATTTTATAATAAAGTCATATTTGGTTTTTAATAGCTCCAAATTGATTTATTTAAAATCTAAGGTGGGGATGGGTCGAAATCATCTCAACCAATAGGTTTTATACAAGTTTATGTTACTATTTTATCCTTATCATTTAGATTTAACTCTAAGTTAAATAATTTAACTTTTGTCGTGTCAATATGATTAATAAACATACTATAACAAGCCAAAAGAACCCCAAGTGGTTCATTATTAATATATATATATATATATCCTTTTATTTTCATTTGGCAGAACCCTAAATATTTAGGAATAAAATAACAATTAATAAAATAATATTTGTTTTAAAAACTATTTTATGTCAATTTTGACACTATTTGGCACTTGATTTTTGTGAAAATTATAACAGCGTGATTAGTTTGAAAAAATTTAAGTAAATCAATACTAATATGTCATATTAACCTATAAAATTATTTTAATTCATAAAAAGTCTAAAATTACATTTATTTGGATATTTATAACATCAATTATGTTAATATTTCATTAATAAGGTAATTACTGCATCATCATTGTGTCATAAATAAATTAAATTATTTAATGTATAAAAATAAAATACCATTATGTAGGAAATATTTTTAGATTTCTAATTAATATTTATATTCTAATTTATCTTATGTATAACACTACATAAAAAATGTTTTAGTTGTTAAACGTTGATTTTAACTATTTTAACCATTCTTTAAATAAAATAATAATAAATGTCCTAATCTAATCCAAGTGGACCTAAATGGTAATATATTATCCCTAAGGTTGTTTTTGGTCGAATTAAACTTATCCAATATAATTACGACATGTTTTAGGGTAATAGTAATATCATTTGTACCCTTAATTACCCTATTTAATTTTAACTGTGGTAAATAAAAGTAAAAAGTTACTATTCACCAAAAATTATTTTTATCTCATCGAACCACATTTTAGTCAATAATATTAACCATGTCTCTCGGATTTTCGAAATTCCACTCACAGAAGCGGTTAAATTATGTTTTATGTAAATTTTCAAATTCTCATAAGAGGTAGGTAAAAGACGGTGAAAAGTTCAATAATATTTTTATGTATCTAAAATTATTATAAAAGGACTCCAATGAATTAAATTGAACTTATATAGGTATTATGTATCAATTTTCAAATAAAATAAATTTAAATAAAATAAATAATTATTTAAATAAAGTCGGTTTTTAAATAGTAACCTAGTGTTTTCACTATTCATCAAAAATTGAATGTTTTTAGAAAAATACCAAACATTCACCCTAGGGTAATTTCGATATTCCAAATCAAAAAATTAAGTCCATTTTGAAAAATAAAAATTTCAAAAAGTGGGTATTGTTATTCATAACGGCTAGTTCATAATAATATTATAATAATATCTCGTTTAGTGAAACTCGGTATTGCGTACAACACACGCTATCGAGGAAGGTTGCTCTGGAATGCATCAGAAGCCTAGAATATTGTTTGCTTATACTGTAAGCTAACACGGTGTTTTGTGTAGTGCAAGAAAATCTTGGTGCAGCGTTCAACACAAGACATCAAAGTAACTAAAAATAATATTTCTCATAAAATCTCAGGCTGTTACATAAAACATTTATCATTATTATTTTATCAAATGAATCAAAAAAATTATTGAAAAAATTATATAATGGGTCATATAATCTCTTTCATGTGATTTAAAAAAATTAGTTTCATTTCTAGTGCTTTATTTCCATTTTATATGAAGATCCATAATTATACACAAATAAACCGACCGTGAAACCATGAAATGAATACACCCAAAACAAAAAAAATAATAAAATATTACTAATTAACAAGTGTAAAGATTTTATAACGGTATCATATATGGTATTAAAATATTTAATACTGTTATATAATTGATTTAAAATATTATTTAAATCATTATATAGGATGTTAAATTATTAAACACTAAATAAAATAGTGGGTTAAGGGATTCATGTCGTACTTAAATTTATATGAGATATATGCCTTATTTACCACTTATTTATATTGTGTAGTGTATATAATTCCCTTATATTTTTAATATCATGAATATTATTGTATTCATAATAATAAATGTTTCATTTGATAATAATTATTTTTATTGGGAATACGATTCCACTGATTACAATGTTTTAATGAATTTTATTACTAAATTTCAATTCATTAGGGGTACACTTCTACATCATTGAGTATTCCAGCTATATATTATTTTTGATATAAAGTTTAATTATATTTTGTTTTATTTACTATTTTTTGACTAATTATTGCAGATACCCATATTTTATTCATTTTATTAATTCTCACTTCAATGATATAATATTTATAAAGGAAATTCTTTTAAAAGTTTTCATTTTATTGTTTCCCAGAAAACTCACTTTTTCGAAAATGTCAATGTTTTATAAAAAATTGTAGGAATTTTTTTACAATACATTTAAACATGTTGAAAGTAATTTCTAACCATTTTTTAATTTGTTTAATATATTTTTAAAGGATTATTTTTTTCATTTTTTAAACGTTTTTAATTCTGAATTTTCAGAAAAGATTAGAGAAGATTTGTTTTTTTAACTTATAAGACATGAGAATATTTTCCCACCATTATAAAATCATTCTTAAATGATGATTAATTTATAATCATAAAACATTCTCTATTAAATAAATTTTTTTACTTTATAATTTTGTGGCTCTTTAAAAATAAATCATTTGAGAAATAAAATGTTATTTTTTCATAAATTATTTCACGTGATATTTGAAAATTATTTTCCATCTTAGGTAAAAATATTTGTTGTTACTTATTCATTACGAGTTATATCATTTGAGTATAACATATTTATTCTTTTTATAGTTGGATTATTTTTATTATGGGATGATATTTATGAAATATATTTCATTCCATGGGTTATCCTATGATGAAACATTTAATTCTCAAAATTAATTTTCATGGGTTCTAATATGGTTTATGTTCTTGTGGAACACATTTATATGTCTTAAATTTTTTTATTACGGTTATATTATAACAATGGGTGGTGGTTATTTTATAACCAATGATGGTGGTTTTGTTATATCCAATGATAGGTGGGACCTATATCTCCCACCAATGAATAGGGTAATGATTTATATCTCATGAGATAGATTGGGCTAAAATGAGATAGGAACATCATTCAGCAAGATATGATTGGAATGAGGAGTGAACTTGGTTTCGTATAATAATTTTTCCACTATGTTGGTCTTGGATGTGGTCATGTCCTACTATGATGGTTTGGGGTGTGGAAAGATAACACTAAGAGAAAATGATTACCAATTCATACAGTGATGTGTCCCTCCCACGAGGTGTAACTACCAATATATTTCCCTTATATGTTTTCTAAATGAGCCCTAACTACAAAAAGAATGATTCCATAGTCTTATATATATGACACAATTCTATGAATTATGTTATGATCTCATGGATATTGTTTTTATTCATTTATTATTATTTTATTATGAAATTATATAATTTATTCCATTACTCATGATTATGATCTTTGATATGGAGGGTATCATTTTCAAATTTTATGTTCATATAATTATATGATTTGGAACATTTTATCTTTGATATTTCAATTAATACCACTACTAAGAATTAGATCTGACCCAATTATGGTGGTTCTTTCTACATGATATGAGGAAAGACTTTAAGTATGACATACATGAGATGGATGAATGAAATGATGAAATTTTGGAATATGGTATGAATTTGTATGTGAAATGTTTTATTTTTATAACATATATATGATTTTTTCATAGTTTTATAAATCTATATAGCTAGAATGTCATTTTTTATATATGTTAATCAAAATATCCATTTTATGTTTTGGGTTTTTATGGAAATAATTGGTCCACATTTATCAGTATCAATGCTATAAATGTAATGATTATATTCATAGAAATGAATCTAGATGTACAGATTCTAGGTGTTACATTTCACATCAGATCAGGGTTTAGAAAACACTGGATATTAGGATTTATTCTTGATATTTTATGAGTTATATATAACATATTGGGTATATAATGCAACAATATTAGAGTCTTATACACCCATTTTTTGGTTTATGTTATGAAATTTTAAGGCATGAAAAGTTATTTTTAGAGACATATATTCTTGAGGTAAATATGGTTTGTAACATTTTGGGATGAAAATTAAACTTAAGAGATAACCTTTGAGGTTAATATATTTCTTTATTATTGAATATATTATTTTTTTCATGATGTTTTCAAATTTATATGGATTTAATAAGAAGTGTTATTTTAGAAAAATGACAACCCGCATGTCGGGTGACTACCCGTTGCATCTAGAAAGGCAATGAGGTGTGAGTCCGCTACTGAAGGGGGACATGGGTACATCTCCTACCACTGGGCAATGTGATTTCTAAATTAGTATGAAAATATTAGTTTTAATTATATATATTTTAGGAAACTTATTTTATCATGAAAAATATAAAATTTTGTGGTTTTATTTTTGCAAGTATGGATAAATTATGTTTTGAAAAAGTATACGATTTAAGTGGGGATTTAGTGGTGATTCAAATCATTTATGGAAATTATTATCATATATTAGATATTATATGTTTATGTTATGCACATTTTGGTATGATACTTCAAGATTAAATAATTTTATTTAGACAAAAATATTAAATTTATCATGGAAATCTCTGTGACTAAATCTTTTTAATTTTTCATTTTTGATATATAGTTATAATATTTGGGAGAACATGTATGGAAAATTATTTATTTAATGATCTATGTAGATATTTGTTTTTTACTAATTAATTTTTTGATATTAATGCATTTTTTATCACATGAAGGTATATTATTTTTTGGAATTATGTTATCTTGAATTAAGCATACTGCTTTTGGTTTCAGGTATAATGATAAGAGGAATATATTGTTTTTCTTATAAAGATTTTGTGATCTGTAGAATTTCATTCTAGTTATTTGTGCATGGAACAAAATTTCATACACAAAATTTGGATAAAAATACGTATTTTAGTCTAAATTAAAAATAAGATTAAAATTTTCATTTCAAGTAAGTATGATCCCTTTTGTTATTAATTTTGGTAGAAAAATATTCGTCAAATCTCCGAAAAAGTATTTTGGAACAACAATTAATCCATTTACATTAAATATTTGGGAATCAACAAATTTCAAACCATCCTAGATTTTATGTTTTTTGGTGGTTAGCCTTATAATGATAATATTATTCATCATTCTACATTACAACATGACTGGTAGAATTTTCTTCATTGTGTATATTTTAACATTCCACTAATGTTCTCCAAACCCAAATCCCAGTATTGTGGTTACCTTCAACTTTTACTTTCCCTCTTTTCAAGATGATGTTTTATTGACCTAGTTTTGGATAAGGGTTTCCCAAATTTTGTTTTTAAAGTATGTATAATTAATTTTAGAAGTGAAGTTTGATATTTTGAGGAAGATTTTTTTTCCATTTTCATGATTGAATTTGGATGGTTTCAAATAAATTTTCTCTTACACTGATTATCTATTATGTTTATGATGTGTTCCATGTGTCTATCTTAAAGAAGTACATACATAACCATTCATATAAAATAAAACCAGGGGTCTAAAAACTAGGAAAAGATACTTATTATAAAGAAAATTAAATAGATGTATTATATCATTTTGAAATTTTTATGAAAAAGTGTTTTCAATTAGTTAATGTTTTTTGGAAGAAAGAAAAATTTGGGGAAGTAACGTGGGAACCCGAGGATGTGATGTGGTGGAGGGATACCCACTTGTTTGTATCTGATTGAGAACACTTAGAAGGCCAAATTAATTTTAAAGGGGGTATAATTTTACTCCATAAAATTTTACTATATGTTTTTTTAATAAATTAATCTTCTTTGATTGATTACATTGCACCCAAAACTGAGTTAAAATAAACCGTGACAAAATATTAAATAGTATTATTTTAAGAAATAATTTAATAATATAGCCATAAATTTGTTATGTGTTAATACTATTAACTATATTATGAAATATATATTAAGGTTATATTCAACACAAAATTATTAAATCATTATTATTAAATAATCACACAAATATTTTAAAGGTTATGTTGTTCTTAAAATAAATATTTTAATCAAAGAGTGATTTTAATTTATTTATATATGAAAATAAATATATTTAATTTTATAGACTTTTGGATAATTTAAATGATAATAAAATCATAATTTTTGTATTCAAATTTTAAAAAATTTCTTTGGGTGAATTTTTGAGGATTTTCTATAAGGTTCAGTTTTCCATTCATAGTGAAAAATAATGATTTTGGAAAAGATTTATTTTCTAGTATTTAAATTAAGGAATATAAAACTAAAATAATATTTTGAATTTTTTTAATGTAAAATTAGATTTATTTTTTGGAATTTATTCCGCATAAATAATTTTTAATTCACATTATATTGTATTCTATAATAATTTTATTTTTTCCTTTAAAAAAGGGTTTTCATGCTACAAAACTATTTAAAGTATATATGTTTACTCTTTTTTAATTAATAAAAAATACATAATGGGGAATGATTTAAATGAATTTTATAGCTTTTATATCATTAAATATTAATTTAGTTTCATATAATGATTATTATTTTTCATAGAGTTTATATAAATCATCTTATTTGTTGAAAAATACACTTCTTAAAATCCCACTAATTCATCCCATTTATAGGTATTGTTTCAGAATTAATTTTTTGAAATTTATGGAATTAAATTTTGTGAAATGTATTTAATATTTAAAATCATAAGACCAAAATTTGGTAATAAGGTCATATCCATTTTTTTCATAAAAATGTTACCATGGTTATAAAATATTCTTTGTGAAATAGGTAAAATAATGTTGTATGTTAATGTTAACTGGTATAAGATTAAAATTTATATAAACAAAAAAGAAATGTATTTTTGATGGGTTTGTAGAAAATTACTATACATTACTAAATTAATTCCAATCCAATGTTATTAAAATAAATTCCACCCAAATGTGGTGGGCTTTAAATAAATAATTATTATTTTTTAATCACGTAAAATGATCCCTCCTCACCTATAAATACAACTCCAAACCACCCCCTTTCCACTAAAAAGAAATAAATATACTAAAATATATTCAATAAAATCTTATTCCTCCTCTCCCCATGTCCATATATAACTTTACCCACATAAATATCAATTCCAATTTCCTTAATGGGTCCTTAATAGATGTCATATTAAAGAGGTAATTTCTCAAACCACCTCCCTTAATTTCATTCATTCTCTTACCATCTCATCAAATAATTCATCAAGAAAATCATAATAAATAAAATATAATTTTTATAATTTAATTTTATATTATTAATTTAAAAACTTATATAAACTCCCTTTCTTATATCCTGTTATTCAAATAAACAAAACCATTATCCATGTTTATTCGGTTAATCGTCCCCATGGACATTTCTTTTTAATTTTCCACTACCACCATTAAGGATCATAATAAAAGTATTATAATGGTTAGATATAATTTTAATAGGTTGATTATAACATATATATTATTCTCTAACTTTCATATATACATATTATTAAAAAAATGAAACTATGCCATGATTGTTCGAAAAACCACAAAATGAACTAAATATTTATCATCATCAAATTATCTAATGAATCATATTCTTGTCAAAACTAAAAACAGTATATGGAATTATTGAAAAATATTTATCTTCATCAATACTATTTCATTTTAATTATATATTTTTATTTCCATTTGATAAAAAATATATAATTATATCCAAATGAACTAACCATGAAACCATGGAGTGAATACACCCAAAACATTGAAAAGAATGAAATTTTATTATTGAATTAGTTGTAATTTGTTTAAAATTATGATATATGGTATTATAAATAAATATATATATATATATATATATATATATATATTTCTTAATTTATTTTATAAAATTATTTAAACCTTTATAAATGAGGTTTAATAACAACAAATCTAAAGGAAAGTGTGAGGTAAGTTTATTTCATCTCACTATTCGTTCTACGAGATATATGAGATATTCGTAACTAAATTTTTTTGTGTGGAATATATACATCACTTTTTATATAATATTATGACTTTTATTTTTTTAATTGTATTAAAATTTTCATTTTAAAATAATAACTTTTTTGGGGTAGTATGATTTGATTGATTATAATGTGGGAAGGTATTTCTAAACTCATTTTCCATTCATTTGGTTAAAATTATTCTTCATTGATTATTCTATGTTAACATTTTCTTTGAGATGAATTTTTATTATCATAGATATTATTTTCACTGTTTTATTGTCATTTATATCAGATACTCATAATGTATTCATTTGATTAACTCTCAGATCAACGAAATGATATATTTAAGTAACTTTTTTATAAGTTATATTTTTTATGTTTCCCATAAAACTCTCTTTTTATTCACTATAATGTTTTTTCTAAAATTGTTTTAGAAATTTTTTTATATTAAATTCTGATTTTGAATGCTATTTTTACTCATGCTTTAATTATTAAAAATGGTTTGAAATGATTCTTTCTGTAATTTTATAAACAAGGGTTTTTCTGACATTCCAAAAAAATAAGGAAGGAATATTTTTTATCTTACACAACCTTAGTGACACATTCCTTCTTCATGAATCCATAAAAATTTTATTTTTCCCTTACACTATTTAATGATTATTTTCAATAAATTTTATTCTTTATAATTCCATTGTTATTTAAATATATATTAATTGATATTGTAAATGTTTTTTTTCAATCATTATCTATAGTGATCATTCAAATTACCTTTTCATCAAATGTAATATTATTTAATAATACATATGGATTATTGGGAATATTATTCGTGGATAATTAGAGTATTATTTTAATAATGTTATGTGTTTATTATGGAATTATATTTAAGAAATTTGGTTCTTTTCTGTGGGTTAATATTTAATCAATAATTTATGAAACAAAATTTTATTTCATGGAATCTGATATAATTTATCTTCTTTTTGGATCACATATGTATGGTTTTCATTATGTGAATTTGGTTAAATTATAACCAAGGATACTGGTTATTTTATAATGAATTTTTGTGATTATGTTATAACCAACAAATTTAAAGACATATATCTCCCTAAAATGAATTGGATAATGATTTACATATAATTATATAGAAATTGATGTAGCGGGATTTGAACAACGTTCAGTAATAGGTAACTAGAATGTGGAGTTAACTTGGTTATGTAAGGGGAATTTTATTACTGTGATGGTATAGTGATTGAATTTTCACAACTGTGATGGTTTGGGGAGTGTAAACACTGCACTATGAGGTATGGTCTTCCACTGGGGATGGTGTTGTGTACTTCTTGGGATGATTAGCCACAAATAATGTTCCATTAACTATTTGGGTCAATAGTGTTTACTACAAAACAAAGACATATATATTCACATATGTGTAAAAAAATTCCATGACTTATGTAATGATTTTGTAGATTAGGTTTGTTTATTATTTTATGATTCATGTCTTATGAACTTCAATAATTTAATCCATGACTCAAGATTATGATCTTTTATATGCATGGTAAAATTTTCAAATGTTATTTTCATGTTTTTATACACTTATGATCATGTTATATTTGATAACTACCTTATTTTCCCTTACTAATCATCTGACCTCAATATTTTATTTTTATTTTTCTCAGGATATGAATAAAGGTTTTAGGTAGGATATGTTACAAACCGATATTTTATGATTAGTATTCTATTTAATTTATTTGATGTCATGTGTTTTATGCTACAATAATGTTATCTTGTGCTATACGCCACACTATATTAGCTTGAAGTATACCCAACACTATTCTAAGATTGTGTTACACACATTTTCAAGTTCGTTTTATAATAGTCATTCTACGCAACATTGAGTGTATATATATATATATGTATTCAATGTATAAATGAAATATGGTTGTATTATGTTATCCTCAAAAACAAAGGAGTCTTGCACTACACGCAACCCTGATTTGGCTTGCGTTACACGCAATTGCAACCTTCCTCGATAGTGTGTGTTGTACGCAATATCGGGTTTCACTAAACAACAATATATGGTTGTAATATTATCAAGAACTAGCCGTTATGAATAGTATTAACTATGTTTTTAATTTTATAACATTATTATTCATCTTAAACATTTTCTAGAACATGGTATGAGAACAAAATAAATTTTTTGGGTAAAATAAGTATTTTTCAAAAAATGCAGTTTTGCCGCCTTTTAATGATGCACCCACATTAAATCTAGTTTTTGACATGTTTATAAGTTCATTTTGACAAAATAAAATTCTTATTTTGAATCAGGATATAAAAATTTAAATTGGATAAGGTTTTTATAATTTTCCAATAACTTTCATATTTTAATGAATAGTAAAAACACGCTATATTTTAATTAAAAACAACTTTTTTCATCGTATTAGTTTATGTGGTTAAATTATAATATTGAATGGTTTTAAAGTATAAATAGAATATATTTTTACTATTTAATATAATGTATTTCATTAGCATTTATTTTACCATAAATTCGTAGGTCAAATCAATTCAATCTTCTGCAATGTTTTAAACAAAAACCCGTTTTCTTTTGACAACAGGATTAATTTTAATTTAATTTCTTCATCTTTTGTGTATTGAATTTGGGAAAATGGATTCCATATTTTTAATCATTGGGTCCAAATTACGTTAATAAGAAACTTTTTATTTTTGGGCATTATGAATAGTAACTACGGTAAATTTTATTTACCATAGTTGAAGGTAAAATGGATTATTAAGGATAAATATAAGATTATAAAATTAACCTAACACCTATCAAATTCCTATTGGATGACTAAAAGTAGACCCATATCACCTAAGGGTCGGATTAGAATCATTTAATGGACTTTTGTCCATGAAAATAACTTAATTATTATAAAAACCAAAGAAAGTGACAACATGTCACTCTCCTAAATCTTATAAGTATATTAATTTTAATTTAGTGATAAACTTCATGAATCTTCGAAAATGAATACTATCCAGAATTATAATGAAATTATATACATCATATGAATTTATTTAGTATTTTTAGGAAGTAAATAATTATAATTAATTATGACACAATAGTGATGCAGAAATTGATTATCTTGTGAATCATCATGAATATAGTTTTTATTAAACTAATAGTGACCATAAAATGCACAAAAACCTGACCCAAAATTATTTTTCATGTAAATTTAAACCATAATCATCCAATGGACGAATATTTGACCATAGGGAGCCTTATAAAAGTGATTATGACACTTATATTATTTTATTTTAAATGATTCCAAAGTTGTCACCTTCATAATTTAAAAAATATAACAATTTAAATTTTGGTATTTTAAGATGATAAATTTATTTTAAAGTATTATTGTGAAATTTAATAGATTTATATTCATCATAGGATTTTATTTTTAATTTTTATGGAACAAATATGTATATTAAATTATTATACAAAAATGTTGTAGTAATTATTTTATTAAGAGATAAACCAAATAATTGGTTTTAAAAATAATAAAATAAATATTATATGAACAATTTAATGTTATCCACTAATTTTATAGATACATATAAACTTTTATGAATCTATTAAAGCTATTAATTCGAACATATCTACTTTATATATTTTATTTAAATTCATTTAAAAGAATAGTGTCAAAATTGACACTATTGTTATTTTATAAAAATAACATATTATAAAATTGATTAAAAATCACCAAAATATTTAAAAATTATAAATTTAAATTTATATGGTATAAAAGGTTATAAAGTATCCAATTATTGACAATTAAAAACAAATAACTAATTATTGTTTATAATTTAAAATTCAGAATGTTATTACCACAAATAAAATTAAATTAATTAAATAAGGATAAACCAGGTTGATAATGTTTAAAATAAATTCTTAACATGTCTAAATTTTACTTTTTGATGATATTACAATCCTATATCATCTAATAATCGGATATGAGTCATTTTGGAAGTCTTTATGTGGGGTTTGGATTTAATATAAACTAATATTTCTTATATTTCCAAAGGTGCCCCTCTCCTCCCTTATAAAAGGGCACCTCCTCCCTCTCTTCCTCACACCAATTTGAGCCATTATTCTCGGCCAAAACCTTCCCATTTCGCTTCTAAACTTCCCTAGAAACATCCTAGAGGTCCTGGTATTTTTCAAAGACCAATTTTAGTACCCTAAGAGGAGGATTCAAAGAGGCATATCAAAGAAGAGGTAATATCTTTTACCGATTCTTTCAACTTTATTTCTTCTTCCACTTCTTCTTCTTTAGTTGTTTCATTATGAAGTAATAACATAAGTATCACTCATATACTGATATTTTATTATAAGTATGAAACAACCCTATTTCATCATCTATCGATCCTACTGAAAATGAAATCATCGTTCATGTGTACATACGGAATACCGTCTCCACGCAGTGGTGTAATCTATTTTCCACCACCACCTTACTTGGATGTGTATAAGGGTGAAATTAATGAAATTAATGAATATATATGATTATTTTAAATTGATATTGATTATTTAATATTATACATACACATAAATACAATTCCACAATCTTGGGAATGATATCATCGCTCGTGCGTACGTACGGACTACCGTCTCCATGAGGCGATGAGATTCACTCTCCATGTTAACCATTCATGAATGATTATAAAGTATATATAATGAATAATAATGAAATATATGACATAATAATGATACTGTATTTATGTATATATATATATATGTATGTCATTTACTTAATTACATTGAATTCAAAAGGGAAACGAAAACAACGTTCATGCATACGTACGACCTACCGTCTACATGACTAGTGTATTTCATTCCTTTTATAAATCTATAATATATATGTATATGATGAATATATATTATATATAAATCATTTTTTACATTCTGGAATTATTTTTAATCAGTATATAAGTAATAATATCAATAACGACAAGTCGAAACACATACGATAAATGAAATGATTTTACCCAAAACGCTGCTTTAACATGGAATTTATAAAGGAACGGGTAATATAAAGTCATAAG
Source organism: Viscum album (assembly GCA_963277665.1). Taxonomy (NCBI): domain Eukaryota; kingdom Viridiplantae; phylum Streptophyta; class Magnoliopsida; order Santalales; family Viscaceae; genus Viscum; species Viscum album. The sequence goes on from OY728120.1 coordinate 834,680,023, forward strand.
TGAAACATATATGATATCATAACAATGAATATGATTCTTCAATAATTAAATGACATTATTTACATCATTATACAGGAGGTTCAGATACGTACAAAGCATATCGGACCTAAGGTAAGGGATAATTGTGCAAATCTCATTTTTATCCAAGATTACTTATTCATAAGTATTTACTGGGGTTATTTCTATTATCCATTTACATGTTTTATAAACTTATTTTCATGTATGTTTAATGTCCTTTTTACCCAATTTTTACTTTTACTACATGGTATGTATGTAATCTTTCTTTTACGATGTACTTTTTGACTTTTCGAACAAAATTACGAGAAGAATGTTTTTTTAATGTATATGGCATGAAAGGATTTTTACGGTTTTATAAAGCCTTATTTTCATGATGCTTCCTCCAAAATATTTCATGACTATTTTCAACAAAATACTTTTCTTTTAAAATTGCATGACATTTTGTTAAAAGAAATTGATTTTGAATAAGAAAGGATATTTTCCTCAAGAATTCATTTCAAGTGTTTTATCAAAATAATTTTTCATCTAAGATGACATTATTTCATATGTGTATGTTTCAAGTATCATGTCTCTATGATTTATATTTTTTCACTTTTCTTATTATGAATTGACATCCATTTCTTTTATATGGATTATTTGATTATGGGATGATGTTTATGAAACCCATTTTATTTATTGGGTTTTTATGAATGATGTATGTTTATTTTGTGGCACAACTAATAATGATTTCATTATGAGATAGTTGGGACCTATATCTCCCTCCATTGACTTGGGTAATGATTTATATCTCATGATATAGACATGGCTGGAACAGTAAGTTAATCTGGTTCAGTATTATAGGACTGGAACGAGGAGTGAACTCGATTCAGAAAGGGACTTTGTCCACTAAGATGGTCTTGGCAGCAATGCCTTGGGTACTATGGAAATCATTACATGTTCTTAATGGTTTCCACAAATAAATGTTTTATTCCCGTGATATATTATCATTCTCAATGTTTCATTATGATTTATGCCTTACGTACTTCCATGTTTTATGTCATTTCTCATGCTTTTGGCGTTTAAACATTATGTTCAGGTTTTTAAGTTCAAATGTATGTGGTAAGTTTTATTTTATCCATGCTTACCCTTACTGAGCATTTGAGATCACCTTTTTATGTTTTCTTTTCCCCAAGGATTAAAAGAAAGGTTTTAGGTAATGAAACAAAATGTGGAAGATCTTTATGAGAGATGTTGAAGATCTTTCACCATGATTATAATATTACATTCCATATTTCCAAAGACAATAAACAATTACGGTCCTTATGTGTCTGTTTTTGTTATTTATTAAGTATTCTAGAAAAGTAATGTATTGTCCATGTACGTCAAGCTCCGGGTCTCTACAGTTGGTATCAGAGGAAAGGTTTAGTCAACCTTTGGAAACTAGGATGCGAGAACATTAGTGAGATCCATAGAGATATTTCTATGGTATGTCTAGGGATGTCCCTAAGGTTAAGTATAAGTATAGGTTATAGTCCTAGAATTATGGTAACGATATTAGATTAATCCTAATATGTTATATATTGAAGTTACTCCCCCTTGATTACTATTTTTTTCTCTCACAATATTCTTTTTAGGTTTTAGAAAATGGCTGGAAACAAGATGATTCATGATAATGGAGGATATGATGGACAATGGAATGATATTCTTTATGAGAAACCAAATGAAATGGGATTTGAATGTCCAAACATCATTATTATGCCGAATCAGAAATATCATAATATGATCAATAAACTCAAATTTGGTAAGTTTCTTGACTTGGCTAATAAGAGAAAGATGGAGTTTCACGATGATCAAAGAGTAAAGAAAGCTAAATTTCCCCTATGTAAATCATGTGGGAAGACGCATCAAGGAGAATGTTTCAAAGAACTGGAGATGCTTTGGGTGTGGAAAAGAAGGACACAAAGCCAGTAAGTGCAAAGGAAAAGGTTCAGTTAACACCATGGACATGGATAATGGTATTGCTACGACATCAATAATGATTAAATGTTTTAAATGTGGAATGTACGGGCATTATAAAAACCAATTCCCTAAGGGAAAGTCTCATGAAGAGAATCAGTATGGTCGTATGTGTAGTATTTATATTGATGATGATGAGGATACTACAAATGATATATGAGATGAATGAATTTTTGAAGCTCAGTCAATGGTTTAAGAAGGTAGTGGAATGATTACCTGTTTATCAAGTGTAATGTTGTATAAGCAATCTCATTGTACTATGGAATACAGAGACATCTAAGGATTGTTACATTGTTGTCTTTCCTTATGTTTTGAAAGTATATGATGAATGGTACCAGTGAATATGAAGGGATATTCAGATATTTTTGGAAAGTATATGATATGCGCATAATGAAGAGATAAGGAGAAAATTAAATGTTTGATAGTATTCATGATCTCATGACTGATATAAGGAGAAGGTTATATCATGGTTTGAGTATATAGAATTTTTGGATTTTGGTATGTGGAAAGAGTTAACTTTTGACAGCATTCACATTTTCGCTAAGGTTTAATGGATAATCATTTTTCAAGAGAATACATGATTAAGGTATTCACATGATTGGAATGTGACCAACAAGATAATGGGGGATAAATGATGTTTGGTTGATGAAATTTCAAGTAATCGTTTTCTTTATACTATGAGCTTGGACCAAAGTATTTTAGATAAAGATTGTAATGGATTATGTTAGACATAAGATATAATTGTTTAAGGATAGAATTTTTTTTCTATATTATTGATGGGATGTTATAGTAATATAGTTTTATAAAAAGGACAACCTGCAGGACGAGCGACAACCCATCGTGTTGGACAAGGCTGTGGGAATCGAACCCAGAACCGAAGTGCGACTGGCCTTTTCGCCTACCACTGGCCTACATGAAGTCCCTGTTTAGTAGAAACTAGTTTTATTATATTAATCAATATGATATATGAATTTTAAGTTCACTTTTGGAACCATATACGATTAATCTAACCATGTGATGGAATTATAACTTTTTCTAACCTTTTGTTTGAAACAGATGGAATGACCTATCATTCTATCACATGATCTTCTAACACATCACGAATAACAAATTCATCTTCATTTCTTTAAGGGATGAAGTGGAAATTGTTCAACTCACGAACAACAGTGAGATTGTACCAAAATCATGTAAGTATTTCTTTTAATTCATCATATTTAGGGAAATGATCCTGAAATCCAAAAATGTTGTCCTAGTGACCTTATATCCGATGAATCAGATGGTACCCTAGATCATCAAAAATCTATGGCATTGTGATTGTTGTCTTTTTCATAGCCACATTCTCTACCACTATCCATCAGAACTTGATGGTTATATTTTTCTTCCATATCCATATTTTCACCTATGTTCTCCTATATGGAAACCCAGTGATGATTTAATTTGGGTAATCATTACGTTTCATACATTAGTTTTTAAAATTATGTTTCAGTATTCCTTTTTACGATGTGGGTTTCTATGAATAGCAAACGATTTATAACCCCGAAAAATTTCGAGGGAGAAATTCATTTTATGGGGTGTAGAATGTAACAACCCGATATTTTATGATAAGTATTCTCTTTAATTTATTTTATGTCATGTTTTTATGCTAAAACAAGATTATCTTGTGCTATACGCCACACTGTATTAGCTTGAAGTATACACAACACTATTCTTAGATTGTGTGACACACATATTCAAGTTCGTTTTATAATAGACATTCTACGCAACATTGAGTGTGTATATATATATATATATATTCAATGTATAAACGAAATATGGTTGTATTTTGTTATACGCAACAACAAAGGAGTCTTTCACTACATGCAACCCTGATTTTTCTTGCATTACACGCAATTACGACCTTCCTCGATAGCGTGTGTTGTACGCAATACCGGGTTTCACTAAACAACGATATATGGTTATAATATTATCAAGAACTACCCGTTATGAATAGTATTAACTAAGTTTTTAATTTTATAACATTATTATTCATCTTACACATTTTCTAGAACATGGTATGAGAACAAAATAAATTTTTCGGTTAAAATAAGTATTTTTCAAAAAATGCAGTTTTTCCTCCTTTTAATGAAACACCCACATTAAATATAGTTTTTGACATGTTTATAAGTTCAATTTGACAAAATGAAATTTGTCTTCTGAATCAGGATATAAAAATTTACATTGGATAAAGTTTTGATAATTTTTCGATAACTTTCATATTTTAATTAATAGAAAAAACACGCTATATTTTAATTAAAAACAACATTTTTCATCGTATTAGTTTATATGGATAAATTATAACATTGAATGGTTTTAAAGTATAAATAGAATATATTAGTACCATTTAATATAATTTATGTCATTAGCGTTGATTTTACCTTAAATTCGTAGGTTAAATCAATTCAATCTTTTGCAATGTTTTAAATGAAAACCCGTTCTCTTTCGACAACGGGATTAATTTTAATTTAATTTTTCATCTTTTTTGTATTGAATTTGGAAAAATGGATTCAATATTTTGAATCAGTGGGTCCAAATTATGTTAATAAGATAATTTTTAATTTTGACCATTATGAATAGTAACTACGGTAAATTTTATTTACCATAGTTAAAGGTAAAACGGGTAATTGAGGGTAAATATAAGATTATAAAATTACCATAACACTTATAAAAATCCTATTGGATGACTAAAAGTCGACCCATATCACCTAAGGGTCGTATTAGAATCATTAAATGGACTTTTTTCCATGAAAATAACTTAATTATTATTAAAACCAAAGAAAGTGACAACATGTTACTCTCTTAAATCTTATAAGTATATTAATTTTAATTTAGTGATAAAATTCATGAAACGTAGAAAATGAGTAGTCTCAAGAAATATAATGAAATTATATACATCATATGAATTTATTTAGAATTTTTAAGAATTAAATAATTATCATTAATTATGACACAATAGTGATGCAGAAATTGTTTATCTAGTGAAAAATCAAGAATATAGTTTTTATAAAACTAATAGTGACCATAAAATGCACAAAACCCTGAAAAAAACTTATTGGTCATGTAAATGTAAACCATAATCATCCAATGGTAGAATATTTGACCATTGGTAGCCTTACAAAAGTTATTATGACATTTATATTATTTTATTTTAAATGATGCCAAAGTTGTCACCTTCATAATTTAATAAATATAACAATTTAAATATTGGGATTTTAAGATGAAAAATTCCAGTAAAAGTATTATTGTGAATGTTTATAGATTTATATTCATCATAGGATTTTATTTTTAATTTTTATGCAAAAAATAAGTATATTAAATTATTATACAAAAATGTTGTAGTAATTATTATATTAAGAGATAAATCAAATAAATGGTTTTAAAAATAATAAAAATAATATTATATGAAATATTTAATGTGATCCACTAATTTTATAGATACATATGACCTTTTATTAATCAATTAAAGATTTTATTTCGAACATATCTTCTGTATATATTTTATTTAAATTCAATTAAATGAATAGTGTCAAAATTGACACTATTGTTATTTTATAAAAATAACATATTATAAAATTGTTTAAAAATCACAAAAAAATAAAAAATTATAAATTTAAATTTATATGGTAAAATATGTTATAAAGTATCCACTTATGGACATTTCACAACAAATAAGTAAATATTGGTTATAATTTAAAATTTAGAATCTTATTACCACAAATAAAATTAAATTGATTAAATAAGGATAAATCAAATTGATAATGTTTAAAATAAATTCCTAACAAGTCGAAATTTTATTTTTTTGATGAGATTAAAACAATATCTCATCTAATATTTTGATATGAGTAATTTTTTATGTTTTTACGTAGGTTTGGTATTTAATATAAACTAATATTTCTTATATTTCCAAAGGTGCCCCTCTCCTCCCTAATAAAGGGGCACCTCCTCCCTCTCTTCTTCACACCAATTTGAGCCTTTAAGCTCGGCCAAACCCTGACCATTTTTCTTCTCAACTTTTCTAGAATCATACTGGAGGTCTTGGTATTCTTCAAAGACCAATTTTAGTAACCTAAGCGGAGGATTCAAAGAGGCGTGTCAAAGAAGAGGTAATATCTGTTACCGATTCTTTCAACTTTATTTCTTCTTCCACTTCTTCTTCTTTAGTTGTTTCATTATGAATTAATAACATCAGTAACACTAAAATACTGATATGTTATTATAAATATGAAACAACCCTATTTCACCATCTATCTATCATACGGAAAACGAAATCACCGCGCGTGCGTACGTACGGAATACCATCTCCACGCCGTGGTGTAATCTATTTTCCACCACCACCTTACTTGGATGGGTATAAGGGTGAAAGTAATTAATATATATGATTATTGTAAAGTAAAATTGATTCTGTAATATTATACATACACTTTAATACAATTCCCCGATCTTGGGAATGATATCATCGCTCATGCGTACGTACGGACTACCGTCTCCACGACGCGATGAGATTCACTCTCCATGTTAACCATTCATGAATGATTATAAATTATATATAATGAATAATAATGTAATATATGACATAATAATGATACTGGATTTATGTATATATATATATGTTTTTCATTTACTTAATTCCATTCAATTCAAAAGGGAAACCAAAACAGCGTTCATGCGTACGTACGACCTACCGTCTCCATGAATTGTGTATTTCATTCCTTTTATCGATCTATAATATATATGTATATGATGAATATATATTATATATAAATCATGTCTTACATTCTGGAATTATGTAAATCAGTATATAAGTAATAATATCAATAACGACAAGTCGAAACACATACGATAAATGAAATGATTTTACCCAAAACACTGCTTTAACATGGAATTTACAAAAGAACAGGTAATATAAAGTCATATGTGAAACATATATGATATCATAACAATGAATATGATTCTGTAATAAGTCAATGACATTATTTAAATCATTATACTTGAGGTTCGGATACGTACGATGTATATCGAACCTAAGGTAAGGGATAATTATGCAAATCTCATTTTTATCTGAGATTGCTTATTCGTAAGTATTTACTGGGGTTATTTATATCATCTATTTACATGTTTTATAAAAGTATTTTAATGTATGTTTAATGTACTTTTTACCCATTTTTGACTTTTACTACATGTTATTTTCGGAATCATTCTTTTACGAGGTATTTTTTGACTTTTCCGACAAAATTACGAGAAGATTGTTTTTTTAATGTATACGGCATGAAAGGATTTTTATGTTTTTATAAAGACTTATTTTCATGTATATTACTAAAAAATATTTCATGACTATTTTCAACAAAATCCTTTTCTTTTAAAATTCCATGACATTTTGTTAAAAGAGAATGATTTTGAAGAAGAAATGATATTTTCCTCAAGAATTCATTTCAAGTGTTATATCAAAACAATTTTTCATCTATGATGGCATTATCTCGTATGTGTATGTTTCAAGTATCATGTATCTATGATTTATATGGTTTCAATTTTTGTATTATGAAATGAAATCCATTTATTTTATATGGATTATTGGATTATGTGATGATGTTTATGAAACCCATTTTATTTATTGGGTTTTTATGAATGATGTATGTTTATTTTGTGGCACATGTAAAAATGATTTCATTATGATATGGGTGGGACCTATATCTCCCTCAAATGCATTGGGTAAAGATTAATATATCATGAGATAGACATGTCTGGAATGGTAAGTTAATCCGGTTCAGTATTACAGGACTGGAACGAGGAGTGAACTTGATTTGGAAAGGGACTTTGTCCACTAAGATGGTCTTGGCAGCAATGCCTTGGCTAATATGGAAATAATTACATGTGCTTAATGGTTTCCACAATTACATGTTTTATTCCCATTATATTTTATCCTTCTTAATGTTTCTTTATGATCTATGCCTTACGTACTTCCATGTATTATGTCATTGCTCAAGCTTTTGACGTTTAAACATTATGTTCATGTTTTTAAGTTCAAATGTATGTGGTATGTTTCATTTTATCCATGCTTACCCTTACTGAGTATTTGAGCTCACCCTTATTATGTTTTCTTTTCCCCCAGGATTAAAAGAAAGGTTTTAGGTAATGAAACAAAAAGTGGAAGATCTTTATTGGAGATGTTGAGGATCTTTCACCGTGATTAGAAGATTACGTTCCATGTTTCCAAAGAAACTAAACTATTACGGTCCTTATGTGTCTATTTTTGTTATGTATTAAGTATTCTGCAAAAGTAATGCATTGTCCATGTACGTCATGCTCCGGGTCTCTACAGGATATGTATATTAAGGGTGTTAATCGCGAAGAGATTTTATAAGATGATATGTATTATTATAGTCAATATGTTTATTTTTAGAAGATATGTATGAGGTTATATTATTTGTCTAATAATGTAAAAATTAAATTTCCAAGGTTATATAATTTACCCAACATTTCATTTTGACTATTAAGGTTTTTAGGGAAGAAATTTTGTAAAATTTCTTCATATCATATCGAGAAATGTGATGTTTCAGTTTTTACCACTGAATCAAGAAGTGAGAATTCTATGATGTTATAAATATAATCCTAGGGGATATTATATGGTTAATAAAATTATATTTACAAGATATTATGATGGATTTATTATGAAAAATATTAGAGAGCCCAATATGAAACCATGATATAATTATATAATAAACCATTTGTGACATGGTTGAAATTGAAGTATCATAGATTGGAATTCAGGTGGATTTAGAAAATACATTTTTGGATTTTGATTATATTTTAAATTTTCTCATTCAATCTAATTCTATAATTTATTATCCAAATCATTTTTTTTCTAATATTTTTATGAATTTTTTCCTTAAAATGATGTTGTGGAAGGTATATATTATTGAAATCATAAGACTTACCTATAAAGGAACTTTTGAAATTATTGGTTTATAATCCTAATGTATTCCTACTATTAGTGAAAAGATATTATATCTATTCATCCCCATTATAGATTTTATTTATCTCTTAGATGTCATATCTTGATTCATGGATTTATTTATATGCCGATATGTACTATTATTAGTTAGTGAGATATTAAACCATGAGGGAAAATTTTATTTTGGGTGGGGGTGTAACACCAGATATTTTTAAGAAGCATATTTTCAAAATAAACAATATACTTATAATTATAAATTGTTTTTCCAAGATATAAATATAAATTTATACAGATATGAGAAAATTTATAAAAGATAGGAAATAACCTTAAAAATATTCATTCATAATAAAACATTATAATATGTGCACATATTGATATGAATTACATACCATAGATTATTATTCACCATGAATTATTTAAACTTTTAAAAGTGGTTAAATTAAAATTGTACAATAAATAGCAATGAGTAAAATATTCAACACAAACAGATATCCTAAATCGTATTCACCTTAGAGGATCCCAAGTTCATAATGGAAACCTAAAATAAGGAAGAAAATCAATAAATTAAAAAATATGTTTTTATATATAAATTAAAACTATTAAAATTAGATGTGTTCATCATGAAGTGAGAATAGAATATATGACTCAAACACGTCTATATATCAGAATGAAATCTAGCCATTATAAATATGGGAATAGAAAATATTTCCATTAATAATATGGTCATCGTATATAAGTGTATCCCAAAGGAATATATATATTGTGCAATATTAATTGTAAACTTATAATAAGATGACATACACTGAAATAAAAATATAATATTAAAAATATTATTAATACACACACACACACACACACACACACACATATATATATATAATTATGGGCTAAGTATTAATAATAAAAATATTTTAAATATATGATAGGAGGTATTTCAAAATTTTAATTAATTATTTTTTCTCAATGGATCTATAAAATTAAATTTTATAATATTATTAATCTATTTTAATGGCATTATATTTATGGGTATTTTGAATTATATTAATATTTTTTCCATAGAATTGTTTAACTAAGTGTTGTATATTTTTTCCCAATAAAATAAATTCACCATTTTTAAAAGATTATTATATATGAACTAATATATTAATATTATTTAAATAATAAATTTTTATGATATAATATTAACAATAATTAATGGTTAAGAACCTCATATTTTTCAATAAAATGGGTTTTCATTATACATTGTATATTCATTTAAAAGATAAATTTCCAAATTTTATAATTTCAATTTTAATAAATTAAAATCATTTTTTTGATATAGAATATAAATATTATCTTATTATTCATTTTTTTTGGATTTTCATAAATAAGTAATATTTTAGGAGAATGGTAAAAAATATATTTTTTCCAATATTATAAATTTAATGACATTATAATCTAGAAAGAGAAGTTGATAAACCATAAAATTATAAAAATTTATATTTAAAAAGTAAAAATATACATTTTAAAAGTACTATGGTCAATTTTGAATAGAAATTATTTACATTTCATTAACTTTAGTAATATTTTTTAATAAAATCCATTTCTGGTATTTCCATTCACCAAAATAAAAGTTTATTAAAATTTCATTTGTGATTATTCTGTAATATTTATAAATTTAATTTGTTTTATTATAAACTAATTTATATCTTTAAAATAAAATTCTTGGATAATTTTACCGAACACCTAAATTTAATCTAGAAAATGAACTTTTCTAAAAATGCGGTTTTACACATTACTTCACTAATGTAATAATTGATATTTATTATATAATGAAAATTTATTTGATAATTTTTTATATTTTGAATATATTGGTAAAATTTATTTTATATTTTATATTTTATATTTTGTCATTATATGTAAATAAATCAGATAAAAATTTGTTAATAAGTCTATAAAAATTTTAAAATTGAAATTTATTAGAAAAAAGAACATAAAAATGTTAATTTTTTTATGAGAATGAATAGTACAGGAATTGTATAACATATGTAATCTCCAAATAAATTATGTCCCTTTTCATCCACTTTACATGTCTATCATGAGTTCCCTTTATATTATTTGGTTAGATATATAGAAATACAATTCTCACCACTTATAAAAGGGGCCTCTCCCCACCCATTTAAGATCACCCAAAAAATAAGGATTATTATTTAATACATAAACTATTTATTTACCGTATAAATCCATTACTCTTACTTGAGCCTCTCAATATAAGAGATTATATTTAGACCTCCCTTTTCAATGATTCATCTAATGGAATGCCCAATTCCATAATGAGAGTCATTTTTCCGATGACTTCATTTCTTTTCTTTTATATGAGATTCATATCCCCATTTCAATTACAAAAAATGTAACTAACACTCATGTGTTATAAGAAAATTTCCATCCACAAATTGATGTCATTAGTTTTATCTCCACCCACTCTATTTATTAATTATAAGTGTGAAATTGATGAACAATTATAATATATCTAATATTATTACTATAGTGAAAACAAAAATTAAAATCCACCTTATGTCAATCTCATTAATTTTGAAATGAAATCATTAGCTGCATGTTGCCCAGACTACCACCTCCATGATGTAATGTATCCAATTTTTCACATATTTTATTTCTTATTTATTAAAAATATTAAAATATGATTCAACACATAAAAATTATATAAATAATATCACATTGGTTATGGAATAACTCTATTAATCTAAAAATAATCCAATTCGTATTCATAATCATCCATTAATTATGGTTTGTTCATGTTTGGGATGGTTTAACAACCTAGTTCCATAATGATATAATATAATATCATGGATGATTTTGAGAACATAATTAATTATGATATTTTTTATAAAAACATTAATAAATATTTTTTATAATGGAATTGTAACATTAATATTAACATCAAAAATTTGTTTACTAATATCAGTTTATTAATAATCATTGAAACACTCTCATCGCTGAATAAATATTCAAATATCTTAACCAAAAGTCCCGTAGAATTAAATTATGGTATTATAAATAATTATAAAAAATAAATTCCAATATATTTTAGGATCCATGAATGATCATTATTTATATAAAAATGAATAAAACAAAAATATATTGAAAATAGTTTATATTGATCAAGATTACTCACACCCAATATTGAAAATATTAAATAATTTACTAAAATACATTTGTAAAATAAATATAAAATATCATTTAAAAAATATATCGATACTAAAACGTTTTGTACATTGGGTATTAATATACACACTTTTATTATAATAGAGATTCTAGTTTTTTTAAGAAGGTTATGAATTAAGGTGATAGGTTCTTTGTATCAAAATTTATTCCTTGAGACACAATTATTATTATTATTCACGATGAAATATTAAATATGTTTTGATTCAAACCTAATGAAATTATTTTTCAAATTGGTGTGATTCATGGTCTTTAAAGAAAAATAAACAAGTCTTTGTTCAAATATATTTTGTTTCAACTGATTTTAATGTCACACATGTTTCTTTGTCCCATTTTTGAATTTATGAGACAAGATTGAGTTTTTAGACTATGTCATATTATATGGTGTATAAAATAGAAAATGGAGTTTTTATTTATTGAATTATAATTCATTCAGGATTTTTGAATTAAAATTGGATTCCCTATCAGAAAAATGTGTTTGATTAAAATGTTACTCATACCATAAGTGATTTTGTCTAATAGTATAATAAATTACAAATGCTTTCAAAAATGATAATTTAATAAGGGAGTTTTTATTATTTATAAAAACATAATCATTTTCATTATATGTCTAGGATTAACATGGACCCTAAAACATTCAGTTCCCCCATTGACTAATATTTGAGCAGATGTGTTTCTTTTATGTGAAATCAACCTTGTATGTTCTTCCTATCAAGGAGAATAATTTTTTTCATATCCATATTATTTATATTATATTTTCAACTTCCTAATATTTTCATAAAAAATTTATTAAGTCCACTTTCTACTACATTAATTTCATTAAATTCATTAATGATATTTTTAACATTTTCATTTATATTGTTTTAATAAAATTGTGAAAACAATCTATTTTTTGAATTTTTCATGGGAACACAAATTTCATCAACTTTTATAAAATTATATTAATCCTTCCTCCAATTTTATTTCTATCTCTAAAATAAATTCATTCCCTCAAATATTTATAATATTTATGTTTTAAAATCATTTCAAAAGATCAAGGATATTTCTTATTTACAATTTGATTTCTATATAACTATTTAAATGTTTTTTCATATAAGCCATTTACCATTGACATATATTATTTTTTATTGAGGATATTATTCAAATTTCTCATTCAATATTCTTATATTGACAAATTATTAAATGTTATTTTTTATCAATGATATGATCCATTACCAAAGTTTATCAGGAGCTAACTTTGTGGATGATGGGATCTATAAAAAGGAATCAATAAGGAAGGTCACATGATCAGATGATATTCCACTTAAACTGATTTATGTGTTTGAGAAATATTATTATAAAATAACCTATTTTATATTTATATAATCATCCTTTGATTTAATAAAATTATCTCACTTATTTGGAAAAGACATCCCTCATAAAAATTATATGATCCATTACATTCATTCTCTTTCCCTGCCTTCCCCAAAAAGTATGATTAATTTCCCATATATGTATTTTTCTTTTTGATTGAAATATTTTCCATTCAGTTGATTAATTTGGTTTCACCATGAGTCCATATATTTATTGATTGTTGAAATCATTGATTTATCTATATACCATTAAACTATATGCTGTAAATATCCCTTTCTTTATTATAATGATTGATGATTATATACCTAGAATTATTTTTAATATATTTAGATACCCATTAATTTTATGTGGGTGTGTCCTATTATTATTATTTTTGAAACTATTAATGAAGATATTATGGGATTCCATTTGAAAGGGATATAAAAACCTCTTTCTTTACATGTGTTCTTTTTTATACGATTAATGATTGTTTTCAAGTGTCACTCAAATGTATAGATGATGACAGGTGGTGTCCAATATATCTCTCCAATGAATTGGTTATGTTTATACATCTCATTTGAAACAAATTTTAAGGTACATTAATTTTATTGTATGTGTGGTGATAGATGATGTTTCTTATGAATGAAATATTACTTAATCTAATATTTTTTCCACATTTTAATGATGATTTATATTTTTATATTATTACTTCCTTGAGTAAAATTATTGAATCATTTTTTCAAAACCAAATGAATAATTTATTTTATAATTTAATATCATATTCCCTGATTAAGGTTGCATATTCTATGATTTATTAGGTATGATTTTATTATATATCTTGATATTTAAAATATTATTATATTACACTTAGTTATGATTGTTTTTTGTTATCACTTATGTTTAGACTTACAATGAATCAGAGATCACACCTTTCTTATATTAATATTTTAATATGTTAGGAAGATGAGTATAAACTATAATAATTATATAATTATTTTTTAGTGACTAAATTATTGAGAAATGATCACATGAATTTTAAAATAAAATTATCTATATATATTTTCCTAAAATTCACTTAACATTCAATTGCCAAATTATGAGATAATTTTGTGATTTATAATGATTAAATAATTTAAAGGATATTATTTTTTTTTCATACTCATTTCATATAATTTTTGTCATTATACATGTTATTATACATTATCTAGATACTCTATGATCCAATATTCAAGGACCATCCACAAATTATATCATTAAAATTACCCTCTTATCCTGTGTTTAAAATAATTCAATGGATATTTATTTATGAAGCTACAACACGTAGAGAGACAAAATGAAAATTCATTTTTATATAATTGGTCATATAGTAATAGTACAATGTAATGATAAAAGTTTCCCCATATTTCCTATCTCTCATTTATCATGAACTCTAATCGAACATTGTAAGTCCCCCTACCACAACATTGTTCTATAATTAATAAGGAAAACCATGATCTTTAGGTTTTGGTGGATCCTTTTAGGAATCATAACTTTTAGAAACCCTGTATTAATAAAAAAGAGGCATGATCCTTTTCGAAAAATAATAAACTATAAATCATATGAGTCTTGCATCAAGATACTAAACTGCTTGATATTCGTACTTATCTTCATAACATTAAAATGTAAAAACCATAATCCAGTATCATTGCATTTCAAATGTCCATAATATCTTCACTACGGACAACTAATTTTGGAGATTCCTCCATCTTATTTTATGAATATTTTTATCTATAAATCACAATTTTTTAAAGTGTTTTGGGTTTTCACTAATCATCTATGGTTATTAATAATGAATGTATCCAAATTCAATATAAACCAATTAATTTCTAAAAATAAATTCTTTATTTTGGATCATATATATGATGACTTAATTTTCTATTCCAACTAGAAGAATTGACATGCATAGAAAAAGGTTCTTATAATAACAATATTTCCTGAATGAACCATTTTAGAATCCTTCATTCTAATATTGTGAGTGGGAATACCTTATAAGTATTTCACATACCACCACTTATGTCCTATAGACCTTATGTATGGATTCATTACATCCTTATACTCCATTATGAAAACTTTTTAGTGTATTCTTGTCCTTGGGAATCAAAATTTGGTTATTGTTTCACACATCCCATTTTAATTGGCTTGTGGACCATGATCTTGAATTGTGTGTGATTTATTCAACGTATCGTGCTTTAAAATGTGTGTGATTTCTCCAATAAATCATAACTATATGTTTCATGTTCCTTGTTGATATCCACACAATCATGAAATATAACACTAGATGGTCCAAATCCCATGACATTTAACTTTTGTTAAAAGGGACACAAAACATGTCAGTCAAAAAACATGTAAATTAAAATATGAGAAAAAGTCAAATCCTCACATGATAAGCCACCCATTTATAGGTATTATGAAATAAAAATATATTAGATAGAGAATGGTATAAATCTTGTAGGTCCCTCCTTATAACCCAATAGAATTATTAGTTAATATCACTAATTTCAATTGATTTGGGAAAATCTAGAGGAAGGATTTTTCATAACCTCTTACATTGGTAATGTTTTTAGTACATGGAAATGAATATTTTTAGGAGATAAATCCATATATGAATGTCATTTTATATATTAACTACATCATTTCAATAATTTGTGAGACTTTACAAGCTATTCATGGCTATTGATAATGATTATGCTCGATTCAATGGGAATCTTTTATTGGCTATGAATACATACCTTTATAAAAGATTTCACGTGCTCCCCTATTTTAGAATATAAACTAGAATCATGAGCTAATGAAACTAGGTGTTATTCCACCAAATACCAAACATATTCATTGGGTAATAATGTTAAATTCTATTCATGAACATTTCATCTGATTCATGTGACCCTAAACCACATGACACAATAGTCAAACATTAATCACATTAATCTTCCTATTGAAATACATAAAACACTATCTAGGGTGAAAACCCATAAAGGAAGACCTAGGAAAAGTAGATTCCATGAATTTTGAACAAGAACATTACCCGATAAAAGAAAAATAGATCTTATGACATGAAAATGGACACAAAACGTATCATCATGAAATCTAGCAATGGTCAGCCTGAGAAAAATCCATGTTCCTATTAGCTGAGACTCTTCCTCAAGGGTTTATTAAAATGATTTAATGGATATAAAAGAATTAAAATAATAGAATATGTGATCTATAACATCACCAAGGCATAAATAAATATTCACTAAATAACCCCCTTATATTATAAAAATTTAGTTAATTCACCAATATTTTTTGGGTCCCCAAACCCTCTTAAACTAATGAATCCTTATGTAATGATCCCCATATCTGGTTATTGTACCATAATGTTAATCATCATATGAATGAACCTACCCTATTTTATTTGTTATTTTTTTATACCTATACTCATTCATGATACATGCGAAAGAGTAATCCCTGATCAAATCTTGAATGGACTAAAACTAGTGTATCATTTACAGTGTTCTACACCCATCCCATAGACACTCAATGGAGGAATTTGTCATCAATTTGTAAACATGCCAATTAATTTGTATTGGTTAATGTGTTTATTTATATTATCATATGTGATCCTCTCATATAAAGAACTACTTGTCACAATCTGAATGCACTAACTATACACTATTGATGATATGGTATAGGCATGTACCAATTTGTTGGCCACACCCAAAAGGAATCTATCTTCTATTTTTAAATAGGCCAGCTCTTGTGTATTAGCGATGATATTTATACATATACACATTTATAATCCACATCATTTGGAATTATTCATGAATTTATATTTCGTTTGATATATTTGGGGTTATTTCAAATTCCAATAATCATGAATTATCTGAATGATTCATAGAATATTGTGTAATTATGAGAATATGATATATATATATATATATATATATATATATATATATATATATTCACTAATTATATAGTTAATTATGATAATTTTATTTATCTATATATCACAATGAGTAAAGAGAGTCCATATCTATAATTTACGTTATATTGTTATAAATAATAACAATTAAAGAACTTTTAAAACACCTTAGTGGGTAGAATCCTGAATGTTTACTAATGAATAATTGTAAAAATTGATTTGTTATTGAATAAAAACTCATCTGGTAGCATTATACCATGCCAAATAACACATATCTCCAGCATAGGTGAAATATTTCTAGATCAATCATTTTTGGACCTTGAGTTCTATTGTAGTCACCAATATTTGAGATTTCACTCAGGATACATGAGACTCAGATTCCCAGAGCTATGTAATATGCATAACCATATAATCATGAATATATGACTCTTTTAAAAAATAATAGTGTAATTCATTCATGGAATTATCAACATCTTCCATGTGATTTTTATTTTTGTTAAATAAATGGAAATAATTTTCATGGATCACTAGTTATTATCAAATGACCAAAATTCACCTCATTGGGACATGAAGGTGTTTGAATTATTATTTGGCGGCACCCAAGTCATGGAAAATATATTGATGGATCTCTTATTTTTCTCCACATTATTCCAATGGAATCTCAATATTCTTTGAATATATTTAGCTTCAATACCACTTCCTCGATAATAAATTTCTAGTATTAGATCTAGATTCCCTATCAAGTTCACTTAATAATATGGATATATTTTGATGGATCATGTCTATGATAGTGTAAACATACCCAATTGATATAGTGGGTATGTATGATCCTTTTAAATCCATTCCTTAGTCGGGCCTATGGGGTGACATAGTTGGAACAAAACCATTTTGTAGATGAATTATATAAAGTATATAAGATCCAACATTTTCATCATAGAGATTATTGTTATCTAATAACTATGAGAATGCAATTATTTCCATAAAAAGACAATATGATGTTTATGAATCTCAACAATTCTTTTTGAATTTTATTTTAGGACCCTATGGTCCTGATATATACTCTGATGTATCCTTAGCTGCTAATCTATGAAAAAATTGGTGTAACCACCCTTCAGACTACCTTCTCCCACATTTTATTTGGTTAAATCTCTATCCACTATGTGGAGTAACCCAATGAAAAAATGGACGATATCACCAATGAGAGGCATTACATGATTAAATCATGCTTCCTCTAATGTAATAATTTTTCAAAGAGGGAGACTGATGGCATGCTATTTCTCTCTCCTAACCACAATAAAATGATGTAGGATCACCGTTAGTATACACATGAAGTAGAGAGTGGAACTATAAAGAGATTGTGGATTAAAAATGATAAATCCTTTCATTCATGCAACTATACCCCCCTTATGTAATAAAAATATGTAATAATACACTCTCAAGGTAACAACAATATTTTATATGATTTTCCATAATTCTTTGTTAGTGTACATAATAGGGATGAAATGTTGTATATTCCCATTCACATCATTCATTGCATCAACTATAAAATATCTTCATAAACAATCTACAATATTCAGAAACATGGGGTGAGATGCATAGTGTGGGACTATTAATTTATTCTCAAACTCATAACATTATCATTATTATTCTATAAAATAATTAAATAATTTTAATATACCCATAAAATTTAATGTTGTACTCCGTTCATGTATATGGCACATAATGTTATAGATATGGGTGACAATTCTTACCACTAGGTTGTCTGGATGACCATGTGATATCTATGATACGCTAAAAAATGTGTTGAACCTAATTAAGGATTGGGTATCCCCCTGGGAATGATCCATCCGCACATAAACCTATCAATGAACTATGCTAGTCACAATGTTGGGGACACATTTTTGTGTGTTATAGACCCCAAAGATTCATAGTGTCCAACTCCCAAAATAACCCAATACGAACACATGAATCTAATAGTTTTCTTATTATTGGGTTTTTTTAATTCACGGTAGTCAAAATTGTCCCATTAGCTTAGATGATTTTGCATATCCATTTATTGATTAACATTATTGATTATCGGAAAATTATTGCACCTTGTAACTAGTCTACCATGGATATAAAATTCTATTCTAGGAATTTATTTAGTCCCAGATCTTCAAAACAATTTCGTGTAGTCCAAAAATCATCATACATATACATGAGAATTGGGATTACCTGAATATATTTGATTTCCACTATAATAATTACTATTTTTTCACTAAAATGATAATTTTTTTGGTTTTTGAACACAAAGGATAAAAAAAGTTAGGAGGTGTTCATTTGGCCGACACATTGATGTTGTACAAAATTATAAAAACCCTTATAGGCTATCTATTTACAGCTATTTAATAAATTATACACAACTCTAGTGCATCAAGAAATCTAAATCCCATTTGAAAGAAAATTACCTCTGGGGAACATGCCCCATTCCACACTCCATCCTCTACTGGGATTGAACAAGGAAATGTCCATTATTCAAAAACAATTATTTACCAATGGTTTGTTAAAACTAATAATTTTCATCAAATATTAGTTGGGAAAAATAAAGATACACACAGTTCCATAATAAGTATATGAGAAAATCTCTCTTTAAAATTAAATGATCACATAAATATTGTCCGGGGAAGATTCACACCATGTCACAATTCTGTTGAGATGAGGGCTACACATACTAACATTTTCCATTACTAATAGAGAATGATTACTTTCAAATTAATTATGTGATATGGTTCCAAAAGTATCCAAATTGAGGAGAACTATAGTATTCAAGATATTCCAAAAAGAATCTAGAAATGACAAATCTCTTTCTATGCTCATTCATGGAATCTGAAATAAGGGGTGACTCAACAGTCATTTTTCCTAAAATAAGGCAATTAATTAAGAATAAATACAGTCTAAATCATCCAAATGGATTAAAAAGATCATAATTTATCAATGAGTATCCCATGTAAGGTTTTCCACATGAACTGCTAGGTTGATCTTGAAAATAGTGTTATTGAACATGTAGATGGAGTCATCATAGGTGATATTCATAGAACATATTTTAGACTTAATTATCCTAAAATACATCACATGGCTAAAAATATGAAATCCACTCCACAGAGGCACTCATTGAGAATACAAGCGATGTTTTTTTCAATATGATGGGATGTTCTGAGTATAAAGATGCCTAAATTTTCTCACAATATACAATGTGTAACCCACTAACTAGTGTAAATAATAAGGGGTCCATGTGACCTATTTATAGGGGATCTCCTTAATAGACCATATATACTTTTTTCTTGGAATTATACTTCCTCAGTATCAACTCCTTAACGTTCCAAATAGAGTCAACTATAATAAGGAATTTATTAAACCCATAAATTCACGATCAACCACAAATTTGATCCAAATCCTAAGATAGGATCATTGATGAATTATTTGAGTTATTTTTAATGTAATGGAAAATTATTCAATGGGTCTATGTTTCATAAAAATTGTTATGAGATATGGCTAACCACATTGCTATGAGAAGTAGATTACCTAATACCTCTGATATGGACCTAACCTCACAGGTCAGATACATATTATAACTAGTGGAATTCATGTGGAAATTGACTCATTAATATAAGGTAGATCCCACTAAACATCTCTACCATAGAGATGACCTTTTGCACCTAAGGCAAAGCTTACCAGATGTCTTTGAAGTGTATCCATCCATTCTACACTATAGATCTGTCTGAAAATGGGAAAATTGGTGACTACAAACTTCAAAATCCCACTAAATTTAGAATTCTAAAAAAATCTCATCTATAATGAAACACGCATAGGTAAAAATGGAGAAATAAATCATAAGAGTGGATAGAATGTTCAGATTCATGGATCCTCTCAAAAGAAAATGTCACACTTGAATAGTAATAAAAATATAATTATGATAAAAATTGTGAAATCACAACCATACACTAGTAAATCTAATCATGAAACATCCAATTAAATGATTCATTGATAATTCCAAACAATTCATAGTTCATTTCAACCATGCAGTGGAATGATGACCATGTGGGTGTATATCTGAACACCCAATAGGCCAACCAACCATGTGGATGTCAAGATGACCATACGGTGGGAAATCATACCACATGGTATGAAGGTTAACCAGGTGAGGACTAAAACATACCTCATGAATGTCAGATATAGCTCCATAAATTCAACAATGAAAATTCACTCAATAAATAGGGGTTGTCTGACCTAGGAAAAAAACATCAGGTGAATAATATAACATTGATATTGGAATCATGTCACTTGAATTTGCACAGTTAGTTGAGGAAATTCAAAGGTACCTCTCTAATTATATTCACTCCCTTTAAAATTTTGTTCACTAAGACTAGAACCATAGATGCACTATTCTAAGACCATCCCTAAAGCAATCAGACCCATAAAATATGGCCAGAAATTCTATTATGAACCGGTTCAATCCAAGACCCCCTTAATATATAAAGGATTAAGGTCATCTTCAATGATAAATGAAACCCTTTATAGAACCACAAACATATATTTAATCCATAATAGAGATCTGTATTGGGATGAAATCGATGTAGTCTCTTCTATCACTATGGTGGACTTATTTCCCATCCTACAGGATATATTAAATTTGTAATTTCTCTTATAGTAATTCTATATCATTACATTCATGTTTTCATATCCCTCCTTCCTCTATATTCCATACCATTTCCACACCTAGAAACAACCATGAAGATAAAATGATGGGGAATTTACTAGGGAATGATATCCAATTGGTACTTGTTGATAATTTCATCAATCAAAAATCATCAATAAGATGTGGAAGGAGAAATATTCGTTGGAATATTATGTGTTTCATCCATGTTCTACCTTGGGTTTCAGTCACATTTAATGTGCCAAACCCTTTATTAACTAAAATTTCATAAAATGATAATGACCCATTTTAGCATTTAGATATGGGTTGATCATTCCATCAGAATTATTAAATTACTTATTTCTCCACCTTCCTAGGAGTAAGCACAAACAACTATATATCACCCCCCTGAAAGGTCAATTTTCATGATGAATCTCTCTAGGGTTGCCACATATGTTTGAACATCACATAATTCATTGATTTTCATTTCTTTCAGGGCACAAATTACCTTTTATTTTTACATGAAATCATGTGGCCACTATTCATGTCATAATTCATTATACAACATGAAAATGTCTATCGTATGATGATAAACATCATAGTATAGTTTTGACACATAAAGATAAACTATTTAACTTTATATATATAGTATTTTATTATAATTTCAATGGGACTAATAGGATGTCTCCATAATGTTAAAACCCAATATCATTAATCTACCATATCCATTATCATTATGATATATTCATCAGGAGATTATTGATTTTCTCTCCTTAGTTGGACATATATCCATGAGTTTTGAAATCCCATTCATTAGGTCAATATTATGTGAGTTTCACCCTTTTATTGGGCCTTTTTAGGGTTATATCACTCCCCCGTGAAAAGGAATATATTTCCATTATGTATTATCTTATCACCCTCATTGGGAAATAATCATGTTGGGGCCCATTCTCAAAGGACCACATCCCTTGAGAGATTACATTATCCTCATTGGGACATATTCCATCCATGTTATACCATAAATGGACACTCATTTATATGTTCCACACTAACCACTTCACTAAATCGTTGATTATTCATACATACCACACGATATTAATCTACACTGATCAATAATTGTCACAGGACCATAAAAGGATAAACATTCCCCATTATGTGGAATTGAACTAAATGTATTATGATTCCTTAAAAGGGATACAAATTATTACCATTCGATGTATTTATTCTGACATAAAAAAACAACCAACATCTTATATGGTGATAAATTCTTGATTGTCGGTCTATGTGAATTTATGCCATAGTGGCTATATAGAAGCATCATTACGAAATAAGATGGTGAAACTCTAATACATGTAGATGGAATTATTTATGGAATTAATATGATTAATATAGATGTTTGCATTCAAATACCTATGATATGTATGTATATTCACATCGAAATATGATCATAACATATTTATAGTGTTTGGGTATGAAGTCATGTAATGAAATTTGGGAAAATTATTGAACATGACTTAAATCTATTAGAGGTTACCAGATTTGTTAATAAATCCCCAAAACAATGTGTTATAAGTGTATACTCCCATCATCTTGACCAATTCCTTTTGTCAACATTATTTTGTAAAAAAACTCTAATGATTTTTTTCCTTTGTAAATAAGGTCAATAGAGATTTCCCTTATAAGGAATGTAGATGATATTGGGTGTTTGTGGTTCCAATAATAATCCTCATTTTAAACCATCTGAGATATTATTAGTGACTCAATGTGAAGATCACACACAATCTCTCAGAACCATGTGCTCATATACGCAACCATGTTCAAAAATCTATGTTACGACCATGAGTGGCTATCTCTGTCCACTATAATATGGGACATGGGAGGATATCCATGTCCACAATTTTATAGGAAATTTGAGGTTGTACTAGTGAACTGTATTATTTTTCATCGGATGTTATTCCATCGTACTATGTTATTTTAAATGGTATTTTATCATCATCAAGTAAGATACGGGACATGGGACATTATCCAAAGATACTATATTTGTAGATATGGGTATTATCATAGTCTACTATGCTTTGAGATAGGGGAGGTTATCCAAGTTAACTATGTTATTATATATGGTTGGATATCCCAATCTACTATGTTTTATGACATGAGAGATTATCCTAGACCTCTATGTTTTTGTAAATAGGAGTTTATCATAATCCACTATTTCTTGAGACATTATAGGACACCATAGTCCTCTTAGTAATATATGTACATCATGCATGTGTCTTTGTCTACTATGTCATGATGGACATTTAGTATATCCTTGAAATATTTTGAATATATATATAATTATGTATAAACCCGATTATTTTGTTATTATTTCATATATCGTAGTTATTGAACTATATTCTATGATATATGTAATGTTTTCAAGTCCATAATTTACAGAATTTAAAACATGATCTAGGATTTATCTATAATACCTCATAACCCCATATATTGTTTTCATTATAAAATTTCATTTACCATGTAATTTATATCATATCTATATCTCATACATATGAACTAATTTTAAATCATCAATTTACCAATGATTAATTTTCTCTCCTTCAATGCATTTGATCTTAATAGTTTCTTATGATTCATGTTTCCCCGCATATTTAAGATGATGATTTTACATAATATTTCAAGAATAATATCAATTGTGTGGAAGTTATATTAAATAAACATATGTCTTATAATTAGATAAAATGTTTATATATCTAATCTCTAATGACACAAAACCATTGTGTTTTTTGTGTGTACTTTAAATGTGAAATATAATGTTTTACTATATTATGTGATATAAAATTTATGAATGTTATGTTTAGGTTTTCTCACTAGTCTAATTGGAATGTTATCATATAAATTCACCAAAAAAATGGTTCAGTCATATACCCCTTGATCAAAGTAAATAATGGTAGACTAAACAATAATAGTTAATGAAGACAAGAGGAAAAAAATAAAATTGAAGAACATTTTTCAACTGTATTTTTCTATGGATACCCCATAAAAACACATAGTCTAAAAAATATAATTAATTTAAATCTAGAAATACCCTATTGAATATAAATTTCTATACTTCTTAAAAAAATTATTGTTAGTTCTCCATCAGTGATGAGAAATTAGATCACTTATCTGAGAGACAGAAAAACCACTTCACATTCAACTAATATATGAAAAATATTATGAAAGGAAATTAAATCCCATAGAACGGAATTGAAAATTTTTATAGAAATTGACCACATATTTATAAGTAGATAATTATTTTCATGGAATATTATATCTTTACCATGTTTGATCTATAAATGATAAATATTTAGATTATGAATTCTCACATATTATTCCCTTTTGATGAATATCATCTTTATATTATGAAAATTTTGATTATTATTTATTAAGTATTGTAAGGACATGAGTTATATGAAAAAGTCTATGAACCTCCTAGCATCCCCTCCACATTCAATTCGATCGGTTTAAGATCGTAAAACACGATTTTTTTAGAACCTGGACATTAATATATAGTCTTGGGAATGCATCAAGATTTACACATCCAAATTTAATGTAGTTTATCATAATTGTAAATCATTATTTTTTAGCCTCTTCCAATGGATGAATCAATATTTATTATAAAAATCATAAATAAGATGGTCAATATTAAATCTAAAAATGAGTTACACATTACAATATACTTAATAATTATGATATATCTCAAGTGAAGAAAAACAACCTCTCAAATAATCATCATTACATGAGCTTCCATTCGGAACATTCTCCTTTTGTCATACTAAATACAATTTAAGCCCCTATTGACATTAATACCTCTCAAAAAAACCATGAAAACCAAACTTATTGAAATCAAAAAATAATAACCCATGAGCCATCTAAAACTATTTATTCTTCATATATTGATATGTATAACCCCTTGTTGATTTCATCTACTATTTTATAATCCTAAATGAACTATACGTTATAGTTAATGGGATCCACTTGAATCTCAATAAATTTATCAAAATTTTAAAATAGTATTAAATTAAATAATCCCATTATAAAATTAATAACCATAATTGATGAAGATCCTTGATAATAAATTTGAAGGAAAAAATATATTTCCACCCTTTTATTGTATCCTCAATCAAATAACCCATCACCATTGGATTCAACATCTATAAAAACATCTATCAATTTCCCATATTCATCTATTGGGTATTGGTGTACTAAGCCTAATTAAATACAAAATCATTCATATCAGATATATTAATAAAAATAAAAACATTACTTAGTAAGAAAATTAAATAAATATTAAAAATATATGAATTTCATTGTCAATATGAAATTTCAATATCACTTAAGAATATTCAGGAATATTAAAACATAACTATTTAGAATTTATAAATATCAAATTTCAAGAGAAATATATTATTAGTAAAATAAATTATTAATAAATGATTAAATTTATTAAAAAAACTTGAAAATATAAAAATATGATTTAAACTAGGGATAATGACATATTTTTAGGGATTATCCCAATAAATATTGAGAAAATATACCCCAATTTGTTTTTCCTGGGTCAACAGAAGTAACCAATTTAATAATTTTATACTTACCCTTGAATTATATATGATATTTCAAATATACATTATTATAGAAGAGGGGTTTTTTATTAGTTTCAGAATGTCAATATTTATTGTTACATGTGTATAGTTTCATTTTTATTTTATTTGAGGTATTTTTTGATATATAATTGTTTTTATTCTATAACTACATGTAATGAAATTTTATATGTTTTAGTTTGTTACACACTTTAAAAATGACCAGTTATTTACATTATGGATACAAAATTTGGGAGTATTATTATTTTTATTTAGTTGGTAATCCCTAATAATTATATGAGTTATAATATTAATGATAGTAAATAACCCTTATCATACTAGACATGTGATGGGGATGTCAAACATGGACTCATTTATAAATCAAGAGTAGTAATTTTAGGGTGGTGTCATACAGAATCAAAATCAGATATTTGTTTAGGATAATTGTTTGGAATACACTAGTGAGTGTTAGATTGGGTTTGTAAGGGAGTAATTTAATGGAACTTATAACGACGTATTGGCAATAGAATCTGTTAAAATGATGAAACAACAATCATAATTTTACACAAGGGACCAAATTAACAAATAACTACGACTAATGTATTCATTATTAAAACAATGGTGATGAATTTTTCTTGAGAGTATATAGAGTTGTATTTCTATTTTGAGGATTTTATTTATTATTCCTAGTAAAATTGAACTCTTCCTTAGAACAACATGTTATCTATGTTTTTTTATTAATCCATATCCATAGGTTTGTATTGTTTTAATTTTCATACATCATTGGTATTCCTAAGGGAAAATATCAACATTAAAATATAGAGGAGGTATAGAGGGATCCAATAATATTATAAATCAATGAACAACTTAATTATGTAATAAATGAGGCAAAGGGGATATTTATTTATAATTGATGACAGATTGAATTTGTTGGTATCAATGTTCGAGACTCATTAGAATCTGTTCAACATGACATTGATGTGTTGAAAAAAAAAATTAGAATTTTTTTTAGTTATTTTAATATAGATTAGATTATTTAATAATTTTTGGAGTGATTTTATTATATTTTTGAATTCATTGATTTAATCTAAAAATAAAAAATCCCCTAAGGAACCTTGTGTTTCATATGTGTTGTAACACCCCGCGAATTTATGAGATATATTATTTTCTTTGATGTATTCTATTATACACTATACCAAGAATAGATTGTACTATATGAGACACTGTATTACCTTGCCGTATATGCAACATTATTCTTGGCTCGTGTTACACACAATTTCATGTTCATTTTGTGGAAATTATTCTACGCAACATTAAGTATAGATTTCGTATAATGTATAAATGAAATAAGTTTTGATTATGTTATACGCAACACCAAACAGATCCTTCACTACACGTATCCAGGTCTTGGCTTTCATTACACGCAATCAAGGCTTTCTTCGATAGTGTGTGGAGTATGCAATACCGAGTTTCACTAAACGAGATATTATTATAAAATTATTATGAAGAAGCCGTTATGAATAGTAATACCCACTTTTTAAAAATTTAAAAATTTTACCATTCAAAATGGACTTCATTTTTGGATTCGTAATATCAATATTAGCCTAGGGTGAATTTTTAGTATTTTTTTGAAAACTTTCAATTTTTGAGGAATAGTGAAAACACCGGGTTAGTATTTAAAACCATATTATTATTTAAATAATTATTTATTTTATTTAAATTTATTTAATGTAAAAATTGATACATAATACCTATATAAGTTCAATGTAATTCATTTGAGTCATTTTATAATAATTTTATATATATAAAAATTTTATTGAACTTTTCACCGTCTTCTACCCACCTCCAATGAGATTTTGAAAATTAACATAAAACATAATTTTACCACTTCTGTGAGTGAAATTTAAAAAATCCAAGAGACATGGTTAATATCGATGAGTAAAATGTGGTTCAATAAGATAAAAATAATTTTTTTGTGAATAGACTCTTTTTACTTTTATTTACCACGGTTAAAAGTAAATATTGTAATTAAGGGTAAAAATGATATTATTAATTCTCTAACACATGTCCTAATTCTATTTTATAAGTGTAATTAGACCATAAACAACCTTAGAAATAAAATATTACCCTTTAGATCCGCATGGATTAGATTAGGACATTTATTATTAATTTATTTAAAGAAGAGTTAAAATTGTTAAAATCAATGTTTAAGAACTAAAACATTTTTAATATAGGGTTATACATAAGATAAATTTGACTATAAATATTCATTAGAAATATAAACTTATTTCTAACATAATGTTATTTTATTTATAATTTTTATCCATTAAATAATTTAATTTATTTATGACACAATGATGATACAGAAATTACCTTATTAATGAAATATCAACAAAATTGATTTTATAAATACCCAAAGAAATTTTATTTTTGACTTTTTATGAATAACACTAATTTTATAGGTTAATATGACATGTTAGTATTTATTTAATCAACTTTTTTCTAACTAATCATGCTGTTATGATTTTCACAAAAATCCATTACCAAATAGTGTCAAAATTGACATAAAATAGTTTTCGAAACAAATATTATGTTACTAATTGTTATTATATTAATAAAAATATAAGGTTCGCCAAACTGACTTATATAAGTTTATATATATTAATAATGAACCACTTGGGGTTCTTTTGGATTTTTATATTATGTTTATTAACCATATAGTGTAAGAAAACAAGAAGACACGGTAAAATTTAAAATTATTTATCTTAAAGATAAATCTAAATGATAAGGTTAAAATAGTAACCTAAACATGTTTTAACCTATTTGTTGATATTTTTTCGACACATACACACTTTATCTTTGAAATAAGTCACTTTGAAGCCATTATAAAGTGAAAATGACTTTATTATAAAATAATATTTTAAGTTTTTCCTAAAGTGCCCCCTCTCCTCCCTTATTAAAGAGATCCTCCTCCCTCTTCTCTTTACACAATTTTGAGCCGTCAATCTCGTAAAAACACTTCCCATTTACCTTATAAAATTTCCTAGAAACATTTTATAGGTTCTGGTCTCCTCAAAAGACCAACTCTAGGGCCTCAATAGGAAGCATAAAAGTGGTGCGTTGAAGAAGAGGTAATCTCGTCTACCGATTCATTCAAGTTTCCTTCTTCTTAAACATATTACTCTTTAGTTGTTTCATTATAAACTAATAACATAAGTATAACTAATATACTGATATTTTATTATAAATATGAAACAAACCTATTTCACCTTCTATCCATCCTATGAAAAATGAAATCACCGCGCGCGCGTACGTACGGATACCGTCTTCACGCCGTGGTGTAGTCTGTTTTTCCACCATCGCCTTACTTGGATGGGTTTAATGATGTAAAGAATAACTATATATAGTTATTATAACATAATAATAATTTGGATATATTATATCATCCACTCCTATTCATTTCAATAATTATGGGAACGATATCATCGCTCGTACGTACGTACGGATTACCGTCTCCACGATGCGATGAGATTCATTCTCTATGTTAACCACTCAATAATGATTATAAAGTATATTTAATGAATAATAATGAAATATATGACATGATAAATCTACTATATTTATGTATATAAATATATGTCATCTACTTACTTCCATTCAAATCAATAAGGAAAAGAAAACAACGTTCATCAGTACGTATGGCCTACCATCTCCATGAACGGTGTATTTCATTTCATTTATCTATCTATTATATGTATATAATAAATATATATGATATATAAATCATGATATAAATTATGAAAGTAATTAAATCATGATATAATTAATAATAATATCAAGAACAATAAGTCCAAACACTTACAATAAATAAAATGATCTTACCCAAAACGCTGCTTTAACATGGAATTTACAAAAGTATGGGAAATATAAAGCCATAAGTGAACCATATATGATATCATAACAATTAATATGATTCTTTAATAAGTAAATTACATTATTTAAATCATTATATAGGAGGTTTGGATATGTAAGAAGCATATAGGACCTAAGGTAAGGGATAATTATTCCAATCTCGTTATTATCCGATATTGTTTATTCGTAAGTATTTACTGGGGATATTGTTGTCATCCAGGTCCTTGTTTTATAAAAGTATTTTTATATATGATTAAAGAAATTTTTACCCATTTTTACTTTTAACACATGTTATGAAAGGAATATTTCTTTTGTTTACCATACAAGGACCTTTTTGACTTTTCCGACAAAAGCACGAGGATAATGTTTTTTAACTTTTACGGCATGAAAAAATTTGTACGGTTTCATAACACCTTATTTTAATTAAGCTTACTCTACAAGATTTCATGAATATTTTCAACAAAATCCTATTCTTTTAAATTTTTTTGGCATTTTGTGAAAGGAATATTATTTTGAATAAAAAAGGATATTTTCCTTTTGAATTTATTTCACGTGTTTTATCAAAACCATTTTCTATCTAATATGACATTAATTCATATGTGTATGTTTCAAGTATAATATATATATGAATTACATGGTTTCAATTCACTTATTATGAAATGATATCAATTTGTTTTATATGGATTATCTTATTATGTGATGATGTTTATGAAACCCATTTTATTATTTGGGTCATGATGAATGATTTATGTTTATGTTGTGGCACACATAATAATTATTTCATTATGAGATGGGTGGGACCTATATATCCCTCCAATGCATTGGGTAAATATTTATATCTCAATAGATAGACATGCATGGAAAAGTAAGGTAATCGAGTTCAGTGTTACTGGACTGGATTGAGGAGTGACCTCGATTCAGAAAGGGACTTTGTCCACTAAGATGGTCTTGGCAGTAATTCATTGGCTACTATGGAAATAATATCATGTGCTTAATGGTTTTCCACAATTATATGTTTTATTCCCATTCTATTTTATCATGATTGATGATCCATTATGATCTGTACCTTACTTACTACCATGTTTTATGTCATTTCTCAAGATTTTGATGTTTAGATATTATGTTCATGTTTTTATGTTCAAATGTATATGGTTTGTTTTATTTTCTCCATGCATACCCTTAATGATAATTTTAGCTCCATCTTTATATGTTTTCTTTCCCCCAGGATATAAAGAAAGGTTTTACGTATGAAAAAAAGGAAGATCTTTATGGGAGATGTTGAGGATCTTTCACCAATATTAGATGATTATATTCCAAGTTTACAAAGATACTAAACTATTATTGTCCTTTGGTGTCTTGTTTTTTGTTATTTATTAGATATTCCTAAAAAATAAATGAAATTTCCATGTATGTCAATATAGGGTCTCTAATGTTCGAATTAGAGGAAAGGTTTAGTTAACCTTTGGAAAATAGGATTCGAAAATTTTATGGAAATCCCTGAAGATATTTCTATGGTATGTCTAGGGATGTCCTTAAGGATAAGTATACATATAGTTTATAGTCCTAGAATTATGGTAATGATCTTAGAATTTAACCAAATATGTTAGATATTGATGCTACGTCCCCTTGATTATGATATTTCCTCTCACACTATTCTTTTTGGGTTTTAAAAAATGGCTGGAAACAGGAAGATTAAAGATAATGAAGGACATGATGGACAATGGAATGATATTCTTCATGAGAAACCAAATGAAATTGGATCTGGAAGTCTACATATCGTTATAATGCCTAATCAGAAATCTCATAATATGATCAATAATCTCAACTTTGGTATATTTCCCGACATAGCTAATAAGAGAAAGATGGAGTTTGATGAAGATAATAGAGGAAATAAAGTTCAATTTATCTAAGGTAAATCATATGGGAAGAGGCATCAAGGAGAATGTTTCAAAGGAACTGGAAGATTCCTTCGGTGTGGAAAAGGAGGACACAAATCTAGTAAGTTCAAAGGAAAATGTTCAATTAACACTACAGATAAGGATAATGTTATTTCTATGAAATCAACAATGATTAAATCTTTTAAATGTGGAATATATCGGAATTATGCAAACCAATTCCCTAAGGGAAAATCTCATGAAAAGAATCAGCATGGTCATATGGGTAGTATTTATGTGGATGATGATGAAGAGACTACAAATGATATATGAGAAGAAATAAATGATGAATCTCAATCAGTGGTTTAACAAGGTAGGGGAATTATTGTATGTTTATTAAGAGTTATGTTGTATAGGTAATTTAATTGTACTATGGAATAAAGAATCATCTAACGATTGTTACACTGTTATCTTTCCTTTAGTTTTTGAAAGTATGTGATGAATGGTACCAGTAACAATGAAAGGTTATTGAAATATTTTTGGAATGTAGATGATATGTTCATAATGGAAGGATATTTAGATAATGAGATGTTTTATAGTATTAATGAGCTCATGACTAATATAAGGACTATGTGATATCATGGTTTGAGTATAAAGAAATTTTGGGATTTTGGTATGTTGAAAGAGTTAGCTTTTGACAGAATTCATGTTTTCACTAAGGTTCAATGTGTATTCATTTTCTTTCAAGAGAATACATGATCAAGGTATTAACATGTTTGGAATGTGACCAACAAGATATATTTTATGATATATGGGGGATAAATGATGGTATTCAAATGCTCAGTAGATGACATTTTTAGTAATCGTTTTATTTATTAGCTTGAACTGAAGTATTCTGGATAATCCTAAATATTGGAATGAAATATGTTAGACAAAAGATAAAATTTTTTAAGACTACAATTTTTTTGATATTTTTGAAGGAATTTTATAATAATGTAGTTTTAGAAAAAGGGACAACCTGTAGGACGGGCGAAAACTCATCACGTTGGACAAGGTTTCAGGAATCGAACCCACAGCGGAAGTGCGTCATGACTTTATCACCTACCTCTGGCCTATAAGAAGTCCCTGGTTAGTAGAAATTAGTTTCAATTTATTATGCGGTATGATAAAAGAAATATACGTTCATTTTAGGAACCATATACAGTTAATCTCACCATAGATGGACTTATGTATATTTAATAACTTTTTCTGACTTTTTATTTGAAATAAATATAATGACCCACCGTTCTATCATATGATCTACTAATGATTCACGAATGACAAATTCAACTCCATTTATTTAAGAGATGAAGTGGAAATTGATCAAGGCACGAACAACGGTGAGATTGTACCCAAATCAAATAAGTATTTATTTTAATTCAAAAATTCTTCAACATTAGTGAAATGATCTTGAAAACCAAAAATGTTGTCTTACTGTCCTTATATATGATGGATAAGATGATACCTTAAATCATAAAAAATTTATGGCTTTGTGATTGTTGGATTTTTCATATCCATGTTCTCTACCACTCTCCATCAGAACATGATGGTTAGATTTCCCTTCCATATCCATATTTTCACCTATGTTCTTCTATGTGGAAACCTAGTGATGAGTTAATTTGGGTAACCGTTACATTTCGGGCATTAGTATTTAAAATTAAGTTTTAGTATTCATTTTTATGATGTGGGATTCTATGAAAGAATCTTTCACGTAGAAAACTATTTATAACCCCGACTAATTTTGAGGGAGAAATTCATTTTAAGGGGGCTAGAATGTAACACCCCATTATTTTATGAGATATATGACTTTCTTTGATGTATTCTATTATAAACTACACCATGATTAGGTTGTACTATACGCAAAACCATATTACCTTGCAGTATACGCAACACTATTCTTGGCTCGTGTTACACACAATTTCAAGTTTGTTTTGTGAAAATTATTTTAAGCAAAATTAAGTATAGATTTCATTTAATGTATAACAGATATAAGTTTTGATTATTTTATACGCACCACTAAACGGAGCTTTCACTACACGCAGCCCTGACATGGTTTTCATTACACGCAATCAAGACTTTCTTCGATAGCATGTGTAGAACGCAATACCGAGTTTCACTAAAAGAGATATTATTATAATATTATTATGAACTAGCCGTTATGAATAGTAATAAACACTTTTCAAAATTTTATAAATTTTATCTTTCATAATGGACTAAATTTTTGGATTTAGAATATCGAAATTAGCCTATGGTGAATTTTTGGTATTTTTCTGAAAACATTCTATTTTTTTATGAATAGTGAAAACACCAGGTTACTATTTAAAACCATGTTTTTATTTAAATAATTATTTATTTTATTTAAATTGATTTTTGGTAAAAATTAATACATAATACCTATATATGTTCAATTTAATTTATTAGAGTCATTTTATCATAATTTTATACATAAGAAAATTTTATTGAACTTTTCACCGTCTTATACCCACCTCCTAGGAGAATTTTAAAATTTACATAAAAAATAATTTTACCGCTTCTGTGACTGGAATTTAGAAAATCCATAAGACACAGTTAATATCAAGTAGTAAAATGTTGTTCAAGAAGATTAAAATAATTTTTGGAGAATAGTAACTTTTTACTTTTATTTACCACAATTAAAAGTAAATACGGTAATTAAGGGTAAAAATAATAATATTATTACCCTAACACATGTCCTAATTCTATTGGATAAGTTTAATTTGAACAAAAACAACCTTAGGAATAAAATACTACCATTTAAGTCCACATGGATTAGACTACGACATTTTTTATTATTTTATTTAAAGAAGAGATAGAATAGTTAAAATCAATGTTTAATAACTAAAACCTTTTTAATAGAGTAATACATAAGATAAATTCGACTATAAATATTTATTAGAAAGATAAATATATTTTTTCCATAATGGTATTTTATTTATAATTTTTGTCCCTTATATAATTTAATTTATTTATGACACAATGATGATGCATCAATTTCCTTATTAATGAAATATCAACATAATTCATAATATAAATACCCAAATAAATTTAATTTCATACTTTTTATGAATTAAACTAATTTTATAGGTTAATTTGACATGTTATTAGTGATTTAATTTACTTTTTTTGAACTAGTAATGCTTTTATTATTTTCAAAAAAATCAATTACCAAATATTTTTAAAATTGATATAAAATAGTTTTTAAAAACAATATTATATTATTAATTGTTATTCTATTACTAAAAATATAATGTTCGTCCAAAAGACTTATATAGGTTTATATATATTAATAATGAACCTTTTGGGGTTCTTTTGTCTTTTTATAGTATGTTTATTAACCATATCGTGTAAGAAAACATGAAGACACGGTAAATTTTAAAATTATTTAACATAGAGTTAAATCTAAATGATAAGGTTAATATAGTAACATAAACTTTTCTAAAACCTATGGATTGATAGGTTTTCTACCCATACCCACATTCCCTTCTAAATAAGTAATTTGGAGCCATTATAAACTGAAGTGCACTGTGTTGCATTTGTTGTCAATGAGACATGTTGTTGTCTTAGAATGAATGGATGTCAAGAATTGTCAAGATGTGAATGCCAAAGGTTGTGATGGTGTTGGTGATGAATGGAGAATGGCCATGGTACTAAGATGCATGTCACTTAGGAGATTCTCTAAGTAACATAGGATGTTGTGGTAGAAACATTCTCTATGAATATCAGACGATTGTAGAACTGATATTTATGTTTCAATAATTGTATCAAGATGATACTAAGTTACACCACATAAAGAATGGATGATGATGGAGCATCATCATTACATCAGACGATTGTTGAGCTGCTCTTTAAGTTCAAAGAACTTGTATCCTGATGATACAAAGTCACAACATGATTAGAAGACCATGCATTGTAGTGACAATGCATGAGGAGTTGAAGAAGATCCATCCACTAGTCCTAAGTGGATAATGTGAGCTGAAGAATTCCATGCACTAACACTTAGTGCCTGTGAATGTGAAGAAGATCCAATTGATCTCTGATTTGATCAATGAAGCACTTTGAAGAATTTAAGTGATTCAAGAGTTCGGTTGAAGAAGAAGAACCTTCATGAATTCACTCCTAAGTAATGAGTATATGTTGAGGAGATTTGAGGAATTCTAATGAAGAAGAGAAGGGAAGAAATGAAGAAGAAGAGTAGTGGAATTTGGCATATTCACTTGGTTACTTTGTTTTTATACAAAGTCCTAAGTGTTTTACTAGCAAAAAATAGCCACCAAGGAAGGCCAGCCGAGGGATCACCCAAGGCACATATGGGCCTACGGCGCCACGCCCATGGGGAACCCTCAAGGCCAAGGCGCTCCCTGGGGCAGAAGGTCGCGGACGTGTATAAGCCCCGAGGCCACGCGGTGATGAAGCCCGCGCAGCATGAGCGCAGGGAGAACACCAGTTTGTGCATGGTGGGCGCTAGGAGCGTGCCCGTAGGAGGAGCATAGTGGGCGCAGAGCACGCCGGCAGGGAGAACACGGTGTGGGGCGACACCATGGAGGGACAAGTGCAACTGAGAGTTGAGCGGCAGCGCTAGGTTTATAAGCCGCGGCAAAACCGCGCCCCGTTTCGATGTGGGACGCGGAAAAATCTCCAGGAGCGCATCCTGGCCGTCCGAGTGATCGCGCGGCTGATCTCCGCCGCTCATCACATCGCGCCGCTCCTGTTCTGATCGCGGTCGTCCGATGTGTTTCATTCGCCCGATCCAACGGCTCCCGGTCCATCTCCTACCTCGAGCTCGCTCGAAGCCACCCGCGAGTGCCCGCAGAACCAGGCGCCACCCGAGCATGGGTTTTGAGTTCCCGGTCACCTCCGAGCAAACTGAGACCTCCATGGAGATCGTCTGGCTCTACTGATCACATTCATGCTTAAAATACATTTGCATGAAACGCATGGGAGATTTCGAGGTTGGCCGAAGCAACCGGAGGTGCGAGGCCACGTGATTTATTTTCTGCATGGTTTGGACCTAAACGAAGGTCGTGCATGCGTTCTAAGTCACATGCACGTGGAGGAGAAAAAATATAGAAGGAGATCCCGCGTGAACCGAGGATAAAAATAAAGATTGGAAAGATTTTGAAGATCCGAAATCTTCGGTGATTCATGATTTAACACGTGGATGGACTGAGGAATCCCTCTGCCTATATAAGGAGAGCTCGAGGCTCTCATTGAGTTTGCTGATGCGCTGAATTTTTGAAGACCCGTGAGTGCACTCTCTTCCTCACGAAGATCTCCCCTGCGCGCACCACTTGCGCGGCAGCAGCCCGAAGCCAAAACTTCGTGAGTCCCTTGCGCGCTACTTCTTTGCGCGACAAGAAGAAGAATCCTTTTGCGCACCTCTTGCACGAAAGAAGAATTGAGAGGTCCCCTGCGCGCCTTCCCTTTGCGTGGCAGGAAGACCCGAGGCAGCCGCGGAACTTGCGCACCCTTGTGCCTTGTGGCTTGTGCGACCCGTGGCTCAAGCACACCTTGCGCGGTGAGGCAGTGGAGAAGATCCTTGCTTATGACCCTACGCGGAAGTGGAGGTGTTGGTATTCGGGTGTGAGCAAGAGGAGGAAGACCCGAGGCCATGTGTGTGCAACAAGAAGAGGTGGAGGCCAACTCATGTGTGTGCAAAATGAACAAGTGAAGGCCGTAGCCTTGAGTGTGTGTGAAACAAGAAGGCCACTACAACTTTTGTGTGCAAATTAAAAAGGAGGCCGTAGCCCTTGTTTGTACAAAATTGAATAACACACTTTGTGTGTGCATTTGAAGGTGAAGAATGAAGGCTAAAGACTTACCTTAGTGGTGTGTGTGCAAAGGAATAAAAAGGCCAAACCTAGTGTGTGCACTAAGAATTGTGTATACACTTAGAAGAAGAAAAGGGAGGACTCACACTAGAGAATAACACACTTCTAAGTGTGTAACCAAATTGAATAAAGTGTGTGAAGTTCAAGGAGTTGCTGTGTGATTAATGTGTTACACCCTTTTTGGGTCTACCGCACCAAGAAGAGGAAAGGGAAAGTGCATGCATGCATGCATGCACATTCACACGTGAACAGAGACAAATCAGTGGAGTGCAATTGAGTTGTCCAAGACCAGGAGTTCTTGAAGAGTATTGAGAAGCCATGCAATCAGTGCATGAGGATGCAGAGCTGCCATGCACTCAGTGCATGAAGATGAAGTGAGTGAGACTGAGCCAGACTGAAGTGAAAGATATTGTTTGTCTGAGTTTTCAGTATTTGAGAAGAGCCTGATCAACAGAAGTGATTAGAAGTTGCTGAGCAAGACCAACAGACCTTTTCAGAGGCTGTTGAAGATTCTTGAAGAGAGAATCCGGGTCATCCTTAGAAGAAGGTGATAACGCCCGAGCAAGACGAGAAGACCTGTTCACCACAAGTGATCAGAAGAAGAGCAAGGCCAGCAGCCTTTATCCTAGACTGCTGAGGATACTTGAAGAACTTAAAGTGAAGAAGAGCTACTCGTGCGACTCGAGGAGCCAAGAGAAGACCCTGTGGGACTCAGGGAGAAGAAGTCTTCAGTGGGATTCTGGAGCAGGCCAGTGGAACTCTGGTAACACTGTGGGACGCAGTATAAAGACCCTCCTGTGGGACTCAGGAGAGATACAGTGGGATGCTGTATCGACCATTGTAATACTAACAGATTATAATGGGAGAATCCATGCTGGGAGAGCATGGAAATGATGTAGGCCTTTGGTGTCGAACCTTGTAAATCCTTGTGTCCTGTGCCTTTTCATTACTGCATTATCCGGGAAAGGTTGAGAGACATAAGAAGAGTGGATCGAGGCCTTAACAAGCCATAGAGGTTTAATTGATAAGAATCAATTAGTAAAAAGTTTCAAGGGATCACTGATTCACCCCCTCCCCCTCTCAGTGATTCACACTGATCTGGGCACTTCAATTGGTATCAGAGGGAGGTTACCTCTAAAAGATCCAAGGGAGTCTTTATGAAGTGCATATTTGAGGAAACGAGCGACCAGCCTCAAATAAAGCTATCTGCCATGACTCAGAAAAATAGAAAGAAGAAACAGGCCAAGAAGATGAATAAAGCATGTCCTAGCTGTGATGAAGTTGAAACAATAAATGATCTTCAGAGTGCACTCAAATATCTTCAGAAGACAGTTCCCATGGAAGTGGCAAAGTGTATAGCTACAGGCATCCATGATCTTCATGAAGAAAAATCACAGTTCGAAGAAGAAGCCAATGCAATGGAAGATCAATTGGCTAAAAGGGTTGGCATAACCAACACTCTCAGAAAGCTGGTGAAGGCTAAAGATGAAACAGTATCGCTTTGCAATGAAAGATATGAAGACACTATTGAAGAATTGCAAAGAATCCTTTCTGAGAAACAATTCTTTAAGACTGTGGTCAAAGAAGTTTTCCATGCACTGGAAAAATTGCACAGAGTGTCAATGAATGTCAGAGATGCTCAATTCAAAGACAAAGTCAAAATGGTGAAGGAGCTGGACAATTCATTGCTTGAAATAAAAAGGGTGCATGAAGACCAGATAAAGCAGCTGGAAGAGAAATGGGAAGGAAGGCTAAGAACTGTTGAGGATGAGAAGAACTCCCTCAATATGAAATGCTTAGAACTGGAGGTGATATTGAAAAATCAGCAATCACCCAATGCCAAAGCCTCCCAGTCAGCTGAAAGGAGAAATGTTGCTACTCAAGTATGCTTTGAGAAGGATGATTCTAAAAGGAAGACATCCTCTAATGAAAGGGAAACATCTTCTAAAAGGAAGGTACCATCCATCCCATCTCGTACTGATGCTTCTAATTGTGTTTCCACAAAAAGTGCAGGATGGAAAAATAATTCCAAACAAGTATAGATGAAGAAAATGAAGAAGCAGAGCTCTCCTGAAACAACACAGCAAGTCAAGAAAAGTACCCAACAATCAGAAGGACTGAAGAGGTCAAGATTTGTGGGTCAGTGTTGGTGTTGTAATAAGTATGGGCACTGTGCAAATGATTGTTGGTACAATCCACTGAATGTCAAAGCACAAAGGAAGCCCATGCCAAGGGGGAGCAAGCCAGAAGAAAAGAAGCAGCATCCACAGGTCCAGAGACATCTCTTTACTGCAAATAGATTTGGATTACTTGACAACATCTGGGATGATTGCAAAAGTGGTCAAAAAGATACATGTCAGTCTCCAATTGTATCCAGAGCTCAAAAGAAGAAAAGATCACACAACCTGGCTCAGAAATAATCCTTGGGAAGCAAGAAGAAAGTTGAATATGCTCCCAAGAAGATTATGAAAAAGGAAGAGAAGACCTTGGAGTCTAAATCCAAGAAGGGTGATGCATCCAGAAGGACCACCAAGAAAACATGCTTCTACTGTGGAAAGAAAGGACACATCATGGACCTTTGTAAAGAAGCCATGAAACTAAATAGAAGCAAACTGAACTCCAAAAGACAATCTATCCAGAAGAAGAAGGGATTGATTGAAAATAAGTTGCCTAAGAGAGGTAGCTTAGCAGCATCCAAAGAACCATGTGGAACTTCCAAAACTGAGGCCACTCTTCCAAATGATTTACTAGTCATATGGCCAAATCAGTTGCAACTTGCCAAGGATCTGCAAAAAGCTGAAGATAATGTTCTGGCAATTGCTAAGGAAAAAGGGAAGAAGAAGGTTTCACATGAAGATGTTTTGAGAACCACACCAGCACAAACATCAATGAAGATCAAATGTGGAAGTGTGAAGAATGGTGAAAATGGGACATCTCGGTTGAGAGAATCTTCTCAACCTTGTTGTTCACATTGATGAACCAAGGAGGTTCCATCTTATTCCCTTATACTAGTGGTATTTACATGTACTGACATTGCAGGGAATTGAAGATGATGATCATTCTCAACTGGAGGATGGTTTGGACAGAATGGAGTGCACCCCTTGAGGGGGAGCCAATCTGGAGAAGATGATGTTCTGAAATTAATATCATCTTGAGAAAGTAGATGAAAGGGGGAGCTTTATCTTTGCACCTGAACATTCTAATGTGTTTTGTGAAGTATGTGCAGGATTCAGCAATTCATTGAATATCTGAAAAAAATTCAACCCCTAAGCATGATCTCGCATGTATTGTGAATGTAGGACAACATTGAGTTCCTTGGTTATATCACTCTTGTTTTCTACACCGGGTTTTCCCAAGTAGACTTAGAGTTGATCAACTAAAGGTTCTTTTCTAAAGAAGAACATGTGACATCATCCCTCTCCTAGTGTTTTTCAAGAAGATGCTATTCGAAGGGAGGAAGAGATATTGTGGAAGAGTACCACACCACACCTTTGCATTTGATTGCCAATAAGGGGGAGAAAATATTGGCACACATATTGACCCATTCATATGTGCTAAAGGAGTGTATTGACAACAAATACAAAGGGGGAGATTGAAGTGCACTGTGTTGCATTTGTTGTCAATGAGACATGTTGTTGTCTTAGAATGAATGGATGTCATGAATTGTCAAGATGTGAATGCCGAAGGTTGTGATGGTGTTGGTGATGAATGGAGAATGGCCATGGTACTAAGATGCATGTCACTTAGGAGATTCACTAAGTAACATAGGATGTTGTGGTTGAAACATTCTCTATGAATATCAGACGATTGTAGAACTGATCTTTATGTTTCAATACTTGTATCAAGATGATACTAAGTTACACCACTTAAAGAATGGATGATGATGGAGAATCATCATTACATCAGACGATTGTTGAGCTGCTCTTTAAGCTCAAAGAACTTGTATCCTGATGATACAAAGTCACAACATGATTAGAAGACCATGCATTGTAGTGACAATTCATGAGGAGTTGAAGAAGATCCATCCACTAGTCCTAAGTGGATAAAGTGAGCTGAAGAAGTCCATGCAGTAACACTTAGTGCCTGTGAATGTGAAGAAGATCCAATTGATCTCTGATTTGATCAATGAAGCACTTTGAAGAATTTAAGTGATTCAGGAGTTCGGTTGAAGAAGAAGAACCATCAAGAATTCACTCCTAAGTAATGAGTATATGTTGAGGAGATTTGAGGAATTCTAATGAAGAAGAGAAGGGAAGAAATGAAGAAGAAGAGTAGTGGCATTTTGCATATTCACTTGGTTACTTTGTTTTTATACAAAGTCCTAAGTGTTTTAATAGCAAAAAATAGCCACCAAGGAAGGCCAGCTGAGGGATCACCCAAGGCACATATGGGCCTAAGGCGCCACACCCATGGGGAACCCTCAAGGCCAAGGCGCTCCCTGAGGAAGAATGTCGGGGCCGTGTATAAGCCCCGAGGCCACGCGGTGATGAAGCCCGCGCAGCATGAGCGCAGGGAGCGCACCAGTGTGTGCATGGTGGGTGCTAGGGGCGCGCCCGCAGGAGGAGCATAGTGGGCGCAGAGCACGCCCGCAGGGAGAACACGGTGCGGGGCGGCACTGTGGAGGGAGAAGTGCAACTGAGAGTTGAGCGGCAGCGCTAGGTTTATAAGCCGCGGCAAAACCGGGCCCCGTTTCGATGTGGGACGCGGAAAAATCTCTAGGAGCGCATCCTAGCCGTCCGAGTGATCGCGCGGCTGATCTCCGCCGCTCATCGCATCGCGCCGCTCCTGTTCTGATCGCGGTCGTCCGATGTGTTTCATTCGCCCGATCCAACGGCTCCCGGTCCATCTCCTACCTCGAGCTCGCTCGAAGCCACCCGCGAGTCCCCGCAGAACCATGCGCCACCCGAGCATGGTTTTTGAGTTCCCGGCCACCTCCGAGCAAACCGAGACCTCCATGGAGATCGTCTGGATCTACTGATCACATTCATGCTTAAAAATACATTTTCATGCAACGCATGGGAGATTTCGAGGTTGGCCGAAGCAACCGGAGGTGCGAGGCCACGTGATTTATTTTCTGCATGGTTTGGACCTAAACGAAGGCCGTGCATGCGTTCTAAGTCGCATGCACGTGGAGGAGAAAAAATATAGAAGGAGATCCCGTGTGAACCGAGGATAAAAATAAAGATTGGAATGATTTTGAAGATCCGAAATCTTCGGTGATTCAAGATTTAACACGCGGATGGACTGAGGCATCCCTCTGCCTATATAAGGAGAGCTCGAGGCTCTCATTGAGTTTGCTGATGAACTGAATTTTTGAAGACCTCTGAGTGCACTCTCTGCCTCGCGAAGATCTCCCCTGCGTGCACCACTTGCGCGGAAGCAGCCCGAAGCCAAAACTTCGTGAGTCCCTTGCGCGCTACTTCTTTGCGCGATAAGAAGAAGAATCCTTTTGCGCACCTCTTGCGTGAAATAAGAATTGAGAGGTCCCCTGCACGCCTTCCCTTTGCGCGGCAGGAAGACCAGAGGCAGCAGCGGCACTTGAGCACCCTTGTGCCTTGTGGCTTGCGCGACCCGCGGCTCAAGCACACCTTGCGCGGTGAGGCAGTAGAGAAGATCCTTTCTTGTGACCCTACGCGGAAGTGGAGGTGTTGGTATTCGGGTGTGAGCAAGAGGAGGAAGACCCGAGGCCATGTGTGTGCAACAAGAAGAGGAGGCGGCCAACTCATGTGTGTGCAAAATGAACAAGTGA
The DNA here is from genome assembly GCA_963277665.1 of Viscum album. NCBI lineage: Eukaryota > Viridiplantae > Streptophyta > Magnoliopsida > Santalales > Viscaceae > Viscum > Viscum album. Next base: position 834,724,223 of record OY728120.1, read on the forward strand.
AGGCCGTATCCTTGAGTGTGTGTGAAACAAGAAGGCCACTACAACTTTTGTGTGCAAATTAAAAAGGAGGTCGTAGCCCTTGTGTGTACAAAATTGAAGAACACACTTTGTGTGTGCATTTGAAGGTGAAGAATGAAGGCTAAAGACTTACCTTAGTGGTGTGTGTGCAAAGGAATAAAAAGGCCGAACCTAGTGTGTGAACTAAGAAGTGTGTATACACTTAGAAGAAGAAAAGGGAGGACTCACACTAGAGAATAACACACTTCTAAGTGTGTAACCAAATTGAATAAAGTGTGTGAAGTTCAAGGAGTTGGTGTGTGCTTAAAGTGTTACACCCTTTTTGGGTCTACTGCACCAAGAAGAGGAAAGGGAAAGTGCATCCATGCATGCATGCACGTGCACACGTGAACAGAGAAAAATAAGTGGTGTGCAATTGAGTTGTCCAAGACCAGGAGTTCTTGAAGAGTGTTGAGAAGCCATGCAATCAGTGCATGAGGATGCAGAGCTGCCATGCACTCAGTGCATGAAGTTGAAGTGAGTGAGACTGAGCCAGACTGAAGTGAACGATATTGTTTGTCTGAGTTTTTAGTATTTGAGAAGAGCCTGATCAACAGAAGTGATCAGAAGTTGCTGAGCAAGACCAACAGACCTTTTCAGAGGCTGCTGAAGATTCTTGAAGAGAGAAGCCGGGTCATCCTTAGAAGAAGGTGATAAAGCCCGAGCAAGACGAGAAGACCTGTTCACCACAAGTGATCAGAAGAAGAGCAAGGCCAGCAACCTTTATCCCAGGCTGCTAAGGATACTTGAAGAACTTAAAGTGAAGAAGAGCTACTCGTGCGACTCGAGGAGCCAAGAGAAGACCCTGTGGGACTCAGGGAGAAGAAGTCTTCAGTGGGATTCTGGAGCAGGCCAGTGGGACTCTGGTAACACTGTGGGACGCAGTATAAAGACCCTCCTGTGGGACTCAGGAGAGATACAGTGGGATGCTGTATCGACCATTGTAATACTAACAGATTATAATGGGAGAATCCATGCTGGGAGAGCATGGCAAGGATGTAGGCCTTTGGTGCCGAACCTTGTAAATCCTTGTGTCCTGTGCCTTTTCATTACTGCATTATCCGGTAAAGTTTGAGAGACATAAGAAGAGTGGATCGAGGCCTTAACAAGCCATAGAGGTTTAATTGATAAGAATCAATTAGTAACAAGTTTTATGGGATCACTGATTCACCCCTCCCCCTCTCAGTGATTCACACTGATCTGGGCACTTCATAAACTGAATATGAAAAATTATATTTTCAGTTTTTTCCTGAAGTGCCCCTCTCCTCTCTTATAAAAGGGAACCTCCTCCCTCTTCTCTTCAAACAATTTTGAGCCTTCAAGCTCGGACAAAACCAGTCCATTTACCTTATCAACATCCCTAGAAACATTATATATGTTTTGGTCTCCTCAAGAGTCCAACACTAGTGACTTAAGATGAAGCTAAAAAGAGGTACGTTGAAGAAGAGGTAATCTCTTCTACCGATTCATTCAAGTTTATTTCCTCTTCAACTTATTATTATTTAGTTGTTTCATTATAAAATAATAATATCAGTATCAATTATATACTGAAATTTTATTATAAATATTAACCAACCCTATTTCACCTTCTATCCATTGTACAAAAAATGAAATCACCATGTGTGCGTATGTACGGAATACCATCTCCACGTCGTGGTGTAATCTGTTTTCAGCCACAACCTTACTTGGATGGGTATAATGGTGTAAAGAATAACTATAAATAGTTATTATAACATCATACTGATTCTGAGATATTATATCATCCACTATAATTCAATTAAATAATTATGGGAATGATATCATCGCTCGTGCGTACGTACGGATTACCGTCTCCACGACGCGATGAGATTCATTCTCCATGTTAACCACTCAGAAATGATTATAAAGTATATATAATGAATAATAATGAAATATATGACATGATAAATCTACTAGATTTATGTATATAAATATATATATATTTCATATACTAGCTTCCATTCAAGTCAAAGAGGAAAAGAAAATAGCATTCATGCATCGGTACGGCTTACCGTCTCCATGAACAGTGTATTTCATTTCATTTATCTATCTATTATATATATATATACTAAATACATATGATATATATATATAATGATTTACATTCTGGATGTAATTAAATCATGATATAAGTAATAATAATATCAACAACAACAAGTCCAAACACGTACGATTTATAAAACGATGTTACCCAAAATGCTGCTTTTACATGGAATTTACAAAAGAACGGGTAATATAAAGTCCTAAGTGAACAATATATGATATTAAAACAATGAATATGATTCTATAATAATTCAATGAAATTATTTAAATCATTATACATAAGGTTTAGATAAGTACAGAGCATATCAGACCTAAGGTAAGGGATAATTATTCTAATATCGTTCTTATCCGGGATTGTTTATCCCTAAGTATTTAGTGGGGATATTGTTATCATCCATGTCCATGTTTTCTAAATGTTTTTTTATGTATGTTTAAAGTCCGTTTTACCCATTTTTTACTTTTAACACATGTTATGAAAGGAATATTTCTTTTATTTACCATACATTGAACTTTTTTACTTTTCCGACAAAAGTATGAGGAGAATGTTTTTTTAACTTATACAGCATGAACATATTTGTACATATTTATAACACCTTATTTTCATGAAGATTACTCTACAAGATTTCATGAATATTTTCAAAAAAATCATCTTCTTTTAAAATTTCATGGCATTTTGTGAAAAGAAAATGTTTTTGAATAATAAATGATATTTTCCTTAAGAATTTATTTCTTGTATTTTATCAAAACCATTTTCCATCTAAGATGACATTATTTCATGTTTTTATGTTTCAATTATAATGTATCTATGATTTACATGGGTTAATTTCCCTTATTATGAAATGATATCCATTTGTTTTATATGGATTATGTTATGATGGGATGATTTTTATGAAACCCATTTTATTCTTTGGGTTATGATGAATGATTTATGTTTATGTTGTGGCACACGTAAGAATGATTTCATTATAAGATTGGTGGGACCTATATATACCTCCAATGAATTAGGTAAATATTTGTATCTCATGAGATATAGAGGGATGGACTGGTAAGTTAATATATTTCAGTGTTACAAGACTGGAACGAAGAGTGAACTCGATTCAGAAAGGGTCTTTGTCAACTAAGATGTTCTTGGCAGCAATTCCTTTGCTACTATGGAAATCATATCATATTCTAAATGGTGTTCCACAATTACATGTTTTATTCCCATGATATTGCATCATGATTTATGATCATTTATGATCTATGCCTTACCTACGGCCATGTTTAGTGTCATTGCTCAAGATTTTGATGTTTAGATATTATGTTCTTGTTTTGAAGTTCAAATGTATATGGTTTTTTTAGTTTTCTCCATGCTTACCCTTAATGAGGATTTGAGCTCACCCTTTATACGTTTTCATTTCCCCAAGATATAATGAAATGTTTTAGGTAAGAAAAAAAAGAAAGATCTGTATGGGAGATGTTGAAGATCTTTCACCATGATAAAGAGATTATATTCTAAGTTTCCAAAGTCACTAAACTATTACGGTCCTTTAGTGTATTTTTTGTTATGTATTAGATATTCTGAAAAAATTAATGTAATGTTCATGTATTTAAATATTGTGTCTCTACAGTTGGTATCCGAGGAAAGGTTTAAGTAATCTTTGGAAACTAGGATTCGAAAACTTTAGTGAAATCCCCAAAGATATTTTAAGGTATGTCTAGGGATGTCCCTAAGGATAATTATATGTATAGGTTTTAGAACTATAATTACATTAATGGTTTTGGAATTTAACCTAAGAAGTTAGATATTGATGTTACTCCCCCTTGATATTGATTTTTTCCTCTCACACGATTCTTTTTGGGTTTTTGAAAATGGCTGGAAACAGGAAGATTCACGATAATGAAGGACATCATGGACAATGGAAAGATATAATTCATGAGAAACCAAATGAAATTGGATCTGGAAGTCCACATATTGTTATTATTCCTAATCATAAATCTCATAATTTGATCAATAATATCAACTTTGGTAAGTTTCCGGACTCAGCTAATAAAAGATAGACGGAGTTCCATGATGATCATAGAGGAAATAAAGTTCAATTTCTCTCATGTAAATCATCTGGGAAGAGGCATCAACGAGAATGTTTCAAAGGAACTATAAGATGCTTTGGGTGTGGCAAAGAAGGACACAAATCAAGTAAGTGTAAAGGAAAAGTTTCAGTTAACACCATGGAGAAGGATAACTGTATTTTTACGACATCAACCATGGTTAAATGTTTAAATGTGGAATGTATGGGCATTATGTAAAACAATTCCCTAAGGGAAAATCTCATGACGAGAATAAGCATGGACATATGGGTATTATTTATGTGGATGGTGATGAAGAGACTACAAATGATATATGTGATGAACGAAATTATGATGATCAGTCAATGGTTTAAGATGGTAGTGGAATGATTGTATGTTTATTAAGAGTTATGTTGTATAGGTAATTTAATGGTACTATGGAATAAAGAATCATCTAAGGATTTTTACACTGTTGTCTTTCCATGAGTTTTTGATAGTTTATGATGAATAGTACATGTAACCATAAAAGGTTATTCAAATATTTTTGGATGGTAGATGATATATGTATAATGAAAGGATAAGGAGATAATGAGATGTTTGATAGTATTAATGATCTCATGACTGATACAAGGACAAAGTGATATCATGGTTTGAGAATATATAAATTTTGGGATTTTGGTATGTGGAAAGGGTTAACTTTTGACAACATTCATGTTTTCACTAAGGTTCAATGAGTATTCATTTTTTTCAAGAGAATACATGATTTAGGCATTCACATGTTTGTAATGTGACCAAAAAGATATATCGTATGATATTTGGGGGATAAATGATGGTATTCACTTGCTCGGTAGATGACATTTATAGTAATTTTTTTCTTTATACTATGAGCATGGACCGAAGTATTTGGGATAAGACTAAAGATTGGAATGAATTATTTTAGACATAAGATAGTATTGTTTAAGGCTATATTTTTTTGATATTATTGAAGGAATGCTATAATAATGTAGTTTTAGAAGAAGGGACAACCTGCAGGACAGGCGAAAACCCGTCGCGTCGGACAAGGTTGCGGGAATCGAACCCACATCCGATGTGCAACAGGCCTTTATCGCCTACATCTGGCCTAAAGGAAGTCCCTGGTTAGTATGAATTAGTTTCAATTTATTATTTGGTATGATAAATGAAGTATAAGTACATTTTAGGAACCATATACGATTAATCTCAGCATAGATGCACTTTTTTATGTTTAATAACTTTTTATAACCTTTTATTTGAGATAGATAGACTGACCCACCGTTCCATGACATGATATTCTAACACTTCATGAATGAAAAATTCAACTTCATGTCTTTAATAGATGAAGTGGAAATTATTCAAGGCACAAACAACGACAAGATTTTACCAAAATCAAGTAAGTATTTCTTTTAATTCAACAATTATTCATCTTTAGGGAAATGGTCTTGAAAACCAAAATTTTTTCCCTAGTTTCCTTATATCCGATGAATCATATGGTACCTTAAATCATCACAAATTTATGGCTTTGTGATTGTTGGAATTTTCATATCTATGTTCTCTATAACTCTCCATCAGAACTTGATGGGTAGATTTCTATTCCAGATCAATACTGTCACTTATGTTATTCTATGTGGAAACCTAGTGATGAGTTAATTTGGGTAACCTTTACATTTCATACATTAGTTTTTAAAATTATGTTTTAGTTTTCCTTTTTACGATGTGGGTTTCTATGAAAGAAACTTTCATGTAGAAAACCAATGATAACCCTGACGAATTTCGAGGGAGAAATTTATTTTAAGAGGGGTAGAATGTAATACCACGAGATTTTATGAGATATATTATTTTCATTGATGTCTTCTATCATACAGTACATCAAGATTAGCTTGTACTATACGCAACATCGTATTACCTTGCAGTATATGCAACACAATTCTTGGCTCGTGTTACACACAATTTCAAATTCATTTTGTGGAAATTATTCTACGCAACATTAAGTATAGATTTCATTTAACATATAAATTAAATGAGTCTTTGATTATGTTATATGCAACACCATATGGAGCTTTCACTACACGAAGCCCTGACTTAGCTTGAATTACACGTAATAAAGACATTCTTCGATAGCGTTTGTAGTACACAATACAGTCTTTCACTAAACGAGATATTTTTATAATATAATTATGAACTAGCCATTATGAATAGTAATACCCACTTTTTAATTTTTTATAAATTTTATCATTGAAAATGGACTTTATTTTTGGATTCGTAGTATCTAAATTATCCTAGGGTGAATATTTTGTATTTTTCTGAAAACATTCAATATTTGATGAATAGCAAAAACACTTGGTTACTATTTGAAAACCGACTTTTTATTTTAATAATTATTTATTTTATTTAAATGTTTTTTAGGTAAAAATTTATACATAAAACATATATAAGTTCAATGTAATTTATTGGAGTCATTTTATAATAATTTTGTATATATATAAATTTTATTGATCTTTTCACCATCTTCTAGCCACCTCCTAGGAGAATTTGAAAATTTACATAAAACAAAATTTTACCTCTTCTATGAGTGGAATTTAGAAAATCCGAGAGACACGTTTAATATCAAGGTATAAAATGTGGTTCAATAAGATAAAAATAATTTTTGGTGAATGGTAACTTTTTACTTTAATTTACCATGATTAAAAGTAAATAGTGCAATTAAGGGGAAAAATGATATTCTTATTACCCTAACACATGTACTAATTCTATTGGATAAGTGTAATTCATTAAAAAAAACATTAAGAATAAACTTTTACCCTTTAGGTCCACTTATATTAGATGAGGACATTTATTATTCTTTTATTTAAAGAAGAGTTAAAATAGTTAAAATCAACGTTTAATAACTAAAACATTTTTAATATAGGGTTATACATAAGATAAATTAGACTATAAATATTCATTAGAAAGATAAAAATATTTCCTAAATAAAAATATTTTATTTATAATTTTTAGACATTAAATAATTTAATTTATTTATGAAACAATGATGATGTCGTAATTACCTTATTAATTAAATATCAACATAATTGATATTATAAATACCCAAATAAATTTAATTTGAGAATTTTTATGAATTATAATAATTTTATAAGTTATGATGACATGTTAGTATGGATTTATCTAACATTATTATAACTAATCATGATGTTATGATTTTCACAAAAATCAATTACCAAATAGTATCAAAATTGACATAAAATAGTTTTTAAAATAAATATTATATTATTAATTGTTATTCTATTCCTAAAAATCTAAGATTCTTACAAATGACTTTGATATGTTTATATATATTGATAATTAACCACTTGGTGTTTTTTTGGCTTTTTATAGTATGTTTATTGACCGTATGGTGTAAGAAAAGAAGAAGACATGGTAAAATTTAAAATTATTTAACAGAGTTAAATCTATATGATAAGGTTAACATACTAACCTAAACTTGTATAAAACCTATTTTTTGAGAGGGTATAGACGTATCCCCACTTTTTATTCGGAATAAGTTACTTTGGATCCATTATAAACAGAATATTACATTATTATAAAATAATATTTTAATTTTTTCCTAAAGTGCCCCTCTCCTCCCTTATAAAAGGGCACATCCTCCATCTTCTCTTTACACAATTTTGAGCCTTCATACTCAGACAAACCCGGACCATTTCCATTCTCAACGTCCCTACAAACATTATAGAGGTTCTGGTCTCCTCAAAATACCATCTCTAGTTCATTAAGAGGAAGCTTAAAACAGCTGCGTCGAAGAAGAGGTATTCTCTTCTACTGATTATTTCAAGTTTTTTTCTTCAAAAACTTATTATTCTTTAGTTGTTTCATTATAAAATAATATCATAGCTATCAATAATATACTGACATGTTATTATAAATATGAAACAACCCTATTTGTCCTTATATCCATCTTATGAAAAACTAAATCAACGAGCGTGCGTACGTATGGAATACAGTCTCCAGGCCGTGGTGTAATCTGTTTTTCCACCACCACCATACTTGGATGGGTATAATGGTGTAAATAATAACTATATATAGTTATTATAACATACTACTAATTCTGATATATTATATCATCCAATCCAATCCAATTCAATAATTATGGGAACGATATCATCGCTCGTGCGTACATACGAATTAACGTCTCCACGACGCGATGAGATTCATTCTCCATGTTCACCTCTCAAGAATGATTATAAAGTATATATAATGAATAATAATGAAATATATGACATGATAAATCTACTGGATTTATTTATATATATATATATTTCATCTACTTACTTCCATTCAAGTCAATAAGGAAAAGAAAACAACATTCATGCGTACGTACGACCTACCGTCTCCATGAACGATGTATTTCATTTCATTTATCTATCTATTATATATATATATATATAATAAATATATATGATATATAAATCATTATTTTCATTATGGAAGTAATTAAATCATGATATAAGTAATAATAATATAAAGAACAACAAGTCCAAAGACGTACGATAAATAAAACGATCTTACCCAAAACGCTGCTTTAACGTGAAATTTAAAAAAGAACGGATAATATAAAGTCATAAGTGAACCACATATGATATAATAACAATGAATATGATTATTAAATAAGTCAATGAAATTATTTAAATCATTATACAGGAGGTTCGGGTATGTACAAAGCATATCAGACCTAAGGTAAGGGATAATTATTCCAATCTCATTCTTATCCAAGATTGTTTATTCATAAGTATTTACTGGGATATTTTTATCATCCATGTCCGTGTTTTCTAAAAGTGTTTTTATGTATTTGTAAAGTCTTTTTTACCCATTTTTTTCTTTTAACACATGTTATGAAATGAATATTTCTTTTGTTTACCATACGAGGAACTTTTTTACTTTTCCGACAAAAGTACAAGGAGAATGTTTTTTTATCTTATACAGCATGAACCGATTTTTACAGTTTCATAACACATTAATTTCATAAATATTACTCTAAAATATTTCATGAATATTTTCAACAAAATTATCTTCTTTTAAAATTTCATGGCATTTTGTGAAAATAAAATGATTTTTAATATGAAAGGATATTTTCCTTAAGAAATTTTTTCAAGTGTTTTATAAAAACCATTTTCCTTCATAGATGACATTATTACATATGTGTATGTTTAAAGTATAATGTCTCTATGATTTACATGGTTTCACTTCTCTTATGATGAAATGATATACATTTGTTTAATATGGATTATATTACTATTGGATGATGTTTATGAAACAAATTTTATTCATTGGGTTATGATAGATGATTTATGTTTATGTTGTGGAACACGTAAGAATGATTTCATTATGAGATGTGTGGGACCTATATCTCCCCCCAATGCATTGGGTAAATATTTATATCTCATGAGATATACATGGCTGGAACTGTAAGTTAATTCGGTTCAGTGTTACAGGACCGGAAAGAGGAGTGAACTCGATTCAGAAAGGGACTTTTTCCAAGAAGATGGTCTTGGAAACAATGCCATGGATACTATGGAAATATTATCATGTGATTAATGGTTTTCCACAATTAAATGTTTTATTCCCATGCTATTTTTCATGATTGATGATCTATTATGATCTATGCCTTACATACTTCTATGTTTTATGTCATCGCTCATGATTTTGATCTTTAGATATTAGGTTCATGTTTTGATGTTCAAATGTATATGGTTTGTTTTACTTTCACCATGCTTACCCTTACTGATCATTTTAGCTCACCCTTTCTATGTTTTCATTTCCTCAGGATATAAAGAATGTTTTTAGGTAAATAAAGGAAGATCTTTTTAGGAGATTTTGAATATCATTCACCAAGATTAGAATATTATATTCCGAGTTTCTAAAGACACTAAACTATTACTTTCCTTTGGTTTCTTTTTTTGTTATGTATTAGATATTCTCAAAAAGTAATTTAATGTCCATGTATTTCAAGATTGGGTCTCTACATGTGTAATCTAGAGTATCTAGTTGTAAAATTTAAAAAGTAATGAATTTTCATATGATTCTTTTTGAGAATCTATAAATGAACTTTAGACTATGAATTTGGTGAATTTATAAAGTCCCATGATGACTATATCATACATTTTAGAATCTGAATGAATCAAATCATCCATGGAATATATAAACATAAAATTTATAAAAAACGTAAGGTCGATTTTAATTTTTATAGGAGATATAGATATTTCATAATTATAATATGTTTAATTCATACGATTAATTAAATAATTCATAAATTTAATTTTTTACACTATAAGAGTTATTGAGGACTTAATACGAATTATTTTATTATTAAAAAATATCTCATAATGATTAAAAATAGAAAAGATGAAAAAATATAGTGAAATTTAAAAGAGTAATTTTACTCTTATAAAAATTACTATATAGTGTTATTCATAAGTATCAAGTCCTTATATACCAACTGATGCTTATCATACAAGGATATTAAATCCTTTTATATCAATAATCAGTGTATTACAAAAATACATGTGAAAGAACCAAAATAGTTTAGTGTCATTGGAAACCTAGAAATGAAATCTTTTATCCTAGAGAAAGATGTTCAACATCTCTCATAAAGATCTCAACCTTTAGTACGTCTACCTGGAAACATTTTTCATAACCTGGTGAAAGGAAAAGTGGTTAGGTTTGAGATCAAATGCATTGTAATGGTAAACTGGGGAGATGTGTAATCATAAAAATTTGTATAAGGTTATGAGAACATGATCATGAAAATAAAACATAATACACTACATATCATAGATCTTGTACCTGGATCATGGCATTATGCTTTGTAGTTGATAAGGAATGAATCAAAAGGTAGTAGATGATATAACCCATGAAATAATTACATATGAGTAATACATTGAATTGTGGAAACACATAAGAATATATTGATTTCCACATTATCCAAGGAATCAATGCCAAGTCCATATTAGAGGAAAATATCCTTTACCGTACCATGTGAGCCCCATTCCATCCCTTTATTATTGAACAATATAAACCCCTTTTCCATCCATGTATTACTAAACCATGTAAACCTTCATTCCATCATTTTATTATAGAACTGAGTAAAACCTCATTCCAGAACTATTTTACATAACTGAGTAAACCCATGTTCATGACATGTATTACTGAATTGAGTAAACCCTCATTACATCCCTGTATTACTGAACTCAGTAAATCCAACATTCAAACCTGTATATCTCAAGATATATTAATTGTTACCCAATGCATTGGAGGGAGATATAAGTCCCACCTATCATATAATGATATCATACATATATGTTCCACAAGATCATAAATGAACATATAAATAACCGTGAAATAAAATGGGTATCATAAACATGTAAAAATATCATAACCAATGTAAATATAAAGGTTTCATAATAATTTCATTCAAAAGAATAACCTGAAGAAGAGAAATATATTTCATATACGTATAACCCAATAAGGAGACATCGGTTTCATATAACCCATGACATTAATAATAACTCATTAATATAAAGTATGTGATTGGAAACATTAGATCTATTCTTATAATGGTAAGAGTAACATCAATAGATTCCACCTTGAATGGAAAATAATTTTGAAATATCTTGTTGAATATTTCTTAAGAAAAATATCATTTCATTAAAAATAAGTTATTTATTGCATAAAACTATTTGAAAATCATTTTCATAGAAAATACCTTAAAAATATATAAATAATACATGAAATCGTTTTGAAATCATTTTTCTGTAAAAATATTTAAAATAAACATCAAATCCTTTTGAAACCATTTTTTTTAAAACACGCAAAAACATTGAACAAATTATTGAAAATTTTTTGAAAATTTTTTTATTGAAAATAATTTTAAAACATATTAAGAAATCTTGAACACATATTGATATTTATTTTTTTTATTAAAAACCTATAAAAAAAGATTGAAAATGTTTTTAAAACCATTTCATTGAAAAGTATTTGAAAAAATATAATGAAAGGTGGAAAATGTTTTGAATCCCATTTCTTTGAAATTTATTGAAAAAGTATATATAAATCATTTAAATTTTAGGTCCACTTTTTGTATGATGGTTTTATTTGTTGTCAACAGGTTTTAATGTTTGAAAAATTGAAGAATAGACGAATAATGACCCCAATAGTTAATAGAGATCGACTAAAAAGGAGGGTGCCTGGAAAATTTTTATGCAATCATATCATTGGATGTAATGCAATGGAAATTATCCATGAACTCAAATCATATTATTGATGAATTGATCTTAATGTTAAAATAACATGTTTCAAAGGTGACACATTGTTTACAACAATGAAGAATGGTGAAGTATCATCTATCTAAGGATGACTGATGAAGAAATGGTGGAAGGTGAATTTCTAAGAGTGATCATTCAAAAGAAACGAATTATGTGATTTTCATGAAGATGAGAAGAAGAGTGGAGTGTGAATTCGGTTTGGTTTAGAGTACATCATTTACGCCATCATGTGCACAAATTAAGAATACCCAAACAAAGTGAAAAATATGTAGAGATAAATTTCCATGCATAAGCTCGATATTCAAAATGTCCATGCCTGAGACTGGAGTTAGGGTGGTTCCAATCGTATTCAGTTAATATTGGAATGAAATATGTTTCTATAAGATTGGGATATTAGAATAAAATCCATAGTAAATCTGATGATTCTTTGATAGTCATAATTTCACAAAGATCATAAGTTGGTTGGAGAAATTATGATTCAAGCTTTACAAAATAAAAGGGGGAGAAAAAGAATAAAGGGCATTGCAGTGTAGAAAATGGAGAAGGAGCATATCAGAGTTTGAATGGATTTAATGGAACGATTTGCATATAAAGAGCTTCATGAATACAGAAAATATCCATGGTGCTTTGCAAAATATATTGATTTTTGGCGGGAATTTTGTTTCATTGAGATTTATGGTTGATGTGGCACTGAGGTGGCTGGATGGTACTAGAGTTGGTGAGAAATGTCTATAAATAGAACTCTATCCATAAAGAGATGTTGAGAGGCTTAAAAAGAATTTTAGAGATATCAAATTTCAAAGAAGATTTGTGATGTAAGTTGTTCCATGGAGGAAGTGTGCTATGCAATGAAAAGTTGTTCTACAAAGGATCAGTGACCTTTGTGAAGTTGTGAGCACTACAAAGGCAGTTTTCATTGGGCAGTCGTGGGTTCCACAAAGAAATCCATGCTTTATGAGAGTCTAAGCTCTTCGAATAAGTGGGATCCAGAATGTAGTGAGCTCTACAAAGCAGTGTGCTCTGTGAAAGATATCTATGACACGGATTTGCGATGGAGCATCGCAAAGGAGTTTTCCAAACATCAGTTTTGAATAAATTCTATAAGTGAACCAGACTAGGGAAGACACCACTACACTATCACAGTGTGTCCAATAATAATACAGAGTGCCCACTTAGAGACTGATTATTACTCAGGTCAGATTAATTCTGATGATGCTAAGCCAAGTTGGGCTTCATTGATCTGATAATCACAAAGGGAGTTTTTGATTCTGGAAAATAATAACAGAATTAATTTTAGTTTAGTTGGTGTATCACTGAAGAAGAAACTGTGAAGACAATTCTGTTTCAGTGAAAATAGTTTTGCACTGATGAAGCTGGAGAAGATGAGTGTGCAGCTTTCAGGTTTTCTGTAGAGAAAGTGGTTGTTTACATGCATGTTTCTAATAAAATAACAAGTAAAGAGAGTAAAAAAATGTAGCATCATGGAAACCAACAGATCTCAACAAGTGGAAGACTGTATTGGTGTTGCAAACCCTTATTAATATGGAGAATACTTTCTTTAGAGGCAGTATAAATAACCAGTAAGGTTTTGTATGTTGGAAAAGGTCATAACCAGTACTAGAAGAAGGATTATTTCCCTTCCCCCCTTAATCATAGGGAATCACACTGGGAAGAGATTATTTCCTTCCATCCTCCAAGTGTTGGGAATAACACTAACTAGAAAATTATTTTCCTAGTCAAACCACTGTAACAACATATTACATTATAGTGGAGAATCCATGCACTAGTAATTCCCATGAATGGAAAGGATTTAGCTTCTATTATAGTGTAGTGATCCTTGTAAAAATATCATGTGAATATTTTTACTTCTTTCCATTATTTCATCCGATAGGGAAAAGAGATTAAGAGAGTCATGATCCGATTAGGTCAAGAGGTATAAGGGTAGAAAGTTAGAATTGGTATCAAAAGTCCCCAATATTGATTTATGCCCCTCTCAGTGTTAGGTATATCACAAACTGGTCCTCCTATTAAATATTTTGAATGTTTTTTTTCTGGAATATTTATATGGAGTCATAAAAATGTTTTGAAAACCATTTCCTTGAAGACACATTGAATTTTTTTTAAAAATAAACTAAATAATATTGTAAAGAGTTTTCCAGGAAAAAATCTAGGAGATGTTTGATACAATTTTGAAAACAATTTTCCTTGAAAATAACCATTAATTTTTTTTCAAAATTATTAAAATTATTTAAAATTCGTGGGGAGATTCGAAGATATGATGATGATTAAATCTATACATCATATACGAGATCAAAAGAACGGTCCTTCTATATGGTAAAAAAGATCAAAATATTCTCTGCTCATAAATCTACAAGAATATTCCCTTTAAAATATTGATAAAATAAAAATGGTAAAATTTAATTTTAGATATTATTGGGGAATGGTATAATATTCTTGGAAACCATTTTTAGAAAACATAGATTTTTGACCAAAGAGAGGGTAATGTCGGGGTTTTCAAGAAACACATTCTAAACTGTCATATATACCAAAGGATAGAAAATTGTACCAATACATGATTATATTATGAAATAAAATAGTATAAGGAAAATATTGAATATTCTTCATATATGGATCCTAATATTTTTTCAAATTAATCATAAATATAAATAATCTCAAGTAGATGAGAAGACGTACATACGCATACATGATGTTTCATTTTTTAATTGTCATATTGAATGAATATATGAAAATGAAATATATATATATATATGTGTGTGTGTGTGTGTGTGTATTTATATATATTCAAATAAATTTATTATATAATATATATCATATAAGTTCACACTACTAGAAATGGTGGTTTTCCCAATGGATATATACCAACAGTTTGAAGAAACCATTGATATACTATAAAAAAGCCCCATTTTCCAATGGTTTGCTCAAAAAATTGGAAAATGTGCTAAAATAGTTAAGCTTTCCCAATGGTTTGACAGAAATGTTGGGAAAGCGTCAGTTCCTCTAACAAATACCAATGGTTTTTAAAAAACGTTGGGAATGTTTTCCCCCGAATACTGAGCGCCCCACCTCCCAGTACGCCTGACTGAAGACAAAATCTAGGCCTCCACCTGATGTCTTCTTAGCCTCAAAACACCTTCCAGCTGAAGATCCATCTTCAATCAAACAAATTTTTATTTCTACACTTCAAATTAGTTAGTTAGTTTTACTGTTCATCTGGTTTTTATTTTATGTTTGTTTTTTTGATTTCGGGTAAATTAGAATTAGTGTTGTTGGAGTAAAAAACACATTGTTTGTTTTATGTTTTTTTGTTCTACACTTCATACATCCTAAATGGTCTGTTTAGTGGGGTTTCATTAGTGTTGGGGTAAAGGGTTTGTATTACGTTTTTTAGTGGCGTAAAGGTATGTTTTATGTTTTTTTATGTTTGTTTTATTTTAGTTTTAGGTTTTATGTTTAGTGGGGTTTTATGTATTATGTTTAGTGGGGGGTTTTATGACTTTTCCATTGTGAAATGGCTATGGAATGATATTTTGGATTTCTTAATGAATAAAATGATTTTAAATTATAATACCCTAATGGGGTGTAGGAGGGGTAGGGGCTGTCCAGGTGTGGGGTGTTGTCCAGGTGTGTGGGGGCTGTCTAGGTGGTGGTTGGTTCTCCAGGTGGTATGGGGCTCTAGGGGGGGGGGCTATATGGGTGTGGTGGAGGGGGGTACGAGATGTCCCATGAAATGGTGTGGGATATCTAGGGGTCAGGGTGGGGTGTCTAGGTGGAGTACGGGGTGTGGGGTGTCAAGGGAGGGGGTGGGCTGTCCAGGTAGAGGGGGGATGTCTAGGTGGGTTGGGGGTGGCTGTCTAGGTGGGGGGGGGGGGGGGGTAGGGGAGGGGGTTTGGGGTGTCCAAGGAGGGGATGAGCTGTCCTAGGGGAGGGGGGAATGGGATGTCCATGAAGAAGGGGGGGTGGTTGTCCAGTGGGAGGGGGTGAGGGTTGTTAAAGGGGGGTGGGGTGGGCTATACTAGACAACACATACCCCCTTGACACCCCCACACATGGAAATCCCCCCCCCCCCACCCTTGGACCCCCTAACCCCACTGGAGAGCCCCGCCACCCACGTGGACAGCCCGCCCACCCCCTGGACACCCCATACCCCATCCATATCCCCCACACCCTCGTGGATAGACCGCCCCCCCTCTAAACCTCGTACCCACCTAGACCGCCCCACCACCCCGTGGAAACCCCCACCCCTGGACACCCCCAAACCCCCATGATAGCCCCACCACCCCCGTGGATAGCCCTCCCACACCCTGGACACCTCATACCCCCTTGGATAGCCTGCCACCCCACTGGACAGCCCACCCACACCTGGACACCTTGTACCCCCTGGACAACCCCACCCCCCAGAAAGCCCCCACCCACCCTGTACAGCCCTGACCCCCCTGGATAGCCCCGCCACCTTTTCATCTCCCTCTGAAGCCCCTGGAAAACCCGTACCCCCCTGGACAAGCCCCCACCCCCACCCTCAAGGACAAACCGCCCACCCCACCCCCCAGACACCCACCCACCACCCCCGGACACCCCCATACCCCCAAATTCCCCCACCCCTAGAAATACCCCCACCCCCTTGACACCCCAACCCCCCTGGACAGCCCTGCCACCCCTGTTGATAGCCTGAACACCCCACATGGACAGTCTACCCACCCCCTAGACACATCGTACCCCCCTGGACAGCCCTGCCACCCCCATGGACAGCCCCCCCCCACTCCCCTTGGACTCCCTGTACCCCCTGGATAGCCCCACCCACCCCCTAGACACCCCTTGTCACCTTGGACAGTACACCCACCACCATTGACAGCCCGCCCACTAGGACACCCTGACCCCCTTAGACAACCCCCACCCCCGGGACACGTCTGACCCCCCATGACAGCCCCGCCACCCCCTGGACACCCCGTACCCCCTGGACACTCCCCCCCTTGGTCAATGTATGTGATCACTCAAATTATCTACGGAAATATAAATATTTCTTCGATCTAAAATTTAGTCAACTCTTGAATAATTCTCCTCCACAAGTGAATATTATCTTGTACACTCACGTATAGTTCTTCAAATATTTTTGGTTATAAATATAGTATTTATTTTTCTTTTATATTATGATTCTCATATATAGTAGTGTGTCTGTTATGGTTTCATATAAAGTGAACAATTATCCTTTACGTAAATATATTTTCAATGAATCTTCAATCTTATTGAATTTATTTTGACAAAGTGACTTATAACAATTAATTTTTTTTGAAAAATTGATAGAATTTGGATGTATGAAACTGATCGAATCTCAAGCCATTTTCAAAACAATTTGGAGGGTTTTTTAGATTTCTCATTTCACAATAATTAAAATAGTGTTCACATAGACCAACCATGTTCCAAAATTGTGTTGGCAGACATTGGTTGAGTCATGAATAAGTCAGCTACCACAAAGCCAAATATGGATTTCAAGAAAACTACTATGTGTGGTATCACAATGGGGATAAAATAAAATCTAAAATTACTGATTATTAAAATGAGAGGACTAGAGTGGAGAATTATTTATATGACCGGTTTCATTTTATTTAACATCCTGAACAAGAAAGGATTCAGACCCATATAGACTTTGATATGTGCACACATGATGCATTCCATGAAATGATGATGTTGTAAGGGTGAAAAAATTGAATGATGTTGCCATGACTCCAGTATGTCGACAGTGCGATAAAATGAAAAGCTTGAAATTTTAATCCAGTTTTTTCATGGGAAAACTATGCATGGGGTTTCTAATACAGCAGTCGATTACATTCATACCTTCTTGAATGATTTACTTTTGGATGATGCAGATATTCCCTCAAACCACTATATGGCATGGAAGTTAGTTGAGGAACATAGATTTTCAAGAAACAAAATTCATGCTTGCCCGAAATATTGTATTTTATTCTGGGAGGAAACTACTAAACGAAATGATTGTAAAAAAATGTGGAACATCACACTGGAAGTCCAAATCTAATGGAACACCATCCCTCTTGCCGCAGAATGTAATGTGGCACTTTTTATTAATCCTCAGACTCTTTAATATTTATATGTTTGATGAAATAGGAATAAAAATGAGATTGCATGATACCGAGAGAAAGAAGTCTAATGATGAGTTGGTTCACCCTACATATAGATTTGCATGGTAGAGATTTTATGCTCAATTTTCTGATTTTGTAGTTGTCATACATAATGTGAGGTTGGGTCTTTCATGAAAGGTTTTTAATCCCATTGGGTAGATTCATACTTCGTATAGCACATGACCAGTTTTTATACACATTTATAAACTTCCCCCATGGCTGTGTATGAAAAAACCTTTTACTTTAATGAGTATACTCAAATCTAGCACATATGATCCCAACATTTATATTCAAGTGTACATGAAAACATTGAAAAAAGAGTTGAAAATTCATTGGTATGTGGGTGTGCGCACATACGATACATATTCAAAAGACATATTTCATATGCGTTTTGCGCTTATGTGGACGATTAATGATTTTCTGTCTTTTCCAATGATGTCTGGAAGGAGCACGATTGGAAAGCTATAATGTCCTGTTTTTATGAAGAATACGTGATCTAAAAGACTGAAACATCAATAAATTTCAGTTTTTTGGGACATAGATGATTCTTTCCAATAGACCATCCATATAGAAACAATCGTTGAAGATTTGATAAAACCATAGAGACAGATGATCCACCTCATCATTGGTCTGGAACTAATGTTCTTAATGAATTGAAATATTTTGGTTTTTCTTTTGCTATGGGTAAAATGAAATCTGGAAAGAGAAAGAATGTTTCCACTAAAACTACTTACAATTGGAGGAAGAGGAGTATCTTTCTTGATTTTCTATATTGGTTAAACAATTTGTTACGTAATTGATTAGACGTAAGGTACATTGAAAAGAATATATGATAAATGTTTCTTTTGATACATATAAATGTTAAGAGAAAGAAAAAAAGATGATTTACGGTCTCGGCGTGACTTGGTGGATTTGGGCATCAGACCAGAATTACATCCTATACGAATTAGTGAAAATAAATGGAAAGTTCCAAGTGGTTCTTATGTGAGGAAACCTATGGAAAAAACAATTTTTGGAAGAATTATAGGATGTTAGAGTTCCTGATGGCTATTCAGGCAACATATCTAAACGGGTCAACAGAAGAGGGTTGAAGCTAAAATCTTTGAAGACTCATGATTATCATGTTCTTCAGCATGAGTTGATTCCAATAACAATTTGTTATCTTTTTTCCAATAATTTAAGGGTGATTGTTGTTCAATTGAGCCAATTTTTTGAGATCTTTGTGCTAAGAATTTGTCTAAATCATTATTTCAAAAAATTTGACAGATGCCCCAATAATTTTCTGTGAGTTAGAGAAAATATTTCCTCCATCATTTTTCACCTGCATGCAACATCTGACTATCCATATTCCCACTGAAATACTTCTTAGAGGACCTGTTTCTTTTCATTGGACGTATCTAACTAAAATAAATATGTGCACATTAATGTCTTATATTCGAACCAGGAATCATCCTGAAGTTTCTATCGAGAACAGTTACTTGGATCAAGAAGGTATGGATTTCACCTCAATGTATTTGTCTGATATTTCTACCAGAATGAACATTCCAATGAGAAATGAAGAAGAAAATTATGATCCAATTGAACATAGTTCTCAATCACTTCCTTAAACATGAGGAATTCTTGGATGATTTAAATTGAATACATTAAGCCTTGAAGAGTGGGAGATGGCACATTGCACAGTTTTGTTCAACTTTGATTTGTTCGATGACTACATCTGGTATCTAAATTGAATATGTATGTCTTAAATATATATATACTAAACTATTCATATTTTTTTATCTACAGGAAACATAAATCAAAGATAAAGAGAAATCATCGTTCTTTATCATTGAGAAGAAGGGATACATTGCATAGCAAAGAGTTTTCTGGTTTGTTAAAATTGAAGGTAAAAATATTACTATTTAAAATAATTAAATCAATATTTAAATAAGATTAATATTCATTTATATTGCAGGTATTGAGTTTTTCTGCTGACTCTGTCTCTAAGGAAATAAGACCTTTGGAATTTGGTCCAAATACCATGGTTCATGACTGTAAATCAATTATTACTAATGTGTATAAATTTATTGTCACTGAATAAGAAATGAATACTAGAACACAACATGATGGTGTTATGGTTACTGCCATGACATATTGTTATGCTAGTGCATCAGATAGTATACTGCGATTTGAAAATGTCTGTTATTATGGAGTCGTTGAAAAAACAATAATGTTGGATTATTACTCTCATGGACGAGTCAGATGATTAAATGGCATTGGTTTGATTCGATGATGAGACATGGCGCATTTATGGATGGTTGTGGATTTTGAGTAAATAATATGACTCACACTCTTGCTAGTGAAGAACCATATGTACTGGCATCAATGGATAAACAAGTTTTTTAAACCAAAGACTAACTTCGACCTGAATTTGGTGTCATAGTTTAAGTAATTCCATGACATATTTTTGATGATGGTGAAAATTGAATCGACGCCATACCTACTGCCATTAGAACCAATCCATTTATTTCTCTTGATGACTCTAATAGCTCAATTGTCATATTTGACTGTGAACTAGAAGTTGTGGTGGGAAATATATAAAATCATCCATTCATGTTCTCATTTCATTTGTTTTTCCTAGTGTTGGGTTGTTAAGGTTGTTTCTATTCAAATTGATTTAATATTGAAACTAAATCATCTACCTGAGCTAAAGAAATTAAAATTTTCCTTAATTATAACAGATGATTTTCCACTTATGAATCTAGTAGAATCTATGTTCCCTGATTTTAATAGACTGATGACACTTCATCCTACTAAAAATTAAATTCAATTATTACATATTGTATGATTCATTTACTACATTATATATTTTTTCAAGATCATATAAAACAATGGTTTGTAAAATTATACATGAAACCAATTGAAGAGAGGCGACGAAAACATATCATGGACAACAATCATCGCATGAGTAAACATCCCATGTGATTATTATAACATGTAGTCTTTTTATGTTGTGTTTATTAGGGTTGTGGTTTGAGTGAGGAGTGAATTATAAATTATGAATACTATTATGGGTGTTATTTCTTTTGAATTATAAATTTTTGAATTCTGGATGTATTGGATTTTAGCTGTATTGGTAATGAATTTAAAATTTTGAATACTGTTATGTGTATTGGATTCTAGATGTATTAGATTTTAATTTGGTGTTGGTGTTATGGGTGTTATTGCTTTTCAATTCTAGATGTATTGGATTGTGGATGTATTAGATTCTGTATTTTTATCTTGTGTTCTGGTTTGAGTGAGGAATGAATTATAAATTTCTTAATTTCTTAATTCTAGATGAATATTAAACATCCAATATAGGCGTTTGGTTTCTGGATGTGAGTGTGTTTTTTCAGGTCATAGAGAGTTGTAGGTCGGAGGGGGATACTAGCTGTTGTGGAGCTGCAGGGCCGCTGGCTACTGTGGAGCTACATTATATGTATACTAATGGTTTTCAAAACCTTTGGTATAGCATTTTGATGAATATTATACCAATGATTTTGTTATAAACATTGGTATAATCTTCTACCAACGTTTTTAAAAACCATTGGTATATTCTTTGGATGAATATTATATACTATATACCAATGGTGTAGAATCATTGGTATACAGGTAACATATACCAACGGTTTGTGAAACCATTGGTATATCACTTTTATTAACACCTATACCAACGGTTTACACAGAACCATTGGTATAATCCTTTACTAACGTCTTTATTTCCCACGGTTTGGGAAACCGTTGGTATATAATATACTAACAGTTTCCAGGCCTTTACCTATAGTTATGAACCATTGGTAAAGGGTGGAATTCCAATAGTGTCATTAAACCCATCATATTACATTTAATGGGGTGTGTGAATGAATCACGTCGCTTTGAGGGGGTGGTAGTCCCCAATTCCTCAAACGGGATTATCGTATTAACACCTAATGGAAGGTAACAAGGTGTGTGTCATAAAAGAATACCAATAATTAAATAAATTCCAAAAAATAAAATAATATATATATTAATATATTGTCCATCATAATTCCCACAATGATATGTTGAAAATTAGAAATTAACAATCATCGTTTCGTGAGGCCATAGTTTGACAAACACAGAAACAGTATGTTAAACATCCATTAGATGATGGTGTGTGTATGTTTAGGATAGAACATTTTCATAAAAACATACTAGTATATTAGGATATATTTTTTCTAACAAAATATGCTAATAAATAATGTGGAGGTGGTGGTAAGGATAAAAAATAACGTAGCTTGATAGAAGACATTGCGTCTAAATCTGGTATTTCTTTTTGGATTGTTCAAAAAGAATTATTTGAGAGGGTTTCTACCCAAAGCGTGGCTTAAAATACTAATGGGTGATTTTGGGTATGTAATTTGGGTTTGTATATTTCTAACTTAAGAGTTTTGGGAGGTATGAGGAATGGGTATAGGTTGTGGAATTTTATGGGGAATGAAAAAGACTGACAAGGAATTTCTAGAAACAAATTATGAATGGACATGTTCTTGCCATAAAAAAGTCATAAAAACCCATAATAACTCACTAATTAAATGTTTATAGACTAAATATGGACATAATATTGGTTATAGACTACTTTCAAGTTCATTTGGCCCCTTAATTTTAATCTTTATCCCTAATTAATCTAAATTTTTCCTAAACAAATATAATTAATTTTAAAAAATTTTACTAATAATTTTGGTCAAATATTACCATGGAATTTTTAGAACCTAAATAATAAAATTAATATAATGGTTTATGTTGTATTTTTAAAATTCTAATCATATAAGTGAAAAAAATTAGATTAATGCAAATCCCACGGACTGGAAGAAATAACGGGGTTTTAAGGTTGGAAGAAGCTCCAACGTTTGCTATTATTTAATATTTAGTATTATTGTTTAATTGATTCTAGTGAAAATATTTTTATTAGTAGATGTAATATTAATATAATTTGACCATAAAGCATATTTATAATATCATTTATCGGTAATAAATAATTACACAAAAGGTATTTTTAACTAAAAAATAATATTTTTCTATATTCATAAAAAATGAGGTTTCTTATTAAATTACCAAAAATCACCATAGGATAATTTTGACATTCTGAAATCATAAATAATTATGATTCTATCCAATTGAATTTAAAAATATATATAAATTTACATTTACTCTAAAAATTGATTCACTTAGGAAAACAAAATTTCTAACATAAAAGGACTTTACCAAAAATATTATCATTCATTATCAATATCTGTTATTTTTATAAAAGAATAATATTTTGAAATTATATATAATTCTGTTTAAAAACAAGGTTATAATGGTTTTAGTTAAATTATTAAGACAATAAAAAAATATTTTTCATAGAAACACTGTTTTGTGTGCATTGTACGCCAAGTCAGTGTTGTATGTAGCGCAAGCCAGGTTGGTATTGTGTGTAGTTCCAGAAAAGTTGGTATTACTTGTTAAAGGAATGTTTGACTGAGAGTCTTAATATATATTTATATATAAAAAATATATTTCTATTGTCTTGTGAAATGATAAATAATGAAATGTTTAAATAATTAAATAAACTATTATCAAAATCTCATGGTGTTACATTCTACGCCCCTCAAAATGACATTCTTCCTTGATATTCATCTTGGATATCGATGGATTAATACGTGAATGTTTCATTCATATAAATTAACATCATAAAAATGGAGACTTCAAGTTCCCTTAAAAGGGAAATTTGGAACCATTACGATTACCCAAAGTAATATATTAATATGGTTCCACATGGGAGAACATCAGTGGAAAGTGAAAAGATGGATATGGAAGAAGAATCCTACCATCATGTTCTAACATATAATGACAGGGATCAAGGTAGGGAGAAAGTTAAAAATCAGAAATCCATTAATCTGTAATGTCCTAAGGGATGTTCTGATTCATTGAAAGCGTAGGTACAACATAACATTTATGGTTTCATTAAATTTTAAATAGTTTTAAATAAAATATATATTTTCCTAGATTCTAGACTACATCACTATTTATTGTTTTTTGGTCTACATCACCTTCTTCTATAAAAAATAATGTACATTTTAATTCCTAAAATAATAACAGGTCACGAGTTCAATGATACACCATCCCATTTCTCATTAATTACCATCCACACAAGGTAGTTTGAACGACTATACAATATGCATAAATCCTTATATGGATGATGTCACATTAATATTATTGATGTAATCTAATTAATAACATAATAATTAAAAAAAATGGTTAACCTCATAACCCCTTCAAAATATGTATATTCAAGACTTTATAAAGACAATCGGGAAATAAGCTAAGCATTTATTCCCTTGTTTAACAAAAATTAGCTCTTAGTTTTCACATTCCAAACATGGGAATACCCACATCATATATTCTCTTGAAACATGGTAATATCCAAAATTACTATAAATCCTATTTGAAAACATGCATTCTTCCTTATTACAATTATTACTGGATACATCCCTTAAATCCATGAAGTTGTAAACATCATACTTGATGACATGGAATTTTTTTCAATAATCAGTTCCAGGGAAATCTGTAATATACTATTTACTTGGTAACATCTAGTATATATTTATCCAAACATAATTTCTTGGAATCCGGAATTAATTAAGGATTACATTCCCTTGGTAAAAATAAAAAACTTTCCAGAAAAAAAGGTTTCCACGAATTTATCACCAATCAACATGTCCTTTCCAATTCTTAATGATAACATATACTGAAAATAGATATATATTTTAGGATTCATATAACATAGTCTCTAAATTAAAAAAAAATACTTCAGTCGTCCCACATTATTCATAAACCATTACACATTCTCAAATAAAATATTCATTAATTCCTCTTTCCAATAATATAAAATAATAATCATGTCTAGACATTTATAAAAAACAATTTAATCATAATTTTATATAAAAAAACATACCTTTCATATGTAATTCACAGTTTTATAATATCCACAACAAAACAGTTTAGTGCACCACCTTGTGTATTATCCTCATAAGCCTTCCACACATGACATTTATTTTCATAGTTCCCATACATTATAAATTTAAATCAATCATAATTTGATTATACCTTATGGATGCAAACATTCATATCCATTTCGTTTAATAGACTCTTCATTTTTCCCTTGCGGTCACTCGATTTGTGTCCTTCTTTTCCATAATCAAAACACCGTCTTATTCCTATAATATATTCACTTAGGTGATTTTTTCCACATTATTGACACAAAGGAAACCAAATATTTTTTCATCCATGGTCTCCATTACCCAAACACTCAATTAAATCCTACTTTCAATTCCATAGTGAGTCTAAGAGTTAGATAAGGTAAATATTGTTAAAAATGTTCTATGAAAATAGATTAGGCATGTTTATGACATCATTCACTCCATTTATCAACACCCTTGACTGCTAATCAGAAAATGTTCCCCCACATTACACAGTAATCTAGTTTCCTCTGGTTCACTCCCTTAACTAAAACCAGAAGCATATTTCGATCATAACATTTGTAGTAGAAAACCACATAGTCATTAAAATATTAAATATAGGATGTATAAATCATTAAAACATCCATAATCTATGAAACCTTGTGTTTATAAAAGGTTATTAACAGCTAAATTATATTTATATCCTTTACGATGGTTCATAATAAGTTTTTGACTTCCTAAATCATACCCCCCCACCATGAGCGTCATACTAGGTGTGCAGCAATGCCCATTTAATGTACAAGATTCCCCTATGTGAAGACTGGAATATCTTGTTGATGTTTTTACACCTAGTAACATATTTGATATATATACATCCACTTGTATTATATAGATAGCGATGTATTTTTTTGAAACCACTCACACTATCCTTTTCCAAAATTTCAAGATAGTTTCTAAAATGGTAACTCATCCTTATACTTATCCTTAGATACATCCCCAGATAAATCCTTAGAAATAAACCTAGTGATCTCAAAAGGGCATTCATATCTTAGTTTCAAAAGGATGACTAAACATTTCACTTCATACAATCTATAGAGACCTAGGATTAAAATACATGGATATTACATTAATTTTGATGAATATTTAGTACATTACAAAAATAAATTCCATAAGACCATTACAGTTTAGTGTCTTTGGAAACATGGAATAAAAATATTATATCCCCCTATAAGATAATAAACATCTCCTATAAATATCTCTAATTTTAGAAATATACCTAAACCAATTCTTCATAACCTGGGGAAATGTAACATGAAAATGGGTGAGTTCAAATGATCAGCAAGTGGAAAAAAGGGAGACATGTAAGCATAAACATGAGTATAAGGGTATGAGTACATGATCAGGGAAATAGAAGATCATACCATGAATATCAAAGATAATATACATGAATCATGGTATCTAAACATGGATGATCATAAAACATGAATTAAAAGGAATTAAACGATATAATCCATGACATCATAACATATGAGTAAGGCATAGAATTATGGAAACAGATATGCATATAATGATATCAATTATATGGCCTAGGCCTTAAAACACTACATAATCTTGAATTAAATGAATAATTCACATTGAGTATCTTTTTAGGTTTTGAGTTATAGAGAGTTAGGACATAACATTTATATGATGACTTAAATAATACATGTAGACACATCTACCCATTCCATTTTTTTCACAAAATAAAAACACTTGAAAAAAAATGTCATGTCTAGTTCCATGTTTTAGATAGCATGAAATTTCCATGACCCACCCTAGACCATATTACAATTTATTTCCTGTGAAAAACATTTCAAAAACTTTGGATGAGCATAAAAATCTCAGTAAGGGATACACAAATAAGTAAAACTATTAGTTTTTCAAAACAACAAGTAAACCATGAATACTTTATCATAAGTAATAAATTCCACCTTTATGCAATATTAAATACTATTCAATGAATAAATGATCATTTCATACCCTTTTGTAATGAAAATATTACCATAAAACCGATATAAAGAACACATAACATGTAACGGTAACTTGGGACAAAAACATTCTTAAGTGAAATAACGATACAGTCTAATTCCACACATATCACTAAATAGAATAGTCATACAGCCTACTTACATACCCAATTCATGGGGGGCTATAACATAACCACCCGTCCTAGTTTATCACGACTCCACCCATCATTTGTTTTATCACATAACCCCCCATTAAATGTCTAAGTACCATTATAAAATCATAACTCATAAAATATTGAAAATATGAACATTTCACTAATAACATTTAATTTGAAATCACCAGAAAAAAATCAAGATATTGAAATAATCAATCCATTTCAAAAATCATTTTCAATAACAAAACACCCAAAAATATAATAAGGGATTTCCTTTTCATTTTAGAAAACATTAAGGCTTATAGAGGAAGCCAAATAACGATTACGACGGTGGAGAGGTCATTGCCGTCGAAAACGTTAAAAACATTCCATTTGTCATTTAGTAAAATGATTCGTAGAAAATATATTCCCTTTAAATGAAAGTAAAAGTCAAAAGGTTTTATTATACATCGTGTAAAAGAAGAAGGGATATATTATCGAAATATGCCTCAGTGAATGGAGATTGAGACGAAGTCCCTTACCTTGTGTCTGACATGACCCGTCCGTTCGTTAATTTAATGAATAAGAAAATAATTTTAATTTATAATTTCATAAGAACATTTTTAATTTTTATTAATCCGTTTATATCATTTATTACGATGTTATAAGAATTATGTAATCATTTATGTTAATAATGGTCGATTTGTCGATATGTGGTACTTGAGTCAAAAATGAACTTCTTATATTTACAAGTTGTTCATGTGGTCAAATTTACATTATCTTCATAATTATATTAATGATTTAGATATCATATATATCTTATATATCAATAATATATATAATTATAACATTACATAACATTTGGAGGTAAGAAATGAAATACACAGTTCATGGAGACGGTAAGCCAAATGTACACATGAACGTTACTTTAATTTCTATTTATTATTTTAATGGAATTAAATCATAATGATACATAGGTATATTATAATAATAGTATAATACCATATATTATATCATTAACTCTATGCTTTATTTGTGCCACGCATGGCATTAATGAGTCATGTCATTTTGAGGAGGCCGTTGTCCGCACTTCCTCAAAGAAAATTACAACGTTTACCCTAAATGGAAACCATAAAGGTATGATATAAATGAAAAATACAGAATCATAAATTGAACATAAACATAATATATGTCATATATAAATATAGTTCCATCTTAATGTCCATCATGATAGGAGGTAGAAGATAATCGAACAATCATCGTTTCGTGAGGTGTTAGTTCGCCATCCAATGAAACAGTATGTTATTCACCCCTTAGATGGAGGTGTAGGTAAGTGTAGTTTGAATCATTCTAATAAAAACATACTAGTTTATTTAGGATAATGGTTCTATTATTATGGAATGTAACAAAATGAGTATAGAGGTTGAAGTAAAATAAATGAAAATATGTTAATGGAAACCATTACCTTTAATTTGGGTAACTCCGTTTGGTATGAACCAAAAGGGATTATTGAAGTGACTTATCCCTAAGTTAAGGCTTGTAGGTGGAGTATATAGATGTAGGTAGCTTAATTGGATAGAGTATGGACGATCCAAGGGGATTGAGAGGTGTGAGGAATGTGTTAGAAGTGGTGTCCTTTTATAAGGGGAGGAGGGGCTCTTCAGAAATGTTTGAAACAATTATTTTATTATAAAATTATCTTCCATTTGAAAATGTCAAAAAATAATTAATGTCAAATATAAGATGACTAATGATCGAAATAAAATCATTAATTCAGTATTGTATAGGTTTTGGATATTATTTTAATATCTATAATCTTATTTATTTAAATCATTTATTAATGAGGTAAATACTGCATCATTATTGTGTCATAATTAATTTAATTTTTATGATGTCTAAAAATTATAACAAATAAACATTGATGTATCAAATAATTTTATCTTTCCAATGAATGTTTATACTCTAAATTCTATGTTATATAACTCCATGTACAAATTAATTTACTAAAATATTATTTTATGTCATTTTTATCTTTACTTTAAATTAATTAAGAAAAGATGTCATTATCACTCTTATGGGGCTCCATGGGGTCCCAAAATCGACCTAAATAAGCCCATGTTCGAAAATGACTCAACCAATAAGGTTAGGAAAAGTGTTAAGAAAATATTGTTTTATTAAAATATTTTTTTAGCTTGAATTACCATATTTACCTTTAACCACGGTAAATAAAAGTCAAAAGTTATTCTTCAACAAAATGTATTTGTTATTGTATTGAACAAAATTGTAATTACTAATAACAAAAATGTATTTTGGATTTTCTGAATTCAATTCACAGAAGTATTGGAATTTTTTTTAAATGAAATAGTTAGTTTTTGAACTACAACTAAGTGGTTTCACTATTCATCAATAATTGATGTTTTTCAAAACAATTCCAAAAATAATCATCCTAAGATATATTTGATATTAAAAATTAAAAATTTAAGTCTATTTTACAAAATTAAAAATATAGAAGTTGGATTAATTAAATTAAAATTAATTCTCGTTGTTTAAACAAAAATCATGTTTTTAAAAAATAATAACCATTAAAAGATTCACAGTTGATTATATCCAATTTCAAAGTGAAATTGTTTCCAATGGCCAAAATTGGATTAATTGGTATAAATTTAATCTAATTAAACTATGAGATAAATTTAATAGATAATCAAACCATATAAATAAATTATATTAAAACACAGATTTGATTTAAAATACAGTATTTTTCAATTTTCATTAAAAATGAATAATATCAGAAAAATACCAAAATTTCATCCAAAGTAAATTTTTGTGTCCTGATTCTAAAGAGGAATTTTATTTTTTCAAATATAACATATTAATGTGATAAAAACTATATTTAAAAATTGTTCACCATCAAAAGGCAATTAATGGACCTTTTAATGAATATTAGAGTATTTATGCCTAAAATTATATTCATTCATATTTTAAGCCTCTAACTATTATTGGATAAATATAAAAACATTTAACAAACATGTATAACTATATTTTATTTAGTTATATTCATTCCCAATAGTTCAACGGCTTGGTGTTAACTACCATTTAAAAATAATAATATTATATTATTAGTGTGAAACAAAAGTCTTAAAAGAAACTCATTATTGCGTATCCGATAAGCCATTGAATATAGAATCCCATTTAAATTAAAATTAATATTTAAGGCAAAAATATTAATAAATATGAAAATATCATATTTCTTTATTTACATGGGATGTTACATCCTTCCCCCCTTTTTTGAATTCTATCCTTGCAATTTTATTCACTTATCTAATAATTGGGTGTATTTATCCCTAAAAGAATTTTCAGATTCCCATGTTGCCTCTTCAACCATATGGTATTTCCAAAAAACATTTACCTGGTGAATTACCTTATTTAGTAACACTTTCTCTCTACAATCAAGAATCTAGACTAGTTGATCCTTATAAGAGAGATTCTTTTCCAACTGAACCTCCTCTGAACTCAAAACATGAGATGGATATGGCATATACTTTCTCAACATTGAAACATGAAAAAAATTGTGTACATGTGATAAACATGGAGGTAGAGCCATTCTATAGGAAACTAATCCAGCATTTTTGAGGATTTAATAAGGACCAATGAACCTCAAACTCAACTTTCTATTCTTTCCAATGCACATCACACTTTTCCATAGAGAAACTTTGAGAAAGATATGATCACCTACCTCAAATGAGAGATCCTTCCTCCGGTTATCTGCATAACTTTTCTACCAGCTCTGAGAAGTTATCTTGTTCTTCTAAATCTACTAAATTTTTTCTAAAATATATTCTACAAATTTTGGTCGAAGTAGCTTCCTTTCACATACATCATCCCAAAAATATAGATTTCGACAACATTTTCAAAATAATGCCTCAAATAGAGACATTTGTATACTGGAATGAGTACTATTATTATATGAAATTTAAACCAAAGAACGATGTTGGTCCCATATGACTTTGTAATCCACTGAGCAAGAACGTATCATGTACTCCAAGCTCTAAATTTTTCATTCTGTCTACCCATCTGATAGAGGATGATAAGTTGTACTATAATTTAATTCCATACAGAACTACATTTGAAGGTTTTTCCAAAAGTTATATGTAATCCATGGATCACAATCAGATAAAATGGAGAGGGGACCACCATGAAACCTCACTATTTTTTTCACATACAACTGAGAATTTTGATCTAGAGACAAAGTATCTCGAATAGGAAATATATGAGTAGTTTTAGTCAATCGATCAGCAATAACCCAAATTTCATTGTTACCTTGAGATGTCTTTGGTAATCCCACAACGACGTCCATTGATATATTTTTCCATTTCCACTCTAGCACCGGTAATGTTTGAAGCATACCTTTTGGTAACTACCACTCTGCTTTAACCTTCTAACAAGTCAAATACTTCCAAATAAAATTATCAATATCTTTTTTCATTCCATCCCACCAATAATACTCTCGATGATCTCTATACATCGTTTTACTTCCAGGATGAACTGAAAATGGGAAACTAAGTGCTTCACATAACAACTCATTCTTCTACTATGAATCACAAGGCACACATAATCTATTCCAAAACCTCAAAACACAATCATTATAAACATTAAAATCAGGAAACTTACCCTTCTGAACCAACTCAACCTTTTTTTGTAACTCCCTATCTTCCTTCTGTGATTTCTTAATTCTGTCTAATAGAGATGATTTCACAGACACCCGATACAAAATATGACAATTTCCTGCACCAAAAACTTTTATTCTAAAGTTCATCAAATCAAAAACAAAAGGGCCTCATTCCAAACATATCATGGTGAATGAAGCATTACTTTTTTCGACAAAATTCATCAACCACATTATTGGCTTTTCCCGAATGGTATTGGATCGTGAAATCATAATCCTTGATTAATTTCCATCATCTCCTCTATCTCATGTTCAATTTTGTTTGAGTGAATATATACTTTTATCTTTTGTGATCAGTATATATTTCACACATTACTCCATACAAATTATGACTCCATTTTTTTAAATAAAAAACAACAAAAACAAATTCCAAATCATGTGTAGGGTAATTTAACTCATGAGGTTTAAACTGACGTGAAGCATAAGCAATTACCTGATCATTCTACATATGGACATAACCAAGTACTTCCAATGAAGCATCATTTTAAATAAAAAAACTCACCATTTGATGAATGTAGTGCCAAAACAGGATTATTCACAAATTTTCTTTTCAATTCCTAAAAACAATCATCACATTTTTCATCCAAATGATTTTAACACCTTTTCGAGTTAACATAGTCATTGGACTAGATAACATTGAATGTTTTTTTCAAAAAACATTCTGTAATAACTTACCAAACAAAGAAAACTATGAATCTCAATTATCATTGTGGGACTTGGCCAATCTTTAACAACTTTTGTTTTATAAGGATCACTAGTTATGCCATTCCTTTAAACAATTTGAATAATGAAAGATATTTTTTGTAACCAAAACTCACACATGTTGAATTTTCCATAAAATATATTTTCTTTTATTGTTTCCAAGATAAACATTAATGGAATTTCCTATTCCTCTTTAATTTTGGAAAAAACCAAAATATCCTCAATGAACACTACCACTGTTTATCACCAGAGTAAACTTTTCTAGAACTATAGTAATCTATTTAATTCTGATTATGACCATCTCATGATGCTGATTTGGAATGTGGTTCCCTTCTGTCTACCTTCCCAACATAGTTTCCATGTTTCCTCTATAGAAAACTATATTGAACACAGAAATATCTTATGTGAAGTAACATAGTAATATTTAATTTCTAAATCATTTCAACATTTCCAAAAATTAATTTATGGATACTAATTTAACAATACCCTAACTCCTAAAGTTGTCTAAACTGACCTCTGAAACCAAATTTAAAGCCCCGACCTTAAAACATTACGTAATATAAAATTAAATGAATAATTCACATTAAGGATCTTTTTAGGATTAGTATTTTAGAGAGTTAGGTCATAACATTTATATGATGACTTGAATAATACATGTTGACACATCTACTCAATTTCCATTTTTTTCACAAAATATATAATCTTGAATAAAAGAGTCGTGTCTAGTTCCATGTTTTAGACAGCATGACATTTCCATGATCCAATCCCAGACTATATTACACTTTATGTCCTATGAAAAACATTTCAAAAACATGGGATAGGCATAAAAATCCCAATAAGGGATACATAAATAATGAAAACTTTTAGTTATTCAAAACAACAAGTTATCCTTGAACACTTTATCATAAGTAATACCATTCACCTTTATGAAGTAGCAAACAACCTTCACTGAATAAATGATCATTTCTTACCCTTTTGTAACCAAAATATTACCAGAAAATCAATATAAAGGACACATAACATATAAAGGTAACGTGGGACATAAACATTCTTAAGTGGAATAACCATATGGTATAATTCCATACATATCACTAAATAGAATAGCCATAAAACAAACAATTATACCCAATGCATTGGATGTTATAATGTGACCACCTATATTTGTTTATCAAGACACCTACCGTCATTTGGATTATCACATAACCACCCATCACATGTCCAAGTACCATTATAAAATCATAATACATATTATTTTGAAAATATAAACCTTTCACTACTAACATTTAATTTGAGATCACAGGAATTAATTTCATGATATTGAAAAAATCAACCCATTTCAAAAAAAATTGCAATACCAAAACACTCAATAACAATATAAGGGATTTTTTTCCATTTTAGAAAACATTAAGTCTTATAGAGGAAGCCGAATAACGATTACAGTGACAGAGAGGCCATTGTCACCAAAAATGTTAAAAACAATCTGTTTGTCATTTAGTAAAACACCTCGTAGAAAAAATATTCCCTTTTAATGAATGAAAAATTCAAAGGGTTTTATTATACACCATATAAAAGAAGAAGGTATATATTATCGAAATATGCCTCAATTAAAGGTTATTGAGATGATGTCCCTTACCATATGTTCGATTGGACCCGTTTGTTCTTTAATTTCCCAAACAATAAACTAAAGTTAATTTCTAATTTATTAAGAACCTTTTTCAAGTTTGTTAATAATTTTATATCATTTATTACCATTTTATCAATATTATGTAATCATTTATGTTAATAATTTCCGATTTGTCGATATTTTATACTTGAGTCAAAAATGAACTTCTTATATTTACAAGTTGTTCATGTGGTCAAATATCCATTATCTCCAGAATGATATTAATGATTTAGATATCATATATATCTAATATATCTAGTATATATATATATTTACAATAGTATATATCTTTTGGATCTAAGAAATGAAATGCACCGTTCATGGAGACGGTAAGCCGTATGTATGCATTAAAACTACTTTCATTTCTATTTCTTATTTTAATGAATTAAAACATAATTATAAATAGGTATATTATAAATCCAGTATAATATCATATATATAATATCATAAAATCTATACTTTATAGGTCCCACGTATGGCTTGAACGAGTCATATTACTTTGTGGGGGAAGTAGTCTGGACTTCCTCATATGAAATTATCGTGTTTAGCCATAATGGAAACCATAATTGTATCATATAAATGGAAAGAACATAATCATAAACAAAACCTAAACATAATATATAGAATATATAAATATAGTTCCATTTTAATGGAGACAATGATAGGTGGTAGGAGATAATCGAACAATCATCATTTCGTGAAGCGTTAGTTTGTTATCCCCAAAAACAGCATGGTTTTATCCAATTAGATGGAGGTGTGTGTATGTTTAGTTTGAATCCATCTCATAAAAACATAATATTATATTGAGTATAATGGTTGTTTTATAAAAAAGGTAATAAATATAGTTTAGTTGTTATAGAAGTAAAATAAATGAAAAAAAGTTAAGGGAAACTTTTACCTTTTATTTCGGTGACTCCCTTTTGTATAAACCAAAAGGGTTTCTGGAAGTGTCTTCTATCTAAGGTAAGGATTGTATGAGGAGGATAGGTATGTACGGAGATTAATTGGGTAGGGGTTGGACGAGCCAAGTGGTCTAGAGGTGTGGGGAATGGGGTAGAAGTGGTGTCCTTTTTAAGAGGGAGGAGGGGCTCTTTAGAAAAATTTTGATATAATTATTTTATTATAAACATATATTTGGTTTAAAAAGGTCAAAAAATCTTTAAAGTAAAATATACTATGACTCATGGTCGAAATAAAATCATCCAATAACAATTGGACATGTTTTGGAAATTATTTTAATATTTATTATCTTATTTATTTAAATCATTTATTAATGAGGTAAATACTTCATCATTATTGTGTCATAAATAATTAAATCTATATTATGTCTAAAAATTATAAAAAAATACAAAGATTCAGGAAATCCTTTTAGATTTCCAATAAATATTTATTGTCGAAATGATAACTTATATACCACCATGTAAAAATTAATTTACTAAATGATTTTTGTTTGTGTCATTTTTTTCATTACTTTAAATTAAATAAAAGAAGTGTCATTGTCATTCTTAAGTGGCTCTATCGGGATCCAAAACCAACCCAAAGATGCTAATTGTTTAAAATGACTAAAAAATATGGTTTGGACATGTATTAGGTAATTTTGTGTTTTTATAATATTTTATTCTCTTGAATTACCCAATTTACCTTTAACTACGGTAAATAAAAGTCAGAAGTCACTATTCACTAATAATTATTTACATCCTATTGAACCACATTTTACTTACTAATTACAACCATTTATGTCAAAATTTTAAAATTCAATTCATAGAAGTGGTAAAATTTCAGTTAAATGGAAAATCTTTTTTTTCAACTACTACTATGTGGTTTCACTATTCTTAAAAAATTGATGGTTTTCAGAAAAATATCAAAAAATAAGCCGAAGATATATTTTATATTACGAATTCAAGAATGATGTCTATTATATAAAATTAAAATCCTAGAAGTTGGACTAATTAATTTAATATTAATTCCTGTTGTTAAAAAAACTTATTTTTAAGAAATAATAACTATCAAAATATTGGTAGTTGATTATGTCCAATTTCAATGTGAAATTGCATCCAATGAACACATTTGGATTAAATTTGAAAAATATAATCTAATTAAACAATAAAACCAATTTAATAGATAATAAAACCATATAAATAAATCAGATTAAAATTCACTTTTGAATTAAAAAACAATATTTTTTTACTATTCATTAAAACTTTAAACAATATTATAAAAACACCAAAATTTCTTCCAAAGTAAATTTTGGTGTCCTGATTCTAATGAAAAAATATATTTTTTAAAATATAACATATAAATGTGAAAAAAACTAGATTTAAATACGGTTCACCATCAAAAGGTGGTAATTCACCCTTTTAAAGAATATTAGAGTATTTATGCTTAAAATTAAATTAATTCACATTTTATGCCTCTAAATTTAATTGGATAAATATAAAAACATTTAACATACATGTATAATCATATTGTAGATAGATCTATTCATTCCCACCAACACAACGACTATGCATTAACTACCATTTAAAAATAATAATATTATATTATTAGTGTGCGACGTAAGATTTCAAAGAAACCCATTGTTGTGTATCGGGTAAGCCATTGAATATAGCCCCCCTTTAAATTAAAATTATTATTTAATTCTCAAATATTAATAAATATGAAAATATCATATTTCTTTATTTACCTGGGTTGTTACACCCATAGTAGCCAAGCCATCAATTCCAATACCATCATAGTGGAAAAATTCATTTACTAAACAAGGTGGACCACCAGTCCATCCCTCTATTACTGAACTAATTAATCCCTCATTCCAGCCCAGTATTATTTAATGGAGTTAACCATTATTCCTATTCAGTATTACTGAATAGAGTAAACCCTCATTCCAGCCATGTATTGTGGAATCGAGTAAACCCGCATTCCAGCCCAATATTACTTAATTGAGTAAACCCTCATTCTATATTTTTATTATTGAACCACGTAATACTTCATTACATTCATTTCTATCTCATGAGATATAAATTTGTACCTAATGAATTGGTTGTAGATATAGGTCCCACTTGTCAAATAATGAAATCATACATGAATGTTCCATAAGATCATAAATGAATATATAATAACCAAAGAAATGAAATTGGTATCTTAAAAATGTAAGCATGTAATAGTCTATGTAAGGAGATAGGTCTCATTATCATTTACTCCAAAGAATAACCCTTAAAAGAGAAATTTATTTTAAATATGTTTAACCCAAGAAGGAAAATTTAGGTTCATATATACCATGTCTTAAAGTATAACTCATTCATAGAAAGGATTTCAATGGAACATTTAGATCATTTCCTAGAAAGACATAAGTAACATCTATTTATTTCACCTTAGAATGAAAATAATATGTAAATATACATTCTAAACTAATCTCTAGGAAAAAATTATTACTTTTATTAAAAATTATTTTTAATATATTAAACTATTTTAAAATAATTTTCTATGAAAATACCTTCAAAACTTATAAATAAGAAATGAAACCATTTTGAAACCCATTTTCTTTAAAACATTTATAATAAGATTGAAAAACGTTTAAAAACCCATTTCATTGAAAACACTTGATAACATTTAATGAAATCCTAAAAATGTTTTGAAAATTGTTTCTTTGAAAATACATTGATAAATTATCATGAAATAATTATTTGTTTTTGAAAATAATTTTTCATGAAAACATATAAGAGAATCATGAAAAAGTTTTGAAACCCATTTCATTATATATACATTGAAAACATATAAAGAAAGCATGATTTCTTTTGAAAGCTATTTATTTATAAACAAATTTAAAACATATAATGAAATCGTGATTTTTTTCTGAAAATCATTTTTCATGAAAGCATCCGAAAAACCTTAAAGGCGATTTGAAAACCATTTATTTGATTGAACATTGAAAATATGTAAAGAATACTTGAATACATTTTGAAAAAAAATTTCCCAAAAAATATATAAAAGAGAATTGAAACCATTTTGAAAACAATTTTCCTAAACAAATACCTTTAATTTTTTTTTGTAAAGATTAACTTTTCTAACAATATAAAGGGATATTTGAAGAAATCACGACAGGTATATCCGTAAATGTTGTATGTGGTCAAAAGATCATGTCTTCTTCATAGTAAAAAATTTAATTGAGTCTTGTTTGGAAAGTTAAAATAATATTCC
Organism: Viscum album; assembly: GCA_963277665.1. Lineage (NCBI taxonomy): Eukaryota > Viridiplantae > Streptophyta > Magnoliopsida > Santalales > Viscaceae > Viscum > Viscum album. Next base: position 834,763,271 of record OY728120.1, read on the forward strand.
CTTTATGGGATTTATAAAATAATAGATGGTAAAAATTTATTTTAGATTTTATAGGTGAATGATATAATATTCTTAGAAATCATTTTTAGAATACATTTATTTCGGACGAAAGAGAGGGTAAAGATGGGTTTTCCTAGAAACTTTTTCCTAAATATCATATGTAACAAAGTTTATAAAATAGTACCAATAAATGAGTATATCATGAAATAAAATAGGATAATGAAACTTATTCATATTCTTCAATGATGGATCATCTGATTTTATGAAAGGAATCATAAACATAAAGAATGTCGAAAAAGCAATGAGATTGTCTCTATAAACTCTTATATCATGGTATCTTGGTATCATGATATCCATGTAAGGAAATGTAATTACATGAACCATATATTACAATGAAAATATTATTTTCTTGATATGGCATGTAAAATTGAATTATACGCACTCTGAAAAAGAGTTTAGGTGTATAACAAAACATGTGTCTCAAAAAAGGTAAATTGAGATAGAAACATTTTTACAAATTTGGTAAATTTTGAAACATAAACCTTATAAAAGAAGTATAATAAAATAGACATGTCAATAACAATAAATTTTATTATTATATACCTAGAATATTATCATGTCCATTACATACACCACCAAAAAGGAATTAGTGGTGTAAATAGCATGTATCTAATAGAAATTAAATGTGAGATGAAAATCCCCTCGCCTTGTGTCTTGACACTCTTCGTACTCATACATGATTCATATATAGTGCATATTATTTTATTATTCATCCTTTAAAGAATTATATTCTAATACATAATATTTTATATGGTTTTATTATAACCTTATATAACCCGCTTATTAATGATCCTATATTATGATTTCACTTTGGGTAAAATTTTCTTTGTTCTTTGCATGTGTCTTAATTTGTCATATTGCTGGTGCATATACTTATATCATGATATAGAATGAATATAATTATATAAATATCATGTATTTGAATTATATGTATATTAGAATAATTTATATCATAAATAATTATGAAATGGTATACATCGTTCATGGAAATGGTAAGCCATATATACACATGAACACTATTTCATTTTTTAATTGTTGTATTTAATGAATGTATGTAAATGACAGATGTATATATATGTATATGTATATATATATATATATCATTTTTCCGGTATAATTACTTTATCATATATAACATGTAATATCATTAATACCATCATTAATACATTCCATGTGGTGTGTGAATGAATCACATCGCTTTGAGGGGACAATAGTCCACACTTCATCAAATGAGATTATCGTATAAACACCAAATGGAAGGTAAAACGACTTTTTTTATAAAAGGAACACATAATATTAAATAAGTAATAAATATAATTATATATATATATATATATATTGTCCATCATAATGGCCACAATTATTTGTGGTATAGGATAAATGAACAATCAATGATTCATGAGGTAGTAGTCTACTGTACACAGAAACAGTATGTTCAACATCAATTAGAACTAGGTGTGTGTAATTTTAGGTCATAAACATTTCATTAGAACAACCTATTATATGAATTATGTATCTGTTTTTACAAAATAAGGGAATAAAGATATTTTTGGTGGTGGAGATGGAAAATAAAAGAATGGATCTTGAAAGAAGACGTCACCTCTAAATTTGGTAACTCTATTTGGTTTATTCAAAAAGGATTCCTTGAGATGGTTTCTACCCAAAGGGAGGAATAAAATTAGAATGGAGAATCTTTTGGTTGAAATTTTCCCCATGATTTTCTGAACTAAAGAGGATTGATATTTTTGTGGAATGGGTAAAGGTGGTGACTTTTTATAGGGAAAGAAAATGACTCACATAGATTTTTTTGAAACAAATTAATAGATCAGATGATCATACCTAATTAAAATCCTTAACAAACCAATGAATCTAAATAATGGAAGTTTTAGGGCTGAAATATTGACATAACATCGGTGTTAGACAACTGTTGAGGTCATTTGGGACCTTAATTTTAAGGTTTAGTCCCTAATTATGATTAATTTTTCCTTAACTGATCTGATTAATTTTAATCACTTTTACTAATCATTTTGTACAAAAAATAACATGGTATTATTAAACTCTAAATATTAGACTAAATATACTAATGTATTTTGTTTTTTTAAAAAGTCTAATCAGAGAGGTGTCAAAATTAATATTAGTGTTAATCCCGCATATGAGACGAAAATACGTGGGATTAATGTAACAAAAAGTTCAGATTTTTGTTATGATTTTATATTCAGTATAAAATTGAAATTGATTCTAATGAATTTAATTGTATTAGAAGATTTAGTATTCATATAATGTGGCCATAAAACATAATAATAATAACATTTTAATTAATAATTAATTAAAAAAGGTAGTATTTAACTAAAAGGTTTATGTTTACCTATTCACCAAAAACTGATGTTTCTCAACTAAATACCAAAAAAATCAACCTAGGATAATTTCAATATACTGAATTCAAAAAATTATATTCATTTTATTCAATTGAATTTAGAAATATTGTAAAATTAATTTTTTTATTAAATGTTATTCAATCAAGAAAAAAAATTTAACATAAAAGGACTTTAACAAAAATATTATATTTCATTGTCAATATGATTTATTTATATAAAAATTATTTGAAATGTTATTATTAATAGGTTTAAAGGCTAGTTTAATATTTTCTTTTTTAAATAATTAAAATAATAAAAATATATGTTTTGTAGAATCTCAGGGTTGCATGCATTGTATGCCATGATATTAATGCCTGTAGTGCAAGGAAATTTGGAATTGCATGTGAAAAGAATGTTTGACTTAGTGTCTTAATATATATATATATATAACGAACTATTTCCAGTTCGATGTGAATTTAAAATTATTAAAAAGTAAAATTATTTCAAAATAAATAATTCTCAAAATCTCTAGGTGTTAAACATTAGTTATATTTGAACAGTTTTTTTCAAATTAAAATCGGATGATGTCTCCTAATTCATAAAATAAAAAAACTCATGTCAATGACTATATATTGATTCAGTTTGAGTATTTATTATGTCATTGAGTTATGATATTTTTCACACCATATAGAATATAAATGGGGATACTAGACAATGCTATTTCACTAAAATAAAAAACAATATATTACTTCTTATACATTTTGAAATTTATAAATAAAAATATCATTGATTTATTATTGGTTATCAATGATAATGAAATACCAAATTATTTATTTCTCCAAAAAAAATGATTAATTGGTTTTTTTTAATTTGAGTTATGGATAATGGGTCAATGAATTATTTCAACTATTAAATTAAGAAACATGTGTAGGATTAGGTTGTGAAAATTTGTATCGATAAGAATTGAAAATGTTGGAAAGTGAAATTCTTCATGAAACTTTTTATGAAATAATCCATATATGTTACTGATTGATGTGGAATATATTAGTGTGAATATATAATGACTATTAATATGAAATACTACGTTACAAAGAAGAAAAAAATGGAGACAAAATCGTAGATTTCTATAGATCATATAAATAATTAACATTTGTATTTTTCAGTGAATCAAGGTTTAAAAGAGGATCATTATTGATATAACTGTATTTATAAGGTCCAACTCCCCAGGATTCAACCACGATTTTCAATTTTTAATAACATAAAATTGGTGGCCAAATGATATTTTGATATTCCAGAAGGCTTGAATAAGGATATAAACATCATTTGTATTTAATGATACATAGGTTATTATGTGATCTTCCTAATCTGTTTCTTAAACCGTTTAACTATAAGTTTGATACAGTAAATCATAATGTGATTTTTTTATATTTGTGACACATTTTCGTATTTTTATAATACACATTGTAACCAATTATGATATATAGTTGAATGTTTTTGAATCAGGGTGAGTATTTGATAAAAACATGGAGTCGGTACCCACTTTTGTATCAAACCTTGTAAAAAATTATAATTATATACAATCTATTCATATCTATTATAATTTTTTATGTTTTAGAGTTTTTACAAGAGTGTATTAGATTTAAAATGATCATAGGGGATGATTTTAATATAATAAATTGAAAAAAAAACATAAAGAATCACTAATTAAACCCCATTCTCAATTTTTAACCCCATTCATGGTTACATCAATTAGTATTATGGAAACCACTATCACCTTATAAGAGCTATTAACTTTCGGAAATGGATAATATGTAATCTATAATTGTAAAGGATTACCCAAAATTCATTGAAAACATTATTATTGCTGGAATAATAGAATTTTATCATATCATCTATGTCATATCCAAGAAGTTAAATGTGGAGTAAAAATTTTATTTTCTCCAATTTCTAGAAATGATTCTATATATTTCACGAATAAGATAAATTTGGATGTTGATAGAATGACCAATTTTTTTCCATGTCCCTATAAAAGAAATTTTAAGCAAATGTTATAGGGATTCAAACTACAAAAGTAATATGGGCTAGAAAATAAATAAAATATAAACAAAATGTGAATATAAAAGAATCTATGTTTCAAATATAGAGAACCAGTTTTCAAAGTGTCGTGTTTCGTGATGAATAAATCATTTATGACTATTTTACAATAGCAAATTTTATTTCCAAATGTATGTAAGAAGATTTTAAAAATATTGATGACTCTATTATAAAAAAATTATTACAAAATTTCCATATATATTATATTATAAAATATTGTCATTATAAGATATAGTAAATATCTACCTTGATATAATCTATGATATTTTCATTGCCTCTTAAATGAGAAATATTCTTTAATTTAAGAATAATATCATGGAGAAAATGGATTTATATGTCATGATATAACTAGAAATAAAAATTTATAAACCTAACAATTAAAATTAATTTAATGTTAATGATGCTAATTATGATAAGTATTTCATGATAATTATGGATCTTATTTCAATGAAATTCAAAAATTTAAAAAGTTTATAAATGAAACCTCCCACTAATTTTTTCAAATATTTATACATTGGAAAAATTATAATTAACTATAAATTAACAAAATTGTGGTGTATTATTTTGATTAAAGAGACGATAAACCACCAAAAATAATGTGGATAAATTTTCCCTATAATATAAAAAATTGATTGAATCAAGAAATATGTTACAAGGAATAAATTAAAATTTAGATGATTCTTGAAGAAGAATAAAACAATTAATAAAAAATTAATCATAATAAGGATCTATTGCAAAATTCAATAAAATAATGTATATTAAATAAAAAACAGAAATAATCATCAAGGAGTGATGAATAATATAGTGAGAGAATAGAGTTGAGGAACATGGTAAAATATGAAATTGAATAATATGTTAAGAAAAACCCCAAACATAATAAATAATGACACTCTTAATGAAAATAATTATAAGAAGAATTAATAAAACTAATGTCTAATCCCAAGGGATGAATATAAAATTTATTAACAAAAAAAGAAAAATTTGTTAAAAAAATCATAAAGAATATAGACTAAAAAGTAACTATAAAAGAACAATTGTTGAAAAACACAAAATCAAATTGTTTTAGTGAGGAGAAATCTATAAATAATATGAATTATTATTTCCAAAAGGATAATGAGGTTAATTACCAGTCATTCAATTTTGTTAAGATTTATTTCTTAAAAGGACAGGTAAAATATTAACTAATTAAAATTAATAGAAATTATGTAATTCATAACAGTGTTGGTTCAGATTAAAATTAGGGATAATAATGGGAAAATAATAATGACTATAAGTTATCTCCATCCCTAAATGACGAGAATAATATCTCAAAATGACCTACTATTATAATACAAAAGAAAGTACTTCTTATGGTATGCTAATAATAACAATTTTACAAATTCAATTATTATCTTTATATAATATCCTGATTCATTAGTTATTACTAGTTTTGTTGAATTTTTTTCACTATAGGAAAACTCATTCTAGTATAAAATGATAGTTACATGGAGTAGGTATGAATCAAGGGGGGTTACACTAAAAATTCAAGAAGTAATTCTTAGTGCATATAATATTTCAAGGAATAATGAATTTTTATAGAAGTTCTTAGAAAATAAATTTCACAGGAATATATTTTTATTTTTAGAAGAAATATATAGTTTATTTTACCAACTATGTTAGAATGATAAATATTCCTTGTCTAATATTCCATTACATATTTATTATGAAGAGAAATGAATGAGGAATTAATGAAAGAAAGGAAAATAAAAGTCACTGTTTGTTGTGGTTGCATTGAATTTTTTCAAGAGATATGAAATAGGAAATCTTGATAGTGTTGATTACTCATAAATAAATAGTGACATAAAAATATAGATTATTTTTTATAATCATGTTGTAATTATAGGGAATTTTATCATTGATATATCTTCAAAAAAAGTTCAGGGACTACTATGATTGATTACAAAAATATGAAATCCAAAGATATTGTATGTGTTATAGGGAATACACATTATCATTTAAGTGTGATCCAAATAAATTATTATGAAAATGATTAAATTATCAATAAATAATAATGTGTTACAAAAATTTCAATAAATGGCAGGAATATAACTCATCAAAAAACAACATGGTGTATTTTCTTTTCAAATTCAATTTCTTACTAATTCATTTTATTCAATTTACCTAGATAAAAAAATTACAAAGAATTATTTAAAATATTATTCCAAAAATAAAAAATTAAATCCTATTTTCAGGTGGTGAGATATATACCGTGGTTTAAAATGTTGAGATATAGTTTGTTTGAAAAATTTTCATAGTAGAAAAAACCATGTGAAACACAGAAGAGGTATAGATTTTATCCTAAAGTACACTAGAGTAAAATCATACCAAACAATGTGGCTATATGTGAAAATTATTTTCCTTATGTTAATTATAATTAATTAACTTCTTTGATGATTGCACTCAATAAACAATTTAAAATACATAATGAATAAGTCATAAGTTTCTAAGATGTTTAAAATCATCATAATGAATTTTTAAAAATATTTGGTAGTCTATATCTATAATTTTTTATTTGATTGTGGAATTGACTGCACTTATAATAATATTAAAATAAATATTACTAAGAATTTAATTATTCTTCAATATAGTTCACTATATAGTCCTTCATTAAATTTTTTGTTAGAAATAATTAATTGGAATTTCATTGAAACAGGTTAAAATAATTCTAGATAAATAAAATATATATTAATATAGAGAGAGTGTAGTTATATGTACAATTGTACATATATTGAACAACTATTTTATAAGACCGAATACACACATGATTTCATAGGAAATATCCTATAAGATAAATCATGAAGTAACTAACTTCAATGTTTTTTTTCTCCTTCCAATATAATGATAAAAAATTAAAACCATTGAAACATTATATATAAATTATAAGTAGGGTTAATCATAGTATACATATGAAAAAATGTGTCAATAAATTCTAGAATTATAGGATTCAAAAATTATATTATTTACTTGGGTTAAAGATTATTTATAATCAATAAAAATGATATCAGATAGATAAGTAGTCTTTTGAAAATTCTTGAACAAAAAATATAATGTCTTAAGGAAAATTGAATGTGGAAGAAACAAAAAATATCTATTGATATTGATTCTAATGAAACTAAAAATAAATATAATGCTCTAGGAAATAAAAAGATGATATATTATATATAAGAGTGAAATATTAATTCCAAAAAGTCATTAGTATTCAATAATCTCAATTAAAAACAAGATGAATATTGAGACTTGAAAACAAAATTTTAATTATGTCAGAGTATGAGTCAAAATAATGTTTTAGATGAACCTATAAATAATAGTTTATTGATGCAATAATTTTTTATGTAGGTAATATTAAGAATAATTCTACTTTTTAAATCATATATTGACATGAAAAAATGTGGTTGGTTCCATGTTTGAATTTAGAAACAAATTAAATAAAAAATGGAGTTGAAAAAGGAATTCCCAATAGATGTGAATAATATAATCATAAGTATAAGGTATATATTTTTATGTGGAATTTAAAATAGTGTAAAATTATAGGATATAAATTTTTTCCATTTAGTATCAATACATAGAAAATAAAATGTATATAAGATGGATTTTATATTTCATTGTTAAAATGGGGATCTAGAATAAGATGTTTCATTGAGAGACCTAGTAATTTTATTCTTATTATAGACGGTAGTATGGTATAAAAGATGAAGAAGTCATCTTATGATTTAAAATAATATCCTTTATTTTGGTAATGTAAATTTAATTACTATTAAATGAATTAAATTTAATAATATAAGGATTGAAAGAAATCATTATTTCAAATAGTTTTCTAATGGTATAATTAAATTCATATTGTATGGGGATAATAATATACTTTTTAGTGAAAAATAATATTCCTTTGAGAAATTATCATATCATACAATGGATAACTTTTATATTTTAATGTTTGGTGACATTATATAATTTATGGTAATATATATAATTAAAAGAGAAAACTATATATTCTCATCCGAAGAAAAATTTTCTACATAATTGATGAAGATATTTGGAATTAAAGAATAAAAGTAATTTTTAACACCCCTTGTAGTTGGAAATAAATTGAGAAATTATGAAACTTAGAGTAGTTTAAATCATAATGATTTTGAAATAATCATTGAGAGTCTAATTTATATTATAATATAACATACATATATAGTCTATGCAGTGAATATTTTATTAAGATTTAAAAGTGGTCCTAAGGTATATCACTGGCTGACAATAAAAGAATTATGATATTTCATAAATGAACTCTATGTTATGGTCAAGTATTGAGAAGATGTTTATAATTGGATTTTCTGGGCTTCATGGATATACATGAATTTGGATAATTCATTGAAAGATAATACATATCTAATGGAACATTATTCTACATTTTATTTTTTCACATGATATCATTAAAATAAATAGTGTTTTATTGATTTGAAAAAACATAGGAAGAATATGTTATAAAAAATAATTAACATGGATATATATTATGGATGAGAGTTTATCTAGAATATCTAAATGTATAATTTGAGAATCCATTATGCTTTTTTATGAAAATCAGAGTATTAATTAGATATCAAAGAACTCGTTAACAAAATAATGATAAAAAAATATTGATATAAAATATCATTTGTTTAAGAAAAAAGTGTAATTTTTTTTATTGAAGATCAAATGTATATATAGAGAGGGAAAAAATATTGGTTTATTTATAAAATAAATGTAAACAAGGATATGTGATTTATTGATGATAAAATTTCATGTTTTCCATTTATATATAATTTTATGATGTTTGTGATTGCTGCTAATTTTTGTGGAATATTTTCTCATAAGGGAAGATATTGTGTAAACTTATATAGCAAAGGGGAATTGGTATACCACATTATTAATTTTTTAATTTTAATTTATTTTTATCATAAATATGGGTGAGAGAAGTAATATGATATCAGAAACTAACGGGTTTTATCTATGTCACTTACCGATATATTTTCTTCCATAAAAAGATGAAATTATATAATAAACATTTCATTATCTTGTAATTTAGTTTCAAAAATATTTTTATTTTAATATGAATCTTACTATTTATTTATTTATTAATATGAATATAGGGTTATTATATATAATGGTGAGTAAATTTAGCTGAGCTCAAAATATTTACGAAATATCATATAAGTCAATTATCTAAATCATAATTTCCACTGGGAAATTTAAGGCTCTTAGAAACACTTATATATCTTGATGTGTGGTGTAAATAAACTTCTGATTTAGGAATGAATATACATTGATTATTTTGTAATGATTATTCAAATTCTATGAAAAAATTGGATTTGAGGTAACAAAGAAGAATATATTTTAAAAAAAATAAAAAATGGCCTATTGGAGATTCTATTTTTCTATTTAAGGATTTTATTATTATTCAACCATGTTTTTAAATAATTTGATTCTATTGACCTAGAATTTGAGGTTTTGAAAAAGAATTAAAAATGTTTTTAATTTATTTAGAGATGTATAGTGATAAATTTTGGATGATCTTGTTTAATTTATAGATATTCCAAAATATTTGGATTAAAGATAAAGTTGGTAAAATCCTTGAGGCTTCATGTATTTCATTAGATTCATCCATATCTTCTTTCAATAAAAAATTTAAAAGGAATGAATTTTCATAAGATTAATTTTCTGACTCAGTATGAGTCATTCAAACTCTAAATAAATAATGTCATGAAGACCCTTTGTAAAACAAGATACATTTAAAATTATATAGAATTCATTTCAACCATATGATAGAGAATCAATAATAACATAACCAAATTCCAAGGATCATTTAAAATTACATTATAACCATTAATATTTCAAAACTGTTATTATTTTTTACTTCATTCGTGTCATTATACAGTTTCATAAGTGGGTTTTTTAGAATTTGATAAGATTAATTTGAGACATTACATGATTCAATTATCTCATATAAAATATCACCTAATATAAAAAACGCATTGAACAATAGAGTAAATAATAAGATTCATTTCAGTATTATGAAATGTAAAATATAGGGCTCTTTATAAGTGTTAACTATATAGATAACTTTTGTGATATTTTTTAACATAAAATGGGACAATGTTGGCCAAATAATAAATTAAAAAATTTATATATTAATGACTATTATATTATTCAATTTGATTAATTATAATTTTTTATCATGATGATATATGTCACATAAGTAATTTTATTTATGTAGACATGAAACAAATATAGTTTACAAAAAGTAAAAATAGGGGATAATGACTGATTTTTTTGAATATTTTAGTGGAACTATCATTGAATTATTATTATTAATTTCAACTAGAGAGATACTATAGTATTTTTTTATTAGCTCAAATTAGAAAAAACTAATTTAAGTAAGTATATTGTAGGATCATGAGGAATAATCACACATTAAAAATTAAATGATTAAATTAATGAAGGATCATGTTGATAAATAATATTGAGAGATTATATTGTCACAATAGATGGTATAGTGTTTATGAACTTTTCTATTCCATATTATATAAAAATTAATTACTATATAGAATCAAATTAGTGGGAAAATAATATCAATGTGAAATAGAAATACTAATAAAATGAGATGAAAAAAGGGAGACTAAATCTAGTTTTTTCAGAGAGTTTATTGAGTATCATGAGTATTCAGTGAATTGATATTGAGAAGTCAACCATTGATGTTCTAATATTAGTGATAACAAATGGTTCATCTTGTTTTATCTATGAAATCATACGTATAATTTATTAAATTGGTGAGAAAATTCTTTTTTAAACATCTCGAAGACTCTAAGACATAGGTCAGCATCATCAATTTATAAATCCATAAAAATATTTCTATAAACTTTTGTAACCTATTCTTAGACTCTTGTAAATGTAAATGAGATATTGTGTACCACAATGGGATTTTATGTATATTTTTTATGAATTATGGGATTTAGATGACCCCAATTGTTACAAATTGTTTCCTGTTTTGTAAATTCTATGAATTGAGGTGAATAACCAATTAGAAGAAGTAGAATGTATCCACCATGGTATGCAACTGTATAAAACATTTTATTAATTAAATCTCACTAATTTCATTTAAATCAGCTATGGTTGTGTGTTTTATCTTTATTGGATTATATTATAAAAAGTAATAGAGTTTCATTTTTGATGAAAATTTTTAAAATTTAAAAATAAACACTTACTCTCATTGCTCCAATCCATTCCTTGTGTAATATAAATGAGGTATTAAATTTCATTTATTCTTATATGAATGATTACTATGGTTTGGGGGATTTAATTCTTATATATATAAAGACAATTCGATCAATAATATGGTTCTTCTTTTAAATGTAACCTCCTAATGACTGATATATCTCTACAGTCCTGAGATTTTATTAATATTCTTTTAGATTGTAATAAAACATTTATATTGGTGATAATGATCAATATTAGATTATGTTTTTTGTTCTTGGTTTAATTTTTATGTGATATTTATTTATATTTAGTTTCTAGAGTAGAGTGTTAACACTATATTTTATTCAATCAGTACTGAAGATCATATGAATGTGAGTATGACACAGGATTGATGAAAATTATCAACAATTTTTTTTGTAGGATTTTGGATGAGTAACTAATAAATTTATATTTTTACCATATTTTTCATTTTTTTTTAATTTTAAATTAACTAAAATTTATTATTTATGTTTTGAATTATGGTTTAAGTGTGATATGATTTTAAATAGACTCAAATATGATATATAATGATTAAGATAGATTTCATATATTTAAACTTATAGGGAATGATAAAATTTCATTTCTACCCAAAGGTAGAGAATATTTATGATGTGTTTATTAGAAATTAATGGCTTATAATATATATTTAAAATGGATGGATTTTAAGATAACAAAATGAGTTTTCACTCATTATTTTTCTTAAAGAAGATACAAATAAGAAATATGGTTAACAACTCCATGGACTGTTTCATTTTCTAGTTTGTGTGGTTTTAGTTGTCCTCCCATGAAAAAATATGTTTGGATGAAATATATTTATGAAGGGAACTATAATTAGGTTAAAGATATGAATTTTTTTTAATTATATATTATTTTGGTTTTCAGTTTAGAAGGGATTTTATTTTAATATCCCAACATCCCATTCATTTTAAAAGGAATCCTATCATTAGGAATGATATTCTTAATGTTGACTAATATTGAGAAATATTTTGGATCATGATGTACATGATAATAAAAAAATGGATTGTATAAATTCCAAGGTTAATTTTTACAAATTATAATTCATTAGTGTGGATATTAAACAACCATTATTTTGTAATATGTAATTTTTATGGGAAATAATTTCTGAAATTACAATATTTCATGAATTATAAAAAGTAGAGATTTCAACATGGCGATCATGAGAAATTTTATCTTTGTCATGGAACAAAATCCATGAGTAATGAGATATGGAATAATAATTAAATATAAAGATTTTATAAAATGAATGACTGATATATAATTATTGTCAATGACTTTTGAACCTATCCTAGATTGGGGGAACCGATAAAATTGCAATGAGAGACTATGCCTTGATTTGGGTGATGTCAAAAAATGATATTATATAAAATTTTATATTTAATTAATGGGGATTATATATGGGATATATAATTTTAATTTTTTTAAAAAATACAAATATTTAATATGTATAACACATAAATCATTGTTGAGAATTTTTTTTGAAATTTTTATATTTTTTGATGATACATTGACATAATAATGGTAGCATGCTTTGCTTGAAAATTAAATGATATAAAAATATAAAAAATTTATCATAATGAAAAAAATATCTTTTGGATTAATGATTTCACACATGTATGAATAGTTGTATTATTCTTTAAATATGATGAACATGATGTTCAATCTGTTATATAAATGATGTGAAACACAATATTTGTTATAATAATTTTGTTACATTGATATTTTAATTATAATGATACGTATAACAATATTTATTCATATAATTTTCTACATTTATGGACTTGAAAGATATGAAAAATAAGTTATCATTGCCCTTGGTTGTGATATAAATTAAATCATTCCAACCAAAACCACTCATTATTGTTATTTTTTTCATATTCACACAGTTTGTTGTATACACTTTGGAAGTACATAGCAATGTTATGTAAAGAAAATATGTTTTCATGTGAGTAAAACATTCATTTTATGGTTGGTATGATCATTGCATTGTCTTAATGTAATCATTAGTCATTATAAAATGATAATGATATATAATTGATTTTATTTAATGAAAATTTCACACATTTAAAAACACCATCATAAGGTGTTATAGAAATTCGTTATAATAAGTAATAATGAAAAAAATGGTTTCTGCATAGAGAATTCCATAAATTATATAGAACCATATATTTATTTTCATTCCCTGTTAAATGATGTGAATTTAAATACATTTACAATATTCATTAGTCTAAATTATAAAATATTTCAGGTTTATATGTTATCATGTACAAGATTCTTAATATGGATAGAAAAATTATGTAACGCCCCGACCCCAGCTACCCGGAGTCGGTGCATTACTTTGTAACATTGGCATGATCACAAAAGATCAAGTCTCGAAAGACATATTAGTTTAGTAGCCTTGGAAACACTAGATACATTCATAAGTATTTCATTACATCAAAAAGTAAACAAACTACAATAACGTGGTCTTCATAGTCCACACTCATATCCCTTTCTGACTACCCCTGTAGGTCATTCATAAAATACTTCTTCTCATCCTGGAAAAATATTAAAACATTGAAAGGGGTGAGCTCAGATTCTCAGTAAGGATAACAATATAGCGGAAGCTTTCATCAATAAACATAAACATTTAAGGCAATGTATAACTAAAACAGAAGACTTTTAAACTTGAACATCAACATAATATGGAAAAAGTAAAATGAGATAATGCCATTCACTTCTTCACATGGATATTATACTGGTCGAATAATCACATGCAATATCAATAACCACTTTCATAATGAGGGAATGTATAATGCCATACATTCTGAAACATTTCATCAAGGCCTCAGCCAAGATGTCTAAAATGATTAAGGCCTCGGCCAAAACCATAAATCAAATTGGGAAAGGGCATCGGCCAATTCTACGTCTAGTTCTCTCATTATACCTACCGATGCATCAGGGAGCTATAGCGGGCTCCACCCGTCACTTATTAAGTCCAATACATTCCTCATATGAATAGGTTTAAACATAACATAAATATTCATATTAAAACTAGCATACGAAACGTCAACAATTTCTCTATAAACTATGTATGGTATAAAAATAACACATCCACAGTCAAATATTTCACAAAATGTTCAATGGGAGTTTTGTATCATAAATCAATTTCAATTAAACTTAAAACCCATCAAAGGATGTTGACATGGATGAAATCAAAGCTATTTGAGAGAAATATCTCTCTCTTTTTAAATCATTTAAAAGTCCCATAATTATAAAATAAAAAATTTACTTTGAAAATATCATTATAAGCTTGTAAGGGAAGCTTCTACGAAGTTATAATGGCGGAAAATAGCCACACCCGCCGTATAAGTTAAAAAAACATTCTTACCATAAATTTGTCAAAAAGGTCAAAAAGTACATTGTTTGGAAAACGACGGTAAGATTCCTTTCAAAAACGTATAAGGGTATAAATGACTTTAACCCATTTTCCATTGAATAGTAAAAATGTTTTGAAAGACATTTTTAAGAAACATGGATGTGGATGATAACGAGGTCCCAGTAGATAATTATGTATAAACAACCTTGGATAATGAAGAGGTTGTGAAGTAAACCCTTACCTTGTACTTTTCCTAGGTTGGGGTAGGTTAAACTCATGTATAATAGTGAAATAATTGTTATTAAATTATAAAAGAATCATATACATTCATTTGATATCATATATGATCTTTTAACATTGCTTTGTTAACAATATCTTAGATTTATCGTTGTTTTCAGGTGTTAACTTACTCGTTTTCTTTTATATGTTTTGTTATGTAAGTCATGTTTTTCAGGGATAGGTTGCATCTTATTAATATCTAGAATGATATCATGTCCTTAAACATTATTTCTAAATCATCAAATGATAATTATACTTGAATGGATACGACGGAATATGAATCTCATCGCGTTTGTGGAGACGGTAGTCGGTACGTACGCACGAGCGACAATATCATTATTATGATATTAAAATAATATATAATTGGATAGTATATAATATATACAGAATCATTATCATGTTATATTTATTATTTACATGAATTAGATATCATTATTATACCCATCTAAATAATAATATATTGAATAACAATTACACCACGACGTGGAGACGATAAGTCGTACGCACGCACGTATGGTGACATGTCATTCAAATGATGGGTAGAATACTGAATATGGTTGTTCCATATTTATAATAACATCACAGTATATATAAGATACTGGATTTATAATTTTAGAATTTAAATAATAAACAAAGAGGGAGTGGAAGAAGAATGAAACTTGAAAGAGGGTGATGAAAACGTTACCTCTTTTCGGGTTCTTCCTTTTGATTTGATCAAAAGGACTCCTTAGGATGGCTTTATGACTAAAGTAAAGCTTCTAGGATAAAGGGAGAGAAATTGGGAGATTATTTGGGCAGAGGTTGGCCGAACCAAAAGGCTTGAAAGTGTGAATAAGGTGGTAGAGGTGGTGGCCTTTTATAAGAGGAGAGGAGGGGCTCTTTTGGAAAGATTGAAATGTTACATTATTATACAATGCTTTTTGGATTCTAAAGGTCCCACACTTATATAATTCGTGGATAAGGTGGTAAGTGTTCAAAATATCTTCATCCAATAGGCTTTGGAAAAGTGTAAGCCTTGTATTTTTCATTATATTCTCATTTTATTTAAATCGTTAAATAATGAGGTCATCGCTACATCCTCATGATGTCATAAATAATTTAATTTATTTAATGTCTAAAAATTATAAAAAAAATACTATGATGTAGGAAATATTTTTATCTTTCCAATGACCATTTATAGTAAAAAATATGACTTGTATAACCCCATGTAAAAATTGTTTTAGTAAAACATTTCATGTTTGTGTCATTTATTTACTTTAACATTAAATAAAAGGTATTTATGTCATTTTCCAACTAAAGTGGCTCCATGGG
The DNA here is from genome assembly GCA_963277665.1 of Viscum album. Lineage (NCBI taxonomy): Eukaryota > Viridiplantae > Streptophyta > Magnoliopsida > Santalales > Viscaceae > Viscum > Viscum album. The sequence continues at coordinate 834,780,041 of OY728120.1, forward strand.
GTCCCCAAGTTGACCCATGGATTTTCTTGTTCGGTCATGACACATCCAATGATGGTAGGACATGTGTCATGATCATCTCATATTATTAAAACATTATTTTTACCTTAAACTACACTAATTACCTCTAATCGCGATTCAGAACTTAAAAGTTACTATTCACCAAAAATTATTTTAATCTCATTGAACCACATTTTACTTCTTAATGATAACCATGTATGTCGGATTTTTAAAAATCAAATCACAGAGGTGGTAATATTTCATTTAAATGAAAAATCAGTTATTTAACTACCACTTAGTGGTTTCACTATTCATAAAAAATTGATGTTTTTCAGAACAATGCCAAAATTTCACCCTAAGATATAATTGATATTCCAATTTCAAAAATGATGTCTATTTTAAAAAATTCCAAAAATATAAGTTGCATTAATTTATTTTATAATTAATTCCCACTATCACCACAAATAGCGTGTTTTTAAGAAACAATTTATATCAAAATATTGGCAATTGTTTATGTCCAATTTCAATGTTAAATTAATTCTAATGACCACCATTGGATAAAATGGTAAAAATATATTCTAATTATACTTTAAAACCACTAAATAGTATAATTTATCACTATAAATTATTTTGATTAAAAAAGTTGTTTTTAAGTATTTTTCACTATTCATAAAAATTAGAAGTTCTTAGAAAAATACCAAAAATTCAACATAGGCTAATTTCGATATTCAGAATCCAAATATGAAGTCCATTTTGATAAATAAAATTTATAAAATTTTAAAAAGTAGGTATTACTATTCACAACGGCTAGTTTAATTAGTTGTGGTGTGTGTTAGAGCTCGAGGTTGCGTACAACACACACTATTGCATTATTCGAAGGGAAACGTACCGTGGAAGCTTGTGGTGTTACAAATTACATCAATATGTGTTATCAAAATCATTGAAGTAATGTATATTAAATTTGATAACAAATTATCAAATTAATATGATTACAAAAATTTGGAAATCATATATATATATATATATATATTATTTTCATTTTTCCATCCTTGAAATCAATATATTATAATCATCCTATTTATATGAAGGCTATGAAAAAGATAAAATTCAAAATCATCACGTTAATTATTTTATACTTTTGTATGTTTTTAAATGATGTAATTAGTGAATTCTTTCACTAAATAAATGATTTAGTTAGTTTTATTTGAGAAATTATTCAATTAATTTTCATTGTGAAAATAATGGAGAAAATATTGCAAATACATAGAATTTTATAATATAATGAACATAATAATTAAAGAAATAGATCTATGCTGAGTTTCACTTGATTATCTATGAAGAATATATGTGAAATATGAGATAATAGTTAAGCCAGAGGGAATGTAAATTTATTCATATAAATATATGTATTTTATTGAAAAGGAAAATATGAATTTAAGCATGATGGGGAATATGGTGATATTATTAATTAATTTATATCATTAGTCATAAGAAAATTCTAAAAGGTGAGTATCAATATCATATCAATGAATAATTGATATATGTTATATGTCAAAAAAATTGTTCACATTGCAAAAATTATTCTATGTTTATATGAAGAAGAATTATTTATGTTTTATTTCTCAAAATTATTGAACAATACGTTTCCTATAAGAATGAATACTACATATGTGTGTGAATTTTAAATAAGAATTTCGATTTATATTTGATTATTTTTTATTAAAAATATAATGGTTTCACATTTTTTTTAAATAATTAAATACATTTTTAAATAATATTTGGAATATATATTGATTAAAATTGTAATTCATGTTATAAAAATAATGTTGAAAACCAAAAAAATGTGTTGTGAAAAAGACAAGTACAAAGAGTAAATTTGGGATTCAAAACTCAATAAAATAGATAATATTTTAAATGATTTTTTTAAAATTCTAAACTTATTATATTTTTGAAATAGATATTTTAAAAGACAAGTGGTATTTGATAAATCTATAACTCAAAAAATTTAGGAAATGTGGATGATTCAATGATAGATATTTAATAACAAGATAAGGTGATTGAAGATTATAATTATCATAATAATGAATTGGGGGAGAATTTTATCTAATTTTGGAAAAGTGGATTCTCTAAATCATAATATTAAAAGTAGTAAAAAATATCGAAATTTGGAGAATAAGTGAAAATATTGAACCAATAATTGAACGATGAATACAAAATTAGAAAATGACCCAAAAAATTGTGGAATGATTTTTAAAGAAATGACCCATTTCTACCAGAATTAGTAAACACACACGTATATATAATAATAATAATCTTATTCAAAAGATCTAAATACTAATATAATTACATAAATAGATTAATTACTGTTAAATATTAATTCATACTCAAAAATCTAATTGATAGTATTCCAAAAACATTTTTTATCTATTAGAATGAAATTAACAATATATTTCAGAAGATGTTTTTATGGATGAAGTGACAATTCTGTGGCTGAAAGGGAAACAAAATTACAAAATTAAAATATGAGAAGATTATTTTATGATATAAAATAATCATAAGTAAACAATAGAAAAAAATAATTTATACAACACATGTTTGAGTAAGATCTTTTTATTCATTTTTTATTTTTCAAATTTGTTTCACAGGTTCTTTTGTTAATTGACGATATTAGGTAAGAAAAAATTTATAAAAAAATGCTTGAGGAAAAGAGAATAATAAATTTTATTCAATTAATGAAAATATTATATATTCATAAATAATAATAAAGAGGAATTTAATTAATATTTAAAAAATAGTTGAGTAAAAGGGTATCTTAACTCATCTTGGAATTTTATGGAAGTAAAATAAGTAATAATAATATGAATACATGGATGGATTTTCATATTTGGAAATGAAAAGTAGTTGAACATGGATCTTATATACGTGATGTTTGTCTCACATTATAATAAATGTTTCATTTATTAATAAAAAAAATTATTTATGTGGATTGTTATTTTATTTTAAAAATGGTGAATTTGTAAGGATAAATAGTGGTGGAAGTATGATGATATCCAATTAATTTTTTCTTAATAATACCTTATAAGTGGATGAGATCCATCATTAGATCACGATTAAGGGTTAATTATATAACATTAGTCATAAAATTTCATTCTACATATTATGGTATCTAATCAAAGATAATAATAGATATAATTTGACCAAAGATATGAATCCAAATAGAAATGGTTTTTATGTTTTTTTATATTAATAACAAATGGTTCTTTATTATTACATACAAAAAATATCAGTAACATTGATATGTCATTCATTTTCATTAATAAATACTATGTAATATTTGATGGATTAAATTAAAAAATCAATTAACTATTCTATAAAAGAAATATGAAATGATTTTTTAAGGTTTCATAAAAGAAAAAATTATTGGTAATCAGTAAAAAATATATGAAAAACATGAAATGTTATTTAATTTATTTGAACTGGTATTATTTGTCCAATTTCACTAAATGTTATTAATGATAAAAAAATATTATATATTAATTACATATAACTATAGATATATAGAATATATCACATATAGATTTCTATTTATAATTCCTCTAGGAATGGGTTCAATCCTCACATATACATGTTTTTTAATGATTAGAATTGTGTTATTTCATGCCTCATGAATTTCTTTTTCCATATATTTATCGAGGGAAACTTTTTTCGATATTTTCCCAATTTTAATATCATCCCTCTATAATGTACTATATGTTAAAACTTTTATCTCCATCAAAAAACGTTCATGTGTATTCCCTAGCCATTCATTAGTGGGACTCCCCTATTTATAGTTTCAACCATGCATTGTCATTCTATGTTTGTGCTTGTCATATTACGAACATCATGGACACCCAAATACTCCACAAAAATGTCCATTTACCCCTAATAATGTTCTACCACCTGCCACATTTTTGTTTTGGTGTTTCTATCCCTAAGACCATACCATGTATATTTATATCCCCTTTCTAATTCAGTAATTCTAATTCGTCTTCACCATGACTATTATGTGTCTAGCTATCCAGTACAAAACCCATATAATTAATATTCTTCAAAAAATACATATTTATGATATGAATAACATTAAAAAAAATAATTTAACACTTTAAAATCATTAAAGATGAAAAGTACATAGAGATACAATGAATCAATCATGAGTTTTCATCAATAATAACTCTATAAAAATGAGGTTTTCTAAATAATAAATCAAACTATAAGGAATATAAAAAATATATTTCCCACTAATAGTTTCAAATCAGGGATCTATTTCAAATAAATGGTTACTAATGTTCAAAATATAGACTTACAGAGTCAAGGAGAGATGTATAAATCCTATAAAATTGGTAATAGTAAAATTAAAATAATAAAACAAATTATATTATTGAAAAATTAATAATTTTTCTAGAATAAGAAAAATAACTCAAGGAAAATATGGAGTTGAATTATTTGTATGTGTATCTTTGGATTATTCCACAAGGAGAATAGAATATCAATGACTTTAGAAGAATCTATATAAAATTATAAAATTAAATCTTATGAGTTTTATTAATAAAGAATATGTAAATATTATAATTGGTTCATGTAATAAAGAAATTACTAAATATAATGATGATATTAAAACATTTTTGAAGAAACATGTTAAATATTTCATAAATGGGATTAAAAAATAAAATTTTGGAATGATGATAATTTTAATTTTAATTACTCAACACATAAAAATAGAATGAAAATATGATATTTATATGTTGATTAATCAAATATATTAAGCAAAAAAATAATATGCAATAAATAATTGGTAATACTAGATGAATCATGGTTTAGGTACTTGAATAATGATTAAGATCAAATTAAAAAAACTTGAGTGCCTATGAATTGACTATATGAATATAATTACATTATTAAAATGTGGGTGTTAATGAATAAAAATTTTGATAAAATAAAATTTAAAATTTGGATTGATTTTTAGGTAAAGTATATATCTAGAATAATAGTATATACATAGATGAAATGTATGCATCATTGGAATTACCCAAATCATTTCTTTTATTCATGGATGTTACAATAGAAAATGATATAAAAAATATACCAAGTGGATATTATAGAATCATTCCTAATAGTGATCTCCCAAAATATGTATTGTCACGACCCGACCCTACCCAGGCCCGAGCCGCAACTACCCCAAGCCCGCCTCCATAGGCCAGGGGCTGGCGACTAGTGCCGAAGGCACAAAAACTCGGGGAGGCCTTGGCCTAAGCACCTGTACTCACCCACACGCAGCACACTCACCCAAAAGGGGTTCAACACCTGCTCTATCACTGGGTGTCACTAGCCCCGCTACCGGCCAATAAATCAAGAACGTAACTACGGGAGACCACTCAACCCTGCTTGTCAAAAAAACGAGTATAGTGACAGGGGAAAAACTCCACCCTACTGGTAAACAAACACACAAGGGGACCGTCTACATCGCGAGAGGTCAATGTACGCAAAGCAGAACCTGGCACGCACATGGGACCCACACGACGTGTGGCCCCAAGTCAACCCCATCCAAGCGCTCTCGTATGATCCTAGAGTATACCACGTCTCCAGACCAAGGGATATCGTGCACACGGCACCCAACATCAACGCAAAGGTATGACGTAACATCTCCAACCTGCCACCTCATCAGCTGAGGCACAACCAACCACATCTCTTCACTCACACAGGAGTTCATGCGATCACACGCCAAGGGTTCTCTGCAAACATGGTGAGAAGAACTGCCATCAGAGTGCCTTTCACATTTAACAAGATCACGTGAGAGGCTCCGCATAACAAAACAGATCACACCGTTGTAATCCTCTTGAAAAAACACGCGAGATAGACTACTCACATGCCTCAAACGGATATCCGATGGAAAAGTCTCCAACACAGCCTCACGCCCGAACGACGTCCCGTGATCCCGAGCCCCGGCCACGAAAACTGTCGGGCGCATCGCACAATTGCGATCCCCTCAGGAAAACATGTCAAAAGTACTACTCACTTGAGTGCAATGGATATCCGGAGAAAAAGGTGCATCTCGGCACACCGCACACGAGCGGTGCCACGTGGGACCCGCATCCTGGTCCCGAAACTCAACAAACGCATCGTACCGTTGCGATCCTCTCTAAAAAGTACACTAAGTGGATTATTCACTTGTCCAAAACGGTCGCCCTGTGATAATGCTGGAAATCACCGTCTACTCCGGAAACGACCCTCGCGGGGCCCGCACCATCGTGCAAAAGTACAGCAGGCAGACTGCGCCATCCCGATGCCCTCAGAAAAACACCTAACATCGACTGCTCACACGCCCCGAATGGACGTCCGAGGAAAAAGTCGCTACAAGCTGCACGCAGCTCAAAAGACAGGGTGTGGGGCCCAGGCCTCAAATCCAGGCTCAATGCCCGAAACAAGTATCTCGGGAAAAACGCTCGTCCACTTAAAGACACATCGCGCTTCCGCGGACCCTCGGTTCAGGAATTAAAAATTCCCAAAACCATCTCAAAACATTCCTGTCGACGCCAGGTCCGCACTGCCACTGACGGCGCACAAAACGGACGCCCGTAGCGAAAGCTACGTGCGTCAGAAATTCCAAAGGGGAAACTCCCTTTGGCCAGACCGGCCCGGTCCGGCCCGTCCGCGGCCCGGCCGCGGGTCCAGTTCGGTCATCCGCGGCCAGCTAGCCGCGGCCTGTCGCCACTGACCGGCCTTGACTGCCGGTCCCTTTCTCCTCCGTAGCGACCCGCGTTACACGGGTCGCGGTCGCCGCACGCGGGGTCGCGCACCCCGCGGCCCCTCTCCCTCTTCGCGCTACGCCGGCGCCGCCCGTGACCCGCCTTGTCGTCGCCCTGAAGCAGGCCGCCTCCGCTGGTCGCTTGCCCGATCGAAGCACCATGCCGCCGCCTGCTCTCCGTGCCACAACCTGGAACTGAAGCCGCGCCGCCCCGGAGCTCCCCGGACGACCACGCTGCCACCGCAAAATCCAAAAACCCGAAAACTTCGGCGGGAGTTTGAGACTATATCCAAACTCGGAGTTTTGGTCCGAAAGAAGATATGGGAAGAAAAGAAAACGTACTATGCATCTACGGGAGTTGTTCGAAGATCAAACATCAAATAGACGCATAAATTTGAATTCAAAGGGCAGTTCGGAAATGAAAATGCAACGCAACCTCCTACCTCACTGGGCCTCGCCCGGAGCTTCACGTCGATCTGCAAGCATCACCAGACCTTTCCAGAGTCGCCTCTCCGGACCGTCTCGCTGGAGATAGAGGAGGAGAGGGGAGTTGTTTCGCCAGGGGGTTCAAGGGAGAAGGGGGAGAGGGAGGGTTTAATGAAATTAATTAATGTTTTAATTAATTTAAAACCCCGAAAAGAGCCGCATCCGAAACCCCCGACGGGGTCAAGGTTAAGCATCCCCTAGGGTAAACACCACCTCTCGAGCACAATGGAGGTCTCATAATTTTAATCTGAGACCCCGTTCAAAATTTATAAAATTTAACGTCCAAAGTCACTAAATTACGAAAACGCCCCATTTTTCACAAATGGACCGCGCCTGCGAAACTTATACCCCTCCTAGGGTAAACGGCACGCTCCAAACTCCACAGTGCCCTCGGTTTTCCAATCTGAGCCAATGTTTAAATGATACTCGAGTTTCACCATTTAACGAATAAATTAATCAATTAATTTATCCGTTTAACATTCCTGAAGCAGGCGAGGGGTCCAAATTTTCCGCGCAGACATGTTTTATGTCGTTCATAGGGTAAACAACCCATTACGGACCCATCTGTACACTCGGATCATTGATTCGAAAGTCTGTTTAGGAGTTATCCCATTTTTTTGATGTTTCTAGTGTGAACGCACTGATAATTTAATTCCGGCCACTCCAGGGCTCGGAATCGCACGCCGTCTGAATGCGCTGCTCTGGAATATCATCAAGAATATTCCAAAGTCTTTCGTAGAAAAAAACGGGTTCTTACATCATTCAATCCTCCAAGAATTTCTTCCCCAAAAAGAAAAACTAGGGAGCAACATAGGGTACTAAGCTCACACCTGGCTTTCCCATACCTAGAAGAACCCACGCACAGCTCTGCGTCACCGCACACAGACCAAAGGATTGATATGTTCACGCGAGGTCAGACCTTACCGATGTCGTGCACCCACTCCAGACTTTGGCGTTAGGGAAAGGCGGTATGGTACCTCGTCATCCCTTTGCACGGTCTCAAACGGCCCGAAGGCCCTCAGGGGTAGCTCACCTCCCTAGTCCAACCTCTACGCCGCACGCCGCGACAGGAATCACCGCTTAGGCATGGGGCAAGGCCCGACGATTCCCTCCTTCAGAATATCCATATGGTGAAGCACCCAAGGATATCTGGTCACACAATTTTTCACAGCCGATGTCTCTCAACCAAGACTCTCTTACAGGCTTGGAAGCGAAGGAGTCAACACCGTCGACGAAAGGAAAAGGTCTCACGCCTTTTTCCTTACCAACACAAGGTTACACCCGACTCCCTGTGTCACCCTGGTAACACCTCAAACAAGGACCATGGAGAAAATCCTTTCACACACAGAGCCTAAAAATTTTACAGTAAGAAGTAGAAGAGTCACAAGGGGTACTTATCACCATCCCATGCTCTACATGATCGTAGACAACCAAAGCTCGCGGCTACCCGTGGTCCCAACAGTCACCTCATGGAGCCTGACGTGGACCGACTAGTGGTGATGGGGAGATCTCGTAACGTCGTCCCCCACCTCCAGCTCCTCCCGCTTCTCTGATAGCACCACCTTTCTGGCCACTACTCCGATCACGGTGCTGGCTCTGCCGTGGTGGTGTGCTTGTTACTTGCCTGAAGCTCCCAGCAACTCTGGTCGGGCAGTCTTGTGCCAAGTGACCTCGCCCGTCACAAGCATAGCACCGACGCTCTCTGGGCTTCCCTGGTGCCCTCCAGCGCCACTATGGTGTACGACCACGACCCAGGATCCACTCACGAAAGGGCATCCTCGGCTGAGGCCCTTCACCTTTTCTCCACATTTGTATACGACCATGTCTCGGAAACAGGCAGTGGGAAGGCCACCTACATCGAGGTCATGTCCTCCGGTGCCTGCTAGTTACGGCAGTCGTCCCGGCTCCGTCGCGCCCACTGCCACTACCAACCGCAACACTTAACAGGAAGCCCTCTGTCACCAGCTCCTGCTCTCACACCCCGACATATGTGGACATGGCCAAGGGTACTATGACAGAACGAATATCTCGGCGGATACCCTGCTCAAACTTCAACGCTCGGATGTTGTCTTCATGGACCAAGTCCGGGAAAAATAATGCACGGTCTGCAAAACTAGCCTCATACTCGGCCACCACCATCCCTCCCTGCTAAAACTGCAGGAGATCCTGATTCCGAACGGGGTACAAGCAGGAGGGGAAAAACTCCTCACAGAGCAACAACTGAAAATCTCCCCATGAAAGTGACGACTCGTCAAGAAACCGAGTCACCAAACTCCACCAACGCCAAGGTGATCCAAGAAAATGTCTGGCTACCAAAGCCACTCTCTGATCTATCGGCATATGCACAAGCCTGAAAAGGAGAACAACGGCCTCTAGCCAAACCTCTGCTGCCTGAGGGTCTGGCTCACCACTGAACCTCAGTGGTCTCTGCCGCTGTAACTCACGGAGCGTGCTCAACCTACGCTCAAGCGTAGCCTGCTCTGCTAACACCGTCTACTACTCAACAGGTGGGGGTGATACTACCATCCCACCTAGAGAAAGGGGCTCGCATGATGGGTCCTGGACTATGGCGTCATAGCTCACCGGGTCGTCATCACGAACCAAAGCTGGTATCCTGGATAGCTATCCTCGCGGAGACATCCTGATTATTATCAATGAGTACTGCGGTCAGATGATCATATATGTATATTCCAATATCAACGATGGGGAGATTTCTCAAGAAGGATAGTCAAGACTCAGTCCTATGTGATGCACAAACCAAATTTTCCCAGCAACAAGTGTCTCAGCATGTCGAGTCGACAAGCGGGTTATCAAGGTCCTGGTGAATGGATACGTCGGCCGCAGCACCATCACTGGACTCCCTGGCCTGAGAGCCGCTCCCGAGATACATTACATTATTGCCCTATATCCCAACCAATTCCTCTTTTAGGGGAATCCGCACAACGTCCCATGGAACGAACCACCTCTGATACCACTTTGTCATGACCTGACCCTACCCGGGCTCGAGCGGAAACTACCCCAAGCCCGCCTCCATAGGCCAGGGGCTGGCGACCAGCGCCGAAGGCACAACAACTCGGGGAGGCCTTTGCCTAAGCACCTACACACACCCACACGTAGCACACTCACCCAAAAGGGGTTCAGCAGCTACTCCATCACTGGGTGTCACTAGCCCCGCTACCGGCCAATCCATCAAGAACGTAACCAGGGGGAGACCACTCAACCCTGCTGGTTAAACAAACGAGTACATAGCCAGGGGAAAAACTCCACCCTGCTAGTCAAACAAACACACAGGGGGACCCTCTACGTCGCGAGAGGTCAAAGTACGCAAAGTAGAACCCGACATGCACATGGGACCCACACGATGTGTGGCACCAAGTAAACCCCATCCAAGCGCACGAACGCCTCATGTACAAACCACCCGTACCTCCAAGGACTCTCGTATGCTCCCAGAGAATACCACATCTCCAGCCCAAGGGATATCATGCACACGGCACCCAATGTCAACGCGAAGGTGTGACGTACCATCTCCAACCTGCCACCTCATCGGCTGAGGCACAACCAACCACATCTCTTCACTCACACCGGAGTGCATGTGATCACACGCCAAGGGTTATCCACAAACACAATGAGAAGAACTGCCATCATAGCACCTTTCACATTTAACAAGATTGCGCGAGAGGCTCCTCACAACCAAATGGATCACACCATTGTAATCCTCTCGAAAAAACACGTGAGGTAGACTAATCACCTGCCTGAAATAGATATCCGACGGAAAAGTCGCCAACACAGCCTCACGCCCAAACGACGTCCCATGATCCCAAGCCCTGGCCCCGAAAATAGTCGGGCGCATCGTACCATTGCGATCCCCTCGGGAAAACACATCAAAAGCACTACTCACTTGAGTGAAACAGATATCCAGAGAAAAAGGTGCATCCCGGTGCACCGCACACGAGCGGTGCCACGTGGAACCTGCATCCCGGTCCCGAAACACAATGAACGGATCGCACCGTTGCGATCCTGTCGAAAAAGTACACGAAATGGATTATTCACTTGTCCAAAACGGTCGCCCGATGATAAAGCTGGAAATCATCATCAACTCCCGAAACGGCCCTTGCGGGGCCCGCACCATCGTGCGGAATTACAACGGCCAGACTGCGCCAACGCGATGCCCTCGGAAAAACACCCAACATCGACTGCTCGCACGCCCCGAACATACATCCGAGGAAAAAGTCGCTACAAGCTGCACGCAGCTCAAAAGACGGGTCGTGGGTCCCACGCCTAAAATCCCGGCTCAATGCCCGAAACTGCCTTTGAAACATCCGCCTCAGTGGAAGGGTTGCTACGCCGCTGACGGCGCACAAAACGGATGTCGGATGCGTCTGCGCTGCCCGAAACAAGTATCTCGGGAAAAATGCTCGTCCACTTAAAGACACGTCGCGCCTCCGCGGCCCCTCATTTCGGGAATTAAAAACTCCCAAAACCATCTGAAAACGTTCCCCTCGACACCAGGTCCGCCCCCAGCCGGCCCGCGGCCCAGCCGCGGGTCCAGTTCGGTCTGCCACGGCCAGCTGGCCGCAACCTGTCCCCACCGACCGGCCTTGATGGTTGGTCCCTTTCTCCTCCGCAGCGACCCACGTTAGGCGGGTCGCAGTCGCCGCACGCGGGGTCACACACCCCGCGGCCCCTCTCCCTCTTCACGCTACGCCGGCGCCGCCCGTGACCCGCCTCGCCGTCGCCCTGAAGTCGGCCGCCTCCACTGGCCGATGGCCCGACCGAAGTGCCATGCCGCCGCCTGCTCACCACGCCACTGCCTGGAACCGAAGCCGCGTCGCCCCGGAGCTCCCCGGACCACCACGCTGCCGCAGCAAAATCCCAAAACCCGCAAATTTCGGAGGGAGTTTGCGACTATATCCGAACATGGATTTTTGATCCGAAAGAAGCGATGGGAAGAACAGAAAATGTACTACGCATCTACGGGCGTTTTTTGAATATCAAAAATCAAATTGATGCATAAATTTGAAATCAATGGGCGGTTCGGATATGAAAACGCAACGCAACCTCCTACCTCGCTGGGCTTCGCCCAGAGCATCGCGTCGATCCGCCGGCATCACCGCACCTTGCCTGAGTGGCCTCGCCGGACCGTCTCGCTGGAGATGGAGGAGGAGAGGGGAGGGGTTTCTCCAGGGGGTTCAAGGGATAAGGGGGAGGGGGAGGGTTTAAATAAATTAATTAATGTTTTAATAAATTTAAATCCCCCAAAAAGACCCGCATCCGAAACCCCCGACGAGGTCAAGGTTAATCCTCCCCTAGGGTAAACACCACCTCCCGAGCACAACGGCGGTCTCATAATTTTAATTCGATACACCGTTCCAAAGTTATAAAATTTAACGTCTGAAGTCACTAAATTATGAAAACGCCCCTGGAGCAATTTTTCACAAACGGCCCGCACCCGCGAAACTTATACCCCTCCTAGGGTAAACGGCACGCTCCAAACTCAACGGTGCCCTCGGTTTTCCAATCCGAGCCACCGTTTAAAAGATACTTGAGTTTCACCATTTAACGAATAAATTAACTACTTAATTTATCCGTTTAACATTCCAGAAGCGGGCGAGGGGTCCAAATGTCCCGCACCGACAAGTTTTATGTCATTCATAGGGTAAAAACCCAATTCCGGACCCATCTGTACACTCTGATCTCTTATCCGGAACACCAATTAGGGGTTATCCCATTTATTTGGCGTTTCCAGTGTGAACGCACTGAAAATTTAATTCCGGCCACTCCGGGGATCGGAATAGCACGCCGTCTGAAGGCGCTGCTCTGGAATATCATCACGAATATTCCAAATTCTTTCATAGCAAAAACCAGGTTCTTACATGTATAGATTTAAAATATTATTATATTTAATACCAATAATTATATTAATTATAGTTTGTTTTAAAAAATATTTTTATAATATAAAATAATAACCATGAGAATGGTACTCTCTATTAGACACTTATTTGATGATGATAATCATAAAATTAAGTGAAGTATACCAAGAATTATATGAGATGAACACAAAGGAATAGCAATTCCTTACACAAATCTATGATAGCAATATTATCGTTTATGGATGTTGAAAACAATGATGTTAGTAATTTTGATATTTTATTGGATCATAGTTTGTTATTTCAATGATTGGAGGGCTTGTTTACATTCATGGATTGTAAAGAAACAAGGTGATAAATATTTTTTATCATGTGATGTATGTAGATTAATTATTAAAGAAGTTAAGAATTCATGATTTCAATATAATTTAAACTCCAATTATTGTTGGAAATACACTATGAAAAAATAATGATTAAAATATAGTAGTTCCACTATTTATTTTGATAAAGAGTATAATTTTTATAAGGATGATGAAAATTTAACCATATATAGAATATGAAACATTCTTGAGAGTTCATATTCTATGTAGTAAATTGGATAAATATAATAAAAAACTCATGGGTATAAATTTAATTTTAAACGGTATTATTAGTAGTGGATTTTTGTATAAATCTTATTAGAAGAAAGGTTAAATGCATATATTTATTTATATTATATTTGAGACATAAAATAAATCAATACTAAGTATTACATATTTCTGTATTGGAAAAAAACGTAAATTAGTTTACCAATATATATTAGATTAACTATCATATAATATTTGATGTTGAAAAAATTAAGGCAATAAATTCATGTATCCAAATAGATTTGATAAAGTGATAAATGGATTTTAATGTTCAGGAAATAAAAATTCTCTATAGTGATAAGATCTATTAAAAAAGTTAAATTTCTCTTATGAACAAAAAAAAAATATGACTATCACACACACAAAATTAGTTATTGCCTCATTTAATTTTGTATAATTTGGAGAAATAATTTTTTAAATTGAATTATACTATGATAAATGATAAGGTGTGTGATATTTTTTCCAAACTAGTATTTATATAGGTGGTTTAAAGCCATTGATGGAATTGTAGATTTCAACCAACTACCTTGAGTTAATTGGGTTTAAAAGATCCTATATTCCCATGTGATTTGAATATAAATAATTATTTTATCATGTTCTTAGGATTAAAGAGATTACCTTTTTTTTATAATCAATATGTGGAAATTTGATCACCAAATAGAGAATTGAAATGGGGGGATACCGATATTAGAGAATATTTTTGGTTATAACATGTATCAATTGGTACATATTCTAAGGAAGTAATATTTTATGTAATATGGAATTTTTTTTATGTTTTTTAGAATACAGAATGAATTTTTCTCTGAAATAATAAATTTTGTTTATTGTAAATGTTACTTCCCCCTACAGATTCCTACATATTCTAACAATTGAATAGTATAGGAGTCGGTTGAAAATATCTCAATATTAATTTTGGGAAAATGATTATGGATATGGGTTAGAAATTTAAATAATTTTATTATATAATTTTAAATAAACCATAAGAGGGGGAGTATTGGAACCATATGAGAAAATGGTGAAATTACATTCTAACACAGTGCAGATAAAATTGGTAATGTGTTTATGGTAAATTCATAAATTTTCATAAATATTTTACATAGATATAAGTGAAAAGAAGATGAAGTATTGATTTAGGAAAATATTTTTAATAGAAATAATAATGTCATGTAAGGGGAATTAAAATTGCTGTGAGGTATATATTTTTTTATAGTCCACGATTTGATGTTGTCAACATCTAAATAAAATTTGGCCATTTTAATAAAATTTATTAATAAAGGATACTATGAAAATGAACTATATAAAAATATTTTGATTAGTTGTATCTTGATGTGTATTTGGTAATTTTAATTAATGGATCATGATATTCTTTAGAACTCCATATTTACAAATAATTCATGTAATGATGTTGTTTATATTGGAAAATTAGCATACACTTGAGTTGTATGGGCTCATTCTTGGCTTCCAAAAGACTCTATTTCAACTCATTGATGGCATAAAAATTCAATGTTTCATATATCTGTTACTGTAACATATACTATATCAGTTACTATGGAAATAGATCTATTATCTCAAATGTCACTTATGAGCCATTTATTTAGACCTATGAGCCAATTGGACATTAGTGAAACAAAGTCCTAGAATTTATTGGGCCTCGATGCCAAACGAAGACTTTAGTAAATGGATTTCTGCCAATCATGGCATATGACTCCTAGTTCAGGAACAATTTAGGATAGACTGCATGTGATCATACCCTAGAATAGGAATCAAAGAATATAATATCAATCAAAGTAGTACTAAGTGAATTGGGAATGAAGGGGGGGTTATTTATAAGTACTCTACTTGGATTATTCACTATATAACTTTTATGGTGTAATGTTAATCAATCAAACATGCAAGTTGGGGATCCAAACACTATGAAAGAATTAGATATTGAGGAGGGTACTTCCATTATAGTTAAGTAATTAGGATTGAACAACTTGAAATTTTACTTAATTGATTTGAGCTAATGTTTATAGTCCCATGTGGCTAAACGGGATTGAATATATAAAATATTATATGATATTTATATATAATCGTAGATATATGGAATGCATCATGGTTTTATATCATCATATAATTACTCTAGGAATATGTTCCACCCCAAACTATCCTTAATTTTATGCTAATGATTATAATGATTTTATTTTATTTGTCAGGAATTTTTGGTTTCTATTGGATAATATGGGACTTATTTCTTCCCCTATTTATGAATATTTAATATCATGATTGGGTAACTCACTATTTATTTACACTTTCAACTACATCTAGACATGTACATGTTACTTCTCCTGTATTTAATTATTTCAATACCCACTATCATTTTTACGACCATGAATTTTCATTTCTTTTTTATGACCAACTTGTTCCAAGCATCACACCCACAGAAATTCATTTCAATTGTGTCCATATAACCCTAATCAGATATAAGAGAAAGAATCAATTGTGTTACATTGTCCGTATACCTAAGACAATCCCATGTATTGTTTAGTATTTTCATACAGACTACTTCTAATCATGCTTCCCTGAACAATTTTTTTTTCTAACTATCCATTCCAAACTCCTAAAATTATTATTGGTCAATAAAAAATATATCATATTTATGATTTTAAATTTTTTTCTACAAACAAGTAAATGGATATTTTTTTAAAATAATTGAAATTGAAAAATAGATAGTTAAATATGGAATCATCCATGAGTTTTCTTCAATTATAACTCTAATAAAATGAATTTTGAAATAATAAATCAATGTTTGAGGAATATATAAATTATCTTTCTCATAAACATTTTCATATCAACAAAATATTTTAAATAAATGGTTTTTTATTTTAAAAATATTTACAAACTAATTCTATGGGAGATTAGGGTTTCTTATCAAATTATTAATAGAAAAAATGACACCAAAACACAATTTTTTATTTAAATGAAATTTTTTTATCAATAATAAAAATATTAATCGAAGGAGAGTATGGATTAAAATTATGTTGTGGATATTGTTAGATTATTCAAAAAATAAAAAGGTATATTAGTAACTTTAGAATAACCTCAATAAGATTATAAAGTGTAATAATGTGAATCAAATTGGGGAAAAATGTTGAAATATAATATGTGGCTCACAAAAGGGATAAGTTAATGTAGAAAATAATGGTCATAGAACAATTTTTGAAGAAAATTATTTTAAATTTCATAAATGGTAACATGATATAAAATCTAATTACAGATATTAATTTTATTTTAATTACTCATGAAGTAAAAAATATAATGAAAACATGAGGATTCTAAGTTGATGAAAAAAATATTTTAATTAAAAATACACAATGAATCATGGGTAATATTATATTACTAATTGTTTAGGTCCATGAATAATGATTTTGAACAATTTGAGATAAACTGTACCTGAGAGCCTTTGATCTTGAAATATGCACATATTTCAATTAATAAGGTGTGGCTATTAAAGAACAAACATTATTAAAAATATTTATAATTTAAAATATGGATTTATTTTTAAGTAACTGAAATAAGTAGAATTTGGGTAATTACATTAAGAAAAGGTATGCACTACTAGAATTACTAAAATCAATTCATTTATTCTTGGATGTTATATTTAAAATTAGATTCAAAATCAACCAAATTTTTGTAAAAAGAATAGTTAGTAATATAGTGCCCACAAAATATGTATACATTGAAAAAATTATAATATTTATTCCCAATAGTAATATTAATAATGGGATGTTTTAAAATAATATTTATATAATTTATAATAATTTCCATGTGAAAGTTATACACAATAAGTTAGTTAGTTGATGATGTTACAAATACAAATACGTGTTTTTAATAAAAATTTATATGTGATGAACACTATGGAGTAAATTTTTTTTATAATCATATATATTAATAATATTATCATTTAAGGAAGTAAAACATAATTCTGTGAGAAATTTGGATGTTTTGTGAGATCATAGATTGATTTATCAATGAATGCAGAACTCGTATATATTCATGGAGTGTAAAAATTTAAAAATGTGATAATAAATTTGTCTATCAACTAAAGTATTTTGATGAATTTTTAAAGGGGTTTGTAGATCATGATTGAAATATATTTTCATTTCCCATTATTGTTCAAAATACTCTTGGAAATTATTAGGATGAAAAATTATTATTTCATGTAATATATTAGATAATTAGTATAGGTTATCTAAGAATGATAAAAATATAACAAGATATAGTATATGAAACATTATTTGTGGTCTATATATATTGTAATAATTTGAAGGATTATCTTGTAAAATTAAAGATAATAATATGGATTGTAAAATTTATTCTTGATTGTGGACTTTTTTTCAAATCTTTTCATAAGTCATGGTTGAAAACATATATTTATTTATATTATATTTGAGATATATAATAAACAATTTCCAATAACTAGAGATTTTTTTATTATAAAAAATTTATTAGTTAGTTGAGAAATAAATATAATAATAACTCTCATATAATATATGATAAGGAGTAAATATTTCCAATAATTTATTTTATCCAAATAGTTTTTATGAATCAACACCTGGATGATCTTGTAAAGAAAATAAAAAATACTACAATTATAAAATATATTAAAAAAGTGAAATTCATCTTATGAAAAATGTATCTTATAAGTAACTAACAAAACATTTTGATGTACGACATCATTTCATTTTGAATAATGTGGTCAAATAAGTTTTAAAATTTATGTATACTATATTAAATATGAAAGTGTGAGATATTTTAATGAAAAGAGTAGTTACATTGTTGGTTTAGAGGATTTTATAGAATCATAGATTATGAACACATACCTCAAGATAATTTTGTTTTAAAGATAATATATTCCCCTATTATTTGAATATAAATAATTTTTTACCATGTTTTTAGGAATATAGGGACTACTATTTGGGTTTTTTATTAAATAGAGGAAATGTGAACATCAAAGGGGGAAATTGAAATGGTGGGATAATAAATTTTTTTTTACTTTTCTTGTTGTAACATTTATCAAGTGGAATATATTCCTAGTAAGTACAATCATATCGAATATAATAAAAACGGTATGATGTCTAGAATAAATAATTTATTATCTTTGAATTAATAATTGGTAGGAGATTGAAATGATATGTCATACTCATGTTTCATAGATAGGTCAACAATAAATTAGTTTAATAATTCATTATAAATATCTCATTATGTATTTAGAGAAAATTATTATCGATATGGGTTCAATAATAAAATATTTTTGTTATAAACTTTTTTAAATACCCCAATAAATATAGTGTTATAACCACACTGAAGATGATGACATTATATTCCAATACAATGGGGTTAATTTTGATATTGGGTTAATGGGAAATTATTGAGCTACTATAAATATTTGATATATATGTAGTTGAAAATAACATGATTGAATGAGTTTGAAGACTATTAATAATTAAAATAACAAAATTAGGGAACTTATGGAAAAACCATTGTGTGGTTTTTGTTTTCTTATAGTCTTGTATTTGAGGGTGTTGATACTTAAAAAAATTAGACATTTTTAATATTATTTTTTAAAAAATGAATCTATTTCATTTACTAAGGAGAATGTTTCTTGATTAGATTTATCATGGTGTGGCTATGTGAATTTTAGATGAAGGTTCTTTAAATTTCATTATAAATCCGAATTTATATATAATTTATGATATGGTGAAGGTTATGATGGACTATGAGCCTATAAACAAGTGGTATAGGCTCTTTCCTAGAATCCAAAAGACTAGAATTCAACTTTATTTAGCGTTTGAACTTCAACAATTTTGTAGGTGTCACTATAACTGTTGATGTGATAAATACAATGGGAACCAATATATTTCCATGAATATGTCCTATGGGCCATATATTTGGTCCATCAAGACACTAGGTGTTCAGTCCAACAAAGGCCTACAGATTATAGGGACCCTAGGCTACCAAAATCCATTGAGACATTTATTTTTGTCAATAATTAAATAGGACCTCAAATCTAAGAAGCATTGAGGATTGACGTCACATGGGCATTCTCTAGGAGAGGAATTAGTGAAAATTACATCCATTAGATTATTGAAAATTGAATTGGGAATACTGGGAGATACAATGAAAATTATCACATTGGGAATAGTCACTATGTAGATATTTACAAGGGTAATTTTAATAAATATACCATTCATGGTTGGGATCTCAACACTATTAATTAATTAGATATTGGCGATGGGTAACTCTATTGTAGTTAGGTTAACTGGACATTAGGTAATATACTGGTCCAGGATCCTGTAGACCTCAGAGTCATGTACTTTTTTGGGACTCCAGGTCATTAAATGATTCCCTTTAAAATATTGTTAAAAATATATATTATCATAAATAACAATATGGAATTTCTAGTCAATAAGAAAATTTTATATTGGATAAAATATAAAGGATATATTATATCGGAATTATTTTTAAATAACAATATAATTGATATAATAATTTTCATGGTGATTATATATACATATTCACTAGTTTCTGTTGTGAGTACTGGTGAAATGATCTTTGGTGTTAGGATATTTAGAACGGAATATATTCGTAAAGATCTAAACATTGAGAATTTCAATAATGTTGAATATTTTTTGTTATATTCCTAGAAAATAATGTTGTGGTTAGGGAAACAACATTATGTTAAATGATATATGACATAATATTTAAATATAAAAACTCTTCAATGTCTAGGGTTGAAATAAATTTCATTCCATCGATCTTAGAGCCAATATATCACCAGGGGAATCATGGAGTGATAGTACATTACAATCTCATTATTTGTTCAATTCTTTTAAAATTTAAATATTTATATCTTATTAATTTTTGGAATATTATTTATGATATATTTGATATTAAATTCACCATATACATAAATTATTTACTATATATTATTACATATGATACATGGAGTATCATTGATAATTTCATAACCATATATTGTTAGTTTGGAAATGTATTTAGTTATAAATAGTGGAATTTATGAATTTCAAAATTGACGATATGAAAATTGAAAAAAATGTAACAAAAATATATTTTTTAAATAGAAATTTTTTGTCTTGAAGTAGAATTATATACCTATAAATTATGTAAGACGAACTTTATGTTCAAAATAATTCATATATGAACTGAAACATCATCACATGTTTTATGTATTTGAAACATTAATATATTCATTATAACATAATGAATTAAAGATCTTCATAAATTTATTTTATAAATGTTGAGAGTGGAGAAAAAAATAAGAGAGAGATATTTTTGTTATTTTTAGTAAATTAAAATAATACATTGTAATAAGAATAAATGAATTAATTATTTTTTTGTACATTGACGTATAACTATTTTTATTTTATTTCCATGTATCTACTATGAAATCCTGGTAAATTCCATGGGATAGAGTGATCTATCATTTAATATTTTGAAAAAAAATTATGTGGTTTTTGATTGAATCATTGTTGCTTTTTACATAATAAAATGACATAAGTGATGTATTTGAGAAAAAATTTCCACCACTAATTCAAAACCCTATCATGGTGTTTTAGACATTGGTCATAATAATAGTCATCTTATTTTTGATTATGGGTTATGATTTTACACTCATTAATAACATCTAGATTACATTGAGAAATTGAATTACAACAAAAATGTTAATATGTTTCACGTATAGTTAGTTTTTATGTTAGGGGAACAATAAATGGTTCAAAATGATATCTATCTGGTAGTATAGTTAATATATATAATATCTAATTTTTTCAATATTATTTTAAAATAATTTTGAAAGATAAAAAAATTGATAGATAAACCCAAAATATGCAGAGGCAACTTCTATAATATTTACCTAACCCCTTGTTCATAAACCAAAAATATAAGGGATCAAATTAACAATAGATGATTTTTCAATCCATTATAAGTCCTTTTAGAGATATTTGTTTCCATCATGGAAATATTACTAACTATATTTATAGAGGTGAAGTGCAGGGGGTTTAATGAGTAATAGTATTTGGGTGAAAATTAATAATTCATTGGATATGAACGATATGTTTTTGAATATTTTTATGAATGATACATTATGTTATCATTCTTGTAATTTTTTTTTTAATTTTTATGTGATTTAGTTGAATCTTATCGATGGTGAGATATGTATCATAAAATGGAATGGGATTTTATGGTGATTTTTGGAAAAGTGATAGTCCTTTAGGTCATTGAAGATTTAAATTGAAGACTGTTAACTCTTATCCAGTGATATTATTGAATTTTTTAGATGATGATAATTAGGTATAATTTACCAACATTGAAAGGGAATTTTATGTGGATTATATTAAATAAGTGATAAAATAACAAATTTGATGTGATATTGAGTTTCGTTGAAATTTATACCTAGGTGTCTCTGTTATTTCAATGATGGGTTACAATATGGTGTCTATAGACACTCTACTATTATCAATTTATATTAATTAATATTCATATGGATTTGATATTTCACATAGTCGATCTACGTGAAAAAAACTATTTTTCAATATATTGGTAGATGGAAGATAAGGGATATGTATATATAACCCATGCCTAAAAGTGGTAATGGTAAATATTTTTTATCCATTAAAAATTATTTACAATATGTTTGATAAGTTAAAAAGAGGTAATTAGTTATCAAAGATCAATATATGACCATTCTATTACTATATATTAGAATAATATTAGTAAATTCAAAAGATAAATTTTTGACATTTTTTTAGAAAATTAATATTTTTTATGATTCCATTAATAGTCGTAAATACCATTGTAGTTTATATGAGAATAATTCACTGAATATTTTAACCATATATTTAACCATTTATGTAAGATTCATAATCAATATTCTTATTTAATTTATGAAAGAAAAGTATTGTATAAAATATTTTAGGATGGTTCTATAATATGTTAAAAAACAGTAATTTTATATTAAATAGTTAAATTATTGGTCTTGGATATGTACGGTTCACTTCTTGGGTCATGCTATCCTAGATAATAGGGTTTTTAAAGCCAATTATGTTTGAGGTAATTATTTCATAGAGACCATTGATGTTTTGAGATGTTATCATTCCTAGAATAGGAATGATAAACACCTGTTGGAGTTAAAGAGTAAATATTTTTTCAAAACTATATTTTATATATTTATATCACTAATGCACAAGAAGTAAATCAATAAACATGAAATAAAATATTCTTATAATATCCATCTCTAAATTTCAAATGTTATATCCTTCTTATTCATTGTACGAAACATGAATTTAGTTTTCTTGTACTATAAAGATGATTTCATATGGGTGGATGTGATACTTGAATAATTTTATTGAAATATATTATCACAAATGTAAACCATCTTCCTTCAAAAATCTACCACAAATTCATTATGACATGGTGTATTACTAGTTGATTAAGAAAACTCTCCTTATATTTTTTTCTCTATCTTGAACTATTAATTTAAGTATTTATTCTTGTAAATGAGGACACTATATTTATCCATTTGACTGACAATAATCCCTTTTTTTACATTTCTACCACAAATAATAAAATTAAATATTCATTTTATAACTCAGTATCCTTTTACCCCTATAAATATTTTTACAATAATGGTTGGAATATACTTATTATTATATTTCATTTATTTGAAATGTCTCTAAATAATTCCCTCTCACAAAAGAATAAAAACATTCTCCTCAAAGTGTCCCTAATTTAATTTCTTCTCATAGTATCTTAACATAAATATTAAAATTATTATTTTATTCTGTGAAATAATTTTTACAATATGATATAGGGAACTCATTTAAAGGATTCTCTTGGATACGATATTATTTTGACCAAATTACAGATTGTAATTTCCTCACATTTACCTCTAATATCTTTCTATTTGTTTTTTCTTATTTTCATTCTATTTTATATCCCTAAAACACCATATATAAACTATCTTCAATATCTCATTCAATTAAATTCTATATAAGCTGCTAAATATTATTAGCATGTCTCATATAAAATTGAATGATCTTTATTACCAAATAGATACCCGATGAATATATTCTACATTGATATTATATTATATTCACTAAATCAATATTCGTGAATTGATATAATTAATGAATTATTATTCTCTTTTTTTATCACAATTACACAAACATAAACATGATACATTAATTATTACATAATAACCCATAAACCATTACAGATCCTATTAAAACATCACTTGACACTTATAAGACTGTTTTTTAAATCTATAGAGATCAAGTCATCCCATATGAGGATATTTCATCATTTTTTATGAATATTAATTACATTACACAAACACAAGCACATAGACCGTAATAGTCTTGTGCCTTTGGAAAAATGGAACACAATATTCTAATTTGGTGAAAGACCTTCAATATCCATCATAACAATATTCCCTTTAAGTACAATTCATAGGTATACCATATATAAGATCATTCTTCAATTCCTGAGGGGATGAAACATTAAAATGAGTTAGCACATACGCTTAGTAAAGATGAACAATGGATATACATAAAAATACATGAACATAATGGTATGATTAATTGAGAATGATATTTTAAAACCACACTCTCTATATAAATACTTAGAATCATGAGTCATGGCCTAAGTATTGGGTGTTCATGAGACATGATTCTTAAGGGAAACATCAAAAAATAATCCATGAGAGTATAAAATTCGCATAATACATGTAATTTTTTAGAACATAAAATAGTATAAAAATAATTTATATATTAGTAAAGGTTCAATTACAAGACCATTATTGAAGAAAAAGTCCATTACTAATTTGGTTTCATTCCCCATTATAGCCTAGACTTATTAAACTAGATTCACTCCTTTTTCTAGCCATACCTTACATAAATATGTTCAAACCCAGTTCCATCCCTGTCTTACTAAACAAGGTTCCCGAGCCTCTCTATACATATTATTATTATTATCTAGGTTCACTCCCCATTCAAGTCCTATTTATTTCATGAGTTATAATAGAATACCCAATGCATTTGAGAGATATATAGGTTCCGCCTATCTGTGGTTATAGATTAACCAACATACTTGGTTCTAAATAACCCATATATCATAATTAAAATCATATTTAAGAGTGAAACAAGATCATAAATATCATTATATATGAACCCATGAAATGTAATGGGTTTCATAAAACATTCATCATCTCATAACCTACGGAAAAGTGGTCATTTCATATTAATTTGTTTATTTCGTCACTGAAAATCACATGCAAAAATTGGTGGGTTTCTAAATAATTTTATTATGATATAACACATTGGAGAGAATTAATTTTCAAAAATATCATTTCATAATTAATAAAAAAAATAATTGTAATAATAATAATGGAAAAAAATTTCCATATCCCCAAAAAAAATAATTCATGTAAAAGGATGTCATATCATATGTGGATGGATTCTGAAAGATAGCATGGGACATTTCAGAAGCGAAATTAACTTTATTTAATAATATATTTCAAAAAAATATTTTCAAATTCATTTCTATTGAAATTAAAATTGGAAACATATAATGGAATCATTAAAAATAATTTATAATAGTTATCATATTAAATATCATTTCCACTATGAAAAAAACATTGTAATTAATAAAATATTTTTAAAATCCTATTCTTTTGTTAATAACCATGAAAAATTAGAAATGAAACTTTTAAAAATAATTTAAAATAGTTATTTATGAAAATTTCTTTTCCTATTTGAAAACACATTTAAATTCAAACACTATTTTTGAAAATAATGTTCATTAAACATGGAATCAAAAATTATAAATGGATCTTTAAAAAATAATTTAAAACATTTCCTGAGGAAGATATCATTTCCACTTAAAAACACTTTTTTAAAAACATAAAACATATTAAAAATCCTTTTCTAATTGAGATTATTTATTTAAAATCACAAAATATTCCAAGTGTTAAAGAAATAATTTTATTTTAAACTAATATTAAAAACATATAAAATAATTTTAAAATAATTGAGTGTTCATGATAATAATAAACTCTGTTCATTTCGTGCACGTTAAATGTACATATTTTACATTTTCAGTAAAATCCAAAATGAAATTGTTTAAAAAAACATGAATACTACTTTAAAAAATTAATTTAAAAATTTAAATATCAGTATAAAATTATTTACTAAAAATAATATGTTAATAAAACAATTTTTAAATGATTTTATTAAACATGGTTGGGGAAGAAAATAGGATTCTGATTTAAGAGATATATATAATCATATTTTAATAAAACTATTTTCTTATAAAATTTTAGAAACAAAGAATGGTAAAGTTGTACCAATACATGAATATATCATGAGTTAGTAGAGGATAGTAAAATTATTGAGAATAATTGAGAGGAAAATCACGATATTTATACATTTGAGACGTCATCATAAACAATAATAATAAATGATGAGATTATAAGATAAAAATTTTCCCACTTTGTTGAAATTCAATTATAATACCCGTTAATGGAATTCAATAACATTGAACTTATAATATCATGAGGGTGAATATATTCACGATATTACTTTTCAAAGTAGAAATATATAAAATTTTTAAAGAATGCACATGTGTAACATAACATACATCTCAAAGAAGGAAAATTGAGACAAAAATCCCTTACAGATTTGTTAACTTTTGAACCATACACCCCAAGAATGAGAGATCATCAAATGGATATGTAAAAACATTATTGAATAAAAATAAGTATATAAATTATTTGGTAGTATATACACCACATAATCGAAACATGTGGTTAATATTGCATTTGTCTCACAGAAAAATAAACGTGAGACAGAAATTCCTTTACAATTAACTTACTTTTGGACCATAAACCCCCTGAGAGAATGATATTAAAATTGATATATTGAAAAAATAATATCTATTTTAATAATAATAAAATACATTCTTACATTTTATATATAAAACATAAATTAAATAGGTTGTGAATATAAAAAGTGTCACACCAAAGTAAAAAAGTGAGATTAAAATCCCTTACCTTAAGTCTTGACATCCAACACAAATAGTTAAACCTCCTGTATAATAACAATAAGTTTATTATAAATATATAAAATGTATATTTTCATATATATGATACCAAATATGATTTCTTTAGGGCCATTTATTTACCATTTATGAACAATTCCATGTCAATGTTTCATTTCGTGTAATAAACTATTTGTTTTTCCTATTTGTTTTGATATGTAATAATTTTGTTCTTCATACTTCAATCAATGTTCCATTATATAAATAATTAAAAAAAAGATATAAATGTCATATATATTCATTATTTAATAATTTATTGTAATTCATAACATATAGATATTGAAAATACACCATTTGTTGATGTGGTTTGTCGTACATTGGCATGAATGCTGTTTTCAGTTTCTTGATATTCTGAAAGAATAAAAAGTAAATTATATATGTTATAATTTTATAATCATTTATATATAATATATTTAATTTCGTTAACCCATCATTAATACACTCTTTGTAAAGCATGAGTGAACCACACTACTTCATGAGGGGTAGTCCAACGTACACACAAATGATGTTATCATATTCCAAAAAATGGAGAGAAAGAAGGTTATTGTTTTATATTAATTAATCATTTGCATTGAAATATTAAATTTTAAAAATAACATATATAATCTATAAATACATAATTTTTTCCAACTGTGATAGGTGGTAATGAAAAAAAAGAACGACTTCAGTTTGTGAGGCGATAGTCCTCTGTACACACGAATGATGATTTCATAACCCATTGGATATAAGTGGAGATTATATTATGTAATTACCATAAAATAATAAATATATATATATATATATATATAACATGATTATTTTAAAATAATGATTTTATAATATTTCAAAGGTGTTGAGGTAGAAATGAAATGTATATTCTTACTAATGAACGTTACATACCCTTCATGTATCCTCCATATTTTTTTTACTAAAAATTCTTTGTATTGTTTCCGGAAAAAAATAATTCTAATATGATGAGGGTAAACAATTTTGGATATTATTTTGGATATTCATTGAAGCCAAATGGCTTTATAGGTGCGAAAATGTGAGGGTAGTGAATCCCCTTTTACAATTGAAGAGGATTGGTATTTTTATAAAAACCCAAATGTATTAATAATTTCGAGGTCACAATTATCTCATATGGTCCAAAAAATTAATAATAATGTATTATATGGATGTATGGGCCTATAAAAACCACCATGACACAAAATAAATAAATTTCTTATCATGTTATTTCTTAGTCATTTTTTTCCTTAATTTTATTCGTATAATTTCTACCAAGGTAACTTGTATCTTATAAATTTTTAAGTAATATATTCATCAGATATAGTATTAAAATAAATATATTATATTATTTATTCATAACTAAATTTTATTTTATATTTAGTATATAAAAAAATATAATATATGTGGAAAATTAATTTAAACCCAAAAAATAGTAATGTGAAAAACTATTTTTAAACCATAGTCAAGGAAATTAATTTCAACAATTTTCACTAATAATTATAGTGAAAAATTAAGTCTACATTATTATAAAATAAATTATTCTAATTCTAAATATGTAATCTATTTTTGTAATTAAAATTCATATATTTGTCAGAATTCAATTTAAAAATAATCCCAAACATGTGACGTGAATGTGAGGAATTTTTAAAGAGAAAAAGACCAAATATTTGAAATTTTTTTATATTAGTAGTCTATATAAAATTTAATAAAATAAAATAAAAGGGAATAATGGAAGAATAATTCAAGTAATTTCACTTTTAAAAAAATTTAAAATATAAATTATCATTGTAAATAAATTAATGAAAAAAATAAATATTCGGGTAAAATTAATTATTTTTCAATATTCATAAAAAAATTAATATTCATAGAAAAATGAAGAACATTTAACCTAAAATAACATTGATATTGTTGCTTAAAAAATTAATGAAGTTGTATTTATTCAAATATCTTGTCAATAAAATAAATAAGATGAATTTTACATATTTTTTTTAATTTATAATATATAATTTTCTTTATAATAATACAAAAATAGTATTTTTTTTAATTTATTCATGTAAAAACATTTATAAGAATAAAAGTAGGTGTACATAAAATTATATACTTCCTTTTAAAATGGTTTCCATTTTCCATTATAATTATGTGTTCAGTAGGGAATTAATTATAAATATATATATATCTTTGTGTGTGTTGAAACCATATATTTTTATAATTTAGATAATTATATTCATACCTTCCATTAAAATATCTAAGGAATAACTATCATATTAAATAAAAAAATTTATGTTTACAATATGTTTCATTTAATCTCGGTGTTGTGTATAATTTATGTTAAGCATGGTATTATGTGTAACAGAAGAAATTTTTTTGTTTTTTTAAGTCAATCAAATTTTTTTTGGTAAAATATCAAAAATATTAAATATATTTCGAGAATATATTTCAAAAAGTATCAATGGGTAGTAAGATCATTTCAAAGAAATGAAACATTTGAATATGAATTACATCATATCAACATTTTTTGATTAATTATTTTGAAAATTTTAATTACTTTTTATTTAGAGTGTGTAGTCGTTGATTTAAAATGTTTTGGAAAATATTACATTACATAAATAAATTTTTGGAAAATAGTTCATCGTTTTATTAAATTTTTGAAAATTATTAGAAATCTTATCACAAAATTATGTATATTTTAAAATCAGTAACACACTATTTTCATTTAAAAATTTACTCTTTTATAATCCATAAGAACTCAACATCATAATTGTTCAACTCCTTTAATATTTATCATTGATATCTCTTAATTATCTAAAAGTTGTATCTTCAATTGTAAACTTCATCAATAACTAATAATATGAGTTTAATATATCATCTAATTATTTTAGTTAAAATTAATTATTCCTCCAAGGTATAATATAATAATACATTAAAAATCCATATAATAATCATTAGAAATCATAATGACTCTTCAACCATCATAATGATCCTTTAATCCTAAATATGATGTTTAAGAATTAGAAAAATAAGTTTTCTCCACTATAATGTAAATGAATAATTTTCATCATGTATAAAAAATTTGTTTTATAATGAATGTAAAATCATTCAGATACACTTCCACATGTTCTTAAAACTTTTATTAATGCACCACCTCACATATTGATATTATATTAATCAATATAAATTTTATATGTTTATAATATGTTTTAAAATCAATATTTTTGTATTTATATAGCATATTATAAATAGATATAATAATTCTAGTTTTCCAAGCATTATACATAAACACTTTAATCTCTATGGAATAATTCATTGGGGCATTAATACTAATAAACAATCAGTATGTAAATCTGACACCGTAAAAACCAATGTAAATTAAATGTACCACATTGAATTTTTTTCTAATAAAATATTTATCTTTTTCACTTGTATGGTGAATACACTATATTACATTTTCTAAAAAAGTATAAAAAACATTTAACAGTTAAAAAATAACTTTCTTTCCTCTCACTGGATTTTGATCTATTAACACATTATTGAAAATGAATTCAAAGGGATATTTTTTGGATCCTAATTATGATTATTATTTCTTTAAAAATCCACAATTTCTTGGTTTGATTATTTACTAACAAATTTTTAAGAATCACTCTTCCTTGGGGTTTCTATTCATATGGGTTATCTCCCTATTTTTTCCTTTAATTAATTATGCATGCCCTTTTCTGATAATATGTTTTTATTTAATTAATAACCATTCAAAAATAAAAATTAAAAATTAAAATGGTAAATAAATAATGAATTCTCATCAACTAATCTGAATATTTATCCAATAATTCAATGTACGTATTACCAAATGAAAACTATTTCCAAATAAAAAAATCTAGAATATAGTATTGAGATACCAATTGATGTAATTTTCATGTAATATAAAATAGTTTAGATTCAATAATCTCTTACCCATATTAAGAATAATATACATAGAAAAGTAGAACAATTAATCAATACACTTTTATTACGAAATCTATTATTTAATTATTCTAAAATATTTTCTTATGAATTTATTCATTTATAACCCTAAAATTTATAAATAATAGTAAGTTATTATAAAACATGCATTATATATTATAAATGATGATAAAAAAATTGCGATAAATGATAAATAAATAGTGGAAGTGGAACCCATCCAATATTTCTCATTTTTAAAATGATTTCTAAATTATACTTTTTATAGTGATTTTGTAAATGTATTTTTCTAATTTAACCCTATTATATCTTAATGAATTAAAGATAAAATCCATTTTGATATTTTTTATCTTTACTGAAATCAATGGATATATCCTTCAAATTTATTAAAAAGTTATATATTTTTTAACATAATTAAGAATCTAGATATTTATTCCTAATGTTATCTAATACATGAAAAAATATTAATCTTTATTTATAATATAATTTATTAAACTTTTCAAAATATATCTCCTTAAAAATTTCCCACTACATGATAAATATCTCTAAAACAACATCTTTTCCATGTAAACTTTCTGGAGATATCATTAAAAATTTATTGTTTCTACTATTCAATTACACGTTTTTTATCTAAACACATTTATTATAAAAAAAGTATATCTCACAAATTAATAACTTGAAATTTCAATTGAAGTTAAAAAATAATTTTAATATAAAAAAGGTTATCCTTCAGCACATTCATTATTAGGAGTGATATATTAGGGAATGTTTACACAATCGAAAACAATTTAAATATTTAGAAACATAGTAATAAATTTTTTTTAATTAAATTTTTTTATTTTATTATAATTTTATTATTCCCATGTTAAATTAGTTATGTAGAAAAAAAAACATTTTGATATTTTATTTCATTTATATAATATTTAATAATAAACTATTAGAATCATATCACTTTTATATATTCGATTACTCCTAGTGTTCTTCAACCTTATTATTATTTAGAATCATAGACGTAGCATAATAATACATTTTAAAGTAATATGGGTAGATTGATCATATCTACCACAAAACTTCTTAGGATAGTTCTATATTTAGTATTCACTAAAATCTTTACAAATACCATCAACCATGTATTGTCATATATTTTTATATGAATATATTCGACTATTTATACTATATTTATTATATTTTCGTTGATATCAAAATCTGTTCTATAGATCGTAATAATTTCATGAATTCCTTATATAAAAAGCATCATGTTTTGTTTAATTTCTTTATTGGCCTCCTTTAAGAATCCTAAAGCATGATTTTCTTGGGTGATACTGTAATATATCCTTCAATTTGAACTCATCCTCTACATATACATTCTATTTCAGAATATTTATTCTTTCAACTTCAATATTAAATTAAAATATGGCATAGACTATATAGTCACAATATTCAACATTATAGACACCCTAATTACATATTTTTATATCATTTTCATGTAATCAAAAAGATTTTAGATATTATGACTTGAATTTTTTATTTTATTTCAATATTACATTCGGAATAATTTATTATCTTTATTAATTAGATCAATAATAATTTTTGAATAGCATAAGTATATTCACATAATAGTTTTTTTTCTAAAATTGATAATTTTTTACTAATTCGACTAATATATATCCATCTACATCCTTATTAATTATTTTAATTTAATAATTTAAATAAATAATTAATGCATAATACATTATTTTGAATATTATATTATGTTAATCAATTAATAGAATCAATGTTTAATAACATGAATGAAAATGAAGTCATATAAATATCTAAATTAATATTGAAATTACATTCATTTAAAGTGTATATCTTCATGGAATTTCTCATTCTTAAATAGAAAATTTTTCTTATTCAAGTCCAGTAGTTTCGGACATTGATATTTGGGAAATATATATACCATTTTTAACATAGAGTGATTAATTTTATTCCAGTATCACGCCAATATTTTTAAATCTTTTGAAATTATATTTTTAGCATTAAATATACTCAATAATATAATTTCATCATGGTTTTCATGTAATGTATTTATAGATACTCAATAATAATTTTATAATTTGAAGCATTCTTCCATGGAATTAATTAATTTAATAATCAACTAGACAATGTATATATAAAATTATTCAGTAACATGTTATTATTTTCTAGTATTTAATTATTTTTTTCAATAAAAATCTATTTTCTATCCCATGAAATATTTTTTAAATATTTTAATATATCTTAAAAATTGAATGTATAATTTTATTCGAGTTATAATTTATTATATAATTATTTATTCATCATCTGATGATAAAATAAAATCCACTTATTTTTATTGCCTTTATTTTCAATTATAAATTCTCTTCCTCTAAATCAGATATAAAATTATTTGTGGAAACAAATGATTAATTATCTAGTAATATGGTTTATAGTTTTAGGATAATAATTTTATTGAAGATGTTATATATCTCCACCTTATTCACATGATTCAATCGTATACCATATATATACCTTGATGATGTGATATATTTTTATAGTAATTTCAGTATTTTTTTTGTATCGGTCAAAGACCGAGACACATCTTATTAAAAAAGGAAAGAAGAGCTACATGAGTTTGAAATATGGTATTTTATTACAATATTTATCATAAAGAGGAAGACGCTCAAAAGGAAAGTCTTCCTTCCAAGTTATGTCATGGTTGATTCCTTTGTTCGCTAGACCATCAGCAACAATGTTCGCTTCACGATAGGAATGTGTGGTAATGAAGTTAAACCCCATAAGATAATCAAGGCATTTTATCCATTGGGTTATTGCAATATATTTATATTACATATATTCCATTAAAAATAATTACTACTTTAAAAGAAATTCACACTAAAATATTGTATTTCATATTTTTTGGAGTAATCACTAATATAAAATGTTGTTATTATATATCTAATATGAAAACAATATAAAAAATAGCATTTAGTTTTGAAAAAATACTTATAAAAATTATAATACTCTATTTTTTATAGAAGTATATGTATCATGAGCTGGTAGACTTATTCAAAAGACATCCATGCTAATTACATAAAATTACTTTCTTCACATATATTTTCTTATAAATTTAAATTTCTTTATATTTCATTGTATTCTTCATCTTATTTATGAAAAGAGTTATTTTGTTCCTTCCTAATAAAATTGTTCGAAAACATGTACAATGAAACTAAATTTATCCCATCATAGAAATTAATATCCTCTATAAAATAATAAAATCTTACGTAAGTATTATTATAATAGTTATCTCAAAAAACAAATATATCTTTAAATATTCCTTAGAAATGAGGTAAAAATATATATGAAATCTCAAGATAACCAAATCTATGTTACAATTGCTGAATATGTTTTTTCATCAAAGATAGTTAGTGCTTTAATTACAATTTTCGATGATTATAAAAAATTAAATAAGTATCCTAACATATAATACTAATTACAGTGTCAATATCAAGGATGTTGAACAAAAATGGGGGGTGGATGAAATAGTATTCTTAACATTTCTTTATATTAAACTACTATTTATGATATTTCATTTTTATTTAAACAAAATCATATTTTAGTTTTATTTTTATATCAAAATACTTTCCCTCAATATCAATAACATAGAAAATTAAATAAATAGGCATGGGAAATTTTTTAATAAGGAATATCCACGAGTTTTGGTAGATTACATCCTTCTTATACATGGAAAACTACATTGATAATTTACCCAGTTGTATCAAAATGTATATTATAAGATGTATAGCATGACCTAAAAAACATTATAAGGGGATTGACTATTATTTAGTTTTTAAGTAATCCAAAAATTATTACAAAAAACAAGTTGACCATTATTAAATATATTTTATACCACTAGTGGATGAAGAAAATACATTCCAATAAATTACTGATCGTCAACCTGAAATTGATTGAGTTCCTCCACGAATGACTTATCCAATATGACTTATTAAAAATGAAAATTGTAATATTCATTCCCTAAATATATTTATTAACATGTTCAATAAATAATTTATTTTGAAAATCAAAATTCTTTAGCATTATAAGTATTCTTTAGACTTTAGTTTGGACATTATTCATATTATTATTCATTTAGATTAATGACCACTAATGTGTTGGTCTTTATAAAATAACAACTTGTTTCCTTCATATATTTTTTGGTTTGAAAAAATACATTAATATTTTCTGTGATAGAATGAAATAATCTCCAATATTCATATATATTGAAAAATTCTAGAATCAATAGTGAAGTTAACATAAATTATATTCTAAATAGTTTATTAGTAAATTAATAATCCTACAAAATTTATCATATTTATCCACAAAGCATACTAATAATCCGTTTCAAAAAAATTAAAAATTACCACACTCTTTAAATTAAGTATCTCACTATCTACTACAATGAATAATTTTCACTAATATATTGTAATATTCTTTAGTACATATCATAAACATTCATAGATAAAAAATAAAAAACTTATTAAAATTCAATTAAATCACCCATTCAAAATATTGTTACTACATTACATTCAATTTTCCAATCTTGGAATAATTTAATTATACCTATATAGAATTCATCATGTATGTACTGATTATATTTCATAACAAAAACTCAAAATTATTACCAAATTTTTCCAAATCCTTGGTGACAAATTTTGTTTTATAATCCTTGAGTTTATTAGTCGAATTATTAAATGGGTACATAAATAGCCTAATTTATTAACAAAGATAAATTTTGGTGAGAATTTTTTTTTACTAGGTGGTTATTATAGAAGGTTAGTTCCCAATTTATAATGGGTTCTAAATCCATTTATCGTAGTTTACATTAATAGAACCATATATTTTTTATAGAATAATATTAGATAATTTTATATTTTAGAAGAGGAAAAATATATCACTATAGTACAAATTGTTTTTAGTGGTGGCTTTTTAGCGACGGTTTTAGGAACCGTCGCTAATCATTTTTTTTAAATGGTTTCGTGGTGGTTTATAATAAACTGTCATGGAATTTTTTTAACACCGCTGACCCTTCCCCCACCCCGACCCTCATCTCACCCTGCTTCCCCCTCTTCCCCTAGCCCCCGAATTCCTCCGTGACCCTGGCCCCCCATGACCCCAGCGACCCCGGCTACCCCGTGACCCCGGTGACCCCGCGACCCCAGCGTCCCCGAACTACCGCGACCCCAAAGACCCCACGACCCCGTATCCCCCGGCCCCCCGTGACCCCAGCGACCGAGGAATATTGATCCTTGACCTCTTTTTTATCCTTGTTTCTTCTCATTATTCATTTAGAAATTTCTCTAGCAGTCTTAATGGTCTATATGTTTATGAGTCTGTGAATATGTGTTTCCCTGTTTCATTTGGAGGCCTTGGTTAAGTAATGTGATTTGGGGACTTAAATTGAGGTTTTAATTTTTAAACCCTTCACAAACCTTTTTGTGTTTGTTGATTATGTAAGACCAAACCTAGTGATTCCCATGGAATATGCCAAAACCTTGAGAATGGTGAAATAAATTAGTGATCTTTAAAATGGGGTAAATGCTGGAGCGAATTTGTTTTAAATTTTAATTAGGGATGTGGTTGTGGTTAAAGGGTAAAATGAAATGATTATATGTAATTATTTTTGAAATTCCCAAGGGTCTCTTGAAATGGTCTGAAATATGGGTTTGATATTTTAATGTAGTTATGAATTTTATATGATGAAAATGATGCTTTAAAGGTGGGTTTTATTGTGAGATATCAAATGATTATTTGATTTTGGGGTGTAAAATATATCTTATGAAAAAACTAAATGGTTGATTTAGAAATGAAATCCTTGAGGAATTTTTTAGTTTTAAAAGTGGAATACCCATGTTTTAAGTGGTGGATTTGGAATGATTTCAAATGAGTACTAGAATTGTGTTTATAAAAATATTTGGTTCTAAAGGTCTTTTCGAGAAATTATAATTAATTGGATATATTGTTTAGTGAGATATAACCCTTGTGTATTTTGTTTCCATTTTAACATTGTTACGAAATAAACTAAATGATGAATGTTACTAGTTAACAAACCATGATAAGGGGGTGTATGAATAATGGTATATGTCTAATGGGTAATGTATGTGAAAGATAAATTTTTTAATTATTTATGGTTATAAATGGTAAATATGTTCAATGGTTGGGCTTTTTAGTTGATAGATTGGTTATTGATAAAGAAGAATGTTCACATTGATTAATAGTGGGTGGGGTATTGGATTGAGGCTCCTTGAACAAGTTGATCAGACTGATACTCTAGGACCACCAAAGGATTGCATGGGTTAGGGAGTAATACAGAGGCTCTATGTCCCTAATTAATGAAATTTTAAATTCAACTAGATTGAGGTTATAGGGTGAGGTAATTCAAATAGAAATAGGCTCCAAGATGATGTAATGTTACTGTAATAATGCTCCAAGGTGGGGTAATGCACCTAGACTGAGGCTCCAAGGTGGGGTGATTGATATGATGTAGTTTCCTATGTGTCTTTGAGAAAAATTAGATGGCTAGTTACACACTGGGTTCATGGTATGATGTTGTTGACTAGGTATCTTTAGGTGGGATTATATATAAGGTATTGGATCACTTTGACATATGAAATTGGATTTTTGTTCAAATAGGGTTGGCTGATAAAATATTTTGTGTCCTTATGTGTGTTCTGATATCCTTAATGTTATAACCTAGTGAGTTACACAAAATTCTTGGTTCCCATTTATGATTACCTAGTGTATCCCATTTCCTACCTAGATTGAACCCATAAACCTTTCTTTTTTAATTCGGAACAATTTCTTGGTGGATGTTTATATAGTTATTTAGAAATATCTTGGTTATTATTTATGTTCATTTCTTGTTTTAGTTATTTTTGGGTTTAATGTTTACTATATAATGTGTTAAATCTACCCATGTTTTATATTTGAATTGTAGATTTGTTACTAAAATGGCTAAATCATGTGATTTATGTATTTTAAAACGACTATATGTGAATAATAAACTCAAGATCAATATTTAAAATAAGTATTTTTGAATGTTTTTTATAAAATTAATTAAAAAATATTTCATTGACTATTTATATCACACTTTTCATACACATTAATGTGTGTGTGTAACTTATATCTTTTCATTATAAATCCAAGATTGTGATTTCTAGTTCTTTTTTCCTCTTGTTCCATTAATGGACATTGGAATGTTGTGACTTTGTGGGGATCACATGGAGGTGTTTTGAGTTGTGAATATAGTTGTGACATTTTTTAGGAAATTTTATTGTGAGATAGTTCAACTAGGTTTATTTTTTATTTAAATTTTATTTGTATATCTTTCTCTATATGTTATCCAAACTAGATGATTTTTCATTAATATGTTTAGTCATGGATGAATGTAATCACTTTCATTGAATATTATGTTTCTATAATCATAACCTATCGTATATATGAATCTCTTTCTCTATTTAGTAGTAACTATGTGTTTTTTCAATTATTATTGTATAGGAAAATTGTGATATACATTGATAAAACTGGATCACATTATTGAGGAATGCAACTCAGTGTGTTAAAGGTTTGAATGAGTTTTTAGATTTTTCAATTTCAAATCGTTTCATTGAAGGGAGAATAAGATGTTCATGTCCTAAATGTAAATTTATAACATGGTTGAAGAGAGATGATTTTTATGAATATTTAATACTGAAGAAATTCCCATGTCAATATTTGTGTTGGTGTTGTCCTTGAGAATCAAACGTTACAGAAAGATTGAGCACCGATGTTAATCCACAGAATGAGGTCCCAAGTTCGTCGACAATGGAAAATGAAATGAAAAAACTCATAAATGATGCATTTGGCACTGCAAGACACCACTATCATCATCAAAACATATCAGAACAACCAGAAGAGGGTGCTACAAATTGCAACATGACAAGTGATGTTTTTGAGACTATAACACAGACAGA
This sequence comes from Viscum album, assembly GCA_963277665.1. Lineage (NCBI taxonomy): Eukaryota > Viridiplantae > Streptophyta > Magnoliopsida > Santalales > Viscaceae > Viscum > Viscum album. The sequence goes on from OY728120.1 coordinate 834,818,898, forward strand.
TCAAGATTATAACATACCATTGGATCCTCCTATTGATTCTGTGGAGCCAAATGTTATTGAAAACAACACTAAAGAAAATGAGTTTCATGATTTAGTTGACGATGGAAATCAGGGGTTGTATAGTGGGTGTTTGAAATATTAAAAACTTTCATTTCTGCTGAAGTTATACCATATCAAATGTCTATGTGGAATTAAAAATAAGGCAATGTCCACGATATTGGAATATATTCATGATGCATTTCCTGAAGAAAAAATCCCAGAATCTTTTTATGATATGAAAAAAGTTGATATCAAGATTGTTCTGAATTATACAAATATACATTTGTGTCCAAATGATTGTATGCTTTATTGGGTAGAGGATTCATGTTGACAGAATTGCACGAAATTTTCTTCTTATAGATGGCAGTCAAAGGGTGATGTAGGTAGCCTGAATGAAAATAATTTCATGGAGAAGAAGAAAAGGAACAAACTTGCAAATGTTTTCATTACTTTTCTTGGAATCCTCGATTATAATGATTATTCATGTCATCAAAAACTTCCAAACACAAGAAGTGGAATTCTGTAGATAATAACAATGATGGGTTAATGAGACATCCACGAGATTCCAAATCATGGAAGACATTTGACTCATTACATCCAGATTTCTCAACTAATCCTAGGAATGTTCGATTGGGATTGGCTGCCAATGGATTCAACCCATTTTGGACTTTGAGTACTAGTTATAGCATTTGGACTGTTGTTTTGATAATTTATAATCTACCACCGTGGATGTGTATGAAAAAAAAATGTTTTATCCTTTTGATGATTATACCTTGAAAAAAATTTTCTAGAAACGATATTGATGTATACTTGCACCCATTGATTGATGAATTGTAGGCGTTATGGAGCAACGGTTTTGAGACAGTTGATGATTCTTCTAAAACAATGTTCAAAATGCATGCTACTTTAATGTGGACCATTAGTGACTTCACTTGGAATGGGAATTTATCTGTTTGTAACAAATAAATAGGTTTGCCTTGTCCAATTTGTAACTTTGATATTGAGCCCAAACGGCTACCTCATAGTAGAAAATGGTGCTTCTTGTGCCATAGAATATTTCTCGATGCATCTCATAGATTTCGGCTGAACAAATCAAAATTTAATGGTTTCATTGATCTGAGACCACCTCCATAGTTTTTAACTGGTTCTGAAATATTCACACAACTTGAAAATGAAGAAACATAATTTGGTAAGGTTCATCATTTGAATGATAGTGGAAAACGGGTCTGAAGTGCATCATCAAGTTAAATCAGAACACAATAATGGACGGAAAAAAGTATATTATTCAAAATTCCATATTGGGAATTTAATTTGTTGCGATACAATCTTAATGCGATGCATATTGAGAAGAATTTATGTGATAATTTGATTTCCACATTACTTAATGAGCATTGAAAGTCGAAGGATCATCTCAATTATCGCAAAGAATTACATGTAAGGAACATAAAAAATGATCTCTGGCCAGATGAGAATGAAAAGTAGGATTTGGCCATTTTTTTAATCAAAAATATGGATAAAGATACATTCCTTCAAATTTTAAAGAATGTGAAGGTATCTGATGGTTATTCAAGTAACATTTCGAGGTGTTTTGACTTGATGAATCGTAAGTTACATGGATTTAAAATCCACGATTCACATATTTTGTTACAACAGTTACAAACATTAGCATTTTGTACATTATTACCTGAAAAAGTTACTATTGTTGTACTCCAATTATGCACATTTTTTAGGAAATTATGTGTGAAATCTCTACATCCATTTCATCTTGAAAACCTCCATGAGAGGTTTGTATTGACCCTTTGTGCAATGGATATGATCTTTCCTCCGTTTTTTACTATCATGATGCATTTAACTGTGTATTTGGTTTAGGAAGATAAATTAGGAGTCCCCGTTCTTTATCAATTGAAGTATCTAATTGGGAGGGATTTTATTTATATGTTTTATAGTTATGTAAACAATTTTTGGCATTTAAATAAATGCATAATATTATTATTTTATTTAACAGATATCTTGGGCATTTAAAAACATACGTGGGAAATAAATCTCAACCAGAACTCTATATTGCTGAAGGCTATTTGGAAGAGGTGTGTCTTACCTTTTGTTCCATATTTGTTGATGATGTTAAGACAAGATTTAATCAAGTTTTATGTATTGACGATACATCAACTAAATCTAAAATGCATCAGAAATCAAAAATATTTCTTCCATTGGCCGATCAGTTGGGAGGACCTAAAATGTGACACTGACAGAATTGGAATTATAATAGGAACATATGTATGTGTTGCTGAATAGTGAAATTGTAGATATATTTATTGAAGTGTTGACGATACAAACAAAGAGACAAATGAGAGTTCGAATATGAAATGAGAAAGATATAACGAAAGTTGTGAATAGGAGCTTGTAGAATGGTTTTAACGACATGCATGTTAATTAATATTGCAATAAATACGAATATTAGTTTGACACATACATTTTGTAAATATATTAAATAATATTTCTTTTTTTAGATCATGAATACTGATAATCAAGCAAAATTGTTAGAAGATTTGAATTTTCCTACTAGAGGTCATATAAAACAAGTCAGAAAGGTTGACGCTTATAATGTGAATGGATTTATATTTCGTACAGTCGATCGAGAAGTGGGTTTGAAATCAAATAATAGTGGTATATTTACGTTTGCTGAAGTGGGATACTATGTAAATCTGCATGATATTATTGAATTAAACTACCATAGAAATATTTCAGTAGTTTTATTGAAATGGAAACAGGTTGATATTATCATAGGTGTTAAAAGAGATTCCTTCTAATTTACTTCTGTGAACTTCTCTCACTTGATGGATATTGGTGATCATAAACTGCATGATCCAAATATCTTATCATCACCTGTAAAAATGGAATATAATGTGAATGATGTTGTGGATGAAGGGTTTATTGTAGTTTCTCACGTAATACCACGAGATTTGTATGATATGGGTGATGAAGTGGAGGATTTGACCTCTGAACCTGAATTTCATCAACAATAGGATGTCAAATTGTTTGTCCATCATGATTTTGAAAATATTAGTCTAGAAAGGCTGAATAAATTGGATGAAGTAATGGAGTAGGAAATAGACATGATTGAAGGGGAAAATGATTGTATGTACAATTATTTATTCATTCAGCAACCACTTGTTTAATTTTTGTAGTCATTCCTTATAATTGTTATATATATTTTGTCTGTTAGTACTGGGCATCAATTATCATTTTTAAATTTTTTTGCTGCATAATATTTTTGAAATATATATTCTAAACTTAATTTTATTTGATTAAATGACAGGGATGACAGAGAAGAAGCGGTACACTATTTCATCTAGTTCTGCAACAGATGACGATCCATCTGGATCCCTCCCCATGGCATCTGAGGCATAAGTTGCCTACACCCCTACACCATCTCCCCATACACCATCATTCACACCAACATAGGGTGTCCCATTAGAGGCTGAGTCATTGAATCCACCTTCAGAAGCCTCAGTAGTGGGACGGAGACACGCCCCTTCCAATTCATCACAGACATACTTGACTATACATGTCATTGGTACAAATTTTAATTAAATAAATTTATTTCATTTTGTTTATAAAAATTGTTTTCTCAATGAAGATGAAAAAATGAAACCGTGGATAAAAACATAAAATGTTAAGATGTTAGGAATATGAATGGAAAGAAGATAGTCATGCCATTTGACTCTCATGGGGTCCCTACGGATGACGCTACGGTGTTACTTGGACAGATTCTAAGCCAGTTAGTAATGGAGCCCATTTCACTTCTTATTTCATATGATTATTGGATAAATATGCCTCCAAGATAGAAAAAGAGGTTTCAGATTCTCAAATAAAGGTAATTGTGTTACATTATGGTTTAATTTAATGTCATGTTACTGATATGTTCAAAAAGAATTTATGTATACAGATGTTCTTCCACTTTACAGTTGCTGATGTGATAGCACAGAAGTCGATGTTGAAAAATCAGGGTAATAAATAGAATGATTTCAAATGGATATTGTGCTATGATGTCAACGATACTTCATTGACCATGCAACAAATGTACGAGAAGCTACCCAGTGAGGTACCGAAAGAATAGTGGAATGTTAATATTGACAGACATCATGATGAGAAGAGGATGGAATTGAAATATTTATTATTATATTATCCTCATATTAAATTTATAAATGTATATGAATAGGAGATGACATTGAATACGTTACTATTAAATTAAATTTTAATTATTTAAGGATCTCTCAAGACAGAATGCATCAAACCAGGCTAAGCAAGTCATCCATCAAACGGCGGGCTCAAAAAGGTTTTCTAGAAGTCGAATTACACTGGTAATCATTTAATTATATTAAATATTTATAATAAAATATTATCTCTTTAATATATTGAATTTCTTATTTATATTTTATTAATGCAGTCACATAGTTTAGGGGACAAAGCATCCTGAATTTAACTGTGGTTGGATGTTCACAAAAAATCAGATGGATGTTTTGTGAATGAGCCTGCCAAAGAAGTTGGAGTATGATGTCAATTTTTTATTATAATAACTTATTATAAATTTTTAACGTGTTAATATATATTGATATTTTACTTATAGGTAAAAATTACAGAATAATGGGATTCCAATCATGGGCATTCCTACTCAGTCTCCCAGGATAACCAGTAGCTAAAGACCTTTGTAAAGAGAATCTTGGTAGAGTGCGCGGGATGTGTTTTAGACTCGTACAATCTAAGGTATTTGACATTCCACATTGGAGTCCAGCTCCATCTACTCCTAGTTATAGTTAGTCCATAATCGAAGTGCTCAGAGTTATATTTCTTCTCTACGAACCACATTTCAAGATCAGGGGGCTCAGATATCCACTTTTCAGAAAGCTAGGACTAATATAAATCAGAAGATGAGCAGATATTCCCCCGGTGGTAGTGCAACGACTGGTGGTTAGAAGGTAAATCACAAAAAATCAAAATCAATGAATTTTTTAACTTTCATTGTTTTTAAGTATTAATATAAATATGCAAATGTATTTAATTTTCAATATAATGTTCTAACAGGTGACAACAGAAAGTGGAGATGGAGGTGGAGAGGGTAAAGATGCATCATCGGACTGTGATTAGTTGTATTGTTGATGTGGTGAATAAATATTGGAACATTTGGTTTGTATATGTAGCATGTGTGGCACATAGTTTCCATCAAACATTTTCATGATTTCTCATGTTTCCTTTTATGCATTTTATTGATTTCATATGTTTCCTTTTAAGTCTTGATTTCTCGAGTGTGGTATACATCATTCCATTTAGGCCTGTGTATCAATTGGTAGTCAAGATTTTGGATGACTAGGAGTTAAACCCATTTTTGATGTGATGAAAAAATTGGGGAATTTCATAGTGATGAAGGGGATAATGTTGTAGACACTTTTGTGAGGCAGAATGTGTAGATAGTGAATCATCATGCGTTTTATTAGGTGAGTTTGAGTAAAAAAACATGAGGTATTGAGAGTATAACTAATCCTAAGGGTTTATTTAAAAATATTAATAAACCAAAAAATTAGTGTACCACAAACTCACCTTCTCCAAGTGGTACCAAGCCAACCCTTGTTTTCAATAATTGGTATCAAATCAATGGTACACTATGAATATCATAGAAAGTTTGGATAAATATTGAAACAAAAATCTATAAACATATAATGATTATGAAATATCAATGGAATTAATTTCCACAAATAGAGGAAGAAGATTGTCCCCTACCTCCTCCCTATCAACCTAGTAGTAAGGAATTCTAAAAAATAGTCTCTCCACCCATTATTGACAGTGTTGCAATGAATTTAGATGACAAAGAAAAAATGAATAATTATTTAATGGATAAAAATATAATCGTGATTTTTTATTAGAAATGGTATACAAAAATGTTATGGTACATTATACTTCCCATGAATATGGGGAAATATTTGGATGAATTGATAAAGGAAAGATAAATGTAATGGAGGCCATGATAATGGTGTGGATAAGAAGTCCTGAGGATATTAAAATGTATGATGATGAAAATATTGAGGAATATTTCAAAAATTAGAATGATATAGTGAGGAATATTTTGTGTTTATTGATATCGTGGATGATATTTCTATTTTCATCAAGATTATGATAAATTTTTAAAATCGTTATGATATAGTGAGGAATAATTTCTAGTTTGATTTTTTTTCATGGTAATGGTGCAGTGGAAGCATGAATTATTTTTTCTAGTCAGATTTTCGTTGCGGTTTTAACCACCATGAAAATTATACAGGTAATACATTAGCAGTGGTTTTAACCACCTCTAAATATAGTTATTTTTTAATTTTAGCGGTGGTTTTAACCTCTGCTACAGAGTCGCATCACCCGGGTGTATTCTGCAGCGGTTTTACTGGCATTAGCGGTAGTCTTACAACTGATTGATTTTGTTTTATTAGTGGTGGTTATAACCGCCACTAATAAATTAAAATCCCACTCTCGTAGAATCCTCCGCTAAACTCATTAAAGCCACCGCTAATTGGGGAAGCTATGAAACTTCCCTTAAACCGCCAATAAATGGACATAACTGCCGCCAATAGTTTTCCAACGCCAAATTTAGTGGATGTTTACAGAAACTGCCGCCAAACCATGTAGCGGCTATTTAAACCACCGCTAAACACAAAAATAATCGCCGATAAATTGTGGTTTTCATATAGTGTATGAATTTTCAAGTTCACGAATTATCTAGTGATGGAACAAATTATTATGTACACTTTGATTTATATCTTAAAAAATAAGAATTATTTTTTATTTCATAAAAATAATTTATACAACTAGGATCTTGACAGATTCATTTTAAAAATAAAAATAATGACCCTCATGATAAGGGGATTATAACTATAGATTCTATACTTATATTTTGTAGTTATTTATTTCAACGTAGGAATTTTCAAGTCTACATGGGACACGAATGATTAAATTTAACAATGTCTCAGTGATATTTAAATTTAATGGTGCGATGTTTTATAGTGTATCCATATGAATTAAACATTAATATTATTCATTCTCATAGAAAATGAAATTTTATATTATATTATTTTATAATTATATACTATAGTGATAAATAATTATACAAAAATGAGTAATGGATCATAATTGAATAATTAGTTGTAATGCATCGTGATATAAATTATATGGTTAGTGTATCTTATTTTTATTTGATGATGATAGATTCCATAATTTTATAACAAGATATATAATTTCATATTAGAGAATATATGACTATTTTAAAATTAGATTCATTATCCCTGATTACACTCCTTTTGGTTGTCCTCAATGTTGGGATTATAAAATCATGTTTCATATAATATTATTGGTACGTCATAGTTTTTATATGGAATTTTTGATTCAGTTTAAGATATATTATATGGTTGTTAACCATGGTATTTATAAAATCTATCCTTTCATAAATATGTATTCATTGTGGTTGGGCGTTAACATATATGTTTTTGACTATATATTAATTTTAATAAAAAATTTATTTTAAAAATTGAAAAATCCTAAATAAATAAATTGTATCTTCTAGAAAAAAATATTAAAGTTGAATGATATAATATTTATATGAATTTAGAAATTGAATTATTATGTAGTAATTGAAGTTTTTATGATGTCTTGGTTTCTTTTGATTGATTTTTATGTTATCTAAATTATTTATAATTAAGGATATATTTTTGAATTATTTTTCAACATGAATAAATAAAAAAAATTTGTTGAAAATTAATATATATTTTTATATGATAATATATAACCATGATTCATGTATCAAAAAATATATTTTGATAACATTGATTCATGTTTTTCGACATTTTTTGTGTCTTAATAAAATTCATCGATTGATAGATAGCCTTACTAAGAGGATGATACATAAAATCAAAGAAATTTCAGAGGAATAAATTTGTATTTTTATGGTTCATGAGCTAATCAATTACTTTGGAATGAGTTTTCATATAGCAATACTTTTTATTCCTTTATTTTAGTGTAATCATATAATTAAATACATGCTTATACATTCCAATATAATTGATGTTTAGTTTGTTTCTCTAATTCTAAAATTATAGGGACAAATTTTTTATAGTAATGATAGAGTGTATACATATTAATTAAGAACTTATAGAATCAAAAACATTAGATGAAAAATTATATACCAATGGGGGAGGATGTTTGGAGTTTTCTATTAATGATAATGTGTTATTTAGGTATTTATTCATAATGGGTTTCTTAGGATGTTTAATGTAAATAATAATTGAAAATGGTTTGTTATATGTTTTTAGTTAATAGAATATATTGGAGATGTTTCTTGTCAATAGGTATGCAATGTATATCACTGTTTAGTTTTTCTATATGTTGGAGATTACGGGTTTTAATAAAGTGAATTTTGTTAGAAAATAAATTTTTATAATGTGGGTTAGTGGGAGGAATACTATGGTGTTCTTAAAAGGTTTACATGGATCTTTTAAAGATTATATAGTAGTTATAAATGTCTCAAAGTGGTTTTATTAGCGTTATTTAAAGGAGGTAATTTAATGGGATCACATTGAAGCCACTACCAATTTAGTATTATCTTACCTAAAATGTAAGGGTATAATAGACTCTACTATAGAAATTCCTTTTTACGAAGAACTATTTGATCTGAGACACCAAAATTGGGGTCATTTTGATTCAAATGGATGCACAATACTCCTATTTTAATTAGATATATTATTTTAATTTTTATAGAATAATTTATAAAATCACCCCTTCATTACAATGATAGGTATGAAATGGGGAGATTCATTTGGATTTCGATACTGAAAATTTATTTATTTTTATTATGATCAGTATTAAAGGTATAAAGAAGAGGGGGTATAAATACAATAAATGGTGAAAGTGATGAACACTAAGGGACTACCCTAGAATGATCTTTGTATATTCCATAAGAAAGGAAATGACACATGAATATATGATCATCATATCTATGTATTGGCCATTTATATATAGAATTAAAACTACCTTATTAACCTCATTACATGAATATAAAATATCTATATCCAAATGCAATAAATTATGTAATGAATTTATAAATAGTTGATTCTCTATTTTCTAGGATAGGGAACACTAAGATAACCAAGAAATAAAGATGAATCATACATTTTAACTATTAGATTGATCGTATTAGTCCTATAATGATTGATTATATTTAATTTAGCTAGTGATTCAGACTGAATGGATATTACATAAAAAAAATAACGATTAAAAGGATAGGATAATATAGTCACTACTATCCCAGATTAAGCCCCCTCTAGGCCAAAAACAATTAATAAAAAACCATCTGAATTAATATGCACCCCTTCACTCAGAGCCTTCCATTACCCCCAACCCATTTTTTGAATAACTTCCTTACAATACATACTGAGAGATCATGTTATCCAGAAACTAATATTTTATATAGTAAAATCAACTTGAAAATGGAATTGATTGAAAAAATCATAGGGAAGGGCTCAAAATTTACATATCATTCATTTGGTTTCATTTCAATGTGATGAGAACAATTTTTAGATCATATATTACTAAAATGGATGTAGTGTAAAAGATTCTACAACTCGACACATTCATATGACAACATGAATGCTCATTTTACGAGTAAATAGGAAAATGATCCACATAATCAATGTTTCCACTCATTACCTATATCCCTCCATCCCTTAGATATCCTAACTACACACCTATTGTTCTTATGCATCAAATAATATATTTATATCATATTAGAGAATAAATAGTGGAATTAGTCCCCTATCACTTAGGTTAAGATTTCACACCATTAAATAATTATTTCAAATTGATTTTTGTTGGGGTTTCATTCCAAATCCCTAAATTGGGGCTTTCGGGGTTATAAACAATTGGTGCATTGTAAATGGTCCATATAATGGTTTATTTTTACTATGTGTTTATGGAATTATGTGATATGAAATATTAGTTAATAAAAAACAAGGTACGTAAAATGGAACTAAAATGGATGGAAATTTTTAATGAAATAGTTTAATCCTATTAACATTAAGGAAGAGGTTTCATAATCATTACCATGAATTTATATTCAAACAAATACTATGTGGAATGACATGAAAGAACCAATTTCCCTATAACTTGTGTTGTTAGTAAGATTATTGTTCCACCTGAAGAGAATCTACAATCTTCTAGGGGTTAGTGACAAGAGAAAAGTATGAGTATAATATATGTTGGGATCTTATATCCAATTGAACATGTAAAAAACACATATCTCCACATTGTGTATAATAATATAGGCTAGAAAATAATACAAACATATATATATATATATGCGTGTTTTTAATGAATTTGAAAAATTATAAGATCCCTATTGGAGAATAATTACAAAAAAAAACTAAAATTAAATAGAAAAAATAAATCCCAACAAAAAAATGGAGTATAATACAATGAAACTAAGGTGATTTAATATCACTAATTAGTGATCACCAGACTCAAATTACAACCTTTATTATCTTCTCCAGGTACCACTAATGTCTGAATCCACCAACACTATTCCCATAAGCATCACCACAATAAATTCCTTTATATTAACAGTACTCAACATGTTAGGAATGAACTAAAATGTCAATTTATATATAGTAAGATTCCCAAAAACCTATAAAGGAACAAATAATGGAAGGTTCATTCAACATAGAACCATAATGGTAAAATATTACACACTCATTAAGGAATAACATATGGATATATAAGTTCAAATACCATTTCATATTACAAAACCTATTACAATATGTCCAAAAGACCAACTACCTAAATTATCAATGAACATTATCCCCAAAAGAAATCCATGAATCCAAGCTACCCAGAAAAACAAAACCCACCACATCTCACTATATATGGTGGGGGAATCATGCCTATACATGATATGTGTCATTCGAGCAAGTACTAGACCCTGAATAGATTATTTTCTCCATATTAAACTATTTAATAAAATTGGAGAATAACTAAGTAATTAAATATAATACATGTAACCCATTGAATCATAGAGAATTGATCATGGGGTTACTAGGATCTATTAATATTTTTGGGGGACTCACACCTTATTAGGTGTAAGGGAGAACCAACTCAACTTAAAAACAATATAGGATTCACATCCTATAAATAAGTGGTCGTACTGAACTATAAAATCATCTAGGGGATTCATTCCCGATCATTAACTTGATGATTAGGGAGTATGAAAACTTAAGGGAAGATCCACTCATTTCACCCAAACCACATCTTTTTCTATGAAATTATAAAATAGAAACCTATATGATGAATAATAAAAATTGAATTATGTGGTCCATTGTACTATAAATATATTCTCTATATTGATGATGGTTATTTATGCATACAATTATAACCTTTATTGTGTATATGAATGAAAATTTTGGAAAATACCAATAAAGGGAACATGTCAGTTCTTCCATTATATGGTTCAAATAATTCATGACTTTAGATATATAGTCTTGTAGAAATATCTAGACCAGTTGGTTTCACAGTAAAATAGATACTCCATATGAAATATTAAGTTATTTGTTTCATTACCTTAAATTAAAATCCTATCATTTACACTTCATGCTCTTCCATCGTAATATATCTAAAACCACAACAACACATATCAACTCATGTAGGATTAAAATAAAAAACATATTTTCTATTTATATGGTTTAAACCCCTATACTCATTCATAATACATGGAATGGGGTGGTAACCATGAAATAATTAGTGTTTATATGTAAACCAATCATGAAGCCAATAAGAAACTAACCCAACACTATATTGTGGTGTTTAATACCTTTCCATGTAGAATGGTGACCCAAAATAACACAATAATTACATTATAATCAATTACATCCAACACCAACACAATTAATTCTTTCCTCTACTAATATACACTAATTCCCCTCTCAACCATTATAAGTTTTAGCGTCCTCTTCTTAATTGAACCCTGAATAGAATAGGGGATTGAAGATAATTTTTAATGATATATTAACTATGGGAAACTAATAATCAATGATTTACTTCCAAAATAAATATGATTTTGAAAATGAATGATAGGGATTTTCAAAAATTATAATATATATTATATCATATAAGTTAAGATATACTCATACTAAAAATCATGTGATAATGAAACATAAAATCAGAAATATCCCTACCTTAATTGTTATTCATCAATGTTGCATGAGTCCATACATTAGGGGAACTAAAGGATCACCACTTGGTTTTTATTTTTTTTAGGTTAATCCATGTGGTCTAGAGATATAATAATAAAATATAAAAACCAGAATGCCTAGAGTGGAATGTAAAATGTGAGGAAGATAGGGGTCATTCACTTTTTATAATAAAAACCAAATCCATCATAATCATGATTTAATAATAATAATTGAGGGAAAAATCTTTAAATAATTCAAAACTAGAGTGAACCATGTATAATCACACCATAAAGACCCTTATTCAAAATATATATCTAAAACACATGGTGTGAAAATTTTCATTATATTTCTCTTGAAAACTCAGTTAATTATCATTTAAATCACTCGACTCAACCCTACTAGGATGTAACACAAGTAAAAATGGATCAATTCTTATTCGTTTAATAAAACCAATGGAAATTCCCATAACAAACCTCTCACCAGATATTAACTCAATATAATTGAGAACTCTCTTCTATAACCTAAAATTTCATAGTGAATGTGATGAATAATGTTATAAATAAGAAAATCATTACTGTAATTTTTTTTCAACTAAAAAATTATTAATGGGATTGAAAGTAAAATTTTATTTTTTTTCATAGTACCCACCATCTAGGATTATTATCTAGGAAATAAAATCCTTTTAAAAGGTGAGGATACTATGCAGGCATTTGTCTCTCAATCTTCCATGAGGTCCTCTGGAAATTTCCATGCTTCCAAATAGTAACTCTAACTATATCACCCTTGATCAAATTGTAATCTCTTGTTAATATAAGAATAAAACCATTAAATTGGAGAAGCTAAAATCATCTTATATTTATACCTGAACACAATTGGTTATGTGCAAAGGATCATAAACATAACAATTCCTCTATAACACATGCAAGATTTTGTGCCCCCATTCCAACTATGGTGGTATAACTATGTGATAAGATTCCACCCCCACAAAGAATAAAATCTGGAATATCCTGAGGAACCTACGGTATAATATTCATCCTTAAATAAATATATAAAAAACAGTTCACGATGAAACCATCAAGAACACCTTATTTCCCTCTATGAACAAAAAAAATTCAATATTTTTTATGCATATGACTTTTATTTTCTTTGAGTTATCATCATCCACACAAATATCATCTTTACCTTATATTTCATAAATATTGTTTTAACACTTTCCCAATTAATGGAAACACTAAAATATTCATCCAACATAATGGTGACCTATGGGGTCTACTAAATAGTGTATCTAATGGGGTAATGTCAAAAATATATTGATATATTTTTATATGAACTCCCCGCAAGTAATGTGATATTACCAGGTACTATATCAACTTAACACATAATCCCTTGATATATTGTATACAAAATTAATGCATATTTTAGTCTACACATACATATAGGGTGTATTATAACACTCAAAAGAAGCTATGTCCTGAATGAATCTAGTATTCTCTTCAAAAAATGAGACATCAAATGATCATATTAGTCACAAAGTGGTCATAAAATATGTACCGTGATTTTTTTATCACATCTATATACAAGAATCCTGATATTTTATCCAATCTCTATGGAAATGTTGGATTAAAGTATGATGAATTTGTCAATTGGTCCATGTCAAAAAAAAATTGCGTTAACCACTTCTTATTATTGGATTCCTAAAACAAATTCCATCAATATACCATAAAAATTCAACATTAGAACTATGAAAAATTATAACTAACCTATAGAACATTGATATTGGATTTTACATTTGTATAGGTGAGGAATAATTATATAAACATAGGAATGTTCATATATATTCCCTGACATAAAAAATAATACATGAGGTTGTGATTTATCTCCTTCATTCATAGATAAAACAATAAGGGTGAATTCAAGGACTCCCTCAATACATACTCATATTTAATGATCAATATCGTTGTCTATCCTCAAAAGAGTATTTCATTCTCCCCACTAAATTAAAGTCCATCAAATGTTTTTTGATAATGATACATTGTTATACATATCTAGTAAATCAATGACTCACTATTTGGACTTCCTTACCTTGTATTAAAGATGAGGGGTTAGAACCATTATGTAAATTTATGTCACTTAACCCTTATTACAAAAACCAGATATTTAAAATGAATATTATTTTTGATAGCCTGTAGGAAACATAACACCATTCTTAAATGAAGAACAAAATATTATTATTTTAATATGACCTTTATAACATATCAATTTGATTGCAGGGTATGAATAAGAATTAGAATGATATATATATAGATATATATTTATATAAATATCTTTCCGAATAAACATTTATTGAAAAATTCTTTGGAAATAAGTATTCATTTTTTTAGTAAATTCATTAATTATTTGAAAATTATATTTTCTTCAAAAAGGGTTTTTACTTGTTTTTGTAAGTGAGTTTCATATTGAATTTAGAGTAGTTTTAGAAATTTTAAATAATAAAATGGGTATAATTTTATAAATAAACTTTTGAAAATTAACATAGGGATAATTTTTGATAATTTTATGTAAACATTGATTTTTAATGAATAGTGAAAATACTTATTTTTATTGAAAAATAATTTATTAAGGAATTTAAAAAATATTATTCTATTTTTTTATTAATTTTAAAATATAAATAGATCATTTTCATTAAATAAATTCAAGTAAAATCATTATACAAAATTATCTGCCAGAACATGGTATAAAAAGTATTATTCATAAAAATATATTTCTCTTAAAAAAACCAATTTTTATCGCATTATCCAGGATTAATTTTAAATTAAATTCATTAAGCTCATTAAATTGAATTTTCAAATATATATTCCATATTAGAAATCATTATGTCCTATTTTTGTTGTGATTTAAATTTATTTTTTCCATTATTAATAACATCTATTGTATACCTTTTTCAAATAGATAATGGGAATCTGGGTAATTAAGGTTAAAAACAATATAATAAAGACTAAAAAATTACCATACCACTTAACCTAATTTTATATTAGGACTTTATCATTTACTGTTATTTTATGAGTATTTCTATTTTCATTTTGACATGATTTTGAACATTGTAATATTTTATCCAATGAAAAGTAAAAAATCTCATTATCTATGTTTTATTTTCTCTTAATTTTTTACCATGGAATAAATGGAGGATAATCTTTTTTATAAATATTAATTTCAAATAAAAATTAATTTTCTATCTTGCAATTTTATTTATAATTTTTAGTGGTGAAATTAATACCATAAATTCATATATAACGCTGACACAATATTTATCAATTTTTTTTCAAGAATAATATACTTTATATTTAAATTTTTATAATCAATTTAATTTGAATGTGTTATTATTTTTTAATAAAATAGATAAATATAATATTATATGTAATTTTTATTGATCTTATTTATATTTCATTAATATATTTATGTTATTAATGTAAAAGTGAATTAATATTTCTAAAAATTATGTCAATGAAATTTTATAATAAATAATATTTTATTAACTAATTTTAAATTCAGAAAAATAATATAGACAAATAAGTGAATAAGAAATGATTTAATGTATCAATAATGGTCCATTTAGGATTGAATATACCTTTTATTGAAACTATAATGACCCATATAAAGTAAAAATATTATTGTGAAGGTTTTCATAAAAAAGGGTTAACAAGTGTAAAAACAGAAACATAAGGTTATAAACATAATTAAAAAAAATTAAAATTATATTTGGATGAGATTATATTCACTGAAACACATATTAATAATTAATAATATAAATTTTTAATAATTTTAATATAAATATTAATTTATATTAATTTAATAATATATGAAATTCAGACAGTTCTCCTTCCCTCACTTATAAAGGGATCCTCCTCTACTATTTACATGACACTTAAAAGGCCATTCAAGTTAACCAATAGTAAAACAATTACCTTATATGAATCACCCTTATAATTCTAGAGGTATTTTTTTAAGAATCATAGTAACCTTATATGAATTATGTTTTAAAGGAAATGCAATTTTCTAAAAAAGAGGTATAACTTTTTACAAGATCTTTTAGTGTTATTTCTTCTTCCACTATGTTAAAATATTATCCAACCATTATGATATTTTAAAATAAGTATTTGTCATACATTTTTATGTTTTAGTTTTAATTTAATAACATACATCAATGTCCTTCTACCATCAAATGGGAAATGAAACCATCATTTTAGTAAACAGAGAAATATCACCTCATGAGTTGATGCGATTCATTTTCGATCCCTACCATTCATATATAGTGATAATTATTTACTTGTTATATATATATATGATTTTTTTTAAATGTTTTTATTTCTCTTAGGATAATATTTCATATAATATATTTTCATTACATTCATTGAAAATGAAATGTCATTTATATGTATGTGTGGACTACTACCTCCATGAAGCCATTTGATTTATTTCAAATAAAAAAGTCATAGGAATGATATACAAAAACATATTTAATAAAATAATATTTTTTATTATTTTAATTATATAAATATAAAACAATATTTACCATATTTCAATTATGATTGTCATTATATCGAAATATTACTCGTGCATACATACGACCAACCACTCCATTGAATGTAACATAGTTCATTTTTCATAACCATATTTCCTAGAATCTCGTAAAAATAATATATATATATATATATAATGAAAATTATTTCATGATAATTATTATAGAAATGATGAAATATCTACTTATTGAACAAGAAATGTCCCAGAAATTGCATGAATTGTTTTAAAAAATATGGGATTATTTCGAGACCAGACGCTCAGATAGCAATATATTCAGAGGCCCCGTGAGCCTGAAATATAATTTGGAACATTTTTCATTTAAAAAAATGTGTGAGAGGGTTTTTATAACTTTTAAATCAATGTTCAGATCAAAACATTGTGGGAACCGTTGAACTCAGAATGTCTGGATTTGCCTTGAAAGGACCTAACATCGATCGATGAGGTTCGATCAGAAAATATGATTTTAGGACCATTTTGAAGAGAAAAAAATGAATTAAAGAGTGGTTTTATTGTTCATTTACTCACTATTTAGCAGAGGTAGGTGTGCAATGTGGTGTATCAATGAGGTGATGACAAACTTATTAAACGAATCCCATTAATGAGGCTCTTTAACTGAACTATAACAGAAACATTGTTTCATTAATAAATTAGCATTATGAAGTGACAATGCAATAAAACATAAATTATCCAACACAATTATCATTTAAATAAATAATGGGTTGGATAATTAGAGCAGGAATTTCTTTATTAGATGGTGATTTATTTCTATCCAACAAAGAGTATTAGTGGATCAGAATGCGGCGACAACACCATGAAAAAATGATTCAGGATAAGAAAATAACCAATGCCAATAACATTGAATGGATCAACAGCAATAAAGAACATTCATTAGGTAGGGGTGATTTTGATTTTTATTTCCCTGTTATTCATTCTTAAACAAAGAACACGGATCCACGCATGAATAGGTTGATCATCGGGTCACTTGTTCTTGTAGGAGGGTTATTTTCATATGTGTTTTGCTTCGGTATAAAACATCAATAAATCATTAATCCTTACCCATTTTTATAAAACTCTAATGTAGAGGGTGTGGGTTGAAAAAAACATAGACCGAGCTACTCCGACTTTGTGCATTCCTGTGTTTTTCATCATGGCTGCAACAATAGGTTGACGGAAAGCTTGTACTCTGGTCCTAGGATGGAAGATGGTGACCCAAGAAGACCATAGGTGTCGATGGTTCATGGAAAAGTCCACCAGAGCGGACCAGGTGGTCTATGGATAGCACCGCTGGAGCATCGGTAGAGGAGCCATCGACCATGGGTAGGGGGAGGAACACCACGAAGGCACACCGAGGTGGCTACCACGGTCGGGTCAGGCTGCAGCGATGCCGCATGATCCACCAACAACGTTCGGAAGCTATAGATTGGGATGTAGACCCCCTGCTGTGTCGGAAAGGGTGGGCGGCACCATGCAGGCTGTGGTGACCTACTAGAACAAGAGCAAGTGGGACCCTGTGTGGGAGACAGGAGGTCATGTACGCTAGTCACAACATGCTAATAATCAGACACATGACTAGCCATCTAGGGAAGAACCGTCCGACACTGGCAGGTCGGGCTAGAGGGGGGTCGGACCCGCCCAACGAACCGGTCTCGTGGCCCAGCAGGACAGACCCATAATGAAATGGAATGGGTTAGACCTAGGTTGTGTCAGAAAACCGTGGTTGGGTTGATGGACCTTGAGCCGGGTCTGTCCAACTAGGTCCAGACACAACTGGCCCCTATTCAATAAAACACTAACATCATTCAGACTGGACATATATTTGATGAGACATTTGTGGCATTGGAACCCTCAAGATGAGGTAGTTATTTTGGAATGATTTAAAGAGGCTTTAATGGAAGTTGAAATTCAATGTATAAATTGATTAATGGATTCTAACAGAATCAATCATGCTACATGCACAAGTTCTCCGGCTGCATTATACCCACATAATACTAAGGAGAAGGGGCATAGGTGACCATGTAGTCATAGAAGACAAGTGAACCTATTTTGACCATATACAGGACACACTTTGTGAATCAGCTCTGAGATATCTTATGTGGATCAGATCCAAGCGACCCTATGTGGATCAGCTCTTTGTGACCCTCTATGATCATCTACAAAAAACCCTATGTGGATCAGCTCCCAGAGAACCTATGTGGATTAGCTACAAGTAGACCAATGTGGACCTGTTATGATGAACTAAGTGGGAAATAGCTCCATCTGATCCAGCATACCCATAGTACTCATCATGGATAAGTACATCTGTAGTCCTAGGTGTTCCATGTTACAACTAATACTCTATCTATCCATACTTCAGGTTATACCTACATGATATATTTTGCATTGTGGTCATGCTTCATGGTTAACCTTATGGATTATTTTATGTTATTTTCATTCTAGTTCGACATACCTACTGAGTATTTTTTTACTCAACCATGCACAACCATCTCCCACTCATGTTGTATCTTTTGTAGATGATCGATGCTTTGAAAGAGAACTTGGGGGGCCTTTGATCCATTGGTTCCTATTGAGATCAGGAGGTAGGGGAATACATCTACATCTTTTAGAAGATAAACTATACATACCCATCATGAGGGGTTTTCAGTGGATGTATTGATGAGATCTTTTTTACTTTGATGTTTTCAGTTTATCTTTTGTTAGGTTTTTATTCTATCCCATTTGACATACATCTTTTACATTTACTCAGTGGGTGTTTAGTGGAATTAAATTATTCCTTTCAAGTATTTTGGGACGTTATAGTGAGTGTGTGTGTGCGTGTACATGTACATAGGAAAATTTATCCCACATGCAGGTTGATGCATTTGGCACTAGTCGTAATTCCCTGGCCATTGGGAGGTAGTATTGGGGGAGTCACAACACGGGTCCTGGGGGACGGGTCATGAAAAAGTGGTATTAGTGGTTTTTTGTTCTACCTTAAAGACCATGAGTCTATTGTTTTGTTATTTGGCAGCATTGTTAAAGTTTTCAATTTAAAAATTCATATTCATGGATTCCAGTGTAGGTGCAGCCTCCGAGATATCCATACACTAGGACATTGATTCTGCATTTCGGATCAATACCTAAAATCAACGGTTTCCTGAATCATATAATAATTGAGTTCTTCCTCTTGTTTGTCAGGAACTAGGGTAATGTTAATAGGTTTAATATATTAATCGTGAGACATCATGATCTGTTTCTGGATGTCTCTCGGAATATATCTAGCTAGGATTCTAATGCATGACCATGATGACATCCTTCCATGTGATGAGGTATCTGTTCAAGGACCTGTGTTAGAGATATCCCAATTGGGTGGTGCACCTGCGTTACCACAACCCATTGATCCATAGTTACTAATGGAATTTCCGGTAGAGGACACACGCCAGATCCACACTGTGAAAGAGTTCTTGAGATAAAGACAACCTTGGTTTAGGGGAGAGATAGATCCACATGCCACTGGGGACTGGATGGAGGTGCAGACGCGAGTCTTATGCATTGTGGGGACACCACTTGACCAGATTGCGATATTAATAGAGTGACTTCTTCAGGGCTCGAAAAGGAATTTTTGGAGCTTGATGATTCAGACTCATGATGATGAAAAACATTCCTGGGATGACATCAAGTGGCTTTTCTGGGACGTGTTATTTCTAGAAACCTTGTGCTTATTGCACATACAAGAGCTTATTAACCTATAAGAGGGCAACATGTAAGTAGTTGAGAAGTGTATATGGTTTGCAGAACTCTCCCTCTAATCTACGGATATGGTAGGGGACCCTTTTTTAGGTACCTAAATTTTTATTAGGGACTCTGAAGGGATATCCAATCGTTGATAATTCCCTTCAACATCCACCAAAGGTTCATGTGATAGAGAGAGATCTACTTATAGAGTGCTTCCTTGTAGTGTAGAATCTGATGTTGGGAGATACAATCTGGAGATAGGTGGATGATTAATCCATGGAGGGTAGCTGATAGTTCAAATAGAGGTCTAAGTAGGCTAGTCCATCTAGAGGATGACCCTAGGAAACATGATCGGTGGTGCAAGGCCATCAAGGTAGCATGGTTCAGTAGAGGAGCATGGCATTCTACTCATGCGGTAGGAAGGGACACATGGATTGTGATTTCCGGATCCATCGCATATATGATCAGAATACGATCAAGGGATCAATGAGGAAGTGACATAAGTTCAATAAAGGAGGTACATAGGGAATTGGATTTGTAAAAGGTGGGGGATGAGAAATAGTCAGTAGTTGATGGTTCAAAGTACCACCATCACCACCACCATGTGGTCCACCACATCCTCAAGGAGTAGCTTCATATAGGTGAGCTCAGCTTCAGATAGTGGAGGCCTCTAACCATGGTACATCAGGAATGATAAGAGGTAAAATATGTGTCTATTCCACTTTAACTGCAGTTCTTATATACATTGGTGCTAGTCACTCTTTCCTTGACATAGTCCATATTTGAGGCTCATAGATTCTAGTGGAGCCTTTGGCTCAATTCATACAATTAACGACTCCTACGAGGGGGGGGGGGATTCAATGATTACACACTGTTGTAGGTAGTGCGAGATTACTCTTGTTGAAAAAAGATTTGTATGGGATCTCCTAGTTGCAGCGTTGAGGCCTTACAACATCATCTTTGGTATGGACTAGTTATCCATTGTTCATGTTATATCTAATATATTAGGAGTAGTTTATGGTGTGTCCGTGAAGATGGGACCTGGTTTTCCTTTACCAGTGAGAAGGGATCACTTGTAGCATAGAAAAAAAAATTTGATGAGGGGGTGGTCGATCACTTATAAGTTGGATAGCCTCAACCTTAGTGCAGGGGGTGAGAGGAGTCTGAAAATTCTTATAGAGGTGGATGAGTTTAAATATCTCTTTCCTAATGATGTTCTATTACTACCTCCTCATACAGTGGTTGATTTCTAGATCGATTTGTACCACCAGAAAACACATATATTGTTACTGGAAAATCAGAAGGGTCATGTGGACCTTTATGAGTTGGGGGTATAGCTGGAGGACATGCCAGATATAGTTATCATATGGGCCACCTTTTTACCATGGTTCACCCCTCTGTTGTTTTCCTATAAGGGTGAAAAATCCTAAGTCTATACATAGGCTACCAATGCTTGAACCAGGCGAATGTTATGAAAAAATATCCAGTACCAAGAATTGATGACCAATTTTATCAGATGAAGGGAACGAGGAGGAACTGATGGATAGCCATCAGATCATGCTATCATCTTCTTTGAGGTTTGGATAAGGATGTACCTAAGAAATCCTTTAGATGCCAATATGGATAATACGAGTTCTTGGTGATTCCATTCGGTGTGATAAATTCCCCAACAGTGTTCATGGGACTCATGAACTTGATATTTCAACCTTACCTCAAACTTTTCTAGGTGTTCTTCATTGATGAAATCAGAGTGTATTCATCATCAGAGGAGTTGAATGATACACTCCTTTGGAAAGTCTAGTATACACTCCTAGAGAACCAATATTACTGGAAACTCTTGAAGTGAGAGTTTTGGATTCTGAACATCCTGGCACACATCATCTCAGAGGCCAGATTGGCAGAGGATCCGACGAATATAGGGGAATAATTTCATGGGACCTGCCTAGGAGTGTGGAATAGGTGATGAGTTAAGGGGTTTTTGATGGATACTAATGAAGTTTGAATCCCATATTTTCTAGAGTAGAATAACTCTTATTGGATTTGACACATAAGGGACAAGCCATTGTGTGGATGGAGAAGTTCTAGAAATGTTTCTAGGATATGATGTGGAGATTTATGAGTGACACCATCTTGAGACTACAAGAGGAGGGAATTGGGTATGTAGATTTTTTAATACATCATGGATCTAATTGGGTTGTGTCATAATGTAGGAGTGAGCAGTGATCACCTATGTTTAATGTTAGTTGAGGCAGCATGAGTAGAACTATGCGACCAATGACCCAGAGTTAGCAGTAGTGGTCTTTGCTTGGAATATGTGGTGGCACAACTTGATGGGTGAATAGATTACCATCTACTATGAGAAAAAGTGTCTCATTTATATATTCACCTAGATGGAACCATACATGAGGAATTACAGATGGCTGGAGTTCCAATATGACTTTGACTTCTAAATAGTCTATACTCATAGGAAGGGGAATGTAGTGGAAGATGTGTTCAGCCTGAGTTTGGGTTTGTAGTTATTAAGTGATGTGACAGATCATCATTCCATGATTCAAATAATAATCATGGGTTATGATAGATAAGCTTACCTTCAGTCGATGAATATCACTCCCCTTCTCATATAGACATTTATGGAGTCACAACTGGTGGATGTTGACTACGAGGAATGACATGCTCAGTTATCCTCAAGAAGGGCTCGTGATGGATTTTAAATTGGTGGGGATCACATTATCCTTTTTATAGGATGAATGGTTGTAACAATGTTGTTAAAATAAGATATTTTGAGGGAGTTCCCAACTACCCTTTGGTTGTACAACCTGGAGTGGTGAAGATGTACCAAGATCTCTGACATTAGTACTGGTGGTTAGAGATGATGTAATCAATGTCCACGTGTATTTCATGGTGACTCACATGTCCTCAAGTGAAAGCTAATCATAAAGTTTTATTAGGCTTGGAATTAACACGTATGGTACCGATGTGTAGGTGGAAAGATATCTTAATGGATTTTTGTGATGGGAATACCACGCTCGTCCAAGTTCCAGGATAGTATGTTGGTGATCATAGAAAAAATCACCATGCTGACTCATTTCCTATCCATAAATGAGCAAGTATCATTTGAGGTCTTGGGATTCCACTATGTTCTTGAGGTAGTGAGGCTTCACGAGGTTCCCAAGATGATCATCTCAGATTGTGATGATCGCTTCACATGATGGAAGTGGAAGGGATTTATAAGATGGGATCTGGACTCAAATTCCCTTGAGTACAACCTTTCCCCCACAGAGGGATGGTCAGATGTAGCGGGCCAGACAGACCCTAGAGGATATACTTCATGCTTGTGATCTTAATTTTGGTCATAATATGGATGACCACCTATGAGTGGTAGAGTTTTCATTCAACTACATATATCAATACACCATTGGTTTGGCACCATTTGAGGCCTTATCTGGGTGGCCATGCAGAAAACCAATATGTTAGATAGACCCAGGGGAGTTATCACTCATGGGTTTAGGGTTGGTATGGGCTACCATGGACAAGGTGGAAATAATCATGGAGCGAACACAGACTACAAAAAGTAGGATGAAATATTATGTTGATAGGAGTCTAAGTCCCTTTAAGTTCATGGAGGGAGACCATGTGTTTCTTCATGTCGAACCCGTATGTGGATTATAGTGATTTGGTCGGGGAATCATGTTATCTATGAGGATCATCAAGACATCCTAGATCCCTGGTTATGTTAGAGAGGTGGTGCACTACCTTTCTCTTCTCCCACAGATGTACCAAGCACGATGTTTCTCACATGTCGTAGCTGAGGAGGTACGACATGATCCATCACACATCATTGACTATGGAATGATGGACTGTGATAATGGGGTGACATTTGTGGAGTTCCTAGTGGATATAGAGGATAGATAAGAGAGGGAACAATGTGTATGGATGATTCATCTAGTGCATATTTGGTGGAAGCTGGGGAATCTCAATGAGAGCACATGGGAGTGGGTGGCTCAGATTTATGCTCTGTACCGCCATTTGGTTTTTAACCCTTGTTTTGGATTTTGGAGAAGTAAATCCCTAAGGTGTGGATAATGTGATTTCTTGAAAAGTCTATGTAATTATTTATAATTATACGGGATTATTTCGTGGCCAGAAACATAGAAGACACATGATTCTTTGGCCAGGTGAACCCATAATATAATTTTGATCATTTTTAGTTCATTTAAATAAATGTGAAATCGTGTTTTTCAAACTATTAAATTGATGCTTGGGTCAAAAATATAAGGGAACCATTGAAATAAATATATAGGGATTTGGATAGAAAGGATTAAACTTTGACTAGTGATGTTAGACCAGATAATATAATTTTTGACCATTTGAAAGAGATATAAGATAAATTAAAAAGTTATTTTATTTCTATTTTCCTCACCATTGAGCATAGGAATACCATAAAATTGTTACAGCGATGCAGAAACAAAGAAACTCATTAAATAAATACCATTAATGAGGCTCTTTAATTGATGCATAATAGAAACTTTGTTTCATAAATGCAACAGAATAATGACATCGTAACACAACATAGTAGAAATGATGCAACATGATTCTCTTTTAAATGAATAATGGGTTAGAGAATCAGAGCAGGAATTTTCCTAACATAAAGAGAATGATTTCTATCCAATGGAGAACGCCAATGTATTGGAAAGTGGTGAAGACGCCTAGGTGGAAGGATTTGGGACTGGAGAACAGCTAACGCCAATGGCTTCAAATGGATCGACCCCAACAATAAACTTTTTCCATGTAGGGGTTACTTTTGATTTTTATTTGCACCTTCTTCTCTCTAAAACAATGAAATTGAATCAACCAACGAACTAGTTGATCCTACATTAGCTTTTTCTTATGGGAGGATGACTTTTATAGTTGTTTTTCATCAGGATAGAACATTTATAAATCATAAATCCATCACCATGTTTCTAAACCTCTAATGTGGAGGGAACGGGCTGACACGAACAATAATTGAGCCCCACCAACTTTGTGCATCATTCTATGTTCTTCATGGCTGCAAATACGGATAGTTGGAAAAGTAGAACTGGATATATAACAAGGAAGAAAAAGAGCCTATAAAATTACTGACATAGACAGTTCATGGATCGGACCACCATAGCAGACCAAGTGGTTCCAACAAAGCACCACCGATAACCGCTAGTTGGGGCCCTCAGAGATAGCCGTATCCGGGTCATGGCGTGCCCTGATGGAATACTAAGGCGCCAATTGCGGCCGATTTGGGACTATTGATCGTGGATAGGGATGCGACGACATAACCTCGTCTAACATGGCGTCCCACGCTATGTGGGACATGTATCCTACGAGCATATGGTCCAGGGAGACTGCATACGGGGGACATGATGGATGACTATGCCAGACATGGTGCAATGAAAGCTGGATGTGGGGGTGTTCAGCTGGAGAAGAACCGAACTGCACCAGTGGGTTGGGCCGGAGATGGGCTGGACCCACCCAGCAGACCAGACCCACGGCCCAACGAACCATGTCGAATCTGGATGAGGTCAGACCTGGGTCAGATCGGGTCTATGGACCCCACACCGGGTTTGTTGGGTCGGACTGGGCCCTAACACAACCAAACCCTATTCACTAAAACATCAATATCTTTCAGGCAAACCATTCATTTTGAATTTCATTTGGGGCGTTGGAACCCTCGTGACAAGGACATTATTTTGGAATTCTCTATAGTGGATTTTATGGATACTGAAATGAGATGAATTGATTGAGGTGTGGATTCTCCTAAAACCAAGAATGCTATGTGTGGGAGTCACGCAGCTGGCTGAGACCTGAAGACTGCTGAAGAGTATGCCCAAGTGACCCTATTGGACTAGAAGACAAGGAAACCTATGTGGATCAGATACAAGTGACCTCTTGTGGATCATATCTAAGTAGAAAATTGTGGATTATCTCTTAGAAAACCTGTCTGGATCAGCCCCAAATGACCCTGTTTGGATTAGCTACAAGAAACCCTGTGTGGATCAAATGCAACAGACCCTTTAGGAAACAGCTACAAGAATCCCTTTGTGGACTAGCTATGATAGAATTGGTGGGAAAATGCTTTGTGGGTCCTATCAGACACACGATACTAATCAGGTATGAGTACCTCAATAAAACAAACTGTTGATTGCTATGACTGATAGTATTTCATTTCATACATTTGGTTATCCCAGTGTGAGTTGTCTTTCTTTGTGATCATGCTTCGTGGTTTTCCTTGTTGATTTCTTTGTGTTATTTTGTTTTTGGTTTGAGGTCCCTACTAAGTATTTTGTAATTACACATCCAAGGGTTTCACCTGAACATGTTGTGTTTAGTGTAGATAACTGATGCCTTGATGGAGAACATGGTGACCTTGGACCTCGTGGTGCCCAGTGAGACTAGGGAGGCACAGCATACTTCTATAGCTTCCAGTAGCTACTCTATACTTACCCATCATGTGGGGATTCCAGCAGAAGGTTTTCAATATATCTTTTTTTCCATTTTGTTTTTTGTTTTTATTTTGATGGTTATGTATTCTTGCCCATTTGACTTACAACCTGTAACTTAACATAATGGTTGTTTAATGGCATGCATGGTTTCCTTTAATGTTTTTATGATGTGGTTGTGTGTGTGTACGGGTACTAGGGAAAATTTCTCCTAAATACTGGTTGATTCCTTCATCACTAGTAACCATCCCCTAGCCATTAGGGGGCAGTCTTGGGGGAGTCAATAAACCAGCCCCATGGGATTGGTCATGACAAGCTTATTATAGACAAACAAAAGTAACATTGGACATATGAGAAAAATATAGTCAAAACATCCAATATGTACTTAAATGATTATGTAATTAAATATTACATGATAATAAATAAAATAAAATTTATAGTAAACCTGTATATGGTTCTCATTAAGTTAAATAATTAACTTAATATAATTATTTAGGAATATAAGGAACGTACGAGATGAGATGGACTTGATGTAAGGGACACATTTACATAAAACCTCACTTTCAATGTCTTAAGGATTTATTTTCAATATCATTCCACCCCTGGTCCATATTCTAAAAATTATATTATTATTATATTTATATGGATTACAAAGTACATATAATTGATTTTTTTTGTATTTTTACTTTCCTTGAAAATATTTCTAAATGGTATTGGTTTACACAATTTTTTGACATTCTTTAATAATGAAAAAAGAATGATATATTTTAATGTTCTTGGTATAATCATAATTTCCTACCACTATAACCATTATTTTATATTTTTATTACTGTATAATCTCCCAAGATTTATTTTAATAAAAAAACTCATTCTCTTATCTTGGGTATTTATACTTTGAATCATTATTCATAGAAGGAAATGGTATTTAGAAATCAATAGAAGTTTTGGAAATTGTTTTAAAAGATCATTTAAATGATTTTATTCATGATATGTTACATGAATTTTGTTTAGCCAATGAGTGATACAAATATATATCATGAGGATAAGTGATCCATATATTTATTGGATGCTGGGTGATCATGATATAGCTCTCAAATAGATTTAGTAATGGTTATTTAATGTAAGGAATTATAATGGATGTCGACTGTATCATTATTTCAATTGTAGGGGTACATGTAATGGTAATTATAAGGCTTATATGTGGATTATTTTCGAAGGAACCTAAATTAAATTTTTATTCTTTTCTATGAGATTTCCAGAAAATAATATTATTTTTAACGTTAATCTGAAGATCATATTAATAAATTGTTATTTTCTTTTTGGGTTCTCGTGATTAGTTATGAACCCTCATTATTGTGATATTTACATTATGTTTCCTAATAATGATTTTTATTAAAAAATATGGATATAAATACTGATTTCATTTGTAAATAAATGATTTTTATGATATCAATGATTATTATTTAAATAGAAGTCTCTATATATCATTTCATTATTTCAAAATATACTAGTGAGTTTATATATTTCTTTTTATGTCCATCAATAAAAAAATTTATACTCATAAAAAAAATTATAAAAAGTTACATGTTTTTTAAGGATGTTTATGAATAGATAATGATTTACATTATATGTCTTGAAGAATATCCATGAAAACAAACTTTTTTCATCATAAAAGTATAATATTTTTTTGGAAAATGGATACTTTATATATGTGTCCACTTTGTAAAATATGGTTTTTTATGTATGATTTTCGAATAAATTCATTAAAACTATAAAATATAATGATGATTGAAATTAAATATTATGAATTACATTCTAATTAATCAATTCACAAACTGATTATGGCTAGGTCCTTATAGATGTTATTATAGGAAATGTTTATATAACATTAGAGATTAAAATATTTTTATAACATATTATCTTAAGATTTAAGGATTCCATTATGGGTTTATAATTTTAAGGATGATTATACGTTCAATGCCTTATAAAATATTTTTTATCATTTAAGTTATGGTATTTTATGGTGAATAAATATACTATTGGGATATATTTTATTAGGTTGATGTATAATATAACCTTAAGGTTAACAAAAATTACTAGTTCATAAGAGTACTATTTTGGTTTGGAGGATTATAAAAATATTTTTTTGAATTTTATAGAAATTATTTTATTTTTTTGAAAAAAAGTCTAAATGTTGGCCAAGATACAACCCATCACAACATTCGAGGCCACAGGGAATCGACATCCAATAAATGTGTGACATGGGTGTATGACTTACCACAGATGTTTGTGATTTATTAGTTAGTGCGACAATGTTTTTTCCACATAAATAATTTTACAGACAATAGTAAAGATGAATCTTGGGAACACATTTGTTATCATATAGAGAACCCAAGGGTTGAAAAGTGATTTATTTAATATTAGATTCATGTTATTTATAATGAAATTCAATATTTTTGGAACTTGTATGGTAATAGTAAGTGGAAATATTTTTTTAAATGATTGGATTGATTTCAAAATAATAATACTTCAATTATATTTTTGAATCATATTTAATTTTAATCCATAATGAGGGTTTTCATGTTATATATTGAAAGGATTAGTTTATTTTACAGATTATATAATTATGTAATATATATATATATATTGGTATATGAAATTTTATGAGAGTAATGTTGAATAGAGATAAATGAGAGAATAATTTTGGATGACTATGGAATATAATGTTTCTTATTATTTTGATTCAGACTGAGTTGGGAAAATTTTGAATTATGTTATGTTTAGTAATTTATAAAATAATCTATATTGATCTTTGTCTGTTATTGATGTCTATTTGATGATTAATATTGAATTTCTTTATATGATGTTTTATTCATTTCTGGAATTATCTTTCCTTATGCTAACCATTTTTTTATTATTTTATAATGATATGAGGAATAAATTTGTATCCATTTATAGATTACATGATCATTTGATGTTGGTTTTAGTGATTGATGTATGAAAAATTCTTCTAGAATACTCATCATTTGGAGAAAAAGATGATGAATTATGGAAATTGAATAAATAATTATGTTCTTATTGTTAAATATGTATATTTAGTAATGTTCTTAGTCTAGATGATATATTAATTTCTAAACTCTATGAAAAATTTCTTAAACTAAAAATTATATTCAGTTACCATCCTTACTGATTATTAGAATGTCTTTTTCCCAACTCATTGATTTATGGTAATTAAAAATATATCATTAATTAATTTTTTTATCAATGATCTTTATCAATATCCATCATTATTTAGAAATTATTTTTCTCTTCTATGTCCATAAGTTTGATTCCCATTAATTTATCCTATTTTGAAACCTAGTTATTTTTTATTCTATATAACCTTTGTATTTACTTTTCCATCAGTTTAAAAGGATGATTTATGATCCCTTTTAATGATGTGGAATTTCTCAAAAATTATTTTAAAATGTAGAAAATTTGATTACTATGTTCATGTTCTAATTGAGATGACTAAATTTATTAATGGTTTTGTTGAAAAGCATAATATTGTGAATTTAAAGGAACATTATGTCTGATAGCATATACAAAATGAAACAGTAAGCATAAACGAACATTGAAATGTTATTATTTTAATATGAATTTGATATCAAAGATATTTTATTATATGGTATGAAATGGAATAACATATAATGATATATATATATATATATCCACCCATTGAAAATTTTATAATAAATTATAATTAAAAAATAATTCTAATTTTAGTAAAATGAATTTGTGTTTTTAAAATATGATTTATTTGGAGATAGTTTTTTACAATATAATATTATAATATATATTTTTTAAGATTTTGAAATTTTATTTTATAAAAAGGAAATAATTTTTGAAATCACAAATTTAAAAATAAATTAGGTCGAATTTTTTGGAATTTTCTGATAAGATTTATTTTTATTGAATATTGAAAATTTTAATTTAATTAAAAACTGAATTTTCATTAGAATAATTTAAAAATTAAAATTACAATTTTGAGTTGTTAAAAAATTTCATTTTTTTACCTTTTGTTAAAAAAACCAATTATAGTATTTTGAAGTAATTTTATATTTAACATTGGTATATAAATATTTTAATTCTTAAAAATGTATTTTTCTTAAAACCTATTTCCATGGCATTTTATAGGTTTAATATAAAATAAAAATATACCACTTATTTGAATTTAATTTGAATAAATATATTCCATATTTTCAATAAGTGGATCTAAATTTGAAAAAATATTTTACGTTTATTTTTGTCCACTATGAATAGAAACCATAGTAAAAAAATTCACATTGATAATGGGAAATCAGATTATTATGATAAAAATAATATGATAAATACTAATAAAATGTTCCAAAAGCATTCCTTAATTTCATTTTATTACATTATTTTTGTACATAATAAATGAGACAATGATTATTTGTCCATTTTAACTATTTATCAATGATTGTGTCCATTATAATATTTTAGATAATGAAATAAATAAATTTACATAATCTTTGTTTTAATATATACAAATTTTGGAAATATGGATAAATAATTGTTATGTTCAATTATGATTATTTATATTAAATTATAATTACTTTATTCATTTTTATTATTTATTTAATTTTTTTAGTGATTAAGTAATTACCTTAAATGTTTATGCAATATTGACAAAGTATTTTTTGAATTAATAGAGAAATAAAATAAATCAATTTAATGATATTTACTTTATATAATATCAATTAATTATTTTTTTCCATTAAATTTTTAGATATATATAACATTTTATGGAATTTTTAATTCATTGTATTATAAATCCATTATTGTATTGACGTTATAAAAGTCATAGTAATTGTATAGTTCTAAAATAGACATTAAGGATGTTTTGTTATAAATTATATTCTATTAAATGATTTTAAAATTCCAAAATATTAATTCATTTTCCAAATGATTTTTATTTTATATATATATAAAAATTTCAATTTATTATAAAAGTTTTTGTTTTTGGAAATACCATGACCCATAAGGATAAAAATACATTGTTATCAGGATGATCATAGAAGGGGATTAACACTTGTTAAATAAAATATATAAGGATAAAATTATAACTTAAATCTATAATTATTTTATTATATGATATTATTTAGACTCATAAACGTACTATAATATAAAAATATGAATTTGGGTCTAATTTTACATTTAAAAAATTATTAATTAAATACATTAATGAATTTCTTAAGTTCCCCACCCCTCACATTTAGAAGTGGACCTCATATCTTATTTACATAACACTTAAAAGGTCAATTGGTTTATCCATGACATAATCAAATTACTTTATATAATAACTAAAATCATTATAGGAAACTTTCAATAGGTACAATAACAAACTTAGAGGGGTTAAGGTAAAAAATTAAATGTTATTTTTTTAAGAATAGGTATAACATTCAATTGAATTACTGTTATAGTTTTACTTATTCTTCAACCAACTTCAAATATTCTACAAAATTTCGAATATAATATAATAATTATCTCTTATATACATAAATTTTATTATGTTAATTTCTTAACATATATAAAAAACCTTATTATATCAAATGTGAAACAAAACCTTCATTCATGTGTACGGAGGACGACCTCCTTACAAAAAAATGTAATTTACCTTCAGTCACTGCATTTGACGGATGAATTTTTATATATATTAAATTTAAATATTAATATATGATATTAAGGAAATATTTATCAGGATATAAATATAATATATCATCTATATTCTCACCATTACATTTATTGAATAATGATAATGTCATTCATGGGTATGTGTTGATTATCCTCACTAGAAAGTGATATGATTCATTTTTCAATTCCACCTCATATTGACAATATACATAAGTTTATGTAAAGAAATAGAAGGTGATTTATGATATAATTATAATTTTTTAATGATAATATAATACATACCAACTTCCCATCACGATAATTGAAAATTTAAAATGTTACTCAGTATATGTATGACCCTCCACCTCCAAGATTATAACATGGTTAATTTTTCATAACTAAATATCTTGGTTGGTTTTGAATGTAAAATTTTTACATAAAAATTATAATTGTTTTATGATTATTATTATTATATATATGATGAAATAAAAACCTATTAGACTATATTCATCGTACAAAGTATATTTGGAACAAATTTATCTAATTTCATCAAAATTGACGAGAAAGATTAAATGATTATTTAATTGAATATAACATACTGATGAATAAAATATAAAGTAATAATATAATTTAAAAATAATTTAAATAAATAGCAAAATTTTTTTATTTATGAATACACATAACTGATTTGATGAATCATACGTATTGTAGATGTCACATTAACTAAAAATGTCATTTTAATATTTTAAAATATTTATATTAAAAATATTAATATTACATGTAAAAACTATTAAAATTTAATTATTAAATTATTTATATGTTCATAAATTAATTTTAAATGACATTTTATTACACTTTTAATTTTTTTTTTAATTTTTATCAAAAGAATCATTTTTCCAAAAATGTTGACAATCATTATAAAAGTACAAAATGAAGTGTTCTAATTTCTCACATATAGATCATTATTCGATATTTGGATTCCATTATATTATACCATGTTTTATTCAATGTAAATTCTTCTTTCCACTTGTTGGGTATTTATTTTTTAAAAATATTTTTTATAATGGAAATTTTATTTTGATATGAAAAAGTGTTTGTTATACTATTTTCAAATAGTTTGTGATGGATTTTATTTATAATATGGTCCTTAGACATAATTTACTATAACTATTGAGCTCTATATAGCTCATATAATGGGTGAGACTAATATATATCTTCAATGTATTGGGTTTTAATTATGTTCTCTAATTAATTATTTTGGACATTGACTGTATGATTATTATAATTATAATGGTTAATATAAGAGATCTTATAAGGGTTCTATATAGATGATGTACCATGAAACCAAAATAATTTTAATATTCTTGTATATGAGCTTTCCTAGAAATAATTTTTTTTCAACAAGTAATAAAAAGATATTTTTTAAGTAATTATTCCTCTCTTTTGAGGAAATGTCATATTTGCACGAACAGTTTATTCATAAAATCTCATGATTAATTACAGAACCTTGTGACTGTGATTTTTTTTATGATGTTTTTATAAATTTCCTTGTCAAAAATTTGGGTATAAATGTTGATTTCAAGTGTTTCTAAATGATTATTTTTAACTCAAAGTAAAATATGTTTTAGATGATCTCTTTTTATGCTTTCACGGGTTTAGAATTGGATAATTGGATTACATAAATAGTCTTTTGTCCCATATTGAAATTTTTGTGATCATCCAATGAATATTTTTATAGTGTTAAGGATATGAAATAATAATAATAATTCAGGTTGATATTAATGAATATTAGTCATAAAAACAAAACATGTTTCATTTAAAAAATTTATATTGTGGGAAAATGGATAATTATTTGAAATTTACTATTTGTAAAATATGATTTTTTCCATTTTTGAGTTATGACCTAATTATATTAAACAATAATAAAAAATATCCTTAAATATAATAGAATTAATTCTAGACATAAAAATAATAATGATTATGTAATGTTTATGGATTGGTCCTTACATCATCGAAAATTTAAAATTTTATCACTAAAAAATTATTATAAGAATAATTTACAATGGATCATGGGTTTCTATGGATACTCATAGTTTTAATACCTATATATCACATCCTATTAGATGAGTATTCAATATATAAAATTATAATACATATTAGAATAATAATGGTTTATTGTCTTTGAAAAGTATGATATATAAACAATTAGATTATAAAATATGTACATCACACCACACATAGATCTTCATAACGTGAACCATTATTAGGAACATATTACCAAAATGTGTTCTTTATATCTTGAGAAAAATAAAACATAATAATGGGTGAGCACAGAAGCCTATTAAAGTAATGTAAGTGAGACATCAATGACGAATTAAACATAACATGATATTAATGGGTATGAGAACATGAGATTACCCATTCAAAAGAATACCGAACAATTAAAAGAAAATAAACACAATTTATTTAATAAATAATATTAGTTCATAATACATGAAAGATATAAATATAAAAGAACATGATCCATGTCAACATAAATTTCTCATATGATCGTGCTATAAAAGAGTAGAGAGAAGTGTGGAATTATCATAATCGTAGAAATAATATTTCAAGGATACCCATAAATAAATCCTTAACATGTTAGGTTAGAGATATCCAACCTTATACCCACATCTTCTTAAGATAACCACCCATTTACCCTCTATATGAATTTGGAAAACCTCATGTACCCTGTTTTTCCAGACATGGGATAACCTCCCATTTATCCTTTGAGATCATAAAACAATAATAGTTACCAAATAAATTATTGGTATATATTATTTTGGCCTTAAAAATCACATATTAATAAATTCATTCATATATATGACACAAGTATACAATAACATTCATCAAAACATAACAAGTGGAAAATAAAGAGGGTTTTATTAATATATCATCATCATAACCAAAAACCATCTATATAGAATAAAAATACAGTATCATTGGTTCATATCCCAAGTAAATATTGAGTTTCCTAATGTATGTTATCATAGATTAAAAAATCTTTTAAAATATCACTAAAACACTTTTTATGGGAAACCCCTTTTTTTTAAATAACTTATTTAAAATATAAAAATGTAATATATATTTAGGGTCAAATTTTATTTATATATATTCATCTACAATATTAATGGAATATTCAAATCCTTGAACAAACGTTATTTATTTGGAATTTATAACAATTCATTGTATGTTAGAATTATTATTACTTAAATGTTTTTGGAAAAATGTCAATAATAACTCATTGGTAAAATAGAAAAAATATTCCTTTTATCAACTTCATAGAAATTAAAAAATTAGTTAAAATGAATTTAGAAATAATTATATTACATTAAGAAAATTCATGGGAGCATTTTTTGAAAATATAGACATGGAATAAAAAGGATTTTCAATCGTAGATTGAAATAATGTCATTTCATTCATGAAAAACATTGTTTTGGTTCATTGAGTAAATAAAGAGAGCAAAGTAAAGGGAAAGGATTATTCTAAAGAAATAACTATATGAGTTGAAAACAAATGGGATGTACTAGGAATAGATCGTTTAATTATATTAAATGGAATTTCAATCATTAACAATCCTAATTAAAATGAGAATAAAACAGAAATCACATACTTCATTTTTGTCATGATTCCATGGAGCACTTAATTCATGTATAATTAATATTAGTTTGTTATATTTATATAAATTAGTAATTTAAAGGCATATAACCTCATAAATGATCAATATATTACATTTCAATACACATTTATTAATAATTCCAAAATAGAATTGTTGTTTCTAAGAGTAAACATTTTTATTTTGAAGAGAATTTATGTTTCGTAGTTTTAGTCCTTGAACATTTATCATAGTTCTTTAATATAAATAGTGGTATTTATGATATAAATATAATATATAATCATTATAAAGTAATTTATAATAATAAATAGTACATATTCAAAAATTAAATACACCATTTTTAGAGAAAATATGTTATATGTACGCCTGAACAAAGTTTTTACTTTTACAAATATGTAAAAACGAATGCTGAATAATAACTTATCTACAAAAATAAATATTATATCATATATATCATATATATTAATTAAATTATTCCTTATTATCATACATGTAAATTATAAATGAAAAAAATAATAACATCGCTTTGTGGGGGTGGTGGTTTGCACATTTACATGAGAAATATTATTATATTCCAACATATTATAAGGTAAGAAGGTAGATATGAAATTATAATTCAATATTCATTATAAGTTTAAAAATATAATTTATAAATATTAAACCCATCATAATATCCAACCATTAAATTTTGTGATGAAAAATGAATTGTATCACTATGGGAAGGTGGTAGTCCACAGGTCTCCATGAGAGATACTTCCACATACCAATTGTAAGAAAATATTGTTGATAATATAGGTTTTAGGATCATAATTACATTTCTATATATTTTTTATGATTAATTTATTATTTTAATATGAATACCAAATTTTTAAATGAAATATTATGACAAATAAATTCAAATAGGTCGGGTAAGATGAATATATATTTGTCATAAGATTTAATTTTTATCATTTCGTAAGGACCCTTGTAGTGGTAGTTTAATAAAAAAACTATAACATGTAGATATATAATTTTAGAAGATAATTTTTAAGGTGATCATTGATTTTGAGTTTTCAATGTGGTGAAATGAAAATAGTGATGGGGTGTCCTTTTATATGGTGGGAAATGACACACTCGAAATTTCAAAAATCATTACAATATTGTTAAGTGATACTAAATTCAAATTCTTCAAAATGGAAAGATATTATATTGAAAATTGGATAATATTGATAAAAAATCATCTAATGAAATTTATGAATGTTTTTGAATCATTTTAGATAATATCATTTTGTTGAACCCCTTGGATAACCATTTTTAATCTCCATCATGGTAATGACTTTTCGATAATAAATTATTGTTGTTTTACACACAATGTATAAATTAGAACATATATAGAAAAATATTATTTTTTTGAAATTTAATATCATAATAATACTCTTTAATGTTTTATTTATTTTTTATGATTTAATAAATCATTATTTAACATAAAATATCGTTAATGTAATTTTGACACTATTGATAAAATTTGACATTATGGACAATATTATTGTAAATTAATTCAAATATAAACCTTTAAATTTTTATTGAATATGTTATACTAATCTAGAAAATAATTTTAAAAAATTAACTCTCCCAAATTTTATTTCATTTCAAAATATAAAAAACATTTATTTTATTTTTTCTATTAATTGAATATATACAGTGTCAGCCTTAAATATAAATTTAAGGTAATTATTCAATCAATAAAATTTAAAAATAAATTACTATGTTAAGAAAAATTAAATAAATTTTAAAATGAATTTTTAGAACATAAATTATTATATTTTTATTAATATAATAATAATTAGTAGTTATTAAAGTCAAGGGAGTGGCATTTTGTATTTATCCATTTTTAAAAAATGTAAATGTCATATTCACTAAACAATTGATCAAATTGGGTATATTTTTTTGAATTTTATTGGAGTTTTCTATCTATACTCATAAAATAGTACAATGTAAAATTTTATATGAATTTTAATTCTTTAACCAAGAGTATTGACCATATGTAATCCATTTTACATTTACCAGGGTGAGAATAATATAACAAGGGAATTTTTCCAATTGGAAAAAATAAATGGACATAATTTCATATGTTTGAATTTATTTCTCCCATTTATGGGGTCAATATTTGATGATTAAATATCTATATGTTTTATAAAAATTTAAAACAAGTTCACAAATTGTGGTGATGATAGTTTTTTTGAAACATACCCATTTAAAAAAAATTAATTTAATATTTTTTGATTCCTATAAAAAATATTAGAAAATTTTTCAAAATTTTATATAATTTATTATATAAAATTTTACTAAAATAATTCAATATTACATATTAGATTAGATTATTAATCATGAAAATTCACACAAAAACATGGCCTTTCAAAATCCCATTCTTTAACTTTTCAATTTTTTTATTTGTAATCAATGTAAAAAAATGAATTCATTTTATAAATTGATAGACCATGAATTTATTATAATATAAATAGTACGATTCATACCCACAAATCCAATGTCTAGGAAATAAATGTCACATTAAATAACAATATTTCAATCGTTTATCATAGTTCATTTAAACATCGTGTTTCATGTAATGAAAGGTATCAAATAAATAAAATTTATTTATTGAGAACTATATCAAAAAATCATTTATTATACCATTATATTGTAATAAAAAAATCAATTATCAATTAAATTTACCTTTTTATAATTATGTTATATAGTATGAAACACATACATCATATAGGGAACCTAATAAAAACTTTTTTAAGAATAAAATAAGTTATTTTTATAGAAATAAAGGAAACTATACCAATAGAATGGTATCCTAACCTATAAATGTATATATAAAATATAGGTATGTAATGATGGAAAATTTGATATATATTTATATAATTTTATAGGAATAAAAGTTTTAAATATTATAAATTATGGGTTGTTATTTTTATAAATCATTAATATTTACTCATAATTATATATTTAATATAATGATTTAAAAGAAAATTTATTTTCATAAAAAATATTAAAAAATTAATAATTTTTTATATTATCATTATAATATATTTTTATGACACTTTATTAAACTTATCAATGTCATATAAAATCTATTATAAAATTAAAATCTGTATTTTTTGAACACACAATGATTTTAGTTAAAAATTAAATTTATCGTATTTAAAAAATTATTTTTATAATGTGGAGTCCATGTTTTAATTCTACCCACATAAAATTGGATAGAGGGATGTTTTTGGATTTTTCTAAAGTAGTTCATTTTTTTAATGGGGAAATATAATAATTTACATTACTATCAAGATACATTAATAGATGAGTCATTGTTGATGTATGGCTGATGTAAGAACCATAATCTATAATTATCCACCATTATTTAATATATTTTTTGAAAAGTATCATTATTAATTATCCTGATCGAAATTAAGAAAATATAGCAAAAATACCCCTCTCCCCAACAAATACCACCTCTCACCACCTCTTCTCCTCACACCTTCCAAGACAAGAATATTGTCCAAATTATGCACAATTCATATACTATTCCTCTACTCCATGTCTATGAGCATATGGTCTCAGTAAAATACCATGTCCATGTTCCTCATAGAGGTTCTCAAGGAGATGAATTACAAGTTGTAAAATCGTCTTTCATTTCCATTTAATTTATTTCCAATTTATTTTATTTTCTTATCATATTCTCACATACCAATATTCATTTGACATTATAACTCAAATATATTATATATAGTGTATATATTTTTTTTTAATTGATGATCAATCATGAAATATATTCTCCTCTCCATTTTATTCTAAAAACTATAACACCATCTGTGATGTGTCGATTTACCACCATCGTTAACAATGTGTTTCTATTTTTCATTATCGCCTCCAAGTGTGGTCATAAAAGCATTATTATGGTTAAATATTATTTTATTATAAATATTATAAGTCAATTAATTTATTGTAACCATCATATAAACATGATATTCAGAGAAATTTTATAAGTTTGTAATGGTCACAAAACATCTAAAATGAATTAAACCATTTTCATTAATGTTTTATCTAATTAATCATCCTCATACAATACAAATAAAAGGTATATAAGACCATTAGATATTATATAATTTCATTAATAACATATAATTTCAATTATAGAGTGTTATTATCATTTAACATGTACTTCCATGCTTGTATACAATCAAACCGATCATGAAAACCATGAAAACTAACACTACCAAAATGATGAAATGGAATCTTATAACCCATAAAAAAGTATATTAATAAACCTATTAAAGTTATAAAAAATAATATAAATGTATAATAGGTCTTGAATAAATTAATTAAATGATCTAATTAGACTATCTATGTCATTAAGTATAAGTGCAGAACACATTTGAACATATGGTATGGGATTCTTTTTAAACCTCCAATATTTTCATTCAGGATACAATTTATCTATCATTAACCTAAGGTAATTCTAAATTATTATTATATAATTATATCATATTTTATTTATATATTCCAAATATTAGTTTCTCGATCCATTAATCTTTATTTGAAAACGAACTACATTTTTCTATAACGTTCCTATCTCAATTATTGTTGATATGTAGGCCTAATTAATGAGAACTTCTCGATTTCTTACCAATTTTAAGTGCATTCCTTAATCGGTTTTAATAATTTTTTTTAATTATCTATTTTTATTATTAAAAAATCATTATTTAAGGTCTATATTCAAAAAATCATTCTTTTGTTTGCGTTAAAGACTCTTTTATATTTA
Organism: Viscum album; assembly: GCA_963277665.1. Lineage (NCBI taxonomy): Eukaryota > Viridiplantae > Streptophyta > Magnoliopsida > Santalales > Viscaceae > Viscum > Viscum album. The sequence goes on from OY728120.1 coordinate 834,860,073, forward strand.
CCATTTAACCGCACCAAAGTTTCTCATTTATACAATATCTTAATAACTATTTTACATGTTACATGTTTAGATAGGAATCATATATAATGATATATTCCTAATTTATCTTATTAATTGTCCATGTATGTTTTTAAATCAACTTTTCATGTACAAAATTACGATATGCATATTGTTTACCCCTTATGACATGATTATGATACCCATTTATTTCCTTGAGTAAACCACATCTTTGTCCATTATCTTTTATTATTCACGCGGAACACATATTCATGAACATATTTGGATGGGTGATCCCTTAATGTTCTCAAAATCATTGGTGACTTTTTACACTCATGATAAGTCGTATTGGGACAAGGAGTAAACCAAATTCCATTACGAGGCATTGTTCTGCATGTGAAATATTATAGAGAGTTAGCCTTGAATCATAATTATTTCATATTTTATGTTATTTAAACATTCCTATGATTCCATTATTACATGTTCCAATGTTATAAATTTTATTATTCTTATGTTTATTTAGGTTCCATGACTTTATATTTTAGCATGTTATTCCTTAAAACCCTTGTTCTTTTCTTTATGCCTAAATTTATTCCGTTAGTGGGATTTATAGCTCTCCCAATTTTTCATGTATTCACTGGGTTATACTATGAATACATGATATATAAAATTAATTTAGAATATATTTATCCATTTTTAAGAAAATATGATTTTATTTTGGTTTCATGCTTTCTAATTATGTACCGTATCTTCCATAGACACTAGAATATTATGATAACTAGATTGTAATTGTTAGTTAATTATTCTTATAATAATATAATTGTATCTGTAAAATGATTGGTTCATTCTTTCTACCCTTCTAAAAATTAATTCTTCCAATGAAATTTCATAACTATGGTATAATCAAATGAGGATATTTCAATTTCATTATACACTACTTTAACAATGTATCCTCTTGAAATTTATGATTCCACTAGAGAACTTTAACCATATAAGCCATCACATCCATATAACATTATGTCTATGATCCAATACCTATACCATTTTTTCATTATAAGAGTTATATTACTATGGTGGCATCACCTATGATTTTCACAATTATGATGGATCAGACATGTACTTCGGTAGAATAGAAATAAAAAACACACCATGACTTGAGAGAGGATCGGTGGAAGCCCCAAGTGATAAGATACCATCCCACATGATAAATAATCTCAAAGGATCTAATATACCTAGGGATTAAAATTATACTCTTTCCAAATCATATAACATTATTCCATGGAGAAATTTATTAAAATTAATTTTAAAAAAAATGCAATTTTAATATTTCACCAATAATTGTCTGAATAATGCTTTATGATACTCTACGATGCCTTGATATTCTGCTGATTGGATATAATTTTCTCAACCATTTCCTCAATAGTCTATGGTCCCAATAGGATTCTTTATCCTAGTTCATCTATTCTCGTTAAGGTTATATACTAAATTTCATAGGGTGATTCAAAATTAGGCTTCTAAATTAACATGTGAATGACATTTTTGTATGTAAATTAATTTTGATAAAGGTGATGATCCCAATCACAATTTAAATCAATAAAAAAGATCAAAGCATAACCACTAGGGTTTTAATTAGTTTCTAAGACTATCGATCTGTTGGAGTTGGAAAAGTAGTAATAATACTTTTCTCCTTATCCAGATCATTCTAAATACATCATAAAAACATTGAAGTAATACTCTGATCAACATTAGATAAAATATTATGTAGTACTCTATACACAAATACTACTTATTTAATTTATATTCAAAAAATGTGATCATGATAGAAACCACTTCATAATGTGATTTGAATTTCTATGATGATTGACTATAACCCAAATATATTTATAGCCTTTAGATGTTTGGGGAGTTTGATGAGAAAATGCATGGTGAATTTATCCAGTCACTGTTATAGTAGCAGTAATGGTTATAGAAATTCATTAAACTTCTTCATTTTTTCCTTGAATTATTGACATACCGAGCACTAAAATACATACCATTCAATATCACATGGTTAGATAGACAAACACTCATTTGAGTGAGAAAAATTTCCCCCCATCCATAAATATTTCTACATCCATTTTTTTAAAATATTTAAATATTCAATATTTTTAATCCTTATCATAGATTATCTAGCACAATCATTTCAGATAAAAGAAATGACCACATAGTTCAAATTCCATGGGTGGTAATGTTTTCAGCACTTATGATATTAAATCAACTCTATCCACATTATATGGTGAATATTCAACTATTATTGTGAGAATATATACATTAATATTGTAGGATCACAATATATATCACACATTTCTCATTAAAGATAAATCCTACAAATCATTAATGAAAAAACTATCAGAGATAAATCCAAATCTATATAAGAGTAATTTTTTTAACAAACCATAAATTAAAATGAGGTATAAGCTATAATCATATCATTCTGAATGAGTATGAATCTCATCCCCTTATTTTATACATCACTATAGATCAAAACCCATTATCCACTATAGGGTAATGTATGGACATGCACATGGGATGTCCTTTCCATTATTTTATTGATTTTTTTTTCAAATTCATATATAAAAAAGATCTTCCCTCAATTTTGTGTTAATTGGGTTTGTTGATTATATATATGTTTTATATTCACAAACAATTGTTGATAATATACATAAAAAGCAAAAAAATCTATGAATCCAAATCATAGTGGTTGTTCTAGAAGAACATTCAGTAACATCGATCATAGATGGATCCACTAATATACCTTTTCCTTCTATTATATGATCCAAAAATGAATCTTTTTTAAATAAAATTATAAATTTTTTAAATTTTTATAAATATTCTCCTTCATTAAATTCTTCAATATTATAATTGAGTAATCATTATTATATACCATTCTATTTTAATGTATAATATATCATCTATATATAATACTAAAAATTGATCATTATAATCACTAATGAATCTATTTATTTAATCTATGAATATAAATAGGGAATTTATATTAACATATTCCATCACTATATATTTATAGTGTCTATGACTTATACTGATTGTTATTATGGGTATATCATCTTTATTTACATTAAATTGATGACAAATAGAAATGATATCAATCTTGGAAAAGTATTAAAAAATTCATATTTGATTAAAGAAATTATAAATATGGGGATGTTGATACTTCATCTTGATAGTGATCTTTTTATGTTCTCATCAAAAAATGAAGAGTTTCCTTGATCTATCTCTGTTTAAAAAAAACTGTATGTCAAACCCAATGTCACATACTTGGATAAATGAATCCCTTTTAAAGATTCTAAAAGGGATTCTTTTATAATTCCTTAAATATAATTGGTTCCATTATATATAGAGCCTTTGAAATTGGTTCCACACAATGTCTGAGTTATATTGAAAACACATCATTATAATTTCATAGTATTCTAAAAAATCCTCAAAAAATACATCAAAAATATATATCACAATAGGCATATATTTGAGGGTGAGTTTCTCTAAAACTATCTAAATAAACACACTATTTGAATTGGAAATAGGACACATATAGTGGTTTTAATTTCAATAAAAATGTTAATGTTTTTATTAAACTAATAAATTATTATTGGTATGTTTGTCACTGATTCTTGTATACATTATTTTTATTATTAATTATTTGAATGAGAGGAATCTAAATCATGAATCTTATTATTAACATTTGTTGGTTTGTAATATCAAATGGGACTTCCCTTACTTGAAAAATTATGTTGGATTTTTGTAAATAAATTGATTCTAATACGAAGATAACATCAAATTTATCATTCAGTATAATAATAAGATTTACATGATTCACATTACAAAAAACATCTAATGGAGAAGAATTATAGACATGAGATGTGATCATTATATAATTGGAGGTTTAAAAAAATTCACAACTCATAATGAAGGTGTTATTTTTATACCCTTAGTAAATTAATCAGATATAATAGATTGGGTATATTCACAATCAAATAAGACATTATATTTCTATAATGGATGATAAGTGTTACTTTCACCACATCATTATCATATCCATTATTGGAAATATTTATATAATGAGATTTTCATATTTCATTGGAATGAAGTGGTTTTTGAAAATAATTATCATTGTTAACCTTAAATCTTGAAAAATGTATAGAATAATTTATATACCCATTGAATTTAAAACAAAGGATTGGGGGTGGTGCATTCAGGTTTAATTTTTCACTATCATTGGATACTTTATTTCTATAAATTCAATATTCAATTTCCTTATGAAATTCCATTACACACTTAAAGAACTTAATAGTCCCCGTAGGATAAATTATTTACTGTATCCTTCCACACAATAATAAGAATATGATTATTATGTTCTTCTCTCAATGGGTTTTTAGTTTTATAATTTCCTATGAATTCAATCTTTCTTGTCTTATCAAAACCATGATTTTTATGGGCAAATCAATTATTTATTTCTAACTATGTCGATCATTGAATGAGTTCTTAATAATTACTAAATCCCTTTCTTCCAAACAACATTCAACGACATGATTTCAATACACTAATGAATAAATCAATCTTACTTTTGGGTTCAATATCAATATAAAAAGTGTAACTCAAATGTATTTATAATTTTCCTCTTATAAATTAACGTATTCACCATCCATATTCAATATATGAAGTAATTCCATTTCCATTTTAATATTAAAAATATAATGAATATTCTTATTGAAAAAAATACTTCTATATTGATCCGTCATCTCTGAGTCAATTTCTTCTCATTTCCTAGTGTTTATGATGAGAGTCCACCATTGATTATCATCACCTTCCAAATGATGAATGAAAAAATGACATTATTATGATATAAACATTGAATAATGGGAAAATAGCATTTCAATGTTATATATACATTCTTGAACAATTAGTGGATCAAAAAAATCATCTAAAATAATTATGATTTTTCCACATTAATGGATCGAGGGAAGCTTTTTCCATCCATTTCATGTTCATAAGATCATTATGATCCATTGTTTGATAATGATATATAAGAATAGAAACATCATTTTTATTCCAGATCCGACAAGATTTTGTTTCTCATGAGGGTAATAATTTTATTTTCTATCATATTTAACATTGACATGGTTACTTGAAATAATATATATTAACGTAATCAAAAAAACATAGTTTGAACAATAATAATTATAGAGGGAAACCAAATTATCATGAAAAATAATATATAGGATGTCAAAATCCTGGAACATTATTTTCACTCTATGAAACTTTAGTTTTTTAGGTCCTCTATGATCATAATCAATCAAAATCCATCTTGATGGTTTAAAAAGTTTTTTGTGAAATTTCTAATGAAAATCCCTTGAGAGTGAAAAACTTGGTGTATATTAAAGGAACCCTTATTGTGCACCCAAATTATGGCAGATAAATACAAGACCTACTCTTTTTATGGTAATTACCCATAAATTCATTTATACTAAAACCAATAAAACTCGTAGTATATATACAAAGATTCTTTTGGATGAAAATAACACTTCACACATTACCCTAACATTGGATGGTCATTTATGCATTGTATTCTCAAAGGGGTTCTCACTAATGTTTTATCATCCCATATTCCAAAGGTAACAATACCATTATCTGATACTTACTTTAGTGACATATAATTTTCATATAAAAATATTAAATATTATTAGATTAATTCAAAACACATAAATTTTTTATCCAGTATATAATTACAACAGTTTAGAGTATATAAAAACTTAGATACCAAAAAATTGGTTCGTGCAATATCATCATTATCTCCAAAAAATATTTTCATAACAAGAAACATTTTCAGAAAAATCACACATAATTTTTTTTATATCCTGGGAAATATAAAACAAAATAAATTTTGAGATTAGATGCTCAGTTTGTCTAAATATGTGAGATATCAGTGAACATTGAAACATTATGTGAGTAGAATCTATTTGATTATGTGACATTAACCTTTAAAGATCAAAAAAATAATTTTTTTTCATAAAAATGAGTAAGGTAATAAATCATTGATGTTGAAAAGACATGAATCATAATGGGGTCAAATTACATGATCCTTATGAATATAATATTGGCATACAGTCTTTTCATGAAAGAGTTTCATAAATTTATGTATAATCATATTCATAGAAGTATTATGTCAATTCTAACAACCAAGAAATTCATAACATGTTAGGCTTCGGTTATCCAACCATATACCTAGTTTGGGATTGGGATAACCTATACTGTACATACTTTTTTTCCCATAAGATAACCCTAGTTTACCCTTTAATCTCCTATAAAAATTAATCATTACCCAAATCACTAGAGGAATATATAAAATGTAACACCCCAGGTAAATAAAGAATATGACATTTTCATATTTATCCATATTTGTGAATAAAATATTAATATGACTTTAAATGGGACGCTAAGCTCGATGGCGTACCCAACACGCAACAACGAGTTTCTTGGGAATCTTACGTTGCACTCTAATAATAAAATAATTTTATTTTAAATGGTAGTTAACATGTAGTCGTTGTATTGGCGGGAATGGATAGAAATAACTAAAATATGATTATATATTTTTTTAAATGTTTTTACATTTATCCAATAAAAGATAAAGGCATAATATACAGAAAGAATTCAATTTTAGGCGTATATGCCCTAGTTTTCACTAAAGGTTCACTTATCGCCTTTTGATGGAGAACCGTCATTAAATATAGTTTTGTTCACCCTTATAAATCCTTTTGGACCAATTAAAACTCTTCTTAATAATTGGGACATCAAAATTTACTTTGTGTAAATTTTTGGTATCTTTCTGATAAAGTTCATTTTTTAATGAATAGTGTAAAATGTTTTATTTTAACTCAAACCCTCTTTTTAATCTAATTTATTTATATGATTAGATTATCTTTTGAATTGGTTTTAAAGTGAAATTAGAATATATTTGTACCGTTAATTCCAATAGTGGTCGTTGGAATTAATTTCACTTTGAAATCAGTCTTAAACTAGTGTCAATCTTTTGATACTTATTGTTTCATAAAAACACGCTATTTGCTCTGAAACCAGGAATTAATTATTAAATTGATTAATTCAACTTATATCTTGTGAATTTTGTAAAACAGACTTCATTTTTGAATTTGTAATATCAAATATAGCTTAGGGTGAATTTTTGGTATTTTTCTGAAAAACATCAATTTTTGATGAATAGTGAAACCACTAAGTGGTACTTATAAAAACTGATTTTTTGTTTAAATGAAATTTTACCACTTCTGTGTTTTGAATATCAAAAATCTGACATACATGGTTGTCAATAAGAAGTAAAATGTGGTTCAATTAGATTAAAATAATTTTTTGGTGAATAGTAACTTATTAAGTTTTTAATCGCGATTAGAGGTAATTAGTGTAGTTTAAGATATAAATGATGTTTCAATAATATGAGATGAGCTTTACACATGTACTACCCTTATTTGATGTGTCATAGCCGACCAAGACAAGCCATGGGTCAACATGGGGACCCCATGGAGCCACTTTGGTTGGGAAATGAAATAAATAACTTTTTATTTAATGTTAAAGTAAAAATGAGACAAACATGAAATGTTTTACTAAAACAATTTTTACATGGGGTTATACAAATCATATTTTTGACTATAAATATTCATTGGAAAGCTAAAACGATTTCCTACATAATAGTATTTTTTTATAAATTTTATACATTAAATAAATTAAATTATTTATGACATCATGATGATGCAGTGATGACCTCATTATTTAACGATTTAAATAAAATGGAATGATAATGTAATATCTAAGACCTAAACATGTCCAAAACCTATTGTATGAGTGGATATCGAACCCTTATCACCTTATCCTAGAATTATATCATTTTGGGACCTCTTAAATCCGAATACCATTTTAAAATAAAGTGACTTTTCTTTACCTTCCAAGAGTACCCCTCCTCTCCTCTTATAAAAGGCCACCACCTCTACCTCCTTACCCACACTCCCAAAGCCTTTGGCTCGGCCAAACTCTGCCCATTTTGTCTCTCCACATCCCTATATTACACGTTTAAGCCTCACTTTGGTCATAAGTCTTCCCAAGGAAGCCTTTGAGCTCAAACCAAGGGGAGTTACCCGATTTTAAGGTAATGTCTACTTTTGAGTCCTTTTGTTTTATTTTTCTTCTCCAACCCCCTAACATTTTTTTATTCTTTTCTTTTGTAAAAAATCCAGTATCCTCAATATACTATGATGTTTTTATAAGAAGTATTCGAGCTACACTTACACACACCTACATCTAATGGTTAAAGAACACACTGTTTCCGTGGATGGCGAATTTCTGCCTCCCGAAACGATGATTGTTCAACATTATTTTAACACCTTCAAATTTGGCCATTAAGATGACACTATATTTATATAGGATATATAATATGTTTAAGTTTTCCTTAATCTTCTGTATTTTTCATTTTGGGCATACCTTTATGGTTTCCATTATGGGTAAACACGATATCTTCATTTAAGGAAGTGCAGACTACCGCCCCCTCAAAGTGATGTGATTCGTTAATGCCATATGTGGGACGGGTAAATGATGGATTTAAAGTTATTATATATTATGTTATACTGAAATTATAATATACCTATATATAATTATTATTTCATTCCATTAAAGTATGAGATATAAATGAAATTAGCGTTCATGCGTACGTACGACTTACCATCTCCATGAACGGTGCATTTCATTTCTTATCCCCAAATGTATTGTACTATTAAAAGTACATGTATATAATGGATATATATAATTAATTACATATCTAAATGATGAATATAATTCTGTAATTAAAATATACATACCTATCATTTAGTTTTAATTCCATTAATATGACAAAGAAATGAAACTAGCGTTCATGCGTACGTACGACTTACCGACTCCATGAACGGTGCATTTCATTTATTACCTATAAATGATTATTTAATATTATAACTAAATGTATATGCTGGATATATATGATATATATTCTATCCAAATAACGAATATCATTCTGGATATAATGAACCTTTGACCACACGAACAACATGTAATTGTAAGAAGTCCACTTTCGACTTGAGAACCAAATATCGACAAAACAAACATTATTAACCTAAATGGTTACATAATGTTTATAACATGGAAATAAGTGATATAAAAGGATTAATGAACTTTAAAAAGGTTCTTAATCAAGTAGAAATTAACTCAAGTTTATTATTTAGGACGTTAAAGAACGATCGAGTCAAGTCGGACCCGAGGTAAGGGATCCTATTCCTCTCTTTCTTTTTAAGTACATTCTTTTATGTCATTCCTTTAAAAGATCATATTTCTTGTTATTGGGATATGATTTTATATTACTCATACTGTAAATTTTATGTTCATATGATGAGAGACCCTATTCTCTCTCATCAATCCATTTTGGAAGTTTTGAGTGGCACCGTTAGGCTGCCGAATTTTTCGTAAGAGATCCAACCTCTCTCTTTCTTTTTAAGTACTCTCCTTTATGTCACTTATTTTAATCTCCACTTTGTTATGTTGGGGGGATGTTCTTTTATATTCCTCTTTCTATAAAATTTATGTTAATATGATGAGATACCCTATTTGATCTCATCAATCCATTTTTGTAAGTTTTATGTCGCGCCGTTAGGCTGCCGAGTTTTCGTAAGGGATTTTTCATCTGACTTTTATTCCCGTGAGATTTATGCTACATTTTTCACAATTTCCATTGAGTGGTGTACTTACTGCCCATTATTATACTCTTTTTGTAATATACATTCGTTTTATGAGTATTTACATCAATTATGTATTGTCCTTCTTTCCTGGGGTGTATGTTTTCAATGATACCCAAGTCGGTAAGCGAACCTTTCACCCTCCTCTTTTTAAAAGACTTCTTTTGTTATGTCTTTTAATTCACATACTATTATGTTGGGATATGTTCTTCTATATCCTTATTTTGGTAAGTATTATGTCCAAGTGATGAGATAACCTTTATCTCTCTCATCAACCCTTTTTGTAAAATTTTATGTGACGTCGTTAGGCTGTCAAATTTTACCAAGGGAACTTCTTAACCCAATTTCGATTTCTTTGGGCTCAACATGTAGTTATTGAATATGTCATCCTTTGAATATGTGTGAATGAAATTTTATTGTTTTACACTTAATATCCACTTATATTTGGTGTCTTTATATTTTTCACACATAATTATGAGATTGATTTATCCTTAATTTAAGGATACCTTCTTTATAATGGATTTCATCTCATTTTACATTTCTTTTGAGACTTCATCGTTGTTATACACCAATTCCCTCTTATATGGTGTGTATACTGTCCTTTGAAATATTATATCATGAATCCCTTTATTCTCATGATATTATAAAGTTCGGATTAAATGTTATTCCGCTATTATTTGTATTCAAGAGTCTCTCATTTTGTTAAAAACTATTTAACAAAAATATCATTTTAAATGTTTTAAAGATTTATTATTCTAAATCATTATTTTTAATGTACATGTTTTCAAAATGGTTCCAGTATTTATTTATATGGACATTAATGTTTTAAAATTATAATTCCATTAAAAGGTTCAAAGTGGAATGGGACAGTTTGATTCAAAAATATCTTTTAAATGGTTTTTGAAAATGGATTGATTAATTCAATATCTGGGAAATACTTATTGTGATTGCAAATGAGATGTTGTTATTTAAATCTTTATATTTTCAAAATTTTATGTGTAATGATGTTACTTGGACATTTTACGGGTGGTTACGTGATAAACCATATGACGGGGGTGCCGTGAATACTAGGACGGGTGGTTACGTTATAACCTCCAATGCATGGGGTATGGATGTCGGCCGTATGGCTATTCCATTAAGTATGTATGAAATTGGCTGTATGGCTATTCCATTAAGTGATATGTGTGGAATTCGACCATATGGTTATTCCAGTTAAGTATGTTTATGTCCCAAGTTACCTTTATATATGTTGTGTGTTCTTTATATGGGTTTTATGGTAATCCTTTGGTTACAAAAAGGTATGTAATGATACTTTATTCAGTGAAGAGTTTTTACTACTTCATGAAGGTGAAGGTATTACTTTGATAGAGTATACATGGTTTACTTGATGTTTGAAAAACTAATAGTTTTCATTCTTTGTGTATCCCTTACTGAGCTTTTTATGCTCACCCCAAGTTTTTTTGAAATGTTTTTCACAGGACTTAATGTGGAATAAGGTCATGGATGGGATCAAGGGAATGCCATGTTATATAAAACATGGAACTAGACATGTTTCATTTAAAGAGTTTTTTTTATTATGGAAACTTAGTAGAAGTGTCTTCTTTGTAATCTTTTGAGGTGTAATAGTTATGTTCTAATTCTCTAAAACTCTAACCTTGAAAAGATCCTCAATGTGAATTATTCATTTAATTCAATATCAAGTATGGTTTAAGGTCGGGGCCTTATAGTTGGTATCAAAGGTCAGTTTAGATATCTTTAGAGGTTAGGGTATTCCTTAAGCATAAGTGACATGACCATAATGGTTAGGATTTCATAAACAATCATAGTTTTAGATAAAGTGAATGAGTAAGTATATCTTAGTGTTTATCTTACTCTTTAGTACATGATGGTTTTGTTGATATACTCACACTGACCTTTTTGGTTTTAGTAAATGGATGGATCTAGCAGGCACCAAGGTAACGGTGGATGTGAAGGAAACTGTGACAGTTTTCTGAGCGAGCAACTGAATGATATGGAAGCTGCAATGAGGACTCTTGTGTTTATCCTCAACCAACTATCTAGAGTCATGATTGACCACCTAAACCTTGGTGATTTCTATAAGGCGTCATATATGCGAGAAACAAATCCCTACGGAACTATAGGTAATTATCATAAAGGTACGTGTGTTCAAAAACTTATGTGTAATAGATGTGGAAATAAACACCTAGGAAAATGTTTCAAAGGGACAAAAATATGCTATAGATGTGGAAATGAAGGTCATAATGCAGGAACCTTCCATGGAAAAAGGAAGCATCCATTTGAATCGAGGAAAGGGAAAGAAGTTCTTTCTGAGGGATCAATTGAATGTTTTAAATGTGGTGTTCATGGTCATTATGAAAACACATGTCTTATGATGAAGTTTCGTGAATGGGATCACCAAGATCGTACAAATACTCGTTTACCAATACCTAATGCCATTCCGATTGAGGATGAAGAAACTGACAATGACCAATCAAAGGTATAGATTATTTCTTAACTTTTGTTTTCTATTTTGGAATCTTAGGATATGATTCATGATTTTGTTTGTAGGAAAGAAGTATTTCAGAACAAGTTGGAAAGGAATGGTTAATAGGTCATGATGAATGTTGAATGAGTAAGAAGTCAACATATAAGGGCTTCAAGAGTTATGGTGAAATTCTTAAGAGTATTAAGTTTCTTTTGATGATGGGGTACATTAGAAGACTTTTTATGGTATGTGTAACACTGATGTTTGATATGTGAAAATTTTATTCAAAGAATAGTAATCTGTTCTTTTGTGGACATAGTTATAAAGAACTATTTGGGTTTATATGATCCTTACTTTTGAGGTAATTATGGGTTACTATATGTTATGATGGAAGTGAAAGGCGTGAGATTAAATTGAGGTTAAATTATATTATGGTTATTTTTGATGATTTTATCCCTTTTTGGGAATAATTTGAGAATTATATAGTTTTGGAAAAAGGAAAACACACAAACCGTGTGACAACCCGTCGCGTCGGACAAAGCTGCGGGAATCGAACCCACAACCAAAGTGCGACTGGTATTTATCACCTACCACTGGACTACGTGATGTCCCTGGTTAGTTTGGCTAATTCTTTTTAGTTATATGATTTTATGAATTAAGAGTAAGTTTATTTTGGGTTATTTATGAAAATGATTAACCTATCATGGAGGGTATGTGATTAGGTTAATTACTTTTCAATACGAGAATTTAAGAGTAACTGATGTTATTTGGAGATAGGTGTTAATTTGTACCTTGGAAGACTATGCGACTAAATCCTTCAAATATTTGGTTTTCAATCTTATATTGGTTTACTTTGAAGAATTTTATTGACAAATTGTTTATCGGATGGTCCTCGTTGAACTTTGGGTTTTGTTGGACAAATTTTGGAGATTAAGCATAGATTTTCTTTTTAATGGGTTATCCTTTTCTGGATTATCTGACCTTATACTAGCCTTTTTGGTTTTGGTTTTGGTTAAATCCTAAATACATGGGATGTTTATAGTTCTATTTGGTGGATTAGGTGATTCTCTAGAAGTTGATTATAGTACTCTTAATGCGAACAAGTCTTCCTAAATACTCGTCTTTTGGAAAAAATATGAGTTTGATTAAGAAATCTAGTAAAAGTTGAAAGTCAACATGATAAGTGATTATGTTTCCTTATGAATAAAATCCTCAATAAAAAGTAACTTAAAACAAAAATGTTGTCTATTAGCTTTTCCTACTGAGGAATCGAATACCGTTTAACCCATCACAAGTTTGTGATTTTCTCATGGTTAACTTTCTCCTAGACATGTTTACTATCACTCTCCTTTAAGAACATGACCATTTTCTTTTTCTTCCATGTCCATGTTTTCCTACCCGGAATCCTAGTATGGGTTAACTCGGGTGACCTCTGTACTTATCTTCCATTATTTTAATGTGATTGTTTTACCGACTCTTAATCCGATGTGGGACTTTCAAGGATGTTTCCCAGCTCAATTTTAAAAATTGTGAGTACGCAATTCCCAAAAAGGGGGGAAGGATGTAACACCCCAGGTAAATAAAGAATATTACATTTTCATATTTATCCATATTTGTGAATAAAATATTAGTATGACTTTAAAGGGGATGATATGCTCGATGGCGTACCCAACACGCAAAAACGAGTTTCTTGGGAATCTTACGTTGCACTCTAATAATAAAATAATATTATTTTAAATAGTAGTTAACATGTAGTCGTTGTATTGGCGGGAATGGATAGAAATAACTAGAATATGATTATATATTTTTTTATATGTTTTTACATTTATCCAATAAATGATAAAGGCATAAAATACGGAAAGAATTCAAGTTTAGGCGTATATGCCCTAGTTTTCACTAAAGGTTCACTTATCGCCTTTTGATGGAGAACCGTCATTAAATATAGTTTTTTTCACTCTTATACATCCTTTTGGACCAAATAAAACTCTTCTTAAGAAATGGGTCATCAAAATTTACTTTGTGTAAATTTTTGGTATCTTTCTGATAAAGTTCATTTTTTAATGAATAGTGTAAAATGTTATATTTTAATTCAAAACCTCCTTTTAATCTAATTTATTTATATGATTAGATTGTCTTTTGAATTGGTTTTAAAGTGAAATTAGAATATATTTTTACCATTAAATCCAATATTTGTCGTTGGAATTAATTTCACTTTGAAATCAGACTTAAACTAGTGTCAATCTTTTGATACTTGTAGTTTCATAAAAACACGCTATTTGCTCTGATAGTGGGAATTAATTATTAAATTAATTAATGAAACTTATATGTTTTGAATTTTGTAAAATGGACTTCATATTTGAATTTGGAATATAAAATATAGCTTAGGGTGAATTTTTGGTATTTTTCAGAAAAACATCAATTTTTGATGAATAGTGAAACCACAAAGTGGTACTTATAAAAACTGATTTTCCGTTTAAATGAAATTTTACCACTTCTGTGTTTTGAATTTCAAAAATCCGACATACATGGTTGTCATTATGAAGTAAAATGTGGTTCAATGAGATTAAAATAACTTTTTGGTGAATAGTAACTTATTAAGTTTTTAATCGCGATTAGAGGTAATTACTGTAGTTTAAGGTAAAAATGATGTTTTAATTATATGAGATGAGCTTGATACATGTCCTACCCTTATTTTATGTGTCATGGGCGACCACGACAAGCCATGGGTCAACTTGGGGACCCCATGGATCCACTTTGGTTGGGAAATGACATAAATAACTTTTTATTTAATGTTAAAGTAAAAATGAGACAAACATGAAAAGTTTTACTAAAACAATGTTTACCTGGGGTTATACAAATCAGATTTTTGACTATAAATATTAAATGGAAAGATAAAAATATTTACTACATCATAGTATTTTTTTTTATAATTTGTAGACATTAAATAAATTAAGTTATTTATGACATTATGATGATGCAACAATGACCTCATTATTTAACGATTTAAATAAAATGGAAATATGATGTAATATCTAAGACCTACACATGTCTAAAACCTATTGGATGAGTGGATTTCGAACCATTATCACCTTATCCTCGAATTATATCAATGTGGGACCTCTTAAATCCGAATACCATTTTAAAATATAGTGACTTTTCTTTACCTTCCAAGAGTGCCCCTCCTCTCCTCTTATAAAAGGCCCCCACCTCTACCTCCTTACCCACACTCCCAAAGCCTTTGGCTCGGCAAACCTCTGCCCATTTTGTCTTTACACATCCCTCTATTACTCCTTGAAGCCTCACTTTGGGCAGAAGTCTTCCCAAGGAAGCCTTTGATCTCAAAACAAGGGGAGTTACCCGATTTTAAGTTAATGTCTTCTTTTGATTCCTTTTGTTTTATTTTGCTTCTCCAACCCCCTAAACTTTTTTATTATTTTCTTTTGTAACAAATCCAGTATCTAAATATACTAGGATGTTTTTATAAGAAGTATTCTAGCTAAACATACACACACCTACATCTAATTGTTAATGAACATACTGTTTCCGTGGATGAAGAATTTCTAACTCCCGAAACGGTGACTGTTCAACATTCATTTAACACCTTCAAATGTGGCCATTAAGATGACACTATATTTATATATTATATATAATATGTTTATGTTTTCCTTAAGCTTATGTTTTTTTAATTTTGGGCATACCTTTATGGTTTCCATTATGGGTAAACACGATATCTTCATTTAAGGAAGTGCGGACT
Source organism: Viscum album (assembly GCA_963277665.1). Lineage (NCBI taxonomy): Eukaryota > Viridiplantae > Streptophyta > Magnoliopsida > Santalales > Viscaceae > Viscum > Viscum album. The sequence continues at coordinate 834,876,121 of OY728120.1, forward strand.
ACCGCCCCCTCAGAGTGATGCGATTCGTTAATGCCATATGTGGGACGTGTAAAGGATGGATTTAAAGTTATTATATATGATGTTATACTGAAATTATAATATACCTCTATATCATTATTATTTCTTTCCATTAAAGTATGAGATAGAAATGAAAGTAGCGTTCATGCGTACGTACGGTGTACCGTCTCCATGAACGGTGCATTTCATTTCTTATCCCCACATCTAATGTACTATTAAATGTACATGTATATAATGGATATATATAATTAATGACATATCTAAATGATGAATATAATTCTGGAATTAAAATATACATACCTCTCATTTAGTTTTAATTCCATTAATATGTCAACGAAATGGAAGTAGTGTTCATGCGTACGTACGGCTTACCGACTCCATAAACGATGCATTTCATTTCTTACCTCTAAATGATTATATAATATTATAAATACATGTATATGCAGGATATATATGATATATATTCTATCCAAATCATTAATATAATTATGTATATAATTAACCTTTGACCACACGAACAACATGTAATTGTAAGAAGTCCACTTTCGACTTAAGAACCAAATATCGACAAAACAAACATTATTAACTTAAATTGTTAAATAATGTTTATAACATGGAAATAAGTGATATAAAAGGAATAATGAACTTTAAAAAGTTTCTTAATCAAGTAGAAATTAACTCAAGTTTATTATTCAGGACGTTAAAAAATGATCGAGTCAAGTCGGACCCGAGGTAAGGGATCATATTCCTCTCTTTCTTTTTAAGTACATTCTTTTATGTCATTCCTTTAAAAGATCATATTTCTTGTTATGGGGATATGATTTTATATTACTCTTACTGTAATTTTTATGTTCATATGATGGGAGACCATATTCTCTCTCATCAATCCATTTTGGATGTTTTGAGAGGCACCGTTAGGCTGCCGAATTTTTCGTAAGAGATCCAACCTCTCTCATTTTTTTAAGTACTCTCCTTTATGTCACTTATTTTAAGCTCCACTTTGTTATGTCGGGGGGATGTTATTTTATATTCCTCTTTCTATAAACTTTATTTTAATATGATGAGATACCATATTTGATCTCATCAATCAATTTTTGTATGTTTTATGTGGCGTTGTTAGGCTGCCGAGTTTTTGTAAGGGATTTTTCATCTCACTTTTATTCCCGTGAGATTTATGCTACATTTGCCAAAATTTCCTTTGAGTGGTGTACGTACTGCCCATTATTCTACTCTTTTTGTAATATACTATCGTTTTATGAGTATTTACATCAATGATTTATTTTCCTTCTTTCATGGGGTGTATGTTTTGAAAGATACCCAAGTCGGTAAGGGAACCTTTCACCCTCCTCTTTTAAAAAGTCTTCTTTTGTTATGTCTTTTAATTCACATTATATTATGTTGGGATATGTTCTTATATATCCTTATTTATGTAAATTTTATGTCCAAGTGATGAGGTACCCTTTAACTCTCTCATCAACCCTTTTTGTAAAATTTTATGTGACGCCGTTAGGCTGTCGAATTTTACCAAGGGAACTTCTTAACCCAATTTCGATTTCTTTGGGTTCACCATGTAGTTATTGAATATGCCATCCTTTGAATATGTGTTAATGAAATTTTATTGTTTTACACTTAATATCCACTTATATTGGTTGTATTTATATTTTTCACACATAATTATGAGATTGATTTATCCGTAATTTAAGGATACCATCTTTAAAATGGATTTCATCTCATTTTACATTTATTTTGAGACTTCATCGTTGTTATGCACCAATTCCCTCTTATATGGTGTGTAAACTGTCCTTTGACATATTATATCATGAATCCCTTTATTCTCATGATATTATAAAGTTCGGATTAAATGTTATTCCACTATTATTTGTATTCAAGAGTCTCTCATTTTGTTAAAAACTATTTAACAAAAATATCGTTTTAAATGTTTTAAAGAATTATTATTCTAAGTCTTTATCTTTAATGTCCATGTTTTCAAAATGGTTTTCAGTATTAATTTATATGGACATTATTTTTTTAAAATTATAATTCCATTAGAATCTTCAAAGTGGTATGGGACACTTTTATTGAAAAATATCTTTTAAATGGTTTTTGAAAATGCATTGATTAATTCAATATCTGGGAATTACTTATTGTGATTGCAAATGAATTGTTGTTATTGAAATCATTATATTTTCAATATTTTATGTGTAATGATGGTACTTGGACATTTTAAGGGTGGTTACGTGATAAACCATATGACGGGTGGTGCCGTGAATACCAGGACGGGTGGTTACGTTATAACCTCCAATGCATTTGGTATGGAAGTCGGCCGTATGGCTATTCCATTAAGTATGTATGTAAATTGGCCGTATGGCTATTCCATTAAGTGATATGTGTGGAAGTGACTGTATGGTTATTCCACTTAAGTATGTTTATGTCCCATGTTACCTTTATGTATGTTATGTGTTCTTTATATGGGTTTTATGGTAATCCTTTGGCTACAAAAAGGTAACTAATGATACTTTATTCAGTGAAGAGTTTTTACTACATCATGAAGGTGAAGGTATTAATTTTAGAGTATACATGGTTTACTTGATGTTTGAAAAACTAACAGTTTTCATTCTTTGTGTATCCCTTACTGAGCTTTTTATGCTCACCCCATGTTTTTTTGAAATTTTTTTCACGGGTCTTAATGTGGAATAAGGTCAAGGATGGGATCAAGGGAATTCCATGCTATATAAATCATGGAACTAGACATGTTTCTTTTTAAGAGTTTTTTTATTATGGAAACTTTTTAGAAGTGTCTACTTTTCAATCTTTTGAGATGTAATAGTTATGTTCTAATTCTCTAAAACTCTAACCTTAAAAGATCCTCAATGTGAATTATTCATTTAATTCAATATTATGTAAGGTTTAAGTCCAGGGCCTTATATAAAACCTACCCCACCTATCAAATAATTATAAATCCATTTATATGTACGATTTAAGTATATAATAATATTCATTATGACTTAACCCATGGAAAAGAAAATTGGTTTCATCGACATTTCATCATTATAAACAGAAATCGTATAGAGAAAATAAAAAATAACTAATAATTGGGTCATATCATCAATAAATGTTGAGGGAGATCATTGTACGTTATCATAGTTAAGAAATTCATTTAAAATTTTACATAAATATTTTTCGAGGAAAGTACCCTTTTCAGTTTGAAATCACATATTTAAAATCTAATATTTTGAAAACATTAAGTATTTTTTTAAAAGTTAACATTGAGAATTTATAAATTAAGATTCATATATTTTATTTTTTTCGTAATATTGAAATACTTTTCATGCCATATATGGTAAAACAAATAGTCAATTCACATTTTTTCTGGTAAAAAGTCAAAAGTACCTCATAAAAAACTATAAGAATATTCCTTATAAAAATATTTTTATAATTAATGAATTTTTAAAAATGAAATTAATTTTTTTTAAATAATATTAGAAACATTCTTGAAAAATTATTCATAAAACATGGATATGAATTGAAAACTATTTTTGTCTTAAAAGGTAAATAATGTCATTTTTCATAAAAACATTGTTTAGGTATCTTGATAAAATAATGTGTGGAAAAAAAAGGAAAAAATTTATTCTCAACAAATGACAATAGGATATGAAAATGAATGGTATTTAATGGGAATGGATCATATAATTTCCATCAATCAAAATTCAAGCGTCCACAATCCCGATTGAAATAGGATTGAAACAAAAATTGATTACCTAATGTTTATCTTTCTCTAACAACACTCTATTCCAATATATAATAAATTAAAACTTATTATAAATCTACAGTAGAGTCATTTTCATAAATATAATATCATATATTACCGACTTATAACATTTACACACCCATTTGTTGATTAGTTTTTTTTAAAAAATCATTTTGGGTATTAACAGTGTCATTTTACAATAGAATTTATAGTTGGTATTTACATTTATTTTACATTGATCAGGGTTCCATAATATAAATAAATTTATTTATGACATAAATATCATATATATTCATTATATATAAATTTATAATCATCTATAAAAGGTAGATATAGATAAATGAATTTGAATGTTCTTGCAGAAAGTATATTGTACGTATGCATGAACGTTGACTGCACTTTTTCTAAAGATGGAATAAAAGAATCCTTCAAAATAATTTAACATTCCATAATTATAATAATTTCAAAAATAATATATATATATATATATTATCTAAATAATTATTATGATCTATGTAAAATAGAAATGGTAAATGATTCACACCGCTATGTGGAGTTATTAATGAGAGACATTATAATTTTCCAAGAGAGTTGAATTCATTATGGTAGATATGATATTATAGTTACAGAATCATAGTAATTTTAGAATTATATTTTATAAATATTATATCCATAATAATTTCCATCTATGAATGATGGGTAAGAAAAATTAATTCTGTTACTACATTGAGGCGGTAGTCCACATGTACACACATGTGATATTTTCTCATTCCATTGGTTTGAAAAGATGGTAGATAATTGTGCTTTCCTGATCAAAGTAAAATTTTAGTATATTTAGGTTTTTGAAGTTAATTTTTATGATTAAATCCATACATTTAGTGTATAGAGAAGAAAAAATTTGTTGAATTTTGTCATGAAAGATGATTAGATCTTCTTAGGAAGATATCCTTTAGTTCCATTCAGTATGACCCATATACTTGACTTTTTATAAAAAAACCTATAATATTTTGATAGGGTAGTTTAAAATATAGTTTTCATGGGTTTTCATGAGCTCTATGGATGATATTTTTATAAAGTGAAGATATAAGGGGTTTCCATTGATATGGTGGGGAAATTACACCCATAAGATTAATAAAAATATTTAAATATTATTAAGTGATTTTTAATAAAATGATTCGAAATGGATACAGATTTAAAATGATTTGATCAAAATATAATCACAAAAAAAATTGATCCATTTTTTGTATCATTTTAAAACACGACTTTTCATTTTTATTTTTGTTTAACTAATTTTAATCATAATAGGTGTAATAATTTTTCAAATAATAAATGGATATAGTTTTACTTATAAGGAAATATTTAATTCATAAATTGATAAGGTATGAAAATTTCAACCATTTATTATCCTACATGGCTTATATAAATTTTTATATTATTTTAAAATTATTTTATAAAACAATATATAACATAAAATATATATAACATCATTTTTTACTCCTTTTATATAATTTGAAATTATATATATCCTCATCATCGTCATTAAAATTTTAATTTAAAGTAAAATAACGTCACAAGAAAGCCATGAAAAACCACTACAAGTTGAAGGGACACAAGACTAATGAGGCCTAAAATATTGATGACCGGGGGAATCCCCTCTAATAATATCGAACCCATTTGGCTTAAAACTATTCAAATTATGTATACATATGTTATCTAGACCAAGGATATCAAGAGATGATAGGTGGTCAGAAACATTGTTACCCTCCCTCCATGTGTTGGTCAGATTGATTTCGTCGTTAATTATTCCAAGACATTTCATGATGGTATAGGACATCAACCAAGGGATAAAGCCAATTCTGTGAAATGCATTTTCCAAAATCATAGATTCCATTTCTGATTCCATGATGTCTAACTCATTAAGGCTACACAAGCTTAGGCCCAGGAACATTTCCATTGCCTCCACTTAAAGAGAGGAACCCTACCACAGGCGGGTTGTAAATTCCAATATGAACAAGCTGCTAGCATCACAAAAATCCCCACATCCAGACATGACTACCAAGGTGAAATATCCATCTGTGTTGCAGTTCATGCCCAAGGGGGGATTCGAGTGAACCCAATTTTTTCTTAAGATTCTACTACCAGGTTAGGATACCTGGATAATTTCTTTGAGTAGTTTCATAGTGGGGTCCTCCCAAAGGTTTCTCATCATTATAACCAGGTAAATGAGTAGGTTATTCATTCAAGAAATGACAAATATTCCCAATATAGAGACCCCCCATGTATCACTTTTACCCTTTCTTGCAATAGGCACCAGCAACTGGTAGACAACACCATTGAGCGAGCCATTTTTCCTGGTCCCCATTCCCCCAAGATAGGATACCAACAATCTAGAAGGGTTTGATCACCCCTGTTAGGTGTATATAAGGAAATGAACTCACCAAATAAGTTCCACGCCTCACACTGCTACTCTCCCTCATGGAAGGGAAAGTTGATACATTCCATGATATGATTATTGTAGAAAGCACATCTGGATTCAATGTTAATGCAACATCATTTGATGCTCTCATTCATAGAGAAAACCATATTCATTATCCTCCAAGTGAGGAATTTGTGTGTTTTTGGGATTCTATTATCCCATAAAACCTCATTCCAAAAATATGAAAGGTCTTTCAAACTAATTGTATGATAGTAGACCATTATTATGGAAGATCCCAAGGGGGGATGAGTTGAATATTCACCTATAGTTGACTGAGATTAGTTGAATGCGGTTTATTATATCCTGTTGATCCTTGTCTAGAAACACCTTAATCAATATTTTGTAGAAAATGGATTCTACAAAGGAAATACCAATGGAAGAGCATCATAGAAAATCAAAGATATCCCTGCTCCAGTTCTGGTTCCAAAAGGAGATATCCCCTTTCCCAAAATGACAACATGAATGGGTTTGATGGGAACTGAGGAAGGGGGTAATCATAAACTAGAGAAGAGAATCATGGAAATAAAATGAATCAATATTCCTCAATATATTGGTGTGTATGATTATCAAACATAAGGTAAGATGTTCAAGAACTTCCCATTCCAACTTTTATGGCTTGCAATGGATCATGAATTCAAGACCACAAATGTTGATACCACCTTATTTGATGGGTCGATCCATCTTTCTCCAAGATACCCTATTCATTTAACCTTCAATTAGTGGTTCCCATATGAATCCATAGAGAATATTATAAATTTTCATGATGATGACTTTTTGGACCATGATAGGTGATATGTTGTGGACCGAGGGTTCCATGAAAACACTGTTAACCAATACTATCAGACACCCAAGGGATAAATATTTATTACTCCAGTTGAGTACCATATTCATGATCTTAATAATGATTGGGTAAAAGATTAAAATGTGTAGCCTTCGTGAAGATATGGGGGATCCTGGATATTCTATAACAAGGTACACTTTCTATATATACCGATTATTGCTCATATTAGAGATCCAACATGACGAAAAACAGCTAGATATTTAAATGTTTCTCTTTGTATGGTTAATAAACCAACCACACCAGTTGATGTACTCCTTTGGATCCTTTATCTTGCCACATATCGATCTACTCATAGAATTTAAAATTATGAGATTGTCTTTTTCAAAAATTAAGTGTGAAATAAATTGGAATCTCATTCTTCTAGGGTACATGAAAATTTCTCCATTGATGAAAATTATTTTCATCACGAGACTTAGGATGTTGCGAGAGAGAGTGTATAAGATAATAGGGATTGGGCCCCCTACCATCAACTGTGGGTCACATTAAAGAATCCAAAATGTCTTCCCCATTAATGTTATTGCGAGCCATGAAGAGCTAAAAGAGTGAAAAAATAATATCAATATTCCAGGAGGAGAGACCCATACCTCTAAGAACAATTTTTTGGTTACTCCACTCAATGCAGTAATATTCTTTGTTAATATATCACTTTATGGCCTCTTTTGGGACGTTATTTTTGAATTTGATGCATATTATCATCTTCGTAGAAAACAAAATAGCCCTTGGATCAAGCAACCCTTCCCAAATGTGTATTATTCCATAAAGATCTTCAGAGGGAGGTGTATAGGTAGCCTGGAGTTAATGATGTTGACCAATAATTTATATGGGAGGTTACACATGCTCCCAGTTCAATAATGAAGAATAGAGGAATGATTCATTTTTTGGAAAGAAAACAATGGTGGTGTAACATGAAATTCGAGTTAAATTACCTATATAGAACAAGTCTTGTATTGTCTAAATCATGTTTTCTTTCACCATATGACAAGAGGACCAGTACAAGGTGCCAGAAAATCCTTCTCATCCTCATACACTATTAGGATTTTGGTTCATCATTGCATCATATATCTCCTTCTCTTCAAGTACAAACCCCAATCCACTATATTACTTCTAATAAAAGTGGTTTGGAACCACATCAAAGAACCCTGTATTCTCCCTATGGTACCCCTTAGGTAAAAACATTTTGTGACTAGCAAGAAGATCATTGATGAATGAGTGTGAAAATCCACCCATGACATCCCTATCATCAATATACATACCATAATCGAATAAAATGTTCTATTTAACTATTATTTTACTCTCTTTGATGCATGCAAGGATGTTAGCGATGTTCCGAATTTTTTATATTTGACAATAAATTTCATGTAACATATTAAATAACCAAAACGGTAATACATTTATTTTTTGAATTTTTTTAATTTTTTTTCTTAATATTGAAAAAATATTGTGCCAACATTACATAATAATTTATGGTAATTATTAATTAACTCAAAATAAGAAATAAATTAACAAGAAAAAAATTAATCCACGTTTCAAATAAATATTTAGGTCCTAATATATCTTATTTTTATCCATATAATAAATATTTATAGTTTTTAATGTAATGTGAGTGACATTTTCTATTTATGTTGTTCATAAAATAATATAATATCCATAATAAAATAAAAATTGAACCAAGTGGCCATTTCTTCCCAAATTGAATTACAATGTTATATATCAACAAATAAAAGATTCTAAATTTAGGATTTTAAGAATCTTTTCAATTTTCTCACCTCACATACCACTAAATCAGTAGCCATATAGGTTACCACTTGACCACAAGCATGCATCCCCATACACAAGTGGATTTCCACTTGTAGGGAGTGTCTAATGGTTGTATAGTGGGGATAATATATCCTCAAGATCAATGTGGAATAATAGTATAGACATAATGAAATCAAAAGACAGTAGTAGAAGAAAAGATAAAATAGGGACAATAGAAGAAGAAATATTATAACAACTAAATAATAGTGTCCAACACCAATTTTCAACAATTGATAAAGGAAAAATTATGCTACAAATATAATCATTGAAGATTACAAATAGAAATAAAATTTAGTAAAATAATATTCACCAATGACTAGATCCACAAGAAGCTCATGAAACATCATGGTCCTGTTCCCCAACTCCATCATAGCATTTTAAATAAACACATAGAATGTGGGTATCTTTCTTTTTTCAATTCCTATATACATAAATCCTACCTAGGTACAATTGGTGACCGATTTGGGTGTAAGATACAATACTATTAGATCGGAACCCATGTTGTCCAGACCATTCAATTTTGTGAAATATATATAGGCAGTGTGATATAGTAAATAAATTAAAGATAGATATAATTAAATAATAAATTAATTGTACTAGGTTCTTCTTGGAAACCACACTAATTAATTTATTCATCCATAGTTGTTTAATTTGAACCTGAAGATCCTATGATGGTATGTTTCATGAGATAATACGTAAGAATGTGCATAGTATCCAATCTTATTATTTTTCTTAAATGATACATCCTTACGTTTTTAAAATCCAATAAATCATTTTTAAATTTTAAACATTCATTATTCTTTTCTTTAATTCCGTTTAAAACCTCATAAAAAACATAGAGAGACACCCCTATCCCTACCATGAAAACCTTGTTGGACATTCCAAGTATCACTCGAAGGGATCCATATATGAACAAATTAAAGTAGTCAGTCCATGATGATCTGGGAATGAAGTCTCATGTGTCACTCCATGCATGGTGTGAAAACTCTTGTTCAATGCTCTATGTCTATATCTGATTTCGTACATAGGATTTGGAGTTCCTCTTAAGGAATGGTTCATCTAATAAAGCTTTAGATCCCATACAATGGTTCTACCCAAGGGAACTAGTGTCACTCACTTCGGGGTAAATATAGATAACACTCAAAAATACAATATCAGGAGAACCTGATATCTCCTCCAATGTGTTTGTTGACCATTTAAAATGTCTCTAAGAAGGGATGAGAGTATATCAAAGGGGTCCTTTAGTCTGAACCCCTTATTTCACCCTAAACACAAGGGTTAAGGAATTAAATAACAAATGAATTTAATAGGAATTTTAGAAAGGGGTGTCTTCTCATTTAATTCATCTCAACAGATCATATTAGGAATTATTGTCAAGAACTAACATTGAGAGAAACTTATATGGTGTACGTTGTGTGGCATGGACATTGGGACAATGAACTTATTTCATCCATTTCATTTATTTAATGGATGTTTTGGAAAATGAGACATGGAAAATTACCTGAATCAATCCAAAAACCCAATTTAGTTTACAATTCATATAGTGAAACATCGAACGATATTTCTTCATTATAAAAAAAGGGTAATGGAAGCACTGGGTAAAACACACCCATTGGGGTGGTTCAGTCAAGGCAATCAACCTTAGAGTTTATTTCCTACAAGATAGGATGATGATACACCAGTGAAACCACATAGAATAATTTAATTTACATCTTTGAGATATAACTAGAAAGGCCTGAAGTGTGTAAGAATCATTAAATTTAGAGTAAAATGAAATGAATGGAAAAGTCCATTATACCTTCCTTAAACAATGGATGAGACATAAGACTAATATTGATCCTCGATTTTATTTAGTTTGAGAAAAATCAATGAAACTAACATCAAGTCTAAAAATATTAAAAAATGAGTCACACCAAAATAGGACAACTATGGGAGGAAAAACCTTGAAATATATGTAATGGAATTGAAGACCATACCAAGATATATCCCTTGATCCATACAGTGATATATTAGGTTTCCAAATGAAGAAGATTGGTCAAAACATAAGGATGAGGAGGAGAATCCATGCATAAGGGGGAGGTGGAAATAACTATAGGGAAAAGAAGAAAAATGAAAATGAGTGATTAAATATTTCATTAATATAATTGTCTAATTTAAACATAAAAACTGAGTAACACAGTTTAGGCACATTGTTCATCCAAACCATGCACTAATTGTGTGTATCCAGCTTGTTAGGAACCTACAACACACATTTTTTCATGCACTATCACAATATCTATGAACTAATCATGAGTTGAATAGTGCCTAGATATGAAATAAGTGGCACTAACCATGTGATATAGAAAAATGTTTGGGTAAACTAGGCACATATAATGGTAAACATTCTATACACCTAATACAAGCTGTAAAGGATTCTACTGGGGATGGGCAGTTTCAGACAATATATGTGCCTTGTACAGTATGATTACATTTTGAGTTTTTAGAGTTAGACACACCTAAAACTCTATTGATCACATCAGTATTCTTTTAGGCTTCCAACACATCTATAAACAACACATTAATATGTTCCAACTATTGTAATTTTTATATGATAGTCTATATACAAAACGAACCATCGAACCAATGATAAAATTAAAATTCCTTTGGATTTTTTTCAATTCCAAAAAACACGGGAAAATAAAATATCTCCATGTTATAAAATATCATCCTTTAGAAACCTTGTGTGAATAAGAGGACCTCACATGTCCTACTTGGATTGAGAATTATAATTAAAATAGCTGGGTTTTATTTCTAAATTCCCAACGCACCTCGTAGTGTCACCATAACGCATGGTACACAAGTCATGGATGGTCAAGGCAATGCTTGTCCCCCATAACGAAAAAAACTATCACAAAACTCACCCAAGACTATCTTAAATGAGGAATTATCACAACATCATCATGTACCCAATAATTTATAACTAGTAATTAATTCTGAACCATTGTGTCTATAAACATGTAATTTTCTTTTATAACGTTCTCGATGCATTCTAATGATTCCAACAACATGTGTGATGATCTGATCAAAGGGTAGAATCCAAACAACCGAATTTAAACTAGACCTTCAGGACTTTCCATGATATTTAGTGGTGTACATCAACCTTACCCCCATATTACCTCACAAGTTTATAAATCGGTACCGCCCTGACTGCATATGGCATGTGATGGGTATCCAGTCACACCATCCCTGGTTGAGTACCCTTAAGGATCTTATCTTAGAAGACCGGTGCATTTCAAAATCCATATTGGATTCCTCTAGATTAATTCGACACAGGACTTATTCTTGAATGATCACCGAGGCATTCAAAAAGACTTCGGTGATGCATCTGTCCAAAAAAGAACATTTCAATTATTGTTCCCTAGCACAAACATGGAACAACACTCGATCAGACATATTTGAATTTTCATGGTAAGACACCACTTCTTAGAATTACTACAAAACTGGGGTAACATTGGAGTCAAAAACAGGAATCCAATGATCTCATCCAAGGTAATAAAAATTCAGATCTTAAAATGCAATGGTTATTACAATATGAACATCCATATAATAGGGACAGAGAACTACCATGAAGTGGAATTCCCCGTGTGATCATGTCAATGAAAATTGATGGTGACCATAAGTCCATCCTTGAAATTCCTAAATGGGAACCTAGGTATCACTCTAGACTGACCACACCTCATAAAACAACCACACTTATAGACCTCACTCTGATAGAATCAACTTGAACAAACCCAATGGGATTATAGAACCTTAGCGATCTATAAGACCAACACTCTCCAAATGTAATAAAACGATACCATAAGAGAGGACATAGCGGACATAAATACAAGATATCACTAAGTTATCATTAAATATCTCCATATAGTATCTGATAAACTTTATCAAAAAATTGGGTTACATGCTCTATACATTTTTAAATAGACCTCACCCAATGTGAAGGATTTCGAGAAATTATATGTCGAATTACATGGAAAAGATCATCTATATCAGATAGAGATATTTTATAAGATGGATATATTTTATGTAAAAAGGGTTTATTTTATAACACTATAATTCTTATTATAATAGGATAAGGATCCTTATCTAATAAACACATGAGGATCGATAATTGATGATGAAGAATCAGAAATCAAATCCTAGATTGAAGATTGAATAATCATCAAACAAGAATGACATAGATTCTCCCGTTGTCAATGACCGATCCAAACTCCATAAAGGGAAATTTTTACCTTTTTTATTTCCATTCCCAATATTAGATTCAATGATGAACACGGACCAACCAACAAACACGTTGATCAATTTTACAATCATTCTTGCAGGATGGTTAAATTGTGAGGTTAATGGGTGATAGATCATTGCATCGATATATATAATTATTTTTTAATCCTTATAAAAGGGAGGAATTTAGGTTGAAACAAAAAAAGGACATGATCCATTATTTGAGTGATTTATTATTATCTTTTTCCCTAATTATTCATGTTCTTAATGACTGTATGTGAAGATTACTATTTCTACTTCAATTCCAAAAAACACGGGACAAATTGATCGTGTGATTTATTAAATAATAAACATTTTTCAATGATATGTTCCCGGAACAATGGGTCTCTGAAATTCATGCCATCACAGCACATGGTCTCAGAAATTTCCTTGTTAATTTATATAAATACAATTGGGGAAAATATGAGTCATTATTGGGTGACACTTCATTCTATTCATTTCGGTGAGTGATGATTTAATATATCATTAATCTTTTTTATAGTCTTATATGGTAAAGTGGTTTTCTATTCAAACATTGGAAGGTAATCTGATACTTCACTACATATGGCCATTAATCCAATTGGTGGCATTGAGGATGTGCCTTTTTCTCAAGTATTATATTGGTTGTATGAATCGATATATGTGGTATCCATAATCTTGATAACAATGTTGTGAACCATGTATGTTATGTTGTACTCATTCAAGCATTGACCTATTATCATTTAAACATTGGTCAGCACCTATGTAGAGTGAACTGGGAATTTATAATGTTCATGTTTCACCCCAATGTTCACGATGATGTTTTAAGGAAAGTCAGCTGTTTGAAAATCAAGTCAGCTATTTATTCATTTTAACTATATTCCTTAACATGTGAAAACATGAATCAAAGAACAATCGTGTTTACAAATTTGTGTGAATATAATCAAGAACATTTATGTAGCTTGTTACCTCTATCGCTTTTATTGATCACTTATTTTAGCATGATGGCCACCCCTAAGAATATGTTCGAAGGTTGATATTTTATAATATGGAGATATTTTATGTAAAAAGGGGTTATTTTATAACATTGTAATTCTTATTATAATAGGATAAGGATCCCTCTCTAATAAACACCTGTGGATCGAGAATTGATGATGACGAATCAGAAATCAGATCCTAGATTGAAGATTGAATAATCATCAAACAAGAATGACATAGATTCTCCCGTTTTCAATGACCGATCCAAATTCCATAAAGAGAATTTTTTCCCTTTTTGATTTCCATTCCCATTATTAGATCCAATGATGAACACAGACCAACCAACAACCAGGTTGATCAATGGTACAATCATTCTTTCATGATGGTTAAATTGTGAGGTTAATGGGTGATAGATCATTGCATTGATATATATAAATATTTTTTAATCCTTATAAAAGGGAGGAATTTAGGTTGAAACAAAAAAAGGACGTGATCCATTATTCGAGTGATTTATTATTATCGTTTCCCCTAATTATTTATGTTATTCATGTTCTTAATGATTGTATGTAATGATTACTATTTCTACTTCAATTCCTAGAATAACAACCTATAACCATGGATCTGACACCCCAATGAAACCAACGATGAATGACAAAATATGCATGACCTAATTTGGATGAGGTAGTAGCTTACGACAGAAAAAGGTGGCGGCGCACATCATTGATCGGAGTGGTGGCTTATGTCAGTCAAAGTGGGCCACCAGCGAGGTGGCCAGCGGTGGTGGTAGGACACGACGCAATGGGGTCAGTCTAGTCGAAGAAAGAGTGTAGGACAGTGGGCTGCCCGTTGGGCGGCTGGTGGAAATGGAAAGATGTTGTTTAGGTGGGACCGCATGGGAGCCCACAACCGAAGTGGTGTCCTGGGCAGTGATTTAGGGAAAAAGTGAGGATGGGTCGTGTCTATATTAGGAGGTCTGCATAGACCTCATGAATGCAGAGAAATAGTGATTCAGGTGAATGGTGGGAAGACCATGTGAATTCAGTGTAGTACTGTGTGGAGCGGGGTGGCATGCAGTCGGGGAAGATTCTGTGTAGTGCAACAAGCTAGCCCGCCGTGGGGGACAGAATAGAGGACCCAGGTAACTTTAGCGGCCCCATAGGCTTAACGCAGCAGCCTAGTGGGTTGGGTCAATGTGGCTTTGTGGGTGGGACAATTTTGTGCTATACTAGACTAGAAGAGGTTTGGTCATCCAGGATCAGGTAAGGATCGGTCAGCCAGATCGGGTCTGGTGGGGTCAGCTAGCCAGTTTCAGGATTGCCGACGGGTTGGGTCAGCTGGTCTGGTTGGGTCTGGATGGTCAGATCAGACCCAGACAAGACCTAAGGAATACCTTCCTATAAAAAGATTAATAAATTTAAAACTGTGTTTCTTTTGGAAGAGTCGTTCATGGTACTGGTACCCTTCTGATCAGATATTCCATTTGACGTACTTTAAGTGACATGTTTTCAATGTTGTCATGAGAACCTTTTTCCTTCAGGAGTAGGTTATCCCAGAATGAGCCTGGTATGAGTGGAATCTGATGGATTGTTGTGACTTGTGGGCTACATGACTTTGGGGCTTCATGGATTATCATCAATCCATGTGTTATAAAGACTCTATGTGTTATAGACACTCTGTGTTCTATCAACACTCTATGTGTTATTGAAACTCCATGTGTTCTTAAAACTTATTTTCTAATCGATAGTCCATGACTTTTTGAAAATCTATGTCTTACAGATAATGGGTGTTCCATGGACTACATCATATAATACTATTTTTCATGCTATTGACGTAAAACTTTGTTAGAATATTGTAATTTGTGTTTTTTCCTTTGTGGTATATCAGGTATTTATTCGTTGTATACATCATATATTTCATTGGTTTATGCCTTGTATTTTATTATGGTATAACTCGTGTATTTATTTTTGGTATAATTTGTTTATTTATTTTTTGGTGTACATCATGTATTTCATAGTGTCATTTCATTATGTTATCTTAGTGTCCTACTGATTATTATATTACTCAACCCTAAATGATCATTTCCTGTACATGTTATATCTTGGTAAAAAAATTAATAAATTTATGGAGTTATAGGTAGACTAGGATTAGGTGGTGATTAGAGTGATCAGACAGTGAGTTTTGGTTACACATATTCAGACATCCTTCCTACACCTAGCCTTCATGTAGGGTTTTCTACAGTTGTGTTTTAGGAACACGTGGGTTCAATTTGATAGACTCCTTAGTTTTGTAGGCTTGTATTCTTGCCTTGTTTACATTCTAGTTTCTTACTACTATGCTCTATGGTTGGTATCTAACTGTATTCTTTTATTTCCTACATAGTGTTTTTAATTTGTTGTTTTTTGAACTTGGATATGTGTGTGATTATAAGTACATAGGAAAATTCCTCCAACATTGGTATATTCATACTCGGTGATAGTGGCCAGCCGCTAGCCTATCCACAGCGGGATTCGAGTTATCATAGAATGATCCCCTCTAGAGAGGTTCCTGATAGAGTGGCATCAGAGGGGTCATTTCTACATAAGGATTGTGAGTATGTGTGGTTGATTTGGGGAAACCATATCGAGTGTTCTGAGTCAACTTTCGGGCCATGGTATCCAATAATGGTTTAAAAACCAATGTATCCAAACACAAGGACACATGACACTTTATTTTTTACTCAGGACCTGGAAACACTGGTTGGAAGAGAACCAATTTTCCATGCATAATATTGAGTTTGAGTGTTTCCTCGTGTCCTTCTTGAGTCAGCTCACCACATATACTCTATGACTATGGTACATCTTGATCTGTTTCAAGACTCCTCTAGATAGAAAGCCAGATAGGATTCCATTTTTGTAATCATGATGATGATCCACAATGAGATGTGATGTCGGTACAAGGGTCTATACCAGAGATACTCCATGCACAAGAGATAACACATTTTGGTGGTTTAATAATGATACCAACACCCTTTGGGAAGCAGTTACATCTAGCACTATGGTTGAGGATGCAGGCAGGCTGAGTGTGTCACTTGATTTATAGAGGTCATGACCTCCCTAGATTAGCATTGAGATATACATACTGATAGACAATGATTGGATCTTGGTAGTTTCACATTTAATCCACCTTGTGAGGACACCTACCGACTAGGTGGAAGTCCTAGCTGTGAGTCTTCTTTAGGGATCAATTGGATGATTGTGACCTTAGTGAACCAGACACATAATGAGGTGACTATCTCTTGGGAACACTTTGAGAGACTCTTCAAAATGCTTTTCATAAAAACTACGTCACACTCTATGTTAATACAGGAGCTCCGATATCTGTTGTAGGTCAGTCAAATTATGGTAGAGTAAATGGTGAGCTTTACTGATATTTCTCACTACTCCATGGATATGGTGAGAGAGCTGATCTTTAGGGATTATACCATTTAGAAGGGGATATTATCGGAGGATAAATAATCCATGATGTCCCATAGAATTCATACGTATAATGGGGTACTAGAGCGAGTTATGCTAGTGGAGATCTTTCTAGTAGAGAAACCCCAATAGTGGGAACATGCAGCAGGAACCAGGAAGACGATTCTTTGGAAGTAGGTGCCCAAAAGATGACATAGGGACCCTTGAGGTAATGAAATCTCAGGGTAAACCCAAGAAAATTTGATCTGTGGTGCGGGGCTACAAAGGGAGACCATGTGAGCAGAAGGGCATACAATTTTACTCACTCCCCAGTCAGGGACAACTTGTTAGAGATTTCAAAACCTCCGAACAAATGATCAGGAGATGGTTGAGGGACTGAAGAGGTAGAGAATGAGGAAATAGTAGGTTGGTTCGTAGTGTATCATGCATGGAAAAGTAATTTGTAGAGTATTAGGTGGTGGGTGGAGGATCGATTTATTACCCCCACCCCTATTTGTTCCACCACAGGCTTAGTCAGGGGGTGTATAGGGATGAGGATAACATTGGGTAATTGAGTCTTGTGACCACAATTCTCTAGGGATAATTAGAGATTTGATTTGTGTCTTTTACACCTTTACTGATGTTTTTTTAGACATAGGTTCCTGTAAATTTTTTCTCCCCATGGACCTTGTTTAGGGCTCAGAGATTCTACTAGGACCGATGAATCGACCATTACAATAATAGACTATTATAGGAAGGAATTTGATGATCAAATTCTAGAGCCTGTATTGTGACCTTACTCTTGGAGGTGAGGGATTTAATTGGGTTCTATTGGTAGCGACGTTGAGGCATTTTGAAGTCATTCTTGTTGTAGACTATCTATCTATAGTACATGCTCATGTTGACTATTTAAGGTGTATACTGCGGTGTGTCTATAGTCAGGAGACCAGGTTTTCCATTATTTGTTAAAAGGAAACACAAGTAGTTTCTAATGGACTTACTCATAGGAGGGTGAAACAAATTATTCATGAGTTGTTATGTCTCACCAATATTGTAGTGGATGATAGGTGTCGAATGTTTTCTATTTTCATGAAGGAGTACGATGAAGTATTTCCATAGGATGCACCCATATTGCCTCCCTATAAAGAGGATGACTTTTCCTTTGATTTTTACCCTAGAATGGAATCGATATCTACCCATTCATATTGTATGACTCCCATTGTGCTTTATGAGTTGAGGGGATAGCTGGAGGATTTGTAGAGATTGGGATTCACGAGACACCGTTTTTCACCCTAGGAGGCCACAGTTTTTTTTCCAATATGTTATATGGGGGGATAAGGTTATGCATGGACTTCTAATGCTAGAATCAGGTGACCCTGATGAATAAATATCCACTACTGCGTATTGATGAACTCTTTGATCATCTTAAGTGACTGAGGTGGTCCACGAAGATTTATCTCATATATTTCTATCATCAGCTTCATGTATGATATGGAGATGTACCAACAATAACGTTAAATTATTGGTATAGCCACTACTAGTACATGGTTATTCCATTTCTAATGATGAATTCCCAATCAGTGTTTGTGGAATTCATGAACATGATCTTCAATCCTTACTTATATTGGTTCATGGTGGTCTTCATTTATGAAATCCTAGTGTAATTAGAAACTAAAGAGAATTACATGTTAGACTTGAGGATGGTTCTTGAAACACATCAAGAGAAATATCATTATTGTAAGAATTAGATGTTTCAGTTCTAGATTCGGAAGGTCCACATTCGTGGAGACATAATTTAAGAGGTTGGAGTCATAGTGGATCTGGAAATAATTGATGCCGTGATTTCATGGGCCCAGGAGTGTTACTGAGGTGTGGAGTTCCTAGGGTTTGTAGGATACTATAATAGACTTGTACCTAAATTTTATAGTGTAGATGAAAACTTTATGTCTTTGACACAAAAGGGGTATCCATTCAAACGGAAAGCGAAGCACCATCGGTACTTTCAAGAGCTAAGGAATAAGCTGATGAGTGCTCAAATCATGAGACTACCTGAGGAGGGTGTCGGGTATGTAGTGTTTTGTGATGCATCATTGATTGCGCTTGGTTTTTCCTAATGTAAGGGAATGTGGTGACTACCTGCGGTTCTCTCTAGGTGAGAAAACAATTGTATAACTACGCGAGCCATGATCTTGAGTTAGCAGTGATAGTCTCCACATTTAATATGTGGCAACACTATCAGATGGGTTAGTAGCTTATCATCGACTATGACCATAAGATCCTCATGTATATCTTTTCTCATAAGGATATGAACTTGAGGAAGAGGTGATGTCTAGAGTTTCTCCATGACTATAAATTTGATATTTCCTATAGTTCTGGGAAGGGGACTATAGTGGCATACACTCTCAGCAGAAGATCCATCTTGAATTTACTGATTTTGGTGTCAGAGTAGTTGGTCATGTTACATATATCCTATGTGGATGGAGATAGAGAAGCTTGCCTACAGTCAATGGTTGTGACCCTTATACTCTTACATCAAGTTAGGAAATCACAAATAGAGGATACCTACTGTGAGACCAGACATGCTCATTTTCCCTTATGAAAGTAGCTAAGGGATTTTCGATATGTGGAGAGCATGTTTTTTACTTTTATAGGGTGAACAATTGTACTAGTGCATTGTGGTATAAGGGCCCGAGGAATTCCACACATCCCTTTTGACAGTACATCCAAGTGTGGCGAAGATGTACCAAAACCATCAAAATCAATTATGGTGGTTGGGGATGAAGATTGAGGTGGTCGAGCTTGTTTATTGATGCCTCACATGTCAGCAAGTGAAAGTTGTGAACCATATTCTAGTAGGAATGACAGAACAACATGAGGATCCAAAGTGGAAGTGGGATGGTATATTGATGGACATAGTGATGGGTTCACGACACACACCCCGGGGAATGATACCATCTAGGTTATCATTGATTGACTCAACAAGTTGGCCCACTTTTTACCAATCAATAAGCATACTTCAGTAGAGATCATGTGACACCTTTACATGGAAGACATAGTTCAGATTCATGGATTCCCTTAAATATCATTTAAGATCATGATTTCATTTCATGTCACGTCTATGGAATGGACCAGATGAGGTTTTTTGGACAATGTTATTATTTAGCATAGTGTTTCATTGTCAGATGGATGATAAGATAGATAGGACCATTCAGGTTCTTTAATACATTATATGTGCATGCATCATATAATTTTTTCACTGTTGGGAGGTCTATTTGATTCTAGTGGCATTTTCATAAAAAAATTACAACCACTCCACTATTGGTATGGATCCATTTGTGGCCTTATACGGGCGACCATGCAGGTCACCAATTTGATGGGATGTCCCAAGAGATTCATCACTCATGGAAACATTGTTGGCGTGGGATTCCACTGAGAAGGTGAAGATCATCTAGGGCTAGATAAAGAATTCATATTCCCAGAATAAGTCTTATGATGAATTGAGACAAAGGCACTTGATGTTTCATAAGGAAGACATTGTGTTCTTTTGGGTATCACCTCGATAGGGATTGAGAGATTTGATTGGGGTGACATGTAATCTCTGAGATACATAACCTGTTTTCATATTATTAATAGTTTTGGTGATGTGGTGCACCACTAGATCTTCCCCAGAAGTTGCACTGGGGGAATGTTGTCTTCCACATGTCACAGATTGGGATGTATGTGCACGATCCATTCCACTTCGTAGATAGGTGAGAGAAGGACAACAATTATGGAGAAATTTTTTTAGAGTAACCAGTGGAGATCTAGGAATCATTGGAGAGGATCCTACATTAGTTTTCAATTCCTCTGGTGCACATTTTTCAATGCACGAGAATCTCCAAGAGGGAAATTGGGAGTAGGAGTCTTAGATTCATGCTCAGTACCCTCACCTTTTTGTTATGTACCATGTTTAATGGATTTTAGGGACGTAAATCCCTAGGATGGTGAAAATTTAATTACATGGATTTTCATTGGTTATATTTTTATAGATTAAATGGGAAAATTATGATACGAGGCACTGATAAGGAGTGAGATTCTGAGGCCCAGTGTCACCGGAATAATATGTTGAATACTATTATTATTTTAATAAAGAGTGTGGGCTAGTTTTCATTAAACTAGAATAACATCCAAATGATTTCCTTTATCGGAAATATGAGTGTACTATTGTATTCAACACATAAAATTTACCTTAGGGAAGGCCTAACATCATTAGGTGTGATCCATTAAATAATGTAATTTTGGGGACACATCGGTTATAAAATATTTTATTAAAATATTTTATTATGACACAACAACAATTTCTTTTTTAAATAAATTATTTCAGAGAATTTAGGGTTATCGTCATAACCTCGCATTTCCTCTAAAATGTAGAGAAGGAAATCTCACCACCGAATGTCGATGGATCAAGAATCGGTGATGAAAGATAAATGATCACATCTTGGAACCAAGATTAATGAATGAAGATGATGAAGATTCTCTATTTTTCAATGACTGATCAATACTCAAGCTAGGGAATTTTATCTCTTTCTGATTTCTTTTCCCCTTCATAGATCCCATGACAAACATAGACCAACCAATGAACACATTGATCTATAGTTCGATTGTTCTTGTGGGATGGTTAAATTTTGGGGTTAATTGGTGATATATATTTTTGATTATCCTTATCAATCAAGGTTAAAACTTATAATAAGGAATAATCAAGGTTGATATGAAAAAAGGTCAGGATCCTTAATTTGGGTTCTTTTGTAATTATCTTTTTCCCACCATCTTCAAGTTCTTCACATTTTTTATTATTTTATGAGAATATGATTGTTTCACGATCTATTAATGGAGAAACAAATTGAAATCAAATATCTAACGCCCCAATGAAACCATGGTAGTGTGACATCGATGGTGTGGAATAATTTGGCTAAGGAAGTGGCTTAAAGCAGCTTAAGGCAGAAGTGCATGTTAGTACCTAGAGTAGCGACTCTGGTTGGTCTAGGAAGGCCGTTGACTAAATGGCTGGAGGAGGCTGTATACATGGTCGAGGAGGTACCATGTGGCATCCCATGGATAGAGTGGTTCCATGGGACAAAAATGGGGGACATGGTGGGGACATGCTGTGTGGACCCTGCAGAAATGACGAAGCTATAATGCAGTTCGACGGCAGGCTGACCACTTGAATGCGGTGTGGCATAGCATGTAGCCAGTAGGCACACAGTTGGGGTGGAAAGCATGAGTTTCACCAAGCCAGCCCACAAATAGGTTTTTACTAAAGGATATGGTCTGGTCCGGGCCATGTCGAGTCTGCGGTTAGGGTTGGATTGGACCCTGACCTGACCCAGGTCGAAGATTTTTATAAAAATAACCGTAACAATCAAAATGTGTGACTATTTGATTTGTCATTTGCGGTGTTCTGACCCTTGTGATAATATCGTCATCTTAAGGTAATATAAGTATGTATTTAGAGATATAATCATTAAAACCTTCTTCCTCGAAGAGAAGGTTCCCCTAGAATGAGCGCACTATGAGTGGAATCCTGCGGCTGGCTATGAATTGGTGACAACATGAATTGGAGGATGCATGACTTATCAACACTATGTGTGTTATCGAAACTCCATGTGTTATTGAAACTCCATATTTTATCGACACTCTGGGTGTTATCTACACTATGTGTCTTACAGACACTGGGTGTTTTGTGGACGACATCTCATAATCTTTCTTTTTTGTGCTATAGAAATATACCTTTGTGATCTCATTGAACATTATGTGTTTCCTTTGTGGTATACCAATTATTTCATTATCATATTTTTTTTGTATTTCATTTTGGTATTCCATGTATTTATTCATGGTATAATTCATGTATTTATTTGTTGTATACTTCCTGTATTTATTTGTTATTTCCATCATGTATTTCATTGTGGTATTCCTTTGTTGTTTCAGGGTGTCCTATATAGTATTTTTTTACTCACTCAAGCCCATGATTTTCCTACATGTGTTGTGTCTTGTGCATATGATCAATGCTTTAATGGAGTTAAATTTAGACCATGACCATGTGGTGCTTAGAGGGATCCGGCTGAAGAGGAGTGCTCCTACGGCTTCAGAAATCTTTTTATTCTGGTAGTGTTTTCTTCAGATGAGTTTCATGAAGTTGTGTATTCACTTTGACAGTCTCCTTATATGGGGGTTCTTTTATTATGTCCATGTTTACTCTCCATATTACTAATATCATACTCTTGGGTTGGTATCTTATAGTATACATGAATTGTTTACATAGTGTTTTTACATTCCATAATATTAGGATTGGATATGTGTGCATGTGTACTTTTACTTATGAAAATGCCTCCCATTTTTGTATATTCCTACTTGTTTCTAGTTTACATCCCATGGCCAATCAAAGGTGGTATTGGGGTTTTCATGACATGGGCTAGGATGTGTCATGAAACACCCAACCTACCTAATTGATGAGTATTCCTTATGAATTTATAACCCATTAGAACTAAGTATTTAAAATTCCCAAACTCGATGAAATGATAAAACCACACCTGAATACCCATCAAAAAAATGATATTACATTAGAAATTAAAAATCATACTTGGGAATATGTTACCCAAAAAATTCCACTCTAGAGAAATTTCTTTTAATAAACATGAAAGGGTCCTAATGATCTGACGATGCTACCTATAATAAGTTATCCCTTATAAAAAACGAGATCATAAACCCACATCATGGTCACAACAAAGAACGGTCTATAGGATTAAAGGCCTATCATTTAGATTCAAACATAGGAAGGAATAATATTATTGAAAACATTGATGTTCAGTTTCAAGGAAAAACTCATGATAGATTGAATCTACCCTTACACAGTTGTAAGTACAAAGAACACAACATTATTTTTCATTTTTTGAAAAGTTGAAATATGAAACATTTAATTACGTAACCATTTGATATTGTAGTTTTAAAGAATGTCTAATACCATTCATATGGGAAAAGAATCAAATTATTCCTAAATGAAAAATATCTATGTTATATTAAAGTTATTTTTCAAGAATTATTATTTAGTGACATCCGATTAATGTTGTGATATTTTATCAAATAATCCCTTCTAAACACCATTCATTTATTTATCAGTCCTCACAAAAAAACATGTCATGGAAGATTACAAGATATTATATTAATTATAAAGGTACTAGTCAATTGAAACCACAATATGTTTACATGAAAAGTCAAATAAGAGGTTACGGGAACTTTTAAAATTCCCTCCACAAAATGTGTAAACACACCCCCAAGGGGATAAGCAATAAGCCATATCGAATGAAAATGCAACACGCATGGGTCCCAATAAACCATTTTGGTCCCAATTAAAAGAAACCCAATTTTTTAACACTAACCATTTAAACATCATTAGAGGTTTCCTTATTATGAAACATTCCCCAACTGGCCTACATTTTTAAGTTGTGTATTTATAAGTCTAGTCATATGGGTCATAAACCCAAATAATGGAGTACAACCCTCATAATAAAAATAAAATCATTTATGGTCAATATTTAATGCCAATTATATTTCAAATTATCTATATATATATATATATATCATAATTTCTAATTCAGTTTTATGGGTTTTCACTTCTCTAATTATAATGTGCCTATACACCATAAGAGTCAAGGGTGGTTCCCATCTATCCGCAAAAAATATTCTATTATAGATATAAAATTGAACACCCTTGACATTTATGAAGACTTGTTTAGTATAAAAGGGTTTTGTACAATGGTTTTATTATATGGATCATAACTTTAAAATTAATAATTCTCCCATACACCTTAATAATTTCAAATTGACTCCCATTTAATCACAACCAATATGTTTCATCCCACATTAATCCAGAATAGAAGCATTGATACTTAAAATGATCACACTAACATGTTACCTAAATATTGAACGAAATAACACATACAAAAAGAATCTCATTTCCAAAAAATTAGGATTGGATTGAACCTACATATGCGTGAAAATACAACAAGATTTCATTGAAACATGTAAGGCGCACTACCGGTTTTCAAAATACCTAAGAATGAAATCGATATGGCATGAAATATGAAAATAATGGTAATTCATATGTTCCTATAATGATTCAGGTAATTATTACTCCCTTTCCATGTTTGGAAAAGTTAAATACTGTAAATCTCATATATCTGTATGCAGTATATAGTTCATCAATATGTCAAGGTGAAATCAAGTCATCAATAACTAAATATAGCATGAACATCAATCCTAAAACTAGAAACTTTGACATTCCCTTGTACATTGGTTGATCAATCAATGTAATTTCTATTTATGAAGTAATGAAACAATACTAGTCACCATTACACTAGCATAAAATAGTAAGAAAAAAAGAAAAAATTATCTTTGATAAATCATTGTAATGCCCATAACTATGTGACCACTAAATTTTGCAGGTGGACTGGGTTCCGCATTGCCTCAAGAACACCACCCTGTTAGCTAGAGGCTATCTACTAACAGAAATGGTCTAATGGTTGTATTGTGGGGACAATATAACCTCATGATTATAGTGGAATCGTTGTATAATCATAATGAAATCAACAGAATGTATTTGAATCATTAATAAATAGTTACAATATTAGAATAAATATTTTAATAACTGAATAAAAGTGGAAAACTCCAAATTAAAATAATTCATGTATAATAAGAGATACTAAAAGTACATGTTGTTAAAATTAAAAATATTAATACAATGTAATTGAAGAATAACTTCCTATATATTATCTCTATGAGCATCTCAAGCACTGACATGGTTCTATTTCTTAAATTCATCATATAATTATAAATAAAAAATGGGAAGTTAGAAAGTTTACATTATCCATACACGTAGACATAAATTCTACTAAATTACCAATGATGTCCAAGTAGGGTATGGGATACAATCTTAGTAATCTGGAACCCTCAGTTTCTAAACAATTCTATTTCGAGTATTGTAAATAATAATTGATTCATAGTAAATAAATCCAAGACAGGAATAAAAAAATTAATAAATGCATTGGACTGGGATCCACTTGGACACCATTTTAATTACCTACTTCAGTATGATCCAGTGATTATGAAAATGGAGAACATTGAAATTGTATGTTAGGTGAGATAATATTAAAAAATGGTTAAATTCTACTAGATTGTGATTTTTCATGGGTGACACGGTCCAATGTTTTCGAAACCCAATGTATCCTTTATCATTTTGAAAACATTTATTTCCATTTTCATTAATTAAATTTGAATCCAATTTCAAAATATTGTCAGAATCCTTGATCCCATCCCTGAATATCCAGTATGAATTGAGAATTATCACTCAAGGGGTTCCAATAATTACCAATGATAAGGAATTCATCCCGAGTGACCTAGTAATGAAGTCTCATGTGTCACTACATACATGGTGTGAAAATTAATGTACTATCCTTTGATTTTAATTGTTAGGCCACATGATTTGGACAAACCCTACACCAATATTATAGCTCATACACCATAAGAACCCACATCACAATGTTTATCCCACATAGTTACCCGAACATTGCTCCAACCATATGATGAATTGTGCATAGGTACTTCATAAGTGTCATTAACTATGAGAGATAGGATCACGATATGGGTAAACCATGCATAAACTATGATTCACCTACTTTACACAAAATAAATGGAACATGATTTGTTGATGGTGGCGGAACGGTATCAGACAACAAATGCACCCTATCTAACCCTATTCCATTTTCAGTGTTCACAGTCTGGTGCAACAAAAAATAGACGGAGAACCTGAGGAACCTTATGAGATATTAAGATCTTCATAATGAAACACATTGAAGTGTTCAAACTCTTAGAATTGAGATCTGATACTCAGTTTACAAAATAGACCATCCCGAAAAATGATAAAATTCAAATTCCTATTGATTTATATCTTGTTTAAAAAATGGGATTCTATAATTTGAAATCCTTGACCCAAAGTTTTAATCCAATTTTACTGATTTTACCATTACTATGGTAACAAAAACAAAGCAATGTTACTATTTATAATGGAAAGATTTAAAATCCAACTATTTACCAAATTTGAATCACCTAATTCCTAATACAAGGATCATTTACAAGGAATCAATTTCATTAATTTGTTGAAATTATGTTAAATATATGTCTATATAGTGGGTTGAAATCTATTTTTTTTGTAAAATGCATTTTTATGAATAAAAATAGATATATTAATATTCCGTTCCAAGAATGAATTTTATATGATTGTTACAATTTTTATTTAATATGTAGTATATCAACTCCATTAAAATGAGTGACCTATATTGATGAATTTAGTTTATTAAGATTAAAAAAATAAATAGATAATTTTTTTTCGAAAATAAAGTATTCTACAAGTAAATGATTTATATTTTCATTTATAATAAATTTATAACCAATTAAATAATTGTATACCTATGTCAAAAATCATATTTTTCTTAATTTTTGTATTTATAGTCATTCCCAACATTTAAATAGATATGTGATAAATTCCGTTTTAAATAATAAAAATTAAATATTATATCACAATTAGTTTAAACTCAATTTAGTGTGTAAATAATGACATAAATGAAATAAAATTTAGTTATAGATAACAATATCAAAAAATATCATGGTGTTATAGATTTCTAACTATAGAAACAAACCACCATATTTCCCTTAAATTGAGTATAAATAATTTAAATGTCATATCATCATAGGATCTCTTACCCATTACACTATATTCTATTAATACATCTCCATGTAATGATATATCTAAGACAATTGTGTTCCGCATAAAATTCAAATCTCTCACCTAAATTTTGTTGTTTCCATGTCTTAAAGGAAAATATTACATTCATTAAATCTAAATAATTGTCCATATAAATATACTTATGAGGCAAAAAATTTATATAATTATATAATTATCATTTCATACATCTATATTAAAACACATCGAAGCCCATCTCTAGTGGTATCTAAGAACACTACAGACTCAACTCCTTCATGAGGAAACCACTATATAGGATCACATGATAATCTCTACTTCATATCCCAGATTTCATTTCTAAAATTCTAAAATTAATAATGGGTTTCAATTTTGTGTCAAGGATGTCATGGGAGAAAAAGTATAAAATAAATTTTCCTTATATCTAATATAGTGTCCTTTAATACTAAGGAATATTCACACATCAAAGACACTCTTTGATTTTTATAAGAAAGAACTCCATTAAATATTTTTTTCGTCCAAAGCTATGGTTTCTTCTTATATGGAATTACCTACAATGTAGAGATCCTATATAAAAAATTGAAACATTTAGATATTGATATATTATAAGGCCCCGTCCTTAAACGTTACTTAATATTGAATTAAATGAATAATTCACATTGAGGATCTTTTCAGGTTTAGAGTTTTATAGAATTAGGACATAACCATTACATTTCAAAAGATTACAAAGTAGACACTTCTACTAAGATTCCATAAAATAAAAACTCTTAAAAAGAAACATGTCAAGTTCCATGTTTTATATAGCATGACTTTCCCTTGATCCCATCCTTGACCCTATTCCACATTAAGTCCTGTGAAAAACATTTCAAAAAAACATGGGGTGAGCATAAAAAGTTTAGTAAGGTATACACAAAGAATGCAAACTGTTAGTTTTTCAAACATCATTTAAACCATGTATACTTTATCAATGTAATACCTTCACCTTCGTGAAGTAGTAAAAACTCTTCTCTGAATAAAATATCATTACTTACCCTTTTGTAACCAAAGGATTACCATAAAACCAATATAAAGAACACATAACATATAAAGGTAACTTGGGACATAAACATACTTAAGTGGAATAACCATATGGTCGACTTCCACAAATATCTCTTAATGGAATAGCCATACAGCCAACTTCCATACATACTTAATGAAATATCCATATGGAAAACTTCCATACCAATTGCATTGGAGGTTATAACGTAACCACCAATCCTGGAATTCATGGCACCATCAGTCATATGGCTTATCACGTAACCACCCGTCAAATGTCCAAGTACCAATATAAAATCATAAAACATAAAACCAATATAATGGAATGATAACATTTACACATTTCAATCACAATATATCATTTAAATATATTGACATAATAGAATACTTTATCAAAACCATTTTCAATACCAAAATACATAAAATAGTATCTGGTATTTATTTTATTTTAAAAACATTACGGCTTGTTGAGGAAGCCTACGACCAAATAATACTCACGGCGGAGGAAAAGGTCGTTGTCACTGCATACGTTAAAAGAAACATTCCTTTTTGTCGTTTTGTAAAAATCTTTGTAGAAAAATATTCCTTTTGTATAAAAGTAAAAGTCAAAGGGGTTTATACACCGTATAAATGAAAGATGTGTATAAAACCAAATATGCCTCAATGAAAGGAGATTGAGACGAAGTCTCTAAAAAGATCATTTTTTTTAAATAAAATAGATCTATTATTTGTATTCACTATAAGTACACATAAAGAAATTAAAAATAAAAGATAGGACATAATAATATCATGACATAATTTGAAAGTAGGAGATTAACCCAAAGAATGGAAATTGGGTTAAGATGTTCCCTTACCTCGGGTCCGACTTGACTCGATCGTTCTTTAACGTCCTGAATAATAAACATGAGTTAATTTCTATTTGCTTAAGAACATTTTTCAAGTTCATTATTCCTTTAAATCACTTATTTCCATGTTATAAACATTATGTAACCATTTAAGTTAATAATGTTTGTTTTGTCAATATTTGGTTCTTATGTCAAAAGTGGACTTCTTACAATTACATGTTGTTCGTGTGGTCAATGGTTCGTTATATCCAGAATGATATTCATGATTTGTATATCATATATATCCATAATATACATGTATTTATAATATTTCATAATCATTTAGAGGTATGAAATGAAATGCACCGTTCATGGGGACGGTAAGCCGTACGTACGCATGAACGCTACTTTCATTTTTTGTCATATTAATGGAATTAAAACTAAATGAGAGGTATGTATATTTTAATTACAGAATTATATTAATCATTTATATGTAAAATAAATTATATATATCCATTATAAATATGTACTTATAATAGTACATTACATTTGGCGATAAGAAATGAAATGCACCGTTCATAGAGACGGTAAGCCGTACGTACGCATGAACGCTACTTTCATTTCTATCTAATAATTTAATGGAATGAAATAATAATGATATATAGGTATATTATAATTCCAGTATAACATCATATATAATAACATTAAATCCATACTTTATACATCCCACATATGGCATTAACGAATCAAATCACTTTGAGGGGGCGGTAGTCCACACTTCCTTAAATGAAGATATCGCATTTACCCATAATGGAAACCATAATGATATGCCCAAAATGAAAAATACAGAAGCTTAAGGAAGTCATAAACATATTATATATCATATAAATATAGTTACATCTTAATTTCCACCTTTCAATGTGTTATAAGAATATCGAACAATCATCGTTTCGTGAGGCAGAAATTCGCCATCCACGGAAACATTATGTTCTTTAACCATTAGACGTAGCTGTGGGTAAGTGTAGCTAGAAAGTTTCTTATAAGAAAATACTAGTATATTGAAGATACTGGAGTTGTTAAAAAAGAAATGAATAAAAAGAGTTTAGGGGGTTGGGGAAGCAAAATAAAAAAAATGACTCAAGTGAAGACATTACCTTAAAATCGGGTAACTCCCTTTGGTTTGAGCTCAAAGGCTTCCTTGGGATGACTTCAACCCAAAGTGAGGTTTCAAGGAGTTATATAGGGATGTGTAGAGACAAAATGATCAGATCTTGGCCGAATCAAAGGCTTGAGAGGTGTGGGTTAGGTGGTAGAGATGGGGGATTTTTATAAGAGGAGAGGAGGGGCACTCTTGGAAGGTAAGGAAATGTTACTTTATTTTCAAATGTTTTTCGGATTTTCATGGTCACACATTGATGTGTTTCGAGGATAAGGAGATAAGGGTTTGAAATCCACCCATCCAATATGTTTTTGACATGTTTAGGTCTTATATTTTACATTATCTTTCCATTTTATTTAAATCATCAAATAATGAGGTAATCGCTACATCATAATGTTGTCATAAATAATTTAATTTATTTAATGTCTAAAAATTATAAAAAATACTATGATATAGTAAATATTTTTATATTTCCAATGAATATTCATAGTAAAAAATATGACATTTAGAACCCCATGTAAAAATTCGTTTAGTAAAACATTTCATGTTTGTGTCATTTTTACTTTAACTTTAAATAAAAGGCATAAATGTCATTATCATACCCAAGTGGCTCCATGGGGTACCAAAAATAGACCCATGGGTTTTATTGGTCGTCCATAACTCATCCAATAAGGTTAGGACACGTTTCAAGATATTTTCATTTTATTATAATATCATTTTTACCTTAAATTACACTAATTACCTTTAATCGCGATTAATAAAACATAAAAGTTACCATTTACCAAAAAATTATTTTAATCCCATTGAACCACATTTTAATTAATAATGAAAATCATTTAAATTTGATTTTTGAGATTCAAAACACAGAAGTGGTAAAGTACCATTTAAACGAAAAATCAAATTTTGTAACCACCACTTTGCGGTTTCACTATTCATCAAAAAGTGATGTTTTTGAGAGAAAAACCAAAACACCACCCTAAGCTTTATTTGATATTCTAAATTCAAAAATGAAGTCCATTTTAAAAAATTAAAACATATAATTTGAATTAATGAATTTAATAATTAATTTCTGCTGTGAAAATAAATAGCATGTTTTTAGGAAATAATATATATCAAAAGACTAACACCAGTTTAAGTCCAATTTCAAAGTAAAATTAATTCCAACGACCCCCATTGGATTAAATGGTAAATATATATTCTAATTTCACTTAAAAACAAATTCAAAATATTATCTAATCATCTTAATAAATTAGATTAAAACGAGGTTTTGAATTATAATACAACATTTTACACTATTCATTAAAAAAGAACTTTATCGGAAAAATACCAAAAAATTACACAAAGTAAAATTTGATGTCTTGATTCTAAAGAAGAGTTTTATTTGGTCCAATAGAATGTATAAGTGTGACCAAAACTATATTTAATGAAGGTTCTCCATCAAATGTTGATAAGTGGACCTTTCATGAAAATTAGAGTATATAAGCGTAAAATTGAATTCTTTTCGTATTTTATGCCTTTATCCTTTATTAGATAAATGTAAAAACATTTAACAAACATATATAATCATATTTTATTTATTTCTATCCATTCCTGCCGGTACAACAACTACGTGTTAACTAATATTTAAAATAATATTATTTTATTACTAGTGTGCAACGTACGATTTCAAAGAAACTCCATTTTGCATATCGGGTACGCTATCGAACATAGAAACCCCTTTAATGTAAAGTTAATATTTAATTCGAAAATATTAATAAATATGAAAATGTATTATTCTTTATTTACCTGGGATGTTACATCCTTCCCCCCTTTTGGAAACTGCGTCCTCACAATTTTATTCACTTATCAAAATAAGTGGGGGTATTTATCCCTTATAGCATTTTCAGATTCCCACGTTTCCTCTTCAACCATATGGTTTTTCCACAAAACTTTTACCTGGTGAATTACCTTATTTCACAATACTCGCTCTCTTCGGTCAAGAATCTGGACTGGTTGTTCTTCATAAGAGAGATTCTCTTTCGACTGAAGTACCTCTGGGCACAAAACATGAGATGGATCTGGCATATACTTTCTCAACATCAAAACATGAAAAACATTGTGTACCTGAGATAAACTCGGAGGTAAAGCCACTCGGTAAGCAACTGATCCAACTTCCTCCAGATTTTCATATCGTCCAATGAACCTTGGACTCAGCTTTCCTTTATTACCAAATCTCATCACACTTTTCCATGGAGTAACCTTGAGAAAAACATGATCACCTACCTCAAAAGATAGATCCTTTCTCCGGTTATCTACATACCTTTTCTGTCTGCTCTGAGCTGTTTTCATGTGTTTCTGAATCAACTGAACTTTTTCTGCCATCTCTTCTACCAATTCTGGTCCCATCAGATTCCTTTCACCCACTTCATCCCAAAATGCTGGAGTTTGACACCACTTCCCATATAATGCCTCAAATGGTGCCATCTGTATATTGGAATGAAAACTATTATTATAAGAAAATTCAACCAAAGAAGGATGTTGGTCCCAACTTCCCTGATAATCCATCGAACATGCTCATAGCATATCCTCCAAGGTCTGAATTGTTCGTTCTGACTGCCCATCTGATTGCATATGAAAAGCTGTACTAAAATTTAATTCTGTACCCAATGACTTCTGAAGGCCTTTCCAAAAGATAGAAGTAAACCTGGGATCATAGTCAGATATAATGGAGAGAGGAAATCCATGTAACCTGGCTATCTCTTTATGATACAAATGGGAAAGTTGATCTAGGGAAAAAATTATCTCGTATGGCAAGGAAATGAGAAGATTTAGTCAAGCGATCAACAGAAACCCAGATTGCATTATTACCTCGAGATGTCTTCGGTAATCCCACAACAAAGTCCATGGATATATTATCCAATTTCCACTCTGGAACTGGTAGAGGCTGAAGCATCCCTTTCGGTAACTGCCGCTCTGCTTTAACCTGCTGACAAGTCAAACACTTCACAGTAAAATCAGCAATATCTCTTTTCATTCCATCCCACCAGTAATACTCCCGCTGATCTCTGTACATCTTAGTACTGCCAGGATAAACTGAAAACGGAGAACTATGAGCTTCACATAACAACTCTCTCTTCAACTGTGAATCACAAGGCACACACAATCTCTTCCCAAATCTCAAAACACAATCACTATCAATGTTGAATTCATGCAACTTACCTTTCTGAACCAGCCCTACCTTTTTCTACAACTCACTGTCTTGCTTCTGTGCTTGCTTGATTCTGTCTGATAGAGAAGATCTCATTGATACCTGAAACAAAACATAAGGAAATCCTGCACCAATAACTTCTATGAGAAATTTCATCAAATCCCTAACCAAAGGATCAAGTTCAAAACGCAACATCGTTAATGAAGCATTACATTTTTGACTCAAAGCAACAGCAACTTTATTGGCTTTTCCTGGATGGTAGTGAATTGTACAATCATAATCCTTGATTAATTCCAGCCATCTCCTCTGTCCCATGTTCAATTCTTTCTGAGTGAATATATACTTTAAAATTTTGTGATCAGTATATATTTCAGACTTTACTCCATACAAATGATGCCTCCAAATTTTTAAATAAAAAACAACAGCAGCTAATTCCAAATCATGTGTAGGGTAATTTACCTCATGAGTTTTCAACTGATGTGAAGCATAAGCTATTACCTGATCATTCTGCATAAGGACACATCCAAGTCCCTTTAATGAAGCATCACTGTATATAACAAAATCACCATTCCTGGAAGGAAGTGCCAAAACTAGAGCATTCACCAATCTTCTTTTAAACTCCTGAAAACAATCATCACATTCTTTTGTCCAGATAAACTTAACACCCTTATGAGTTAGCTTAGTCATTGGACTAGATAACCGTGAAACATTTTCAACAAACCTTCGGTAGTAACCTTCCAAACCAATAAAACTATGGATCTCAGTTACATTTGTGGGTATTGTCCATTCTTCAACAACTTTTGTTTTAGCAGGATCAATAGTTATGCCATCTTTTGAAACAATTTGACCCAGGAAAGAAATTTGTTGTAACCAAAACTCGAACTAGATGAATTATCAATATAGTTTCATTTCTTTTAAGGTTTTCATGATAACCCTTAAATGACATTCATGCTCCTCTTTACTTTTATAAAACACCAAAATATCATCGATGAAAACAACCACAAAATTATCCAAGAACACATGGAAAATTCTATTCTTAAGGTCCATGAATACAGCAAGTGAATTAGTTAACCCAAAAGGCATAACTACAAATTCATAATGGCCATATCTAGTACGAAACACAGTCTTCGGAACATCTTCTTCTTTTACTTTCAACTGATGGTACCCCGACCTCAAGTCAATCTTCGAAAAACCTGAGCTCCCTAGATCTGATCAAAAAAATAATCGATATGAGGAAAATGATACTTGTTCTTAATAATAATATTATTCAAGGCTCTATAATCAATGAAAAGTATCATTGAGCCATATTTCTTTTCAACAAACAAGACAGGAGCACCCAATGGTGATGTGCTAGGTCGAATGAAACCTATATCTAATAAATCCTGCAATTGTTTCTTTAACTCTAAAAGTTCAACTTGAGCCATTCGATAAGGGGGTTTTGAAATTGGCTTAGTCTCAGGAACTAAGTCAATAGTAAATTCAACTTCCCAATAATGAATAATACTAGGCAACTCATCAGGATACCCATTTACCACTGGCACATCATTAATCTGAACAGTTCCTTTATTTTCAACAAATGTGCATGGTAACATTCATTTCCATCTTTTACTAGTTTCTCAACTTCCTAATATCTTATCAAAATCAAGGGTTCATTCTTGTACAAAAACTGAAAATATTTCTGAAAAGAAACCATTTAGCTCTGTAGTCAGTCTTAGCATGATAAACAGAAAGCCAATCCATGCCCAAAATAACATCAAACTCTACAAGAGGAACAACAAAAATGATTGCTGGTAGATTCATTCCACACACAAGGATAGGAAGGTTCTTGTAATTCCTTTTTGTCTCAACGTTCCCTCGGAGTGTTTTTACCATAAGTTCAGGATTCATATCTTGAGATGGAATTTCCAATTTACTAGAAAACTTCTCCGAAATGAAAGAATGTGTAGACCCTGAATCAAACAACACATTGGCATAATCTGAACAAACAAACAGTGTACCTGATACCACTTCATTCAATGGCCCAACATCTGCTGATGTTTTTGCAAAGGATTTCACCACCCCTTTCTGCTTGTAGTCTAGATGGTTTCCCCCAGTCGAGTTCTTCTTTAGACACCCATTTTCATAATGACCCATTTAATTACACTTAAAACATCTTACCGATGGCTTTTCATTGCCTGCATGATCATCTTCCTTACAGTTACGAGCAATATGACCAGACTTACCACACCGAAAGCACTTACTAGACTTGGATAAACATTCTCTAGGATGCATTTTACCACACTTCTCATAGGATGGATATTTTTTTTTCTTACCCCCTTGCTTATTTTGTGAATTCTTCCCCTTTTCCTTCCAACTGGACCTCTTATTCTATTGTTTTTCATAGAACACCTGATCATCAGCAAACTCCATTTCCACCTTCTCTTCACATCGAAATTTTTTTTCATAACTTTTTAACTCACGAGAAGCTAAAGCCCTTCGAAACTTTGGCTTTAACCCTGAGTAAAAATGGTTTATTTTACTGACAAGATCTCGTATAAAGTTTGGAGCATACCTTTCCAATCGAGTGAACTTTGCTTCATAGGTAGCCACTGAGTCTTCCTCTTGCCACAATTCCAAGAATTTCTTTTCCATCCTAAGTCGAACAGCCTTAGGAAAATGCTTCTCAAGAAACATACCTTTGAATTCATCCCAGTGAAGACCCTCAATCTCATCACTATCCCTGATATTTTTTACCATCGACCACCACTGATCAGCTTCACCTTCAAAACGGTAAACAACAAGACTAACCTTTTGATGTTCTGAACATGCCATGACATCAAAAATCTTCTCTGGTGCTTTAATCCACCCTTCAGCTTGCACGGGGTCAGATGATCCTATGAATGATGGGGGATGTTTCCTCATGAAATGTTCCACCAATTACATTTTCCTCTACGGTTGATCTGGCTGATGTTGTGCATGGATACTTATACCATTTACAGCCTGAGTCACCTGTGCCATCACTGCAATAAACTATTCAGTTCCAATTCCGACCATCTCAGATTGCTGATTTGGAAGGTTGTCTTCCTCCTAATGTCGTTCCGACATAGCTGCTTTTTTTCCTCTGTAGAAAACCATTCTGGACAAAGAAATATCTTAGGAGAAGCAACATGGTAATCTGTAAATGCAATATCATTTCAATCATATTATAATTTAACACTTTTATAACTCCTAAAGCTGTCTAAAACAACCTTTGATACCAACTATAAGGCCCTGACCTTAAACTTTACTTAATATTTAATTAAATGAATAATTCACATTGAGGATCTTTTCAGGTTTAGAGTATTAGTAAATAACCATTACATCTCAAAAGATTACAAAGTATAAAATTCTTCTAAGATTCCATAAAATAAAAACTCTTAAAAAGAAGCATGTCTAGTTCCATGTTTTATATAGCATGACTTTCCCTTGATCCCATACTTGACCCTATTCCAAATTATGTCCTGTGAAAAACATTTCAAAAAAAACATGGGGTGAGCATAAAAAGCTCTGTAAGGGATACACAATGAATGAAAACTGTTAGTTTTTCCAAACATCAAGTAAACCATGTATACTTTATCAAAGTAATACCTTCACCTTCATGAAGTAGTAAAAACTCTTCTCTGAATAAATTATCATTACTTACCCTTTTGTAACCAAATGATTTCCATAAAACCCATATAAAGAACACATAACATATAAAGGTAACTTGGGACATAAACATACTTAAGTGGAATAACCATACGGTCGACTTCCACACATATCTCTTAATGGAATAGCTATACGGACAACTTCCATACATACTTAATGGAATAGCCATACAGCCGACTTCCATACCCAATGCATTGGAGGTTATAACGTAACCACCTGTCCTGGTATTCACGGCACCACCCGTCATATGGTTTGTCACCTAACCACCCATCAAATGTCCAAGTAACAATATAAAATCATAAAACATAAAACCAATATAAAGGAATGATAATATTTCCACATTTCAATCACAATATATCATTTAAATATATTGACATAATATAATCCTTCATCAAAACCATTTTCAATGCCAAAATACATAAAATATTATATGGTATTTATTTTATTTTAAAATCATTACGGCTTGCTGAGGAATCCAACGACCAAATAATACTCACGGCAGTAGAAAAGGTCATTGTCACCGCGTACGTTAAAAGAAACATTCCTTTTTTTCTTTTTGTAAAATGCTTCATAGAAAAAGATTACTTTTGTATAAAAGTAAAAGTCAAAGGGGTTTATACACTGTATAAATGAAAGATGTGTATAAAACCAAATATGCCTCAATGAAAGGAGATTGAGACGAAGTCCCTACAAAGATCATTTTTTTAAATAAAATAGATCTGTTATTTGTATTCACTATAAGTACACATAACGAAGGTAAAAATACAATATAGGACATAATAATATCATGACATAATTTGAAAGTATCAGATTAACCAAAAGAATGGAAATTGGGTTAAGAAGTTCCCTTACCTCGGGTCCGACTTGACTCGATCGTTATTTAACGTCCTGAATAATAAACATGAGTTAATTTCTATTTACTTAAGAACCTTTTTCAAGTTCATTATTACTTTTATATCACTTATTTCCATGTTATAAACATTATGTTATCATTTATGTTAATAATGTTTGTTTTGTCAATATTTGGTTTTTATGTCGAAAGTGGACTTCTTACAATTACATGTTGTTCGTGTGGTCAAAGTTTCATTATATATAGAATGATATTCCTGATTTTTATATCATATATATCCATAATATACATGTATTTATAATATTACATAATCATTTAGAGGTAAGAAATGAACTGCACCGTTCATGGAGACGGTAAGCCGTACGTATGCATGAATGCTACTTTCATTTCATTGTCATATTAATGGAATTAAAACTAAATGAGAGGTATGTATATTTTAATTCCAGAATTATATTCATCATTTACATGTAAAATAAATTATATATATCCATTATAAATATGTACTGATAATAGTACATTACATTTGGGGATAAGAAATGAAATGCACCGTTCATGGAGACGGTAAGTCGTACGTACGCATGAACGCTACTTTCATTTCTATCTCATACTTTAATGGAAAGAAATAATAATGATATAGAGGTATATTATAATTCCAGTATAAAAACATATATAATAACTTTAAATCCATCCTTTATACATCCCACATATGGCATTAACGAATCAAATCACTTTGAGGGGGCGGTAGTCCGCACTTCCTTAAATGAAGATATCGCATTTACCCATAATGGAAACCATAAAGATATGACCAAAATGAAAAATACAGAAGCTTAAGGAAAAAATAAACATATTATATATCATATATAAATATAGTGTCATCTTAGTGGCCACCTTTTAAGGTGTTAGAAGAATATCGAACAATCATAGTTTCGTGAGGCAGAAATTTTCCATCCACGGAAACAGTATGTTATTTAACCATTAGACGTAGGTGTGTGTAAGTGTAGGTAGAAATATTCTTATAAAAACAACCTAGTATATTTAAGATACTGTAGTTGTTACAAAAGAAATGAATTGAAAGAGTTTAGGGGGTTGGAGAAGCAAAATAAAACAAGACGACTCAAGTGAAGACATTACCTTAAAATCGGGTAACTCCCTTTGTTTTGAGCTCAGATGCTTCCTTGGGAAGACTTCTACTCAAAGTGAGGCTTAAAAGAGTTGTAGAGGGATGTGGAGATACAAAAAAATCAGATCTTGGCCGAACAAAAGGCTTGAGAGGTGTTGGTAAGGTGGTTGAGTTGGGGGCCTTTTATAAGAGGAGAGGAGGTGCACTCTTGGAAGGTAATGAAATGTTACTTTATTTTCAAATGGTTTTGGGATTTTAATGGACCAAAATTAATTTGATTAGAGTATAAGGTGGTAAGGGTTCGAAATACAGCCATCCAATAGGTTTTGGACATGTGTAGGACTTAGAGTTTACATTATATTTCCATTTTATTTAAATCGTTAAATAATGAGGTAATCGCCGCATCATCATGGTGTCATAAATAATTTAATTTATTTAATGTCTAAAAATTATATAAAAAATACTATTATGTAGGAAATATTTTAATATTTCCAATGAATATTAATAGTCAAAACTCTTACTTGTATAACCCCATTTAAAAATTCGTTTAGTAAAACATTTCATGTTTGTTTCATTTTTTCTTTAACTTTAAATAAAAGGCATAAATGTCATTATCATACCCAATTGGCTCCATGGGGTACCAAAAATCGACCCATGGGTTTTATTGGTCGTCCATAACTCAACAAATAGGGTTAGGAGAAGTGTCAATATATTTTAATTTTATTATAATATCAATTTTACCTTAAATTACACTAATTACCTTTAATCGCGATTAATAAAACATAAAAGTTACCATTTACCAAAAAATTATTTTAATCCCATTGAACCAAAT
Organism: Viscum album; assembly: GCA_963277665.1. Taxonomy (NCBI): domain Eukaryota; kingdom Viridiplantae; phylum Streptophyta; class Magnoliopsida; order Santalales; family Viscaceae; genus Viscum; species Viscum album. The sequence goes on from OY728120.1 coordinate 834,917,147, forward strand.
TTTACATAATAATGAAAATAATTTAAATTGGATTTTTTAGATTCAAAACACAGAAGTGGTAAAGTCCCATTTAAAAGAAAAATCAATTTTTCTAACCACCACTTTGCGATTTCACTATTCATCAAAAATTGAAGTTTTTCAGAAAAAAACCAAAACAGCACCCTAAGCTATATTTGATATTCCGAATTCAAAAATGAAGTCCATTTTCCAAAATTCAAAACATATAAGTTTCATTAATTAATTTAATAATTAAATCCCACTGTGAAAACAAATAGCGTGTTTTTATTAAATAATAAGTATCAAAAGAATGACACCAGTTTAAGTCCAATTTCAAAGTAAAATTAATTCCAACGACCACAATTGGATTAAATGGTAAATATATATTCCAATTGCACTTAAAAACCAATTCAAAAGATTATCTAATCATCTTAATAAATTAGATTAAAAAGATGTTTTGAATTATAATACAACATTTTACACTATTCATTAAAAAATGAACATTATCGGAAAAATACCAAAAAATTACACAAAGTAAAATTTGATGTCTCGATTCTAAAGAATAGTTTTGTTTGGTCCAATAGAATGTATAAGTGTGACCAAAACTATATTTTATGACGGTTCTCTATCAAATGTTGTTAAGTGGACCTTTCATGAAAATTAGAGTATATAAGCCTAAAATTGAATTCTTTTCGTATTTTAAGCCTTTATCCTTTATTAGATAAATGTAAAAACATTTAACAAACATATATAATAATATTTTAGTTATTTCTATCCATTCCTTCCAGTACGACGGCTGCGTGTTAACTAATATTTAAAATAATATTTTTTTATTACTAGTGTGCAACGTACGACTTCATAGAATCTCTTTGTTGCGTATCAGGTACGCTATCGAACATAGAAACCCCTTTAAAGTAAAATTAATATTTAATTCGCAAATATTAATAAATATGAAAATTTATTATTCTTTATTTACCTGGGATGTTACATATATTACTAGTAATCTTGAATAAATTCCCTGAAAATCCATGTATTTTTAGCATGGTTATTCTCCGATGTTGAATTCACATAGAATTACTTGATGAATTCTATAAAAAATATTTCCACTATGGATTTAATGATATAATTAATTAGATCTATGAACACATTCATTGTTTTCACTACAAATTAGGGAATCCCTATGAACTCAAAATGACATTATAGCCACCGTACATCCATCATAAAATATTATCCCTAAATACATTAAGTTGATGCGAGTTATACATATAAATGATATTTGAGTACCAATTTACACTATTTAAGTAGTCTAAATCATTTTAAACAATACACGATAATAGACAGTAATAAGTGTAAGAAATTATAGTTATTTGAAATCATCAAGATTCTAATAAACTATTCGAAAAACTATACTAGGGATTCGTTGGGGGAAAACAAGGTTTAACAAGGAATTAATCCATAAGGATTCAAAAATACACATTCAGATCCCTATTATCTACTAAAAATATATGATATGTTATAAAAGATATCTAATATGTCTTATAATGTAGATCTATAATATTTTAAATATCACAATGTGGGGGAAGGACTAGTATGGACTTAGAAAAGATGTTCATATACTCCTTAATAACTACAATAATAAGACTATATAATGAATCTATGTTATACAAAGATAAAAATATCCACCACATGTGTTATTATTTAAAATATGAAATGCATAAGACATACTCATCTTTACTTATGGTCTGATATACTAAAAAGTAAAACTTCAATCAAATCAGTTAAAAAAACAACACCAAATAGTGTTAGCTATTTATCCAAGCATGAACTGAAGATATCCAATAAATAAAAAATATAATTTCAAAATGTCTTCATTATAGACACCATAAGGTATTATGGTATTCAATATCCACTAATATATGTATCACATAATTAATGGATATGGGGGAATATTTGAACACCCCAATGGGAGTCTCTAGCCATGTAGGTCAGGCTTCGGGCTCCACAGAGATTTCTATCTCCCAGACTAGGGCCATAACAATACTGGATTATATCATGATATTCTTTATATATAAAAGTTAAATTTTAGATTTGAAACAATTAATACCTTAAATCATTTCCACTATTCCCTAATCATAACATTCCGTCACATGTATCTAGTCACACCTCATCCCTCCAAGATCATGATAATGGGGTTAACTACCTTGGGATAGTGGTGTTTAAAGTGTATCATAACAAAATAAACTTATATCTATACCATTGGGTGAACCAACTACTCCTCTACCATATCATCCACCTCAAGGAACACCATATCCACCTTATGGAGGTCCTTGATTTCATTGTATTCCAAAAAACAAAAAAGTATTTTCTACCAAAATTCCCTCTATGATATATCAATTTGGGTAGTCACGATCCATATTACCTCATTCTTAAAAGGTATATCCATTAAATCATCATTTATAACTTTATCATCATTATAAATCTTGTGATATTGATCCTTTGGTCTTGGACCACATATTTTTATTCCCCTATTGTCTCAATCCCATCACATACCATCGATCAATCATAGCTAAGGAATCTACCAATAGATAACTCCATATACATCCAATGATCCATTTAACCCCTAGTAAAACTACATTTAATAAAAAATACCACTCAAGGTCCTAATCATAAATGGGGATAATGTGGTAAAAATATCATTCATGATCTATCTATAATGTTCGTTCATAAACTACATTCTCAAATGAACAATAAAAAAATATTTTAAAGGGAGTACCTCATGAATTCATTTATCCATGATAAATAATACTAAACATACATTCAATCATACTAAATATTTAAAATCTACAATATATATACATAACTAAACATATTTATGTAATAATACATGGATAAGACATTCTTTAACACTACCCATGGGAGAGTTACATCATTATGTGTCTGGAGGGTAAGAGTTCATGGTTGATTCATTATTCCCCGGAAGAGGTTATATGTTATCAACCCCATCATTTAAAAAGGTTCCAAAATAAGTTAGGATTTGAAAATTACAACCTTAAACCCATCCTTTAATGTATGAGGATTAATATCTTATCAGAACCTAAATGGTTGGTAACATTAAATTTTTTTAATGAGAAATAAGTCTACATGTGTCTTTATACTAACCCACTTGAATCATGAACATCTCAATGGCAAGAGATATATCCTACTGGGTTTTGGATTATTGGTCTTCACCCTGTAAAATGGTTGTAGAACAAAACTATTCTTACTTTACGGGGAAATCTCCTTGTTTTATCAATGGATATATTCCTCATCACTCAACTAATCAATATTAGAATGCCCATCCACGGAAAAAGTGAATCATGACCCTTGAGATCCTATAAAGTGTTATATATTTTGGAATTCTACTATAGATGAAATAGATTATGGTCATTAAATTATATATGGTGAGATGTATAAAAGACATATGTATATGTGATTGATCAACATAGGATGCTTATACTATTTTTCTAATTCCATAGAACTACTGTAATAGATATATGAGTCAATAAACAAGTTATCTAATTCTGTGTCAATAGATACATTAGCTATAACAAGAACAGTAGTTTACCTATCTTAAAAATGATTTTATTAACATATTTTTACATTTTAAAATAATCCCCCAAACCAATTCTTAAAAAATTCCAAATCCATCAAGAAAATAGACCTAATTTGAAACCACTCTAATATGTAATGACCTACCATGACCTCACATTGCCTGATTGTGAGATAATTTTGTCACATCAAGCTTGAATACAATATGATATTTTATTATCACCTAAGAATAATGGTCATATCACATATAATGGGTTGAATTGGGCTAATAAACCAATATATAATCACATTTATCAATATGTGATATAATGATTCATTCTAAATAATATAAAAAAATATAATATATATATATATATAATTCATGTGGTAATTGATAAAATACATATATGAGAATAAAAGAATAAACCATTATGTAATGGGGGAAACAATGAAAAAATAGTAAGGCAAACCATCCAAAATAAACTAGGGAGAATTAATATCTATAATGAATGAGCATAAAAAATACGTTGTCCATTATTATTAGCTCCAAAAACAACTGTGATCCCACTCCACCAACACAATTTACCCCAAATTCCCCACCAAATTATCTTCTATCATGAAAATACATTAAAATTATGAGAAAATATTTATAAAATGGGTGATTATATACATACATCATATAATGAATCAGAAACCACAAGTAAAAAAATAATGTAAGTTCTATTTAGCTGAAAACCATATAGGTAATGGAAAATCAACATAGTAATAAAAAAACAATAATGCATAAACATAGATATGCATTTATGTTAAAAAACAATGGATACAATGTCCAAAGAATCAGTGATATGGCTTCTTAAAAAAATTCATCATCTCGATCAACCTTATAATACAAGGTTCCCTACTAAACAAAACCTAATTCATCTCACTGAATATTATGGGGGAATCATCCTTATTCATGATAAATATATGTGTATAGTGTATTATACAAGTAATGGAGGACCTACTCCTTTTTGAACCATTACATTTAAGGAGGGATTGTTATACTCTATGAAAAAGGACTCACAAATTGACGAGAACCAGTACAATAGTTAGTGGAGTACAAATATCAATTAATATAAACGAGAATAAGTGCCTCATTGGATGCAAAAGAGTTTTAAGTCCATGCCCAAAATGTATGCGACCTAAACAACATGAATATGATGGAAATGAACTCTAAAAACCTCTGGGTCCCATGAACTAACATCAATATTATTCTAGTAGAGTACCAAACCTTGAGGAATGCATAGTAAATATTGCAAAAAATCCCTCATCAGAGCCATAAAGAGAAAAAAAACTAAACCTAACAAAATAAATATTTAAATGTAATATGGTGGTCTAAAGGATTATACCATTATGAATAGTGTGGAAGATGGTTTATGAAATGAATTATCTTTAAAAAATATGACATAAAAATGAAAATTTATATAAATTCACACAAAGGTCTCATTATAGATTATTCTATTTAAATATCAACCTTAATAAGACGAAGAAGATAATACTATACAAGATGTTTAATACCAGATGGTTTCAAACTAAAATAGAGGCTGTATACTCAACATTATGTGGCTGGTATGATCTTAAATATGTATTAATAAATACATTCAAAACACTTATTTATCCTTCACACTACATCCACAACTACAATTACAAAATGTGCCTCATATAGGATTAAATCTGAAATTCATGGCCTCTTTTTATATTAAAACCCTTATAAATATAAATATAAAATTTTAGGGGGTGTTCACTCCATAATAGTTAGATTTGTTTTTGTTAAATCATTGGGAATCGTAGAGGAAACTAATGAAACCCTGTGTTGAATAATTATACACATTTCCTTGTGGTAAATTGACTACACACATAAAAATCATGATGATTTCATCATTTGTATCCAATATTATTACTTCCATTTCATTCTAGAAATTTTATACATTAATGTAACTCTCTACGATCATAAGGGATGGTGGCCCATACTCAAACAAACAACATGATGAATAAAAAAATAGAGTGTAATATTCAATTATATAAAATCAACCAGGGCAAATTGATCATCTAGTGTTTTTATTAAAAAAGGAGATTCAGAAAAGAAATTATTGGGATTCATAATTTTTATATCAAAACAAAAATTATTTTTACAAATATACATATAAAGTATAAAAAATAAGAAATTACATATCCTTTTATGATAAATGATTATAACCTAGGATATCATTCATTAATTTTGTATGAATCGATTCTATGAGAGGACTATGTTATCATAACATTATTATTATTGGTTAAAGAATCATCCATGTCTGATAGCGATTCAAAAACAAACCACTATAAATATGATTTCCAGAGTGGAAGGAAAATATAAACGATATAAGGGTCTACTAATATTCAAAAATAAAATCCATGAAATTTTTTTTAGTACTAATGGTTGTGGGAAATCTTTATAATGTTTTACCAAAACCATGGAACAATAGATAACATCGCTGTCACAATAGTTCTTTGTTAAGAAAATAACTGGAAATCATAATTCAATGAAAAACATTATAACTTCTTGGAAAACATGACAAATTATCAATAAATTCATGATGTGAAACCCCAATCCGGCACAACACTAGACACCATGATGCAATGCTCCCTCAAAAGATAAAACCACAAACACAACACATCTCTCACATATCATGCGTTATTAATACAAATAATCATTAATCCTAATGATATAACCAATAATACAATAATTAATGTAAATAATCATCATAACAACTAGAACAAAAAACCCAAAATTGTGCCTTCAAATAAAAAAGTTTTAAACGGTTCAAGAGGATAAAATATATCCCATTGTAATAAAAATAAGATATCTTGTTTTAATTAATAAAAGTACGAAAATATGGTATTTGGTAACTCATTTTACTAATGTATTCTTAGGAGTTCCCATGTCATTTAATTTCAAAAAAAAATTGTAGATGATTTATGTCAAAAACTAACCCACTATGACCACTATTGGACCTAAAACGTAGATGCGAATGTCCCCTAAATCCCACTTCCAAAAAAGCCACTGGTTGGGGACTAGAATCAACTGTATAAATCATAAAACTAGGAAGAATTTCACTAATAAATACTAAGAATATAAATAAATCAAACTATTATTAAACATTATGATATAAATGAAAACCAATATATTATTCATCCAAATACAAAACAAAAACAATTATACCAAAATATTCACTAATAGAAAAACTCACTTCTCTAGTCCAAAAGCTAATGACATCATTCTAAAACCCTAAATCCCTCTTAGAGACCTAAAAAGTAGATATATATATATATATATATATATATTACTTTTCATGTTAACATTTAATAATCCCCCTCATTAAATCTCATACAAATGTGGAATAATCATAATAATTTGTCAATAAATAAACAATATAACAAAATGACACTATCTTGGGAAACTATCATTTAATTCCACTATTTCACACACACAAAATAGAATATCCATGTATGATAACATAGTGATGATAGAATATATCATGTGGGTACCATGAAACAATTTCTCGAATGGTTTTTTCACTCCCAAACCCCATCATCAATTATCTCAGTACTCCTCATCCATTCAATAGAATAATATATTCACATATCAAATCATAAACATAAACACGTAATTATCACCACCACATAACACATAACATACCATACTACACATAATAGGCAATATCCTAGAATCATAACCACACCCCATATCCTCATCACAGTATGGTATTATGTACGTGGGAGACATAAAACATATACTTATCATAACATTAATGCACAAAAAATGCATCACATCTTCAATTAGATCAAAATATCATCATATAGAATAATATTTCAATCACCATTACATCACATAAAAATAAATTACAATCTTTATCTTTTACATTATATCTCATGCATCATAAATATATTCCATAACTATAAATAAATTATTTCAATGGCATTTTAGGGAAGAGGTAGTAGTCGTCCATCCATTCTCTAGTCAACCTAGATGATTGAGAAAACACATAGGAACTAAAATATTTTAGCATTGTTAATGTGATATTACTTGAGTGATGCTTATTAAATTTTAAGGAAAATAAAACTTATATGTATATACACACACAATACCAACATAAGGGTTTATAACAAAACCACTCTATCCACTTCAATATCAATCTCTACCACATCACTATCATTAACAAATGATATCCATTAAACCATAACTTTAAACTCATTTATTATCCTCATTAAGAAACATATAGAATTAACATTTTACTAAACACATTACATTTATTTGTCTATTTATTCCTCTATTTAATTTCTAAATGTTATTTATCCATCAACCGCATATATTACCACCATTTCCCATTCATTTATTCAATAAAATTTCAATGATTTTATAATGTTTATTCAAACCCATCAGCCTCCCATAGCCATATTCAATATTACAGAACACTTTTTCCATACCATTTGGAATCTAAAACAAAAACACTTAAAAAGTAACTATATGTTGTGTAAACCATAGGACACCATAATCCAATAGCCCATACGACTACAAAAAATTGTTCCCTATTCACAACATCAATCATGGAATGTAATTGTCCATCCTACATATCGATGCATATAACAACCTATCACCACTACCACATCAGAAACCGCATCCCCCATTGACAACCAGTGATAACCAGCCACAAACCATACTTCAACAAAAAAAAATTACCATATGTAGTAAACATTATCCCCATAAAACACTATATGGAAGACAATAAAAGAATCATAGAAAACTATAAAAAACAATATAAAATCAGAATAATCGGATAATTATTAATTCTTATTTTTATATAATTAATTTGTATATAGCATAAATTAATGTGTCACATTTCCATATTTATCAGGAAATTATTTCTCTACTCTCTTTTACTAATTAATATTTTATAAAAAGTTGTTCATAATAATTTTACCATAAAAACAATACTCATATAAAAACATTAAACAGATATTTCAAAAACCATTAAATAACAAAATAATCATAATTAGTATCATAGAATCATATAAATTATTTTGAATCACCCCATTCCATTTTATTTCATTCAAAAAATTTATTATCATTATTAGATCAATCCTAAAAATACACTAAATGAACTTAGAAGCATGGTAACTCCATAATTTTGTATAAATAAAAGGGACAAGTCTCAAATATTATACTTAAATCAGGGATTCAATCAAAAATTAAAAAATAATGTTGGATGTGGGATCAAAATAATGGAAAACCCAAAGGAAAATACAAAACATCCAAGATAAAACCCACCTCTATCAATCCATGATCAATGAAAAAAAACTCAAACTGAAATATTTTCATAGGAATCCAAGAATGCAGGAAATGCATAGAATCTAAGAGAAGTTAAGGGTAATTGTTCCAAAATTATTTTTATTAATACCTGATGTTTAGCAATTAAAATCCATAGTACATGGTTCAAAGGCCTGAAATGGGGCATCTTTGTTCACATAAGGCTTGATAAAACATGTGCATAAGGAATCATATATATTGGGTTATAAATTTATAAGAAAAATATTTATTTAAGGAATTATCGAATGAATGATCATGGTAAAACTATGATGGAATAATTTGGATTGAATTTTCAAAATCTACATAATTTTTTACCGCCAACATCCCCTATTTAAAACAAGACCATAATATTTAACTCAAAATAACCCATTGTGGTCTTCATGGGATTAATATATCCACATTAGGGAATCTTAATTTTCAAATATCAATGTGGTAACCTCAAATCATCCATGGGATGACCAAAAAAATCATGTTGTAATTATAGTACAAAATGTCATAATAGTGGAACACAATCCCCATGTCTTCGTAGCATGACAACTCTAATCATATTAATAGAAGATCACATGTATTAATATTTCACATAGGTAAAAAAACAATTTAGATACACCTCTTGAAAGTATTTAATGCATTAAATCATGTTGAATATTACAAACCCAAAATATTATGACACTTAACTCCTATGATCAACTCCATTAATCTCTTACACATCCTCAAATTTTGACATAAAAACCTAAGCTAGGATTCATCCCTTCACGGTATGTCATGCACGATTTTACAACTCACATTTTTTCTACCCTCATCTTCACATAGTGAAACATAACGTGTAAAGACCATATATTTTTGAGATATATATATATTTAAAATAAATTCAATATTTTTTATAATGTTTATTAAACATTACCTTGAGTTCATCCTTCCAAACACAGAACATTGGGTTTATATGAAATATGACATACATTTAGAATATTATTATTTAAAATAAAAGTTATATCATATCTATAATAATGGTGAGTATGAAAAGGATTAACAAAATTATGAAAACATAGGTTTTATACATGTAATGAAAATTAATTCTTTGGTCATAAATTAGTTCAAATGAAATAAAAACTATATGGAATAAATAGATTTTTTTTCTAAAAAATATATTTTCCTCAATAAATTTTATAAAAAACAGTTTGGTGAATGAATTTAATTAATTTTATATATTATATATTCAATCAACTATTAAAAGTTCTTCTTATTTATTTTCTGCACAATATATAAAAAAAATATTAGTTTACACTAAAACTTTATTTTTTCTAAAAAGTAGTGTTGTCACCATTATGTTTACATGTTTAATTATTTTGGAATTTTAATGAAAATTTATTTGAAAGAAATAAATTTTTTTTAGATACTAATTTGTAACCTATATTAGGGTTATTCTTTGGGAATTTTCAAAAAAGGTTAATTTTTTTGGAATTGTGAAAAATACTGAATTTTAATTCAACACTATTTTTTCATTGATTTTCTACAATTTTATATTATGATTTAAATTGGGTTTAAGTAAAATATAATAAAATTATAGGTCTATTAATAAAATTTAGGTCAATAGTATAATTTTAATATTTTATATGTTTATAAAATCCTTTAAAAATATTAAACATTTTCTCTTTCAAAACCCACTTTCTCTTAACGTGTCATGGATTAATTTTGTATTAAAATTTTCCATTTGTATGAATAAAATTTGGGAAAAATGATTCCTTATTTATAATTATTTTTTTTACAATTTATTTGAGTGTAATTTAATAACATAAAATATAGTAAAAATTGTAAAAATTATTTATGCCAGTTAAATTAATAATGGGATTATTAGGGTTTGCAATTATACTGAAAAAACAATGGTTTAATATAAAACCACACTTTCCCAAAACAAATTTTATCACCTTATTTCCACCCTAAAATGTCTAATCCACATGAATTATTTATTTTGGACCCTTTTCATGAGAAATATATATATGTAGTAATTTTTCTTTTCAAAAATTAAATTTGCTCCACTCAACTCACTTATAAAATGAAAAAACTTATTATGTAATCTAGACACATTAAAACCATTTTTTTGTCCAATACCTTTGAATATCAGAACCCATCATCACCCATCTCGTCGTAGAATCTGTATTTTGGTCTCAAATCCCTCCTGTGAAGGTTTTTGGTTCAAACCATAGAATGTAACCTTGAGAAGCGGTAACATTTATCAATGATCATTTTTGTTTTAATTCATCCATCTACATCATTCAATTTTTATTAAAACTTGTAGAAAAAATAACCTAAGTATCATACATATAAATATATTTTCCACACTAAGATAATGACCTAAATCTATCTCCAATTCGAGCAAATGGGTTTTGAAATCATAACATATGTGTACGCATAATACCACCTGACGAACTGATGCCATTCATTTTTCAATTCTTACCACTCAAGGTTGAGTTTTATGATGAATATAAATTATATATATTAATATTATTATATAACTATACTTATTTACTAGTTATATTATATATATATTTATACTTTCCAGTCCATATGGGATACAATAACGTTGTGCGTAGGTATGACAAGCGATCTCCAGGTGAAGTGGTGTGCTTTTTTTTCACTAACACATTACATGGAATATAGGAAGGATAAATTTAATCATTATTAATGATATATATGACATAATTAATATATTAAATACATATATATAATTACTAAAAGAAACTATCATTTTCATACACACCATTTCACTCAGTGAATGATAATATCATCGTTCGTGTACTTGTGGGCTACTCCCTTAACGTAGCGATGTGTATCACTTTTATCATAATCAAAACACATGGATGATATGTATAAGTATATTTAAATAAATAATATTATATTTATGACATTGTTTTAATTATTTAAATATTATATATTAAATACATCATTTCAATTACGATCTCTTAAAAATGGAAATATTAATCATGCAATGTATGACCTACCGTCTTCATGGTCATCACATACATAATTTCTTAAAACCATTTTTATAATTTTTATTAAAAGTATAATTGATGCATAAATATTTTAATTATTTCATAATTATTATTATGGATATTATGGAACCATCATTAATGTATGAGTACCGAAAATTACAAATTGAATTTTATATAAATAACAATGTGGTTACAACCCAAAACATTATTTTAACTAGGAATTGTTATCAAACGGGTGTTAAATGGTTATAAGTAAATAATAAATGGCATAATTTACAAAAAAAAATTTATGATAGATTTATCATAAAATTATATTTATTATATATGAGGATTCTACATTTAAAAAGTATTCAATACTTAAGGTAATGGATTCATGATCTCTATTTTATTTCAAAAATTCATATGAATATATTTCCACTTGTTTCATATTTGTGATTTCTATACTGATCATTTGGAAAATTTTATCACGAATATCAATATTTTAATTCTAATTAAATTTTAATTTTATTTTATTCTTTATTGGGTCTTACAATTCCAATTATTACATAAGATGTAATGGATTTCTATCTCACTTCTAATTCAATGAGACACATTCCATATTCACAGCCTATTTTATTTATGTGGTTTATATAACAAAAATGAATGTATTATATTATATTTGAATGAAAATTATGGTATTACTTATTTATTTGGGAATTTCCCATTCATGGGGATTTGTTTTTCAAATTATAACACAATGGTAATGGTTTTATGTTACAATCTCATCATTTGTCGATATTGTTTAGGATTAATTCTCCATTATAGAAATATTATGATATACCTCTGATGAAATATTTTTTTATTATCCAATGTTTATTCATGATATTTTCATGAAAAAGTTCTACTATATTATTCATTAGTATGTAAAATAATTTAGAATATGTTTTTTAGAAAAAGTTTCTTTATTTTTCACTTAAGTTGAAGTCACATTTTAATCCAAACCATTATTTTATATAAATTCCATAAATAAATTTGTAATATTCATAAAATAATTTATTAAATAATTTTTTACCCTTGATTTTATTTATTAATATTGTTTTGAATGGAATATTCTTTTAATTTTTCAAACAATTATTGTTTGGATTTGTTGAAAACACAAATAGATTCATTTTTATGGTACATGAAAAGAATTTAATTAATCTCCAATTGACCATTATTTTATTTTATGGTTGATTTATAGATTTTTCACAAATATTTTGAAATTAAATTAATATCATGTTGTTTCATGTATTAATTTTTTTCAAAGAGGAAACCGTATTTTCCCCAACAAATAGTTTTACTAATTTTTAAAGAATCCTTTTAATGTTTTCATGTATGTTTTCAAAGAAAAAAATAATGAAAATATTTTTTTATATTTGGTTAAAAAAAATTCAATGAAATTTTTTTTTCCATATGAAATGTTCCGAGCTTTTTTTATTTAAAAATCACTCTCCATATGAAATTAAATCCATTGATGTAACTTATGGTTTACAAGTGATATTATCCAAGGATGCCATTATTGGCCTTTCTTATAGTGGTTGATTTTTAGTATGACATGATGTTTGTGAAACCATTTTCTCTTACTTGGGTTATATCCTAATATAACTATTATAAAAACAATTTCTTTTCATGGATTATACTATGATTAAATGATTAAATTATAATGAAATATGTTTATTTTACAGATGTTATGATATAATGAATGGTTTATGTAACCCATTTCATTTCAAGGGTTATGATGTGACAAAAGTTTTATGGTGTTTTGGAATAGATACATATGATTTTAATTATGTGATGTGTCGGACATATATATAATGCATTGGGTAAATATGGATAACTCATTGGTAAATCTGTTATGAATAAACATGATCACATGTTCATAATGATATACGTTCACCTAATTACTTGTTCACAACGTTATGTGTGAACATAATTACATGACCAAAATGTTATATGTTTTTCTAAATACATGTCAATAGTTTTATGCATGGTCTTTTGTTTCTGGTCTATAATGTTATTCATGGACCAGTTTTCATGTCCATAATTTCATTCTAGGGCATTATTTCATGTAACAAACATAATTAGTGAACCAATAAATATTTAAACATGTTCACAATGTTATAATATTATGTATATGCCTCAAATCTATGTCTTATTCAAATGTTAATCTTTTATTGATCATGCAGATTAGTTCTTTTATGATATATTTTTTTAATTTCTAATCTTAGTTCCATGACTCAATATTGTGATCAATGGTATTCAGGGTATGGTTTTGAAACAGTATTCTCATATTATCATTCTTGTATGTTAATGTTATTCATACATATCCCTATTTTTTACCCATACCAAGCATCTCAAATCATAATTTCTTTTAATTCCATTCAATATTTTATGAATAAATGTGTTAAGTGTTATATGTTCATGAGGAGTAACAAAGTATAATATCCTTATCAAAGATCTTTGAGATCTTTAACCAAATTATAATATTGTATACTCAGTCTCTAAAGACAGTAAACTATTATGTTCCACATGAATTGTTTATGAATTTATTAAATAATAATCTTAAATGATTTAATTCTATGAATGAAAATCCTAAGTCACTATTGAATTCCATGTTAGGACACACTCCCTCTAGCTGAAATATCTTCTCCCACTCCACCTCCCACCCTCCAATATTTTTCTAACACCACCAACACCGAAAAAAATAGTTTTATAGAAAATAATGGTTAAAATATTACATTATAGAACATTAAAGTGACACTTATTTCTACAAATCAAAACTAAATAAAGTATAAATTAATAAACTACCACCCCAAATTACATGGGTGGTGCCTCTCAAATAGAGATAGGGAAATAGCTACATCACAAAGTGCTATAATAAATAATTCAACACAATAGAAAATATATAAAAATTATTATCAAATAATTTATCCTAGAATAAAATATTAAAATCATTATGTTAAAAAAAATTAAAAGAGAATTATGTACTAAGAATGTATCATTTATTATCACTTACATTATGATTTATATAGAAAAACCATATCTCTACAAAATAAGAACCAAGGGAATTCCATGTACATGAATCACCTTTTCCCAATTTAACTAAATATTAGTAGGTCCCTATATGAATGTCATTTTTTCATATATATTTATCTCTCCAAAATAAATTATATATGATTAATCATAAGGATATAAATTATCTTATCACATGTGAATGATATCATGGATTTAATCTTATTTCAGTTGATAAAAAATGATACAATACTAAACCAATGTATTCTAGAACAAAATAATGGAAGATATAATAGGAAGAGAGATAAATACCATGTAGAAATAATTTATTTTATATAAAGAGGGGAACCCTTAATAATACATGATAAACAACATATAAATATAGAGGTGAAATCACATGTCCCATGATGTCATCCCTACATCATTTAAAATCAAACTGTACAACCCCAAGATCACTCCTCGTGTCTAGGGGTTGTTACTAGAACTGAGTAGGTGTACCATATATAATAGGAATCCTTATCCTAATTCACTATTACATAAAAATTACAATTGAAAATTTAAGATAATTGAAATGTATATATTGAAAGTGAAAATTGATAAGATTGATAAAGATAATTCAATTTATATAAAATAATGAAAAAGCTTAAAATATATACAGACCAATTAAAAATTGAAAACAATATAAGAAGTTGTGAGAATGATATAAATATATAAAGAAAACACCCACACATGAATTTACCATTACTAGAACATCTCAAATCAACTATGATTTTCTGAAATGACAACTATAAAGGTGTCGAAAGGGTTTAAACATTGAAAACTTTACTCTAGATAAAAATACAGAAAACCATATCTAAATGAAACATAAATTATATTGAAATTACATATTCTGGAATAGATCACATGTAGGAGATAGTATACACATACATAGTAGAAAATCAAAAAAAGTAATTACATTAAAAAATTTCACAGAAAGACACCATCATTAGTGATTAACTAAAAAATGATAAGAGGAATAAATATGGATTTTATAAACTATAATGAGAACATGGGACAATGAGATGTCAAGATCTTCTATTCTCTCACCCAAAACGATTTGGGAGACATAATAAACTAATGATTCATGGACTAATATATCTCTATAATGGATTACTTGGATTTCCCAACTATATTTTTCTCCATGAAGGATTCCTAAAGAATCTTGAGGAATGAAAAATATTAATATATTTAATCTTCTAATCCTTCATAACAAGAAAATTAGAACATATCAAAGGGAACGTTTCCCTCATTGAATTATTTTTATAATAAAGTAATTAAACAACTTTACTAAAAACAGGGATCCCAATAATGATTTTTAATTCCCTAGGGGGACCTATAAAATGACCATAGATATATGTATATTAGAAAAAGTTTTAAAACATACTACTATAACAACATTGGAATTAAGAAAAATCACATCAACTCATAGATAAATTTTTTTGGTTACTCTTCGTAAGATGAGGGAAATTTATTAGTTTTGGGGACTAGTACCAAACCATCGAGAAATATATCTTTGATGAATTCCTAAAATGGTTTCCAATAACCATGTGGAAATCAGGAATTGAGTAAAAACTCCCATCTATAATTTCAAACTATAACGCAAAGCTATAGATGCTCTCCGGTGTACTTTAGAATGTACTAAATCCTTGATCCTTGTTAAAAAACATATCCCTAAGGTGATCCATCTCTAAAAAATCCAATATAAATCCATTTTCAAAATATAATCCCTTCTCCAAAAAGGCCTAAATTCAAATTCTCTAGGGAGTTTTTTAATCGAAAGGAAATAAAGATTAAAAAACTGTAACTATAAATGTGTAGGAATATCATATATGATTGGGGCCTTAGCCTATATCTCTTATACATAATACAATCCATTAAATAGGAAATAATAAGGATGAAAGATTAATGATTATAATATAAATGAATATAATGACTGAGGAGAAAACTATTATCTGTAAACAAAATATTATACATTACCCATAATGAGAAAGTGTCAAGATATATTCATAATTGTTAGATATTAGAAAAAGATGTTGAGATAAAGAAGTACATAATGAAAGATGAAACAAATATGGACATCAATTTCTACTATCAATTCCTAAAACAACAAAGATTCACTATCATTGTACCCAATAAGTTCACCACCTTGTTTTAAATTCAAATAAGAAACACTAAATCCCTGTCAATAATGCCACTACTGAACCCCACATTATCTATATAAACACTACATATGATGACACAAATCCCTTATTGGACTGAGTACTAAAATACTCTGTAGGGGACTCCGAAAATATAAGGAAATGAAAAAATTAAGGAAGCTCAAAGACCCTAGTACTTCACAGTGGTTTGGTAAATATAACATGGATAAATCCCGAAACTCTAAACAATAATATTTCTTTTGGAAAATGATATGTTTCAATCATTATACTCTAACCCATGATGGTATAATAGAAATGATAAACTATGGAAACTCATAGTACTATAATCACATGATGTATGAATATAATAGACCAGATTTATATCTCACTATGGTGTCATACCCATGTTCCTAAAGAGTATCATGCATGAATGTATATGAACTACCCATCCTTCCTTCCACATATCCACTAGAATGTATTAAGGGAAACTGACATCATGTTCAAGTATGTTCATTAATTCGAGAAGTAACCCATTTTACTAAATACTAGTAGCACATCAATTATATGGGATACCAATGGGGAAAATAAAAATAATGAACGATATATGTTTTTATGAAATTTACTAAGACCTGCAACGAAAATTGCCTAGGCTGGGAGAAAACTCTTACACATAACATTGAACCATTGTGGGGTGACGAATTCCATAATAAAGAAAAATTTATAGTTTTGGAGGATTAATCAATCCTAGTGGATGAATCATTCCCCATTTTTCACATAATAGGTGTTAGATAAGGATTTTAAAAAATATATAGAGGGCCTTCACCCCATGTAGAACGTAATAAGTACGTAGAAGATCGGGTTCCACACTACAGAAGGGAGGAAGATAATCTTAATGAATTACAAATTAAATGGACCCTAGAATCACAGGATAGTATATTGTATATGAGGGGAAGCTACTTGAACTTATGAAGGATACAATATTCATGCTCAAACCATGATCTTGATCCCATAGTGTTAAATTGACAATATTACCATTCCATGTCAAAAAATGGCATTATATGGTGAAACAGATGACACCATTGTTATCTATGTGGGAAAATATTCATTATAATCTATTAATTTTTTTAAAAAATTGATATGTAGTTAGTATGTTATGAGTAATACATATAAGTGAAAAATAGAATGACGTGTTAGGCTTTAGGTGAACCACGTGGTGATATTGTTGGGGGATAACAATAAAAAAGAGTGCATTTGAACCACATGCACTGAGTTATGTGTGGGATCACAGTTATAATGTATTTCGATGGAATACCACCCAATGGATTGGGTTGGTCCGATTCACATATGACTTGTCAAATCATCCCATCCAAAAAACTAGGTCAGGATACATGGGTCCATAAATAGAGCTAGACCACCTATGCCTATGGGTAAGGGAACACTGGGTCCCTGTATATATATTTATCTCATGTTTCAATATCCAAGTGCCTTCCATAGTAAAAATATAATCCATCCCTATCAATTTCACTTGTTAGAGAACCATTGATGGTCCATGAAAAAATCACCAATCGACTGCAACCCTTTTCTTTTTGTTCTAGTCATCATGGTGGTTGGATTCTCGTATAAAACGTGGACCACCATTAGGTATGATAACCCTTAGTATTCATAATTCTCTATTTGTAAACAAATCCTGATTCGATAATCATCACAAAAATCCATCATCACTATATTTAGTTGGTCAATATTTGGAGACTCCTTCAAATCACCTATCATACCAACCCCATTGTGGAACCTCTATGACATTTACTACTAACAAACCTACTTTCTAGTCATTTCACATCATCATCACCTAAACCTCCACCACATGTTACTACAACATTCCTCCAATAGGCCCAGTCTACCTTTATCCATAGATGAGACGGTAAGTTTGGGTGGATAGAAATTAAGAGAGAGATAAGAGAGAAATGATAAAGGAAATGTTAGGGGATATGAGAGCGAGGAAAAAATTGATAGAATTAATCCCATTATTATATATCATTCCATTAATAACCTTCATCAAAAATAAAAAAAATCCTTAGAGATACTATCCTAGTCTATAAATTTCAAGGTTTAATGATTTTGGATAAATTACCATAATTTATATCCTTAATGTGGGTAAAGAAGATCAAGTAGATAGTCTCCCAAAATTATATTATATAGAAAAGAAGACATAGTATTTTATAAAAATAAACTATATTAGAATATTTTTATAGAAAATATTCAAAAGAAATAATATCGTATTACCCTATGTTGGGACCAGTCATTGATAGAGATCATGTTAATGTCTTCATCATTCCAATGAGAAGTGATTCTATTTCATCCCAAACTACACACCTTCATTAAAGATCACATATCATTGGGATCATATAGATCACTAAATAATTTAGATATAATGACATTTAAATAAAAATTATTTCTAGTTCATGTATTTTATTCTTTATTAATACATAAAATAATAGAATTTAGCATATTTTATAGAATAAAAGATTCTATGATGGCTGAAACATAGATAATATAATGTGAATGGATGTCATACCATACATGGGTTAAATATCCTATTGATGATGAAACAGTGGCCTCAGTTTTCCAATATAGGACACTGTTTAAGGACATAAATCTATACATCTTAAGAACATGCATGTAGCCAAAAAATAATTTATTTTTCTTTAATATGATATTATAAGGCCTCACTACATTCACAACACCATACCATCTTATCCAGGGGGTAAACATATCACCATTTAATTAGTGTAACCATAAACTATTTTTTCTATGGTTATCTATGAGGGTAAATTTTTCATTTTACCCTTGTGGTGGTCATGGGATTTCAGAACACACAATTCAACTATGTCACATTTGGGAAAAATAGTGGTAACTATAATAGGAAACCTCCTATAATCCCAATAATATTTATAATGGTGATTCATCACCATTATATTCTCTGAAATCATTTATTACTTTTCAATTATATTCTACACTACATCTGGTCTATGGAAATGTTACTCCCAAACCTTAGTCCAACATAATGAAGATCTACACTTTCTCACAAACAATGGTTTGAATAGATACATTCTAATGGAAAGGGCTATTACTGTTATTTAAGAAAAAAAATCATCGATTAATATGTGTTTCACACATGATTCCCCCAAAATAAAATTACAGGATAAAAACATATCATCTAATGCCTAAATATTCTGCTCTATCCAATACATCATCTATTGATAAATGGTGATTCCCTGGTATTATTGAACATCCAAATCATTATGAATCTACACTTTTCACATGAGGTAAAAATATAATAGTAGATTAATATAATATTAATTGATACCATGTGAAAATAACTACTATATCCACATACAATCTCTCTAAAACAACTAAAAAATCGACTCCTAAAACAGTATTAAATGGTCATACATCATCAACCAAACCACAATCACCCAAATAATATTAGATATTCCCTCTGATGAAATTATAATAGTGACAAGACGCATTGAAATATCCCCAATCATCTACTTAGGAAATCCAATCGATATAAAATTCAAAAGAAACGCGATATTATACATTCACCTACTAACATACTAATCTTAAAAACAAAAACACTTCCACATAAAACATTATCTAATACCACTAGAACTAACTTCTCATGCTATGATACATCTTGTATACACTAGTATAAAATTATATGTCTGAGCTATGAATTGTATACTGAACCCCTCATGTATCTTTAATGGTCTAAAAAATTTCCCAAGAAAAATATGTAATTTCTATAATCTTCCAACTGCACCAATGTATCATCACCATAAAATAGACAATATTGCTTCAACTCTACCATTGTGTCTATTTACCAGGACTCCTCTAAATTCTACAATAAGAATAATGTGATTGGAAAATGTTGTAGTAAATATATACTTCTAGAATCATCTATATAAATATAAATGTGTGAAATATCCTATGTCACACTCTATATTCTAAAACAACACCTCTCTTAATTTCCATCTCAACTCATTAGAAACTATATTCCCTTTTCCCTTGGTGTAGCTGATCTAAAACTCAAATACCATCATTAACGCCATCACAGTAAACTAAAAAATATTCAAATACCTATGAAATATAATATACCTTAAACTGTTCGTACATATGAATTCCATAATGTTTTTGATAATGAGATATTGACTCCAAAAATTTAGAGAAGACCCCACCACTAACATCTTCAGATCATGGGTGGAATAATAACTCTCATTGGGATGTTACAACATAGACCAATATTAGATCACTACTATATATTTAATCTATATGAAATAAAAAATGATAAAATATTTGGAACATAAAATATATAACATCACTCCATCCACCTGTATTTAATGAATGAGAGCACTGGAAATTTTCCCAGTTTGGTAGTCAAAAGGTTTCTAACATTGACCAGTCTATAAGAAAACATTGTCCATTGGAATCATTATTGAAAATGATTTGTATATTCCATGTATATATAATCTGAGTATCTTATAATAGTTTATAAGACCAAGGAAACTATACAAATCTGCAAAATTCATTGATGATTCCCACAAAACATTCACTATAAATATCAATATATTGACTACTCGTCCCTGCCGAGACACCACACAAGTATGATATTAAAACTAATGCATCCAAAACATAAAAATTGATTGTTTACAATGAATATTAAGGTTTTTAAAGACTAATAAAAGATTCATAATGTGTTCATTACGATTCTCTATCAAATTGGGGTATATGAGGATGTTGTCTGTGGACACTACTATAGACTAATCTGGGAATTCATAGAACATGATGTTTAAGAGTCCCATGAAAATATTTAATTAATTAATGACCCCCAAAAACATATCCATGAATTATATATTCCCATATTATATAATAATATATTATTTTATGATATCCTTATCCTTTAACTTCTACTAATAATACAAAAACTATTGATCAATATTTAAAAACTAGAAATCTCACATTCTGTAAAAGATATATATATATATTATGAAAATAATAATGATTATTTTTCATCACCAAATTCAATTTTATTTATTATATAAACAACTTCATAGAACTATTAACCTTCCTAGTCAGTAACATTGAAGCACTGCATGGTGAATTGTTGGTTTATATGGATCCTCTAAACATAAAATAACTAATTAGAATGCTCAACCCTATAATATACAAAGGATACATCCTATAAGGATCCATAAAATTTCACGAGGGACCACGTATAAACTAAATATCAATCCCAATATCACATAGATGGGGGTAATATCATAACCAATTTTGAGGTAATAGTCATGAAATTTCTCAAAATATTTACTAATCACCACCATGAATTCATGTACTAATACCAATGATAAATACTCATACTAAGGCAAAATACAATTTGACTACTTATAACCCATATGATAATCTCAGTCTCCAATGAACATTGTGATCTAGCCCTAAACCTATTAAAATGAAACCTATATTTTATATTAACTAATGACAATGCCAAGAGATATGCGTAATAATTAAATCATGAAAAGGGTAATGTTGAAGATAAGAAAACTATTAATGAAACAATAAATGTCCTACCTCACTCTATCATATATTTTTTATCTAACTAACCACATGAAAATATTCAAATTTTATAGCCTTACTAATGACCACCTTTATAGTCACAATATACTCAATTCAAATCAGGATTCAGAACATCAATGTTTTTTTAATTTAAAACACATCTACCCTTGGTGGAATGTAAGTTCGTTGAACATGAAACTGATAAGGACTCAAAGGCTACTACATATGAGGATAAAAAAATTGGCCACAATCATTATCTTTGCCCCTAAGAATAACTGGACTATATTGAACCCAACTCCTCCTAAATAGATGTTAGATCGTTTCAATGGGTATCCAATACATTACAAAAACACACACAAAAGGATCATAATGGTATGTCTCTTTCGAGAGTGGACTAAAAACATATTATGTTATGAATGATCTTATACATCTACCAAATAAATCATCTAACATATCACTTCTCTTAAAAAAACCATCTTAAAACATTCTTCATAATTCATGAAAGTAATCAAAAAAAAATGTTGATGTTAGATACTCTGTATGGTTCAACATAATTGGTATCAATTTTTGATCACATGAAAACATAAGATAAGAATATGATTATGTGGTATGGAACATAACTTTTAATGTGTGTATCTAAAAAATATTTCATAAATGTGATTAATTTCATAAAACATTATCAATTTATAAAACATGGGCTATAGTAGTGAGGAATCATCGTAAATAAATCATGATTCTTAAGATGATGTCATAAAACTGAGGAACCATCATAAATATTGATAAATATTTCATATGTAAAGGTTAACTAACAAGTCCATAACACAGTGGATTGGTACCCATCGCCTATTTCCAATTATGGATATAGATGGACATGTTTCCCAGAGTGGATCGTCACACACATGCATCCTATAGTGGATTAGGATGGACTTTTTTTCCAGAGTGGATCAATCCAATCTACTTTTTTCCCAATAATATCTCATTAGAAAGATAGAATTATCCAATGAATTGGAGAGATAATTTTACCCCGCCAATATCATAATGGAAACCATACTTATATTTCCCACAATATCATAAAACATTCAATAAGTCATCAATTTTAAACCAGTGTCAATAAAATGGGTTTCAAAAAAATTTCCTTAATATGAACCATATCTATACAGAGAAATGATATGGATGGTATCATTCAATATTAATCCTAGTTAAGCATATGTAACCTAAAAGGACATAATATTATATGGAAAATTATTTAGAATTATCAATTGGAACATTTTGTTGGAATATAACCTTTACACTTTGAAAAAGCACTTCTTAAAATAGAAAATTTTTTCAAAATAATTTTCTTTAAAAATAACATCAAAAAACTAAAAATGATGATTTAAAAATAAGTTCAAATAAATCTTATGGAAAATATATTTCCCTATTTTAAAATTAATTTTTTAAACATATAAATTTCAGAAAATATTTTTCTTTAAAATTTACACTTGAATAATTATTTATGATTATCTAAAAACAATTAAAATGTTTCTAGTGGAAAATAACCATAAAATTTTTAAAATATGATTATTAAATTAAAATTTTAGAATTAATTTTTAAACGAATTTCTAATTAATATTATATTTCAAATTTATAGTGGAAAATTTAAAATGAATTTTTTGTCATGATAATGTAAAATCCCATTAATGTCACACATGTTAAAATAAATATTCCATTCACATTTTTTGTAAAATCCTAATGCAAATTCATTCGAAAAAGATATGAATATTACCATGAAAACATTTAATAAAATAAATCATAGGTAAATTTTTTTTAATAAATAATTATTAGAATATTTAAAAAACTTTTTTAAATCATTTTCTGAATTAATTAATTTAGAAGGAAATGGGTTTTTGACCCAAGAAAGAATGACATACGATTTTTCTTAAAAAATATGTTGAACTATTGATTACGTAGTGAGAGGAAAATGAAGAAAAACATTATTCTCATAAAATTACCTAATTAGAATAATATTCATCATTTTATTGGGATATTGATCATAATATTTCATCATTGTATGTGTAATCATAAAAAATCCGGATAAACAATGAGACTATAACATAAAACACTTATCACTTTGGTTACTCATTATCATAATCCCCCATAATTATATATCCTAAAAAGGATATCTAAATCCCCATAATATTATATATAATCACCATAAAACACATTCATGGGTAATATATACACCAAATAAAAGAAATATGTAGTGAATATGGAATACAACTCACAAAAGATAAAACGTTAGAAAGAAATCCATTACTACTCTAGTAAACATTTGATTCTTAAAACTCAGTAAATCATAAAATAAAAATAAACTATAAATATCATTAAAATAATATCCATAAAGATATAACATGTCATAGAATTAGTGTACACAACACAGATAAGAAAAAGTTTTGAAGATGTAATACATCTCCATGATAGAAATGAGGGACTTGAAATCTGTTAACTAATGCCTTGAATTCCTTAATACACATTCAAAAATAATTTTTAATAAATAATGGATTATTATAAATATATTAAATAATCATTAATATATATATATATATTTATAATATCATATATTTGGTTTACTAATGACCTTTTATTGCTGTATTTTTACAATTCCATCTTAAAATAACATTTAAGGTAATAAATATAATCATTTTTGAGTAGGTTTTGATTTATTATTTTCAGTAATCCTATGTTAATCCTAGTTACATAATATATCTAATTTTAAACCTTACATAAATATCATATAAATTCAGTTAATATGTATATTTAATAATTCATAAAAGATAGATACTAAAAATAAAATATATCGTTCATAGAGAAGGTATTTCCTATGTAGGCATGCATATTGTCTCTAGTTTATTGATAGTGAAATTGAAAAATAGAATATATTATATTATAATCCAAAAAAAGTTATTATTTCATATATATAATATATATTACTTATATCAATCCTTACTCCCTTACAATTAAATCATTAGAAAAATATAAATCACCTTGCATCATGAGGAGGTAGTTCGCCGTACAAATGTGTGATGTTATCATATCCCCCACATAATGGAAAATAATAAGATATATTTAATTTCATAATTAACTAATTATTGAAATTTGATAAATTTATTATAAATATTAAAAACAAATTATTATATAACACCTTTAAAAGTGGTGATGGAATAAAGTTGTAAGTGTTAATGGGGTAGTAGTCCACTGTACACATGTGCGGTATTTTTGTTCTCCATTTGATTGAAGGGGAGATGGATATAGATTTTACATTAATATAATAACATAGAATTATAAATGAGAT
This sequence comes from Viscum album, assembly GCA_963277665.1. Classification (NCBI taxonomy): domain Eukaryota; kingdom Viridiplantae; phylum Streptophyta; class Magnoliopsida; order Santalales; family Viscaceae; genus Viscum; species Viscum album. The sequence continues at coordinate 834,943,226 of OY728120.1, forward strand.
AATATTGTTATAATATTGTTATTTTTATGAAATAATATATTGTGGAAATGTAATTAATAACATAAAAGAACTTAGTGAAGACAATTGCATTTTCTTAGAAGCACATTCTTTGAATCGCTTATTAAGAACACTAGATTTTTTCTTTAGAACAGAATAGAAGCTCTAGAAAATTAATAAATATTTTAGGGAGGTATTTTTAGGGGTTTTAAAAACTATATATCTTGAGAAGTGAGAATTAGTGAATTGTTATGGAGGTCTTTTATACGAGTGGGAATGTAACCCACTTGGAAACTACACGATTATTTCTCTAACAAGTCATAAATGATAATTTCATTCACTTGATAAGAACTTATAAATCACCATATATTATACCATGGGATGGATAATATGGAAATATTTCTATAAAATCATAATTTGAAATTTTTTGGATATTTTTTAACCATTATCATTTATGTTTAACCCATAGTAAACCAATTTTTACGTTACTTGTGGTAAATAATTTTTACTTGATTCACTATTCATTATGGTAAAAATTTAATTTTTCATTATTAAAAAATATAGATTATGAATATTAATAATATAATATCCTTTTTAAAAAATTCCATTTATATAATTGGAAAATTATAATTTAAAACTAATCTCGTAGACATGAACCGAAAGCGATGTTTCGAAGTAAAAATTGTCAGATGTATAGAAATTTGTTTCTATAAAATTCAATAAGAATTTGATTCTAATGAACATAACTGAATTAATAGATATATAAATTAACCAATTTTTATTTTAAACCCATTTTTAAAAAATAATAATATAAAATCATTAAAAGAAAATATTTTTTTTCATTAAAAACCAATATTTTCACTCATGATCGAAAACATTATCTTTTTAGAAAAATCCCAAAAATCCAACATAAGTTAATTTTGACATGCGGATTTTAAAAAATATTTTTTTTTCAAAATGAATTTTATAATTTTTTTAAAAATAATTTTATTATTGTTCTCAATAAGAAATTAGAAAACATTTTTTATGATAAAATAGTATTTTTGAAACAAATAGAGTCTTCAACCAATATTAAATTGTTTTTTAAAATATTTCTTCTTTATATAAATCCATTATACTTGATATTTAAAATTTGGTTACACATATTCATGATTCCATATTTTATGTCTAGGAAATAGAAAGTGTGTTTAAATAATAATTTTAATAGTCCTTAATGGTTTATTAGAACTCATTGTTTCACATAACACAGGATAAAAACAATGTTGTTTGTAAGGGAAATATCAAAAAATTAATATTATTTTAAAAATATATATTTCACAAATTATATGTGCATTACATTCTAACCCCTTAAAATAAATTGTGCCCTCATATATCATAACATTAGTTCCAAAAACTAGGAATAATAACGCCCCATTACATCCCCAAGTTCCCACATAGGTTCCTCAAGCAGGTGGCTTCACCAATAAACATTAACCTAGAGTCTTATCCTGTTTCTTATAACATTCTCTATTCGATAAATAATATGTTATGGTTGTTACTCATAAGAATCATCACCCTAAAATTGTACAACCTATGAGTTTACTACATGTTAATGGCTAGGTACGTACTTCCCTAATAGAGATACATATACCACATCATGAAATTTATAGATATTTAGTGATAGTTTCAAATAATTAGTTACAATCCCATTATGATCAATAATGTTAAGGGGACCAATTTAACATGTTCTTTGATTTAAATTATTTAATCCATAAATATATTCATAAAAATTCCATCTCACAATTTTAAAATTCTATATTGTATCGAAAATTACTAGCATAATAGTTATGTCAACATTTTTCTTCCCTTACATGATTCTGAATGGCTCAAAAAATCAATTATATTTTTTCAGCAAGCTAATGTATCGATAGATTTTTTTATAAAACTATATTCTATTATATTGTATATATATATATATATAAATGGATTCATATAGATTCATATGAATTATCGAGTGAAATATATTATTGTTTGAAAAATATACTAAAAGAAAGTTTTGACTTAAACAACCTTTTAAATCCCAAAAACAAGATACGAAAATATTTTTTAGGGGATGAATCATTCAATTAGAAAAAGAATATGTCTAAGGATGATAGATAATGATGAACTATTTCCATGTTTCAATATTATTCTGAATACCTCGCCCAAAATCAATGTAATCTTCAGATCCTGATAAAATACAAATTTATTTGGACCTCTATTCATCATTATAACTCCCTTAATGTGTATTCTAGAAATAATATCTAGATATTAGTCTTCTTTGATAGCTAAAAAGTGAAAAGAATTTATATGTTGATCGACTGAAACCCATAATTAATTAAACCTTAATGGTATGATAAACTCATATGGTTACAGGTATGTTTAATCATATTTCCAAAAGATTAAATTCATTCCTCATCAAATAAACTTTTCACTAAAACACATACAATGAAAAGGGGATATATTTCCATAAATGTCTCTTACAATTCCCTTAATCTTCATAAACTACCAATATATATAATCAAAAAGGGGGTATCAATGAATTTGAATATATGATCAATATTAAACTCACAAGTCAATGATGAAATCCATAACACATGTGTTATTCTTTCATAGAAACATAAAAACTTATAAAAGATAACTGTATCTTAATTACATATATAATATATTATCCTATATACAAAAAATTCATTGGAATCATGGCTTTATCTCAATAATAGTAGAATTTAAATTGTGATTTCATTACTCCAGAATTCATTTAGATGGTGATTTATCACAAAAAATTTCACAGAAGGATGAAGAATAATATTTTCATAGGGCATGTTCATAAAAATTTTTATAAATGGTCCATCTAAATAGGGGAGGATATGTGTTCCCTAGTTATCATGATGTACTTCTTCCATTGTGATTTAACAAGATTTATTTTTTTTCATTTGTATTTGGAGGTTCTTTTGAATTATTATCCACAATATCCGTAATATTGGGGAATTGAATCATATAATTCTCTAACTACATGCACTTGAAACACTAGAGTGTGGATGGGTAATTCTATTGACATCTCTCTATATTCATTTCATTGATAATCCTATTCACATTATATGTGAAAAAGTTTCGGGGAAATCATCATTATTAAAAATGTAACAAATAATAACACCTTTTGAACTGGGTTAAGGGAGAACCCATTACAAACCTGAAGGCCTAGAGTAAAAAAATACTGAAAAATGGGTGGCTCAAAATCCCAATGTCTTGTAGATCTAGACAAAAAACTCCATCAACATGCACCATGTCCAGCTAAAGACCTGTAGGACTAACCTCTACCCATGATTGTAGTTGTCAATAATGTTGAACCGGATGAGGTCCTCCAAGTAGACGGATGTCTTGAGCTGTCAACCCTTGTCTCTATCGCCTCACACAACCACACTCTATGCCAGAAATATTCCATGGTGACCCTGTACCATCACAATGAACGCAAAATCCAACTTCCACCACACTGCTAGGACGTTCACTGAGAACCACCACGAGAAATTACCACTGTAGATCTGTCCTGAATGCTACACATCTACCGATGTCACAACGTACACAGCCTTAGAGACCCATAGCTAGCTATTTCCCCTAAGGAATATTCATCTGCCTACTCATCCACCATCACTCCCATATCCTTATACCACCATGCTTAGTAACATCCCTAGAGGATCCAATGACATTCCCCCACCAATCAACGGATCAACAACCACTTGACACGCTGCTAATCTAAAATCCTCCCTCAAACAAACGCCACCTCACTACATCACCATCTTGAAATCCCAACCATATCTGGTCAGAATAATTAGATCTTATCCATATATGACAAGGATTCCAATGAAACATTTAGTATATTCCAATGATTAATAAATTATAGATAATTAAGAGTAGATCCATCGATTCAGAGGATCTATTGCCCAACGGTTATCCCTGGATGAAAAATTCAGCCCTCATATAAAGTGACACCAACTCAAATAAGCATAACACATATATATGATGTCTAAAAAACTGATGCCACTTCTAGAAAACCATATGAATAATATTCTCCATAAAAACCCATTTGAAACCCAGTCAGGAACTCCCAAGAGCAGATCTCTCAAGAGCACCTCAAAGTCCTTTTCTGGATGACTATGATTTACACATCTGTAAAACCATTAAATTTCCTTTAAGAATTCATCTCACTTTTTCTTCAAATAATTGTAGATTCTATGAAAATAAAATTTCATTCAATTATATGATTTTCTTGAATTCCCAAGATGATATTCCTTCCTTTTCTTATCAAAACCATGGGATATTTTGGCATCACCGATTTTAATTTTTATCTTGTGTGCACATTAAATGACTACTTTACGACTACTAATATGTATTATTGACAACTACTTTAAACTACATGGACTTATTACACCTAATAATAGAATTTTGTTATTTTTGGACTAATGATAACACTAAAGTAAAACCTTGAAATTATTATAAAATATTATTTGCAGTTACCAATAGATTTACTATCATTCTTTTTGAGCGTGAGAAATCAGTTCTCCCTCTTTGTTCATATAATACTAGGGATATGATTACTAAAAATATCCAAATAACCTCATCCCATTTTGTGGATTCAATTACCTCTACTTGAATTATATTCATAATATGGTTCCACTATTTATTGGATTCACCATACAAATGATATAAAAACGAATTTAATTTTTCATTATCTGATCACTGGAGAATGAAAAATATATTTTTATTGGTATTGATCAATTTCATTGTGACTAGTGGATCAATGAACTGACTAAAAGAGATTTTATGTTTACATACAATGTAATTTCATAATTTTTTCCCCTCATTTTATATTTTTTAATTTCCGTGCAATTCATTTCCTGTAAATTTTGTTTAATCGTATCAATGTGGTTGTTCATTACTTCTCTAATAAAAATAAATTTCTCATGAGGACACTCATTGTGTTTCCAATTTAATATAGTATTAAAAAGGCTATTTAATGTTCTATACATTGTCTAAAACTAAAAAATACTAATTATATGGAAAATAACATAAACATGAAATATAATTAATATGATGTCTAAATCATGACCACATATTTTTAATATATTAAACAACATTCTTATCCTAGTTCATGTGTTGTCATTATTAAAATCCTTCATGATGGCTCATAAATAATTTGTGTATTTCTGAAACATATCCCATGTATGTTTCAAACTAGATGTGCACCACGGCTCAATGTCATGAACCATGAGGTAATTGAATCTATCATGATGCATCCATTTCTGGATTTATTACCGATATGATTCTCGATTCAAAATCCACATACACATGCAGTTTCCGAAATGGGTTTTAATTTCATGGAAACCACATAAAATAACCTTTATCACGTTCTAGGTCATTTTCCTATAGTTTTACACATCAATAGAGTTATCCTAAGTCATATAAATATACATTTACTTATAAATATACCTTGATATCTCACTAATTCATTATAATCCTTGTTTATAAATGTTATCTAAACCATTATTATGATACTATCTATTGAAAACCATGCTTATCATACATAGATATCACATATTTATAGATTAATATTCATTACATTACACAGACAAATTCTTATAGATTGTAATGTTGTTGTTTTTTAGATATGAGAAAAAAAATCTTATTATTTTATGAAAGATATTGAAATTCTCCCACAATAATCATCTGACATAGTAATCCTCTAAGGCATACCATACCTAAACCATACTTCATAACATGGGGAAGGAAACAAAAGAATGTGTGATATCATGTTCTTAGTAAGCATAAACAAAAGAGATATCAACCTATCATCGTATGGAAGTGCATGATAACCATAAGTGTACGTAATCATTACCATAACACAGGAAGTTCATACCAATGTTATCGTATATCATAAACATTATTCATTTCATAAAACATTATCAAATTCAAAAACAAATCCCATAAGAGTGAGAAATCATCATAAATCACTCATGAACCATAAGATAATGTCATAAAAGTTTGGTACCATAATACAAAATGAAAACCATCTCAAATGTCAAAGTTAAATACCAAGACCATCATAACAGTGGATCCAGACTCATTACATGATTCTTGTTTTGGACTAGGCTGCAACTATTTTCCCTAGTGGATTCGGTTACACTAGTTTGGCATAGTAGATTATGACACACCTATTTCCCATAGTAAATCATTACCATAGAAAGGTTTCCCATAAGTATATCATGATATATAAATGTTTACCAAATTAATTAAAGTGATATATTGGCCACACATATAATATGATGAAAAAATACTTATGTGTTCAACAACAGCATAAAAAATTCCTCAATTTTAAAATAACACTTCGGACATTTATTAAGGAATATAACTTTTGAACTTTGGACAACGCTTTTTAAATCATAAATCATTTTCAAAATAATATTATTTTTAAATAACCATGAATACTTTTAATCAAAGATGTAAAAGTAATTGAAACATTTTTAGTGGAAATATGATTTCTTGTTTTAAAAAAAATAAAAATCTTAAAAATGTTTGACAATCATTTTTTTGGAAATAAAATAAAAAGCATATAAATGGATTCTTTAAAAATTTTATAAATCATTTTATGATGAAAATATGCTTCCAAATTTAACAGTCAATTATTAAAACTAAAAATTAATTAAATATTTAAAAATAATTTTCATTGAAATTAATATTTGAAACAAATAATGAAATATTTTAAACAGTTATTTAATCCTGAAATTGGATGATATCATTAATTCCACAGAATTGAAAAAATTATTCTTTTCAAATTTTTGATAAAATATAATTGATAATTTTTTGAAAAAGACGTGAATATTCCTTTAAATAAATTTTTTAACAATTGAATCATGTGTATAAATGTATCCAATAATTCATTTTTACATCATAATAAAATAGAAGTTTTTGGAAAAGATGAAATAAAATGAAAAATGGGTTTTGACGAAAGAGTGGTTGATTTTGATTAAAAATGATTTTAAAACTATTGAATACACTAAGTGAGGAAAATGAATAGAAAATTTATTATTAGGAAATAACTAGAGGAGAATAAAATTCATGAGTTTCATGATATATTTATCTTATAATTATATCCTTGAATCTATAATAAAAAACAATCCTAATAAATGATAAGATTGTAAAATAAACCTCATAAATCATTGATAAATTTGAATAATAAAACACATGAAAAAGATATACAAAAATATATATGTCAATATATATAAAATTATTGATAATAATAATTAAAATTATTCATGGGTAGTATATATATTATATAAAATATATATTTGTTGAATATTGAATGTGCCTCCCAGAAGTAAACATGGTATACATAAATCCATTACCACTTTAGAAATATTTTTAATTATAAGACCCATTAAAAAAATTTAATATCATTAAAATAAATATATTAATTATATAAATTATTAAAGGTTCTGTATATACACCACATAAAAGAAAAATGTATTTAAAACTGTATATGTCTACCATAAATAAATGAGAGACTTGAAATCCCTTATCTAAAGTCTCGACTTCCATTATACACAATAGATCAATTGGTATGAAAAATATATATTTATGATACATAATTAATAAACCATATATATATATATATAACAACATATATTTTATGATTTTTACCCATTTTTTATTGATTCCATTTTAAAATCCCATTCTGAGTAATAACTACTTTTCTTTTCGAGTATTTTTTTGATTTATATTTTTAATAATATTTTGTTTATCACGATTACATCATATATGTAATTTTAAAAATGATTTCAATTTAATATATAATATGTATATATTTATTTATTAGATTTCATAAAATTTATAGAAAAAAATGAATTATTCAATTCATAGAGACAATAGGCCAAATGTATGCATGAACACTATTTCCATTTTCCAACAGATGAAATTAATGAATGCTAAATATTATATTACAATTATTTAAGGATTTTTATTTAATATATTTAATTTATATTTATTGTAATTATTCTTACTACCTTCTTTGTAATGTGTATGTGACATCAAATCACATCATTTCGTGAGCTGGTACTGCACCATACACATGAGTGTTGTTATCGTATCCCCCATAAATGGGATGTAAGAAGGTATATATGATATAATAGTAGAATAATTTAAATAATTGAATACATATCATGTAAATATTTTTAATAAATTATTATATCCATATTTGATATGTGTTTATTGAAAAAAAAAACAACTTTGAGTCACGATGCGGCTGACTGCTGTACACATGATCAATTCCATCTTTATTGCATTTGAGGGATGTGGATAGAGATATTATAACATCTTAAGAGTTTAAGAAATATATTCATTCATATTAATTAAAATTATTTTATTTCTTGTGTTAGACACACTAAATAGTTTTTTTTTGTGTTACATGCAAAATCGTCTTTTCCTTTCATTGCACTCAACATCTAGTCACTTTGATTACTTTTGTGACACATAATCAGGAGTCTTACTGAACAAAAATATAATACTAATATTATTATTTAACATAATATTTTTTACCTACCAAATATAATTAAGGTAATTAATTATATTCACTAATTTATTAAAATATAGTTAACTCATGCTTAGAAAATGAATTCAACTATTACAAATTAATTAAAAATGAATATAATGATAAATTGAATATAATGGCTGTATATTTATGAAAAACAATTTCTATGAAACATTTTGAGATATATCATAATAAATTCAAAAATCACTATTATTGAATTATATTACTGAAATTTATATGTTATATATTTAATAAATTCTTTTTAATACATACAATAAGTTGGATAGGATTATGATCGGGACAAATCTAATTTTAGGCATAAAACGTTGTATATTTTTAAAAGGAATGTTTCCACATTTTAAAGGTTCATCTAATTAAAAAATTAAATCATTATAAAATATATTTAAAAAAATCTTCATTTTTTATGGTGTGATTTAAAAATTCATATTTGGTGAATTTTTGGGGTTTTTCTGAGAACATTCATATTCTGATGAATAGTAAAATTTATTAAATTTTAATTGAAAACTACTATTCCATATAACTTATTTATACCGCTCAAATTATAGTTGAAATTAATTAAAATGTCTAATTATTTCAATAATACACAAATAAATCAAATCTATGTCATTGGAATAAATTTAACTGTGAAATTAGATGTAAAACAATTTCATACATTGGAATTTTTATCAATAAAAACATGTTGTATCATCCCATAAGTGAGATAAATTTCAAATTAAGTACTTCCAATTTAGTTATTTAAATTTAGAAAAATGGTTTTAATATTTTTTATCATACCAATTTTTCATTTCCAGAAATAAAAAAATATTTTTTAAAGAAAATAATTAGTGAAATTAAATTTATTACAAGGATTATGGTAAAAAAAATTAATTCATGATTAAACTAAGAATATATCATTTAACAAATGACCCTAAAGCTACCTAAAAATTATTAATGGCCATATATAGATCATCAATCCTCTATGTTCCTATAATGGGAATTTTTGGACCTTTTTGGGACAAGTAAAACATGTGAACTAGTAAACAATTTACAAGAATAACTGATGTGTCTATTTCCCACTTATAAAGGCCTCCTTTACTAATTTAATATTCATAGATCTAAATCCATTTTTTCCCATTAATACCAAAAAAATTGAACCCCAAACATCCCTATTATCCACATTGAATCCCTAATTTGGGGTGAAATCAATCCAAGGATATCCTTCAACGCATACCAAATGGTCTTCCTGGAAGAAGTGTTAATACTCATCAATGAGCACTTTTGATTTACATCACTGAATAAAAATTCCATTATTATTAATAAATTATTATATTACATCATCTGTACATAAAATATAATGATATTTTTTATTTTTATTTTTACTAACACCTACACACAATTCCATCAGCAGGGAAATTAAATCTACGTTCATTGGTATGATGAACTACCACTTCATGAAACGATGTCGTTAGTTTTTCATTAACCACGTCTTATGGTTGGAAATAATTGTGAACATAATATTTTGACCTGATATATAATCTATTTATAATTTCTACATACTTTTTGAATTATTATATAACAAATACATTTACAAATTCTATTTTCTGGGAATACAATTACATCATTTGTGGATATGTGGACTACTGTCTCCTCAAATTGATGTGAAATGATCACACACTACAAGGAATGTAATAAGTATGGGTTTAAAAAAATATATGATATAAAGGATATAGTTGTGATATTACCTAAATAACAATATATATTAAAATATAAAATATAATTTTCTTCTTTCAATTTCAAAAACTTAAATTGTGATAACATCGTTCGTACAGGTGTGGGATACTACCTCCCGGAAGCGATGTGAATATCCATTTTTATCACAATATCACAAGAAATATATATATGTATATATATATATATGTGGAAAAAAATTATATGGTATTTATGAGATAATATTTTATTATATAATGATAAATGTAACATAACTTCTTTCCAAAATTATTATTGAAAAATGCAAATGTAACTAATGTGTACATACAACATACTGTCTCTATAATCGTAATGTTAGTTCCATTTTCATAACCATAATTTTGGTTTGGTTTTAAAATTAAAATTAATGTAAAATGTTATAATTAATTCTTGGTATTTATCATATAGATGAGAAAATAATGACCCCATTTACCTTAGTCGACCTATGAATGTTAGCATTGACAGATACGACGAATATGGTCATAAAAAAACATAAAAATTATTTATTATTCAATTATATATAAATTTTTTGTATGTAAATTTAATGTAATAATAAAATCACAAATGTTTCTTATGAAATAATTTAAAAATACTATTTTCATTATTTAGGAAGATATAGAACAAGAATGTCAAATCAATCTCAATGTGATGGATTTTTATCTCACTTTTTACATCTATGTGATAAACGTCATATTCACCACATACTAATATATTGAAGAGTTTCTACTACCCATTATGATATATTATATAATTATTTAATTATACATCTTGGAATTTAAATGTTTCATTTGATTATTATTACTTTTGGGGTTTTTGATTAAGATGTTACAATAATTTATAGAGATTTTTAAACTCAATTTCCATTCATTAGAAAAAAAATCTATTTCATTGATTATGTTTTTCCAAGAATATTTGTAAAATGAATTGTGATTTTTTTATTTATTCACAATTTTAATTTTTGGATTTATAATTTTCATAGAAAATTATTCCATTTAGTTATTCTCACATAAATGATAAGATCATTGAGCTCAAAATTAATTTTTTTTAGAATCACATTTAAGGAAGAAGTAGTAAACCACAAAATGTCATTATAGTAGGATATATAAAAGACAAAGAAATGATAAAATCCATAATGAAAAGACTATGATTATTAAAACCAATCACAATAAATAATCCTCATTATACATTAGTTTCCCTGGAACCGAAGTCTTTCACAATTACTTCTTCAAAATTATTGGACAATATTTCTTAATTCAAGATTTATCCCACCATAAAAATCATGTTTTCATTGAATTCCCAAGAAAATATGGGGTCATGATCATTGACACATATCCTTTGATGGTCATTGATTTCAGCTTGGATAATTGTCTCAAATATATGATTGGATTCTTCCTTAGTCTCCTTTATATGAAATTATTCTTCATGAATATCTTCTTCAGAGTGTAGAATGTTTTCTATACAGTTCCCTTTTTCAAATTCAACTAATGTAGGCTTACCTTTTGATTATTTGGTAGTACATACTTCTTATGATACAATGGTATTGAAAACTAATTTCTACAGATGGTCCTTATAAACCTCAGCCTCAACCAAGTATCATACCATCTCGATATTGGACTGATGTTATTGAGACATAAAAAACATTTTCACTTTAAATTTTGTTGTATTATGGTCTCCTCCTTTTTTCCCTGACCCTTCCACCCTCAGCTCAGTGAAAGAGGTATAATAACTACAACATTTGGTTTTTTTTCATTTGAGTATCACGTGACTTACTGAGTCCTATGTTCTTTTCTATACCTTCATCATCAAAGTGATATAAAGACCCATGACATGCATCTGTTCAACATTGTCAGAAGATAATTGCTTTGATGTATCATTAGCCAACATTTGGTGATCCAAATCAACAGAAAAATTTTATTGAGTGACAAGTCCATGGGCTCCTTCCTCGGAGCCATCTCGATCCTTGGAATCTATATACTCCATTTTCTATTCATTTATGATCAACTTACATCATTTCTTAAGAGATACATAATCAACATGGTCTTCCATTGCCTTGATTCAATTATGAAGTTGGTAAAATCCACCCGAAATATAAGCATTCTACAATGGATTCAAAAAGTTCTATGGAATTTCAAATCAAGGGGAGAAAACTGCTCTATTACTCACATGAAAAAACATTTAACCACCAATGTAGGGGGAGGTGTTATCGTGAAAAAGGGGTCATGAATACCAAAACCACCAATATAACCCAATCTGAAATAAGGATGGGTTGATTATAGGGAATTTCCCTGGAGATGTCCTGCCAATATGACATGTAGGGAAACCTCATCCAGAACGAGCCTCAAAACCGGAGGATTCTAAGCCTACTTCAAAAAAGGAGGAGTCAACAAATCCTCTTGAAGATGAACACCAAAATTAGCATGATACGATGTTTCAAACAATTTCATGTCCATGTGGACCAAAACGCAATCAAACATATTTTGAGGATTAGGAAGTTTTGAATGACAATCTTGTTGAATATAGACCATGTAATACACAAAGCATAGAAATAATACAAGTTCAAAAAATCCACTTTTTAGTGATATTAGATTTCATCTTCAACCACAATATAGATTTTATAAATGTGGTTCTTCGATATTTCGACTTCCACACATATCTGAGGTGAGATAGGATGAGACATGGACCTCGAACACTCATCTAATGCCTAAAACGTCATGACATGGTTTCCTATCATTTTAAGAGCCGTAAGACTTTAGAAGGGAAGGGGGTGACTAGAAAATATCACATAGATTTCCACTGAGGGAATACCCATTTTACAAGGAAATTCATAGATCTAACATAAAAGAAATAAATAGATCACATAACAGGAATGAAAACCTTTGGACAAAATAGTGGCAATATCATCAGAATTAGAGGATCAGGGAAGAAAGTGGTGATGATCAAGTAGCACGACAATGATGGGATCTTATAGGGACAATTAAACATTGAAAAACTAGACAAAAATATCGAGAGAAGGGAATCTTCAGCTGAAGTGAGATATCAATAAAGAACATAGAGTGAACATGATTACAAGAACTATTGGTGGGTGAGAAGAAGCAATGGGGCCCCTTGGTAGAGGGATTGGACTTTCTGGAAAATATGAATGAAAGGTAAGTCCGGAATAAGGGATGCATCAGATAATGGAGAGAAGGTCGGAAAAACCTACTGAATAATGGGTTAGGTGAATCATCCATCACCGCCACCCAAAGGTTTGGCATCCTGCTAGGGTTCTATGAGAGAGAGAAGATATGTAATGTTGGATATGATACAACCTTTTATTGTATCTTCTTCTAACATTTTACATCTGTGAAATAAATGTAATATTAACCAAATAATTATTTTGTGTTTTCTATCTAATAAGTATTTTGATATACAATTACTTTATCTATAAGGTATTTAAATTTTTCATTTTATGATTATTACTTTTTGGATTTTCAATCTACATAGTACTTAAATTGTAATGGATTTCTTAACTCAATTTCCATTCATTGGGTTAAACAACTATTTTAGTGGGTATCTTATAAAAATAATATGTATGAAATAACCATTATTTATATTATTCTATTTATACAATTTTATTTTATTGATTTAATTTAGGAACAATAATTATTTCATCGAATTTTTCTCATTCCAATGACACAGTATTTGTAATAGTATTTCTATTCTCCATTTTATTTCTATGAGACATATGATATATTCATCATGTATTATTCATGTGTCATGTATATACATCCCAATAATGTAATTGATGACTCATATACAAAAAATAATGTGTTTTTAAAAATCCATCTGATGATATTTTCTTAATAGGGTTCACAAATTCAATGTTACAAATGTGGTAATGTATTTTTCTCATAATTTTCCATTACTGTGATGTTCGAGGTGTATATACTATTGTTGAAACTTGTTATATAATGAATCACATTATTAATATGATTTTACATGTTTTATTTAATGTTATTCAATTCATAGTGATTGTGAGTCAAATTTTTCAATATTGTATGGGAAACTTTGGAATGATTAATGGTTATTTTCCACAATAATGATTTCAATGATCCTTTTAATGGTATTTTCATTCATCAATATAAAAAAAACTTGTTTTTACTTTTCCTCCACTAGGTATAAATTTCATTGATTTCATGAAACTTCCTTTTTTATGGATTTTAGTTGTTTCAAATATATTTTTGTGGATTCCATTTCATTTACATTGTTTAATCTTGTTTAAAATATATTTTTATAGAAAAAGTTCCTCTTCTTTGGGTTAATAAAATTCCAAAGCGATTTTTGTGGAATAGACATCCATTCAATGTGTTAATCGTGTATCAATGATATTTTTGGAAATAAATTTAATTTCCATGTGCTAATCCCATTTCAATGACAATTTTTTGAAACCCATTTATTTTTCAGGTTTTAATGATGTTTTAAAGTGATTAATTTGGAACCCATTTATATTCAATGGGATAGTCTTGCTTTTAATGAGATTTTTTGAAACCCATTATTTCCATGGTTTAATAATGATTCAATGATATTTTATGGGAACCCAATTAATTTCCATGTGTTAATAATGTCATAGAGATATTGGTTCTAGAAATATTAAAGGATCTTTCAATGTGTTTTGATTAATTTTCTTTTTATTTGGTGACTTTGTTTTGTTAATGATTGGTTCACCTTGATAATTATCCAATGTATTCAGTAATGATTATATTAGATGTCATTAGTATGGTTATTCAAATTAAAAGTGGTTTTAATGTGTTTTAATGTGTTTTATGAAAGTGATGCTCAAAGTTATAATTTTTTTTTTACTTTTTTATGAATTTATAATGTTCTTCAGGATAAATATTGATTTCACATGACCCATGATTATTTCATCTACTAGATTTTTACTCCTTTATGTTATCATATTAGATGATCAATTTTTTATGCATATGTGTTCTATTATGATTCTCTCTTTCACATTGATTATGTCATCATACCATTAGGATATTCTAATGATCATTGAGGGGATTAAACTATTAATGATTAGTTGTGGCCTTACTAATAATTTTAGATCACCCTTCATATCTGTCCTCTCCCTCAGGTTTTAATGAAATGGTGTTGAAGGAGTTTTTCCTAGATACAATTTCATTTGGAGGATGCTATTGTATTTATGGGATAAAGAAAATATTTTTTATGGGGGAGAAAATATCATTTAATTTCTTTTGAATTGTTTATGTATGATTTTATCCAAATTATTAAAAATTATAAACAATGTAAGACCTATAAATTTTTTTGATCCATGATTTCCTTTTGACATTATAATGTTTTTATAGAAAAAATTGTGTTTCATTTATCGTTATTATTTCTTAAATATAACATTGGGACTTGAAAACTACATATATGAGTTTTAGTACATGTTTATTATATTATGTATCAAATTTCAGTTTAAATACCTTTTTTGAATAGGATGCCATTATATATGGAAATAAAAATAGGTATGGATTCCAAAATATTACTATAAGAATAAGTGTGATCACAATTTTAAAGTCTTAGTCACCCCATTTTAATATTATGTAGTAATTTTTTTGAGGTTACCAAATAAAATTTATGATAAATTTTTTTGTGTTGATGTATATATAAAACTTAATAATCATGTGATGTATTCCATTTCTTTTTTTCAAAATAATTTTTATATTATTTATAAAATTTATAGTTTATGTGTTCATGGATATTGATTTAATTTTGGGAAAACTAGTATTATGATATAGATAACCACATGATTGAAAAGTGATTTTGTGTATAAAGAATTATTATTACATCAAAAGAGGATAACCAAATTTTGGTTAGAAAATATGGATGATATTAGATAATGCCTTAGGATAAATTACTCTTTAATATTGAGTATATTGATTTTATTTTGGATATCAATTTATTGATTGATTTAGTTTTGACTTTGGAAGCTTTTATTGAATTTATATGATTAATTTATGATGTTTTATTCATTTTTTAAAATATCTTTCCATGTCATAACCATATTGATTCTGGAAAATTTCTAAATATAGTTCGAATATTTTGACTATATCGTTTATGGTTATGTGATCTTTAATTGTTATTTCAGTGATTAAGGAATGACAAAATCATCTAGAATACTCATCATTTGTTGAAAAATATGATACTTTTGTGGAAATTAACTAAAGGATCAATTAATACTACTCCAGTATGTATATTTCATTTTTTCTACTAGTTTAGGTTGTAATAGAATGCGTCAACTCAACAAAAAGTTTTTTAAAACAAATAGTTTATCATTGATCCATCAATTATGAAGAACTTTTTGAAATTTTTATGCTCATAAGTTTATGTTTTTCCCTTAAAATTCCATTTATCGTCCATCTATTTTTGATTAATGACCTTAATAAATCACTATAATTATGTACTCATTTCCTAAATGTTCCCCATATGTTGAATCCTACATACGGGTAACTTCCAGTAACCATTATATTTTCCACTTTTCCTTTTTTAGATTATATTTTATTAACCCTTTATATGAACTGAGTTAAGATAAATAAATTCATTAAAGATCAATCCATTGATTACCAATATGAATTTAGTGGCTGAAAATCATTTTAAGGGGGTAGGTTCTAACATCCCAAGATATTATGAAATACCATTCGTCAAATTAATTTATATTCTATAATATCATTTGTTTTAAACAATAAATTGTTATCCAATTTTATATGCAACAACATGTTTTTATTGTGATTCACACAACATTTATTTCTTTTGATGAATTATGTTACGCACAATCCTAATTCTCTCTGGACCATAATATACTATTAATATTATTATTAAATGTGATAGTTTTCAAATATAAATTACAATGGAAAGAATGAATGGAATTAGATAAAAAACATTTCAAACTTTTGGACATTTCTTTTTAAAAAAACCCGCTTTCTTATCTCATATATAGGTTTAACATTACATTAATTTCTACCAATCCTATGATTGGATTTTGGGAGAATCGATTCCATATATAGAATCATCATAATTTATATCTTTTTTGAAGGAAAAATGTATTTTTAAAAAAAATAGTTGTGAATGAAATTAAAAGTAATTATTGTGACAGACATAAATATGATATTAATTAATGATTAGAAAGATATTATAAGGCTTTACATTGACCCTACAGTTGTATAGATATTATTTTCATGGAATATTTTGACCATTACACCAATAAGGGTCTTTAATGAACCATTTTGGAACAATGGGGGTGTTGGCGCCCGCCAAATGAGCATCGAAAAATCCATAGGGGATGAAATACATGAATATCGGTATTAGTTTCCTTGTAATTAAAAGTAAGAAGAATGTGGATGGGATAATATGGATCAAATGAAACCCCAAAAAAATATTTTATTCGATGGCCATTGGAAGTTGAGGTTGATTGTGATGTGAATATTATAGCCAAGGGAAGGCCCCATGAAGCCTCTTCGACAACTCCCTCTGCTCTTGTGAAGGAACCTAAGACAATTTATGATCATGAGGATGCATTCAAATAATCTCACACATTTTCAATCACTATAAAACTGATTAAACGTCCAAAAGTTCTTAGGAAATAGGATAAATATATCCAAAATTGTGCAGCCTATTTCAGTCAGAAAATCCATGTGATGCATCATTGATGGGGGGAATTATTATGATCAAAAACACATGAGAATTCTCATGAACCCCGTAGAATATAGTAAAATAAAATGAGTAAATACAAATGGTAAAAGGAATGAGTGTTTTGTGGCTATAAAAATCACATGACATGCCCCTAGAAACCTAAAATACACTGATTCCAACCAATGATATAACCTCATTATTTAAAGAATTCATGCTGGAATGTGATCCTCATATCATAAAGGGCCTCATACTTGTAAACCACGCACTCACAATTAGCCTCCATCAAGGAAAAATAGATGATGTTTTCCATTAAATTCTCACTTATCACTAGAAAACCCTTTTTGGTCATGTGATTCATCACCAAGAGACTATGTGATTATTTTTAACAACATTCATACAACCTTGCGAGATCCCCAACCATTGTAAAATAAAAAATGGAAATATAATTGGGAGAAAGTGGGAGCCTGTTATTGTTGTAAAAATCATATGACATGCCCCTTGAAATGCACAAGACACCGCGAACACCTAGAAACATGTCCACCTCATCTCCAGAGAACTCCCTAGAATGTTATCATTATATTCTGAAAGGTCACAGTATTGTTGTCTAAGATCATGCGATCGATATTCATCTTGATCTCACAAAGGTCATCATACATGTCTATAAAATAATAAATATATTCCTTGGTATACAAAGATGACTAAATAAGACCAAATTAATTTTACATAATCTGATAAATGAGGCATTGATAGATGGTCTTATGGTCAGTGAAAATCATGAAACACACCATGAGTGACCAATGATAGAACCACATTAAGATGTGTCATGCAAAAGACCAAACCCCCTCCAAAATCGATTATTGTGATATGAAATATGAAAATAGGAGAATAACTAGTGTGGAGAGGCTTATTAATCTCCAAAAAACATAAAAATGTAATTATACAATTCTATAGTGGATGACCATTTCCTTGTAACATCACAACAGAACACCCACGAACCAGAGTGGATTTTTCCTCAGAAATGATCTTATGACCATAAAATATTTCCATAATGTGTGATCTAGGGAACAACCCAAGTAATATTATAGTGTGAATTAAACACATTGTGTGATCATTCATAGATCACGGGAATGACTTCTATTGGGTAATACATAGAACATTCAATATATATACTAAATTAAACGATGCATAAAAAAAGAAAACATTAAAAATATATAAGGCTTTTGAAATAAAAGGATAGAACAAAGAATAAAATAATAGATAATTATATGAAGAACATATACACTAATCCTCATGAATTTCTCATAATCAACATAGGACAAGAGATAGAATTAGGACATGTCACCCAGATCGCACTAAAATCCTTTTTTATTTTAATTGGATCTTGTGATGTCATATAGACATGTTAAATTAATTCATATGGAACCCATTGGGAATTCCACTGAATCCATGAGGAGCCCTTTGGACTCAGAATCCAAACTATACATTGTTTTTAAAACATTTCTCTCAACTCAAATGGTGGCACAAACACATGTTAGATATTCTTTTGATAGCACCTGGGAATGTCAACTGGCTCTCATGATTCATCCTAAGAAATCCAGTCGGGTCTCACGATTACCTCTAGCTATGTCATCCAAGATCTTGAGTCTCCATCCTGACATGTCGTATAGACTATCAAGACACCCTCCAAGAGTGTCATCCAGATTCCATTATTACACTAAGAAAAAAAAGCTGGATCTTGTGTCTCCCTATTAGAATGTGAGGTGGGATCATTCGATGGAATGTCAGATCATCTGTCATGGTCTCACATTTTCTTACAGAAAATGAAACATTGATCATGTGATTAACATCAAACATTACATATAGGATATAAATTTTTTCTTATACAGGACAATCATATCATAAAATTTTCTGTAGACATATCCCCAATATAACCAAACATGTCATGACATCATTGTACATGTGAGACATACTATCAAGGAGATTTAAAAAAGGATTCCAAGCATGACAAGATATAAAATAAGCCAGGTCAAATGGGAATCCTTGGGATTGGTATCATTATCCACCCTTGATTTGAAAACATCAATCATAATTTAAACCCCGGTGTGTCAGCCCCAAAAAATTGAACTATGGATACTATAATTCCATCAATAACTATAATACAAATGGCACATTCTGAATGCTTGAGATCCGAACAATTAATTAAAGTGCATTCCTCGTACATAATTCATGAATCCAAAAGCAATGCAGAAGATTATTTTCCAACCCTTAGTTCTCAAATATGCATACCTCATGTGGAATTTGGGAGTCTGAGTGATCATATCATTCAATCCTCTATCATTATAAGGGAAACCTTAGTGTGTAGGACCTAGTATTTAGGATAATATGACATGTCTTATATATAAAGGAAACATCGGTGTTTAATCACCCAAATTTGAATTATAAAGAACTTGATTTCATCAATAACCATGATACATAGGGAATCTTCCCAATGCCATAGATTGAGTTCAAATTGTATATAATGCACATTGTAATTCAAGGCATGTCTCAAAACATTCAACAATAGGTAGACAATTATTCCCATCGGATGATTATTCTACCTCATCCATCTGTGGACTGAGAAGCCATGTGAACTATGATGACTCTAATTATTATTATAAATAGGATATGAAGGATGTGTTCATGTGGCCCAAGATTTATATTAAACAACCCAATGTCTTTTCCAATACATAATCCTCATGTCCATAACCATTAAGATAGATTATTTCTTATCCCTTATTTCTCATACTAGGAATAGATAACATATTCGTACGGAGAAGCATAGGTCATGTCATTCCCATCATAAACCCACACCATCATGGGTGATCTCATCATGTAATCCATGATGTGTGTAATTATATAAGTATCCATCTGATAGGGTTATATACCTCGGGTTTAGTCCTAAGGGTGTGAGAGAACTAAAACAACTCTAATTACCACTATAACAAGGATACATAGGATATATCCTAATGTCTCAAAATAAAATATTCTGTTCTGTTGTGCCCGAACATAAGCATTTTCTCCTGATGTTAAACTACATAGGTTTTAATGAAATATGCGGTTTTTTATTCCTAAAAAAATTGGATATGTATGAAACCTCATAATGGATCAATCCACTCATTGGAATATTAACTGTATCCCTTCATGGCACCAAATTCCAATGGTCTCGGTTGTGAAGCTTTACCATACAAATATCCACTCAATTTTGGGAAATGGATGATGAAACTCAAATACATAAGGATTGATTCATTAATGTGATCCCCCTTTTCTTCTATACATAAAAAGGAATTTCCTTTAATCATTTTTAGTGTAACCAGAACTATTTCGGGGTATGAAGATATTTTCTATTAAATATTAAATCCTCCAGAGAGTCCTAGGTTAAGAAATAAATCCAGTAGAACGTATTTTAGGATCCCTAACTTCAATCCTGCCAACCAATGCATGTATTTATGATTCATTGGTTCTTAAACACCAATTGACTACCTTGTGTTGAGTAGAAGGTCTGCAACCAGTTATGGATGATATACCCATTGGGAATATAATTTACGAGTAAAAATGATGATGCAATGTTAACAGTTTTTCAGGAAATGATACACTCATAATCAGCCATCATGATAATCCCAATCCACCTTGATAGGGGATCCTCCATTAACAAAATAGTGAACATAATGAAAATCCCTCTAATAAAAAATTTATTGTGTTATTATCCATCAGGCCATTTTATATAAAAACTATATGAAAACAAAAATGGTTAACATGAGGTGAAAGTACAAAAAAATAATTATTGGGTTATTATCCATTGGACCATTTTATTTTCATGCTATACACAATAAAAAATGGTAAACCCAATGTTAACATCTCTAATAAAATAATTATAACTTAATCTATCATCATGCCACTTTGTTTTTCATATCCTAGAAAAAATATGATATGCATAGAATAAATTCACAACTGATCATATGTAGTTTGGGTTCTCATGAAATAAGTCCATCCACACGATTTGAATGACCATAGAATGAATTAAAAATAATTGTGTTAACCATGCATATCTGATTGATCATATAATTTCCATGATATTTCAATAATCAACAACCTTATTCGTTTTTGTATTCCAGACTATAGATACTTCTCTCATCAATAGAATGAAAACCTGAGATATTATCACAATCTATTCACTACAGAAATTCAATTGTCACTAAAACCCCTACGAGTCGTAAAATGATCTCACCCTCTCGAAAACATCAATGTTTTTGTTGAAAACATGGTGGAATAGAAGAACCGTCTACATGGTACAATTTAGACCCTCAAAGCTACATATGAGGGTCTCTGAGTACTGAAGACGATGAGTCTCTAACGCCTAAGGAATCCTACAGATAAGCTGGTGTCCCTCATCTCCCCACACAACAGCTTTATAAGCTTATCTCTAATGTGAAAAAATAACCATCCTCAATATATATTGATGGTGGAATAGGGAGTCAAATACAACTCCCTCCCAGTTCGGGTTCAATTGTGGAGGTCTCAGGTCAATCATTGTTTACATCAACATCCCACCAGTACCCATCTGTCACCTACTAAGGGTACCACCCAACAGAGTGCCACCTTTGACAACCATGCATGGGAAACAAGGAAGATACATTGGGTGAGGAAGATGTTGAATATCCAAGAGAGGTATCATGTCCCCAATCCCACTGAAAATGTCTTCCAACATATTTCAAAAGTAACGATTGTGTATTCTCATATTCCTTCTCTCACGAAATAAGATTGTGATAATATCTTTATAATAGGAATAGTGGAGGGTCATATCTGTAACTCTATTCCTGAAGTCCATCAACATAGTATGGTGGGACAAGAAGTACATAAGGGGATTAATATCCCCATTTCAATCAATGATATTTTATAGTACATAGAGTATATAGAAAATGTGAAGGAATATATCCCTACAAACACTTTCTAGAAAAAACAATACATATTATAAATAGTTGAATAACTCCTCCAGAATATTCCAACACAAGTACACATATAGGGATAATTTCATATTCTAATCCCCAAAGCTGAAGAGCTCAAAACATTGATAATTATGAATATTTGGTTTCTCAAGATCTTTCACACACTATTTCTCCCATTAATGATGATTATAAAAATATTTATATAAAGGAGGATGCATTAGATGTGGTTAATATTCTCATTACAACTAGAGCTTACCTTGAGATATATACACATTGCGTGGGACATGTTCACATGCCTATAAAAAATGATTGATTATATATTTATAAGTCATATTATTATTATTATTACCCAGTTATATATGGTGCTCACTGATTGAGAGTGGAACATGCCTCGAGAGAAGCCTATATTCCAATTTAAGAAGATCAAGGGAATAATCTAGAGCCCTAGAATTAGAGTCATATCCTAGTTCTAGTTCGGGATAGCCATGTGAGAATATAACATTACTACAGACAGTTATGTATTCCTATCATTGAATCTTTATAACATATTTTACAAGATCGCAGAAGCTCAGTGTATATCCCTACATTAACCAATGAATGACTATAAAAATTACTTTTTGAGTCTATATATTAGAAAGTTAATATTCCTTCTTCCATTATAATTGTTCGTTGACATATTCTGGTGGGGAATTCAGATTGAGGCAACGATCACATTCTTGTTCCAACTAGTTCTCACCATGTGAGAGTGTCACATACCATGGAGAATGTTCAAATCCCTACCTCAATGAACTAGTTACATCTTCCAAAGTATCGTGATTAGAATCATATTACCATCCTAATAGATAATAACCACATGATAAGAGAACATGACTCAAGATATTCTCTTAATATTGTCAACAATAAGGAATCTCATTTTCATATATCAATATCTTCTCCATATCAGGTTTATACTCCCACATCACCAGACGATTATAAAAATGGTTTGGTAATCATCACAAAACATTCTCATTTACATTAACATTTCCAAAACGAATGAAATAACATTCCATCCATGTCGTAGGACAATACCTATATTTGTAATATGATCAATTCCAATGTCCTTGAGGTCATTCGAGACATATTATCTACACTACAACGGTCTGTAAACTCTTTAACTAATGTAGAAGATGATGATTAAGGTAATAATTATCCACATGTTAGTGTGGAGATAGATCTCATGGAATCTAAACCTGACATCCACTTGGTTCAGCCTCCCCATGGTTACATATCTGAGGGATAGGGAAATACTACCCTTTAACAAGAATCCCCACATAGTGAGATGGTAAAAAATAAACTCCTTCATATTGATGGGGTTCTCAAAACATAGGGGTCAAACACAATTTTTTCCACATAAACATCCACCAATACTCCACTCAGGTCAACAAAAAATACCAATAACAATATTCTATTACATGATTGTATGAATTAATTTATGTATGGAAGAGAGGAGATCGACATTTTAATACGAATTTAGTTATCTGAAAACAACTTCCCCTTATTTTTTATCAACTCACTAATTATTACTACGATGTTCTAGATGATATAGAAAAGGATTTCATGTCTTATCAATGAAATAATATGTGGAATACTCAAAAAATAATAATTTATAGGCACCTAACCTGTCAAGGGTATGTGTATCACCTTCAGCTCCTCAATACACCATGTTTCCAGCAATATATGGACACCTTTTCCATATCCCAGATCCCGTGAATGAAGGATCATGAAAAATGAAAATGCACTTTTTTCTCCACATTTCAAAAAATCTCTACTGAATGATATAAAGAACATGACCAGACATCTATATCTGAATATGGAAGAAATATAGAGCATTTCACTTCACTATATTACAATAAAAATAGAACCCTTTAGATATAATTTCTTTGTAATGTCATAACCTCTAGTGAAATTAAAGGAATATGTAACACATGATCCATTTGGTTAGTAAATTAGAATTCGCTAATTCAATGATGCCTAAAAAACACGAATGGAGGAGGAGGATAGCTCTAAGGCCCTTGAATTGGTCACCTCAAAGTAATGGGAATGCATTTTAGACATAGAGTTAATATTTCTGATCTATTAGACTACATCCAATGAAGAGTGATTCCCGTCAAGGGATGCCATTGCACCCTGATCTTATGCGATCACTTTTTAACCAAATCAAATAATCCATAGTAGATTCTACAATTGTAGCTACCCAGCAGGGATTACAACCCATTTGTTGGGGGGAATATCTATAACTACCTCTACCTCTTTGGTAATAAATTCATGAGAGAATTAAAATATATTATTTTATACTTCAAACAAGCACCATCCAACTAGGTTGATGGAATTTATATCTCTGTCGCCATCACTAAGATCATAATTCCTATATAGATTCATTTGTAAATTAATGGTGATTGTTGATCAAACTAATCCTACATTGATGGGGGCATTAATATATCAATCTATATCCCATGATTCATCAATTCCTTGAATGGAATCGATGGATCCTCACCAACATGAAAAATCTATTACAATTATAAATTTGAATAATCCCCATCCCCTAGGGATGGGGTACATGGAGTCATCATCAT
The DNA here is from genome assembly GCA_963277665.1 of Viscum album. Classification (NCBI taxonomy): domain Eukaryota; kingdom Viridiplantae; phylum Streptophyta; class Magnoliopsida; order Santalales; family Viscaceae; genus Viscum; species Viscum album. The sequence goes on from OY728120.1 coordinate 834,968,830, forward strand.
CAAAATGGATATAAGTAGTCTTCACTATATTGGGAAGTAAAAATAAATGTTTTCCTTCCATCCATTCCTACCGCTACATTAAAAGCCCCTAATATTCAAGGCCAGTTAGACAATCATGATCGGAATCTCCCCCACATTCATTATTCATTGACCATGATAAGAGTGTATGATAGAGGAAATAAGACCCCATGGGGGTTGCAAGAGAAAACCATCCAATTTGGTTGAGGGTTCAGAGAATGACCCTCATGAATGAAGTTCCTAATTATTCTACTGCATCAAATTAAATTTTATAACCACTATTTCTTGATATTCCTATGAGAATATCATCACTAATAAAAAAATAGATTGGGTGGATCTATACACCATTGTATAGGGTAAGAAGATAGAAAATATACCCATAGAGGAGGGTAATTTTGATGCACCAATATGGTTTCACACACAGGGAAACAAAGAAGGATGAAAAAATTTTCACCATTGAATATCGAGTTTTCACATATCAGGAGAAAGAGTAAAAATATTAAGGGAAATGTGAAGATACATCAAAATAATTAGTCAAATGAGTTAATATTCCTTCTATGTGGGAATAGATTATCCCAATATGGGAGTTAGGTAAAAACTCCTAGACAACTCAATGAGGAGTCACTCATGAGAACTATTCCGACCAGGTATTATCTTCATATAGAGTTGAATATTCTACGAAACATTGTTGATTATATAGAAAGAGTAGTATCTAGGTGTTATACTAGATCCAGATCCAAGAAATAGGCCAGCATAAATGAGGAATCCAAAAAATAAAATGACTTCCCTCCATTGTGGTGAAAACCACTCCCTCTCTAGAAAAATCATTAATTCATAGGATAAATAGAGAATAAATGGTAGAGAAAGGCGTGGTCACCTCTTCCACCACCAACATAACCATCTAGGTAGGATTCAACCTATATAGTAGTATCACATGATATTTTTAACATCATCGAATCCACAGATACTAAAATGGATGACATGGAAGGGTTACCCGAACCCGTGTAACCTAAGATCAATCTGTATCCCAAAAGGGTGGATGCCACTATTCCACCCCAAAATTTTGGAAATACTACCTTCTCCACCTTATATTGTGTGGGTGGCACTGAAAAAAATCTCACACACTTCATATCCTGGTGTGAGAAGATGATGGGCCACTATATTCAAAGTGAGTAAAATTGTTGAGGTGTTCTGTACGGATTCTTATAGGTCCATCCGTGTTTTGTAACAACAATCTAGTAGTAGGTTCTGTTTCAAAATGGGAAGAACTTTTTCATCAATTCTAGTATTAGTTTATCTCCACACTAATGAAAAAAACAAGCATCGACCTGATTAACAAAAAAATTTAAAAAAATGAGAGGGTGTATAACATTATAACCGTATGAAAATGTTAAGCATATTCACTTAGAAACCATCTATCATTAGTAAAAATCCTCAAATAATATGTTGACAATCATTGAGGATAGTGGTAGACACCTCCAATATTAATGAAGAATATAGGTGGTTTCTATGTGTTTGTATAAATGAAACAACCTATGGAGGATGAAACTCGGAGTACCAGATCTGAATATTGACTCATTCCCTCATCATTGGGTTAAATGTATGGAAAATAAGAAACAATAGTTTCCATAATCAATCCAAATAAATTCCCATACAATCACCTATGCCGGTCCCAAACCACCCAACAACTCTTATTAAGTAGTGATAACCATAACATCACCTAAAGATAGAAAAACCATGAAATTAGGGTCAATGTGGATTTGAGGAAAATATAACTAATGAATAATCCATCAAAAATGATCAGGTCATAGGTTGTTTCATAGAATCCATAAACAATATCTTACTCAATTTACCCTAGCTGAAGAAGCCTGATGAGGTTAAACACAACAACCATCCTAACTACATCCCTTTCTATAGAAGGGTGGGTCATAATATTCTAGACTTCATGGTCTATAGAGGCCTCATTTGAAGAATGTTTAATTATATATATGTAGCATTATATAACTTTTCATAGAATGTTTACTACATAATTTATTCCCAATTATAAGAAGAAGAAGATGTTTGGTAAAAAATTCTATATAGGCGGGAGTAGAAGTTCGACAACCGAATGACTTGAAAAATAGTGAAATGACCCCATTACACCCTAATGGAAGAGATGCACAAACCCAAAACAACTCTACACATTTGGTAGGTGAAATCTGATATTCCTTCAAAAAAAGGACTTGACCATCAGATATATGAAGAAACAATATAGGATGAGTCATTATCTACTCTAATGTATACTCTGACTCTTGTATATTTCTTCCCAGTGACATCTAAAGCATAGGAACCTAGAGAATCCCGCATTTTTAATATATAACTTTTCATTAAATTTTACAAATAGACGATCTTTAAAGTCTAGTGTGTTGGAAATCAGGATCATAATACATGAAAACAACATAAATATTATTCTAAACCACTTGTAAGGTTTTATCAATGGTTCATCCTATGTATATATACTGCATCTCATATCCTGGAGATAAACATCAAAGGAAAGGGTGAGCAGAATGCCCAGTAAGCGTAAATAAGGGAATCAATGTACTTGTGATATCAATAAGAACATGAATAAAAACCTGAAGACATGAGAAATGAAAGAATAGGAATATCGTAACGAAATGAACTTGAATCATAACATTAATATTTGGATAAATCATTTTATTTATACATTCATGAACATATCACCAAGGTCTATCATCAAGGTGTAATAAAATTTACCAAGATCATTCACCAATGTATCGTAAAACATTTCATCTATAGAGATTAATTCATTACCTAATGAATTGGAGTGCTATCAGGGTGCACCCTTTATATGACTTTAAATTCATGTGAGCCACATATATCATAATTAAACATTTCCTAAATAACCCTAATGGAATAAAAAAATGGGTTTCATATCACAATCGTGAGGTTTAAAAAGTGCTTAAAAATAAGATCATTTTGTCATTTATAACCCATGGAAAGGGAGTGAGGGTTATACATATGTCAATTCCAGAATCAAATATATCATCTTTATATATTTATGAACACCCATGTAAACTAAATAAGTATGGGTATTCACATATGTAAAAAATATAATTTCATGAGAGAAAGAGATATAAATTTTTAGACGAACATTTATGTAGCATAACGGCTATATAACACGGTTTTAGAAAACATTGAAATGATAGGGGAAAAGGGTCACCCACTCATAAATAACTCATAATATATTATGGTTACTAAATAATATCCCAGTATGGATATTTGAATGACATACCACATGAAAAGGAAACATGAAAGAAAAGAGAATATTCAATTTCTCTTACGAAAACTTCTGCAGCCTAACAGCATAACTTAAAAATTTAGAAAATAAAATGATGAGAGTGGAAAATGTCTCTCATAAATTAGACATGAAATGGACAGAAATGATACCATATAATAACATACCCTCAACATAAATATATGGAAATTAGATGACACTACATAAAGGAAGTCCTGACTTAAAATAAGAGGGTGAAGGGATCCCTTACCTTGAAGAGTAACTTAGAAAGCATGACGGTCGGGACCTTGGGAGGCTTGAGGGAACCTTGGGAAGACTCCTTGGGAGGTAAAGAGACCAAAACATCGTTGGGGAGGATTTGAAAATGAAATGAATGTGGGAAAGGCTTGGTATTTATACGAGAAGTGAGGTGAAAAAGCATTAATTGCCAAGGGACACCGCATTGGTGGTATTGGCTAAACCATGGGCTCTACCATGGTATTTTCCCATGGTATTGCCCACATGGGTCACCTCATAACTTATATTAATATTTTTAGTATACCAGAATTATTGAAAAATTATTACATCCTTAATGATGTCATTAAACACCTAAAACTCAAAAACTGTATTATCACAATTCACTAAAAACTCAACTATGAAAAATCCCAAAATTTCACCTTAACCAAATATCGATGCTCTGATTTCAAAAATGAACTCCATTTTATAAAAATAATTTACTGATAATTTTTAATTTATGTTTTAAAAATAACACTATTCACGAAAAATTCAATTATTTCTGAAAAATCCCAAAAATTCACCTTAACCAAATATCAATGCTCTGATTTCAAAAATGAACTCCATTTTATGAAAATAATTTTCTAAATAATTTTAGTTATATTTTTATATAAAAAAACTATTCACTCAAAAAAACAAATACTTAACCAATAATTTCTGAAACAGTTATTTACATATTTTATTGAATCACATTTCTGAATCCAGGTGCCTAAATTATATTAATAATTTCTTAATTGATGATACTTATTACATTTGATCACATCACTAATCATAAGTGTAAAATAACTATTTATAATTTACTATTCATAAAAAATTATGTTGATTTTATTAGACTCAAAATTTCTTACTGAATATAACTATAGAAGTCCATTTTTTGAAAATAATTAGACATTATTAATTATTTATGGTTTACAGAAATATTTATAAAATATCCTTTTTCTAAAATTCATCAATAATACGCATACTATATTTATCTAGACATTTGAAAATTCACAAAATTCACCAGAAAAAGAAATCACATTTTTTATTTAAATCAACTGATTACACAAGGCAGTTATGGTCTTGTTACATAGACCCTTATAACATAAGCATATCCCCTAAGTGTAAGGTGTGCTCGGTGATAGAATCTTAGGGAGGCTCAGCCAACATTGCCAGAGTAGTGAGTTCTATCATCTTGAACTTCTCGTGAAGGCGATTTCATGCCAGATTCACACGATAATGTTCGGATTGGGTTTGTTCCAAAGAAATGACCACAAGTGCTACCTCCTTCTGGAGTTCTGTCAGATGGGCTTCGATCAGCCCGAGACTTATGGATGGTCCCATTGAATCTTATTTCTATATTAATTAATCAATATCACTTGTATTTATAGTCAATAATTGCAACATTTAGTTTTCAACGGTAATATTGACCAATGGTCATATAACAGTCGAAACCCAACGGTCTCATTTTAATTATACTCATTTTATTAAATGAAACAGTTTTGTTGAGTATAAAATAAAATAACACACAAATTTATGAAACAAAATTTTCTCAAAATTTTCGGTCGTTACAATCTTCCCACCTTATGAAATTGCGTCCTCACAATTTTAAAATCAGGCTTGGAAAGTTCGTTGAAAGTCCTACATCGGAAAAAGATTCATTAAAACTATTACTTTAAATGAATGAAAGGGAATTACAAAGGTCACCCGAGTTAACCCATACTAGGATTCCATGTAGGAAAACATAGATATGGAAGAGAAAACATAGGGTATTTTTCTAATAGAGAGTGATAGAAAACATGATTAGGAGAAAATTATCCATAAGAAGATCGAAAACATAAGATGTGTTAAACGGTATTTGGTTACCCAGTAAGAAGCATAAACCAACAATGATTTTTTTAGGTTCCTTATCACAATTTTGAGGAATTTATTTACTACATCGAATAAAAACCTATGAAAATATACTTACCTTCAAGTAGAGTTTCATCCCTTAATAAGTTTCCACCAATACTAATCTTTTCTCCATACAATGAGCATTCAAAAAGACTTAGTCTCGTCAAAAGAAAAAGAATAATATTCTAGAGATTCACATAATCCACAAACAAATAACTATATATTTCCCTTGTCTTTAGTCATCAACTAAAACTAAAATGGTTAGTACGAGATCATATAATCGTCAAAAAAGATAATCCTTTATAAAAAGAAATATGACTATTAGTCTTGAAAATTCAACAATTGTACCCAATGTTCCAGAAAGACCATTAATTACACAATCATCCTTTAAATTCTTCAGAATAATCCAAACTAAGATTGGAACCCATAACTCAGAAGGATTTAATCACATAGTCTTACCTAATAAATCTTAACATTTGTCTCCAAATAACATCGACTACTATTAAATTCTCATACTAAATTCTATTTAACCTATTTACATATTCTCTATGATAGGTTCATCATTTTCAAGAAATAACCCAAATCACTATATGTCTACAATAAATACATAAATTATTACCAAAAAATTCAACCATTCGTCCTCAATTTGAATCCTGTAGTATTTTATTTCCCTTAATCATGTAGTACTTTAAAGATAAGTCATCATCCAAAATAACCTTTATCATCTAATTACCAAATCATTTTCGAATACAACGGATATCCATTTGATAAAACATAAGTTTCCAAAAATCAACTTATTATTGATCCATAAAAAATAGTAGGTGAATTAGTCAGTCCGATGGGCATAATGCCAAACTCATAATGCCCATATCTTGATTGGAAGGGAGTTTTTGGAATATCACCATTCTCCACCCTCAATTGATGATAACTAGAACTAATATCAATCTTAGAGAATAATTGAGTCCCATGAAGTTGGTCAAATAAGTCATCAATTATTGGAAGGGACTATTCGTTATTCACTGTGATCCCATTCGGTTCTCTATAATAAATGCGTAGCTGCATCAATCCATCCTTTTTCTTCACAAAGAGAACTAGTGATACCCAAGGAGACTCACTTGGAAAAATAAACCAATTCTCCAAAATATATCGGAGTTGTTTCTTTAATTCATAAAGCTCCTCATTTTCCATCTTATTGGGGGTCTTTGTCATCAGATGAGATCTAGGTACGAGTTCCATGGAGAACTCTACCTCTATTTCTGTGGGAGGTCCTGGTAACTCCTTAGGAAATAAGTCAATGTATTTCTAGATTATAGGGAATTTTCTTAAATAATAAATCCTTCATAAGAAACTTATTTATTTTACGAATCGTTTAACTAAAAATGATTTTCTGTCTTAAAACTTCATGATTATACAATTACATTTTTCTATAATTCCATTATAATGATTCATAAGAAGATTGTGATTAACCACACATATCCCTTGGGAGTGTTGTAACCAAGAGTGAAGAAAGGCCCGTTGTCCTGTACCAGTTCCCATTTGAGTCTAGCACAAAAGGGTGTTTTCCTGTTTTACCCCTATGTACATCTATGCCCGAGCCACCTCACCCTGCTTGTATCTATACATGGATATATTTGGATGATAAACCACTTACTGAATACTCATGAAAAAACTAGGAATATTTCCTATATTTAATCTTTTCTATTGGGTTCTTCCTAAATTTATCAAATCCTAATTTCCATAAGTAACTAAACTATTATTTCATTCCAACTATAGCATCACACATTTTTAATATATAACTTTTCATTACATTTTACAAACAGAGGATAATTAAAGTCTAGTGTCTTGGAAAATAGGATCATAATACAAGAAAACAACATAAAAATTCTTCTAAACCACTTGTAAGGCTTAATCAAGGGTTCATCCTATGTACATTTACTACATCTAATATCCCAGAGATAGACATCAAAGTAAAGGGTGAGCAGAAGGCCCAGTAAGGGTAAACACGGGAATCAGTGTACTTGTGATATCAATAAGAACTTGATTAAAAACACAAATAATTGAGAAATGAAATAATAGGAATATAATAATGAAAATAACATGACTCATAACTTGAATATGTGGCCAAAAAATTTCATTTAGACATTCATGAACATATCACCAACGTCCATCCCCAAGGAGTCATAAAAAATACCAAGGTTATTCACCAAGGTATCGTAAAACATGTAATCTCAAAAGATTAATTCTTTACCCAATGCATTAGGGCGCTATCAAGGTGCACCCTTAATATTTATTTAGTTTAATGTGATCCACATAGATCATAATAAAACATTTCATAAATAACTCAAATAGAATTTAAGAAATGGGTTTCATGTCAAAATCTTGATGTTTAAAAAGAGCTTAAAATTAAGATCATTTTGTCATTTATTACCCTTGGAAATGGAGTGAGGGATATATGTATGTCAATTCCAGAATAAAATATATCCTATTTATATATTTTTGAACACCCATGGAAACGAAATTAGTCTGGTTATTTACATAAATAAACAATATAATTTCATGAGAGAACAAGATAGAAATTTTGAGACGAAAAGTTCTGCAGCAAAACGACTATATAACATGGTTTTATAAAACATTGAAAAGATAGGGGACAAGGTTCAACCACTAATAAATAAATAATAATACTACATGGGTGCTGAATAAGATCATGGTATGGATATTTTAATGACATACCACAGGAAAAGGAGCCATGAAAGAAAAGAGACTATGCGATTTCTCTTACAAAAAATTCGGCAGCCTAACGGCGTCACTTAAAAATTTGGAAAATAAATTGATTAGAGCGGAAAGGTACTCTCAAAAAATATACATGAAATGGAAAGAAATAAGAACATATAATAACACACCCTCAAGATAAATATATGGAAATTAGATCACAGAACATAAAGGAAGTTGTGACCTAAAAGAGGAGGGTGAAATGATCCCTTATCTAGAAGAGTTACATCAAAATCGTGAAGGTCGGGACCTTGGGAGGCTTGAGGGAACCATGGGAGGAATAATTAGGAGGTAAAGAGACCATAACATCATTGGGGAGGACCTGGAAATGAAATTAATGAGGGATACGCTTGGTATTTGTATGAGAAGATAGGGAACAAATAATTAAATGTCAAGGGCCACCTCATAGGTGGTATTGGAAAAACCATGGGCTTTCCCATGGTTTTTTCCCATGGTATTGGCCACTTGGGACACCTCATACCTTATATTACTCTTCATAATTCGACCAAAATTATTTCATAATTTTTACATCCTTAATGATGTCATTAAACACTCGAAACTCAGAAGCTGTATTTTCACTATTCACTGAAAATTCAACTTTCTCAGAAAAATCCCAAAAATTCACCTTAACCAAATAATGAATCTCTGATTTCAAAATTGAACTCCATTTTATGAAAATAATTTTCTATATATTTTTAATCTAATTTTTAAATAAAATCACTATTCACTAAAAATTCAACTCTTTCATAAAAACCCCCAAAATTCACCTTTAACAAATATCAATGATCTAATTTCAAAAATGAATTTCATTTTATGACAATAATTTCATAATTTGTTTTTGGATTTTTTTAAATAATAAAGCATATTCACCTGAAAAAACTATTAATTAACCAATAATTTCTGAAACAGTTATTTACCTATTTTATTGAATCACATTACTTAATCAAGGTGCCTAAATTATTTTAATACTCTCTTAAGTGAGGTTAGTTAATCCATTTGAACACATTACTAATAATAAGTGTTAAATCACTATTCATAATTGACTATTCATCAAAAATTTATTTGATCTTATTAGACTCTAAATTTCTTACTGAACATAACCTTAGAAGACCATTTTTTGAAAATCATTACACATTATTAATTATTTAAGGATTATATAAATATTTTTAAAATATAATTTTTCTAAAATTCATCAATAATATGGATACTATATTTATCTAGATATTTTAAAATTCAAATACTTCACCATATGACGAAATCACAATTTTTTATTTAAATCAAAGGATTTAATAAGGCAGTTACGATCTCATTACATATCCCCTTATAACACCAGCATAAGACCTAAGAGTAAGGTGTGATAGGGTGATAGAATCTTTTGGCGGCTCATCTAACATTGCCTGAGTAGAGATTTCTTTTAGCTTGAAATTATCATGAAGGCAATTCTGTTCCATCTTCACATGATGAAGTTCATTTGGGTTTGGTCTAGCTCAAAGGCCAAAGGTGCTACCCCCTTCCCGAGTTCCGTCAGATGGGATTCGATCGGCCCGAGTCTACTGGATGGGGCCATCAAATCATCTTACTATATTAATTAATCAAGATCACCTGTATTTATTGACAATAATCGGAAAATTTAGTTTCCAATGGTCATATTGAACAATGGTCATAGAATACGCAAAACCCAATGGTCATATTTTAGTAATACTCATTTCATTAAATGAAATTGTTTGGTTGATTATAAAATAGAATAACACACAATGTTAGGAAACATAATATATTCAAAATTTCGGGTCATTACAGCACCACCCCATCAAATAGAACCCACATATAAAAAAGATCTAATATTTGGTTATTTAAATGTGATACACATAGAATACCCCTTCAATGATGATGAATATGACACAAAATATGTGTTTCTCAAACATTAATGGGAAATGGGAGGCAGAATTCATAAGAAACAAGGATACATGTGACCAAACAGCCATGATTAGTCCAAGTATTTAATTCACATTCCCAAAGTGGTTATATATGCAACTAAGACTCATGTGAAAGAACAATAACAGGGACCAAGTGTCCTAGACCACTCCTGTAGTTCCCCATGGAAAGTTATCCTATATAATCAGCTAGTTGGGGTGAAAATCTCTGTGCAACTGAAGAAATGGGAATTACAGCATGACTTATTCCACTAGAATAATATTCTACATCGACCATTGAAATTGAACTAGCCCCATCCACATAAAATGAGTCATCTCCCGAGCTATGTGTTAGAGAGAATGCCAACATCATGAAACACTGACCGTTAGCACTGATGTACAAAATTATGAAATATCTAGTTGTTTTCCCATCCTATATCCCTATCATTGATGCAATTCAACTTAAAATATTTTGAAATAATCCAATGGGAATATTTTTTTGGGAGGCACGCATTGTCCCAACCATGATATACCCACTAAATTAGATAGTAGGTGATGATTATATATCCTCGGATTTAATCTCTCTCATCAATTGTGATATAGAAGTACATAGATTTCAAAATTCACATGAAAATGTCTCCATTAACTCGCAAGATGAAGATGAAGATGGCCTGATGAACACCCCACCCAAATTTGAGGAAGGATTATCTACCACCATATAATATTTTGGGAAACTAAATTCATGAATAAAGAAGACCCATATCCTACAATAATTAGATTCTCCATCTGCTCAAAGAGAAAGATATATATTTTTCAATAATGAATCAACACTGATCAGTTTTATCTTGGTACTATAATTAAATTTATAGGATCATTCCTCGTATGGAATCATAAAATCTGGTATTACCCAGTGAGTTTGGAAACTTCAAGAAATAAGCCTATAATATTCACCCCTCCCACAAAAAAATTATAGAAGACGACGTTAAATAATTGATCAAATCCACATTTTTTAACAATTCCAATATCGAAGATGGATTTCCAATATCATCCCAATCGTGAAAATGAACGGGTAGATTTTTGTGTTCATTAATGTCATAGAATATAACTGGAAGTTCCCAAATGATAATTTCCCGTTACCGATCGAAGAACCTTTAATCAATGAAACTATTGGCTTCAACCCATTCTTTGATGGAAAACTATTCATGGGACATTCAGATAAAGATTTAACCTAATTATTATTAAGCCACTTCATTCAATGCTCATGAGGGGATCATTGGATATCATGTCCTGACAATTGGCATTAGGAATTTTGGAGGCACTTTTCAATGAGCCATGCCTGGAATAATTAATCCTGTCATGTGAAGAATAACCTAATGATAGGTTGATGACCTAATGGTCAAATCTCAATAGTGATCTGATCAATTCAAAGATCCTAAATTGATATTTTAAAATCTATGAAAGAATATTCTAAAGATGAATCCAATGGAATTTACCTTCAGGGTAACATCATGAAAGTTCCATGGCCTTGCGGTACCCCACCTTGGAATCTAGGTCAAACAAGAGAATACTAGATCTATATTATAAATGTCACCCCCCAATATCAAAGAGGTGAATGAAATATTATTGAACCAATCCTACAATCAGCATTTCATAGACAATGAGGAAGAAAAATTTGTCCCCTGAAACAAAATAATTATGAATGCAATATCCTATCAATGGGAGAATTATTTAGAATAATCCCAAGAAAGTATCATTTAGTACTAAATATAGAAATCTTTTCAAATGCCTTAAGTGGAAACAATTCCACTAATCATATATGTGGCCTCTATTTAATGTTATGTGGTAACCCTCATCACATAGAATAATGATGCTGGGAGCAAGAGACGTTTCAACTATCACATCTGAATAACACTATGTAATGACAATCGATACTCTGACGTCGATAATAAAATCCTTTAACACATATTTATAGTGAAATGGAAAATGAATTACATGAACCGCCAATAATTTCATCTAGTATATTGTATTGATATAGTCATGTATATCCCTAGTGTAAATACACTGACCACAGTTTCTCGGTGCCTGTGTATTATTTTATTTCGTTGGATTTATTAAAATAATGTTGTATCCTGATGAAAAAAAATAATTTAGGTGTTTTGGAAAACTAGATAAATCATATGTTTACTTTACAACTTGGAACAAAAACAATATATAATTCTATAGTAACCATCCATAACACCTTGATTATCTCTTCTATTGAAACCCTCTACACGGGGGAAACATCTCATTCGTGCGCTCTCTACTTACTTTTTCTCCTTATTCCCCCTTATTTACCTTCCTACCTTCCTTTTTCATTTTTTTGATCCACGATCTGGTTTTTCATGGCCGTAATTTTCTTCTTCCTTGGTGGAGTAGTCTTCTTATTTTATGCTAATGGGGTGTTTTTGATGCATCTGTTGAGGTTCTCCAATGTCGAATCCCCTAGAAAATTCTACCCTTCTCTGACCTCTCTTTCCACTATGCCTCTCTCGGTTGGATCTGGAGCAATGGATACTCATAGGTTTTGGGATATGCGTTCCAGTAGTCGACAGTCTTTTAGGCGAGACCGTATTGTCAAGTTCTTGTTTTCTGATTCTTATTTTCATCTCTTCTCTTTGATATTGTTTGGAGTCCATGGAAGTTTTAATCCCTTCCCTGAACTCAAGACCATATGCTCTACTCCGAGTTGGACCTGGAGGTGTGGTTATTCTAAGGATTTGGGAGGTGGGATTTGGCAATCGATGATGCTACCTGGATGTCCTGGTTTGATTATTCGGTTTTTGGTTTTCATCCTCATGATTTCGGTTTTTATTCAGTTCTGTTAGTTCCCATCACGATGGATCTATTACAATTTTCTGCTTCATTGTGAATGTTATTTTATGGTGTTCCTCCCTGGTGTGGAGTTCAGAAGGGGAAGACAAGGCATGTGATGTCCGGCCCTGTGGTGACATCGATGCTATTGGTGATGTATCTCGCCGATGAAGAGAGGCGACGTGTACGGTTGTTAGCAGGTGCGGCATGAGGTTTAGCTATCTGTGGTTAATAATGTTTGATGAGGGATGATGACGATATGGTGTTTGGACGATGGAAATGATAATGTTATTTTCTGTATTGTTGTTTGATGTTGTCTCGGCGATGTTTGTTGGGTTCTTGCTAACGAATTCTGAAGAAGGTGATGAAGGTGACGACGAAGTGGGTCGATGTTAGGGGTGTGGATCGAGGAGGTTCGCTGACTGAGGATCTGTGTCCCAAGGAGTTTAGGATTAGCTGTGAGATTTGAATGAAATTGGAATTAATCTTAGAAAGAGTTTTATTTTTTTGATCAGGTAATGTCTTGTATTGTGTCGTTCCCACTCACCCCAATAGCGTTTTTGGAAAATCAAGTAAAAATATAATTTTCAGTCATTACAAATTTTCATGTTCAAATCATATGGAAAAATAAAAACAAAGAATGGGGTGATCTCAAATTCTCTATAATGGTATGTTATACAATATAATTTATCATAAACATAAACACAAGGAATGGTTATCAAATAATAACACATTCCATTAAAATATACTTTAGCATCATATGAAGGAATGAATTCTTATTAAATAAATATATGTAAATAGTCATGAGAGAAATAAATATAACCATGGATATCCTCTTAATAGAATAATATTTTGGTTTATTAATTTAAAATATCATAATGAGTAAATTCATAGATTTAGACATCTTAATAATATCATTGTGGCCTCATCCAAGACATTTAAAATTTATTAAGGCCTCTTCCAAAACAATATTTGTAAATTGTCGAGGACTTATCTAAGTCCATTAGATTTTGTTTCATTAGAGCTAAATCTATATCGAGAGACTATATAAGGCCCCACCCAACACAGTCTATATCGAATTAATTCCTTGGATTAATTTCTTTATACATAAACATCATATACCTATTCAATTTAAATTACTTTCCTTAATATTTAAACATAATTACAAACCATTCTGAGTAGTATGGTGAATGGTATCAAGATAACACATCCTCAATCAATGTAATCAATCAAAATTCAAGATTTTAATATAGATAATATCATAAAATATTAATACTACGTAAATATAATAATCAACAATAATGATGAAATTGATGAAAATACTTTAATAATATCATCGTGTAATTCTTGAGAGAAATAATCGTTTACAATGAAAATAATAGTTTTTTTAAAAAATAATTATTGTATAAAAATATATGTGGAATAATATAGTATTTCATTAAAAAATTATTTATTTAATGAAAATAATGGTGGATTAAAATTTATTGTGGAGTTCAACAGAAAATATGTACAAATTCTAGAAGTTCCCTTGAAACGATCTTGTTTATTGGGAATAATTTGAGAAAGATCATTTTAAAACATATAAATCCACATAAAATAAAGAATCTTTTTGATTGGAACGTATATATATATATACATATAATAGTCACATAGATTTTTTGTGGAGTGAATAATAATAATTAATCATGTTTTGGGGGTAAAGAAAGAAACAAAGCAACATGAATGAAAATGGCGGTTCGGGTAGAAATCCTTAACTTATATTCGAATGAGTTCTACACATGACCTTAATGTATTGAATAATAAAATTGAATAGATTAATTAATTAATTAATTAATTTTATATAACAATTTTATTCACAATAATTTTATTTGTTTCTTTTATGTCCTTGTTGGATGTTATAGAGTTTAATTCCATCATTCATAAGCATTCGCTTTCTTAGTTTTCATCATTAGTTCACTTGTTTATAAGTAATGGAGTTAATGTAAAATGGGAATAATTCCCTAGAATTGTAAATAAATTATATTAATGGGAACATATAATTTTAATTGTTTATTCATATCATATTTTTATATGTTATGATGAAAAACATTAGATAGTATATTTAGTGATAATCATTTCGATTATTATGGTGGTATTTCGACCCCCATGAAACAGTTTTGTCGTATGATTTTTTATTATGATTTTTATTACTCTTTGGAGAAAAAATATACTGTATAATACATTAATTATTGTCTTTTTTAACAATAATAAGGATATCATTACCTTCCATGAATAATAAATTAAAGAATGAAGGTTTGTCATCCAGAATGGTTGTAAATCGGCACCTCCCAGTTGATGATTTCACTTTTCAAATAAAAGAGAGAGTAAGAAGATTGATAATGTATATTACATTAACATGATATAATTATAGTACAAATATGAAAACAGAGTTATCATTAAGATCTGGACATAGGAGGTTAGTATAGAATAATATTGAAATAACATGAAAAGAAATTAAAAGGAAAACGAAGATGGATTTACTTCTTGAATACTACTCTTTGAGAACCTATATAAGGGGATTGGATTTTCTATTTTGAAAGGACCAAGATCCCATGGTGTTGGGAAATACCAAGGAAGATGATTTTTAAAGAACATTAAAAATCATCAATGATTAGAGGACTGAGGAGAAGAGGTGGGTGATATTGGTTTATATAGTGGATGAGAGGGGTAAATATTCATTTTTTATTCATTGTTTTATCATTTTTGTCAAGAAAATAAATGGTATTTATTATATTGAATAAATTTTGTAATTAGTGCACGTGAGTTCAACCCAATTTTTCTTATATAATAAAAACCTCATCCACGAGTCTAAAATTCTTTAGGTTTGAATTTATCAGAAATTTCCATATTTTACTATTGATAAAAAATTCTTGTATTTTAGAAAAATCCAAAAAATTTACCGTAACCATTTTTTCATGAGTAGAATAAAACAGTGAACTCCATTTTTTGAAAAAGATTATATAAATATGAGAATTTTAATTTTAATTTAAAACACTATTTACTCAAAAAATTACATTTTTATGACTAAAATTGATTTTATAACAATCTAAAAAATTAACAGTGGACTTATATTGTCCTAAAATCCAAATAAAAAATATTTATTTATGAAGATATTTTATGAAAATGAATTTTCATTTAAATCATTTTTCAAATATTTAATTATTTAATACTGAAAAAAATACCAATACTTAATTATTAATTTTTTATATATTTCCTTATGTGTACTATGATATAATTAAATCAATATTCTATTTATAAGTTGCCTAAATTTTATTTACACATTAATGAGTGATGATACTATTCATTTGGCTAATTTAGTATTTATAAGGGTAATATTATAATTCACAAGGGTATGTTACTATTTTAAAGTGTCAAGTTACTTTTTAATTAAAAATATGTATGTTTATGATATCAAAATCAAAATATCTTATTTATCGCAACAATATATGTCTATTTTTTGGAATTCCAAAAAAAGTGGAAACATTATGTTGAATTGATAGTGTGTATCTATCTCATATAAATGATAATGTGTTGTTTCGTAATGACTAGGTGTTTTATACATTTCAATCTACATTAACTTCAGTTATAAATCCATGGGGTGTTTCATTCCCCACTCCAAAAATTTCATCATGTACGTTACCATGCTGTTACCAAATTAAAATATTTGGATAGGTCTTCATAATAAGTTCCTTAGGCTCCCACAACACCTCTTCAATTTTATGATTTTTTTTCAATGTACAATTACAATCTAGGTCATAGAATTCCTCAACAACTATTCTTTAGTGTCCAAAATTCTGATAGGCTATTCAATGAAAGATAAATCAGGTTCTATATCAATTCCATTATATGTTAGAACATGTGTTTGGAATTGAATGCACTTTATAAGAAATGTGAATTGAAACACTTAGAGTACTTTATAAAGTCTTGGTATCCTTATAGTGTGATAAGCCATAATTCTATATTTCCCTAGATTTTCAAATGTGAAAATGTACCTTGAGATCAGTTATACTTTCATCACCAATCTTATAACACCCATGGATAGAGATATATTCAATAAAATTTGATCTCTTAGTTGAAATTATAAATAATTCTATCGATTATCAACATTTTTCTTTTTCCTTATTTGAGATTTATTGATATAAGTTTTATTAGTTTTTACATTCACTGTTGTTTCCTATAAAATACTAGGCCTGTAGGTACCCTTTCACAAATTTCATCCCGTGAAGTTGGTGTATGACACCTCTTTCCATACAATGCTTGATATGGTTCCATTTAAAAACTAGAATGGAAACTATTTTTGTAGGAAAACTCTACAAAATAAAAATAATGATCCCAGATACCTTGAAAATAATGTGATAATGACCTCAATATTTCTTTTAAACAATGGATCATCCTTTCTAACTACCGTTATGTGTGAGGTTGATAAGTAAAAATCCAATGTAGCTAAGTATCCAAATCATTATGAAGTCTTTTTAATTATTAGGAATATCGTGGGCCATGATCATACAGAATTGTGATAGGTTCTCCATGAAGCCTTACAACAAAATTAATATAGATACACTCAAGGGTATCTTGTGGAAAATCCCCCCTCCTTGAGAGGAAATTTTCTGATTTGTTATGTTGAAAAACAAGTAGACATACTTCAATATTAATTCATTGATTTTTGGTAATCTAGTGAAAAACCAAAAAGTAATTTAATCCCATTTCCATGTAGGAATATGAAGAGGTTTCATGAAACCTCTAGGATATTCTCTTTTATCCTTCACCTTTTGATATAATAAAAATATTGATGTGTAATCTTTAATTACATGCTTCATATTATCCCACTAGAAGTATTCCTTCATATAATTAAATATCTTAGTCCTACTAGGGTGTATAGTCAAATTATAACTATGTTCGCCATCCAATAACTCCCTTTTCAGCATGGGAATAAAGGGAACACATATACACCTCCCAAATGTTAGAATTAAATCTGGATACAGGATGTCTTCCAACTTCCCCTAATTAAAACCAATAAATATCATTTTATGATAATCATCATTAGGATGATTAATTTTTTTACATTCAAAAAAATAAGGTTAGGATACAAATTGAAAATGTAATGATGTTTCACCTTCTTTAAAAATTCCCATTTCCATATTCATTATATCCTTGTACATAAGATCCTAGTCAATTCTCATTTTGTTAAAAACTCCATGGTCCTTCCTTCTCGATGCATCTTCTAACTTATTCTCCTTCCCATGTTTCTAGTGTATTGTAAAATCATAATCCTTGAGTAGTTCAATCCATCACCTTTTACTCATGTTGATTTATTTCTATGATAATATATATTTCAAGATATTGTGATCAATAAATATCTCATATATTTTCCCATATAGATAATGTATCCATATCTTCCAGTCAAATATTACAACTACTAACTCAAGATCATTAGTTAGATTGTTTTATTCTTGAGTTTTTTTCTACATTTATGCACAGGAAATAACTCAATTAATCATTAAAAGGACACAACTAAGTCCTTTCTTTGATATATCACTATAAATCACAAATCCACCACATCCTGGTGGTAGATTCATGCTTTGATAATTCATTGACCTCTTATTTAATACTTCAAAAAATTCATCACATTGTTTTGACTATACAAAAATTACCCCTTGTTGAGTAATCATGGTCAACTGGTTAGCCAATTAGGTGAATTTTCTGAATGAAACACCAATAATAACATAATAACCCAAAAAAACGATTTACCTTAGTTCAGTTCGTTGGTTTAGTCCATTCCAAATATTCCTTTTTCCTAATAGGATCTACTAATATTCCATCCATCGAGACAATATGGCCAGGAAAAGATACAATTTGAAGGCAGAATTCACATTTGTTAAAAGTCCCATATAACTCATTTCTTATAAGAGACTTCAGATTACTATGAAAAAGAATCTCATGATATTTGTCTCTTTTTATTATAACAAGATATCATCAATAATAACCACAACAAAGTCATAAATAAATTCCTTCAAAAAATTATTCATTAGATCCATGAAATCAGAGGGTCCATTTGTAAGTTGAAAATGTATTTTTATAAACACGTAATGCCCATACCTAGTTCGAAATGTTGTATTTGAAATATATTTCTTCCACAAATACAACTGATAAAATCAAGATAAAAGGTCAATATTTGTAAAATACCATGCTCTGTGAAGTTGATAAAATAAATCATTAATGTGAGGAAGATGATATTTGTTCTTTATCATAATAGAATTCATCTTCCAAAATTCAATATACAACATAATAGATACATCATTATTCATAACAAATAGAATAGGTTCTCCCCATGGAGAAACATAAGGGAGAACAAACCCCATAATTCAAAACTCCTCTAGTTTTATCATCACCTCCACTAATTCCACTGTGTCCCTTCTATGAGTCCTTTATATAGACATTGCACTAGGAATTAAATCAATTGAAAACTTTATTTCCTGCTTCAGAGGATTTCCAGGTAAATCCACTAGAATCAAATAAATATATTATTTCATAATAGGTATATCCTAAATTTGAAAAATTCAGTCATTACTCATAGATATTGTGTTCTCTTACTCTTGAATCATTGAATTTATTAGAGATAAAAGTGGTGTATCTAGATATGAATATGTTTTATAGGATTTAGCTTTAATGGTAAGGTAATATACACCATTCAAAATAATTGAATCATCCTTTTTATTGAAATGGATCTTTGCATAAAAATTTGAAATTCAATTCATTCCACGTATTATATCAAAATAAATAAGAGTTATGATTACATGGTCAGCAACTAAATATTGTTTACATATCATATGGTGGATTGGACTATATATTATTATTGAAATGAATATTACCATATGATTTATGATTGATAACACATTTATTATATCTTATTGGAAATATAAAATTTTCTTGGAAAACTGGGAAGCTATAATAGAATTAGATTATCTATATTCAAATAAATATTTTTTTATGTTTTAGGAAAAGATTAATGTACATACCACCACATCATTAGGAACTTCAACCTCCATATTTGTGATCTCCTATGCTTGGCCTTTCTCCCTTTGTATTTTTTGAGGAATATTTACTTGATGCTTATAAAAATCATTATAATTATGTCCCTTATCCTAGAATTATAGCAATGAACATTGAATTTTTTTATTTTCCTTACAATCATACTCATGATGTACTTTATCTCCACACTTATAGAAAACACCTTCTGATTTTATGCCATCACCATGGTGTTTCCTGCCACAAGTATCACATGTTAGAAATTTACCTTTTTTATTTTTCCCATAATATATTATTTCCTCTACCACTCTCTTATTCTCTTTCGTTTCTATAAATTCACATGGCATAGAGTATTATATCACATTATTCATTGCACATGAGACTATACCATCATATGATGAGAATTTTTGGGAGACCATTTTCCTTCGGAGGAATTTTTTAAAACTCTAAAATATTGGATTATGTATGAAGTCCATGAAAATCATTTATATCATTTTAATGATGGATTCTTAAATTTATATTTATTTTGCTCTTTTTTTTACACTGATGAATTTCCTTTATGTATCCTCTCATTTTTCAAGAGGAAAAATTTTTTCTAAGAAAATTCCTTTAAAATCCATCTATTCCATATTTTTAATTTAATCTCCATCATTCATGTTTTGATTTCATGACCAGAACTGAGCTGCATCTCCCAATAATTGATAAACTAAAATAACCACATTCTCCCTTTCACTACTTCCAATAGAGAAAAATATTTATTCTATGGATCATATACACTGATATTCTATGAATGGGGTTTTAGTCCCATAAAATAATAGAGGCTATTGTCACATAAAGAGGTATAACATTTTCCTCCACATTGTGGATGAGGACACTCAATATGAGTAAGGATATTTTTCATAGAATGAGTCAGCTATTGAAGTATATTTATATGTTTATAGACATCGGTCGTAGATTTATATCCAACGTCAATATCATTAATATGAGGGAAATAAAAACATTTGATATGATCATTCAAGAGGATTCCATTCCTTCCTCTATGAAAAATTTCTAAATAATGGAATACACTAAATTATGTTTTGAATCATAATGTATAATTTTTAACTACAAAAAAACCTAAAATAAATTGATATTTTATTCTTTTCCAATCACAGATATATAATTTTGGTTAATGAAATGCGAATTATACGAAGCATATCATCCGAGACTCTCATACTAGGTCAGTAGTAAGGACCATTATCATGATCTAGATTACACTGAGTCAAGCATGAAACACCTTGTTTGAGTTGTTAATCCTAGGTACATTTCTTCCCGAAACACATCCACCTGTAGCATCCAGACATCTTTGTATTTTCCAGGATGGTCCAAATAATATATACCTTACCAAAATTATGTTATGTTCTCACATGATTATACCCAAAGTCTATCATAGGTTCATGTTCCCAAATCGATGTATTCTAAATTTCGTTTCCAATATTTCTAATAAACATCCTCTTATACCTACTGTAAATACCCTGACCCTAGTTGGATAGATTCATTGGATTGTTTTATTACATTTGAATGTTTACAATAGTGAAGTACCTTGATGGAATAAATATTTTAGTAGTTTTGGAATACCAGATACATCATAATATTTACATTATAACATGAACGAAAAAACAATATAAAATTTTCTTAGAAAACATCCATAAATCCTAGATTTTGCATATTAGTCATTCATAATTTTCATCATTTCATCTCAGGGTAAAAGAAAACATAATAAACATGTCATGCTGTAATTCTCATTATGTGTAGGTAACATAGTGGAAGTAATAAAAAACATAGAAACAAGGAATATTGAATAACAAAAAAAAATCCTTTAAAATGTACATTAGCATAATATGACATGCATGAATGTTGATTAAATAAATCCTTATAAATGATCACAATAGAAATAAACTAAACCATAGATAATATAATAGTCAAGTAATCACATGATTTATAAATTACTAATATCATAATGTGGGAATTAATAATCCTAGACATCTAAAAAATATCTATCAGGCCTCATCCAAAACATCTAAATAATAATAAGGCCTCAATCAAAAAAATATCTAAAAATAGACAAGACCTCAACCATGTCCACATCTGTTTTATCTCATGAGACCTATTGATGAATCAAGGGGAAATAGCAGGCCCCACCCATAACATTCAATGAAAAATTAATTACTCATAATAATGGGGTTAAATAAAAATATTATATACATAATAAGTGTAAATAAATTTTCCAAATTTGTAAACATAATTAAAAAAAATTACGTGTAGTATGGTAAAGGGTATCAAGAGAGAACATCATCAATAAATGTAAGCATAAAACAATAATATAAAATGGTAGATGATATGATAAAATGTAAATCCAATATAAACATAAGAATCAGCATTATTGTTGAAATTGATAAAAATACTCTTATATAACCATTGGGTAATTCCTGAGCGAAATACTCTTTTACTTTAAAAATGATAGTTTATTTGGAAAAATATTATTTATAAAACCATAAATTATATAAGTTATTTTTTTCGTAATATAATAATTTATTTTATAAAAATAATGGTGGATAAAAAAATATTTTAGTGTGCACTTGAAAATATGTAATAATATGAGAAATTCCCTATAAATTTTCTGGATTTTCAAGAACCTTTTGAGAAATATTATTTTAAAACATGTATCTTTCCCGAAAATAAAAAAGGATTAGGTTTGGTACATATATATAGATCATTAAAAAATAATTTATGAGTAATAAATTATAATAATAAATTATTTATATTTGGTAAATAGATAAAATTAGTAACCCAAACGAATATAGTGGTTCAGGTAGAAATCCTTAGTTTATGTCTGAATGTGTTCTGCAATTTTCCTTAATGTCTTGGATAATCAAATTAATTGATTAATTAATTAATTAATAAAATTTTATACAAAAATTTTATTCTTTGTATAGTTATTATGTTCATTTAGGGCCATATTTATGAGTTATAGTGTTTAATTTCATCATTCAGAAGCATTCATTTTCTTGGTTTTCATGATTGATTTGCTGGTTTATACGTAATGGATTTCATGTATAAAGGGAATAATTTACCATAATTGGAATTAAATTTTAAAAATTAGAAAACGTAATTGTTAATGGTAATCCATATCATATTGTTATAAGTTATGTTGATAAATCATTTTATAATACATTTAGTGAAAATCATTTAGAATATTACAGTAGTATATAGATCACCACGAACTAGTTTTATCAAATAAATTAGTATTATGTATATATACGGGTTCTATAAAAGTAAATAGGTTATAATAAATATATTATATTACGTTTTAACCATAATAATGGTATCATTACCAGGATTGAAAAATATATTGAATAATGAATATTTGTTGTCCATGATGTTTGTAAAACAACATCTCCTGGAGCTGATTTTTTTAAAATAATTGACAGAGTGTAAATAGATTGATAATAGATATTAAATTAACATGATATAATATATATATATATATGATATTTAAGTTACCAAAAAAGAAATGAACATGAAAAATAAATGGATTTTACCTCTTAAATACTCCTCCTTCGGGGCCTCCTTAAGGGGATTTGTTTTTCACTTTTGGAATGATCAAGAGATCCGAGATGTGGAGAAATTCAAGGGATTTTAATTTTGGAAGTCCATTTACATGATTCATGTCTTATAGTAGTGAGGATAAGGGGGTGACGGTGGTTCTAATAGTGAAGGAGAGTGGAAAATTTTCATTATTTTATTCATTATTTTTTTATTTTTTTTCATGATTAGAAATAAAATTGATTAATAAGAATAAATATAGTAATTAGTGTATGTTATTTCGATCCAATGGTTCTGATATCATGAAAAAATTATCCTTGACTCTATAATTCATGTATTTTGCACTTATTATAAATTAACGTATATTATTATTCCTAAAAAATTCAAGTATTTGATAAAAATCTAAAAATATCATCATATCCATTTTTTATTATTATAATTAAAAAATTTAACTCCATTTTATGAAAATTATTTTCTAAATATGATAAATTTAATGTTTAACTAAAAAAAAAATTTACTAAAAAAATACAGTTTTTGATATTAAAATTGATTTATAACACCCATAAAATATTACAAAGGTTTTAAGTTATCCTAAAACCAATAGAAGAAAATATAGATTAATGAATAAATTTTATGAAAATGTATTTTTAATTAAATAAATTTATTATTTATTAAATATTAATTAGTCACAAACATACCAACCCTTAATTAATAATTTTTAAAATATTCTCTTACTTGTACTATGATATTGTTATATCATACTCTCAATTATAATGCGCCTAAATATTATTTATACATTCATGAGTGAGGTTACTATTCATTTGGCCAATTTATTTTCTATAAGGGGCATATTAATATTCATAAGTGCACGTTACCTTTCAAAAGTTTTAAGTTACTATTCACTAAAAAATAAAATTTTATCCTATAAAACTCTAAATATCTTACTGATTGAGACCTTATATCTACTTTTTAAAAATAAAAAAAAGAGGAAAAATTATGTTTAGCAGTTAGGTCATAACAATATGATATAAATAATAAATTTTTGTTTCGTAGAGACTCAATGTTTCGTGTTTTTCATTCTATATGAAGTTTTTTTGTAAGACATTTGGGTGTTAACCATGGACGACCCACGATAACTATACTCGTGGCCCGATAGGTAGTCATTCTTCTATAATTTGATATTGAGTTTGTATAACAGAAATTAGTTAAATGGAATATCCTAACTGATTTCCTCACATCACATGCTACACCAGAGAATACACCACTAGACACTGAGCTTCCAGATGGGAAGGTCAGCTACTTCCATTCCACTCCTTGGACATGGAAGATGTATTATGGTGTTTCCTATCTATGTACTATTAGAAAAAGAATTAAATTCCAATGACTCAATAGGTTTTACATTGAATTTT
This sequence comes from Viscum album, assembly GCA_963277665.1. Lineage (NCBI taxonomy): Eukaryota > Viridiplantae > Streptophyta > Magnoliopsida > Santalales > Viscaceae > Viscum > Viscum album. The sequence goes on from OY728120.1 coordinate 834,993,876, forward strand.
TTTTTTCCTTCTCATTCTATTTGTTTTAAGGCTTCACGAATAATCATCCATAATAGTAATTCATCATTACTCGGTTGGAATAAGCCCTACATCCACAGATAACATAACTGATTATCAAAGGTGATTTATAAATAGATATTAAGTAGATAAATGGAGAACATTCCATTAGAAAGAATGAAATAGAACCTCTCTTTTGAAAGGTTATGGGAATAATGGATGAATTCCCTTTTATGACCATGTTCCATCATATTACAAGATCATTGAATGGCCATGCATACATATTGGATAATCCATTCATAGTTTGGGACAACCTAGATTAGTAGGAAGCAATATTCCATATCACACATCACATAATTGTTTCATTGATAATAGTTTTCAACATTAATGAATTGAATCTGGTTAACACTACCCCATGGAGTGATGAACCAATATCCTCCACTAGATGGATGGCCCCCATTAATGGTTATATATAAAATTGGAATCTCCAAACATACCAAGCGAGAAGGGAATACATTCGGTGTCATGCATTGAATGTTACCCAATAAAGAAGTGTGAATAAACATAGGGAAATATAAAATAGTGTATTCAGTGGAATCCTCATCATATACATATAAGATAGAGAGACTCATGTCATCATAGAGGATGTCCATGTAGGATCTTGTGGCACTCATCAGTTTTAGAATAGGTTCCCCCACAAAATCAATGGGTTGGGTTGTTACTAGAAAACCATGATACATTACTCTATGGAATTCAACAGGAAGTATCATGAATTCTAGATCTATGAAAAATACATTCACATTCCCCCTGAATTTCTACCGACAACAAAATATTACTATCAATTTTCCATTTGGGGAATTGATGTAGTGGGGCCATATCCCTAAACTATATCAAAGTAGTTCATGTACATACATAAAACTACTAACTTATTAGCCAAATGTGTTGAAGAAATACCCTTCTAAGAATTCAGGACAAATAATATCAACACCTTCGTAAAGTGCCATATCATCACCATGTTCACAGTCCTCTAATGAATATTGATGGGAATTCCCACCATCTATTGTTCTACGGAGTTGATGAAACTATACAAGGAAAACAAAATCCTCTCCAATCAGTCATATCTTTATCTTGTATCAGAAAATGGATAGATAGAGGCATTTCATAAGACTATATAAAATATACCCTCGAAGACAATGATCATGTATACGAATTCCATGTCAGATATCCTCCATATTTCATTATCGGCCTACTGTACCACCACTCCTTTATCTACATAAGAAACACAAAAATATTTAGTGTATGGGAATGACGTAGTGTTACCCATAGAATTTCATCTTCCATTTCTCTGAATTTCCATATTTATGAAGATATTGAATTATAAGAAATCAAAATGGATACAGAGTTGGAGTGGCTTAATGAGTATAGGTTGTGTGCATTTCATATCCATAAAATACACTAAAATAAGATCACAAGATCATTTAACTAGAAGTTTCCCCTTTTTTTATTTCCCAATAGGGTAATGTTGTTGGCACTCAGGACCCCAATTATTCCAAGAATGAATCCACAATGATAGAACCCAAATTGGAATGGCCATACATCATATATAAGGTCTATAACAGTGGATCATACTCACTAGCCATGATGGATTGTGATCATGTCACACCAACCACCAATGTGAGGTTTCTAATGTAATAAATTTTCTTTATTTTACATAGAGATACTCATCTTTTTTTGAGGAAGTTGAAATACAAAATTTCATGATAATCACATGATATTAAATTGAATGAAGTGAATCATGGATGAATGATGTTAAAATTTGTGATATATCTCATCTTGGTTGTACAATTCTAAAATACACAAGCACGTCCAAATAAAATGATGTCAAACTATATAGAAATTTTCATGGAAATGATAAATTAAAATGTCATGTATCTCTCAACCTCATAAAAACATGTCAAACTACATAGCATCTTCTATCATAACTACATAATGTTAAATAGTATGTAACTCAGCATGGATGCAAGATGCTAAATTGAATTGAATCTCTCTTCCTAGTTGCATGACATTAATCTACATAAATACACACTCACTACATGATGTTAAATTACATTGGAAGAACCATATCTCAAATAACTCATGGAACATGAGCCATATTTTTGTGAATGAAGGATGAGATTCCCTAGTCACCGAGTGAGAGTTATATCCAAATAGTGAATCACTTCATCAATAAAATATGTGTGGTAACATTCCTAACATCATCAAATATGTTGTATCCCTCAAACCTCTAGTCTCAGGCCCAGACATAATATTCATTTTCGTCAACATCAGGTGTTCCTCATCATTAAAATAATATGTCAAACTACATGACATATTTCATTACCACATGACGGAAACTGTATAGATCTATGGTATTACTTCCCCATCATATTAGGTGACACACATCCCTACTACATGAAGTTAAACTACACGGAAGATTTTATTACCACCCAAATCTATACTTAATTAGATTCTAGAACTATATATGTCTTAATTATAATTTTAAATTAGATACACAGTGATGCTTTAATTGGATAATTTTTTTATACCCACCACAAGATGAAAAATCTTCATGAATTATCTTTAATAATCTCTTCATGGTGAGACCAACCCACTCCAGTCAGTATTTATCACACCGAGAGTAGCTCACATGAGATTATGAACTTTTGTAAGGGATTACCCACAAAAATAGGAATATATTCTCAGGATGGGTTCATCAATGTCCTTAACACCATACCTTAAGTGGCATACAATTTGTCTTGTCTATATGACATTAAATTACATGGTTTTATTCCTTTTCATGACATAAAATTACACATCCCAATTGTCCTTTCCAAATAGGAACAGAATTTTACATTATTGGCCTCTAACCACACCTTTTTTCTCAATGAAAAGATGTGACTTTATTCCTGATATCACATGATACGTAGTGACACCCATAACTTCAATACTGGTTCTAGTCGCATGAAATATAAAAATCTGTCAGTCTCTACATATAGGCAATAAATTTCTAGGATGTTCCATTCTTATTATATAAGTATATTTTGATTTATATAATTGAAGGATACATAGTGACACCCAGGTGTCTATCTTTGGGTCTTGCCACCATACCCAATTTCACATTGGGAATATGAAATCCTTTATGCATGATATTAAACAACATGGTTCCTAAAAGACTATGTGTGACATGGTTCTTCCCATCACATGATATGTAGTAGAACACGAAGACTCCAATCCGGGGACCATATAGAAAAATCAAGGGACCAAATGATCACCTCAACATATGGTTTATACCTTCATAGAGGGTTTCACAATCAAGAACTACATGTCGCTTCATTCCTATAATCATAAGATACATAGCATTTCCTAGATCTCTTATCCAAGTGCAAAATGATAAGTAATAATAGAAATTCTACCAAAATACATAGGGGATGACCAATACAAATCCATTTTACCTACCTGTGAGTAATATATATATATGACCTACTTCTTCATGTAATATATATTTCACAATAATTAATGTATGTTCCATTATTCATACCACATAAAAATAATCTACTCATAAAAAATCCTCACCGTATGATGATAAACATTGTATAAAATATCCTTACTACATGAAGATATAAAACATGGAAATCATCCTTACAACATGATAGTAAACATCCTTGAAAGCATCCTTAGCACATGGTCATAAACTACAAAGAAAAATCCTTATCTTATGAAGTTAAATTGAACAAGGAAATGTTTTATCCACATATAGGCATTGAAAATTATAGACCATCATGCATTTTTATTCCCTAAGCAATGTACCATAAGATCCCTAACCTGGTAATCCAAAGTATTGGGTTCATCTATCCTCATTTAGGCACCTAAATATATAAAAATCACCTCATGTTAGGATTACCTTGGTTTTCCAAAAATCATTCTATAGCCCTTAGAAAGGATACATGGACTCAGGGGGACCCTTTGTTTGAAAATGAATGTATGACTCTAGATCCTAAATATTCACCAATTCTCAACAACCAAATGAATAACTCTGAAAAAAAATCATTTTTGTTCATTATATCCCCTAATACCACAATGAGATAATTCAATGCCTCAGTGTTCTCTAAAAAAATCTTGGTATGATTGCACCATGTCCTTACTCTCATCTCTCGATCTTTAATCCATGATTTATAATATTTTCATCTCCCACTCATAATGGTGATGGGGTACTCTTGACAATAGGTATCCTAATTTTTTTCTTGGGTAACATCCACCATATTAGGTCTATACACATCAAAAAATTAACCATCATACACTTTGGTTAATGTTGTAAAACCATAAACCATATCCTACAGTGGGATTCTTACCTTTGTTCCTTCTTCACATCTCATCCAAGAATCGATATCCCTTTACTATCCTTACAAGGCTTCTTTTCTGCCTAGTTTCATAGATCTATGAACAGAATCATGGATCCTATAGCTCGAACTATAAATCTTGTGTTTATATGTTGAACCATATGGGAGGCTCACAACCATGTTTGGAAAGGATCCAGGCACTCACTGTTATTCATGAAGATGTAGTTAAGATCAATCATCATCTAGACGGATTCATTATTGAAAAGGGGAACACTTCAGTTATGACCTGCAACCTAATTAACCAAGCCTATATTCAGAACAGAGTGAGCGGTCATTGGGTTATATGGAAGCCTCCTAGTAGTGGAATTAAACTGAATGTGGACAATTCCTATATTGAGGGTCCATGAGGGGTTTTGGGGTTCTTCAATGTTCTTGGGGCTTGGTTTACCTAGGTTTCAGTGCATTTTATCATCTGGACAACTCCTTGGGGTTAATGTTTGAGCCCTTCTCCCTAGTCTGATGGTATGTTGGAGGTGGGGTATAGAGGTGGATGAGATAAAATTTGAATCCAAAGTCCCTATGAAGGATTTACAGTGACTTCATATGATACCTTGGGAGTTGATATACCATATTCGATGCTACATGGGGGAGACTAATTGTTTGAGGATGATCCACAACAGTTGGAGGGAGGCTAGCTTTGCTGCAGACTCGTTGGCTCGTATCGGTAGACAAGAAAAGGAGCATATGATTTATGATTATTTAGACTCTCTCCCCATGGAGTGTAAGAGTGTAGTGCAAGGGGGTTCCCTTAATCTACACCACTTTTACCCTCCATAAAGGGTTTTTGACTTTTACATTTCAAAGTCAATAAAAAATAACTTTCATTTAGTCAAGACCTACTCTATATCCCTCATAAAATCCAGATAGTGCTCAATAAACCCCCTAGTTTTGTAAAAATATAGAGTTATTATTTTTCACATTGCCTCACTGTGCGATAATTTTATATACGTGGTGAAACAACTTTTAGGGTTCTCGAACACATCTTGGATATTATAATTTCCACAAATCACATGACATGATTTGAGTTCCCCATATCGTCACAATTTACTAGGGCCCTTAGAAATGATACTCATCTTGAAGGGACCCTTTTTTCACTATGAATGTATTTTGATGGCTCTTGAACATGCGCATTTGGTCGTCAACCCAATGAATTAAACTAGAAAAGGTCTTTCTGATCACTGTGAACATTGACATCCGCACTGTAGAACAAAGAACCTTTGTATGATACGGGTTATTCCTATTATGACTATCCCAACCCATCCAAAAATACTAATCTCTTTGGACCATGATTTATAATTATCATACACAACTATTCATGAATATTTTACATACTCAATGTATATTCACAAATTTTTTTACCCATTCTCCAGGATAGAATATGAATCTCTATTATTGAACATTTCCTGTCCCACACATCATGATTCAATATTTAGGGGTTTATGGATCAAGCTTCAAAGTTACTGAGATGAACTACCCTTGTGTTCCAAAACCATTAATGGATAGTCTATTCCCATACTGGATGACATCATCTGGAAATTATAGTTTTTTGAAAATCATTCATGGAACTCAGAAATGAGTGGAGATCATCTTTTAGTAGAAATACTATCAATGAATTAGGTATTTTACAAAACATATAAAAGAATAATATATTTTTATGAAAGGAGTTTCAATCCTTATGATCCTTGGAATCACCGTGGTGAAACTCATCATCTCATATTGTTACTAGTAATCCCGACATGTTTTTCCCATCCCATATTCCTAGAATAACAATTTTGGGTTTTGAATTATATCACCCATAATAAAAATAGAAAGGTAGAACTTGTATCTATAATATTTCATCCTCCAACAATATACCACCCATAAATATTCCTAAACAATTGGAAAAGAATCTACATGCATTTCATTGAATTTTTTTTCGATGCATAAGGGTATTGAACTACCAACTTGTGGAATGTTCCCCTTCTATGAAAGGATGTCTGATCCACTTGAGCATCGAAAACACCATGGAAGAACTCAACCCCCAATAGTTTTTAGAGTAATTCCTTGTATTTTCCACCATATTCCATGATCATTGATGTATTCCTAGTAGTAAAAAATTCAATTACATGGCTCCGTATGGACCGGCCTAAAATAAACTAAAATAAATAAATAGATGGTTCATGCTAAAAGATAAAAAATTAATAATATAAATGGTCCAAGGTAAAATAACCTAATTTAAATTGATACAATATTTGAGCTAAAAGACCATAAAATAATGTGATTTAAGGTCCCTAATAAAAGACCCTAAACCTAAGTGATAGGATGTATAAGAAAAAAAACAAAACTAAAGAGATAAAAGGTATGAGATAAAAGTCAATAATATAATATGATAAAAGGTAATAGCTAAAAGACCATAAAATAAATAGAAAGAAGGTCTGATATTAGAGACCCTAAACTGATGTGATAGAATGTATGCCCTTAATGTATATAATCAATAGTTATATAAGGATTAATACAAATGACCCTGAACTGTAACACACGGGTGTTTGAGTCTATTGGAATGGAAAATATTTTAATTCCCATCATATGGTGATGGAAAAAAATCATGTTATAATCTTCAATACTATCGTATTCTATAAAAGAATATGAACAATCCCTCTTGGACTGGTATTGTACCCAATTATCCATCTTTAAAACAGATAATATCATGTTATATGGAACACATAGATCAATAAATAATCTCATTTTGGTGTGATTTCATGACCACTTCCAAAGATGATTATTTAATAACTATAACATTATTTTTGACACTAAAACATGATATGGTTTAAATAAATAATGTATATGATTCATATCAACAATATGGAACTTTCTTTTCCGGAGCGTACCTTGTTAGAACACTACATTCTTGTATTTTTGAACTAGTTTAATGATCTTGATGGGTGACCTTCTAGGAGGACTCTCAGGGTGAGTGTGTGTTAGGAAAAATCACATCGGAAAAGAACTTGTGTTGTCCTGTGGGGACAATAATTAGTTAGAAAACCAATTAAAGAGTGTAGGTGCGCTTGGGGGAGGGTACCACAAGTATATAGGGGTTGCTAGTGGTTTCTGGTAGGCAAGAACCCCATGAATATATAAATTCCATGTGTTTATGTTGTTAGTGGGACCTAGTTTTCACATTGGTATTAGAGGGAAAACCATGTATTATGTTTGGGGGCACTTCCTGGGATGAGATACTAGGTCCCCAAAGTGGAAGTCGTGCTCCAAAGGGGGATAAATGTAACACCCTAGAATGGAAAAGGGTAAAATTACAAAAATATATGACTCATTTTAAAAAAGGGAATCATTCATTATTGGATCTACTTGGTTAGAATACCTCATTAAAGCATGATTATTCAAATGTAGTGATCGTTATGGGTTACTATCTAGAATGTTTCCGTAGGTGTGTTCGAGCGATGAAAAATCAGATTAGAAATAACAAGTGTTGGACTATGGGGAAAATAATTAGTCAAATGGAATTTTGATCCATGCAGGTGGGATCCATTGAGGGGACCACATATCTGCGAGGTAACTGGTGGTACCTGGTAGGCCAATACCCAATGAACACGTTAAGGTGGGGTGTTTGTGTTGTCTGTGGGGCCTAGTTGTTACATTCAAATTCAAATATTTGTTTTTTATTTATATTATTCAAAAGATTGGCGTGATTGGAAATTCATATAACATTAAGTAAGTGAAATGTAAATAACATCATGAATGAAATAAAAAATAGAAAAAACATATATTGTTATGAAAATTCATTAATTTACAACATTACTGAGGAGGAATATATACATTTAAAGGACACTCCAGTCTTCTAAAAAAATATAGTATATATCAATGCTCAAAATATAATAAAAATCTATTGGACGAGCTATTTAATTCAAAAAGAGTCAGGTGAGAAACATGAATTGAACACTTAATTGCCTCCCATCAAGCATATTCAACTTATTCTAATGCATAGAGAGTATTGACTAATGCAGTAAGCTCATCAACATGTTTTTGGAGAATTTTCAAATTACGATGATAACATTGAAATGTTAGAACTCATGAGTGATATGATTTAATCATATACCCATACACTACAAAATAATTAGCTTTTTCTAATAGGGGTATATCTATTGGTAAAAGTAAATTTTCTGTTGGTAAGACGTTTTACCAACATAAATTGTCCTATCATTAAACTATTGGTAAAAAACTCTGTCGCTACATCTTATTGTGACAGATTAAAAACTTCTTCTGCAATTATAATAATACCAATAGATAATATATATGTTTTTCAAAATGATTATCAACAGATTTCAATGAAAAATTAATCTGTTTGTAATATTATTATCATCGTTCATAACCAATACCAATAATTAATATCTATTTGTAGTTTATATTTTATATAAAATATCATATTTTGGTATTTCAATATTTATTACTAAAATTTTATAATATATTTATTACTTTATGATATAATAAACTTGTTTTAATTATCAAACCAATGAATGATTTTCACACGTGGTCAAAAATAAAGAAAGAATAATCCTATTAATAATGAGATTTAATACAAAATGAATCAATACATATTAAGTTGATTAATACCTAAAAAGATCATAAATAACAAAAAAACGAGAATCATCTGTCACTACTGCCACAACACCCCCCACACTAAAAATGAAAAAAAGGAATAATGTCTATTGACTCTAATCCTCCAACACCCATCATGGTAGAAGAATAGTTACTACCGCCAAATATCTTTCATCACCCCAAGTAATTCAATAGAAGAAACAAACCAAGTCAACTATAGTCTCCATGTAAACCCTTTCGTCATTATTATGCCACACCCTTCAGCTCCAAGATCTAAACAACACACAACCAAAGAGTATACCAACAAAATAGTGGAAAATATATTTATGAATTTAAACAAAAATTGAAATAATAATAAATTGATATGCATAAAATGAGTATTTTTCATTCATTATCCTGGTTGACATCTCAAAAAATCAAGTCAGCTCCTGTGCGAGTGAGGAACCTCAAGTCATTGCTATGATGCACCATTCAATTCCAAGATCTACACCACACACCCACTGAACACCACCACATTCTGCCTTTTATTAATTCTAGAAATAAAAATTACAATAAGAATAGAAGATAATAAGCATAGAATCCGAACTGGAAGAAACAGTTCCACAATGAGAAACCTATAAAGAAAATTAAGAAAAACAAACGCTAAACCATATGTATCAACAATTTATCATAAATGGGGATTCGTATTCTTTAACAACATCAAAAAAATAGACCAACTAGCACATCATGACATGGAGCAGAAAGATATCCACTCGAAAATAGCTTCATGGAAATCATTGATCTTAAGTCTATAAGGGTTATGGATTGTTTGGAAGTGGATTGGAACTCCTTCTCTAGTCAACTTATTCTGAATATGTCTCAATTTTCCTAGAATGGAAGAACACAAACTTTTCTCGAAATACAATTGAAAAAATTGATCTTCAATGACCTGGAGATGGTGAGTAGATATATCCATGGGAATCAAAGGAGGTTGTAATGACTCACCAGGCATTATGAAATAAATGAATAAAATTGAATGAGCCTTAACCACCATGAAACCAATATAGAAAAAAAAACAATCAAGTGTAAAGGTCATTAAAATCGTTGTGTAAAGGTGATCGAGAGTAGAAGCACTTACATGTATGTTGCAACAAGGTAACTTGGCTGAAGGGGTTGTGGCGTAAAAGTCAAATGGATTCTGAATAAGGTGAGTCTGGCTAAACACCCACTGTGTAAAGGTGTATCTCTCAGTATACAATCTATGTAATTGTATCCCAGACCATGCATACTTAGGACCACAACATACATATGTCCCCATTAATAAAATATTTGAATATGTTTCATGTGAAGATACTGGAGGATTCCACCTAAATTCTAGGGAAGTAAATTTTATTCCCCTATATTCGATTTATAATGAAAAACCTCTTTTATACCCCCGGGGGGTTATTTCCATGCTAATTCCATCAATCCAATATAACAAGTATGAAAAGAAACTAGATAATGATTTTTAATGGAATGTGCAAAAAATGGGACTACATCAGAACTGTGAGAAAATTAACAACAGGAAAAAAACATTAGAGTATCAAAACAAGATACTAAGACACCTCCATCAAACAATTGAGGACACTTAAAAAAAGTCTAATGTATCATGTGTTGATGAGGAAACAACATATCCCTTAGATTCTACAAGCGACAAGTCACCACACTCCTGAGTCACATGGGAAAACCTCCCTCAAATAAATGATATGTACCCATACAACTACACTAGAATTCCAAAAAAGAACTTGATAATGAAGGAAAAGACATAAAGACATACAATTAGTGGTCACAACAATCACTAGTACACGAACCTAGATGATCCCATCAACTGGAACTTGAATATGAACTCCCACTCTACTACACATCACTATCTTATTCACATTCCCTATCAAGGATGATGATGATAACACTAAAAAAGATAACATATTCCCAAGATAATGAAATGAGAACACTAAAACAGATTCCAGATTCTATATTTAGCACACAGTTCAAGGGTTCAATCTTGTTCGAATCTAGACAATGTGTGCAAAGTGGAACACTATGAAACCCAATTCAAAATTAGGTGATGGGGTAGATTACATAGAAATTACTTCACATTGTATTTGTAACAAATAAAGATATGAACAAGTCTAACAATATTCCCTCTACCCAATAATTGTAATATAATTTCTAATTACTCTCATCACATTTAACTTGTGCACATTTCAGTTTTCCAATGGTTCTCTGTATGGGGATAATTCATTAGTTAGGAGAAAGAGAGGTGAATGTACCTTTTCTAACTTGGGAAGCTTTTCCCTTTACCTACTAGTTGAAATATTTTGGTAAATATTGATTCATCCATCTAATAAACTTCTTAAGAACATGTTTAGCAAGTATCTTCCTATGTGTAGGACATACATCATCTTCTTTGTGGACTTATGCCTCCACTTCCGAAGCTGTAAATTTTTCTCCAAATCCAAGACCATGTAGTCCTGTCCTGCAACACTCAAGCTCTCCCTACAATGAAAATTTCATATTTCATAGATTTTAGGTTTCACACAGAATACATTGATTCTATATTTCAAAGCTTCCTAACTTCTACTTAGATTTCACACATGGATGAGGCATAGATTGCACAAATGAACGAGGCATCAGTATATTGATAGTGACAACACTAAAAATAGATTCTAGATTTCAAACCATGGAATTATATATAGGTGAGTGGAATTAATATGTCAGTTAAAACACTAAAAACAATGAGGAGTTAATATATTACCTTAAACATGATCCCGACTACTCCACACACTCCATGACCAAATACGGACAAGGTACCACATTCCGTCTCTTCATGATACACATAATCAAGGCATAAAAGGAATACTACATGTCCTTGTAAATATATTCCACAACATTATTATTTTCATCCACAAGAGGATGAGGAATCTACAAGTAAAAAAACAAGTAAAAAAGATACATCATTCTTGTATTATTATCATCGCCAGACACATTGAAAAGTTGTTCAATAAAATAACCAATTTTTTCTATGTCAAGATATTTATCCTTCTCATTTTTTTGTAAATTTTTAATTGAATTCAATGTGATATATCCCTTTTGATTTTTTCGGTGCGTCCATCCAAAGGCTTCATTTGAGATATCAATATGATCCCAGTTTTCGAACAATGGAAGATAAGGTCATTTTAGGGGATTCCTAGCATAACTCATTGGGAATAGGGTTTCTAATGAACATTACTATGAAGAGGACCTATTACAAGTATAGGGAAGAGTAAATGGGAAACAAAATATCTTATCTACTAGGGATGATCAACATCCACAATAAGATCCTAGTCCTCTTCCATAATGGAAGGCTGGTCTACAAATCCATCTTCTAGTGTCCAGTACATCAATTTTGTCTAGCACGACACCACTTTTTTGTTTCCCTCCAATCCTTACCAGTGAGAATAGGATTGGTTTTGGGTTGATTTTTGGAACAAAATATATTATTTTTGGGGAGGATGTTGTTGATGAGATAATGAGAAAGAACGAGAGGGTGAATAAGGAGATCATCAACTTCTTGTAGGTGTTGAAAGGCATGCTTAGGGAGAATATTCTCATTGGTGTCAAAGACTTAGGGTATGCAGACATCGTGTATGTGAAGTTCTATCCCTAGAAATCACATGGTATAATCGAAACTAGGGATGAGTGCCCAAATCTCATGGCACGTGCAAGGATGCCTGCAGAGATTAGGGGGGAAATCAGGCAACTGGGTGGTTGATTTGATTGGCGAGCAATGGAATTCCTAAATTCTGTGTTTTTTATGGTGTTTTTATTTTTTTGTTTGAGTGTGGGATGGAATATTCTTTTGTTTTTCTTTTTCTCAGGCTAGTGAAGTTACATTACTAGTTGGTGTGTTAGAGTTTCTCCGTTTCCATGCTACTTATAATATATCTAAGTAGAGAAGGAAGATGAAACTGATGTGTTTGGGAATAAAAAATAATTACTGGTCTAAAAAATCAAAGTGATCCATATGGGAAATTGGTTTAGTGTCTATTTCCTAGCTAAGAATATTGTACTTAACAAATGACAAGGGATATAATAATCTAACTATATCACCATCGCTCAAGTTCAACTCACCCATAAATAAGGATCTATTTATGAATAATTATTTGTTTGATGACACTAAATGAAAACTTCTTACACCACTGATCACTTTTTGTAGGTGCCTCTATACAGGTTTTTTCATATTTCTTATTGAATAAATGCTTTTTTTGAAACATAATTGTGTGGTTCTCTTCTCGAATTTATGATGTTTTTTTTCAGAAATATGAGAAGAACCATTTTTTAGCATGCTCTTTACAAGTTATAACCACTATAAACATACTATGTGAAGAAGCATGTGAGAAATTTCATGAAAAATGATCATCAATAATAAAAAAATTAGATACTTAAAATGAGGTTCGAGTTCAAGGGAATAAGTTCATATAAACAACCTATAGGCATGATTTCCAACAACAAGTTATTGAAACCTGCTTCCCATCAAGAGAGAAATATATATCCCTTCACAACATTGAATCTTGAGTGCTAAGTAGCACGTTCACATATATGAACATATTTTATCTTATGAAGGATTGATAAATTAATAGAATAACATGTAGATATTATACTAAACAATTATTCTTATTCATCACTAACACAAAACCACAGAAATTGAACAATTTATTTGAAATGGGAATCACACATACATGTATGCATATTAAAATCAATGTGGTGTTGAGGTTTTTGAAAATTGATGGCTTTTTTCATTCCCTTGGGGGTGGATTAAAATAGGGAATCCATTGTATCATCTTCTCTCATTAAAAAATACTTTCAGGATGGGTTAAAATCACCACCAATTTTTTTATTTGATTCAATTTCGAATTTAAGATATAATTATGATATATATTTGAATTTGTAATGGCGTAGATAGAAAACATTAATTCAATTGTATCACAACATTTGAGCATGAATAAATAATGAAATAAATTCCCTTATTGATGGTCAACTAATTTCTTGCTTTCCATGCTCCTAAAAACCTCAGACCTGTACTAATCATCACTATCTTTCCATCCTTTCTTGTATATAAACATCCTAAAAAGGGTTTAAAGGACATACCCATGAATGATGGTTCCTCCTTCGGATTGATAGATAAAGAACTATCCTTCTACAATTCAAACATTTGTCCATTCTGGGGAGGAGCCTCCTTCAGGAGTTCCTATGGTACCAGATCTGGTGATTTTCCCTCTCCATGCGGTCTACGAGAGTCATCCAAGTTTTCCCAGTGCTACTCGGGTTGGTGTTTCTCTCCTTCCTTCCATGCCATTATGCCAGCCCCACTTCAGCGTTCCCCCATGAATTGTGGAACTAGGACTTTATATACCCCCTCAATATTTTGTCTTGATCAACCTCTGTGGGATCTAGAAAGGCGTCGTCAGGTGGGTTCTTTCTTAGGGAGGTGGTGGGCGTGACGACAATGGATGTCCAACAATGCCGATGTCAAGGGCAGCAAAGCTATGATTGATGGTGGATTTCATTTGTCCGGTGGAACATCGGCTGGCACTGTCTTGTCTTGGTTATCGGCGCAGGCATACTGGCTGGCCTCATGATCAATTTCTTTTGTTTGATTTTTTTTTTCTAACAAAATTATGTGTTTTGGGTTTCATGTCATGTAATTGGTTCCCAATTTCAAAAAAGGGTTTTTATTTTCATTATAATAAAAGTTTTTTATACCCCAATTTGTTTTGATAAAAAAAATAACTTTATAAAATATAAAGACTATTGATATATAGAAAAATTGATAATAAAAATCAATAAGATATTTTTAATTCGGCACGAGGAAATATATGTTGACTTCATTCATAAAAATTTTATTTATACACACACACCCACACACAGATAGATATATATATATACGTACTTGGTTTATATTAATTGGTTATTGATAAAATAATTGTCGCTATTGAATGGTTTATTGTATCATTTTTTGTTAACATAAAATAGATTTGTTGGTAATAATTATTATTAATAACATATTCATGTGTTATTAAAAAAATTGTTGCTATTGGTTTGATAAATAAATATATTGAAATGTTCGTAAAAGATATGTTCGTGTTAAATGATCAATACAAATAGATCCATCCATTGGTAAAAACAAGTGTTGGTATTTAAAATAAATACTAATAAAACTCAGCATCTGTTGGAATTTCTCATTTTTACCAACAGATATATCAACTGTCAATAATTTTCTGTTGGTATATGTCAATTTTTTTGTAATGATATTTTCATTGTCAATGTGTCCATATAGGCTTTCAATTTAGATATATAAATGAAACTATGCTCTAGTGTCTCAAACACCTAATTCATCTACTTAGCTTTGGAAGCCTCATCATTGAAATAATTCCAGACACTCTGATTGGTGGACAAATATTTCCAAGTCAGGATAATTTGTTTGATGATTTTGTAGAGTTGTTTTTGATCAAATGTGCTTGCCCCCATGTCCTGAAATAGATAATTAAAGTGATCATTTTGGTCATGATATGGATCCAATAGAGTATTATTAATCATGGTTTAAATTTACTACTAGATCAACTTGTTTCATGAATGTGGTTCTGTGACTTATGGGTTAGACGTTCTAAAATGAGTAACATCCAACTGATTTGGATTTGAATATCTAGAGGATGATTCTTATATCCTCCCCTGAAAATAGGCAACATCAATTTTTTTTCATAGGGCCCATTTCCTCAACATATTTTATCCCAATATCGTGATAGTCATCCACATGATGAGAGAACATCCTCAAAGTCCCACCCAAGACATTAATCAACTGTATAATTTCCCTAAAATAGTTATTTGTGAGGCAACTATCTTGTCTTGATGAAAAATAAGTAAGCTTATCATACCACTAAGATAGGCTGCTACCCAAGACTGGTCCTATTCTTATGATAATATGGAAGGAGTTTTGGTGGGTAGAAAAATTATTTTATAATCAGTGTCTTCATATGATATCATTATCCAAAACTGGAAGACTATCCCATGGTGTCACTCTCCTTACACACAAACTAAAGGAAGATGAGAGAACCTTTTTGTATAGTTTAACTGAAAATAACATAGAAAAGGTGTATATTTATAGCATACAATGAACTCTTCCATTCCATATATAAGAACCCACATAAATAACAGAGATCATGTATGTCCTTTAATCAAGAGAACCATGCCCATTGACCATGATCAGCCTTTTCAGTACAAAATAAGTGGTTAAATCCTTGCTATAATACTGAATAGAAACATTTGTAACCTCGTAAATTCTTAGTCACATAGCAGAAACCCCAGGTATGTCCATAAACCTAGGATGAGATAAGGAATTGTGGATCCCATTGGCATTTTAGTGTTTTTAGAAATTGGAATTATTCCCTATATACTAGAGTACAAACATGAAAGGATAATTGACCATTTATAGTATGATGCCTTTTCTAAATGTAGGCCAAGATTAGGTAAACGTATGATAGGGTTAAGACAACCGATTTAACCCACCATCCCTCTACTTTCCATGTAATAATTACCAGCATGCAGACTTGAATCCCTATATGTGTTTCACCATCTGTGAAAATCCATTTGTTCAAAAATATTTCCATAATGAATTCAAGCCTAAGGATCAATGTGAAATATAAATTCACTCAATATACAAATTAATTACGATCAACAACTTCAATGATGGCCCAATATGAGCCTGAAATATCCTGGACATGCTTGGAATTGAAATGAAAGGATCATATAGAAGTTTTCCTTTCCCCACTGTGACAAAATAAAAATGTTTACATTGTTTTGAAGGAGACAAAAGATCTCATAGTAACTCCTTTCATATATTATCTTTCACAATGGTGAGCATTCCCCAACCCCCGTGAATAAACTATAGTATGTTAACGTTCATCCGAGACATCCTTTGTAAGGATGAACTAATCATTCATATCATCGAGAGTGGGGATCCCACCCAATTGGTCATAATCACATATGATGGTTCCCCCAATGTCATGGGATTGATGAAAAGATTTGGTTCCATGACACCAACAATTGATAAATTCATGAAGAAGATCATGATGGATATAGTAGATAATTGAAAAATTCATACTACTTCATAAATATGGACCCTATATAACTAGTCAGTAAACTCTAAGGAACTTTTCCTGGCCTATAATGTCTATGCACATTCATCAGAAAAATTTCGACGATCATGGAGGAATAATTTCATGATTTATCAACACTTAGGTAGTTCATTGAAGAGATTAATGTAATCACATAACATTGATCAATAGTCAAGGGGAAAAATTATAGAATTTTGAACCCAAGGGATGGTTTTCCAACATATAAGAAAATTACATGGATCAAGCTATGACCAGTTGGACATACTCGGTAATTGTCATATGTGTACCTTAAAGGGAAGTATAAACCCAACATGTTGGATTAATGAAGTATACGGGAGGAATGATAGAATCATCTAGAATGATTAAATGGCTTTGAGTAAAATACTATGATAGAGGATAATTTTTACTCACAAATAAAAGGAGATCTATCAAAATCTAGTTATCAGAATTCAAATAGCATCAGGGGTATCAATTTTGATTTATAGCAATCATGGCCCCATTATTAGTCGTAATGGAGGAAACTTAGAGAGAAAAATAAGTCATTTGAACAAGAGTATATGTAATTTTTTCCACATATAAAATAAAAATATTATCAAAATAAATTCATAATACTATAAGAATCATGTGCATTGCATGAGTCAGCAGGGATCCCTAGATTACATAAAGGGATCTTTGATAACCTGATTCCCAATTATTTTTTCAATAACATAAACATGAAAGGAATCACATAGATGGATGAACCTTAGAAGAATCATGATCCTGTGAAATGTAAATTGTCACATGAAGTTTCATAATAGTAAAAGGATCAATCAAACAATCCATCTGATCCTTTGAAACCCTCAAAATGATTACATTCCCATGACCAAAGTTAAAACAACCACGGATGTTTAGTTTTTGGGTGATTAAAGTAGGAATCCAAGAAAATGAGGTCTTGTAATGAATTTCTCTGAAAATAAAATACTCGAGAGGTCTTGAGATGGGTGGTTGTTGGAGGTGATTGCGATGAGGTTATGAGACTGATGCAAGGCGAGAGAGATATGGATAATTTAATAGTAAGTGAATGAACACCTATTTGAATACCCTATTTATAAGGAATCCCATGGAATTAAAAATGACTATGTCACAACAAACATCTCCAAATAAAAAAATTAGTGATAGTTCCAAATACTCAAGTGAAAATTTAAATTCCTCCTAACTGTTCCCCTATCCCATGGACGTTTCTCCTGAGTGGGATAATTTTTTGATTCTCCCAGAATGAGAATAACCAAATCCATAATGGACGAAATACCTAAATATGGGTACAATTTTCATTATAAATAATGATAAGATGTAGGTTTATAGAATAACATAGATTGTGTGATCCCCCATTAAACATGTGATCAACTGACTAGTGGAAGGTCATGGGAAAAATCACGAAAAACGTATTGCCTGCAGAATTCCCCAAGAAGTCATTTTGATAAGTCCTTATACTCTTAATATGGTTCCATAGTTGATTTATGATCATTGAGATAAAAATAGATAATATCCCCTAGGTCACATAGCTTGTTAACTCATGGATGTCTGATGAACAATCAAAAAATACATGGAAAAAAGATTTAAATATCCAAAAGGATGGATCCTTTATTAGTCATAAAACTCACACGAAACATCATAAAAAAAGAGAATTATTGTCCCTAAAAACACATGAGAAAGCCAGAATATCCAATGACCATTTTAAAATAATCAATGGAAATAAAAATGAAGATGGTGTTAGATTATTGTAGTCATACAAATTACGTGACATCCCTCTTAAAATACATAAAATACCACAATACCCCACTGACACGTCTGACTGAAATAATGGAAGTCTACAGGCATTCCATCATCATCACTCTAAGGTATTAGTACATGTCTAGGAGACCACTCACTCCCCTTGTTGGATCCATAAGGTAAAATAGTAGGATTTTTCCATGAAATTATCATTCATCTCTACCAAACCCATGTTGTTCACGAGTCACATCGCCAATAGGAATTGTGATTTTCATTGACTACATTCAAATTACCTCTCCAATTATCCATAAAATCTAAAATAAATTGAGGAAATAAATGCAGGAGAATTTCTGAGCCTCTTTCAGTCATAAAAATAACATGAAACACCCCTAGTGATCTACAATACACCATAATCCCCTAGTAACATGCCTACATTATCTCATGATAACTCCCTTCAAATTCATAATTATGACATGAAATGTCATTGATAAGTCACCTATGATCTTGAAATGGACTTTTGAAAAGATCCCATGTCTCATTAATTCCCTAATAATGGTCGGTATAACTTTTGAATGGCCCTTGGAATGTTTGCATTTTCAAAAGAGACCTCATTAGTTGGATGTAATCTAATAAATATGGGGTTGATGAGATTTTGTTCTACTCTCCAAAAATCATTTGATTCCCCTATATTTACCCATTTTAGGACCTCACAAAGACACCTGATGGAATTGAACTACAAGGACACTAACCTTGATTCGCGTGATACGTGTAGTGCAATGAGGCGGGTAATCGGGGTGGAATGGCATATAAATCCCTAACCCCATCATAAAAATTACCTTATCCAATCCTATCAAAGAAATAAATTACATTGGAACATTGAAGAAACACTCAAAGAAACTAGAGTACATTTCATAGAGTAGATGATCTCATTACCAGAATAACATCCCATATATTATGATTCGGGGAACAATCAGTCTGATCATGAATCATGCTGAAATCAATTCACATTAGCATTCATTGATCATGTCAAGGAATTATAGTGGATCACACAAAGAACATCCCCCAAATATATAAAATCACCAGAGACATTGAAAAACATATCATTGAATAAGTATAAGGAATTTCAAATAAATTGCTTGATCAAAAACTAAAGGATTGTAGACTTATGAGAAGAAAATACACACAAATCCACATACGCTTCGCTTGAACCTCTTAGTACATAATACATCAATGGGAAATGAATCCCATATATCATAATGATATTTTGGTATAGTATTATGATCATATAAATTCATATGGTCATGTCAATGAAAGTCACATTGAACCCTCAATAATGCCAACCAAGTCTCATGATGCCCTCTGGGATTGTTATCCCATCCTTGCAGAATCCTTCTTTCAAGTAAGCCAAATCATATGGTGGACCCCACACATGTTACATAACTATCTTGATAATAACCATTAATGTTAACTAGATCCCATGGTTCCATATGGTCATGCCATCCAGAACACACAGGGAGCTCCATACATGTCCTCCTGTATCATGCATCACACTCCAGACATGTCAAATTAACTCTTAAGATGTCATCCATGTTTGCCATCTAGTTTCCTCAATTAAATTAGGGAATTTCATCCAGATCATGTGGAACCCTCTATGAATGTAAACTAGGATCATTTTATGGCTTTCATAATGGACAGACTGATCACATGATGTCCCCATGAAAAATCAGTATTGATCATGTGATTACCATTTTATGTGAACTTCATGATATGTAACATCCTTTTGAAAATACATCTAGATAATGATATTTTCAACTTACATGTTCTCAGTATAACCAGTCACGCATATGAATCCTCAAACATGTCAACAAAATAGTCTATGCAAGTCAAGAATATAGTAAATCATGTCAGAATGGAAAAAAATCTAGTTTGAATAGGAATCACAAGGATTGATAATTTTGTCCACCTTCAGTGTGTAATAACATATCATAAAGGAAACCATAGTGTTTAATCCATGCCCAATTAAACTATTATAAATAAGATTACTTCCAAAACTCTGATACATAGGATGCCTTCCTAAGGACAAATATCTATATGATGAATTCAAATGGAAGTCCTAGTACATAATACCTGCATCCACGAGCAATGGAACTAATTATATGCCATCCTTTATTTCTCACACCATGAATATCTCACGTGGTATTAGGGAGTCAAAGTGAATATATAAATAAATCACCTCTTGAGAGAAGGTAATCCTTATGTTTTATGCCCCAGTTAGTGGAATAATATGATATGTCCCACATATAAGGGAAACATTGATGTGTAATCCCCTAAAAGATGAACTATGAGGACCATTATTCCTACCATAAAAAGGATTCATAGGACACATTATTAATTCCTATTTCTAAACTCAATTAGAACTCCAACTCAGTGTATGTCTAACCATGTCTTTGAAATATCAACCATCTTGACCAAATCATTACCTTGGGATTAGCATTATACCTCAACCGTTGGAAATATGAGAATCCAAATAATCTGTAATGTGTTTGATCACATCAAGAAGTAGGATATGAAGAATTTATTATCAATACCTAAGATCTATATTAAACGTCCCTGTGGGTGTATAAGTACCTAAGACCAATATCCATATGTACTAAGAGTGATTCCTTATTATCACTTGTTTCTCACACCGAGCAGAGCTCACATGGTCTTAGGGAGTCACCATAGACATGTCATTCGAATCATGAATCTCTACTAATCTATGTGGTCATAATATTTTCTCCTTGATGAGTGTCATGATATAAATATCCTTCATATGAGGGAATATACATTTGGTCCAGTTTGAAGAGATTGAGAAAACTATGGAAACTAATAATCAACCTATATACAGGAAACATAAGACGTCTACTTAAGACTCAATGTAAAATATTAGGTCCCTATGTTCCCACACGTATGATATTTCCCCATGGTGTTAGACTATATGGGTATTAATGAACTATGTGAGTTTTCATTCTTATAATAATCAGACTATATAAGAAACCTCAAAATGTATCAATACCCTCTTCAAAATAATAATTTCCTCCCAACATGGATGAAAATTTTGAAGCGCCTTGTTATGAATCTTCAACATATAGAGTTATTAATTATTTGGAAACATTTGATGAACCTCAGATACTTACATAAGGATTCAATAATGATATCCCATTTTACTTCTGTATATAAATGATACTTACCCTATAAACATTTTTGGGGTAACCGGCCTCGTATAATTATTAGGAATAGATTTTCTAATATATCTTAAATATATAAGAGGGAATCATAGTATGAAACAATTACACCTGAATGGGTGATATTAGAATGACCTTCCATCCACTCAAACAATGAGATTCCCTAATAATAATTAGGTTTAAAAGACCAATTAGACACCTTGCTTTGGAAAGTAGGTATATACCTAGTTATATATGAGGGAACCATTTGGAGCATCCATTAAAAAAGAAAATGGTGACCCGATGATAATCAGTGTGCCTGAAATGTACCCCTCAAAATAAACCATGCAGACAAACCGAATCCACATCAACAAGGGTCCCCAATTGTCATATTTATATCAAAATAAGGGACAACTAAAATAGGTGAAGCATTCAAATCCATTCATGAATAACCAATGTGTCCTTTTCCCGACTTATAAAATCCCTCATATCCTCCCCAATCTACAGAAATCTCAATAAATTCTGTATCTTCTATCCCCATAAAACATAAACTCACAAATTATATCCTCCCAACCTAGAATCCTCATTTTGGGATGAAATAAAACCATGTTCTTTTACGAAAACCAAATGGAGTTACCTAAATAGGTAACACTATTCAACAAGAAAATTTTTTATTGATATCTCAAAACCATAAATTATTATTATTACATGATTATATAATATATTTATTTTTTCTATTTAATATGGTGTTGTCATGTTAGGGGTTAAAACTTAACGTACTCACACTTCAATCAAATGGATAATTAAATCACCATTGATGTGTATGGTGAACTAACGCCTCACGAAACGATGTCACTCTATTGTTATTTACCCTATATTATAGTTTGGAATTATGAATGAAATGATTTTTGTATATGATTTATAGGATATTGATAATGCATAAATATTTTTAGAGTAATTTTATAAAACAGACCTTCATTATTTCCATTTTTGGAAATACAAAAACATCGTTTGTGGATGTGTGGACTACCACCTCCTTTATGCGATGTGAAACGATCACTATTTACTTGAAAGTTATTAAGGATGGGTAAAAATATATCTTAGATTAATGGGATATTTATCATATTAATAACATAATTATCTTTCTATAAATACAAAATATTATTTTTTTATCAATTTGATGCATAAAAAATTAGATAATGTCATCTGTGGATGTGTGGACTACTACCTCCACGAAGCGATGTGATTCTTCATTTTTCATCACAACACCAAAAGAATGAAAAATATATATAAATTATACGGTAAATATTATATAATGGTTATTTTGGAAATATAAATTTATTGTACTTTCCCTAATTATCATTTAGAAATGAGATGTTACTCATTTGTCAGTACGACCTAAAATCCCAATGATAGTAATGTTTGTTTATTTTTCATAACATGAATTAATTTATAAAAATAAATGAATAATTGACATGAATAAGTGATAATTATGTCATGGTATGTATTATATTATTCCTTATATTATGACCTCCTTTAACTTAGTCATCCTATCAATGTCAGTTTTGTCAGAGAAGTTGAATTTTGTCAAAACACACAACATAAACATTAATGATCATGTAATTGTATATAACTTGCTTATAAGTGAATTAAATGTAATAAAAACATATAAATGTTGTTATGAATTTAAATAATAAAAATATGTATATTATTCATGATGATATAGAACATGAAGGAAAAATCATACTCAAGGGAATATATTTTCATCCGTCTTTTTACATCTGTGAGATAAATTCTATATTCTCCACTGACTTATTTTATTTCACGTATATACTAAAACTTTTAAAATATTTTATATTTAATTATTTTATATTCATTTTATTTCTATGATTAATTTTATGGTGATTACATTTGGGGTTTCTGATTAAGACTTTATAAGAATTGTATGGGATTTATTAATTCAATTTCCATTCATGATGTTAAACTTCAATTTCATTGATTATGGGATGAAAATAATATGTGTGATGTGGACTATGAATTTATTATTTCTATGTATTTAAGCTTTTATTTGTTGGATTTAAAGTTTTCACACATAATTATTTCATTGAATTATTTTCACTCCAATGATATGATATTTGTAATGGAGTTTCCCCAAACTTTTTACATCTGCAAGTTAATTTTTATAATCAAGATAAATTGTTTTTTTATTGTATATAATGCACATTTTCATATATAATATCATGAATTATTCTATATTCGTTTTATTTTAATGTTCAATTTTATGATTATTAATTTTGGGGATTCTGTTTATGATGTTAACACATTTTAAAGGGAGTTCTTAACTCAATTCACATTCATTGGGTTGAACTTCTACTTCATTTGTTATGAAATTCCA
The DNA here is from genome assembly GCA_963277665.1 of Viscum album. NCBI lineage: Eukaryota > Viridiplantae > Streptophyta > Magnoliopsida > Santalales > Viscaceae > Viscum > Viscum album. Next base: position 835,018,414 of record OY728120.1, read on the forward strand.
AAAATATGTTTGATATTACATGTGATTAAATTATTATATATTTCCAATTTTATATTATATTTTATTTTATTTTATAAATCATATTTACTCCATTGATTTATTTAGATTCTAACAATACAATGTTGGTAAAGGGATTTATAGTGTCACTATTATTTATGAGATACTTGTTGCATATTTAAAACTAATTTTTGTTTTTTGGTACATATAAATACCATTAAGTTATATTAACATTCCTATAATTCTAATTATTGGTTTTTTTATCCATTTGAGGATATATCTTTCACGAGGTTAAAGTTTTCAATGATTCTTTAGTTGTAATGAATTTTTTAGATTTTACCTCCATACAACGTTTGAGGTGTATATACTGCCTCTTTGACATGTTATATCAACAATATCCTTATTATAATGATATTATAAGTTTAATGGAATATTATTACATTAATTTTGATTTTGATTCAAATGTGTCATCTTGTTATGGGACACTTTGGAATGTTTCCAAAAATATGTATTAATGAGGTTTTTAATGTTATTTATATTCATTAAGTCAAAAACCATTATTGTAACATATCATATGATGGGTATATTTATCATTGATACCATCCTAATTACTTATTTAGATTAATTAATTATTATTTCAAATATATTTTTATGGAACCCATTTATTTTCAATGGGTTAATCATGTTTCAATGTGAATTTACGGAACACATTCCTTTTCCACAGGTTGAACATGTTTATAAGAGATTGTTATGGTACCCAATTCATTTATAAGTGTAAATCATTTTTCGAAGACATTTCTTGGAAACCCATTTATATTCCATGGCTTAATAAAGATTAAAATATATTTCTCTAAAACAAATTTATTTTTAAAGTGTTAATTATGTTTCAAAGAGATTATTTTAGAAACCATTTATTCCATGGGTTATCCATGTTTTAAATTTATTTTTTTTGAAAACCTTTTTATTCCATGGGTTAATCATGTATCAAAAAGATTATTTTATATCCCAATTATTTTTTTAGTTTAATTATGTTTCAAATTTATTGTTGTGTAACATGCTTTCATTCATTTGGTTAATCATGTTCTATAAAGAATAAAGGTAGTTTTAATTACTATGGAGAATTGTCTATGTATTTGTTTTGTAGAATACATATATGATGGGTGTACCTTGAATGTTATAGAATTAATTATGTAATTTTTAAATTATACGATGGTAGTATGATTATTCCAATTAAAATGGGTTTTCAAAGGTTTTAATGTTTTTGTGTAATTGATTCTCCAAGATAAAAAAAAGAGTTTCAATTGGATGTTAGGAGTTTATAATGTTTCACTAGATAGCTATAGATATTACATGGATGATTATTATTTTTTATATTGTATTTTGAATCTACCATGTTTTCTAATCTGATTCTCCATGTATTTATGTGTATGTGTTCATTTATGACACTCTCATGCACTTTGATTATGTCATCATACCCTTATATTATTCTTCTTCTCATTGATAGCAATCAATTTTTAATGATTATGTTTCCCCATGCATTGAATTTAAAATCTACATTATTATATTGTCTCTCACCTCGATTATAGATATATTTTTTCTGAATGATTTATGTCTAGAATCGATTTCATTAGGATGATGATGTTGTATTAATGTGATATTTAAAAGCTATGTTAAGTGGGAAAAATGTGCATTTATGTATTTTGAATTGATTATGTGGTAGTTTTCTCTAATTATCTAAAACCATAAATATTAATGGTAATCTAGAATTTATTTGATTAGTGTTTTTCTTTTGATGTTGTTATGTTTTGACAGAGAATAATTATTCACAATTAAATATATTAAAGTAAAAAATATAATGTTATGGATTTTAGTACATGATCTGGGAGTGTGGGTCATTGGCTATTATAGATATAAATGATTATATTAACATAATAATACATAATGATATAGTATATTATTATAATTTTATATTGTAACTGCGGTGACATAATTGAATGTGGAAAAATAATAAATAAAATTAATGATCTTAGTGAAGAATATTAAATTTTCTTATAAGAACGTACATTGGATCTGTTATTAAAGACAATAGTGATGGTCTTTTTAGAGGAAATAATCTTCAGAATATATGTATGGATGCTTAGGACCTAATTTTTTATGGTTTTGATAAAATATATTTCTGGAGAAGTGTGAATAAGTTATGGGTTATGGTATAATTCAATATGTTGAGGTAAGGAACCCACATTGAAAGTACATGGAAATTTCCCTAATGAATCCAGAATGATAAATTCATTATGACAAAAAAAGGATTCCATATGACCCTATATAAGAACATGGGAAGGATAATATGGAAATATTTCTTTAATATATGTTACAAACATGTATTAGGCCAATTAAATCGATTTTTTTTAGTTTAACCACAATGTAAATCCATTTTTACCTTATCCATGATAATTACTTTTTAATTGATTCACCATTTGTGGTGCTAAAACATAATTTGAAATTATTATATAATATAATTTTTTTATTTCCAAAATTTAACATATATTTTGTTTAAAATTCCATTTAATTAATTGGAATATTTTAATTTAAAATTAATTCCATAGATGCGATGAGAATGAATATTTTCAATGTGAAGATATTCAAAACATTACGAAATTAGTATATCAAAATAAAATTTGAAATTATTTAGTATAACCCAAATTTTATTAATTCATATATAATTGATTTAATTATAATTTAATAAAAATTAAATTTAATTGAAATGATAAAATATATATATGAAAATGTTATTTTTCTATAAAAGTAATATTTTCACTATTTAAAAAAAATTAATATTTTTAGAAATGTACTAAAAAATCTATCTATGATAAATATGACATGATGGATTGAAAAATGAAGTTTTTTTTATCAAATTTATTTTCAAAAAAAGTCAAAATTTAATTTGTTATAATTCATAAAAATATCAAAATATTTTTTTAAATAATATTTTCGAAACATATAAATACTATCAAATATAATATACATTTTTTAAAATATGATTCTTTTATAATAAAAAACTACACATATATTTTAAAATTTTCCATTCCCATTCATTACCTCGTGTTTAACAGCTATGTAATAATGGTCAGGTTCTAATAAAAATATTATTATTTTGAACTATTCATTAAAAAAATGTGTTTCATGTAACACATGATAAACATAGTATTGCATGTAACAAAAAATATCAATAAGATTAACTTTATTTGAATAAAAATATTTCAAAAAAAACATATGGTGTTAAATAGTGATTTTATTGGGTGATGTTCATGACATATACAACTGAATAGCACTGCCATGATGCTTCTAATGGATGAATGATAACTATAGGATCTATAATAGAATATAGAATCCATTACAAGAGGATTTTTGGAATGTTAGATCCTCAATATACAATAAATCCAATATCTTATATTAGCAGTTACCTTCTTGTGGAAGACCTAATGACATGCCTCTCGAGAATATATCTATTATGTATTCAACATCTCAATCATTTCTACATAATTATACATATCTAGATATATGGGAAATGTAAATGTTGTAAATAAACTTTAAATAAGTATACACATCACCTCATATTAATATCACACTCTAGCCTTCATATCTCGACAATATTCGGGGGAAATAATTGAATGTTATTGAATCAAATATCATGAACCAAAATCTGAGGATCCCTTAAATGAGGTATATAAACCCAATTATATTCAATTTTATCATCATTAATTAATCAATTTAATCATGTAACTGTATTATTAAATCATACCATGAGATCTATGAATCATTATGATATCTAAGGATAAAGATCTACCATTACTTCATAGTCATTTTTATCTAACTAATATCCAGTTGTACCAAATACACCATCTTGTAAATGATCAAATTAATTGAAATCTCATTTTCCTCAAAGTTATGATATACATTCAAATGATTGAATCCCCCCACCTCAAACATCAACCATCCTTGACACTGTTACTCACACAATGTCCCCTCTTCATCCAATATAACCCTCCAATGTTCAATCAAATATTTATACCACACCTATCCAATAAGATCGAAAAAAATATGAAGAAAAAATCCGTCATTGAAAAAATCATGTAAACTCATTATCCCAATAACTATTAATTATTTTATACTGATTTAATTTGATATATACTAATTTCTCCAAATTCACCTTAATTTGAACACATGTAAAAACAATATTGATATTTGCACCTCTCCTTGGTATCTAACCCACAATTTTAATAACCACCCCAAGGGTTCAATATCATATTAATATCCTTGAATTGTATCATATGGGGATTTAATTACTTGTTTCTAATTCAGTCTCCCATGCAACATAACCCACCAGATTCAACTAACATTTTTTCCCCACTATATCCATACAATCATAAGAAGTTCTTATATTCAGTCTCTATAATAGATCTCATCTATAGATCTGATACACATTTTTCATAATCCCCCACATTGGGAACCACACCTGGGTATATAGTATAGAAATGAGTGAACCTTGATCCCACCACCAATATGAAATTGAATTGAGGCTATAAAAAATTATAGAAAATATATAATTGGGATGTACTTCCCATATAAATCACATGAATAAATTTATATAAACCCTCTAATAAACTACATGATATATGTGAATACATATCCAACAATACATGTAAATGTAATACGAATAAAAGGCTACCAATGTTTTTACTCAAAAGAAAAACTCTCTTAGAATCAATTAAAATTGGCACCCTCGTCCATAACATTGTAATTTCTTACTTGATCTCAAAATACCTCCTAGAAACCATAAATCAGATTATATACAGGGGTGACAATATAAGTATACTCTATATGATGCTCCTCTATACCTCTGATGAAAATCCAGAAGAAGCATATCAATTTTTTAGAGAATAAATACAAAAAAACTCACCTAACTATGTAATCTATTCCCCAACATCACCTAGTCTAACACAAATTACATAAAAACAATGTTTGAAAATTTTAAAAATAATTAATATATCTGGATATTGCCCTATATGTAAAGACCCGATATTTCCATGTAATTTGTTTTAAATATATGGATATTTTATGAGTCCGCAAAAATTGATGAAGCGTGATTCCAAGGCTGGGAGTGCCCAGAATGATTTTCTGAACTTTATTTAAGGTATGTTCAGTAAAAGTGAGAGATGGTTTTCCTATCATTTGAACCGGTGATCTAAATTGAAATCCTAGGGCACCGTTCAACTCGAAGTGCCGGTATTCGCTTAAGGAGACTTTCATCTCGACGGTAGATGGTCGAGGATGAATGTTAGTTTTTTCGTATTTTGTGAATGAATAAAATAAAAAGAAGAGTATGTGACACATTTTTTATATTTTCAACACCCATGTGGGTGTTGGGATGTGGGGTCCACCAGAACTAAACCTCCGTGTGGAAGTTGAGGTGTGGGGACAACCAGAACATAACCTCTCATGAGAGGTTATGGTGGTGGGAACCACCCAGGAATAAATCCCCATTTAATTGACAGAAAACCTCAACCCCCCTCACTAATGTGGAGGAGCCTCTTGACTACCTCCACGTTAATTGTGCCAACACACATACCTTTAATTGTTCCCATCTTAGTTAATTGGCATTCCCCATTTTTAAATAAAGTAACAACATCGTTGGTATTTTTAATGGTTCATAATAAATCAACCGTCATAAATAACATGATCGTTTGCTACCTTAACCCTATACAATATATATGAAGTTTGGGAGGAGGATTTGGGATAGCTTCACCAAGCGATGAATCCATGGTAAAGTGAGGTGATGCCCAACACTAGGAGGATTACACTCTTCAATGAAGATCGCGTTCTCCAATGGAGATCACACTCTCCAATGAAAAATACTCCGCCAATGAAGAACACAGACCTACTTTGACCTTCTTAAATTGGAATTCTTTCGATGTAGGACGTCCTCATCTACGAAGAATCGACATTTGTACTTCTTCCCATGCCAACATCAACGAACAAGGTAGGTGGATTATTTGGGTGATAATACCTTTCCCATATTCTTATCTTTGATTAATGTTTGGTTTGGGAATGAAAAGTTGTGGGATGTTGTATGCTTGACGTTCTTCTTTTTTTTGAGCCATATTCTTCCACACTAAATGCGGAGGGTGTTGGACAAACTAACATGGCCCGACCCCCTCTGTTATTCTTCTTTGTTGTGTTCTTCCGAATGAAGAAAGGTGACAAAGGAAATAATGGAATCGCGCTGCCCCCACGGACAAACCGCCCCCGCGCCCTGACTCACACCGCCCGCCGGCTAAGCCCCACAGCCACACCCCCTATCGGCTGCACTTCCCGGCGGTCGTGCCCCCCGTCGGCCACGCCGCCCACCAGCTGAAACGGTCGCATCGCCGCCGGCCCTCCGAGCCGCCCTGGCTCTCTCCGCCTGCTGGCCTCCTGAGCTACCCTTGCCCCTCCCGGCGCCCTGACCGAACCAGACCACGCTCTCACAACACCCTAGCCGAATGGACCCGTGCCCCTCATGGAGACCTAGTCCAAATGGCTTGCTCTCTTCAGTGCTCCCCATCCAAATCGGCCACGCGCCCTCACGTCACCCTCGCGGCCCCTATGGGCTCTGCGACCCCACGTGGCCCTCGCAGCATGCCAGATCCCTAGTGAACCATGCCGCATCACGGTCCGGGCCTAACCCAACGGGTCAGGCTGGGTTGACCTGAACTGGGTCGACCCATGCGAGGTCGGGGTGGGTCGGACTAGACCAGGGCCCACTAAAACCCATTTACGCTCCTTCGGAAATATCTTTGGCACCAAAAATCTATTTGAGGAACCGTCCGCAGCCCTGGAAATCATTGAGCGAGACGTTCCCATTGAGTATACTCCACTGGTGTATTTGTTTGAGATGGGATACAGTCTGGTTGGATCGAGCACGTATCCAATCGGGCCCGTAGGACTAAAAAGAGAATAACTCATAGACTGGGCACCCGATGGATGCGACGACTGTTGCGTTGAGACCCCTACGATGTGGTGGTCCTTTTAGGTAATTCTTTGTGTGACTTCATGACAGTTGTAGTATCTACCAGTAGCTCATGGTGTGGATCCTCTCGGGGATGAGCGAGCATATTGTAGAGACTTAATAGCTGGCTGAGACCTGACGACTACTGACCATTACAACTCCGAATGACTCAACCATCCCAGTGGGGAGCGCCTTAGTGTCGCGGATGACCCATAGTGTGGAGCGACATGGTGTCGTGGCAGACTCATAGTACTCGACAGGAGGAGTACCTCAGCAGGCTATGAGGTGGAACACGCTTGGTGATGTGGCAGACCCGCGGACGGGAGCACGCTTGGTGATGTGACCGATCCATAGTACTCAACAGGAGGAGTAAATCAACTGTTCAAGGTATGTGGGAAGCACGCTTGGTGTCACAACATTCCCACTTTACTCGAGAGAGGAGGATTTCTCTAGCAGCTGAGGTTTCGACAATGTGACTGGGGATATTACATGATACTACCCCCTATAATGAAATCCTGGTTTGAGCTGAGTCAGTTTTTCTGTGTTTTCCCTAGGATTGAGATGGATCACTTTAAAACTTAGGTGTATGTATGGGCATATACCTATGTAGGGTTATCTGTTGATTTCAATCTTTGTGGTTTATCCATGGTGGATTTTTTGAGACCTTGGGGGTCTCAGGGTCCCTACTGAGTATCGTTACACTCACACCTCCATGGGCTATGACCACACCTACTTGTTTTGGATGCAGATGACAGACATCGCTGACTGAGGGTGGGTGTAACAGTACTAAATGGTACCTGGAGGTGGACCCTACAGTGAGTCAGTACATGGAGGATATGGTTGGAAGTGGAGTGCTGATGATGTGATATATACCCACCCTTCTGGTAGGAACCCCTGAGAATGATCCAGTAGCTGTCTTCCCTTATATTTCAGTTGTATTGTATCTTTTTTGTACTTGTACTTTCTAGTTGGCCATGTATTCTGGCCCCTTTTATTTTTAGAAATCTTTTGTAATACAATTTACATGGTGTTTTGTCCAGCTGTGTACATGCTTGTGTGTGTGTTTAAAGGTTATAAAGGAAATTCCTTACCAGTTTTAGGGAATTACACCTTTGGTACTAGTCTCCAGCCCTTGTCCTATGGAAGGCAGGCTTGGGGTAGTCACGGCACGTGCCCCGGGGGACGGGTCATAACAAATTGGAATCATAGGACTCGGTTCTACTTCATAACATATGACTCTGATCATTATTTTCTATGAAGCAATAGTATTAAGTGAAGTGAGTGTGGTTTTCAGTTTAGGGAGTCCAGTGTTAGTGTGGCTGTTGACTTATACATACAACTGGATCCTGACTTCTGATTTCTGACTCAGTGCATGAAAAAACTGATTGCGTGTGTGTTTTCAAATGTTTTTTTATGTTATCTCACCTGGTCAGCTCATCAGGTATAACGTTTAACTGCTGCGAACCTGTTTCTTTTCCGGATTCCTGCACAAAGACAGTTGGCTAGTGTTTTGAGAGTTGTATGCACTGATAGTCCACTGAGCGATGAGGCCTCAGTGCAGGGCCCTCTTCCAGTAGAGGCATCTGCAGCGGCACAAGAGGTACCTTTCCACGTTGGGCCATTGATTCCAGAATCACTAGCAGTAAATGGTGCACGCCTCACGAGCGTGTTGCATGAGCCCTATCTCTAGAGGCCCCCCACGTTTAGGGGATACATGGTCCTACAAGCAGCTAAGGATTGGATGGAGGCTATGGTGAGAGTCTTATGACTGGTAGGGACACCAAAAGACCTCATGGTGATATTTTCTGCAATCCTTTTACAGGAATCCACTAGCAGATGGTGTAGATTGATGTTATAGGTCAACGATGAGGTGAAGCTTCTCTGTGTAGACATTGAGATCCAGTTTCAGGTGGAGTTTTTTCCAGTGACTCTTCTGGTAGTGCGCATTCAAGAGCTACATCTTCTGTAGTAGGGCATCATGACTGTACCTCAGTACTCAACAAGGTTCACTGACCTCTCACGCTACTCCACAGATATGGTGCAGGATCCATTTTCAGGGCCCAAACTATCGAGTAGGGACTCTGGCAGGAGATCAGGGCTTCAGTGATCTCACATAGCATCCTGACACAAGCGAGGGTGTTAGAGAGAGCCCTCTTGATGTAGAGTTTCTTTACTGAGCAGTCACCAACTGCGAGACTCACTTAGAATCGTCATGTTGTGGAGTCTTCTACAGTTGGAAACAGACAGATGTCGAAGAGGTCTAAGAGGAAAAGACCTACTTGTGGATGACCGCATCACTCAGGATTAGTTGTGCGGGGTACCCGAAGTAGAGACAAACATGCCATGAGTGGGCAATGTTTCACATGCGGTGGGTTGGGTCACCTGGCTCATGGCTGTATGACCCGTCTTAGAGATGATCAGAAGATGGTCGAGGGACTGCTCAGGAAAAGACATAGATTTGATTGAGGCGGTATGTAGGGAGAAGGCGGATGTGGTAGAGGAGATAGACGTTCAGCTGGCGGTGGGCGACAATTCGCGATATTACCACCACCACCACCAAGAGGTCCACCCTGACCGTAGGGAGTAGGCGGATAGTGGAGATCTTATCTATAGGAAGTTGAGGCTTATGATCATGGAACTGTAGAGATGATTCGCAGTACGATCTATGTCTACTCCACCATAGCTGCGGTACTTATAGATATAGGTGCCAGTCATTCTTCTATTTTCACTTCCCTCATTCAGAGCTTAGATATTTTGACAGAGCTGTTGGCTTGATCATTATGACTAGTGACTCCTACGGGAGTAGATTATATGATTACACCCTAGTGCCGAGAGTGTGTGTTTACTCTAAGAGGTGAGATATTCGGATGGGATCTCGGAGTGGTTGAAGTGAAGAGTTTGAGTTATCCTATAGTGGTGGACCAGTACGCAGATGTTTTCCTTATTGATGTACCATATCTACCTCCTCATAGAGAGGTGTAATATTACATTTACTTATACCTCGGGATGGCACATATATCTACTAAAGCATTTCAGATGGCTCCCGCCAAGCTTCGTGAGCTGCGGTACATCTGGAGGACTTGTAGGTGAAGGGATTAATCTAGCCTAGTGTTTCTCCCTGGGAAACCTCGATTCTATTCTCCAAGAAGGTGGATGGGTGATTGAGTCATTGTGTTGACTATCAATGCCTGAACTAGGTGATTATGGAGAAAAAGTACCCAATTCATTGGATTTAATACCTCTTTGATCAGTTGAATGGAGTACAATGGCTCTCAATGATAGACCTCAGATCATGAAATCACCAGCTCAGAGTTCAAGATGAGAAAGTGCAGAAGACAGCATTCAGATGTCTATATTACCATTACGAGTTCTTGGTTATTCCATTCGGTGTAAAAAATGATCCAACAGTGTTCATTGGGCTCATGAATATGATCTTTCGTCCATACCTCGATCGCTTTGTCGTAGTCTTCATCGATGACATTCTGATATACTCAACTACTGAGGAGGAGAATTCTTATCATCTATAGGTAGTTCTAGACATACTCCAAGAGCATCATATTTTTTTAAAGCTTTTGAAGTGCCAGTTTTGGATCCGAGAGGTTCACTTCCTGGGACATGTCATATCAGAAGTTGGATTTGTAGTGGATCCAGCAAAGATTGAGGTGGTACTTTCTTGGGAGCCACCCAGGAGTGTGACAGAGATACAGTGTTTCCTGGGTTTGGCTGGATACTACTGGAGGATTGTGCCAGATTTTCCAGAGATGCATCACCACTATCAGCCTTGATGAAGAAGGAGAAACCCATTGGGTGGTCGTAGAGATGCCATTAGAGTTATCAGGAGTTGAGGCAGTGGATGACTAGTGCCCCCATCTTGAGGCTTCTAGAGGAACGCGTAGGGTACATAGTCTACTGTGATACATCAGGGACCAGACTCAGATGTTTCCTGATGTAGGAGCAAGCAGTGATCACATATGGCTCTCAATAGCTATGCCAGCATGAGAAGAACTATGCTACCCATGACCGGGAGAAGGCAGCAATGGTATTTTCCTTGAAGATGTTCTGACATTATCTGATGGGCGAGCGCTTTATAGTGTTCTTTGATCACAAGAGTCTCATGTTGTCTTCTCCTAGAAAGTATTGAACCCAAGACAATGATGTTGTGTTGAGTTCCTCTATGACTATGACTTTTAGATGGTCTATAATCCTTGGAAGGGGAATGTTGTTGCATATGCATTCAGCAGGAGGTCAAGTATACTGCTTCTAGGAGAGGAAAAAGAGCATCTGGCCAATATATAGATATCCTTTGTGGATAGAGATAGAACATCTTTTCTACATACTCATACAATCACTCCCCCACTTCCTCAGCGAGTTTGGGAGGTGCAACATGGGGATGCTGACTGCGAGACACAACGTGCTCAGATATCCACAGGACAAGAAACTGATGGATTTTCTGAAGGTGGGGAGCATGTCATCCTCTTCAGAGGACGTACCATGGTACTAGTGTCACTTCAAGAGGAATTGTTGAGGGTGTTCCACAAATCCCCTATAGTGGTACATATAGGAGTGGCGAATATGTACAAGGCCCTCCGAAGACAACACTGGTGGCATGAAATGAAGAAATCAGTTTCAGAGTTTGTCTCTCGATGCCTCACTTGTCAGAAAGTGAAGGTTGGGCATCAGGTACTAGCCATCTTGGTTTAGCCTTTAGAAGTCCCAGATTGGATGTGGGATGGGATTTCCATGGACTTCGTGATAAGGCTTTTAGGTACATCTAGGGGTCTTGACTCTATCTGGGTGATTTCGGTAGACTCACCAGGTCGGACCACTTCCTACCGATCAGAGAGTAGTGTTTAGTAGGGATATTTGGATGCCTCTATGTGGTGGAGATTGTGTGGCTATAAGGAGTACCCACTAATATTGTCTCCGATCTTGATACATGTTTTACTTACCAACTATGGAAGGGGTGGCATGAGGATTTTGGGATGCTACTTTGTTTGAGAACCACCTTCCATCCTCAGATGGAGGGTAAAACTAAGAGGACCATTTAGACCTTCGAGGACTTGCTACATGCATGTGTCCTCAACATCAGTCGTAGTTGGGTGGATCACCTGCCTTTGGTGTATTTTGCGTACAAAAACAGCTATCACTACAACATAGGTATAGCAACTTTTTTGGCGTTGTATGGGTTACCTTGTAGATTACCTTTGTGCTGTACTAACCTAGGGGAGTTAGCAATAGTGGGACCCAAGATGGTACAAGATACCATAGAGAAGGTGTAGATCATCCAGGAGCGGATGAAGACTGCCCAGAGCAGGTAGAATTCATATGATGATAAGAGATGGAGACCTCTAGAGTTCAAGGATGGAAACCACATCTTTCTACAGGTCTCACCTCGACATGGTTTTTGGAGATTTGGATGAGGTAGCAAGTTATCTCTGAGGTTTATCAGACCCTTTTAGGTCATCAGTAGAGATGGCGAGGTGGCATACCGCTAATCTCTTCCACCTCAGTTTCACCAACTTCACGATGTCTTCCACGTATCCCAGCTGAGGATATACGTGCACGACCCTTCTTACATTATTGACCATGGAGCACAAGATTTATTCAATGAGTCGACTTTTATGGAGGATCCATTAGTGATTGAGTATTGATAGGAGCGGGTCCTTTGTGAATGGTTGATACCTCTGGTGCACCTTCACAGGCATCACAGGAACCTCCAAAAGAGCACATGGGAGCGGGAGGCTCAGATGCATGCTCAGTACCCCCACATGTTCCCTTAGATTGAGTTTTGGCATTCGGTGGCGAAAAGCCTGAGGTGGGGAGAATGTAAAGACCCTCAATTTCTATGTATTTTTTTAGAAATATTGGAATTTTATGAGTCCGTAAAAATTGACAGCGTGTGATTCCAAGGCTCGTAGTTCCCGGAATGAATTTATGAACATTATTTTGGGTACGTTAAGTAAACGTGGAATAAAGTTTTTATAACATTTAATCTGGTGCTCAGAATTGAAATATTAGGGCACCATTGAACTCACAGTGCCGTTATTCGCATAAGGAGACATTTACCTCGACGACAGATGTTCAAGGGTGATTGTTATTTTTTGGGGGTTTTTGTGAAAGAATAAAATATAAATAAGAGTATGTGACACTATTTATTTTATTTGAAATACCAATGTGGGTGTTGGGAGGTTGGTCCCACCATAACTAAACCTCTATGTGGAAGTTGAGGTGTGGGGACCACAAGACCATAACCTCTCATTAGAGGTTATGGTGGTGGGGACCACCCGAACCATAACCTCCCATGAGAGGTATGGTGGTGGGGACCACCAGGGATTAAACCCCTCTTTAATTGAGAGAAACTTTCAACCCCCCTCATTAATGAGGAGGAGCCTCTTAAATTCCTCCATATTAATTATGCCAACACACATTCCTTTAATTATGCCATCTTAGTTAATTAGCTTGCCCTCATTTTAACCTAAGTAATAGCATCGTTCGAATTTATTAAGGATTCTAATAAATGATCCATTATAAATTAAACCATCATTACCTACCTTCCCACCTCTCCTATATATATATATAGTTTTGGAGGAGGATTTGGGAGGGCTTCACCAAGTGAAGAAGCACTGGTAATGTGACGTGATTCCCAACAGTTGAAGGATTATGCTCTCCAATGAAGAACTTGTTCTCCAACGAAGAACTCCCTCCCCAATGAAGAATGCACCACCAATGAAGAACACCAACCTCCTTCGACCTTCTTCCTATAGACTTCTTATGAGGTGGGACATCCTCATCTATGGCGAATTGACGTCTCTACTTCTCCCCGTGCCAACGTCAACGAACGAGTTAGGGGGATAATTTGTGTGATAATAAATTTCTCAAATTCATACATTGGTTTCATTAGCATTTTGGGAATAAAACATTTAAGGAAGTTATAAGCTTTACATTATTATTTATTACTGAGCCATATGCTACAACTCTAAACATGGAAGTTGTGGGCCAAACTAACATGGACTGACCCCCCTTCACCATTCTTCTTTATGGTGTTTTTCGGAATGAAGGAAGGTCACGTAGGTGACGATGAAAACGCCCCCGCCACCTGTGGCTGAACCGGCCCCGCGCCCCGGCTCATACCCCCACCCTCCAAGTAGCCCTAGCCTTGCCTCCCGCCGGCTGTGCTGCCCGCTGACCATGCCTCCCTCCTGTCGAACCGGCCGCGCCGCCGCCGGCATCCCGAGCCACCCCGACACGTGCCGCCCACTGACCTCCCGAGCCGCCTGCGCCCCTCACAGTGTCGTCACCGCACTATCCTGTGCCCCTCATAGCACCCCCGCTGCACCGGCTTATGCCCTCGAGGGGCCTCGACCATACCAGCCCGCATCCCTCATGGCGCCATGGACGAACCATGCCACGCCCCACGCGGCGCCCCAGGAGAACCGGCCCACGCTGTCACGGCGCCCTGGTCGAACAATCCCATCCCGTCATGGCGCCCTGAACAAACCGGCATGCGCATTCACGACGCCCTGGATAAACTGGACCACACCCTTCATGGAGCCCCGACAGAACTAGCCCGCGACCCTCGTGATGCCCCGGCCAAACTGGCCTGCGCCCCTCGCAGCACCCCAACTGAACTGGCCCCTCTCCCTCGCGGCACCCCAGCTTTCGAGCCGCCCCACAGACTTCGCGGTCTCCACGGCCCCATGCGGCTTGCTAGACCCCCATCGGACTGGTCCGTATCATACGCCAGGCTTGACCCAGCAAACCGGTATACATCACGGGTCGGGTCGACGGGGTCAGACCGGACCCAGGCCCACAACGACCCATTTACGGTCCTTCGGACATATCATGGGAACTAGATGTCTATTTGACGAACCATCATGGAGCTGGTAATCTTGAGGGGAGATGTTTCTTTTGAGTATACTCCACTAGATTTTTGGATTGAGATGGGATACAATCAGGTTGGATTGAGCACAATTCCAACCGGTCCCCCTGGACTAAAAGGCTAACAACTCACATAAAAGGCATATGATTTACGTTCTGCCTTTTCCATTAATACCCATACGACTTGGAGGTCCTCTAAGATACTTCATTGTGGGACTTATTTACTGTTGGACTATCGACCAAAATCTTGTGAGGGGAACCTCCCAGAGACGAGTGAGCACAGTTCGGAGACCTAGTAGATTGCTGAGACCTGATGACTACTGACTGTTAGGACTTGGAGTGACTCGACTGGCCTAGTGGGGATTGCCTTGGTTTCGTGGAAGACCCACAGTGGGGAGCACCTTAGTGGCACGACAGACCCACGATACATGATAGGAGGAGTACCTCAGTAGGCTATGAGGGAGAGCACGCTTGGTGGTGCGGCAGACCCTTGGTGGGGAGCGTGCTTGGTGACGCGGAAGATCCACAGTACTCGACTGGAGGAGTACCTCAGCAGTCCAAGGTTATTGGTAAGCGTGCTTGGTGTCGCGACCGGACCAATGTACTCGATAGAAGAGAAGTTCTCCAATAGCCGAGGTTTCAAAAATGTGACTTGGAATGTTACTAGATACTACCCCAAGAATAAAATCCTGGTTTGAGCTGAGTCGGTTTTTCTATGTTTTCCCCGTGATTGAGATGGATCACTTGATAACTTAGGTATATGTATAGTCTTATACCTAAGCAGGGTTATATGTTGATTTCATTATTTTTTCTTTATCTTTGGTGGATTTTGTGAGACCTTTTGGGTTTCAGGGTCACTACTGTGTATTGTTATACTCACCATTGAACGGGCAATGCCCGTACCTTGTTATGTTGGAAGTAGACGATGGAAAACGCTGATTGAGGCTGGGATTACTAGAACTAGACAGTACCTAGAGGTGGACCATTTGGTGAGTCGGTACGTGGAGGATACGGTCAGACGTGGAGTGTTAAGGAGGCGATCTATACATACCCTTCAGGTAGAAACCCAGGAGGATAATCCAGTAGCTATTTTCCCTAATATTTTAGTTGTATTTTATCACTGTTGTAATTTTACTTTCTAGCTGGGCATGTATTCTGACCCCTTTTACTTTCAGCACTCTTTTGTTATATAGTTTACGTGGTGTTTTTTCCAGCTATGTGCTTGTGTGTGTGTGTGTTTACATGTTATAAAGGCAATGCCTTCCCAGTTTTAGTAAATTACACATTTGGTGCTAGTCTCCATCCCCTGGCCTATGGAAGGTGGGATTGGGGCTGTCACAACACGGGCCCCGGGGGATGGGTCACGACACTATAAAAACATCTTCAATAGTTTATCACTCTATTTCCCAAATATAAAACATCTCTATTTTCCATATCCTATTTATACTACCACATATTCAAAAAAATAAAAAAATCATAGCCAAATTAAGATCATCACTGCTCATTGCATAAGATATCCTAACGTATATAGTAACCACATATCACCACATTATAATTTTTCCTCAAATCCTCATTAAAATAGGGTAGCATAAACATTAGGGACATCATCATCAGGAACTCATCCTATGGTGTATATCCCAAAGCATGTGTCACATCTTCTACTATATAATAATCACATCACAATATCATCATCATCATCTCATCATCATTTAACAATAATCCCATCCTCACCCCATCATATCATCATCAATAACAAATTAAATTCAATCCATTATAGTTTGGGGATCATAGCTTCAGGCCACTAGAGATTATACTTTGTCAAGAAATGAGAGTGGGGATAAAATGAGCAGTCAAAAAAATTTCCCTCTCAAACAAGGATATTGGGGACAACACCTAGAAACTAAGACAGTATAGTGTTAGTGTGGTGATCAAGTTTCAGTACTCTCTACAATAAATCAGATGGAAAATAAATATATAATTAAATATATATAGAATGAGACACATTCCCAACTCAGTGTTTTATTCCAAAATATAATGATCAATTCCAATACATTTCATCCCAACATTTCGCATCTCACTAGTAAACTCTAACATTTTTATAATACCAACCAAACCCAGATTTTCACACAAATAATCCATAAAATCATTACATGCTTTTAATTTTTTCAACTCATTTTACAATTTCAATAAATATCATTTTACCCATATATATAAATTTAATTATTTCATTCTATTAAATATTTAATTTAAAATAATTCCATACCCATCAATCATATATATCATATCCATTGTCAATTCATTTCATAAATATGAATTTCAAAAACTTCTCATATATTATTAAATTCAATAAAAAATCTAGCAAAATTAGGTAATTATAAAATATATCAGTATCATTCATTAATTCTACTTTATAATGTTATATTAGTTATAATATTGTTAGGTAATTTTTTCACTCCAAAAAAAACATTATTTCATACCATAGTGGGGTTCATGAATGATATGGTATTATTTTAAATATTATTTTTCCAAAATATAGATATTTAAGTTTAAAAAATGAACTCAATTTTAATATTAATTTTGTTAAAATTATATTATAGTGTATTTTTAAATTTTAGATAAGTTTTATTTGTTTAATGAATTTTGAAAAATACTACTTTTTATTGAAAATTATCATTTCATTTAATATATTTACAAGGTAAAACAATATTTTGGATTAATTATAAGATTGAATAAATTATTTTTTATGACTAATAATCCAATTAATGTTAATATAATCAATGTTATTCTTGAATTTGGAAAAAACAATTTATAATAAAAAGCTCATTTTTTTGAAAAATATTGTTTTTATTTTGTTTTACAAGTTTGATTTTAAATTAAATTCTTCCACTTATAGAGATTTAATCTTGATGAATGGATTAAATATTCTGTTTCTTGATGATATTTTTAATAAGATTTACATTTTATTTTTTGTCAGTATGAATAGTATTCAAAAAAAATATTATCCACCTCACTAAGGATAAATTTTGTAATTGGGGTTAATGATAATGCAATAAGGACTAAGAATCTCAAGGTAATGAATATTTATTTAATGTTACAATTGTTTTAAGAACATGGTAATAAAAATTTCGAGAATTTTCAATTTATTGGCAATTTCATTTAATAATGAGCTTAATATATTTTGAAATAATAAATAAACTATTCCACTCTCATTGTTTTAATATCTATTAAATTTTTTATAAGGATTAATGGATGATATGTTTGAATATGAATGGCCATTTTAAATTTCAATTTTTGTAATCGCATGTTATTTTTTCATAATTTTTATGGATTAAATAATTTCAATAAATTATATTGAGAAACCTCCACAATTCTTCTATATAAAGTAGAAAAATCATATAAATGATATTAGAAAAACTAAAAGTACTTATTTGGTGGTGACTTACAGTCCACCTCGAATTTTATAAATATATATGACATATCATTATTGTGTTATAATTATATGTTCTAAATAAATTTTAGTATGGATGGCATTATAGTCAATGTATATGAATTGTTTAAAATATTATCTTAACAATAGTTTATAAGAAGCTTCATTTTATTAAAATATTTAAAATTCATAAGTGAGTATATATTTATCCAATTGAATGGGATATGGTTGGAACTATAAAAAATGGTCAGTTAATTAGTCACATTGCCACTTATAGAAACATTTTTGGACCCTAAAGAGTAAAAATCATTGATATCACCATAATTAATCAAATCGGTTAAGGGGGAGTTAGTTTTAAAATAGAGATATCAGGGTGAATAAATTACCTTATCTTTTTACAATATTATTTATTACATTATTCAGAATCATAATTATAATACATTAAAAATATATCTATTTTCTCTAATTTCCCTTGAAAAATATTTTTTTTAATTTAATACTCTATGTAATTATTACACTGCCCCACTCAATAGTTATAAAAGAGGACATCATTTTTTATATTTATAAAAAAAATTAACCCCATCATAGAAAATAACTACCCAAACTAATTTACTAAACCCCCTAGAATTTCTTATATGATATTTTTTGATATGGAAAGCAATCTAGTTGGAATTTTTGTATAAAATGAAAAATATTTCTAAAGAAGACGTATAGTCACTAAATGAGCTTTTTTTATATCTTCTTCTACATCATTAAAATATTATTAAAAAATAATAAATACATGAATATTTATATTATATATAATTATATGTTATTATGTTAAATTGATAACCTATATCTATTTCCTCAATCGTTAAATGGGAAACAGACACACCATTTGGATTTAAAGTGGACTACCACCTCACAAACCGATGAAATTCATTTTCCATCACCACCTATCCCAAAAGGCTGTAAAGATTGATTTAATGTATATATATTAAAAAATTATTTATTATTCCACACTTAAAATATATAATATAATTTATTTTTTCCATCCATTATAAAATAACATCCTCATTCACGTATATGTGTGGGCTACAAACTCAACAAAATGATCTGATTCATTTTCCATGACCACATCACATGTAAGATATATATAAGTGTGGTTGAAGAAATAATATTATTTTTGTTATATAATAAACACTATTTAATTATAAAATGATAAATACCTTCTTTTTATTATTCTTTTTTAAAAATGGAAACATTACAGATACGTTAGTATGGACTACCGTGTCCATGATTTTTAATACAATTCATTTATCATCACCATATTTAATGATTTATATTAAAAGCATAATTAATGAATAAAAATAATATATGTTTCATTATTATTATTCACTATAATATTTAATATTTTTTTTGTTTTTTCCAGACTCAACCTATCATTTTCATTTTGGATTTATGAGCTGAATATCAAGAAAACATTGGACAGAAAATAAATAAAATAAATAATTATATATAACATAATAATAAATAAAATAAAATGAATAATAAAAATGAAAAAGATATCAATATTATAAGTTAATTAAGTAATTTTAATATTCTGTAAAATAAATTATGTATGTTACAAGTCAGAATCTAGATAAGGGACACATTACATATAAAATTTTTTGAATTATTTTATTTATTTATTTTCTAAATATTTTTGTTCTGTATCGATATTCATAAAATTATTTATGAGAGTACATATATGGAAATAAATTAATTAAAAAGGATGTTTAATTTAAAATTTTACTTTATTTCAAGGGATTTCAAATGTAATCCATTTATTTATTTTAAATGGAATGTTATGTTAAAAAATCAATATGAATGTTCGATCATAACACATAGGACGCCTATGGTTTTTACCACCATAATAATTTTTATTTGATCTTTAGATTTAATTATAATATTTCACCTCTTCATCATTGGAGAAAACCTTATTGCCAATTTTTTAGTTAATTTCAATATGTTTTTAAATGGAATGGATATTTTGATATACATTATTTTTTATGGTTGAAAAGAATATTTTAACGGGAATACAATATTTCATGTGTTATGGATATGATATGGTTGTTTGGAACTATTTATATTGAAGGGTTTTTTATATACCATTTATGAGAGGTTTATTTATTAGGTAATTATTTTTAGTTACATTATATACCATTAATTGGTGGGCCCAATATAGATGTACAATACATTGTGTAAAGTAACCGAGTTAAATAATTCTATTTCTCCTAAGATAACATTAGAATTTAAAAAGTAGGTTATTCCATTGGAAATAGTGTTTTGTAAGTGTTTTTATATGTTACCTATATTATTTATCTATGATTTATATGTTTTTGTATAGATATAGTATCATTTCGAAAGTTATAACAATGACTTTATGTTTAAAATGTAGTTAATGCTACTTAATGAAGGTGAATTGTATATATTTTTTGATATGTTTTTTTAGTTTTTCATGAATAGAAAAACCAATTATGATATTATTTACCATTATGCTCATTTAGGAAATGTATTTTTATAAAAATGTTTTGTCCTATAAGTTCATTTAATGGGTGAAAAAATGTATATTTTGTGCCAAAATAATAATTTTAGAATGGAAAATTTTTATATATATTTATGGTATAATGGGTTTCATTGTTTCTTTTTATATGTTAGATGATAATATTGTTTTTCTAATCGTTAATGTTTAATAGATTTTCAAAGAGTTTTAATGATGAATAAGGATATGGATAGGGTTATGAATATAATTTTGATGACAAATCATTAAAAGATAACTTATTTTTTTGTAAATTTATTTTACTATTGGAAAAATGGATATTAAGTTGAAGTTCATATTTTTAATTCTTGGGTTATCATATCTAATATTTAAGAACTAATTCTCCAAAACTCAAAACCATATATACCATCAATCATTAAGAGAGTGAATTCTTGAATTAATAATCAATATTATCTAATGGTTATGGTCTATTCATTATTATTAGTATCATTGAAAAAAGTATAAATAATTATAGAGGATTGGATTATGTGAGAAACAATTATTAATAATTATTAATTTATAGTTATCATGATATATGATTGGAATATTACTATGTCTCTTTATCTACACTATTTCTGTTTAGAATGGTCTTCCATAGAGGAAATAGGGAAGTTGTATTAGGAAGGCACAAGACGACAATTTCATTCTAAATCAACAACAAGGAATGGTTTGAATTCGAAATGAGTAATTTTTTAGAGTGAAAGATCTTTTGAAATATGATATAAATTGTGGTGGTATTTATTCTATAGAGAAACTAGATTTACGATAGTTTAGTATACTTATAGTGGGGAATTTTATGATACAACACCCTTAATTATTTTGGGGATCTTCTAACCTAGTAGTAACTAATTGATGGATTTAATTTATGGAGAATATATTTGAAGCCATGGTTTGTTCATAGAACCAAAATATAACTCTTTATTTTTACTATTTTTATGGTGAATCTATTTAATGTTTTTCAATTGATATTAATAATTGATAAATATAATATATTTATACTGGGGAATGGGATAAATATATGAATTATTTTCTTCATAAATAATTTACAATGATTTTAAACATATTTTGCGAAATAAGTTCATGTATTTGAGGAAAAATGAGGAAGATTAATCATCCACATATGAAGAAAACTCCCATTGACAATAATGCTACAAAAAATTTGAATATTCAATAATAATAGTGAAAATAATAAGTTCAAATCATGCATAAATGTATGATATAAAATGGAATTGGATTCTTATGAATTTAAAATATATGAGAATATTTTCCATTGTGATGATAATGCATTATTTATTTAATATTGTGTTATAATATATGACTAATATAAAAATTTCAATTTAGAAAAGAAGTGAGAATCTTTCATCATGAATATATAATGTTAATAAAATCATGTTTATAGTTTCTGAATTTTGTGGTAAATTTAAAATATGATAATTTCTTACAAAATATAGAATGTACTTATGATGTGATAAGTTTGGGAATATGGATCACAATTTCAATTACAAATATCATCATAGTGGTAATAACTATTTTTATTTGAAGGCATTATGTTTTTTTTAAATTTAATGAGTTGGTTCATTACTAAGATGCATGTTTAAGTAAAAGAAAAAATGACAGTATGTAGCACAAATATAAGAATAAGTGCGTGGTGAAATACATTAAAACTACTTCTACATATGTCATTACAAAAATTAAATAGTGAAACATACAATAATTATTTATTTAGATTATTCCCATCTCATATTTGAATCAAGGATTAAACATTATTTCCTTTGTTGGAAATATTCTTGTAAAATGAAAACATCACCTCAGGTTATGAATTCCTTAATTTTTTTAAAAACAACAGGGTTATGATAATGGAAATATAATTTATAATGATCTTACTATTGTCATTTTTTGAAGAATTTTTTACCTAAAAAGAATATTATCTTTCTCACTATTGAATTTTGTATTATTATGTGTGTGGATTGGATTTTAATTCTTAATGGAAAAATAGATAGCTGGTCTAAAGAATTTTTTTTACCCAATGAGTGTATATTTATATATAAGAATGAATTTAAACATTTGCTAACATATCAATAATTTTATAAACTTGTAAAATATGGAATTGAATGTGATCATTCTCTTGTAGATGAAAATCAGGAAAATTTTGAGATTAATGTAGTGTTGTTTGTAAATGAATTCATTGATGTTTTTTGAAATGATTTATAAAGTGTTATACCTGATTTATAGATAGTTTTTACTATTCCATTTGGGAAAGATATTGACTACATATTAAAAAATCGTTAAATAATTACTTATGTAAAATTTTTTGAATTAAAAAATCCATAATTAGAATGTGTTGAACAAGGTTTCATTCATCCTATCACTTCACCATGTGGTGTTCCTATTTTACATGATAAAAATAAATATTTTTCTATTAGGAAATGAATTAATTATATTTATTGGAATAATAAATTTTTTATGAATAATTATATTTTTTCACATATTGATGACCTTTTTTATTAGCTCTAGGAAGCTCAATTTTATTCGATAGTCTATATTAGGTATAGGTGCCATCAGCTAAAGTTGAAGTATGAGGATATTGATATGATTGTGGTTTGTAATATATATCTTAATTCTTTTTTGAGGTTATTTATTATTGGATAATTAATTCCCATGATATATTAATGGATTATTTGAATATATTTATTTCTGGTTATTGGGATAAATTATTTTTTTTCAATTATATTATGTTTTTTTAAGATTATCAGGGTTCATAAAAAACATCAATGGGTTGTTTGAAAAAAATAATAGAATAAAATTTATATTTAAATTTTAAAAAATGTTAATTTTGGGAACATCAAATTTCATTCATTGGATATATCATAAATAAATAATGAATATATTTTGGTCTGACCAAAATCAAAGTGACTGATGAATGAAAAAAATAAAAAAATTCAATAATATTCATAGTTTTCATAGATTAGAAGGATTTTATAAATAGTTTTTTGAAAAACTATCATTTTTATAAAGAACATTAAATAAGGTAACAAGAAATGAATTTAGGATCATATGGGGAAAGTAATGAAATGATTATTTCGAGAAACAATAAAAAGACAAGTAAATGGCCTAATTTTAGCACCACAATATTCAAATAGTGAAATTATTATCTACAATGATGATTAATTGTTGGGTATGGGTTGTGTTTAAATTTAATTATTTAGGTAATTTATTATTTTTTATCTTAATTAAAATATCATGATAAATATTAGCCGATATTTGTACTTGAATATGATATCTTATTTTTTTCTTTTAAAATTTGGCAAAATCAATTATATTGAGTAATGATTCAAATATATATTTTCCAAAAACGTTTAAACAATATATTCACTTTGAAAGAGTTTAATATGAAATATAAATGAAATTTATAATTTTGAAGATATTATGACTAAAAACTCATTACAATACTAACAAATAAAATATTTGTAATTCATTATGTCTGAATGCTAATGAAACATTAAATATGCTATGTCTAGATCATTGTCCTTTGGTTTTGGTTTTAATGAATGTTTAAATTTATATTTTTCATGAAAGAAACTACAATGATTCATTTTTTATGTCTATTTCACATTGTTAAATATGATTAAGAATGATCAGAAGGAAGATATTTATATGCAAGGAGTGTGGGGGCTGATGAAGAATGGTTTGATACCAGAATTTAAAATTGACATGGAAGGTGTTTTGATATTTACAAAAAAATTATGTTCTTTATGTGAAAAAAAGTTAATGAAATAATAATTTATTAAGGCTCATAATTATCTATTTTCAATTCATCCTAGCATCACATAAATAAATTGATACCATAAGAACACTTCTTATAGGATGTAATTAAAAAATATATTTTTTTTATTTTACTATGAAATGTTTGACATACAAGACATGTTAATGAAAAAAAATTAATAAAGGGGATTATTTATCATTTTATTTTTATAAAATATAAATATGGGATAATATCCATGGATATTAGGGTGGGATTACCAAATAAAAATTCATGCAGTAATGTGATATGGTTATTTTTTGATCAATTAACTAAAACCAATAGTTTTCCTCACATTTGATATAATATTAATTTCGATGAAATTTCATAACATGAAATTAGTGATATAATTATATACAATTAATTACATATTTCCATTGAATATGACTGTGTTATCATATTCACCATTAATTTCTATAAAGGACTACATATGTCATTGAGTACAGAATTAAATTTCAGTACAACCTTTCATCCTCTATTTGTTAGAAAATTAAAGATGAATATTACAAAATTAGAGGGAAGTAATAAATTGTGACAAATGGATAATTAGGAATTTTAGGATCAACTTTTACTTTTGGTTGAGTTTTGTTATAAAAATTTTAACTATTGGAGTATATAGATGGATTCTATTGAATCTTTATATTGAATGTGCTGTCGGACACCAACTGGTTACGATGATTTTGGGGAATGGAATTTTTTGAGACCATAATTTGTAGTGTAAATGGTTCTGAAGATACAGACAGTTAATTCAAATATTTTTATGGATCTATAACACCATTTTATTTTGAAATTGAAATCATATTTGATAATGTATAAAATAGGCAACACTAAGTTGAATAAAACCATAATGTATTATTAATTCTATACTATAAATATAACCAAGATATTAAATTTTCTTGTTTGAATAGGAATGATCAAATTATGATATATATTTCATGGACATAATAAAATTAATTATTGATAAATTATTCGTAAAATATTATTTAATTTACATTAAAGACATTTTGATTGTTCAAAAATATGATTTCATTAAAAATAAGTTTTATTTACTTTTAAGAGAAAATATTATAATTATGTTTTCGAAATTTTTGATATAGAATTTCATAAAATGAA
Organism: Viscum album; assembly: GCA_963277665.1. Classification (NCBI taxonomy): domain Eukaryota; kingdom Viridiplantae; phylum Streptophyta; class Magnoliopsida; order Santalales; family Viscaceae; genus Viscum; species Viscum album. The sequence continues at coordinate 835,044,233 of OY728120.1, forward strand.
TATAATTTTTTAAAAATCCAAACATAATTATATTGGAGACAGAATATACAATTATTCAATAAATAATCATTTTACACTAAATCGTTTAAAATAATAATTTATGTAAATAAATAATTGTAATTAATTATAAAATGTAATTTAAAAGTTTTGTTTTTAAATTTTGTTTAAAAAAATTAAAGAAATTATTTTTTAGATATATATATATATATATAATATTTTTATTATTTCTTATTTCTGATTTTTGAATAATTAAATTTTTTCTGTTTAAAAAATTATTTTTCTAAAAACCTTTTTTTCACCACATTTTGGTGGTGTTAATTTTAAATTAAAATTTTAAAAATATGTGGAATTTATTTTTTATAAAACGAGTTATTTATTTTAAATAAATATAATTTATTTTATATAATTATCTCAAGTTATTTTTTTCATAATGAATTGTAAAAATAGTAACAATTTATTTCAATGGATACAATTAAAATAGGGTTTTTGGGGGCTTAAATATAACTGATAAGGGATACAATGACCTAAACAAATTGTATAATTTCAAATTATAGGAGATATTGTGACATAATCCAATATTATATTAAGAAAATTTCCTTTTGATCCATTTAGTTTCAGTAAGAAAATTGCATATCTTCTTATTCTCAAAAAGCCTTGAGGGTCCTCTCTCCCACTAATAAATTGACTACCCCTAACCTAGCCTATCAAAAATTAATGATACTTTTCGATTAGAATAAAACCAAACCCAACAGAATCTTATATCCCTCCACATGACAAATAGTTTCAATATTTCTCACAAAACTATCTTAGGAAGGCTTTAGGTATAATCCTTAAAAGGTTGTCTGATGAAGATGTGTAATTATTAAAAATATGTTTTGATTTTCTTACTTTGTCCACCTCTGTTAAAAATTGCCGAAAATTTAAGATAACATACCATTAAAATTTTACATATACTTAAACATTATTATGATATGGGAATAACCTATGTCTATATCCTCTTCCATCAAATAGGAAACGAATCCATCGTTCATCTTTACAGAAGAATACCACCTCACGAACTGACTTAATTCACATTCCATTATCACCTCTCATGGTTTTTAATGTTGAAGGATTCAATGAATATATTTTTTATTTATTAAATATATATCACTTTGTAAAAATAATATATAATATAATTTGGTACCTATCAATTCAATGAGTAATGATAACGTCATTTGTGTGTATATGTGGATTGCCACCTCCATTATGTAATCAAATTCTTTTTTCATTATTGCATTACATGGATTGTATATATATAGATACATAAAATGAAATTGTATTATTTTTATTATATATTTAAAATTCAATAACCATAAAATATAAAATTCATTCTTCCAATCAAGATTTTTGAAAAATGGAAATGTTACTTACATGTACGTATGAGCTACCGTTTCAGTGATTGAAATGTAGATCTTTTTTCATAATGTTATAATATTATTTGTTTTAATATATTAATTGGTGAATAAAAATTATAATTAATTCATGATTATAATTTTTGATATTTTGGATTAATGACCCCCTCTGTTCAGAGTTAACCTAACAAATTCATTTGGACTCATGTGATTAATATCACCAAATTATCAAATGTGAGCATAAATGATTATATAATTTTATAACTGGATAATAAATAATACAAAACAGATAATAAAATTGAAAATGTTTCTCAATAAATTATATAATTAACATTTTTCCATTTTTTATTAAGATGATTAATATATGGATTGAGTCTGGCATGAGGTAAGTGACATTCATTTTAAAGATCCACATTAAATATTTCCCTTCCAACCAATTTTTTACATGTTCATGTTATTTTAAATGTCCCAATATATTTTATATTTATTCTTTAATGGATGTTAAATGATATTTTGGATCAAATTTTAATTTCATTATAATTTTGTTAAAATTAAATACATTAAGGTTTTAATTAAGGGGCACATTATATTAAAATCCTCATTAAAATGGTTTTAGTGATATATTTTCCAAACAGTTCTCATCTGTGTAAATATACATAAAATTATTTTATTAATTTATTTATATGGAAATAGATTAAATTTAAAGGGAATATAATTTCTCATTTTTATTACATTATTTTTTATTCAAAATTAATCTGTTTTTAAATATTTTATATGTAACATTTTTGTTTACTTTAAAAAATATAAAATCAATGGCCTATTTTAATGTAGGAAATATAAACAATTATTTCCCTTCACTACAACCATTATTTTATATTTGGATTTGATTATAATATTACATAATGTATTTAAAGAAAAAATATTTTTTCCAAATTCCAAATTATTTTTGTAAAGATTTTAATTTTTTTGATATTTTGATATCTGTATGTGTTTTGATAATGAGTGTTATGGATCTCTCTAAACAAAAATTTATCTTGGGGTTTTTAACATTCAATATCCAACTCTGTTTCACTTTCCCAATCTATAAATTTAGTAAATGCATTTAAATTATGTATATTTTTTACTTACTTATATACCTAGCTTATTCTATTTTCTATTGATAGGATAATTCATGAATTTTAATCATTCCTCAAATTTTTTTTACAAAATTAAATTTGATTATGATATGAGGAAATAATATGAAACCCATTTGATTCCAATGGTAATTATTAGTATTATTCTTTATAATTTATTCCATTTTATGGCACACATAATCATAAACATGTCATGATGGATCTACCCAGATTGATCTCCAATGTATTGGATAAATCATCTGTCTCATGAGATGTTATTCAGGGGATTATATTGTAACCCTAATCCTCTGGGACTATTTATCCTCCTTTTGATGTTTTTGGGATATTATCATTGAGATAATTTTGGGCAATATTTTTTGTTTCCAAAAAACATAATATGTTTCCATTATTTTTTTATGAATTGTATTTTATGTTAGGCACCCATGTGATTACGCATGAGATTATGTGAAAAAGAATATATATTTGATTTAATATGGGTAATTGTATATTTTTTTTGAAAAATTTTTCAAAATTTTTCATGATAAAAAATGAAATTTTATTATTTTTACATTGTATTTAATGTTATTTATCAAATGTTTTATGAAAATATTTTAATTGATTTCTTAGTTATTGTGTAATAAAATGTTTATTTTGATCCCAATGTCCATTTTTGGAAAATGAAAATATTATATAATAACTCAATAACTAACATGTTTATTTCTTACTTTATATATTTCCCTTATTGAGATGTTTACACACATCCAACATTATAAAATGTTTTCACATGATATTAACGATTATTATGGACACATAAGTGGTAAAGAAGAAAATTTTGAAAATCTATCATGAAAATAAAACTTGTCATATCAAAAAAGATTGTTTTCTGAAAAAATGGATACTAAGTGGTTGTATTCACTTTTAGATATTATATTTATTTATATAATGGTGATGGAAAATGTCTCCAAAATTACAAATTGTAAAGATCATCAATTTATGTAAAAGTATTTTAAGGCTCAAAACTAATTAATTTAAAAAAATTAACGATGTGTTCTTTTAGGATTAGAGAAGTAAGAAATGTTTTTCAAATAAGTGGAGGAAAATACTTTCTTTCATGGTTGGTGACCATGTTTTTGTTAAAGTAAATATCTATAAAAGTGTTCTGAATTTTGATGAAATGGTTTTTTGTTCATTAGACCATATGAAATCCTTGATAATTTTTGATTATTTTACTACCGATTTTCCTTCCCCTTTTATTAATTTATGTGCATGGTGTATTTCATATTTTGGTGTGAAAAAAAAAATTAGATTCATCTCATGTTATGAAACATAATTAGTTTTGTGGGAAGGAAAACATTATTATGAGGAATTACTAGTACAAATTCATTACTATAGATAATAACTAATTTAGAATTTTTATATTAATAAAGATATTATTTTCTGGGAAACTATGTGTTTGAATAAGAAACATGGGAATAAATAATGTTTCGAAGGAAACAAGTCCCCACTATTTTGTTAATGAATAAAATTGTGATGAAACAATTTAAAAAAGGTGGATGAATGAAAAAAACATATGTAAAATTTAACTAATCTATTTTAATTCATTAATTTGATTTTATTGAGTAATATTCATCATAATTATATTAGGTTATTGTTTTGTCTAATTTCAAAAACATTATTTCTAATAGAATTTATTTTTAAGAATTATACCATATTATATAAAATTATAATTTCAAAATTATATAATTATAATTTTTAAAAATGATCATTATTTTGTTATTTATATTTTCCAAATTATAAAAATATTTTTTTTTATAATTTTTTAAAAATATTGATTTTTTAATTTAGTAGTAAAAAATAATTATTATTATTGTAATAGGTTTTCTTTTAATGAATTTTCAAGGTCACATTTTATTTTGGATTAGTTGGAAATATTAATTTGATCCTTTTTTCATTAATATAATAAAAAAAATGTTATAAGAATAAAAAATTACTTTTATTTCGTATAAATGTATTTTTAAACATAAAAATGAATTAAAAAATCATGTTTCAGTATGTTTTTAAGGATTAATTTAAAATTAAATTATTCTACTTCTACATATTGAATCATGGAAAATGGATTTTTTATTTGGAATTAAGATGCTAAAAATAATTAAATAGTGCAAAAAATATGTATTTATTTTATTTTATATATTTTCTTTTTCAACCTAGCCACCGAAGGTATGGAATTGTTTCATGATTGTGCCTCTTTACTTGGATGTGGACATTAATATAATTTAAAATAAACAATAAAAACAAAATTAAAATCACATTATTTTAATATATCAATTTTTTCTATGGGGATAATAAAAGGATACATTTAGTTCTAATTATTTTTTAAAATATGATATATTTTTTGGGGTAATTTATTTGTAAATTTTTTAGAAAATATATAAGGGTAAATTATTTTTGTACTGACTTTCTCTAACCTTAAATAGTAATTATCTTTGATATCAATGTAATTTTTGAAAGGGTTATTAGGGATTAAAAAATATAAAAGGGTAAAAAGACACCTAAAATTTCACAGGATTTATTTTAATTTATTATTTCTAACAAAAAATCATCCTTTAATCTAAATATATCAATATTATTTGAATTTTACAAAAAAAATAGTTTTTAACAATTTATTACATAATGTAATTCCATGAGTTCCTCTCCCTTTACATAATAATGTAATCCCTATCTATTCTCTTTCTCGCACTTTTTAAGCACTCTATCATGGAAAATGTTAGAAAAAACAATTATATAAATCTATCAACATTTCATTGGGGCCCTGTTCTGATCATAAAGTAAATATAGAATGGATTTATGTATATATCAAAATTAGTTTCTCGAAGAAGAGGTGTAGTTCTTAACAATTTATTTTTTTTATATTTCTTATTTTACAAAAATTAAATTATCTTCAAACATGATAAAAAAAATCTCATTAATGGTAAATAATTAATATATAAATATTGTTAATTAAAAAACATAAACCCATTTTTCTTCAATAAAATATGAAAAACCATTGTTTGAGTGTATGGTAGACTACCACCTCATGACCTGATTTAATTTTTTTATAGCATCGCTTCTCCTAGATGGACATAATGATGTATTTAGCATAAAAATTTGATATTAATGGTATATTTATTATCTTGTACATAGAATACGTTATCTAATTTCATACCTTTCTATCCATTGAAAAATGATAACATTATTCATGTGTATTTTAGGATTTCTACATCCCCTAAGTGATGAGATTGATTTTCATGACCACATCACATGACTTCTATATATAATAATGTTCAAATAAATAATATGAAATTAATTAATTCATAATAACTCTGTAAATATAAAATTTCACTTACCTTCATTCCAATAATAACATTGAATAGTGGAAACATTACTCATATGATTATATGACCTACCATCTTCATTATTGTATCATAACTCATTTGTGTTAAAAATATTTCATTGTTAGTTTTAAAAGACTAATTTATTCATAAAATGATAGTTATGTCATTATTACTATTTTATTTATAATGAAATAATGACCTATTTTACAATAATAACCCTATCATGGCCATTTTGTACATATGAGTCACATATCATCAGAATATCCAATGTAAACATAATTAATTAAGTAATTGTATATAAAATGGTAACAAATAAATATAAAGGTATAATAAACTTGAAATATATTATTATAAATCTAAAAAAAACATAATTGTGTTATTTAGGATGATAAAGAATTTACAAATAAGCAATACTATAGTTAAAGGACACTAATCCTTTTAAACCAAATTTTTTTTTTGGATTTATTTTCGAAATAATTTTCATCCATGTATATTTTCTTAAAATTATTTAATTTCTGTATTTATAAATATTTAACTGAATTATAAAAAATATTTTATTTCACATTTGACTTTTTAACAAATGATTTTTAAATTAATATTTTCATGTATTTTTATAGAATTTTTTGGAAAATTGAGAAAGAAATGGTCTATTTTATCTTATACATTCTGAAAGGTTTTTTTCATCGAGGTTAATATTATTTGATGGTGGTTATTCTATAATAGAGTTCATTTTTTCATCAAATAAAAATATTCATACCAAATTTTCTGGAAATTTTAATTTTTTCTAAATGTAATGAATATTTTGATATATAGAAATGATTTTCATATGATTACAAAAAATATTTTGATAGAAATGAAATATTTCATGTGTTTCAATTATGTTATAGTTAATTATCACTATTTAGGATAATTGTTTACTGAATTTGAAAAATACTATAGATGAATCTTCTATAACCCAATGATTGGTTTCTATACTATATACCAATTAAAGGTACACTCGAAATAATTCTCCAATACATTGGGTAAGGTGAAAAGGGTAACCAATTTGGATTCTTTTAAGAGATTATTCAAATTTATAGGATTGTTTATTCCATTAGAGTGTTTGATAATAAAATTATTTACCAATTCAAGTACACGATTTATATATTCCTTATTTTAATTTGATATAAATATTATGTTTTCACATGTTAAGATTATCATCCTAATTTAAAATGAGAGTTTATAATACCTATTAAGGGTGAAATGTATAAATTTGTAAAAAAACTTGTTATATTTTCATGGTTTTAGATAATCATTAATATTTTTTAGGTTTTACTTAAATATATATTATGAATAATAATATAAAAGGATTTGGGTAAAGAAGTTGTTTTTATTATAAATAAAATTTTAACCAAAATGTTATTTTGAAAAAGGAAAAATATTATAAGTAATCATAGACAAATAGGTTTGTTTATTTCATATTATATATCCCATATTGGTTATTTTGTGATAATAATAAAAAATTTAAAAGTTTTTTTAAAAGAGCTTTAAGGAATTAATTTTATAAGGATAGGGTCAAGATAAATTTTGTGAAAACATGTTATGAAAAGGAAACATGATTTATTATACAAGGTTTATGTTATGGAAAAAATTGATACTAAGTGGAATCTTCCACTTGGTAAAATATGGGTTTATAGTGTAATATCCATGAACTAATTCCCCAAAAATATATAACATAACGATCATTAATATTTAAGAGAGATAATTATTCAATAAAAATGATTATTTAATTGTTTAGGTCTGTTCTTTATACCACACCATTTAATTTATTCATTATTACTGACTACACATTCCATAAAACATAGTGTATAACGTAAAAACCTCTAATATGAAACTAACCAATACCAAAACCATGAGACACCATAAGAAAATGGCCCACAAAAATTCCATAAAACCATTCCACTTCCACACAAATAGGAATTCTACATAACAACTGATCCACCATTACAATCCTCATAATATCCCATCAACATTTCCTCATCAATAACCACACCCCTAAATGAAAAATAGAGAGAAAATTCCACAAAACCCACTACAAAATTTATTATTACACCTATAACTAGTCATAACAACACTATACCATATCCATAAAAATGATAGAAAAAGAAACACATCCAATCATAAAAAAAAGTAGAATATCACAATAATAAATGACCATTTAATAATTATATGAATATAATTCCTTTTCTTTAGAATTAACATAATTAACAAAATTCAAGGTTTATTAAGATATAAATAATTTAAAATAATTAAATATTTAATAATTTATTAAAAAATGATCCCTTATATTTAATAGTGGACACAATACACATATTACAATAGAAAAATTTATAATTAAAATTTCAAAAAATAAATAAAAAATAATATCACTGAATCATATAAGAACGTTTGAATCACACCATTCCATTAATATTAGATTATCCCATGAATTATCTTCATTAGGTCAATACTCAACATCAACAAAATGAAAAAAATCATTGTAATTTTATAAATATACGGATATAAAATAAAGATGACTCTTATACCATGCTTCAACTAATGGTTCAATCAACCATTTGTATGAACCATTAAATATAGATTGTCATAAGGCCTAAAATTACTAAGGATTAGTCTCAATGACCTAAATCAAAAAAAAAACCTTCAGTAAATGACCCATGTCCAAAAAAACAAAATTAATTCATTGATACTAATGTCCCTGGTTAAAGGGTGTGAATAGAATATGAGAGAAGGGAGGTGAAAATATCACCAATTATAATGTTTTTAATTCTCAAAGAGAAATAAATAAAATATGACAAGAAGGATTTTGTGTTCTCTACGGTATATGTTTTCCTATTTTTAAAATGTAAACAAATATATAAAAATATTAGTGGTTTTGAATTCATTATAAAATGATATATTATAGGAATCATGATGTGACAAGTCATGTTCAAACATTATGGGTCCATATCAAACAATGCTCTATTATTTATGTCCTGGTCTACTCCACCTTCCTGAGTTAAAACCTGTTCAACCTACTTAATTCAATATAACGAAGGTAGATCACTAGTAATCATGATCACACCATTGTGACTTATGAATTCTCAAATATCATTTCAGGATCCTAGAACCATATATGATGCAAGAAAAATAAAAATAATGCATTGACACCCAAAAACGAAGAACATCGGAATGTGTTCTGTTTGTATTATTATTGTGACACCTTCATTAATATATTCAAAATATCATACATATGTGTACTTCTACTTTCGGAAAATCCCCTAGATACATTTATTATCATAATATAATCCTCAAAAGAGTAACTAAAATTCCATCCATAAAAAATGTACTGTCTAAATCCCATTACTAGTTCTATCTTGTCATTGTAAATCTTAACACTATAACACAAAACCCCAGTCTTTAAATTAAATCTTCATTTGAAGAAAAACCAAATTATATAATTCTATTTTCATCAAACTGACACATTACCCCATGAATCCCATGGTGACTCTATAACACAGTCTCCCCAAATAAAATATTAATACCAACTCAAAACCCTTCCTCCTATATTTTTTTATAAACCTATAAATACTAAATTAAGAAAACTAATTGGATAACAAGGGTTGGTCCATTACAATATTAGTTTTGAAATAGAAAATATGTTGACTATAATAGTTAATACTTTTATAGTTTATAAGATATGATTTTGAAAGAATTTGTTTGTTAAATGTTTGATTATTGTGTTTTTTATCAGATAAATCACAAAATTCCTTATGGGGTATAATATGATTTAGATATTGATAATACCAAGGGTAGGTTTTGGGTGGACTATATAATGATTATATTCATTATATATGAAGGTATTTAAATAACAAACATGATCCTTAGAAGCCATGGAACAACGTAAGATTCATATTTCGGTTATGTATAAATTATATATCAAGTATGTGTAGATAAAAATGTTTGCATGATTTTGGAAGATATATGAGAAAGTGATACATTGTGATGTAGATATAGTGGTTTTGGTTAGAATATCTATGAGAATTAACATGTTATGTATTTATCACTTAGCATCCAATGAATTTTTTTCTTTAAAGGGAATCTTGGTGGGAGATAAAATTGAACTCAATGAGGGTGTTCTTCATGGATTTATGAAACAATTATCCTTGATATTTAATTTTCTGGGTATGTTTTCTCATATAAGGTTATAGACAAGGGTGTTGATATGGGTTATTAATAGGGTAGTTGATTAGAATGTTCTCATTAGAGGATAGGTGCGTATTAATTGCAATGGAGCCTAATAAATTAACCTTAATTCATTAAAAATGACTTTGGACTCTCTATAAAATGATTTATTTCCTAAATAATATATGTAATATGGTTATATATGCCTATTTTTTTCTTTGTAATTGGGAGAGGCACTTTGGTACTGATATAATGGGGGGTTTTTATTTTTCTTATCTTGATATGTGAATATTTTAAAGTGTTATAAAGTGTTTTTCGATGATTGATACTCATGTACTATTTATCCTATGTGGTGAGTTGGACCTTGTAGTGGGTCATTGTTATAGAATGGACCCATTATAGAATAATTATTCTGATATATGTTTTTCTTTTGGGATGAAATCCATTCCATGGAGGTCCAAATGCATTTCAAAAATGATAGATGTACAATTTATTTATTGTGGGTGGCCTAGTGAGGAACATAATTTGGTAGGACAATATTCTAGGATGATAACATGTTCACGAAGTCTATGATTATATGACTAAATTTTTTATTAGTGATTATTTGATCCAATATATTTTTCTTATTGGGGTTATTAATTATTCACATTTCCTCTTGATTTGATATCATCTCAGTCACTCTATCTTTTTATATTTCAATGATATATCATTCACCATGATAATTATATTTGTGGTATATCATACACCAAAATTTGTTGTGTATCATCCATATTATTTCCATTATCATGGTGGTATACCATTCAACATGGTTGGTATATCACTAGTAAATTTTTAATATTGGATATTTAAGTTGTTTAATATATCTTTCAACTTTGGTAATGTGATAGAGATGTATATATCACCTAGAAGATTATATAGTGAAATATCATTAAAATTGATGTTGAATTTAGTGATATATCATTCAATTAATTTTATGTTTGTTCTGATATATTGTTCACTATTGGTTATTTATCATTTAACTTTTATATAGTAACAATAACTATTTTTTTGTGATTTTTAATTATATAGTTATACATCATTCACCTCAAAATACAAAATTAAATATGTTTTGTGTATGGTGATACTCCATTTACATGGATATGATATATTTTCCCTTATTATATTTTTTTGATATCTCATTCTCCTTTATCTATTTTTTTGTGAGAGCTCATTCACCCTTTTTTAGTATTATAATGTGTGATAACTCATTCACTATCGTGTGTGATCAGACAATGGGATCACTTATCGCATTATGAAAACATCTAAAGAATTTTTTATTTTTTTCATAAGGTTTCTTCTAGAGTATCATCAATATAATAGGTGTAATGAATTTTATTTATAGGAATTCCCTTTCCTTGAGTACATTAATTCAAATCTATATTATTTTTTTACTTTAAAAACCATTGGTTGCCCCATACTGAGTACTCTTCTTTAGCCTTTCAAAATAACTTTAGCCCAAATTATAATTTTTTGTTAGAATGACTGTTTTTATAATATCCATAATCTGTTATGATTGGCATTATGTGGAAAATAGTGATTTGATGAATTTTATTATAGGTATTGCTGATGATAGGATAATGGATCTCATTTCCTTCAATTTAATGTTCCTTATAAGAAAATATATGATCATTGGTTATGATATATTACATTGATATTTTACTATGTGACCTATATGCATAAATTTTCATTCACCATCAAGTTATTTATTTATTTATTGTATTATTACCACTATAAAAGTAAGGACCCACATAATTTTAGTTGTTAAATATTGAGGAATAATATGAAAATTCATTTGGTGGATGATTCAATTTATGAAAAAAGAATCGAAACTATATTTAGAGTGTTTCAATGTCATAAAATAATTTTTTGACATTTTTAATGTCATTAGAGGTGACCTAACAGACGAGGAAGCACGGGTGTAAGGCTTAGGGTTTCTCTATTTCTGTAATATGTTAGAATGAATCTTTTTTCTAGTTAGTGGTAGGGTAGAAACTCACTAGTGGTATAGACAGTATCCTAGTGCCTCTTTTAGGCTCACATACTGGTTAAAGGATCCACCAACATGTTAGTGAGTCACAATATATGATCATTGGGTATGGGATTTTTTTTCATTCAGAGGGGAAAACCCTTTTTCTACACTAGAGAGCCTCATGTTTACACTGGTTTCGGTGTTGTGAATATATAATTCATGATTTATTTTCGTTCCCCTTACTCTTCTTTGGTTCACCACAGAAGGGGGTTATACTGGAAGCATTTCAGTGGCAATATCAACGATTTTTCTTTCATTCATCTTCCATTATAAAGCATCCCTTCTCTTATTTGTTATTCGATTTGGATTAATTTATATAATCAATGTCTACTTCATTATAACATAATGTAATTCATAATATTTTATGGTTCATCCATGTATCCAATATATAGAGAATCCTAAGATGTTTTTTGATTTTTTAACATTTGGGTTTGTAATTAATTTTGGTGAATTTCTTATGAATTTTGGATTGAAATAATATAAATTGGGGAATGAATGGGATCTAGTGGTTAGTGATTTTAGTTGGGATGTTGTTTAGGGGGTGATGTAGACCCTACAGGTTTTGTTAGTGATTTTTTTTGAAATGAAGTTGTTATTGTTGTGTATTTATATTTTTATTATGTATAATCTTAAATTATGTAATTAATTATAATTCTTATAATAAAGTATCTATGTTATTTTTTATAAAGGAGATTGAGAGGCCATAAAATCTTCTTTTAGGTGTGAATATAGTTCGTTGAGGAAATAAGAGCATGGATTAGTAGGTAACTCCATGAAGTATGTAGCTTATACCATTAATAAAAATACATATATATAATGATTGAAGATTTCCATAATTTAACCTTGTTTTGTGGTTTTTGGTTGAATTGTTAGAGACTAGGGGTGCCCAAGATGGAGAGAAAGGGTGGAATAATATGTCTTATTCAGGGGGCAATTTCATTTACAAACACGGGTGTGAAAAATTTCTTAATGAATCTTTCAACATGGGGCAAGTGGTGTTGGGATGTTGAGTGACCTTGGATAGTACTAGGATGTAATATTTGACAAGATAATCCATGGGGGATTATTTTCGGGATAGTAAGTAATAAATATAGGTCTTGGACATAAAGAAGAAAAATTAGGAATCTAATTGATACATTTTGAATACAAAAACATGTATGGGGGTGATTTTGTATCCCAATGATAATTTTATGAAAAAAGAGTCTTCTGAGACTGGATGTGATGTGATAAGGGGTGTTTAAATTAACTGATGTACTGTGATATCCCCCTGTATAGTTGTGGGATTAGACCGATGTATGAGGTTAGGAGAATATTTGTGAATAGACATTGGGATCAAGGGACTTAATGTGGTATACCAGAAGATTATTATTTTTTAGTGGGACTCAAAGTGCTGAGGGGATTGCAAATGACATGGACTACACCATAGGGTTTGGGTCAGAGAATCCTTGGTGATGTGTTCTGCTGAATCAGTGATGAGGATGAGATGGTATCAATGAGGTGAGACTCTGATGGATCTGGAGGACTATGTAGACTCCCAGTTAGATGATGAGGGACATTATTAAATTAGAGGATATAACTCAAGAGACTAGCACCAGGGGTTTATCTTGTTATCTGTAATGTAGGTCACTTCTATTTAAGATTATGCATGTTCTTGATAGACACCCCAAAGTCTGTGCAAAAGGGAGGATGGTATTTTTGGACTCCCCAATGTCTTTGGGGATGTGTTAGTGTGATTTATGACCTATTTAATGTATATAATGATGATATAGTGATGTTGTAAATCCCATTTTTCTAATGGAATGGTTTGATGTGAGGATTGTTCCCTGACTATTTTATTAGGTCTATGATATTGAAAGGCAAGTCATGGGATTATGGAATGACAGTGCCTTATTCCTATTGAAGATGGTACTGGAACTTTTCAGGCATGTATTGGGACAATGTACATGAATGATGTAATAGCCTAACAAATATAATAATAATCTATAAATATATTTTTTAATTTGTATTGATATTTTTTTTATTAAGAACATTAGGTTTTGAAAAAAAGGTAAACTATTAGAATATTATTGTTTAATGTAATAGATATTTCCTAACCAATTTTTTATCATGAGTCAATTTGATTAAAAAATTATGATATATATATATATATATATTTTCCTCTATTTCAAATTAATACATTAATTCCTAAGAAATAATCATTAAATATTAATAAAATAATTTCTAAACTAAAAGATATATTTATCTGATGAAATGTATAATTCTCTATGTTATGTATTTTAAAAAAAATATATTGATCACTATTAAAATTTTATTAAAAAAAGTATTTTAATAATTTAAGAATAATCATTGTTGTAGAGACCCGAACCTAGATAGCCCAGAGTCGGTGTCTGCTGCAGTTACATTGGCAATATTATTTGGAAAAAATATTGATTTAATGAGAGTTTAATAGTCTTGGTAAAACATATACATACATGATAAATAAATACACTGATTACAATATATATATTTTTTCTTAATATATATTTTCTAGAAGAAATCATATCCATATCGTAAATCATCACATATCCTTCATAGTAATCTTTTTCGATTCATAGGGAATGAAACAATATAAGGGTGAAATCAAATGAACTATAAAGATAAAATATATTGGAAGAAATAAAGATCAATGGGAATAGTTAATATGGAATGGTTAATAAATAAACACACTTACCACATAATCAATAAATTGAATGAAATTGAACAAAAAATAAGGAAATGAAATAAGTGTAAGAACATTTTAGTTAATAAATATTTAAGGAAGAATAAATATATAATTTTAATAAACTGAAAGGCATTCCATTTAAATAAATGAAAATGAAAATTAACTATAGATATTTTGTTGAAAAATCTCATGGAAGATTAATTATTGGAAAAAAAATAATGAAATGCTTGATTATTAGAAACAATTTTACTAGGTACACAGTACCATTACCTTCAATGAATTTCACAAAATAGTTTACAACCTATTGAGTAAAACCCCCTCTAAGGCATTTCTCTAAATGACTCCTCCCGTGATAATTCAAATGTATTGAGCGTCCATATATAACTAGACCCCACTCATTTCGTACCTATCAAATAATTCATCAAATATCGAATAATCAATTTAACAATGTTCCTTATAAAGAATCCAAAATGGATTAAGTTATATGGTTTTATCAATATTTTACAATATAATCAAATAAAATTATATGTAAACACCATATGTAAAAGGTACCTAGTTTTTGGAATAACAATTTCACTGATAAATAAAATGTATAATTAGGGGGAAATTCAATTTTCAATTATAATAAATAGTTGAATATTTCACGAGGAATAAAAATTGATTCAAGGATGTGAATTTAAATAAAATCCTTATCCAAATAAGAAATAAACCATCGAGCGGATGAATATGTATGGTACCAATTCCAAAAATCCCATATGGAGTGAAAATATATGGTGTATTTAATTGATGAAATAAATGAAAAACATTAGAAAATAATCATGAATAATATTTACATCTCTTTGAATTTTTTTTATTAAAGTACATTTCATTGAAAACCTATTTTAAAAAACAAATTCTTTTAAAATAATCCTTTAAAATTTTAAAAGGAATTTTCTAATAAATTAAAACATACAAATCCATACATGTCGTACGAGGTAAAAACAATCATTCCTTTTGCGAGGTAAAAAGGTTTACAAAAATCACTACCTTGTATGACGATTTGGAGATTCCTTTTAAATTGATTGTATAACAAAAAAATTTAAAATTTTCATTATAAGATCATTATAAAAAGAAATTTATAATTTTTTCTAATAAAACATTGTTTTTAGAAGATGATTGGTTCCCTGTATAAAGAGATAATTATAGATTGGGTTTCTTAAAAACATTATCTAAAACAACTTTTCATCCAAAGAGTGGGAAATTTATAATGATAAATGAGAATGGGTATGAATAAAATGAAAATAATAAAAGCATTTATTGAAAATTAGTAATACAATTTCCTTGAATGGGAATACCATTTAAATATCATTAATATTATTTTTGAGGAAAATCATCATCAAACATTCCAAATTGTCCCATTCAAATTTGAAATATTTTCAATGATGATCCTAATAGACTAATAATATTAAATTAAATTCATAAATACCAATAATGTTATTGTATTAATGATATAATAAATAAAAATGTATAGTATATACACCACAAAAAAGATTTTAGTGGTGAACTACGTATTTATCCCATGGATGTAAAAAAGTGTGACCAGAATCCTTTACCGTGACAGTCATTTTGGGTGAATTTCTTATAACCTCCCATATAATAAAAATATGTTAATTTTTTAATTTCCTGAGAACCTTTTTTCTTGTTTATAAATATATTTATTTCACTTATTACTATTCTTAATAAATCTATATAAAAAATTATGTTTACATTTGGTGTTTGGACCAAATTCGATTTACGTCTCAAAAACATGTCATTATGTAATAACATGAAAATAATGATAATAGAATAATTATAAAAATTACTTGTCGGTTCTAATTTTATAATAAATCATTAAAAATGGTTCTTCAAAATGAATCCATGTTACAATCATGGAGACAGTAGGACGTATGTATGTTTGAGTAAAATTACAAATTTTCAATTATCATTATAGAAAGAAGATATGTAACACCAAATATTTATATAATGATAAATATATAAGAAAAAACATATTATTTAATCATATATAATTATATATAAATTTCTTGTGATCATAAGTAACCACATCATGTCACGGAGGTTGTAGTCCACACGTAACATTATCAATTCAGAAGAGTGTGAAAGGTTAATAATGAATATATATATATAGTATATTTTCTGAATGAAACTTATGTCATGAATATAATTCAGAGGTTTTCTATTTCACATAATTTTAGTTGAAACCTTCATTTATATGTTCCATGTATCATGTGAACGAATCACATCGCTTCTAGGGGGAGATAGTCCACACATCCTCAAACAAGGTTATCATATTAACGCAAAATTGAATGTTTTAAGGTTATATGATATAAAATTTTTATAAAGGCATAATAAAAAAATAAATATCATATATATATATATATATATATAATATAACCATATTTATTCATCATAATGTTCACCAATAGAGGTTGTATGGGAGAAACGAACAATCATCGTTTCGTTAGGTAGTGTTTCGCCATACAGAGAAACTGTACGTCTGTTACCCATTAAGTGGATGTGTGTGTATGTATATGTAAAAAACATATAATAAAAAGATTATATTATATTTAATTAATAATTTTTTTTCAAAAATAATATATTGAAAATATTTTATGTGTTGGATCGTGGAAATAAAAGTAGAAATCTTAAGGAAAGATGGTACCTCTTAAATCATGTTATTTATTTTGGGTTGTACAAAAATATTCCATGGATATATTACTGTCTAAAATGAGGATTATATTATGAGGGTATGTAATTTGAAAATATATTCAATCATATATTTTTTTAAAAAAGTTATCTTTAATGGTTTGAGTAAGTGGGAGTATAGTAGGTCCTTTTATAGTGGAGGTGGAGTGTCACTAATGTAATACTTTGGAATGGGAATTTCATTCACATTTTTCATGTTGAAATATAATCCCATAATTGACCCAATTTAATCTATGTTAGTATAGGTTTTAAATATAGATATTCAATAGCTCTTGGAAAATTTTATATGTCATTTTATGCCATAAGTTTTAGGTTTAGTCCGTAGTTATGTTTAATTTTACCTTATTTGATGAAATTAATTTTAATAAATTTCACTAATATTTTTTATCAAAAACAATAATTATATTGTTAAAAATTTAAAATTATTCTTATTAAACATATGGATTCTATTTTTACAAATTATATTTATATTATTGTCATTACTTAATTTAAAATTCATGACATTAGCAGGATGACAATGTAGGTTTTTAAAGTAAAAACATCCAAAAGGATGCTATGTTTTTATAGACAAAATTAAATTATAATTGATTATATTAATCTATATTTGATTAATTGATAATTTTTTTTGAATTATACATTAAAAAAAATATTAAACCCTATTTATTCTTATAAATAATTCATATGAAAAAGCAGTTGTGAACTAAAATGCAGTACTATTAAGTATTCATCAAAAATGATATGTTTAAAAAGTTTTCACAAATTCCCCCTAAACTAATTATTATGTTTTTAATTAAAATATGACGTTTAGTGAGAAATATTATATCAATTAATGTGTAATGTTTGAAATTAAAAATAATATTTATATTAAAAGGTGGTAAAACTACCTTTGTGAAAATAAACGCTTTTATGTGGGAAATAGTGTTTGTTATTATCTTATTAATATCAAAAACAGGGTATGAATATCAAAAATATTTGATTAAATATATAATACATAAGATAAATTAATATTACTTCCCAATTGATTTAATATATTAAATTAAAACAAATTTTTAATATAAAAATATTTTCCCATAAAAATAATCACTTTATATAAATTTAATTATTATATTCAATTATAATTAATTTTTAAACAATTAATTTATTATATAATTTTAAAATCCAAAATTTTCTGATATTGGTTAATACAATTCATGACCTCATACATAACCGAAATATTATCTAATATTATATTAAATAATAATATTTTAATAATTAACTATTATTTGGTAAAAATCGGTCTTTCAGGAAACACATGCTATTTAAGAAGGATTCTATTCCATATAACGCAAAAAAAATTGTAATGTTCTTCATGCGTATAACACAAGATATTGAGGAAACTCACTCTTGCGTGTAAGGAATGATAACTCGTTGTTATGTGCATTGAAATATATAGAATATATGTTAAATAGTAAATATATTATAATGTATTTAGATATTATATTAAAATTACGTTCATGGTGTCACATATCAAACACACTATCGAATATAAGGTTCTTACATGATATTTTCAGTGCGTCACATTTTCCCCACCTTATTAAAATTGTGTTCTCTCAATTTAAATTTGAACACGATGATTTATAGTTTGAAAAATCCAATGTGTTAAATCCATATTCATGATAAGGGTTCATAAGTCTTCCTCTATAAAGGATATAATGGAAAATAAAAAGGTTACATGGTCTACCATGTAAATAGGTATCTATATACGAAAACATTAGTGGAATGTTGAGAAAATTTCCCAGAGGAAAAGAATAAATATTTATAGGGAGTGAATGAGTTCAACAATAACAAACAAGTTAATGATTAATAATGTGTTGAGGGCCTCAAAGCATTAAATCTTAAATGATTTACAAGTCCATCGGTTCACCATAAATTAACGTATTAGGATGAATGAAATTTTGATTCAAAGTCATTTTCTTAATGTTAGGTAAATAGTTTACAACATAAGAATATAATGTAATATTATTACTTGATATTATTCAATTTCATATCAATAATCCTATCTTTTTCCTATACATCAGTATATTTCTAATTTATTCCTTTACTCAAATAAATTAATTTCCAATAAAGATTTTTAATTATTCAAACCTTTAAATAAACTATTAATGGTTTGTATGACCTAAAAAAGAGCGTATAGTCAAAATATTTTCATTTAAATCTCTTCTGGAACCAAAATGTTATTTACATTTATCTGTAAATCATAAATGTCAGACTACAAGTTGACACAAGATCTAATTGATGAATAATAACTTAGACTAATAAAAGGAGTTTTTGATTATTAGACACCATGTTTCCTAAGTAAATGGTACCTTTACTATCACAATCATTCAAAAGATAGTTTACAACATTTTTCGTAACAAACCATATAAATAAACCATCCAATTGACGCATCCCATGAGACTACCGGTTCATCAAGGGGATATATATAATAGTTCCACACCCATGTTGTACCAGTCTACGAAATGCCTCATATATCAAATATTCAATTTAACAATTTTCCTTATCAACTATCTATATGGATTAAGAGATTTAGATTTATCAATTTTTAAGAAAATAATAAAATAATATTATTAGTAGAAACCATATTTAAAATGGTATATGGTTTAGGAAACACTAATATTCGTTGTAAATGAAATAGGTAATTGGGAGGAAATTCAATGTACAATGATCATAAGAGATTTAATATTTTAAGTGGAATAAAAAAGTATTCAATGAAGTGAATGTGAATACTATCCTTATCCAGGTCAACAATAAATCATCCAGTGGAATAATATGTATGATATAGATATTAGAAATCCTATATATATTAAAAACATATGGTTTTTGTCATTGATGAAATAAACCAACAAATTTCAAATAATATTATTGAGTAAAATATCCATTACATTGAAAAACATGGAAATAATTTTCTTTGAAAATCCATTTTAAATACATTTTATTTAAAAATAATCCTTTTATGATTTTATAGTCAGCTTCAAGTTAATTATTGTTTATAAATTCAAACATATCATATGAGGTAAAAAATCATACCTCTTATAAGATAAAAAGGGTTAGAAAAATACATTATTTGAAAATAAATTAAAATATTTCTTTAAAAAAACACAAAACTAATAAATTGGTACATTTTTTCTTACTATGTCATTTTAAAATATTTTTTGAATATTTATTTTATAAAAAATTTCATTTTGATGAAAACATGATTTATGAACAAAGAGATAAATGAAGATTGGTTTTACAAAAAAAATTATAAAACACCTTGAGTACCAAAGAGTATAAAAATAGTACTGATTCATGATAATGTTCATTAATAAGTATAGAATAATTAAATGTTTTATATAATGTTGTTAATAAAATTTCCTTGAATTAAAATACCTTTAAAATATCACTAATGATATTTTTGATGAAAATAATCATTAATCATTCCAAAGTGTATGATACCTCTTTGAAACATTTTAAATCATAAACCTCATGAAGGAATAAAATTGAATGAGTTTATTAAATACCATGTAGATAATGTAAATCATGATAATATATATATATATATGGGTAGTATATATTCCATAAAAAATATGTAAATGATGACGATGACATTTATTTCACATATGTAAAAAGTGAGATGAGATTCCATTACCTTTAGTTTCTTTTAAGCTATACATCCTTTAAAAACCTTTATTTTAAATATATGTAAATTTTTTACTTTGACGGGAAATTATTTTAAGGTTTATAAATACTTTTTTATCACTTATTTCTATGTGGTATGAAACTACTCAAACTATTATTTTTACATCAAATGTTTTGGAAAAATTCAGCTTTTGTGTCAAAAAATGGTAAGTCAACTATGTTCAATGATGTAATTATATAATATCTACAAAAAATGTTCATAGAATAATTATCATAATTATAAATCTGTTTTTTTTAAATCAATGATTATATATGGTTATGGATAATGAGTCATGATTACATTAATGGGTTCAGTAGGTCATACGTACATAAGAGTAATATTCCAATTTTTCAATGGTTCATATTAAAAATGTAAATAACACCATATCCTTCTCGAATTTACATTATTTAATAAATAAAATATTAGTTAGTCATATATACACATATATATTTATATATAATTATAGATATGAAAAAAATCACATCATGTCGAGGAGGCGCTAGTTGACACCTTCAATAATAACATCATTACTTTTAAAGTGTGTGAAAGGGTAATATTGAAAATGATAAATAAATAAATATTATATTTATAGAAAGGTAGTAAAATTATGTGTAATAAGATGATTTAATATCGTTTTGAGGGGGGAGTGGCCGGTAGTCCACACATCCTCGAATGATGTGATCATATAAGCACACATCAAAATGTATTAAAATTATGTGTAATAAGAGGATTTAATAATTATAAATATTTAATAAATATCATATATATCTTATATAAATATATTTTACATCATAATTTCTATCATGAGATGTTTTAAGGGAAAAATGAACAATCATCGTTTCATGTTGTAGTAGTTTTTCACACATAGAAGCAGTATGTTCATTACCCATTAGAAGGAAGTGTGTGTATGTAGAAATATTAGAATAAATGATAGTAGTATATTTATGATACTTATTTTGTTATATATTCATAGATTAACAATATTTAAGGGGTTGGAGAATGGAAATAAAACTAGAAAGCTTATGGAAAGATGTTAACACTCAATTGACTATCTTCTTTTGGTGATTACCAAAATATTACATGGATTTATTTATTCCAAATTTTATGATTATAGGATTATTGGAGGGGTCCTTTTATTATAGAGGAGGAGTGGAAGTTGAATAATATTTTTTCAATGGAATTCCATGCTCATTTTTCATTTTTAAAGATTCTCCAAAAATGGAACCAACATATTAAATTGAATTATGGTTATATATATGGCCAAAACAAATATATTGGAAATGTGTATTGGTCATTTTGGTCCTTAAGGTTTAGGACTCGTCGTTAATAAATCTTAATTTCACTTTAAACATTATAAATAATTTTAATCACTTTCACTAATATTAGTGGCCAAAAATAACGTTGGTATTATCAAAAATTATAAATTTGTATAATTCCAAATATGGTATAGATTTTTTTAATTTCTATTCACATATGTTGCATATTTTAATTTGAAATTAACCCCGTAAGAAAGATGAATACATGAGTTTTTAATGTAAAAGGGTCCAAAAGTTTTCTATTTTTTTATTATCAGTTTAAAATATAAATTTATTATAATAACATAAATTTGAATAATTTCTAAAAATATTTTCTAATTATACATTAAAACCAAAATAAAACATATTTTGTCCCTATAATATATCAAATTAACAATCAAAATTGAACTAAAATGAATTATTTTTAACTATTTATTAAAAATATATGTTTGAAAAAAATATTAAAAATTCATGCTATAAAAATTATTATGTTAGTCGTTCCATGACATAATTTATTTTCACATATTAAATATATTTTAGTATCAATAGTAAAATATAAAATTGGTTCTCCATTAAATGATGGTAAAATTGCCTCTATGAAAATATAGGTTTTTATGTGTGAAATAGGGTTTGTTCAAATCTTTTGAATATTAAACATATTGTATGAGTATAAAAAAATTGATTGAATATAGAATATATATATATATATATATATTAAATTAACATCAATCACTAATTAATTTAATCTATTTTTCTAAAACAACATTTTGTATCATAAAAATAGTTTTCTCTAAAAATATTTACATTATATTAAATTGATTCTTATATTCATTTATAATTAATTTATAATAAATTAATTCATTATAAATTTTTAAAAACAATAATTTTCATAAGTTAGTTAATACAATTAATAACCACAAACATAATGACGAGGCTATATCATATTATATAAAATGATAATATTTTAATACTAAACTATTATTTATTGAAAATTGGGCTTGCGTGTAACAAAAGAATTCAATGCTAGTCACTCTTATGTGTATCACATTCTAATGAATAAGGACTCTATTTCATGTAATGTAAGATATCTAGGAAGTCCAATCATGTTTGTAAGTGAAGCTCACTCGGTGTTCCATTCATTAAATATACAAAATATATTTTAAAAAGTAAATTTATTATAATGTATCTGGATGTTATATAATACCTATCATGCTTGGTGTCACATTTCATAATTGTTATTAAATTCAAGGTTCTTACTTTATAATATTGGGGCATCAAAATTATTACAATTCTTTTTAAATGAATATAAAACTATTTGATTGTATAAATGTTTTTTTTTTGAAAAAAATGTTTTACGTTTGAGTAATGTGTTCTTATCTTAATAAACTAAATTAATTGTTACTGGATTAATATTTTAGTGATATATGTAAATTACATAATAAAAAAAGAATAATATAATTTTTTATAGGGTAATGAATAAAATTAAACTCGGTTTTGTGCTTAAAAATATTGTGTGTAAAAAACGACTTCCATTGTTTTTTACACATTTATTATAAGATTTATTTCCACCGCATATAAAAAATTTAATTGATAAAAAAGTTTCCATATTTGGAATAGTATTGTAAAAATTTTATAACGAGTTCACTTAAATTTTTTTGTAGAATAAATAGAATATACATTAAACTTTGGTTACCACAGATATAATTAAATGTCTTTATAGTGTGGTTTACGTGAGGGATTTAGGTAAAAATGCCACATATATTTTACTCAAAATTACTTCTTTAATATATTTCATCATTATATTATATTAACTTATATTTCCTATCCATATGGATTAATTAACACTATAATGTGAGTTTACATAATTTAAATCCTTTATCTAATTCCATGTGTGTCCCTCCCCATTTTTATTAAAGGGAACCTCTTATCTAACCTTATTCACAAACATTGAGCATTCTATCCCTAAAAAATACCTGCCAAAAAAACATACTATAATCTATCCCTTAATTCTTGAACTTATATTCTAAACAAATTACAATATAATGGCGTCTTATGTTGTAATCAA
Source organism: Viscum album (assembly GCA_963277665.1). NCBI lineage: Eukaryota > Viridiplantae > Streptophyta > Magnoliopsida > Santalales > Viscaceae > Viscum > Viscum album. The sequence continues at coordinate 835,068,875 of OY728120.1, forward strand.
AATGATAACACTCAATAAATAGGTTACAGTGTTACCAAACACTTTAAAAGAATTTTTTATTGTAATTCCCCTAAATATATGGTAATTATTCACATAAAATTACTATGGTTTGACAAATATAATAATATAATGAAATTATTAAGGGTAAACTATTTTCTACATCCTCTCCATTAAATGGGATATTAAAGTATCGCTCTTGTGTATGTGTGGATTACCACCTCCGTGTAGATATATGATTCCTTTTTCTTCACAGTCTCAAAATAATGGATATAATAATGGTTTTAATGTTTATATTTTATATTTATCACAATATTATACTATGAGAATTATAATGTCTTATCTACCATTTTATATTCCAATCCATTGGAAAATGATAACATCGTTCATGCGTATGTGTTCAATACTCCGACCACAAAGGGATGTGATATGTTTTAATTTACATTTTACATCGATAGTATTAAGGTTAAATTAAATTAATATAAATAATATTTATAATATCATATTTATTATTGAATATATTCTATACACTGAAAATTTATAACATCACTCATGTGTATGTGTGGACTACCACCAATACGATGTGATATAATTCATTTTACTTCATCGCCATTTATGGATGATTATAAATTTTTTATAATGAATAAATATGATAATTGATTCATTATTATTACTGAATAGATTAGGAAACCATAACCAATTTGAATGTACCAAAACTACTGAATCAATACAAGCATGGAAAATTGAACATTTTTCACATGAGTAATGATATTAAATTTTACTTTTTAATAAAATATTAAAGAGAAATTATAAAGATATTAAATATGAAACAATATATATGTTAAATAGGGATTTTAATATATTTATAATAAGTTCATATTTATTATACTTTATTTCTTAACACATTTGACGTAATAATGTACTTTATGTATAGGTTTAGGATAAAATCTCATTTATTATCGTGATTGTATATTGTAAATTTTCAAAAATTAAAATTATATTATAATTTAATTTTAAAACCTATATATTTTATTACGAAATTTTTATTTCTTGGTTTTCCATGTTTTATTTCATTTTAATCCATTTTTTAGATAAAATTATTGAGAATATGTTTTTTAGAAAAAAATACCTTATTTTAAATTTGGTTGATGAACATTATTATTGATGTATATGTTCATTAAAATTATATCATGAATGTTATTTTAAATAATCAAATTTATATCTTAATAAAACTATTAATAAATTATTTTCTTTTAAAAATTTTAAATGTATTTTTAACAATTATTTCTATATATTATTTTTAAGGCTTTTAAAAAATTGTTTGAAAGGAATCATTGTTTTAATATAAACCACATAAACATATTTTCCCACATTCATTACTATCCTTTACTTTGACTATTCATGTACAAATTTACAGTTTTATACTCAATGAAAATATTTTTTTTCAATATTCTATAAATTTATTGTAATTTTGTTAGTGAAGAACAAGGATAATTTTCCATTTTTTGAATGATGTTGTTAATTTAAATTTTTAATGACTGTTTAATGTATATCATCACTCTTTGATGTTTCTAATGATTCACAGGGGATATGATCACAGGATACCATCCATTTTATTCATTCACTTTTCTTATGAAAATGTGATGACAAAATGTTTATGTAACCAATTTCTATAACATTGGTTAAACTATGATGAAATGATGAAATTTTTATGAAACCCATTTTTATTTAAATGGGTAATGCTATAATGAAATGATAAATGTTCTATGATATTATATCAAACATATATATGGTATTCATTATATTATAGGTGGGATATAAATTTAATAGATCCCCAATACAGTGGGTAATGAATGATATATCAGGAGATAATATAGGCTGAAATGGGGAGTCATCCATGTTATGTAATGGACATTTTCCATTATGAATGTACTGAGAGTTAACCTTAACTATGGAAATAATTTAATAGGGAGTGAACCGAATCCTCTATGATAGTCTCATTGATGATACATCACTAAAAAATGATTTTATATTCTTATATGTAAGACTAAATCATATGCCTTATATATATAACTTTCCATTCATGATCATGATTGATTTTTGGAGATTTCACACTATTATGATTTATGTATTTTATTTTGAAAAAACATTATGTAATGATTAACTTTTAATGATCATTAGTTGATTAGGTATGAACTAATAAATTTATAATGAGGATCCTATTTTATTATTAATATAATTACTTATGATTATTGATTTATATCTCCTACGATTATCATTATTATGTATCTAATATCACTATTTGATATATTCTAATTATCCTTAGATACAATGAAATGTATTATTTAAGAAACGTATAAGATGGGTTCATTCAGAGAAGAAATTTGTGGTTGATATTGGATATAATTTATGAAATAAGTTGATTATGTTTCTAATCTCGAGTACATTAAACATTTATGATCCTCATAAATGAGATATTTTCAAATTTATTGAATATTAATATGCAATGATATAAAATTAATATATTTTGTCCAAAGGTTACCTCATTTGGTATCATATTATAATTTAGTAATATTATGAGATCATGATTATAGATAATTGGTTAAAACATTTTCTATAATTATTTATATATGATAAAATCATGATGATTTGGTAAAATTGAAGTTATGTGATTATCCTCGAATATATATATCTACCTAGATACTAGAAAGTGGATGTCGTTATGCCATATATTCACATAGTAGTAAGAAATATGAATGTGGTGTAATGGGAATTATCTTGATCATCACAAAGGCATGATGAGTTGGACATATAATAAACACCTTTCTAGACACTCTTATGAGATGTTATGGTGTTGATTTCAATTTTATGAACCATTATGAAGGATTTGAATATTTTATGACCATGAATGACCCATGTTAAAAATAAGAAGTCAAGTACTGATAAGAATATGTCATTATATATATTTCCTATTAATTAATTTTCCTTTATTACATTATTACTAAATATCACTATTTTTATTAAAACAAAAAATTTTGGTTAGAGTAATTCATTGGAAGAAGAAGGAATGATGTTAATGATGAATTGGATGGAAAATTAATTAATTTTCTTCTAGAGGTTATGAATTTTATGGTGGCTAGAATGAAAAATGATTTAGTCATAATTTTGATGAAGTCATAAAAAATGAATAATGAAATGAATGAAAATGAGATAATTTGGGAACAATTATCAGTGAAAACTTCATGATATAACATCCTCATTCATTTGGTTTTTTTGTTGCTCCCCTAATTATTGAGAAATATATAAGTACCCCTAAAAAATGCCTTTTCCATGAACACCCTACATTTCTATTTATTTTTTCATCCATAATATATTTTATTTAATTTTTCCTTGAAAAATAAACCATGTTATTTTTTCTACAGGAAACACTAAGTTGGGATTGCATTATACACAACACCTGTTTATAATGATTTAAAGAGAATAATTAGTATTAAAGGCCCATATAATTTTATCAAAATACTATTATAGTTATTTGATAGTCATTGGAAATATTGTTTTGTATATGGTTAACTATATTATGAAAAATTGTATATAAATGTCAGTAAAATGATTTATTTGGTAACTCTTTAGTTAAAATGAAAGTAAAAACTACATGAAAATGATGAAATTCAAATTATGAAATAAAATTAAAAACATAAATGTTTTATATCAATAAATTGAAAAACAAATCATGAATGATTTTAAAGAAATTTATATAATATAAATTAATTAAACTATTTAACATTATTCATTGGTTCTTTTTGTGTAAGTGATAATAATAAATCATGTTTTACGCATATAACGATGTCTATTCTGGAATATCATTTTTATTCCTTTTAATAGTATAAAAATTTTAAAACAACATTTGATAATTTTATAAAATATATTTTAAAAAAACAAACTTCATGGTTTCAATAATAATTTCCTAAATATATCATGGTATGTATTTAGTGTTTTTATGATTTTTTTTGATAAATCGTGATAAAATTTTGAATTTTAATTAGAAATTTCATTTACATTAAAATTATTTATATATTAAAGTTAAGTTTTTATTTTTTAAAATTATAAATAGAATAGTAATAATTATATTAATCCAAAGTTTTAAATTTTTTTTAATTTCATTTTTAAATTGGATATAAAATCATTTTAACCGTTTTGAAATTATCATTTCAAAAACATACTTTTTCATATCATCTATGGGATGAATTTTAAATTAATATTTTCTAATTATGTGAAGAGAATTTGGAAAATAGATTCCATATTTAGAATAAAACTAATTAATATTTTATGAAAAGTTGAAAATATTTTTGGACAATAATGACTATTAAAAACTGTTAATATATTTTAACATGATTACGGAAAAAACGGGGTTTCAAATTGTAAATGCATGTGTATTAAAATTTGTCATTCAGACATATAATATTTTTATTTAATGAATTAAAAATGATATTTAGAATAAGTGGTTATATAATATATAATAAATCTATTTTTAATTATAATCATAATAGATAAATTACCTAGGTAATAAAATACAATTAACCATAGTAAAAATATAAGGATAAAATTTATTAAATATAATGAATAAGGAATAAAATGATAAAAATGTATCTATTTGGTTCTATATAGGTATTTATAGAAAAATTCACCCATGAACTATATTATTGTTCTATTTTTTAAGAACATGAGGTAAGTGTGACATCATAATATAGAATAATTTTGGTTTTGTATAAGAATATGAATCCTCATCCATTATAACTGGGCATTCACTCTCCAAACTAATTGAAACATATGATTATTTTTGTCTCCACCATTAAAAAAATATATCACTTACAACTTCCCAAATCTCTTTATAGATCCATAATATTATTATAAATAGAACCAATGAATTCATTTGATGAAAACCAAAATGAGATATCCAAAGAAGAGTTAACGTTTTTCCATAAACAAATGTATTCTATTTCTTCCTCAAACTCCTCAAATAATTTTTATATCATAATTATAAAATAAAAAAAGTATCATAGTATTTTTATATATTTTTTTATTTTAATATGTCAAATCACACCCACTTTCTTTAAATGGGCTATAAAACCGTCATTAATTTGTACAGAAGACTATTGTCTCATGAACTTATGTCATTCATTTTCTAATTCCCACCTATTAATGTTTGGAATAATGATGGAAATAAGTTTTTTATATTATATATATGTTATTTATTATTATTTTTTTATTATTTACTTATTATATACACAAAATATCATTCTTTACAATTTTTTAGAACATGATAACATCATTCTTAAGTACAGAGGACTATTGTGTCACGGAGAGGTGTGATTTGTTCACACTTTACAATGAATGAATTAAGTTTAGAATTAAAAAATGTTTTATATATAAAATAATAATTATTTAGTAATAATAATAAATAGACATATGTAATTTTACTATATTTAATTCAATACAATATTAAAATGAAAACAACTTTTATGTGTACGTATGACTTACATTCTCTAGGAACGGTGCATTTAATTTCTAATTTCCATAATTTATCGATTTTAAAAAATAAAAATTAAAACAATATATATATGATATTTTAAAACGGTTTGAAATTATTTATATGAGGAAATCATTTTCAAAGGGTTCCAAAAATAATAAGTCAATCATATATGAAAAACCATGTAGTTATTACCCAAAACATAACATTAAAATAGAATAATTAACAAATGGGTCGTATAATGTCATTATAATTTCATATATTGTATGATATATATTAGGTTGGTTATTTGGATGATTTGTAATAGTCATGTTTTTCTTTTGAAGGATGTTAGAAGGTGTACTAATGGGGTGAAGACCTAATGTGTGGAATTATTTTCCAACTTTTTTACTTTCATGAGACACATTGTAAATCCACCACAATATTCTCATATAATGTGATTATAATTACCATGAATATATTTTATGGCTATTATAATAAAATTTATTTCTTTCTAAATTTCCACTTTATGATTTCTCTTTCATTGGGAAATTATTTAAATGTTTACAAATTGGTATGGGATTTTTTTATAAATTTTTATTCCTTTAGAGGCTTGTTACATTATACACAAGTATTCATCCAAGTGAATTATATACATCACTTTTGACATTTAATATCATAAGATTATTATTACTCAAAATATTTTTCATTCCATTTTTTTATTCTTTCATGTATCTTATAATGAAATATTACCAATGTGGTAAGGTTGTTATGTTACAATCTCATTATTTATTAGTATTGTCTATGATCAAGTCTCCAATTATGACATATCATGATCTATCTTGGAATAATTCACAAATTATTTCTTATACTATTTTTATTAATGATACATTCATTTAATATTACAATTTATCCACTCGTTGTTACTTATGATAATTAAGAAAATGGTTTTAATAATACTGACATTGTTTCCCTCTTCGATCAGAAATCCATGTTCATTCAGAAGTAATGTTCAATAATTTTTTTTAAAGATTATCTAAATAATATTTTAACATTATTTTTAAGATTGTTTTTTTAAAAAAATATGTTAAAAATGTTTTTAAATATTTTTTCAAAGATTCCATTAAATGTTTTAATAATTGTTTTCAATGAAAAAGTTTTTAAAGATGCATTATCATTTGATATAGTGTTTTTTCAATGTGGAAAAAACAATATCCTCATGAAGTTTTTAAAATGATATTTCCATATTATTTTAAATAATATATTTCATCCATTATTTTATATATATGTTATTGTGTACATGATCCAAGGATACCATTTTTATTCCTTTTTTAATGGTTTATGATTATAATGAAAACTTTTTTATGGACAATATTTTTCATGGGTTAATCATGATCCAATGAATTTGTTATAAATTCCATGTCATTTACATAGTTTCATCATGTTTTACGAGATTGTTATGGTACCTGTTTATTTTCAACTGGTCAATCATATTTATAAGATATTAACATGAAACCCATTTCTTTTCCATCTATCAATCATGTTATAAAGTCTACACACATTTTTTATTGTGATATTATGGTTTATTATAATTCATTCATGTTTGTTTTCTTGGAAATAGTTTATAATATGGGGATGCCTGGATATATTTAGTTAATATTTTTATAGATTATATGATGGGGTAGCCCAGAAATCTCTCAGAACACACATTACAGCTTAAAAGATGGGGTGGACCGTATATCATCCGGTTTTCCTATTAATGACTATAAAATGGGTTGGAATAGATTTAAGCACATAATCCCATTATATCTTAAATAATAAGGATTCCCAAATAGTGATAGGTTAGCCTGTTATATAATCTATGACGGGGGACCAGATAACACCATGTGTGAAAAATATAGCTTAAATAATGGGTGCACCCAAATATCTCCCCCATCCATATGGTATGGTTTTGTATATATCTCATGATATAGATATGGCTTTATCTGATAGTGAACTCCATACAATAATATTGGGCCACCACTGGGGATGGTGGTGGGTCGCGTCCATGAGGTGTATCCAATTATGTTTGATCATGGTTAACTATTCACAATATTATGTGTGGACATCCTCTCTTGTCCTATGTTTATCTAAGGGTTTGATTTTATTTCCTTAAATTATTGGGTGAACATATTTCCATTTATAAGTGGTCACAATGTTAGAAGTTTATATTGATTCCACAAATCAATTTCTTATTCCAAATTAATTTCTTCATGCCTCATTTTCTTTGATTATCTTATCATTCTATTCATAATAATTGAAAATTATTATTTCAAAAACCATGAATTCTACATTTTATATTATGTGTATGGTTTTAAAAGGGTATTTTCATGTTCTCGTACAATTATGTTCATTATATACTTACGTATCTCCTTTATATACCCTTACATAGAATATGTTTTTACTATTTATTATGTTTCATTTCCTCTGGTTATGAATAATTTTTGTATATTGGAGTGATTAACTATGTGATCTTTATGGGAAACATTTGACATAATTCACCTGAATAGAAGATTCAGTTTGTTGATTCTAAATACATAAAATTATTTTTGTCCATGGGAATACTTTTTTGTAATGCAATTCACATTCATCTAGGAAAATTTAATATCATCGAATTAGAATCCTAGTTCCATATATTTAGTATTATAATAAAGTATTAGTGATTTTTGGAAACTGAGATGAGTAACATCTGGTGAGAACTCTAGGGTTATTTAGAATGATATGTCTAGGGATATCTCTATGGATAATTCTAAAGATGATTTAATTTTAAAGAAATTATTATGAAATTTTTGTAAATGATAGTGCATGTGGTTTCATAGAAATAAATCATTCTACGAACATTACTAGGGTATGTGGCTATAAAATATATTTAAATTGGGGTAACAACTCTGTAAACATGATATTTAGAAAGACTCTATCAATAAGTGGTGCATAATAATATATATTAATTCACACATTGTTTGAAACACCTTGGGGATATTATTTGGAATGTAACAAACACATTATGAATTGTAATGAATTATTTAAATACATGTTGACAATGAATTTACAAGGTTAGCATAATGTGTTATATATTGAAATAATAGACTCACGATTTTGAAATCTTATAAGTGTTTTTTATAATTATGCAATTTTCCACCGTGATTAGTATCCATGAAACAATTCTTCATGGTTTTAGTCAATGAAGAAAATCATGATGTATTCATGTTTATGATGAATATAAAAATATAATGAAATCATTTTCCACCTAAGAAACCAAACAATATGGGTTATGGAATGATTATTAGTAGTGCTATTTTCCAACAACATTCTTAAATATGAATCACATTAAGCTTCCAAATGATAAAAATAGGAAATAAAATTATTTTGAAACATCCACAATGAAAAATCCCACTTATTTTATTGGTTCCAATGATCCACTATTTTATGAGAAATGGATTGTTCCACAAAAATGATATTTTCAATTCTTTATTGTTTAGAGCATGAAAAAGTAATTTTGTCCATTTAGCATTTGGAAGGTGAATAAAATCAATGGTTAAATCTTATTAAGAATTGAGATTATAAGTGTAAATTGAATCTATTTGACGATAAGATATTAACATGACATTTTTCAGTTTTTTCATCCATTGTTTTCAATAAACAATGATAAAGAAGGAATTATGTGGTATTAAAAAAATTTGTTGAATATTTTAGTACATACGAATATATTTTTACAATTCTAGCAAGGAACGTTTTTTAATCATTAGAGTTGAATGAAAATTTAATCAATTATTTGGTGACCTAAAACCATGTATATTAAAATAATTATCTATAAGAGAATTTGCTACCTATGTAGAAGTATTTGGATGTGAACTTATTGTATAAATGGGGATTATATATTCCCACCATTATTTAGGTTTTAAAAATTAATTTATGACTAATGCCTATGAAAATAAATTCAGTGGAATGAAATTCCTAGAATCTATATGCTATAAATGTGGAAAGAATCATCAATGGAATTTGTTTAATGGAACTTGTAGGTTATTTAAATATTTAAAGGAATATTATTATAACAATGAATGTATACATATAATCAATTGTTTGGTTAAGAATATAGAGGATAAGATAATACTAACAAATAAACGACATACACTCCAATGATTCATGAGTAACGTGTTTGAGAATTATTCAAATAAAATCCCAATTCCATTTTAAAATGTGAATGATAATCAATAAAATTTCCAAAAAGACATAGGGAAAGGGGAAATATCATGCAATATTTTTTGAAATTAATCATTATAACTAGGGAACATTTATACTCTCCTGCTTAATTTTGATTTTCATATTAGTAATTTCATGAAGGAGACCTATAAAATCATATGGTTTATAATGTAGTGCAATTTCCTGTGATTATTACCCTCTAAAAGGATTTATGGAAAATAATGTCAGATTTGATATTCTATTGGTATAAGGATGAACCCACACTTCCTATGAAAATGATTTTGTAAATGATAATATATTATGCAAGGAATAAGGTGATGAATCCTAGATAATGTCTTCAGGATGAGTTGGAATAATATAAATGTTTATGTATTATAATTTATGAATTAAGTATCATTAATAATGAAATGAAATCGTATTGTTTAGTATTCATTTTAGAAAAGTTTTTGAAAAAAATTGTAAAATGATAATGATTGTCTAAAAAAGGTTATTAAATGTTGTGGTGATTGAGGGAAGATAACCTTAAATATGTTATAGTTGATCATATAATGATGTGGGATTAAAGATATGTTGTATATGAATTATTAAATTGGATAGTACTGATTACCATGGAACTGATTAATGGACTGAGGAAAATGTTGTTTCTTTTATTATTGATAAAGTTTACAACATTATTGGGATTATAGAATATATTAATATACTGATTTATTCAAGGAATAAGGAAGCTTTAATGTTTTCAATAATGTTTTATGAAAATTCTATTTATTACCATGATTTGTGAGAATTCATGATGAAGTTATTTACATTTTTTATATGTGACTATCAATTTATAATTTAGGATATATGTGGTACAAATCTTAAGATCATTTTGAAAAATTTATTTACATTGTCTCTCATGTTTTGCATTTTGTAATATTTTGAAAGTGTTATACAGAGAACCATTTATGAATAAATTTAAGTAAAAATTTTAATGTTATTTTAGATATTAATTAATTATTTCCCCATATTAATATTAATGAATACATGATAACCTCTTCTAACCAATTTTCATTTATGATAATGAAATATACATAGAATGAATTATCATTTTATTTATTTATCTTATAATATATTATTGATTTATCAATAAAAACACCTTAATTTTGTGAGTAATATTTGAAGTCTAAATATATCGAGGAACAACCAAATGGGGAAATTTTTCATATTATATATAATGAAATGATGTATAGAAATATCCTTATGAAAATTTTACAACCATAGAAATGTGATAATGAAATAGAAATTTTCATGTTATCATCATTTTTATTGATATTAATGACCTCATAATACCTATGTGTGTTATGGTTTTTGGGTTACAAACCCCCTCAAGATCACCAAATTTCTTTTGATTAGTATTCTTTATCACTCTCAATAATTATTTATCCTGTTATTCAATGTCAAAATATTAACATTCTTGGCTATGTTATACTATGTAAAACCATATTATGAGTTACAACTGGTAACTTCTATGTTTCAAAATTTCTTTTTAATGATGCTTTATTATTAATTTTTATCTGATGTGGGTTTCGGTGAAGGAATATTCAAATGTTAAACCATTGGTTATAGAGGAGAATTTTGATGGAGAAATTCATTTTAAAGGGGGTAGAATGTAACACACTGATTTTATATAAATAATCATATTTTCAAATAAATTAATATCCATTGATGGATTCAATTCTATGCTACACCAAATTAATATTGTGCTATACATAAAACTATTTATATTTCATTATACACAACACCAACCTTAGTTTGCGTAACACACAAAATTGAGTATAAATATAACATAACTTATTTTTAAAATGTTATTTTAGTTATTACATTAATGTTTGAGTGGTGGGTATAAAAACTGTTAAAGAAATTATGAAAACATTATTTAAGATTTTTTATAAAATAATTTCATAGTATGAATTTAGTTTGAAATATAAGTGTGAACTATTTCATAATAAACAATTTCCTTTTCAGAAAAAACATTTTTCAATGCAAAAACATGTTTTTTCAAAATAAATTAAAAACCCACTTTTAATAAATTATTATAAATAAATTCTTATGTGATTTTTTACAGAAATTATTAAAAATTCATCTTATGAGTTTTAAAGATATGAGATAATTATAAATCCATTTTTATACATAGAATGATTTATTATTCAATGTGTTAGGTTTACCAACCATTATTATATATTTTTTATAATATATTTGAATCATTTTTTAATACAATTTGATAAAAAACCTCTTATTTTATATATTATTTTCAAAATTAGATTAGTGTTTTAAAGGTTTTTATTAAATGAGTTTTTTATGAATAGAGAAAAAGAAATACTTTTAACGGTAAAATGTGTTTTTTCTTTGATTTATTTAAATAGTAAAATTATATTTTAAATTTATTTATAAGTATAATTATATAAATTAAATATACATTAATCCAATTTAGGTCATTCTAATTAATATCATATTGAAATTGGATCTATATAATTTTACTATATTAAACATATTCATTTTACAAACCTTCTTCCACGTTGCATCTACAAGATTGATTTAATTTTAATTTTTCACTTATGATAATGAATATTTTTAAATTATATTTCATAATTGGAATATGATGAAATTTTTTATATTATAAATTAAAATAATTATTTTTACCATAGTTATTATTGAAAGCAATTAAAATTAATTAAATAGATCACTGTTAAAATTGGTTTCTGACATTACATTAGTTTTAATCAATGTTTATCATAAACACAAATATAAATTTTATTTAATGAATGGATCATAATATTTAGTATATTTTAGTCAAAATTATCAAAAAAATATATTTTTAATTATAATATTATTTTATAAATTACCTATGTAAATAAAAATATTCAAGTTACCACAGTAAAATCTATAATGATAAATATGATTAATCATAACGACTAAGAAATAAGATGATAAAAAATAAATTTATATTGTGTAGTGTAGTAATTTCTAGAGATGTTATCCCATTAACCCCATTTTTTATATTTTTTAGTCACATGAGGAAATGGATAATTTCCAATGTTTAATACATTAGGGTATTTATAAGAATATCACTCCTCCTTCAGTATAATAGGGAATACACATTACCAATTCATGAAACCACTCGTGAATTTTTTATTGAAAAATAAATACAAAAATAACTTCCCAAATTGCCTCCTAAATTTATATAATCCTTAATTTGGAATAAATCCAACCAAGGATGTCCGTTGGGGAAAACCCAAAAGAGATACCCAAATAATAGGTAACATTTATCAACAAATTGTTTTATTTTATTTATTTTGAATCCCCTAAAATTGTTTTATATAATTATTATATTATCAAATAATAATATAAATTAGAATTATGTTTTTTCATTTTATGGTTATGGATAAAATCACAAAAAAATTAATCAAATGGGATATGAAATCTTAATAGGTGTGTACGTCGGACTACCACCATAAAACCCAATGTTTTTCATTTTCCCATTAACACCTCTTTAGGTTGGTAATAATGATAGGAAAACATTTTATATATTAAATATATGATATTTATGTTGTATTTATGTTTTGTAAATTATTATATATCACATAACATCATGACTACCATTTTTTGGGAACATGATAATGACCTTTGTGTGTAAAATTGACTAGCACCTCGCAAAATGATGTAATTCATTTAGGATTTACATGGAATGTATTGAAGATTTGTTTAATACACATATGTGATATATAATACATTATAAAAATTATTTATCTATTATATATTCGGGTAAATTAATTTTCTTTCATTCAATACGATTAGAAAATGTAAATAGAGTTTATATGTTTAAATACCTTTCATCTCTATGAATGATGTATTTCATTTCCTATTTCAGTATTTTATAGATTATCCTAAATTAATATATGCTATATATATACTATATATATATATATCATGTTTCATATTCTAGAAATTTCAAAATAATGATCAAATTAGGAGGACATAAAATAACATGTCAAAACATATTTTATAAACTATGCAGTTATTACCGAAAAAGTATGTTTGACCGGGAATTGGTAATTAATGGGTTAGATAAAGTTATAAAAAATAATATATAGTATTATATATATGTATATTATTATTTTTATTATGTATAATAATATTATATTTATTATATAGGCAGTTGGAATGTGTATGATTAATGTTATGACATAAGGTAAATGATTTTTGTTTCACTTTTTGCTTTCGTGAGACACATTCTATATCCAACAAACATTTCTTATATATGATGAATATACTTCACATGAATTTATATTATTTTTATTCATATAAAAAAAATTGGGGATAAAATATCCATTTTAGGATCTCACTTTCATGGGTTTATAATTCATAAGATAACAAATCTGTAAGGGTTATTTGTCTCAATTTTCCCTCTTTGAGACTCACATTACGTTGTACAACTATATTTATTGAACAGGATAATATAAATACTATTGGGAATGTAATATTATAAATCAAATCATCTTTATTAAATTTAATGTTCCATTTTTTTGTTAGTATATCATGAGAAATAAAATAAAATTTTATCAAAGTGGAAATGTTATCGTTTTACAATCTCATCATTTATCAGGATTTATTTCTAACCAAGTCAACAATGATGAAATATTATGACATACAACATTATAGTTATCATAAATGTTTTATAAAATTTTTATTCGTGATATATTCATTTAATGGTACAATTTTTTCCACTCTTTTAGACATGAGATAATTTAAAAGTTTTGTTTAATAAAATCAAAGATTATTTCCCTATACGATCGAAAATCTCTTTAGATTAATATATGTTTTCTAAAAATGTTTTAAATGCTTTATAAATAATATATTAAAATTATTTTGAAGGAAAATTATTTTTAAATGTTTAGGTTTTAAAAAAGTGCTTAATTAGTTTTTCAATTATTTATTTATATGTTTTGAATATTATTTTTAAAGAAATAGGTTTTCAAAATATTTTATGTTTTAATAAAAATCCTAAGGGAAGGGATATTTTCCTTAGGAAATGTTTTAAATGTTCATTCAGAATTATTTTCCATATATGATATCGAAAATTAATGATACATATAAATTTCTAGGGAAATGATCCTTTTATACCATTCTTATTCGTTCCCTAGAAATTTTATGTCTATCATGAATGAGTGTTTATGGACTGCATTTACTTTACATTGGTTAATAATGATCCAGATGTATTATTAATAACCCCACGTAAATAAATTGGACTAATCATGTTTCAATGATATTTTTTGAAAACAATTTCATTTCCATGGGTTATTCATGACTAAAAAAGTTTTACATGAAACCCATTTTATTTGAATTGGTTAATCAACTTACCAAGAGAAAATTTATTTTTTATGATAACATGAATTCTCCATGTAATTTATTAATGTCATGATTCATGGGAATATCTTATATGATGCGGTATACCAGATAGAACTAGTTAATCCCATTAAAACTTATATAATGTGGTGACCCAGATATCACCAGGTATTCCCATTACAAAATATTAAATGGGGAAGCCATGATAGTTTGGGGTAATATTATTTCGACATATATAATGGGGAGGACCAAATAGAATTAGGTAAACCCATTATAGATTATTTAATAAGCAATCTATGATAGTTCAATGTAATCATGTTGTAGATTCTAAAATGGGGAAGCCCAAATAGTGTTGGGTAATTTTATTATAGCATACATGATGGATATTAATATAAAGATATTAAATTCTTTGGTTAAATATTTTTATATATTTCATAAGATATGCATGACTAGAATCGAGAGTAAATTAAATATAGTATGACATGGCTTCCACTATGTATGGTTTTGTGTATTTATTAAGAGGTATATTCATTAATGATTGAAAACTATTATATTTTCACACTATTATTTATGTACATGGTTTCATTTCCATTATTTTATGTGAGGGACTTATTTCATATACTTATGTTAATGGGGGAACCTATTTCTATTTACATATTTTCTAAATGTTATAAGTCAATATGTATAACAAAAATCAATTTTCTAGGACATTTTTATTCTCCAATGGATCATGTTCTTTGATTATATTTTCATTCAAGTCTTGTGAATTGAAAATAATTATTCCCTAGCTCATGATTAGGTTCTTTTTATAAGAATGGTATTGTTTAAAAATAGATTTCTCATGTTATCATACACTTATATTCATTTTATTATTAAATATATCCTTTTTTTACAATTACTAAGCATCTGATCACACCCATTATTATGATTCCTTTTCACAGGATATGATGAAAGGGTTTAAGTAGGATTATTAAATGTGATGATATTTTTGGAAGACATTTAATATGTTTTACCATGCTAGAATATTGTTTTCTGTATTTCCAAAAGAAAATATGCTACTATATGCGTCCAATAATTTTTTGAGAGATGTAATGAATATTCATCCAAAAAATATAATATCTAAATAGTATAATCTTGGTTCACAATATCTTCAATTATTAGATAATGAAGATTTTTTTATAGGATATTCATCCTTATGATGTTGATGTATATAAATACTGTAATATTGTCCTTAATATAAGGTAAGAGAAGAAAATTGAATACAATACTTAGGAAGAGAAAAAATTTAATTTCTAATACTTATTTTTCTAAAAAAAAATCACACTAAAAGGGGGGATAATTAATAAAACTAATGTAGAATGATAATTAATCCTTCAGTTTTTATGTGAAAACTTTCAAAAGAACATCAACATATGCCCTTTTTTATATCATTAACCCTGATATAAAAATGGATTTATTCATTAGTTGGTTGAGTCCAATTCGTTGATGGGAATTTGATATATGTGAATTTGGTAGCTATAATGAAATATTTCAATGTGCTATAAAGTTATCAATGAGGATGTGATACTATCATTGGAATCATTTTTTAGTGATAAGAAGTTAATGATTGAATTTAAAAGAAAATAGAAAATCAAATTCCTCTGGAGGAAATAATCTAAATTGTACATTATGTATTATGTGTTGAAATATACATAAGGGAAACTATCTTATGAATTCTGGAAAATGATTTTTGTGTGCAAAATATGACCATCGATTAGAATAATTTATTTTTGATATAAAGAAGTAAATTAATAAAAAATATTGTGATAAAGTGGAAATAAATTTTCCATACACACTTAAATTCCTTAATTTCCAGGATTATTGGAATTATTCTAATTATTTCATGGATGTGGTGGATAATGATGAATATATACGTCATTATCCTCTTAATATAATATATAATGTAAATTCACATGTGATCAAAACTACTGATATAGGATAAGAGAATGTGGTGGTGAAATTTAAACTTACTTTTCACTCTATAACTTCAAATTTGTAATTTTATTATGTATCTACCTACTCATTTATATTTAATGTATTTGATAACAGAATCACATCACCACATCACTGATTTTTTTATATTAGTAGTATAATTTCATAATCGTATAATGATCACATATATCTTTTATAACTCCTTCATAATAAAAGTTAATTGGATTGTGCTTCTTGTATGTCTTCTGAATCTCCCTCTACATGAATTGGATTTTATTTTTTGAATGGATCCGATTTTATTATATAAATCCATTTTTAATTTCCAATTAATGGATTCCATAGTTGATATTCTAAATCAACCTATGACCATATATATGTGTGAGGTTGAATATGAGCTTATAATGGAAGTTACATCCATTTTATGTTTAATTATTATTCATAAACAATATTTTTCTCTTATGGTTGAGAATAAAATTATCAAATATGATATTAAAATTTTATGAGATTTATTAAATATATTTCTAGAAGACCTTCCTAGTCTTCTTCTAAATGTTTATGTTTATTTTTTTAATTCAACTCAAACCTGTTGGTCTACCAATTTCTATTCCACGTTATATAATATTAATGATTGAGTTACATAAATTAAATAATAAACTCTAGGATAATCTATACAATGGATATTATTCTCAAATGTATTACCATGGGGTGTACCTACTCATTTGTTTAAGAAAAAATATTATTCAGTTTGTGTTTGGATTTATTATAGAAGACATTACAATATCACTACCAATAACTGGTAAAATTTACCCCATATATATGAATTTGTTGTACATCTATACAAGGATAAATATTGTTAAATAATTGAACATCAATCAGGATATAATACACTGAGTATAAAAAAGGAGGATACACTCCAGACAACCATTCCTTCGATCTATAGTGATTACGAATTTATAATGATTCAATTTAGAAGTACATGTGACTCTAGTATCTTCATGGATCAAATGAATATAGTATTTATAAAATAACACGGATATTAATTGGTAGTATTTATATATGATACTATTATTTATTAATGGACCAAAAATGATAATTAAGATCATTTTAATAACGGTTTTATGATATCAAGAAAAGATAATTTTAATGAAAAATTATGAAAGTGTGAATTTTGAAAAAAAACCTCACTCTTGGGTCATATAAAATCATGTGATGGTATAGTGATAGATCCTACAAAGATGGGAATTATTAAAAAATGTACAAAACCATTAAAGGTGAATTTGATCCATTTTTTTATAAGGTTGTTAGGATACAATTGATGCATGGATAAGGATATGTCAGGAATATCTAATCCAAACCCCTGTTGACACAAAAGGGATCCATGTTTCTTTAGATAAATCAATATTTCGAAAAATTCATATAGCTGAAATAATATTGGTTAACACACCAATTATCAAATAAACCTACACTAGATAAGGTTTTTCAATTTATAATGATCAATATTTGAATGAAATGGGATGCATCCTCTTACAGAATCAAATATTTGGATTTTATGCATCATGTTAATTGATAATAACTATATAAAACAACTAGACTCAATATTTGGATATGATATTGATTTTTATTGAATTCAAGATGTGGATGAATTATATATATTGGGATAGATTATATATATATATCGATAATAAAATAAATATATATATATATTAAACAATAATTATTTGAATATTCTAAATAGAATAGGATTGAGTTGATGAAATATTATTATTGTATTATTACAATAATCCCTTATTTTAATATTCACATGTCATTTTTATTTTAATACTAATCCATTTTATTTTTTTACAAATGTCAAACATTTTTTAGAAATAATGAATATTATTCTATGTATCAGATTTACCACATGACAACCAAATCATTGATTGTGAATATATGGATGAATCGAACGAATTAAATACAAACCAACAGACAACATATTGTATCTTAAGAGATAGTTTTGATCAAGATTACAAAGAAATAAATAGATCAAATACAAGAAAATTCAATAAAAAATATACCACAGGATTAAACATATCTGTCTCATCAAATACACTCAAATGTTTAACTATAGCTACATCTGACTAACTGTGCATCCTATCAAATAATCCAATGATTATTTATAAAACGTATTGATTATATTGTGGACATTTATGTGAAAAAACATAAAATAAAAATACCAAATGAATGTATAATTTAATAAAATATATTAATTTTTCCTACATTGCTTTGTTTAATTAAATTTCAATCAGAAGAATTATTTGGGTCCATATTTCAAGCTGAATGAAGTATAATGAACTCAGATAATAATTTTTTAAAATATATTTCAAGATAAACAATCTTAATTTTATTTAATGAATAAGGATAGTGTTAAAACATAATGGAAATGGAGACACACATGACATGATTATATTAACATTTTTTATGAACAAAATCGGTGAAAATATGATATTGTTAAGCACATGCAATACTTTGTTCTTTAAGGAACAATAATGACACACTCAAGAACATTGGAATGTCTTCAATATTCAATTCAAAATCTAACTATGACATTAAAAATAGAATAATATCTAATAGAAAAATAGAACTTCAAACTCTAGTGCACTTAATATTTCCCTTCACTTACTCTATTTACATTATTTTTTCAATCTATTATTTACGTTGTATATATTTTACCACTAGATCAGGTACTATATTGGAGAGTACAAGACTAATTCTCTTATTATTTTTCAGATATTCCCCAATAAATAAATGTGGAGGATGGTGTGTAACTTAGACTTCCTAAATGAATTTTTTACATTTTTTGTTCACCCATATAGAGTTATAAAAGAGTCTATTTATTGATTTTAAATTTTTGTGTGATTTCATAAATAAAACCTGATCCATGTTATGGATCTTTTTATTTATATTAAATTGAATAGTAGTGGGTATTTTCTAATTTTATAGGACTTGTTCTTTACTTGAGTCAAAAAATATTTTATTTATTCTTCTATGTGATTTCATATATTGGATACCATATTTTTTAAAAAAAATATATTAATCTATAATTCATAGATAATTTAAAAACAAATATTTGATATCTAACAATAGTTTATTATTTATATACTATTTTTGAAACCATATTTTTTTCAGAAGTTAAAAGAGTTTTAAAACTATTTTAACTGAGTTATGATTAAACTTTTTGGAATATTTTTGATATATAAATTTATATATTTCTATTATTTTAGTTAATTGTGAATTATTAATAAATTGGTGGATAATGTTTTTAAATTTTTTATAACATAAATTATAATTGTAAATTCAACTCAACCCACTATTTAGTTTTCCACTCCTACTAATATTTGGTATCAAGGGATTTTATTTCTCTTTTCATGTTGTTTATTTTGATGAAATTAATTTAATAGGATATATTTAATTTAAATTTAATTTATAACATGGAATTATAGATTCTTTCTATGAATATTTTAAAACCAGAAAACCACCTAATTTTGTTATAAAAATAATTGTCATTGTATATTCAAATTTAAATTCCATATTGAGAGTGTAAATTTTGATATTTTCTGATATATTTGATATTAATATGAAAAACATAACATTTTTATAATGGAGTGGGATTATTAAACTAATGCTACAAATGGTTCTAAATGAAAATCTATGAAATATTTATTTTATTCCTTATGAGTGGAGTAAAATAATATAATATCTTCCTTTAATACAAATTAAATTATTTTTCAAAACCACTTTTTATATATTATTGTAAATTAAAATGATAAATTAATTCATATGTATATATATAGTATTACATATTATACATTAAGAAAGATACATGATGAATCTATTTATGACTTTTATCGTAGGTTCAATGAGAGCATAAAAAATATGCTTACATAGGGAATGATGAATGATGAAAAATAATAAGGAGGATACTCAGATGTCTACCATATATTTGGAGATTTAATATTGATTATATTAGTGTTTCACCTGACATATTCCTGTTACCAATCAAAAAATTAACTGGGAAGATAATGATATATGAATAGTAAATCATTGAAATGAACTATAATGATGAACCAAAAAAATAAATCATGTATTTATATCATCATAGAAGTAGAAAAATATTTTTTTATAGATGAATGTACAATTGGATGTGCTTGTGACACAGATTTTCAAGAATAAATGTCCCATCTGTCTAGATGGTTTACCATGTTCAATAAAATGGAAATTACTTTTCGAAACATGAACTGTAATGAATATATGATGTGAGAGGGAATTCATTGAATGATTGAAAAAATGATAGATAATCTAAATAGATTACATGTAATGATTGAAAAATAAAAGGAATGCTAAAGGATTACTCTGGGAATATCAAATTCAAAAAAATATGATGATATGGAGAAAATAAGAAAATAAGAAATTAAACCTTATTGGAGTGCATGTGTGGATATCTCCATTTAATAAGATCAAATCCAATAAGATATGACTGAATAAGGATATTTATTCATTATTTATATAACTTTTAAGGTTTCTTTTTATTTATTCTCTTAATCCCAAGGATTCTGAAATGTCTAATAAAAATTAGTCAAATAGTTTTCTATTATCGATGATACCATTTACTAGTACACATAAATATAAACCTATAGAAAATTCTCATGTGGTATGTGCTACAGGAAAATATTATATTAAAATTGAAAATGAGAAGAATTTTATTCTTATAATATATGATAATAAATTTTAAATAATAAATGATCTCTAAAAAATAAACATTGATGTTTTTTATGGATGAGAAAAACATAAAAAATTTCAAGGAATCCAGGTTTTACCTAAAAAATGATCTTGTTTTGGTTAAAAACCATGAATACAAATAGATTACATAAAAATATTTTCATCCTAATTTAGAAAATATAGATTTAGCATCATAGATATTTATTAATTTTAGAAATCATTCTATGATGTTTAGACCTAAATAGGTTTTCTTTATAAAACATTTGAATCTATTTCTAATAATCCGATAAAATAATTTATTTCAAAAGTCTTTATTGACTACATAACTATATCAAATTAGATCTAGGTACCAAAAATATTTAATTATTATTTTTATTATAGGAGAAATGATTAATAACTCAAGTAAGAATCACTGGTATCTTGTGAGTGGATGTTCTAGATATATGAATCGAGAGTGTTCATAATTTAAAAACCAAATAAACTTTGTTTGTGTGAATGAATCATTTTGTGACAATGTAAGAGGAGAAATATTAGTCTTTTAATGATTTGTAACTATGAATCCTTCATTATATCAGATGTTTTATTTTACTGATAATTTAAAATACAATATTCTTAGTATTTTCCAATTTTTTTATTATGGTTTTAATGGGAAATTTTAGAACCATGATTATAAATTTTTTTATTATTATAATTGAAAGGACCAAGACCTTCTATTTAGATTTGTTTTTTTATGGTCTCTTTTGAGAGAAAAGAGGTTTTCCTGGATGTTGTGCAGGGGCGCACGATTGGCGCACAGTCTGAACAAACCGTGCAGCCAGCCCCGAAAACCGTGCACCATTGAAAGTGGGCTCCACACAAGCATTGCATGGTTTGTCAAACTGTGAGGGAAATCCATGCGATGTCCTTGGGTGAGACAGTGGAAACCATAAGGTTAGTGCACGGTTTTCAAAACTGGGCGGGGAGACCACATAATGTTAGGGGTTTTAATTCCAGGGCCTCTCGATATTTCTCAATAATCTTCCATTCTTCCTCCCACTCATGGCTCATGCGGGAGTTGCGATTTTCAGAGGGTGGGAGAGCTCCTTGGATCGTTTTAAAGACAAATCAAAGGGGTTTCCTGGTGGATCGAAGGTGTTTCTCCTCAGGTAATTCCCTATTTTAGTTCTTTGAGATTTTGGGTAGGGGTAGCCCTCTTCCTCTCTTAGTTTCTTAGATCTACAACGATTTCATGTCAATATAGGGTTGTGTTTCCTTGTGTGATAAATGTTTACCTTGTTGATGTTAGGGAAGTGTTTTTGAGGTGGTTTCAAGGAGGCATTAAACCATCTTGGAGCATGTTTGGGTGAAGAGTTTGATTTCACCAAACCATCAGAGGTAGGTTGTCTCGGCCTTTCAGTTCAAAGTCATTGAATTGTATGTGAAAAATCGCCAACACCCATGAACGGGGTATTGTGTGTTTACCGTTTTTAACACTGTTAATTTCTTGGTTTACTTATATATGCTAGTATATGTTATTTTTATGTGAATACGGTTGATTTCTATACATTGGAGGTGTTTCCCATGCATGTTCTTCTTTTTACTGTTTGGTTGTGCTTAGCATGTTAGGCTTATTTTGTTTGTTTCCCATGCCTAGAATTATAGGATAGAGTGAGCATGATTATCTGAAATGATGATATGTTGTAGACTACTAGGCAAGTATTTATTGATGTTTACATTGGCTGATACAAGCTTCTATACTTTCTTGACTAACACAGGTTCATGAGAACTTGTTTTATAGACTATAGGGAGAAGGAATGTTGAGGACCTCTCCAGAGTGTCTTTATAATTATACGATGCAAGACCACATGGGGAATTTCAATTGAGTGCTTCCCCAGAGTGTCTGTAGTTCCATGACATAGGCCATAGGGGGAATTGATATTGAGTTCTTCCCCATAGAGTCTATGCATAAGCTAAAATAAAGGGGTTAGACAGAGTGTGCTGCCCAGAGGGTTGCCTGTACTTGATAGGTAGGACTAGAGGGTATAGGCTGTGGGAACATCTCAGAGGGTTACCTGTTTGTTTGTTGTTTTCTTGTACCTGCTAGGTAAGACCAGAGGGGATAAGCTATGAGTACTTCCCAGAGGGTTACCAGTTTTTTATTTCTTCTTTGATATCTTGTTGCTTCGTATTTGAAACTATGTATTGTTCAGGTTGAGTACTTCTTTGTTTACATATTTCTTCACTTTTAGTTTCCATATATTCACTTACAGTTAGGCATAGATCTTTTGGTGGCTGCCTACTGGGATTCATCTCATACTCTATTTAGGGCATGCTTTTAGGCCCAAACAGATTATATTATTGTTGGTATAGAAAAGGGAAAGAACCCATCTACTATAGGTTCTTGACTTGTTGTGGAACTCGAGGGCATGAGACTAAGAATAAGCTTGCGTTTCTGAAGAGCAGTTTATTTGTTTCTTTTATAATATGGTTTAGTAATGGTTGTATTCAGCATTGTGACTTGTTGGCCATTTTCCTAGACATATATACCATGCATCATTTTATATATATGTGTTTCGGTTGTTTATTATCTCAGTCTTCCGTTGTTCACAATTGTTAGATATTTATTGCTTCTCCTATTTTATATTTGTTTCTCTTCCTCTGTGTTACTCTACCAATGAGGGCATAGTTTCCCCACAGTCACACCCAAGGCCCTTGATACTACTCAGCAGTTTCTGGCATTTGGGGAAATGCATTTGATGCCATGGGATGAACCGGGTATGAGGCGCCTCTGGGTGGCTTCTGAAACCGGGATGTTACATTAATGATTTATAATTTAATAATTTTATCAATGATATTATTTATGATATTAATTTGAATTCATTATTTTCAAAAATTGTTTCTTTTTTTAGTAACATTAATATAGAATATTGGATATGGAATAATAGAGCAGTAAATTTTAATATATACCCAACTGTAAATTTTTACAAGAATGGTATATAAAATTAATATCCAAAGATATAATTTGTTTAATATAAAATGTGTATTCCATATCAAAAGGGAATGAAACAAAAAATATCACTAGAACCAAAGAAATATGTCCCTACCACTGAACCACTATAATAGGTTCATATGGGTTTATTTGTACCATCTAGAGTTTCTATTTTAGTAGGAACAAAATTATTTTAATGTTATAGATGATGACTATTGATGACATACATTGGTGTCTCTACATACTCATAAATTTGAAAATCCATCCTTTTTTCGTGGTATACTAAATAAATAGGATACAATACTGGAATTAGAAAATAAACCATGAAAAGTGATCATGGATTGGAGTTGTAGAATAAACAAATTGAATATCTATTCACATAACATGGATATTCTCACATTTTCTATACAACTTAAACACCTCAAAAATGTGGTTATTGAAAAATGAAATAGGGAGATTAAAGTAACCATTATAATAACGCTATGTGAATATGAATCTCTTGTCTATTTATGGGATGATGACATTAAAATGGAATTAAATATAATTAATATAGTTCTTAGAAGATCTATCCAGAAAAAGAATACATATGGAATTGTAGAAAACCTATTGTGAAATAATTTATATTTTATTTTCCATAATGGATTTATTAATAAATGAAAATGTAAATAGGATAATTTTTAACCAAAAACTATAAAGGAATTTACCTTTATTATTTAAAAACATTAAAATTATTTATAGTCTCTATCAAAAAATATATAGTTGTGGGATAAATGGTTTATGTATCTTTTAATGAGACATATAAATATGTTTATAAAATATAACAGATGAAATATCTAAAAAAATATCAATAATACCTCTAAATATTCTAAATTTTCCAATAATTTACTAAATAGATTATACATATAAGATCTATAATATCATCCTTAAATTGATGAAGTAAATTAAATAACTTATACATATATCCCAATAACTATTAAAACCCATAATAACTAATCTTTTTAATGTAGAGTTTTAGATCGTGATTGAGGAACTCAAACTAGATCCTCATTTTAAAACTAGGTCTCACATCAAGATTTCAAGTCACAAATTGAAAATATGAGCATCAAGTAAGTAATAAATGATGAATATTGGAAAATATAAATTAATGATGAATTCAACCAATTTAAACTGATAAAATATGGAAATTAGTATATATACTTAAATATTACATTAACATTGGGACTGGTTCGGTTCATAGAAACATGTTTTATGATCTTGGAATTATCATTAAAAACACTGTTAGATTGGTTTTATAAAGATATAGTAAAGAGAATGTATTGAAAATTATGAAACCATTATACTTGTAGATAGAGTTAAGGGTAATGAAATATTACATTTATATGATTCATACACTAATTTGAAACTATATCCAATAGATTCCAAGTATGTATTCCTAAATTGATATATTATTGAGGATTTATGATTTGAACATCCATTAGATTTCAAATCAAGAATTTTCCAAATCATATTTTTAAATTAGAATAATATTTTTGTGGTTTAAAATAACCTCTTATATATTGGAATGATATGATAAGAACTTTTTTACAACAAAAGTATATTAAAAATATTTTACTGGTGATAAATTATTTATTAAAAAAATTGGAATGATGTTTTAGTTTTTTAATTTTATAATGGTGATATTATTTTAGGATAATTGAAAAACTCCTTAACTATTGAATTTCTAAAATTTCGAAATGTGATTTGGTAATTAGCTCAAAGCACATGTTAAAATACCTTCTTGATTTAATTTTTTTTAATAAAATGAAATAAATTATTAAAATAAAATAAAATACACAAAGGATATTTTTAAATGTGTTGGATTTGATAATTATAAATATAGTGATAATCCAATGAATATAAGTTGTAAGATAAATGTTGATGAAATTTTCAATTTCAATATATCAAGCTTCTAATAGTTGAGTGATTAGATATTTGTTATCTTTAACTGATAGATGACATAATATTATTTTTAGTGTGGGAATATATTGAATTTTCATGAAAATCATATAGAATCATATGAAAATGTAGATAAAATGATTTTAGAAGTCGTCTAGAATAAATAAACTGGATTATATTACCCTAAAGGACATTACTTTGAATTGTTTTAGATATTCAACTTTTAATTTAGGTTGTTTTATATAAGATAAAAAGATATCCTTTGGAACATGTCATATCATGGAAAGGTTTTTTGTTTTATGGTTTTGATAGAAATTTTTTTTTATTCATTATATATTATTTCAGTTGAGTACATAGCAGAATTTACTTATTATGTATAGCTTCTTTGGATGAAACATATATTAATTGAATAAAGATATAAATCCAGTCATTTCCCAATATTTTGTGACAAAATAATTTCTATAAAAAATTATAAAAAATGTTTTTTAGTTAAAGGAAAAGCTTAATTATTGTAACATCCCCAACCTGGGAGCCACTAAACTGGGGCTCCCAGACAGGTAGTTACATGACCTTGTTCAGAACTCCCCATACGGCAATGGTTGCCGACTAACAACGGGGTTCCAAATAGTCAATTGGGTAGACTATACCAACTTTTTATCAGAGTTAACCACAACAAAAGATGAACAAAATAGCAGAATAACAACCAATATTTCCAAAGCATGCATAAAAATTAATCATCAAATGGAGTACAACCAATTAAAGTAGTAAATATTCCATGCCGTTATATTAGTGAAAAAGTGAACAAACCCCAAAATAAAGAAAAACTGAAAAATCGTCATAATGGTCTCGATACCAAGTACTGGTCCTCCATGTACACCCATGCCAACCCAACAGCCTAGAAAATTCCTTTTCCCTTCACCTGACATGAAAACATGATGTCTAGTTGGGTACACGATGGCAGCCCGAGCAAGGTGTGAGTATAACATAGTAGGCAATCACCAACGATGTCTACAAAATATATTGTTTAAACAATTGTGCAAGGAAAGGGGAAATAAATAATAAACTAAAGAAAAATTTTAAGTTCCACTAACTAGTTTTGTTCCATTACCAACATTTATTAGCATTTATATATCTTACCATTTCATCCCATTTCCCATTACTTACAATTTCCAATGTATTTATCATGGGTTCATCAACCACAACAAGTGACATGGTCTTAAAGTACACTATCACAAGCATTAGTTAAAATAAACTATTATCCAATATCACTAGGACTAATTTCCTCATGAAGACCATATCCTCATCGTGAAGCATTAGTTTGTGTAAATGTAAGCCATATCCTCACCTCGAAGCCTCAGTCAGAGTAGATCCAACTGATAGCTAAATAGAGTATAAGTCATATCCCAATCCCATGCATTAGGAGTGTAGTTTAGAGCCGCAGTCCAACATGACCCACGGGAGTAGAACCTCCTTCAGTACCCAACACTACCAAGCTATGTGGATATGATGTACATATATGTAACCATTAACCATTTAAACAGCATCACAACCATTTCCAAAGGAAAACAAAAACAATTATAATAACATGAGCTTTACCACCAATCATTAACCCATTCACAAGTTTACCACATTTCACATCATTTATCCATTTAACCCAATTCCATTTTATTATGCATATCACACTAATCATTAATTCATTTGCATATCTCAGTTGTATTTTTCATTATTCCTAACTCAGTTGGAATCAATACCATGCTCACAGTCCACTCCATCATGGTCTTGAATCATTTTCACAGATTAACCAAATATACCATATATTATTATCATTCCTGGGTTCATCACCAAGATTCTATCCCAACACGATTAATCACATCATCATTTTCATCAAGGGCTCATCATAACCACACGAAAACCTCAGTTGTTCATCATAATGCCTAGGTTCGGAAGATTCGGATCACCCCATGGGGAACTAGTTTAGTCTCATCACCCTCATCACATACCATGGGGAACGTGAGGGTTTTAATTTACCTTTTTAAAAACCGTTTTACTAAAGGATTTCTTGGGTAACCCAAACATACCAAGAGACAGCCTTGAAAAAAACCACACATGTACAAATACATAGTTAAACCATGTGATATAACTTGTAAACCACCTACCTTGATTCTATAGGTAAATTCACTCTTAATTGATCCATTAGACACCACTTAAAACAACCCTTAATAATTAAACAAATATCTCATAAAAAATTAGGGTTTTTAGAGCTTCATAAAGATAAGAGAAGAATGTAAAAACCCTAAACTCTAAAGATAACCAAGGATGAGATTATCCTTATCCAGATCATTGATCTACAACCAACTACATGAAAAAGTGACATAGAAACGGGGGAGATAGTTATCTTGGAGATTTTGGGAGATTCGGTTCATCCCTAGGGTGATAATGGGAGAAATGGGAGGAAATCCGGAGTTGGGGTTCAAAATCTTGGAGTGGCGAAATTATAATTTTTTAGATATTTCTCGGCTACATGGTCTCCCTGCACAATTTTCCAAACCGTGCGAAAACCATGAAGAAGCCACTATGAAAAAACAATCTTCTTCCATTGTTTCCTAGGTTTTATTCATGGTTAACAGTAACCGTCCATAGACCATACGACCTACCCAAAAATCCCATTTCATCCACTTTTTGGGTCCTGAACCCTCGGAACAGAAATGTGTCTCCTCTCAGTGTTTGGTAAGCACTTAATTAACTAAAACAATGGATTAAATCACAATAAAAATGAGAAAGTACATTTCCTTGACCCGTGATCTTACAACATCCCCACCTTATAACGACCCATCCACGAGCTGAGCTCCCAAATGTTATTGCACATTCAATGGAAGGAGATGAGGCCACTAAGCCTACATATCTGATTCCCACTCCCATGTATCTTCTGGAACATTCCCATGATTCCATAGTACTCACACTAATGGCCCCACCATTCCCTACAATACGTTCTCACTATGATCCATGACAAGAAACAAATGCTCTTCAAAGGATGCATCAGCCTCATGCTCAATATCCTCAACATCCCCCACATATATTGGGATAGGGTGATACTGTCGAAGTTGGGACACAAGAAAAATGGCATGCTTCCCACTATACCCCTGTGAAAGTGCCAATTGATACACCACCAGGCTTATCCTCTCCACAATCTCAAACGGACCCTCATACCAGGGTGCCCACAATCCCTGCTTCTGAATCCGTCGGGGAAAGAACCATGGAAACACCCAAAGGAACACACTATCACCCATCCTAAACTCAATGGATATAAATCTCTGGTCTTCATACAAAATCTACCAACTTGGACTAATTTCTATCCATCTCTGAATCAAGTCAAATTTTTATGAAATTTCAGGTAGGAGACTTGGTCCCAACAGCTTCGATTCACCGGCCTCCATCCAACACAATAGACTTATACACAACCCTCCCTAGAGAGTCTCAAACTGTTCCACTTGAATCATATCCTGAAAATTGTAGTTGTAGTAAAATTTAACTTGAGATAGGTGATTTTCCACGGAAGCAGTGAAATCCATGACACAATCCCTCAATGTGTCTTCCTACACATGTATTGTACGCTCTGACTACCCATCCATATGCGGGTGGAATGTCATACTCAAAATCACCTGAGTACTAGGAAAATTCTATAACCCTTTCTAGAAGATAATTTTGAAACTAGGATCATGACTTGAAACAATATTTTCTAGAACACCATGAAATTTTACTATTTCCCAAACAAATAACTCATCCAACTAGTAAACTATGTATGTCTCTTGAATCTGTAAGAAATAATCCACTTTCTTTAGCTGGTCCACAACCACCCAGATCGAATTATTCTTCCTATTTGTCCTCAAAAGACCCACCACAAAATCCATCATCACGTCATCACACATCTATTATATAATGGGAAATGGATGTAAGAAAACCACTCTGGCATTAATGCTCAGCCTTCACCTACGAATAGGTAAGGCCCCACGACAAAAAGCATACAACATCATTTTTCATTCTTGGCCTCCAAAACCATCTTTGGAGATCATGATACATATTGGTCAAACCAGGATGCACTTCCCATTTCAACTCATGGGACTCCCACATCAATTCCTCCTGCATACATACTGGCATAACCATGCGGCCATGAACACAAACAACCCCATCCACACTGACGACACAACCAGAAGGTTTCTCCACACCTTTATGTATTCCCTTCATGGTCAAATTTCATAGATTTTCAAGATGAAATTCCTTAACACGGCTCAAAAGTGCCGACTTTACTATCAAAGAAGAACGTTTCACGTATCCATTTTCTTCTAGTACATCTTGGTTCATCTCCGCAATAAAATCCATCAACTTCCACTCAGTGCTGGATTCTTGAACCACCTGGTTCTAAGTCATCCTAGTCAAAGTATCAGCAACACTATTCCATTTCCCATGTGTATATACCATCTCAATGTTGAAAGACTGGAGATACTCAACCCATCTTCACAACAGATGTTCCAAATCCCACTGTGAAAAGATATAATATAGAATATTTTGATCGGTAAACACTATGAATCGTTCCCCCAATAAGTAGTTCCTCCAGCACATTAAGACATGCACTATTGTAGCAAACTCTAGATCATGAGTGGGATAATTTCGTTCATGGGGTCTCAATTTCTATGACCCATAGCTCACAACCAGCTTATCGTGCATCAAAAAATCCCAAAGATAGATACATGACAAATCACAAAATAGAACATACTTCCTACCTAGCATGGGTAAGATCCATATTAGTATGGTCGTTAATATCTTATTCAACTCTTGAAAGGAATTCTAAAATGAATCATACCACTTGAATTGGATTCCCTTCTTGGTCCAACCCAATAGTGGTGCTAGCAAATGAGATAAATCTTCGATGAACCTCTTGTAATACCCGTCCAAACCCAGAAAACTCAGAATTTCATAAACACTCTTGGACAACTACAATGAAAACATATCCTTCGCATTCTCTGGATCCACCATCATATCTTCCTTAGAGATGATGTAACCATGAAAATGATCTATTCCAATCTAGAACTGACACATTGAATGCTCAGTGTAAATTCAATTATCTATTAGTGTACTCAAGAATGATGTCAAGATGTTATGCATGGTTGTCATGAGTTTTTGAGTACACCAAGATGTCTTCAACAATGACAACCACAAACTAAAATAGATAAGGATGAAAAATTTGGTTCATCAGAGCCATGAACACTACTAGTGCTTTGGTCAAGTGAGAAGGCATAACCGTATAATCAAACAACCCATACCGACTCTTTAATGTGGTCAGCGGTATGTCAGATGTCATCACCTTCAACTAGTGATAACCTGATCTTAGATCAATCAAATAAAAAACTGATGCACCCCTAAACTGGTCCAAAAAGTAATTAATTCTATGATGAGGGTACTGATTTTTCACCATCATCTGATTCACCTTCCTATAATCAACACATAGCCTTAACAAACCGTCAGCCTTCATGGGAAAAAGGAATCAAAGATCCTTGATGAGACATACTATGGCATATGAACTGCTTATGCCCCAACTCCCCAATCAGAACCTTTATCTCATGGTGTTCTATAGGTTCCATTGAGTATGGAAGAATAGAAACTGGCTTTGTAGATGGAAAAAACTTGATCATTAATTTAACATCCTTCTCAGGTGGAAACCACGAGAAATCATAAGAAAACACATCATTAAACTCATCCACTACAGGAGGAGAGAGTGATTGTTCCACCCTTTCATCATCAAACAGAATGAGAGATATTTGAGTCGTGAGACTACCCTAATGATGAAAATACTATCCTACATGACCTGCTTGAACATCCCACTCTCCACGATGGACATAAGCATCACCCTCAAGTAACCTGAATGGTACCGTGTGATAGTAATAGTGTATGTGCCCCTGATAAAACAATGACCAATATATACCGAACATCACGTCAAATCCTAACATCCTGAGAATGAACAAGTCTCACAGGAAAATTCCCTCCAAATTCCATAGAACATTCCTCACACTTCCTGATATCTTCTTTTCACACCCCCAATGGAGTGTCAATCGATATAAACCCACATGCAATCTCTACAAGAAAACCCAACACTACCACAAGCTGAGCAGAAATAAAAATGTGTATGGAACCAGTGTCAAACAACGAACTATAAAGAGTAGAATCTATAATATTATACAACAAAAAGTCGATTTCTTAGACTTTCCATCACCAGATGCATACGACACTATATAAATTTGACATGCCCCTCTACCCTGGGCTTTCACATGTGTTCCCTGTACTGCACTTCCCTACTAAATTGTGTGATCTTTTCCTGGAGTTCCACATACACTACCCCTAACTGTACAGCCTGTGGAGGTCAAAAATATTTCCCTATTTGGAGCAACAGATCCCTTATCTTCGCTTGGAATCTATTTATCCCCAACATTCATGCACACCTGCTGAGGGTTTCTGCAGAACCTACGCACATGTCCCAACATTCCACACGATTGACACTCAACTAGAGGTTGAGGACACTGACCACACATTTACCCCAACCTTCCCCATTGAAAACAGAACACATGATCACCACCTTGGAAGGCTGACCCTCTCTTCTGACCAACTTTCACACTTCCACCCTACTGAAAACATCGAAAATGGCGCTTCCGGCCCTTAGATTCTACACCATATGTCCGCCCAGCTGGCACAACAAGCCCACTACCGGAAAATCCATTTAGGTTTCCTTCTAAGATCAATCCATGACCCACTGATTTTATATACCACTTCAAGGGATAGATATTCATGTAAGACATCATCTCGTGTCTCATCCCATTAGGGAAAAACCTCACAACTACTGCCTCATCCCCCGCCAATGCAGGAAAAAAGCGTCACTGGTCAGTGAAGCAACCAACATAATCCATCACCGACATTGATCCCTGTGTCAGTCTCATGAATTCTACAACCCTCTCTTGCATCAAAGTAATGGGAAAAAATGATCTGTAAACATTTCTTGGAAATCATTCCACAACACCCCCTCTTCCTGCTGAGTCTGAGCCAGGATGTCCCACCAAATATTTTCCTTTCCCAACTAAATATATTCTTCCAACCTAACTTGCTTCCCAATAGGGGTCTCCAGATGATCATGTATCACATGAAAATACCATGTCCAGAACTCCTCTACCTCTGGACCACCCTCTCTAGTAATGATAGGAGGGTGCGGCAACTAAAACTCTATGGTCAGTTTAAAAAAACTCACAGTGACACTCTCTATGTCATGATACATATTCTGCATAAAATGAGCCATGTTCTCTCAGAACTGCTCTTTCCCACATTCTTGGATCTCCACATTTTATTTCCCTTCTACTAGAGGAGTGTTCCCAACAACATCATGTTCTTTCCCAATTGGCACTCGACGTCCTGGTGGAATTTCACTACATTGAAAAACATGAAGTTTAGAAAACATACCATAAAACATTCACAACTTTATAAAAATAAGGATCTTTACCAGCCTCAAAAACCCTTAACATTCCGAAAAACACCAACCCGACCATCACAATTTTGGTCTATTGTCCACAAAGGTAAACAACTATAAAACACCACAAGGCTAACAGAACATGTTACAAAAAAAATTTAATTCACTACAAACCTTTAATTACACATATTATATTAATCATCAGTTATCATTATTTTATATTCACCCCCTTGCATTGTTTTTTTTACCATTTTCAATTTCCATTTTTCAAAATGCATGGTGCATTCTATCATTCATGACTCACACACTCAACCCGTGTGTGCCTACCAGGATTCATGTCACTTATTTATTTAGGTGCCTATAAGGATGCATGAATGTACAACCTCATGCAATTGTTTGCACGAGCCAAATATCATAAAACCATCACATCACACAACATGTGAATCACATAATGTTTAAATATCATAAACTGTAAAATCAAACAGTACAGAAAAACTATTCCCACACAAGGTGACTTGGGTTTTTCCTTATACATGGGTTTGTTACTCCCATGTACGAGCTCATTACAAGGCCCACCACATCCTAACTCCCATCAACCAAACCAAATAACAAGATTCTAGAAAAGGAGAATAAAGATATACTCTGATTTCAATTTGTAACATCCCCGACCCGGGATCCACTAAACTGGTGCTCTGAGCAGGGTGATTACATGGCCTTAAGAGCTCCTCCTTGTCTGAAAATGGTTTTCGACTAGTAGCGGGTGTCCAAATAGTTAATTGGGGAGACTATACCAAATTTTTATCAGATTAAGACATAACAAAAATTAAAAAAATAGCGAAATAACAACCAATAATTCCATAGAATGCATAACCAATCATTCTTTAAATAGGGTACAACCAAGTCCAAGAATAAATATTCCAGGACCTGCTAGATGTGAAAATGTAAAAAAAAATGAATCCAAACAAAAAAATCCCTAAAATGACCGCGACACAAGGTAAGGGACCTCCACATACACACATGCCAACACAACTACCTATAATGGACCTTTTCCCTTCTCATGACATGCAAACATGATGTCTACATGGGTACCAAATGATGACCCGAGTAGGGTGTGACTACAACTCAGTAGAACAGAAAACACAGTGTTTAAAACATATGTTGTATAAACAATTGTGCATCAAAAAGGGAAATTAATAATAAATGATAAGAAAATATTAAGTTCCCCTAACCAGTTGGGATAAATTACCAAAATTTATTAAAATTTCATTGTCTTACTATTTCATCCCATTTCCCATTACATACCATTTCCAAATCATTTATCATGGGTTCATCAACCACACCATGTCATAAAAACATAAAGTACACAATGAAATGCATGAGGTAAAATAAAGGTTATCATATCTCACAAGGACTAACTTCCTCATGAAAACCAAATCCACATCTTGAAGCATTCATTTGTGTTAAGGTTAACCATATCCTCACCTCGAATCATCAGATCGAGTGGATGCAACAGATAGGGATAAATAGAATGAGTCATATCCCAACACCATGAATTAGGGGGGACTTTAGATCCTTATTCCGAAATGACCTATTGGCGTATAAACTTAGTCAATACCCCTCACTTCCAAGCTATGAGAAAATGCTATAACTATATGTAACTATGAACCATTTACACAAAAGCTCAACCATTTCCCAAGGTAGACATAAACCATAACAATAACATGAGTGTTAACACCATGCATTAAACCATTAAAACATTTACCACTTTTCATATCATTCATCTATTTAACCCACTTACATTATAATATGCATATCTCACAAAGCATTCATTCATTATGCCTATATCATTATGCTTGTTCATTATGCCTAACTTACTAGGCTTCGTTACAATGATCACAATCTAATCCATTATGGTATTTAATAATTTACACATATTAACCCAAAATACCATAGGTTATTATAAATCCTTGGGGAATCACCTCGCTTCTATCCCAACATGATTAATCTTATCAACATGTTTATCAAGGTCTCATTATAATCACATGACAACCTCAAATGTTCATCAAAATCCCTGGGTCCAGAAGAGTCGGATAACCCCATGGGTGGCCCTATTTCAGTCCCATCACCCTTGACGCATCCCATGGGGATCGTGAGGGTTCCAATATACCTTTTTGATAAACATTTTATGAAAAAATGTCACGTGTAATCAAAACACACCAAGTGGCACCAAAGAAAAAAAACAACACATGCAAAATTCCAAAAATAAATCATGGGATATAACTTGTAGACAACATAACTTGATTCCGTGGGTGAAGAAACAATTAATAATGCCCATAGATTCCATTTCATACACCCCTTGATTCTTAAACATAAATCTCACCCAAAACGTATGGTTTTAGAACTTCAAAAAAAGAGGAGAATAATATAAAAACTTTAAACTCAAAAGAGAAGAAAGGATGAGATTTTCCATACCTGGAGCTTTGATCCACATCCAATGGAACTAGAAATGACCTAGAAATGAGGGAGATTGATATTATGGAGCTCTTGTAAGATTTGGTTCTCCCCTAGGGTGAAAAAGGGAGAATGGGGAGGAAATACAGAGTTGGGATTAAAAATCCCGAAGTGGAAAAATTGTAATTTTATAGATGTTTCTGGGCTGCATGGTTTACCCTCATGGTTTTACAAACCGTCCCTAAAATATACAAAAGCCACTATCCAAAAACACACTTCATTCATGGTTTATTTGGTTGTCCTCATAGTTATCACTAATAGTGCACAGACCGTGCAACCTGCCCAGAAAACCCATTTTCTCCACTTATTGTGTTCCAGACCCTCAAAACACCACCGAGCCCCCTCTATGGATTTGGTAAGAACATATCTAACCAAAATTATTGATTCAATCCAAATCATTAATGACAACATAACTTTCCATGATTTCAGATAGTACAATGATATATGAAATCAAATTTTTTAGGACTATTTTCAATATTATGATACACCCCATAAAATAATTGGTATCGAATGTCATCATGATCAAATATTTCTCAAGCCGCTGAATATTGATTTAATTAATTATATTAAAAATTTATTAGGCATGACTAATTTTATTTATTTATTAAAAAATATTTTAATTATCATTTTAATATTTTATAGATATATATATGATCTTCTTTTTCGAAGTGTTTTCTAGTTACCTACATTTAAAATATAAAATAAAATTATTTAAAACAGTTATATACATATTATAATTTCCTATGATATATTTTATAAGTAAATCACTAAATTATTGAAATGTCAAATTAGAAAACGAATCCATACAGTTCTTTCTTACTCAAACCAAACCCTCTATTAAACCCCCAGCACTCTCAAAACATTCTTATATAAATATCTTGCTTATCATATCTTGAAACACTATCTACATTGTCAAAATGATGAAATTTTTTAAATAAAATACTCTATAATAAAATAAATGAGGAAAGTATAGTTTGAGAAAATCTAGAAAACATGTGATGTTGCATCTTTATTAACATGTACTAAAGTCAGAGAGATAAGTTGATGTTACGTATTTTAAAACCAATCATTTATATCTATAGATATATTTTTATTATTAATAAAAATTATATTAGTTTGTTCTTTGATTAATGTAACCCCTTTTAGTCATTATTTTTAAAAGTGTTTAGCCAAAAATGGCATTTGATTATTGATATTATGTTGAGGTGATAATGATAGTTATTGAATATCCACACTGCGATATAACTTAAAACTATTCATCTAATTTCTTAAGAGTTTTGAATCTTCAAGAATAAGTTGATTATCAGAGTTTAAACCCTATGAATGATCCCCATTTTTACTTTTATAATATTATATAAATCTTAATATATGATCAATCTTATCAAATTCAAAATGAAAATGTGTTATGTATTGATTTTTGGTTGTTGTTGAAATTCATTCAACACACTATCTTCCAGATGAAGGGATATTTTATCTCTATAAGGAATCCTAATTTATTCAATATAGTAAATGTGTCATGGTATTCGGGTGTGCCTACCATGATTATTGATGGGAAATATCTAAGAGTTAACTTAACAATATATTATATTTAACACCCTTCTAGTCAAAATGCATGTTTCTTTTTTCCTAAAAGAAAAGTGATTGGTACCTTTGGGTGTGTGAAGGAAAGAATTTCCCTAGTAGATTTTGATTAAATCACCCCACCTAAAAATGATGAATATATACTAAAATATTCAAAAAATGAATTGGACCGCTAATGGAAATATACATTATGACATATTTAACCCAATCTAACATTATTATTGAATAAGATATCTCATTATTCCTGGTTTGAAAATATTTGAAATTGTCGATGATTATTACTCCTCTCATGGATATGAATCTCACGATCCTATACATATGGAAGTTGAGGGTATAAGATATTTTAATGATAGCATGGATGACTTCCCTGCTCCGGAAGATCCCATGATTTAGAATATTCCCATTGAAGATGGTAAAGAACTTAAAATTCCATTACAAGTTGAAATAGAGAGACAAGTAGATGTACATCATGAGTGGGAGAATGTTTCTAGATATATTCTATTTGGGAATACACTCATTTAATTTAAATTTATTAATATGTGTATATAGTGGAAGATATTTCACCAATTTCCAATATATGGGGATATCCCACCATTGATTACACAGATTCCAATTATGAATCCACTAGAAATAATCCTTTAATTTATTTATATAAATTTATTTTCATAGATATTCATGGTGAAGATGATAAAGAGGATGATAAAGTGGATAATAAGGATGATAATGGTGAAAAGGTAGGAAATGATGACGATGATGATAATCCTTTGGAGCAATAAGGACCTTCCATTTATATTGGTTCAAGGGGAGAACAATCTATTAAGAAAAATATTATTCGTGTTTAGTTATAGAATTATTATTCATACCCCTGTATTTTGGGGAATAGTTAAAGCATATGGAGACTCCTCTAATTTATAATGAACTACATACTATTATTTCACATGAAGAAATTATTTACGACCCTCCTCCTAGAGATGAATTTTTTTTCTATGGAATAATATGAAGTTGAATCTGGTCCCTCTCTTAAAGATATATAAAGACCTCATAGCGGTTTCAATTCTAAAAAATAATCCTAAAGAAGGACACTTGAGTTCATTGATCATTATTCTAGTCCAAATGATTATCTCCTTATATAATTTGTTTATACTAATACACATTTTTTTCTTTGGCCAGAATTTCAAGCTACCCCATATAAATAAGATGGATTATTTTTCTGTACCAACTTTGGTGATCACCCATGAAGACATCCTACAATTTTGGAATACCCTTATGTTTTTATTAAAATAAGTGGGTTAGAATATTAGTTGGGATAATACTAATGAAATAGAGGATGTTATTTCATACACTATTAAATGATATTATATCACATATTCAACCTAATTTGGTTCTAAAAATAGATCATATAAATAATGAAATTTGGCCATTCATAGAAAAGGGAATTATTTAGGGAACACAATGGATCCATGCAAGACTATTTTTCAAATATTCCTACTACCACTGATTCAACGTTTCTCTCTATGGTAATTGTTCCATATAGACATTCCACCTATATAATAGTACCTCATCATCCATAACTTACTATTAACGAGGATTTGTTTTGAAGGTTGATTCATGATGAGAATCATAATATCTTAAATATTGTAAAGGTTATTAAAATTCATCATCAAATGGATATTTTTTACCATATATTAAAATAGTCTGAAAAGATTTGAGAAGTGTCAATAAAATATTTCCAAATATATAGTTGTAATCTAGGGTAATATAATGTAGAATATTAGAATTATTTACACCATGGAAGATATGAATACATAATTCAATTAATTTTACAATAATTTTAATGTGCCTCCACTAACAGCTACCATTAAATAAATTTTATATAAGTCATTGATAATGAATCCTCTTCTAAATCATTACATTTAATAAATAAATGAGTCCCTTTAGGTTATGATACATGAGTCATGGATTTTGGGTGATATGCCTAGTATTTTAGAGGCTTATATGTATCTTTCTAATTATTTTATTGTATCAAATATTTCTCTTACTATAAAACACATATTTTTCTATCCATCCAAATACTCAACTACTACTTCAGTCTCTATAGCTTCATATATTCCATCCTCTACCTCACATGCACCTCCAATAGGAATCTTTTATCTCTTTATTTCTAAATACATTTGATCGATCTTACCAACATCTAATGGAATATCTATTTCAGGACATAATGTAGTCCCCTGGACTCCTCTTCCTCTGAATCCTACTTCTTCTAATATTATAAAATGGATGGACACATCTCTTCTTGAGGACACCAATTCCGATTAACCACTAATGGGGTTTATGTAAAATATTTTAAAAATTATTGAAATATTTATTTATTATTATTATTTTCTATATTTTATTTTTATTCACTATTAATTCTATTACATATAATTTATCTTTACACAATAACCATATATTTATTATCTGTTTATAATCCCAAATGTGGTAAACTATATGGAATAAATGGAACAAATGATTATATATGAGTAAATTATTCAGTTATAGAAACATAGTAATGATGATAAATTATTTATAACTTGTTGTTAAAATATATTATAATATTTATTTCCTAATTTTTAATACTTTGAATAACTATTTATGCCCTAGTTTTTTATCCAAAAATGGTGTTATTGTTTTCTTACTATGGGAAATAATTATTTTAATAATAAAAAATCATATTTTTTTCTTTGAAATCTATTTTATGTTTTATCAATGTCAATTGATTTCATAAAAATTATTGAAATTTTCCTATGTTAGAGATCAACCACATAAAAATTGGATTGATTTGGGTGAATAGATGTTAGATTATAATGTTTGAAAAACTAACTAAGGGACCATACATTATATCCCATGAAACCCACATGAGAATTATTTTTCAAAAAATTCATAGATTGAATTCATGTAATGTATATCAACTTCATGAAAATAAGATCGACCATAATCGTCTCATCAAAAGCACATTTATTGGACACATGGCTAGTTCAATTGATCACATAAGCAATTATGTGACAGAATCACCACATGAAAACTACCATTTGTGAAATATCAAATTTACACCATATAATGAATGATTTTCAAGAATAAATGAAGCTAACATGGCTAATAGAACCAATTTTATAGTATATTATACCAAATATATTTTTATGTTAATCAGTCATATGTTTAATGTGATCAAACAAAAGATAAAATTATCAACCACATGTATAACTAATTGACTATACAACCTATTAATGAATTCCACCTGTTTTCTTGAAAAATATTGTAGGGACTCTGGATAATATTGTATAAAAACATAAGGGGACTATAAAAAAGTATGTATTACATTTTTAAATGTAATAATTCACCTAATTTTCTTTTGACAAATAAATTTTAGACAAAATAATTTATTGATCTAGGTTTTTGTAAAATGTCTAGGGATCACTAATGATTATCTTTCAATGGCTATTTATAGTTAACATGACTTCTTCCAAAAACATTAATATTCATCAAATAAAATGATTACGTGTACAGAGAGACACATGGAATGGAGATATCATATTTTTTGTGATGAAATATTTTGAAAATAGCATTTGTTTCAAATTCATTCAACACATTGTTATTAATTAAACATTAATGGAACATTTCAGAATGTCATAAAATCATGACTAATTGATAAAAAATAAAAATAAAACATCAATAATTGGCGAATACAACTATGAATAGTAAAAAAGAAGAATTTAATACACTGGATTGTTTCCCATTTATTACTTATTATTTCATTATATAGACGTGTTTTTTATTTATATTTCATATCATTTAGAACTAGATAATGGATAATATTTTGAGATTGAATGAAAATGACTCTTATTTTTTATTTATTATTCAATGAGTATGTGTTAAAGAATCTATGTAGTAGGGACCTCTTATGTGTTGTTATTATCTTTTTTTTCTTTCACATAGAATTATGGAAGAGACTCAGTATAGCCTTGATAGCCTTATGGTTTTTTTCTATTAAACCCAATATAGGTTATGGAATATTTAAATTACTATAAAATTCATGAATGTTGGATATTTCTATTTGGAGAGTTCATGGTCTCAACTTGAGACAAAACCACATGTATTTATTCTATTATGATATTTTCACTATTGATTACTAAATTTATGAATCATATATATATCATTTTTCAAAACCCATTTTAATTAACTTAAATTTTTAGTTAATATTAAATATTGTTTTCTAGACTGTTTTGTATACATGTACATCTATTTCTAAATTTAAAATTGTTATTAACCTGTTGTAATGGAGTTGTGATCAAAATTCTATGGGAATTTTTGAAAAATCAAAATATATATTTCTATTATTTTAGAAAGATGTGTTCTTTAATAAATTCATGGATATTTTTTATAAATTTTTTAATATAAATTATAATTGGAAATTCAGTTCACCCATTCTTGATTTTCCAACTCTGAAAAAATTTATAAATTATCAATAAATTACCACCCTTTGATGGAAAAAAAGGTGGTTGATTCTATGAGTGAGAAATAACTTAATATTTTTCCATGATTTGGATTTAAATAGATTAAATACATTTTTTTGGTATATGGTAATTAAAATCCTAATATATTGGGAGAAATAATATCTTTCTTATACGAATATTTAACCATCTATTCATGTGAGGATTAAAGAGAGTAAAATTAAATATTTGATGAATAAATAGAAGGTGAGGAAGGTTTTTGGAGTTAAAACGTGATTATGATTGAATGAAAAGGTTCATGAATAGAGTATGTGTCAAATAAATACTGTAATAGAATAATGATATGTTATGTTAATCTCATAGTCTATCATTCTGTATCTGTCTTGGAATTTAAAATATATTATGAGATTTGATATTGTATTTCAGAGTGCATAACATGAAATGATATATTTCAATGTATGTATCTCAATTATTAATATTTGAATATGTTAATTACAAGTGATAAAATCATAATTGTTTGTTATAATCATTACCCAAACCAAAATGAATATGAAAAAACATCACCATGGATTTTATCATCAGACTCCCTGAAACATCTAAAAGAAATAATTTTATTTAGGTTGTAGTGAATATCGTTATTTAGTCCTCATGTTTAATTTCCATTATATAATATTTCTCCCTTGATCTTTTTTCTATGATATAATTTAATGATGTTGTTAAATTTCATGGAATACCATATTATATTATATCAAATTGGTAAATGAGGTCTATATTGTTGTTCTTGAGAAGAATTCAGCAGGTGTCGAAATTAGGATTGTGCATTATCTAAGTATATAATCAATAAACCAATTTATAGTAAAATAGGAGAAATAAAAAATTATAATATACGTTGATATAATTTCATTTGGATTGGAAAGGTGGTTGGGATAAAACCACTAATTTGGATAAATTTTATTCCAATAATATCTTTCACTTGACCATTCATACACTTCTGGAAAGAACGAATATACCCAAGGATTTAAAAAAATCCATGTGTATATGTCCACTCTATACGCATGGTTTTCAGATAAACGTGGTTATAATTTTCATGTGTAAAAAAATCATTGTAGGGACCTATACCGTTGGTTTTACAAAAACCATGGCTATAGGGAAACCCTATTCCCATGGTTTTTATAGAACCATGGGTATATGATTAATTGGAAATAAATATCATGATAATGACCTATAATCTTGCTAGAAAATATTTATGGTTATAGGTTTTGGCTATACCTATTGTTTTTGTGAAACATTGTAATACATTTGACGGGAAAAATTATATTTGGAAGAACATATACCCATAGCTTGACCAAACCATGTGTATAGGTTAGCCCATTATTTTTTCGTAATAATAAAAATAAAAATAAAAAACTTAATATAAATTATATAAATATATAAATAAATACAAATTTTCTGACTATAAGAATAGAAGATGGGTTATTGGGTGGAAGTAAGGTTGTTAGACTATACGTGGGAGGTGCTGGGATCCAATCCAAGTGGATGATGTTTTTTTAATAAATGACATGAACCCGTGGTTTGACCAAACCTTTGGTAAATTTATATACCCCAAGATATTTAAAATGATGTTTATATGTCGTGGAATTTAAATTCCTTACACTAATGATTGAGAAACCATGGGTATAGGTGGAAAATATGCACAATTTGGTCAAACCACGTGTATAGGTCTATACTGTTGCCTCCAAACATCAAGGGTCCTAAAAATGTAGGTATATTATGTACCCAAGTTTTTAGGGCCTATCCCATGGTTTAAAACCATTTTTATAAGGTTTTTTAGTAGTAAAATTGATATTTATGTATACCACTATATTAAGAGGTGAATAACTCCAACATACAATGATGGAGTTG
The DNA here is from genome assembly GCA_963277665.1 of Viscum album. Taxonomy (NCBI): domain Eukaryota; kingdom Viridiplantae; phylum Streptophyta; class Magnoliopsida; order Santalales; family Viscaceae; genus Viscum; species Viscum album. The sequence continues at coordinate 835,113,613 of OY728120.1, forward strand.
GTGAACATAATCTAATTAGACCACATAATGTAGAGGAAATGGAATAAATTATTAAATAACATAATAAAAACAACAAGGTATCTGAGGTTCAATAGAAAAGATATTTTTAAAATATATTATGGAATATAGAGTTCAGAATTTTGGGAAAAAGAATTCATATGAATATTTCATCAGAATAAGGTTATGTGATTTAGAAATAAGTTAAAGTTGAGCATCAGTAAAATCATCCCCTTCAAAATTCAAGATAATATTGGAATAATATATTGTAATTGGGTGATTTAAATAAATCTATATTATTCTCATCGTTTCTTCCATGTTTCTATGCAGAGGAGGTGGATACCATACATGTGATGAACAAAGATGTTTTACAACTAGAGAACAATCTCTCTTAAAAGTAACCACCTATATATATTATGGACAAAAGATATAATTTCATATGAAAAAATCTTCTCCCTAGTGCATATTTTGTGTGATGAAAATAAATTTTAAGAAAATACTTTGGAGACTGAGGATATAAGGATGCCGACGAGTCATATGTTTTGTTATACTTGGGTGATAGAATTTTGAGGGAAAATTTATTTTAATTAGTTAAATATAACACCTAATATTTAATGATATATTTCTAATTAAATTAATTTTAACTCTTTGATACATTTGAATATAAGAAACATAATTTTTTAATGAACAGTGATATAATATTGAAATATAATTATTTATTGTGACATTTATCATTTATCCACTCGATAGAAGGGTGGACTTCCCCCTCCACATAGCGATATGATATATATTCCATCCTCATATCACATTAACGGGTTGAAATACTGATTTAATTTTTATATATGATATATATTCAATAATTATACATTTTCAATTATAATATCTCATCAACTTTATTACCTTCTCATATATTGGAAAATGAAAATATCACTTCTTCATAAATGTGGACTACCACCTCCACATAGTGATTTGATTTATTTATCATTTCCATTTTACCTTGATGATTGTGATGATAGATTATAAGTATTATATATGGTATAAATTAATTATCCTAAACAGATAAATTATTATATACCTCCATTTCATTCAATCCATAAAAATTGATTAATGACCCATAGAATACCTGTGGACAACCACCCCCATGAAATGATGTAATTAATTATTAATCCCCAGATTATATGGGTTATTATAATACTATATAAATTGAATAAATAATATTTTATTTAACATGATATTATTATTTAGGTGATGAACTTTTGAAAACTATTCAGGGACCTTGACCATTTAACTGAATAATGTATTTAAATTATACTGGTTTTCTACCTAATAATGATTTTAATGAAGAATTTTTAATAAATGGAAAACCTGAAACTATATTGGAATGATAATATATATATAATTGTCTTTATGATTATTTTTTATAATATATTTATAGTAAATATAAATTTAATATACAAGAGGTTTGACCACATGCGATGTAATATGGGACTTTGGGTAAGGGACTTTATTTCAATATCAATTATTATCTGGATTTTCTGTATTAAATTTTAAATGGGGGAAATATTATGATAATTTTAGAGACCCAAATCATTAAGTAAATAGACATTACATTACTTTTGCGGAATATATAATACATAACAAAAACAGACACTAAAGGACATTAATAGTTTAGTGTCTTTAGAAACTCGGAATATAATCTTCCAATCTTGGTGAAATATCTTCACCATCTTCCATAAAGATCTTCCATTTTTTTCGTACCTAAATCCTTAGTTTTTATACTGGGGAAATGAAAACAACTAAAGGCTGAGCTCAAATTCTTAGTAAGGGTATGCATGGTGAATATAAAACAAACAATATATATTTGAACTTCAAACATGAACATAATATTTAAACATCAAATTATTGAGCAATGTCATAAAACATGGTATTATGTAAGGAATAGATCATAATGGATCATCAATCATGATAAAATACCTTGGGAATAAAGAATTTAATTGTGTAAACCATTAATGACATGTTATTATTTCCATTGTAGCCAAGGCATTGTTGCCAAGCCATCTTAGTAGAGAATGTCACTTACTGAACTGGGTTTACATGTCGTTCCAACCCTGTATTTCTGAACCAGATTTACTTTGCGTTCCAGCCATGTCTATCTCATGAGATATAAATCATTACCCAATTCATTTGAGGGAGATATAGGTCCCACACATATCATATTGAAATCATTCTTACTTGTGCCACAACATGAACATAAATCATTCATCATTACCCAAAGTATAAAATGGGTTTCATAAACATCATCCCATCATAACATAATCCATAAAAAAAATGGATATCATTTCATCATAAGAAAAGTTAAACCATGTAAATCATATATAAATTATACTTGAACCATACACATATGAAATAATTCCATCTTATATGGAGAATGGTTTTGATAAAACACTTGAAAAGAATTCTTGATGAAAATATCCTTTCTTTTTTAAAATCATTTTCTTTTTACAAAATGCCAGGAAATTTTAAAAAAAAAGTATGTTGTTGAAACTAACCATTAAATCTTGTAGAGTAAGCTTTATGATGAAAAGGAATTATAGAACTGTAAAAAAATATGTTCTCTCCGTATAAGTTAAAAAACATTCTTCTCGTACTTTTGCCGGAAAAGTCATAAAGCGCCACGTATGGTAAAAAACGAAAGATTCATTCCATAAGAAAAGTAAAAGTCCAAGAATGGTAAACAAGATTTTAAATATACATGGATGATTATTAAACACATTATGGAAAACATTTTATGGACATGGATGAAAAATATAACCCCAGTAAATACTTACGTATAAGCAATTTCGGATAAAAATGAGATTGGAAAAGTTATCCCTTACCTTAGGTCCGATATGCTTTGTACATATCTGAACCTCCTGTATAACGATTTAAATAATGTCATTTAATTATTAAAGAATCATATTTATAGTTATGATATCATATATGGTTCACATATGTCCTATATTACCGGTTCTTTTATAAATTCCATGTTAAAACAACGTTTTGGGTAAAATCCTTTCATTTATCATACATGTTTGGAATTTTTGTTTTTGAAATTATTATTATTATATCATTATTTAATTATTTCCAGAATGTAAATAATTATTTATATATCACATATATTCAGAATATATATATAATAGATAGATAAATGAAATGAAATACACTGTTCATGGAGATGGTTGGTCGTACGTACGCATGAACACAATTTTCCTTTCCTTATTTACTTTAATGAATGTAAGTACGTGACACACACATATATATACATACATCCAGTATCTTTAACTTGTCATATATTTAATTATAATTCATTATAAATACTTTATAATAATTCTTGAGTGGTTAGCATGGAGAATGAATCTCATCTCTTCGTGGAGACGGTAATCCGTACGTACACACGAGCGATGATATCATTCTCATAATTATTGAATTGAATGAGAGTGGATGATATAATGTATCGGAATAATTATGATGTTATAATAACCATATATAGTTATTATCTACACCATTATACCCATCCAAGTATTGTGGTGGTGGAAAAACAGATTACACCACGACGTGGAGATGGTATTCCGTACGTACGCACGCGAACTGATTTCATTTTCTGTAGGACGGATAGAAGGTGAAATGGGGTTGTTTCATATTTATAATAACATATCAGTATATTATTGATACTAATGTTATTAATTTATAATGAAACAACAAAATAAGAATATGTTGAAGAATAAAGAAATTTGAAAGAATTGGTAGAAGAGATTACCTCTTCTTCGACGCACCTCCTTTAAACTTCTTCTTATGGCACTAGGGTTTGTCTTTTGAGAAGAACAGAACCTCTATGATATGACTAGAAAGGTTTAGAAGAGGAATTGGTAGTTTTTGGCCGATCATCAAGGATCAAATGGGTGTGAATAGACATTGTTAGGGGTGCACTTTTTATAAGGGAGGAGCGGGGCACCTTTGGTAACATAAGAAATATTAATTTATAAGAAATTTAAACTCACTTAAAAACCTCAAAAAATGACTAAAATCTGAATATTAGATGATATGGGTTTTTAAAATCATCAACCAATATAATTTAGAAATGTTGGGAATTTATTTTAAACATTATCAACATGATTTATCCTTATTTAATCTTTTTAATTTTATTTGTGGTAATAAGAATCTAATTTTTAAATTGTTATAAATAGTTAATTATGTTTTATGAATGGTCCAAAATTGGATAATTAAATGCATTTTCTTCCATATAAATTTTAGTTTATAATTTTTAAATATTTTGGTGATTTATAAAAAAATTTATATTATGTTATTTTTATAAAATAACAATAGTATCAATTTTGACACTATTAATTTATTTGAATTTATATAAAATCCACACAGAAGATATGTTCGAACTAAAATATTTAATAGATTCATAACATGTCATATTTTTTTGAAATTCATGGATCACATTAAATAGTTCATATAATATTTATTCTAACATTATTAAAACCATTTATTTGATATTTCTCTTAATAAAATAATTACTACATCATTTTTGTATAATTATTTAATATACTTATTTGTAGCATAAAAATTAAAAATAAAATACTATGATGAAGATAAATCTCATATATTTAATGATAATAATTTTACTCGAATTTATCATCTAAACATCACAACATGAAAATTTATATATTTATTAAATTATAAAGGTGACAACTTTGGAATCATTTAAAATAAAATAATATAAGTGTCATAATAACCTTTATAAGGATCCAAATGGTCACAAATTGGGACAATGTATTATTACGGTTTATATATACACTAACAATAAGTTTTTTTCAGTTTTTTGGGCCTTTTCATATGTATTACTATTTCAATAAAAACTATATTTCTGATTTTTCACTTAATAATCAATTTCATCATCATTAATGTATAAGATAATAAGGTAATTAAATAAATCTTCAAAATTACAAATAAATTACCATGATAAAGAAAAACATGTTAGATTTAAAATGAGTATTTATAATAGAATTTATATTATGTATAAACTTATATTAAAAATACTTTAATTATTAATGTTTGAGTGTCACATATTTCACTTTCCTTTAAATAAAATAAATTAAAGGTCATAATCAAATAAAAGTGGGTTCCGTTAGAATCAATTTCGACCCATGTATGATTTAGGAAAAATATAATCATCCAATTATATTAATACAAGTGTTAGGGTAATTTTATAATATTACATTTACCCTTAATTACATGATTTACATTTAACTATGGTAAATAATATTTACGGCAGTTACTATTCATAATGCCTAAAAATAAAAGGTAGCTTATTAAAATAATTTTTACCTACTGATTTCAAATATGGAAGCCATTTTTCCTAATTCAAATCATAGAATATGGAGAAATTAATTTAAAATTAATCCCATTGTTATGAAAATGAGTTTTAAAAGTTAAAACATTGCAAAAGGATTAAATGATTTTACCTGTGAATTCAATGTAATATCAATGCTAATGACATAAATTATATTAAATGGTAAAAATATATTATATTTATACTTTAAAACTATTCAATATTTTAATTTACCCAAATAAATTATTACGATGAAAAAATTTCTTTTAATTAAAATATAGGGTGTTTTTTCTATTCATTAAAATATGAAACTTATTAGAATTATATGAAAATTTTATCCAAAGTAAATTTTTATTTCCCGATCAGAAATAAGAATTTTATTTTTTCAAATTTAACTTATTAACATGTCAAATACTAGATTTAAAGTGGGTGCACCATCAAAATGTGGAAAAACTCCTTTTTTTGATAAATACTTATTTTACATGAAAAATTTATTTTGTTCACATGAAATGTTTTAGAAAATTTGTAAGATGAATAATAATGTTATAAAATTAAAAATTTATTTAATACTATTCATAACGGCTAATCCATAATAATATTATAATAATATATCTTTGTTTAGTGAAACTCGGTATTGTGTGTAGTGAAAGACCCCTTTGTTGTTGCATATAACAAAATCCAACCATATTTCATTTATACATTGAATATATATGTATATATACACTCAATGTTGAGTTGAATAATTACTATAAAAAACATGAAATTGTGTTTAAGATGATCCAATATTAGTGTTGCGTATAGTGAAAGATAAATACAGTGTTGCGTATATCGCACGATAATCTTGGTGTAGCGTACAACAGAAGATAGGAAATAAATTAAAAAGAATATATCTCATAAAATCTCTGGGTGTTACATTCTACCCCCCTTAAAATTAATTTCACCCTCAAAATTCTTCGGGGTTATAAATGGTTTACTACATGTAACTTTATTTAATAGAAACCCACATCGTAAAAAGGAATACCAAAAATTATCTTTAAAAACTAAAGTACGAAACCTAACAGTTACATAAATTTACTAATCACTGGGTTTCCACATAGGATAATATTGGTGAAAATATGGATATGGAAGTGAAATCTAACCATCATGTTCTGATGGAGAGTGGTACAGAACATGGCTATTTAAAATCCAAAAATGACAAAGACATAAATTTGTGATGATCTAAGGTACCATCTGAATTATCGGATATGAGGGCACTAGGACAACATTTTTGGTTTTGAAGATCATTTCCCTAAAGTTGAATAATTTGAATTAGAAGAAATACATACTTGATTTTGGTAAAATCTCACCGTTGTTTGTTCCTTGAATAATTCCACTTCATCTCTTAAGAAAATGATGTTGAATTTGTCATTTGTGATGTGTTAGAAGATCATGCGATAGAATGATAGGTCATTCCATCTATTCTTAAGAAAAATGCGAGAACCTGTTAATATAAGTCCACCTATATTGTGATAATAAATTAAACTTAAAATGAAAAATAACTTATACTATCCATGAATGGATAACATTAAAATCCTTCCAAAAATAAAAAAAATTAAAAGTAGGTGAACTAAATACACTTAACATTTGTCTCCCATATCTCATAAGGTAGTTATTTATTGTCACGTTCCATAATCATGTATTCTCTTGAAACAAGAATTACTATAGAACATCAGTGAAAACATGAATGTTGTCAAAAGTTAACACTTTCCACATACCAAAATCCCAAAAATTCTATATACTCAAACCATGATATCACTTTGTCCTTATATCAATCATGAGCTCATGAATACCATAAAACATATTATATTCTCTTTATCCCTTCATTATGTGCATATAATCTATTTTCCAAAACATTTTCCATCACTTTTCATGGTTACCGATACCATAAAATTATTAAAAACCAAAATAGACCAATACATAGATATTACATTATTCCATGATACTATAAATGAGATTCCACACCATTATTTTGGATTCCCGTTACATAAACACATTCTCATTCAACCACATCGTTGTAATACTCAATATCACCAATAGTGATTTCATGTGACTTCCCTTTGTCCTTTTCCTTAAGAGGTTGTTGATGTCGATCATCATTAACCCTTGGATTAGTTCATTGGTTAGCATAATGACCCATTTACTTGCACTTGTAGCACTAAAGTGTTGGTGGAGCGTTCTCTATAGTCCTTTCTCTATTCACGTCATTAGAAACCTTTTTACCATTACTTTGGAACTCAGCTTCTCGATTTCCATCTTTTAGACACTTGAATCATTTTCTAGTTCCTTTTAGACAATCTCCACCCTGCTTCATTCCACACATTGAGCATAAAGAAACATTCACATTATTTTCACCATTGATCTGATATTTTTCCTTGAACTTAATCTTTCATTTCTTGTCAAAACCATGAGACAGATATGTAACACCAACATCCAGTTCTACCTTGATAGCACAATGCACAATTTTTTCATAGCTACTGAAGTCTCTTATAGATAATTCCCTTTGAAGACTTGGTTTTAAGCCATTGAAGATTCTGTCAACATTACTTTCAGGTTGATTGATAAGTCCAGATGCATATCTTGAAAGCCTTGTAAAATTCGCCTCGTATATACCAAAAGATTCATCATCCTTTTTCTTAAGCTCAAGGAACTCCATTTCCATCTTTGTTCGAAGAATATGAGGGAAGTAATTATTGAAAAACATGTTCTTGAACTCGTCCCATTCCATGGATACAATTTCATCTTGGGGCCTGATATTCTTAATTGGGGTCCACCACTGGTCTGCTTCACCTTCTAAATAGTAAACAGCTAAAATGATTTTTTCATTTTCAAAAAATCGATGTATGGGAAATATATTTTCAATGTCACTGATCCATTGTTCAGCAACAATTGGATTTAAGGACCCATTGAAAGAAGGTGGATGTTTCCTCATGAAGGACTAAATAGAATATTGTTCCCTTCTCTGCTCATTTTGAAGTCCAGAATGAGTAATATCTTGTGTAAGTATATCAATAAGATTTTTCGCTCCATCTCCCATAACATTGGTTTGTTCAAGAGGATAATCATTGCATCGTCCATTACATTGATCAACACGGTTCCTTCGGGTTCCATCCATCGTCTAAAACCCAAACAGAATAGTGTGAGAGGAAGAAATCATGCTAGGAAAAAAGCATAATGAAGGGGGAGTAACATCAATATCTAACATATTAGGTTTAATTATAAGATTGTTACTGTAACTCTAAGACTATTACCTATTCGTATACTTAACATTAGGGACATCCTTAGACATACATTAGAAATATTTCTAGGGATCTCACTAATGTTTTTGCATCCTAGTTTCCAAAGGTTGACTAAACAATTCCCCTGATACCAACTGTAACACCCCAAGCTTGTACGGTACGCTTCTCTTTGAATAATGTGATAGCGTGTGTTGTACGCAACACCAAGTTCTAACACACCATAACTAATCAAACTAGCCGTTATGAATAGTAATACCTACTTTTTGAAATTATATATATTTTATATTTGAAAATGGACTTCATTTTTGGATTCGGAATATCGAATTTAGCCTAAGGTGAAATTCTGGTACATTTCGGATAACTTTCATATTTTGATGAATAGTGAAAATTACTAAGTTTTAATTAAAAACAACTTTTTTAATCAAAATAATTAATAGTGATAAATTATGAATTTGAGTGGTTTTAAAGTATATTTAGAATATATTTTTACCATTTAATATAATGTTGGTCATTGGACATAATTTAACAATTAAACCGAACATAAACGAGTGTCAATCTTTTGATAGTTATTATCTCTTAAAAACACGCTTTTTGTTTTGACAGCGGGAATTAATTTTAAATTAATTTCTGCCACTTCTGTGTTTTGAATTTAGGAAAATGGATTCCATATTTGGAATCAGGATGTTCAAATTGTATAAATAGGTAACTTTTATTTTTAGACATTTTGAATAATTACTGCAGTAAATATTTTATTTACCATGGTTAAGGGTAAATCCGGTAAATAAGGGTTAAAAAAATAATATTATAATAATACTAAATTACCCTAAAACGTGTCTTAACCATATTGGTTGATACATGGTCGACCATGGGAATCTTTGGGTCTATTTTGGGACCCCATGGATCCACTTGTAAGTGATAATGACACTTTATTTTAATTAAGTTAAAATGAATACAAAAATGACACAAGCATATATCTTTTATAAAGACAATTGTTACATAGGGTTATATATGTTGGATTTTAGATTATAAATATTCATTAGAAAGCTAAAAAGATTCCCTACATAATGATATTTTATTTATAATTTTTAGACATTATATAATTTATTTTATTTATGACACAATGATGATGCAGTAATTACTATAATAGTAGAAAATTAAAATAATTGATATTATAAATACCCAAATAAATATAATATGAAACTTTTAATGAATTAAACTAATTTTCTAGGATAATATGAAATATTAGGATTGATTTAATTGACTTTTTTCGAAGTAATCAATCTGTTATGAGTTTCACAAAAATCAACTATTGAATAGTGTCAAAATTGACATAAAAGAGTTCTTAAAAAGAATATTATATTATTAATTGATATTAAAATTCCTAAAAATCTAAGGTTCTGCCAAGAGACTTATATCATGATAGGTTAATCATTAATGGACCACTTGGGGGTCTCTTGGATGTATATAGTATGTTTATTAACCATATTATATAAAAATACAAAGAGACATTGTAAAAGTGAAACTAATTAACTTAGAGTTAATACTTAAAGATAAGGTTAATATAAGTACCCAAAACTGTCTAAATTCTATTGGTTGAGTGGTTTTCTACCTATCCCCACCTTAACCTTTGAATAATAATCTTTGGAGCCATTAGAAACCGAATATGAATTTATTATAAATTAATATTTCTAGCTTTTCCAAAGGTGCCCCTCACCCCTCTTATAAAAGGGCACTCCTCCTTCAAATTTCTTCACACCTTAAAAGCCTTTTGGTTCGGCCAAACTCTACCCAAATACTCTCCCAACATCCCTCACTACAACCTAGAGGCCTTATTTTGATCAGAAAGCCAACCTAAGGAGCCCTTTTGATCAAATCAAAAGGGAGAACCCGAAGAAGAGGTAATGATTTCACCACCCTTTTCCATGTTCCTTTCTTCTTCCACTTCCTCTTTCTTTGTTCTTACCATTCTAAAATAATAACTCCAGTATCTTACATATACTGTGATGTTATTATAAATATGGTACAACCATATTCAGTATTCTATCCACCTTTTGAATAACATGTCACCATACGTGCGTACGTACGGCTTACCGTCTCCACGTCGTGGTGTAATTGTTATTCAATATATTATTATTTGGATGGGTATAATAATGATGTTTAACTTATGTAAATAATAAATATAACATGTTAATGATTATGATATAACATCCATTTATATATTATTCTAATATCGAAAGAATGATATTGTCGCTCGTGCGTACGTACGGACTACCGTCTCCACGAACGCGATGAGATTCATTCTCCATCGTATCCATTCAAGTATAATTATCATTTGATGATTTAAAAAGGATGTTTAAGGACTAGATATCATTCTGGATATGAATAAGATACAACAACCATGGCTTATGTAACAAAACATATAAAAGAAAATGAGTAAGTTAACTCCAAAAACGACGATATTTCTAAGATATTATTAACAAATCAATGTTAAAAGATCATATATGATATCATATTATTATATATGATTCTTGTATAATTTAATAACAACTATTTCACCATTATACAGGAGGTTAACCTACCCCAACCAAGGAAAAGTACAAGGTAAGGGGTTTTCATCTCACTCCTTATTCCCGTGAGATTCATGCCATATTGCCACCATCACCTTTTGTGTGGTGTATGTACTGACCATAATTTTATTATTTGTGTAATACACTCTAATTTATGTGTATTTACATATTCATTGTATGATACCTCTTTTATGGGTTGTATGTTTCATAAGTTACCAAATTGGTAAGGGTTATTTCACAATCTCTTCATTATCCGAGGTTGTTTATACGTAATAATCTACTGGGATTTCTTTATCATCCACATCCATGTTTCTTCGAAATGTATTTCAAAACATATTTATTATTTACAAGAATATGGGTTAAAGTCATTTATACCATTGTTTGACTTTTTATAAGAGGTTTATAAAGGAATCTTTCCGTCATTTTCAAAACAAGGTCCTTTTTAACCTTTTCGACAGAATTAAGGTAAGAATGTTTTTTTAACTTATACGGCGGGTGCGGCTATTTTCCGCCATTATAAAATCTTCAAGGCTTCCCTTACAAGCTTATAAGAATATTTTCAAAGAAAATGTTTTATTTTATATGGATCTTAAATGATTTCAAAATAAAAGGAGATATTTGTTTTAAAAGAATTTTGATTTCATCTATGTCAACATCCTTTGATGGATTTTAAGATTATTTGAAGTTGATTTATTATGATACAAAACTTCTATATTGTATTGAAGGTTTTGTGATATGTTTGACTGTGGATGTGATATTTTTATACCATTCATAGTTTATGGTGAAATTATTGACATTTCTAATGCTAGTTTTAATACGAATGTTTATGTTATGTTTAAACCTTTTCATATGGGAATGCATTGGACTTAATATGTGACGGGTGGAGCCCGCTATAGCTCCTCGATGCATCGGTAGGTCTCATGAGACAAACTAGTGTCTTGGAACAAGGCCTTGACAAAATCTTATTTGTAGTATTGGCACGAGGCCTTGGCTATGTGGTTATGATAGTCTGGCATTATGCATTCCAACATTATGAAAGTGGTTATTGATTTTTGCATGTGATTATTAGATTAGTAGAATATCCATGTGAATAAGTAAATGGAATTATTTCATTTTATTTATGCCATACCATGTTGAAAGTTCATATTTGAAAGGCTTTTGTTTTAGTTATACATTGCCTTAAATGTTTATTCTTATTTATGAAAGTTTCCGCTATATTGTTATCCTTACTGGGCATTTGAGATCACCCCTTTTCTATTGTTTTATTTTTCCTAGAATGTGAAGAAGTAAGTTATGAATGACCTATAGGGATTTTATGAGGGGTTAATAGTGTGGATTGTGGAAACATTAAGTTGTTTTAGTAGTTTTTCATTTTATGATGTAATGTAAAACTTATGAATATATCTAGTGTTTCCAAGGCTACTAAACCAATCGGTTTTTTGAGATTTGATCTTTCTTGTGATCATGCCAATGTTATGTAATAATGCACCGACTCTGGGTAACTGGGGTCGGGGCGTTACAGTTGGTATCAGAGGAAGTTTAGTACAAACCTTGGAAGCTAGATTTAGATAAACTCTGATTAGAGCACGTAGACCTAAGATGAACTTTGAGGATTAGTATAGAAGAACTTCCTAGAATTTTGGTATTGTAGAGATTTTGTGAGTTTTCCAAGCAATACATCCCTGTCTGGATACGAGCAGGTAGAGGCGGCTCTGGCACAGATGTACCTAGGGGTAAAACCCGAAAACACCGCTTTGAGCTAGACTCGAACGGGAACTGGTGCACGACAACGGGCCTTGCTGCACTCTTGGTTACGACACTCCCGGGGGATATGCTTAGGATAACTCTCATTTTCTTTACAAATCATTTTGAAGGGATTATGAGTATATACTTCATCAAATAAAACATTATTATGATTATGGATTATATCCATAAATAGTTCAATTTATGTTAAGTGTTTTATAAGTATGGGATTATGTATTTTGATTCATAAACTGATCTAGTTTATGCCATTATTTAGAAATGGCGCCTAGTGGAAGAAATGGAAACCGTATCAATGCACGCACTCCATGTAGGGATTGCCCTCTTGCTCAAGATAATTATAGTGGGGCTGGTGATGCAACTGGTGCTGATCAGCTAATCACCATACTGGGACAACTTACTCAGGTTATGAATAATAACCTTACCCGTATGGAGCACCCTGATCCACAGCGTGGAGGATCAATGTTAGATCGATTCATGAGGCAACAACCACCAACGTTCAATGGGAATACAAATCCCTTAGTAGCTGAGCAATGGATATTTTCCCTAGAGAAAATATTTCAGGCTTTGGGGAGCAGTGAAAGGGAAAAAGTTATCATGGCAGTTTACCGCCTCACTGGAGATGCTGATCAATGGTGGTCATTGATTCAGAACATGAAGGAAGATGATGAAGTATCAAATATGGAATGGAGAGAGTTCAAAGATCTGTTTTTAGAAAAATACTTCCCTCGCGACCATCGAGCAGATATGGAAAGGCAATTTCTGAGTCTGAGACAGAAGGAGGATGAGAATGTCACAAAGTATGAGGCTAACTTTACAAGGTTAGCGAGGTATGATGGAGATTATATTCGCAACCCAAGAAGTAAGATTGATTGTTTATTTGATGGGTTAAAACCATTTCTCCATCGAGCGTTAGTCTCACAATCCTTTTCATCGTACGAAGACATTGTCTCATGTGCTATCAAGACCGAAAATGAATTCTCTAAGTCTTATGACTTTAAAGCAAAGCAAGAGAAGAAGTGACCTGCTGATCAATCTGGGAATGGAAATAAGGGGAAGAAGGGAAAGGTTGAATATCCATTTTGTGGTAAATGCGGGAAGAAACATCCTGGTACTTGCTTGAAGGGAATGAGAGTCTGTTACAAGTGTGGTGAAAAAGGCCACCAAGCTCATGATTGCAAGGGGAAGAAGGAAGCTACCAACGTTCAGTGCTATAATTGCAGGGAGATGGGGCATTATGCAAATGCATGTCCTATGTGTCAGGAGAACTTACCTCAGAAAAGGCCAAGGGATCAAGGCCGGGCTTATGCTATCACTACTGCTGAGGTAGAAGCTCCGAAAGACGTGGTGGCAGGTAATTTAATGGTTTCCTCAAGTTTAGAAAATGCATTATTTGATTCTGTATCATCGCATTGTTTCATATCTTCCCAGTTTGCTAAGAAAATTAGATATTTCCAATTTGATTTAATAAGGGAGTTGTCAGTTAAAACTCCTAAGGGAAGTATCGTTGCAACAAAGTTTTGTGAATCAGTCCCCATTAGAGCACATAAATTTTCTTTATCTGCTGATTTCATCATCATACCTATGATTGAGTGTGATATAATCCTCGGTATGGACTGGCTTTCGGACGATGATGCGAAGATTTATTGTAAGAAGAAAGAGGTTACGATTCTTGATGATAATGATAAGGAGCACCTTATTTTTAGAGCAGAATCATCACCACCTAATTCTTATTTAGATCCACCCCCAGTAGCTCAACTTAATTCAATTATTGGGGAGGAAGAGAATGAAATAACTGTCGGTGAGGAAAGGAATGTTCAAATAGAGGATGTACCTGTTGCGAAAGAATTTGTAGATGTATTTCCGGAAGATTTACCTGGACATCCTCCAGAACGAGAAGTTGATTTTTCTATTGATTTGATTCCTGGATCAAGGCCTATATCGAAGACCCCTTATAGAATGGCCACTATAGAGTTAGTTGAACTAAAGAAACACCTAGAGGAATTGAGTAATAAGGGATTTATTCGCCCTAGTGTTTCTCCATGTGGAGCCCCTGATCTTTTTGTTAAAAAGAAAGATGGATCTATGAGGTTATGTATCGACTACAGGGAGATCAATGCTATAACGATAAAGAACAAGTATCCCCTACCTCGTATTGATGATTTAATTGACCAACTGCATGGATCTCAATACTTTCAAAGATTGACCTTCGATCTGGATACCATCAGTTGTGTGTGAAGAAGGAAGACATTCCGAAAACAGCATTTCGAACCAGGTACGGGCATTACGAGTTTACTGTAATGCCGTTTGGATTGACTAATGCACCCTCTGTATTCATGGATATAATGAATAGAGTTTTCAAGGAGTATCTCGATGAATTTGTGGTGGTATTTATTGATGATATCTTGGTATACTCCAAAACCTACGAAGATCATGAAAATCACTTGCGCATTATCTTGAAGACTCTGAGGAGGCATGAATTATATGGGAAGTTTAGCAAGTGTGAATTCTGGCTTCAGGAGATTTCTTTTCATGGCCATATTGTCTCTAAAGATGGAATCTCTGTTGATCCTTCTAAGACCAAGGCAATCCAAGAATGGCCAGCACCTACGAGTATAACTGAGGTACATAGTTTTATTGGTTTGGCAGGTCATTATCGACGTTTCGTCCAGAATTTTGCCCGATTGGCTAACCCATTAACGAAGCTCACACGTAAAGGGGTTAAATTTGTTTGGACAAAAGAGTGTGAAAAATGTTTCGAAGAACTGAAGAGAAGATTAGTCAATGCTCCTATATTGACTCTACCATCGGGGAATGATGGTTTCGTTATTTATAGTGATGCATCGAAGAAAGGACTTGGCTGTGTCCTTATGCAGAATGATAGAGTTATTGCATATGCATCACGACAGTTAAAAATTCATGAACAAAACTATCCTACTCATGATCTCGAGTTAGCAGCAGTGATCTTTCCTTTGAAGATATGGAGGCACTACCTCTATGGTGAAAAATGTGGGATTTATACTGATCACAAGAGTTTGAAGTATATTTTCTCACAAAAAGAAATCAACATGAGGCAAAGGAGATGGCTTGAATTACTCAAGGATTATGATTGTACGATACAGTACCACCCAGGGAAGGCAAACAAGGTGGAAGATGCTTTGAGTAGAAAAGACCATGGAGTTTTGAACAATATGAGAATTGAATGGGATCCAATTTTCATGGATCTAGTGAAGATGGACATGGGAATAACCAGGGAAGGTGAAACATCAATGCTTTTTCAAATGGTTGCCAAACCATCTTTACTAGAAAGGATTAAGAGTTCTCAGACCGATGATGAAGAATTACAAAACAAGATTAAAGCTGTGAATGATGGGAGATTGAGAGACTTTGTGTATGAAGATGGAATTTTGAAATTCGGGAAGAGACTTTGTGTTCCCAATATACCTGATCTAAAAAGGGAATTGCTGGATGATGCTCATAGTTCCAATTTCTCTATACACCATGGGAGCACCAAAATGTATAGAGATTTGAAGGAACATTTTTGGTGGGACAACATGAAGAGGGAGATTGCTGATTTTGTGTCAAGATGTATGGTTTGTCAACAAGTGAAAGCTGGAAGGCAACAGCCTGGAGGAGTCATGCAACCTCTTCCCATACCGGAGTGGAAATGGGACAATGTTACGATGGACTTTGTCATGGGGCTACCAAAGACTCCTAGAAGGAATGATGCAATATGGGTTATTGTTGATCGTCTTACCAAGACATCACATTTTCTTGCTATAAGAGAAGATCTACCCCTGGAACGTCTAGAAAGACTATATATTAATGAAGTTGTGAGACTTCATGGAGTACCCCTATAGATTGTTTCTGATCGTGATCCCAGTTTTACTTCAAGATTCTGGAAAAGTCTTCAGAAATCCCTGGATACTGAACTTCATTTGAGCACTGCTTACCACCCTCAGACAGACAGACAATCAGAACGGACTATTCAAACCTTAGAAGACATGTTGAGATCTTGCTCACTTGACTTTCAGTGTATGTGGGATCAATATTTACCTTTGGTAGAATTTTCCTATAACAATAGCTTCCATTCGAGTATTAAGAAGGCACCATATGAAGAGTTATACGGAAAGAGATTTCGTACACCAACCTGTTGGGATGACATTGGTGAAAGAAAACTTGTAGGCCCAGAACTGGTGGAGGAAACGGTGGAAAAGGTGAAAGTAATCCAAAATCACATCAAAGCAGCTCAAAGTAGGCAGAAGAGCTATGCCGATAATCGAAGGAAGGATTTGGAATTTCAAGTCGGTGATCATGTTTTTCTGAAGGTATCTCCGTGGAAGGGAGTCATACGTTTTGGTAAGAAAGGTAAATTGAGTCCCAGGTACATCGGACCTTTCGAAATTCTAGAACGAATTGGGGTTGTAGCTTACCGATTGTCAATGCCGCCAAGTCTCTCCAAAGTTCACGATGTGTTCCACGTATCTCTATTGAGGAAATACATGCCTGATCCGACGCATGTACTCACCTATGAGGAATTAGAACTAGAACCCGATCTGTCTTATTGCGAAGAGCCCGTCAAGATTCTTGATACGAGAGAACAAGTGCTGAGAAACCGGACGACGCGTCTGGTAAAAGTTTTGTGGAGAAACCATAAGATGGAAGAGGCAACGTGGGAACCCGAGGAACTTATGATGAAGAACCACCCGAGTCTTTTTATGCAGTAATACCCTAGAAATTGCGAGGACGCAATTATTTGAAGGAGGGGAGAATGTAACACCCCAAGCTTCTACGGTACACTTCTCTTTGAATAATGTGATAGCGTGTGTTGTACGCAACACCAAGTTCTAACACACCATAACTAATCAAACTAGCCGTTATGAATAGTAATACCTACTTTTTGAAATTATATATATTTTATATTTGAAAATGGACTTCATTTTTGGATTCGGAATATCGAATTTAGCCTAAGGTGAAATTTTGGTACATTTCGGATAACTTTCATATTTTGATGAATAGTGAAAATTACTAAGTTTTAATTAAAAACAACTTTTTTAATCAAAATAATTAATAGTGATAAATTATGAATTTGAGTGGTTTTAAATTATATTTAGAATATATTTTTACCATTTAATATAATGTTGGTCATTGGACATAATTTAACAATTAAACCGAACATAAACGAGTGTCAATCTTTTGATAGTTATTATCTCTTAAAAACACGCTTTTTGTTTTGACAGCGGGAATTAATTTTAAATTAATTTCTGCCACTTCTGTGTTTTGAATTTAGGAAAATGGATTCCATATTTGGAATCAGGATGTTCAAATTGTATAAATAGGTAACTTTTATTTTTAGACATTTTGAATAATTACTGCGGTAAATATTTTATTTACCATGGTTAAGGGTAAATCCGGTAAATAAGGGTTAAAAATATAATATTATAATAATACTAAATTACCCTAAAACGTGTCTTAACCCTATTGGTTGATACATGGTCGACCATGGGAATCTTTGGATCTATTTTGGGACCCCATGGATCCACTTGTAAGTGATAATGACACTTTATTTTAATTAAGTTAAAATGAATACAAAAATGACACAAGCATATATCTTTTAGAAAAACAATTGTTACATAGGGTTATATATGTTGGATTTTAGATTATAAATATTCATTAGAAATATAAAAAGATTTCCTACATAATGATATTTTATTTATAATTTTTAGACATTAAATAAGTTATTTTATTTATGACACAATGATGATGCAGTAATTACTATAATAGTGAAAAATTAAAGTAATTGATATTATAAATACCCAAATAAATATAATATGGAACTTTTAATGAATTAAACTATTTTTCTAGGATAATATGATATATTAGGATTGATTTAATGGACTTTTTTCGAAGTAATCAATCTGTTATGAGTTTCACAAAAATCAACTATTGAATAGTGTCAAAATTGACATAAAAGAGTTCTTAAAAAACATATTATATTATTAATTGATATTAAATTCTTAAAAATCTAAGGTTCGGCCAAGAGACTTATATCATGATTGGTTAATCATTAATGGACCACTTGGGGGTCGCTTGGATGTATATAGTAAGTTTATTAACCATATTATATAAAAATACAATGAGACATTGTAAAAGTGAAACTAATTAACTTAGAGTTAATGCTTAAAGATAAGGTTAATATAAGTACCCAAACCTGTCTAAATTCTATTGGTTTAGTGGTTTTCTACCTATCCCCACCTTAACCTTTGAATAATAAGCTTTGGAGCCATTATAAACCGAATATGAATTTATTATAAATTAATATTTCTAGATTTTCCAAAGGTGCCCCTCACCCCTCTTATAAAAGGGAACTCCTCCTTCTCATTTCTTCACACCTTAAAAGCCTTTTGGTTCGGCCAAACTCTGCCCAAATACTCTCCCAACATCCCTCACTACAATCTAGAGGCCTTAGTTTGATCGGAAAGCCAACCTATGGAGCCCTTTTGATCAAATCAAAAGGAAGAACCCGAAGAAGAGGTAATGATTTCACCACCCTTTTCCAAGTTCCTTTCTTCTTCCACTTCCTCTTTCTTTGTACTTACCATTCTAAAATAATAACTCTAGTATCTTACATATACTGTGATGTTATTATAAATATGGTACAACCATATTCATTATTCTATCCACCCTTTGAATAACATGTCACCATACGTGCGTACGTACGACTTACCGTCTCCACGTCGTGGTGTAATTGTTATTCAATATATTATTATTTGGATGGGTATAATAATGATGTGTAACTTATGTAAATAATAAATATAACATGTAAATTATTATGATATACCATCCATTTATATATTATTCTAATATCGAAAGAATGATATTGTCGCTCGTGCGTACGTACGGACTACCGTCTCCACGAACGCGATGAGATTCATTCTCCATCGTATCCATTCAAGTATAATTATCATTTGATGATTTAAAAATGATGTTTAAGGACTAGATATCATTCTGGATATGAATAAGATACAACAACCATGTCTTATGTAACAAAACATATAACAGAAAATGAGTAAGTTAACTCCCAAAACGATGATAATTCTAAGATATTATTAACAAATCAATGTTAAAAGATCATATATGATATCATATTATTATATATGATTCTTGTATAATTTAATAACAACGATTTCACCATTATACAGGAGGTTAACCTACCCCAACCAAGGAAAAGTACAAGGTAAGGGGTTTTCATCTCACTCCTTATTCCCGTGAGATTCATGCCATATTGCCACCATCACCTTTTGTGTGGTGTATGTACTGCCCATAATTTTATTATTTGTTTAATACACTCTAATTTATGTGTATTTACATATTCATTGTATGATACCTCTTTTATGGGTTGTATGTTTCATAAGTTACCAAATTGGTAAGGGTTTACTTTACAATCTCTTCATTATCCGAGGTTGTTTATACGTAATAATCTACTGGGATCTCTTTATCATCCACATCCATGTTTCTTAAAAATGTATTTCAAAACATTTTTACTATTTACTAGAATATGAGTTAAAGTCATTTATACCCTTTTTGACTTTTATAAGTGGTTTATAAAGGAATCTTTTGATCGTTTTCAAAACAAGGTCCTTTTTAACCTTTTCGACAGAATTAAGGTAAGAATGTTTTTTTTAACTTATACGGCGGGTGCAGCTATTTTCCGCCGTTATAAAATCTTCAAAGCATCCCTTACAAGCTTATAAGAATATTTTCAAAGAAAATGTTTTATTTTATATGTATCTTAAATGATTTCAAAATAAAAGGAGATATTTCTTTTAAAAGAATTTTGATTTCATCTATGTCAACATCCTTTGATGTATTTTAAGATTATTTGAAGTTGATTTATTATGATACAAAACTTCTAAATTTTATTGAAGGTTTTGTGATATGTTTGACTGTGGATGTGCTATTTTTATACCATTCATAGTTTATGGTGAAAGTATTGACATTTCGTATGCTAGTTTTAATACGAATGTTTATGTTATGTTTAAACCTTTTCATATGGGAATGCATTGGACTTAATATGTGACGGGTGGAGCCCACTATAGCTCCTCGATGCATCGGTAGGTCTCATGAGACAAACTAGTGTCTTGGAACAAGGCCTTGACAAAATCTTATTTGTAGTCTTGGCACGAGGCCTTGGCTATGTGGTTATGATAGTCTGGCATTATGCATTCCAACATTATGAAAGTGGTTATTGATTTTTGCATGTGATTATTCGATTAGTAGAATATCCATGTGAATGAGTAAATGGAATTATTTCATTTTATTTATGCCATACCATGTTGAAAGTTCATATTTAAAAGGCTTTTGTTTTAGTTATACATTTCCTTAAATGTTTATTCTTATTTATGAATGTTTCCGCTATATTGTTATCCTTACTGGGAATTTGAGCTCACCCCTTTTCTATTGTTTTATTTTTCCCAGGATGTGAAGAAGTAAGTTATGAATGACCTGTAGGGATTTTATTAGGGTTTAATAGTGTGGATTGTGGAAACATTATGTTGTTGTAGTAGTTTTTCATTTTATGATGTAATGTAAAACTTATGAATATATCTAGTGTTTCCAAGGCTATTAAACCAATCGGTCTTTCGAGATTTGATCTTTCTTGTGATCATGCCAATGTTATGTAATAATGCACCAACTCTGGGTAACTGGGGTCAGGGCGTTACACCAACTATAGAGACCCAAAGCATAACATACATAGACATTATATTAATTTTTCATAATATCTAATACATAACAGAAACAGAAACCAATGGACCGTAATTGTTTAGTGTCTTTGGAAACTCGGAATATAATCTTCTAATCTTGGTGAATGATCTTCAACATCTCTTATAAATATCATCATTTTTTTCTTACCTAAAACCTTTATTTCTTTCATGGGGAAAAGAAAAAATATAAAGGGTGAGCTCAAATTCTCAGTAAGGGTAAGCACAGAGAAAATAAAACAAACCACATACATTTGATCTTCAAAAAATGAATATAATACTTAAACATCAATATCTTGAGCAATGACATAAAACATGGTATAATGTAAGGCATAGATCATAATGGATAATCAATAATGATAAAATATCTTGGGAATAAATCATGTAATTGTGGAACCCATTAATCACATGTTATGATTTCCAATGTAGCCATGGCATTTCTGCCAAGACCATCTTAGTGGAAAAAGTCCCTTACTGAACTGGGTTTACATGTCGTTGCAGCCCTGTATTACTGAACCAGATTTACTTTCCATTCCCTCCATGTTTATATAATGAGATATAAATCATTACCCAATACATTTGAGGGAGATATGGGTCCCACCCATCTCATAATGAAATCATTCATACTTGTGACACAACATGAACATAAAATATTCATCATTACCCAAAGTATACAATGAGTTTCCTAAACATCATCCCATCATAACACAAACTATACAAAAAAATGGATATCATTTCATCATAAGAAAAGTGAAACCATTTAAATAATAAATAAATTATACTTTAAACATACACATATGAAATAATGCCATCATATATGGATAATGGTTTTGATAAAACTTTTGAAATGAATTCATGAGGAAAATATCCTTTCGTTTTCAAAATCATTTTCTTTTCACAAAATGCCATGAAATATTTAAACAAAAGTATTTTGTTGAAAATAAACATGAAATCTTTTAGAGTAATCTTTATGATGAAATGGTGTTATGAAACCGTAAAAAAATATGTTCTCGCCGTATAAGTTAAAAAAACATTCTCCTCGTACTTTTTCCGGAAAAGTCATAAAGTGCCTCATATGGTAAAAAAAAGAAAGATTCCTTGAATACACAAAGTAAAAGTCAAAGAAGATTAAAAATGACTTTAAAAATATATGAAAGAATATTAATCACTTTATGAAAAAAAATTATGGCCATGGATGAAAAATATATCCCTAGTAAATACTTATGTATAAGAATTCTCGGATAAAAACGAGATTGGAAAAGTTATCCCTTACATTAGGTCCGATAGGCTTCGTACGTATCTGAAACTCATGTATAATGATTTAAATAATGTTATTTAGTTATTATAAAATCATATTCATTTTTATGTTGTCATATATGGTTCACTTATGACCTATATTACATGTTCTTTTATAAATTCCATGTTAATGCAATGTTTTGGGTAAAATCATTTCATTTATCATACATGTTTGGACTTGTTGTTCTTGATATTATTATTACTTATATCATTATTTACTTGTATCAAGAATATAAATAATTATTCATATATCATATATATTTAGTGTATATATATATATATAATAGATAGATAAATGAAATGAAATACACCGTTCATGGTGTCGGTAGGCCGTACGTACGCAGGAACGTTGTTTTCCTTTCCTTATTGACTTGAATGGAAGTAAGTAGATGACAAACACACACACACATATATATATACATACATACATAAATCAAGTAGCTTTAGCATGTCATATATTCCATTATTATTCATTATACATACTTTATAATCATTCTTGAGTGGTTAACATGGAGAATGAATCTCATCACGTTGTGGAAACGGTAATTCGTACGTACGCACGAGCGATGATATCGTTCTCATAATTATTGAATTGAATTGGAGTGGATGATATAATGTCTCAGAATCAGTATTAATTTATAATTACCATATATATTTATTCTTTACACCATTATACCAATCCAAGTAAGGTGGTGGTGGAAAAAACGATTACACCACGGTGTGAAGACGGTATTCCATACGTACACACGCATAGTGATTTCATATTCCGTAGGATGGATAGAAGCTGAAATGGGGTTATTTAATCTTTATAATAACATATCATTATATTATTGATACTGATGTTATTACTATATAATGAAACAACTAAAGAATGAGTAGTTGAAGAAGAAATAAATTTTAAAGATTCAGTAGAAGAGATTACCTCTTCTTCAACGCACCTCCTTTAAACTTCTTCTTAGGGCACTAGGGTTGGTCTTTTGAGAATACCAGAACCATTATGATATAATTATATAGGTTTATAAGAGGAATTTGTAGGGTTTGGAAGAGATTAATTGATAAAATGGGTGTGAAGAGAAGTGGGAAGGGGTGCCCTTTTATAAGAGAGGAGAGGGGCACCTTTGGTAACAAAAGAAATATTAATTTATAATAAATTCATCCTTTCTTAGAAACATCAAAAAATGGATCCAATCAGAATATTAAATGAGATAGGGTTGTAATCGCATCAACCAATATAATTTAGACATGTTGGGAATTTATTTTATACATTATCAACTTGATTTATCCTTATTTAATCTATCTAATTTTATTTGTGGTAATAAGATTCTAATTTTCAAATTGTTATAAATAATTAACTATGTGTTATGAATTGTCCAAAATTGTATACTTTAGGAAATTTTAGGCCATATAAATTTTAATTTATAAGTTTTAAATATTTTCGTGATTTTTAAACATTTTTATATTATGTTGTTTTTATAAAATGACAATATTGTCTATTTTGACACTATTAATTTATTTGAATTTAAATAAACTCGATAGAGAAGATATGTTAAAAATAAAATTTTTAATAGATTCATAACATGACATATTTATCTAGAAAATTAGTGGATCACATTAAATAGTTCATATAATATTTATTTTAATATTTTTAAGACCATTTATTTGATATTTATCTTAATAAAATAATTACTATATCGTTTTTGTATAATTATTTAATATACTTATTTGTTCCATAAAAATTTAAAATAAACTACTATGATGAAGATAAATCTCATAGATTTCATAATAATACTATTACTCGAATTTATCATCTTAAAATCACAACATGTAAATTTTTATATTTATTAAATTATGTAGGTCGCAACTTTGGAATCATTTAAAAGAAAATAATTTAAGTTTCATAATCGCCTTTATAAGGATCAAAATGGTCAAACAAATCGGCCAGTGGATTATTAGGGTTTATATATACACTACCAATAAGTTGTTTTTCAGATTTTTGGGCCTTTTGATATGTATTACTATTTCAGTAAAAACTATATTATGGATTTTTAACTAAATAATCAATTTCTGCATCATTAATGTATAAGATAATATTGTAATTAAATAGTTCCTAAAAATTAAAAATAAATAACCATGATAAATAATATCATTTTATATTTCAAATAAGTATTTATAACCAAATTTATATTCTTTATAACCTTATATTAAAAATACATTAATTACTAAAGTTTGAGTGAGACATATTTCACTTTCCATTGAATTAAATAAACTAAAGGACATAATAAAATAAAAGTGGGTTACATTAGATAAACTTTCGACAAAATTATAATTTAGGGAAAAATACAATCATCCAATTATATTTAGACAAGTTACAGGGTAATTTTATAATATTATATTTACCCTTAATTACGAGATTTACCTTTAACTATGTTAAATAAAATTTACTGTAATTACTATTCATAATTCCTAAATATAAAAAGTAGCTTATTAACATAATTTGGACCTACTGATTCAAAATATGGAACCCATTTTTCCAAATTCAAATCACAGAAGTTGCAGAATTAATTTAAAATTAAACACGTTGTTAAGAAAATGAGTTTTAAAAGTTAAAACATTGCAAAATATTGAAATGATTTTACCAATGAATTCAATGTAAAATCAATGCTAATGAAATATATTATATTAAAGGGTAAAAATATATTCTATTTATACTTTAAAAAAATTAAATATAATAATTTATCCATATAAACTATTACGATGAAAAAATTTGATTTTAAATAAAATATAGCGTGTTTTTACTATTCATTAAAATATGAAAGTTATCAGAATAATATGAAAATTTTATCCAAAGTAAATTTTTATTTCCTGATAACAAATAAGAATTTTATTTTGTCAAATTTATCTTATAAAAATTTCAAAATATAGATTTAAATTGGGTTCCCCATCAAAGGCGACAAAACTGCATTTTTTTTAAAAATAATTATTTTACCCAAAAAAATTATTTTATTCACATAACATGATTTATAAAATGTGTAAGATGAATAATAATATTATAAAATTCAAAATTTAGTTAATTCAATTCATAAAGACAAGTCCATAATAATATTATAACAATATATCATTGTTTAGTGAACTCGGTATTGCGTACAATACACGCTCTCGAGAAAGGCCGTGATTGCGTGTAATGCAAGCCAAGTCAGGGTTGCGTGTAGTGCAAGACTCCTTTTTTGTTGAATATAGAAAAATCCTTCCATATTTCATTAATTCATTGAATATATATGTGTATATATACACTCAATGTTTTGTAAAATAATTACTATCAAACAAACTTGAAATTGTGTTTAACACGATCTATGATTAGTGTTGCTTATATTGCACGCTAATATGGTGTTGCGTATGTCGCAAGATAATCGTGGTGTAGCGTACAACAGAATATATGAAATAAATTAAAAATAATATATCTCATAAAATCATTTGGTGTTACAATAATAATATTTTAAAATTCATATAGTTTATTCTTTTATATATATTTAAAAAGATAGTTGTTTTTATTTCATTCTTCTCTTCTTAGTTTGTTAAGTGATTCAGAATGTTTCATAAGAAAAATGACCTTATTTCCTATTTGGTTGAGGAAGTTTGTCTTCCATGTACATTTTGTATATATTTTATCAATATTTTTATTTTTATTATAAAATTAATGTTTTAATACATTTTCAATCATATTTTAATTTCATCTCAAGTGTTTTAAAAGTAATTCTTAAATTTTTTTTTGAACAATTTATTTGTGAAATTTAACAAAAAAAATAATTAAATAATTTTTTATTTTTTACCATAGAAAATGATTTCCTAAACATCCTGACTATATTTTAAATGAACAATTCTATTATATTATACATTTTTATTATATAGTAAAATATTATTCTCAAAATTATGAAAATACTTAATTTTAAAGTTATAGAAGATAAAGTATATTATTCCATATTTTAAATGAACAATTCAAATGATATTTCAATTGTTTTTTTCATCTATTTTAAAAAAATGATGTTTCTTTTTATTAATTGGGGTTATGATCTAACTATACCATAATTATTCTATCCCGATATGGATTATTTCTTAGTGAAGATGTAATTTTTATGAAACTCGTTTATTTTCCATGGTTTTTACGATAATACAATGATATGTTTAGGAAAATTCTATCCATTCCATGGGATATGCTAGGAGAAAATGATGAACTTGTTTTGATCTTGTGGATCACATATGTATGGTTTAAATTATGTTCTGTATGGGTATGGAATAATATATATATCGAACAAAATTGCATAAAGAATGAGATCTCATGAGATTATACAAAATGAATTGAGGAGTGAACCCAACTCAGAAAGGGAATCTATAATGTATGATATTCTCGAGAGTAAACCTTTAATAAATAAATAAGGGAATTGGAAATGAACCCAATAAACTATGACTATCTTGGTAGTGATCCTTTAAAAAGAAATTTATTGTCTATTCTTATGTGTATTCGATAATATTATATTTTATTCTTATGATATACGTTCTTAGATTATGATTAAAAATCTATGATTACATAATCATTGGACTTATGTCTTTTGCTGTGAAATGTTATTATTCTATGATTCATGAATAATGATCTATAACAGATTATGTATGACATTAAGAATTTATGATCAAGTTCCCATACACATATTATTATTATCCTTGATTGATATATATTATGTTATCCCTGATCGAGTATCGGATCTTGCAAATTAACATGAATTCATTTTCCTTATGTCATGATGAAAGTTATTGTTTAGTTAATGTATAAAAAAGGAAAATTGAGAAACTAACCTTTTGGGATATACCAAATAACTCTTTTTAAATAAGTTGATTATGTATCTTGTCTGTAAAGAAAATAAACCATTACAATAAATGAGTGTATAATATTTAAAATTTATTAAATATTTGTCTAAACTGATTTAATATTTACATATATTATAATTTAGAAAACTAAATTATATTATATCCATACCCTAAGTGATAACGTAGTGGATTCACAAGGGTCCTTGTACGTGAGTTATATGTCATAACTATCCATGTCATCCATGATAAGGTTTCGGTCGAGTATGTCATAGGATCATACCATGAGGGGCATGGGTAATGGAAGGGGATAACCCTATGGGATGGATCATTGAACTATTTTATATAAAAAATAGTAATCCCCTAAGAAAAAAGGGATGGGTCATGGATTTCGGACATGTTACAGTCACGAGTTTGTGGATGTATTATTTTTATGTTTTTTATAACAACCTACCATGATTTTGGGGATATGGGTGGGACATTGGTGTAGTTTCATGATTATTTGTTGTGGTGGATTCCAACATGGTACTGATGTAGGTATAATTGGATGTGGTGGTGGCCTGGTTAGCACAATGTTTCCTAAAGTGTAGGTATTCCAGGTGTCCTAGTTAGCACATTATGCTCAAGACACTTCTATGAAATTTTTTATTTTATTCCTCATTAATACACATATATAATTGAATATTCTAGTGTAACTAGGTGAGACCTAACTAGGTGGTATTTATTATAGTCTTCATTAAAAACTCATTAGGCATTTATATTTCATGTCTACTTTAATATTCAACACACAATATATAGTGGATCAAACTAGTTACATATGAAGGATGTTTGAGGATATTTTATTTGATGGACAAGGATAGATATATCATATTTTACAATTATTGAGTTTCTAATCATACACTTTAGTATGTATCCATTTCCACCTAGTTTATTTTTAAAGGTATACAGTATGAATTTTTTATCAATATTATATTGAGAAAATAAATTTATTAGAGATATGGAAGATCATCTATGAAATTAGTTGATTATTTATATAGGATACAAAATAAAATAATCCATTACAATTACTTGGGTTTATAAGATTAAAATGGTAATGAAAATTCATATAAACTGATGAAATAGTTTTTTATGTTATACTAGAGTCACCTAAAATGGAGTCGGTCCATACAATGTGTGATAGGGTAGTGGTTCGGGATGGGTCCTTGTCCTTAAGCAAGAGGTTCTAGATAACCATGTATTGAGTGTGAAAATGTTGGATAAAGATGTTATAGGGCCTTCCCAAGAGGCCATTGGGTCATGACAGGGGATGACCATTAGGTATAGGTTAGGTAATGATGTGATGTTACTGATGGACCTCACATTGGGATGTATAATTTTCATATCGTTTGGAGGTGTCAGTTTTATGTTTTGGACATTTATCTACATTGAATCTCAAGATATTTTATGGGAATCAATGTCATGGAATGATGAGTTTTCATGGTGGATTCCAGCATGGTAAAAATGAATAAATGATTTTATGTTGTAGTTTTTTGGGCATAACATTGTGATCTAATGTTTAGGGAGTCATTATGGCCTAGATAGATCAAGACATCCATCTTTCCCAGGAGACATGTTTATTTTATTCCATATGCATTTGTGTATATTATGAAATATGATATTGTCACTAGGTAAGAACCTTATGAGATTTACGTCTCACCCTATTCATGGGATACTCAATGTTTATAGAAACTATATGTCCACATTGATGTTAATAAAGGACATGTAGTGGATCGAGATAGTTATAGTAGAGGTGTGTATGATGATAGGGTATTTGATGCTCATGGATAGAAGTATGGAATGTGTACATGCAAATTAGTTGGTCTTATTTTGTATTTAGGATTTTTTAGTGGGTGGTAAAGGATGTATGGTTATATGAATTTGGAATTGAATTTGTTATATCTCTATATTAATTTTATATTTCATACAATAAATTTTTAATGTATTTTTTAATAATTTTATATTAATTTTATGTCTTTTAATAATGGATATACCTTCCCTTTTCGTGGATTTATCCTTCAACAGTAGTCAGTAGACTTTGGTTTATGGGTAGGTGCACATGATTTCTCAGGGAACTATAGTTCAAGATTATTCAAGTATGCATTGGATAGGGAATTAAAAAAATTCATCAATGCGTTATTTTTTATGATTTTTTGATATAGTAGATTGGTTTCCTTTGAATGTGTCTTGAATTTTCTATGAATTCCGACTAGCGAGTCATGAAAAACATTTTAGTGGGAAGATTTTTTACCAATGAAATGGGATTGTTGTTCATTTATTTAACTATAATTGAAGAAATATTTTTTGAATATGATGGATTTACTAGAGATTTGGGTATATCTTTTCTCAATATTAGACCACTAGAAAGAGGCTAGATGACATGAACCATTATTAGGAACATAGGATCATATAGCATTTCTTACAAGTATGAGGTATTATTTTCAAAAGACATAGATTATTTATTAAAATTTTCATCAAAAACATATATACTGTTTTAAAATATAATTTTTCGGTGTCATTGTATTTAGTTTAAAAATGATATTTACATGGATTATGTGTCATGGGGATTCTGGTGTGGGATAATCTCTAATGAAGGAAATGCAGTACCATCATCATGGAATCTGTAGAGGCATTTTTGGGGTCTTTTTAGCTATTGGATACCTCCTAGATGGTTTTCTAAGGGGTTTGGTAGAAGCACTGTAAGCTTGTTTAATCATCATAAAATTTGTAAATGTTTTCCTATTGTTGAAAAAACCATGAGAGCATTGTGAAAATGTTTGAGAGATGTCACGGGATTTCAATATTTTAACTGGATGGAGAATTTCATTTATGGTGTTATAGATTCTATTGAAAGGATAGTTGGATATATAGTCCAATATTTTTCATGATTCAATTTTGGGTGTCATGGTGGGAGTGTGGTTATATGATCCGGCTTCATGGTATGACGCCTTTGTGGTGAGTTATCATTCATTTATCCATTGAATGATAGAGGATCCTTTGGATATTGGGTGAGCCTGGGATGTAATGGTTCATGGATAGTAGGTTAGAAATGTGTTCTTGGTTTAAAAAATACAAGACTCCAAAAAGTATCAGTAGAGTTATGGGAATAGATTTCATAGGAATACGCATCCATAGGGTTAAAATCAAACTTGGATCCTTTTAAACTAACTATTGAGTTGGTACTCAATTATTAACATTTCATATAGAGGAGGGTGAGGATAGAGTGTTTTTATAGGGGAATTTCATAGGGTGATAGGGTAAGTTCACATGTGGTAAATGCGTTGTTTGGTTAATTTGGGGATAAATGAATGGGTATTGTATTTTTTCATTGAGATGTTTTTTGGTTGTTTAAGGGATAAAATGATGTGTAATTTATTCGGTCGTGAGATAATAATGGGAATGGTGTCCTAATTTTTTGTGAAATTGATGATATATCTCTCTCATATGAAGTCACATCCAGTATGGAATAGGGTAACTGGTTTTTATCTAGTAATGTTAAACCATTATAACTCTATTTTCATTGAATAAAATTTTTGGTTTATTAGGAATGAAACATATGCAGTGATACAAAATTGGGGTCTGTGCTTGTGGAGTAGAGTTACCGAAGTCCTATGGTTGGGAGCACACAATTTTTTATCGATTGTGGATGGAGATGACACTTTAGTGTGGAAAGTTTGGATATATTTAATAGTGTGTCATGTTAGTACTCATGTATTAGAAATAAGACCATATCCAATCATCTTTTGTCGTAATAGATACAATTTGGACGATGGAAAATGATGTTTATCTTTTTGGGTGTTTATAATGATACTTCTACTGTGGAGAACATTATATAAATTATGATTAAATGGAACTCTTGTCATATGTGAAGCTGTGTGATAATACTGCATAGTTGGTTGTTGAGACGACATTAGAACATCGATGAATCAGATGTTATGATTTTATCAGGTTCATTAATAGAAAAAATAATTGAGTTCTGGATGGGGTTTTGTGTTGAATTAGTGCATCATGATCGGGCTCAGTGTGGTTTGGTCTAATCTGATGATGGGTCCGATTAGAGGTGTTTTAGTGATTGACCTGAGATAATAATAAGTATCATAGGTTTTTTGATATACAATAGTGAAATTACCTTGAATATAAATTTTATAGTTGGGGGTTGGATGGTCATGGGCATCCACTAGGAGTTAGTGAATCATGATTAGGTGCATTAGTGATGTATTTGGTGGGTGAAACTATGTATTCTTGGTTAATTCAGTTTTGGGGGGTCAAAATTGTTCTTTTGTGCATGTTTGGATGTGGTGGGATGATAACTTCATCTGAATTATTATTCAAAATGCGGTGGGTGGGTCATTTTACCACTCTAATGGGACTTTTGGTAGATGATCCCATTAGTGGGGATCGTCATATATTTTTATTGGCCCTATATAGAGGGTCATATTGGTGAGAGAACAATGCGAATTTGGATAAATTTGGTAAATAATTAGGGTGTGTCAATAGAGATGGGTGTGATGAGAACTATCTTAGTGTCCATGTTCCGAATTAGCGGGTGACTTTCCTTATGCTGTTTTTTTCATTTGGAATTCAAGGATGGATTTTGGGATGTTATTTATGATAAAAATGTGGTAGGGTGAGATATGTGGTTCAAGGAAGTCTATAATCTCTCTAGGATGAGAATATTTACTTTGGGATGTTTTTAAAGTCACATAAATGTTTTAGATTTTACATATTATGAATTAATTTTTATTTAAATTTTATTGTAGAAAAATTTATGAATTGGAACATAAAAAGTGGTTCCAAGAGATTTCACACAATAAAACCATGTTTTCATATTTGGTAGAAGGAATAAGTGGTCTCTAAATGGACTGGGGAAACACCAGAAGAAGCATATGTGTGTCCCTTATATTGAATTTTATTTATATGTTTCTACCAATGAGGCAGTGTGATAGAAATTAGGCTAAACCCCATTTTGGGCACATCGGCTAGATAGTGAGCCAAAACCGATTGGCTGATGGAGGTACCTACTCACCGAAGATTCCTAAGGTTTTGTTGGGGTGGAATCAATTTGTTTTTTATGTAGGAAAAAATTGAATTTTATTGATTTTGATGGCTTTGATTTTCAATAGGTTTGGGGGTCGTGAATAGGCCCTTCATTGAAAATTTCCCACTCCCTTGTTCACTTTTGGTTCCTCTTGGAAGGGGGTGTTTGAAGTTTTATTTTACCAACGATGTAGAATTTTTATTTTTTATACTTCAACTATTATATTCCCATACTTTTACATTTATTTTGACTAATTGTATTTATGATTTTGATGAGAATTCCAAAATATCAGGGAGGAATCTTCTAAAATATATATTTCATTCAGGTAACCTAACTATATTATGTCCTATGATGATATCGTCATGCTATAATGTGCTACGTTGGTGAGGTTGGTCTCCCTGTAATTTTTTAATTTTTTTAGAACAAACTATATTAATTTAGATAATGATCAATTGGACGAGTATAGTTATTTATTAGGATTGTAATCTGGGTATTTTGTGGACCCTATGGGATGTTTTGGTTGAGGTTCTGATGATGTGGTGGTTCTACAGAGGTAGTTCAGTGATAATTAAGGGGTTTTTAATTTAATCAATTATTTATTAATGTTTAATATTAATAATTTATGTCATGTGTCCTAAGACCAATGCTTGGTGTTGTTATGATCGTGGTTGATGAATGGATGGGTTTACCTAAGGCATTATAGAGCATATCTTGTGTTCTAACATCATGATGGAGGTAGGTTGATGCTAAAATTAACATCAATTTAATTTTTATTGCTGGATTTTCTCTCTCCATGAATGAATAAAGGGTACTGGTATAATGATTTTGGACATGGGTTGGCTTAAGAGGATAGATTGGGTGGTGTTCGGCCTCATTTTCCCATGGTATGTTTTTTTAAGTACATGGGTTTTTTGGATTTCCTATTGCATGGGTATCTTAGGGGGGATATCGGAGATCAGCTAACTAAAGACCTTTCTTGGACTAGAGATATGACATCTGATCTTTGCAGCATTGGTGCATTCTACTAGTACTATAATGTATACAGGAGAGTTTATAATCCCTAAGATGATAAATGATATGGTTGAATGTTTCATATGGGGTATGTGAACCATCCTAAAGCTGTTATGGGTGATTTTTTTAGTGTTTTAAGAAATATGAGTTCATCATGATTGGATGTGGTGTGATGAGAGGTGATTCATATGAGTATTATTCTATGAGATCCACTAGTTTTTATATGAGATAGAACCCTAGTGAAGGTTAAAGAAATGATGGAGACATGGAATTGGGATTACAAGGGGATTAGAAAAGCATCTATTTAGAAAGTCCCTAAGAACCTGGTCCATATGTGTTGAAGGCCATTATGAGGATGTGGATCAGACATGTGGTCTAAGTTATAAGTGAATTCAGATAGTTCTATTACATGGAGGGAATGACCACGAGATAATATTGACGATTAGACATTGTGATGTGTCTAGTGGCCGTAGTGGATACCTTGTTAGGCCAGGTGAGATATTCCATTATCAGAAACTATTTATTTTGTTACTAGATCCCTAGTATCATCAGGTAATTCATTTAGCATGATAGGGATGATTTTTCCCTTATTCTTCCTGACCCCATAGAGTTTTTGGGGATGGGATGATGTTTAATGGGGTCCATAATGACTACAAGGATGGGTCAGTGTGAAAGGTTGACTCCCTAGTATCTATATGGATGAGGAGGTATTCTTAATGGCCTCCATGGAGTATTTTAGGTTCTTCTGTTGTTCTTTTCCCTTCCCAGTGTATGTTGGTATGGTGTGGAGTGATAAATATTCCCGCAAGAGTGTATTGGATCAAATGCCATTCTAGACCTGACATGAATCGATATAAAGTCTTTAAATAGTTTATTTAGATATTGTAAAAGGACCTACAATATGTTACTTGGGTTAGTGTTCATGAATTAAGTCATGACATATCCTGAGTGATAAGATAGTGGTTCAAGAAGGGTAATTTTTACTGAGTGAGAGGGAATATCTAGCCATATCTTGAGTGGGAGGTTGTGGGTTGATTATATTAATATATTATACCAATAGTGGATTAGGTCATGGTATAGGAATACCCTACGGGTTGGTTTCTAGAAATATTTTACATAAACTATGGACCTCCATTTAGAATGAATGTATGGGTAATTTTTAAGGACATAAAACCATGCCAATTGTCAGTGGATACTAGGATAACATTATGGATGCAAACATACAATAATTCATTGTGTATGGGATGGGAATTGATGTAGTGGCAGGATATGTGATCATATTTTATTCTATAATGCTTCCAATTATTCTATGATATGTTTGAATGGTATTCTCGTCAACACATGGTGACCTAATGCATAGGGAGTCATATAACCATAGTTATCACCTAAAATCCAAGGTGCTTATGTGATGTGATTGTTTTTTTCCTCATTCATTAAGGAATATGATTATGCGTACTAGGTAAATTTTTTGAGTCATTTTTAATATATATTTCTAACACCTTTAATGGTCATCTTGGTGAATGTGTACAGATTATGACTACTTTAACAAACAAAACTACGTAAATAAGAGAAGCCACCCAAGTTGGTCGTCACATGGTGAGGTATAACAGTACAATATAAACATTTCATGTATATAAATAAAACATGCAATACAACCAGACTACCAATTGAAATAATGAGATGCACAGATGATCCATATAATCCAATAACAACAATTCATACATGAATGTTCGAAAAAAACACGACCAATAAAGTCTTCATGTGACCAATAGTCACCTATAACCCATCTTGAAACGAATGAATCAAAAAAATAGCAAATCCATCATCTTCTAATTTTCTCATCCCTTTACATTAATCATATAATAATATTCGTAAAACCACCAACATTCAGAAATAGGTTGTTAGAAAAACTCCCAATAGCGTTCCACCATAGTCTATAAAAGGTCTAATATCAATAATTCATTATTTCAATATTTTTAAAATAAAAAATTTTAAGAAAAAATTTTAATTAATCAAATAATACTTGTAATAAATTTCCATGTTGATTTTATAAAATACATTCATATTCATTAATGCTGGAATATAACATATACTAGTGATAAAATATAAAATAATATTCATACCCTAAAAGGTAACAATGTAAAAACATATCCACGAAATTATTGATCATGAAAATCTATGTGATACAACCACATGTGAAAACATGTGAGAAATAAAAAATGACAAAAACCATCAAGTGATATATAACAATTAACAAAAAATAACCTGATATTTTTCCCTAGCCCATGAGAAAATGTACATGACATAAAGCATCCTAAATAGGCATGTCTTGGTACCAACCGATCTCAATTCCTACCATAGTCCATCGATACACCCAGAGTAACACCTATCGGTGCCACATAGACTAGGATATCCTATGTCCCTTACATAATGAATTGAGGGTTCCCAATGTTCCATTACAAAAATAAATTTCAAAACCATTCTCCCAATTTTAAAAAAATTCAAATATAATCCATTATTCATTGGTTTATTAAACCCTATTTTTAAATCAACACCACCATTCATGTGTTTAATTAATAAAATGGCATCCTAAAGTTTAATTTTCATGAAACCCACATTAAAAAAAAGTCTTCTGAAAAAATCCCATGAAATCAAAAATCCCTTTAATTCATTTAATAAAAAAGTAATTTTGAAATAACCGTAAGCTATTCACTGTATTAACCCATTTCATAGAAACACCTACATTAAAATAGAGGTAGAACAAATCACCTTCAATGATAGAGATTGGGGAAGAGTAGTTCTGGGTCTCATGATACAAGATCAATAAGAATCCACATCAATCCTCAATACAACCCAATTTATCTAGCCTCATTGTCCAATAGGGATAAAAAACATGTGAGGAGAATGGATCTTGTGTAGTTATATGAAGAATAGGGAAACTAAAACTAAACTACAATATACCTGAAGATGATCCATCAATAATAAGATATTTTCACCAAGAATAAAAGGGGATAGAACTACAATGTGCCAGTAATGGTTTATCATGAGCTAATATAATATTAGTAGGTGATTTATATTTAAAACATCAAAAGAGGTAAGGGTAAAATCCCATTTTATAATAGGTTGGAAGAGGGCCACATTGTTTTACTGAGGAGGATACATGGTTGAAAAAATAGTGCTTCTTAACCTTGTACCCATATATAAAATTTATAATGGTTTCATTTTTGGATTCATGATTAGTTTAACTGCGCAACCCCCTATATCAAAAGGGTTCCCAAATTTCAATGGGGGTCGCATATTTTGTGAAAACCATGCTCAAACTATGTGACGTGCCAAAAAAATAAACAGAAACATTGCACAGTTCCGTATGAACATTATATAGTTTTAATAACAATTCTCCAAACCTATGAAATTCTAATGTATCCTCAGAGAGGAATACACAATGTTTACCTCAGGGATTTACTAACATGGAACCTTAATCGTACACCATGTCATTTTTCCCAAGTAACATTCTTTTCAAATATTGGTCCCCAAAATAATCTTGGACCTCAAAATTGAAAGGATGAGGCTCAAATAAGGTGTACCTAAGACCCATTGGATGATTTTATTATCTCTAATATATGTTCTTTTTATACCTAGAAATTCATCAACTTACTACACCAAAAAAGAGTAAAGGGTACGACAACCTCCTCAACTACTTACACTATCTCATATCCTTGACATAACATCAAAAATAGTAGTGTTCCCAGAAAATGGGAACCATTTTACCCAATAGTACCTTAACCAAAATATGAAATTGTACATCAAAAGAGGTGTTATTAGGATCAACGTTCACATTCTCTATTTCAGTCACATGGTATGGATCTTTTTTCTACATCATATAGGGAGGAATCATGACACACCTCTTGGATTGAAGCCAAAAAAGACTGTAATACTCATAATATTCAACATGAGTTACTCTATAATATCAATGTGGCTAAAATCTTTTGTTCCATCATACCTTACAGTCCCAATTGACGATTTCCCACATGAGCATAAATTATGATAACAACATGTTCATCATCCTCAAACCCTAGTTACTACCTATAACAGTATGATTAATATTTTTGATGGCTCTATACTAGGGAAAACATCTTTCTGATCAACTACACTTTTTTGTCGATCCACAAAACAAGACTCAGCACCTTAAAGGTCCCCTCTCCCATCTCTGTCGAGCATAAGTGGTATCTAGAAGGTCTCACATATAATGGTTCCCATGTCGATGTAATTATTCAATCCTGATATATATAATTATAGGAAAATTCTGGAAAAGATAAATTATTTTACCAGGTTCCACAAAAATAAAAGAAAACTATCACTAAGAATATCAACAATAACCGGGATAGATCTATCTATACATCCATACATATGTCGATGATAATCCATCCTCAATTTCAACATAGAATCCATTGCCTCTTTAAAATTCTACAGAACCAGGATTTGAACATCAGTTCCCTATCAGATATAACAACATTGGTATCCCCCTTATTTCTATCAATTTCATAGATATAAAAGCCCCAAGCGATTCCACTTTCATCATTTCCATGATAGATGGAAATGCACATATTTTATATGTCAATCAATGATAACCCAAATCATATCATTTTCACTATGATCCCATATTTATTCTTTTGAAAAATCCATGTAAATATCATCCCAATTTCATAACATAATGGTTGATGGTTGTAATAAACTAGTAGTTCTATAGTTTTTTCCTATATTATGTGGAAATTGGTACACCAAAAAACAAAATTTTCAATAAAATATCTCATCCCCATCCACTAATAATAATGTATCAAGTCATGATACATATTGGTATGCCTAGTTTGTATGGGCCTACATGATCAGTGTCCATAGTCCTACAATTGTTTCTTTTGATAAATCGGAACAACTGACCTTCTATAGAAGGAACATATTCCATATAGAGATTGATACTACACACACATGATATACCCTTAATAATGGAGTTTAAACAAGAATGAAAGAATATATTTCATTACATGATCGAGCCGAAAAAATTCATAAAAAGATGAGTTAGCTATCATCAAATCCAAGAACACCTTCCCACAAACATCTTTGACTCCCAAGATCATCATAGAAAACAAACTCCTTAGAGAGAACTCCTCAATTGATTCATTCATGGATTTTGTTGTTAATTTTATACTGAAAACATTAGTACCACATTAATATTTTCTGGAATGTATGGAATATAAGAATAAAAAATCTGAATTTAATCCACCTAGGGTCTCTGTTGAAAATTCAAATCCCTATGAGTAAAAATAAATTTCAAGACCTTATGATAAGAATACAACATAAACCTCTCCCCAATGATATAATGGTTCTACATTTTGAGTGAATTCAACCTAAATTCAAACTCAATATTATGGGTAGGATAGTTATTTTCATCTGGGAGTATCTAGGAAGAGCCATAGGCCACCACTTGTTTCCCCTATATAAAGACACATCCCAAAGCCAAACTAGAATAATTTCTGAATTAATCATAACAAAAATAATATTTTTTTATAATCAAAACTGGTTCTGATGTCGACCTAACCTTGTTATCCTCAAAATATCTCCATTTTTTTCATTCTATTCAATCATTATACACTTAAGGGTTAACATTTTCACCGAAGATGTAATCATGGAGAAATATTGAACAATCTTCCTAGTGTAACCAGCCTAACCCAAGAGGCTCAAGATCTCAAAAAAACTTATAGTATTCTCTAAAGATATAATTTCATATATACTCTTAAGATCCACTTGGATTTTTTTATCAGATACTACATTCATTAGTAATTTAATTAACTAGATCAAAATGTCACATTTAATATGCTAACAATTAAGATAATATTTGTTCTTGGATTGAATAACAATATCCAAATTGTTCATATGATCATCCTCTATCGTATAGGTCATCATAATATATCTTATTATACAATATAATTTTTTTCTTAGATTTTATGAAATATTTCATTCATAAAATCCATAAATACTATTGGTGTTTTTCTAAGAACAAATGGCATAACAAGAAGCATGAAATGCCCATTGGAGCTCCTAAAAACTATCTTAGTTATATCCACTTCTCAGACACTCAACTGGTGGTACTGTGACTTATGTTAAACCCTAAAAAACATAGATTCCACTTCAAGTTGTTAAAAATTGTCATATATCCTATGAAAATGATATTTTGGTAGTTGTCACCCAATTTAAGTTTTGATAATCTACACAACTCCTACGATTGTTGTCTTACTTCATTGAATAGATGATAGGATAAGGAAATAGTGACATTCTATGATGATTACAAACCTTCACCTCTATATCCTCAAGGTGGACATTAAGTTCCACTAACTCTGTAGGTGTCATTCAGTGCGATGGAATAGAAATGGTTCTCTTACTATGGAGTATGGTAATTGTAAAATAGACCTCCCTCTATGGAGTTATATAATAAAAATCCTCCAAAATGAACTCATCAGATGAACACTGACCAATATAAGAAGTGAAATTCCCAAATATGGGTCTATTAAATCGTGGAACATCTCTGAGAACAAGAAATAGATTACTCTAACATAATAAATAACATGATTCTCTCATCTCGATCAGGAGTCCCACTCACCTTAAAAAAAATAAGTGACCCCATCACTGAAAAAATCAATTTTATAATGATAAAAGTTTATTTTGACCGTCAAATTGATTATATAATACATTTAGTAAAAATAAATATAATATATCATTATCAAGAAGTAATAATTCCCACTCCATCACAATGTCGGCTATCATCATCCGACATAGAGGACACTTGAAACCATGTTTGTATCTCTTCCCTATAGTCATGGATGAATCCCATATGTATGGTGTAATTTTGAAACATAATCCCAAAACCTAATATATCTTTAATTATATAAATTAATTATTAGTTCATGTATCAAAAAACTCTATCACCCTAAAAGTTAAAAAAACACCATAAAACATACATTTCCTAGACCAAACTCAGATTCATACTATGTATACATAGTTTTATAAATCCATATGGACATAGGAACATGAAAACCCTAGTTGGATTGAGGATTAGAGTCACCACCCATGGAAGAATCAGTATAAACTTAATATGGACTTATGAGATTGGAGCCAACCTTACTAGCTAAGGATATCATTTCACTGAAATGATTCTGATGTGAATATGTCATCAATTGATGGATAATCCTCGGATCCTTCATGATACTAGGGTTGGTATCACCATACCTTCCACACTGATTGATGAAAATATACTAATTTCCTAAAAAAAGCCTTAAAACTAGTAAAAAATTAATATGACCACCCATGCGAATCACATTATGGCTAGAAAGAACACCCAAGCTAAAAAATCACAACTAAAGCTCCAACCAAACCTATATTAAATACAAAGTTTACATCATACAAATATGTTTTGTAAACTACCTCCTTGATGTTTGGAAGAGAGATGATAATCCATAATAACATAATATTCAACCTTAATCCAAACCTAATCATACGAGCCTTCAGGTAGTCATTAGTGACAAGCTCCGAGTCTAGATAGAGCAGTACAACATAGTGGGTGGAATACTCCAGTATGGTATGTTCCCCTTGAACCTTGGTCAGAAACATTGATTTCATTATAGAACATAATGTGTCTGTGTGAAAATGATGAATAATTATCTTCTTTAAATAAGTCCTGGTAAGATCCCCAATCAACATTGCGTTCATGATAGAGTCCCACTATCACCAACCTAGATCTTGAATAATATACATGGGAACCCCCCCATAGATTCTTCTACTGTATTCGAGGAGTGAAATGTCCCCTCAATATAATCAAGACAGTCATCGTAATTTTGGGACCCTTTATTCCCGAAGAATATGGGTGGATTAGATTAATTTATTTCCATGTTCCCCCAAACATAATAGATTATTGACACCCACATGACAAAGAATCTGAATTTTGATTATTATATCTTAAACCAAGAAAGGGTAAACTTTAGGATTTTCATGAATATCCTATATCATAGATTTATCTCTTGGATTTCATTGATCTCTTCTCCAAGGACTTTTCTATTAATCACAAGATAATGACCAACTATCTCTATGGAATATTCCAAAATCATGGGACCAAATTCATGAATTCACATTCATTCATTAAACAAATCATGAAATTAAATAAACTAGGAATTATATGAAAGGGGAATATATATATGTGAAGTAACATTTACATTTTAATAAAATTCACATTCAATTCATTTAAGTGACCTCAAACACTAATTCAAAATCATGGTTAAAATTTTTTGAGCACCCATGGTAGCTGGAGTTCAGTCAAGGAAGTCACCTGGAATAGAACCATACGGTATATACTACCAGGTTTTCAAATTTCCAATATCATGTATAGATAAGACATAGAACCAAAATCAAGTACTACTAACAATCTTCAGGATGAGGAATCCTCTGATAAATATTTTTAAAAATACAACCCACATAAACTAGATAATCCACCTATGTCTTCGGTCACATGGTGAGGTATAAGGAGATAAGATGAAAGATAAATGAATATTCCCAAACTAGGATAGAAATTATTAGTACAAATTGGATGAATGAGATAAATCCAAAATCCATTCAATCCTATACAAACTATCCAAACAAAAAAGTGTTAATAAAATGAGACCAAAAAGTCTCTAGGTGACCAATTGTAATTTAAAAACAATCCTGAACTGAAGGTACTTTCTACTAGAGAATCCAATATTGTAAAATATTCCATAAAATTTCCTAGAATCCTACAATACAAAATATACAACAAAAAGAATTAAAATTGGGATGTGAGAAAAAATACCAATAGAAAACCACCTTAGATTATGAAAAATATATAATATCGAGAATTAAATAATTCTATATTGATTATATCAAAAAATTTACATATCATTTTATAAATAAAAAACCAATTTTAAGTTATTTTCTTTTGGTTTTAAAAAATTATTGATATTTAAAAATCCAGTAATATGAATACTACATGTGTTAAATTAGGAAATCATATCAACACACTATATAGTATGAATGTAAAAACATATCCCAAAATAATTTATCATGGGAATCCATGTGATACAACCTCATGTCGAAACATGCAGTAAAGAATCCATGATAAAATCCATCATAAGATAAGTAATCTTATATCACAAATCACAAATATATTTGTCCCTAACCTAAGGTAATATGTATTAAACATAAAAGAGACTAAATATTCATACATTAGTACCATATAATATCATGTCATTCCATAGTCAATTGATACCCCTATAATAACCCCTAGTGGAACCAAAACTACTAATGTCACAAATGTCTCATTCCCAATGCACCCAAGGTTCCAAGTGTTCCACATTTAAAAATTGTTGTAAAAACATGAAAAGTATTAATAGAACATTTTAAAATAAAATCCAATATTATTAGATGTTTTAGAACCCATTTTAAAATAAAAACCACCATTAAAGTGTTTAATCAAAAACATGTGGTGAAAAAGTTATCTTTTAATGAAACAGTCCCTCAAAATATCTATATATCTATGAAATAACATGATACCAAAAATCACATCAATTAAACTAATAAACAAAGTCATTTATTAGGAATGATAATAAATTTATTAAATAAATACATTTCATCAACACACATACCTCAAAACCAAGGTATAACAAATCGCCTTCGATAACAGTTAAAGGAGAATAGTGTATTAGGTCCAAATAAGCTTAGATCAATAATAAAAATGTCAATCCTATATCAAACCCATCAGGTATGACATAAAATCATAATTGGGTTCTAATTATATTGGAAGATCATGGATATAGTATAGATCTATAATGAAGAGGGTTATATCTCCAGACAATCAACCACGAATGAAGGATTTACAACAAGAATATAGAGTTTGGGGCCTTCAATTAATTGGTAAGGGATTGATATGATAAAATATGATAATAGAGATTATTAGGAATTAAAAATACCAAGGTAAATGTATAAAATCCATATATTTAATTGTTAGGTTGAGGATCACATGACTTTATTTTTGTGGCATCCGGATTAAACATACTTTGATATTTAACCATACACATTGACTATCCATTTTATGGGTTCATTATTTGGAATGATAGAATGTTTGAACATATTACAACTATAAAATCCCCACTATCAAAAGTGTGCATGACTTCCACTGGGGGACAGATAATTTTTGAGAAATATGTGACACCTAAAATCTCAATAGTCACCTCACACAGTTCTTCAGGAGAGTCTCACAATTTTAATAATGGTGCTCAAACACTATGAAACACCAATTGAACCACATAGAGGAATAAAACATGGTTACCTGATGTTTAAACTAACTGTGCCTCTTTCCATTTGTCTCTAAAACCCTTGTTTTCAATATTATTTTCCCCAAATCTCCCTGAAACTCA
Source organism: Viscum album (assembly GCA_963277665.1). Lineage (NCBI taxonomy): Eukaryota > Viridiplantae > Streptophyta > Magnoliopsida > Santalales > Viscaceae > Viscum > Viscum album. The sequence goes on from OY728120.1 coordinate 835,158,056, forward strand.
AAAGGAAAACATCAAGTATCATGTATGGCAAACCTATGAACCATCAGGTTCAACATCTTTTTTTAAGTTAAAAATTGTGAATTTTTTGGATCAACATAGTGTATGTTGATATGTGTATAATGGTGCGGTGTGAGACTCACAGTGATGGAAGAAGATACTATGTTTATGTACTATATTTTATTAATTTTTATTTAGTATTATCCAATGTGGACAGATGTATGCTAGTATAACTTCTTCATATAATTTTTTATAGCAATTGATTTATTCGATATTGCATATTTTGATGATATTATAGTTTATTTTAGTAAATTTTTTGTTAATCGTATGACTCAGATTTGACGGAACTATCTCCCCATTTATATATTAGGACCATAATGATTGATGGCCTATATTATATGTGTAGTCCCAACTAATTTCATTTGTAACACCAATCTAGGAATTTTAGAGTGTAACTTGGATAGGGTGTTAGAGTAAACCCCTTTGATGTACTGTAATCTTCATATAGTCACTTATAAAAAAGAAACTTTATAATATTTTTATTATGATTCTAGAGGGTAGATTCTTCCTATGTGGTTATCATACATTAAATACATGTTTTTAACCATTTCTGTACATGGAGGCATGCTTATGGCCATATGGATTCCACTAACATGGAGTCACTCGGAAAAAATAGGCCATGCAAATGAAAATTTAACATTTGGATAGATATAACATCATTGAAATAATAGAAAAAGAATCCAATTTCACTTTGATATTTCTATATATTTGATCATGACTCAGAAAATAATACAGATTTTCTTGGGTATGAAATATAATACATAAACAATATGTTAATGAAAAAATCATAATTCCCAAAAAAAATTAATTAATAACATAATAAATATTATTTATGTAAATTAAAATAAGTATTTGTTAACATGTGATATAATTGAACCATTTGGTATCTATAAATAGTGATTATTTAAATATCTGAAAAATAAACCATATAAAATTTTTGCAAACATTTAACAAAATTAAATAGTATATTCAATATTTTCAACTCAAATGTGAATAAAAATATATATTATAAGAAACCACTATTGGGAATAAGATATTTCTCAAAAGTTTAAATATAATATTATTGATTAAGAATAAATAATTTCGATCAAAATTCAGAAATGCAATAAAAATTTTGAACATTAATTAATCCAAATAATTAAAAAAATGTAATAAAAATAAAAATAAGGCTCATCAAACATTTTAACAGACTCCATAATAGAAACTATGGTCTATGAGCTCAACCCATGCATTTATTAATCATAAGACACTGAACATTATTATTATGGGGTGGTTTAGGTTGTATGCTAGGAATTTATGAGGGCTTATGAATAAAAATACCTTTATCTCCACATGGATTCAATCATGTAATATATTTAATTAGAATAATCATTTATAAATTACAACCCCAAAGTACCATTGAGCCACGAAAAATTGTAATCTCAAAAATATTATTTAGTTTTATAAAATTTTCCAAGGAATCGACACCTTATTCCATAAATTCTTGATTCAGATTAGATGAAATTTTTATCAATGATCATCTCTAAGTCCTAACATAAATTATTAAACAATTCCATAATATTATTTTTTCAAAAGAATTATCTATATATTGGAGACACATTGTGCTTTTTAATGAGGTTCCCAGGAAAAGAAGTTATTATAACACTAATAAGTGAGGATGAATAAATATCAACTATATTATAATTTATATTAAAATTAAAGAATATTAATAACTAATGTATTTAACATCTCAATTCCTTAGACACTTCATAACTCATATTCTATAAAAACATTCACATAAAGGAGACTTTGTTTATGTGGTTCACCACAAATGTGGATGAAAAAAACCTTATTGTATTTAGTAAAATAGAAATCACAGATTAATCAATAATTTCACAACATTTTTACATATTATTTGTGAAGATAAAATCCTTTACCTATGAAATATATCCCATTAATATTGTTCCTTTGTCATATTTAAAAAATGATCCCTCTTATATATAATTATTTTTCAAAAGTAAATGAAAATAATCTTCCCCATACTCCAGAATCCATTTATATAAACCGATAGATCTTATTAAATTAACAAGAGTTAAATTATAATAAAAAATATTTTAAAAATCGTTTTTTATAAGTAACTCATTACCATTATCTTGTCATAATTCTTAAAAAAATAGTACAAACATTCAATTATTTTTATTTATCAAACATATTCAAAAGTTGTTTCTCATAATTCACCCACATACGATGATCACTTTATATATTGTTTTTAAAACCTAAATAAAAATAATATGGATAAGTTCAATTTTTAATATTTCACTCCATATTAATTTATGGACTATAAAATCAATGATTAATTTTCAAATATTCTCCTAAAAATTATTAAATCGAAATACCCATAATATGGAAAACTATTCTCATTTAATGATCCTCTAATAAAACTATAAAATACCAAAAAATGGTAGGTTATTTTCCTGAAAATTTACATGAGTTTCAAGAAAATTACTCTAATAAAACATATGATCAGTGTTACATAGAATAGTTGCATGCATAAATAAGATGTATAAAACACATTTCAGTATTACATGAGGGGTTTTTCTCACCTACAAAGACATTGAAAGATGTATTCCATTCTTACATGTCATAAATTTTTATATAAAATGCCATTAAATTTCTGATTTGATCATATGATATAATATTTATTACTTAACTGGGATTTGGAAATTACAATCCAATATTATGTAGGTTAACATCACTCATATGTGATATATGGGTTTTATAATTAATTATTATGAAACTATTTATCTCTGGATCTCACATATATATCATATAAATTCATGTTCAATATAACATAAGTATATAAACGTTATCAAATTAAATGAAAAAATATCAAAACCATTTCAAATGTATCTTATTACACTTCAATATTGTACAGAAAAAAATTAAACCATCATTTATATAATTCCCTGTGTTTTTATTCCCCTCATTCTATTTTTCATAAAATCCAATATCTTATATCAATTCAGTAATTTTCTACAAAATTATAACAAGATGATTCCGTATGATCTATGTACTTTTCATGAATCCCAACTATATATTTTTTTTACATAAGAATAAAATTAGTCATATTATAGGGTTGATATATTAACGAGTCCACTAAATACAAAATATTTCTCTATTATTTCTATTATATTATATAATATACAACTAAAATAGTTACAAATATAGTAACTTTTTTATGAAATATAAATATATTAGAAATATTTTTTTAAATATTATGAAATATAATGAATTTTGTGATCATGAATTAATTAAAATTAATTCAATTCATATGGATTCTTTGTGATTGATATCAATTTTCAATAAAATATTACGAATATTATATCCTATTTTGAGATCATGAACAATCACTAGATACCCTAATGGTATTAATTGTTACTACCCCACAAAAATAAAAATGAATATAGAATAATTCTATTTATATATTCATCCAAGAGAAATAACCATTCACCATAAATACCAATTTCAAACTCTCATATATGAATTATATAGATAGTGAGGTGAAGGATAATAAATTATAGGGATGATGGACTTCAATAATAAAGAAAATGTTCAAATAGGTCACAATAATCTCATTAATGAAAACTAAATTCCCGGAATATAGTAAAGAGATTGTTTAAAAATATGTAAATGAAACCAATCATTACCCTCTCCCTTGAAGAAGCAGCAATGATAGTTATCTATTTTCCAGGAGTTGATAAGGGCATAATAGATGAATGGTAATGAGTAAAAAAAGGAGAAAATGTGAATTAAAATAAATAAGAGAAAGAGAATTTGTATTACAAATTAAAAAATGTACTACAAGAGAAAATCCATCCAAATTTATTAATAATAACAAACCCCTTGGGTGGATTTTAAAGTAAAAAATTATAAGTATAACGGTTTGATCATTTTACCCCTAATATATATCCTTATATTTTTTTTTAATTTATCAATTTTTTAGCTGAATTTTGAAAAATATCCTCAGTTGGTGTGGTTAATTTATGTATTTTTCTTTATCTACATTAATTTCAGCTTTATTTGAAACATGTAGATAATGTATTAAAAATTTGTTATGAACATATTTGTTTCCTAGAAGACCAATAGAATTAAAATGTGTTGATTTACCGTGAATTAATTTAATTTAATAGGTTGAATAAAAAATAACTTATTTAATTATTTTTTTACCCATAAAATTTTGTGTCTTCCTTCATTTTTTTGCTTATTATGTTTTTAACATTCTCAGATGTTCTCCCATAATAATAATTCATCCAAATTGTGCACAATTGTTGAGGCCCTAATTGTGTACTTCATTTGGGCCATAACATTTTGGATTCATATTTTCTTCCAAATTGCTGAAATATATCTAAAAATATATATAACGAAAAAAGAAAATATTTTTCAATTTTTATTAATTTAGGAAATTATCTTTCAAAATTTTAAAATTGAATTAAAAAAACATAAAAATTCAAAATTAATTTGATTTCATAATTAAACTGAGTATACTCAAAAACTAAAAAATGTCAAAGATAACCAGAAAACAAAACATTTATGCTATTAAAACATTTACATAATAGTATAAAATGTATAAAAAATTGGGCTCCATCATTAAATTAGTAGATATATTATTTTATTTGAAATACATTTATTCCATAATGAAATGTAATATTTTTCATGCGATATGTGTTACTTCTAGTACTATAAAAATATCATCTAGGCTTATAAATTCCCCTTTACGAAAAAAATCTTGATTTGGATTATTTTTAAGATAATCGTGGTGCATAATCATTATCTTTTCTTCCATATTGATAATACAATCTGATGAAAAATTTAGAATTGACTATATATGATATTTTTTGGGAAGTATTGAATATTCACTTCTAAACATTTCATTTCAAATATACAATTACGATATTCATTTTAATAATATCTACAATGTGATTAAATGATGACATATATTCGAGTATCAAAATCAAATATGAAATGTTCATTAATAAAATGGATGTAAATTTTATAGAGAATCAATTGGCTATGTTCCATATTATTTTTTGTAAAATTTATTACACTTTGAATATAACAACATAATCATAATGTTTTCATTAATTTATTCAACTAATTATTTGGGTGATCCATCATTCAAATCATTTATGTACTTTTTTTTATAGAATATAAATGTTTATAATCTACTATAATTATTATCATAGAATATAGTTATTTATAGTTCAAAATCACACATCTAAATGTATGAAAATATATAACTTCTTATGTTTATTTTCTATATATAATCTTTTTGAATCCATCAATATTAGTAAAACTAGTGAAATCCATTTTCCCATTTTTATTAAATTGAATACAACAATTTATGTCCCATTTATGTATACATGAATTATTATATAACATCACATTTAATTATTTAGTTTTAATTTTAAATTATACAAAAAATTAATTTCTTAACATATGTCGTGTCTACATACTATAATATTTTTAATGATTTTATTCATCATTATTAATTAATTTTGATTCATAGTTTTAATTGATTCATGAGTTATCAAATTTAAAAAAAATTAAATGTTCTGAAACCACTCTTGAATTTTATTGTAATTGTATGTTATAAATCATTTTTTATATTTCTCCTGAGATAAAAAATTTGTTTTTATTGTATAAATATTTTTCCTCAAAAGAACATAGTTTCCCAAAGAATAGATATCTCAAATATTTTCTTTATATTTTTTTCAAAACTTGTAACATGTGTAAACATTACAACTTATGATATTTTTAAAACAAAATAAAATAAAAATGAGTGTGTATGTATTGATAACCTTTTCATATAACTTATTATGACTTATAGATAATATATATTTTCCCAAAAGTTATTTTTAATATTAATTATTGTCTATTCAATATTTTCAAATTATTTATTTTAAATATATACTGACATCAATTTAAAATAAGGTAAAATAACCATAATTTATAATTATTGATTATTTATAAAATAATATAAAAAACTAAAATAAATATAAAAAAGGCACATTAAATCATACTTTCATGTCAACTATTAAATAATATTTATATAAAAAACATTAATATAATGGTTATTTAAATCAATGATGTATTAAAATATTTTTCATTTGATTAGTACAAATTAAAGTCATGAAAAATAATGATTTTTTTTTAAATATTACAAATATAAACAAAATCCACACTACTTTAATTGAAATACAATAAATACAGAAAATAAAATAAAAAACCTATATTAACAATTATTAATAGATAATTTTTCAATTAAATTTAATATATACTTTCAAATAAATGAAATAAAGTTCACTTTTCAACAATACTGAAACACAAATGTATGTAAAATATATTTAACAATCAACATTCTAAATTTTTTATTTTTTGAAAACTACATCAATTGATGGAAAAGTAGAATTAGAATATAAAAAATACTAACATTAGAATAATGAATATTAAAATAATTTTATATAAAAAAACTACTTATAAGGGATTAAATCATTGATGGGGTATATTGTTTTGAAGAAATTTTATAAATATCATGAGTCATTTATTAATTATCATATTAGGGAATTTAATATAATATAACTCTTTCTAAATATGTGAGTGAATTTTTTTAACAATAAATAAACTATTTTAGTTCATTATGATTTAATATTATCAACAATTATTAATAACATTAATCACTTAATTGGAATATTGTTACCAATATCCCCATAAATTCCAAAATCAAAGGGATAAATAAATATAATCTTCAATCCTGTGGAATTTAAAACATCGTCCGATACTCAAAATTGAATATCATATTTTGTGTAAATTAATTAACTCAAAAATTACAACCTAATATTCTAAAAAATATTGAAAAATTAAAATAAATAATTCATATTTAAATGGGATTCATCAAGATCACAACCAAATAAAAATTACAATATAACTGGTTTTCAATATAGAGTGAAATAATTCCTAAAAAATGATTGATAACTAAATAATTAAACAAATAAATTTAAAAAATGATAAACATTTGAAATAAAATTGTAAAAAAATTTAAAATAAAAGAAGTCATGAATAATTATATTATCTTCATTATATATCCTTTCAAAAAATAAGTCAAATTTATAATAATAAAAAATAGGAAAAATATAATTAATATTTTTGTAACATAAAAAAATGTAATAATAATAAAAAATATCAAAAATTGAAATATGATAATTCATAAAACTGTGAGAATAAAATAGTTATAGAATTATCAACATCTATATTACAATAATGGTGAACATATATTTTTACAATAAATAGAACATTGTATTCATCTAAACAAGAAATAAAAATTTTAATTTAGTATACATTTATCCCATTAGTGGAGGAACATGATTTGGTACACAAGGGTAGACAATGGACAACAAACATCCCTAGATCGAGGTCTAGAAGGTTTGGTGATTAATGGATAATAATGATAAAATAATTCAAAGAGTAAATGATTCCTCGAGAGAGAGAGGGATATAAGAGAATAGAAGACATAATTAAATGATCAAATTTTGTCATCGAATTTGAGAATAAATTTTTCTACTCAATATAATAACTCATGCTAAAATTCACATTAATTTTTTTTTTCAATTTTCTATTTTTTTAATAATGGATGTTGATATTATATTTCAAAAAGCAGTTCATTTTTAGAAGATAAAAAAATTGTGTCTTGTGGTATTACACATCAGTTAATATGTTGTAGACCTTGATAATATTTTTAAAATTGGTTATTAAATAACTAATGATAAATGTTATATTTATATTATATTATTTTAATTACTATGTGAAAATTTCCATTGAGAAAATCTATATAATTTTAAAAACATTCAATTTTTAATTCCCTTTTCTTTGTTACTATTTTTACCTATTTATTTCATAATTTTACATATAATATTTTTCATCATCATTCAATATGAAACCCACATTTATTAAATGAATTCTTCTTCCTAAAACCATAATAAAAAATATTAACTTCAATTCAATATGATAAATCCAATATGATTTTTGAGACACTCTGACCAAGAATATCCCAAAAATTTAATTTAATATAAAATGATAAAAATGTTTCTTAAAAATAAAATAATTCTTTCATAGAGTTACCTATAAATAGTAATACAACATTTTTTCTTATATCTACACCTATTTCATATTATTATTATTATGAATGCAAAATAGGTTCTAATAATATTCATAACATTTTTTCAGTAAACATATTCAAAAGTGAGACTCTTCTCAATTTTTTATAGGTATAAACTAATATCAAATATCCATTATTTATTATTTAAAAATTTATAGATATCAGGATGTACAATATGAAATATCAATGATATTTCATTAATAAATTTAAATTTTCTTTTATTTTTAGTTCACGTTTTTAAACATCAAATGATATTTTCAACGTCCTATAGAATATATAATATTTTATACTTTTATTAATTTATAAAAGTGTATTTATCATCCCTCGTATGATAAGATTAAATATTTTTTAATTTAATTCATCTTTAGTTATTACATCATTAGCATATATAGAATTTTCATATCACCTTCGTAATTGCTTTCAAATTTCTTCTATAAGATAATTCAAAATTTGTTTTTTAAGAATATTTTACTCATTTTAATGAAAAATATTATATAATATTTAATTTTATTACAAGTAAACTCTTCCATTTAATAAATACCTTATAAAATACTTTCTACTTTATAATAAAATTTTCCTATTTCCAAAAAAATATTATTTTCATCAAAAAATTAAATAAAACACTCTAACATATCCCAATGATGGTTTATTTATACACCATATTTCATAATAATTAATCTATGATATGGGTAATAAAAATAAACTATTTTATTTTTTATATTAGTTAAAATATTTTCATTGAAAAAAATTATTTAATAGTATAATTTCATTCACCATGGTTCATCCCATTTCCACCAAAAAAATATGTTTTTTCACTAGATAACTCCATTTTTTTGTGGATGATATAGAGAAATATACTATTTTTTTCTATAATATTTGGGATAATATTGATAATAATATATTTAATATTCCTTAATTTTTTTCTCAACTGCATGATAAAATTTTAAACATATTTTCATAATCATTTTTGAAGACATTAATCATTTCACCAACTATATAATCATGGTTCCTGAAAACGATATTATTCTTCCAGGTGAAACAAAAATAAATTTGAAAAATTAATATATACATTAAAATATTAATTTCTCATTATTTCAATGAAAATATAATAAATAATTTGGTTCATTTTTATTGACTAAATATCTAATATTTTGTTACTTGGTTTTATCATACTCACCTTTTGGTAGGTTTCATAAATGATAAATCCTTCAATTATATGATGTTCAGTGAATCTTATAGAAAACAATTTCAAAATTTTGATCATAATTATTTGTTATGTATGAATAAAAATTCTATTTTTTAGAAATAAAACCAAATGAATCTTGTGTGTCACAAATAATAATCAAATTACCACTAATTAATAGTCCTATTGAGAGATTTTTTATATTCATCAACTTTTTTACAATGAATGTTTAATTTAATATTATTTTATTTCCATTAACCCATTGTTCGATAAATGTAAAAATATTATTCTTGATCACATTAATAAAAATCATATTTATACTTCAATTTTTGAGAATTAATCTCAGTAATTCCAATTCCATTTATTTAAATAAAATTTTATTTACTAAATTAATAAATTAAATTCTCGATTTTCAGTTTAATAATACCTCATTATATATTTTCATGTGAGGTAAATATAAATTGTTATAAATATATGGATTATTATTAATCTAATTACGAATAACTATAAAAATCCTGGATTTCTATTCCTTACACCATTTGTTGAGAATTATTAACTTTAATAGAAAGAAACAAATAGTTTCGAGTAATTGTTATCAAATTTTAAAAATAATGAAAATATAATTGATATCATCAACAAACATCTTATAAATATTTTGATAAGTATTTACTATAATTATTTGAATACATATCATAAATATTATGTTTAATCTAAAAATTAGTTTTCATATTCCATGTTTAATTCCCCACAGTTATTAACTTCTTTTCCTTCGAGAAACTAACATACTACACTAGTAAAGAAAATAAATAAATATATAGACTCTATTAATCTAAAAAAATACTAAAGTCTCGTTTTATTCAAATAAATTTGAATTATTTATATTAATATTTTCATATTATCTATGTTAATATTGATCATTTTTTTTAAATTATTTTAAGAAAATATATTTACAATGAATAGTAACACTAAATATTAAATATGTATTATTTTTTCCTAATATATCAAGACCAAAAATTTCAATTTTATTGAACATTAATTATAGAATAAAATATTTAAACAATGTAAACATTTTATACATTATATTTTACCTTTCTTATTAGGATTTAAAACCTCACTATATTTTTGTGATTAATCCCTTAATTCAAAATGTTTGTATAATATTAGCTCATATTATTTTAGAAAAATTTGGCATTAACTCTCTATTATAGAGATTTAGTCAGCCCTCATAATTTTATATAAAAATTTTAATAGAGTAATTCAGAATATTGACTTTTCAATAGCTTCAACCTAGAGTAACAAGATTCCTTAAATATAATCAACTTCTTTTTTTAGTATCCTAGCATCGTTTTCAATTAATAAATCATAATAATTTTTAAAAAACTTGATCGCATTTTTAATATTGGAGTTTAGGGTAAGGAAAACCCCATGTCTAGTTTTTAACATATTCTGAATATATATTTCTTTATCAACATTAGAAATATTTGAAGACTATTCATGATTTTCAACCAAATCAATGATGTTTATTTTTTAATAATAATAATATCCAATTTTCATGAATAGATTTTCATTAAATTAACATTTTCATATATTTTAATAAAAATTATTCTCTTACTTCTTTAAATTATTTTCTTATTATGAAAAAAATTCATTCAATTTTTATTTTCCATTTTTTATTATACATTTTTTTTATAAAATCCCATATTTCCTTCTATGTTCTATATTTTTTACATCGTTTTTTAGTGAATAAAATAAAAAATTCAACACCTCACAAAAATTATAAAATTTCATATGAAATCTTTCTTTATACATTGATATTCTAATTTTATTTTTTCTATCCTGAGAAACATATCATTCTCATATTCTCGATCCATTTTCTTTTACATATTCAAAATCATATTAGGAATTATCCTTTTCTCCTTTAGATTAAGTTTTCTTATTACTTTAGAATAAATTTTATTTTTTCATATTCATTTTAAAAATAAGATACCACCACATTTCATATAAAACAAGTGTATAATATGACTCATCAAGAGATAGATGATTGAAATATCTATCATTGAATTCAGAGTCTTTTCTATTGAATGTATATTAAAATATACCTAATGTTTTTTAATAGACGTAGAATCCTAAAATTTTTGTTAAATTTTGGGAACATTTTCAAAAATTTCAATGAATATTATAAAACGTTCATAAGTGGTATACTCATTATCTATGATCACATTTTATAACAATTCTATAAAAATTTAAAACTGGATTTTTCTCATATAAAAATATCTATAAAAATGGTTCTCAATAATATCCAAGATTGTTTGTAGTATTTATTCCCATAACATTCATAAAATATTTTTCTGAGAGAAATATTGAAATATATTACGTAAAATCATCCTCAATATCTTTCTTATCAACATTAATACAAGAATAATCATTCACAGTATGTGTGAAGTATATAGTATCATTATAAAAAAATTGACTATTATATAAGAGAGATATGACCGACATTTTTTTATATGATGCTAATCATATCTAAAAAAGACTTAGATGAATCAAATTTTTATAAAATATTCATTCTTTATTTTAATATATAAATAATAATAGGAAACATAATATATATAATTTATGGAAATTAAAAGCATAATTTTTTTTCAATCCCTTTTTGTAAATCCTATCGTTAATTGATACCCTATGAAACTCCCACGAAAACATGTTATAAAAACCTTGAGAGGTGGGGTTGATTCAATGTTACCCTCATTCACAATTTCTCTTTGTAATTTATAACAATTACTTACTAAATTATATATCTACTAAATTAATGATACTCAACTAAAACTATATAAAAGGAGTTAATAAATAATTAAAATTAAAAAATAATTACGAAAGGTTCACCCATAATGTGGATGAAAACATCCCTATCACATTCTATAAAATCTGAATTATGGAATAATCACTGGTAACAAATTTTTATCACAATGAGTTTCAGAATTTATAATCATAGAATCATGAATAGTTTCCAAATAGTTTTTCTCAGTAATCATATTACATTTTGGATCAATAATTATTATACTTATTTATTAAAAAATTTAAATATATCTCTATAATACAATATAAATTTTTATTATCAAAATTTTAATATTTATTGAGCATTAATTGTTCAATTAAGATTGAATATTTCCTTAGAATCCATTTTAAAAAAATGAGTAAATTATAATTTATATCTCATAAATTAGTTTTGAGGTTATAAAAGATATCCAATATAAACAAAAAATAAATTCTAAAACTTATTTCACTATATTATTTCACTATTCATAAAGAATTAATAAAAAAAATAAACCATTATGTGCATTTAAATATATTAATCTAAATCTTTTCATGATCCTTAATATGTATTTGATATAAATGACTAATAATTAGCCTCTATGATCCTTCCTTTAATAGAATTTATGATCAATGTAACACTCCCAGTGAATAATAAAGAGTAATTATTTTCTTCATTTTGTTGAACCTTTTCGTTATAGGGAGAGCATGAAAGATGGTTATATTTGTCCTAAGGAGGTTCATAGCATTTTGATAACAATAAATCAAATAATATCAAATTCATTATATATCTATCCAATGAAACATATATATTTCCATATAATTGGATATATTTAATGAAATTGTATTTAAATATTTAATTTTATAAAACATTTTTAAGTCTAAAGTATTCATTTTTTACAAATTTATTAATATAATCACAATAAAAATGGATGAATGAACTTCCAAAATTAATATCATGTGACAATAAACCCCATTATAATAACATTGGGGTATAAGAATGTTAGATGAGTTGTGAATTATCATATAATATGTAAACTACCATAGAGTCCCACACGATGCGGTGACATTCAACAAATCACAGTCTATCCAGACCTAGAAAATGTTTTTATTTAATCTAATAATCTATTATTATTCCTTTAGCACATATTTCTATCAATCTATGAAATTTCTAAAATTATCACAGTCATAGAACATTATCAACTTATATCCAATTGAATTTAACAACATCTAATATGAAATCAAAAATTGATTTTGGATGTCTTAAAAAACATATTTAAAAAAATATATAATTCATATACACTACATGTTACATTATATACTATAGTGTATTAAAAACTTTCCAATATATATTTCACATTTCTTCTAAAACAATTTTTTGTATCTATCAATGTTTTTTAAAAACCCAATAAAAAAACATAATCCTCACATTAAAAACATCAAACTAAGACTCCATGTGAATTTTTAGGATCAACATAATTATGAATTCCATAACATATAACTATAAGTAATGAAATTCCTCTTGTAAAAAATTAGAACTAAATAAGTTAAAAATGGTTCTAGTGAAATCTTGACCAAACACATACATATTTGTAACTATGTCCACCAGAATTTTCTTATAAGAGTTCAAAAAACTATATAATCCATATTCCTAAGTCATAATGTGAGTATTGGATATAAAATATGAAAATAACTTATTTAATTCTCTTATATTATTGATTTCTAAAGTATTTAATAAATAAATATGTATAAAAATCACATGAAATTCACCCAATTAGATTAGCAAAACACGTGACCCACATCCAAATATGTATGCATATCAGATGAAACTAATCTTGTTATTTATGTACAATTCATCATTATTTAATAATCAAGTTCTGATATGTCATACTCATTATACATCAGAATAAATCTCATCTTCATTGATTCTAATACAATAAAATGAGCAATAACATACAAAAAAAACCTTTTTCTAGCTCAGTCTCAATACATGCATAAGTAATATTTCAAATTATGATGGTTCTCAAGCAAGATATCGTAAAAAACTATTTTCTTAGAATTACATATTTAATATACACACCTAACAAACATAAAACACAGTTTATGAAACTACATATGATATATTAAGGGGTTAATTGAGTGTCGAAAACTCATTACGTGTGTCATGATAGTATTCCACATATCTGTAAAAATTCCAACACATAATGACCTTGACATTTAATCTAAACCTATAACACTCCATGATTCACATGGTTGTGGATAAATTAAGTTGGTTCTTTTAGAGGAAAATGATCATGTCACTTCATCAATATATGCGATAAACATGAAAGAACGATACATTAGAGACTTCATTATATATAAAATAAATAATTTATATTCACAAATCTATTAAATAACATTAACAATCAAAAATAAATTTTTATCAAATAATATCTGAAAATATGGTCCATTATAAAGGCCTTGTTCTTTATTCTCTCCATGGTATGTTTTATAGAAATTAGATCTCTATATAATTCCTTTGATCTCACTATGTGGCCTTTTGATAAAACATTCTACTAAACAATTTTAATTGGTATCATATATGATGAACTCAATTTTCAACAATGGGGATACTTAAGAATTATATTTATAATATTAATCTCTTTAAACATAGCTTGAAAATGATTTTATCCCAGGACATCGAAATATTATGATGAATAATGTTTTTCTACATTGAACTGATTCTAGGTTCATTATCACCATCATCGAACATTTAAATTATTATTTTCATTAAGATAATTTTGGTAACAAAATATAACTCTTAAATTAATTTCATTCATTTAATAAGAATATTAAACTCTCTAAAGATGTAAGGTGAAATTTATATTGATTCTTTCGGGTTTAATATATTATTTATTAAAAAATTTATGTTATGTAGGTGAAAATATTCCCCCCTAACATTTTATAATTTATATTTTCTAAAAAATATCATTCATAGAAGAAAAACGTTTTTATTTACGATATATAATTTTTTTCAATATAATGAGTAATTTGAAATTTTTTTACCTCATTTTATATTATATTTTATCAAATATATTAAATATAAAATTTCTTACTAGATAAAAATATTTTAATACATTACCTGAAGTCATACATATTATAGAATCAAATGAATCATAAACAATATGAATTAGAAATAATCATTCCCTTTTATCTATATAAACGCTTTATTTTCAAATGACGCCACTAATAACATATTACAAATGAGGTAAAATACATGTCCGTAATTATTTATCCATTTGAACTTTTATGCAATCAAACACATCCAATTTATTGATGCATGAACCGATTTCTCAATCACATGAAAAAAATTATGGTTTGAAGATCAATCATTCATCCATATTAAATTATTTTACTTATTTACAACACTAATATGATATTGTGTTAGTATCATATATCCTTCAAATTATAAGAATTGAATTATATAACAGTAATAAAAAACATGTAATTTCCATGCAATTTCATGAGACCTTTTATATATTCTATAATATTCCTCATCCAATTTTGACTTATCCTATGATGAAAATAATACCCTTCAATATAATTTCTTTTCCTAGATTTATATGTTAGTACATACTCCCCATAACCTATCATATTCTCATTCTAGAAATTTTCTTAACCTTTCATTTATATATAATTTCCTTAAAACATGATCTCGGGTTTCCCATGCCATGTTAAATAATCCTAAACCAAATGTAGAGATAATTTAATCATTTATTGAATGTACTACTATTATAATTGAAGGTAAAATATCCGAACCATTCCGCCAATGATTGTAAATGGAATTTCATATCAAAATCAATGAAATGTGGTGACCATATACTATCACTATTATTTCCCTGGATAATCATATCGATTACATGATTTATGATAGATGTTATCTCTACCATTATGTTAAAAAAACATTTCTCTCTCAACTTTATATCTCCTGTTTTTATCATATTCTTGATATATAAATTATAATTTTTCTCTTATCATAAAATATTAATTATTAAAATAATTATTTTTCAACAAATAATACATAAATAAAATTATGAGGGTGATAAAAATTAATAAATCCCTTCAAATTCATATAATAATCATCTAGATCATACTTTTCCCTATGGGTTAAATATGGGGTTTCTCTAACATATATGATTTTCTATCATTACTAAAAACAAGTAAAATGTTTTTAAAAAAGTATAGAATGTTACTATAATTGAAATCATAATTTTATATGATGGTTTTCAATTCCAGGTTTATTAATGATTATTCTGCTTTGACAAGAATAAAATTGATATCATATGTGAATCATGATTTACATTTACATAATAATGATTTTTTTAAAATATGATCCCACTAAAATGATGAAACATTTTAAAAATAAATATGATCTATTGGTGAGTAAATATTAATATTTCACTGTGTATTGTGTCCTATTTCGAATTACAATCACTACATCCCTATTTCGGTAGGTTATCATTCCAATCATATCTTATACAACTCACTGAAATTTAATCAGAGAGCTATCATTGTAATCCATCATAAGTTATATCTCTACTGACCATTCCATTAACTAAATAATTGTAATTAAAATAATACAAAATACAAAGGCACATAATTATATTATCTGACTGATGTTACATCCTTAATAAAATGAACAATCTATATTGAGGTTTGAGATATTTTTACAAGTTTGGATGGTGTTAGAGATATTGTATATGTTTCTCCTGAAGACTTGTTTGGACCATCTTGAATTTAATTTTAGATGTAAATTGAATAATTAATGGAAAAAATAATTAAATAGTAATGAGACAAGAATATTTTTTAGGATGTAAAATTAATATAGGTTTTAAACCCAGTTTTTCAATTTAAATGGGTCACTCGGAATAAATTATCTAGATGAAACACATTTTTAAAAAGCACATGTAATATGTTTAATTCACACTATAAGTCCATGATTTTTCATATACCCAACATTCCAAGTATGTTTTATTCACTGCTCATGTTACACCTTCTACATAAATTTTTCTTTTCTCTCCCTAAAACTATAGGTTTATTCTAGTTGTTCATGGGTGTTTTAACCCATCTGGAACAATTTTTTTACATATTTTGCCACATGTGTGATTTATTATCTCCCTTAGGGTAAGTGGTACCATTCATCTTCTTCAACTCTCTTATTTGTGATTGTAGTATCACAATAAATATATGATTTTTGTTTTATAAGGCAATAATTTTTTGATCTCTTAATGATTTTTTATGTGTTCATTATACATGGGACATACCATGAGTTATTTTTTATGTGGTATATGAGTTCCATGATGCTTGTTTTTATTTATCCTATCAATGTAATATTTTAATTCTGTAATTAAATAATGGAAGGTTGGAATTGATTCTTAGGAATCATTTTTTTATTTTTCATTCCTCATTCTGTGTGGATCCCGTTGTGGGTAGTGTTATAAACAATTGTGATATATATCTTTTCGTTTCTACACAATTCAAGATAAACCGTAATTTAAATTGGTTTAAATAATTGTTTTATAAATTAATTAGCATGATTGATTTTTGTTTATAATTTTTTTTGTGATAAAATGTGGGGATCCATTATTTTGGAAAGGGAAAATGTGTTTCCATAGTATAATGAAATAGATTATGAAATGGTTATACAAATAATATTTTTGATCGAATAAAGGGTTGTTCAGAATTTTTTTTAAATATGTATCCATTTAACATTGATTTATCGAATGAAGTGCATTTTAATCCTTGAGTACATTTGTAAAACGTGTAGTATTTGGCCTCGTACATTTTATTATTGGGGTATCACTCATATGGTCTTCCACTACTCCATAGGCCAATGTTCTAGAGGCTTCTTCCTGGTACTTTCAGGTGTAAAATGAGGGGGTGTTCTAATACTCTTCAGGGTCATATTATAAGGGAATGAGTGAGCACTTTCATTGATTCTGGAATGAGTATTACTTTAGATTGTCCTATTGTGATCCTTGGCATTTTAACCAATGTTATTTGGAATTTAGTTTTTTGGTAGTTTTTTATAAATGCTATGAGAAATGTGGTATACGGTTAGAAATTATTTTACCAACAATTGTTTTAGAACAATAGAAAACATAATTGTTAATCCTAGTCGGATATTATGATAATTTAATACTTAAGATTCCAATTTTTATATAAAATGTATAGTTTGTGATTATTTTTATATATTCATGATATAGAACATATTTTTGGGACCCTACCTAGTGTAGTTTTTTCAATCTCCCTTCCCACCCCTTCTATGATGTATAAACCTAGAATTTTCTTTTGAAGCATGAAAATTCAATGAATCACAGTGATGTGGTGATGTTTATAACATCTAGGTATGGGTAAATAGTTGTGAGATTGTGGGAAATTTCCTACATGAAACATTGAGTAATGGTTTTTATTTTAAGTTTCCATTTTTGGTTTTTAGACATGTACCATTGGATTATTTGACTTTCGAGTAATATCGCAACTATATTTTCAATGTGATTTTTGAAAATATTTATTTTAATTTTATTATTCTGTTATATTCCATTTTATGTATTTCATATAATATTTTAGGTTGGTCAAAATATTCACCACATATTATTGTTTAATTCTCATGTGTGATTCTCTAACTCATAGGGATCTAGAAAACCCTTTCGTATGTAGGTGATCAGTATGGGTTTAGTTTGTGAGTACTCTGGGTTACTTCATTAATGTTATTATAATAGGTTTCCCACATACATTTCATTTTCATGGAATTGTTAGAATATATGAGATAGTATTTATAGTAAATTATTAGTAGGTTCTATTATTTTTATGGATAGCTCTTTCAGTGAAAATCCTTATGTTAACAAGCGATATCTGGATATATGTGTCTCTTATGTAGTGTGTTAACCTCGATCTATTTTTTTCATTTTCACATATGGTTTAAAATATGAATATCCTATTTTATGATCATTTCATTATATTCTAGTGTGTATAAACATGCCTCTAACACATCTTACATAGGTTCCACATGAAGGTGGAACATGTGATTCCACTCCATAGAATCCATCTATAAATCAGAATCTTATAGATGATAAATTGTGTGAAGTTTTGTTCATAGATCATAACGTACCATGTGTTTTGGACCAAGTTGTTGGGGTGTATCCATGAGTTATAGGAGGAATGGATCAAAATTAAGGATTCCTATGCGAGAAGCTGTTATACCTTAAGGGATTAAATGAAAACCAAGTTGCAAAGGATTGGAAGGAAAGTATTGATTACATATTAAACATATAAATATAAATGTGACATTAATGGTGACTTTTATGACATTACAGATAATGAGTCCCAACATGTGATGGTGGGATTCCATATTACCGGAAGATAGACACATGTAATTGGATTTGAATTTTTTGAATACCCTATTCATTTAGAATTTCTACATAGAGTCATTGATAATTAGAATGTCTCTGAATTCCTCTATTTGTATTAGGGAGAGAATTTTTTTAGAATAAACCATTCACTTTATGGATGATGTAAATTTTTTATATAGATGTGTTGAATAATTATCAAATGAACACTCAAAAGTACCAAAAATATTTTCCTAAAGTTATATAATACATAGAGTATATGACAATCCATCCCAACCATTTTGAATCATTTCACAAGTATTTTACTCTATAAATGAATACAGTGAGAAATATTGGATAGTATTTTCCTTCTCCTCTATCCATTATAATATTCATTGGTGCTCATGGAAATATGTTGAATTGTTATGGTCATTGTCGGGTCAGTGGATGTGGTTCTCATTTGAGAGACTCCTCTACAACATCAGAATTTTCATAAAGTGTTTCCTTGTCTTGATACCAATGATGAATATTCGAGAACACCTAATTTTCATTTCCCCCCATGACATTTTCAATTATTATTTATTCTATGTAAATTTTTAGAGAATATTATAATCTATCCATATGTCTTTTTATGTATAGATATCTTTAACTCTAAAAGACACAACATTGTAGTCATAATATTCTAAAGCCACAAGGTTTTATCCATACGCCTCAGGATTAAATCACTGTCACACACTAGATGAGTGTCTAGAATATAGTTATATAGGAAAAATTATAGTGACATGTAAATTCATTGATGAAAATTCTATAGAGACTATATTTTTAGAAAAAACCCCTTACACTCAATCATATTAACATATTTTTTATGTGTTAAAAATCCTATGGAGAACATACATTTATATTGAGTTGGAAGATCCAATTAGAATGAAAAAAGGGAAGTGTTTTTTTCAATTAGTTCTATATATATAGAGGACATAGATTTAGTGTACGGTTTATTAGTCCTTGATCTAGATTTATTCGACAACATCATCATGCTCGATTGGCTTGTTACACATTGTATTAAGATTGATTTTTATAATCTTAATTCCATGTTATTTATTGTATATGGGAACCATTAGTTATATTAGGGAGGGTGATATATGAATTCCATTCTTGTAGGGAAACCTTATAGAATGGGACCAAATGTGCATAAAGATATCAATATCCAATTAGATGATTAGATCATGAAAAAATTTATATATCCTAGTGATTATCCATAGACAACCCTCATGGTCATTTCAAAGAAGGAAGAAGGTGGATAAAATTTGTGTATGGACTAATTAATGTTGAATCCATTAATTTTTTAGAATAAGTATTATTTTCCCCATGAGGATTATTTTTTTATAAATTGAAGTAGTTGAAGTTGTTTTCAATGATGGATCATCATCTGGGGTATCATCATATCATGATCTGAGAGACTAATACTCTGAAGACTAGTATTAGGAGTGGGTATAGAAATTTTTAATATCATTTTATTCCATTATTTATAAATAATAGTCATTAATTTTTTATACATTTTATGAATAGGATACTCACCTGATATCTAGACACATTTTTCATTGGATTTATAAAGGATATTCAGGTTTATTCATGATTCAATTTTGAGAATGTGAACTATATGAATATGGTTATGGGAGTTCAGAGTATCCACCATTTTTGTGAAAATGATCCAAAATAAAATCTATAGATTGAATATGGGATGTTCTTAGGGAACATGATTTCTAAAAATGTTCTTTTACTCAATCCTGCGAATATGAAACCTTCCTTTTCAAGGGATGAACTATGAAACAACTTCAGTATGTGAATATTCCTTTTTCCTGATGGATATATTTAGTGGTTCATCAATGACTTCTTAAATTTTTTTCATATTTGAATTGTATTCCTTAAAATATTATGAGGATCACATGGGATACAAAATTTACGAAATGGTTTGATTGGTTTAATATAATATTAACAATAGCTTATAGTTTGATCTTACTTGATCTCAACAAGGGATATGTGGTTTATTTTTATGGATCTGGAACATGTCAGGGATTCATAATTATGTAGGATGATAACATTTTCGCATATAGATCTCATCAACATCGAACACATTAGAAAAATTTACCCACTCATTATTTATATCTTTCCATAGTTATGTATGTTATTAAGTGTTATTGGCACGATATTTTTTTGGATAGTTTCAAATTGATTTCAATCAATAAATGTATCAGATATATTTTTTCATTGAAGGAAATAAATTTATGGTTGTGACTATGGATGGAAGAACATAAATCATTTTACCTTCACATCGCATATTCCATGAGAATGGATAATATTGTTGGTGACACTCTCATTCATAATGTATAACCAAAACCTTTCATGGAATTGAATGAAGACTTGGTCTGGATGGGAATCATTTGTTAGATGTTTTTGTGTTTTAGATGGCTTATTTATGTAATTTTTTGACATGTTCATAGTTATCATCATCAATCATTGAGTATATTTTATAGGATCAGTTGTAATATGACGAGTCTAGAGGAATTAGGGAAACCCTTTATAGTGTGGAGGATATCCATGGTTGGTCTCCCTCATTTTATGGTATTATACATTTTATGAATATATTTTTCATTCTATAAACATTGATAAATTATTTTTTTCATGATTATAATTTTCCTTCATGGGAAATTAATCTAGGTATAACAGAGATGTAATTTGACATGTGACGTTGATTCTCATGGCCATGTTAGAAGGGCTACATCACAAATATTTTGTCCCTCTATTACAAAATCTTATATATAAAGGTAGGGGATATGAATCCTTTTTGTCTTCTCTAGAAACTTTTTTTAAGATTTTTAAATTTTTAGTGGTTTACATTGTGTTTTTTTTTGTTTTTCCCGAGAACCCTTGAGGAAATATTCTTTTCTAGATAGTAGTTTTTAGTTGAGGCAATTATCCTATTTCCATCCTATCAGAGAGACCCCCCTAATGTTTGGTAAATATGTAAGATATATGTATAGTTAATAATTAGGTGGTATAGGTTTATCTCTACCATTATCTTAGATAGGTACCTTAGTTTCACATCGATATACAAAAACAGACTTCGGGTGGTGATGGGGACTCAGTCTTGGTTGAGAATAGCTTAAGATACAGATATAAATTTTCTGATAGAGCATTATACTATGATCTTGGATAATATTCCCCATGCATATAAAATGTATTTATGTAGATTTTTGGATAGCTAGAATGAATAATTTGATATTTCCCATAACAATTATAATAATTCTTAATGATAGTGCTGCACTTGGGGATTTGTATGGCCTCCCATGTATGTCACATCATTATTGGTTAGAGGTGGGATATTATTACATTGTAGTACCAAGTCAGGTAAATGAGATGTCTATGATGATGGAATATATTATTTGGTGCATAATTATTGTGAGAATTTAATAGATATCATTTGTGCATATTCAAAGTCATCCTTGAGAGTATCTCATTTTCGACTGGGTTTTCATAAAAGTTAATCCTATATTGCATCATTATAAACTATGGGAAAAAGTAATGTTGGATCTAAGGCATGTTGAAACTTTTCAGGTAACTCAGTGTCTTGGTATGGTTTCTTATTATGTGAAATGTATGGCTCATTTGATTAGTATCCATGATGAATTCCACATATATCAGCTTAGGATGTACAATCTAGATCCTTCCCATGTTTGGAGTAGTAATGATTTTGAGTTGAAGGTGATGTTTACAGTATAGAGAAATTGGTAGAGATAATATATTTATATGTGAATTTATTTTGGGGAATTATTTTATATTTCTATTACTATTATGGTTAAATAGTTTACCGTCTCATGATACATGGGAAATAAATCATCAGTTAATTAGTAGTGGCCTCACCTTTTGTCCAATCACCATTATTTGAAATGAATTCTCATGGACAGAATGTCCTTATATTGGGAGACTATTACATCATGTATAATTTTTTCTCTCTCAATTATTGTTTGGGAGATCATTTTTAGGATCAAAAGGTGTAAGAGTTGTTATCAGTGTTTCTGCAGAACATGAGTTCTGTGTTGCCAACATGGAACTTTTACATCATTAATGAAAAATATACATTGTAAATCAATCACTATGAATAATAAATTAAAATCATTTAGTTCATAAAATCAATACAACCCATTATACCATTTTTACATCTTAAATGTTTCACTCAAGATAAATTAACACATAGTCATGCTTTTATGGTAATATTCAATATATTAAATTTAAAACTGTATTATATTATTTTCATTGTAAACCCTATTATAGGCAGTAGGCTTTATACTCAACTCATGAGATCCCACCTTCATTAGTTATACAGTCAAATCCATTGACCCCTAGGTTCCTTATAGCATATTTTGATTGTTTCTACCCTACTAAGTCACCTCATTATTTGAATTTGAAACCCGAACATGCTTAGTTGGCTCCCATCAGGTAAGTGAGACATTTTACATTATTTTCTTCCCTATGTTTTGTTTATGGCCTTGATCTGAATATGTGGGATATGTTTTTTATTTGATTATTATTTATTGATCCTTTTAAATCCTATTTTTTGATCAACTTCTTGAGGAAAACCCTTATATTGGTTGGGTTAGAACATGTGCGTTCCATATGTCATGTTTTGATCTATCCTCTCTAGGGACATTTCTTATTTTTTCACATGATTGAGAGATGTGTGAATCGATGGTAGGGCCTCCATTTTTTGTTATGGGTTCTACTTGGATTGAGGCTACCATTTTTGGTAGTGCACTTACCATGATTGAGGTAGGTGGTTTTGTCTCTAGACTACATTGGATGAACCATAATTCCTATTTGATTTATAAAAAATTTAGATAAATAAATTTTAATGATTTATTTGTGTTTAAAAAAGATTATGTAATAAAATACAGTGTACCCATTATTTTTGTAATAGAAATTGTGTTTTCTAATAATGGTGAAATGGATTGAAAAATAAATTTTCAATATATTTTTTATTGACCATGTGATTTTTTCAATTATTTTTAAAATTTGAATCCCTTGGAAATCGATTTAAAAAATACAACACATGGCAGGCCTTGGGTACATAGGTGGAAGGTGTATTATTGGGAATCATCCATTCTATTATTGTGGGGATCTGTCATGGGGTGTGGATGTTCTCACTAGGCATGTGTTATAGGGTAATGATATTGAGATTGTCAAAGGGGTTACTCATAGGTTGTACTACATACATAGGCAAGTTTTTATGGACTAGATTTTACACAATGAATTGATTTTGGAATGATTAGTCTACTATCCTTACCTATTATGATCCTTATAATATTTACGATTTTTCAGTGGATATTTAATAATTTCTCAATGAAATAAAATGTTTGAGAAATGTAGATTTATGGTTTGGAATTATTAAAAATTACATTATTCTAGAACAATGGAAAAACAAAAATATTTCCAATGATAATATAAAAAGAAATTAATACTTATCATGAAATGTTTTTTTAATTATCATATTGTGATTATGTTTTCAAATATATTATATTAAACACATGACTAGTGTCATATTGATATTTTTTAGCTCGTACCCTAAACACCCCTTTGGCGCTGTGTAGAATTCATGTATTCATTTGATACATGAACAGGTAAAGAACTATATGGGGGTTTCTTGTTTTATTTAATCATGGTAAGTGTTTTTAGTGTTGACATAGAATGCTATTTCTCATATATCACAGAGTAGAGGTTTCATTTTTTTACTTTCCCTTATGGGTTATTGACATATACCATTGGTTTATTATTATTTTGATTTCTATCTCTACTGCTGTATTGCTCATATTATGGAATATTTTTATCAGGTTTTCAACATCTTGTTTATCCCTATATTCTATATTCTATGTATTTTGTCTTATTTTGGGAGAATTAATTCTGTCTAGTATTTATTTGATTATCAGTTTTTAGTTTCCTACCCTTGGGGTTATGAACACCCAACAACTATTTAAAATATTTGTATAAGTGATAGTAAGTGATTCAATTCTGGGTTAGTTTCATATAACCCATAAATAAATTTCATAATAAAGATAATACATTAGAACCCAAAATTTATAGAACCTATCCGTTTTGGTGATCAGGATCATGAAAGGTCTCATTTATGAAGGAATTCAACACTTATTATTCTTAAAGGGACATAAAATATGTCATCATCTTATCTCATGTATTAAATTTATATATATTCTTTTTTACAATGATTTAGTACATGAATCAATATTCTTTTTCATAATTAAATATGTTTAAATAATATATATGTTTTTACAGTTTTACCCATATCATATCATGTGTTACCAACTCATATTAAAATGAAACTATATTTATACATATCCAAGTTCATCCAATGGATATAAAAATAATAAATATTCATGTAATATATTCTAATTGTATGAAATAATAATCAATATAGGTTGAATCATTTTCTGACAAGTTGAAACCCCATCTATTCATAGGTAATGAGTAACCTCCATGGCCAATGAGTAGTCCAACCAAATTTCCTATAACCAATAGTTTAATACTTTTGAATTACTTGAATTCAATATAATTATGAAACATTG
Source organism: Viscum album (assembly GCA_963277665.1). Lineage (NCBI taxonomy): Eukaryota > Viridiplantae > Streptophyta > Magnoliopsida > Santalales > Viscaceae > Viscum > Viscum album. Next base: position 835,184,294 of record OY728120.1, read on the forward strand.
TTTTTATAAATAATAATGAACTTTCAAATTTATGATAATAATATATAAAAAAGTAATAATTACGGTGGAAGAAAAATAAATCAATTGTTTTACCTCTCAAGAGACTCCTTCAATACTTGGATGATAATTTAAATAAGTTAAATATATTTAAAATTAATTATTCCTGAATTAATAACATAAAAAAATTACATATATGAAAATTATAATAAATAAATATAAATTTCATAAATATAGACATGAGGAAAATATTTTTAAAAAATTCATAAATAAGAAAACTATAAAAATTATATAATTGATAACTAATATGTTAATTCTAATAAATATAAATAAAATTTATTTTCTGTAATATTATCTAATTAATAATATTAATTTTAGTGTAAATATATATAAATTCCTAAATTTTCAAATTACATGATATAAAAAGAAACAAAATCAAATTTAAATGTAATATTTTAGGAGAAAACATTAAAAAATAACATATCTTAAATTTCATTTTAATACATCTATTGGTCAAATAAACAAAAAATACTTTTTCAATAGATAAATATTTATGCTAATGCAATAAATCTATGTATAACCATTTTGTATTTTAATTTATGAAAAATTTATAATTTAATATAAAAAATTTTATATTTTACCACACTATAAATTATAAACACATTAAGAATTAATTTTTTATTTAAATCATGTTTAAATAAATATCACATCTAGAAAATTTTATTTAAATTTCTACCAAATGGTCAATAAAGATGAAGGATTTGGCTATTTTAAAAAAATAATAAATTAATTTAAAATTTTAAAAACCATAAGAAATTGGGTATGGGTAGTGACATGGTCTTCCATTGTGAAATAATTCTCTTAAATGTAACTATAGACATTTTCCATGTCCATGTAATGTTAAGAAGATTACTTCTAAGTAGAACCATGATAATTTTATTCATGAACCATGACATAGTGAATCTTTATTATAATAGGAAAACAACCACCATATAAAAAATTCAATGAAATTTTGGTTAAATTTTCATATCATAAATCCATAAAATTTTAGAAATATATTTCATTTTATAGGCATTCGATTATCCTCGACCGTATTTATTAGAAATCATAACATAGTGTAATAGTCTCTAGATAATTTTTTTGGTAGTAATTATTTGTCCATTTCAGTTAAACTATACTAAGATCATATAACATTGATAAGGAATTAAATATTTCTATATTTATTTATTCCATGGTTTTGAAAAAGTCAAGACTCAAGACTATTTTCAAATGGAACCCACCATTTTTCTAGAAGTTTTTAATTTTATAGTTCAATGAATTGTCCAATAAATTAATTCAAACCTTATATAAGTGGATATAATAATAATTCCATTATTTGGAACCTATAGGATATCCCTAGAGGTTGTAGATAACATAAACAAATACCTATTACTCTATATTAACACCTTATTTGTTTGGTTTTGACAAAATAGATGATAAATAGTGAACCATTTTATATATTGTTATATATTTTTCCATTTTATTCCAAATGAGATTGATATAAATAATACTAAATTATCTTGTAGGATCATTCTTCAATGGATACCCATAGGGGGTGTGAATCTCCAAATTAATAGAAGGTAATCCTTATTCTTCTAGGTTTTCTAAAATATTTTATTTATAGATAAATATAGTGGAATCAAAATATCATTGGATAAAATAGATTTTTATAATTTAGGATCCTGAAAATCATAATCCATCATCCTTTTTATATATCCATCTATTAATAGTACAAGGATTCCAAATGTTTAGATAAATTTAATGAGACATTTCCTAATATTTTCATTAGTTAATACTTCCATAGAACATGTATCATCAATATTTTATTATTTTTTAATGTTTAGAAATTTAGGGGTTTTATAAAGTCCTCAAATTATCATCAAATGGTAATAAATATAATTATAACTAATTTAGGGATGAATGTGGTGGATGGAAATATGATTAATTATTTTACACCTAAAATACCATGTACTCTAAAATGATGTGCTAACATTCACTTTTCAATAGTCAATACCAACACAGACCCTAAAATGTTCTAAACCATCATACCCTTGTGGTTCCATTAGTGAAAAATTTGATCAGGCATGGGTTTATAGACTTTTTAGAAGGAATATTCACTATATCTTTTTCTCTATATAGACTCATTTATATTTCTATATAAGTTTCTATCACACATTTTTCTTTTTCTCTATGCTCTCTATGTCCCCAATCATGAAGATGTGGTAGACTCTATGTTAAAATATTATAAATCCCAATGATTAGTTATAAATAAAACAACCTTAAATAATGGTTAAACATCCTACATGACATAATATACAAATTACCCATTAAACGTAGAAACATGTCAACTATTTTTGTACTCCAAATTTATGTGGGTTTGATATCACAAAATTATTCGATATTTTACTCTATTTATAACTTCTAAAACAATTCAAGAATGTGATTCAAAATTATTACCAATTCTAAAATAACAGCTCTTAATTTTTTATGATCAATTTTATGTAATAGAGATTCATGAAAAATACATTTTTTAAAAAATATATTTTGAACATACATAACCATTTATTATGTATTATTTGTCCTTCAAACATTATATTATTATTATATAGTAATTTTTTTAAAAAACCATTGAAGAAAAATATGATTCAATATTACATCACAATAATTATCTCTCACAATATATTTGGATGATCTAATACAATAAAATAGAGATTCATATAACTCTTTTCATAATTATGAATTACCAAATTATATTTGTATAACTATTATACTTTTGATCTCATATATTATAAAAATTGAAAATTTAGTTCATATCTGCATTGTAGGTTCTGTATTATTAAATCACTTAAAACAATCTAAAAAATATTTCTTATGTATCTTATATATTTCGATTTTTGCAAAAAATACACTAATCAGTTTAATTATTTTTAGGGATTTTTTGTAAAAAAAATTTTATCCTTGAATAATGATCATTTGATCCATCTAATGTAATATTATTGTTATCAATATATTTATTTTATGATTTGGAGAATAAACAACATTTTTGGAAAAAATAACCACTCTCACCATAGAAATCATTTAACTTATGACATTGGATATTGACATTTTGATATATTTTGATTCATGAGATATAAATATGATGCGCTATTGTAGATAAATTTATAGTCCCAAAGGATTCCAAAAGATCAATTACATTATACAATAAACCATTCTATATAAATTCTAATTAAAAATATATAGAAGGTAATAGGTTTGTCGACTATTTGGTAAATATTTTTCCATTATTTTAATCCATACCAAAATAATAAGGAAAATACATGAAACTATATATTCATGTCGTCAATTAATCCTTGTTTTATGCCTTCAATATCAACATTACACCCAAAAATTCACTAGTAAGGAACAATCTCTACCAGATCAAATGTGTTTTATCATTATGTAAAACATCATATGAATTTTACTATGGTATTGAAACTATATTCAATATATTAAATTCTGTCCAATATATCCATTAAAAAATAAATCATCATATAATTAATGATATAAAGGTTGCTATATACTAGGATAAATAACCACAAAATCAACCTCAATTATAAATATATTTCTTAGGATAACAAATTACAATATTTTTTAAACCATTATATATTCATCAAATTTTATTTTTTAAAACATGTTTTAAACCATATGATCTATGTTAATTGGTTATACAACACATTGTTCAACCACATTTAGAATATAAATTACATTCACTTAGTCAATCTACTCCAGCATAGAACCTTCAATAGTGTTATTTTGTTCATATATTCCATCTTATCTGTTTTACTCTCTTTTGATTAAAAAAATGTGTTATTATATTAATATTTATTGTTTTCCACACCTTAGTAATGATCTATAATAAATCAAGTGTTTATAATGATACTCCACACTTGGAAAATATCATAATAAGGGGATATCAATAATATCAATGTGTCCATCATCATGTTTTGTTTCTTGTTCTTTTACAACTATTTATTTATCATTCAAAACATACATAGAATCAATATATAAAATAGTAGTTTCCTCAGCTTCACCATGTATAACTACATCAACTACCCAAACACTATGATCATTTATATATCTAATGATCTCAATTGGTTACAAAATTGGCCACCATAAATTATCAACTATTATTGGATGATATATTAATGTTTCAATATTATAAATCATTCTATCAACCCTTTATTTATGTTTTTTCAAGATATTACATTCAAATTTAATCAGGTAAAAATTACCACATTGAAATAATGGACATGGTGAATATTCTAGTGTTTTATCACGTCTCCCAAATATACTTTTTTTATAATATTCATAAAATAAAAATATATTACAAAATAGTATGTTAATTGGAAACATTTAATGAAATAAATATATATACATTTACAAATACAAATATTGTTTGAATATAGAACTAGTCCTCATAAAACAATGATAAAAGTAATATTTTTTCGCATACATGTCAAATCATGTTTCCATGGATTAACATTATATAATATAATTTCAGTATATAATTTTTTAAAAAATATTTCATTCAAACATTGTATCATCCTGAGATTTTATAAGAATTAGTATTTTTAATTTCATTTATGTCTTGTATTGTACACTACATTAAATTTTTCTTGTGCTATACGCAGCATTATATTAGTTTGCAGTATACACAACACTATTCTTGGCTCATGTTACACACAATTTCATGTTCGTTTTGTAGAAATTATTATACGCAACATTAAGTATAGATTTTGTTTAATTTATAAATGAAATAAGCTTTAATTTTTTTATACGCAACAACAAATGGAGCTTTCACTACACGCAAACTTGACATGGCTTGCGTTAAATGCAATCGCGACCTTCCTCGATAGCGTGTGTAGTATGCAATATCGGGTTTTAGTAAACAATGATATATTGTTATAATATTATTATGGAATAGACATTGTGAATAATATTAAATAAATTTTTAAAGTTATAACATTATTATTCATCTGACACATTTTCTAGAACATCGTATGAGATTAAAATAATTTTTTCGAGTAAAATAAGTATTTTTCAAAAAATACAGTTTTGCCGCCTTTTGATGGCACATCCACTTTAAATCTAGTTTTTGACATGTTTATAAGTTCAATTTGACAAAATAACATTCGTATTTGGAATCAAGATATAAAAATTTACTTTGGATAAATTTTTTTTTCTTATTCTGATAACTTTCATATTTTAATGAATAGTAAAAACATGCTATATTTTAATTAAAAACAACTTTTTTCATCGTAGTAATTTATATGATTAAATTATAATATTTAATGTTTTTAAATTATAAATATAATATATTTCTACCATTTAATATTATTTATGTAATTATCATTGATTTAATATTTAATTCATAGGTAAAATCATTTCAATCTTTTACAATGTTTTAACTTTTAAAACTCGTTTTCTTAACAACAGGATTAAATGTAAATTAATTTCTTCAACTTATGTGATTTGAATTTGGAAAAATTGATTCCATATTTGTAAACATTAGGTCCAAATTATGTTAATAAGATAATTTTTATTTTTAGTCATTATTAATAGTAACTACGGTAAATTTTATTTACACTAGTTAATGGTAAATCGGGTAATTAAGGGTAAATATAATATTATAAAATTACTCTAACACTTGTCCTAATTTAATTAGATGATTATATTTTACCCTAAGTCATACATGGGTAGAAATGGAATCTAATATTACCCACTTTTATTTGATTAAGACCTTTTATTTATTTTATTTAAAGGAAAGTGAAATGTCACACTCAAACATTAATAATTAGATTATTTTTAGTATAAGGTTATACAGAATATAAACTCAATTATAAATTCTCATTTAAAAGCTAATTTTTTTCATTATCATGGTAATTTATTTCTAATTTTTTAGGAATATTCAATTACCTTAATAGCTTATACATTAATGATGAAGAAATTATTTATTTAGTGAAAAATCAATAATATAGTTTTTATTAAAAATACAATACCAATAAAAAAGACCAGAAACATGAAAAAATATTATTGGTCGAATATATCAATATCATACTCATCCTAGGGTTGATTTCTGAACAATTTGGAGTCTTATATAACCGATTAGGACAGTTGTATTATTTTATTTTAAATGATTTCCAAGATGTCACCTTCATAATTTTATAAATATAACAATTTAAATGTTGTGATTTTAAGATGATAAATTCGATTAAAAATATTATTATGAAATTTATTATATTTATCTTCATCATAGGATTTTATTTTTAATTTTTATGAAAAAAATAAGTATACTAAATAATTATACAAAAATGTTTTAGTAATTATTTTATTAAGAGATATAAAAAATAAATAGTTTTAAAAATATTAAAATAAATAATATATAAACGAATTAATGTTCCCCATGATTGTTTTGAGGAATATGAAATCTTAGGGATCTATTATATATTTTGGTTCGAACATATCTTCTGTGTGGTTTTTATTTAAATTCAAATAATGAATAGTGTAAAAATTGACACTATTGATATTTTATAAAAATAACATATTATTAAATTATTTAAAATTCAATGAAATATTTAAAAACAATAAATTTAGAATTATATGGTCTAAAAGGTTATAAAGTATCCAATTATGGGAAATTTACAACATTTATGTATGTATTTATAAGAATTTAAAATTTAAAATTTTATTACCACAAATAAAATTAAATATATTAAATAATGATAAATCAAGTTGATAAGGTTTAAAATAAATGTAAAACATGTATAAATTTTATTGGCTGATTATATTACAACCCTATCTCATATAATATTCAAATGGAGTAATTTTTGGTAGTTTTTATGGGGGTGTTTATTTTACTATTAATTAATATTTTTGAGGTTTCCAAAACTGCCCCTCTACTATCTTATATAAGGGCACCTCCTTCTCTATCCTCTTCACACACATTTGGGCCTTCAAGCTTGGCCAAACCCTCCCCATTTCAATTCTCCACTTCAATGGAAACCTAATAGAGGTCCTAGTATTATTTAAAGACCAACTTTACTTCCCTAAAAGGATGCTAAGAGAAGTTGCGTCGAAAATAAGGTACTCTCATCTACTAATTCATTCAAGTTTCGTTCTTCTTCAACTTTTTCTTATTTATTTGGTTAATTATAAATTAATAACATAATTATCACTAATATAATTATATGTTATTATAAATATGAAAAAACCCTATTTCACCTTTTATCCATCCCACGAAAAATGAAATCATCGCATGTGCGTACATACGGAATACGGTCTCCACGCTGTGGTGTAATCTGTTATTCCACCACCACCTTAAATGGGTGGGTATAATAATTTAATGAATAAGTATACATAGTTATTACAACATCATACTGATTCATAGATATTATATCATCCACTCCAATTCAATTCAATAAATATGGGAACGATATCATCCCTCGTGCATACGTACGGATTACCGTCTCCACGACTCGATGAGATTCATTCTCCATGTTAACCACTCATAAATTTTTATAAAGTATATAAAATTAATAATAAAGAAATATATGACATGAAAAAGATACTGGATATATATATATATATATGTCATCTACTTACTTCCATTCAAGTCAATATGGGAAAAAAACAGCGTTCATGCGTACATACGGCCTACCGTCTCCATGAACGGTGTATTTAATTTCATTTTTCTATCTATTATATATATATATACTGAATATATATGATATATAAATCATTATTTACATTCGTGAAGTAATTAAATCATGATATCATTAATAATAATATCATGAACAACATGTCCAAACTCGTACGATAAATAAAACGATTTTAACCAAAACGCTGATTTAACATTGAATTTACAAAATAACGGGTAATATAAAGTCATAAGTGAACCATATATGATATCATAACAATTAATATGATTCTATAATAAGTATATTACATTATTTAAATTATTTTATATGAGGTTCGGATACATACGAAGCATATCGGACCTAAGGTAAGGGAAAATCTCACAATCTCAATTTTTATCTGAGATTGTTAATACTACGTTATTTACTTGAGCATATTTATCATCCACATCCATGTATCATAAATATGTAATATTATTTCTATACTCCTACAAGTTATTAAATCCAATTTTACCTATTGGTGAATTTTTAGTAAAAGATATGAAAGGAATCTTTTTTCGTTTTCAGTACGAGGTACTTTTTGACATTACCAGCCAAAGTACTAGAAGAATGGTTATTTTTAACTTATACGGTGTTAATGGATTTTTATGATTTCATAAAACATTATTTACATAAAGAATCCTTTACAATGTTTCATTTTTATTTCCAATTAACTTCTTTTATTTTAAATTTGAATGACATGTTGAGAAATGAAAAATGTTTTTGAAGAAGAAAACATATTTTCCTCAGGAATGGAGTTCACGTGTTTTATAAAAATTACTTTCCATATAAGATAATATAGGTTTCAGTTTCTATCCCTTTTATTACATTGATTTCATTGTGTTATGATGGAATTATTTTTATGAATTCCTTTTATGGATTATGTTATGATGGCATGATGTTTATGAATCCAATTTTTATTACATGGGTTATGATATGATTTATGATTTGGTGGAACAAATAATAATGTTTTCATTATGAGATAGGTGGGACATATATCTCCCTCCAAAGCATTGGGTAAAGATTTATATCTCATGATATAGTCATGGGTGGAATGGTAAGTCAATCTGTTTCAGTGATACATGACTGGAACGAGGAGTGAACTCGATTCAGTAAGGGACTTTGTCCACTATGATGGTCTTGGAAGAAATTACTTGGATAATATGGAAGTCATATCATGTCCATAATAGTTTTCAACAAATACATGTTTGATTCCAATGCTATTTTTTCATGATTGATGATCCATTATGATTTATGCCTTACGTACATCGAAGATTTATGTCTTTGCTCAAGATTTTGATGTTTAGATTTTATGTTCCAGTTTTTGCATTCAAATGTTTATGGATTGTTTTATGTTCTCTATGTTTACCCTTACTGAGCATTTGAGCTCACCCTTTTTATGTTTTCTTTTCCCCTATATATAATGAAAGGTTTGGTGTAAGAAAACAAAAGGGGAAGATCTTTATAGGAGTTGTTGAAGATCTTTCACCAAGATTAGAAGATTATATTCAGAGTTTCCAAAGACACTAAACTATTACGGTCCTTTGGTGTCATTTTTTGTTATGTATTAGATATTACGAAAAATTAATGTAAGGTCTATGTACGTCAAGCTTTGGGTCTCTACAGTTGGTATCAGAGGAAAGGTTTAGTTAACCTTTGCAAACTAGGATACGAAAAATTTAGTGAGATCCCTAGAGATATTTCTAAGGTATGTCTAGGGATGTCCCTAAGGATAAGTATAAGTACAGGTTATATTCCTAGATTTACAGAAACAATATTAGAATTAACCCTAAGATGTTATATATTGAAGTTAATCCCCCCTTTATTATTTTTTTCTCCCTAGAATGATTTTTTCCTCCTACACTATTCTTTTTGGGGTTCAGACGATGGCTGGAACCTGAAGGAACCGTGTTGATCAATGTAATGGACAATGCAATGATTTCCCCCTTGAAAAAACAAATGTTATGGGAGATTGATTGAAAAATCTTATTGATATACTTCGACAAGCTATGAATCATTCTATACTTCCAAATGAGTAGAGAAGGGAACAATATTCTATTGAGTCTTTCGTGAGGAAACATCCACCTTCTTTCAGTGGGTCTTCTAGTCCACTTGTTGCTGAAAAAATGGAATAGTACCATTGAAAAGATATTTTCTATACTTTTCTATTTGGAAAATGAAAAACTCATTCTGGCTATTTACCATTTAGAAGGTGATGCAGATCAATGGTGGATTCTAATTAAGATTACAAGGCCCTGAGATGAAATAGAATCCATGGAATGGGATGAGTTCAGGAACATATTATTCAATAAGTACTTCCCTCGTATTCTTAAAACAATGATGGAAAATTATTTCCTTGATCTTAAGCAAAAGGATGATGAATATGATGGTATATATGAAGCAAATTTTACAAGGCTTGCAAGGTATGCATCTAGCTTTATCATCCAACATGAAAGTAAAGTTAATTGACTCTTCAGTGGCTTAAAACCATGTCACTGAATGGCATTAGTTATAAGAGAAATCAGTAGCTATGAATAAATTGTGCGTTGTGCTATCAAGGTAGAAATGTAAGATTTTGTTACATAACTATCTCATGGGTTCGAAAAGAAACGAAAGATGGAGTTCAAGAAGAAATATCAGAATAATGTTGAATAAAAGATGAATGTTTCTTTATGCTCAATGTGTGGAAAGAAGCATGGTGGAGATTGTCTTAATGGGACTAAAAAATGTTTTAAGTGTGGAAATTATGGTCATCACGCAGCTAAGTGTCGATGTAATGTAAAAATTTTTGCTAATAATGTGAATAAATAAAATACTTCAGAGAATGCACCACTAACACTTCAATGCTTCAAGTGCAAGGAAATGGGGCATTATACTAATCATTGCCCAAATCCAAGGTTTATTGATGATCAACGTGAGCAACCTCTTAAGGAAAAGGATAATGGGAAGTCACATGGGATCACTATTTTTTATGTTGAGTATGACAATGATGTTGTGTAATGATAAAGTTTTTATGTAATGGGATTTAAAAATAGTATCATGGAATCTCATTTATGGTATCGTGGAATTTTGGAATTTCTATGTATTGGTTTTCAATAATTATATGGTACTGGTAACAATGAAAATTGATTGAAATATTTTTTGAAATAATATGATATGTGCATAATAATGGGATAAAGAAAAAAATGAAATGAGCTCATGACATATATAAGGACAAAGTGATATCATGGTTTGAGTATATAAAATTTCTAAGATCATTAATGTTTTCAAAAATATTATATGGTTATACATGTTTGAAGAGAATACATGATTTAGGTTTTCAAATGTTTGTAATTGGACGAACAAGATATATTGTATGATATATGGTGGATAAATGATAGTATTCACATGCTCAGAAGATGGCATTTCTAGTAATTATTTTCCTGATACTATGAGCTTGGACAAAAGTATTTTGGATAAGCCTAAATATTGGAATGAATTATGTTGGAAATAAGTTAGTATTGTTTAATCCAAGAACTTTTTTTGATATCATTGATGGAATTTTATAATAATGTAGTTTTAGAAAAAGGACAACCTGTAGGACGGGCGACAACCCATCACGTCGGACAAGCTTGTGGGAATCGAATCCACAACCGAAGTGCGACAAGCCTTTATCGCCAACCACTAGCCTACATGAAGTCCATGGTTAGTAGAAGCTAGTTTTATTATATTAAGCGGTATGATATATGATCTATAAGTCCATTTTAGGAGCCATATATGATTAATCTCACTATAGATGGAATTATTTATATTTAATAACATTTTATATACTTTTGTTTGAGATAGATGGAATGTCATATCATTATATCTCATGATCTGCTAACACTTCACTAAAGACAAATTCAACTTCATTTTTTTAAGAGATGATGAGGAAATTGTTCAAGGCACAAACAATAGTAAGATTGTCCCAAAATCAAGTAAGTATTTTTTTTCATTCAACAATTCTTCAACTTTAGGTAAATTATCTTGAAAACAAAAAATGTTGTCCTAGTGTCCTTATATCCGATGAATCTGACGATACCTTAAATCATCAAAAATTTATGGATTTGTGATTGTTGCTTTTTTCATTGAAGTGTCCTCTACCACTCTCCATCAGAACTTGATGGTTATATTTTTCTTCCATATCCATATTTCCACCTATGTTTCCATTTGTGGAAACCTAGTGATGAGTTAATTTGCGTAACCATTATGGTTCATACATTTCTTTTTCAAATTAATTTTTAGTATTCCTTTTTATGATGTGGGTTTTATGAAAGAAACATTCAAGTAGTAAACCATTTATAACCCAGATGAATTTCAAGGGTGGAATTCATTTGAAGGGGGTAGAATGTAACAACTCGAGATTTTATGAGAATTATTTTTTTTAATTTCATTGATGTCTTGTGTTGTACGCTACACCAAATTTAGCTTCTGCTTTATATAACACTATATTAGATTTTAGTAGATACAACACTATTCTTGGCTCGTGTTACCGACAATTTCAAGTTCGTTTTGTAGAAATTATTCTATGAAACAATAAGTATAGATTTTTATTATTGTATAAATGAAATAAGTTTTAATTATCTTATACTCAACAAAAAAGAGAGAATTCACTAAACACAACCGGGACTTGTCTTGCATTACATGCAATCACGACCTTCCTCGATAGCGTCTGTAGTACACAATATCGAGTTTCACTATACAACAATATATTGTTATAATATTATTATGGACTAGCCTTTATGAATACTATTATCAAAATCTTTATTTTTATAACATTATTATTCATATTACACATTTTCTAGAACATCGTATGAGAACAAAATAAATTTTTGGAGTAAAGTAAGTATTTTTCTAAAAATGCAGTTTTGCCACCTTTTGATGGAACATCCACATTAAAACTAGTTTTTGACATGTTTATAAGTTCAATTTGGAAATATAAAATTATTATTTTGAATCATGATATAAAAATTTACTTTGGATAATTTTTCCATATTATTCTGATAACGTTCATATTTTCATGAATAGTAAAAACACGATATATTTTTATTAAAAACAACTTTTTTCATCGTAATTATTTATATTGTTAAATTATAATATTTAATGGTTTTAAAGTATAAATATAATATATTTCTAACATTTAATATAATTAATGTCATTATCATTGATTTTACATTGAATTCATAGGTAAAATCATTTCAATCTTTTGCAATGTTTTAACTTCTAAAACTCATTTTCTTACCAACATGATTAATTTTAAATTAATTTCACCAACTTCTGTGATTTGAATTTGGAAAAATTGATTCCATATTTGGAATTATTAGGTCCAAATTACGTTAATAAGCTAATTTTTTTAGTCATTATGAATAATAACTACGGTAAATTTTATTTACCATAGTTAAAGGTAAATCGGGTAATTCAGGGTAAATATAATATTATAAAATTACCCAAACACTTGTCCTAATATAATTGGATGATTAAATTTTAACCAAAATCATACTTGGTTCGAAATGGAATTATTGTATCCCAAATTTAGTTGATTAAGACTTTTAATTTAATTTATTTAAAGGAATGTGAAATGTCTCACTCAAACTTTAATAATTAGATTATTTTTAATATGAGGTTATAAAAAATATAAATTCGATTATAAATACAAATTTTAAATATAAAAGGTTTTCCTTTATCATGGTAATTTAGTTTTAATTTTTATGAAATATTTTATTACGTTAATAGCTTATAAATTAATGATGAAGAAATTATTTATTTAGTGAAAATTCAATAATATTGTTTTTATTTTAATAAAAATACCAATCCAAAGAACCGGAAACTTGAACAGAAATTATTGGTCGAGTATATATATACCCAAATCATCCAAGGGTATATTTGTGGACAATTTGGAACCTTATAAAATTGATTAAGTCATTTATATTATTTTATATTAAATGATATCAAAGATGTCACCTTCATAACTTAGTAAATATAACAATTTAAATGTGTTGATTTTAAGATGATAAATTCGAGTAAAAATATAATTATGAAAGGTAGTATATTTATCTTTATCATATGATTTTAGTTTTAATTTTTATGCATCAAATAATTGTATTAAATAATTATATAAAAAAGTTGTAGTAATTATTTTATTAAGAGGTATACCAAGTAAATGGTTTTAAAAATACTAAAATAAATAATATATGAACCAATTATTGCGCCCCATGAATTTTTTGGATCAATATGACTTGTTAGGTATATATTATATATTTGTTTCGAAAATATTTTCTGTGTGGTTTTTATTTAAATTCCAATAATGAATAGTGTCAAAATTGACACTATTGATATTTTATAAAAATAACATGTTATTAAATTATTTAAAAATCACAACAATATTTAAAAACATAAAATTGAATATTATATGGTCTAAAAGGATATAAAGTATCCAATTATGTGAAATAGACAACATTTTAGTATGTATTTATAACAATCTAAAAGTTAAACATTTATTAACACAAATAAAATTAAATAGATTAAATAATGACAAATCGAGTTGATAAGGTTTAAAATAAACACAAAAAAGTATAAATTTTATTAGTTGATGATATTACAACCGTATCTCATATCATCTTAGAATTGAGTCAATTTTGGAGCATTTTATGTGCGTTTTAATTTTATTATTAATTAATATTTTTAAGGTTTCCAAAAGTTCCCCTCTCCTCTCCTATATATGGGCACCTCCTTTCCTATACTCTTCACACACATTTGAGCCTTCATGCTGGGCCAAACCCTATCCATTTCACTTATCCACTTCTATAGAAACATACTAGATGTCCTGGTCTTCTTTAAAGACTAACTTTAGTGCCCTATGAAGAGGATAAGAGGAGCTGCATCGAAAAAGAAGTAATCACTTCTACTGATTCCTTAATGTTTCATTCTTTTTAAAAATCTTCTTCTTTATTTGTTTAATCATAAATTAATATCATCAGTATCAATTATATACTGATATGTTATTAGAAATATTAAACAATCCCATTTCACCTTTTATCCATCCTATGATAAACAAAATCACCGCGCGTGCGTATGTATGGAATACCGTCTCCACGCCGTGGTGTAATCACTTTTTCCACCACCACCGCAGTTGGATAGGTATAATGGTGTAATGAATAAATATATATATTTATTACAACATAATACTGATTCTGATATATTATATCATCCACTCCAATTCAATTCAATAATTATGGGAATGATATCATCCCTCGTGCGTACGTACAGATTACTGTCACCACGATGCGATGATATTCATTATCCATGTTAACCACTCAAGAATTATTATAAATTACATATAATTAATAATAATGAAATATATGACATGATAAAGCTACTAGATTTATGAATATATATATATATATATATGTCATCTACTTACTTCCATTCAAGTCAATAAGGTTAATAAAACAGCATTCATGCGTTTGTTGGACCTACCGTCTCCATGAAGGGTGTATTTAATTTCATTTATCTAACTATTATATATATACTAAATATATATGATATATAAATCATTATTTACATTCTTTAAGTAATTAAATCATGATATATGTAATAATAATATCAAGAACAACATGTCCAAACACGTATGATAAATAAAATGATTTTACCCAAAACGCTGCTTTAACATGGAATTTATAAAAGAACGGGTAATATAAAGTCATAAGTGAACAATATATTATATCATAAAAATTATTATGATTATGTAATAGATCAAATGATATTATTTAAATCATTATACAGGAAGTTCAGATACGTACTAATCATATCGGACCTAAGGTAAGGGAAACTCTCGCAATCTCAATTTTTATCTGTGATTTTTATACTACAGTCATTACTAGGGCATATATATCATCCAAATCCGTGTTTCGCCAATATGTAATATTATTTATATCCTTCTAAAATTTATTAAATCTAATTTTACCTACTAGTGGATTTTTAGTAAAAGATATGAACAGAATCGTTTGTCATTTTCAGTACTAGGGACTCTTTGACTTTTCCGACCAAAGTGCGAGAAAAATGTTTATTTTTAACTTATACGATGCGAATGAATTTTTATGATTTCAAAGAACATTATTTACATGATGATTCCTTTACATGTTTTCAAGTTTATTTTCAATTAACTTCTATTATTTTAAAATTTTTATGACATGTTGCGAAATGAAAAATGTTTATGAAGAAGAAAGGATATCTTCGTCAAGAATGGTGTTCATATATTTTATCAAAATTATTTTCCATATATGATAATATAGGTTTCTGTTTCTATCCCAATTATTAAATTAATTTAATTATGTTATGATGGAATAATTTTTATTAATTCCTTTCATTGATTATATTATGTTTTCATGATGATTATGAATCCCATTCTCATTACATGGGTTATGCTATGTTCTATTATTTATGATTTTGTGGAACACATAATAATGGTATCATTATGTGATGGGTGGGACCTATATCTCCCTCAAATGCATTGGGTAAATACTTATATCTCATGAGATAAACTTGGCTGGGACGACATGTTAATCCGGTTCAGTGATACATGACTGGAATGAGGAGTGAACTCAATTCAGTAAGGGACTTTTTCCACAATGATGGCCATGGCAGCAATGCCTTGGCTATGATGGAAATTATATCATGTGCTTAATGGTTTTTCCAAAATTAAATGTTTTATTCCCATGCTATTTTATCATGATTTGATGATCCATTATGATCTATTCTATACGTACTTCCACGATTTATGTCTTTTCTTAAGATTTTCATGTTTAGATTTTATGTTCATGTTTTTGCATTCAAATTTTTCTGTATTGTATCATGTTTTCTATGTTTAACCATACTGAGAATTTGACCTCACCCTTTTTATGTTTTCTTTTCCCCATGACATAAAGAGAGGTTTTAGGAAATAAAACAAAAGGGGAAGAACATTATGGGAGATTTTTAAGATCTTTCACCAAAATTTGATTATTATATTCTGAGTTTCCAAAGACACTAAACTATTACGGTCCTTTGGTTTTAGTTTTTTTTATGTATTAGATACTCCGCAAAAGTAATGTAGTGTCCATATACGTCAAGCTTTGGGTCACTACAACCATCACAGTTATTCTACATTACTCATATATAGTATATAATAGTATATTTTCTTCTTCCCCAAATCCATCACTCTTTAGAAATAATGAGTTATAAAAATGAATCAATTCCCATGTGAGGAATTCATACTAAATTATCCTCCTATTTTAATGTAATTCATTATTTATTTGTGTAAATAAAAAACTTGCGAAGGTTTTTATAACCAAATTTAATCAAATAAAAACATAACATCTAAAAAACATGTCTTACACAACATCATTTAGGGATTTACATAGACATAATAAAATAATCCATTATGTCCAGTTTTTCTATCCTTATCAAGATAAAAAATTTACATTGGGAATTATTTGAGGATTATTAATACAATTTTGTTTCTGATATGACAATATTTCATTTCCACGCAGTAGGTATATGGATTTAATGGGATTGATATACCATGATTGAAGAAAGAGAGAAGGAATAGTTGACTTTTTCAGTTCAAAAATAAGAATCAATGGGTGAAAACATGAAAAATGATTATTTATCCCAATTATCATTTTAGTGAATTAAAATGAAAGAAAATATAATAATAATTTCTAAATAAATTAAATATCAAAGGAAAATAAATAAATGCCAGTATAAATGTATATTATAATTTTGAAGCTCATATTTTTCAAAAAACTCCATCATTTAAATGAGTCAATTGTGAAATAATAATGTAGTAATATTTTAATTATAATGAAAATAATGTAAAAACTAAAATAATATAATATAATAAATAAAATTATTATAAAATATTAAAAACTTGTGGTGATATTTATCCATTCGATGACTATTTTAAATATAATGTAAATATTCTAGATTAAAATTTAGTTAAAACATTACTAAGAAAAGAAGTCCTCATTGATTTATTGAGAAAAATTTACAATCTTATAATGACCTATTGGGATTTAATTTCATATTTAAATATTTTTTGTCAATTAAAGGTGTAACATCCTTTTCCTGGGAGCCACTAAACTAAGGCCCCGAGTTGGGTTGCCACCTGATCTCATGGGCACCTCCCCACATGCCCATAGGATACCAACTAGTATAGAGGGTCTATGTTGTCTGGGTGACAATACTATACCCTCTTAATAGAGTAGTACACAACCAATTACAAGCCTAAAAAGTAGAAAAATTTAAAATAGCCAATACTATTGCACAACTAACAACTACCAAAATTGGGTACTAAACACAACCAAAGATAATCATCATATTTCATGTTGAACAGTGCTAAGGTGAACAAGACCAATAATTAAGACAACTGTAGAATCCCAAAAATTCCCTAACTACGTGAATGGAACTCATCTATGTATGTACCATGCCTAACATAACTCCCTATCATAGTTACCTTACAATTTTCCTGACATATAACTATGAAGTCTACTTGGGTACCATATGGTAGCTCGAGCATAGTGTTAGTACAACACAGTATGGCACCCCCAACAGTATCTACCAAATATCCATTATAATTGATAGTACATGGAAGTATGAATAAATGGAGAGTATATAAAGGACAATTCAGGAGCCACAAGGTGACAAGGTACACTTGAATCACTTCTTGCATTGTTCCCCATTTCATACTTTTACCCTCTTCATTACATGATTCGAATTCTCCATATTTTAATGGAATAGGAATAATCATCATGATCAATGTGTATGGAAAACTCGTCAGGTTCCCTAACTCACTATGAAAAACACATTTCAAAATCAACAAATATCACTTACCCTAGATCCTCAGTCCTGGTAGATTCATTCAATATAACCATTGGAAGCATAGATTATAAGTCCATCTCCCCAACCTATGGATTCCTAGGCGGGGTTACATAATCTGTCTAAACCAACCAATAGGAGTATCCTCAAACATTTATCCCACGACGAAGCCATGTGCACATTTTTATTCATTCATTCACGACATAGATACCACATCACAACCAACACTACTGATGCATATGAAAATACTACTCTAAACAATATACATGGTGATTAGAAATCATATCATGGAACAATATTACATTTTCTATTTACATTAACTAGCCCATTTTTCCCAATTCCCATCCCCATGGCTATCCCACTAAATAAATTCAAAAACTACCCTTCATTATCCCACTGCATATACCATTTCCAATTTTAGATACATTACCAATATCAAATTTTTCACATCCATTTCACATATCATCATACTCAGTAATGGTTCTACATTAACACACAACGACCAATCATATACATAGCTAGTTTATAGGAAAAAATAAAATACGCGCACCCCATGGGTGGCCATATGTGGGTCCAAAATTCAAAAATATTTCCCATAAAAACCATGAGGATTTACATTCATCATTTAATCACCCATTGTACCAAAACATTCCAATGGTATCAAAATAACAACAATAAGTGGAAATGAATAAATCCAAACAATAAAAAATATATTACAAAACAATGGGATATAACATGTAGACCAACTACCTATATTCTATTGTAGAACATTCTCTCAAATGAATCGTTATATATTGATTCAAACCACATTTAAAATATACATCCTTGATCTAAATAGAAAAAAAAGGATGTTTAATGGTTTAAGAAGGAGATGAGCGAAGGATACCCACAATAATCATTAAAAAGAAATCAATGATGAGATTAGGCTCACTTGGGGATTTGATCTACAACCAACGGTTCTCCAAATTGCCTAGGATATAAGGAGAACAATCCTTGGGTAGGTTGGCTCATCCAAGCATGTTTTTAGGGTTTTCATTGGAGGAGTGGTGTAAATCTTCAGTTAGACATAAAAATCTTGTTGTGATTTATTTATTTATTCCAAACATTACAATGGTGGACAATTTACCCTCATAGTTTTCAAAACCATATGACAACCATGTTCATGCAACTGTTTATAGTAATATGGGTTTCATGGATAACTATTCAGGATACATGGTTTTCTAAATCATGAACATTACTGTTTCCAAAATCACCCACTGTACACGGTTACTTGGGATGCTCTGCACGGTTTTCACTAACCATGAAGAAACCGTGCAACAAGCCCAGAAAGATCACTTATTCCCTCATTCATGTCAAAAACCCCAAGAAAACTCTTAATCCTTCTCATGAATTTAGATATCAACTATTTGAACAAAATAAGGGACTCAACTAAATCCTAAACAAGACATTCTGTAAGAAGAAAGATCTATGTTCTTACAACCTACCCTCCTTATTATGGCTCCTCATAAAGTCATTCATCCCAAGTACTATTGTCATTTCTATGAAAATGTATTTGGACACTAGGACCACTTGTGTGACTCTCCCTCCGCAGTATCTTTTTGAACCTTCCCATGTTTCCTTTGGAGTCAAACGAAGGGCACAATCTTGCCTCGCAAGACCTTATCACTTTGGTCTACAATACAAACCAGATTCTCCCCAATGAAATTATCATCTTCATGATCTACATATTCATCATCGATTACGGGAGACAGGTTAGGGTGATAATATTATAGTTTTTAAACATTAAAAACATTGTGCATCCCATTATACCACTATGGGAGAGTCAATAAGTATGCTACAGGTATGATCCTCTCTTTAATTTCAAACATCCCCACATACCTGGGTGTTAATTTTCCCTACTTCTAAATTTAATAGTAATAAAATAATTGGGAAACCCGATGAAACAATATATCTCCCACCATAAACCCAAGAGTTACACGACACTAATATACATGTGATTTCTTCTAACTCTTAGCTATTAGCATGAATCTCTAAATCAAATGAACCATTGATAATGTCTCATACATTATACTTGGTCATAACATATCATACTCCTTGGATGATAACCAAAACAATAGAGAACTACATGATCTCTCATATATTTACTCAATTGGTTCCATTTGGATTATATCTTTAAACTATTTTTGTAAGAAAATTTAATAAGCGATAATTGATATTTCCATGAACCATCAATATCATGTACAAAATATCTCAACATGTCCCCTAACACTTGAATTGTATAATCTGATTGTCCATCACCATATGGGTGATAATAGTAACACCCGATATTTTATGAGAAATATTTTGTTTTATGTTATATACATCACCAATGTAATCTTTCACTACACACAACACTATCTTGGCTTGACTTACACGCATTATCAACCTTCCTCGATAGCTTGCATTGTATGCAATACTGAGTTTCTCTAAACAATGGTATTTTATTAAAATATTACATAAACTAGCCATTATGATTAATAATACCCAATTTTGGAAATTTTATAAATTTTATCATTCAAAATGGACTTCATTTTTCGATTCGTAATATTGAAATTATCCTTGGGTGAACATTTTGTATTTTTCTAAAAACGTTAAATTTTTTGATGAATAATGAAAACACTAAGTTATTGGTTAAAACCGACTTTTTTTTAAATAATCAATTTTTTATTTAAATTTAGTTTAGGTCAAAATAGATACATAATACCTATATATGTTCAATGTAATTAATTGGTGTAATTTTATAATAATATAGATACATAAAAATTTTATTGAACTTTTTACCGTCTTTTACACACCTACTAGGAGCATTTTCAATTGTAATAAAACATAAATTTAACGCCTCTGTGAGTTGAATTTTGAAAATCTGAGAGACACTGTTAATATCATGGAGTAAAATGTGGTTCAATAAGATAAAAACAATTTTTTTTTTGTGAATAGTAACTTTTTACTTTTATTTACCACAGTTAAAAGTAAATTGAGTAATTAAGGGTAAAATGATATTATTATTATCCTAACACATGTCCTAATTATATTGGATAAGATTAATTCGGCCATAAATAACCTTACGAATGAAATATGACCATTTAGGCCCACTTTTATTAGATTTGGACAAAAATTTTTTTTTTTAAAGAAGAGTTAAAAGATTTAAAATCAAAGTTTAATAACTAAAAACATTTTTATTATAGGGTTATACATAAGATAAATTCAACTATAAGTATTAATTATAAATATAATAAGATTTCCTACATAATAGTATTTTATTTATAATTTTTAGAGATTAGATAATTTAATTTATTTTTGACACAATGATGATACAATAATTACCTTATTAATGAAGTATTAACATAACTGATGTTATAAATACACAAATAAATGTAATTTGAGACTTTTTGTGAATCAAAATAATTTTATTGGTTAATATGAAATGTTAGTATTGATTTAATTAACTTTCCACGAACTAATCATTCTGTAATGATTTTCATAAAAATCAATTACCAAATACAGTCAAAATTGACATAAAATCGTTTTAAAATAAAATATTATATTATTAATTGTTATTTCATTCCTAAAAATATAAGGTTCGGCCAAATAACATATATAAGGATATATATATTAATAATGATCCACTTGGGGTTCTGTTTACTTGTTATAGTTATTTTATTAACTATATAGTGTACGAAAACAAGAAAACACAGTAAAAGATAAATTATTTAACATAGAGTTAAATCTAAATGATAAGTTTAAAATAATACCCTATATCTAAAACCTATTGGATGAAAGGATTTAGACCCATCCCCACCTTAAATTAGTAATAAATCAACT
This sequence comes from Viscum album, assembly GCA_963277665.1. NCBI lineage: Eukaryota > Viridiplantae > Streptophyta > Magnoliopsida > Santalales > Viscaceae > Viscum > Viscum album. The sequence goes on from OY728120.1 coordinate 835,206,775, forward strand.
TGTAGCTATTAAAAACCAAATATGACATTATTATTAAATAATATTTTATGTTTTTTCAAAGATACCCCTCCCCTCCCTTATAAAAGGGCACCACCTCCCTCTCCACCTCACAAAATTTTGAGCCTTAAAGCTCGGCCAACCCCTTCCCATTTCCCTTACCAACTTCCCTATAAACATACTAGAGGTCTTGTTCATCTTCAAAGACCAATTTTAGTGCCCTAAGAGGAGTTTTCAATGACGCGTGTCGAAGAAGAGGTAATATCTGTTACTGATTCATTCAAATTTATTTCTTCTTCTACTTCCTCTTAATTAGTCGTCTCATTATAAAGTAATAACATAAGTATCACTCATATACTTATATATTATTATAAATATTAGACAAGCCTATTTCACCTTCTATCCATCCTACGGAAAACGAAATCACCACGCGTACGCACCTACAAAATACTGTCTCCACGTCGTGGTGTAATCTGTTTTCCACCACCACCTTTCATGGATGGGTATAATGGTGTAAAGAATAAATATATATGATTATTGTAAAGTGATATTTATTCTGAAATATTATACATACACTTAAATACAATTCCACGATCATGGTAATGATATCATCGCTCGTGCGTACGTACGGCCTACCGTCTCCACGATGTGATGCAACTCGTTTTACATGATCTTCATTGAATAATGGTTATATAAATGAATTTAATGAATAAATATGACATATATTAAAATAATACCATTCTTGAAATGAGGTATCTATAACCTAAAAAGAATAATAATAATTTATTCTACAAAACACGCATAAGAACATAAAACAATGAACACCCGAATAACAAGTAGCAATGAAATATTATTAATAAGAAGATAAGAACATGAACATATATGATATCATAACAATTAATATGATTCTGTAATAAGTCAATGACATTATTTAAATCATTATACAGGTGGTTGGGATACGTACGAAGAAATCGGATATAAGGTAAGGGAAACTCTTGCAATCTCTTTTTTATCTGAGATTGTTTATACATCAGAATTTACTGGGGAATATTTATCATCCACATCAATGATTCCTCAATATGTAATATTATTTCTATCCACATAAAATTTTTTAAATCTAATTTTAACCTTTGGTTAGTAAAATATATGAAAGGAATCTTTTTTCATTTTTAGTATGAGGTACTTTTTTACTTTTTTGGCCGAAGTATGAGAAGAATCATTTTTTTAACTTATACGGCCTGAAAAGATTTTTACAGTTTCGTAACACATTATTTTCATGAAGTTTACAATACAAGTTTTCATTCTTATTTTCAATAAAATCCTTTTATTTTAAAATTGTTTGTCATTTTATGAAAATAAAATGATTTCTATGAAGAAAGGATATTTTACACAAGAATTAATTTCAAATGTCTTATCAAAACTATTTTCCATATTAGATGACATTATTTAGCAATTTTATGATTGAAGTATAATGTCTCTAATATTTTCATGGAGTTATTTTTATAATTATGGAGTGATATCAATTTCTTTTATATGGATTATGTTATGATGGGATGAAGTTTATGAAACCCATTTTATTAGTTGGGTTATTATAAATGATGTATGTTTATTTTGGGGCACACGAAAGAATGATTTCATTATGAGATGGGTGTGATCTATATCTCCCTCCAATGAATTGGGTAAAGATTTATATCTCATGAGATAGATATGTCTGCAATGTTAAGTTAATCAATTTCAGTGATACATGACTGGAATGAGGAGTGAACTCGATTTAGAAAGATACTTTGTCCACTAAGATGGTCTTGGCAGCAATGCCTTTTCTACTATGGAAATCATATCATGTGCTTAATGGTTTTCCACAATTACATGTTTTCTTCCCATGATATTTTATCCGGGTTGATGTTCCATTGTGATATATGCCTTACATACTTCCAAGATTTATGTCTTTGTTCAAGATTTTGATGTTTAGATTTTATGTTAAGGTTTTTTAATTCAAATGTTTATGGATTGTTCTATGTTCTCTATGTTTACCCTTCTGAGCATTTGAGCTCACCAATTTTTTTTGTTTTCTTTTCCCCAGGATATAGAGAAAGGTTTTAGGTAAGAAAAAAATGGTTAAGATATTTATTGGAGTTGTTTAAGATCTTTCACCATGATTAGAAGATTATGTTCCATGTTTTCAAATACACTAAACTATTACGGTCCTTTGGTGTCTATTTTTGTTATGTATTAAGTATTCCACAAAAGTAAAGTAATGTCTATGTACATCAACATTTGGGTCTCTATAGCTGTATCAGAGGAATGGTATAGTCAATCATTGGAAACAAGGATGTGAAAGCCTTAGTAAGAACTCTAAATATATTTCTAAACATAGAACACAATATTAGTGTTTTAGATATGGCCACGTACATCCTATGATAAGACCTAATGTGTGAAATTTTATTCTTGATTAGGTGGTTTTACTATTATTAGTAGTGTTGCTCAGACTATGCTTCATGGTTTTAGTCAATGGATGGAACCCGGAGGAACCATGTTAATGCTGAATGCGATGGGCAATGCAATGATTGTCCTCCTGAGCAACCAAACGTTATGGGAGCTGAAATGCAAAATCATGTAGCCATGATCACACAACTTTCTCAAGCTATGAATCATGCAGGACTTCAAAACAATAAAAGGAAGGAGCTACATTCTGTTGAATCCTTCATAAGGTAGCATCCACCCTAATTCAGCAGTTCTTCTGATCCGTTAGTGGATGAACAATGGATTAGTACCACTGAAAACATATTTTCAGTCTTGAAATGTTATGAGCATGATAAAGTCATCTTAGTAGTATATCGTTTGGAAGTTGAAGCTGATCAATGATGGAATATTATTAAGAATACGAGTCAAAGGGATGAAATTGAGTCCATGGAATGGGAAGAGTCCAAGAACGTATTTTTCAATAATTACTTCCCTCGTATTCTTCGAACAAAGATGGAGACGGAGTTTCTTGAACTGAAGAAAACAAATGATGAATCATTTGGTACCTACGAAGAAAATTTTACATGACATGAAAGGTACGCTACCCGAATTATTATCCAACCGGAGAGTAAGATCGATCGATTATTTAGTGTCTTAAAACCAAGTCTTAAAAGGGAGTTATCCATAAGGAACATCAATATCTACGAGAAAATTGTTCGATGTGCTCTCAAGGATGATATTGAGATTGGAGTAAGCCATCAATCATATGGATTTGATAAGAAGAGGAAAATGGAATTCAAAGGGAAATCAAAAGACCACACAGAAAAGAAGATGAGTATTCCCTTATGCTCAAAGTGTGGAAAGAAACATGGATGAAATTTTATTAAAGGGGAAAGTAAATGTTTTATGTATGGAACAGAAGGTCATCACGCAGTTGAATGTCGAAATAATGGGTAGGAGATGTCTAATAACGCGAACAATGAAATGGATTCTCAGAATGCACATCCTACAATTCAATGTTTCAAGTGAAAGGAAATGTGGAAATATGCCAATAAATTCTATAATTCAAGGGTTTTTTATGATGATCAAAGTCAATAAACTATTAATGCCAAAGACAAAGGAATGCCACATGCAATTTCTATCAGCGATTTGGAGTACGATAATGAAGTGGTGAAGGGTACACTTACCATCCACTCTATAGTATCATATGATTTATTGGATTTGGGATCCACCAACTCTTTTATTTCTGAAAAAGTATCTAAGGATATCATCTTTCTACATCAACAATTAGATGTTGAGTTAGTTGTGACAACTCCTAATGGCACAACGGTTGCATCAAAAGTTTATAATTCTTCTCAAATTGAAGTTTGTGGGAATGTGCTTCCTGAAAATCTTGTGATCCTTCCTATAGTGGAATTTGATGTGATTCATGGTATGGTTTGTCTTTCATTATACGGAGCTCATATCAATTTCCAAAGAAGGGAAATCACATTTAATATTCCTGATCAATCTAATATCATATATTGATGCATGGATGAATATAACCTTCCAATAGAAATTTCTTCCATCTTATGGGTCTTGATTCCAATAAATGAAGGTTATTTATCTCAAATGGTTGGAGATAAACTCAGGATTAATAATACACCCATTATACGAGAGTTTGATGATGTCCTTCCAGAGGAATTGACATGTCTTCCACCAAATCGTGAAGTTGAGTTTTCAATTGAACTCATACCGGGTGCTATGCCCATTTCAAAGACACCTTATATAATGGACCCAATTGAGTTATAGGAATTGAAGATGAAACTCCAAGAGAATCTTGATGAGGGATTCATATGCCCTAGTGCATCACCTTGGGGAGAACATGTTTTGTTCATTAAGAAGAAAGATGGATCAATGAGACTCTGTATTGATTATCACGAACATAACGAGATCACTATTAAGAACAAATATCCTCTCCCACGTATTGATGACTTATTTGATCAACTACTGGGAGCTCAATACATTTCCAAGATTGATCTTCATTCAGGGTATCATCAATTAAGGGTCAATAAAGAGGATATACCAAATACATCTTTTCATACAAGGTATGGACACTATGAATTTATAGTGATTCCATTAGGTCTTACTAATGATCCTGTTATCTTCATGGATCTAATTAATAGAGTCTTTATAGACCATATTGATCAGTGTGTGGTAGTCTTTATAGACGATATTCTTGTCTATTCAAAGAGAAAGGAAGAACATGAAGATCACTTGAGAATTGAATTAAAGACCCTAGGAAAGGAGAAGAATTATTCCAAATTTAAAAATTGTGAATTTTGTATTCAAAAAGTTTCATTTTTGGGTCACATAATCTCAAAATACGGGATATCTGTGGATCCAGCAAAAAACAGAGGTTATATAAAGATGGTCAAGACCAACAATAGTAACTGAGATCTGAAATTTTGTTGGTTTGGCTGGATATTATCAACGTTTTGTGAATGATTTTTCATGATTATCTAATTCACTGACCTGGTTGACTCAAAAATGAGTTTTGTTCGGGTGGAAAGAGGAGTGTGAAGATAATTTCAAGGAGTTGAAAAGAAAGTTATCCAGTGCACCTGTGCTCACACTTCCTTATAGTGGAGAAAGGTTTGTGATCTACAGTGACGCATCCAAGAATGGATTGGGGTGTGTTCTCATGAAAAACGATACGGTGATAGATTATGCCTCACAACAGTTGAGAATCCATGATGAAAATTACCCAACTCATGATTTGGAGTTAAATATGGTAATCTTTGCATTAATGATTTGGATGAATTATCTTTATGGTGAATGGTGTGATATTTATACTGATCATAAAAGGTTAAATTATATTTTCACACAAAAGGAGTTGAATATGAGCGAAAGAAGATGGTTGGAGCTGATTAAGGATTACAACTTCTCAATTAATTACCACCCTGGGAAAGCAAACAAGGTGGCAGATGCATTATGTCGACAAGACCATGCTATCTTATTCATGATGAGGATCACAAAAGATCCAATCTTTATGGATATACAAAGGATGGATCTTGGAATTATAATGGAAGTGTAAAAATGTTATCTTTCTCAAAATAATGTTCACCATATATACATGTGAAGATTAAAGAGGCACAAAAAGAATATGAATAGTTACAAAAGAAGGTGAGAAAAGTTCTTGAATTCAACTTTGATTGTGATGGGATAATAAGGTTCAAGAATCGGGTTTGTGTTCCTCCCATCCCAGAATTAAAGAAGGAGCTACTGGATGAGGCTCATAGTTCTTCATTATCTATTCATCCTGGAAGCACGAAGATGTATAGGGACCTGAAAGAGTACTTCTGGTGGCATGAAATGAAAAGAGATGTTGCTGAATATGTCTCTCGATGCTTGGTTTGTCCGCAAGTTAAATGTGAGAGACCGAAATCTAAAGGGATGTTACAACCATTACCCTTAACAGAATAGAAATGTGAAAACATCACTATGGACTTTTTCACTAGACTTCCTAAATCATCCAAAGGAAATAATGCTATCTGGATTATAGTTGATAGTCATACGAAGTCGGCACACTTCATTTCTACTAGAAAAGATTTCTCTATGGATCATCTTGCCAGGATATATGTGAAGGAAGTGGTAATATTTCATGGAGTACCACTTTCCATTATATCTTATCGGGATCTGAGGTTTACCTCAATGTTCTAGAGAAGACTTCAACATACTTTAGAAACAGAGTTGAGTTTCAACACTGCTTATCATCCTCAGATAGATGGTCAGTCTGAGATAAAAATTCAAACTCTATAAGATATGTTAAGAGCTTTCTCAATGGATTTCAAAGGTGGTTGGGATCAACACCTACCATTGTAGTAAGTATTTTATTAAGAGGTATACCAAATAAATGGTTTTAAAAATATTAAAATAAATAATATATGAACAAATTATTGCGCCCCATGAATTTTTTGGATCAATATGACTTTTTAGGTATCTATTATATATTTTTTTCGAAAATATTTTCTATGTGGTTTTTATTTAAATTCAAATAATGGATAGTGTCAAAATTGACACTATTGATATTTTCTAAAAATAACATATTATTAAATTATTTAAAAATCAAAACAATATTTAAAAACATTAAATTGAATATTATATGGTCTAAAGGGATATAAAGTATCCAATTATTAGAAATAGACAACATTTTAGTATGTATTTATAACAATCTAAAAGTTAAACATTTATTAACACAAATAAAATTAAATAGATTAAATAATGACAAATAGAGTTGATAAGGTTTAAAATAAACATAAAAAAGTATAAATTTTATTAGTTGATTATATTACAACTGTATCTCATATCATCTAAGAATTGAGTAAGTTTTGGAGCATTTTATGTGCATTTTAATTTTATTATTAATTAATATTTTTAAGGTTTCCAAAAGATCCCCTCTCCTCTCCTATATATGGGCACCTCCTTCCCTCTACTCTTCACACACATTTGAGCCTTCATGCTGGGCCAAACCCTATCCATTTAACTTCTCCACTTCCATAGAAACATACTAGATGTCCTGGTCTTCTTTAAAGACCAACTTTAGTGCCCTATGAAGAGGATAAGTGGAGCTGCATCGAAAAAGAAGTAATCACTTCTACTGATTCATTAATGATTCATTATTTTTCAACATCTTCTTCTTTATTTGTTTAATCATAAATTAATAACATCAGTATCATTCATATACTGATATGTTATTAGAAATATTAAACAATCCCATTTCACATTTTATCCATCCTATGATAAACAAAATCACCGCGCGTGCGTATGTATGGAATACCGTCTCCACGCCGTGGTGTAATCACTTTTTCCACCACCACCGTAGTTGGATAGGTATAATGGTGTAATGAATAAATATATATAGTTATTAAAACATAATACTGATTCTGATATATTATATCATCCACTCCAATTCAATTCAATAATTATGGGAATGATATCATCCCTCGTGCGTACGTACAGATTACTGTCACCACGATGCGATGATATTCATTCTCCATGTTAACCACTCAAGAATTATTATAAATTACATATAATGAATAATAATGAAATATATGACATGATAAAGCTACTATATTTATGAATATATATATATATGTCATCTACTTACTTCCATTCAAGTCAATAAGGTTAATAAAACAGCTTTCATGCGTATGTAGGACCTACTGTCTCCCTGAAGGGTGTATTTAATTTCATTTATCTATCTATTATATATATATATATACTAAATATATATGATATATAAATCATTATTTACATTATGTAAGTAATTAAATCATGATATATGTAATAATAATATCAAGAACAACAAGTCAAAACATATATGATAAATAAAATGATTTTACCCAAAACGCTGCTTTAACATGTAATTTATAAAAGAATGGGTAATATAAAGTCATAAGTGAAAAATATATTATGTCATAAAAATGATTATGATTCTGTAATAGGTCAAATGAAATTATTTAAATCATTATACAGGAGGTTTAGATACGTACTAATCATATCGGACCTAAGGTAAGGGAAACTCTCGCAATCTCAATTTTTATCTGAGATTTTTATACTACGGTCATTACTAGGGCATATATATCATCCAAATCCATGTTTCGCCAAAATTTAATATTTTTTCTATCCTCCTAAAATTTATTAAATCTAATTTTACCTACTACTGGATTTTTAGTAAAAGATATGAATAGAATCTTTTGTCGTTTTCAGTACTAGGGACTTTTTGACATTTCCGACCAAAGTGCGAGAAAAATGTTTATTTTTAACTTATACGGTGCGAATGAATTTTTATGATTTCAAAGAACATTATTTACATGAAGCTTCCTTTACATGTTTTCAAGTTTATTTTCAATTAACTTCTTTTAGTTTAAAATTTTTATGACATGTTGCGAAATGAAAAATGTTTATGAAGAAAAAATGGATATCTTCGTCAAGAATGGTGTTCATATAATTTATCAAAATTATTTTCCATATATGATAATTTAGGTTTCTGTTTCTATCCCAATTTTTAAATTGATTTAATTATTTTATGATGGAATTATTTTTATGAATTCCTTTCATTGATTATATTATGTTGTCATGATGATTATGAATCCCATTCTCATTACATGGGTTATGCTATGTTCTATTATTTATGATTTTGTGGAACACATAATAATGGTTTCATTATGAGAGGGGTGGGACCTATATCTCCCTCCAATGCATTGGGTAAATACTTATATCTCATGACATAGATATGGCTGGAACGACATGTTAATCCTGTTCAGTGATACATGACTGGAATAAGGAGTGAACTCGATTCAGTAAGGGACTTTTTCCACAATGATGGCCTTGGCAGCAATGCCTTGGCTATGATGGAAATTATATCATGTGCTTAATGGTTTTTCCAAAATTAAATGTTTTATTACCATGATATTTTATCATGATTTGATGATCCATTATGATCTATTCTATACGTACTTCCACGATTTATGACTTTTCTTAAGATTTTCATGTTTAGATTTTATGTTCATGTTTTTGCATTCAAATTTTTCTATATTGTATCATGTTTTCTATGTTTAACCTTACTGAGAATTTGATCTCACCCTTTTTATGTTTTCTTTTCCCCGTGATATAAAGAGAGGTTTTAGGTAATAAAACAAAAGTGGAAGAACTTTATGGGAGGTGTTTAAGATATTTCACCAAAATTTGATGATTATATTCCGAGTTTGCAAAGACACTAAACTATTACGGTCCTTTGGTTTCAGTTTTTGTTATGTATTAGATACTCCAAAAAAGTAATGTAGTGTCCATATACATCATGCTTTGGGTATCTACAACCATCATAGTTATTCTACATTACTCATATCTAGTATATAATAGTATATTTTCTTCTTCCCCAAATCCATCACTCTTTAGAAATAATGAGTTATAATAATGAATCAATTCCCATGTAAGGAATTCATACTAAATTATCCTCTTATTTTATTGTAATTCATTATTTATTATTGTAAATAAAAAACTTGCGAAGGTTTTTATAACCAAATTTAATCAAATAAAAACATAACATCTAAAATACATGTCTTACATAACATCATTTAGGGATTTACATAGACATAATAAAATAATCCATTATGTCAAGTTTTTCTATCCTAATCAAGATAAAAAATTTACATTGAGAATTATTTGAAGATTATTAATACAATTTTGTTTCTGATATGACAATATTTCATTTCCACGTAGTAGGTATATGGATTTAATGGGATTGATATACCATGATTGAAGAAAGAGAGAAGGAAAAGTTGGCTTTTTCAGTTCAAAAATAAGAATCAATGGGTGAAAACATGAAAAATGATTATTTATCCCAAATATCATTTTAGTGAATTAAAATGAAAGAAAATATAATAATAATTTCTAAATAAATTAAATATCAAAGGAAAATAAATAAATGCCAGTATAAACGTATATTATAATTTTGAAGCTCATATTTTTCAAAAAAACTCCATCATTTAAATGATTCAATTGTGAAATAATAAAGTAGTAATATTTTAATTATAACGAAAATAATGTAAAAACAAAAATAATATAATATAATAAATAAAATTATAATAAAATATTAAAAACATGTGGTGATATTTATCCATTCGATGACTATTTTAAATATAATGTAAATATTCTAGATTAAAATTTAGTGAAAACATTACTAAGAAAAGAAGTCCTCATTGATTTATTGAGAAAAATGTACATTCTTATAATGACCTATTGGGATTTTATTTCATATTTAAATATTTTTTGCCAATTAAAGATGTAACATCCTTTTCCTGGGAGCCACTAAACTGAGGCCCCGAGTTGGGTCGCCACCTGATCTCATGGGAACCTCCCCACACGCCCATAAGATACCAAATAGTATAGAGGGTCTGGGTTGTCCGGGTGACAATACTATACACTCTTAATAGAGTAGGACACAACCAATTACAAGCCTAAATAGTAGAAAAATTTAATATATCCAATAATATTCCACTACTAACAACTCCCAAAATTGGGTACTAAACACAACCAAAGATAATCATCATATTTCATGTTGAACAATGCTATGGTGAACCAAACCAATAATTATGACAACTGTAGAATCCCAAAAATTCCCTAACTACGTGAATGGAACTCATCTATGGATATACCATGCCTAACATAACTCCCTATCATAGTTCCCTTACAATTTTCTTGACCTAAAACTATGAAGTCTACTTGGGTACCATATGGTAGCTCGAGCAAAGTGTTAGTACAACACAGTATGGAACCCCCAACAGTATCTACCAAATATCCAATATAATTGATAGTACATGGAAGTATGAATAAATGGAGAGTATATAAAGGACAATTCGGGAGCCATTAGGTGACAAGGTACACTTGAATCACTTCTTGCATTGTTCCTCATTTCATACTTTTACCCTCTTCATTACATAATTCGAATTCTACATATTTTAATGGAATAGGAATAATCATCATGATCAATGTGTGTGGAAAACTAGTCAGGTTCCCTAACTCACTATGACAAACACATTTCAAAATCAACAAATATCACTTACCCTAGATCCTCAGTCCTGGTAGATTCATTCAATATAACCATTGGTAGCATAGATTATAAGTCCATCTCACCAACCTATGGATTCCTAGGCGGGGTTAGAGAATCTGTCTAAACCAACCAATAGGAGGAGCCTCAAACATTTATCCCACCACGAAGCCATGTGCACATTTTTATTCATTCATTCACGACATAGATACCACATCACAACCAACACTACTGATGCATATGAATATACTACTCTAAACAATAGAAATGGTGATTAGAAATCATATCATGGAACAATATTACATTTTCTATTTACATTTACTAGCCCATTATTTCCAATTCCCATCCCCATGGCTATCCCACTAAATATATTCAAAAATTACCCTTCATTATCCCACTGAAAATACCATTTCCAATTTTAGATACATTACCAATATCAAATTTTTCACATCCATTTCACATATCATCATACTCAATAATGGTTCTACATTAACACACAATGACCAATCACATACATAGCTAGTTTATAGGAAAATATAAAATACGCGCACCCCATGGGTGGCCATATGTGGGTCCAAAAATCAAAAATATTTCCCAAAAAAGCATGAGGATTTACATTCATCATTTAATCACCCATTATTCCAAAACATTCCAATGGTATCAAAATAACAACAATAATTGGCAATGAATAAATCCAAGCAATAAAAAATACATTACAAAACAATGGGATATAACATGTAGACCAACTACCTATATTATATTGTTGAACATTCTCTCAAATTAATCATTATATATTGATTCAAACCACCTTTAATATATACATCCTCGATCTCAAAAGAAAAAAAGGGATGTTTAATTGATTAAGAAGGAGATGAGGGAAGGATACCCACAATAATCATTAAAAAGAAATCAATGATGAGATTAGGCTCACTTGGGGATTTGATCTACAACCAATGGTTCTCTAAATATCCTAGGATCTAAGGAGAACAATCCTTGGGTAGGTTGGCTCATCCAAGAATGTTTTTATGGTTTTAATTGGAGGAGAGGTGGAAATCTTCAGTTAGATATAAAAATCTTGTTGTGATTTATTTATTTATTCCAAACATTAATATGGTGCACAATTTACCCTCATAGTTTTCAAAACCATATGCCAACCATGTTCATTCCACTGTTTATAGTAATATGGGTTTCATGGATAACTATTCAGGATACATGGTTTTCTAAATCATGAACATTACTATTTCCAAAATCACCCACTGTACACGGTTACTTGGGAAGCTCTGCACGGTTTTCACTAACCATGAACAAATCGTGCAACAATCCCAGAAAGATCACTTATTCCCTCATTCATGTTAAAAACCCCAACAAAACTCCTAATCCTTCTCATGAACTTAGATATCAACTATTTGACCAAAATAAGGGACTCAACTGAATCATAAACAAGACATACTGTAAGAAGAAAGATCTATGTTCTTACAACCTCCCCACCATATTATGGCTCCTCATCAAGTCATTCTTCCTATGTACTATTGTCATTTCCAAGAAAATAGATCGGGCCAGTAGGACCACTTGTGTGACTCTCCCTCTGCAGTATCTTTTTGAACCTTCCCATGTTTCCTTTGGACTCAAACCAAGGGCACAATCTTGCCTCGCAAGACCTTATCACTTTGGCCCACAATAGAAACCAGATTCTCCCCAATGGAATTCTCATCTTCATGATCTACATATTCATCATCGATTACGTGAGACAGGTTTGGGTGATAATATTATAGTTTTTAAACATTAAAAACATTGTGCATCCCACTATACCACTATGGGAGAGTCAATAAGTATGCTACAGCTATGATCCTCTCTATAATTTCAAACATCCCCACATACTTGGGTGTTAATTTTCCCTACTTCTAAATTTAGTAGTAAAAAAATAATTGGGAAACCCGATGAAACAATATATCTCCCACCATAAGACCAAGGGTTACACGACACCAATATACAAGTGATTTCTTCTAACTCTTAGCTATTTACATGAATCTCTAAATCAAATGAACCATTGATAATGTCTCGTACATTATACTTGGTCATAACATATCATACTCCCTGGCCGATAACCAAAACAATAGAGAACTACATGATCTCTCATAGATTTACTAAAATGGTTCCATTTGGATTCTATATTTAAATTATTTTTGTAAGAAAATTCAATAAGTGATAATTGATATTTCCATGAACCATCAATATCATGTACAAAATATCTCAACATGTCCCCTAACTCTTGAATTGTATAATCTGATTGTCCATCTCCATATGGGTGATAATTGTAACACACGAGATTTTATGAGAAATATTTTGTTTTATGTTATATACATCACTAATGTAATCTTTCACTACACACAACACTGTCTTGGCATGTCTTACACACATTAGCAACCTTCCTCGATAGCTTTCATTGTATGCAATATTGAGTTTCGCAAAACAACGATATATTATTAAAATATTATATAAACTAGCCATTATGATTAATTATACCCAATTTTGGAAATTTTATAAATTTTATCATTCAAAATGGACTTCATATTTGGATTCGTAATATTGAAATTATCCTAGGGTGAACATTTGGTATTTTTCTAAAAACATTAAATTTTTTGATAAATAGTGAAAACAATAAGTTATTGGTTAAAACCGACTTTTTATTTAAATAATCAATTTTTTATTTAAATTTAGTTTAGGTCAAAATAGATACATAATACCTATATATGTTCAATTTAATTAATTGGTGTAATTTTATAATAATATAGATACATAAAAAATATAATGAACTTTTTACCGTCTTTTACACACCTCCTAGGAGCATTAGCAATTGTACATAAAACATAAATTTAACGCCTCTATGAGTTGAATTTTGAAAATCTGAGAGACACTGTTAATATCATGGAGTAAAATGTGGTTCAATAAGCTTAAAATAATTTTTTGTGAATAGTAACTTTTTATTTTTATTTACCACTGTTAAAAGTAAATTGAGTAATTAAGGTTAAAATGAAATTATTATTATTCTAACACATGTCCTATTTCTATTGGATAAGATTAATTCGGCCATAAACAACCTCAGGAATGAAATATGACCATTTAGGCCCACTTTGATTAGATTTGGACAATTATTATTATTTTATTTAAAGAAGAGTTAAACGATTTAAAATCAAAGTTTAATAACTAAAAACATTTTTATTATAGGGTTATACATAAGATACATTCAACTATAAGTATTAATTAGAAATATAATAAGATTTCCTACATAATAGTACTTTATTTATAATTTTTAGAGATTAAATAATTTAATTTATTTTTGACACAATGATGATACAATAATTACCTTATTAATGAAGTATTAACATAACTGATGTTATAAATACCCAAATAAATGTAATTTGAGACATTTTGTGAATCACAATAATTTAATTGGTTAATATGAAATGTTAGTATTGATTTAATTAAATTTCAACGAACTAATCATTCTGTAATGATTTTCATAAAAATAAATTACCAAATACAGTCAAAATTGACATAAAATCGTTTTAAAATCAAATATTATATTATTAATTGTTATTTCATTCCTAAAAATATAAGGTTCTTCCAAATAACATAGATAAGGTTATATATATTAATAATGATCCACTTGGGGTTCTTTTGACTTGTTATAATTAGTTTATTAACTATATAGTGTAAGAAAACAAGAAAACGCAGTAAAAGATAAATTATTTAACTTAGAGTTAAATCTAAATGATAAGTTTAAAATAATACCCTTTGTCTAAAACCTATTGGATGAAAGGATTTAGACCCATTCCCACCTTAAATTCTAAATAAATCAACATGTAGCTATTAAAAACCAAATATGACATTATTATTAAATAATATTTTATGTTTTTTCAAAGATACCCCACCCCTCCCTTATAAAAGGGCACCTACTCCCTCTCCACCTCACAACATTTTGAGACTTAATGCTCGAACAACCACTTCCCATTTCCCTTATCAACTTCCCTATAAACATACTAGAGGTATTTTTCTTCTTAAAAGACCAATTTTAGTGCCCTAAGAGGAGGTTTCAAAGAGGCGTGTCGAAGAAGAGGTAATATCTGTTACTGATTCATTCAAATTTATTTCTTCTTCTACTTCCTCTTAATTAGTTGTATCATTATAAAGTAATAACATATGTATCACTCATATAATGATATATTATTATAAATATTAAACAACCCTATTTCACCTTCTATCCATCCTACGGAAAACTAAATCACCACGCGTACGTACCTACAAAATACCGTCTCCACGTCGTGGTGTAATCTGTTTTCCACCACCACCATTCATGGATGGGTATAATGGTGTAAAGAATAAATATATATGATTATTGTAAAGTGATATTAATTCTGAAATATTATACATACACATAAATACAATTCCACGATCATGGTAATGATATCATCGCTCGTGCGTACGTACGGCCTACCGTCTCCACGATGTGATGCGACTCGTTTTACATGATCTTCATTGAATAATGGTTATATAAATGAATTGAATGAATAAATATGAAATATATTAAACTAATAAAATTCTTGAAATGAGGTATCTATAACCTAAAAAGAATAATAATAATTTATTCTACAAAACACGCATAAGAACATAAAACAATGAACACCCGAATAGCAAGTAGCAATGAAATATTACTAATAAGAAGACAAGAACATGAACATATATGATATCATAACAATTAATATGATTCTGTAATAAGTCAATGACATTATTTGAATCATTTTACAGGTGGTTGGGATACGTACGAAGCCCATCGGATATAAGGTAAGGGAAAATCTTGCAATCTCATTTTTATCTGAGATTGTTTATAGTTCAGAATTTACTGGGGAATATTTATCATCCACATCCATGATTCCTCAATATGTAATATTATTTCTATCCTCCTAAAATTTTTTAAATACATTTATAACCTTTGGTTAGTAAAATATATGAAAGTAATATTTTGTTATTTTTAGTACGAGGTACTTTTTGACTTTTTTGGCCGAAGTATGAGAAGAATCATTTTTTTAACTTATACGGCCTGGAATGATTTTTACGGTTTCGTAACACATTATTTTCATGAAGTTTACACTACAAGTTTTCATGATTACTTTCAATAAAATCATTCTATTTTAAAATTGTTTGTCATTTTATGAAAATAAAATGATTTCTATGAAGAAAGGATATTTTGCAGAAGAATTCATTTCAAGTGTCTTATCAAAACTATTTTGCATCATAGATGACATTATTTAGCAATTTTATGATTGAAGTATAATGTCTCTAATATATACATGGAGTGATTTTTATAATTATGGAGTGATATCAATTTATTTTATATGGATTATGTTATGATGGGATGAAGTTTATGAAACCCATTTTATTAGTTGGGTTATTATGAATGATGTTTGTTTATTTTGTGGCACACAAAAGAATGATTTCATTATGAGATGGGTGTGATCTATATCTCCCTCCAATGCATTGGGTAAAGATTTATATCTCATGAGATAGATATGTCTGCGATTTTAAGTTAATCTATTTCAGTGATACATGACTGGAATGAGGAGTGAACTAGATTTAGAAAGAGACTTTGTCCACTAAGATGGTCTTGGAAGCAATGCCTTTTATACTATGGAAATCATATCATGTGCTTAATGGTTTTCCACAATTACATGTTTTCTTCCCATGATATTTTATCAGGGTTGATGTTCCATTGTAATATATGCTTTACATACTTCCAAGATTTATGTCTTTGTTCAAGATTTTGATGTTTAGAGTTTATGTTAAGTTTTTTTAATTCAAATGTTTATGGATTGTTCTATGTTCTCTATGTTTACCCTTCTGAGAATTTGAGCTCACCATTTTCTTGTTTTCTTTTCCCCAGGATATAAAGAAATCTTTAGGAAAGAAAAAAAAGGTTAAGATATTTATGGGAGTTGTTGAAGATCTTTCACCATGATTAGAAGATTATGTTCCATGTTTCCAAATACACTATACTATTACAGTCCTTTGGTGTCTGTTTTTGTTATGTATTAAGTATTCCAAAAAAGTAATGTAATGTCTATGTACATCAACATTTGGGTCTCTATAGCTGTATCAGAGGAAAGGTATAGTCAAACATTGGAAACAAGGATGTGAAAGCCTTAGTAAGAACTCTAAGGATATGTCTAAACATAGAACACAATATTAGTGTTTTATATATGGCCACGTACATCCAATGATAAGTCCTAATGTGTGAAATTTTATTCTTGATTAGGTGGTTTTACTATTATGAGTAGTGTTGATCACACTATGCTTCATGGTTTTAGTCAATGGCTGGAACCTGGAGGAACCATGTTAATGCTGAATGCGACGGGCAATGCAATGATTGTCCTCCTGAGCAACCAAACGTTATGGGAGATGGAATGAAAAATCATGTAGCCATGCTCACACAACTTTCTCAAGATATGAATCATGCAGGACTTCAAAACAAGCAAAGGAAGGAGCTACATTCTGTTGAATCCTTCATAAGGTAGCGTCCACCCTAATTCAGCAGTTCTTCTGATCCGTTAGTGGCTGAACAATGGATTAGTACCACTAAAAACATATTTTCATTCTTGCAATGTTATGAGCATGATAAAGTCATCTTAGTAGTATATCGTTTGGAAGGTGAAGCTGATCAATGGTGGAATATTATTACGAATACGAGTCAAAGGGATGAAATTGAGTCCATGGAATGGGACGAGTTCAAGAACTTATTTTTCAATAATTACTTCCCTCGTATTCTTCGAACAAAGATGGAGAAGGAGTTTCTTGAACTGAAGAAAACAAATGATGAATCATTTGGTACCTACGAAGAAAATTTTACAAGACATGAAAGGTACGCTACCCGAATTATTATCCAACCTAAGAGTAAGATCGATCGATTATTTAGTGGCTTAAAACCAAGTCTTCAAAGGGAGTTAGCCATAAGGAACATCAATATCTACGAGAAAATTATTCGATGTGCTCTCAAGGAGGTTTGATAAGAAGAGGAAAATGGAATTCAAAGGGAAATCAAAAGACCACACAGAAAAGAAGATGATTATCCCTTATGCACAAAGTGTGGAAAGAAACAAGGATGGAATTTTATTAAAGGGGCATGTAAATGTTTTAAGTATGGAACAGAAGTTCATCTTTCAGTTGAATGTCAAAATAATGGGGAGGAGATGTCTAATAACGCGAACAAATAAATGGATACTCAGAATGCACATCCTACAATTCAATGATTCAAGTGCAAGGAAATGTGGAAATATGAAAATAAAATCTATAATCCAAGGGTTTTTGATGATGATCAAAGTCAATAAACTCTTAAGGCCAAAGACAAAGGAAAGTCACAAGCAATTTCTATCAGCGATTTGGAGTACGATAACGAAGTGGTGAAGGGTACACTTACCATCCACTCTATAGTATCATATGATTTATTTGATTCTAGATCCACCAAATCTTTTATTTCTGAAAAATTTTCTAAGGATATCGTCTTTCTACATCAACAATTAGTTGTTGAGTTAGCTGTGACAACTTCTAATGGCACAACAGTTGCATAAAAAGTTTATAATTCTTCTCAAATTGAAGTTTTTGGGAATGTGCTTCCTGAAAATCTTGTGATCCTTCTTATAGTGGAATTTTATGTGATTCATGGTATGGATTTTCTTTCTTTATATGGAGCTCATATCAATTTCCAAAGAAGGGAAATCACATTTAATATTCCTGATCAATCTACTATCATCTATCGATGCAAGGATGAATATAACCATCCAATGGAAATTTCTTCCATCTTATGGGTCTTGATTCCAATAAATGAAGCTTATTTATCTCAAATGGTTGGAGATAAACTCAGGATTAAGAATACACCCATTATACAAGAGTTTGATGATGTCCTTCTAGAGGAATTGACAGGTCTTCCACCAAATCGTGATGTTGAGTTTTAAATTGAACTCATACCGGGTGATATTCCAATTTCAAAGACACCTTATATAATGGAACCAATTGAGTTATAGGAATTTAAGATTCAACTCCAAGAGAAACATGATGAGGGATTCATATTCCCTATTGCATCACCTTGGGGAGAACATGTTTTGTTCATTAAGAAGAAAGATGGATCAATGAGACTCTATATTGATTATCACGAACTTAACAAGATCACTATTAAGAACAAATATCCTCTCCCACGCATTGATGACTTATTTGATCAACTACTTAGAGATCAATACATTTCCAAGATTGATCTTCATTCAGGGTATCATCAATTAAGGGTAAAAAAAGAGGATATAACAAAGACATATTTTCATACAAGGTATGGACACTATGAATTTATAGTGATTCCATTACGTATTACTAATGAACCTGTTATCTTCATGGATCTAATTAATAGAGTCTTTATAGACCATATTGATCAGTGTGTGGTAGTCTTTATAGATGATATTCTTGTCTATTCAAAGGGCAAGGAAGAACATGAAGATCACTTGAGAATTGAATTAACGACCCTAAGAAAGGAGAAGCAATATTCCAAATTTACAAAGTGTGAATTTTGGATTCAAAAAGTTTCATTTTTGGGTCACATAATCTCAAAATATGGGATATCTGTGGATCCAGCAAAAAACAGAGGTTATCGAAAGATGGTCAAGACCAACAATAGTAACTGAGATCTGAAATTTTGTTGGTTTGGCTGGATATTATCAACGTTTTGTGAATGATTTTTCATGATTATCTAATCCACTGACCTGGTTGACTCAAAAAGGAGTTTTGTTCGGGTGGACATAAGAGTGTGAAGAGAATTTCAAGGAGTTGAAAAGAAGGTTATCCAGTGCACCTATGCTCACACTTCCTTATAGTGGAGAAAGTTTTGTGATCTACAGTGACGCATCCAAGAATGGATTGGGGTGTGTTCTCATGAAAAACGATACGGTGATAGATTATGCCTCACAAAAGTTGATAATCCATGAGGAAAATTACCCAACTCATGATTTGGAGTTAGATATGGTAATCTTTGCATTAATGATTTGGAGGAATTATCTTTATGGTGAATGATGTGATATTTATACTGATCATAAAAGGTTAAATTATATTTTCACACAAAAGGAGATGAATATGCACCAAAGAAGATTGTTGGAGCTGATTAAGGATTACAACATCTCAATTAATTACCACCCTGGGAAAGAAAACAAGGTGGAAGATGCATTATGTCCACAAGACCATGCTATCTTATCCATGATGAGGATCACAAAAGATCCAATATTTATGGATTTACAAAGGATGGATCTTGGAATTATAATTGAAGTGGAAAAATGTGATCTTTTTCAAATTAATGTTCAAACATATATACATGTGAAGATTAAAGAGGCACAAAAAGATTATTAATAGTTATAAAAGAAGGTGAGAAATGTTCCTGAATTCAACCTTGATTGTGATGGGATAATATGGTTCAGGAATCGGGTTTGTGTTCCTCCCATCCTAGAATTAAAGAAGGAGCTACTGAATGAGGCTCATAGTTCTTCATTATCTATTCATCCTGGAAGCACGAAGATGTATAGGGACCTGAAAGAGTACTTCTGGTGGGATGGAATGAAAAGAGATGTTGCTGAATATGTCTCTTGATGCTTGGTTTGTCAGCAAGTTAAAGGTGAGAGACAGAAATCTAAAGGGATGTTGCAACCATTATCCATACCAGAATGGAAATGTGAAAACATCACTATGGACTTTTTCACTAGACTTCCTAAATAATCAAAAGGAAATAATGCTATCTGGATTATAGTTGATAGTCTTACGAAGATGGCACACTTCATTGCTACTAGAGAAGATTTCTCTATGGATCAGCTTGCCAGGATATATGTGAAGGAAGTGGAAATATTTCATGGAGTACCACTTTCCATTATATCTTATCGGGATCTGAGGTTTACCTCAATGATCTAGAGAAGACTTCAACATACTTTAGATACAGAGTTGAGTTTCAACACTGCTTATCATCCTCAGATATACGGTCATTCTGAGATAAAAATTCAAACTCTAGAAGATATGTTAAGATCTTTCTCAATGGATTTCAAAGGTGGTTGGGATCAACACCTACCTTTGGAGGAATTTTCTTATAATAAAATCTTTCAATCCAGTATTCAGATGGCTCCTTATGATGCTCTGTATGGTAAGAAATGCATGACTCCAACTTTCTGGGATGAAGTTGGGGAAATAATGCTATTAGGACATGATCTTCTTCATGAGATCGCAGAAAAGGTCGGATCTATTCAACAACACATAAGAGCTGCTGAGAGTCGACAAAAAAGTTATGCTAACAACCGAAGAAAAGACCTAAAGTTTAAAGTTGGTGATAAAGTGTTCTTACGAATATCTCCTTGGAATAGAGTAATGAGATTTGGATAGTAGGGAAAGCTGAGCCCTAGGTATATTAGTCATTTTGAAATACTAGATCGTGGTGGGATGGTAGCTTACCGATTAGCACTTCCACTGAATCTCTCTCAAGATCATGACGTGTTCCATGTATCTCTCCTGAGAAAGTACATAACCAATCCTTCACATGTACTATGCAAAGAAGTTGTACCGCTAGAGAAAGATAATTCTTATGAAGAAAAACCGATAGAGATTCTGTATCGTAGTGAAAAATTTATTCAGAACAAGACCACTCACTTTGTGAGAGTTTTATGGAGGAACCACCAATTATAAAAAGCAACATGGGAACTTGAGGATATGATTAGGGAGATGTATCCTCATCTGTTTGTTACAAGGTGAGGACTTTCGAGGGAGAAATTCATTTTAAGGGGGGTAAAATGTTACAACTAATATTTTATGGGAAATATTTTTTTATGGTATATATATCACCAAAGTAATCATTCACTACACATAACACTATCTTGTCTTGAGTTACACGCATGAGTAACCTTTCTCGATAGATTGCGTTGTACACAATACTGAGTTTCTCTAAACAACGATATGTTATTAAAATATTATATAAACTAGACATTATGATTAGTAATACCCACTTTTGGAAATTTTATAAATTTTACCATTCAAAATGGACTTCATTTTTGGATTCGGAATATTGAAATTAGCTTAGGGTGAATTTTGGGTACTTTTCTGAAAACCTTAAATTTTCTGATGAATAGTGAAAACACTAAGTTATTGGTTAAAACCGACTTTTTATTTAAAAAATCATTTTTTATTTAAATTTATTTTAGGTCAAAATAGATACATAATACCTATATAAGTTCAATGTAATTAATTTGGTTGATTTTATAATAATATAAATATATAAAAATTTTATTAAACTATTTACCGTCTTTTACCCACCTCCTAGGAGCATTTGAAATTGTACATAAAACATAATTTTACTAATTCTGTGAGTTGACTTTCAAAAATTCGAGAGACATGTTTAATATCAAGGAGTAAAATGTGGTTCAATAAGATAAAAATAATTTTTGGTGAATAGTTACTTTATACATTTATTTACCCCGTTTAAAATTAAATAGGGTAATTAAGTGTAAAAATGATATTATTATTACCCTAAAACATGTCTTAATTCTATTAGATAAGTCTAATTTGACCAAAAATAACCTTATGAATAAAATATGACCATTTAGTTCCTCTTGGATTTGATTAGGACACTTATTATTATTTTATTTAAAGAAGTGTTAAAAGAGTTAAAATCGTAGTTTAATAACTAAAAATATTTTTAATATATGGTTATACATAAGATAAATTCAACTATAAATGTTAATTAGAAAGATAAAAAGGTTTCCAACATAATTGTATTCTATTTATAACTTTTAGACATTAAATAATTAATTTAATTTGACACAATGATGATGCAGTAATTACCTTATTAATGAAATATTAACATAATCGATGTTATAAATACCCAAATAAATGTAATTTGAGACTTTTATTGAATAAAACTAATTTTATTGGTCAAAATGACATATTAGTATTGACTTAAATAACTTTTTTAGAACTAATCATGCTGTTATGATTTTCACAAAAATGAATTACCAAATATTGTCAAAATTGACATAAAATAATTTTAAAAAATATATTATATTATTAATTATTATTTTATTCCTAAAAATATAAGGATCAGTCAAATTTCTTATATAACGTCATATATATTAATAATTAACCACTTGGGGTTATTTTGACTTATTATAGTAAGTTTGTTAACCATATATTGTAAGAAAAAAAAGACACAGTAAAAGTTATATTATTTAACTTAGTGGTAAATCTAAATGATAATGTTAAAATAGTAACCTAAACTTGTCTAAAACTATTTTTTGAATGTATTTCGTCCCATCCCCAACTTATCGTTGAAATAAATATTCTTGGAGCTATTAAAAACTGAATATTATATTATTATAAAATAATATTTTATGTTTTTCCAAAGGTGCCCCTGTCCTCCCTTATGAAAGGGCACCTCCTCCCTCTCCTCCTTACACAATTTTGAGCCTCAAAACTCGTCCAAAACCTGCCCATATCCCTTATAAACATTCCTAGAAACATAATAGAGGTCCTGGTATTCTTCAAATAACAATTATAGTTCCATAATAGTAGGTTTCAAAGATGAGTTTCGAAGAAGAGGTAATATCAGTTACTGATTCATTCAAATTTATTTCTTCTTCTACTTCTGATTATATTGTTATATTATTATGAAGTAATAAAATAAGTATAAATCATATACTGATATGTTATTATAAATATGAAACAACCCTATTTCACCTTCTATCAATCCTATAGAAAATGAAATCACCGCACGTGCGTACGTACGGAATACCGTCTCCACACTGTGATGTAATCTGGTTTCCACAACCACCTTTTTTGGATGGGTATAATGGTGTAAAGAATAACTATATATGAATATTTTATGGTGATATTTATTCTGAAATATTATACATGCACTTAAATACAATTCCACGATCCTGGGAATGATATCATCGCTCGTGCGTACATACGACCAACCGTCTCCACGATGTGATATGACTCGTTTTACATGATCTTCATTGAATAATGATTATATAAATGAATTTAATGAATAAATATGATATATATTACACTAATACCGTTCTGGAAATGAGTTTTCTATAACATAAAAAGAAGAATAAAAATTTATTCGTCAAAAAATGCATAAGTACATAAAACAATGAACACCCGAATAACAAGTAGCAATGAAATATTACTAATAAGAAGATAAGAAAATGACCATATGTGATATCATAACAATGAATATGATTTTTTAATAAGTCAATGAAATTATTTAAATCATTATAGAGGAGGTTCAGATATGTACGAAGAAAATCAGACCTAAGGTAAGGGAAAATATCGCAATCTCATTTTTATCCGAGATTGTTTATACTTCAGAATTTACTGGGGAATATTTATCATCCACATCCATGTTTCCTCAATATGTAATATTATTTCTATGATCCTACAATTTTTTAAATCTGATTTTACCCTTTTGTGAGTAAATGACATGAAAGGAATCTTTTATTGTTTTTAGTACGAGGTACTTTTTGACTTTTCTGGCCAAAGTATAAGAAGAATCTTTTTTTAACTTATACGGTATGAACGAATTTTTACGGTTACATAACACCTTATTTTCATGAAGTTTACTCTACATGTTTTCATGGTTATTTTCAAGAAAATCCTTTTATTTTAAAATTGTGTGGCATTTTGTGAAAAGAAAATGATTTTCATGAAGAAATGATATTTTCCTCAAGAATTCATGTCAAGTGTTTTATCAAAACTATTTTCCATCTAAGATGTCATTATTTAACATGTTTATGTTTCAATTATAATGTCTCTATTATTTACATTGAGTGATTTTTTTCTTATCATGAAATGATATCAATTTCTTTTATATGGATTATGTTATGATGGTATGATGTTTATGAAACCTGTTTTATTCGTTGGGTTATTATGAATGATGTATGTTTTTTTTGTGGCACACGAAATAATTATTTCATTATGAGATGGGTGGGACCTATATCTCCCTCCAATGCATTTGGTAATATTTATATCTCATGAGATAGACATGGATGTAATTGTAAGTTAATCGAGTTTAGTGATACAAGACTGGAATGAGGAGTGAACATGATTCAGAAAGGGACTTTATCCATTAAGATGGTCTTTGAAGCAATGTCTTGTCTACTATGTAAATCATATCATCTGCTTAAAGGTTTGCAACAATTAAATTTTTTATTCGCATGATATTTTATTATGGTTGATGTTCTATTATGATATACTCCTTTCATACTTCCAAGATTTATGTCTTTTCTCATGATTTTGCGGTTTATATTTTATGTTGATGTTTTTGCATTCAAATGATTATGGATTGTTTCATGTTCTCTATGATTACCCTTACTGATCATTTGAGCTCACCCTTTTTATGTTTTCTTTTCCCCAAGATATAATGAAAGGTTTTAGGTAAGAAAACAAAAGGGGAAGATAATTATGGGAGATGTTGAAGATCTTTCATAATTATTAGAAGATTATGTTCCATGTTTCCAAAGACACTAAACTATTACAATCCTTTGGTGTCTGTTTTTGTTATGTATTAAGTATTCTACAATAGTAATGTAATGTCTATGTACATCAAGCTTTGGGTCTCTAAAATAATCCATACTAAAAACCACCTGAGTACTATGTGCCCTATATATCCCCTTCAATAAGTATTATGTGAATCATAGGTCACCATCCGAAACTATGGTTCATGGAACCCCATACAACCACACTATTTATCAAACATCTAATTAAACCAACTGATCAACTATGTACATGTCATTAATCAAAATGAAATGATCCACCTTAGTCATCCAATATACAATCATGCATACTGCTTCACCCTTCATAGCATTCTCATAAGGCCTACTATGAAGCCCATCATTACATTATTAAACTTTCACTCCAGAATATGAAATGAATTTATCAACATTTATGGTCATTGATGTTTTGTAAATTCCATTGTAAATTAAGAATATGAAAATTTCATGTTTATTAATATTTGTGAATTAAATATTAATTTTACTTTTAATGGGATTATTTGTTTGATGGCGTACTTGACACACAATAATTGGTTTCTTCAAAATCATTTGTTTCACACAATGATGAGTCATACTGAAAAAATAAAATTAATATAATATTATTTAATGAAATGGATGTTAAATCATAGTTATTTTATTAGAGGGGATGAACAGAACTAACCATATTATGATTAAACATGTTTGTTGAATGTTTTCACATTTATCCTATAAAATTTAGGGGATTAAAATTTGAATAAATCTAATTTTAAGAATAAATAATATAATACTTCTAAATTTTAGTTTTACTTCCTTTTGATGGAAAACAGTTTTAAAATATTTTTCTTTCTCACTTTAATATGTTCAATAAGAAAAAATAACCATCTTATTTAGAATTGGGACATCAAAATTTACTTTGGGTAAATTTTTTATTTTTCTGATAATGTTCTTTTTTAATGAATAGTGAAAAATAATATGTGTTATTTCAAAAAACTCTTTTCATATAATTAATTTATATGTTTAGATTATCTTTTTAACTTTTTTTAAAATGTAATTATATTTTTTTATCATTTAGTCCAATTTTGGTCGTTGGACGTGATTTCATTATTTAATTAGACACAAACACATGCCAATCTCTTGGTAGTTTATACTTCTTAAAAACATGCTATTTGTTTTGTCAATTAGAATTAAATTTAAATTAACTTAATAAATTTCATTGTTTTAAATTTTGAAAAATTGATTCTTTAATTTGAATTAGGAGGCCCAAATTGTGTAAATTGGTGCCATTTATTTTGGACATGATTAATAGTAACTTCAAAAATTATTTTATTCATCATGGTTAATGGGTAAATCTAGTAAATAAGGGTAAAAAATAACTATATAATAATATAAAACTACTCTATTACATGTCCTAATCATATTAGATGAGTTATTTCTAACCATGGGTATCATTGGGTCGTTTTTAGGTTCCCATGAATCCACTTTTCGCTGAAAATGACATTTAATTACTTATAATTTAATGTTATGAAAAATATAACATAAACATGTATCTTGTACGAAAGAAATTTTTATATGAGGTTATATAAGTGATCGCTTCATCTATAAATATTCATTCGAAATATTATAAAATTTCCTACATCATGGAATTTTATTTATAATTTTAATACATCACATAAATAAAAATATTTATGACACAATGATGATGTAGTGATTACCATATTAATGAATTTTTTAAATAAATGAGATTATAAATATTAAAATAAATTTATTTTGGAACTTTTTATGCCATCTCGGAATATTATTCCTGATTATTACTTGTTATCTTTTAATTGATAGTTATTTTTAGAATGAATCTAGTTGTAATGAATTTTTAAAGAGTCATGATATGAATAACATTAAATGGATATAGATGTGTTTAAAAAAAATACTACTTTATTAAATGGTATAATAGCCTTAAAAATATAATATTTTGCCAAATGACTTTTATAATGTTTTAAATGTCATTAATGAACCACTTGAGGTTCTATGGTGATTTTATGCTAACTAAATTAACCATATAGTACGAATATAGGAGACGACATGGTAAGGATTAAATTAGTTAACTAAGGGTTAATCCTAAATAATATGGATAAATTTGAAACAAAAACATTGGTAATACATATTTTTTTAAAGGATTTAGTAAATTCATCCTATTATCATAGAATTACACGATTTTTTGATATTTTTAAAATATAAATTCAATTTATAATAAAATAATATTTCTTGTCATTCCTAAACTACCCCTCCTCCCTCTTATAAAAGGCCACCAACTAAACCCCTTATACACACTTCTCTGGACCATTGTCTCAACCAACCACTTCTAACATAAGCTTCCAACATCCCTCTATTACTCTTAGAATCCCTAACTTAGGAATAATGAAATTCATTAAATCCATTTCACTCAAATCAAAGGGAGTTACATGTTTTAAGAGGTATCGTCTTCTCTAAAGTTCCTTTCCAATATTCTTCATCTTAAATCTATATTATATTGTAACAATTTTATTAAATAAAAACACTACTATCCTAAATATACTATAATTTTTTTAAGAGAATTATTTAAACTAATCTCACACACACCTCCATCTAATGGATTCAGAACATACTGTTTCTGTGGACGACGAACTATTGCCTCAGGAAACAATGATTTTCCAATTATAGTATACCAACTCTCATGGTGGCCATTATTATGGAACTATATTTATATATGATATATATGTTTTTACATTGTCTTTCTTCTTATGTAATTATTATTTACAACATAAATTTATTCTTTTCATGACGTTTAAACAAGGTAATTTCATTTGAAGAAGTGCATACTACCACCGCCTCGAAGTGATATAACTTGTTCATGCCATACATGGAACATATAAAGGATTGTGTTAATGAACTTATCTAACACATATAAAATATTATATTATACTGGAATTGTAATATACCTATGAATCCTTAGGTTTTCAATCCTATAATTATGAAATATAAATGAAAGTAGTGTCCATGCGTACGTACGACATACTATCTCCATTAATGGTGCATTTCATTTATTATATCCAAATGTTATGGAATATTATAAATACATAATTACTAGATATATATGATATATATATATGAAATGTATTTTGGAGATAATAGACATTTGACCACATGGAAGAGGTGTAATTATAATAAGATCATTTTAGACTCAAGCACCCAATATCGACAAAACAACCGATATTAACTTAATTATTTATGAAATTTTTATAATTTGGTAATATGTGTTATAAATGGAATAATAAACATGAAAAAAATATCTAAAGAATGTATAAATTATCTTAAATTTATTACTCCTGAAATTAATGAACAAACATGTCAAGTCGGACATGAGGTAAGGGATGTAGTCTCGATCTCTTTTCATTGAGGAATATTTTGATAATATAAAGATAGTTATTTTACACAATTTATAATAATACCCTTTTACTTTTAATTTCATTCAAATGTAATCTTTTTTCATTTAATCAGTTTACTTATCGACAAATGGAATGTTTTTATCGTTTTTGGTGACAATAATCTCTCCACTGATGTAATCATTATTTGGATTTCCCTATAATCCTTAATGATTTTAAAAGTAAAATAAATCCCTTATTCCCATTTTGTGTGTTTTTTAATTGTAAAATGACTTTTTAAAAGGATTAATTATTTCAATATCATGAAATGATTTCTTATAATGGAAAATGAAATAGTATTACTGAAATGTTGATATTTTAAATATTTTATTTTTTAAGATTATTTAATGGTACTTTGACATTTGATGGGTGGTAATGTGATAAACCAGTGATGACCGGTTACATGATAACCAAATGAAGTGTGATTTCATGATAAAACATAGATGGGTTGTTATGATATAACCTCTAATGCATTGGTTATGGAAGTTGGCCACAGGGCTATTCCATTTAGTGATATGTGTGGAAGTTGACCGTATGGTTATTCCATTTATGTATTTGTATATCTTAAGATACAATATATGAAATATGTTTCTTTCTAGGGGGTATATAGATATTTTTTTATTAGAAAATGGGTAATAAATTACATTATATTAAGTGATGTTTTTTTCTAATTCATTAAGGTGAAAAGTATTTCATTACGTTAAAGTATTCATGGTTTACTTGTTGTTTTGAAAAACTAACAACTTTCCTTATTTATGTATCCCTTACGGAGATTTTTATGCTCATACCTTTTTTTGGAAATGTTTTTAATAAGACATAAAGATGAATAAGGTGATGTATGAGATCAACTAAATGTCATGAGGTCTAAAATATTGAACTAAACTTGTTTATTTTTTTTAGAGTTTTAGTTTTATGAAAAAAATGGATAGTGATTAGAGGTGTCCACTTGTAACATTAAAGTTGTTATGTATAAGTTATGACCTAATTCAATAAATTTCTATACTTGAAATGATCCCCAATGGGAATTATTAACTAGGTTCAAGATTAATTACTATTTACAGTATGGGAGATACAGTTGGTATAATAGGTCAGTTTAGATATCTTTAGGAGTTATGATTTTGTTAATAGAATATCCCTAAATGATTTTTTAAATATGGTCAAATTGAAATGACATATCATTTGATGATTTATTTTTCAAATATATGTTTGTTCAAAATGGATTTCCATGGAGGTAACATTGAAACTATTTTTGGATGTCATACAGAGGAGAATAACCTTCAAAATCAGCGTCCTTATATAATCCGAATCAGAACTGAATATTATTGTTGCAGTGATGGCTCAGTTGAATCTGGAGATAAATGTTGGTTGTTTCCATGAACGATATCAATCAAATCATCCACATAGGAACATGTCTATTTTGAAGCAATTCTTGAGGAAACATCCCCTTTCATTAATAAAATCATCTGACCATATGCAAGATGAAGAGTTGATCAATGCACTGGGAATGATTTTCGATGTTAGGGGATGTAAAAAAAATAAAATGGATAGTCTTGATGTTTACCATTTTTAAGGAATATCCAATCAGTGGTGGTCGATGTTTAAAAATATCTGAGACCATGTGGTGATTAAATATCTTTGTTGGGAAGAATTCAAATCTATGATTCTTGAATAATATTTTCCTATGGTGGTTTGACAAAGGATGGAAAAAATATTGAAATCGAGGTAAGATGATGAATCTGAGGCTACTTAAGAATTAAGGTTCTCTTGACTGGAAATATATCCTCCAAATGTCATCTAATAACATGATAGTAAGATAAATATGTTCTACATAGGATTGAATCCATGATAACGAAAGTTGTTAGCCTCTCGTGACTTAAAATATATAAGAAAATTTTCACATGTGCTGAGAAAAGAGAAATGGATTTTTATAATGATCAGGTGTTCCATGAGAGCAAGAAAAAAGGCATCTAGCTGGCAGGTGAATGGATAATATTCATCAAAGAAATATGGAGGGAATAAAGTACAATTTAAATCTGATGAAAAGTGTGGTAAAAAGCATCATGTAAAATGTCTCTCAAAATCAAGAATGTGCTCTTAGTGTGGTAATATTTTTCATAATGCTCGTAAATATACAGATAATGATTGAGTAGGAAATGAAAACCAATATTATGATTTTTTTTGTGGAAATGAGTTTGGTAATTATACCAATGTGTGTCCCAAGTTGATTACGCATGGTGGAATCTAGACAGATCAAATGAAGAAGTGTGTGGAGAAATATTTTTCTACTACTATGGTTGATGTGAAACCATATTGTCACGACCCCCTCTCCACAAAGTGTACGCCTCCTGTGCCGGCAATGTGAAAATGAAGATAATGACCCCCAAGTCCCGCCTCAAGTAGGCCCCGGGTTGGCGACTAGCACCGAGGGTATAATAAACACACAGATGAGAGGAATTACCCTCTATGAGAACACATGTGGAAGAGAGAGATAAGATAGACACCAACCAACTATAACTAAGAACAGAAATATAAAAGAATCCCAAGTACATATATGAAATTCCATTAAAAAGTACTACAACCTGAAAAGGGAAAACCGCATGTACACAAAAGAATGTAAAAACAGCAGCGACCACAAGCCCAAACAGCTCTGGAAACCACAAGCTAGTAGTAACCAGCCTGACCTCCAACCTGCTCCAAGGGACCTGAAAAAGAGTTTATTAATACGTATGGTGAGTATAACAACATACTCAGTAGGATCCACCCCGAAGACTCTCATGAAAAAGTAATTAAATAAAGCTAAATCACAGTGAACAATAGTGAAACTAACTCATCACCTAACAGGTATACTATGTTCCCAACCTCACCATGGCTACTCTCAACAAGTAACACATACAAGAGTATGGCGTATAATAAAAAATATCAAGGGTAACTTGCTACTACTTCCCCACTTTTTTGCCGCTTTTCCCCAAGGACACAGGTCATACGCATCTCTGTACAATGGCTTGCCCGTATAAACATGGGCTACGCTCCACAATCTGTACCACGTGCACCAAAATGGCATCCCGCATACACCTCGGCTAAGCACCACACCATCCTCACAAACAAAAGTAACCAGGTAGTTTCCCGGAGCCACCACATCTCATATAACATGTATCATACGTTGGGTATTATACCTCAAGACATTACAGCCCATACAACGAGTAAGGATCCTCAAGCCATCACAACCCATACATGTTACACCTATAGTAGTCCATAGGACACCATATCAAGAATATATGTGTGTGAAATAACAACAATCCATTACAGCCCTCTACACACATATATGGGGAATCTAACTGATGTGCCAATGGCTCTAGTAACTACCACGAGAGGAGAGATAGGTCAAAGGGGGTAGTCATCCATTCATTCTCCCACAAGAATGTTGGGGAAAACACCCCCCAAGGCTCAGAATCCCTGGAGTGTCAATTACCCTTACCGAAAGGGTGATGTAGTGTATAGAAACACAAAAAGTACAGAATGTATATAACTCACAACCACACAAAGGGCATAACCTAGTCTTAGTCTCAATTTCAGCTAACGTCTCTCGGACTCTGAGCTGCTATTTCTAAGACTAGGTATCCTATAAGCACACAACCAATTAATGAACTTAATTAAGTCACTTAATTCCCTTTTTTCATCAATTCCTCTTTACATTAACTAATTCGTTGCACATTAATTAACCATCAAAAAACCACATTAAGCTTCATTGGCATCACATTCAAAATCAGTTGTCCCTTCA
Organism: Viscum album; assembly: GCA_963277665.1. Classification (NCBI taxonomy): domain Eukaryota; kingdom Viridiplantae; phylum Streptophyta; class Magnoliopsida; order Santalales; family Viscaceae; genus Viscum; species Viscum album. The sequence goes on from OY728120.1 coordinate 835,239,643, forward strand.
AAAGTTCTCGAACTCATCATTAAGTTTCAACAAACTCTAACCCCATGGGTTAACATAATTTATTCAAACAGTCATTATTGAATAACATTCCCATATTCCCAGGAATCCTAGAAAAGAAACCTATTCTACTAAACACAAGGGGGATCAACACGGTGGGTATACGTACTAACCATCGAGTCATTGCCACCTATAACAAGAGCGTAGATCCATTCTCCCTTGAGACACTAAACACGGAAAGAATGTGGCATACCCTGTGTGTTATCACCTCCTTCAGAAGAAGTGTAAGTAAGAACAGCTTCCGTGAGCAGTGGGGAAAAGTAAAGTAGATAAACAACCAACCAAAGCACCAAGAATTATACAAACACATCCATCCCATTCCATCATCTCTGGATTCCTCCCCGACACCCACATGCATAATCCGATGCATCTCGCCACTCTAGGCATCATCTACTGCCACAACCACAAGGCCTCCCTGCCTCCACATATCACAACTCCCCTCCAGGGCCACATCACAACACAAGACATCACAACACCCCTCAATGGTCACAATACAACACAAGCAGTAGGAAAACAAACATCAAAACAAATTGGGATATAGGACCTTTAACAAGGCATATAGCCTTCAAACAATAAGCACCAATATATTTCAGGTTTACCAACCAACAAAGTTAATCACTTACATCGACATAAATTTGATTAACAAAAATTTGGAACAAAATACACAACAACAACAATTGGATTCATTTACATGCCTCATTTTCTTTAGCCAATTAATTATCAATTAATTCCGGCTTTACGTTCTTTATCAATTTCATCAAGGAAAACATGCTAACAAGCAAGGCATATATATCGCACTATCTTTCAAATCAAGAGGAGAACCATTATCATGGTACAAAGCAACAATATATGATCACCAATTCTTTAAATCCAGTTCATGTATTTAATTAGGTCAATTCCATTGTGATCCAAAGGACTAAATCATGCTAAATCTACGATTTCACATAATCAATTAGGGAATCCATGAATCACCTACCTCAATGGTTTTCGAAGGAAACCACAACGGTCGATGAGAGCCAAAGAAACCGGGTCGATTATCCAGGAATCCTCCTTAGATCTCCTCTCCAAACACAACCAAGACCAATTCTCATCATAACCGACATCCACACACCGAGATCTACCCATAACATGGGTAGATCTAAGATCGTGTGAGAAGAGGGGAAGATTATCTAGGTAGATCTATGAAACCAAACAAAAAGGATCATATACCTCAAGAAATTGGCTCTGATTCATGAATAGAAGCCTCCGGATCACATCCAAAATGCTTGGGAGAGGTTCTTCTACCTCCAAGGAAAGGTAATCCCGAGCTATGGCCAATTAGGGGCTTCAACAAGGTGATTAATGGAAAAACGAGCTAGATCCACAATTTTAGGATCTAAATTTAAGTTCCTGCATGGTTAGTCTGCAAGGTTTAACAAAAATGTGTGCTAACCGTGCGTCAGCTTCTGCCCCACCAATCACTCCTCTCACGATTAGTCCGCACTGTTAGACAAATCGTGTGCTAACCGTGCATTCGCCACTGCCTCCAGGACCAGCCTTTCATGGTTTGGCCGCACGGTATAGGAAAACCGTGCGCCTCCCATGTGAAGGCCATAACCCTTTAGATGTCTTTAAAAGTCCACCCAAACGCACCCCAAGCCACTTGACCTCTTGGAACACCTATAGTACCACATTTTCACAATGGAATGGACCGGAGAGGTTTGGGCCATTACATCAGATACCTCTCAAAACATTCTCGTCCTCGAGAATCCAAAACCCACCTAAAGAGAAAAAAATAGGGTTTGAACAACCACCCAATGAGATACCTCTCAAAAGAGAGAAAGCCACCAAAGAAACAAATGGAGCCATCTCATAAACATGAAAGTTCCACAACCACATAAGTTATAAAGATACAAAAAAGAGTTAAACATCAAACAACTCTGGGTACTGAGCGCGTATCTATGACTCGCGTTCCCAAGTACTCTACTACATGCCACTGTGTCGCCACAAGACACGAACTAAGGGGATGAAACACCCACAAAACACCTTCTCTTTGCGGTCTTGGATCTCCACATGTCGCTCCTCAAAGGTGGCATCATCATCAACATCGATCTCTCCCCAATTGATGATGTGAGAGTCATCATGAAGATAACGATGTAGCTATGATACATGTAAAACATCATGTATCTGAATCATATGAGGGGGAAGTGCTACTCGATACGCCACAGCTCCAACATGAGATAACACCTTGAAATGCCTAACAAAGAGGGGAGAAAGCTTACTACCACAACCAAACCTTTGCTGCCCATGACGGGGAGTCCCCTTCAGAAACACTTGATCCCCAACATTAAATTATAAGGGTCTCTTTCTCTGATCGGCATATGATTTTTGACGATCTGGCGCTGCCTTCATCCTCTAACAAATCACCTGAACCATCTCTGTGTTATTCTGCACTAGTACCGTTCTCAAAATTGCTCACTCTCCGACCCCAGTCCAGCACAACGGAGAATGACAAGGTTGGCTATACAAGGCTTCAAACGGCGTCATACATATGCTGGAGTGAAAACTATTATTATAAGAAAATTCCACCAAGGGTAAGAGCCTCATCCATGACCCTCCGAAATCAAGAACACAGGAGAGTAACATGTCTTCAAGAGTCTAGATGGTTGGCTCTGTCTGACCATCCGTTTGAGGGTGAAAAGAAGTGCTAAGGCATAACTGAGAACCAAAAGCATGCTGGAGACCTCTCCATACCCTGTAGGTAAAATGAGGATCTCCATTAGAAATGATCGTCCTAGGGACTCTGTGAAGTGTCACCACCTCCTCCAGATACTGCGTCGACAAAACATCCACTGAGCTCGACTCCTTGATCACTGTGATGTGGGATGATTTTGTTAAAAGATCCACTACCACCCAAATAGAATCATGTCCTCCTGGAGCTCAAGTTAAGCCTATAACAAAGTCCATTGATATTTCCTCCCACTTCCACTAGGGAATCTCTAATGGCTGGATAAGACCACCAGGAACACGGTGTTCAGCCTTCACCTTCCGGTAGACTAAACATCGAGACACAAACTTCGCAACAACACGCTTCAGCCCAGGCCACCAAAACTGGCTCCTCAAGTATCAGTACATATTTTTCGTAGTAGGATGAACCGCTAAAAGGTGAACTATGGAACTCTATGAGATACATCTCGCGCATTTCCAAGGGAACAAAAAGCCTTCCATGATACCACAATCTGTGTTTTTCATCTTCAGACCAACCATGAAGGGCCTGACCACAAACAACTAGGTCACTCCTAACCTCCACCTCAAGATCCCCCATCTGGGACTCTTCCACCTTCTTCCTTAGGGATGACTGCACCGTCATATGAAAAAGAAAACCTCTACCTCTGACTTCTCCCATAACAATATGTAATGCCGACAGTTTTTCCATTAACCTCCAGGAATCACCAGATTCAGGAACAGCATCACTACGTGACTTTTGGCTCAGCGCATCAGCTACAACATTCCATTTTCCATGTGTATACGATATTTCTAAGTTGTATTCCTTTAGGAACTCCAACCACCGACACTGACACAAGTTCAAGTCATGCTGGGAGAAAACATACCTCAAACTCTTATGATCAGTGAAAACCACAAAGAGTTCACGAATGAGGTAATGTCTCCAGAACATCAGAGCAAACACCAAGGCTGCCAACTCAAGATCATGGGTAGAATAATTGAGTTCATGGGGATGCAACTTCCGAGACCCATAAGAAACAACTGACCTCTACTGCATGAGGAACAATCCTAACCCCAGATGTGAAGCGTTGCAGAAAACATCAAAATTAACTCCCTTAGCTAGAATACAAAGGACTGGAGCACTTACTAACTTATCTTTTAGATACTCGAAAGCTACCAGACACTGATCAGTCCATATGACAGCTTGATATTTCCTGGTCAAAGTTATTTGATAAGTTTCAACTAGGGAGAAATTGGATACGAACCTCCAGTAGTAGCCAGCGAGACAAAGGAAACTCCACACCACTGATACTGTCTTGGGGGATTCCCAAGACACAACAACTTCTATCATCAGTTGATCCACAACTACCACTTGTTGGGACACAACATTCCCCAATAAATGGACTTCTCGAGCCCAAAACTCACACTTAGACAACTTCCCTAAAAGCTGATGTCGACGAAGAACTCCGAAAATGGATCGTAGATGCTCTGAATGATCCTCTTCATATGTGGAGTACACAAGGATTTCATCGATGAAAACTACAACGAACTTTTCCAGGAACTCACAGAACACATCATTCATTAATTCAATGAATGCAGCTGGAGCATTCGTCACATGAAACAACATTACAAAGAACTCATAATACCCATGATGACAATGGAAAGAAGTCTTCGGGATATCTTCATCCTTCACATGCATCTGATGATATCCTGACCACAAGTAGATCTTTGAGAACCAACATGAACCTTTTAGTTGATCGAATAAATCATTATTCCGTAGAAGAGGATAATGGTTCTTTATTTTCACTTTGTTTAAGTGATGATAATCGACACACAACCGCAAATTTTCATCGGGCTTCTTCACGAATATAACTAGTGCACCCCATGGTGACACACTTGGTCGAACAAAAAAACACTGCAACAATTAATCAAGCTATATACATAGCTCTTATAACTCATAAGGGGACATCCTATGTGGAGACAAAGATATAGGAGACACTCCTGGCTGTTTCTCGATCCCAAACTCGATCTCTCGTCGAGGGGGTAATTCTACAAACTCTTTTGGAAGGACGTCAAGGTACTCCTCTATGACCCTAGGAAACGCCAACTGTCGAACCTCTCAAAGAACTCAACATCATCTCAGCCACCATCGTTGATAAGGATGGAACTAGCCAGGGACCCATCCGAGGATCTCGCTCACCAACAAACAACACTTGTTCTCCATCTACACCAATAGAGACGTACTTCAACCTGAAGAAATCCATGATAGCCTGCACCAAATACAACCAATCCATGCTGAAGATGACATTATATGGTTGTATTCGTAAACATAGGAAATCTCCCCAAGAGCAGTGCTTCCCCAACACTACCTCACAATCTCTATATAATTCAAACAAGTCAGCTCGACCTCCAACTGTCGTAGCCAACACCAATGGCACCGGAAGCCTCTCTAACTCACGTCCCAAGGCATGAACAAGGGTAGGTGATATGAAGGAGTGTGTTTCTCCTGAATCAAACAAGGTATACACCAATGTAGAAAACAAGCAAAGGGTACCTCAAATGACGTCTGTCTCATCAGAAGTTAGCAATGCTAGAGAATGAAGCTGACCACGGCCTCTTTGACCCTGATGACGACCACCACCATGGCCGAGCTCTGCTCTCTGAGGATGGGGAGCATCATGGGGCCTTCCTCTGCCGCCCCATCCACCCTCTGCTGATATAATCCTGGTGCAACTGGCTACTGTAGCCTCTGTAGAAACTGCCTCAATGGAGGAACCTGGAGCGTAACACCTAGTGGACGATGACCACCCTGATAGGTCGGTCACTCCAACTGATGATGACCTTGACCACTACAAGAAAACCCAGAACCTGATCCCATGGCATAGGCCTGATAGTTTCTGTCTCCGTAGAAACGAGATGTGAAGGGTTGGGACCAACCCCCGACTGAACAGAAACCCTTCTTCCCTAAAAACCGGGAACCCCAGACCATAGCCTTGCTTCGTGAGGAATCATGATGATCCCCCTCTCGTGATGATCTAGTCCTGGAAAAAGTCCTATCAACAACCTCTACCCTCACCAAAAACTCAAGACATGTGTTTAACATAAATGGGGTGACCTGGCATTGGATATCTGGATGCAAATACTCCTCAAAATACCTCGCCCTGGCCTCCTCATCTGGTAATAGGTCTGAATCATATCGTAAAAGGTTCATGAAATGGATTCCAAACTCTCAAATAGTAGATCTCCCATGTTAAAGCTCCTAGAGACAAGACGCCTTCACTGTAGAAGAAAGGAACTCGGCTCTAAACTTGTCTCAGAACTCCTCCCATGAGATTGATGACTCCTTATGATCCCCGAGGAACGACCACCACCACTGCCTTGCTGCTCCATGAATCATCATCGTAAACAAGGACACCCAGTGATCCTTCCGAGCACGGATCGAACTGAAGCCTATATCGACCTCCTCTAACCAGTCTTCTATGACTGCATCTAAAACGGATCCCTCATACTTATGTAGACTCTGGCGCTGAAAAACTTGAAGTTTCTTCCTCCAAGTGTCTTTGTCGTCAACCTCTACCCTATGGCGACCTGCTGGAACAAACTACTGAACGTCTACTACGCAATCCTGACGAGGAAATCGACCTGGAACCATACCTAAAAAATAACAAACAATTAGAGCTCTTATGCCTAGAATATGGAATAATGAACATTAATTAATTAATTGTTTTATTCCATTCTTTTTTGTTAACCTATCCCAAGGACTAACCATTCAAACACAGGCACAAAGAATAATGATGCATGATCCTTTCCTAAGTCTCTACCCTGCAATCAGTATCACCCTGTTTAGTAGCCAGTGTAAACTAGAAGGTTCGGAAATTAGATCATAGGGGTCCCTAAACGCCTATGTCTCAGCTTGTCTCCAGTGTTTACCTCACTTTCTAAACATGAATGACATTTTTTCCCTACCAACCCATACATCCTCACTTGTGCATAACTCCAAACTCCATCCTATCCCTCAACTATACCTCTGATACCACTCTGTCACGACCCCCTCCCCACAAAGTGTACCTCTCCTGGGCCGGCAATGTGAAAAGGTAGATAATGACCCCCGAGTCCCGCCTCCAGCAGGCCCCAGGTAGGCGACTAGCACCGAGGGTATAATAAACACACAGATGGGAGGCATTACCCTCTAAGAGAACACATGCGGAAGAGAGAGATAAGATTGACACCAACCAACTCCAACTAAGAACTTAAATATAAAAGAAACCCAAGTACATATATGAAATTCAATGCAAAAGTACTACAACCAGAAAAAGGAATACTGCATGTACCCAAAAGAATGTAAAAACAGCAGCGACCACAAGCCTAAACAGCTCCTGCAACCACAAGCTAGTAGTATCCAGCCTGACCTCCAACATACTCCAAGTGACCTAAAAAACAATTTATGTATACGTAGGGTGAGTATAACAACATACCAATTAGGATCCACCCTGAAGCCTCTCGTGAAAAAGTAAAGCATGCTAAAGCACAGTGAACAATAGAGAAACTAACTTGTCACCTAATAGGTATACTATGTTCCCAACCTTACCATGGATACTCTCACCATGTAACGCATACAAGATTATAGTATATAGTAAATAATATCAAGGATAACCTGCTACTACTTCCCCACTAGTTTTCTGCTTTTCCCAAATGACATACGTCATGTGCATCTCTCTCCAAAGGCTTGCCTGTATAAACTTGGGCTAAGCTCCACAATCTGCACCACGTGCACCACAAAGGCTTGCTCGTAGACACCTGGGATAAGCACCAAACCATCCTCACAAACAAAAGTAACCAGGTAGTCTTCAGGAGCCACCACAGATCACATAACGTGTATCATACGTCGGGTGATATACCTCGATCCATTACAGCCCATACACCGAGTAAGTATCCTTCAGCCATCACAGCCCATTCATGTTACACCAATAGTAGTCCATAGGACACCATATCCAGAATATATGTGTGTGAAATAACCACAAGCCATTACACCCCTCTACACACATATATGGGGAAACTAACCACTGTTCTAATGGCACTGGTATCTACCAAGAGAAGAGAGTGGGGTCAAAGGGGGTAGTCATCCATTCATCCTTGCGCTGGAATGTTGGGGAAAACACCCACCAAGACTCCGAATCCACGGGGTGTCAGTTGCACTAACTGAGAGGGTGGAGTAGTGTATAGAAACACAAAATGTACAGAATATATATAACTCACAACCACAATAATGGCATAACCTAGTCTTACTCTCAACTGTAGCTAACGTCTCTCGGACTCTGGGCTTCTATTTCTAAGACTATGTATCCTATAAGCACACAACCAATTAAAGAACATCATTAAGTCACATTGTTAACTTTTTTTCATCAATTCCTCTTTACGTTAATTAATTATTTGCACATTAATTAACCATGAACAAAACAACATTATGCTTCATTGGCATCCCATTCAAAATCAATTGTCCCTTCAAAAGTTCTTGACCTCTACATTATGTTTCAAAAAACTCCAACCCCATAGGTGAAAATCATTTATTCAAACATTCATTATAGAATTACTTTCCCATATTCCTTGGAATTCTAGATAAGCAACCTATGCTACTAAACAGATGGGGTCCCAACACGGTGAGTAGACTTAAAACCCATTTTTTCTTTGACACCTATAGCAAATGTGTAGACCCTTTCTCCCTTGAGAGGTTAAACACGGAAAGCATGTGGCATACCCCGCGTGTCTTCGCCTTCTTCAGAAGAAGGGTAAGCAAGACCCACTGCCTTGAGATGTGGGAAAAAGTAAAGAGAATAAACAACCAAACAAAGCACCAAGCATCCAACAACCACATCCATCCCATTCCATCATCCCTGGTGTCCTCCCCGACACCGACATGCATAAACCAATGCATCTCGCCACTCTAGGCATCATCTGCTGCCACAACCACAAGGCCTCCCTACCTTCACATATCACAACACTCCACCAGGGTGACCTCGCAACACATAATATCACAACACCCCTCCAGGGTCACAGAACAACACAAGCAGTAGGAAAACAAACATCATAACAAATTGGGCTCTTGGCCCTTAAACAAGGCATATAGCCATCAAACAAAAAGAACCAACAGATTTCAGGTTTACAAACCAACTAATTTAATCACGTACATCAGAATCAATTTTATTAACATCAATTTGGAACAACATCCACAACATCAACAACCAGATTCATTTACATGCCTCTTTATTTTTATACAATTAATTATCAATTAATTCATGATTTAAGTTATTTATCAATTTCATCAAGAGAAACATGGTAACAAGCAAGGGATATATATCACACTATCAAGGAAATCAAAAGGTGAACTTTTATCACGGTACAAAGCAACATCATGCGATCACCAATTCTTTTAATCTGGTTCAAGTATATATTTAGGTCAATTCCACTTTATTACAAAGGAATAAATAATGTTAACTCTACGATTTCACATAATCAATTAGATAATCCACGAATCCCCTACTTGAATGGTTTTCAAGGGAAACCAAAACGGTCGATGAGCACCCAAGTAACCAGGACGATTCTCTACGAATCCTATTTAGATCTCCTCTCCTAACACAACCAAGACCACAGCTCATCATAACCGATATCCACAGACCTAAATCTAACCATAACATTTGTTGATATAAGATCCCGAGAGAAGCGGGGAAGAAGATCTAGGTAGATCTAAGAAACCAAACAAAAATGATCACATACCTTGAGAAACCGGCTCTGAATCGTGACGAGAGGCCTCTGGATCGCCTCCAAAATGCTTGGGAGAGGTTTTTCTACCTATAAGGAAAGGTAATCCCGAGTTATGGCCGATTATGGGCCTAAACGAGGTGATTAAGGGCAAAACGAGTTAGATCCACAATTTTTGTAGCTAACTTTAAGTGCTCGCACGGTTAGTCCGCACAGTTTATCAAACCGTGCGGTAACCGTGTGTTAGCTTCTACCTCACCAATTAGTCCTCGCATGGTTAGTCAGCACAGTTATACAAACCGTGCGCTAACCATGCGTTAGCCACTACCTCTAAGACCAGCCTTGCACAGTTTGGCCACACGGTTTAGGAAAACTGTGCACCTCCCGTGGGAAGTCCATAACCCTTTATATTTCCTTAAAAGTCCACCCAAATGCACCCCAAGACACCTTGACCTCACAGAACACCTCTAGCACCACATTTTCACAATGGAATAAACCGGAGATATCCGGGACATAAAATATAAACTGATTTCATATCATGTACATCATTTGTTTGTTCATATTATGACAATGTATTTTTGAAATAGGGTCAACACATTATTTCATTTTTGAGAAATTTTCAAGTAAATTGGTAATTCCATCTCAAGATATGAATCATAAACATGTGGTAAAACCACCAAGAGTTTATATTTAGTCAAAAATTAATTATAAGAAACTTCATGTCCTTGTGTATGGAAAGAATCCACCTAAAAAAACTTATTTTTTCCACTAGTATAGTATGATTTTATTTTGGGTGTTGATTGGATTTATTTTTTTCATGCTATGATTGACTGAATACATAAAGATGTTTCTATTAAGAATAAATTTTCTTTTGTTTAAAATAATGAAACATTACTTTTGATTACATATCTGGAAGGTGAGTAAATATTACAATATAGAAATGATTGTTACCTTGGGCATATTGTTGAAAACAATGAACTGTTTAGAATAATTATTTAGTAGTGGTTAATGAGTTTCTTTATGTTTTTCCTGATTAGTTTCTAGGAATTATAACTAATTGGGAAGTTTAATTTATTGTTTAATTCATTCCTTATGATATTACAATTTTAAACCCCCTTATCGAATGGCTCAAATTAATATTTAAGAGTTAAAGAAACAAATGTATGATTTGATAGATAAATGATTCATTAGACCTAGCACATCACCACGAGGTTATCCAATTTTTATTATTAAAAATAAATATGGTTCAATCAGACTATGAACTGATTATAAATCCTTGAATAATATCAGTATAAAAAACAAGTATCCTTTGCCTCATATCTATTATTTTTTTACCATCTCTAGGAAGCTCAATATTTTTCGAAGATAGACATGAGTTCAGGGTACCATCAGTTGAATGTAAAGGAAAAAGATGTTCGGAAGGCCGCATTTTGTACTAGATATGGACATTATAAATTTTTTTATGCCTTTTGGGTAAAAAAATTCACCTATTTTACTTAGGTATCTGATGAATATAATTTTCTATGGGTTCTTGGATAAGTTTTTGGTTGGATTTATTATTGATATTTTGGTATATTCAAAAAGTAAAGAATAACCTGAAGGTCATATAAGGGTTGTTTTACAGACCTTAAAGGAAAATATATTTTATGGGAAATTCAGCATTTGTGAATTTTGTTTATTGAAAATTTAATTCAATGGTCATATTATTTCTAAATATGTCATAATTATTGACCCTTATAAAACAATTGTTTTTGAATATTGGAAAATACCTAACAATATCAAAGAGATCCATAGTTTTTTGTAGTTTGGTAGGATATTACCGAAGGATTGTTGAATATATTTCAGGGTTATCTAGCCCACATAATATGTTAACTCCAAAAGGTGTAGAATTTATCTGGACAAAAGAATGTGATGATTGTATTTAGGAATTGAAAATATTGTTGGTGAATGCTCTTGTTTTGGACTTGCCTTCCACAAATCGTAATTTTTTTATCCATTGTGATTCCTTGTAGAAAGGAATTGGTTGTGTCCTAAATTAGAATGATGATCTATTTTCTTATTATTCACATCAGTTGAATCCTCATGAGTTAAATTACGATACACATTATTTAGAAATAGCTATTTTTGTTTTTGGTTTAATATTTTGGAGGAATCATTTTTATGGATTAGTGTTTGAAATATATACTGATCACAAAAATGTGATGTATATATTAACTCATAAAAAATTTAACATGAGACAGAAGAAACAACTATAAATAATCTAGAATAATGACTTCAAAATCCACTACCATTAGGAAATAGGAAATAATGTTGCACACTATTTAAGGCGAAAGAGTAATGCTACACTAACCATTCTACATTTGGAACGAGATCCTTTGGTTTTTTTAATGTATTTTTTAATAGATGATAATGGTTTTGGGATTTCCTTTGATTTTTTTCAAGTGTATGTGAAATCATCTCTATCAAAAAGAATTAAGAAAGCGCAGAAGGAAGACAATTTGTTGTAGAAAAAGGTAGAGTTGGTTTAGAATGGTATGTTTCTTTAATTAGACATTATTAATATTTTTTGTGATTTGGGAAGATATTATGTGTTCCTTATGATTCAGAGTTTATTAAAGTGTTGTTATGTGATGCTCATTGTTCTATATTCTTAGTTCATCCTGGATGTACTATGATATATAGATATCATCAAGAGTATTATTGGTGAGATGGAATGAAAATATACATTGCTAACTTAACTGGGAATTAATGGCTTGTCAAAATCATAAACCACAATTAAATTTTATAAAAGGGGTGCTTCATCCATTACTGTTGCAAAAGTAGAACTCAGATAATATATCTTTGTACATAGCTACGGAATTAACAAAAACTTCTTTTGGTAATAATGCAATCAATGTTATTGTTGATCGATTGACTAAATCTGCTTATTTCCTTGATATTTAATTTTCTCTATCTCTAGATCATCTTTTTCGGTTATATATTGAAGATATAGTATGGTTACATGGAGTTATCCACTCCATTATAACTTATCAGGATATGAGTTTCACTCCAAACATTAGGAAATACCTTCAGATGTCGTTGGGTGCTGAATTAAATTTAAATTAAGCTTTTCATCCTCAATCATATTGGAATTCAGAACGAACAATTCAGATATTTTATGATATGTTATGTGCTTATTCAATGGATTACCCGGGAAGGTGGGACAAATATATTTCTTTGGTTGACTTTCCTTATAATAAAATTTTTCATTCCAATATACAGATGGAACCATTTGAGGCATTATATGGGAAGCTATGTCGAACTCCACATTTTTGGGATGATGTAGGAAAAAGAATGTTTATGGGAATAGAATTAGTATAAGAGATGTCAGATAGAGTTCTATTATTTTAGAACCACAAACGAATATCTCAATGTAGTTGGAAAAGTTATGTGAATAACCGAAGGAAGGATCATCCTTTCGAGGTAGGTGATCATGTCTTTCTTAATGTTTCTCCATTGAAAAGTGTGATTCATTTTGGTATGAAAGAATTTCTGAGTCCAAGGTTCATTAGACCCTATGAAAATCTGGAGAAATTTGGAACAGTTTCATATTGAGTTTCCTTCCATCCATGTCTATCACATGTATACAATGTTTTTCATCTTTCAATTTTGAAAAAGTAAATTCCTGACCCATCTCATGTTTTGAGTCTAGAAGTAGTATAGTTTGAAGCAAATCATTCATATGAGGAACAACCCATCATATTCTTGACCGAAGAGAGAATGTGATGTGGAATAATGTAAATAATAAGGTAATTGTTTTGTGAAAAAACCATATTGTTGAAGAGAAAACTGGGAATCTTAAAATGCTATGAGAGATAAATACCCCCACTTATTTTATAAGTGAATAAAATTATGAGGACATAATTTCCAAAAGGGGGGAATGATGTAATATCCAAGGTAAATAAAGAATATGAAATTAGAATGTTTATTAATATTTTTGAACTAAATACTAATTTTAGTTTAATTTGGATTATATGTTTGATGGATTACCCAACACGCGACAATAAGATTCTCCAAAATCTTTCGTTCCACACAATGTAGAGTCATACTGAAAAAATATAATATTTTTATTTTAAATAGAGTTAATTCCAAACTTTTGTAATGGAAGGAATGATCATAACTAACCATTTTATGATTAAACATGTTTGTTAAATATTTTTATATTTATCTAATGAATGGTAGATGCTTAAAATGAGAATGAATCGAATTTTATGAATAAATACTCTAATATTTTTAAAAGGTTGTTTTAAAAAATTTTGATGGAGAACCCTTTTTAAATCTATTTATTTTTTTCTTTTATATTTCATATTTGAAAAAATAGACTTAATCATTAGAAGAGGGGAATCAAAATTTACATTTGGTAAATTTTTGGTATTTTTTGGATTTTGTTCATTTATTGATAAATAATGAAAAATACTACATGTTATATCAAAACAGTCTATTAATAAAATTTATTTATATTGTTAGATTATCTATTTAAATTATTTTAAAGTATAATTAGATAATATATTTATCATTTAATCAAATTTTGGTCATTTAGAGGGATTTCAGATTTGAATTGGACCTAAAAACATGTCAATATTTTGGTAGAATTTACTTCTTAAAAACACCCTTTTAGTTTTGATAAGGGGAATTATTATTAAATTAATGTCAATAATTTTGGTGTTTTGAATTTGGAAAAATGGATTACTTATATAGAATCATGATTTCCAAATTGTTTAAATAGGTGCCTCTTATTTTAAGACATTATTAATAGTAACATCAGTAAATATTTTATTTATGATGGTTAAAGGGTAAATATGGTAAATAAGGGTAAAAATGATATTATTATAATGATAAACTACTATACCACATGTCATAATCCAATTGGATAAGTTAGTTCTGACCATGGGCCTCCTTGGGATGATTTTTGGAACCCATGGAGCCACTTATGTGTCAAAATTACATTAAATTACGTTTAATTTAATGTTACGAAAATTTTAACATAAACCTAAAACATTTATTTAAAAAGATTATATGTTTTTATATAAGTGATATATTCACTATAAAGAGTAATAATAAATCTAAAAAGATTTAAAAAATCATGGTATTTTATGAATAATTTTTTGATATCATATAAATAAATATATTTATGAAACTAAGGATGTAGTGATTACCTTATTAATGAATGATTTAAATAAATGTGGTTATAAATATTAAAATAAATTTATTTGGAAAATTTTATGACATCCACAAATTTTATGGATGATTATTACTTTTTATATTATAATTAATTTTTTTGAAATAATAATTCTAAATAATTTTTTTTATGTCATGATATGAATAGTATAATAATTTTCATAAGTGTGGTTTTAAAACAAATACTATTTTATTAAATAATATAATAGGCATAAAAATATATTTTTCTTCCAAATTACATAAATAATATTGGATAAAACATTAATGAACCACTTGTGTTTTTATTGGTATTTTATGGTAACTATATTAAACATATAGTATGAATACACAAGAAGACATGGTAAGAGTTAAATTTGTTAACGAATGTTTAGAGCTTAATGATAATGTCAAATACAAACCCAAAACATGTCAAAAACATACTATTTTAGTGTATTTAGAAACCTATTCATATTATATTTTAATTTAATGAGTTTTTGACCTTTTGAAAATAGAAATTTAGATTGTAATAAAACAATATTTCAATACATTTCTAAAGTATGCCTCCTCTCTCTAGTAAAAGGCCACCACCTCTAAACCTTTACTCACATCTCACGATCCCCTTGGATCATCTATAATATGATACAATAATCTCCAAAAATACCTATATTTCTTCTAGAATACTTACCATAGGAATAAGACAATTCAAGAAATTCATTCAGCTCAATTCAAAAGGAGTTTCCTATTTTAAAAGGTAGCATGTTCCCCAAAGTTCCTTTCTAATATTCTACACCTTCACTACCCATTAAATTATTATTAAATAACGACATAAAAACACCAGTTTCCTTAACATAGTAGTATTTTATTATGTGAATAATTCTAGCTAAGCTCACACACACCACCATCTAATTAATTTAGAAACTACTGTTTCGGTTGACAACGAACTGTTGCCTCAAAAAACAATTATTGTCCAATTATCTCATACCGCCTATAATGGTGGCCATTATGATGGAACTATATTATTATATTTTATATATTATTTTATTATTTTCATTATTTTATTTATAATTTTTATTTACAACATACTTTTATTCTTTTCATGGCGTGTAAACAAGATAATTTCATTTAATAAAGTGAGGACTACCTCCCCCTAAAAGTGATATGACTTGTTCAATACATACATAAAACGTATAAAGGATAGTGTAAATGAACATATGTAACATATATAAAATATTATATTATAATGGAATTATAATATACCCTTGTATCATTAAGATTCTGATTCATAAAATATGAAATATAAATGAAAGTTGCGTTCATGCGTACGTACGACTTACCATCTCAATGAACGGTTAATTTCATTTCTTATCTAAAAATGTTATGGAATATTATAAACACATATATATTATATATATTATATATATTATATATATAGATATGAATAATATTCTTGAGGTAATTTAATTTTGATCACATGGCCAAATTGTAATTATAACAATATAATTTTGGACTCAATTACCCAGTATTGAAAAAACAAATGATATTAGCATAAATGAATATGTAATTTTTGTAATGGGGTAATAAGTGATATAGAAGGAATATTAAGCCTGAAAAAGGATCTGAAACAAGTAAAAAATAACTAATGTTTATTATTTATTAATCTAAATAATGAACGAGTCATGTCGGACAAGAGGTAAGGGACATCATGTCAATCTCTTTTCAATAAGGAATATTTTGATAAAATAAACCCTCCTTATTTTACACGATGTATAATAAAACCAATGGACTTTTAATTTCAATCAACGTGAATATTTTATCTATTAAGCATTTTACAAAATGAAAAAATGTATGTTTTTAATGTTTTCAGAGACAATTACCTCTCCATCTCCATCATAGTTATTTGGATTAATTTATAATCCATAATGTTTTTAAAAGGAAAATAAATCCCTTATTCCCGTTTGTGGTGTTTTAGTATTAAAAATGGTTTTCGAAATGGGTTTTTTCAATATATTTAAAGGATTTCTTGTGATTAAAAATGAAATGTTATTAGTGAAATGTTCATATTTTCAATATTTTATGTTTTATGATAATATAATGGTACTCAGAAATTTGACGGGTGGTTACAAGATAGACAAATGAATGGTGGTTAAGTGATAATCCAAATGATGGGTAGTTTGGTGATAAACCAAGGATGGGAGGTTACGTTATATCCTCCAATGCATTGGTTCGGGAAATAGGCTATATGGATATTCCATTAAGTTATATGTGTGGATGTTGACTGTATGGTTATTCCATTTAAGTATGCTTATGTCCCAAGTTACCTAATATGGAATATATTTCATTCTATGGGATATATGGTAATCATTTGGTTACAAAATGGGTAATCAATGATCTTATAGTCAGTGAAGTTTTTTTACTTCTTTAAGGTGAGAAGATTTACATTATGTTAAAATATACATGGTTTACATGTTGTTTTAAAAAAATAAAATATTTCCTTCTTTATGTATCTCATACTAATATTTTTATGCTCATCCCATGTTTTTGAAATATTTTTCATAGGTCATAAGTACGAATAGGGTCATGGATGGGATTAAGAAATATTTATGCTATTTAAAACATTTAACTAAATATGTTTCATTTTTTAGAGTTTATGTTTTAAAAAAAATGGATAGTGAGTAGAAGTTTCTACCTATAATATTAACATTTTTATGTATAAGTTATGTCCAAATTCTCTAAAGCTCTAAACTTGAAAAGATCCTCAATGTCAATTACTAACTTAATTAAGGATTAGGTAATGTTTATCCCTGGGGCCTTACATGTTCAGCATTCTCCTATTGATAGGTAAGGCATCTAGCCACAAAACCTATAATCTAATTCCATATTCCTGACCACCAATACTTCCGAAAAAGATCACGATAAATTTTTGACAGACCGGGATGTACTATCCACTTTGAGGTGTGGAAATCACACATCAAATCTTCTATCACACCTTCTGAAACCCCAACACCAACTTAAACATAAAAAATTCAATCATCACCCACATCTTAGCTAGAAGGTTACTCCTCACCTTTAAACATTACCTTCATTTTCAAAAACATTTCATCCACCAGATAACTCTTCATGACATGGATCAAAAGCATGAAATCAACTACTATAAATAGAAGGGTTATTTTTCATTCACATTCTACACCTCCTAGTTCATCTCAACTAACAAATCCATCATTCTCTACTCAAATTTTTATTCCAAAACCACTAAATCCCGAGTCTTCTGGCTCAAAGAATATCTATCACAATTCCCTTTTTTTGCTGTGTTAACCATCTTGAAATTGATAGAGTTTTGGTACCTAACCAACCTTAACTACTAAAGGATAGAATCCCAGTGAGAGAAGATGTACATAATACTTTTATGATCTTTAAATATTGTGAATCATTATTCCAAAAAGTAATCTGTCTTACACATTAAGGAATAAACCACAAAATCCTACTCAAGGTCATGAGTTGGATAATATATTTTTTGGGGCCTCAGTTTTCATTACCCATATTCCATGACATGATCATTCTACATCAAAACATACATGATTCCAACACCAGATGCATTAAAAAACTAAATTTACCATTTACTAGGTTCGGGTAAGAAAAAAATTGATGTGGTAGTCAACCATTTCTTCAGATCTTAAAAAGTATTATCACATGCCATTGAACACCAAAATATAACCTCCTTCTTGGATAATCTAATGAGTGGTGCAACCTATTGAGATAAATCCCTAATGTTCCTTCCGTAATAATAAGGAAGACCTAGGAATTTTCAAATTTGAAAAACATTATTTGGATTCTCTATAGATACCATAGTATAGACCTTCTCTATATCAACCGACACACCGGACATTGAAATGATATTCTCCCCAAAATTTCCCAGTATTAATATAAAACATACATTTTGATAGCTTGGCGTAAATCTTATGATGTTTAACTATACTGGGGAAGATTTTAATATGTTAGGAATGATCGCCATGAGTTCACAAGTACACCAAGATTTCATCAATGAAGAGTACCACAGATTCATTTACATATGGGTGGAATAATTTCTTCGTAAAATCAACGAACATAGCTGGTGTGTTGGTCAATCCAAACCACATCACTGACAAATCATACAACCCATAACTGCTTCTGAATGATGTCCATGTTATGTAAAAAGGTCTCACGCTCAACAGATGGTATCAAGATCTCAGATAGATCATAGAGAACACCATGAAAACCCTCTATTAGTCTAATAAATCATCGATTCTTGGAAGCAGGTACCAGTTCATAACATTCATCTGATTCCACCTTCTATAGTCCACATATAACCTCAAAGATAATTCTACCTTAATTTGGAATAGACATGGAGATCCCCATGGAGACATACTAGGACGGATAAACCCCTTTCTCTCAAACTCTTCTAGCAGAGCCTTATGCTCCTAGAGTTCTGTTAGCGAAATTCAATTTTGTGGAATGGAAATATGTTCTGCACCTTGAAGATACCTGATCATGAGCTGTACATACATCTCAAGTGGTAGTCATTAGAAATCCTATGAACAAACAACCCCAAACTGATCCACCATAGGAGGAAGGACATGTTTCTCCACTTCATTATTATCAAGAATGAGTCATACCACTTGGTCCATGAGTCCCGCAACTACTATAAAATGACGATGTTTGGCTCACTCGGACGTCCCATGCACCATGAAGGACAATTGTATCTTCATTGAGTGATGTTAACTTCACCCTATGATGGTAATAATCCATGTACTCTTGATGAAAAAAAGTCAATATGTAAACAAGAGTAGGTAAAAACCTAAAATCTAATGGGAAAAAATTTTCCACATAAAAATATAATCACAAACATCTAAATAAAAAACATAAATCTATTAGATATCCTCCGCTCGCCCACCTAACAATGTATTAATAGACATTACCCAACATACCGTTTCCATGGATAGTCCCAACACATGTGCAGAGATAAAAGATTGTGTGACACCTGTGTCATGTAGTGAATTAGAGAGTGTGGAAGCTACAAGAATCAAAACTCTAATAGTAGATTGTCCAGCATCACCCCGCTAGCTGTAGAGTAAATTTCGTGAAGCTAGCATATCCCTCTAGTCTAGGTTCCATCCTGACTACCTTACACTATACTTCCCTACTAGTACAAACATTCCTGTTTGGAAGTTCAAAATCCACCACCCCAATTAGTAACTCTATTGGAAATCCAACTACATAGCAGATATGGGGTAATCAACCCCTACCTATAATATGCACTTTCCTTTTACCTCTATCATTTTATAACTTTTTCAGGTTCCTACAGAACCAGAACACATGTCCAATGTTTCTGCATGCTCTGCACTAGACTGGCGGTTGGGAACACTAACATCACATGTGACTCAACCTAACACCCAAATAGTAGTTAACATGATCATTAACTTAAGGGACTACTTACTTTTTCAGGTTTTGTTTTCCACCATTTCACTATAGTAAATTCTAGATGTGGGGCTTTATATTATCAAAATTCAAATTACTATTGTTCCCCACTGGAACTACATATCTTCTTCCAGAAGACACTTCGAGGTTTACTTATGATATTATGTCTTGATCCATCACCATATCAATCCTATTACACTGAATAATATTTACCTGGTATTTGTTTTCATAATTAATTCCATCCTAAAAGTGACTTTACATACCTACATAATCTCCCACTAATGCCGATCCAAAATATTGCATATCCATTCTTCAAATTTCATACACCATTACCAACATTTTATGATGATTCAATATCATATAATCTATATATTTCTTCAACCACAATTCATCTAGATAGTAATGTTCTAGGAAATTTTCCTGAAAACATTTCCAAAGCATGCCCTCTACATGTTCAGTCTGAACTAGGATATCTAACCAATTCTTTTCCATCCCCTGCAACATATTGACCGCTAACATGACTCACTTATCTGGGGATTCTTTAGATGATCAATAATTTTATTGATATCCTCTATTTATATCCCTATAGCCTCTTACCCTCCCTCTCTATCAATAGTTGGATGGTTCTACAACAGAAACTCCTAAGTGAAATCAAACATACTCGATGCAACCTTACAGGGGCCTCATTCCATCATCTGTATAAAATGTGAAAATTTTTAATACAAAAGATCTTCATTATTATCTTAAATCACTAGTTCCTCTTGATCGACATCTAAGACACCATTCATCTAAAATACCTCATATCTACCAACTAACACTCGTCTCCAGGGTGAAATTTCTCTATAATTCGAAACACATTCTTAACAACCAAAAAAATCATAAAACAACCATGAGTCATATAAGTGGCCTAATCACTAGAAAAAAACCCAATTTTCATACACCACCCAAATTAGACGCATCATACACGATACTTTAATCCAAGCTGTTTATACCAAGGACTTTGGGTAGCACTAGATAACTAACACACCCTAGTACAAGCATCACATTCTACACAATATCAAATTATTCCCATATCACAACATACTTCATTTACATTTAAATTATCTTACCAAAATTTATCAAGAATAATTACAGAATTATCATTTAACAGTTCTCGAGATATTTTAGACATTAGTTCCATTTCCTTAGACACATTTTTCATATCTTTCAAGACAATAAAATTCATTTTACCATCTATGCTCTCACACACCCATATAGTTTGTCTGTGTGATCCCACTATGGTTCATATTGCTTATATATATAGGTTCCTAGAATGATTCATGAATGTGTAACCTCGTATAATTATTATCATGTGAAAATATCATAAAACTGTTACATTATAAAACAAGTGTAACAACCAATGGTGAAATATCATAAAATGTAATAACACAGAAAATAATAACAATTCGCACCCTTGTGACTTGGGTTTTCTATCACACATTGGTTAGATACTCAAAAGGATGGCCATATTTCCAATGGACGACTCCATCATAACCACATGTATATTATTATTAATAGTAATTAACATAAAAGACGTCCTATGATACCACTTTGTAACATCCCCAAACTAGGAACCACTAAATTGGTGCCCCAAGCCAGGTCAACACATGACATAAAGCATGCCTCCACATAGACCCGAGGATGACTACTAGTTGAAAGGGTCTCATTTGGCCTTGTGGGAGGACTGTACCCTCTTACTAGAATAATACATAGCTGATAATAAGCATAAATAATGGAAGAAAGTGCAATATCCAAAAAACTTGCATAACTAATGACTCAAATAACTGGTTACAAACCACAACTAATTACAAACAAGGTATGTTGTACTAAATAGTGTGAAAGTGCACAAAACAGAAAATAATGACTAAAAAAATCACCAAAATGGCCATAACACTATATCTAGAACCTCATCTATGAATGTCCCATGAAGAACTCAACTCCATAGAACAAGGACCTAGCCCGTCCCCAGACTGACCACCATGAAGTCTGCTCAGGTACCCAGCTACAGCCAGATCAGGGTATGAGTAGGACTATGAAGATCACCAAAAATAGTGTTAAAAAATATCAAGTCTAATAGATAGTGCAAGCAAGTACGAATAAATGTCAAGTAAATAAAAGACAATTTTGGATACATTAGTTGGAAATGTATGCTGGGAAAAATTGAATCATTGTTACACATTTCTTACAAATATTTTCTTAATTACGTAATTCAATTTCATCATATTTTAGTAGAATATGCATAATCATCAAATTCAATGCTTGAGGAAAACACTTCAGGTTCCCTAACTCACTAGGAACGAACACATGCCTCAATAAAAAAATCTAACTTACCATGTAGCCTTGGTCTTGGAATTTACATTGAATAAAGCATATTCAGGCATAGAGCATCAGTCCAACTCCCAAACCAATTCATTCTTAGGAGGGATAGAGAATCAGTCCAATCCAGCCCATGGGAGGAGCCTCGGTCCATTATGCCACCCCAATCCATGTGTGCATTATTATTCATGAATCCAATATATAAAAACCATATCACAACCAACAGAAGTAATGTATACAACAATAATAGTCTAAAAACCAATATAGGGACCAGAAATCATCCCATAACATGTTAACACACTTTTCATTAACATTAAATAACCCATTTAGCATAATTCCCATTCACATGTCTTGCCCACTAAGCAAATTCAATAATTCAATTTCACAACACCACTTAACATACCATTTACAATTTTAGAAAAATTACCAACATCTTATTTAACTTCCATTTAACATAACAACATACTCAATAATAGTTCTACATTAACACACACTGACCCATCACTTGCCTTGTTTCTTGGATGAAAAAATATCGTTGAACCCCATGGGTGGCCCTATGTAGGTCCAACTGCCCAAAATGGATCCCATGGAAACTATATGGTTTCCATTCATCATTTAGACACACATTATAACAAAACATACCAAATTAATCAAAATAAAAACATGATGTGATAGGGAATAAAGCTAAACAAGAACAAATCTGTAACGAAATAATGGGATATAACTTGTAGACCTCCTACCATGATTCCATTGTCAAACACACTCTAAAATAAATCCTTAGATCCCAATTCAAATCTACTTGGATGCTCTAACCTTGATCTAACTGAGAAAAAGGGGAGTTTGAGGTTTTTGAAAGGAGAGGAGAGAAGGATAAAACACCTAATCAGGAAAAGGAATAAAGGAGAATATTGGGCATGTCTCGGGATTCGATCAGCAACCAACGTTGCTCCAAACGACCTAGAATCAAAGGAGAATAACCCTTCGGTACGCTGGTTCTTCTATGATCGCTTCTATGGTTATATGTGGAGGAGAGGAGGAAAATTCCTCGCTAGACTTAAAAACCATGGGGTGGAATTTTTTAAAATTTCTTAATGTTATAGGTGAACAAGGATTACCCACACGGGTTTTTCAAACCATTAACAAACCATGCCAATTCCACATTCCATATAAAGATGAATCGAATTGTTACTTGGGCATTAATCATGATTTGATAAACCCTATGAAAACCATGTGCATTCCACTATCCAAAATCATATACCCTTTATGAATATTTGGAATGATCTGAACATTTCGCACTAACAGTTCACAAACCGTGAAACATGCCCTAAAACCTCCCTCTTTGTCAATTACAAGTCCTAGCCCCCAGAAAACCCATTATCCTTCTAATGAACCTCGGGAACAATTAATTTATCAAAATATGGTAATTTAATGAAACATAAACAATAAATACCTTATGAAAAAATATCTGGGATCTTACAAAAGTGATCATATAAATTAATAAATACCAATGAAACATATGATGCAACATATTATATGAACATTTAATTTTTAATATAAATAGTTCAGTTGACCATTTCTCATATGTATAATTTGTATATAAAATCTAAGTAAAAATAAATATTCACTTTTAAAAGTTTTTAACACAACATATGTTATTTTTTATAACAATTTGACTTCTGAGATATTTCTAAAATAAATTCCACATTCAACCCCTTCTATTTTTATTTATAATAAAAAATATTATCATATAAATAAAAAATAATTAAATAAAATAATTTTCCACTAGAGTAAATTTTCTGAAATCTAATATACTATTTTGAAATTTTAGTATTTGTTGAAAACTGTAAAATGAGATTCTATAGGTTTTGATTAAAATCGTGTATATATAAATACAACCAGAAAGTATGATAATAATGAATTAAGGTACAAAAACTATCTAATCATACCTATTTAAAGTAACTATAAAATTAATTTCCTAAATTTATCCATGTCATTATTACAATTAGCATTCTTTGGTGTATCAATTTCTATAAAATTATCTATATCAATGCATTTAATATATATATATATATTATTTTTAATTTAATTTAAAATGATTAAAACATTCATTTTGTAAAATATAAATACCATTATAGTATTTTAAATGTTCCTCAAAATATCACTAAAATTTATATGAAAAAAAAATAAATAATATCACATTGATAAAATTTAGTACTATAATCAATAATATCATCAATCAGTATTTGAGATATCAAAATTTATTTTCAAATTACTTTTATATAAATATTTAATAAAAGATTTCCATTTCTATATGAATTTATAAAAATATAATTTTGATCCAGTCATATTGAAATATCATATTTCAATAATAAAATGAATTTCATAATTTAAATTCATAACCTAAAAAATACTAATTTTAAAATTCCATGTGATGTGCATTGTAAAAATAATTAACGATGATGTGATTTAAAATATTATCATAACATACATATTATAAATCATTATATTTAAATAATTAAAATATTCAAACACAATTATAATTTATAAAAATGTATAATTTAGTGTATAGGATTGATCTCAATTATACACTTCTTCTTAACTACTCACAAGTGTAATTAGTATAGAATTATTTTAAAAATACGACTATAATAATTAATTTGGTCTGAACTAGAAAATAATTTCCAATACTGAGGAAATATTATTTTCTTTCAATAAACATTAATAATTTTTATTCAAACTAGTTTAACTCATATTTTATAAAAATGAAAATTTTCTTTCCGATAATAGTATCAATAATATTATTTTGTTTATTTATGAAATATAATATTAATTTCAATATTTGCTTCTCAAAGACGACATATTTTAAGTCCCACTATCAATGTCAACCACTACATAATATAATTTTTCATTTTTAAGGATTATATATGTTCTTAGTTTTTAAATAGTAGGTCATTCAATGTTATCATCATGGCCAAGGAAGTTTTATTATCTAATTAGACAAGAGGTTTCCAGAAAACATGTTTTTTTGAAGGAAAATTGTGATGTTTGGTAAAATATTTCTTATTTACTGACCATATATATTTTTTTGTGAATATTTTATAATTTTGTATTAAATGGGTGGTTGATGAAATTTAATTATTCTTTCTTACCGGTCATAATAAATATTCCATTATAAAAAAAATTTCTATGATGATCAAATGTCCTAACATCAAGATGTTGTCATGATCCTTGTTGATTTTGTATAAATTTATATAAATCTAATGATGTGAAAAAATGCACAATATAATTTTTTAGAATTCAAATCTCAAACAACTGTAAAAAGATCAAGATGGAGTTTCTGATGAGGAATTTTTTTCCAAGATAGAAATTTTGTAGGAAGTGAAAGGTGATGAGTTTTTATTAAAATATATTATATTTTTTATATTATAATTATATGTATTATAGTTCAATGTGAATGAATTTTTTTATTTTCTATATTAAAATGTTATTAGACCAATTTTTTATAATAGGGAGGTTTCCGCCACGAAAAAAGTGGAGTTCGTACAAATAATTATAAAGATCATTAAATAGGAATGTAAAATTGAAGAGAGGATAGATATGTATAGTGTGTAATAGGGATATAGGATAAATATTTCATTTGAATAAAATTTTTAATGGTCACGACTCATAGTGATATTTTTATAGAAGGTTATATAGTATGATAATTTTTCAAATACTATCAGACAAACATATGTGAAGCCATTAACCAGTGGTTTTAGTCAAAGAACACCATATCTAGAATGGATGTATGACTCCTTGAAAAAGTGGAGTTACTATACAATGGGCAGTAGAGTATAAATTCCCCTAGAAGATCTGTTTGATTGTCCAATTGATTGAGGTAGGGTCTAAAGAACATCATATTGAATCTTTCCCAGAAATACAATGGAGATATCTATAGAGATCTCACTATATAGAATAATATTCCTCCAAATAAGGAATTCCCTATGAGGAGACTCATTTTAACACATGTTGAGTTCATTTTACTGAATCAATCGTTCGAAGAAGAAAAAACTATGTTAATTTGAAGGAGACGTGAGAAGTAAAATGTTAGAGGAGTTCTTAATGATGTTATCAGAAAAAAAATCCATCATACAATGTTTTTAGAAGATGTATATAACGAATAGAGAGTCCCCAATAATGACAGCAACATACCAATGATTCATTTTTTTATCTACAAGAGATAATGATGTTTATAATATTTCATTGATGTCATGTTAGTAATAATATCCATGAATGTTCTATAATTTTTTTTATAGCCTCATAGTAAAATTGGGATATATGGGATATTTCAAATTTCATAATTTGGATGAGAGAGAAAATGTTTGTATTTTCAACATATTCCCCCAAGTTGTATGCATATATAAATGTCCATACAACAGCCCAAAGGCCTTGAATTATTTTATTATAATAAATACACCTTTTAAGGGAAGAAGCGGAAAACCCAAACAGATGTCATGAACATAAGACAAATAACAACTCGTAGGTCAAATAGAGTAAAACCAAACTGAAAACATGGAGCTTACCCTCCCCAGTATTTTATTGGGATGAAGATCTCCACTATTGTAAGGTTTTTCAACTAGCAAGTGTCATGTTTCAAAGAACATGCCTGAACTGATAGCTGAATACATACCCTCTCAGACATCCAAATTCGTATTATCTGCAATGATGAATCACTGGCTTTAAATCCTCCTCTGGAGCTTATTCCGTATGGTCGAGCCTGAATTCACTGTCTCCCACCCTCCACTGCCTTTAATACAAAAAATTAGAACCACCTTTAGGATCAAACCATACAATAAAACCTCATAAACCATGCTATAGAACATTCACACCAAGCAACCTGATTCCTCCTCCACTATAAAGCCATCAATCATAGAACCATAATATCTAAAAAATGCCTACCAAATAGTCCCAAATTAGTAGATTCACCTAAATAATTGATCACCATACAATGATAACAACACCTCAACCAAAATCATCAACTTCATGGGTCAAGAGCTGAGGACGCCTTCTGGGACATCGTGGCCTAATAAATGCACGTTCCAGAGCTTGCTTACAAGCAACGCAGGCAACTGACTAGGAAAGAAGCAAAGGATGTATGGAAACCGAGTAGAAAATATGCATATATAAATGTGTTAAAGTACAATACTTATGTGTAGGAAACTATTCATTATATAAATAGAGGTGTAGTGATAAATATTTTAAATAAGGGATAATATCTATCTGTAGTGTCCTTTGGTAGAAGAAGATGTAAAAAATAATGTGGTAAGATACATTATAAAAAGGATTACACATTATGGATTATTGGTCAGACATGTTGGTTAGAGATATAGCTCCCATAGTTTCTGAACATAGGTGTTTGGTAGTGCATTTAAGGTGAGGTGTTGTGATCATCATGTACAGAACCAATATGGTGCATTGAGATTATGAGGTAAACTAGATGGAGTTATATCTGACAAATTAAGTGGATAAATTTTATATATTACATTGTATGGAGAATTTCTAGATGAACATTCATTTATTAATTTATAAATTTGTCTTATCATTTTTTGTATTGGTTTATAAGAAATCGTTTTAAATGATGATAGTTTGTATAATTTCATTTTGGGAGATAAAATGAGTATAACTACAACTATCAAAAATTGTATTCACATCATATGATAATATATTTTTATTTAACAATAAGTATCACCATGGAAATGAAAAAGTCATGAAAAATGGGATAAACCTTTTAAATCATGTTTATTATTATTCTTATTTATTAAAATTTCATACAATTTATTATTTATTTCTATAAATATGATAAGGTTAAAACATTAAAAATTGAATGGGGTAAATTTCATGAGTTCTATAATTTTAAAATGTCACCATTAATTCTACTCCACATTCATGATAGTTTTCACACTCCTGGTAACTTCAATTGATATCAGAGAATCTAGATCCACTCTATAAGATCATAACTTACAATATCAATAAAAAATTAAAATAGTATGTAATAAGGTTATTTAAAACATTTATGGATAGAATTAACATCTATGGAAACATTTATTAATATATTTTTTTTCTATATCCTACATTAGTGATAATAGATGAAACTACAATTGGTTTTACAACCATTGAGAATGATTCCCCATTGAAATTTTATAAGAAAAAATGCTGAGTTTGATGGGAAATGTCAAGAAAATTAATAAAATAACATATTAAAAAAATTATATGAATGTGATGGGTCTTAATATAGCTAATTAAACATTGTACAATCATGAAATAATAATAATAAATGGTTAACAGATTCAATGTTTAATAAAAATACTATGTGTATTTTTTTTCTAGCATTGGATTCCCCATGAATTTGTGGACATTGTTTGATGTGAAAAATTGGTATGAACTAATTTATGTATCATGTATATTGTATCTCTTATCTTGATAATAAAATTATCTCATGTGGATAAAATTTATAGAAACTGAAAATCTAGAGAATTGTCTTCAATGATATGAGAATTTCATATGATAAAAATATATATGACTAATTCATTAGAGTTAATGAAATTGGTAGGGAAATCAAAGGTTTAAAATATGTCATGGATCATTATAAAATTATTAATAAAATCGTAAGAAACCTTCTATTAAGGACATGTATTAAAATTTGTTCAATAGAACAAAAATATGTTTTATCTTCGGATGAATTTCATACATTATTGCAAAATATGAGTTAAGGAAAGATGCATCATTTTAAAAAATTAATAAAGAATAAATTTAATTTTAATATATGAATATGCTAATTGTTCATGAACTAGAGAATGATTTAGTGAGATTAATTGAATCATAATATAAGGAAATTTATATTAAATAAAATGTTAGAAATATTTCTATTATCTTTAATAATTATTATAATAGTAGAGATAAGTATAATGGAATTCTAATCATAAATGTTTTTTGTGAATGGAGAAATTTCTCATTTGGATTTTAATTTTACTGAAAACAAAATTTTGAGAATATGATGATGATTCTAAAGAAAAACCTATATGGAATAATTGGGGGAAAACGTACAAAGAAGATAATAAATCCACAAGAAGTAAACATATGTTCAATAGAAATAACAGAATAATTACCTTAAACAAGAAATATGAGAATTAATATAATGAAATTTTTTCATTAGAAGATAAATCTATAATGAAATAAGAAAATTATTTACTAATATCAAGAGAAATAAATATTTTTTAATATGTAATGATGAAGAAGGTGAAAAAAATATATAATGAAAATCTACTGATATTAACAATTATTGAATGTCTTCACTAAAACACACAACTAAACTATGAGATCAAAATTTCTAACAAATAACATGAGATGAAAATGAATTGGAAATATGATTTCCTTAAAAATAAATATATGTATATTTTGGAGATAAAGAACCAAAATTTTAACATTACAAACTAACTAATGATAGTGGATGATATTGACATGAAACTCTCTTCTAAGGATGATGAGGTTTGTACAACTAAATAAAGATTCAATTTGGATGAATTTACATTAAGGAAGATGAGTGATAATTTAAAAAATGATTTAGTAATGAGTTCTGATACATTCTAAATATACTATGGTAAATCAACAAAATAATTAGTTGATATATACCCAAAAAAATTTTTTTATCTATTTATTCTAACCATGTTGGGGTAAGACATAAAATTCGGAATTAATGTATTTATTTCAACTAAATTAGTCATATAGTCCACAAACATGGGCCTTGGAGTTACCATTAGTAATCCTATCTATAGTGCCTCTAGGACACCACATACCAATATCAGACATAGAGTGACCAACTAATTTGTTTAGCGCGCCAAGGGGGAATTTTATTTGGGATTTAGGAATCACTAGAAGGTTGGAAGTACATAATAGTTATAGGTTCATTGGTACCTATCAACTATCCCTCTAAAAACATAGGTATGAGGTGAGGTCTTTAATGGTATTTTAAATGGAATTACAGTGTGACAATTCTAGATAGAGATGTAGACATATTGTGTCAATGGGGATTACTGGACCAGAAAACAATATCATATTCGATGAAGCATTACATCATGATATATAGGTTTCTTAGGGTATGATTCATGAATATTCAATGGTTGAACTGAAACCTATCATCTATCCTACTTCTCAGATGTAGGTTTAATAGGGTTGTTCTACCATGAATTTATATTAAAGAAATTCTATGAAACAGTTAATGGTGTGGGTGTATTTACAACAAGAATTACAGGATCATGAAGTTAACATTGATGACTCTTCTTAGCCCTTTTTTATCTTGACCATCCTTCCTTCTCTTGGTCCTCCGAGCATTCAAATTTTAATGGTTCTGCAAACCACATGGCCTTTAGTACATAAAAGTGTTTTCTCACTCAGTTAAAATTAGATATTTCATTCCTTAAGAATAAAGGGATCTTTCTTTCCATAATTATTAAAAAAATTGACAAATAATGGGCTATGAAATGATGTGAAAAATAAAAAACATCAATGAGAGTTGAATATAAAATTTTAAAAAATCTTTTCTCATTCCAGGGGGGTCTGATATAGAATTATGTATAAAACCTCAATAAACATTATTTTTGGGGAAATAATTTTTACATAAATTATCAGAATTAAATGGATATTTTGTTGTTAATTTTGGCACACTGAAAATTATTTTTGTGAAAAAATTTATCTCCATATGAATAGTCATGAACTGAGGAGGATAAATTATAACACCATGAGATTTTAAAAGTCGATCATTCTATTTAAATGTGTTAATCAAACAAAAATATCATTATTATTAAAGAGTGTAACAACCCAAGACTTTATGATATATATATATATATAAGTACATGTAATCTCTTAAATAGCCTGAAATGCAAAATAAATCTGGTTTAAATGAAACAAGAATCATTGTTAAATATTTTTTAAAACATGGATATTATAAAATATCCATTTACTTGGAGGTTATATATACAAATAAATAAATTTTGAAATTTTTGTTATTTTAATTTGAATAAAATAAATTCAATTTTTTATGTTTATTATAAAATTTATTAGATCCATTTGAATGAAAAATATATGTTTTCTCAAAGAATGTTTTTTTAAAAGGTTATATAGTCATGTTTTCACCTATAAAATGATATTTAATTATTAAAACCTTTAAAAAATATGTTTTACAGATAATTTTTTTTAAATCCATAATATTGATATTAACTTAAAGATAAATTTTTTAATTTATTTGAAAATATTAATATTTATGTAAATAGTGAAACATAATTTTTTTATAAAATTATTATTATTATTTAATTAAGTCACATTTTTTAAATTTAAAATAAAATTAACATAATTATAAATTTTTTTGTTAAATAAAATTAATAAAATTTAAATAGACTTTCTACGTTCTTTTAGTATATGTTTATTGTTAGGGATATTAACACATTTCACTGCAAACTATTTTATAGTGAAAAATGATTCTCTATTTTAATTAATAATAATAACCACCAATAAAGATATATTTAATTAAAATGTATAGAATATATAAAATAGAAGTTGAATTGAAAATCATATAATCATGATAAATTGGCACATAGATATTATGATATCATATTTTCTTTCAAAATTATTTTCTTGAAAACTTATTTTTTAACATGTCTCTACGATTAAATTTAAAACGAATTCTACTCTTAATATGGGTTGAATTTTGAAAAATGGATTAAATATTCGTAAAAATAATTATTTTTATTATGTATGATCTTCAACATAATTTTCTTACAAAATTAATAGTGAATTAATGTAGAATTAATTACTACAGTTAAGGTCAAAACATGTTTACCTATGGTTGAACTTAAAAGAAAAGGATTATAAATGACCAAAACCTATATATTGATAATTTTAATAACATATTTATCCCATATATTCTATAATTTTATAAAATATTCCATTTTTTATCCTTTTAACATGTTATAGATAAGTGTGGAATTCATTTTTTTTAAAAATTTCATGTGTGTCTTCTTCCCCACTAATCAATGGCTACACCATCTAAAATCCATTTCACACTACAAATTTTCTTTTATGATAACTTTTTCCCAAATAACTTCCCAAATTCCTTCCCATCAACCATGAATCCTTTTTTGGTCAAAAATAAAACCTATTATGGCTTTTTGTGAAAACCAAAATTCATTTTTCGAAGAAGAGCTAACATCCATAACTAAGAATTTTATTTTACTTCTTCCTCCATATCCACAAAGTGTTATTAATAAATAATTCTATAATAATATCAATACCAAATGTATTGTAATCTATATGAATTTTATTTTAATTATATATAAACATAAAATGATCCCTTAAATTGGAAAATAATCCACTGATAGTATGTCTGCTGGACTACGCCTCACAAACTAATGTAATTTTTTTTCCATAAATGACTCTAACTGATGGATATAATATTTTTTTTAGTTTTTATATGTGATATAAAGGAAACAATTATATTTCAATAATTATAATATCATATATACTTTCTTACATTCCACTATACATATAATATGTTAACATCGCTCTAATGTATGATAGATCCTCGGGTACCGATGCAATTTGTTTTTCACTTTTGAATTGCACGGATAGAAATAAAGAATAATTCTATGTTAATATTTTAAATCATTGACATATTAATATTTAATGAAAATAATAATAACATAAACTTCCCTACCTTACAATCCATTCAATAAATTAAATTGTTCTTTATTGGTATAGAAGATTAACATCTCGTTAAGCATTGTGATTTTTTTCAAAAAACAAATTACATTGAATTTTACAAGGAAATATTTAATGAATATATGTGATATAAATGAAATTATTTTGATTTCAGATAATTAATATACATTCCAATTTCATACCCTTTCACATATTAGGAAAATGATAATGACTCTTGTCCATACGTATGGACTACCACCACTACAAAGCAAAGTTATTCGTTCAACAGTTTCAAAATCAACATATGATTATAAATATTTATCTATTAATAAATTGATATAAATAACATTTAGATAATTATTGATGTAATGGAACAATGTATTATGTCTCTATTCTGTAACATTCATATTGAAATATTCCTCAGATAATAAGGAAATAAACAACTGAAATAACAATTATAACAAAATATTATTAATGAATGGGTAATAACATGATTAAAAGGATAATATATGATATTATAAATAATAATAAAATAATAATAAAATTTAATAAAATGTTTAAAACCACTATACAAGTGGTTAAATTGTTTTCACAAATGGGATGTGCAATTATATGGGACACTTAACTCAATTTTTATTGATTTGATTATATGTCACCTTCGTGGATTATATTATGCCATGATTATGTGTGAAAGTAATTTTTATTTATTTATGTGGAATTTAATATTTTCTTGTGAATATGTATTTTTTAATTGTAATTAAGTGTTTTATTAACTCTCATATAAATTATAACATCCTTGTAGGAGTTTTATATTAAACATCCATGTTTGAGAAAATATTTCAATTATGAACCTAATATATTTTCATTTTAGTATATGATGCCCATTTACATGATATATCATGAATCCTTAAAACATCATGATTTTTTTATTACAATTAATCTACTTCATTCAAGGTTTTTTATGATCCAAAATTTACTAAAGAGGTGAGGGTTTCAATTTTAGTCTCATTTTAATCCAGAATGCATATTATTGACTTTATAGTGAAGGAAATTATTTTCAAATTTTCTAATAAACCCTTTTAATTTAATTCCCCGCATTCTATTCATCATATTTTCAAGTACAAATACTACTATCCATTATTTGGTAATTAAAATTATTGACAAATTTTTTTGTGTATAATCCTTCCACATTTATCGCTTCATTCAAAATTTCTTTTTTCCTAATCCATGTTTTTTAAAAAAACGTTTCAAAAATATTTTACTATGATTTTTTATGTCAATTTTACACTTTATTTGGTTTTTATATTTTTTAAAGGAATCTTCATATTAATTTACCAAAAAGTTAATTTTTTACATTTCTTACGGAAAGGTGGAACAAATATTTTTTAATGAATTTAACATGATTGTAACTAATCCACCATCTTGAACACTCAATGATTTAAATCTTCCTTCATTAGGTTTTAATGTATATGATAAACAATTTTTTATTTATGTTTTTGTGATATTTTATTGATGTAATGTTTTTAAGGGAAGGATATTTTCCTTAATATAAGTTCAAATATATCATTTAAAATAAATATTCATTTAATAAATCATCTATTAATGTTACTAAATGTGAAAAGGTTGATTTCTTCATGAATTTTTTTTAATATTTTTAAATGTATTTTCATTAATGAAAAAAACCTATAATATTAGATATTTATTTATAATTATACTTTTATCTTATATATAAACATTTTATATTCTCCCTTCCATTGACATGATAATATACGTCTTATGCCCATTTCTCAAAGGCCGTAATTATGAAATTAATTTTTACTTTGATTGGAAGAAATATTAGGCAACACATTTTATTTTCATGGGTTGGTTGTTTTATGTATTATTATTAGTTTCCATCATGTGGAAAATATGGATCATGAACAGTTATGATGGGTGCACCTAGATAACTATTAAATGTGTTGGCTAAATATTTAGTCTCAGGAGACATCATGTATGGGATTATTGAGTAATCTTATTCCATTATAGGAAATTTTTCACGATGTCATATTCCCTAGGTAGTGTTCATTGAATTTTTTTATGTCACGTTATATGTTTAATCCACATTTCCTAATATTAAATGATCTTAAGAACCCATGTTCTTTATCATATGATTCCATGTAATTAATCAAATTCCTTCTCTTTTTAGATTTCATGTTATACAGTAGAATCACATTTTATGAATTATTAATATGTTGACTTCTATTCTATGTTTTTTAACACTCCCCTTTTTTCAATTTATTCCCTAGGTGATCTTATGAAATTTATGACCTCAAGGATCTTAATATGGAAAAAAATAAGGATTTAATGCTTTTGTTTCATTTTATTTATTGTGAACTGGGTCATCAATATATTCGATGTCTTGTGATCTTTGGGTTATAATTAATAGATTATTATTTCAACAATTATGTAATTACATTTTTAAATGGATTAGGTTACCATAGTCAGTATTGAAGAGAATTTTTAGTTAAACATTTGAATTTTTAGTCAGAAAAAAATAGAGACAACCACATGGATATGTGAAAACCTAATTCTATTAATATGTATAATGAAATGTCTATGTATTGGAAAACATATGTGAATTTTTTTAATATAAAGTGAGTCGATTTCATGAAATTTAATTTACTTCTTGATATAACAAGTTGTAATGGTTCTAAAACAGATGTATGTAGGGGTGATGACTCAGAAAAAGATACATTAGTCTTGAATTAAGCATTATATGGTACAAGAAAATAGGCCTTATTGCACACTAGGTTAGACACTACTTGGGGTAATCTTTAAAAAGTAAAAAACTCTTTACAATGTTTTATGATAAATTAATTTATAGTAATTATATTGAGATTTATCATAGTCTGGTGCAATAAAAAATGTACATATCCTTAATTAAGGATGAGAAATATTGTCAAATTATAGAATTATAAGAATAAAAAAGTTAATGTTGAAGATCCCAACGAATTAATTTTTTTAATATTTTATGAAAATAAAAATTATAATAGGTTATTTATGAAGCAACATAACCCAATGAGTGATATAAAATTATGTTTAACATGTGTGATAAAAATGATCATGGAAAGGATAGATTCTAAATTGGAATTTAATCAACTTATTATTATTTGTGAAATATGTTATTATTGGGAAAAATATTTAGAGGAAATACATTTTTTTATTAAATAATGAAACATTTACTTCTGAAAACATTAGTGTTTTTCATATTGTAAAAGACATGTTTTGATGAATATTTAAGGATAACACATTTTACTTAAACCAGTATTGCGGAATTATATTTGAGTGTATTGGAATGACCTTTAAATGATGTTATGAATAGTTTGAAGTGATGTATTACTCATGATAAATAATTTAAAATAGAGGATGAAGAGTTTTTGATTTCATATTCATGAAATAAGAATTATAAAAAGATTATTTATGAGTCTTTTCATGGTTGAATTTTAATAAGAAATTTTATAAAGTGTTTAAGAAACCATTCCAAACACTACTTGCTAGCCGAGCAACCTAACACTTATGGTGCCTAGAAACGATCAAATATAGACAGGCATTGAAGTAGTACACGAATAACACACAGTACTTCATGATCAGGGTTATAGGAATTCATAAATTTCATGAGGAAAAGATATAATATGATGAAAATGGTAAATACATGGTGTCATACCCCTTATAAAAGTTGTATTTTTGTAGTCGAATCCCATTTGAGTGTCATGGATACAATTTTTTTGATACTTTGTTAATTATTAGTTAGTGAAAAAATGAAATTATTTTTGATATCAGATTGAGATATTAACTACTGCATATTGTTTTTAATACATTCCATGTATAAATTTAACTGAGGTGTGGGGAAATGAGTTTACGCCATCTCATGATCAAAATGACAATGTCTGGGCTATATATAATTTTTCATGAATTAGTAGTGTTTGATATAACTAAATCAAAACCATATTATCAGAGCTCTACTAAATAAGGTGAACATGTATTTTAAATAAATATAGCATTATTCTTAGTATTTTACACCATTTATCAAGGAATTCAGTTGTATGTAGTAGTATGTACTATATTTTGTTTTGGTTACACTACAAAATCAGAAGTATGTAGACATGCATGGAACGTTAATAATGTTGAGGAATATTGTATTCTATTTGTGTGTATTAATAAATAATCTTGATGATATTATAGTGATCATGATATACATTTTTGAGGATTTGAGGTTTATTAAAAATAATCTACATATATAGAACTTTTATATAAAGAATATAAGTTCATGTGGAATGGGGTGGTTCATATATCATTTCAATCAAAAAAATCATGATGTGAAACTAAATCTATAAATACACTATTCTTGCTTCATGTAATGAGGAATTAAGAGGGATATAATTTACGATCACAAAATGAATAAACAGAGGCTCATGAATATGCTTGGTATTAATGTAAGAAAATATCTTATAAAAACCAGTTCTTGTGTATTACACATTCGATGTGTTATGTGATAATGAATTAAGGTTTTTTAAATTTAGTGTGAGATTTTTTCACACTAATTTTTTATGTAGTGGTATTCTATGTATATTGTCTTGACTACATTATAATGAACATAGTCTATAAATGTATAATGATGCATAATGTTTCATCTATGATTAAATAAGAAGAAAACATGTGTGTAGTGAAATATTTTTCATGATCATTACCACGTAATGGAGTGGTTAAAAAGTTATATATTCATAGATAGTATTCAAGTAGTATAATGATATATTTTTGATAATAATAATACATGACATGTAAATTATGTTATGTAATGAGCTATATGATAATAAATTTCATAAAGACAATGAGATTAAATGTCTTCGAAGAAGAATGATTTATTAAAATTATTTGTAAAAATGAATTGAAAAATAAATATTAATATATGGTTAGATAATGTGTTTCATAATTATTATACAAAAATATTATATATTTGTGATGAATACAGAAATGAAAATAGTATAAATAAATTTTTGTGATTTTTATATATGGAAATAATAGAAATAAATACAATACCAAGCATAAAAATATATATTAGTGAATTCCATGTAACATATATGTGAATTTATGGATAAAAATATGTTATGATCATTATTTTAAATAGATGAATAGGAATAATAATTAATTTTCAATGTATTAGATGTTTTATCTCTTATTCTTCATCTGATCAGGTAATTAAATGATTTTTAGTTTATTGAATATCTTTTTTTTCAATAATTATAATAATTTTGGGAGTTCAAGTATAGGGGATATCTTATAATTATTCAAGAAGATGATTTGATTAAATTTTATCCATTGTTAATGATTATATTTAGGGGAACCCAAAGAATTTTAGTGGGAGTGATCAAGTGTAGAATAATATTATCATAGTGGGTGGAAGTGGAGGACCAGTTCTGTATTATAGTAATATCTTGGTGTCAATGTGGATATAATTTTTGTTATACTATTGTGATTTTGAAAACAAGATTGATTTAATTATAACTACAGTCAGTGGGATAATTTTATAATTTTATTCATGTATTTTGTACCTGCTCACCCCAATACATTTTATTCAATGAGTATTAATAGAGAATCCATGAGCTAGGTTTCCCATGAACACAACATGAAAATTATAATCCATTCAGAGGGAGAAACATCATAAAATTTTCTATGATTTTCTTCGATTACATTCTATCTTACATGTGGTGTGATTCTGTTTGGTCTAGAAAGATATATTCATCATATGAGGTGAAAAAGATGAAATATTGGAATCGGTAAAAAGTAAAAGGAATGAAATTTGGTAAAATAAATTCAACGATTCATCCCCTTAGTGTACCAACAAAATATAATCAGAATCTATATTATTATCATATAATTTATTCCACCACTAATTAGATCTACTTTAATCTCCAAAATATTTTTATTAGACTTATAGGATGTAAAAAATTTGTAATTTAAGAGAAATAAATGATTCTAAAAAAAGAAAATCTAGTTCCAATCTCTTCCAAAAAACAAGGATTTTCTTTAAAAAATAAGGAAGAAAAAGGTTGAAAAATACAATAAAAATAATAAATAGTTTAAAGAATAAATAGTATAACCACTTAAGTGAATCATATGAACGTTTTGTGGTATCTATTAAATAGGTTTTTGATGAATTTCATAAAGGGTCACTTTCGATTACAAAATATTATGTGAATGGAAATTATGCTCATATAGAGTAAATTGTTGATATTTTCTCTACAATTAATTGATATCATAAATTTTCCTCGTTTATGTTTTCATATATATACATTCGACTGTCAATAAAATACAAGATGAAAAACCATAATTATAACAAAGAGATAATTTTATGGATAATTCTATGATAAAAAAATGACAATATGGAAAATTTATTATAAATACATATGTCAAAATTAATAAATTTTTTTCATAAATTAATTCACACCATGGCTGATGAAATCGTGGAGATATTCACTGGTGGGAAGGTTGAAGTTGATAAAATCAGGGAAGAATTAATCCATCCCATAAATGTGGAAAACAAATCAAAGATATTCCTCAACTAAACACCCAAGCATGCATGTGACTGGGCATGAGTTTTATTAAAGAACCTTATGTGGTGATGAAATGAACTAGGGAAATTGATATATATTAGTAGAATAAATTCTCCCTTGTATTTAAGTAACATAGGTAGAATAATGGTTATAAAAACAGATAGATACATTTTGTATATTGTATATCCATTCAAAATAAGATTTGTTTAAATAAACAATAAATCATTAATTAAAGTTAAATAATTATTATCACATTGAATCATCAGTCTTAGTCCCCTATAATGAATAATTAAGCGGACTCTTATGCCATCCTAACCTCCCACAGATATTTCTAACATTAATCTATTGAATAAAATAAAATTCTTAAAGGGAAATTTTAAATCCTCGAATGATACACATGTCTTTCATTCTATGAATGAAAAATAAGGTCCCAAGAATTTGTGTAATTGTAACCAATGGTTTAATGAAATAATATAAATAACACAATTTAGATAAATCAACAATCTTAATAGGGGCCAATGATAAATGAAAACCTAAAAATAAATGATAGATCTGTGTGAGATAAAAATATAAAACATTAAGACAAATAAATCAAACCTCTAGTATAAACATTAAAATATATATCCTCTTATAACTATTTTTGAACTATATTATTTAATGGTAGTTTTTTTGTTTAAAACATTTTGTCCAGAAAATTTCTAAAATTATTTTATAAAAATTATTTTATTTTATTTGAAATAATAATGTTATTATAAATCATTGTTATATTAAACACTCATTATTGGAAAAATAAACATATTTAAAAAT
This sequence comes from Viscum album, assembly GCA_963277665.1. NCBI lineage: Eukaryota > Viridiplantae > Streptophyta > Magnoliopsida > Santalales > Viscaceae > Viscum > Viscum album. The sequence goes on from OY728120.1 coordinate 835,280,286, forward strand.
TATACTACATCCATATATTAATCCCCACTATCAAAAATAAAATAAATTTGAGAACCGAAGGGAACTATATCATTAAAGGAACAATTAAAAGTTGTAAGGTAGAATCGACCATGTTTCCACACGTTTAATGTATAGATTTTAATTTAAATAATAATTTGGAAATACCAATAGTTAAATATACAAATCTGGGAATATGTGCCTTAGAATCCACCATTGGTCTTAATGTGAGACATTCCTATAATTTAATAAAAACACACTTACTTAATAGTGTATGTTTCATCCTAACAAAAACCATTTGACTCTCCTGAACCCTACCTCATCGAAATAGAGCACCCTATATAGACATATCACTAACTATAGGGTCAACTCATAGTGTGAGGCTATATAGTATATAATAATTATATATTACAACATACCTACCCATGCTCCCATGTCCAATGTAAATAAAGGGTGAGTAAACATAAAATTTTCCCAAATACGGATATGCACAAATACAAAACAATGATTCATAAATGGATCATAGAGGATATAAAAAACATACCCTTACCTCTAACTCTATCTCATTAAACAACCATTATTTCATAACCATCAAAAAAATATGATATTCAAATAATTCCCTAATGGTGGAAATATATGTCAATAAAAACCAAATTGGGTTTGATAAGACTAATCAAACATGATTACATTGGTAAATTCAATAAAGGGATACAAACATTCCTTTCAAGTAATTTTTAGAAACCCAAATTAAAACAAATATTTTCTAATTTTACTCATATTCACATACACATTTTCAAATATTAATTTATCTTATTTCATATAATAACATATTTTGAGGTGAATTTATTCAATTATATATATATGTATATATATTCACACCCATGTATATAAATAAATTAGTAATGTATGTGTATTAATTTACTTATATGAATAAAGATTCATTTTTTGAAAATCAACGTCTTATTCAAAATAAAATTTTGTAATAACATGCTAATACTAGAAATTTCCCAAAGCCATTCAAAAATATATTTCAAATTAATTTCAAAAAATATTATAAATTTATTATTTGGAAGACCCTTTTCCTGAAATTCAATTCAATTTTAACTTATTTCAAATAAATGGACAAAAATTAATATTTTTAACTATTATCATACACAAACATGGTAAACCTATTTTTTGAAATACAATATCATTTCAAAAAATTATTTGACCAATTTTAAAATGATATTAATTTCAAATTTCACCTAAAATTATAACTAAAGGAATTTTTAGTAATGAATAATAATTAATGAAAATTATAGAATCCATATAATGAATCATATAAAGACTTAATTAAATAAATAAATTATTAAAAACATAAAATAAAAAAGGGATATTAAATGAAAATCCGAATTGTATGGACAAATACCTCAAATAAAGTGGAACCATGTAGCGACTGATTAGATGGTGTCACCTTCAATGGAGGATAGCCAAATGGGGTAGAAGGAACAATCAAAAACCCAAAAAAAAATAAATAAAATGTTTTTTAATCCCATCATACGAGGTCTGATTGGGATACTTCTTCCTTGTTTGGGTGTCCCAAATCGATGGTGACATGTTCTAGCACGTCATGGTCTCCCCCAGATTTTTGATAGGTTACCCATATTTCGTATTAAAATTTATCTTCCCATTATAACTTGATGATTACAATTTTTATGAGTATTTAAATAATATATGATGTATAAATTGGTTGTTCTAATGTATTAAGTATATTACTCATTTGGAAAAATGTTTTTCAAGGAAATTAATTTCAAACATGAAATTACAATCATTTTAAATTTGATGAAGTAATTTTTTTAATTTATTCGAGATATTTCAAAATATTTTTACCCATTTGAGTCTGAAATTAATTTTAAAAATTTGGTTTTCACTTTTATGGACTTTTCTGAAATCTAGATTTATTATAAAAAATGGGATTTCAAATGGTTTTTTTAATTAGTTTTAGAAATTAATTGGAAATATACTTTTTTATGGATCATGGAAATGTGAATTGTTTTCAAGGTAATTAAATTTTTTATATTAACAATGAATGTTTTATAAAATTTCACTTCATATATATATATCTCAATTTTTCATATATACATGGGTAAACATACATACAAATATATGTTTATAAATCATCATGTAATATTTGAATTTTTGAAATGTGGTCAATATTTGTGTCTGTGTGTTTCTATGAGTTTAACATTTAATGTTTATTTTTTCTTAGGGTTCCTAAAATGACATTTAAGGCTCATTTGGTTCCATTATGATATTTTCAAAAAAATTCCTATGTAAAAGCTCATCTCAAATCCCTTTTGGGTTTTACTCACATTGAATGTATCGTTAATCTTGTTTACATATATTTAATATTATGTGATGGTTGTATAATCATGGTTGTTTCTTGAGTGGGAGTTGGAAGTGATATTGAGTTATTTGGTATTATATATTATTATTGCATCTATCATTGCATACTATTTTTTCTTATTATCAATTGTGATCATTTCATATTTACTCGACCTTGAATTAATTTATTTAGAGGAAACAATGTTTCTATGGGGGAGTCTAGAACAATACTAAACAAGACAAAAAAAACTACTAATATCCCATTAAGTTATAGATGTGGATATATTAGGAGATCCACTAATATGTCATTGGTTGCATATATGTTTGAGGGATTTTGTTAGGATATAACATATGACTGAATGTCTAATCGTGTCAAGTAATATCTAGGTCTATTTCACTTTATGAACTAAGGATGAACTTGTGACACATATTCCATGACTTGTATATTTAAATAGATGGAATTCATCTTTCTTCATTATAGTCCCCTATATACAAGATATGCATTGAAACCTGATTAAATCATCATTTTCCTTGCAATAGTTATTTTAATTTAATGTACCCTATTTGTCGATCAATTATTTTTATGTGCGGTAGGTTTACTATATGGTTGTGGTATCATTTTTAAAATGATTATTTTACCACAAATATTGAGTTCCAAAAGAAATGATTTTGAATTACAATTTTTTAATAAAAATTCCAATGTTTATTAGACAAATTTTCAAATGTTATGGTTTTTATATTTTAAACTAAAATAGTATATTCAGATAATTTATATAAAACTATCATTATGTGGATATTTTTTTAAATTTAATATTACGGTTATGGATTCTATTTAGTATGCTTACTCAAATTTAACTCACGCCTATCTATCATTTCTTTTTTTTAATTCAGCTTTAACTGGTCCTTATATCATTGATTTATCCAAGATGAGATGTTTATTTCGTTGAATTTGGACATTATTTCATACTTCCTAATTTCATTGGACATAATTTTACTTTTATGTAATGTCTAACATGTTTCTCTTTATATGAATTTATATGGAAAATTAATCAATTATTAGTTTCTATGGTCAGAGGGTGGCGATATTAATATGAATCTGGTAGGGAACTAGAGGCGTCATTAGTTTTATTTATAGGGGAGGAATACTAATAGGTTTTAGAGGGGGTTTTTAAATTTTATTATTTTTTCATAGTATATATTTTCAAATATGATTTTGAATGAATATCTGATATATATATACATGCCATGAAAGATTCCTATTAGTTTAATATTTATTATTTTTCACTTATTTTATGTTTAAATCATTCCCTTTATTTATTAGGATTCCTTGGTTATTATCTTATACATGTGTGGTTTAATAATTCATCATATACCCTATCAAATGTTGGATCTAGTGTTCGATGGATGTATACCTTTGGCAGGTTAGTGAAGAAAAGGTATCATAAGATCGGAGTTATGTTATCAATAGTAACCATTGATATTTTTGAAGTATATATTTTGTTATTTGGGGATTTAGGGTATGATCAAGTTAGAATTGTCCATTAAGAATCTCTATGTTACTCTTAAATATTATTCTTATCAAAACAGTCAATACGATGCCTGATTCACCATGGGTATTTGGGATTGTAATTTTTAGTTAGAAATTTTAACTTATAATTGTTCATTAGTAATTGATCAACATTATCAAAATTGAGTCTACATATTTGTAATAACATATTTTGAGATATAAATGTGGTAAAAATTTGGGTTTTAGGATTTATTTCATAGAACGGTGAACTATTCAACAATTTAGATTACGATTCCAGACCCATCCTAGGTACTATTAAAAAATTGGTTTTTATCCTCTCATCAATGAGTCTGAGTAAATCATATTTATGAATACCAACTATTTTTTATATTTTTTCTTAATTTTAGGAATTAATAGTTATGGTAAGTGAATGAAATGGTATATGTGTTATTTTCATGATATGGTTTGTAATTTCTTCATGATTTCTATTGAGTATTTTTTTTAAAATCTGTTTTGAGTGAAACATTGGATCATTGTTTATGAAATCCTTTAAAAAATATAATTATAAAGTAGGGGTGGGTAGAGGTATTTTTTAATTCATTAATTTATAACATTTTATTATATATTATTAATATCTTTTTTGAATCTTTTTTTGAATTAATGAATGAATCATGTTATTTTTATGTAAGCTTATGGATACTTGATTGTCTATATTTTAATGGTGACATAATCCCCTAGTACTGTTCTATTGATTTCAATACACTAGTGACAACCTCTGGGGATTATTATCTCCCTTCATGCCTTATCTTATGTTTTCTCATGTGTCTAAGGGATGAATGGATCATGTTGGTTCGTTACATTAGAAGAATCTACATTACAAGACAATAAAAAAAATATTCATCTTCAAAATGAGTTATGAAAATATGTTAATAAAAATTATATTATTATGGATGTTCATAAATAAATTATCCACCCACAATAATAATGTCATAAATCATCCTCTAAATTCATGAATTATAAATTAGAATTCAAATCTATAAGTGTTTTTAATATTTGAAAATAGTTATAATAAATGTGTAAATTTCACGGCAATAAAATTCCAAATATTAAGAGTCTATTAGAATAATGGATGAATTTTGATGAATTTATGAACATTCCTCTCAACATAATGTGTCATTCATTCTGAAATAAAACTACGAATTTGGGAAATGATACAATTTGAGTCATCCTATAATAATGGAAATATAAAAGTTATAAAGAATATGATTGATATGTGTCTTACATCAGAAATAAAACTCAGTCTTATTGAAATAATATATTGAGACTGTATGAAGGTAAATATAAAACAATTTAATTTAAAAAGGATACCCTATTTCATAATAAATTTATTTTTTATAATATATTATCATAAAAACATTTAGGCTAAAAATTAAATATTGTACATGTATGGATATGTTGGACTAATGAAAAACACACCATTACATCAAAGGTGAATGTTGATAAGGGGAATAATTGATCTTAATCATAGAAGGATCCATTTACGAAATATGAGTTAAAAAATAGAAATATGTCAAAGCCCAAAATATATTATGACGAAACAGAAATCTTGATTTACTATTAACTATTTGTGATGTTGGATATCTTGTAATCGGGGCACTGATTGTTGGAATAATATTTTATTCATAATTTCTACAAAAGACTTGTATTTATAGGGAGAAGATCTATTCTATATAAAATCCTATATAAGTGAAGTGAGTAATTATGAATATAAGAAGAATAATCTATATATCAAAAGTTAAATGGGGTGTCCGGATGGTTGATGTGAATATTATTGTAAAACATGTATAGTAATTATGGGTGATATTATTTACAAAATATTCACTATGTATATGGTTATATTTTGAAAACATTAAAAAAATAATGTGTAATGAGTTAAAATATATATGCATTCATTGGAGTATAGTCAGAATAAAATGTTTAATGATATTTACGAAAGGTGGAAGCTGAATAGGATATGAAACCAATGTCATGTTTCTTCAACTAGGGAATAAAATTCCACAACATGACCTTTTTCAAAAAATTAAATGGAAATAAATTTTACATAATAACTTCCAAAAAATGAGTATAATCATTCCAACTAATGATTAAGATGATTGGTTCTATTTAATATGTTAATGTTTAAGAATTCAACATTCATTTGATGTTGTCTAAAAGTGATAAGATAAATTCCACTGCATTTATTTGTGGAAGGTGAAAATTTTCATAGTGTATAGCTATTAGAAACATGATATAAAAACCTAGATAAAAGAATACTTGATTAACAACAAACATTATTACTGAATTCCTATTCTAAGATTTTTTTACAAATAAGTAGTCTATAGAAAAGAAGATAACTGAGAATATGTTAGTATAATTCTTATCTATCTGGATAGATTATCTAGAATTATCTAAGAATAGGTAGTAATAATATAAGGATGAAGGTTCATTTCTTTATAATGTGAAAAATGATTTTTCCATCTAATATGAATATTCTATAAATTAATAATCCCAATATTCTTTTAAGGATAAAATCTAGAATATCAATGAAGTAGAATTATTGTAGATTATACATATTTCAAGAACATACTTAAAATTGGTTTCTAGGATGATAAATATATATCATCCTTACAACTATAACTAAAAACAATATAGTACTACATTATTCCCATGTTTACATTCTATTTTTTTATTTTATAATGAATTTTAGGTGATTCATATATTCAAGTAAAGATTAAATGAAATTAATGTTGTGAAAAATCATATCACATCATAGAATATATCCATAATGGAGTACTTTATATCAATAGGTTTCATGTTCACTACTATAAATATCTATATTGAAATCTAAAATAATTCATGGAGTTTATTAAAAACAAATAAAAACCATGATAAATATTTTTGAGGATGTATCATTTTATTTGGAAGTAAGATTTTTAATAAGAAACTGTAGATATAAATATCCAAAGTGGAATATCTATATCAAAACTAAAATATAATTAATACATATTCTTATATTTAAGGTTGTTTATTGTGATTCTATTTTGTGAAAATATAGAAATTGAACCTTTTTTTTGAAAAGTAATGTTTACTATTATATTTTATCATTATATTGAAAATGATAAATATATTATCTAATGTTAAAAGAAAAATTGTTTAAAAAGAGAGGATACGTTATTTCACGTGAATGTTAGAGAGATAAATAACCCCAATTAATTGTTTTTTTTATTATTTTTCCTCAATAATAATTTAGATATTTGTTGGTTGATGTGTAATAACCCAATTAATTATGTAATATGATTTTACCTATGGATGGTGGAAATAATAATTTATAGACGACGATTAAAATTATATTTTCAATAAATTCATTATTAATTAAGAATTAGTTTTATATAGGAATTTTTTTATAGAAAAATAGTTTTTTATTTAAATAAATATAAATATTTAATTGTGAGTATTGTAGATATATTATTGTTATCTAAAACATGTTCTTCTTCCAATTTAAAGGTTACACATTTTTATTCAACATAGTTTTTGTAAAGTGGATTTTAGTTAATTGTAAAAAAAATTAATAGTGTCCTAAATAGTTTGAATTATTGATAAAACTTGAGAATGTATTTTTGAAAGATGATTTAGAGAGATAAAATTCATATGAGTGAAATTAAATGATTTTAAAATGTTTTTTTGGGGAGTTCATCTTTGTTGAATTTAATGTAATATGTTTATGATGTTTTTGAAATGAAATCCAATTACTACCACATAATTGGCCATTCAAGAACATATCTTGATTAGGAAATTATAAAACATTAGAAATGGAATAAGTACATGAGGAGAATATATGTGAACATGGTTAGCGTCACTCACACACACAAATGGTGTGTGGGATGCATGTATAAAATAGTAGGAACAAGGTTCCCGAAGGGTGGTGAACACATTGTATATTGTGTCTATGCATAACTACAGATAACTAAGGTGTCTAAGATAATGGTTTTTTTTCAGAATTAATTATTAATCCGAAAATAATAAATAATCTTTTCTTTGTTGGATTTAAATCAATAATAATTATAATTTATTAATATGTGTCTGATGCAAATTTCTATGATATATGTGTGAAGGATTTAATCTATCTTCATGATCAAAATGATTTTGAGTAGGGTTCAGTTTCATATTACAGGAAGCATGAAAGGTTTCAGCCACATGGTTAAATTCCATGAGATTTGATATCAAATACCTAGGGATCATATGATTTTTTTACAGTAGTAAATTTTGTTTTTTGGTCATCTAAACCATGTCTCATGGAGTTCAATTACATAGAGGGTTTAATATCATATTATTTATGATGAAACTATAGAAACATAATTAAGTGTTCGAGCATTCCATGTCATAAATGAAATGATTGATTGTTTTTTAGCTTAGCATATGAAGGGATGGTGTAATAATCACAAAAATATTTTGAGATTCATGTTATTTAATAGTAGATTATGACATACAATAATTCCAATCATTGAATGCTTTGATAGTGAGAAGGAGTGAATGTTGAATGTGGTGGTTCATATAAGATATGAGTTAATGATCAGAGGTGTTGGAAAATATCATTAAAACCCCTCTTCTTAAATATTGTACTATAACATAATATAGTGGTAATATAAATGATTTGGAGGCCAAAAATATATATAATTGGAAATGTATGAATGGGATTTAATTGATAATGATAACCATTACTTATGAATTACACATTTGAGGAGTTACGTGGTAATGTAATGTGGTTTTGTGATGTTCATGGGAGATAGTTCAGTACATTTATTTTTGTATAATGTATTTACACATACATTTTCAATACTATTATATAAATAACAATGTTCACTCAATATAATAGACGACATAAATTTCAAACTTATCTTAAATAGAAGGAGAATTGGATAGTATTTGAGAAGTTATGATTTCTCATTTCTATGTGAAAGTAGAGTTGATATTTGAATTATCCATAGAGAGTATTTATTGAATAGTGTGATATAATTTCATAAATAAGAATATATTTTCAGAATTTTATTCGATAAAAATAGGTATATTAATAAATATTTCATCAGATACGTGCGATTATAAGATTAGATAGAGTTAGGATTTCATAAAGTGCATATTCAAACATAAAGTGATACATATATATTAATTTTCTATTATATGATTTATTTAATGAGTATGAGTATAAAATAATTATTATATTGAAATAAAATTGAATAATAAATATCCAATTTCAATTTTTTCATGTTTGAAGTGTTTAAAGCATAATAAATAAGATAATACCATTTAAAAAATGTTATATTCATGTAAGACATGTCATTTATATGTGCATGAATTTACCAACATATAATAGGATAATTTCTTCTAATATTTTAGTAAGATGATGTACATATAATTAGTGACTTGTAATCTTCTTCTTCCATTTTTTCAGATGAATGTGTAACGAAAAACCTACATTTTATTTAAGATATTTTAGTTAATCTTTAAAATTATTAAAATAATTCCATTAAAAATGATATATTCTATGTTTAAAACAAGGTTACATGGTAATACTACATGTAGTGGTGGTTATTACATTCAGTGGTAATTAATGATTTTTACTGGGAGTGGTAATGTGCATAATAATCTTATTATAGTAGCTCGAATAAGAAGATATGTTTTTTGTTATAGTAACATTATGGTCACTATGTGATCTTTCTTCTTTTTTTAGTGTTTTTTGTGAACATTTGTTATATTCAAGTATAAAAAATACTGTCGGGGTGATATAATACATAATGATATTTATATGAATCCTTACCATCCAACTAAAATTAATTAAATGACTATTATGGGAAACATTTTGTCCTATACATGACTTGAAAACATCAATGATGCAGTCACATATCTTAGTGGAAAATATAATATATTATGTATTGTAATTCATTTAAATTTTATATTTCATGTGTTGTGGTTTAATTTTAAAAAGAAATATCCATTATAAAAATTATAATTTTATGTTTGAAAATAAAATCGGGTAAAAATATTATGGAAAAAAATTCATTATAACTTTTGGAAATAGATTCACTCCCACTCCCATCTCTTAGTGTACCTCCACAATCAAATTGTCATCTAAAATATTTTGTATGAATTTTTTATAATAATAAGACTTGGTTGTTTGGTATCAAGAGTGTGTCACACTCTCATGATGACCAAGACGGACTCAATGAAAAAATAGAATTGATAAGGGGGGAAATAAGTCATCATAATGTTATTGGGGAAAATGTTGTTGCATTATATGTTAACACTTATGATATAATTTAACCCTGTAGATTAATTTTATAATTGAAAAATTATTTTCGTTTTCTAAATATAAATGATTTATTTTAGTTTCTTGTTTTGATAAGAAGAGATCTCCATTCTCCATTAAAAAAAGAGAATTTTAATATATTATAATTAAGTGTTTTATGGAATCAAGAACTTAGTAAAATCATTATAATGTCTTTATAACGATTATCCAATCAATAAATTTTAAAAGTAGAATATTGTGATTTATTCAAATGATACAAATTTTTTGAATTTTATTCTTTGACATATTTATGGGAAACAAATCCAATGACCATAAAGAGATATATTTTTAGAATTATTAAATTATGAATCAATTAATACATGATTTTTTCATTAGGGAATATGACCAATATAATATTTATTGGAAAACATTAATGGGCTAATGGACTACTAGATCTCATAAATAGTGATGTATATGGGCTAATGATCCCATAAGAAGGTTGTGATATTTGATTTATCATTATTCTTTCTAATTAATTTTGTATGAATGGATTTTTCAAATTAATGATATGTAGATAAAAAAATCTTTAGTGTAGTGATTTAAAAAATGATGTATAAAAGTATTAAAATTATATTAAAAGTCTGAGGTTGAGTATAATTTTGTTGGGTATTAACTAAAAAACAAGGGGATAATGGAATTGTTCTATAACTCACTCCTTCTATGATGTCACAATGGATATTTTGTAATATGAAAAATTAAACCTTGATTTACATGGTTTGATCAATGTTGAGTCAACGTGGGAATCATATTTCTTTTCTGGGTTATACTCTAGATATTGAATCACTCATTAAAACCCATAATACTTAAAATGATAATAAAAACAATATATGATACATTGATTAGAAAATATCATTTTTATGGATTTATGGATATGATGAAATCATATTATAGTTGAATTATGATAAACGTATACCCAAAGATGATAAATTTTAATTTTTATGTTATCTTAAGGAAATAATTTAATATTTATTCTATAAACATGGTAAACATTAATTATTTCTCCCCAACAAGATTCATTTCAAGAAGAGAAATACATAAACTAAAGAGTCAGTGAAAGAACATTTTAAATTGGTGAAGTGAAAAAAATTGGATGGATATACACTCCCTTTGACCCAGATGAGATTTATATTTTAAAATAGAAGGCATCATTTTCAGAGTTAGACCCAACAAACTAACATCATGGAAAGAAATAAAAGAGTGGGAAGCGTCTGAATCAAACAAAACATGCATCAATATGGAATTTAATAAAACCACACCTCACATAGGGGATGATACTGATAGATCATATATCTCTAACTATTCATCTCTCAACAACAACAGTCTTTCAAAACTCTACTATTTATTATTGTACTAAGGTTTCATGTTATTCCGAGACTCACCTTGAGTAACTCGGCTCTCTCGATATCCAGTTTAATAACCCTTCTCTTTATTACATACATAAACATGATTTATTAATTAAACAATGACTTAATAAAACTCTGAGGATCTATAGGTATAGTGTTTGGGAAATTAAGAACATTACATAACAACATAGAACATTAAACACAACATCTTTGTTGAATACTTCTTTTACATGACCCTACCATTCCATCATACCTATCATTGCATGGTATAACCTGAGGACATGCATAAGAAATGTGTGAGCTATAAAGACCACTAAGGGAGTAAAAAAGTCTTAACATGAAAAATTTAGTACACATTATTCAAAATGTATATCAATGGAGAACTAAATAATCATGAACATAAAGGCATGATATATCATGATTACCATAACATGGAAATGTGGCATGAACATTTAACATGATATTAGCATGATCCACGACTCATTGCACTTGGTTCATGAGTAAACCCTCATTGCACTTGAATTATAATGATTAAACCCTTGTTTCACATGATATATCATGATACTACTCTTTACCCAATGCAATGGAGCTCTATCAGGGCACACCCTAAATAAAGATTTCATTTCATGCATAATTATGCCACATGGATCATACAACATGCATTCATTAAACATTATTATTCATTCCATGAATAAGAGATGTGTAATACATAATTTTAAGTCCTCAATCAATAATTTCATGTGCATTATAGGGAATACTCTTGAGAGAGAAACGAGTTTGGTATTAACATACATGATGATTTTGGCATGGAAATTTTGGTGTAACTTCGACATCATAATGACATGAAATTGAAATCATAAATTGGGATGATGAGAGGGAATATGATATATAATAATATATACATTAAATGTATAGTAATGGGGACATGGAAAATATAATCCAAACATAGGAAATGGAATTTATATGCATAATATTGATCAATTTCATGAATGTAAACGAGAAGAGTAAAAATCCATATGGAATATCGGCATGGTAACAGATGTTCATGGGAGGAATTAATGAGAGATAAATATGTCTATAATCATTCAAACATTAAAAGTGCTGTATAAGTGATATTTTGAATCATACCCCCACATTTTTAATTGAAGGTAATATGGTATAACAACATTATAAAATTTGGAAAAAAAATTAGAAAAGGATGAAATCCCTTACATGGAAGTGTGATGCCGAAGGCATGAGAGATTCTTGGGAGATGATTATTTGGAGAATGGGGTTCCTTGGGAGAATTCTGTATAGAAGAGGGGAGAGTTTTTTTTAACTCCAAAGGTTTTAAGTGAAGATGTATGGGATATTTAACAGGGTTATATAGGAAATGAGGGGGAATTCATTGTTATTTAGGTTTTGGACACTACATGTTAAAATAATCAAAACCACAAACAACCCCTTCGTTATTGCACTATTTTTTTGCCAATTTGAGGAAATCATTAGTTTACAAGTCCAGTGGCTGACCATATTAGAATATAAGGATTTCTTATTTGTAGGTGAGTCACTCTATCAATGAAATAATTTTTAAAAAGTAAAATGTTTTATATGTCTTAGAGGGTCCACCAAGACACCCAAAAATTAACCAATCAATTATAAAATCACATTATAATAAAGATAAATCAAATATGGGATGAAAAACTTTTTTATATAATTTTATTAAATCATTTTTATGTCATTATGATGTCATAAAATACATTATATGTTTAAATTGTATTTAATTTTTACCCAAAAATTCAACTATCTCAAAAAATTATGCAAAAATCACCATATGATAATTTTGTCATCCTGAAACAAAAAATAATACTAATTTTATCTGAATAATTTTATAAATATGTTACTTTTCACTTTTAAAATCACAACCTACATTTATCTAAAACTCATGGTTTTGGAAAAACAGGTTTCAAATAAAAATTACAATTTTATAAAAATTATACAATCATTTTTATTTCATAAAATTTTATTTAATAATAAAATTTTATTAATAAATTATTTAATTCAAAATTCCACTAATTAATAAAAATAGTTTTCATAATTGAATATTACCCAAAAATACTATTTCTGTTTTAATAACTATTTACAATTTGACAATAATAATAAAACTGTAAATTCCTTATTCTATTCAATACTAATGAAAATAATTATAGTACTAGGGTCTTTTTACATAACCCCTTATGCCACCTGATTAAGACCTAAGGGTAAGCTATGTGATGGTGATAGAATATTGGGGCGGCAGGGATAACATCTCCCAGGAGGTAATCTCTATTGACATCCACTTCCCCCATAGTTGGTTCCATTAAACCTTAACATGTTTTATGTCAACTTGGAATTGGACAAGAGTGTAGCTCAGTGATGCTACCTCCATTCCGTGCTCTAACAAATGTTCTTCATATGGAGAAATTATACTGGATGAGGCCATCACTTCCTTTGTCAATGTAAATTGGATTTGGTAAATCCCTATATTTATACTTATCATGTAATCATTGTTCAACATCTATATTAGAAATGGTACCAATTCATAATGGTATTTTAAAATCAAAAAACATAAAACCCTGAAAGTGAATATGTCTTATATAACTATTTTACGTAAGAAGAAATTTAATCTGATCAGGGGTAATTTTCAATAATAATAGTTATGGTCATTACAATATTCCCTCCTTAAGAAAATTTTACCTTGAAATTTCCTTTTACCACACTAAACTAGTTGAGGGTATCTCTGCTTCTTCACCAGATACCCAGGTTACTTCTTAAAACATGTGGGATTTCCACAACACCTTGAAGAGGGGAATTATCTTATTTTGTAGAACTATTTCCATATGATATAATATCCTCACCATCATCCATTAATATGAGAGGTCATTCTCCAATGTTACCTCCTCAATATTGAGTACATGTGATGGGCCAGGTATGTACTTACTCAAGAGTGATACATAAAATACATCGGGTACTTGAGACAGGTTCGGTGGGAGTTCTAGTCGTTAGGTCACTACTCTAATGCGATCAAGGATCACAAAAGGGTAATGTACCTTGGAATAAGCTTTCCCGTTGTCCCAAATCTCATAACCCTCTTCCATGGTGATATGTAGAGGAATTCCATGTCTCCAACATCAAACACTAGGTATCATCAATGATTATCACCATAACACTTTTGTGGACTTTGAACTGATTTAATGTGGTGTTGGATGGTCTTTACCTTCTCCGAAATTTTTTCAACCATTTCTAGACCAAGGAGTTTTTGAACCCAAACATTATTCTAACATGTCGTTGTTCTTCACCTCCTCCCATAATGGGCTTCGTTTGGAGCCATTTTAATACCTAAGTGGAAATTGTTATTTTATGTGAACCCAACCAGAAGAATATGTTGATTACATCCTCCTCAGATGCCTATTGAGAATGCTCTCAACATGTCCTCGATTGTTTAGATTGACCACATAGATTGGAAATTAGTTTGAGGATGATAAGATTTATTGATGTTCAGCTCAATATTCAGAGCTTTTGGAGACTCTTCTAGAATATAGAGGTGAATCATGGATCTCGATTGGATACAATAAGTAGTGTTACTCCATGTACCCTTAACACATATCTGACGTATATATGTTCTTGTTGATCCAATGAGAAATCTTCTCAAATTACAATGATGTGTAATGTCATTTTAAGATGATCCATAACAACCTAGATATCATTGTTTCATTTGGATGTCTTTAGAATTCTGGTGAAAAAGTTCAAAATGATGTTCTATCATTTCCATGTTTGTATGGGTAATTGATACATCATCCCCATAGACGTCTGTATCTTAGACTTCACTTGGTGACATAACGGACACATTTATGTATACTCAATTTTCTCATTCTCAATGTTATCCCACTTAATATTCACTTAGAGATCTCAAGTAAACGTTTTGTTTCATGGGTGAATGGAAAAATTCAAGACATTTACATCATCCAAAAGGTCATTCGTTAAGTCTATATTTGATGGAAAATATAGTCTTGTCAAAAATCTCATAATTCCTTCTTCATAAATATTTATCTTTGGGGATTTCTCTTTCATAATAGTTTCAACTTTCTTTTGATTTCCCACATCATCCTTTTAGAGTCATTTATCCTTTATAAAAGAGATGTTTGGGAAATAATTTGTGAAATGATTTATGATGTTCTAATTGTTATGATTCCCATGTCCATATTCATCAAATAAAAAAATATTGGATCCTTTTCAATTTGCAATAAGTAAGGAATTTTTGGGTCCATCTATATAGAGAATCTGGAACATTGTTTGCTTTTTTGGGGTGGTAATGGATTGAGAAATCATTGTCTTTAATCAGATCTTACCTACTACATTCGATAATGTTTAAATCTTTTTGTTTGAATATATACTTGAGGACTTTTTCGTCAATATATATTTCACACTTCCCTCCAAGAGATAATCTAGAAATTTTTTTAAAGATATGATCACTCCAGCCAACTCTGTATTATGTGTTTTATAGATTTTCTCATGAATGTTTAATTTCCTTGAAGTGTAGGAAATGACATTGAAAATTTTAATTAACAAACAACCCATTCCATTCTTCAAACCATCACTAAATTCCACAAAACGTTCTCCACTTGTGGGTAATGTGAGCATGGGTGCAGTGATATGCCTCTTTTAGAACTCCTTGAATCTCTTTTCACATTCATCAAACGTAGAAAACATTACACCCTTCAAAGTTATCTAGGTATGATTGTAGAGTCCCAAATCATGACGTACATGTAAATTATATTAATTTTGCGGAATATCTAATAAATAACAAAAACTGACACCAAAGGACCTTAATAGTTTAGTTTTTTTTGGAAACTCGGAATATAATATTCTAATCTTGGTGACAGATCTTCAACATCTCCCATAAAGATATTCCCCTTTTGTTTTCTTTCCTAAAACCATTCTTTATATCCTAGGGAAAATAAAACAAAAATGGGTGAGCTCAAATGCTCAGTAAGGGTAAACATAGAGAACATAAAACAATCCATAAACATTTGAATGCAAAAACATAAACATAAAATCTAAACATAAAAATCTTGAGCAAAGACATAAATCTTATAAGTACGTAAGGCATAGATCATAATGGATCATCAATCATGATAAAATATCAGTGGAATAAAACATTTAATTGTGGAAAACCATTAAGAACATTATATGATTTCCACAGTATCCAAGGCATTGCTTCCAAGACCTTCATAGTGGACAAAGTCCCTTACTAAATCGAGTTCACTCCTCGTTCAAGTCATGTATCAATGAACCGGATTAACTTTCCATTCTAGCCATGTCTATCTAATTAGATATAAATCTTTACCAAATGCATTGGAGGGAGATATAGGTCCCACTCATCTCATAATGAAACCAATATTATGTGTTCCACAAAGTCATAAATCATACATCATAGCATAACCCATGTAATAAACATGGGATTCATAAACTTCATTCCATCATAACATAATCCAAAAAAGGACATCATAAAAATAATTCCATCATAACATAATTAAATCAATGTAATGATATGGATAGAAATAGAAACATATGTTATCTTAGATGGAAAATTATTATGATAAAACGCATGAACTCCATTGTTGAGGAAAATATCCTTTCTTTTTCAAAAACATTTTTTCATTTCTCAACATGTCATATAAATTTTAAACTAAAAGAAGTTAATTGAAAATAAACATGAGAACTTGCAAAGTAATATTCTTTTAAATAATTTTCAATGAAATCATAAAAATCTATTCACACCGTATAAGTTAAAAATAAACATTCTTCTCATACTTTGGCCTAAAAAGTCAAAAAGTACCTCGTATTGAAAACAAAAAAATATTCCTTTCATATCTTTTACTAAAAATTCAACAATATGTAAAATTTTATTTAATATATTTTAGGTGGATATAATTAATATTATATATTTACTAAACATGTATGTGGATGATAAATATGCCCCTGTAAATACCGTAGTATAAACAATCTAGGATAAAAATTGAGATTGAGAGATTTTCTGTTACCTTAGGTCTGATATGCTTCGTACGAATCTGAACCTCCAGTATAATGACTTAAATAATGTCATTGACTTATTAAATAATCATATTCATTGTTAAGATATCATATATGGTTCACTTATGAAATTAAATTTCCCGTTATTTTTTAAATTCCATGTTAAAGTAGCATTTGGGTAAAATCGTTTTATTTATCATATGTGTTCAGACTTGTTGTTCTTGATATTATTATTACTTATATCAGTATTTAATTACTTCCATAATGTAAATAATGATTTATATATCATATATTATTAGTATATATATATAATAGATAGATAAATGAAATGAAATACACCGTTCATGGAGACGGTAGGTCGTACGTACTTATGAATGGTGTTTTATTTTCCTTATTAACATGAATAGAAGTATGTAGATGACATATCTATATATATACATAAATAAAGTAGCATTATAATACCATATATTTCAGTGTTATTAATTATATATACATTATAATAATTCTTCAATGGTTAACATGGATAATGAATCTCTTCGCGTCATGGAGACGGTAATCCATATGTACGCATGAGCGATGATATCGTTCCCATAATTATTGAATTGAATTGGAGTGGATGATATAATATATCAGAATCATTATGATGTTGTAATAACTATATATAGTTATTCATTACACCATTATACCCATCCATGTAAGGTGGTGGTTTAAAAATAGATTACACCATGGCGTGGAGACGGTATTCCGTAAGTACGCACGCACGGTGATTTTGTTTTTCGTAGGATAGATAGAAGGTAAAATAAGGTTGTTTAATATTTTTAATAACATATAAATATATGAGTGATACTGATGTTATTAATTTATGATGACAAAAATTAAGAAGAAGAAGTCGAAAAAAGAATGAAACTTCAATGAATCGGTATAAGAGATTACCTCTTTTTCGACGCGTCTCCTCTTATCCTCCTTTTACGGCACTAAATCTAGTCTTTAAAGTAGACCAGGACCACTAGTAGGTTTTTATAGAAGTGGATACGTGAAATTGGAAGGGATTGGCCTAGCTTTAAGGCTCAAATGTGTGTGAAGAGGAGAGGGAAGGAGGTGCCCTTATATAGGAGAGGAGATGGGCACTTTTAGAATCCTTAAAAATATTAATTAATAATAAAATTAAATCCCACATAAAAAACTCAAAAATTGACTCAATTAGAAAATGAGATGATATAGGGTTGTAATATCATCAAAAAAATAAAATTAAGACATGTTTTACGTTTATTTCAATCCTTGTCAACTTGATTTATCATTATTTAATCTATTTAATTTTATTTTTGGTAATAAAAGTTTAAATTTTAAATTGTTATAAATACATACCTTAATGTTGTCAATTTTCCAAAATTAGATACTTTATAACCATTTAGACTATATAAATTTCAATTTTTAGTTTTTAAACATTTTTGGGATTTTTAAATAATTTAATAATATGTTATTGTTATAAAATATCAATAGTGTCAATTTGGACAGTATTCATTATTTGAATTTAAATAAAAACCACATAGAAGATATGTTCTAAAAATTATATAAAAGATCCCTAAAATGTCATATTCATCAAAAAAATTCATGATCCACATTATTTTGTTCATATATTTTTTATTTAAAAAATGTTAAAACCATTTATTTTGTATATCTCTTAATAAAATAATTACTAAATCATTTTTGTATATTTATTTAATATACTTATATGTCTCATAAAAATTAAATATAAAATCCTAAGATGAAGATAAATATAATACATTTCATAATAATATATTTACTTGACTTTATCTTCTTAAAATCAAAACATTTAAATTGTTATATTTATTAAATTATGAAGGTGACATCTTTGACATCATTTAAAATAATATAATATTAATGTCTTAATCGGTTTTATAGGGCTACAAATGGTCCCAAAATCGACCCTCGGATTCTTAAGTTATAGATATACTCTAAAAATAATGTTTCATCAAGTTTCTGGTCCTTTGGATTGGTATTGTTATTTTAATAAAAATGATTTTATTTATTTTTCACTAAATAAATAATTTCTTCATCATTAATGTATAATCTATTAAGGTAATTAAATATTTCTTAAAAAGTAAAAATAAATTACCATGAAAAATAAATATTTTTTTTCTTTAAAATGAGTAATTATAATCGAATTTATATTTTGTATAACCTTATATTAAAAATAACTTAATTATTAATGTTTGAGTGAGACATTTCACTTTCCTTTAAATAAAATAAATAAAAAGTCATAATCAAATAGAAGTGGGTAACATTAGATTCCATTTCAAACCAAGTATTATTTAGGGTAAAATATAATCATCCAATTATATTAGGAAAAGTGTTAGTGTAATTTTAGAATATTATATTTACCCTTAATTACCTGATTTACCTATAACTACGGTAAATAAAATTTACCGTAGTTACTATTCATAATGATTAAAATAGAAAGTGTATTATTAAAATAATTTGGACCTACTGATTCCAAATATGGAATCCATTTCTCCATAATCAAATCATAGAAGTTAAAAAATTAATTTAAAATTAATCTCGTTGTTAAGAAAATGAGTTTTCAAATTTAAAACATTGCAAAAGATTGAAATGATTTTACCTATGAATTCGATGTAAAATCAATGATAATGACATAAATTATATTAAATGGTAAAAATATATTATATTTATACTTTAAAATAATTAAATGTTATAATTTACCCATATAAATTATTACTATGAAAATGTTGTTTGTAATTAAAATATAGTGTGTTTTTACTATTTATTAAAATATGAAAGTTATCAGAATAATAAGAAAAATTGATCCAAAGTAAATTTTTATATCCTGATTCCAAAGAAGAATTTTATTTTGTCAATTTAAACTTATAATCATTGTAAAAAATATAACTAATGAGGATGCGCCATTAAAAGGCAGAAAAACTGAATTTTTTTAAAAATGTTTATTTTATTTGAAAAATTAATTTTGTTCTCATATGATGTTCTAGAAAATGTTTAAGATGATTAATAATGTTATAAAATTCAAAATTTAGTTAATACTATTAATAACGTCTAGTCCATAATAATATTATAATAATATATCGTTTTTTAGTGAAACCTGATATTGCGTACTACACACGCTATCGAGGAAGGTCGTGATTGCGTGTAACGCAAGACAAGTCAAGGTTGTGTGATTTTCAAGCTCCCTTTGTTGATGTGTATAACATAATTATAACATATTTCATTTATACATTAAAAAATATATATACATAATGTTGTGTAGAATAATTTCTACAAAACAAACTTGAAATTGTGTGTAACACGAGCCAAGAATAGTGTTGCGTAGACTGAAAGCTAAAATAGTGTTGCGTATAACACAAGATAAATTTTTTGTAGTGTACAACCCAAGATATCAATGAAATTAAAAAGAATCATTCTCATAAAATCTCTGGTTGTTACTTTCTACCCCCATTAAAATGAATTTCTCCCTCGAAATTCGTTGGGGTTATAAATGGTTTTCTACTTGAAAGTTTCTTTTTTTTTGAGAAAAAACAGATATCATTAATGAAGAATATCAGCAGACGAACCTATGCAAAGCCACAAAGAAAAATTGTCTAGCCAGAGCTGGTTGGCCTCGATGGGGCCTAATGTTTCCAAATGGTGGGCCACATTGTTTCCTTCCCTTTAGGTAAAGGATAAGGTGCATAATGAAAAGCATTGGCAGAGCGAGAGAATTCTCCTGATGATGAGGCCAAATGACTGGAGTCCGCCGTCATTGTGGCTAATGGCATCGATCATGGTGAGGCAATCAGATTCAATGATAATATCAACCCACCCACGTTCCAAAGCCAGCATCAAAGCTGACAGGATGGCCCTAGCCTCATCAACAGTAGGTTCCCAAAAGGCATGATGTGATTCAAAATTTGCAGCAATGATTTTCCCCAGATGATTTCGGGCCAGGAGACCTCGGGAGACAAGTCCATCCTTAGGGAGAGACGCATCCACGTTGATCTTAAGAGTTCCCTCCATTGGGGGTTTCCAATGAGGGGGCAGGAGGGGGGAGCATCATTCATTTGATCTCCATTGTGGTGATTCCATCCCCCGATCCATGAGGTGGCCCGTTCTGTCCAGAATTCGGGAGGTTTATGCATGTGATGGAAAGAAGAATCTTTATGCCAGAACCAAATGATCCATGGTAGGGTGTAGAATGATTATGCATTAGCCGATGAGAGAGAGGAGCGCCATCACACCAGGAGAGCAGGGAGGTCAGAAGCCGTATCCAGTGATGAATCTAGGGTCGGGTCCCATTTATTCCATATTTCCTTAGCTCTTGGGAAGTGAATGATGGCATGCAAGGGGGTCTCTGGGATGTTCGGAAAAAATGGGCAGAAAGCGGCATTGGACATATGTCGGTAAACGAGAAGGCTCATCGTAGGGAGGGTGCCCATGCATACCTGCCACCAAAAGTGGCATATTTTTGTGGGGACGTTGATCTTCCAAAGCGATTTACATGGTCCCTCGTTCCGGTCGGCTGGGTGGTTTCAAAGAGCGATTATGTATCCGAATCTGACCGTGTATTTCCCCGACATGTCATTGCTCTAGAAGAGATAGTCGGGGCCTGCGTTAGGGACCCATGGGATTCTTTGGGTAATTCTTTGGTCTCTTTCATTAAACCATTCATAAATCTTATCCAAACATCACCTTGTCCCCTGGTCGGAAAGGAGGCTTCTGACAGTGGCGTCTTTAAATCCTGGTTGAGCATGGGATGTAGCTCCCATACCTTCCTTATCGATCAGCCATGGGTCAGACCATATTTTGACAGATGATCCATCCCCAATCATCCATCCCAGTCCTTTTTCCAAGAGCTTTCAGGGCCCCCAAATGCTTCTCTAAAGGAAGATAGGATGCAGGCCAAGTGAGGAAACATGTAAGTCCGTGTGGGGATAGTACTTAGCTCGTAATACATGCGCACATAGAGATGAGCGACGCTTAATTAGGTTCGATCTTTTCTTGTCCAATAGTGAGTTATTGAAGAGAAGAATATTACGGAATCCCATACCTCCCACCATCTTGGGGATGCAAAGTTTCTCACAGGCCATCCAGTGGGGTCTATTCCTTCCATTGTTTTTCCCCCACCAGAAGTTGGCAGTACGTGTATGGATCTGGTTGATGATGGCCGCCGGGAGCATAAACAGGGATATAAAATAGCTTGGCATAGAATGGATGACAACTTTAATGAGGGTCTCTTTTCCTACTTTTGATATTCTTTTTGGGGTCCAGCCTTGAATTTTCTTCTCAATCCTATCCAAAAGAGATGTGAATTTTTTTTTGGACCGGCCAATCACCATGGGTAGCCCGAGATACTTTTGGTGTTTCTCAACCATATGTATGCCAACTGCTGCGTAGAGTTCATCTCTCTTGGAGCGAGGAACCCCTGCACTGAAGGAGATTTCTGATTTTCCATGATTGATTGACTGTTCAGACGCCCTCTCGTACTAGTGGATCTCATGGTTGATCACTAGACCATTATTAATAGTTTCTCTGGAGAAGAGGAGGAAGTTGTCAGTGAAAAATAGGTGCGACACTGGTGGACTTATGCGGAATTCCTTTTCCCCATTAATAGTTTTAGTAGATGCAGCCCAGGAAATAAGGTTATAAAAGACATCAGCCACCAAGATGAAGAGAAAAGGGGAGAGGGTATCTCTCTGGCACAGGCTACGGGATGGCATGAATCCTCGAGTGAGCTCCCCACTGACCTGGATTCTGAAGCAGACGGTCGAGATGCATTGCGGTATCATATATGTCCACTTAGTGCATAAACCCATTTTCATCCTCACAACTTTGAGGAAATTCCATTCCACATTATCGTAAGCCTTGGTCGTATCCAGTTTCCAGGGCATTGTTCCTCTTTTCAAAGTGGATCATGTTTGAATAGAGTAAAACACTTCGTGGGCCACAATTGATTTATCAATGTTCAACCTATTTACCACGAAGGAACTCTGGTTTTCCAAGAAAATATTCAGAAACCACGGTCATAACAGGTTTATAGGGATCTTATAGAAGATCTTGTATGAGACATTTAATAGGCTGATAGGCCTAAAGTCATGGGCCCCATGGGGCTTCTTAATTCTGGGAATAAGGACAAGGATATTTTCAATTATGGCGGAAATGATTGTTTTCCCGGCGCAGATATTCATTATCATTTTGTAGATGTCGGGACCGATGATGTGCCAGTATTTCTTAAAGAACAGGGCATAGAACCCGTCCAGTCCCCGGGCATTAGTGGGGTGAATCTGTTTCAGATACAGGCGTATCTCTTCATCCAACACATCATTGGAAAGCTGCAGATTGATCTCATCAGTGATCACTAGTCAGATACATTCTTCAACTTCAGACGAAATGAATGGAGTTCCTAAATTGAAGAGGTTCCAGAAGTAACATGTCAATATTTTGTGAATTCCCTTAGTATCAGTGACTTGTCTTCCATCTTATTGTGATATGAAACTGCAAAATTTTTTCAACGCCTATCTGATGCTTTTTGGTGAAAATACTGTGTATTGGCATCCCCTTCTGAGATGTGGCTATCCCGCGCCCACATTGCCCAAAATTAACTCATCACTAGGTTTCCACATAGGAGAACATAGGTGGAAATATGGAAATGAATGAAAAAACTAACCATCATGTTCTGATGGAGAGTGGTAGAGGACATGGCTATGAAAAATACAATAATCACAAAGCCATAAATTTGTGACGATTTAAGGTACCATCTAATTCATCGGATATAATGACACTAGGAAAACATTTTTTTCCAAGATCATTTCCCTAAAGATGAAGAATTGTTTAATTAAAAGAAATACATACTTTGTTTTTTTACAATCTTTCTGTTGTTTGTGCCTTGAACAATTTCCACATCATATCTTAAAGAAATAAAGTTGACTTTGTCTTTCGTGAAGTGTTAGCAGATCATGAAAAAGAATGATTAGTCATTCCCTCTGTCTTAAACAAAAGGATATAAACAGTTATTAAATATACATAAATCCATCTATAGTGAGATTAATAATATATGGTTCCAAAAATGGACTTATACATCATATATCATACTGATTAATATAATAAAATTATCTTCTACTAACCAGGGACTTCCTATTGGCCAGTGGTAGGTGATAAAGGCCTGTCGCACTTCGGTTGTGGGTTCGATTCCCACAGGCTAGTCCGACGTGACGGGTTGTCGCCCGTCCTTCAGGTTTTCCTTTTTCTAAAACTAAATTATTATAACATTACATCAATAATATGGAAAAAATTTATTTCCTTAAAAAATACAAACTTATGTCCAACATAATTCATTCCAATCTTTATGATTATCCAAAATACCTCTATCTAAGATCATAGTATAAAGAAAACAATTACTAGAAATGTCATTTGTCGAGCATGTGAATATAATCATTTATCCCCCATATATCATAGGATATATCTTGTTGGTCAAATTACAAACATGTGAATACCTTAATAATTTATTCTCTTTAAACATTTATAACCATATAATCTTTTTGAAAACATGAATGATCCCAAATATTCTATATACTCAAACCATGGTATCACTTTGTCCTTATATCATTCATGATCTCATTTCATTTTTTCATTATCCCTTTATTATGCACAAATCATCTTCTTTCCAAAAAATAATTCAATCACATTTCGTGGTTACTGGTACCATATAATTATTGAAAACCAATACATAGATATTCCAAAATTCCACAATACCATAAATGAGATTCCATGATACTATTTTGAAATCCCATTACATAAACACTTATTCATTACACAACATCATTTTCATACTCAACATCACAAATAGTGATCACATTTGACTTTCCTTTATCATTTTCCTTAAGAGGTTGCTCATGTTGATCATAATTAACCCTCAGATTAGGGCATTGATTATCATAATTCCCCATTTCATTGCACTTGATACATTAAAGTGTTGGTGGTGCATTCTCTGCACTATTATATTTATTCACATCATTATCAACCCTTTTTACATTACTTATACACTTAGCTACTCGATGACCTTCTTTTCCACACATAAAACATTTTCTAGTCCCTTTAAGACAATCTCCACCATGATTCTTTCCACACATTGAGAATAAAGAAACATTCATCTTATTTTCACCATTACTTTAAGATTTCCCCTTGAACTCCAACTTTAGTTTCTTGTGAGAAACATGATATGGATCTGTAACACAAACATCCATTTCTACCATGATATCATAATGAAAAATTTCTACATAGCTACTGAAGTATCTTATAGCTAATGCCCTTCGAAGACTTGGTTTTAATCCACTGAAGAATCCATCAACTTTACATACATGTTGGATGATAAAGCCAGATGCATACCTGAAAGCCTTGTCAAATTTGCTTCGAATAAACCAACAGATTCATCATCCTTTTTCTTCAGCTCAAAGAAATCCTTTTCCATCGTTGTTAGAAGAATAAGAGGTAAATACTTATTGGATAATAAGTTCTTGAAATAATCCCATTACATGTATTCAATTTCATCTCAGGGCCTCATATTCTTAATTAGAGTCCACCGTTTATCTTCTTCACCTTCTAAAAGGTAAATAGCCAGAATGAATTTTTCATGTTTCGAAAAAAAAAGTATGGAAAATATCATTTCAGTGGTACTGATCCATTGTCCAACAATAGGTGGATCTGAAGATCCACTAAAAGAAGGTGGATGTTGCCTCATGAAGGACTCAATAAAATATTCTTTCCTTATCTACTCATTTGGATGTCCATAATAATTCATAGCTTGTGTAAGTATAGAAATAATATTTTCCACTCCATCTCTCATAACATTGGTTTGTTCAGGAGGAAAATCATTGAATTGTTCATTACATTGATCAACACGGTTCCGTCAGGTTCCAGCCATCGTCTAAAACCCAAAAAGAATAGTGTGAGAGGCAAAAATCATGCTTGGGAAAACAACATAATAAAGGGGGAGTAACATCAATATATAACAACCTAGGGTTAATTATAAAATTTTTTCCGTAATTCTAGGACTATAACCTATACTTATTCTTATCCCTAGGGTCATCCCAAGACATACCTTATAAATTTCTCAAGGGATCTCCCTAAATATTTCGCATCCTAGTTTCCAAAGGTTAACTAAATCTTTCCATTGATACAAACTGTAGAGACCCAAAGCATGACGTACATGGACACTATATTACTTTTGTGGAATATCTAATTCATTTCAAAAAATAACACGAAAGGACCTTAATAATGTAGTGACTTTGGAAACTCGGAATATAATCTTCTAATCTTCATGAAAGATCTTCAATATCTCGCATAAAATTATTCCACTTTTGTTTTCTTACCTAAAACCTTTCTTTATATCCTGAGGAAAAGAAAAAATAAAAAGGGTGAGATCAAATTCTCAGTAAGTGTAAACATAGAGAACATAAAACAATCCATAAATATTTGAATGAAAAAACATGAACAAAAAATATAAACATCAAAATATTGAGAAAATACATAAATCTTGGAAGTACATAAGGCATACATCATAATGGGTCATCAATCATGATAAAATAGCAAGGGAATACAACATGTAATTGCAGAGAACCATTAATCCCATGATATTATTTCCATAGTAGCCAAGGCATTTCTTCCAAGATCATCATAGTGGACAAAGTCCCCTACTGAATCGAGTTCACTCCTCTTTCCAGTCATGTATCACTAAACCAGATTAACTTGTTGTCCCATCCATGTCTATCTCATGAGATATAAATTTTTACCCAATGCATTGGAGTGATATTTAGGTCCCACCCATATCATAATGAAACCATTCATATGTGTGCCTCAAAATCATAAATCATACTTCATAGCATAACCCATGTAATAGAAATGCGATTCATAAACATCATGCCATCATAACATAATCCATAAAAGGACTTCATAAAAATAATTCCATCATAACATAATGAAATCACTATAATAATAGGGATATAAACAGAACCCTATATTATCTTAGATGGAAAATAATTTTTATAAAACACTATAACTCCATTCCTGAGGAAAATATTCTTTCTTCTTCAAAAACATTTTTCCTTTATCATCATGTCATAAAAATTTTAAACTAAAAGATGTTAATTATTAATAAACATGAAAAATTATAAAGGAAGCTTCATTTAAATAATGATCTATGGAATCATAAAAATCCCTTCACACTGTATAAGTTAAAAATAAACATTCTTCTCCTACTTTTGCTGGAAAAGTCAAAAAGTACCTCCTACTGAAAATGAAAAAAGATACCTTTCATATATTTTACTAAAAATTCACCATTAGGTAAAATTAGATTTAATCAATTGTAGGATGATATAAATAATATTACATATTGAAGAAACATGGATTTGGATGATAAATGTGCCCTAGTAAATACCATAGTATAAACAATCTCGGATAAAAATTGAGATTGCGAGATTTTCCCTTACCTTAGGTCTGATATGTATTGTACATATCTGAACCTCCTGTATAATGATTTAAATAATTTCATTTACTTATTAAAGAATCATATTAATTGTTATGATATGATATATGGTTCACTTATGAATTTATATTACCCGTCCTTTTGTAAATTCCTTGTTAAATCAGTGTTTTGGGTAAAATCGTTTTATTTATCGTACGTGTTTGGACTTGTTGTTCGTGATATTATAATTCGTTATATAAGGATTTAATTACTTCCAGAATGTAAATCATGATTTATATATCATATATATTCAGTATATATGAATAAATAAATAAATATATAATAAATAGATAAATGAAATGAAATACACCATTCATGGAGACGGTAGGCCGTACGTACGCATGAACGCGGTTTTCTTTTCCTTATGTACTCGAATGGAAGTAAGTAGATGACATATATATATATATACATAAATCCAGTAGAATTATCATGTCATATATTTCATTATTATTAATTATATATACTATATAATAATTCTCGAGTGGTTAACATAGAGAATGAATCTCATCGCATCGTGGAGATGGTAATCTATACGTACGCACGAGCGATGATATTGTTCCCATAATTATTGAATTGAATTGGAGTGGATGATATAATATCTCATAATTGGTATGATTTGGAAATAACTATATATATAGTTATTCATTACACCAATATACCCAACCATGTAAGGTGGTGGTGGAAAAACAGATAACACCACGGCGTGGGGACGGTATTCCGTACGTACGCACGCGCGGTGATTTCATTTTTCATAGGATGGATAGAAGGTGAAATATGTTTATTTAATATTTATAATAAAATATCAGTATATTATTGATATTTATGTTATTAATTTATGATGAAACAAATAAATAAGAATATGTTAAAGAAGAAAGAAACTTGAATGAATCGGTAGAAGAGATTACATCTTTTTCAACGCGGCTCCTCTTATCCTCCTCTTATGGCACTAAATTTGGCCTTCAAAGAAGACCAGGACCTCGATAATGTTTATATGGACGTGTAAAAGTGAAATTTCAAGGTTTTGGCCGATCTTGAAGGCTCAAATGTGTGTGAAGAGGAGAGGTAAGGAGGTTCCCTTATATAGGAGAAGAGAAGGGCACTTTTGCAAACCTTAAAAATATTAATTAAATATAAAATAAAACCCCACTAAAAACCTCCAAATGACTCAATTAGAATATTAGATGCGATAAGGTTGAAATCTAATCATATTATAAAATTTAGACATGTTTTATGTTTAGTTTGAACCATATTAACTTGATTTGTCTTTATTTAATCTATATAATTTTATTTGGGGTAATAAAATTTGAAATTCTAAATTGTTATAAATACATACATAAATGTTGTAAATTTCCCATAATTGGATAACATATAACCTTTTAGACCATATAATTATCAATTTGTAGTTTTTAAATATTTTTGTGATTTTTAAATATTTTAATAATATGTTATTTTTATAAAATCTCAATAGTGTCAATTTTGACTCTATTTATTATTTGAATTTTAAAAAAACCACACCGAAGATATGTTTGAAAAATTATATATAATAGATCTATAACATTTCATATTGATTAAAATAATTCATGGGGAACATTAATTTGTTCATATATTATTTATTTTAATATTTTTAAAACCATTTATTTCCTATATCTCTTAATAAAATAATTACTACCACATTTTTGTATAATTATTTAATCTACATATATGTTGCATAAAAATTAAATATAAAATCCTATGATTAAGAAAAATTTAATTATTTTCATAATAATATTTTTACACGAATTTGTCATCTTAAAATATCAACATTTAAATTTTTATATTTATTAAATTATGAAGGTGACATCTTTGACATAATTTAAAATAAAATAATATAAATGTACTAATTGGTTTTATAGGGCTTCAAATGGTCCCAAAATCTACCCTTGGATGATTAGGGTATATATATACTCTACGAACAATGTTTTTTCAAGTTTCGGGTCCTTTTGATTGGTATTGTTATTTTAATAAAAACTATATTATTTATTTTTCACTAAATAAACAATTTCATCGTCATTAATGTATAAGCTATTAAGGTAATTAAATATTTTATTTAAAAATTAAAAATAAATTTACATGATAAATAAAACTTTTTATCTTTCAATTGAGTAATTATAATCGAATTTATATTCTGTATAACCTTATATTAAAAATAATCTAATTATTAATTTTTGAGCGATACATTTCACTTTCTTTTAAATAAAATAAGTAAAAGGTCTTAATCAAATACAAGTGGGTGACATTAGATTCCATTTTGACCCAAGTATGATTTAGGGTAAAATATAATCATCTTATTATATTAGTACAGGTGTTATTGTAATTTTATAATATTATATTTACCCTTAATTACCTGATTTATCTTTTGCTATGGAAAATAAAATTTACCGTAGTTACTATTCATAATGACTAAAAAAGTATCTTATTAACATAATGTGGACCTACTGATTCCAAATATGGAATCCATTTTTATAAATTTAAATCATAGAATATGCAGAAAATAATTTAAAATTTATCCCGTTGTTAAGAAAATGAGTTTTAAAAGTTTAAACATTGCAAAATATTGAAATAATTTTACCAATGAATTCAATGTAAAATCAATGATAATGACATAAATTATATTAAATGGTGAAAATATATTCTATTTATACTTTAAAACCATTAAATATTATAAATTAACGATATAAATTATTAATATGAAAAAAGCTGTTTTTAATTAAAATATAGTGTGTTTTTACTTTTCATTAAAAATTGAAAGTTATCAGAATAATATGAAAATTTTATCCAAAGTATATTTTTATATCCTAATTCAAAATAAGAATTTTATTTTTTCAAATTAAACTTATAATCATGTAAAAACCCAGATTTAAAGTGTATGCTCCATCAAAAGGCGACAAAACTGCATTTTTTAAAAAATACTTATTTTACTCGAAACATTTATTTTGTTCTCATACGATGTTCTAGAAATTATGTAATATGAATAAATATGTTATAACATTCAAAATGTAGTTAATACTATTAATAACGGCTAGTCCATAATAATATTATAACAATATATCATTGTTTAGTGAAACCTGATATTGCGTACTACACACGGTATCGAGGAAGGTCACGATTGCGTGTAACACAAGCCAAGTCAAGGTTGCGTCTAGTGAAAGCTCCCTTTGTTGTTGAATATAACATAATTAAAACTAATTTCATTTATACATTAAATAAAATATATTCTTAATGTTTCGTATAATAATTTCTACAAAATGAAATTGAAATTGTGTGTAACACAAGCCAAGAATAGTGTTGCATATACTACAAGCTAATATAGTGTTGCCTATAGCACAAGATAAATTTTTTGTAGCTTACAACACAAGACATCAATGAAATTAAAAAGAATAATTCTCATATAATTTCGGGTTGTTACATTCTACCTCCCTTAAAATGAATTTCTCCCTCGAAATTTGTCGGGGTTATAAATGGTTTACTACTTGAATGTTTTTTTCATAAAACCCACAACGTAAAAATAAATACTAAAACTTAATTTTAAAAATTGATGTATAAAACATAATGGTTACCCAAATTAACTCATCACTAGGTTTCCACATAAGAGAACATAGATGGAAATATGGATATTGAAGAAAAATCTAACCATCAAATTCTGATGGAGAGTGGTTTAGGACATGGATATGAAGAATCGAACAATCAAAAAGCCATAAATTTGTGATGATTTAAGGTACCATTTGATTCATCGGATGTAAAGACACTAGGAAAACATTATTTGTGTTCAAGATCATTTCCCAAATGTTGATGAATTGTTGAATTAAAATAAATACTTACTTGATTTTGGTACAATCTTACTGCTGTTTGTTCCTTTAACAATTTCCACATCATCTCTTAATGAAATAATGTTGATTTTGTCTTTTTTGAAGTATTAAAAGATCATGCGATAGAATTCTAGATCATTCCATCTGTCTCAAACAAAAGGATAGAAATAGTTATTAAATATACATATGTCCATCAATAGTTATATTAATCATATATGGTTCTCAAAATGGACTTATAATTCATATATCATACCTATTAATATAATAAAACTGTCTTCTACTAACTAGGGACTTCTTGGACGCCATTTGTAGGTGATAAAGGCCTGTCGCACGACTGTTGTGGGTTTGATTCCCACAACCTTGTCCGACGCGACGAGTTATCGCCCGTCCTGTAGGTTTTCCTTTTTCTGAAACTAAAATATTATAACATTCAATCAATAATATCGAAAAAAGTTCTTTCCTTAAACAATACTAACTTATGTCGAACATAATCCATTCCAATCATTAGCCTTATCCAAAATACTTCTATCAAAGATCATAGTATAAAGAAAACAATTACTAAGAATTTCATCTACCGAGCATGTGAATACCATCATTTATCCCCCATATATCAAATGATATATCTTGTTGGTAAAATTACAAAAATATGAATACCATAATCATGTATTTTGTGGAAACATGTATAACCATATAATATTTTTGAAAACATGAATGATACCAGAATTTCTACATACTCAAACCATGACATCACATTGTCCTTATATTAGTCATGAGCTCATTTCATTTTTTTCTTTATCCCTTTATATTGCACATATCAACTTCATTCCAAAAAATATTTCAATCAATTTTCATGTTTACCGGTTCCATATAATTATTGAAAACCAATACATAGATATTGCAAAATTCCATGATACCATAAATGTGATTCCATGATACTATTTTGAAATCCCATTACATAAACACTTAATCATTACCCAACATCATTGTCATACTCAACATCACAAATAGTGATCTCATGTGACTTCCCTTTATCCTTTTCCTTAATAGGTTTCTCATGTTGATCATCATTAACCCTTGGATTAGGGAATTGATTAGCATAATGGACCATTTCCTTGCACTTGAAGCATTGAAGTGTTGGTGGTGATTTCGTTGTAGTATTTTCATTATTCACAACCTTAGAACCCCTTTTTTACATTAATTCAACACTCATATGCTCGATGACCTTCTTTTCCTCACTTAAAACATTTTCTAGTCCCTTTAATACAATCTCCTGGATGATTCCTTCCACACTTGGAGCATAAAGAAACATCCATATTCATTTCACCATTATTCTAAAATTTCTCCTTTAACTCCATCTTTCTTTTCTTGTCAAAACCATTAGATGGATATGTAACACCAACTTCCATTTCTACCTTGATAGCACAATGCACAATTTCTTCATATCTATTGAAGTCTCTTATGTCTAATTCCCTTCGAAGACTTGGTTTTAATCCACTGAAGAATCGATCAAATTTAATTTCAGGTTAGATGATAATACCAGATGTATACCTTGCAAGCCTTGTAAAATTCACTTTGTATATACCAAAATATTAGTCATCCTTTTTCTTAAGCTCAAGGAAATCATTTTCCATCTCTGTTTGAAGAATACAAGGGATTTACTTATTGAATAATAAGTTTTTCAACTCATACCATTTCAGGGATTCAATTTCAACTTGGGGAATCATATTATTAATTCGAGTCCACCATTGATCTACTTCACCTTCTAAACGGTAAATATCCAGAATTACTTTTTCATGTTCTGAATAACAAATTATGGAAAATATCTTTTCAATGGTACGGATCCATTGTTCACCAACAACTGGATCAGAAGACCCCCTGAAAGAAGGTGGGTGTTGCCTCATGAAGGACTCAATAGAATATTGTTCCTTTCTCTGCTCATTTTGATGTCCAGAATGATTCAATGATTGTGTAAGTATAGCAATAAGATTTTTAACTCCATCTCTCATAACAATGGTTTGTTCAGGAGGACAATCATTGCATTGTCCATTACATTGATCAACATAGTCCCATCATGTTCCAGCCATTATCTAAATCCCAAAAAGAATAGTGTGAGATGAAAAAATCATGCTAGAGAAAACAACATAATAAAGGGGGAGTACATTAAATATATAACATCTTAGGGGTAATTCTCAGATTTCTTCCATAATTCTATGACTATAACCTATACTTATACTTATCCTTAGGGACATCCCTAGACATACCATAGAAATATCTCAAGGGATCTCACTAAAGTTTTCACATCCTAGTTTCCAAAGGTTAACTAAATATTTTCTCTGATACCAATTGTAGAGACCCAAAGCTTGACGTACATGGGCATTACATTACTTTTTCGGAATATCTAATACATAACAAAAACTAACTACAAAGGACCATAGTATTTTCGTGTCTTTGGAAACTTGAAATATATTCTTCTAATCGTAGTGAAAGATCTCCAAAATCTTCCATAAAGATTATCCCCTTTTGTTTTCTTACCTAAAACTATTAATTATATCCTGGGGAAAAGAAAACATAAAAATTGTGAGCTTAAATTCTCAGTAAGGGTAAACATATAAAACATATAACAATCCATAATCTTTTTAATTCAAAAACATGAACATAAAATATAATCATCAAAATCTTGAGCAAAGACATAAATCTTGGAAGTACGTAAGGCATAGATAATAATGGATCATCAATTATGATGAAATGGAATGGTAATAAAACATGTAATTGTGGAAACCCATTAAACACATGATATTATTTCCATTGTAGCCAAGGCATTGCTTCCAAGACCATTATAGTGGAAAATGTTCCTTACTGAATCGAGTTCACTAATCGTTCCAGTCATGTATCACTGAACCGGATTAACATGCCTTTCCAGCCATGTCTATCTCATGAGATATAAATAATTACCCAATGCATTGGAGGGAGATATAGGTCCCACCCATCTCAAAATGAATCCATTCTTATGTGTGCAAAAAAATAATACATCATACATCATAACATAACCCATGTAATAAAAATGGGATTCATAAACACCATTCCATCATAACATAATCTATAAAAAGACATCGTAAAAATAATTTCGTCATAACATAATTAAATCAATGTAATAATAGGGTTAGAAACATATCCCTATATTATCTTAGATTGAAAATAATTTTGATAAAACACATGAACTCCATTCCTGAAGAAAATATCATTTCTTCTTCAAAAACATCTTTCCTTTCTCAACATGTCATAAAAATTTCAAACTAAAACAAGATAATTGAAAATACACTTGAAAAATTGTAATGTAAGATTCATGTAAATAACTTTCTATGAAATCATTTAAATCCATTCACAACGTATTAGTTAAAAATAAACATTCTTCTCGTACTTTGGCCGGAAAAGTCAGAAAGTACCTCATACTAAAAACAACAAAAGATTCCTTTCATATCTATTAAAAAAATTCACCATTAGGTAAAATTGGATTTAATAAATTTTATTATGATAGAAATAATATTACATATTAACGAAACATGGATGCGAATGACAAATATTCCCCAGTAAATACCGTAGTATAAACAATCTCGAATAATAATTTAGATTGCGAGATTTTCCCTTACCTTTGGTCTGATATGCTTCGTACGTATCCAAAACTCTTGTATAATGATTTAAATAATGTCATTGAATTATTAAATAATCATATTTACTGGTATGATATCATATATGGTTCATTTATGACTTTATATTACTCGTTCTTTTGTAAATTCCATGTTAAAGCAGCGTTTTGGGTAAAATCATTTTATTTATCGTACGTGTTTGGACTTGTTGTTATTGATATTATTATTACATATATCATGATTTAATTAATTCAAAAATATATATCATGATTTATATATCATATATATTCAATATATTTATATATAATAGATAGATAAATGAAATGAAATACACCATTCATGGAGACGGTAGGTCGTACATACGCATGAACGGTGTTTTCATTCCCTTATTGAATTGAATGGAAGTAAGTAGATGACATATGTATATATATATATAAATAAATTAGCCTTATCATGTCATATATTTCATTATTATTCATTATATGTACTTTATAATAATTCTTGAGTGGTTAACATGGAGAATGAATCTTATCGCGTCGTAGAGACGGTAATCCGTATGTACGCAGGAGCGATGATATCATTCCCATAATTATTGAACTGAATTGGAGTGGATGATATAATATCTCAAAAATCAGTATGATGTTGTAATTACTATATATAGTTATTAATTACACCATTATACCAATCCAAGTAAGGTGGTGGTGGAAAAACAGATTACACCACGGCGTGGAGATGGTATTTCGTACGTACACAGGCATAGTGATTTCATTTTTTGTAGGATGGATAAAAGGTGAAATATGGTTATTTAATATTTATAATAACATATATGTATATTATTGATACTGATGTTATTAATTTATGATGAAACAAATAAAGAAGTAGAAGTTGAAGAAGAAATAAACAAGAATGAATCGGTAGGAGAGATTACCTCTTTTTCGATGCGGCTCCTCTTATCCTCCTCTTAGGGCACTAATGATGGTATTTAAAGAAGACCATGACCTTTATTAGGTTTCAATGGGAGAGGATAAGTAAAATGGGCCAGGTTTGGCTGAGCTTTAAGGCTCGAATTTGTGTGAAGAGGAGAGGGAAGGAGGTGCCCTTATATAGGAGAGGAGAGGGGCACTTTTCGAAACCTTAAAAATATTAATTAATAATAAAATGAAACCCCACTAAAAAACCTCCAAAAATGCCTAAATTAGAAGATGAGATAGATAGGGTTTTAATATCATCAACCATTAAAATATATTCATGTTTGAAGTTTATTTTAAAGCTTATCAACTTTATTTATCATTATTTAATCTATATAATTTTATTTGTGGTAATAAGAAACCTTTTATTTTTAGTCATTATGAATAGTAACTACGTTAAATTTTATTTGCCATAGTTAAAGGTAAATCCAGTAATTAAGCGTAAATATAAAATTATAAAATTACCCTAACACTTGTCCTAATATAATTAGATGATTATATTTTATCCTAAACTATAATTCTGTCTAAATTTAATCTAATGGAACTCACTCGTGTTTGATAATGACCTTTTATTTAGTTTATTTAAAGGAATGTGAAATGTCTCACTCAAACATTAATAGTTAGATTATTTTCAATATATAGTTATACAGAATATAAATTCGATTATAAATATTCATTTGAAAGCTAAAATGTTTTTATTTATCATGGTAATTTATTTTTAATTTTTAACAGATATTTTATTACCTAAAAAGTTTATGCATTAATGATGTAGAAATTATTTATATAGTGAAGAATCAATAATATATTTTTTGTTAAAACAATAATACCTATCCGATGAACCATAAACTTGACCACAATTTATTGGTCGAGCATAACTATAAACTAATCATCCATGGGTCGATTTTGGGACCATTTTGAGCCTTATAAAAACGATTAGGACATTTATATTATACTATTTTAAATGATGTCAAAGATGTCACCTTCATAATTTAATAAATATGACAATTTAAATGTTGTGATTTTTAGATGATAAATACGAGTAAAAATATTATTATGAATTTTATTATTGTTTTATTCATCATAGGATTTTATTTTTAATTTTTATACAAATAATAAGTATATTAAATGATTATAAAAAATGATGTTGTAATTGTTTTATTATGAGAAAAATCAAATAAATGGTTTTATAAATATTAAAATAAACGTTATATAAATTAATTAATGTTATAAACAAATTTTATAGATGAATATGACATGTTATTAGTCTATTAAACATTTTTTTTGAATATATCCTCTGTGTGGATTTTATTTAAATTCAAATAAATGAATAGATTCAAAATTAACACTATTGTTATTTCATAAAAATAACATATTATTAAATTGTTTATAAATCACATTAATATTTAAAAAATATAAATTGAAATTTATATAGTATATAATGTCATAGATTACCCAATTATGGATAATTCACACCACATAAGTAATTATTTATTACAATTTAAAATATAAAAGTTTATTACCAAAAATAATATTAAATAAATTAAATAAGGATAAATCAAATTAATAAGGATTAAAATAAATACCCAAAATGTCTACATTTTGTCGGAATATGAGTTTAAAACCCTATCACATCTCATATTTTTATTTAAGTCATTTTTGAAGGTTTTGAAGTGGGTTTTGAATTTATTATAAATTAATATTTCTTAAGTTTCCAAAGGTTACCCTCTCCTCCTTTTTAAAGGGATCTTCCTCCCTCTCCACTTCACAACACATTGAACCTTCCAGCTCGACCAACACCTACACATTTCTCTTCTAAATTTCCCTAGAATCATTATGGAGGTTCTGGTCCTCTCAAAAGTCCAAC
The DNA here is from genome assembly GCA_963277665.1 of Viscum album. Lineage (NCBI taxonomy): Eukaryota > Viridiplantae > Streptophyta > Magnoliopsida > Santalales > Viscaceae > Viscum > Viscum album. The sequence continues at coordinate 835,318,794 of OY728120.1, forward strand.
TCTAGTTCCTTAAGTAGAATCTTAAAAGAGGCACATCGAAGAAGAGGTAATCTCTTCTACTGATTCTTTCAATTTTCGTTCTTCTTAAACTTATTATTCATTAGTTGTTTCATTATATATTAATAACATTAGTATAAATAATATACTGATATGTTATTATAAATATGAAACAACCCCATTTCATCTTCTATCTATCCAATGGAAAACGAAATCACCGTGCGTGCGTACGTATGGAATACAGTCTCCACGATGTGGTGTAATCTATTTTTCCACCACCACCTTACATGGATGGGTATAATGGTGTAAATAATAACCATATATATGGTTATTATAACATGATAATAATTCTGATATATTATATTATCCACTCTAATTCCATTCAATAATTATGGGAACGATATCATCGCTCGTGCGTACGTAAATATTTCCGTCTCCACGACGCGATGAGTTCCATTATCCATGTTAACAACTCAAGAATGATTATAAATTATATATATTAAATAATAATGAAATATATGACATATTAATGATACTAGACTTATTTATATGTTATTTACTTACTTCCATTCAATTTAATAAGGAAACGAAAATAGCGTTCATGCATACCTACAACATACCGTCTCCATGAACGGTGTATTTATTTCCATTTATCGATCTATAATATATAAGAATATATATTATAAATAAATCATGTTTTACATTATTTAATTAAGTAATCATGATCTAAGTAATCATATGAATAATTAGAAGTCAAAATTCGGATGATAAATGAAACAATTTTACCAAAAACGCTACATTAACATGAATTTGCAAAAGAACGGGTAATATAAAGTCCTAAGTGAACCATATATGACATCATAAAAGTGAATATGATTATATAATATGTCAATGTCATTATTTAAATCATGATATAGGAGATTTGGATACATATGAATCATATCATACATAAGGTAAGGTATAACATTTCCAATTTTGTTTTTATCTAAGATTATTTATTCGTATGTATTTACTAGGGTTGTATTTATCATCCATGTCCATGTTTTCCTAAAATGGTATCATGTATGTTTATAGTCCTTTTTATCCATTTTTTCTTTTACTGCATGGTAGGTACGGAATATGTCTTTTTTTCCCATACGAGATACTTTTTCACTTTTACGGAAACAGTACGACAAGAATGTTTTTTAACATATATAGAATGAACTGATTTTTACATATTCATAACTCCTTTTATTCATGAAGATTTATCTACATGATTTCATTATTATTTTCAATAAAAACCTTTTCATTTAAAATTGCGTGGAATTTTTTGAAAAGAAAATGATTTTGAAGAAGAAAGGATATTTTCCTCAAAAATTCATTTCATGTGTTTTATCAAAATGATTTTCCATCTAAGATGACATTATTTAGTATGATTTTTTTTCAAGTATAATGTATCTATTATTTAAATTCTTTTATTCTTCTTATGATGAAATGATATCCATTTGTTTTATATGGATTATGTTATGATGGGATGATGTTTATAAAACCCATTTTATTCATTGGGTTATGATGAATGATTTATGTTTATTTTGTTGCAGAAGTAAGAATGATTTATTTATGAGATGGGTGGGACCAATATCACCCACTAATGAATTTTTTAACGATTTATATCTCATGAGATTGACATGGCTGGAATGGTAAGTTAATCCAGTTCCATGATACATGATTGGAAGAAGGAGTAAACTTGATTCAGTAAGGGACTTTGTCCACCAAGATGGTCTTGGCAGCAATGCCTTGGCTACTATGGAAATCATATCAAGTGCTTAAGGGTTTGACACAATTACATATTTTATTCCCATGCTATTTTATCATTATTTATGATCCTTTATGATCTATTCCCTACGTACTGCCACGATTTATTTCACAACTCAAGATTTTGTTGTTTGATCTTTATGTTCATGTTTTGAAGTTCAAATGTATATGGTTTGTTTTATTTTCTCTGTGCTTACCCTTACTGAGAATTTGAGCTCACCCTTTATATGTTTTCTTTTCCCCAAGATATAACGAAAGGTTTTAGGTAAGAAAAAATTGAGGAAGATCATTATGGCAGATGTTGAAGATCTTTCACTAAGATTAGAAGATTATGTTCCAAGTTTCCACATACACTAAACTATTACGGTCCTTTGGTGTCTCTATTTTTTATGTATTAAGAATTATTAAAAAGTAATGTAATGTCCATGTATGTCAATATTGGGTCTCTATAGTTAATACCCTTGATAGAGAAGTGAGTATGGTATTCACTTAAATGATGATTATTTAATGGATTGTTTTGTGTAACTTCGGTAGAATAATCACATCAAATAGAAGTAGTAAAATGGGATGATGAGAGAGAAAGGGTCTATAACACGAAATGAAAAGTAATTGGGTCATCAAACATAATTTCAAAACTAACATAATGTAATTTAGATGCATTATATAAAATATTATCTTGAATGCAAACGAGATGGGAGAAATTCCTTACAGAATTTTGGTATGCTAATGAATGTACATAGGAGGAAATAATGAGGGATAAAATGGTCTATTATCATTCAAACATAATTAGGGTAGTATGGGGGATTTTAAAAGTCATATCCCCATCATGTTTAATTGAAAATAAAATGGTATATGAACATAAAATATATGTAAAAAACGAGAAAGGATGAAATCCCTTACATGGAATTGTTATACCAATGTCATGGGAGAGGCTACAGAGGGACTTTTTTTAAGATTATGGTGCCTTAGGAGGATTATATAGAGAGGTGGGAAGGTATTGGTCTATATCCAAACGTTTTGAGTGAAATGGTATGTAGGATTGAGTGGGTTTATATAGGAGATGGGAAGGAATTATTTATTATTTCAGTTTTGGACACTACATATTAAACTAATCAAAATCAAAAACCATAATATGGTTTTCCCAATGGTTTTTAAAAAATCGGTGTGGAAAAAATCTTTTATAGGGAGAATGGAAGATCTTATTAAAATATTATACTTTCTTATGTGGAGGTGAGTCACACTCTCAACGGAATGATTCTAAAAACAAAATGTTTTATAAGTCTTGGAGGGTCCAGTAAGGCACCATAAAATTAATCAAACAATTATAAAATTACATTATATTAAATATAAAACATATATTTTATGAACATATTATTTATAGTATTTTATTACATCACTATTAGGTAATTATGATGTCCTCAAAAGAATTATATACTTTAACAATATTTAATTTTTACCCAAAAATTCAACTATATCGAAAAATTATGAAAATTTCACTATTAGATAATTTATATGCCCTGAATACAAAAATAATATTCATTTTATCTAAATAATTATATAATTATGTGAATTTTCAAATTTATAATATGAACCGACATTTATAAAAAATTCAGTGGTTTTAAAAAAAGTAGCTTTCAAATAAAAATAAAAATTGTAAAAAAATTATACAATAATTTTTATTTAAAAAAAAGTAATTTATTAATAATATATTATTAAATTATTTTTTAATTAAAAAATCCATTAATTCATCAAAATTGATTTTTTAATTGAATATTAACTTAGAACACTATTTGTGACAAAAAAAATATTTACCAAGTAACAAAAATAACAAGAATGTAAATTCATTATTATATACAAAAATAATTCATATAATCATAGTGATGGGGTGTTGTTATATAACCCATTATGACATCCACAAAAGACCTAAGTATATGGTTTAAAATGGTGAGAGACTCTTGGGGTGGGTCAGATAACATCGCTTAGGTGGTAATCACTATTAACATCCACTTCTCTTGTAGGCAGTTCTGTTCATGCTTAACGTGCTGAATCTTAGATTGGTATTGGTTAAAGGAGAACCCTAGTGATGATACCTCATTTCTGAGATCTGATAAATAGTCTTTGTTTGAGGAAATTCTACTAGATTATTCCATCACTTCTTTTTTCAGAGTAAATTGGATTTTCAAAGCCCTATATTTATACTAATCAGTATATAAATGTTCTACAGCTATATTAGAAATGGTGACAAATAATAATGGTATTTTAAAATCCAAAAACCTAAAACCTTGGAATTTCATATGTCTAATATAACCATTTTACATAATAATACATTTAATCATATAAATAGGTATTTTCATTAATAAAATTTGGAGTTGTTACGTTGATTATGTTGCTTCCCTTGTATCGTCGATGTATAGGACACTTCTGACACATGAGGAGTGTCATGAACACCCGACCTCAGATAATTACAGCAATACTGCTGAAGATGCCCCATCTGTAAATTGTTATGACATGCTTGTGGTTGTTTCATACAATCCCCCTTGATGTGTTTCATAAAGCCACATTGAGAACATCTCATCTTACTTTGAGTATTTGGAAGAAGATTCACCAACCATATTGTTAGATTATAAGTCATACTCTTAGTATGGATGCATGTGTCCTTCTTCTTGATCCTTCTGTTCATGTTCCTACTATTTCACATGGGTAAAAACATGGTTTCACTACCTATAGCCCCAAAAATACCCCACTATTCCTCTGTAACTCTATTCACCATTTCGAAGTAATCATCTATATACATCACCTCTATCTTGAAATGAATTTTTAGCTTCAACAATGAATAAAAAATTCATGTCTTCAATGATATGCTACCTCCCACCTCTGGTAAAAAACACACTAAGTTCATAAAATTATCCATAAATTCCATTACCGACATGTTCTATTTATTTAAACTAAATAAATCTAATGCACATTGAAGTATGAACATATGAGGTTAGAATTATTTATTTAACAGTTCCTCAATACCCTCTTATGTCACACATTGGTCCATCCCATCTTGGTCCACCAGATCCCACCACTAAAGGGAAATATCTTCCAATATGTATGTGGATAACATCGTATTAAGATCTATTTATGCTCCTAAGAATTCAGATATCGTATTCAGCCTGTTCATCCACAATTCATCCCTTCCCAGCACCGAATCACCCCTAAAATGGTTGGATTTTTCATTTCAAACAAAACTGCATGATCCATGTGCTTTGGTTCATCCTCATTATTCCCACATTCTTCTACATGGAAAGATATCACTATACTCTGTAGTATTTATTGGTTTTAATGTCCGGTAATTTCTATTTTGTTAATTATATGAAATTATTTCAAGACTGTCAAATTTGACGGTGCATGATTATGAAGCCTAGAGTTTCCTAAATGATCCTTAGATGTTTTGTTAAACATTAAATATCATGCGTAATCATTTTTCTTGAAAAAGTGAAATAATTCATTAGAAGTTTCCCAGATCAGAAATTTGAGGGCACCCTTATACTAAGGATGGCAGGTTTACCCTAGGTGCGACTTACATTTAGTCGGCACGAGCCTCCTATGATAAAACCATAAAATGGCATAAGCGTTAATAATATAATTAATTGAAATTATTTTATTTTTCAAATTCTTATAACTAATGGACAATAACTAGTATAAAAAATCAGAGACCACTAATGAAAAAATGAGGGTATGCTCTCTTTAGGAAGATACTAACATTTCTCGGCATGGGCCACTAGTGAAAGTTATTTTTTGGGCCTAAATAAAATAATTAAGTGATAATTATTTTATTGAAAAATCCATAATTTCTAAATGGTAACTCAGATTGGAAATACAAGAGTAACATTGGGTTCCATGGGGCGTGTTTCACTTTGGTAGAGCATAACCTCGATCAACACAGGTCATGAGCGACTATTAATAATTTACTAAACATTTTTTTGGGTACGTTCATTAAACATGGGAGCGGCATTTTCTAAATTCTGAATCATTGATCGGAAAAAAAAATCCTTGGGAATCGTTGAATTCGCAGCACCATGATTTTCTTAAGGGGGGATTCATTTTGACCTCAATATGTATGGCGATAAAGTTAGTTTTTGGAACATTTTAATTCAATAAATAAAATAACATTATTATTTTATTTTTATTATATTCCTCAACTGGACTAGTTGTACGGTGGGACCGATGAAGTATCAATCCTATAAATTGCATTACCCATCAATATATATAAAAAAAGTTGGGGGAAATTAGGAAGCATCCTAATTAATGTGCCACCATTAAATTCCAACATCCTTACTTTCCCTCCCCCTATCCTATATATTTGATGATTGTAGGGAGGTACCTGAATCGCTTCACCAAGCAATGAAGGGCTGATGGAGTGCCACGATGTTGAACCCATATAAGATGGAGCCGACCCAGTAGGATGTGACGGTCAACACCGAACCACGAACCTGAAGTCGACGTACGAGTGGCGTCATTGGGAACCGGTTGTGGGGACAAAGAATGCTGACCCACCTTCATGCGTGGATTCTCTCAAATAGGTTTTCTAGGTAGGGGTTTTTTTGTGCATTTTTCCCCCTTCCTCTTTCTTGAAATTATATGAAGAACAAGGGTAAACTGGCTAATGGGTTGTCCCGGGATTCATTGGTCTAAGAGGGAGGTTATTGTGGGAATTATGTGGGGTTAATCATGTTGTTTATTTCAATTTTTATTAAACCATTAACCTCCCTCTTGTTTACGATCAAACATGAAGGATACGACCCTAATAAACCTAGCCCGAACCCTCAGATATCTTGATATCCTCGCGCCACCTTAAAAGACCGCAAGCACATCAACACAAGCCACGAGAGGAAGGCCACAGATCATCAGCCTCGGGGAACGGTGGAGGATGCCTACATGATGTTCAGCCTCGATAAGGAAGGCGATGCAAGCGCCACACGGCATGCGAACATAAGCCACGATCGAAGCTGCAGCGGAGCCCGAACCCACCTCCAGTGGGTTCCACAGGGACCGAGTGGTGCCCACGCGGCTGGCCACAACCCTCAGACATTTCCATCTGACCTTGCTGTTTCCCTCGAGTTGGGACATCACCCTCGGAGTGGGCCACCACCCTCGGATCGTGCCGCCACCCTCACACCAGGCTGTTGCCCTCGACGCCGGGTTGTCGTCCTCGGAGTGGGCCGCAACCCTCAGACCATGCCACCTCTCTCAGATCTGGGCCCCTGCCCTCGGAACGTGCTGCCGGCCTCATAACGGGCTGCCACCCTTGAACCAGGCCCACACCCCAGTGGTCCACCACCCCCGAACTGGTTCGCCCCCCTTGCAGGCCGCCACCCCATACGGGTCGGGTTGCCCCTTTGTGGGCTGTAAATTTTAGGTTGGGTCGCCCCTCCTGTGGACCAGTCCGAACATCAGCCCAGTGAACCGAGCCCACATCGGCCCCACCCATACAGGGTCGGGCCGTGATTGTCCAACCGGGTTGGACCAAACTCGGGTCCAACCGGGCCCAAAAATACTCGAAGGGGCATAAAATGAGGACCAGATGCACGTTTCACAAACCGTCTATTGTTTTGGGACCCATTGAGCTGGACAATACCTTTTCCATACTCCATAAGAGTTTCAGATAAACTTCGAGTTCGTCTGGGTTGGATCGCAACCAAATCCAACCGAGCCCTCGCCAATAAAATGCCAATAATGCACAAACTGGGAGTCTAACGGACACACCGTCTGTTGTGTTGGAACCCTCATGGCATAATGGTTCATCGGGTTACTACTTTGTGAGACATCGTGCTAGATGATTTACGGCTGATGGCTTGGGATGAGGTTCTCCAAAACACAATATGTACGGAACTCTGCGACAGACTGAGACAAGAATACTACTAACTTTTCGACTCGGAGTGACTCGACGACCGCGGTACATGATAGGAAGGAGTGCCTTAGCAGACCATGATGGGGGTCGATGGTTTTGTGGGACTCAACGGTTCATAGTGTGGAGCAAACATGGTATGCGATGAGGAGGAGTACATTTTCATACCGCGTTGGGGGGGGGATCTGTGTGACCTGACAGACCCACAATACGCATTGGGGAGTTGTACTTCAACAGTTCATGGTTAGTGGGATGAGCCTCCGTGTGACATGGTAGGCCCAGTGTACTCGATAGAGGAGCAGTTCTCCAGCACCCAAGGTGTTTGAAATTGTGACTAGGGATGTTACTTGTTGCTACTCTAAAATAAATCCAGGTGGGAGATGTCCTCACTTTGTTCTTTTGATTGAGGTTATGTTATGTTGTTCATTACCTGTGTTGTACTTTACCTTAATGGTGTTACCCTGTACGTTTTCATTATTGAATTTTTGTAAACCTTTGGGGTCTTGGGTTCCCTATAGAGTATCGTTATATTCACACCTACACAGGCTTCACCAACACCTTTTTTTTCTTCTGCAAATAACGTACAATTTTGATCGAGCCTGAGGGAGCCAGGACTGGGTGGTGGTTGGAGGTGGAAATTCAGTGTGACCTGATGTGGAGGAGACATGTAGATGTTGAGTACTATAGTAGTGATTTGTACCTAACCTTCAGGTAGGATCCATGAGGGAAAATATAGGAGTTTGATTTTCCCTTTCTACTATTTTTTACTTTTCAATTGTACTTGTACTTTTCTAGTTGAGCTTGTATTCCAGCCCCTTTACATTTAATACACTTTTTCTACAGCAGTTTACTTCACAGTTTCTTCTTGTTGTGTTCTCAGACAACATGTTTATACATGTTAATGGTGACTCCTTCTCATTTTAGGGAATACATGTAACACCCCGACCCTAGTTATCCAGAGTCATTGCATTATTACATAACATTGTCATGATCACAAAATATCAAGTCTCAAAAGACCGATTAGTTTAGTAGCCTTGGAAACACTAGATACATTCATTAGTATAAAATTACATAATAAAGTGAAAAACTACAACAAAATCTTGTCTTTATATTCCCTCATACTATCCCTGCATGTCATTCATTAAATAATTCTTCACATCATGGAAAAACTGAAACATTGAAAGGGGTGAGCTCAGATTCTTAGTAAGGATACCAATATAGCAGAAACATTCATAAATAAACATAAACATTTAAGGAAATGTATAACTAAAACAAAAGCCTTTTAAACTTGAACTTCAGCATAATATGGAAAAAATAAAATGAAATAATGCCATTTACTTATTCACATGGATATTATTATAGTAGAATAATCACATGAAATATCAATAACCACTTTTATAATGATGGAATGCATAATTCCAGACTATCATAACCACGTATCCAAGGCCTCGTTTCATGACTTCAAATAAGATTTGGTCAAGGCCTTGTGCCAAGACACTGGTTTGTCTCATTAGACCTACTGATGCATCAAGGAGCTATAGCAGGCTCCACCCATCACTTATTACGTCCAATGCATTCCTCATATGAACAGTTTTAATCATATCATAATCATTTGTATTAAAACTAGAATATGAAATGTCAATACTTTCTCCATAAACAATGAATGGTATAAAAATAACACATCCACAGTCAAACATATCCCAAAACCTTCAATACAATATGGAAGTTTTGTATCATAATAAATCAACATTGATAATCATAAAATCCATCAAAGGATGTTAACATAGATGAAATCAAAACTATTTGAGAGAAATATCCCTTTTTTGAAATCATTTAAAAGTCACACATTTATTAAGTAAGTAATTTAAAAAGAGATTTTTGAATCAAAGTGTCCCATACAACTTTGAAACGTTTGAAAATAAATATCATTTATAAACATTAATTTCCATATAAATAAATCCTTAAAATCATTTTGAAAACATGGACATTAATTAAAAATATTTAGAAAGACAAATCTTTAAAACATTTAAAATTCTGATCTTGATAAAGAGTACCTTTCACAAATTCTTAAAATATTCATTTCGAAATCATTTAAATGTGAAATAATTATAAAATAAAACATTTACTTTCAAAATATTCTTATAAGCTTATAAGGGAAGCTTCAATGATTTTATAATGGCAGAAAATAGCCTCACCCACCTTATAAGATAAAAAAAGACATTGTTACATTAATTCTGTCGAAATGGTTAAAAAGGACCTTGTTTGGAAAATGATGGAAAGATTCATTTATAAACTTCTCATAAAAAATCAAACAAGGGTATAAATGAATTTAAACCATATTATTTAAAATAGTAATAATAATTTGAAATACATTTTTAACAAACATGGATGTTGATAATAAAGAGGTGCCAGTAGATAATTACGTATAAACAACCTCGGATAATGAAGAGATTGTAAAATAACCCCTTAACTTGTACTTTTCCTTGGTTTAGGGTAGGTTAACCTCCTTTATAATGGTTAAATAATTTTTATTAAATTATTCAATAATCATATACATTAATATGATATCATATATTATCTTTTAACATTAATTTGTTAATAATATCTTAGTATTATCATCGTTTCGGGTGTTAAAGGTTTCATTCTTCTTTATATTCTTTGTTATGTGTGCCATATTGTTTATGTATGGGATGCATATTATTCATATCCAGAATGATATAATGTCTCTAAAATTTATTTTTAATCATAAAATAAAATTTAATATTGAATGGATACGATGGGGAATGAATCTCATCGCGTTCGTGGAGACGGTAATCCGTACGTACGCACGAGCGAAAATATCATTCTTTTGATATTAAAATAATATATAATAGGATGGTATATACATAATCATTATCATGTTATATTTATTATTTACATCAATTACTCATCGTTATTATACCCATCAAAATAATTGTGTATTGAATAACAATTACACCATGACGTGGAGACGGTAGGCCGTACGTACGCACGTATGGTGACATGTAATTCAATGGATGGATAGAATACTGAATATGTTTTTTCCATATTTATAATAACATCATAGTATATATTATATACTGGATTTATTATTTTAGAATTGAAAAAACAAAGAAATAAGAATTTGAAGAAGAAAGGAACTTGAAAGAGGGTGGTGAAAACATTACCTCTTCTTTGGGTTCTTCATTTTGATTTGATCAAAAGGGCTCCATTGGTTGGATTTCTGATCAAACTAAGGACTCTAGGTTTAATTGAGGGAATTTGAGAGAATATTTGGGCAGGGTTTGGCCAAACAAAAACGCTTTTAAGCTGTGAAGAATTGGTTATAAGTGGTGTCCTTTTATAAGGGGGAGGAGGGGATCTTTAGGAAAACATAAAGATTTATTTCATAATATATTAATATTCGGTTTCTAATGGCTCCAAAGTGGATTATTCAAATTCTAAGGTGGGTATGGGTCACAATCCATTTAACCAATAGATTTTAGACAGGATTGGTTCATTATATTAACCTTATCATGTAGTTTTAACTCTTAGTTAATTAGATTGACATTTAGCATGTAAATTTGTATTTTAATATTATATATTTCATAAACATACTATATACATCCAACCAACTCCAAAGTGGTCCATTAATGATACAACTATCACGATATATGTTATTTGGCCAAACCATAGATTTTTTGGAATAGAATATCAATTAATAATATAATACTTGTTTTTAAAAACTCATTTATGTCAAGTTTGACACTATTCAATAATTGATTTTTGTTAAAGTCTTAAAAAATTTATTAATTCAAATAAAATTAATATAAGCAATCATAACATGTAATATTAACCAATTTAATTCGTGGATATCATCAAAACATTCATATTATATTTATTTTAAATTTTATAATACCAATGTTTTGATTCTTTTATTATTAAGGAATATACTACATCATTATTGTGCCAAACATAAAATTTAATAATTAAATTTATAAAAATTATAAATAAATTAACATTATGTATTAAATTTATTTATCTTTCTAATTAATATTTATCGTTCAAAATCCATCATATATAACCCTATGTAAAAATTTATTTTCTAAAAGATATATGCTTTTGTCAATTTTGCATTTACTTTAACTTAATTAATACGAAGTGTCATTATCACTTACATGTGGCTCCATGGGGTCCTATAATCGTCACAAAGAAGCCCATGGTCGGAATTTTATCATCCAATAGGGTTCGGACACGTTTTAGGGTAAATTAATATTATTATAATATTATTTTTTTACCCTTATTTACCGGATTTACCTTTTAACCATGGTAAATAAAATAATTACCGAAGTAATTATTCAAAATCTCTAAAAATAAGAGTTAACAATTTTAACAATTTCAAAATCCTGATTCCAAATATGAAATCCATTTTCCAAAATTCTTAACACAGAAGTGGCAGAAATTAATTTAAAATTAATTCCCATTGTTGAAACAAAAAGCTTGTTTATAACAAATAATAACTATCAAAAGATTGACACTTTCTTATGTCCAGTTTAAATATAAAATTATTTCCAATCACCAAAATTGGATTAAATGGTAAAATTATAATCTAATTATACTTTAAAATCACTCAAATTCATAATTTATCACTATTAATTATTTCTATTAAAAAAGTTGTTTTTAATTAAAATTTAGTAATTTTAACTATTCATCAAAATATGAAAGTTATTAGAAAAGCACCAAAATTTCACCCTAAGCTAATTTTGATTTTAAAAATCCAAAAATGAAGCATATTTTACTAAATTAAAAACCTAAATGTTTCATTTTTTAATTTAAAATTAATTCCCGCTATTAAAACTAAAAGGTGTATTTTTAATAACTATCAAAAGATTGACACTTGTTTTTGTCCAATTTCAAAGTGAAATTACATACAATGACCATAATTAGATTAAATGGTAAAAATATAATATATTTATACGTAAATAACATTAAAATTTATAATTTAACAATAGAAATTATTTTGATTAAAAAAGTTGTTTTCAGTTAAAATATAGTATTTTTCATTATTCACCCAAATATGAAAGTTATCAGAAAAAAACCAAAACTTTATTGAAACTAAATTATTATTTCCCGATTCTAAAAAAGATGTTTATTTTGTCAAATTTAATAAATAAAAGTTGAAAATATTGTATTTAAAAAGGCTTCTTCATTAAATGGCGGTAAAATTGCATTTTTGAAAAATACTTCTTTTATCCGAAAAAAATTATTTGCTCTTACATTATGTATAAGAAACTCATAATATGGATTCTAAAATTATAATTATTGTATAAATCTCAAAATTCAGTTAATATTATTCATTATCTCTTTTGAACGACTTGTTTGGTAAGTCATGGTGCGCTAGAACTCGGTGTTGCGTGTAGTGAAAGTTATAGAATTACATTGAAAAAATAACGTACTATGAAATCTTGGGGTGTTACATTATTCCCTCATTCAATAAATTTCATCCTCGCAATTTGAAATTATTTTTCGAAAATAAAAGGTTGAAAATAGAAAATACCATCGGGAAAACCCACATCTGAAATTGGGTTTGTAAAATTTAGTCTTAATATGAGGAAAAGGAAAATTAAAGGGTCAGTACAAAATCATGATCTCTATTAGGAGAACATTGGTGGAAATTAGAGACATAGAATTGGAGGAAAATGTAAATATTTATAGGTAGTGATTGAGGTCATCAATAACAAACAATTTTAAAATTTAGGGCCTTCAATTCATCAATCTATAATGACTTAAAATACCATTATTACAACAAAAAATATGGTATTAGGATAAAAAAATTTGTTTTAATTTCCCCTTCACTAAAGTATAATAATTATTTTCATAATTGAATAATAGAGGAAGAAAAGTATATATTTGACAAGTAGAGTCCCATACATTAACTAAGTTCTACCAAAAACTCATCTTTCACTCTAAAAGATATTAGACCTTCAAAATAATACTCTATTTATCCTATAAGTATAGGGTTTAAAAAATGAATTTATAATTCATCTATCATATCCATTAAAAAAACTACATTATTCATCCTAGGACATCACATGGGTCAGTGGTAGGTGATACACCCCTGTCGCCCTTCGGTTGTGGGTTCAAGTCTCGGGGCCTTGCCAAACACGACGGGATGCCGCCCGACCTCCGGGTTATCATTTTTATGGAAATCCAACAAAAAACTCAAACTAGACTTATACAAAATACTTCTGTCCAAACTCATAGTCCAGAATTTATAAGTTAGGTAAACACAATAAAGATCATTTTTTCCACGTAATAGCATGTGAATACCTTAATCATGTATTCTTTTAAAACACTGCAACATCCTGAAATACCATAAATCCTTATTGATTACATTCATGCTCACTTATTACATATATAATACTGGTTATACTCCTTATATCCAAAAACTATGACTATTCCAACATTGATGGAATAATTAAACAAACCATTAATCAGTTCCATGGCAGTCAAGAATATCCAATATAATTTATCCAAATTGACCATCACTTATTCCAAAATTACTACCTCGGTATCAAGACCGTATTAAGGATTAACTTTCCTTCAACCATGTATTTTCAAAAAAATGTTTAACAAGTTGTTGATTCACTTTTCATAGTACCATATAATCTCAAATCCTCAATTAAATAGTACTACAATACAATCCTTATTTATCTCCATAATTCATATAACCAGTTCATCGTTGATACAACACTCAAATGGAATAATTCATTAATAACAACATCAGAACACTAGTCATTCCTCTTCATCTGTGGTAGTATAATAACATTATTATTATCCAATAGCATCATTTGGGGTATACTCTGATGATTTGAACATTGATTCAGATAGTGTCCACATTCCTTGCAGATAAAGAATTGTACACTTGAAACCTTTTTCTTACCCTCGCAATCACGAACAGGGTTTCCTTTTTCTCCACACTTATAACATATTACCATTCCCTTCAAGAATTTTCCAAGGTGATTCTTTCCACAGTTATCACACATGGGAAAATCCTTCTTTACCTTCTTCCCTTTATCTGTATTTCTCCCTAACATCCTTTTCTTCTCTAGATTCCTTTCAAATCTATAGGACTATGAGAACTCTTTACTTATCTTATCAACACATGATACTATTTCTTCATATGATGATAATACATGGGAGATTATTTCCCTTCTAAATTCTTGCTTAAGACCATGAATGAAATTACCCTTATTACTCTTTGGATCGTGAATATTTCTGGAGTTTTCATTCCTTCTATTGGGCACCATTTCTAAACAATGGCATACACTATATTTGTTTATGAATAGAAATACCTAATCCCAAACTTGGAAAACACTTAAAATAAATTAAACAATTTTTTGATATAATCCATAATCATAAAAATGTTTTCTTTGAGTACGTATATACTCATAAACCCTTCATAATGGTTTGTCAAGAATGTAAGATTTAACCGAAGCATTTCCCCTGGGAGTGTCGTAACCTATAGTGCAGCAAGGCCCATTTTCGTGACCCAGTTCCCATTTGAGTCTAGCTCAAAGTGGTGTTTTCGAGTTTAACCCCTAGGTAAATCTATGCCAGAGCCGCCTCTACCTGATTGTATCCAGACATGTATGTATTGCATAGAAAAATCTCAAAATCTCTACAATACCGAAATTCTAGGAAGTTATTCTATACTAATCCTCAAAGTCCATCATAGGTCTATCTGCTCTAATCAGAGTTTATCTAAATCTGGATTCCAAGGTTTGTACTAAACTTCCTCTATTACCAACTGTAACTCCCCGACCCTAGTTACCCAGAGATGGTGCATTATTACATAACACTGGAATGATCACAAAAGATCTTGTCTTGAAAGGCCAATTAGTTTAGTAGCCTTGGAAACACTAGATACATTCATAAGTCTTAGATTACATAATAAAGTGAAAAACTACAACAAAATCATGTCTTCATATTCTCTCATACTATCCCTACAGGTCATTCATAAATTACTTCTTCACATCCTTGGAAAAATAAAACATTGAAAGGGGTGAGCTCAGATTCTCAGTAAGGATAACAATATAGTGGAAACTTTCATAAATAAACATAAACATTTAAGTCAATGTATAACTCAAACAAAAGACTTTTAAACTTGAACTTCAACATAATATAGAAAAAATAAAATGAAATAATTCCATTTACTTATTGACAGGGATATTCTACTAGTCGAATAATCACATACAATATCAATAACCACCTTCATAACGACGGAATGAATAATTTCAAACTGTCATAACCACGTAGCCAAGGCCTCATGCCAAGACTACAAATATGATTTTGTCAAGTCCTCATGCCAAGACACTAGTTTGCCTCATGAGACCTACCAATGCATGAAGGAGCTATAGCAGGCTCCACCCGTCACATATTAAGTCCAATGCATTTCTCATATGAACATGGTTAAACATAACATAAACATTCATATTAAAACTAGCCTACAAAATGTTAATGCTTTCTCCATAAACCATGAATGGTATAAAAATAACACATCCACAGTCAAACATATCCCAAACCCTTCAACACAATATGGATGTTTTGTATCCTAATAAATCAACTTTAATAATCATAAAATAAATTAAATTATATTGACATAGATGAAATCAAAACTATTTGGGAGAAATATCTCTTTTTTGAAATCATTTATAAGTCAGACATTTGTTAAGGAAGTAATTTAAGAGTGATTTTTCAATCAAAGTGTCCCATAAAACTTTGAATATTTTGAAAAAAAATCATTTAAAAAAATTCATGTCCATATAAATAAATCCTTAAAATCATTTTGAAAACATGGACATTAATTAAAAATATTTATAATGATAAATCTTTATGACATTTAAAATTATGGTCTTGATAAAGAGTACCTTTCAAAAATTCTTAAAATATTCATTTTGAAATCATTTAAAAGTCGCATAATTATAAAATAAAACATATACTTTCCAAATATTCATATAAGATTGTAAGGGAACGTTCAATGATTTTATAATGGCAGAAAATATCTGCACCCGCTGTATAAGTAAAAAAATACATTCTTACCTTAATTCTGTCGAAAAGGTTAAAAAGGACCTTTTTGGAAAATGACTAAAAGATTCCATTATAAAAAACTCATAAAAATTCAAAAAAGTGTATAAATGAATTTAAACCATAGTCTTTAAAATAGTAATAATGACTTGAAATACATTTTTAAGAAACATGGATGTGGATTATAAAGAGGTCCCAATAGATAATTACATATAAAAAACCTCAGATAATGAAGAGATTCTAAAATAAACCCTTACCACGTAAATTTTCTTGGTTTAGGGTAGGACAACCTCCTCTATAATGGTTAAATAATTGTTATTAAATTATACATGAATCATATACATTATTATGATATCATATATGATCATTTAACATTGATTTGTTAATAATATCTTAGTATTGTCATCGTTTCGGGTGTTAACGGATTGGTTTTTATTTAAATATTTTGTCATGTCTGCCATATTTGTTATGTAAGGGATGCATATTATTCATATCTAGAATGATATCATGTCTCTAAAAATTATTTTTAATCATCAAATAATATTTAGTCTTTAATGGATACGATGGAGAATGAATCTCATCGCGTTCGTGGAGACGATAATCCGTACGTACGCACGAGCAACAATATCATTAATTTGATATTAAAATAATATATAAATGGATGGTATATAAAGAATCATTATCACGTTATATTTATTATTTATATGAATTACACATCATTATTATACCCATCCAAATAATTTTGTATTGAATAACAATTACACCACGACGTGGAGACGGTAGGTCGTACAAACGCACGATGGTGACATGTCATTCAAAGGATGGATAGAATACTTAATATGGTTGTAAAATATTTATAATAAAATCATAGTATATATAATATAATGGATTTATTATTTTATAATGGAAATAACAAAGAAATAATGTGTTGAAGAAGAAATGAACTTGAAAGAGGGTGGTGAAAACATTACCTCTTCTTCGGGTTCTTCATTTTGATTTGATCAAAAGGGATCTTTATGTTGGCATTTTGATAAAAATAGGGCCTATAGGATGAATTGAGGGAATTTGAGAGAATATTTGGGTAGGGTTTGGTCAAACCAATAGGCTTTTATGGTTTGAAGAATTGGTTATAAACGGTGTCCTTTTATAAGGGGGAGGGGGAGCTCTTTTAGAAAACATAAAGTATTATATTATAATAAATCCGTATTCTGTTTCTAATAGCTCAAAAGTTGATTATTAAAATTCTATGGTGGGTATTTGTAGAAATACTTTCATCCAATAGAATTTAGATAGGTTTGGGTCATTATATTAACCTTATCATGTAGTTTTAACTCTTAGTTAATTAGATTGACATTTACCATGTAACTTTGTATTTTTATATTATATAGATAATAAACTTACTATATACATCCAAGCGACCCCCAAGTGGTTCATTAATGTTAAAAACATCATGATATAAGTTATTTGGCCAATCCTTAGATTTTTAGTAATAGAATATCAAATAATAATATAATACTTGTTTTAAAAACTCATTTTTGTCAAGTTTGACACTATTCAATAATTAATTTTTGTTATAGTCTTAGAAACTTCATTAATTAGAATAAAATGAAATTAAGCAGTCCTAAAATGTAATATTAACAAATAAAATTAGTGGATGTCATCAAAACATTCAAATTATATTTATTTAAACTTTTATAATTCCAATATTTTGATTCTTTTATTGTTAAAAAAATAGTGCTTCATTATTGTGTCACACATAAATTTAATTATTAAATGTCTAGTAATTATAAATAAAACACCATTATGTAGTAAATTTAGTTATATTTCTAATTAATATTTATAGTCTAAAATACAACATATATAACCCCATGTAAAAATCGTTTTTCTAAAAGGTATATGCCTATGTCATTTTTGCATTTACATTAACTTAATTAATATAAAGTGTCAATATCACTTACAAGTGGCTCCATGGGGTCCCACACTCGACCCAAAGATGCCCATTGTCAGAAATGTATCCCCCAATAGGGTTAGGACACGTTTTAGGGTAAATTAATATTATTATAATATTATTTGATTACCCTTATTTACTGGATTTACCCTTTAACCATAGTTAATAAAATATTTACCGAAATAATTATTAAAAATGTCTGAAAATAAGAGTTAAATATTTTCACAATTTGTAAATACTGATTACAAATATTAAATCCATTTTCCGAAATTCAAAATCCAGAAGTGGAAGAAATAAATTCAAAATTAATCCCCGTTGTCGAAACAAAAAGCATGTTTTTAACAAATAATAACTATCAAAAGATTGACACTTTCATATGTCCAGTATAAATATAAAATTATGTCCGATGACCAAAATTGGATTAAATGGTAAAATTATAATCTACTTATTCTTTAAAATCACTCTAATTCATAATTTATCACTATTGATTATTTCGATTAAAAAGGTTGTTTTAATTAAAATTTAGTATTTTTAACTATTCATCAAAATATGAAAGTTATCAGAAAAGTACCAAAATTTAACCCTAAGCTAATTTAGATTTTAAAAATCCAAAAATTAATTCTATTATACCAAATTAAATACATAAAAGTTCAATTTTTAATTTAAAATTAATTCTCGTTATTAAAACCAAAAGGCGTTTTTTAATAATAATCAGAAGTTTGACACTTGTTTATGTCCAATTTCAAAGTGAAATTACTTAAAATGACCATAATTGGATTAAATGGTAAACATATAATATATTTATACTTACATACCATTAAAACGTATAATTTAACAATATAAATTCTTTTGATTAAAAAATTTGTTTTCAGTTAAAATATAGAATTTTTCATTATTTACCCAAATATAAAAGTTATCAGAAAAACACCAAAACTTTATTGAAAGTAAATTATTATGTTACTATTATAAAGAAGAAGTTTATTTTGTCAAATTGAATAAATAAATGTTTCAAATATTGGATTTAAAAAGGCTTCTCAATTAAAAGGCGATAAAATTGCATTTTTTGAAAACTACTTCTTTTATCTGAAAAAAATGTATTTGTTCTTACATTATGTCTAATAAACTCATTATATGGATTATTAAATTATACGAATTATATAAAATAAAAAATTCAGTTAATACTATTGATAATCTCTTTTGAAGGACTTCTTTGGTTAGTCATGGTGGGCTAGAACTCGGTGTTGCGTGTAGTGAAAGTTATTGAATTACATTAAAGAAATAACGTACTATGAAATCATGGGCTGTTACATTATTTACTTCTTCATTAAATTTATTCCTCACAATATGAAATTATTTTTCGAAAATAAAAGGTTGAAAATAGAAAATACCTTTGGGAAAACCCACATCGGAAATTAGGTTAGTAAATTTTAGTCTTAATATGAGGAAAAGTGAAATGAAAGGTTCACCACAAAATTATGATCTCTATTAGGAGAAAATTGGTGGAAATTAGAGACATATAATTGGAGGAAAACTTAAATATTTATAGGTAGTGATTGAGGTCATCAATCACAAAAAATTGAAAAATTCAGGGCCTTAAATTCATCAATCTATGATGATTTAAAATACCATAGGTTCAACAAAACATATGGCATTTGGATAAAACATTTTTTTTGATTTAATATCCCCTTCACTAAATTATAAGAATTAATTTCATCATTGAATAATAGAAGAATAAAAATATATATTTGACAAGTAGAGTCCCATCCTTTAACTATGTTATACCAAAAACTCATCATTCACTCTAAAAGATAGTAGAACGTAAAAATAATACTCCATTTATCCTATTATTATAGGGTTTAAAAAATGAATTTATAATTCATCTAGAAGAAACATTTAAAAAACTAAATTATTTAATCTAGGACATCACATGGTTCATAGGTAGGTGATACAACCTTGTCGCCCTTCGGTTGTGGGTTCAAGTCTTGCGGCCCTGCCGGACGTGACAAGATGGCGCCTGACCTCCGGGTTGTCCTTTTTATAGAAATCCAAAAAAAACTCAAACTAGAAATATCCAAAATTCTTTTTCAAAACACACATTCCAAAATTTATAAGGTAGGTAAACACAATTAAGATCATTTTCCACGTAATAGCATGCGAATACCTTAATCGTGTATTATTTTAAAACACTACAACATCCTGAAATACCATAAAACCTTATTGATTACATTCACAATCCCTTATTACATATAGAATACTGGAATACTCCTTATATCCAAAAACAATGAATTTTCCAAAAATGATGAAATAAACAAACCATTAATCAGTGCAAAGGTATTCAAGAATATCCAATATAATTTATCCAAATCAACCATCTCTTATTCCAAAATTACTACCTCTGTATCAAGAACATATTAAGGAATACCTTTCCTTCAACCATGTATTTTCCAAAAAAATATTAACTTGATTTTGAGTCACTTTTCATAGTACCATATAATCTCAAAGCCTCAATGAAATAGTAATGAATTACAATCCTTATTTATCTCCATAATTCAAATATCTAGTACATCGTTGATACAACACTCAAATGTAATAATTCTTTAATAACAACATAAGAACACTAGTCATTACTCTTCATCTGTGGTAGTATCATACCTTTATTTTTATCCAGTAGCATCATTTGGGGCATACTATGATGATTTGAACATTGATTCGCGTAGTGTCCCCACTCCTTTCAGATTAACCATTGTACATTTGAAACCTTTTTCTTATCCTTGCAATCATGAACATGGTGTCCTTTTTTTCCATACTTATAACATAATCTCATTCCCTTCAAGCATTTTCCAAGGTAATACTTTCCACAATTATCACATATTGGAAAATAGTTCTTTAACTTATTCACATTAATTGTCTTTCTTCCTACCATCCTTTTCTTCTCTGGCTTCCTTTCAAATCCATTGGACTCTGAGAACTCTCTACTTATCTTATCAACACATGATTCTTTTTCTTCATATGATGATAATACATGGGAGACTATTTCCCTTCTAAATTATGGATTAAGACCATGAAAGATATAATCCTTCTTACTCTTTGGATCATGCATATTTATGGAGTTCTCTTTCCTTATATTGGGAACCATTTCTAAACAATGGAGTACACTAGATTAGTTTATGAATAGCAATACCTAATCCCAGACTTGTAAAACACTTAACATAAATTAATCAGTTTATGGATATAATCCATAATCATAAAAATGTTTTCATTAAGTAAGTATATACTCATAAACGCTTCATAATGGTTTGTATATAAAATGATAATTATCCGAAGCATATCCCTCAGGAGTGTCGTAACCAAGAGTGCAGCAAGGCCCATTGTGGTGCACCAGTTCCCATTTGAGTCTAGATCAAAGTGGTGTTTTCGGGTTTTACCCCTAGGTACATCTATGCTAGAGCTGCCTCTACCTGCTCGTATCCAAACAGGGATGTATTGCTCAGAAAACACACAAAATCTCTACAATACCAAAAAATTCTAGGAAGTTCATCTATACTAATCTTCAATGTCTATCTTTGGTCTATGTGCTCTAATTAGAGTTTATCTAAATCTTGCTTCCAAGGTTTGTATTAAACTTCCTCTGATACCAACTATTACACCCCCACCCTAGTTACCTAGAGTTGGTGCATTATTACATAACATTGGCATGATCACAAAAGATCATGTCTCGAAAGACCGACTAGTTTAGTAGCCTCGTAAACACTAGATACATTCATAAGTCTTACATTATATAATAAAGTGAAAAACTACAAAAAAAAAACCTTCCTTTATATTCACTCATACTATCCCTGCAAGTCATTCATAAAATACTTCTTCACGTCCTTGGAAAAAAAACATTTAAAGGGGTGATCTCATATTCTTAGTAAAGATAACAATATAGCATAAACTTTCATAAATAAACATAAACATTTAAGGCAATGTATAAATAAAACAAAATCCTTTAAAACTTGAACTTCGGCATAATATGGAAAAAATAAAATGAAATAATTCCATTTACTTATTGACATGGATATTATACTAGTCGAATAATCACATGAAATATCAATAACCACTATCATAATGATGGAATACATAATTCCAGACTATCATAACCACGTAGAAAAGGCCTCGTGTCAGGACTACAAATATGATTTTGTCATGGCCTCATACCAAGACACTAATTTGTCTCATGAGACCTACCGATGCATCAAAGAGCTATTGCGGGCAGCACCCATCACATATTATGTCCAATGCATTCCTCATATGAACAGGTTTAAACATAACATAAACATTCGTATTAAAACTAGCATATGAAATGTCAATACATTCTCCATAAACCATGAATGGTATTAAAATAACACATCCACAGTCAAACATATCTCAAAACCTTAAATACAATATGGATGACTTTTATCATAATAAATCAACATTAATAATCTTAAAATCTATCAAAGGATGTTGACATAGATGAAATCAAAACTATTTGAGAGAAATGCCTCTTTTTTGAAATCATTTAAAAGTCACACATTTATTAAAGAAGTAATTTAAAAGGTATTTTTGAATCAAAGTGTCCCATACCACTTTGAAACTTTTTAAAAGAAATATCATTTAAAAACATTCATGTCCATATAAATAATTCCTTAAAATCATTTTGAAAACCTGGACATTATTTAAAAACATTTAGAAAGATAAATATTTAAAACATTTATAATTCCGATCTTGCTAAACATTACCTTTCACAAATTCTTAAAATATTAATTTTGAAATAATTTAAAATTTTCATAATTATAAAATAAAACATTTAATTTAAAAATATTCTTATAAGCTTGATAGATAAGCTTCAATGATTTTATAATGGCGGAAAATAGCCGCACCCGCCGTATAAGTTAAAAGAAGACATTCTTACATAAATTCTGTCGAAAAGGTTAAATAGGACCTTGTTTGGAAAACTACACAAAGATTGCTTTATAAACATCTCATAAAATTTCAAACAAGGGTATAAATGAATTTATCCCATAGTCTTTAAAATAGTAAGAATGATTTGAAATACATTTTTAAGAAACATGGATGTGGATGATAAAGGGGTCCTAGTAGATAATTATGTATAAACAACCTCGGATAATGAAGAGATTGCGATATAAACCCTTACCTTGTAGTTTTAATTGGATGAGGGTAGGTTAACCTCCTATATAACTATTAAATAATTGTTATTAAATATACAATAATCGTATACATTAATATGATATCATATATGATCTTATAAAATTGATTTGTTAATAATATCTTATTATTATCATCGTTTCGGGTGTTAACGGATTCGTTTGTCTTTATATTATTTTCTATGTGAGCCATATTTGTTATGTATGGGATGTATATTATTCAAATCCAGAATGATATCATGTCTCTAAAAATTCTTTTTAATCATAAAATAATATCTAGTCTTGAATGGATACGATGGGGAATGAATATCATCGTGTTCGTGGAGACGGTAATCCGTACGTACGCACGAGCGACAATAACATTCTTTGGATATTAAGATAATATAAAATTGGATGATAAATACAGAATAATTATCATTTTATATTTATTATTTACATGAATTACACATCATTAATATACCTATCCAAATAATTGTGTATTGAATAACAATTACACCACGACGTGGAGACGGTAAGCCGTACATACACACGTATGGTGACATGTCATTGAAAGGATTGATAGAATACTGAATATGGATGTACCATATTTATAATAACATCATATTATATATAATATACTAGAGTTATTATTTTAGAATGGAAATAACAAAGATATAAGAATTTGAAAAATAAAGGAACTTGAAAGACGGTGGTGAAAACATTACCTCGTTTTTGGGTTGTTCCTTTTGATTTGATCAAAAAGGCTCCTTAGGTTGGCTTTAGGATCAAACTAATTCCTGTAGGTTGAAGTGAGGGAAGTTGAGAGAATAATTTCGTCGGGTATGTATGAACCAAAAGGCTTTGAAGGTGTGAAGAGTTGGTTAGAAGTGGTGTCCATTTATAAGGTGGAGGTGCGGCTCTTTAGGAAAACATAATGTATTATTTTACAATAAATTAATATTCGGTTTATAATTTATCCAAAGTGGATTATTAAAAGTATAATGTGGGTATGGGTCTAAATCCTTTCAACCAATAGATTTTAGACAGGTTTGGGTCATTATATTAACCTTATGTTTTTGTTTTAACTCTTAGTTAATTAGATTGACATTTACCATGTAACATTGTATTTATATATTATATAATTAATAAACATACAACATATATCCAAGAGACCCCCAAGAGTTCCATTAATGATACACCTATCATGATATAAGTCCTTTGGCCAAACCTTATATATTTAGGAATAGAATATCAATTAATAATACAATACTTGTTTTAAAATCTAATTTCTGTCAATTTTGACACTATTCAATAATTTATTTTTGTTAAAGTCATAAAAAATTTATTTATTATAATAAAAGTAAATTAAGCAATCATAACATGTAATATTAACCAATAAAATTCGTGGATGTCACCAAAACTTTAAAATTATATTTATTTTAACTTTTATAATACAATTTACTTGATTTTTTTATTATTAAGGTAAATATTGTATCATTATTGTGTCATAAATAAATTTAATTATTAAATGTCTAAAAATTATAAATAAAATACCATTATGTACTAATTTTTTTATCTTTCTTATGTATATTTATAGTCAAAAATCCAATATATATAACCCTATGTAAAAATTGTTTTTCTAAAAGATATATGCTTATGTCATTTTTGCATTTACTTTAACATAATTAATATAAAGTGTCATTATCACTTACAAGTGGCTCCATGGGGTCCCAAAATCGACCCAAATATGCCCATGGTTGGACATGTATCAACGAATAGGGTTAGGACACGTTTTAGGGTAAATTAATATTATTATTATATTATTTTTTTACCCTTATTTACCGGATTTACCCTTTAACCATGGTATATAAAATATTTACCAAAGTAATTATTAAAAATGTCTATAAATAAGAGTTAACTATCATCACAATTTGGAAATCCTGATTCCAAATATGAATTCTGTTTTCAAAAATTTAAAACACAGAAGTGGAAGAAATTAATTTAAAATTAATTCCCGTTGTTTAAACAAAAAACGTGTTTTTAACAAATAATAACTATCCAAAGATTGACACTTTCTTATGTTCAGTTTAAATATAACATTCTGTCAAATGAAAAAAATTGGATTAAATGGTAAAATTATAATATAAATATACTTTAAAATCACTCAAATGCCTAATTTATCACAATTATTTATTTCGATTAAAAAAGTGGTTTTTAATTTAAATTTAGTAATTTTCACTATTCATCAAAATATGAAAGTTATCAGAAAAGTTCAAAATTTCACGCTAAGATAATTTTGATATTCCAAATCCAAAAATGAAGTCTATTTTACCAAATTAAAAACATAAATGTTGAATTTATTTATTTGAAATTAATTCCCGCTATTAAAACCAAAAGGATTATTTTTAATAACTATCAAAAGTTTGACACTTGTTTAGGTCCAATTTCAAAGTGAAATTACTTACAATGACCATAATTGTATTAAATGGAAAAATATAATATATTTGTACTTCTATACCAGTAAAATGTATAATTTAACAATATAATTTATTTTGATTAAAAAAGTTGTTTTCAGTTAAAATATAGTATTTTTCACTATTCACCCAAATATGAAAGTTATCAGAAAAACCCCAAAACATTATTGAAACTAAATTCTTATGTCCCGATTATGATGAAATTATTATTTTGTCCAATTTAATATATAAAATTTTCAAATATTCAATTTAAAAAGGCTTCGCCATTAAAAGGCTGTAAAATTGCATTCTTTAAAAACTACTTATTTTATCTGAAAAAAAATGTATTTGTTCTTACATTATGTCTAAGAAACATATAATATGGATTCTAAAATTATAAGGATTATATAAATTCAAAATTCACTTAATACTATTCATAATCGCTTTTGAACGGCTTGTTTGGTAAGTCATGGTGCGCTAGAACTCAGTGTTGCGTATAGTGAAAGTTATTGAATTACTTTTAAGAAATAACATACTATGAAGTCATGGGGTTTTACAACACAAATATCAGTTCCAGTCTCTATTCCCATGCCTATGGAAGGTGGGCATGGATAATCTTAGCACGAGCCCCGGGGGATGGGTCATGACAGAGTGGTATCAAAGGATTTCGGTTCTACCAAAGAACTAGGACTGTGATATTTTCTGTGTACCAATAGTGTTATGTGTTTTGAGTGTGGTTTTATGTTTGGGGAATCCAATTATGGTGTGGAGGCCGACATATCCATACACCATAACCCAAATTTTAGATTTCTAACTCAGCGCACAAAAACACAGATTGTGTGTGTTTTCGAAAAGTTTTTCTTCTGATTTCATTGGTGTCAGCTCACCGGGTATAAGTTAATGACAATAGAACACATGTTCATTATCATGATGCTACCAAAAATATAGCCACCCAGGTTTCATGAGAGTGTACATCGTGACATTCCCCTGAGCGATGAGGCCTCGTTTTAGGGCCCTCTGACAACGTTAGCACCATCGGGTAGTGTACAAGAAACACCACTACCCTTGGGATGTCATAGCCCCCATCTCTCAAGTAGAGATTGAATGCCGACTCAGCGTGTTGCACGAGTTTCAGCGGCAGGGGCCTCTGAGGTTTCGAGGCAAGATAGACCAGTAGGCAGTTGAGGACTGGATGAAGGCTGTGGTTTGAGTTTTCTGCCTAGTTGAGACACCAGTAGTGCAGATGGTGATCATTTCTTATATTCCTTTACAGAGAGTGACCATGAGGATGGTCCTCATAGTTTTGAGGCTACTGTACGTGGATCGTTGTCCAAGATAGTACCTTCAGGTAGTGTGTCAGATATATCACTGCCCGTTGGTCATCAGTTACAATCAGCGTTATCAGTAGAGGATGCATGTAGTCTTAGTGTGTTACAAAAATTTCAATATCATATTTTTCTTAGGTTCTGAGGTGATCCAAAGTCACATGTGGCTATGGACTGGCTTGAGGAGATGGCTGAGATTCTATCAGTCTAGGGCACCAATCACTCAGATGGTATTTTTATTAGTGAGCCTTCTATGTGGCTCAGCAGCATGATGACAGGGTTTAGGTTACCCTAATATTGAAATGAGGAGACTTTTCTAGGTACAAGCTTGAGAACCTTCCTCAAATAAAGTGGTATCTTTCCATAAAGATCTAAGGGATGATTGGTACCTAGTGCTTCTACATCTTTGGAAGGAAGACATGTCTATAGCTGATTCTTCATCGTAGCATACCAAACATTCATGGTGCATGATGAATATGATACAATGAATGATTAGAGGCTAGTACTTCCATGAGAGGTGTCTATAAGGAATTCTGAGCTAGAACTATTCCTCTATGCATTTTTACCTATGTTAGGGTGCAAGAGAGAACTATTGTTTTAGAATGTTCTTCGAATGAGAGGATACATCCAGTGAAGGGCAACAGTATGAAAGCAAGAAATTAATTCCAGTCTCGGAGACTTGGGCATGTAAAATGTTTCAGGAAGAGAATGTGATAGGGACATATGAATCTGGAGAGTAGCAGACATGGAAGTGGAGCTAGGATAGCTGCTTGAGGTGGTATAAATTTCGATATGTTACAACCACCACCACAATGTGGTCCCCACTAGGCTCAGGGAGAAGGAGAATAGGGGAAGGGAGTAGCTGCATGCATTCAAGGAGTGTGACCCAAGGACTCCAAGAATTATTAGAGGTAGGTTCGGTGTCTACTACTAGTTTTGGTATCAATAGACATAGGTAGAAATCATTCCTTCCTCCCAAGAATCTTGTCCAAGACATAGAGTTTCCGGTTAAACCATTCACTTTACCCTTACGTTTGGATATACCATTGGGAGGAGACTCGATAATAACACTTACACTGATGGTGTGATCTGACCCTTGAGGCAAGAGTTTCAGTTGGAACCTCTTGGGGGTAGCATCGAGGCCTTACGACATTAGTTTCGGTATGGAATGGCCATCCATAGTTCATACTCAAATTTACTATATTAGGAAAAAGGTTGTGGTTTATCTACATTGTTGGAATTGGTTTTTCCTTAATCGGAGAAAAAGTAAATCCCAATAATCATAGGATAAACTAATGCATATGACAGTGAAAACAATCACTCTTGTGTCGGCCAGTCATACCCTCTATGATGTGGGAGTTTTAGATTTTCAGTTCACAACTTCTATGGCAGAGTTTGGAGAAATATTTTCAAAATATATTTCCATGGTTACCATCCCGAAAGGTGAGGGACTTCTGCTTTTTCTGGGTACTACCAGAGTTTTAAACCAAAAATTTCTAGAGTTTCAGCACGCTTTTCTACTTTGAAAACAAAGGGTAAACCATTACTGTTTATGTAGAGATTCCAATATCATTTATAGGAACTGAGGAATTTATTTACGAGTGCCCCCATCCTATGACTGCCAGAAGAGGGCGTTGGGTTTCTAGTCTACTAAGACATATCCGGGACTGGGTTTGGATGTGTCCTGATGCAAGAGCGAGCAGTGATCACTTATGGTTCGTGATAGCTGAGACATCATTAGCAGCACTACGCTACCCATGAACAGGAGTTAGCAGCAGTGGTCTTTTCCTTCAAGATGTGGAGACATTACGTAATTAGAGAACATTTTACATACTACTCTGATCACAAGAGTCTCAGGTATATCTTCTCATAGAAGGACCTGAACATCAGACATAGACAATTTTTAGAGTTTATCAGGGACTATGACACTGAGATAGTCAATACTCATTGGAAGGTGGAACATGGTAGCAGACGCACTCAACATGAGGTCTGGTCTACAACTGTTGTGTAAGGCATCAGAGTAGCTAGTCGTGTTGCCGATATCCATCCTAGATAAATATGGACCATCTACATATGGTCTATGACAATCACTCCCCTGCTCCTTCAGCGAGGCAGGGAGGAACAACTTGAGACATTGACTATGATGCCCGATGTGCTCAGATATTCTCAGGATGGTCTCCTGAAATTTTTTCTAAAGGTGGAGAACAACTCATCCAATAAATGGGATGCACTATGGTGTCAGTGATGCTTCGAAAGGAGGTATTGAGGGAGATCCATATATCATTTTTAATGATACATCCTAGAGTGACGTATATGTATTAGGACCTCCGACATTAGTACTGGTGGCCAGAGATGATGGAAGCAATGGTAGAGTTTGTATCATGATGCCTCACTTGTCAGCAGATGAAGACTTCAAAGAGATGTCCGAACCGGTGTTTATGATAAAGAGATCCTTGGAGTTTGAGGAGGGAGACCATGTATTCATATGGAGATTTGACCGAGGTGGAATGTTATCACCACGGTTTATCGGGCCATTTCTAATACTCCCATGGATAGGTGACGTAGAATACCGCTTGGATCTTCCACCGAAGTTGGAGAGGGTGCACAACGTCATCAACTTATCCAAGATGCGGAGATACATGTAGGACCCATCTCAAGTCATTGACCATGGGGAGCTTGACATAGACGATGTGGAAACTTATACGGAGGTTCCAGTAGATATTGAGGATCGATATGAGTGGGTCCTTTGGGAGTGATCGATACATCGGGTGCGCGTTCGCAGGATGCACAGTCCTAGAGAGCACATGGGAGTGGGAGGCTCAGATTCTTCCACAGTACCCTCATTTTCATCCTCGGACTTTATTTTGGATTTTCGGAATGAAAATACCAAATATGGGGATAATTTAATGTCTTGGAATTTCTGTATAGATTCATTTTAATTTTATGGAATTATTTCATGAACGCTAAATCTGACGGCGTGTGATTCCAAGACCTATATTGCCCGGAATGATCTGTCAATGTTTTGTTAAACATTAAATAGTGCGCATATGAAGTTTTCTGGGTAAAGAGGAATAACTCTTAAATGATTGCTTGGATCAGAAATCTGAGGGCACTGTTTCACTCAAAATGGTGGGTTTACTCTAGGCAGAACTTATGTTTAGTCAGTGCAGGCCTCATGTGAGAAAACCTGAAAATGGAATAACCATAAATACAAAAATAAAATTAATTTATTTTATATCTAATATTCTTATAACTCACGAATGGAAAATTGGATTAAAAATTTTATATCACCACCGATCTCATGAAGGTATTGTCTCTTTCGAAAGATACTAACATTGTCCGATGCGGGCCACCAGTGAAAGTTAGTTTTTGGCCGCAAATAAAATAATTAAGTGAGAATTATTTTATTGTAAAATCCATAACATCTAAATAGTATCTTGGATTTGAAATCCAAGAGTACTGTTGGGTTTGTTGGGACATGTTTCAGTTAAGAAGAGCCTAACCTCGACCGATGCTAGTCTAGGGTGACTGTAAATAATTTATTGAGATTTTTTCAGGAACATTTAGTAAACCCACGAGCACCATTTTCTATCATTTGAACTGTTGCTCAAATTAAAAATTTGAGGGTACTATTGAACCCACAACTCCATTTTTCCTTAATGGAGGATTCACTTCAACCATAGTAGATCTGGATAAAATTTTAGTTTTTCAAACATTTTAATAGAAAAAAACATTATTATATTATTTTTATTCTATCCCTTAATGGAAAAGCAGTAAGGTGGGATCGACAACATGTCAAGACAATAAATATCTTGACCCTCCAATCTATGAAATAGAAATGTTGGTGGAAATTATAAAGATTCCTAATTAATGAGCCCGCATTGAATTCCAAAGTTGTTACTTAACCTCCCCCTCCACTATATATATGGAAATTGGGGGGAGTTACCGGCACAGCTTCACCAAGAAATGAAGTGCTAAAGGAGAGCAATGACCCTTGACCCGTAGAATATGGAACCTACCCAGAAGGAGGTGACGGGTGACACTAAACCAAAAACTGGAAGGTGACATATGAGTGGCGTCTTTGGGAACCGGTTGTGTGGATGAAGAACCCCGACCCACCTTCAATTGCGAATTCTCTCTAATTGGTTTTCGTGTTAGGGGTTATTTTCGTTTATGAATTTTTGAATCCCTATACTTGGTTATTGAAATTATACAAAGAATGTGGGTCATCCGAATAATGGGTTGAACCGAAATTCATTCATCTTTGTGGGAGGTTATGGGAGGAAATCTTGTGGGGTTAATTTTGTTGTTTAATTCAATTGTTATTAAACCCTTAACCCCCACCCTCATGTTTATGATCTAACACAGAGGGTGTGGGACTGACGAACCCGGCCTAAACCCTCCACTATATTTTTATCCTTGATCCACCTTGGAAGACCAAGATCACATCGATGCACTCCACAAAAGGAAGTCCATGGAACGTCAGCCACATAAAACGGAGAAGGTGGTCGATATGACAGTTGGCTGTGTGAGGGAAGGTGGCGCGACCTCCGTGCCACCGGCGAACGGAAGCTGTGACCGAATCCGCGGGGTCGCCGCCTCATCAACCGAATGAACATCAAGCCGTTTGTGAATTCAGGATACCATGGAGGATACACCCCCCTGTATCAGACCAAACCAGGTTGTCGCCCTCAAGCCAGGCCGCCACCCTCACACAGGGTCGCCGCCTTCGCACTAGGCCGCCGACCTCAGATCTCGGCCACCACCCTCGGATCGGGAACCTGACCTCGAACGACGCTCCCACCCTTAGAGTCTAGCGTCCACCATTGGAGCAGGCCGCAACCCTCATAGTGGGCTGCCTCCCTTGCACCGGGTCACCGCCCTCGGAGCAGGACACCGCCCCCGGATAGGGCCTCATCCCTCACACTGGTCTGCCGCCCTCGGAGTTCGCCACCACCCTCAGCCTGAGCTGATGCCCTCGCACTAGCCCACCGCCCCATTTGGATGATGCCCTAGTTGGCCACTGCCCCACAAGGGCCAGAACGCCCCTTTTCATGCCTCCCTTTTCAGGATGGTCCACCCTTGCGAGCTTCTCCTATTGCATGCCGGACCAGACATCGACCCAGCAGGCCGAGTCCCCCTCAGCCCCACCCAGACCGAGTCGGGCCTGTTCGGTCCGACCAGGTTGGACCGGACGCAGGCCCCACCAGGACCAGGAATAGTGAGTGGGGCTTATCTTGATGACCAGATGCCCATTTGATGAACTGTATGTGTTGTTGGGACTCATAGAGAAACATGGTCCTTTTGGCCTACTCCATTTGATTTTCGAGGAAACATGGAATTCAGCCGGGTTGGTTCGCACCCGAATCCAACAGGGCCCTCGACACTGAAATTCCAATAATGCACAGACCGAGCATACGACTGACACACCATATATTGCATTGGAACCCATATGACATTGTGGTTTATCATGTTACTTATTTTCTGAGACTTCGAGCTAGTTGAGATAAGACTGTTGTCTTGGGGAGGGGTTCTCCCAAGCGCACTACATACATAACCCTATGACTGGATGAGACATGATGACTACTAAATTTTCGACTCGGAGTGACTCGAAGATAGTGGAATGTGATGGGGATGAGTACCTTAGAAGACCATGATGGGTGTGGTTGGTTATGTGTGACATGGTGGGCTATGATGGGGAGAATCTATGGTACATGATGGGGTGAAGTACCGTAGCAGACCATGTGTGGTGGGGGAGATGGCTCTATGTGAACCAGTAGACCCACAATACACAATGGGGAGCATTATATAAGTAGTTCATGGTTATTGGGAACCACATATGTGTGATAGGGCATGCCCACTGTACTCAATAGAGGTGGACTCTTCCATCAGTCGAAGCGTTTGCCGCTGTGATTGGGGATGTTACTTGTTACTACCCCAAGAATAAATAATGGTGTGAGCATTATTTATTTTGTGCTTTTTATTGAGGTTATGATATGTGGTACTATACATATGTGGAACTTTACCTAATGGTGTTACTCTGTGGTTTTTCATTGTGGATTTCTATGTGACCTTCCGAGTCTCGAGGTGCCTACAGAGTATCATTATACTCACCCCTGATCGGGCATCACTCGCACCTTGTTGTGTCTTGTGTAGACGACATAAATCATTGATAGAAGTTGAGGGAGCTGGGAGTAGATGGTTCTTGGAGGTGGAAAATTTGTGTGACATGAATGGGAGGAGACAGGCAGGCGTGGAGTACTATGGAAATGATATGTACCTACCTTTCATGTTGGATCCGTGGTGGAGAATCCTGGAGCTTCTTTTCACCTCTCAGTTATTTTGTACTTTTCAGTTGTACTTGTACTCTCACAGATGGTCTTGTATTCTAGCTTTTTTTCTGTTATTACACATTTACTACATCACTTTACTTCACAATTTCTTCTTGTTGTGTTCTTGGACTGGGTGTTTGTACAGGTTAACGGAAATGCCTTCCCATTTTAGGGAATACACATTTCAGTGCTAGTCGCCAGCCCCTGGCCTATGGAAGGTGGGCTTGGGGTAGTCACAGTACGAGCCCCGGGGGATGGGTGGTGACATCACCTACGGTACAGTGGCATGCTCAATTTTAGATTCCCCCTCTAGGTGGACTCTATGATGCCAACCCAGTTTCACTTCTATCAACAGAAAACAACCATTAGTCCAACACCCGTCTCAACAAAAGACATACGATTCAAATTTTATTACATAAAACTATCACAACCATGATTTCGACAATTCCACATTTCCCATGTGGAACTATTCTGAAAAATGCACCATATTTTGAAGAGTGATCCATTTTCAAAATACCACAACAATTCACATTTCAAATGGGCACATTAGAAATAATTTCCATATTTTCCACATATCTGTAAATTCAAAACATTATATAAGTCATTATACAAATGAAATATAAATCCTAAAGGGATGTAATTTCTATGATTCATGCCATGCTAATCTCATGGGATACACCCATAATAATAATATTTCAATTCCTATAAGTGTCTCTAAAACACATATGTACCCAAATCCTAGTTACATATGTTTAACATAAAATGTTTTTATATTTCCTTTTATGATATAAATTCCATGTTTTGACAATCATAATCCTTGCTACCATACAAACTCAATGAATGGACCAAGAATGAATTTCAACACCAAGACCAAATATCAACACCAAATGACGGAAAAACTACTTTCACTTGAAAGTCAAGGACCGAACAAACTGATACCACTTATAATGCCCTGCCCCAACCTCATTAGAGTGAAAAGGTGGTGAGGTGCAACTATTCCTTATGAATTGTTTGGATGGTGCCAATGTCCCAAAATAAATGTTGAGGTCATAACGAATAAATTGGGGAATGATTTTACATTTAGATAAACAAAAACAGGAAACATTTCATTACCATCAAATCTACATGATTATTGTTAACATAGAAAATCGAACTATATCGCCCCAAAAGACAACTAAACTAATCAATAACAATTACCAAAAACCAACACAACCAAACCATACTAAACATAAATTCGAGTACCAAGAGGAAGACTGAACAACAGAACCAATGTACCCCAAGACATAGTCCACATCTCCACAACATCCTCCATGCTCCATGCACCAACACACCACCCAATCATCATGATGTACCAAAAGAAAAATCAGATGCCTTACTCATACCTATGTAACAAAATTCCACATATCAATATGCACAAAATTACTGAAGTAGGGGTGATTAATTACACATATTTAGATTTCCCCAAATTGATTACCAACACAATACACTAGGATAAAACCTTTAGAACATTTATAAAATAGTTTCTATAAACCATGAAATAGTTCATCAATTACCGAAAATCCAAACACACCCTTACCAAGTGACCTACCCAAACACTACATCCTAATGGAAATCCAAATGAACATTCCATATTCCAATTCACAATTTCAAATTAGCACAACAATTTACATGTTTTATATAAATACACAACTATTCTACAAAAATATAGTGGATCTTCCCATCCATACACATTTACTACTTTTCCAAATGAGTGGTTATTCCCAACCACTCATCCATAAGGGTGGCCCTTCCATCTACTATCAATCACCATTTATAGTGAAACATCCAGCCCACTTCACACACCACTAACACGAGCCATAATACCTGACAAACCAACAATCATAAAGAACTCAAATTCCAAAAATTATTCACAAAACAAATTCCAACACATGCCAAATAACTTCAATAAATCCTACATTTATTGAAAAACCCAATTAAAAATTTTCCATGCCAAACCGAATTTCAATAAAAAACATATTTATTTAAATACATCTTTCATGAAACATTTTTCATAATTCAACCAATTATAAATTTTAAAATCATCATTTTGAAATCACACAATAATTACCCTTTTGTCTACAATATCCCATTTTAACCAAAATCCACAAATAAAAACCAAATGGGTTTCCACCAATATTTTCAAATCATATTAACAGTTAATTTCATAAAAACGTTAACTGTAAGAAAGACCTCATGTTCCAGCAATGTGAATTTGATAGTGTATCCACCCACCTTAATGTTCTTTAGAAATCGACCCACAAGAAACCACACATCAAATATGAGAATAAGATCCACCAAAACCACTCTATATCTCATTCGATATCATAAGAAAAACTTAATTTTATCACATAAGGCAACAAAAACCCTATATATACATGACAAATATTTAGATCTAGAAATCTAAAATAGAGGAAAGAGAAGATCTAGAGAAACCACAAAGAAAACAAGAGAAAAGACTTACCCAAGATGAACCTCCATTAAACCTACAGGAAGCCCCTTCATATCCCTTCCAAAATGAGTAGGAGAGAACATAAATCCCTTGAGAAGAAGAAATCAAATATAGGGTTCATATGGGAGAAGAATTCGGTGAGTTAGTGAATATCCTAACTAACACTATTTAAAAAGCCATTTATAATGGCCCACACAATTATCTCACCTGGTGTGAAACACTATGCTCTAACCATGAGAATGATACAGTCATAAAAGTGGAATGTCGAACAGTTACTTGCGATTCTCACACAGTTACCCATATTCGTGCTCAAACCGTTCAACCTTAAAAATACCTCTAACCTTTTACCAAACCATTCAAATCTCTCAAAAACTCTAAAAACCCTTTTTAAACAACTTCATATATTAAAAAATATATAAAAAAAGGTAACATACCTCAAACATGGCTTCTACAATAGAGGACTCAAAAAAAGGTTGAGTAAATCTCAATAAAAAATGTTTTGAAAGAAGATATTTGGATCATGATGTTCATATATAAATTATATGTTGATCAAATAATTGAGGGAAAAATTAGTATTTAATGTGATAAAAATGGATCTATTCCTCAAGTTGAGGATCCGAAATCACACCGAAGTAGAAAAAACATCATTCAGAAGTTCATCTTATACGAGAGAATATTGATGATAGTGATGTAAATATTATCCATGGGGATATGTCTGAAAATATTGAGGATCCATTAATGAAACAAATATAGCAAAAAAATAATGAGATATATTCATGGTCTCTTTATATATAATAAATAAGAGACTAATTTAATGATTTCAAAAATTTTAAATATATTATAATAAAAGAAATATATATTTATGATTTATTGAACTATACTGAAATTTTCATTACATGAACAATATTATAATAATATTTCCTCTATGTACAATATTGAATTTTCCATAATCGATCGTCATCAATAAAAGTTCTGTTTTGTGGTGATATTTAATGATTAGAATTAATAGAATATTGTACTCATTTTAAATGGTTAATATGAATTATAATTAATATATTCTTATGGTAATATATAGTGTCTTATTGATTGGATTGACCCACTCGGTACAACCCATGGAATTTTATTTGGTCATTGATATACATAAGGTTTTATTCCTATTGTCTTTAACCTATAAATATAGAATGAGAGATACCTAGAATGAAAAAATTCATACCTTGATACATTTCTTACACAAGAGAAATGTGATTCAGATAATAAGAAGGTGCCTGATTTTTTTGATAATCATGTCATTAGTTGGAGTGAAACCAAGAAGATATTTTACACTTGTATAATAATTTTTTTTGACATTGATTGAGTTGGACTACCAAAATGCATTGACATGATTAATTGGATTGAATATAATATATTCGACAACTTTTATGAGTTACCTTTAATATTGTCATATGTTTAATAAATTACATGTGATGTTTTCATAAACATGTTCAACATTTATTAGAGAATAAAAAAAACCTAATGGAATATACTAAATTTACATTATTCCATGTATAATGGTCACTAAATTTCATGAGAAAATAGATTATATAGGTAGAAATATAAAATATATGATATATCTTGTGGAGGATGTTTTTTTGTAGATATAGGATTATTTTCAATTGAGATCAATGCATTCCCATACATATATTTAGTAGTAATGATGCTTTTTATCAAACCACTATTTATTTACATCTTGGATATATAGATATAATATTTTTATTCAAAGATACTTAGTTCAATTGGGAAACTAAATTTAGCCTTCTATGAGGAATAAATATTTTTTCCAAAATGAAATTTTTTTGGAAACTATTTCCAAAAAGAGTTTTATATTGATTTTTAATGAATTATAATGTTTTTATAGTGTGATTATGAACTTTAGCTCAAGTGGGAATTTTTTATTATTAAATATATATATAAATATAATATATGACCAAATGGTAATTTAGTTCTAATGTATCCTTAATATTGAACATAATATTACAGTACTTTAATGTTGTCTGGTAACATCTGAGGCAACACGAGATAATATTACACCCAACCTAATATAGGGTGAGGGGATAAATCATCCATGTGGATCACACATGATATACTTTAATTTCTATTAAATTATGAATGGATTGAATATGAATTTTATTACTATTTAATGGGATTAATGAATTATAATAATGAGATGTAATACATAGGATTACATTCAATATATTTCATATGGCTGATGTGTTTTCAGTAAATGGAGAAGATCAGTCATAGAGCACAAAATTGAATCAGTTCCCTCCCTAATGTGGATGGTGAAGATTAGTTTCATGAATGATTTATGAAAATATATTTTCCCACATAACATAACTTTTCATGAAATATAATTGATTTATAACTCATCATAGTGTGTGGGAATCCTCAGGTTAGGAACCATGATCCAAAGACAAGTAGATTACCTAATGTGTAAGGAACCTTATGTGTAATAATCATGTGATATAAATCATCATAATTTCATAGATATAGAGGATACAAAATAATATTTTTAAGTATCATATTCCCTATTATTTATGTACACATTTATCCTATCAAGGATAAATACTTAATATATGGGTTTTATTCTTCTATAATTGTTCATGTTATGAGCACTAAAAACATGTCACGTTTTACAACTAAAAATACATAAATCCTTTTGTACAAGATCATTTCCCAACAAATATTAACAAAATAATTATACCTTACGATCTTTTAAAAATAGGATTCAAATAATTTCCCATATATTCTCAAGTAATTGAGTGAATAGATATTAATAAGTTTAAGAATGGTCAATTAAAATATTTAAAACACTTTTAAACTTGCATTAGGTACGACACATATATTTACTAAAAAAATATAAATAATGATTTCTTATATTTAAAAATATGAATGAAAAAACTAATCAAAATTAACTAAATAAATTAAATATCTATAAAGCAATTAAAAAATCTCACCGACAACAAGAAATAATGTTAGATGAAAAAAATAATTATAATAGAGCAGTTTTGTATAACAAAAAAAAATTTCAAGAATATTTTTTAGAATGAATAAATAAAACAAATTATTAAATACATTTCATTGTCTAATTTATAATTAAATTTCAAATTGATAAAATTATATATAGTAAAAAAATAATAAGAATAAAATTTTAAAATTTCTTCATACTAAAGGATAAATATAGTCAAATATATTTCAATAAAACCACAACCAAGAACATTGTTTTATGTTAATAGATAAATTATATCCAATATTGGATATTGAACCCTAGATAGGATTCTATGAAACAAATAAATAGGTTTTTAAATATTCTAACATAGTAATATATTTTTTAATTAATCATGGGATTGAGTATATAGGTTTGGGTGAATATAGATAGAAATTAAAAATTACCTCTATTAAACCTAAGGATAGTAGTAGATATATTGAAACTAAAAATAATTTTACTATTATAAATGTAATGAAATACATGAGAATAAATATTATTTCACTATAATTTCAAAATTAATCGTAATAAGGAGACAATTCAAATATTATTTTGTTCCCCTTGAGTTGATTATAATTGAATAATTGAATCCTCTATCATTATTTTTTTTATAACTATAACAATGTCACAAAAAAAATTATTGCTATTTGAGTATGAACAAATGTGAAATAAAAAGTAATATAATTTTATGATACAACCTAATTTAATTTACATGAGAGTACAACGTGAATTTATAAAATTGTTCATTGAAATATTATATTGAAATTATTTCCTTGGACTGAAAAAAATATGTATATCATTATCCATATAGTTTTCAATTTGATCAGAGTTTTTTACACTATTCAGTTTTGTGTCATGTTCAATTTTTGATATTTTATTCAAATATTCAAAATAATTAAATTTATCACTTAAATAAAACTCTAGGACACTTGAATTATCCTTCATGATCATCCTAAATGTTCTTCTTGGTTACTTTGACATGTTTCTAAAACACCAAATATGAGTTAGGAATGGTAAAATAAGTTCTTCTAAATAGTTTACTGCAATTTTCTACAAGACATAATCATTTATACTACTTAATCAACTAATACACCTAATAGTTCATTATACCATAGAATTGTTATTAATGGACGACTAGGGTAAATATTGAAATAAACTCCATGAAATATCATGATTAACCAATGTGGAGTTTTAAATTGACATGGTAAACTTCATAAAATACATATTTACACTAAATATTAACAGTAAATAAATTATACAATCAATAAATGTAATTTAAATATCTATAAGAAACATCCACTATGGGTTTTACCATATAAACGGTAGACCATGACACCAAAAATATTAAATAATATCTACATATATAAAATATTCCAAATAAAACTATTTTATTTAAAATCATTCTTCAAATAAAAAAACATTAAACACATGATAATTAAGAATTATGAAGAGTAAAATATGTAATTATTTGGCATAAAAATATAACATCATAGTAAATGGTTCATTTCACAAACCATTCATCCCCATTAAAATGATATTTTTTTATAAAATCATGCATAAAAACTATATAAAACAAACAATAAAAGATCAAAATAAACATATTGTTGAAATAAAATAATAAATTTGTCCAACTAAATATAAAATTGAACCAAAATATATAACGATTAGTAACATTTGGTTAAACTAATGAAAAATAAAAAAATTGAAATAATATAAAAATAAAAAAAAAATATTTAAAATATTTCCGAAATGAAATAATAATTATAATATATTATTCCATTCATTATCATGAAAGATAAATAATTTTACAAAAAAAATATACATTGATAGAATGTACATTATCAATGAATGATATATATTTATAATATAATAAAGATGAAAAAGTGACTAGGGAAACATTATTAATTTCAAAACTCATATGGAAAGGGGTTTTTATTATAGTAGTTATAATGTATCATGAGTACCTAATTATCAGTTCAAATAATGAGAAACAATTTAACAAAGATAATTTTAAGTAGAAACTCATTAGTTTGTTTCATATATTTACTTATTCAACTAAAATTATTCAATTTGAATATAGGAATTTTATTATTATACTAAACACCACAGAAAATATAAATTTATTAAATTACATACATAATATATTTATATTTAATATTAATAGAATACACTACTTATACTTGAAAATTTAATCAAGATTTATCAGCCCCTTCGATTGAGAGGTCTCAATAAAAATTTGTTTTTTATTAACAAAATCGACATTCTAGGTTTAGTTGGATCCCTAAAAACAAAAATAACAGATGAAAAATCCAAATCACATTCTATCAATTAACCCAAGTCAAAAATTTAACTAATTTAAAATCCATAAAAAACACTATCTTTCAGTAAGGATGGAATGAATGAAAATAAATTTCCACATTGATTTGAAGAACTCTTATTGTTTTTTATGATGATTTTTTTGGTTTTATTTTTTTCAACCATTAATTAAAATATTAATGAATGGTTTGGTTAATATTGATATTATTTTCTAATGTTTTGATGATTCATTTAATGTTTTGGAGGTGTTATCTAAATAGTTTGTATGACTTTTGAATTGAATGATTGAAGTTAAAATAAAATTGAAGACGTTCGGATAGAGTTAGTTATGTTATTGTACTTTTATAATGAACATTAAAACATAGATATGTAAAACATCATAAAAGGACCACACATAACTCAATTAATTTATGTATATGAGATTTATAGACACCTAATATATTTTTATAAAATGGAAGAAGAAATTACATTTCACTGAATATAAATAGGTACTGTTTAGGAAAAACAATATATATGGGAGTAAATTGGCCACCATGTAAGTCAATTTTGGAAAATGGAAAATGAAATTTAACTCTAGGTACTTCATTTATCTCTACATTAATAAAATCATATACTCATTTAAAATTTTTCACTATTAAATTAATTTTTGTTTCTTATAGGATATTTGATATTTTCAAATTCTATAATTTCCTGAGCTCATAATAATGTTGATCAAAATTAATATTTTTCTTTCAAAAAGTTCAAAGATGTCAGGAATTTTTTAATTTTCATAATTTTAAGCTCGTATGATGTTCTAATTTATGAAAATTTGGATCCCATTAGTTATTATAATTAGTGATAATTTAATACATGTACAATTAATGACATTATGAAAAGAAGGTACTAGGAATCATTATATTCAGAATAATTAAAACTAGATGATGTACAATTAATTACATAGTGTATAAAACATAAAAATTAAATTGAATCTCATAAAGAAATAAATATTCCATGATTCACACAAAACAAATGAAATAATCAACCATGATATCATTTACTTGAGAGAGATCCCAAATGATATAAAATGATTTTTTAATATTTTCATGAATAATTATTATATATATGTGGTTATTATTTTATATTCTTGTAGTTATAAATCACCTGAAAATCAGGATTTTACATATTTTGTATGATTTTAAATCCATATATGCGTTCTTAAGTAGTGTATTGGGAAGTGTTATGCCATAAATTCATCCTTCAAGCTGTAAGAATATTGTATAAGTGGATAATTGTAACACCCCAGGATTTCAGAGTGTGTTATTTCATAAAAATAATTCAATAACTTGCACTACACGCAACACTGAGTTCAATCACACCATTAAAAGAGGTCATGAATAGTATTAACTACATTTTGAACTTTATATAATCCTTATAATTTTAGAATCCCTATTATGAGTTTCTTAGTCATAATGCAAGAACAGATTCATTTTCAGTATTTCACTTTTATAAACTTCTAATAGTGAAACCTTTTTAAATACAATATTTTAAACTTTTTGACTAAATGGGTACATCAAAAATTTAAAATGAAACACCCCAAGCTTCCACGGTACGTTTCCCTTTGAATAATGTGATAGCGTGTGTTGTACGCAACACCGAGTTCTAACACACCATAACCAATCAAACTAGCCGTTATAAATAGTAATACCTACTTTTTGGAAATATATATATTTTATATTTCAAAATGGACTTCATTTTTGGATTCTGAATATCGAATTTAGCCTAAGGTGAAATTTTGGTACTTTTCGGATAACTTTCATATTTTGATGAATAGTGAAAATTACTAAATTTTAATTAAAAACAACTTTTTTAATCAAAATAATTAATAGTGATAAATTATGAATTTGAGTGGTTTTAAAGTATATTTAGAATATATTTTTACAATTTAATATAATGTTGTTCATTAGACATAATTTTACAATTAAACCGAACATAAACAAGTGTCAATCTTTTGATAGTTATTATCTCTTAAAAACACGCTTTTTGTTTTGACAGCGGGAATTAATTTTAAATTAATTTCTGCCACTTCTGTGTTTTGAATTTATGAAAATGGATTCCATATTTGGAATCAGGATGTTCAAATTGTGTAAATAGGTAACATTTATTTTTAGACAATTTGAATAATTACTGCGGTAAATATTTTATTTACCATGGTTAAGGGTAAATCCGGTAAATAAGGGTTAAAAAATAATATTATAATAATATTAAATTACCCTAAAACGTGTCTTAACCCTATTGGTTGATACATGGTCGACCATGGGCATCTTTGGGTCTATTTTGGGACCCCATGGATCCACTTGTAAGTGATAATGACACTTTATTTTAATTAAGTTAAAATAAAT
This sequence comes from Viscum album, assembly GCA_963277665.1. NCBI lineage: Eukaryota > Viridiplantae > Streptophyta > Magnoliopsida > Santalales > Viscaceae > Viscum > Viscum album. Next base: position 835,362,989 of record OY728120.1, read on the forward strand.
ACAAAAATGACACAAGCATATATCTTTTAGCAAAACAATTGTTAGATAGGGTTATATATGTTGGATTTTAGATTATAAATATTAATTAGAAAGATAAAAAGATTTCCTACATAATGATATTTTATTTATAATTTTTAGACATTAAATAAGTTACTTTATTTATGACACAATGATGATGCGGTAATTACTATAATAGTGAAAAATTAAAATAATTGATATTATAAATACCAAAATAAATATAATATAAAACTTTTAATGAATTAAACTACTTTTATTGGATAATATGATATATTAGGATTTATTGTATTGTCTTTTTGCGAAGTAATCAATCTGTTATGAGTTTCAAAAAAATCAACTATTGAATAGTGTCAAAATTGACATAAAAGAGTTCTTAAAACAAATATTATATTATTAATTGATATTAAATTCCTAAAAATATAAGGTTCGTCCAAGAGACTTATATAATGATAGGTTAATCATTAATGGACCACTTGGGGGTCTCTTGGATATATATAGTAAGTTTATTAACCATATTATATAAAAATACAAAGAGACATTGTAAAAGTGAAACTAATTAACTTAGAGTTAATACTTAAAGATAAGGTTAATATAAGTACCCAAACCTGTCTAAATTCTATTGGTTGAGTGGTTTTAGACCTATCCCCACCTTAACAATTAAATAATCAACTTTGGAGGCATTAGAAACCGAATATGAATTTATTATAAATTAATATTTCTAGCTTTTCCAAAGGTGCCCCTCACCCCTCTTATAAAAGGGCACTCCTCCTTATCATTTCTTCACACCTCTAAAGCCTTTTGGTTCGGCCAAACTCTGCCCAAATACTCTCCCAACATCCCTCACTACAACCTAGAGGCCTTAGTTTGATCAGAAATCCAACCTAAGGATCCCTTTTGATCAAATCAAAAGGAAGAACCCGAAGAAGAGGTAATGATTTCACCACCCTTTTCCAAGTTCCTTTCTTCTTCCACTTACTCTTTATTTGTTCTTACCATTCTAAAATAATAACTCCAGTATCTTACATATAATGTGATGTTATTATAAATATGGTACAACCATATTCAGTATTCTATCCACCCTTTGAATAACATGTCACCATACGTGCGTACATACGGCTTACCGTCTCCACGTCGTGGTGTAATTGTTATTCAATATATTATTATTTGGATGGGTATAATAATGATGTGTAACTCATGTAAATAATAAATATAACATGTTAATGATTCTTTATATATGATATACCATCCATTTATATATTATTTTAATATCAAAAGAATGATATTGTCGCTCGTGCGTACATACGGACTACCGTCTCCACGAACGCGATGAGATTCATTCTCCATCGTATCCATTCAAGTATAATTATCATTTGATGATTTAAAAATGATTTTTAAGGACTTGATATCATTCTGGATATGAATAATATACAACCTATCCTTTACAAACATGTCTTACGTAACAAAACATATAAAAGAAAACAAGTAAGTTAACACCTGAAACGACGATAATTCTAAGATATTATTAACAAATCAATGTTAAAAGATCATATATGATATCATATTAATATATATGATTCTTGTATAATTTAATAACTATTATTTCACCATTATACAGGAGGTTAACCTACCCCAACCAAGGAAAAGTACAAGGTAAGGGTTATTTCACAATCTCTTCATTATCCGAGGTTGTTTATATGTAATAATCTACTGGGATCTCTTTATTATCCACATCCAGGTTTCTTAAAAATGTATTTCAAAACATTTTTACTATTTACTAGAATATGAGTTAAAGTCATTTATACCCTTTTTGACTTTTATAAGTGGTTTATAAAGGAATATTTCCGTCGTTTTCAAAACAAGGTCCTATTTAACCTTTTCGACAGAATTGAGGTAAGAATGTTTTTTTAACTTATACGGCGGGTGCGGTTATTTTACGCCGTTATAAAATATTCAAAGCTTTCATTACAAGCTTATAAGAATATTTTCAAAGAAAATGTTTTATTTTATATGGATCTTAAATGATTTCAAAATAAAAGGAGATATTTCTTTAAAAATAATTTTGATTTCATCTATGTCAACATCCTTTGATGGATTTTAAGATTATTTGAAGTTGATTTATTATGATACAAAACTTCTATATTGTATTGAAGGTTTTGTGATATGTTTGACTATGGATGTGCTATTTTTATACCATTCATAGTTTATGGTGAAATTATTGACATTTCGTATGCTAGTTTTAATACGAATGTTTATGTTATGTTTAAACCTTTTCATATGGGAATGCATTGGACTTAATAAGTGACGGGTGGAGCCCACTATAGCTCCTCGATGCATGGGTAGGTCTCATGAGACAAAATAGTGTATTGGCACAAGGCCTTGACAAAATATTATTTGTAGTCTTGGCACGAGGCCTTGACTATGTGGTTATGATAGTCTGGCATTATGCATTCCAACATTATGAAAGTGGTTATTGATTTTTGCATGTGATTATTCGATTAGTAGAATATCCATGTGAATGAGTAAATGGCATTATATAATTTTATTTATTCCATACCATGTTGAATGTTCAAGTTTAAAAGGATTTTTTTTTAGTTATACATTGCCTTAAATGTTTATTCTTATTTATGAAAGTTTCCGCTATATTGTTATCCTTACTGGGCATTTGAGCTCACCCCTTTTATATGTTTTATTTTTCCCAGGAAGTGAAGAAGTAAATTATGAATGACCTGCAGGAATATTATGTGGGGATATGAGTGTGGATTATGGAGACATTATGTTGTTGTAGTAGTTTTTCATTTTATGATGTAATGTAAAACCTATGAATATATCTAGTGTTTCCAAGGCTACTAAACCAATCGGTCTTTCGAGATTTGATCTTTCTTGTGATCATGCCAATGTTATGTAATTAATGCACTGACTCTGGGTAACTGGGGTCGGGGCATTACAGTTGGTATCAGAGGAAGTTTAGTACAAACCATGGAAGCTAGATTTAGATAAACTCTGATTAGAGCACGTAGACCTAAGATGAACTTTGAGGATTAGTGTAGAAGAACTTCCTAGAATTTTGGTATTGTAGAGATTTTGTGAGTTTTCCGAGCAATACATCCCTGTCTGGATACGAACAGGTAGAGGCGGCTCTGGCACAGATGTACCTAGGGGTAAAACCCGAAAACACCGCTTTGAGCTAGACTCGAACGGGAACTGGTGCACGACAACGGGCCTTGCTGCACTCTTGGTTACGACACTCCCGGGGGATATGCTTAGGATAATTCTCATTTTTTTTACAAACTATTATGAAGGGTTTATGAGTATATACATCCTCAAAGAAAACATTTTTATGATTATGGATTATATCCATAAATAGTTCAATTTATGTTAAGTGTTTTATAAGTATGGGATTATGTATTTTGATTCATAAACTGATCTAGTGTATGCCATTGTTTAGAAATGGCGCCCAGTAAAAGGAATGAGAACTCTAGCAATGCACATGATGCAAAGAGAAAGAAGGATCATATATTTCATGGTCTTAAGCCAGAATTTATAAGAGAAATAGTCTCGCATGTATTATCATCATATGAAGAAATAATATCATGTGTTGATAAGATAAGTAAAGAGTTTACTGAGTCCTATGGCTTTGAAAGGAAGCAAGAGAAGAAAAGGATGGAAGAGAGAAAGATGGATAAAGGTAAGAGGGAAAAGAAGAATTTTCCCATATGTGGTAACTGTGGAAAGAAACACCCTGGAACTTGCCTGAAAGGAATGGGAGTTTGTTATAAGTTTGGAGGAAAAGGGCACAAAGTACGTGACTGCAAGGGTAAGAAAATGGTTTCAAATGTACAATGCTTCATTTTCAAGGAGTTTGGACACTACGCGAACCTATGTCCCAGTCATCAGACTATGCCGCAAATGATGTTATTGGATAATAATCATGTTATGATACTGCCACAGATGAAGAGGAATGATTAGAGTTCTTATGTTGATTATGTCAATTGAGTGTTGTATCAACAATGTACTTGTTACAATAATCATGGAGTATATAAGGATTGTACTGCAGTACTATTTCATTAAGGACTTGAGATGGTGTGGAACAAAGAAAAGTGACTCAGTAGCAGGTTAAATGTTTGGAAAATATATTGTTGAGAGAAAGATAAACCATAATATGGTTCAGATACCGAGGTGGTGATTTTAGAATAATACATGATTGATTTGGATAAATTATATTGGATATTATTGACTACCTTGAAGCTGATTAATGATTTGTATATTCCAACATTTTTGGGGTTTAAAACATTTTTGGATTAATGAAGTATATCCATCATTCTATATGGAATAAGGGAACATGAATGTAATCAATAAGGAATATGGTAATACATGATGAAGGTATTCATATGCTATTACGGGTTAAAAAGGATCTATATTATGTTTACCTTCCTTATAAATGTTGGACTGTGAGTTTGGATAGAAGTATTTTGGATAGTTCTAGTTTGGATTATTTTGGATTTCCATAAAAGGACAACCCGGAGGTCGGGCGGCAACCCGTCGCGTCCGGCAAGGCTGCGAGACTTGAACCCGCAACTGAAGGGCGACAAGGGTGTATCACCTACCACTGGCCCACGAGATGTCCTGGATTAAATAATGTAGTTTTTATTAAAAGATCTTTTAGATGAATTATAAATTCGTTTATTTTGGAACCCTATACGAATAGTGTAAATAGAATTTTTTTACATTCTATTATCTTTTAGAGTGAAAGATGAGTATGTGGTAGAAATTTATTAATGGATAAAACTCTAATTATAAAGTAAGTATATCTCCATATGATCTTTTCCAATCTCATTAAAAAATTCCTCAATATTAAGAAAAGAAAATTAGAAAAAAAATGTTTTCCTAGATGGTACCTTAAATCATCACTAATTTATGGCTTTGGGATTGTTAGCCTTTTCATAGCCATGTTCTCTACCACTCTCCTTTAGATAATTGATGGTTAGATTTTTCTTCCATATCCATATTTTACTACATGTAACCCTAGTATGTGTTCTTTTCGGTAATCTTCATACTTTCCACTCTTTATTTTAAATAGAGGCCTCGTTAATTCATTTTTCGATGTGGGATTTCAACTAAGATATTTTGAAATGTCAAAAATGTGTTATCCTAATACCCTATGTTTTGTTGAACCGATGGTATTTTAAATCATCATAGATTGATGAATTTAAGGACCTAAATTTTATACTTGTTTGTGATTGATGACCTCAATCACTACCTATAAATATTTACGTTTTTCCTCCAATTATATTTCTCTAATTGCCACCAATGTTCTCCTAATCGAGATCATAATTTGGTGGTGACCCTTTCATTTCCCTTTTCCTCATATTAAGACTAAATTTTAGTAACCCAATTTCCAATGTGGGTTTTCCCACAAATATATTTTCTACTTTCAACCATTTATTTTCGAAGAACAATTTCAAATTGCGAGGACACAATTTATTGAAGGAGGGGAGAATGTAACACCCCAGGATTTCAGAGTGTGTTATTTCATAAAAATAATTCAATAACTTTCACTACACGCAACACCGAGTTCAATCACACCATTAAAAGAGGTCATGAATAGTATTAACTACATTTTGAACTTTATATAATCCTTATAATTTTAGAATCCCTATTATGAGTTTCTTAGTCATAATGCAAGAACAGATTCATTTTCAGTATTTCACTTTTATCAACATCTAATAGTGAAACCTTTTTAAATAGAATATTTTAAACTTTTTGACTAAATGGGGACATCAAAAATTTAAAATGAAACACCCCAAGCTTCCACGGTACGTTTTCCTTTGAATAATGTGATAGCGTGTGTTGTACGCAACACCGAGTTCTAACACACCATAACCAATCAAACTAGCCGTTATAAATAGTAATACCTACTTTTTGAAAATATATATATTTTATATTTCAAAATGGACTTCATTTTTGGATTCGGAATATCGAATTTATCCTAAGGTGAAATTTTGGTACTTTTCGGATAACTTTCATATTTTGATGAATAGTGAAAATTACTAAATTTTAATTAAAAACAACATTTTTAATCAAAATAATTAATAGTGATAAATTATGAATTTGAGTGGTTTTAATGTATATTTAGAATATATTTTTACAGTTTAATATAATGTTGGTCAATAGACATAATTTTACAATTAAACCGAACATAAACAAGTGTCAATCTTTTGATAGTTATTATCTCTTAAAAACACGCTTTTTGTTTTGACAGCGGGAATTAATTTTAAATTAATTTCTGCCACTTCTGTGTTTTGAATTTAGGAAAATGGATTCCATATTTGTAATCAGGATGTTCAAATTGTGTAAATAGGTAACATTTATTTTTAGACATTTTGAATAATTACTGCGGTAAATATTTTATTTACCATGGTTAAGGGTAAATCCGGTAAATAAGGGTTACAAAATAATATTATAATAATACTAAATTACCCTAAAACGTGTCTTAACCATATTGGTTGACACAGGGTCGACCATGGGCATCTTTGGGTCTATTTTGGGACCCCATGGATCCACTTGTAAGTGATAATGACACTTTATTTTAATTAAGTTAAAATAAATACAAAAATGACACAAGCATATATCTTTTAGCAAAACAATTGTTACATAGGGTTATATATGTTGGATTTTAGATTATAAATATTCATTAGAAAGATAAAAAGATTTCCTACATAATGATATTTTATTTATAATTTTTAGACATTAAATAAGTTATTTGATTTATGACACAATGATGATACGGTAATTACTATAATAGTGAAAAATTAAAATAATTGATATTATAAATACCAAAATAAATATAATATGAAACTTTTAATGAATTAAACTAATTTAATAGGATAATATGATATATTAGGATTTATTGGATTGACTTTGTTCGAAGTAATAAATCTGTTATGAGTTTCAAAAAAATCAACTATTGAATAGTTTCAAAACTGACATAAAAGAGTTCTTAAAAAAATATTATATTATTAATTGATATTAAATTTCTAAAAATCTAAGGTTCGTCCAAGAGACTTATATCATGATAGGTTATTCATTAATGGACCAATTGGGGGTCTCTTGGATGTATATAGTAAGTTTATTAACCATATTATATAAAAATACAAAGAGACATTGTAAAAGTGAAACTAATTAACTTAGAGGTAATACTTAAAGATAAGGTTAATATAAGTACCCAAACCTGTCTAAATTCTATTGGTTGAGTGGTTTTCGACCTATCCCCACCTTAACATTTAAATAATCAACTTTGGAGCCATTAGAAACCGAATATGAATTTATTATAAATTAATATTTCTAGCTTTTCCAAAGGTGCCCCTCACCCCTCTTATAAAAGGGCACTCCTCCTTATCATTTCTTCACACCTCTAAAGCCTTTTGGTTCGACCAAACTCTGCCTATATACTCTCCCAACATCACTCACTACAACCTAGAGGCCTTAGTTGGATCAGAAAGCCAACCTAAGGATCCCTTTTGATCAAATCAAAAGGAAGAACCCGAAGAAGAGGTAATGATTTCACCACCCTTTTCCAAGTTCCTTTCTTCTTCCACTTCCTCATTCTTTGTTCTTACCATTCTAAAATAATAACTCCAGTATCTTACATATACTGTGATGTTATTATAAATATGGTACATCCATATTCAGTATTCTATCCACCCTTTGAATAACATGTCACCATACGTGCGTACGTACGGCTTACCGTCTCCACGTCGTGGTGTAATTGTTATTCAATATATTATTATTTGGATGGGTATAATAATGATGTGTAACTCATGTAAATAATAAATATAACATGTTAATGATTCTGTATATATGATATAACATCCATTTATATATTATTTTAATATCAAAATAATGATATTGTCGCTCGTGCGTACGTACGGACTACCGTCTCCACGAACGCGATGAGATTCATTCTCCATCGTATCCATTCAAGTATAATTATCATTTGATGATTTAAAAATGATGTTTAAGGACTTGATATCATTCTGGATATGAATAATATACAACCTATCCTTTACAAACATGTCTTACGTAACAAAACATATAAAAGAAAACAAGTAAGTTAACACCCGAAACGACGATAATTCTAAGATATTATTAACAAGTCAATGTTAAAAGATCATATATGATATCATATTAATATATATGATTATTGTATAATTTAATAACAATTATTTCACCATTATACATGAGGTTAACCTACCCCAACCAAGGAAAAGTACAAGGTAAAGGTTATTTCACAATCTCTTCATTATCCGAGGTTGTTTATATGTAATAATCTACTGGGATCTCTTTATCATCCACATCCAGGTTTCTTAAAAATGTATTTCAAAACATTTTTACTATTTACTAGAATATGAGTTAAAGTCATTTATACCCTTTTTGACTTTTATAAGTGGTTTATAAAGGAATCTTTCCGTCGTTTTCAAAACAAGGTCATTTTTAACCTTTTTGACAGAATTGAGGTAAGAATGTTTTTTTAACTTATACGGCGGGTGCGGTTATTTTATGCCGTTATAAAATCTTCAAAGCTTTCCTTACAAGCTTATAAGAATACTTTCAAAGAAAATGTTTTATTTTATATGGATCTTAAATGATTTCAAAATAAAAGGAGATATTTCTTTAAAAAGAATTTTGATTTCATCTATGTCAACATCCTTTGATGGATTTTAAGATTATTTGAAGTTGATTAATTATGATACAAAACATATATATTGTATTGAAGGTTTTGTGATATGTTTGACTATAGATGTGCTATTTTTATACCATTCATTGTTTATGGTGAAATTATTGTCATTTCGTATGCTAGTTTTAATACGAATGTTTATGTTATGTTTAAACCTTTTCATATGGGAATGCATTGGACTTAATAAGTGACGGTTGGAGCCCGCTATAGCTCCTCGATGCATCGGTAGGTCTCATGAGACAAACTAGTGTCTTGGCACAAGGCCTTGACAAAATATTATTTGTAGTCTTGGCACGTGGCCTTGACTATGTGGTTATGATAGTCTGGCATTATGCATTCCAACATTATGAAAGTGGTTATTGATTTTTGCATGTGATTATTCGATTAGTAGAATATCCATGTGAATGAGTAAATGGCATTATTTCATTTTATTTATGCCATACCATGTTGAAAGTTCATGTTTAAAAGGCTTTTGTTTTAGTTATACATTGCCTTAAATGTTTATTCTTATTTATGAAAGTTTCCGCTATATTGTTATCCTTACTGGGCATTTGAGCTCACCCCTTTTATATGTTTTATTTTTCCCAGGAAGTGAAGAAGTAAATTATGAATGACCTGCAGGGATATTATGTGGGGATATGAGTGTGGATTATGGAGACATTATGTTGTTGTAGTAGTTTTTCATTTTATGATGTAATGTAAAACCTATGAATATATCTAGTGTTTCCAAGGCTACTAAACCAATCGGTCTTTCGAGATTTGATCTTTCTTGTGATCATGCTAATGTTATGTAATTAATGCACTGACTCTGGGTAACTGGGGTCGGGGCGTTACAATAATCCTGCTGAGTAAGTTAAATATAGTATAAAAACATATATATATATATACATATATTTCATATGTTCAAAATTATATTATTGTACGAAATTTTTAAAATTTATTTATTTGTTATTTTATTCTCAAGGAAGATGATGGTGGATTGGGATTTTGAATTAGAATGTGGCGGAGAAAACCCACATGAAATGTTTTATAGAGTGATTGAATGAAAGATTTAAGGGCATGAAAATGGTTTAATACTCAAAAATGATTTACAACAGAATGATTGATGCATATTGTTGTTTAAAAATTCATGTATGTGAAAAAGAAATGAAAAATTTAGGTTATATATTTATATTAAATGAATATTTTCAAATAATAATTATCTGTAGCTGAAAAATATAAAGTAGAATACATCTAGATGTGTTTTAGAAAAATCATAGTCAAAATATATGATTCTGTAAATCTACAAAATGATTTCATTTATTGATATTACTGTTATGAATAATGAAGAAGAAATACATGACATGTGTTTTTATATTCTAAGTAGGAAATGATTAGAACCCTCATTGTTAAAACAAGTTTTTTTATTCTTGAGGATAAATAGAATATTCAGTTTTGTTTATCTAATTGAATTTATATTGGGATCATTGTTAATTTCATATGAGACATGGAGTTTTAAGAGATCCCTCACATTTATTCTAATTCATTGAAACTATAGGTATGTTGGGTAATACATGGAATGATAACTATTAAACATAATATTACATTATTTTTATTGTAAATATCAAATAAGAACAAACCAATGATCGAGATACTTTCTGTCTTTAGAATAATGGATCCATAAAAAATTGAGATGACACTACAATTAAGAAAATAATTTTTTTAAACACTATTTCTGTCTCCAAATTCCATTTTATCATTGAAAACTGGATATGAAAACCTTTGGAATACACAAAAAAAGTGGTAATCCATAAATCATTGAAATGTAATATGATTGATAATAAATCGTAACATATAACTAAAATTGATTAATCTAGAATCATAAATGATAAGAACCATTAATAATAATATAGATGAATTTAAAAATGATTATTGAATTTTAAAATAAATAATATAGGAATTTGGAAGCAATATAAAACCTGACATAATAATAAGTCATGTCTCACTACCATGTCCAAAAAATGAGTTCTATGGAGCCCTAATTTAGATTTGGTTTAGTCCCTAATTTCAAACTTATCATTTCATGAGATATAATCTATATCGAATGTGTTGGAGAACTATCTAGGTGAACCCATCATAACAATTATGCCCCACTCCAACCTTGTTTTTTATTTTATTTTATCCTTCTCATGGTATTATTTTGATTGGTTTACATTTGGTTCATGTTTTATTTGATATTTGTTTGTTATTTCTGCAGATTTGGGTGTGTTATAGACCTATGTGTGGTTTGTGTAAAAAATTTGAGGATAAACCATGCATCCTATTGGGGATGAGGGTTTACATAGATTAGATAGTTATTAAAAATATATCATTTCATGGAATATATTTCCTTTAGCCCAACAATTCAAGTAAAAAAATAGAAATTATGTTTCTTGTTTCTAGTATTTGATCCTTTGTTCCAAACATGCACACTGTTTGAGGAAACTGTGTGGAAAATATGCAAAATAGCTCTATCAATTATCATGGAATATTTTCACATTTTGAGAGCAATTTGACAACCCATACATATTGCCAATGTGGGGTGTCCCCATTTCTTATTAAGGTGTGTTTTATTGGTTGAATATTTGAAAAATAGTGCTATGAAACCATTCATGTTTCCTAGTTTCATAATAAAATGAAATTCCATGATCTCACTCATATACTTTTAAACCATTTTAGGTGTCCTCTCCTCTTCATTTACCAAGGTAAAATAGGGGCCTCCTAAAACCCCCACTCCTTAGTTCCCCTAAACCATGGATTCCCCTCTGAGCTTATTATTTAATTTTTGATGAGTCCTTTAATTTTAACCTCTTATTCTATTATCCTAATGGTTTATGAATCTTACTTGGTAGGGTTATCTGTAAATAACCAGAAATTTCATGGTAAATTTTTTCATATATTATTTTGAATATTTCGAGTCCGCAGTTTCTGACGGCTCATAATTATGAGTCCTAGTGTGCCTGGAATAATTTTATAATATTTTGTTCGGGTATGTTCAGTAAACGTACGTGCAGGTTTTTCTATATTTTGAACCGTTTGTCAGAATTAAAATCTGAGTGCACCGATGAACTCGTAGCACTGGTATTCGCTTAAGGGTGCCTTTACCGTAGTTTTGTTTTATGGGGGTTGAAAATTTATTTGTTTTTGGGGATTATAATATATTAACTAAAATAGTTTTACATAATTTTATTTATAATTGGTGGTTATTTCCTACAAGGAGAAGTTAGAGGTGGGGCCCAAACCCACATAACATCCCATGAGAGGATAATGTGAGGTGGTTCCCACACGAGCCCCTAACCATTCAGCTTTCCTTAAAATCCACATTAACACCACCTTAATTAATTTGACAACTCCCCTTCTAATGTGATCACTTCACCACCCTCTCTCATTATTAAATTTTTTCAACACCTTTTAATTAATTGATTGATCCGCAATTAATTAATTAATTTAAATGTTTGAATTTTGAAATCCATAATCCATTCTTTTATATAGGTGGTGTGTTTTTATTTTAGTTTGGTTGGCGATATTACTTTGGGGTGGATATGGATAATAGAGAGAAATATCTTCCAAAAAAGAACCTGTTTTATCACTGATGAAGAACTCAAGGCCCACGACCATCATCATATTCTATATTCATCCTCTGCGTCAAGGGATAAGACTCCGCCCATGAGGAACGTCTACTATGCTTCCTCCTCAGATGCATCCTAATTTCAACGAATCGACGTCATTTTTCGTATCCTATTTCCACGACACGGACGAGGGAGCATCAGATTCAAGATAGGGGTTCGAATAATTTTTAGTTTGATAATATTATACTCTTGTCATTGTTGAATGTAAGTGATTAGATTTTCCTCTTGATATTGCATAACGCGGAGGTCGTGGTCTGAACCAACACGGCCCGACGACCCTCTGTTGAACCAAGTTTATATTGGTGATAGAAGGGGTGTCATGAGAGGCGATGGTGACCCGAAGTGACAGTTACTGGAGATAATGGTGGCTGGGCACCAGCCGCATGTGGTAGAACCGCAGACCGCAACCGCATGCCTCTCGGATGAAGAAGAACCGGTCGGCTATAGCCGACTATGCTGTAGGAACCGTGGTGCCACATGGCGCCTCGCTACGGAGAACCGTGGCCCGTGCTTGGCGGGCCCCTTCCGTGGGCTTACCGGCTGGAAGTTGGCCGGCCGGGTTAATGAAGGATGAGGCACCCGAAGATTTCGCGTGGGAGGAGAGCATCCCACACGGGCCACTTGCGCCAGGAATACCTGTAGGATTCAGCCGGCTGGACAAGAGGGTGGTGTCACTGGTTCATGATGTCGAGCCCGCCCCCCCCCCCCCCCCCCCCCCCCCCCCCCCCCGCACTGGCTCAGCCAGCTGGCTACGCCGCGCCCAGCCGAGCAGGGCCACGCCTCGCCGAGCTGGGCCGTGCCCGCCAGGCTGGACCGCGCCTAGCCAAGCAGGGCCGCGCCCCACCGGGTCGGGCCGCGAATTATCCGGTCGTGCTGAATCCATAGCCGGTTCGGACCTTCTGAGCAAAAACAGGTCATCCCTCCATCCCACAGGGCTTGATGTGTCAGGCCCGTTTCACTTAAATGCGAATAACTTCAAGACCGTGCGTCCGATCGACGTGCCATATGCGCACTGGGTCCCTCGCAACGAAGCGGTCCTTTTGCGATACTATAAGTGATTTTTGGACGACATTCAAAAACAGTTGGGTTTGGAATGAGCGTATTTCCAACCGGGCCCCTAGAATGGAAAACCCAATAACTCACAGTCCGGGTGTCCAATTGAAGCGCCCTCTATCGCATTGGGTTCCCTTTGACGAGACAGAACTTCGTGGTACATCAAATATGGACTTCGTGATAGTTGATGTAACGACCCCAATGCTTGAGGAGCGGACCCTCCTGGAATCGAGCGTGTTGTGTGCGGGAACCTTATAGATGATCGCGACTACAATGACTACCGTACTGTAATCCTCCATGGGTTAGACGACGATGAAAATCGTACGAGGTTACTCCATGGGTTCGACGAAGATGACAATCGTACTGGAATCCTCCATGGGTTCGACGACGATGACAATCGTACTAGAATTATCTGTGGGATCGATGACAACAACATCTATACAGGAATCCTCCGTGGGGTCGACAACGATGACTATTGTTCTTGTATCCTACGTGGGTCCGACAGTCTGACATCTATACTAGTATCCTACGTGGATCCGACAGAGTAGCTAGTCTAGCATCCTATGTGGTTCCGACAGCATAGCTGGTCTAGTATCCTACGTGTGTCCAACAACTTAGATGAATAAGTGACTACATTTGATCATCTCTATCCCTATATGAAAGATGTATACATGTGTGAGCTGAGTCTGGACTTTCAATCACTATCATGGATGTGATTGACTTGATTTACAGTGTGGACTTGGTTGTGTATGGGCTTGAGAGTTGGAGTTGAACAGTGATTGATAACTTAGGTATGATTATGGGCTTATACCTAAGTAGAGTTGGTTGATACTTCGTGATTGTATCTTTCTTCTATGGTTTATCCTTCACGGATTCTGGGAGACCTTCTGGGGTCTCGGGGTCCCTACTGAGTATCGTATACTCACCCCTGTATAGGATATGCCTGCACTACATTGTGTAGGATGCAGACGACGGGCAGCACTGATCTAGGTGGAGGCTTGTGGAGCTGAAAAGTACCAGGAGGTGGCCCACTTGGGGATACATACACGGAGCATACGGTCAGACCTATGGTTCTTAGGAGGTCATATATACCCACCCTTCAAGTGGGATTTCTGGAGGACAACTCAGTGGTTGCTATTTTACTTTTCTGCAGTTGTACATGCTTTCCAGATGTAATGTTCTTACTATTGGGATTGTATTTCCAACCCCTTTCCTTTCAACACTTACTTTTTTATTCAGTATTACTTAGTGCATACTTATGTTGCGTACTCTGTTGTGTTTGTATAACTTTATAAAGGAAATGCTTTCCATTTTATCAGGATTTATACCTTTGGTGCTAGTCACCAGCCCCAGGCCTATGGAAGGCGGGCTTGGGGTAGTCACGGCACGGGCCCCAAGGACAGGTCGTGACATTTTCACTCTTTAAAGAACCAGAGCGTAACATCCAAGACAATTATAGAATAAGTCTTTTTTCATATTTATTAATATTTAAGACTTATATAGTGATTTTTCCTTAACTAGGACACTATGTCTGATAGCATACACAACATGAAATAATGGGTTTGTATGAAATCATATGTTAGACACAATAATTAGTTATACTAAAAAAATAATATGTTATTAATATTATTATTTTAAATGGTATGTATCACATAGCCATTGTTCTGGAAGGAATTAAACGAACAAACTATATTATGTTTAAACATGTTTTTAAAATATTGTTACTTTCTTCCAATAAAATATAGAGGCATAAAATGAGAATAAATCCAATTTTAACCATTAAATATTCTATCATTTTTAAAAAGTATATTTACCGCTTTTTAATGGAGAACCCTTTTTAAATATAGTGTTATTCTCTTTTATATGTTATTTTTGACAAAACGAACTTCATCATTTTATAAAGTACATCAAAATATACTTTGGTTGAATTTTTGGTATTTTTCTGATTAAATTTATATTATAATAAATTGTGAAAGGTATATATTTTTAATTAAAATAGATTTTTCATCTAATTTATTTATATTTTTAGATTATCATTTTACATGGTTTTTATGTATAATTTGATGAGGTTTTTATCATTTCATAAAATGTAGTTCAATGGGTTATTTTTCAAATTAAAATTATATATAATAACTATGTGAACTTTTGTTCATTTTACTTTAAATCAAATTGTTTTCATGATCCGTAAATGGGATTAGTTTTAAACATAATTTAAAAACATCATTGAATTGAATTTAAAAAAAAATACCTGGTTGTAATTAGTATGAAATACATGGTCCAATTGGATTAATTTTTTTTTCATTGACATTAATATTTTATTTTCCATCGTTAAAAGTAATTAGGGTACTTAAGGTGAAATAAATATTTTAATATAAAAAAATTACCCTAACATTTTTCATAATTTTATTTGATGATTTATTATGGAAAATAATCTTCTTTGGGATGAAATTGGGTCCTTTGGATGCCAGATTGGTGTGATTATGTCATTCCTAACATATTATATAACATAAAGGAAAATATGTCTTAGAAATATCTCTTCATACTAAAAAAATATTAATATTATTTTATGTAAGTGATATATTTCACTAATAATAGTCCTTACAATGATAAAAATAACACCTAAAACATGGTATTTATTTAAAAAAATTTGTAATTAAATTACTAAATTTAATTATGACACAAAGATGATGCAAAAATATATTTATTAAAGAAAAATCAAATAAATGATATTAATAATATTAAAATAAATATTAATTGAAATATTTGAGGTCATAAATTTCTTTTGGATGACCATGAAATGTTAATATTGATTTAATTTAGTTTTTTTTGAAGGAATCCGGATTTTATGATATTTTATAAAAATTCATGTAATGAATAATGTCACAATCTACATAAATCTTATTTTAAAATTAAAAATATTTTATTAAATGATATAAAATATATATAATTTAAATATTCTGTGAAAAGTTAATATGTCTATCGAAATATTATTAATAACTCATTAATTGGATATGTTTTTAGGATTATGTAATTATTTTAAACGTATAAGTGTAATTTACCTGATATGATGGCAAGACATAAAAAAGGTAAAAAATGATAAGGAGTAATGAAATACTAAAACATGTATAATTAAAATTGGATGATTATATCTCAACCCACAACAATACAATATTATTAGTATATATGTTTGTACAAATTTTGAATAGAATTTAAATTTATATTATTTTAATACTTTTAATAATATTAAGGGTTCCCCTCCCCTATTCTATAAAAAGGAACCCATTCCTCTCTATTAATCAAACATCAAAAAACTTTTTGTATAACCATCATATGTCCAATAAATTACTAGAATCCCTCCCCACATTTATCAACCCTTTATTTCGGCATAACACATTCCAAATAGGTGTTTAGTTGTTAGGAATGTTGATCATTTGAAGGAAAGGATGAAAAAATAACATATGTGGTGAATCAAACTCAAGGTAAGGGGATTCATCTCAATAACATTTAATTGAGTAATATTTTGATGTTATAAACCAAATTCTTTTATAAGATGCGTAATCATCCCCTTTTAAGATTAATTCATTCCAATGAATGAAAAATGAATATTTTTAAACAATGAATTTTAATTTCATTACAAATTGAAAAAAATGTTTTATTAACAAATACGGTGACAAAGAATTCTACACCTCTATAACCACTATTTGATAAATCAAATCCTCTAAAATCCTTAATTTGTTCAAAAGGTGAATAAATCAATTATTCAATTTTTTTGTTTTGGAATTGAAAATGATTTTGAATGTGGATTAACTATGTCAACATCTTGAAATGATATCTTGTGATTGAAAATTAAAATTTATATAGTGAAATGTGGTTAATTTAAATATTTTATTTATTATGATTATATAATGGTACTTATACATTTTACTAGTGGTTATGTGATAATCCTAAGATGGGTGGTTATGTGATTAACCAAATACATGTAGTTTCAGGATAAACCCAGGATCTATGGTTAAATTATAACTTCCCAATCATTGGTTATAGGGGTCATCTATTTTAAAATTCAATTTGTAATAGTGATATGTGTGGAATCCAAGCATATTATTATAACATTTATGTATGATTATATCTGAAGATGACTTTATATTTTATATATTTCTTTCTATGGGGATTAAGGTAATCATTTTATTATAAAATTTTTAATAAATGATATTAAATTCAGTGAAATGTATAAATACTTCTTAATGGTGGGAATTATTGATTTGGGACAATTTATTCCTGATATACCTATTTCTGAATGACTAATGGTTTTCCATCTTTGTGTATCCCTTAACAAGCATTTTATTCTCCTCCAAAGTGTTAAATTTGATTTCATAGGATTTAACGAAGAATATATTCAAGGATTGGATCATAGAAAAGTTATTATGTTTAAACATGAAACAAATCCATGTTTCTTTTTAAATGTTTTTATTGTTTTATAAAAAAATGTGCAGTGAGTTAATATTTCTACTTTTTAATATTTTAGTTACTATGTTTGAGTTATGGCCTAATTCTCAAAACCCTTAAAATTGAAAATATCATTGATGCGAATGAAAATAAAATTATAGACATCACTCAAGATTAAGTAATGTTTAAGGATGTGGCCATATAGTTGGTATTATATTTCATTTTAAATAACATTAAGAGTTATAGTATTTTTAATAAAATATCAATAAATTATTTTTTTTCTTTATGGAAAAATTTAAATTATACAGAATTATATGATTAGCTTGTTTCTTCATCTATGTTATGTCTATTAAGAATGATCTTCCATAGAGGAAATAGTGAAATCATTATGGGAATACATATACGTGAAATAAATCATCCAAATCTTCATTATTATATGGTCGTAATCAGAAATAAATAGTTTATTGTAGTGATGGATCAATTGAATTTGTCGATAAATGGTTGTGGTGTCCATACATGATATCAACTAGATCAAACACAATTGAATATGTCAGTAGTGTAGAATTTTATAAGGAAACAACCCCATCATTTAGGGGTTCTTATGACCTTGTGCTAGATGAAATGTGGATTAAATAAACATAAAATATTTTTCGTGTAATGGGGTGTTCTGAAAATCAAAAGGTTAGACCTTTTGTTTATCTTTTTGAAGGTGAATCTGATCATTGGCGGTTAATGATTAGGTGTACCAGAGGAAGTGAAGATATTGATTCCGTGTAATAGGATGAATTTATGAATATCATCATTGTGAAATGTTTTCTAAAGGTAGTTTGACATAGGATATAAAATAAATTCATGGAATTGAGACAAAAGAAGTGAGATTATTTGGAATTATATTGAGAAAATATTTCCCATTTGTCTAGATACGTCCCAAATTTTATCTAAGGAATTTATAGTAAAATAAATCTTTTTTACATATTATTGAAGCTGAAATATGAAAGGGTATTAGAATCTAATGAGTTCAAATATGTGAGAAACATGTCTCATGTGATGAGAAGGTAGTAATGGGGATTTCAGTTGATCATGTATTTGATGAGAGAATGAAAAACAAGTGATCCATATTGTAGGAAATGTGAAAACATTCATCAATGAACTTTGGATGTTAGAAAAATAAATATCCAACGTGTGAGAATTGTGGTCAAAGACATCAAGGATAATGTATCTCATAATCTAAGATGTGCAGCAGATGTGGTATGACTGGTTATATTTTTCATGACAACAAGTGTGATGATCATGAAGAAATGAATAGTCGGTGGTAAGTGTTTTTACTTCCAATGTGTTTGAGAATTATGCCAACATATTTACAATGTTTATTACCAAGGGAGAAATAGGCATGATAGAAATCATAAGGGTGTGGATATATTATTTTCTACTATTATAGTTGATGTGGGACCATAAAATGAAGTAGTGAAAAGTATTTTATGGTGGTTTAAAAAATATTCTAATACTCTATTGGACTCTTGATCATCACGTTAATTCATTTCATTGAGATATTCTAGTTAATTATAAATATCGCCTTATGATTGTGATATTGACATTTTGAGAAAAAAAAATACCAATTCAAGTATAAAAGAATCCCAGAGTTTAGGGAGTAACCTTTTATGATTAGTTCGATGGGTTTTCATACAAATATTATTGAACTTCCTATAGTGGACTTTGATATCATTTTGTTATCATATTTTTCAGTTTATTATTCTAAATCGATTTCCAATCCAAGATTGTTTTATTTAATGTTGTCTTTATGTTGATAACATACCAAGAAGCTGAGAGATTTATTAAATATGGATGTGAAATAAATCTATCTCATTTTTTTCAAAATGATGAAAATTGTTTTTATTACTGAAATTTGAGTTGTGAATGAATTTTAATTCTTTCCCTTATGATTTTCCCAGTATTGTTCCTAGTCTGGAGGGTGAATTTACTATTGATTTAGTTCTTTATGATCATCATATTTTGAAACCACTTTATTTAATGGAACAAGTATAATTTGTTGAATTAAAAAATATTTTCAATAATTTGGTGATAAATGTTTCATTTGAACAAGAACATCACAATGGGTGATCCTATCTTATTTATGAAAACGAAAGATGGTTCTATGAGACTTTTTATTGATTACAGATCCTTGAATAACACCAAAATTAAAAAAAACATTCCATTTCCTCATATAATTGTTTTTTATCAGCTCTAGGGTGGTTAGTATTTTTCAAATATTCATTTATGTTGTAAGTACCATAAGCTATTGGTGAAGGATGCATATATTCTAAAAAGAGTGTTTCGAACGAGATATTGGCATTATTAGTATGCAGTTATTCCCTCAGGGTTATCTAACTCCCCTTTTGTACTTATGAATGTCCTTAATAGAGAATTTAATAATTTTTTGGACTAGTTTTTGGTTGTGTTTATATAATATATTGGGGTATATTCTAAAATTTAGGTGGAACATGAGAGCCACATAAATATTTTTTTATTACCATAAATGAAAATAAACTATATAGAAAATTTAGTAGTCATGAATTTTGGTTACAAAAAATGGTTCATTCCATGGTTATATTGTTTCTAATGATGGCATAACTATTTAACCTTTTAAAGAAAACGTTAATGTAGAGTGACCAAGTCCAACCAATATCATAGAGATTTTTATTTATCTTGGATTACTAATTTATTCCCAAGGGTTAGTTGAAAACATTTTGAGGATTCCTATTCAACTAACTATGTTATCTAGTAAGGGAGTAAATACATCTAGATAAAAAAAATGTGATGATTGGTTTTTGCAATTGAAATGTATATTGATAAATGATTTAGTTTTGGCCCCTCTTTCCTGGAATGCTAAATGTTTTATCTATAGTGATGCATCATTGAATGGAATTTGTTCCGTACTAATGTATATTGAACAGGTAATTTCATAGGCATCATTTCAATTGAAAACCCATGATTTAAATTATTCGACATCAAATTTGGAATTATTTTCTATTGATTTTAAATAATATTTTTGGGGTAATCATTTTTATTGGTTAAATTGTGAAATATATATAGACCACAAAAGTTTGTAGTATAAAATCACTCATAAAGAATAGAATATGAGACATAAATGATGGATTTAATTAATTATGGATTATGATTGCATGATTCATTACCATCTAGGAAAAGAAAATAAAGTGTTTGATGCATTGAGTTGAAAAAGTATTATTTCAATAACAATGCTACATTTTTGAATGATATCCTTTGGTTAATGATTTGAATAAATTTTTCTCATATGTTATTGGTGTAGGAAATTCCTATAATTTTATAGTTGTTAGGGATATCATCTCTATCATAGGGAATTAATAAAGCTAAAACAAAAAAGGGTGAGTTGCAGAAAATATAGATTTGGTTTATAAGGGTAAGTTAACTGAATTTAAATTTTATAATGATTGTGTTTTATGGTTTGGAAAGCGATTATGTCGGCCTTGTGATTCACATTTGAGGAAATACTTATTATGTTAAGATCATAGGTCTCAAGTTTCATTTCATCTAGGAAACACTATGATATTTAGAGACCTTCGTGATTATTACTAGTGGGAAGGAATGAGAAAATATATTATTGACATTACCCTAAGATGTTTTAATTTTATACAGGTTAATGTTGAGAAGTAGTTACCAAATGGGTTTCCTAATCCTTTCCTAGTGACAAAATGGAAATCTGTAAATATATCCATGTATTTTTTATTGGGAGTACGAAAGACATAAAGACATAACAATGAGATCTATGTTATTATTGATTGATTTACTAAATTTGATTATTTTATTCTTATTCGATATACACTATCTCCATATCAACTTCATCAGTTGTATATTAAAGAGATAGTTAGGTTTCATGGAACTCCCCTCTTCATTGTGTATAATCATGATCCCATTTCCCCTTACACCTTTTGTAAGGACTTTTACAATTCATTGGGTAATGAATTAAATTTCATTATAACTTCTCATCCCCAAACTGATGGGAAATCAGAACGAACAATATAGAAAGTTAAGGATATGTTATTTTCATGTTAAAAGGATTACTAGGGATGATGGGATCAATAAATTTATCTGGTAGATTATTCTTATAATAACATTTTTTATTCTACTATAAAAATGGCACCATTTTAGGTAGTATATATAATGTGATAATGAACTCTAGCCCTTTGTGATGAAGTGGGTCAAAGGATGTTGATGTGATGAAAATTGGTAAAGGAAATGGTAGAGAAATTTTAGTGGATTTAGAGACATATGAGGATAATATAGATCCAAAAGTAAAGTTATGAAAATAACCTGACAAATGATCATTATTTTGAGAGAGGTGAACATGTTTTTCTCTAATATTATATCTGGAAATGTGTTATGTATTTTGGTATGAAATTGAAGCTATTTTTATGGTTCATTGGACCATATGAAATCCAAGATAAAGTTGGAACAGTTTCTACCGTGTCGTATTTACTCCGAGTATATCCCAGTTATACAATGTTTTTCTTGATTCAATTTTAATATTTCATATGTTAGATCCATCTCATGTTTTATGTCCATAAGTAGTTCAGTTGAAAGACAATATTTTTTATGAGGAACATTTATACCTTATCACGGACCAAAAAAAGGAAGTGTTCTGAAATAAGGTTATTCTTTAGGTTATGGTTTTTGTGGAAACCCATATGGTTGGATATGGTACAGGAGAATATAAAAATTATATGTGGTAAATATACCTCAACTTATTTGATAAGTTAATAAAATTGCAAGGAAGTAATTTCCAAAAGGTGGGAAGGTTTTAAAATACATGGTAATTTTAGAATATGACTTTTAATTTTTAATAATATTTATGAATTAAATATTTATTTTAAATTATTAGGGACGCTATGTCTAATGGAATACTTGACACACAATAATGGGTTTCTCTAAAATACTATGTTATACACAAGACTGAGCTATACTAAAAAATGAAATATAATTAATATTATTGTGTTAGTTTGTTGTCATTGCCTAGCCAATGTATTTAAGGGAATGAACAGAAATAACTATAATATGTTTTCACATTTTTAAACAAAAATTACTTTATTCTGATAAATTTTAGAGTCTTAAAATGAGAATAAATCGAATATTAACCATAATATACTATATTATTTTTAGAATGAAGTTTTACTGCCTTTTGATGGAGAACCCTTTTTAAATCCTGTTTTTGTCACGTTTTGGAGTTATTTTCACAAATTAATATTCTTAATAGGACGAAGGACATAAAAATATAATTTGGTTTATTTTTTTGGTATTTTTAAAATTAAATTCATATTTTAATGAATAATGAAAATGCTGCATTTTAATTCAAAGTACATTTTCATCTAAATTTTTTTAATGATATTTCAATCTTTAACATGGTTTTATGTTTGAATTAGATGAATTTTTAATTAGTTAATCCAATTTAGTTCATTGGATTATTTATTAAATAAAAATTAAATAGCAAAACTATGTGAAAATTTTAACGGTTCACATAAAAAAACTCATTTTCTCAATCTGCCAACAAGATTATTTTTAAACCTAATTTAACAACTTATGTGAATTAAGTTTTCATAAACATATATACATTGGTGTTTTTATTATGAAATTTTTTCCAACTGTATTAAAATAATTTTTGGGAAATAATAACTTTAGTATTTTATTTATGACTCTTAAAGGTAATTACTGTAATTAGAGGTAAAATTTATATTAAAATATTTTAAAATTACCTTAACACATGTACTATTAATATATTAAGAGATATTGTTGACCATGAATCCACTTGGTTGTGATTCTTACATTTTTAACATGTAATTGTACGTAAAGGAAAATATTTCATAACCATGTCTCTTGATACTAAGTCAATATCAATATGGGTTATATAAGGTATATCAATGACTATTAATCGTACATAGAAACATAAAATTATTACCTAGAACATGGCAGTTTTTTTATAATTTTTTTAAATATAATATTAAAATTTTACTATGACATACGGATGACGATGTGAAATATTTGTTAAAGAAAGAATCAAATAAATGATATTAATAATATTAAAATAAATATAATTTGAAATATTTGATGCCATCCATGATTTTTTTGGATAACCCACACATGTTAGGATTTATATAATGTAGTTTTTTCTGATGTAATAAGGTTTTATGATATTTTTAAAATATCATGTTTTTAATATTGTAAAAATTGAAAAAATTCTAATTTTAAAATATAAAATATTTAATTAAATGTTATAAAATTTATAAAAATATATGGTTTGGATGAAAAGTTGAGATAAATCTAAATATTTCATTAAAGACTCATTAATTGGATAGTTGATATGATTTGTTAATTATTTTCTCTCTTTAATTGGCAATTTAATTTTAAAGATGTAAGAGTTAAAAGAGGTAAAATCAAAAAGATAATCATTAAAAAAATAAAAAAAATATAATAATCATTCAATGATTAAATTTAAACCCATGATAATAATTACTTATAAATAAATGTGATTGGAACCATTTTTGATCTAAATTGAATTTATATTAATTTAATTCATTTAATAATTTTATTGGTTCCCCTCCCCTCTCCTTCAAAAACACTCTCACTTCTCTATTACTCTCTCTTCACAACCCCTTTGTTTTGGCCCATATCTAACCAAACCCCTTCCTAGAATCCTTCCCCACATTCTTGTACCTTTGTATTAGGTGGAACACCTTCCTTAGAGGTGTTAATGTGTTAAAATGGTTCTAATTCGAAGGAAAGATAGAACAAGGAACATATGTGATGAATCGAATTCAAGGTAAAGGACGTCATGTGAAACTCCTTTCATTGGGGAATATTTTGATTTCATATACCAACTAATTTGATAATGATTATATGAAAACCCATTTAATTATAAATCAATCCACGGATTTCAAAAATAATTTCTTTATACAAAGCATTTTACTTTCATTACACAAAGAATAAAGGAATATATTTTTAACATATGTGGTGAAAATAACTTCTCCACTGTCTTAACTATTATATGATATTTTGTTTCCTATATATTCTATAATGTTTTAAAGGGAAAACAAATTCTTTATTCACTTTTAGGGTTTTTCTGTATTCAAAATTATTTTGAATGTGTATTTACTATTTAAATATCATAAAAGTATTTCTTATGATTACAAATGAAATTCATTGAGTGAAATATTGAAAATTACAATATTTTATGTGTTATGATTATAAAATTGCACAATGAAATTTTTTTGCTTGTTATTGGATAAAATAATGATTTATTGTTACATGATAAACCAAATACAAGTAGTTTTTTTGATAATCCAAGGATTGGTGGTTACGTTAAAACCTCCAATGCATTGGGCATGGAATTCAACCGTTTGTTTATTCCATTTTTAAGACTGGTATGTGTTTATGTCGATAGTATGGTTATTCCATTTATGTTGCATTATGTCAAATGTTACATTTATAAGCTATATTATTCTTTTTATGAGTTTTAAGGTAATCTCTTCACTAGAAAAGGGTAATCAACGACATTATATTCAGTTAATTGTAGTTACTACTTCTTCAAGGGGAAAAGTAGTACTATATGATATAATGTTCATGGTTTAAAATTTTCATCAACACTAATAGTTTTTCTATTTTCTTAATCCCTTACATCACATATTTTTGTCATACCATGTTTTTAAACATTTTTCATGAGATTCAAAAATAATAGATTTAAGGATGAGAATGAGGAAAACATATGATGTTTAAACATGAAATGAAAATAAGATTTCTTAAAGGTTATTTTTTTATGAAAAGAAATTTATAGTTATTAAAAATGTAAATTTTTTAAAATTTTAGTTGTTATGTATGATTTCTAGACTAATTCTCTATAGCTGTAAACCTGTAAAGTTCATTGATATGAATGAAACTAAAATTATTGACATAAATCATGATTAAGTATTGTTTAAGGCTGGGAACTTATTTCTAGGGAGAGGTATGGCTAATTTGGTTTGATTTCATTTGTTTAAGTGTTTTTAAGTTTTTCATATGTCTTATTTATTCCTTCCTTGAATTTTTCTTTGTGTCCACATGTCATTGAGGTAGGCATTTCTATCTATTTTAGTTCTTTGATATTCCTTCTATGCTTGATCTTTCAAAAATTGTTTTTAAATTTGATATTATTACTTGTGATATGATATTGTAATTTTTTTATCATTTACATTGATTTTATTTGATTAAAATAATATTTCAAAGGGTGTTCATAATTATTAACATATCTATATGTTTACAAATTGATCAATAAAATGGAACATGGACATTAAAAATGAAATTGGGTGCTTTGGGTTGGGTTTGGACATTTTTATGTCTGGGTAACTTTGTTCTCACTATGAATTGGAATTTGAATATGATTGTGATGCATATTTTTGTTTTAGTTATTATGTTCGAGTTATGATTTTTGGTGGTACATATAGTGGTGACTTTATCAATTGGTCAGCGGAAACATCTATGGGTTTCATGGGGTGTGTCATTGTAATTAATCATCTCTATATGAACTTATGGTATATATATGGATGGGAACAAAAATGACGATTAAACACAAATATGATGTTCAAATCAACACTATATTTTGAAATAACATTTCCTAAAACCTCATTCATTTCTTTGGACCTTATCTTTTCAAATCGTTCTTCTAAATCCCAATGTGATTTAATAGTTTCTAGGATCCTAAATGAACTCAAATGTTGAATTTAAAGGTCTTTTTCAGTTCATGGACCATATTAATTCATTAAGGTGTGGATTTTTAACTAAATAGTAATAAAGGTACTATTGCAACATTTATATCATGTTGTGTGTTTTCTTGGATTATGAAATCGTATTATAGATGAGATGGTTTTAAAAATAATATGGCCTAGATGGTACATTGTGACATTCTTTGGATAAATGTTTTGATATAATAAGATGTGTAGGATTAGATAGAATATTTGAAATGGTTAAATCTTTTATGGGAACATCTATGGTAGTCCCTCTAAGGAATGGTTCATCACATAGGTTGTGTTAGTGTTTCTAGTAGGAAATCATGGTTTAATGTTGTTTATTGGGTTATTACACTTCTTTGAGGACCTCCCCATTCAACACATATAATTATAATTAGATTCATTGGAATTTTATATATATTTGAGTGATTGTTTCTTATCAACCTCAATTAGTTGGTCTGGTACCACATGGATATTTTGAGATTCTCGGTGGGGAATGTCACCGATGAGGCTAGTTTAGAGAATCCAGTAGGATATTAAATATGGAGATACACAATACACTGGAAGGGGGGTCTGAACTGAGTATTTCTAGAGATTTATTCTAGAGATGTTTAGTAAATTACCTCGTTTACCATCTATATATTATGTTTTTTATATACATTTTTACCTGCTCTATTAGATTGTTCATAATTATTTAGTTTCCTTTTTTTCATCATAGACATATTTTTGATAACATAGACTGGTAGTTTCTATTAATGATGTGTTTTAAACTAGATTTAAAATTTAAAGCTAAATAAAAAATGGTTAATAGTGTGTATTTTTGGAAAGAAAGAATTTCTACAATGATATTTCTGATTCATTAATGAAATATTAAAAATCATATTTTTGAAATTTATTGGAAAATATTTTTTATGGAGTATTACATATAAGTAAATGAATTGACTTTTTATTCTTATATAATGGTATATTTCTAATAACTACAATCTCAGTCCTTTCGAAATTAATAAAACTGAGCTGTTTTTTAATTTTAGGTTTCTAGTTTGAGGATGAATTTGGAAGAAGTTAGTCTTATGGATTGTGGTGACCATGAGGTAACATAGAGATTGTGTGATTTAATATTTGGTTTTTATTTTTTTTATTACATACATTTTATTCAGTTTTTCTTTCTAGATCAATTTTCTTATTCTTTGATGATTAGTTATTATTGGTTTATGTTGTGTGAAAAATTTAGTTACTCGATCCATATTTTTCTTTTGGAAGTATTATTCCTAGTTTTTTCATCTTTAATTCCAAGTACTAGTCTCCATCGTGGGATGATCTGGAAGACATCTCAGGCTGGGTCAGTTGTTGGGTTGGATGGAAGCTATCCCTGTTCATGAAAAATGGTATCAAAGGATCTATTTTTTATTTGTGGAATTAGGTATATAGAACATTAAAAATGTGGGAACATGAGAGGTATGTATTATAAGTACCTCATGTACTATTTCACATTTGAATCCATGTGCTTCTTCGGTTAGTTTATGTTTTGTGTCTTTTTTTTTGTTTTTTACATTGATATGGGATAATAATGGTTGATATCCATTTTGGTGATGTGGTCTCACATGGAGTAGTGGTACATGTATAGACTGAGATCACAACATAGGATATTCCTACTAGTTGGTGCTTTTATAGGGTATGGTCTACTAACCAATTCACTAGGTAATTCAAAAATACATGTTTTCCATCCTAGGATTTTTGTGTGAGTTGTTTTTTTGTTTTGATTTATGATCGTGTATGTATTTTAAAATTTATAATAGTTTTTTTTAAATGGTTTTTCTAATGGAAAATGGTATCAATGATTGGTTTTATTTTAAATCTGACCTTGGTATGTGAGTTGGTTTTGAAAAGATGATTTTTCTATTTATAGTGTCACTATGGAATATGTAATTTTGGAAAATGAAATGGAAGTGGTTGTTTTTTGGAAGGTATTTTTGGTATTTTTTGTGATTTTTGGATTATGAAATATATGTTAGGCATAAGGATGTTTTTTTGGGATTAGTATTTTATGATGTTGATTTGGGTTCTTTTTTCTTCTTCATAGAGTATGCCAATTAGAATAGTCTCAAAATTCTCTAGTGGGTATCCTTAGGTTTTCGTCCATACCATGAATACATGTTGGGATGAATATTCATGTTTTTATCAATCATTTCCTATTATCAATAGTTATAAAGTTCTGTTATAAGATGTGAAATAGTTTGAGGTTGGTAAAAGTGTTTTAGGACGTTTTGAACTCCAAAAAATGTGAGACTACAAACCATTTTGGTATCATTTGATTGATTATATTTTTATAGATGGACTATGTTTATCTGAGAATCATTTAAATTTGGGCTTTAAAAGGATTTATTTATGGAAACTTCTATATGATGGTTCATCCCGAAGGAGGTGGGGTGAAGAAAGTGGAAAAGATTTTGGGTGCTTGGTCAGGCCGACAAATGGTGAAGGACTATACTGAGTAGTTAATAGAGTTGGTTTCCTTTTATCTATAGGTAGGGTTAGAGTATCAACTAAAGGTCCATCTATTAATTTGGGTTCATCACCTAATTCTCAAGGAGATATTTCTCTCATACTACAATTTTCTTTCTAAGATGTTAGTGGATGGGGTGTTTCAAGAAGACATGGTTCGTAGGGTGTAGTTTTTGGTAGTTAGAGCTCATGAAGGTTCCCTATTTGGAGAAATATTTTTTGAACATGAACCTATTCTCGAGGAGTCTCATTCTCTGGTTCTATCATCTTTTTTTATAAACTAATCTTTCAAATGTTTTTAGTGTTTCATTTTTGGGTATTCAAAATCATATAATCATAATAATCTTATGTCTCACCAGTGATGTGGCATCTTGGGTTAATTTGATAAATTATATAGGAATATATTTTAGAGGATGATGTCTCAGTTTTAGTATTTCTGATTTTAACTACATGAATGTAGATGATTCAAGACATTAGGGCTCTGGCCATTGGCCCTAAAGTGAAGCTCTTGACAATGTCCGGAATTCTTAGGGGTGTGAAAAAACCCGATTTAACATCCGCATCCAATAATGAAGCATGATCTATTTAGTTTTCCATTATTATGTTTACTTAGTTTCTGAATTTATCTCTCTTTGTTCTGAAATTCTCAGAGGCCCTATTTCCTTGTAATTTTTCTACTCCTATCTCAATTTCATAAATAGGTGTTGTACACCCTTTGTGCAATTTTTTTGGTTTAGTTTTATTCTTTCATGGGAGATTCTTGAGTATTGTAGATTTAATGAATTACGGTGCAATTATTTTTCAGGTTTTTATTTCATAGGAGTTTTGTTGGTTGATCTTTGTGGGGATTCCCAAACTATGGTTTTTGGGTTCCATTGGTATTTAGGTGTATTTTGCTGGGTTCGTATCATGGGGAGCACCCATTTCATTTTCAATATATATTATTTTACCCTTTTGGGTTTTCTCTAGAGCATGTCATGTGTGAATTATTGAGCGAATGGTCACGCTCGGATTCTTAAAATAATTCTATCTCATTCCATATCTGTCTTTTGGTTTCATTATCATTTAAAATGTTGACAATGTAGGGGAGAATGTTTTTGTACTGGGGAGAAATATCACTCCCTATCCTTTATTTTAAATTTAATTTTTCACATTCACAATATTAGTTCTTTTAGTTTAGGTTTTGGTCATCTTTTCAATGAATTATTTTATTGAATTTAAGAGGATTCAATTGTGTTTTGTCCCTTGGTATGGTATTTGTGCTTGACAAATGGATAAAATATGCAGTCTATTGAGGTTGAGAGAATTTTCTGTTCAGCTTTTTCATGGATTATTTTCTACTCACATATTGCGAAAGATTTTGCCCAATCCATGTATGAAAAATAAGAAACTGGGTATCTTTATTAGGGATATGTACCCAAGTTCATGGTGTAGACATAGTAAGAGGAACCAGTGTGGAAAAATATTAAATGGATCTATCATTTGAAATAGGTGAGTTTCATAGTTGGAACATAGTTTAACAAACCATACTTATATCCCATGTGTGGTGTCCCCCACCCTCAGTAGGGTACACATGGATGCCTAATATTTTGGTAATTGAAACATCAAAACTATGTGAGTTTACTAGATTATTAGAAATAGAAAATTACAGGTTTTACACCGTATATTTTTAACCCATTTTCTGTTTCTCCCCCTCTATTTCATCCTAGGATTAAAATGGTTATTCTGAAATCCAATATTCTTGGTTCCCCTCCACATTGGATTCTCCTCCTAGAATCCATGGTTAGTTTCACTGAGTTTTAGAAACTTTTATCATCTGTTTATCTTCTCTTATTGGCTCTTGGGTCTTACATGGGGGGGTTATCTCTTTTGGCCAATCCTAAGGGCGAGGGCGAGAAAATGAGGTTTGATTTCATTTATGTTAGTGTGTGTGGATCATTCTTCAGGATTATCACTTCTTTACCTTAATGTTTTGTTATGTGTTATTGTCATTAAGGTATGTGTTTCCATCAATTTCCAATCCGTCATATTTCGTTGATTCTTAAGAGATAATAAATGCATTTGAAATGGGATATTATTTTATGTGATTTGTTATTGTAATTTTTTATCATTTACATTATGTTAATTTGATTAAAATGGGGTTTCAATTGGTATTTATAATTATTCCAATATATGTATTCTTACAATTGGGTTGATAAAATTACACATGGCCCTTAAAGATGAAATGTGGTGTTTTAGATTGTTTTGCCTGGGTTTTATATTGGTAACTTGATTTTCATTGTGATTTGGGATTATAATATCATTGTGATGTATCGTTGTGTTTCGATTCTTATGTGTGAGTTTTTATTTAGGGCGGTTATTCTAGTGGTTTCTTCTTAAATTGGTCTGTGGATACTTTTATGGTTTTCACAGCGTATGAAATTCTATATGGGGATATCCATATGGCCAATGGGTTCACATTTGGATTTTCACACAAATTATTTTTTCACTATAATATGATATTCACATCATCCTCGGATTTCGAAAAAGAATATATTTTATCCCCCTTCTCTTATTTTTCCTTTGTCTTTACAAATTATTATTCTAAATAAAATATGTTTTATATGGTTCTCTATTCAAGAATGAATGAATCTTTGGATTTAAAAGGGGTTTTAAGGATTTTTCCATTGGGAATAATTGAGATGTGGTTTTGTAATTAAATATATACAAAGGAGCGTCTGTAAAAAATAGATAATTATGTGTATTTCCACCTAGATTTTCGAAATAGTGTTGGAAACGAGTTAGTTTTGAAAATAATGAGGCCCATTTGGTACTTTGAGAAATTTTTGGGAAAGTTCTTTTGAAGAGACATCACGTGTAGGCATGTTTGGAAATTTTTTAATGGTTTGATTTGTAAGGGGAACCTATATGGAAATCCATTTAAGAATGGGGTCATCAGAGTGGTGTTGTTATTGTTTGGGATGGGAATGAATGGTGGCATTTTACTTATTGGTTTATTCAATTCATTTTTGTACCTCCACATTCAGTAAATACTACTATCATGGGATTAATGGGAGTTATATAATGGGTTATGTGGTAGTTTCTTATGAACCTTGATTAGAAGGGTTTGTTTCCAATGGATTTATTGAGATGCTAGGGAGGATGTGTCACTAGTGAGGCTGGTTTGGAAATGTTATTTTGTTACTGATTATGAAGTTACACCATGCATTAGCAGGTTATTCAGAATTGAGTACATCAGATGATTTATTATAGATATATGTATGAAATGACCATAATTACTATCAGTATGTTTTATTTTATTCGGTTTTACCTTTTTTACGTATAATGCCATCTTCTGCCTAATTAATTTTATAATTTACATTCATAATAGACCCATGTCATTCACCGAGTGTGGTATCTTCTTTTAGTGATGGGAAATAAACTATATTTCAAATTTTAAATAGTTTTTAAAAGGGAGATCAATTTTTTTAGTGTGACAAAATGCATTTCTAGGGGGCTGTTTTTGAGGATTTAGGAAATTTTAAGACCCTATAATCAAAATGTATTCCAAAATAATGTTTTTTTAATATTATGTGAATGTAATTAATTGTTACCTATGTTTCTTACATAATTTGATGTTTATTATCACACCCTAATTGTGTCTCCAAACATTTTTATAGTAATGTTATTTGGTAGGTTTTGGTTTCTAATTCACTGTTTCCTTTTGGGGTCGTTAATAATTTATACGATGATGACAAATAAGTCACATGGAAATCATGTCATTTAACGTTATGATTTAGTTTCATTTTATATATTTCATGTTGTTCACCTGTATCATCTGGAGTTTTTTTTTTATTTTTTGTTGTTCAGCTATTATTGGTTTTTCTGTGTCCTGTACTTGTTTATTTGAGCACATTTTTCATTTTGGGAAAATCATTCCTAGTTGTTTTATCAATCATTCATAGTTCTAGTCTCCAACCTAATTAGATTGAGAATGAATTTTGGGCCTTATCTATCATGGATTCGATTGATGGGTTTGATGGTATCCTAACATGGTTTATGAAATTGTACATCCATATTTGTTCCATCTAATTGAATCAATGATATATCATAAGAATAAGGAATACCCTTGGAAAGTATTTGGAAACAGAATCCTACCTCAAATAATATTCAAATTATATTAAATAATATGTATTGATCTCAAATATAGAGTACAATTAAATAAACATTCGTGGTAAATTTTAGTTAATTGGGTATAGAGATCGTCCTTTAAAAATGATGTTTTCAAGGAAAAATAAAAATAATTTTGAAGAATGAAATAATTTGGATTTTTATTTGAATAAAGTGGTATAACAAAATTTTTAACCTTATATTCTATCTTGTTCTATTAAATCATGAATCGATTAAAAAACATAGAGGTATAGTTTTTTGAATGTATTAAGGTTTTGAAATTTTCTCGTTAACTAGGTTTGATATTAATGATAGTGTTGATAATTGAATATAAGAAATATATAACCCTAGAAAAGAATGGGAGGGTAATATATCCATATATGAATGAGATATATATTCCAAATTTATAATAATTTCATTACATAAAATAGAGACATAATCTGTGTTATATAGAAAAAAAGGAATTACTCGAAAAAAAGACTGTGGGAGATAGTATTCCATTACCATAGGCCCAAACATTTTCTACACATAAACACATGATTTGTAAGAATCATGTCATATTTATTGAACACATTATCAAGATCATTATTCATCTATACATAGTATTTATTTGTATTGTATTTCACTTTATAGTCATTTAATGGAGATATGAAGTCTATATTCAATATGCCATGGCCATTCGTTTCATGGTTATAATGTAGCATCACTTTTGGATTATTATGAATGTTTATGAAATGGTTTCATAGCACTATATGTAAAATGGTATAGATGTAATGTGCTTTATAAAGTTACAAATCATCTTATTATAAAATATTATTAAAAAAGATCAATTCACTGAGTATAGGTGATATTATTACACATTTAGATAATTTTGGTGGTTTTTATGAACATTTATTGGGTAAAATATACTATTATTTCTATATTTAAATTCAATAATGTGAACTAAAATATAAAAAAAACATTTAGATAAATTTTTTCTATAAAATATTTATTAAATCCATCCATTAGGGTGCTGGTGAAATGCTATGTTTGTTTTTATTGAGGTGATAAACCAACCATATTGTGGGCAATTTTTTAAAAAGTGAGTATAGGTTTAATAATGAATATTAAATTAATACAATAACATTAAATTATATTTATTATAATGAATTAATTATTTCATTTTTTTGGGGAAGTTAGGAGGAGGTAGAATTATAAAATAATTTTAATGAGTTAGATGGATAATATTACCACTTAAAATATCATCTTTTAAAAAAATCTTTGAGAAACCTAGGTTTTCCATTCAGAGAAAAACTCACTTTTTTGAATGGTGGATAGTGTTTTAAAGCAAATTGGTTGGAAATTTCCAAATTTATAATTTATAAAAGGTAATGGGATAATAGGTGGTGATGGTTGGTACTTAAAAGGGGAAAAGAGGTGTGTTTCTGAATATAATATATATTACTTTATGATTTTGGCTAAAAACGTCCAATATTAATAATTCTCATGACTAAATATATAAATTATTTCAGGATAGTTCATTCTAATGGTTTATAAATGCATCCATTACTCTTTAATTCAGGTATTTATCATGTAATTATTTCATTATTATTTTTTCATATTTCACTTTTCACAAAAAATCCAACTATTTTAGAAGAAAATAAATTACCTTAAACATATTTCGATGTGCATAAAAAAATTATTTTATGAATATAATAATCTAAATATGATAAATTATATTTTTTATAAAATCCATCTTTATTTGAAAAATAGAATTTATTATAATATGATTAATCTTCTGACCCTTTGAAAAATTACAAATGGCCTCATTAAATTATGAAATGATTATAATAAAAGAGAATATCATTTTATAAAACCTTTAAATGAATTTAAAATTTATTTTAAATTTTTATACTTGTCATAAAAATATAAATAAAATCAATGTTCTTTAAAAAATTCAAAATAGTTATTATTTCATTTTTGGAACATTTATTTATTTTTTCCATGATATTTTTTTGGTAATCTTTATTAATAAGATAACTAAAAAATATTTTAAAATTACATGGTGAAGTTTCTACTCTAATATTTTGGTTATTATTCTTAATGGGAATATTAATAATCCTATAATTAGATTACTACACCAATGGTTAAGGTTGTAATGGGAATATGGGTTTTCAATGTTTTATAAATACTTCATATTTCATTTAGTTTTTACTCACTTTAATTTTCTCTTAATGTGATATATAATTCAATTTCGAAAATGATATTTTAATTATAATATTATGCATCTTTTCTATATTGATTATTTTTAGTGTGTTCCTTTTAGGGGATTTATAGTATAAAAATTTTCATATTATAGTTAACTTATTTTTACTTTTTTATCCCAATATAGAACATCAAATTATTTTGATAATATTTATCCCCTAATTGTAATATTTGAATTCATATTATTAGCATTGTGGAGTTTTATTATGTGGAACATGTTTTTTATATTATAATATGTCACCATGTTTAAAACATGTATAAATTCATAAGGAAAATTTCAGTCCTAAATGTATAGTTCATTAAAATATTCACCACTAAATGCATTTTACACATTAAATTTAATTACGTATATTATTATGGAAATATATGATAGTATATATATTTCAAAACATCATTTAGTTCCCAGGTCACTCTAGGTACATATGTTACCTCCACTATATTGTGATTAGTATGGTGATATTTTTGTGTAGAACATAGTCACAATGGCTTAAGATCTTGATTTGTTTCCCCAACATAAGAGTGAACATGTCCAACAGTAGCACCATTACATTCATTAAATGTTAGAGGTATTGTATGTACACCCTTAAGACATATATTTGGATCAATTCATGTATATGATATTGGTTTGGTTAGAGTGTTATTTGATAGATCATTGCTCTGATTCCATCAATAATCTCATAAGAGTCTATGTATATGGAATTTAGATTTCCATTCATCCCAAATCTCAGGATATATTATATTGAGATATAAAGAGGATCAATTAATCACTAACCTCAAATAGAAGTTACCTCTAATGATAATCATCATTGAACAATTTATAATTCAGATCTATTGTAGTGTACTTTTAAATGTTCTGGATATTTTCTACAATTTCATCCACCTTTTTGGGATTCAATATCATCGGTTCATGAACATCAAACAGAAACACATGTTCTCTATATCTAATCAAATAAATGGAATTATATGTATCCTTTTCGATAAATTAGTGGAAGTAATTATTATAAGAGACTAAATTACTGGAATATTTTGATCACATAATGATTTAATGTTCATCAAGAATGATTTCTTTTCTTTTTCAAGTTTCAGGGTATTCCACTCATAGTGGATGTATTGTGTTGGGATGATAAGATATGTTGATTCCAAAAGAATTTTTATTATTATCTAGGAAAATTTTGAAGAACCTATAGTTAATCCATGGATCTTGATCAGAAAAAATACATAGTGATATTATATATAGCATCGCATCTTATCTTATTAATACCCTTGAATGTTGAACTATTTATAAGTCCTACTATATTGTAATGAATTGATCAATATTTTTTAGTTGATGCAACCAGTTCCATATTGAATTAATTCATTTCGATGTCTTCTGATGACCTGTGACATATTCCCTTGTGATATTTTCACATTTCCATGTTAGTATTGGTATTGGTGGCATAATTCTTTTTAACATTATCCTATATACATTTACATATTAACAAACCATTAACATTTATATATATTCCTTTGTGAACTCCTTTATATTTTCCCACCAGTAGAACTGTAAATGATGCCAAAACATCTTCATTCTCTCAGGGTGGATGCAGAATATCAGTCATTTTTCATGATTTAATAATTACTTATTTATCTCACAGATTCATAGTAAACATTGATATGATCCAAATCATATAAATCATGAAATCTACGTATTTCCATTTTCTTAATGATTCTAAATTCTTTAATATTTTCATATCATTCTTTTGATAATAATTTGTCTTTTCCAAAACTGATGGGTGAGAAATTATTTACGCTATGTATGTTTTTCCTTCCTTTATGACTTCCATGTATATTCATTTCATGTATATAAATATTTAATCATTCTAAATTATACTCACTGAAAAAATTATATGATCCTTTTTACTTAGATAATCATATAAATTATTCAATTTCCTTGAATAGTAATGGATTGATTAGTCACAATCCTGGATTAACATTAACCACCTTCACAAGCATATATTATTCTCCTTCTATTGGAAAATATTCATGCGGATCCCAAGATCGATATATATTCTATACATATACCCATAGATATATTTTTTCATATTATCCATTTTTAAGACCACTATATCTAATTATATAACATGTATTAGATATTTTTAAACATCAAAATTCTACTATGATTAGATATAGAATATAATGTTATTATTTTTAATAATTACAAATCCAAATTAAATTTTTGAGTAATCTCTCTTTGAAATGAATATTTAACCAATTGAGGGTAGTGTGAGTACTGTTACAGTGATAATTTTTTTTAATTATGTGATACTATCATCACATTCATTAGTCAAGAAAAAGTGCAGTACCTTTTTGAGTTTGATTGGATAGTGTGTTTGAAAATGAAAATAATTATTCTAAAGAATTATCAATACTACCTAGATAGTCCATGGAAACAATGGTTATTTTTCTTATATATTTGTTTGGAAAGCTCCCCAATTTTTTTTTCTTTAATGGATCTACATATATAAATTTTTTTGTGATAAATGTTCCAAAAAATTATTCTTCCTCCATCCAAAGATCACATTTTAGATTAATTTCATATAGTATATCCTTTCATAATTTCTATTTTACAATACACAAATTCTCCAAATGATCCTCCTTAATTTTTTGATTATATAACAATGTTATCTAGAAATACTACCATAAATATATTTGGGTAATCTCTAAGAAATATATTCTTTAAGTCACTAAATATTATCATACTATTAGATTATTTTAAGGGCATACCTATTAAATGATATGTTCGATACCATTTTTAAAATTTAGGTATTATAATATTTTACATATTTACATTTAATTAGTGTTATACTTACCAAAGGGCCACCTTATCATTGAACATAGCCCCATATATATGATCTAATATGTCATTAATAAATTATAGTTGAAATTAGTTCTCTATCTTGTTTTTCTGTATTCTCATAATAATAACTACTGATGCACATTTACCCATCCTTATTATTGATATTGTGGACTTTCACGCCACACGGTGAATCATATGGGACTATAAAATCCCTTACCAAATTATATTATACATGAATCATTAGTTATTAAAATTTGATGTTGGATATTATTTTGAGATTCATTGATGTGGGTGGAGGTCTATTTATAAGATCCGTTGATAAATCACCCTCTTAAGCAAGATACAGTCTAGGAAAATCATCATAGAATACATTAGTATATTCCCTCAAAATGGTAATGTCTTCAAGGATGAGTTTATTATTATTCATTATGATTTCAGATAGATAATATTTCTCATAAGTTTTTTCATAGTGAATAACTCAAGAGGTGGTGGGTAAATTATGTTACCAATAAACATTCATGTTAAAAAATGATTTATTAAATATCCCAAAAACAAAATAAATACCCCTTGTCAATCAAATGAGTATTTTTAATGTAATTTTTATCTTATAATAGCTTGATTATTCCTCATATAAAAAAAATATTAAAATTAACATAACAATTTAAATTAATTTATATTATTATAATCATATATAAATTCGACTTATGATTAACAATAAAACTACCATTTTTATCGAATCTTAAAAACAAATATTGTTTAAATATGTTTAAATAAAGAAAAAAACAAAAAACAAAAAAAACAAGGTGTTTAGTATCAACATGATACGTATCCCTATCAACATGGGGATAACACTCTTCCCTATAGATTATATAAATATAATTTGATACAAAAATTGAAGTAGGTATTCACACAATAGAATACAAGTCGTCCAGGAAACACATGAATTTCATCCACCGTAAACATTGGAAGAAAAATAATATAGGCCAAAATTGACCTCTTCTGTAAACACTATAGATTATAAAATATAAATTGTTTAATAAGAATGTCAATTCTTATCCGGTTATAGAGAAGGAGTCATTATGAGTGTTGGTAAACAAAAAAAGTTACACACTACTCGATTATAAAAAAACCAATAGATTAAGCATGAAATAAGATATAAAGAAGATAATTATACATGTCTTGATGTTCTACATATGCTTAATATTCCTCAAATGTTCTTTAGATTGTTTCTTGTATTAGCTCTCTAAAATTAGCTGTAAAATAGAGTGTTGCAAATATCAATTTTTTCTTACTATATGAAATGATCTCAGTGGTCAGTGTAATTTATTCATCCCATATCTAAAATGTACGTTTGTATTTAGTGTGTATGTTCTCATTAAATTATCCTTACTATATTATTAATGTATAACACTTTATCATATATTCACAATGATCTTCAATATTCACATGAGGTAGACTACTATTCAAATATAAGCACAATATGTTGGAAGGTCTATTTGAGGAACTATCATCACGACCCTCTGCGTCCTCATACTGATCTATATAATAAACATTAATGTTTTCTAGAAATTTTAAATAATTTAATTATAAAACAAAAAATCCCATTAATTTTATTAATATATTAATTATAGAATTTAAATCATATTTCCAAAAAAACAACGGTGGAACATGTTGAAGGTGACTGTTTTATGATGGTAAGTAAATCTAGTAGTGTGTTATGTTGGTGGTATATTAGCTTGTAGTGACTAATACTCATCGGTTACTCAAACTCAGACATAAGGCGTCCTCACCAAAGACTCAAGTCTAATTGTAGGTATTTTCTTGTGTTGTCTTTTTCCTTGTGGTGACTTATTCCGGATTGTTAATCATTCAATAAATGGATTCTTTTCTAACAGTAATTCATTATTGGTCGTTACTTATTTCTAATGGTGATTCATTAATGGTGATTAATATTTTCTTATGGTGATTCATTCCTAGCAGTTGGTAACATATTGATGTAAGAATTTTCAAAACATAAAAAAATTTACATCATATTGAATTATATTATAAAATCATATCAAAAATAATAATAAATCCATTATAAACATAATTAACATGATTTTTATGCATTAAAATAAAAAATTTCCAACAATATCCCCATTTTTTAGTATCACAAATCATGAAATTTTATTAACCATGTTTAGAATAATCAATTACATAAATTTAGTTACTTTACAATATTATCTGGTTTTCTTCTCTGATTAAAAATATAATTTTATAGTTTGTTCACAAATTTAAAATAATTGTTATATCAATGATATGATATTATCATACTTATGATATCACAAGAAGAGGGGGTCATACACAAAAAAAAAACAGAACATATAATAATTTTATATATAAATTAATTTTTATAATGATTTTCCCCATTTTGGGATTATCAAAAAGTGAAGATAGAAAAAAAAATTCAAAGGAGATAACAATGATGTAAAAGTGACATTCCATTATTGGAAAATGGGTTTTATTAGATCTATAATGAAAGAGAAATAATATATAGGCCGTATACATACACGGTCTAATCATAATCATTCTTATACTAGGTACATGGAATCAAAAGGTTCTTTTCCAATGTCATAAGCTAGGGGAACAGAGGTAGAGATTGATGTAAGTGAGGTAGTGGCTATAGAAACTGATGCGGAATAGGGTAGCTCAAAAGTGATCATGGGACTAAGATGATGGAATATTTCACTGTGAGGTAAAAATTATATGCTGAATCTTTGGATTTAAAGGAATATTTAGATACCTGAAAACAACTGGTCAGAAATACAAAGGGATTGTGGAAGGATGAGTTATATGAGGATTCACTGAAATAGTCTCATTATATACTACATCCAAACCAAAAAAAATAACAAGGGATTCATGAGAATATTTAAATCCATAATAATGTTTCCTCTTTACAACATTTCACTGAAAATGTATTCATTTTCCAACATAAATAGTGGAAGCATAGGTTTAATATCATTAAACTAAGTTACATGTTCTATAAATAATCTTTTAACTAGTTGCATCCAAAGGATCATTGTTTTTAATGTGACATGGGACTTTATTTCATTC
This sequence comes from Viscum album, assembly GCA_963277665.1. Classification (NCBI taxonomy): domain Eukaryota; kingdom Viridiplantae; phylum Streptophyta; class Magnoliopsida; order Santalales; family Viscaceae; genus Viscum; species Viscum album. The sequence continues at coordinate 835,404,494 of OY728120.1, forward strand.
TTTTTGTAATATATGTAATGGTATTATTTAAATTCATTTGTGATGTGTTACCTAACATTTTTTCATCATTCATACATTCAATTACAATATTATAAACATGATCACTATGTTATCTGATTTACATCATACCCTGTATCATGAACCTCAATTTTTCTTACTCACTGGATAATCATTTGATCTCTATCATAACCAGTTATACATGTTGAATAATCCATGGATATATGTCACATACAGGAAATAAAAAATTATCAAGCATCCTTCTAACTGATCTTTGTAAGTGAGGTGCATGATTCCTCAGAATACATCCAAAAATCTTATAGTATCCTATCTATAAAATACTGAAGATCAGTTCTAGAAAAACTATAAATAGGATAATGGGTAACAGTAGTAGTATGTGGTGAATCATCTCTCTCATTACATGTTGAAATAGCCTCTTATGGGTCAGATCAGGAAAGGAAATATAATGAAACTATTGAATCTCTTATGTAGCGTCAATCTACCCAACCATGGATCCTTTAGGATATATCAGATTTGGAAAATGTGTAGAATTTCAACTATTACATGGTGGAATAATTTTATCATTATATCAATCATAATATATTAATCCAAGCCTATCATATCATAGGAATATTTTTCCATTATAAAATGTAAAGACACCCATCCAGGTAGAAGACAAAATTTTTGGCAAAACAGGTTCACCCTTTATTGGGAAACATTAGTGACTAAGAAACAATAGAATTTCTCCCTAGAACAAATACCATAATCTCATCTATATCAAACGATTACTTATAGAAATCTCAATGATAACCTGATCTCTACTCATAATGAGAAAAAATAGATAAACATAGAGAATATGGATGTTACTGAGTCATCCCATGATCCCCATGAAAATCATGATCTGAACCATCATCACATCTATCTATAGTAGTATCCCATTAATCATTATCATATTCAATATATTTACAACCATTTCATTCATCATTTACAATATCATCAATATCACATTATTTATTAGATACAACCATTATCTCAATAGAATACTTAGATGGAGAACTCTTAAACTGATATCTTCAAAAGACCTCAGATTCTTCTTCTTCATCATCACTTTGAAGGAAGTACAACATAGGTCTAGATTTTGGATATGTAGATTTTCTAATATATACTATTGGGATCTTAGGTATGTCAGGGTCTCTACCCTCCTTAACTATATTTTTTATTTCAACTGTTGCTATTACCACATCTATTTATTACTCATTGTCTGAGTACATAAAAACCTAATCTATATCCATTATAGCATCAAAAAGAATAATTGGACATTTATGGAGATCATTAAGATTAAAATCCATCTAAACCATATCAACATCATCAACCCATTTTTTCATCCATGGTTTCTAATTTACCATCAATTATTTCACATCAGATTAGTATGGAAAAAACCTCAATACATTACATTATACTATTCATCCTCATCAACTAAAATTTTGGCATCATGCATGGATGAAATGATCATAGGATAGATAAGGGAGTTTTACATAGATTTATTATTGCACAACTCTATCATATACACCATTAAATATATACAGAGTTGATTTTATCTCCTCATTTAAAAATGTACCAGAGATACACATCCTGATAACTCATTATGATGACGTCTCATTTTCAATGCTATATCATGTTATATTTAAAAATAAACATCAATATGAGCTCACCATCCGAAAATGTAATTTTATTTCTTTATAGGGTTCTATCTTCCATCAAATAATGTAAGGAATTATCATAAACAAAAGAATCACCATGACTTGTAATTAGCGCATGATTATCATTTTAAACTATAGTATGATGTTATTTAATGAATCTACTCCATTTTTTATAAAATAAAATAAACTCATATCAAACTATACTTCTTTTAATAAGTACATTATTTTTTCTAATTCTGAGATATTTATATTGATGAAACTGTTGTACCATCCTAGGATAAAATGATTTCCCATTGTTTAATAACCATTCCATGCATCCCTCATATTGGATCGCCTTTATATCCATTAATATATTAAACAAAAACATTATACATTTAATTTATTCTCATAAATTACTTTACGATACATGAATTTTTGGTTTCACAACATGACTAAAATTCTATATTAATCTCCACTATTATTATTCGAAGTTTGCAAATCCTCAAAATTTGACCCAGCATATCGCTTTAATCTATACATTGTAATAGAGGGATATTTCACGAAATGATGAAGGAATGTTAAATGTCATGATGGAAAAGGTTATAATAGAAATATGTGTGAAGGAGAGAGTGAAACATAATTAGACAAAGTACAAATTTATATCATTTGCGTATTTGAGAATGGAAAATAAAAAAGGAATAACATTGAAATTAAATATAATAAAATATTTCACATGGAAATAAAATTAACTATAAAAATAAGAAAAATTAAAATGCTTTGAAATATTACATGTTTGGTAATATATAAATGTGGGTATGTTCTAATGGTGGGTAATTTGAAATGGTCTGTAAATGGAAATGGTGGGTAATTTCAATGGTGGGTAATTTCCAATTGTGGGTAATTTAAAAAAACTAAACTCTAACCAAAATTGATCATTATTAATTGTTATTTGTGGTAGTTTAATTTTTTTGAATTCAAAGACATATGGACAATATCAGTAATATGATGTTTAGTTCCAATGCATTAATGTTTTATATCACTCTTTTGGAAATTAAATCATAAAAAGTGATTTCTTACATCAATATTTATTATTACAGAGATATATATAAGATTACTAGAAATATTTATTTCATATTTTTCATAATTTATAAGGACATGTATTAATTTATATCTATTGTCTAGTAGAGTTTATTTCATCCCAAAAATTTGAACACATCAACATGGTACAACTATGTATCCATATTTATAATTATATAGTAAAAAAATCATTTAACAATAGAATTATAATAGAGACTTTCCCAAAAGATGAATTTTTACAGAGGTGTTTTACTATATATCATAAAAGTCCAAAAATAATCCCTTAAATAACTCACTAGGGTAAATAATTATCCTATAAGATAGAAAATTAATAAATTGGTTGTATGTTTTATGGTTTTAAAAATTTATTTAACATAAATTATTTATTACACTTTTGGTTTTTCCTGAAAATGATGACACAAACACACAATAAAAATATTATCAGGCTTGTTAGTAGTTAAATATATTATTCTTCCAATCACACCTTTGTAAATTGTTTAATTCACTAGCATCTCATATTCATCAAGATACAACATATAGGTGGCACTCATGGGAGTGTAATTAATTTTTTTTCACCCTAACCAAAACGTTTGAAAAGAAATTTAGGGTAAATACATTGATTTATAATAAATCCTTATTTATTTAAAAAAATTAAATAGAAATGGAATTTTAGTTCACCCATTAATATAGTTTCAAATTCATTTTCTAGAATCTTTTTAAAAAATCATGATTATTTTTTATAAGATCAAAAGGTAATAGGAAATATATATATTTTAGTAACTAAAACATCATTTAAGATTATTTTTATAAAAAGAATAGGATCACATATACATTGTTAAAATCATTTTGAAATTAGAAAATATTTTTCATATCATCCCATTCATTAGAATATTTTTAAAGTATATAATTATTTTTAATTTGGAAACATGATTTTGAAATTTAGGATTTTCAAAACCAAGGGTTGTTGAACAAAAACATATTCCTCTATATATTAATTTAGTAATACACTATTATTATCCATTTGATATTATTTGAAATCCAATTGTACATCATTATAATTAAGTATTATAATGACTTCAATACTGGTTATAGGTGAAAAGGTATCTTCATTTTCAATACCATAGTGTGGAAAATATCCTTGGTCATCAAACAATGAATTATTTTTTATAATATTTCAGGATTTTAAAAAATTATTTCTAAACACCTATATAGATCAAATAGTGACATTGTCTTTAGGTCTGACTGTAGTTTATCAAATTTAATATATTTAAAATTTTTTAGGTTCCTCTTCTATATTAATTAGCCATAATTAATCATTAATTTCATCAATGATGTTCTTAATATCATTATGCAGTATGAATTATTAATTTTAAACCTGATTCATAAGGGAATATCTATTGTATATATCTAGGAATATAACTACAACATTGAGAAGTTTGTATTTAAAAATACAAACAACTATGTCAATGTATGCGATGTTCATGTCATTGTATTCTACTAGACTATAATTTGCGTTGGAAAACATCCTCCGAATTGGATGATTATTTTTCTTCTTTCACAAAAGATTCAGAAAGTTTGGTATTGATTTATAAAGGCAGAAAATCATCTTCATGGTTTTATAAATTTTTTAGGCTCATGTTGATCTATATCGTAAAACATTCCATTAATATACTCTTCTACAGTCTAGGTTATATTGTTAAACACTCTATATGATTTACTATATTTTGTAGAAAAAATAAAAATTCCATCATAAATGATGAATTCAAAATTTTAAATTATACCCTTACTATTATGAATAATTAATTTGCAATAAAACTTATATAATAATTAATCATAGACTTTCTAATATTCCAATGTTAATTAGTGTTTTTCTAAATGAGTGTTCTAATAAAAACAACATTAATAATATATCATGTTATATTCATAGCCTGTTCATAAAAGTAAATAGATGGTCATATTCATTAAGAAGAGTCCTAGAAAATTCTTTAAGGGTCGTTTTCTCGTATATACCACACTATTCAACATTGGGGTCGTAGGAGAAAAAATGTTGCAATTGTTTCCATTTTTTAAGTAAAAGGATTCGATGAATTTATTTTCAATGTCATAGATAAGATCACATAATAAGGTATTAATCCTATATCCACTAAAATTTTCTATCATTTTATCATACAAGGTTATTTAAGGGAATGGTTCACTTTTCTAGGTTAAAAAAATACAAACATATACCTCTAAATATCATCTACATGGTCATAAATATAGTGAATCACATTTAATGTAAAATATCCATATGGTCCAACCAAATCCATGTGAACCAACTCTTGGTGTTGATAAGATGAAACATCTTTCATTGATTTGATATATATTTTTTATTTTTTCCATTTTTGACATTGGTTATGTATATTAATAATTGGCAATTCTAGTGTAGTTAGATATTTGACAAACCCCTTCTTGTGATCTTTATATGAGTGTGAGTATTGAATTGTCATGGTATTCTATTCTAAATCCATGATTAATTATTAAATACACTTAGAAATGAATAATTTTGAGATAATATTGTCTAAATTAACATCATAATCATTTCAATTTATCAATGTCGTAAACATTAAAGTACCTTATGAACAAAAAAAATCAATCATAAATTTTAAACATCATATTAATACCATCATAACATACCTTTGAGATTATTATTATATTTTATTCTAAACCATAACAATTAATTATTTTTAAATTAAAACATAGTTAGAATTATAATCATGGTAAAGGCTAATTATTTTCCCTATAGGATTGTCACCAATTCTAAAATTACAACCCAAAAACATTTATTATTTTTGGGGAAATTTTTTATCTATAGTAATATTTCTAGAACAAAAATTTTCTAGGTACCAAAGAATTTTCCTCTAGATCTTCAGGAAGGTTCCCAAAAAAAATTTATAACAAAACTATCTTAGGTACCCAAAAAATCTTAGGTCAAAAAATATTATAAATCAATGCATTAGGGACCAATGTTTTATAAATGGGTTTCCAATAAAAATTTAGTAAATTTTTTTAAATATAAACATTGTTAGATGAAGATGAATATAAACTATTTGCATAATTTCTAAAAATAGACTAATGAATAAATATAATTCCCACAATTATTCTCTTTCTAGGCCGATAACCTAAACCTATACAATTATTTTGTGCTATCATTTTTATAATTATTTGAGCGATATTGTTACTATCATTAGTGAATATTTCTAGATACTTGTATATTTTCTCATTAGGTAATTTCTTGTCAACATTATCCTTTAATAGTTTAGAATATCTCTCTTTTTCTATAGAATTATCGGATTTAATATTATAATTTAATATACTATTAAACTTTATTATTTTACACTTATGTTAATGTTCATTGAATTTATCTTCATACATATTAATATATTCCAAAATATACTAATTTTAATTATATTCATCATTATCATCCCCTAAAAAATTATTAGAAACAACTGCACGAGAATCATGAAAAATCTTTAATACCTCAGATGTTCTTTTCATGACATGAATGTTTCCGATCTAATTTTTTACTTCCAGAGTCTAGTTTGAGTCACTAGATCTATATTCATAATAAAACATGGTGAAATTTATTTCATTCATGTATTTGCTATTCTTCTCAGCATATTAATTTTTATACATCATTTTAGGATATCAACATTTGGCATTACATTTCCTCTTACATTCATGACACACTATCTCATTCTCAGTATCATACCTCTTCAAATATTTCTTCTTATTTCCCCTATTATGATATTTTCCATTATAGAATGGTTTACATAATAATTTTTTTTTCCTATAAAACATTTTAAAACATTTCTTAATATGGACCACTTCATCAACACTATTATCTAGCAATAAATCTTTATTTGAACTCTTATCTTTAACATTAATGTTGTATTTAAAAGAAAAAGAATTAAATGAATCCTATTTTCATATAGGTTAATATTCATCTTCTTATTTAGAATTAACATCTTATGCAAACATTATAACTGATATAATCATCTCTTCGATAGGTATCTAACTAAAATCACAATACTTATTAATTGATATTGAGGATCCATTCCATCTTTCAGTTATTTATTTTAATAGATTCATGATTTGTTTGTTGTAATGAATATGATTCCTCAAAGAATATATTATATTCACTATATCATTAAACCTTTGATATATTTAATATATATTATCATCTATATTGATCATTAATTTATCATATTTTATTGTATAAGTATTAAGTCACATTGTTTTCACATTAGTTGTTCCTTCATGAGAAACAACAAGAGCTTCCCATATTTACAAAGAAATTATGTAAAAATATATCATATTAAATTCATAATATCATAATAATAAAAAGTACATTCATATCCTTACAAAAATATTTATTTTCATTTTGGGAAGATTAATCCATTTATTTCTAAATGTTTTGGAAATTTATATATATTTTCAATTGGAGTCAATTTTTCAAAACGCATTCGTTTAATTGGAATTTTATTCTCAATTTTAGATTAAAAAAATTATGTGAAAATATATAACGTAGGCCTATTGGTAAATAAACCATCATGTCTATTATACATTAATGAACTAAATTCAGAAGTAATAAAAATTTATGATCATTAAAACACCACTAAAATAACTATTGAAATGATTTTCAAAACAATTAATACCAAATGTTGGTCATAGTGAGTAACTAATGGGTGGTTAATTGAGTTCCCAATAATAAGATACATTAAAAATGTTCAAATAAAATCCTCTAAATAAATTAAATATTCCTAGTAAATAAAAATAGTTTTTAATAAAAAAATTACCTTTTAAAAGATTCCAAAAAGAATGATTACTACTCTGTTAAGACAATCTGAAAATTAAATTAACTTATGAAGTAAATGAACTTAATCAAATACATAAATAAGCACAATTTAATATTAATAGTCAATTTATCGATTGTTTTAATAATAAAAAATTAAATTTTAATTATTTTTCAAGAAATAAACAAAAAATAATAAAAAACAAGGTAAAACAATGGGGTTAGTCTCATGTAGAGACCTAACAACTTAAACTTGAAAATATCCCACTGCCAAGAATAATATATATATATTATATAATAAAATACTTGAATATGATATTCACATAAAAGTTTATTAGATGTCATGGGCATAAAGAAATCTCTTCCACGATAAAAAGATGATGAAAAAACATAAGCAACACAAGTAAATCTTCCCAAATATTATGGGAAATATCTTGAGAAGGGGGTAATGATATTATATATTATACTCTAGTTATAGTGGAGGAGTCAGTGTGTGTGTGTCTGTTTTTAGAAGAAACAAGCAACACACTACATGATTTTAAATGAAACCAATGGTTAAATCAAGAAATAAGATATAGAAGAGATAGTTATTCATGTTCTGAATATATCTAGATTATTGAGCCTCCTCAGATGTGGATAGTAAAGGAGATAATTAAATTTATCTGGAAGTGGCAGAAAAATGTGAATCTGAAATTTTTATTTGATATGACTATTGGATAATATCTTGATGGTTAGTGTACTCCACCCATTCAAAGTTAAAATATAGTTAATTATGCAGTTTTTAATCTCTTGTTAAATGATCATATTTATATTTACAATGTATCAAACTTTATCATCTCTTCACCCTCATAATGAATATGTGCATAACGTAGATTAATTTTTAAATATAAGTAGTCCATGATGAAAAGTCGGTGTGAAGGGAAATTTTCACAATCCTTTGTGTCCAAGAATTGTGCTCTAACATAGTCCCGTCTTTTTCCCCTGTTATATTTAAGAATATAATGATAAAATAAATTTTTACATTAATATATCCATTCAGATCATTTAATTAAAATGTATAATTATAGAAATTGTTTCTCAAAATGATAAATACTCTTGTATGATGGTAAGTCAACCTAGTGGGGAGTCATGCTTGGTTTAGATCAGCTATTGGTGACTCATATTCCATGGTTAATTACACTCATATGTGACTCATACTCAATTTTATTTCATCTTCATTAGTGAATCATGTCTAACAGTATGAATGTTTTGTTAATGACTATTTCTAGTATGGATTCATTTATAATGGTGACTCATTCCTGATGGTCAGTCATTCCTGGGGGTGACCATTTTCTAATGTTGAGTCCTTACAATGACTCATTCCTGATGTTGAGTCATTTCAAGTGATGACCCTTATTTGATAGTGAGTAATTACTTGTGTTTGTTAAAGTCCGATGATAGGTCTTTTCAACACATATCCAAATTTTCATCAAATTACCTTATATTACAAAATTCTTGGACAAAATAGTTAATCAATTAAAAAATTAATTAACATTATTTTTGATTATTAAAATAAATAGGTTCCTACAATAAGGAAATAATATCCATGATTAAGATGAATATTCTAAAGGATTATTTCCTCCTCCTGACACTTTTATTGAATATGAGGATTTTTCTTGGTATAGATTGTGGTTTACCTATCATAATAGTTGATGTTGTCTTAATATAAGGGGATAAAATCCATTCTTAGTATCATATAATATTCCACTAAATAATGTATGAAAATAATTTATAGTGGGTTGATTCAAAAAAAATCACTTTAGAGGAGCTATGTAATTGGGATGCACTAATTACATTTTTCATATATTAAAATTCACTCAACCTCCTTTTTTAGTGGTGGTCTTGAAATATATGTAGTAAAAATTCATTACATGAATGAATGTGTAGAAGTAGATTCAAATAATATATTTTCCATTACCGATTGAATAACAATTATACTTTTCACCACTTCAATATTATAGTCCACCGTAACAAAAGATATTTCTTAAGTCCTTCCTTTATCTATAAGAATTGGGGGTTATTATCATTTATTATATTTTAAAACCTCTAGCTTAGGGAATTTTCTTGAATAAATTATAGTTTTAAATATAGTAGAAACAAGATACAATAGGTTGAGGTTTGATCATAACCTTCTTATAGTTCATCAAATTATTGGGTATATTCATCTCCTTATTGGCATTGATTAAGTTGATGCCCCACTTTTATATACATGAAGCATTACCTAATTCCCCTAACATTATTTTTGGGATGATTCTTCACACACATTTGATGCATGGAAATTTGGGTTTTCATTACACATTGGAATTTTTTAGTTGATACTACCATATTAAAAACAATTTTATACTTTATTTTATCTCTATCAAATTGAGAACACTAAAAACCACCAAACTCCATATCAACTATAAATAAAAAATGAAAAATATTTTCCTAGAAATCAATTTATCATATTAGTATTTATATTTATAGACATATCATTAATACAGTAATGAAGAATTCCACCGGACATTCAATGTTGATGATAAGTGTGAAGGCATGTCATGAATGCCTTAGGATGTTATATTTATAAGACCCATTAGACTCATAACCTTTTAAAATTCCAACAATCCCCTTCTCCATTTAAAGATTGATATTTTGAGTAAAATTTTATTGATTTTTTTCATGAATCCTTTCTATTAATGGAATTGTATGTTTTTTCTTGATTAATGTCCTCAATATATCTGGATATTGTTCCACCTTATAAATAACTACTATGAATTTAATTTATTTATATAAATGTATCATATATAATATATTCTCAGTGGAGTTATTTAATTACACCACAATGTGATGATAATATGATCCACAAAAATTTGAAGTAATTTTCCACATAAAGGACTAAACCAAATCGTTATTTTTATTTAGAGAAGGAGGGTGTCCCAAAAAATTCTAGTTATTATTTATGACAGGATTTATATGAGGAGTTACTACCATGATTTTCTCATCTCTTAATCCCATCATGTTAGGTATCCCATTATGGTTACCATCACACTTCCTACCACATTATTAATCATCACGATTCCTCCTATTTCAATCTATTATATAAAATAATGGTATAAATAAAAATGATAATAGTATATTTAAGACTAAAAATTGAAACTATAGACATTGATGTTATAACATTACATCTATATCCTATATTATAATTCTCTAGGTTTCAATCTTGGTTATCCATGGTAATTTCCCTCTTTATAATTTCTAAAATAATTGTCTTGTAAGGTAATTTATAATCATTCCTAAAATGTTTTTTAATTTACCAAATCATATCCAGCATGAGTTAAAAATAAGGTGTGTAGAAAGGCCACTTTTAATTCCCTAGGTACATGTATATTTAATCCCCAATGATCCATTTATTGACTATTACACCAAGTTATATCAGTGAATGAGCCACATCCAATTATATTATCTGAATTGGGATTCGATTTCTTGGAAGCCACTTTCTCTATGAATTACAAAATTTTCATTATTTCCCCTATACATAGACTTACACCATTGGTTTTTAATTATCTTTTATTATCTTAATCATCCTAAATATGTATATGCTACCTTTTTTAACAAATATAGAGGCTAAATACTCTTACACGTATCATTATATGATTTTCGAAATAAATATCAAATTAACACAAAGTAATGTTTAATATGTATAGAGTATTCGGATGACAACATACATAAAATATCGACATAAAACTAAAATAAAAATTCTATATTTAAATCTCTATATGGATCACCTAAATCCCTTGGGGATTCTCGAAATAATTACAATAGCCTATGAAATACATAAACATTCGCGGAGATAAATTAAGCATATTAAGATAATAATCATGATAATAAATACTATCATATAAGTCAAATAAAATAACATGGAATCATAATATACATGTTTCATGGATAATCATAAGGAATATTTTAATAAATAAGATGGTATGAATAGATTATGGCATCCTAAGAAAGTAGAATGTGTATAAAACATGAAAACACCATTAGTAAAGGAACAATTATAATACAATATATAATACTAGACATACATCTATCATGGATTCACTTTAATCCCTATTTATCATCCCAATATTATATTATGGAAACACTATATTCAATAACATACATTAAACACATCATCAAGCCTGAACGAAAAACAAAATATTAATTTTTTAATAGTAACAATATATCATAGGAGATAGAATAGTTGCTATTAATTTATATTCCTAAATTATGAAAATATGGTTTAAATTTTTTTATATATTTATTTATGTTTTGACTAATAATTATAAATGAAAATAAAATTCATTTGAAAATAGAAGGAAATCTCTTTTTAGAAAGCAATTAAAATCTGCACTTGTGTGTTTGAAAAAAATAAAATCAAAAAAAATTTCATTATTATATTAATGAATTCTATATATAATATATTCAATATAATGTTTTCAATTCATTCAATTAGTTTTCTTGACATGATATTGAAATAAATCAAATTTTAAATAAAAATACATTTATTCTAATAAAGACATTTTCCCCCACTTAAGTAAATACTTATTTTTAAACAAGAATTTGAAACATTAATAAATTATTTTTCATGAAAAATTATTATCACTTTTTTAATATTAATGTCAAAATTATATTAGGGTGAATTTAAGTATTTTTATGATATGTTTCATTTTTCATGAATAGTGAAAAGTACTGCATTTTAATTGAAAACTAAATTTTCATCTAAATAATTTATAAGACTAAATTATAATAAAAATTATCTATATATAAAAATAAGATCAATAATGTATTTATTAATCCAATTTTGGTCATTTTAATCATTTTCAAAATGAATTTGTATATAAAAACGTTTGAAACTGATGAAAAGTTTCACATTAAAAACATTCTTTATGAACTCATCATCACAATTAATTTTAAATTAATTTTGTGGATTTATAATTTTAAAATTATGAAAAATTGGTTATATATTTCAAATAATATGGTATTAATTTACTCAATATTTCTCTTTTATTTTTGTACAATATTAATAGTAATCAATGTAATTCTATATCCACGGTTAACGGTAAATCGAATAATTAAAGGTGAAAATTATATTATAAATATTATCCAATTATCTTAACAATTGTACCAATATTATTGGAGTCATATTTTTTTAATATTGGATTCCATTTCATGAATTAATTTACTCTCGAATCCACATGTATGACTTTATGTTTCATTTATTAATTTATTTAATAAATAGTTAAACACTCCATAAAAATGTTTTTTATAAGTATATCATTTTTAAAATCTAGTAATAAAAATGTCAGATTTGAAAATAAATTTAAAATTTAAATTTTAAAACATTATGTTCATCTTGGGAATTTATTTCTAATTTTTTAGTAAGATAAAATTACCATAGTGGTTTTCACAATGATTATGCGGTAATTATTTTATTACAGAAAATATCATAGAAATATTATTAAAAATATAGAAATAAATATTTTTTATATAACTTCTGTGATAAATAATTTTAGATTCCTTTTAAATATTAGTTATGTATATAATTTGATGTAACAATTATATGATATTTTATTTATTTTTAATAGTCAATCGTAATGTATAGTTTCAAAATTTATAGTGATAATAATTTAAAGTAGATAATATTTTATTAAACGATATAGAATTTTTGATTAAATATTAGTCAAATGATATGTACAATGTTTAAAACGTCATCAATTATCAACTTATGGGTATTTTATCATTTTATTTTAACTATATTACACCTCATAGAGTAAACAACCAGGTTTTCATGATATGAGATAAAGAGGATAAATAAGTGCTAAAAGTAAAATAAAAGGGTACTAATTTAGGAAAAAACATAGCTAAATTTTATTTTATTTGGTAATTTTGACTCATAAAATACTTAATTTATAAATAAATGACTTTTGAAACTTTTTTTAATTTAAAATTATTTAATATTAATTTTATATTTTGAGGAATTCCCAGAGTAACCATCTCTTCTCTTATAAAAGGACTCATCTTCTTCTCATTTATTCATAATTAAAAACAATTTTTTATTACAATTTCATACCCAAATACCTTAATATAATATCTATTCAAATTAATAAGGTATTAGTACTGTAGGGTAACCATAATAAGTGTGATTAAGGTGTTATGTAAAGGATATTTTCCAAAGAAGAGAAATTAATTTTTACCATGAATTTTTGTTATGTTTACTGTTACACTACCACCAAATATTCTTCATCCATGGTAAAATAACAAGTAATGTTTAACAAATATAAATTAATTTTATGAGGTTATTTTCATTTCTAGTATCATTTTTGTTTCTATCAAATGTGTAAATTATTAGTCATCCATGTGTACGATAGACTGTAGTCTCATGAATCGATTTAATTATTTTCCTATCTCTATCTCTAAAGACAAGATATAATGACGTAATTAATGAATATTTATTATAATAATGATATATTTATCATAATTAAAATATAAAATATCATTTTTATTTTTACCTTTTCATGCTCAGAAAATGATAATGTTTTTCATATATACATATAAATTATCACCTTCCCAAAGAAATGTGATTTTGTTTTCATCACAACATCACATGGATGATATATATAACATTGTTAATTTTTTTTTGTATTATATTAATAATATTATAATTTGTTTTTAATGATAAACCAATACTTACCTTCTTTATGTAATGTTCATTGAAAAGTGAAAATGATTCTCATATGTATATAGAACCTTTCAACTCCATGATTCAAACACAGTTAATTTTTCATAACTTTATTTAATAGATGGATTTAATGGTATAATTGATATTTAAAGTTTAAAATTTTTTATTTAATTTTATTATATATGTTATGTAATAATGACCCCATTGACTATAAGAATCTTACTAATGTCATTTTTTACTCAAGTATCAAATATTATAATAACATCTGACCAGAACATAAATAATTATGTAATTAAAATGACATGATAATAAGTTTTATAAAAGTAATAAAATTTTAAAAAAGGGTCCCATGAAATTATATAAGTAACAAAAAAAAATTATTCATGAATATAATTTATTTGTGTGATGATTCATACTCATGGTAAGGGGATTCATCTCAATTTCCTTTCATTGAGACGTATTTCTACTATTGTGCATCAATATTATTTTTTGAGGTGTATATAACAACACATTGACATTTTATAGAATTAATGTATTTATTGTGAAAATATTTAAGGATTTTTTAAATGATACTCATTTTTATGGAATATGAATTGACTGATTATAATTAAATAATGGATTTCTTAACTCAAATTTCATTTGATAGGTTAAACTTCCACTTTAATGATAATGTCAGGATAATATTATCTATGAAAATAATTATAATCATGTTATGTTGTATGGGTCTCTTGTTATTTGTTTATTTATAGAGTATTAAATTATTTTATTCATTTTATTTACTCAAAATTCAATGATATGTTCTTTGTATGGTACATTATTTTAAAATACCTCCTTTGAAGTTATTCTTGCAACATTTTTTCAAAATTTAAAAAGGAATATTTTTTTACTTTTATTGCATGAATAGGTTATCCCCTTTAATAAATACTTAATTTTTAAAATATACCAATACTATGATACAACTTTATATTCAAATAATACTTTTTATTTATGAATTTGTAGTTTTTTAAAATGAAAAGTGATTTCAAAATGGAAAATTTATTTTCCCACTAAATATTTCTTATATGCGTGGTTTTTGTCTTATGATTATGCTGTGTTTGTTGGGAGTTTGTATGAGTATGGTTAATCACATTATAAAATGATGGTTTCTTATCCCGTTATATCCCTCTAATTTTTTGGGTAATGGGTGGAAGTTATCCAATTAGCTTTATCCTAATAGATTATAGAAATATACTAGGATGGTTATTCTAAATGTAACTGTTGTGGTTACTACCAATGTAGCTGAAAGATCTAAATTATTGTATGAGTGAAATGGAAAATGTTTTCAAATATTAAAAACATATATATTATTTTATATTATATAATTTTTTTGAAAATAAATTTATAATGATCTTTTTGAAAAGTTGATTCATTTTTCTCGGTTAAAATGACTGTTTTTTTAGAAAATGTTTTTATGTGTTCTAAATGGAATAATTGATTCCTTACTTTTAAGTCCCTTACTGAGATTTTTTCCTCATCCCATGTTCTATGATTTTTGTTTCAATGTTTCAGAAAGATTAGTAACTTGGATGTGATCATGGAAAACATTATAAAGATTTTCCATTAAATGAAATCATCTTTTATTTTGAATATTTTAGTTTTACAGAGAAAATTTATACTATATAGAAGTTTCCACTTGTAATTTATGGGTTTTATATGAATTGTTTCATCCTAACTCTCTAAAACTGGAATCCTAAATTTTATTTGGGAATGAAATCATAGTAATTATATTATAATTCTAGTAGAATATATAAAGATTAAGGTAGGGTCCTATTAATCATTATAAATGATGGGAGAAAAATGTTTTTTGTATTATTAAATTTGGATAAATTTATCATAATTTTATATGTATTTTTTTTAGTAAGTTGCATGTTATATAACATTTTCAGATAGATGAATGTTAGTTATATGTGGAAGGAGTAGGATCTGAGACAACATTTTTATACGTTCCTGATGACTTTCTTGAAAAACTACCAAAAATTAATGTTTTTATCATTTTAATACTATTTGTAACATACAATTACCTAGAAGAACATTTTTTGAGACATCGTACACATATTATATTATTTTATACCATTCTAGTTCCTGGGTTTTTCTAATTAAATCCCAATTTCATGATATTTTATTATTTTTATAAAAGGTAAATATCATCCTTGAATTTTTTTAATATTTTACCCTATCATAGGACATAGAAGAATATTATGATTTTTTATATATTCCAAAAATAGAGACCATTGATCATCCAATTTATATATATTTTTTACATATAGTCATACAGGTCATACCAACTACATTATAAAAGGATAGATTATTGCATGTTTCAAAATTAACATAGTTCGAATGTTTTATTAAAATCATTTTTACTTGTTGTTTTTAAAATAGATTTTTTTCAAAATTATTTTTCAAAACTATTTGTTTACATACTCCAATAAAACCCAAGTCATACAACGATTACTTTAAAAAAAAGATCTAAGGGGCTTTGAGGACCCTCTCAAACGGGATTTCAATGACTGCAACTTATTTCTTTGTGAACAAAAGGAAAATGAAATTAGGTGGACATAAGGATCAAGGTAAGATTAAATTTATTATAGGAACAATTTTTTTCAAATAATAGTGACATTAAATGGAAAATTTGAGAAATAGGCATTGCTATGAATTAATAAGATTAAATAATCGTGGGTTCTAATGATAAATGAATAGTATTATGTAACCATTGTGGTTAAAACATTCTCTTAATGGTTGAAAATATAAATTTCGAGTATGTATGTTTCCATATATTTGTATTCAATTAAAAAAATGAACTTGAGGAAATGAATTTTAAATGAGAAATGATTTTCATTTAATTTTATTATATGGAGATATATAACTATTTTACCCATTAAATATTTATAGTTTTTTATTTATTAAAATTAGCATGAAAATGTTCTCTATAAGTCTCCATCATAACATAAACGTTATTTTTCTATTACAAGTTCACACTTTGATACTTGGAAACTATTTATGTGTTATCTTACGTGACCTTCATACATTCATTTCACTATTAAAAAATGTATGTTTTATCGACTATTGTTCTGATGTGGGATTTCAATAAAGATAATTTTAATAGTCTAACCATGTTTAAAATGTATAAGTTAAAATTGAGAGGATGAATTTTTTTTATCTCGAGTGGGGGGGGGGGTAACAATTTGATATTCAAAAATATTTGTAATGTGTTTGATAGGGTACATGATATTTTATATCGTGCGTAAACACAGAACTAAATATTTTTTTAAATGACACCATTATTATCATGGAATTACAATGGAGGGAATGAATAGGATTGATTGAATTATGAAAGTATTTTTTACACATGTATATATATTCAATTTTTTTATGAAAAATTAAATATAAATGTACTATAAACCCTTTGAAAATATAATGAAAATATTTTTCTGGAAAACTATTTAAATGAACACAAGTGTGTTTTATGATAATAAAATAA
This sequence comes from Viscum album, assembly GCA_963277665.1. Taxonomy (NCBI): domain Eukaryota; kingdom Viridiplantae; phylum Streptophyta; class Magnoliopsida; order Santalales; family Viscaceae; genus Viscum; species Viscum album. The sequence continues at coordinate 835,422,331 of OY728120.1, forward strand.
AAAAACAATTTTAGAGTATATTAATTAAATATTTATATATATTAAATATATTTTTTATAATTATTTGTATTTGTTTTTTATATATTTAATTAAAATAAAATCAATTTTATGCATAAATGTTGTAATTTTCTAAAGACAGTTTGGCCCCATTTTGATGGAGCACTTGATTAAAAAAATATTGAAATATTTATAAATTATATATATATAAATAAACATAATTTCTAATATATTAATGTTAGAATTATTTTAGGGGATATTTTTTTGTATTTTTCGGATTAGTTTCATTTTTTGATGAATAGTGAAAAATATTTCATTTTAATTGAAAAATGAACTTTCATCTAAATAATTTATAATGATTTATTATTTTTTAAATATTATATAATGTATAATTAGATATCATATAAAACTATTAAACCAATTTATGTAATTGGAATTATTTAAATATTAAAAATGTATCTAAAATTATTTAAATCTTTTTATCATTTTTCATATTAAAAGCCTACCTTATCATCTCAACTATGTGATTATTTTTAAATTATGTATATCAATATATTTGTTTAGAATTTTGGAAAAATGTGTTTCATATTTTAAATCCTATGGTCTAAATTTTATAAATAATTCCAGATTATTTTGTTACAATATTAATAGTAACTATACTAATTATATTACCATGATAATTGTTAAATCCGGTAATTAAGCGTAAAAATAGTATTATAAATACTATCCAATTACCATAACATCGATAAAAATTTCATTGTGTTAGTATATATCTATATTAATCATCAATGGTTTTATTTTATGATTTATTATAGCCACATTTATGAATTTATTCTCCTTATATACTTTTATTATATGAAAATTCAAACTTATCACAATATATTTTTAAAAAATAATAACATTTTTAATATGTGGTAAACCAAAATATATCATTAACCATAGATAATATTTGTTATTATAAAAAAATTATCTTTATCATAGAAATTAATTTTTAATTTTTATCAATGAATTAATTACCATAATGGGTTACACAATGATGATATAGTAGTAATTTTATTAATTGAAATATCAAATAATTGTTATTAAAAATAGAAAAAATAATATAATTTTATATATTTAATTAGTTAAAATAATTTTATATATTAAATTTGTATGTTATGGAATTATTAGAAATGTTGGTTTTAAAATATTTTATTTTATTTATTTTTTTAAAAGACAATGTAATTAATAGTGTAAATATTGACTTTACTAATATTTTAATACAAATGGTATTTTATTAAATGAAAAAATTTATAAAAATAATTATGTAGGCCAAATTATTTGCATAAGCATTTAAATATCATCTATGATCAATTTATGTGTTCTTTTTATTTTATAGAATCTCTATTAACCGTCAAATTGTAAAAATCCATGTTGTTACATTAAGAGTTAGAGAGGTTTAATAATGGCTAAAACAAATGAATAAGGGTAAAAATTTAGTCAATATGAATATAAATTTTATTGGATCATGGGATTTAAAGAAAAAATAGTATATTCCAAATGAGTAAATTTTTATCCTTTGGGAATTGAAAACTAGTTTTTATTAATTTAATATTTTGAGGAATTATAAGAGTTTTCCACTCCTCTTTTATACAAGGAATCCTCTTTATCTCATTAATTAACAGTTAAAATCTATTTTTATGTGAAATGATCTCCCAAAATCCATTCCTATTATCTATACCCAAATTCAATAGGTCTTAGTTTTGATATAAAAACACCCATTGTTCAATGAAGGTGTTAAGAAAAGAAGATTGTCCAAGGAAGAGGTATAATTTATAATCAAGTGTTTATATTTGGTTTATCCATCCACTTCCTTCCAATATAATTCAACCTTAATAAAATAATAAATTCAGTATCTTATATATACTTATTTAATATTATGTTAGTCACATTTCAGATATCCTTCACTTTTTTATCAAATGGTAAAATAACTCATCATATCTACGTAGGGCATACTACTTCCTTGCGAATCAATGTAATTCATTTTCCATCACCATATATCAAGACTGGTTATAATAATGGAATTAGGGTTTATAAAATATATTATTAAGATATTTACCAATTTTAAAATGAAATATATCATTTATTTTCTACCTTTCTATGCATAGAGAAGTGATAACTTTGTTTGTCCGTACAAGTTAATTATCACAACCATGAAGCAACTAGATTCATTTTTCAACATCACATAAAATGGATTATATTCAAATAATGATATTTGAATTATTAGTATTTAATTAATTGTATTATTATAATTATTAAAAGACACAGTTATTCTTACCTTATTTATATAATTATCATTGAAAAATAACAATGATTCTTCTATATATGTATGACCTACCATCCCCATTATTGTATAATAGTTAATTTCTCATAAAAATTTTTATGGATGTTTATGATGTTATAAATTAAATATGATTTTTATAATTATTTCATGAACATTAATTATGAGTTGATGGAATAATGAAAACTTTTCCTATTGAAATCTAACCAACTACATTTTGGAGTCAAGTGCCGACAATCGTCAAAATGTCCGATAAGAAATTAAATAATTAGGCAACAGTTAAAAAATAATAATAAGTGATTTAAAATGAATAATAATCATGAAAAATGATCCAAGTCAAGTAAATAAGTAACATATTTTTATTAATTAGGAATATAAAAACTGTATATGTTGATTAAGACTCAATGTGAGGGACATATTCTCAATTTTCATTCAATGTGTAATATTTTCTATTTTAAGAACCTATATAACTTCATTATGAGTATACAACTACCCATTGAAATTTTATAATAGGAATTTATTTATTTTCATGTTATTTAATGATTTTTTAAATGGTACTCTTTCATGAGTAATTTCATTCTTCTAAATACAATGTAGTAATGGATTTCATAACTCAATTTTCATTCATTATGTTAAAGATACACTTCCTTGATTATGTCATGCTATGATTATGTGGTAAAATAATTGTGATCGTATTGTGTTTAATTTTGAAATTTTTAGGTTTATTTATAGTACACACACTCAATTTATTTGATTAATTAACACTTGATACAATGATATAATCTTGGTAAGTAGAATTATTTTAAAATCCCATTTTAATTTTATTCTTTCAACTCTTTTATATAAAAAAATAAACATAATGTTTTTTACACACATCTAATGAATATATTATCCCACATTCTTAACACCTGAATGTTTCTATGCTTCATTTACATGGTTAGAATCTTATTTTCAAATAAAATATATTTATTAGTGAGTCCACTACTTTTAAAAAAAGAAATTTTATTTCAAAATAGAAGATTTATTCTCCTCAAGAAAATTTCTTATATGAATGTTTACTGTATTATGATTATGTTGTGGTACAAGGGAATTTTTTATTTGGATTTGTAGTTCTATTAGAAACCATGGGTATGTGAGATCGTTTTTTATCTCAAATTCATTGGGAATTGAAATAGAACAACCCATTAGGTTTCTCATAATGGATTATATGAATATATAGTAATGGTTATTCAAAATGTTACTATGATGGACACTCTTTGTGTAGATGAAAGATATCTAGAATACTAATTAATGATAAGGAAAATGATGTCCCAAGTTACCCACTAATATCTTATGTTCTATCTTCATATATTTTAGGAATATAAAATGAATTTAAAAATATTAGGTAATGATCTTTTTTAAAAGATGATTATCTTTTCAATTTAAAATTGTATATTTTTTTAAAAAAATTAATTGGGTTTCACAAAGAAAATAGTTTCCTTTATTTTGCGTGGTTTTTCAGGTTTTGCGAAAGGGTAAACAGCTGATGAGTTGTGTTGCTGAAGTTGACGCTGAGGGGGATTCCAGCAGGCTCTTCTGACATGGTGATGTTGGAATGTTGAAATGTCAGGAGATCAGTTTTGTGGTTTGATCCTCCTGTGTATTCGATAAAGAGGGTGTTTTATCTGGTTTGTCCGGCGACGACCTATGTGTTTCCGTCGACCTCTCCGATGACCTGCAAGGGTGGTGACGCATGATGATGGGCTCACGGATCGAGGTGGGGAATGTGGTGTATGGTGGAACGTGGTTTGTTTGAATTTGAATTTTGAATTTTACTGTATTATGTACGAAGGATGGGATATGCTTGTATAGTTTCTGGTTTTCCTTAAACCGGTTTGGGGTACTGGAACCTGTAAACCGACTTCTGATAATGGGAAAAAATGATTTGCATGCATGCATAATAAATACCCTGATACTGTAGTGGGATGCTAAATCATTCATCAATTCATATTGAAAGGATATTTCACAAATATATCGATGATAGGAGTGAAGTAACTACTTGGGACTTTTATATTTTAAATTATTTGGATATGTCTAATATATACATTTCTTTGGATAAACATTCATTAGATGTGGTAGTGAATTGGGTGTAGCAATTAGACTTTTAAAACATCAGTTTAAATGAATTTATAAATGTATTTTAAATAAGTAATGAATTTCTATGATTAATTAAAACCATAAGTAAGGGAAAAAGTTTAACCCTAAAATAAGGCTTATTTTATGAAATCAAGAATGGGTAAAAAACATTAAGAGTAGGTTTTTTGAATGGATAAAGGGATACAATTTTTTCCTTTAACTGAGAATTATGTTAATGAAGGTATTGATCAATGAACATAATTCTTGTATAAAATCATCAAAATATGGTTAATAAGATATTTATATATATATAAGATATATATATCATATTTGGAGGTATTATATTACATTAATTGGAGACACTATGTGATGTACTAATAAATAAGGCATAACCTGAAGAAATGACGGTGGTTTATTGAGTTCCCTTCCCGCTGTTTATGATTATCTCAATACGTTGACTCAATTTCATAAATAATATAATTTTCCTTAAAAAAAAGTAAAAATAAAATTATATTCAAATATATTTTGATTTTTATTATGATTTTATGTTAGTTTATATTAATTTAATTTTGAATCTCAGTCTATAATCATTATTCTATGGTTTTTTCATTTATTCATTCCAAGGTCAGATCACATGTAGATGGTTATTATAGTTCATTATGAAATGGTACCATAACGCGGAATGTATAATTGTATGGATTTAATTTTTTCCTTATGTTTAAAATGTTCTTCATGTTAAATATTATTCAAAAATAATAATAATTCATATAGTATAAGTGTTATTTCTTTATACACAGTTCATTTTTGTGGGACTTGTGAATGAGTTGAACTTTGTGTATTTACATAAATATCATGTATATATATCTATTTAATAATTTTATGTAAAATATAAAATACTGACTTAAATAATGTTTCAGCATAATAATGTGTCATTATTTCATGGTAGTGATGAAGAAATTATCTTTCTTAAGGAGGTGGGGAAATTAAAAAATTATGAACTATGTTTTTTCACAGAAGAAAATTAAAATAGGATGGATAATGTATATTTAATTAACACATAATCAATATAGTATATATATAAGAAACATTGGTTCGAAAATTAGTGTATGAGATGGATTGAGGATGGATAATACCATTTGGGACAAAATTCAAGACTTCAAATTCAAGAAATCACCAGAGGGACCTACATTATGAAGCTCCCTTTCCAAGCCCCTTGCCACTATGAATGTTTCTATTACATTAATAGAGATCTCCTCAAGTCTGAAGATCTCTGTAATCCCTACCATTATAATTTATAAAAAACTTTGAGTCTAATTCCCTTTACAATGTCCATCAAGCCACATAACAGAACACTATGTGAGTCTGATGGATCTGCCTCCGATCGTTTTTCCCGATTCGTAATGCACATCTAAACATCAAAATGCCTAGTTCCTATAAATATTAATCTCACCCCCACATCAAGGAATCACAACCTAGACCTTTCACCTTCTAAGATCCCATTTTGTGAATCTCCTTCTTCTTTACAAACCAGTGAGAAAATGCATCACCGATGGTAGCTAAGCATCAAATTACAGATTTTCTTTTGTTCCTATCATTCCTAAATTTAAATTGGATATTCCCTTCAAAAATTTCCTTGACCATCGCAAAGTATGGAGTCCCTATTGGGCACTCGAGACATCGCATATCATTTAGTCTTTGTGAAGTACAAAAAAAATACATGTGGACCCCATTTCGGGGATATGTCTTTATACATTGGGAAGATCCTCCCTTTTGGAAGACCTTTTTCAATATGTTACATAAAGAAACTCCCTTTGTGAACCTCATTTTATTTGGGAATCAACATATCTTCGTGAAGCTCCTCTTAGTGAGGCCTCCGGCTTCGTGACCCCCTTTACAATGTGGCCCTCCAAACTTGTATGCAGTGACTTCTGAATTCCATGTCTTTTGTCCCTTATCACATTGTCCTACCTATTCCTTTTTGGCATATGTAAGCTAATGGGTCCTTTTATTTAGAATATCCATGCTAACATGAACCCCATGATTGACCATTCCTCCACACCACTCATGTTGGGCCTTACTCATGCCTCTCCTTCCCCAATTGTGGGTAGGTATCTGTCATGTATGTCTTGGTGGTAAGCAGTGAATCCAACTCATCTGAGGTACATTTCATTAAACAATCAAGGACCATTTTCCAAAGCACGTGATGATAAACTATATTATTACCTCACGCAAATCACATGGAATGTTCTCTCTCGGGAATTCTCCATGCTGAATATTCTCTATGGGGTATGATCTTCCTCACCCAACTGGAATGGAATGAAATCCTCATCTTTTAGGACTAGATCATCCTAAATAATCTCTTCTATAGTAAGTCCCAATCTCTATAATGCCCCAACCTTAAACCTTACTTAATCTTGAGTTATAACAAGATTACACATTGATGATCTTTTCAGGTTTAGAGTTTTAGAGAATTAGATCATAAAACATACAATACATTCCACAATTAAACAAAGAGGTTACATACAAGATAGTATTCATTTATCCCATAAATGGAAATATATTTAAAATAAAACATGGATTCTTTCTTGAAACTTCCTTGACACTATCATCAAATCATGTACCTTTCTCTTGACCTGTGAAAAACATTTCAAAAACATGGGATGAGCATAAAAAGCACAGTAAGGGATATAAAAATATGGAAAGGAAACATGGGTACATATATACAGAAGAATGAAATCATACATTACCCATAAAACATAAGCACTTTGACATACCTCATCAAATAATGAATTAATCATAGAAATCATAAGACATCAAGGTAACTTGAGGCATTCATAACATTCTTATGTAAGGAGTAACCCTCTTGGTTACGTTTGGAATACCCATCACAACATATTCCCTAAATCTATTCAGAGAATCCTTAACGTTTCACTCCTTCGTGTTACCCAATGCATTGGAGAGCTATATCGGGCTCACCCGCCCTTAGTTTATCACGGAACCACCCGTATTCATATCAATGCCCAAGAACCATAACATAATCGTATCACATCAAACATGCATAAAGGAAACATAACATTTCTATGTTTCAATCACAAGATATCAAAAACATCGTGATATAATAAAAACATTGTCAAAAACATTTTAAATACCAAAATAAAATAAAAGTAAAACATGGTATTTATTTTTCTTTTAAAAAGGTATGGCTTGTAGAGGAAGCCTAAACTCAAATAATGGTCACGGCGGTAGAGAAGTCGTTGTCACCGCATACGTACGACAACAAAAAAACAATACCTTTTGTTGTTAAGTAAATGCTTCATATAAATAGATTCCTTTTGAATAAACGTAAAAGTAAAAGGGGTTTATACACCGTATAAAAGAAGGTTGTGTATAAAATAAAATATGCCTTAATGAAGGGAGATTTAGACGAAGTCCCATACCTCGGGTCCGACATGACTCAATCATTCTTTAACCTCATGAATAACAAAATTGAGTTAATTTATAATTTCTTAAGGACATTTTTCAAGTTCATTATTACTTTAATATCACTTATTACCATGTTATAAACATTATGTAATCATTTAAGTTAATAATGTTTGTTTTGTCGATATTTGGTTCTTAAGTCGAAAGTGGACTTCTTACAATTACATGTTATTCGTGTGGTAAAAGGTTCATTATATAAAGAATTATATTCATGATTTGGATATCATATATATCATATATATCCAGCATATACATGTATTTATAATATTACATAATCATTTAGAGGTAAGAAATGAAATGCACCGTTCATGGAGACGGTAAACCGTACGTATGCAAGAACTCTACTTCCATTGTTTATTTCATATTTAATGGAATTAAAACATTATGATAGATAATAGTATTTTAATTCCAGTATGGTATCATATATAATATCAATAATTATATCCTTTATACATACCAGAAATGGTATTAACGAATCAAATCACTTTGAGAGGGCGGTAGTCCGCACTTCCTAAAATGAAGATATTGCGTATACCCATAATGGAATCCATAAAGGTATGACATAAATGAAAAATACAGAATCTTAAAGAAAACATAAAAATATTATATATCATATATAAATATAGTGACATCTTAATTTCCACCTTTGAAGGTGTAATATGAGTGTTCAACGATCATCGTTTCGTGAGGTAGAAATTCGCCATCCACGAACACAGTATGTTATTTAACCATTAGATGTAGGTGTGTTTAAGTGTAGCTCGAATCCTTCTTATAAAAACATCCTAGTATAAATAATATACTGGTTTTGTTACAAAAGAAATGAATAAAATGAGTATAGGGGGTTGGAGAAGCAAAATAAAACAAAAGAACACAAGTGAAGACATTACCTTAAAACAGGTAACCCTTTTTGATTTGATCTCAAAGGCTTTCTTGGGATGCCTTCTTCCCAAAGTTATGCTTTTAAGATTTAGATATGTAATTGGAGAGACAAAATGGGAAGAGGTTGGCCGATCCAAAGGCTTTGGAAGTGTGGGTAAGGAGGTAAAGGTGGGGGACTTTTATAAGAGGAGAGGAGGGGCACTCTTGGAAAGTAAAGAAATGTTACTTTATTTTAAATTTTGTTTCGGATTGAAAAGGTCCCACATTGATATAATTCGAGTATAAGGTTATAAGGGTTCTAAATATATTCATCCAATAGGTTTTTGACAAGTTTAGGTCTTATATTTTACATTATGTTTTCATTTTATTTAAATCGTTAAATAATGAGGTAATCGATGCATCATCATGATGTCATAAATAATTTAATTTATTTAATGTCTAAATTTTATAAAAAAATACTATGATGTAGTAAATCATTTTATCTTTCCAATGACTATTTATAGTAAAAAATCTGACTTGTATAACCCCATGTAAAAATTGTTTTAGTAAAATAACTCATGTTTGTGAAATTTTTACTTTAATATTGAATTAAAAGATATAAATGTCATTTTCCTTCCAAAGTGGCTCCATGGGGTCCCCAAGTTGACCCATGGATTTTATTGGTCGGACATGACACATCCAATAATGGTAGGACATGTTTCATGCTCATCTCATATTATTAAAATATTATTTTTACCTTAAACTACACTAATTACCTCTAATCGCGATTAAGAACATAAAAGTTATTATTCACCAAAAAATTATTTTAATCTCATTGAACCACATTTACTTCTTAATGACAACTGTTTATGTAGGATTTTTGAAAATCAAATCACATAAGTGGCAAAGTTTCATTTAAACGAAAAAATCACTTTCTTTAACTACCACTTAGTGGTTTAACTATTCATAAAAAATTGATGTTTTTCAGAAAAATACCAAAACTTCACCCTAATCTATATTAGATATTCCTAATTAAAAAATGATGTCTATTTCACAAAATTAAAATCATATTATTTACATTAATTAATTTAATAATTAATTCCCGCTGTCATTACAAATAGCGTGTTTTTATGAAATAATAAGTATCAAAAGATTGGCACTAGTTTAAGTCCAATTTCAAAGTGAAATTGATTCCAATGACCACCATTGGATTAAATGGTAAAAATATATTCTAATTTCACTTTTAAACCAATTGAAAAGATAATCTAATCATAGAAATAAATTAGATTAAAAAGAGGTTTTGAATTAAAATACAACATTTTTCACTATTCATTAAAAAATTAATTTTATCGGAAAAATACCAAAAATTCACACAATGTAAATTTTGATGTCCCAATCATAAAGAATAAGTTTATTTTGACCAAAATATCTTATAAAATTTTCAGAATATAGATTTAAAAATGGGTTGTCATTAAAAGGAAGTAAAACAATCTTTTACAAATATTAGTGTATTCCATGCTTAAGATTGGATTTATTTTCATTTTAAGCCTCTAAAACACTATATAATTAATTAATAGACATAGATAAAAATATCTATTATTCATTACTAACTTGGGATGTTACATCCTTCCCCCCTTTAAAAAAAATTTTCCCCACAATTTATTTACTTATCGAATAAGTGGGAGTATTTATCCCTCATTGCATTTTCAGACTCCCATGTTGCCTCTTCAATCATGTGGTTTTTCCACAAAACCTTTACCTGATGAATAACCTTATTCCATAACACTTGCTCCCTATGGTCACGAATCTGGACCGGTTGTTCCTCATAAGATAGGTTCTCTTCCAGCTGAACTACCTCTAGACTCAAAACATGAGATGGATATGGCATGTACTTTCTCAGCATCCAAACATGAAAAACATTGTGTACCTAAGATTAACTTGGAGGTAAAGACACTTGGTATGCAACTGATCCAACTATCTCTAGAATTTCCTATGGTCCAATGAACCTTGGACTCATCTTCCCTTTCTTACCAAATCGCATCACACTTTTCCATGGAGATACTTTGAGAAAAACATGATCACCTACCTCAAAAGAGAGATCCTTCCTCCTATTGTCCGCATAACTCATCTGCCTGCTCTGAGCAGTTCTCATGTGTTTTTGTATCAGCTGTAATTTTTCTTCCATCTCTTCTACCAATTATGGTCCCATCAGATTCCTTAAACCCACATCATCCCAAAAATATGGATTTTGACACCACTTCCCAAATAATGCCTCAAATGGTTCCATTTGTATACTGGAATGAAAATTGTTATTATAAGAAAACTCAACCAAAGAAATATGTTGGTCCCAACTTCCCTGATAATCCATCGAACAAGCACGTATCATATCTTCTAATGTCTGGATTGTTCATTCTGACTGCCCATCTGATTGAGGATGAAAAGATGAACTAAAATTTAATTCAGTACCCAACAACTTCTGAAAGCCTTTCCAAAAGTTAGAAGTAAACCTGGGATCACGATCAGATACAATGGAGAGAGGAACTCCATGCAACCTGACTATCACTTTAAGTTACAAACGAGAAAGTTGATCTAGGGAAAAAGTTTCTCATATAGCAAGAAAATGAGAAAATTTAGTCAAGCGATCAACAATAACACAGATTGCCTTATTACCTCGAGGTGTCTTCGGAAATCCCACAACGAAGTGCATATATATATTCTCCCATATCCATTCTGGTACTGGTAAAGGTTGAAGCATCCCTTTAGGTAACTACCGCTCTGCTTTAACCTGTTGACAAGTCGAACACTTCACTATAAAATCAGCAATATCTCTATTCATTCCATCACACTAGTAATACTCCCATAGATCTCTGAACATCTAAGTACTGCCAGGATGAACTAAAAATGGAGAATTATGATATTCACATAACAAATCTCTCCTCAACTGTGAATCACAAGGAACACACAATCTCTTCCCAAATATCAAAACACAATCATTATCAATGATGAATTCAGGCAACTTACCATTCTGAACCAGCTCTACCTTTTTCTGCAACTCATTGTCTTTCTTCTGTTTTTGCTTGATTCTGTCGGATTCAGAAGATTTCACTGATACCTGAAACAAAACAGAAGGACATCCTGCACCAACAACATCTATGCCAAAGTTCATAAAATTCTTAACCAAAGGATCATGTTCCAAACACAACATTGTTAATGAAGCATTACTTTTTCGACTCAATGCATCGTCCACTTTATTTTCTTTTCCCGGATGGTAATGAATTGTACAATCATAATCCTTGATTAATTCTAGCCATCTCCTCTGTCTCATGTTCAATTCATTATGAGTGAATATATACTTTAAACTTTTGTGATCGGTATATATTTCACACTTTACTCCATACAAATGATGACTCCGAATTTTAATGCAAAAAAAACAGCAGCTAATTCCAAATCTTGTGTGGGGTAATTTACCTCATGAGTTTTCAACTGTCGTGAGGCATAATAAATTACCTGATCATTTTGCATTAGGACACAACCATGTCCTTTCAATGATGCATCATTGTAGATAACAAACTCACTATTCCTGGAAGTAAGTGCCAAAACTGGAGCATTCACCAATCTTCTTTTCACCTCATGAAAACAATCATCACTTTCTTTTGTCTAGATAAACTTAACACCCATCTGAGTTAGCTTAGTCATTGGACTAGATAACCATGAAATATTTTCAACAAACCTTCGGTAGTAACCTGCCAAACCAAGAAAACTATGAATCTCTGTTACATTTGTGGGTCTTGGCCATTCTTCAACAACCATTGTTTTTTCAGGATCAACGTTTATCCCATCTTTAGAAATAATGTGACCAAGGAATGAAATTTGTTGCAACCAAAACTCACACTTGCTGAATTTCCCATACAATTTATTTTCATTAAAGGTTTTCAAAATAACCTTTAAATGACTTTCATGCTCCTCTTTACTTTTAGAAAACACAAAAATATCATCAATAAACACAGCCAACATTTTTAACCTGATTCAGCTGAGCCATCACTACAACAAACTATTTAGTTCTGAGTCTGACCATCTCCGGATACTGATTTGAAAGGTCACTTCCCTCTGTATGCCTTCCCAAAAAATCTGTTCGGTTTCCTCTATGAAAAATCATTCTTAACACAGAAATATCATAGGAGAAGCAACATTGTAATCTTCAAATGCTATAACATTTCAATCATACCATAAATTAACTTATAATTTAACAATTTTCTAACTCCAAAAGTTGTCTAAACCGACCTCTGATACCAACTATAAGACCCCAGACATAAACCTTACTTAATCTTGAGTTATAACAAGATTACACATTGATGATTTTTTCAGGTTTAGAGTTTTAGAGAATTAGATCATAAAACATTCATTACATTCCACAATGAAACAAAGAGGTTACATAAAAGATATTATTAATTTTTCCCATCAATGGAAACATATTTAAAATAAAACATGGATTATTTCTTGACACTTCCTTGACACTATCATCTTATCATGTACCTCTCCCTTGACCTGTGAAAAACATTTCAAAAACATGGGATGAGCATAAAAAGATCAGCAAGGGATATAAAAATATGTAAAGGAAACATGGGTACATATATACATAATAATTAAATCAAACATTACCCATTGAACATAAGCACTTTAACATACCTCATCAAATCATGAATAAATCATAGAAATCATAAGACATAATGGTAACTTGAGGCATTCATAACATTCTTACATAGGGAGTAACCCTCTTGGTTACGTTTGGAATACCCATCAAACTATATTCCCTACATATCTTTGCATAAACCTTAAAGTTTCACTCCTTCGTGTTACCCAATGCATTGGAGAGCTATATCGGGCTCACCCTACCTTGGTTTATCATGGAACCACCTATCTTCATAACATTTCCCAAGAACCATAACATAATCATATCACATAAAACATGCATAAAGGAAACATAACACTTCCACCTTTCAATCACAAGATATCATTAACACTGTGATATAATAAAAACATTATCAAAACCATTTTAAATACCAAAATAAAATAAAAGTAAAACATGGTATTTATTTTTCTTTAAAAAATGGTATGGCTTGTAGAGGAAGCCGAAACTCAAATAATGGTCTCAGCGGCGGAGATGTCGTTGACGCCGCATACATACGACAAAAAAACATTCTCTTTTGTTGTTTAGTAAACGCTTCGTATAAAAAGATTCATTTTGAATAAACATAAAATTCAAAGGGGTTTATACACCGTATAAAATAAGGTTGTGTATAAAATAAAATATGCATCAATGAAGGGAGATTGAGACGAAGTCCCATACCTCGAGTCCGACTTGACTCGACCGTTCTTTAACCTCCTGAATAATAAAATTGAGTTAATTTCTACTTGCTTAGGAAAATTTTTCAAGTTCATTATTACTTTTATATCACTTATTAACATTTTATAAACATTATTTAATCATTTTAAGTTAATAATGTTTGTTTTGTCGATATTTGGTTCTTAAGTCGAAAGTGGACTTCTTACAATTACATGTTGTTCGTGTGGTCAAAGGTTCATTATATCCAGAATGATATTCATGATTTGGATATCATATATATAATATATATCCAGCATATACATGTATTTATAATATTACATAATCATTTAGAGGTAAGAAATGAAATGCACCGTTCATGGAGACTGTAAGTCGTACGTACGCATGAACGCTACTTCCATTTTCTATTTCATATTTAATGGAATTAAAACATAATGATACATAATAGTATTTTAATTCCAGTATGATATCATATATAATATCATTAAATATATCCTTTATACGTACCACATATGGTATTAATGAATCAAATCACTTTGAGGCGGCGGTAGTCCGCACTTCCTAAAATGAAGATATCGCGTATACCCATAATTGAAGCCATAAAGGTATGCCATAAATGAAAAATAAATAAGTATAAGGAAAATATAAACATATTATATATCATATATAAATATAGTGAAATCTTAATGGCCATCTTTTAATGCATTATATGAGTGCAGAACAATCATCGTTTCGTGAGGCAGAAATTCACCATCCACGGAAACAGTATGTTCATTAACCATTAGATGTAGGTGTGTGTAAGTGTAGCTCGAATCCTTCTTATAAAAAAATCCTAGTATATGGAATATACTGGTGTTGTTACAAAAGAAATGAATAAAAATATTTTAGGTGGTTGGAGAAGAAAAATAAAACAAAAGAACACAAGTGAAGACATTACCTTAAAACGTGTGACCCTTTTTGATTCTAGCTCAAAGGCTTCCTTGGGAAAACTTCTGCCCAATGTGAGGCTTCATAGAGTTATAGAGGGATGTGGAGAGACAAAATGGGTAGGGGTTGGCCGAGCCAAAGTCTTTGGAAGTGTGGGTAAGGAGGTAAAGGTGGGGGCCTTTTATAAGAGGAGAGGAGGGGCACTCTTGGAAAGTAAAGAAATGTTAATTTATTTTCAAATTTTTTTCGGATTTAAAAGGTCCCACATTGATATAATTCTAGGATAAGGTGATAATGGTTCCATATATACTCATCCAATAAGTTTTTTACAAGTTTAGTTCTTAGAGTTTACATTATCTTTTCATTTTATTTAAATCGTTAAATAATGAGGTAATTGATGCATCATCATGATGTCTTAAATAATTTACTTTATTTAATGTCTAAAAATTATAAAAAAAATACTATGATGTATGAAATATTTTTATCTTTCCAATTACTATTTATAGTCAAAAATCTGACATGTATAACCCCATGTAAAAATTGTTTTAGTAAAATAGCTCATGTTTGTGACATTTTTACTTTAACATTGAATTAGAAGATATTAATGTCATTTTCCTTCCAAAGTGGCTCCATGGGGACCCCAAGATGACCCATGGATTTTATTGGTCGGCAATGACACATCAAATAAGGGTAGGACATGTGTCAAGCTCATCTCATATTATTAAAACATTATTTTTACCTTAAACTACACTAATTACATCTAATCGCGATTAAGAACTTAAAAGTTACTATTCACCAAACAAATTATTTTAATCTCATTGAACCACATTTTACTTCTTAATGACAACCATGTTTCTTGGATTTTTGAAAATCAAATCACAGATGTGGCAAAGTTTCATTTAAACGAAAAAATCAGTTTCTTTAACTACAACTTAGTGGTTTTACTATTCATCAAAAATTGAAGTTTTTCAGAAAAATACCAAAACATCATCCTAAGCTATTTTTTATATTACGAATTCAAAAATGATGTATATTTTACAAAATTAATATCACATAATTTACATTAATTAATTTAATAATTAATTCCTGTTCTCATTACAAATAGCATGTTTTTATGAAACAATTAGTATCAAAAGATTGACACTAGTTTAAGTCCAATTTCAAAGTGAAATTGATTCCAATGACCACCATTGGATTAAATGGTAATAATATATTCTAATTTCACGTTAAAACCAATTAAAAATATAATCTAATCATATAAATAATTAGATAAAAAAGTGGTTTTGAATTAAAATAAAACATTTTTCACTATTCATTAAAAAATGAACTTTATCGGAAAAATACCAAAAATTCACAGAAAGTAAATTTTGATGTCCCAATCATAAAGAATAAGATTATTTTGACAAAAATATTTTATAAAATTTTCAAAAGATATATTTAAAAATGGTTTTCCATTAAAAGGCAATAAAAAAATCTTTTAAAAATATTAATGTATTTCATGCTTAAGATTGGATTTATTTTCTTTTTAAGCCTCTAAAACACAATCTAATTCATTAATAGACATAGATAAAAATATCTATTATTCATTACTTTCTTGGGATGTTAAAATCTCTATATTATTTGGTTTCTATAATGCATAATCCTTGAACAATCTATTTTGGACTCACCTTTCATTACACGACCATAAGGTCTACTACTACCTCTGGTTTCTCACACCCAACCTGACTCACATGGGATATGAACAGTAATGAACATGACAATCACTTTGGAACAGTATCCCTATGTAAGCTCCACACCATCTCTTGTGGCCTCACCATTCATGACATGATTGTCATGTATATCTCTACCTCACTTTTCTCACACTGATCATGACACGTGTGGTCGTAGAGTGACAATGAGAACAACATAAACTTTTGTCGATAACCCTGTGTAATCCCTAACAGGTCCATGGGCTTAAAACCATGTGTAAGACCACGAATGATTCCATTTAATTTCCCATGTTAATGCCTTGATACTATGCATCACTAACCAAACAATATTGACATC
Organism: Viscum album; assembly: GCA_963277665.1. Lineage (NCBI taxonomy): Eukaryota > Viridiplantae > Streptophyta > Magnoliopsida > Santalales > Viscaceae > Viscum > Viscum album. Next base: position 835,439,415 of record OY728120.1, read on the forward strand.
GATCCATTCCTTCTAAATAGGGTACATAAGAATCCTCTCCAATGATCATGCTGATCTCTCTCTAAAATCAATTTGTTCCATATATTTCTTTTTAGATCCTATATCCTTCAGGAGGTTGAATTAAATACTCATAACTACATGGGTATTGATCACTTTTGGTTATATAGGAAGGATATTTGCGGTTCAACCCCAACCGATGGTAAAATATAGAGATTCCTCTTTGGGAAGTAGCCTTATAATGTGAACCATTCCCATTTTGGGACACATGTCTTGTATACACCCCAAAAGTTATTTTATCCAACAGCCCAAGACACTAACCTTATGTAAGCACCACACATATAACATCTATAAAACCATGGGTGATCCACTTGCAGATAGTTTCTAACCTTGAATTATTCCCGGACAAGTCACTGAGAAACTGTTCATGTGCACACTCAAATCCTCTACCTCCATCCTAAAAAATGATTAATTTTATCCCAACCTTTTAAACAAGGTATGTATGAAGCCAATTATTAGTTCAGTCCCATCATCCATTCACATCCTGACCAATCCCCTCAACAGCGATGTCCCATGAGGGTCATTACCTAACCATAGGTTCTTTTTCCTTTATGTCCCTACCCAAGTATTCATTTTATTTGGTTGTCTCCTTAGGTGAGACACCACACATATCCTGAAATACATGGACATTGATTACCAACCACTGGGATACATAGGAAGCCTCCCTGATGATCAATCGCATTGGTTTCCACACTCAAATAGATTCATCACCACTTCGTCCATACCCATCCTACTTCTTACTCAGTCCAAGACATCCTGGTGAGAACATGACGTCCACTCTACCAATACATCTAGTAACACATCGAATGCTAACCATTCATAAGCCTGACATAATATATATTCCCCCAATAAAGAGTGATTCTCTTTTGAGGGTTCAATTTCCATTTGTAATACACTAGTCACACCATCAATATACATGGGTTTTTATTCATATCTCATATACATGGTACATTCAATGAATCCCTAAGGTTTAATCCCATAAAAATGTAAACCTTGGTGTCCCTGTTTATTGGGTGTACTTTTCATGATCCACCAATCATTTGGTTCAGATCAACCTTCTAGGTGTAAAAGATCCTATTTTCAAGACACACCATTTGGGGTCCGATCTTATCTGGCATTTTTATCCATCCATCTGGTAAACCGTGTATGAGATCCCTCCTAGGGATCTGCCACTCTGATTCATCTCCATGGGATGTTCTGATCAGTTCGATCATTGTCTGGATGTTGTATAACTCATAGCATACCATGTGGTATGTAGGGGATGCTAAGGAAAACATCAGAAGAAATCCATCAAGAATAAAATTCATATTAATGACCACTATATTCCTTGGGATCCATATCCTTATGAATCTCTGTAAGGAGGAATAATACAGGTTCTCCAATGTTCCAATGTCAAGAAATTCAATTGATTCCCAAAATGACTACTTCCATGACTATAGGTTGATACCCAGACTATATTCTTTTGAGTTTATAGACACAAGCCACATAAATAATTGACATCAATGAATAGATGGTTTAGTGAATGAAGTTCATAAAAAACTTTTACTCTATATGGGAGACCCGAACTAGGAGACGAATTCCGAGGAGGAATCCACATAAGGAGGAACTGACATCCCATCATCATGTTTTGATCAAGGAGTAAATATCTATGGGGAAGTGATGTATGTCGTCTTCCATTGGAATGTGGGATTTTGGGGTACAATTCACAATAAACGTGCATTGAAATGATAACCCAGGTGGTTTGCATCGATGAAAAGCATTAGCATCATATATGCTGAACTCGATGGGAACTAGTTCTCCTTTAACCATAAGGAATAGTTATGTTTTTCATTGGATAAAATTTTATACCTAGACGTAGCTTCCATCAGGAAAACTACATAAATGTTGAACTGGATGTGAATCTATTCTCTCAAATATGGGATTAGTAACCTTTGATACATTAGGATATAGTTGTGTCATCATATCCAACTATTCAATGCTTGGTCCTACAAAGCATATAGTGGACCTAGTGTGAAACTCACCTGAAATTGGGGAGATTGATCATTGCCGAGTTAAGTCTGTTGCACAGTTGGTGTGGCTATCTCTCCAGTGATTAATGATTGGATAGTGCTGGGGAATTATTCATTTCGTTCCATCCATCAATATTGATAACATAACATTACAAAATTCTAGGATGCTATCAGCAAGAAACGAATCACCCCCACCTGTCAACATAGGTGTTGAATGAATTAGGATGAAAAAATCCAACAAGCCTATTCTTTTTCAATGAATTCCTTTACAAATACTAGGAACCAACACCTGATCTCACACTCTAAAATTATCTAGATAAAGATGATCAACACTCATTTTTGAATGCAGGAGTGGTAGGTGGTCATTCATATTGGGGGATGTCGCAATCCATGATCAAGAGGATTTTGTGCATCCCCATAACTACCACATCCAAGGGTTGTTGAGTGAGACACTACTCCCCATGCCTATATCCAACAACTTTAGAAGCCTATCCCTAGAGTGATCGTATGGGTCAATCTCCCATGCTGATGAGTTAAGGGATTTATGTTTCATATAGACCATGATAATCTTGTGAGATGTGATAAGAAGATCTCCCATGAGGCCTCATTGGTTCCTCCATCCAAATCCTTAAGTCCAAAGAATTGCTTGTTTTTGTTCCTGTATTTACTAACCCAGTCCAGATAACTCAATGCTAGTGTCATGAAAAACATCTGGAAGATGTCTATCTTAAAGAATCATATTTATCTAATTTAGTGGATCATGCCACCCATGGTGTATTACATCATATTTCTTCCATTGTAGGGAAGGGATTCTTTAGTTCTGGATTGATATTGAGGCCCCAACCACCACATAGGATGGCAGGGTTATTCATTCAGTCTATATCAACACCAGCATCTATCATGGTCAGACCCATGATAATGAGATTTAGTACGGAGTCCCTCCAAATTCCATCACCAGTGAGGGTGGCGGTCGTCCCCACTCTCATTTTCAGCATAGAGTTGCTCCCCATGTTTCCATCACCAGACCATGTGTAGTCCCTCCTCTCTTCCCCACTGGCCAGAATGGAGATACATTCGATACCTTATTAAACCAGAGTAGAGGTCATCTCCACACTATAAATTATCCAATTGGTGTGATTCCCATATTCATTCATGATCCATTTGAAGGGACTCCTCATGCTTTTTTAGACGACATGGAGGTCCTTCCAATGTTTTCACTATCTCCAACAGAGGTTCTCCTTGCACTTGAACAAGTCATCATAGACTTCCTCCACCTATGTCCAACAATCAGTATTCATGTCCACCCTATATCCCATTCAACATATGTCCATGTTCTCCTCCCACCATATCATTTAAAATAGAAGGTTCTCTCCACTCTCATAGAATCCCACATGGACGTCTTCTTTACTCAATCACCCATAAGAATAAAGGTCCTCCTCATGCCACAATAGTTATCTACCCTAATGATTTCTCACATGGTAGATGTGAGAATCACAACAGCTTAAAGAAAAAAAATCATGAAATTTAAATTCATGGGGAATCATGTTTTCTTCTATGATTCATATGTCGAATGGGACTCATTGATGGAGCCTTCCACCAATTCTCTGGAAACAGGGTCTAGGGATGGATTCTAGCTTGTGGGATTTTTCATCCTAGAAGGTGAGATAATAAAGATCCCAGAATCCCTAAGAATGTATATTCTCTAGTTGGAATATTTGTCTCCCTTCTTGGGTCTCATCGTGTATTATTCAGTTTCATCACTGGGTTAATTCTCTTACTATCACAAAAATTTCACCTACAGATTAATAGATGATGATCATTTTCCAAATCCATCCCCAAGAGCTGCGTCCTACACACCCGAATCTTTGGTCAGAACTCTATCTTATCAGGACATGATGTTGTTTTATGTATCATCTCTGAGATATGACCTATTGAGTGGATCCCCATTAGATTTCCCGCCATACTCCCAACCGACCATTCCTCCACCTCTATGGATTTTTTTAGTTCTGTGGTTAGTTTTGTTACTAGAAATGATCAGAGAATGAGGAAATGAGGATCTTTATATTTCTTGGTAATGAGGAAAATTGTGGAATATCCTTTCCAATGATCAGTTTCCTGAGATGTTCCTATCAATATCCACTCTCGACATTTTCATCTCAAAGTCCCTCAATGAGGGGGAGTTGTATGCTTCAGAAAATTCCATCAGGGAATGAATTTTTTCCTACTCCATCATAGATTTTTTTATTTGTATATCTAGAATAATTTCGACGCTATTGACTAACACTAATGCATGGTTTATTTGGCAGCACTCCAAGTAGCGCATCACCCTACATTATCCAGTTTCCACCAGGACCTTTAGCAGTGATCCTTTTATTATTTTAATATGCCCTACAAAGTAATTAAGGAAGCATCCACGCACACAAAAATCCATTTTAGGGGATAGTATGACACTCTCCACTCGACTCCTATCCTACGACAGCTAAGCGTATTTTCAAATATCTTGATTATTCCTCTAGGAAAATTCATAGATAATATGAATTAGCTATGCACCCTCAAATAGAAGTACAATGAATTAGGATCTGTTGAATATGATCCTCCCCCGAAAACTGTATAGCATCAGGTCAATACTAGTACTGGTTTGTTGACTCACATTCAAAGACATATGCATATCAGTGGAAACCTTCCCCCTAATTTCACATCATCAGAAACATCATTATAGTTGAAGGTATAATAAGGGCCTCTATGTAATCTAACTCGGCCAATGATGAACAAGGGAAAAAGATTAAATTCTCCAAATCTACCATAATTCAGCAGTTGGAGGGCTATATGAAGATCATTAATGAAATAATTTTTTAGGTCCCTTCTGAATATAATCCATACTATGTCCATACCTGATAAAACCATTCCCCAACTATATTGGGACATCAAGGAATGTAGGGGAAGCCACAATTTCTTTTTTTTATCTACCTCCAATCGATATTCATAATCATATAAATCATGACATGGTTTATGATATAGTCTATGGTGTGAAGATATGGTATCTATTTCTGATTCCACTTATGCATTGTGATAATTCCCTTTTGGGATCCAGATCATGTCATTCTATATTCTACTCTACCTCCCACTCCATGAGTCTTCAAGCCTATGTATCGCAATGATGAACCTGTCAATTACAAAGTTCCTTTATCTTTTAATATCCACAACTCACAGGAAAAGAATTGAATACCTCTTTTAATGTATTTAACAAATATATGAGTGAGTCACATAATTATTTTCCATGTCGAAAGACCACACATATTCACTCAACATGTCGATGACTTGCGATATGTTTCTGAAAATGTGTGTGGGGAATTTCAAGAGTGAACCACTTCCCAATAACATCACTCATAGTTCACCTAGTAAATTTCATGAAATTTGTGATAAAGATCAGTTTCTTTAGGTAGCTATGAACCAAGAAATGAATGCATGCCCATTGCTTCCTCCACTTCCCACAAGAAGAACCACCATGGAAGAAACTACCTACAAGATCTGTTACTGACAGTGGATCACTGATAGCCTCTCTGGGAGAAAAAACCATTGGGTAAAATTTAGTATCATAAATTCCCAGTGTAGAATCAGAATACATTACTTCATAAAGCACCACCACCACCCTGGAAGGAAAATAATAATTCGGCCCGCCATTAGCCTCCATACCCCCAATATGTCCATGCTCCCAGAGTTATCCTTCCATATAGTTGGAAACAGACCTACTCATTTCATGATGATCAGGTTCTTAGTTATTTATGTAGTCCCTTTGACTAGGTAATTTTTATGCTTCCAAAATCTAAGAGGCTCATGGAGGCTGATCTCATTGATCTCCTCAATTATTGACCATGGAACTAGTTATTTGTAGATACCTTTAAGAAATGAAATATTTTCAAGGACTAACTCTAGGAATAGATCGATTATAATGTTTTCATATTAGCCACATCGTCATAATTGGTAGTATGTGTTTCTGGAAAAATTTATAGTGGAAATCAAGATGAGTGGTAGTTGGTCTCCAACTACAGGTGACAGAAGTATGATGATTGGTTGGCTCACAGGGTAGATTATCATGTCCATAGTAACATCTATTCCAATTTGAATCAGAATGAGTATCCGAAAATAGCCACCCCATCTTCAACTATCTCCTCTACATCTGTATCTTCGCCCTCTTCTTATCAGAAGAGCACGAACCGATGGTGTATGTGAATGTAGAGTCCCCTACAGTCTAGAAACTCTCTCTTAATCGTAGAGGCTTCAGGCCCCATAGATGGGGATTTCTCTAATCATTTGAAAAGTATTAGAAGATTCCTCAGATAATGAGTGATAGTACACGTCCATTAATACCATCGAGTTTGTGAACCCCCTTGTGATTCCCAACAAAAAAGAGTATCAAGAAGTTCCACCTAACATTTTTGGATGACATCATCATTGATGAGTATATACCTATGGGAATCCATAGAATGGTTAGTCCGTCGCTTCATGTTATGTCATGTATTCTACCACAAAGTACACTAAGCCTTTTTTGGTCCACTGAGTTGATGTCATGGGACTATATCAACCAGAAACAACTGACCAATTTAGGGGTTTTGCGACTACAATAGATTTCGTTTCCAAGTGGGAAGTGGGAATTATGATCAAGCAGGTCATGAACCATTCCATTTTTGATTTCATAATCCCCAATATCATCCATCGATTCAATGTCACTCAGGTTGCTATCACTGATAACAATACCAACATTTCCATGGATGATCTGAAAAAGAAATTACACCATGTACAACATATAGTACAATTAATCTTCTCACTACAATGCATATGTAAATGGATAGATCAAGGCATTCAATAGTACCCTCTATAACATATACAAAAGATTGGGGCCCAAAATAAGAATAGTTTTCTGGACACCAATTTTGTCTGGGATTATCGTATGATGACTCGAAACTACACCCAGGTGAGACCATATTCATGGTGTATTGAACAAAGGTAGTACCACACATTGATATTTAGATTCTATCACAATGTAAAAATATCTATTATCAATAGAATTTAGAAAAAGTATCATAGGTTCATCCTGTTGATTTAGAAGCTCACTATGAAAATAAGATTCAGGCCCTACACAATCTAGAGAGGCATTAGAATAAGATTTCCAATATTTATATAATTTTTCTCCTATTATCCTACGTTTATGGTGATATAATATTTTTATGAGGATGCTAATGATACTTTTCTAGAAGACGAATATATTAGAGACCTATTGGGAAGAAACAAATATCATTAAAAATGTGTACCCAAACATATAATACTCATTGGTCACCATGGATGGAGATAGAGTTACTCCTACCACCAATTCCATTATCCTCAATCAATATATTTCATAGGAGCATTTTTATACTATTTGCATGACGTTAAATGGAATAACATCTCACGTCCTACATGGCATAACTTTTTTGTTACATCCTGCATGATGATAAAAAATTAATGGTCCAAGCATTACAACCATGAGTTAATATCTCCCTCATCCTTATAGCATGATGTTAAGCTACACGTAGTATAAGAAATAAATTTGAAATTATTCCCCTCCCCAACGGGTTACATAATAATTCCTAAGATGTTATTCTATGACCTAGAATCCATTTCAACATTTCATCATTTAGGCCTAAGTTTTTCCTTGTCAGTGTGTGGTATGGTGATGATACCTCCATGGTATAATGTCATCTTAGATTTATTTTTAAAACTAATGTACGCATAGTTGATTAGGTAGCTACACCTCCATGTATGAGTTCTATGACCCAAAACTATGTTCTCACTCAACCTACATGACATTAAACTACCACGTCCTACCTGCAAGATGTTAAACTACATAGCATTTCTTGTTCTTTTTTCAAGAACATAAATGGAAAGTTCCATTTGGTCCCGAATGATGTCATTTTTCTCAATCGGACATGATTTTAATACTCCTCCTTCATCCTAGTGGTATATTAATAATCTTCTCAACACCACAGGGACCTCATCTGAGAGGGCATCACATTTCGTCATGGTCACTCGCCATGCCATTTACAAAACTATGTATGGATTATTCCAATGTTTATAGGATATATGGGAATGGAAAATCGTTTAGTATTCGGGACCATCCATATTTTGATCCTTTTGGACCCTTTTCATATATATCTCTTGGGAGTTCATGGTGTGGTGCAGATTTTTGAAATCCTCTTTCACATTGGGTTTAATTTTCCATGCCATTCAAATCGCCTTTGGGATACCATTCCCCAATAATCATATTTTCATGATGTTAAATTGGGTAATAGACCTACGTCCTTATTGAATTATATTAAACTACCTAGATATCCCTAAACTATGTATGGAATGATTCTCATCCTTATGGGATTTATAGGAAATAGTAGACATTGTTTCTATGCCCCAACCACAATATTCATTCAAAATCATGGCCTAGGTTTTTCTTCGGAGAGTGTAGTTTAGTGTTGAGACCTCATTGGTTCTCATTAACATCATGTTATAACAGCTACACCATGTACTTTCCTCAGGAATGTCCCTCATTACATCATCATTACCACATTACGTTAAACAGAGTGATCTTCAAGAACTACATATTCCTTGATTATAATCTTTATTGGATACATTAGAATTACCAAACCTTTTTCCTTTAGGTCTAGACCCTGTTTAACAACCATTCTATTGGGAGTATGTGGTATGGTGAGAAGCCTCCTTTCCCTCATTAGTTTTAGGTTCATCACCTCAACATGCCACATATATCCATTTAAAGGTCATCATTTTTCGTTATGAGATCTATTACCATAAAAAGATCCCAATGTCCTAGTCACACGGGGATATAACGTTTCATGTGTTTATCCTTAATACATGACTTTAAACTAAACGAGATTTGATAATTGTGTGTGGCTTGATTTCTATTCCTATGGTATACATAGGTACTCTAGAAAAACTTTATTTTCAGGGCTTTCCCATGGTCCAATAAACCATATTTTGTTTCACCTGATCATCTTCATTCAGAAGTGAACCATTACCATTTCATATCCAGGAGCCCTCTCAAGGATTCTTCACATAATAAGGGGTTTATATCCCTCTATATGATATTCCTCATTATGAAGCTCAAATTTTCATTAGTGTAGGACTTAGAGTGGTTGGTTATTCAATGATATTCCATCATTCAATCTCCACATATCATGATCCCCTTTTTTTGGGTATCCATTATCTTTCATATCTAATGGGACCCCTTAGCGGTGTGGTTCTTGGCCTCATGGATCACCTATCATCTTATAAAATTCCAAAGCATATTTTTAAGGGAATTTTGGGACAAGACTCCTATTTCAAACACGGTCAGAGGCTATCCCACAATTTTTGGTTCACATCATAGTTTACACGATATGGATACTATGTTTCAAAAAAGGTCATAATTTATCATCAATCGTTACACCCCCCCATTCTATCCCAAATAACGTATGATGTGATTCACATCCCTTTCAACATTCTTATGTCCATACCAAACTTGAACACCATGGATTTTACCCTTATGTGTGCCTTTACACGTTGACGAGGCCATCAACATCTTTGGGACATCATTGTCCCAACATCCCCATTCCATTACTCTATGTCTCCATCTTCCAGAAGAATTCTATATTCCCCTAGTTTCCCACACCGAGCATGGCTCCAACGTTCTTAGGGGTCAGGGTATTGTTTGTACCCCCATGGAAGAATCAAAATGTCCTGTGGTCCAAGATATATGACCATAAACCAAGATATATATCATCCTACATGACATTAAAATGCTCCATTCTAAATGAAATTAATCTACTGATTTGTCCGACGTGACATCAAATGGCATATCTCATCTATATTGTATGACATTAAATTTCATGGATATCGAAGAACTACATGTGGATTGATCACCCCTAATGGGATATACAGTGACATATTAGCATTTTTTCCTATATACCAGCTATAGATTCACCATCCAATTTTCCTTTTGGCTTGCATCCCCTTCTCATGAATGTATGGTATGGTGATAAAACTTACTTGGTCCCCATTCAAATCATTTTTTCTCTATCGTTCCATACACTTATCCCATACGATGTTTCAACATATCCTTATAACAAGATAATTGGAAACTACAATGTCAACACATGATGTTAAACTATATCTATCTTCATGAACTATGTATCACTTTATTCCCACCCTCATAGGATATGTATGGATTCCCAGACATTCTATTCTCAGGCCCCGCCACATCTCGTATGTAATTATTCCCAGGATCATGTAAGTGGGATGTGTATATCTTTGACCCTAATTCATGATTGGTTTCTCATGTCTCCATGCTAAATATTTTCTCTTTGTACTAACCTTGTATTTAGTTTTTAGCTATATGAATGTAAACTAAGATCTCTAACATCATAGAGGACGCTAAACTGCACAAAATGGATGGTCCATTCTGCATTACCATAAAAGGAAAATTCCTTATTTGTGCATCATGATTTTAAAAAACATATTCATTTTTTCTGTATGTCGTTCAACAACACATATCTCAAAAAATAATCTTTAATTTTATTCCCATCCTCATGGGATACATAGTGATGCCCACATAATACGTCTTTGGGCCCAACCAAAAAAACATTCGAACCCTATTCCTGTATTTCATTAAATCTATATATGGTTCTACATTGGAATGTGATACATGATGTTGGATATTTTCATCCTCATTCGCATTAGGTTGTATTATGGTATCTCACTATGTATTTCCATTTCAGAAACCTCACCCTATAGTCCAAGCTGTATTACCATAGACTAATATAGTTATTGTCATTGTTTAATGATATTAAACATCATAGCATTTCTCATAATCTCACCACCTATGAATACATTTCCCCATTGAACCTTTCTCTTTACTATCATTTAAAAATGTTTAGTGTAGTCTGGATATCACTAATCCTCATTCACACCGGGTAGCCTCATGGCTCCATAATGCACATCTACACCATAAATGGTTTGGACTCTATGACATTAAACTAATATTTTCAATGTCCTAGTGGAAGGAAAATAAACTACGAGACTACCACAATATTTTAATTTGAGAAAATGATTCCTCTTGGCACTTCATAGAATTTTTATTTTGTCATTCCATATCTAATGCTACATTTTTCTTGATTCCTATTCACATGGGATACATTGCGATGCTCAAAAAAAATTCCTAGGCCCAGTTATAGGGTAACTAACCCTTTTAGCCCACTTTCCTAGGTTTCTCTTGGGAAATATATGGGCCAGCATGGGGTCTATATGATCCTCATTCATCTCATCTCATATTCCACACTACAAATTTCACCAATTTTTTACATTTCACTTATGTCCTAACCGCATGATGAAAAACTGTAAATCATTTTCATCCATACTATATAAATATAATCTACAAGGATATTTCCAATCATACGATATTAAACTAGATACCATATGGTAAAAACTCTTTTGTATTTAATAAAGAGCTTGTTGTCCATGAATAATGAACATAATCATTTTTAGGCACCTATTACCTTGATCCCAATATCTATTTTGGCCTTTGGCCTGCCTCCGAAACCTGACACCGACATGATCATGAATGTGGATGTTCTGCACCGGCTTGTTTGACGGAGTGGTGAATGAGAAATGGGGTGTTGGCTTCAATAAGGAAATTTCCTTGATCCATTTATATGCTTCACATGTCCCTTTATTTGATCCTTCATCCTCTTTTTTGTCTAATGGGACCCCCTAATAGAATGGTATCATGCCACTTTGAATCATCTACCATTCTTGGACTATAACCCAATAGACTATGGATGACATTTTTAGCAATGTATTTTATTTTAAAAATGTAATGTGGTCAACCCTCATGGTATGTACTTATCCCTGGTGGCACGATTTGGAGGATGAGCCTTGAATAAGGTCAATAGTTATTCCCCAATGTCATGCTACCCCCTTTCAATGTTTTATATATTTTGTGTTTAGACTCAAATTTTCAACCTTATTATGTTTGTATAGGTCCCCAACACCCCACGGGTTGTCCTTCCATGAATCTATGCACGTTTATTGGGAATGCTAGTATTGTTTGGATATTCCCACCCATCATTTCATTTCCACTATTCTGTGCCCAACATATTACAGAGAAATTATTTCATCACTCCTTGTTTCGCGCATTGAGAAAAGATAACATTAGATTAGGATTCTTGATAGGATCAATCTACATGAATTCGCTGCACATACCGTATGGTCCAGACTCTATGAACATAAACTAAGAGATTCCTCATGATTATCTTAGTGGTATACTGAATGGGATTGGGATTCTATGGACCTCATTCATATCATTTTTTTCATCCCCTATACTGAATATGAAAAACGGAAAAACATTAAATAGTCCAACCTTTATGAACTTAAACTAAGAGAAGGAATTCAAGGAATGGTATGAGCATTGTTGGTCTTATTTTCATTAGGTTTTTATTTTCACACAACACACATTCTCCTTGGGATTCCCCTTTTCTCCTTAATTTCCTAGCCGCACAATGATAAACTGTGTAACATATTTAACCTCACTAAATAATGTTTAATTGTATGAAATACATCCCATGAAAAAAGATGTTAAACTGGGAGCCTGTAGTCTAATATATATAACCATAAACTAACAACCATTCCATTATTTTTATTGGGAGTGTGTAGTGTGGAGAAAATCTCATTAATCCTACATTGGGATACCCATAACCATACCACACACATCCCTCATGGAACACCCATTCTGGAATCCTTACTGCACAACATTAATTTGAATTGACATGTCCAATCTACATCCTTAAAATGTAACACCATCATCTTGGACACAGGACAGAAAACGACACAATATTATGGTGTTATCACTTGAGAGAAATTCACCATTGGAAATTTTCATTCACCATTCAACTTGTCAATTCCTATATACAAACGCATTCCAAGGGTAGCCTTATACTATATTTTATAACATTCCTTCTTAGGAAAAACATATTGACACCCTAGTTTAAAAACACGACATATCCAATGTTTCCCCTCTCTATGTATGGTTCAGACCTGTATTGGAAAAATAACCCATCAAGAACTACATGTATCCTAATTCCCATATTAATAAGATATATAGTGATTCTCATATCATTGATCTTAGGTCAGACCACAGTATTATTTCCCTATTTCATATTTATTTTCCTACATCCTTATCTTATAATGATAAATTTCATGGATCCTCATGAACTACGGGCAAATTTATTCCCATATTTATGTGATATGTAGTGACTCCTAGACACCATGTATTTGGGCCCAGCCACCGAATCTCTTAATCATTTATCCCCTTTTCCTTGATGAGTTTCCAATCCTTATAATCATAAACTATATACTTTTCATCTTGTGACACCTATATGACACATGATCTCCCTTTATCCATTACTCACATAGGGTTTTACCTCATGGGTGTTTCATGTGTACTCGCAATCAGGATGATAATTCACAAATCATTCTCCAAACTCTATAACCCTAAACTAAGAGCATATAAATAAAATTATTTTTTGAGATATGTTTTTTTAGTGGAGCTCTTTAGTCCCCATTAATATTGGGTCTGTTTGGACACTGCGTAAGGTACACCCATTTTCAGATTATTTTATGCCATGTACTCTATGACATTAAAATGTGAAACTATCATCCTTAATGCATGTCTTTAAACAAAAACCATTCTCTATAAAAGTTTAGGATGTTATGTGATGATCATGGGAAGCTTCTCCTTCCTCAATAGAGAGGATTTGCTTTTCTAATGTTGGTCTTCTCCTCACTATGTTCAAATTACTATGTGTGGGTTGATTCTCTTCCTAATGGGATAAGAAGTGACACATTGGAATTTTGTAAAATCATCTTGCCATAATTTTATCAACCCTTTTAATCATTATCATTATTTAAGGTCCAAACATCATGAAATTATACTAAAATACACAATGTTGTATGTTTATTGTTTCCATATCACAAGTTCATCCTTTCTATATGTTCCCTGATAATTTTTTGGTTTCCGGTCCCCAGTTAACTCATTCATGTCGTGTTTATTTCATTCTCATAACAAAACAATTCGAGTACATTCATTACTAGTGTCAATGTTGTATTACCTTAAACAGTGTCCAACATCCTTTTTGCATGACTATCAACTGCATGGCATGTCCTGGTGATATGATGTTAAAAAATACTATTTATCAACAACACCATAAGATGTTAAAATACATGTTAACCATCCTTATCTTCATGATGTAAATATTTAAGTAATATTAATCCCCTATCATAGAGATTTCCCTCCCAGTACTAGTTTTGATCTTTGTTCAGACCTATACACCATAACTGATATGCATTCAGCCATGGTGGCGTAACCTCAACAGTGTTGGAATCCATTCCAGAATTCGATCACTACACACCATGAGATTCTTTCTACTAATATGGATTTAAATCGTATTTAATTTCTAAATGGACCCATTGATGGAATGGTCTCATGTCATTTCAAATCACCAACCACTCTGGGGAAACGCCCTGGATGGCTTTTGACAAAACATTGAGTTTGGCCCCGTGTTTTCAAATACGGATAGCAGTTGGCCCTTTTTTGTTTATTTCCCTCCTAAGATAATGTGATATTGATGTTTTGTATAAAAAATGATCTGATTTTTTCGACCCTATTCATTCCACCTTCATTTTATTCCAAATATTGGGTATGTGATTCACACTTTTTCATCCCCCATTTTTCGGATTGATGCAAGCACCCTTGGAGTTGTCCCGCTCGATCACGAGTGCACATTTGGAACTGAATGTTGTCTGTTCTGAGAGCTATATTATCAATCCATGACCTATCTCCTTCTAAATACCCTAGAGGTTCATTCATTAATAGCAGGCCCCGATAACATGATGATTATCCAACAATATCATACAGAATGAACAATTGTGTGGCTGTCCCTTGTTTCTCCCATTGGGCATGACCCAAAAGAGAATGGGGATTGATTATAAGATTTTTAATAGATATTATGTATGTGCGATGATTTTATAAATGAAATAAATGGTTATGTAGATAAAAATAAAAAATAATGAGCGAAATATGTTTTATGAGTTTAGAAAAAAACCCAGCCCTTATAGATTATCCCCATCAACAGAGAATTTCTTCTCTTCCACCCTTTATCATGTTTCCTCTGAGATCTACTATCAACATATATGATCAATTTATTATTCATTGTCTATAAGAATAATCTCATCATCCCTGATCTGCACTCAATCTTTCCCACTTTGGAGATTGGAAACCTCACAGGATGCTTGACTGATATGCTCTTTGACCTCTACCAACTGGAACCTCAATCATAATATATGTTCTCATGGGTTGTTATTCAAGGAATATCACTCTTTATTCCATTATTAAATGTAATGGACCTCCTCTTAAGCCTCCTGGAGTTTTTGAATGATGAAGGACTTGTTATGGATAAAAGAAACATGTTAGCGATGATAACATTCTTGTATTCTTTGGGGAAGGTAATCTTGGATAAGCATAAGAAAACCATGCACATCTAACCCTACAGTGCATAAATCTCGTTGAATGAGAGATGTGATCCCATAAATATTATCCAATATAATTATAGTTTATTTTCAATAAATAATAGGATCAAAGTCCATGAATAGTGATAGTAACCTTGACTGTTCTCCACATACGAATTAGATTCACCCAACTACTCTGGGTTAGTTGGTTCATACTCTGAGAATGTGTCAAGAGGTCTAGAAGCATGATCCTCCTTTGAATTTCTATCAGAATATATTATTTTAGGTATAACATGGCCATGACACATGATAGGGGTGTTAATTAGCATATAGATATTCTTTTCAAACTTCGTTATACAACACTAGATCTTGGAAACTTAATTACATGGGTAACTTCATATTCTGCTTATTTATAATATTGATCTTTTCCTTTCCAATTTTATCTTCTGATAATTCAATGATTGTAATGCAATAAATAATGCACAAAGACATATTTTTTAACTTGGTTTACCCTCACTCTACTACATCATAGGTGAATATAACATAATTGTGCCAGTTGTTCTAAACTCACTAAGTCTCACGTCTAATAATGATATTCATGCTAGATCACTTCTATGGCCAAGATCACTTCCTTTACAAAATTTAGGGTATTCCCACTACATTCCAAAGGTTCACTCCCTATGTCTATTTCTCAGGATCACTGTGGGTGGAATTGATCACGGTCTTCCTCTTCCCTTTCTCACTCCTCATGGAAAGGATCCACTCATTTTTTATGGACATGTAGGTCCATTCAATTGCATGAAATCAGTCATCCTACATTGTTGGTATATTCTATGTTGATGTCCATTTTTCACACATAGATGAAATCCAATTTTCCACATAATGTTATTTAGGATAAATTACCTTCATGAAATGTTTTTTCCTTCCGTAACCACCTGATTCATTTGTGTACCATGTAGCATATATAATCCTTGGACCACCTCTTCAATGAACTACCGCCTCTTCTAAAACTGCATACCCACTTTATATACCTTTTTCATGTGTCACATCCATTTTTGAGAAATTCATTCTTCCATTGACAGCATATTCCCTGCATACCGTTCATCCTATGAGGGTTTCGGTTCCCATAAAACCACAATTCACTAATAATTCACACGAAAAACCTACATAATTGTTGAATCCTCCTTGCAAATTAATGTACCTTTCACGAAACTCCCCCTAAAAAACTACATTCATACTTCCCAGAATTCATAGTGAAAATTATTTTTCATATAAAATGGTTTTGTATGAAAATATGGGATTATATCTCTTTATATATGAAAATATATCTTCATATACCACTACTGTGAAATTTAACCAAATCGTAACTACATAACATTCTCCCATAAAACCATATTCCCTACACACTCAGTATACCACTACTCGTCTATCCCAGTGGCTAAAATAGCTACCACATTTCCACCATTGACAAGATATCCTAGGAATTATCTACCCCCGTGAACTAATATCCTTCGTGTGAATCATTTTTCATCCAAAATCACTTCTCATACATGGTCCATGTAATGTGCTTCTCTCTCTGTATAGTGATTCTATGTAGAATATTACTTTTCTAAAAATCATTTTCCAATACGCATAACAAATTTTTTGGTCTTTAAACTATCATTAATAATTCACGTACTTCATATTCTAATGCGGACAAGCTTCATTTTTCAAAAATCAGACTATTTATTTTTAGGCCCAAAAATTTGACAGACACTCGGTAACTACACCACTACAAACGCATGTTCAGAAAACACCATCCATACTCATTTGTGGTCATCTATTTTTTTCATTAAACACTATAACACCCAAAACATAACAAGATTCCATATTTAGGTATTTTGTTCTTAAAAATAATCCCATTGGGTTTGTTAAAAAGTCTTTAAAAATTTGATATCTAAGTAAATATTCTTCCAACTTTCACCAGCATTGACTTCCTACGATTAAGATAGAGATCAAGGATTTACTAAACACATAATCTTACCACACATGATCCCTGATCGATATGAGAAACATGTGTATAATGAAAATCACATCAATGAATCGCTATGTTCCCTGAATAAACAATTATTTTTCTTTCATCACGATCATCAGTTTTTGTGACATGTATCCTTTGATCGACCAATTATTGAATTGTAATATTTAATACTCCCCAAATTTCACTGCCCCTCCAAACAAATTCATCTCGGCTTCAACTCCCCCTATCTTACTACTCCATCTAACAGATTACCCTTATGTCTTGACTAAGACACATTCTCAATTTTAAAAGACACAATTTCTCCCCCTTTTCAAAAAACCCAACCGTCACTTCATGATTTTCTGCAATAGTGTAATGAACTCATATTATTACATTATAAAAACACACCATACCATAGGGAGGGGAGTCCCACATCCACAAATTTTTAGGTTCATGGAGTCAACTGAACTCCCAGAGTCGGTCGATGTCTCTCAAACACTTCTTTGTGTATGTCCTTTGTTAGAATATCCACTACCTATTGTTCTGTAGGTACATACTCCAACCTCACAAGTTGTAGCACAACTTTCTACTTAATAAAATGATACTTGATTTCAATGTGATTTTTCCATGATTTATGGACTATATTATTGATCATATTTATAGTACATGTATTATCCCAATGGATTCTGATCAGAGAATTAAATTCAACTCCCATATCATCAAGCTATTTTTTCATCCACAATAGTTTCATACATGCTTGGGTTTCCAAAATATATTTATCTTAGGAGGTTCAAAATGAAACAAATTCATGTTTCTTGCATAGACAATAAAATAAAAATCCAATAATATAGAATGAACCTCTTGACATTGATTTCCCATCATATTTCAAACTATCAAAATCTTTATCATTATATCTCAATAACTCTTGGTGATATTTATCATTGTACATAAAACTGAAATCCATACTACCCTTGATATACTGAAGTATAATTTTTTTATTTGAAGAATATGGATTTCATTGGTATTTATTTGATATTGAAATTTATTACATGTGGAAAAAACAATATCTGGTCATATAACTATTAATTTCAACATGGTTTCAATGATCTTCATGTATTCGGTTACATTAACCTCTTTGACTCCATCATCCATTTATTGTTTCATCTAGGTAGCCACCTCGGTCACCATATCCATGGAATTATCCCATACAAATATTCTAATTACTTTATTGTCATATTTCAATTGTGAAATGAATTAACAATTTTTTACTTGTGTTACCTGTAAACTAAGTAAAAATATAAGTTCACCAATCTTTGACATTTCAGACACTCTTTTCATGAATTTGGAATATTTTCTACATTGTGTTTCGTCTAATCCACCAATGATTATGCCAATGAAATACTCTAGAACTATCATCATTTGATTAATTCCCTTGTTGACATAAACATTTGAATAAACCCCACAATGTTGAAAAACAAGCTTCCTCAAAAACTGATCTAATATTGAATACCATTATCTAATTTCCTACATAAACCCATATAGTGCCTTCTTCTTGTAATACACTATGATTTCATCTTAATGAATTATTAAACAATATGGTTTCTATATATACACTTATTCCTCCAGAACCACATTCAAAAATTCATTTTTACAACCATTGGGAAAACATTTAACCATCTTTTTAACCCTATAGAAATGAGTAATCTAATCATCTCTAGACTTGAAACATGTGAAAATATTCCATCATCATCAATACCCTATATTTGGTAGTACACTTTTAAAACTTTTCATGCTTTTTTTGAGATCATTGTTCCATATTCATTATTCTTATTGTGAAATACCCATTTAATCAAGATGACATTCTTAGTTGTTGGCCTAAAAACAATCAAATGATTAATTATTTTCGATTTTTTGAAGATCATTTTTCATAGCCTGAACCCAGTTCATATCTTTAGCTACTTCCTCCTACTCATCAACTCTATTGTTTTATAAATCATTATTTTTTTACATCAAATAACCTGAGTTTCTTACCTCCTTATCACTATAATTATGGAACTATTCACACTTTTTAGGAAGATTCTGATCTGTCTCTTAAATAGTGACATCATTTTATTCATCTAATTTCCTAACTTCTTGTTGAAACATTTCTAATACTCTCTCATAGTTTAGTGGTATGCTAGAAACAGTCAGCTAATACCATATTGTTTGATCAGAATATATAATAATGAAATACTTGAGTTCTGGGTCATCTCCCCTGATTATTCATCTTGGTATCAGGAAACATAAACATTTATCCTTTTTATCCCATTGCAATCTTACATCTGATTAGGAGAGAGAAAACTCCCTCTGTGATGTGATACTCTACCTATTGTTGGGACCCCTGCTTATACCCACAAACATTCTTCTTCTCCTGCGTCATTAATTTTCTTGTGGATCCATATAACAAGATTCCAAAAAAAAAACCATTAGGCCTAATAATGTATAATTCGGTGTAAGAAACAAGATATATAGTTAATAACAAAATCATTACCTATAGTGCTCAGTTAATTCAACAATTTTCAAGAAGCTATAAATCATTCACTCCATTCAAGGAACTTGTCCAGATTAAATTTTTAGCTCTTATGATTGATTTGAATTAGTATAGATTCTAGAGACCATAACATCACCTTTTTTGTATTTTAATGTGACTTAACATTACATTGTAACTCAAAAAAACATGAAACATTTCAAAATCATTAAGTATCATTTATACACATAAGGAGAGGGGAACTTCTAGAATTCTCAAAATGATTATTAATGTTGATCTTTATGGATCAATCCATTGTTACTTTCTAGATATTCAGTATACGTTTTTGTGCGTATTACCACATCCTAACCAACATCAACTATTCAAGACATATGAAAAAACATTAATTACATACATGCTGATTCTTTTTCTAATATTTAGATTCAGTAGGCATGGAATTTTTCACAATTGTGGGATTACACCCATTTTTATAGATTTCCATCCATAATGCTGCACTTATATTCCATTTTTCACGACTATTTCTTTGAGTAGGTATCCTTTTACTCTTCGTCTTCTATTTCATCTTCCTCCATTGAAGAGATATTTCTGTTTCCCTAAAATCTCTCCATTTTGTATGAAATGTGAATTTCTTATAGATTTATTTATTCATTGTTATTTTATCAGTTATTTTTGTCGTGAAACCCTTTCTTATAGGGGTTGAGTATTAAATTGATATTACATTATTCTAAATCACAACTGGATCATCTCCTCCCCTTTTCATCGAGTTCTATTCGAAACCATTCCAAGATAGTTGTTGTTAGTTTAATAGAGGAGGTGACTGATGCACCTTTGGTTGGGCTCCTTTTGATTCCACTATGGCTATAAACCAATTTATCAACTGATCATGTTTTCATCATATATAGGCCTTTTTATTATATACATTCGGTTTTGGTGATGTCATCTTGTTTATTTTTCCTTCCCTTCATTTTTTTGTAAGAATGTTTTGCTAAATTCCCTTAACCAGAACATATAAATAATCTTCTATTAAATGCATGCCCTTTTTCATCCTTTCTGGGCAGAGATGTCAATGCATATAGGGTTCTTATTTTAGCATTGTACCCTTGGTATTCTTGACACATACCCATGTTGGGTCCAAATATTACACAATACTAGCACTTCATGGATACATTCATCTGAGATATTATCCTTTTTGATTTTTTAGGATTCTTCTTTATATTCTCAGACTGATAAATATTTCTATATTCCCAGCAGGAAATATATTCCAACTCCTCAAAAAATAATCCTGAAACATGTCCATGCATTATATAGAAATATAACTATCTTTTATTACATCATGTAAAATCATTTTATGATATTCTTCTAGTGTCCACATGGTTTTTCAAATTTTTGGAACTATTCACAGATCTCTTCTAGTTATGGATGTGAGGGGGCTCATAATATCCATTATTAATTTTTCCAAACAATATGGCCTTTGGAATAACACAATCCATTTATGTTTTCAATATGAATTATCATATTTTCATTTCAATTCATTATAACCAACTAAAGGATAATCAAATTGTACGTGCCATGCCTCCTTAAATTTGAACATTCATTTGAAATTAGACTTCAACAACTCATTCTTGATTGTTACTATCTCTTTTCAAATTTTTTAATATTCTTATCCCAAGATTCATATTGATAATTATATTCCATTATGAGTGTCTTCCCATTAGTTTTATCAACATCCAATTATAAAGTGATTATCTCTATCATGTTATCTTGGTCCTTTATTTTAGAATCCTTCTTTAAAACATATTCATTGGAGTATGATTTTTATAGCCTTTTCATCTTATAAACCATTTGATATTTCTATATAGAAAGAGAATAATTTTTTCTTCCATATTTTGAATTTATTACGAGTGGTAACTCCTACCCTTATAATCATTACTATATTTTTCTTCCCTTTTAAACATCTTATGCAGTTCTTCATCATGGGACTGGTTCTTCTCCCTAAGATGATTAGTCACCTCAATGAGCCTGGTATTTAAGTATATGAGCTTCCTGACTGAAATTTCATACAACTGGAATATAGTATCCTTATATTTAATTTCCTTAGGTAATTTTTGAGTCAATTCCTTTGTTTCAATGACAACTTCATTGTTATGTCCTCTAGAAATTTCTTCTATATGAACAGTTATCACATCCCTTGGAACATCAGGTTCTTCACTCATGTATGTGGAATCATTAATAGAGTAAATACTATAATTTTTTGATTCATCTAGGTCATTATTTATAATATTTTTATTTTACTTAAACCAAATCACACTCTTTATGTAGAAACTTCCACTCTGATGAATTCCACCAGAATTCGTATTCTACTTTTATGTTCATCCCTTTTCCATGTAACACCAATATAAGAGTAGAATGAATTTTTGACATCAATAATTTAATGAACCATTTCATGTAAAAAAAATTTGAAAAATGAAACCTACCCTTTTATTCATATTTTTATTTCCAAAATGGGCTCAAATACCCTTAGAGGGGGAGGGGGAATTATGCTATGTATATTCCTTTCAAACATCTTCTGTTAGCACTTGATCGTGACCTCTTTATTACAGGGGTCATATCATATGCTCTTTAATGTTAATGCTGACCATTTCCTTTCAAATTTTTTCTTATGATAATGAAATAAATTTAAAGAAATAAATCGAGCATAAGGACACAATGATTTTAAATTTTTTCACCCCCCACATTGATACATCGAAGGTTCTTACAACAACATTATGCCAATTTTACCAAAATCACCAAATCTTATGGATAATAGTGATGATCAGGCTAGATAACATCTATTCCAATGCTCACTTACTTTACAATATTTAAGGTATTCTCAGTAAATTCCTAAAGGACACATACTAACTCCATTTTATTTGGATCACTATGGATGGAAAGGATCCCCATATTACAATTCCATTTCTCAGTTCTCTTAGAGGTGATCCACTCATATTTTATGGACTGGTATGTACCTGATGATTCATGAAAGCACACATCCTCAAATGTAGGCAGATGCTGTTTTGAAGTCCCCTTCTCACCCGTTGATGAAATCCACTTTTCCACGTACTATTAGTTAGAAAAAATTACATTCCCAGACTGTTTCAGTCCCTTCGGGAACCACCTTATTCTTCTATGAACCATGTATCATATATTGTCCATGGACCACCTCTTCCACAATCATCATTCACTTCTTCCACCATGTACCACCTCCGCGTACTGCCTTTACTTTCCGTTTCCACATAACAATTATGCTTTTACAGAATTCCTACTTCCGATGACTTCTCCTTATCTAAGGCCCCTTGTTACATTGTCGAATATAGTTCCCCTGCAAGGCATGTTTCATGAACTATCCTTGAGAACCATCTAACCCTTTGTATAATTCTTGTTTTGAACTACGTCACCTTTCACAGAATTCTCCCACACAAACCACATTCAAACTTCACCGAATTCCCAAATAAAAGACATTTTATTATGAAAATCACTAAATATTAAAGCATGGGATTAAAGTTCATTATCTTGGAGAATAGATCCACATAGTCCTTTAATATTATATTTTTCCAAATCATCATTGTGTAGCATTCACCCATGAATCATTCTTCCATACACAGTATACATAACTCTAGTCTTCTTTCATGGTGGATAAAATTACCACCTCATTTACAACAATAACAATCCATCTCCGGAACCGTCTACCTCACATGAACTTCAAAACTTCTGGTTAACCATTTTTCATCTGTGATACATTTATCCTACATGGTCTATGTTTGACTATTCATGGACTCCATAACACTATTGTATGAAATTATCCATTGAAAAAAATCCTCCACGATTTGGTGTACTACCAATGGTGGTCCATGAAATATCTTTTGTAGTCATCATGATTTTCCAACAATCACCATCACACCCAAAACATACCGATATTACACCTTGATGTATTTTTTCATAAAATATGATTTCTATTTCATGTGGTTGTTCTTTCTCACATGATTTCATATTGATGAGATTGTTCTTGTCATCTTTAGGTTACACCACACCGGTGGTGGTACTTGTAACCAATATTTTTTTGGTCTGATCAGTATTGTCTCTCGATTCCACATAAATCAAAATTGTTTTTATTAAAGAAACCCTGGGACCCCTGGCCATCCTAACAAATAGTACACATCGTACATCATGGACTATCCAGAAATGGATAATTATTGTAAAAATGGTTGAGAAATTTTTTTTTATAAATATATGAGGAAGGAAGAATACAGTGGTGGAGAAATGATTTATCACATCTACATGTTTTTATTTTGGGAATCCCAGGATGTGGACCCTTGTATATGGTTTTGATCTATGTTAATTCTAGAGAAGCCACTATATTTTCTGTAGCATTGCTGGACTCTATGACCCCTATATCATTGTCCATTATTCAATCATCACATCTTTTTTCCCGCGGGAGGGGGTCTTATGAAAAAGGATCTCCTGTAAAGAACAAATGTCTATCAAGAAATATGAATAAAAATGAATGGGATCAAATAAGGGATTGGTTTAGATCTTATCTCATGTGAATTGGAGAAGCCTAAAAAAGGTTTTCTATAAGGTACCAACCTCACTAGACTATAGATGGATCCCTCTATTGGAAACTTCTCACCAAGATCATTCTGATCTATTGCGTAGATAAAAGCTCTCCACCAGCTCAGTATCAATTTTTATTGGTAGAGATTTCAGGTTTAGCATTACTTTTACTGGATCTATCATTAGTCAAGTAGTCCCTCCGAGATATCACTAAGTCCTATAAATCCACCACATAACTGTCCCCCTCTTCCTGAGATACCATAATGTCATCCCATGCGTGACCAATACCTAGAATTTCTATTATGTACTGGTTAAGGAGATCCCACATTTTTTATGGAATTTGGAATTTCCTACCAATGTCCCAAGACGCCAAATCCCTAGGATAGAGGGAATATGCAGGTATACCCATGCAATGTATCAGCTTCCTAGGATCTTGGGTATGTATATCATGGAACCCTCTAGATGTCTCCCCTTCCCCCTGATTCTTCCTAGTTGGAGATACTGTGTATACTATCATTGCTCCTATTTTTCTTCTGGATTGTGCATGACTTGGAAATATTGACCATGCTACTGCAGATCTAGGACCATGATGTGCATCAACCCTACTACAGTGAAATACTCATGTCATTGTCTAGAGTGTCCTTGATTTGGAGGGGTCACTTCATCATTGGCTTGGACGGTCTATTTTTTTAGTATTTCCCCAAGGCAGTCAAACTCACTACTCATTGTATACTCCTCGACTAGCTTGTATGCAGTCGATGATAGAGGAAACTCATTTTGCATTTTCCCATCCTATCGCATGAAATGGAGACACTACTACATCCTCACACTTGTTTGATACTCATTACATACCCCTAGGTATAATTTTGGGGTTAGTCTCTATAGACATCATATGTTCCATGAAATTTGATGTAGGTTATATGCTTCATAGACCAGTTCTCAATCCACAAACTCAAAAAGTACTCAACCTATCATGTCTAGGAAATATGAAAATTGCTCCTCAGGTCCCCTAACATCACAGGTGAACACACCCATTGAAAAAGGAAATAGGTGGATGTTGAATTTTTACACTCTCCAAAAATTTTACAACTGTTTTCAAGTTTGTTTTTAAAAGTAAACATCCCATTGCATTCAAAATGTCTAGTCAAAATATTAAACCTAGAAGAGAGATGGGGTTTTGGTATTCAAACACCTCATGTGTGATAATACCCATCCATACTAGAAGTGGAGTGGTCTATGTACGTGTATATTCTTATCCCACTAACTAGTGTTCAAAGAACATTATACATAATTTGCAACAACGGAATCACATGGATTATACAAAAACCCATTAGAAACATGACCTATATATAAAATGTGATCGATGTCTCACCCATATCTGCATCACAAACAAAAAATGAACCCAAAGATGAGCACTGATATAAACCCATCCAACCTAACCAATGGTTGATGCTCAGTTTTGATGTTGTATCCCCTTATTATCCACCGGCTATCCTCCATTATTCACCAATAGTAACCCTACTTATTGTGTTGAGACCTTTTTAGAAGGTATAATTCCATATAGGTAGTTTCAAGGGGTCCTCCTCTCCGTAAGGGGGACTCACTAAAGGGAAATTATGAAAACGGATGGACCACTACATGAAGTGGGCATCCCTAACTATCTGCATATCTTCTCCCCACACTGGGTCCAAAAAATCCTTCACCAGCCATGGAAGCTACTTTAGATCCTCCCATTCATTCTCCATGGTGATAAATTAATCTTTCAATGCCCCCAGAATTGGAATCCCATAATTATGGTAGAGGTCCTAAAGCCTGATTCCATCCTCCGCTGATGAAGATGAAAATGTTTGTTCCTCATTGATCATATACTCAAAAGCATTGTCAAAAGGTATTTATATTGATATATGTTGAATTGGGAGGCTCGTGTAGCCTCCTATAGTCATAATCATTTAATATCTACCTTGAATTATACACATGATTATCATACCAAATAGGCCCATGCCCATTCTTCATTGAAGTTTCCACTCTAATTTGATTCCTATTTATGAGTCCGTACTTTATCTAGGTCCCCTAAAAACACCTTGAGGATTTTGGCATGCTATGGTTGAAAAACTATTGTCTGAAATGATTTACCATCCAAAACGTTGACATAATTATATATAATGTTGGCATTGATATGAATTCAATCCCTCCATGTATGGTTTCTATTAGATCTCAACCACAAGAATTGATTTGTAGTGCCCTTGAACTGGTAAGACAGTTCATCCCTACTGACATTTGGGATGAAAACACCACCACTCATACCAAATCTGTAAAATGGAAATCTCTTCAACTATGGGAAATCCATTTTTATTAATGTAAATATAACAATCATGGATTAATGTTCATAATAAATCTTAATATGATCCCCAACCATAGATTTTTTCATCATATATTCTCTTCATGAAGCTTATAGATGGGCCTCTAGGGAAGCTTCTAGGTTGTCCATTTTTTCCAATACATATTTTTTTCATTACTCATCATAATGATTATCCACAAGGTTTTTTTTGTGAAGAACATTCACAGAGCACTAGATCATAGAGCTATGATGGACTCAACAAGGTTCTCAATGAAACAGAATATTGTGATGCACCAATTCACTAAGTAGCATTATTCGATCACCAGTAAAAGATCCTAGATCACATAGATATTTCGCTGGGGTGATATAGATTTTTGATTCGAAAGATGAAACACAATGTTCATGGATATAAGATGTGGAAAAGGGTTCCCCTTTAGATGAATTTAAAAGGGTAAACCCTCTGAGCTTCATGGAACCTACAGTTTTCAAATATTTCATAAGGATCTCACCCTCGTGGTTTTTCACCAGCATCATGATCCATCATTGTTATTGACAGGTGATTAGTGATTTACCCTCAAAATATGACCCTCCATTCCACCTAATATCAAATTAATAGGGGGTATATTTGAATCCAAATTCATACCAGATATGGAATCAAGAAGGAAAATACCATTCAGTGAATGATTAAGGCCTTACAGTTCAAAAAATCACAAAATCGGCATGTTTTGTGAATCTCCCTCGCCAAGACCCTCATCACCACAAATGGTGAGAAGCCATTGATGGATAGCTCCAGGAGTCTGATGGCCTCTGTGAGCACCTCCAAGCCACATAATGGAAAATTCTATTAGTCCTACGACCTCCACGATCAAAACCAAACTACTTGATGGAATAATCTATGTCTGATGGATACGTATCCATTCATAAGTCCTGATTTCTTAGACACTGCACATATTATCATCACGATGACTGGTGAGTACAAATATATGGCTCAACCCTGGACTCAAGCTATAGAATCCCTAACCATTCTGTGTTCAATCACCCATTTCACGAAGGTCCATATGCTCGATAATCCATTGAGAAAATGCATCACCAATTTTATTTGTGTAATATGAATCATCATTCTATTTATTCCTATTTTATCTCCACATAATGTGGATATTTCCATCATGATGTGCAATAGTCATCACGAAGGATGTATTGCCTCATGGGAACTCTTGAATTCTCAAAAAAATAAGCCTTTTTGAAGCCCCCCCAGTAAATGTGGACCCCCTTCCTTGGCATATTCACCATACATCATGAAGCTCCTCCATTCATAGAGACTCTTTTAACTATGCTTCATGAAGAACCTCCCTTCGTGAGGATCCTTTGATTGAGAAACCACCCGAGAATTGTGAATCTCATCACAACGAGGCCTCTTTCTTAGTAAACCCCATTAACGTAAATCCCTCCCAGAACGTACATAGTATCTTCCTGATTCCCAGCATGGTGTCCCGTATTGTTTTATACTACACTTTTTGGCATTCATACATAGATCGGTCATACATTTTAACATATCCATTCTAACATGGACCCCTGGATTGACCATTTTTCTAAACCCCTCATATAGATCCTAGATGATTCATTCCATTCCCCAAATTAGTATAGGTATTAGTCATGTAATACAATGTGTTAGGAGTGAATCCTACTCATCTGAGCTGTAGGACATTAAACTTCCAACTACCATTGTGCTCAGCACATTATTTAAAAAAAAGTCTCTCCCCATGGAATGAACCTAGGGTGTTCCATCTTGACCATTCTTCATTCCTTCTAGTCTCCACTAGAGTGAAATCATCATAACCCCACAAGAATGTAATTTGAACCTGTTTACATGGGACTAGGTCCTCCATGAGCATCTCTCAAAGATAAAGACCCAAAATCCACCCCCTGAGCCACTATCCATTCATAATCTTCACACTATATCTTGTAGATGCACTATTTGAGACATGACCATCAGATCTACTTCTACCTATAGTTTCTCAAACCATTCATGACCCACACAGCGATATAATAACAATGAACATGAGATCATCTTTTCTCTACTATCCATGTGTAATACATACACAATTTAGCAGGGAATCACCATTACTGACTTGATTGTTAGGCCTACTTTTACATCTTGTTTCACAAACCAAGAACAACTCATGTGGCCTTAAATTGAAAATGGACATTAAATCCATTTAGGGTTCTAGAAATTATTAAGCCCCACATAATATCTTGTGGTCTCACCATTCGTGACATAACATTTAGGTATTCTGTAACCTCTTGTTTTTTTCACTGAGCATGAACTAGGAGGGACTCGAGTAATAATGACCATGAAACACTATTTAGGTTACTAACCATGCCTAATAACCAACATGTCTTCAGGTCACAAAATATGTGTAAGCCCCATCATGATTCTGGGTTTTTATACTTGTGTATGGACTAATTCTATTCCACACTCACCAAACTATGTAGAATATAATTCCTACCTTCTAAACCAGGAATGTAGGAAGATTATCTGAGGGTCAATCCCATCACTCCCCAAAATACAGTTATTCCTTCAATTTCATATCATTTTGTTGATCTTAATGGAAATAAAATTCATGCTCTGAACTACATGGGTTTTTACCCCATTTGGGTATGTAGGAATCCTTTTTGGGGTCCAATCCCCAGCAATGGTAAATATTGGTTCATGCTCCTATTGAATTACCCTCTTGATGTGACACCTTCCCTTTTTGGGGATCCTCTCCAAGATCCACCATTATGGTGGTTCGATCCATCATCATATGTTGTTTACCATGTATAAGCTATGTACATATCATATCTATCCAACCAGGTGTGATCCTCTTGTGAATGGACGCAAACCGTTTGTAATCCCCACACATATGACATCCATCCAACCAAGAGTGACCCTCTTACAAAGGTCCTCTAAGGATGTGTGATCCCCTAGCTCATTTCCATGATGTTATCCAAGTGTATTCCTTGATTTTATACCTCTATCCGGAACTACATTAACATTGATCCATTCCTTTTAAATAAGTTACATAGAATCCTATATAAGGTTCAATCCCATCATACATTCCCAACCTATCCTTTCCTCTGGGAATCAATGTCTTTGGAGGGTAATTCCATAATCTAGAAGTTTCATTTCTTTCAGGTCCCTACTCATGAATTCATTCTCACAAGATACATCATTAGGTGACTCACTACACCATTTCTCGAACTATATGGACTTTGATTTCCTTCCACTATGATACATAGGATGCCTCCCTGAGGATCAAGCCCATATCTCTCCACACACAATCCATTTCATCATCAATTCAACCATACCCATACTGATTCTTTCCCACGATGTCGCATCCTGGTGATATCATGCCATCCATTCTATCGTTTCTTCTAGTAGCACTCTGTTAGCTAACCATGAATAATCCCTACACAATAAATATTCCTCCAACCAAGAGTGAATCTCTTGATAAGGTTCACATGCCGTGTTTATGACCCAAATCACCCCTTTGAAGTGTGTGGTGTTTGATCTCTATCTTCTACACATGGTATGTAGGAATCCTATGGGAAGTCCAATCCCAGCCAATAGTAAACCTTGGTGTCCCTTCCTCAGGTGCAGTTTTCCTAATCCAAAATTTGTGGAAATCATATCAACCTTCACTATGTGAAACATTATCATTTTGAGGCACTCCATTTCAAGTCCTCTATTATCAAGATTTTAATCCATCATTATAGTAAAACATCCCAGCCGATCCCTCTATGGGATCCTCTTTGCTAATAAATCGCTTTGCAATGTTCTGATTAGTCTGATATTTCTCCATAATATGTTAAACTCACAACACACATTGTGTTAACCATGAGAGGTCAAAGAAATCCTCATAAGACATGCATCAAGAATAAGATTCATATTGATTACCACAAAATGCCTTCAGTTTTGAACCTTTGAGAATCCCTCTTTAGAGGATAAATACATGTGCTCCTATGTTCCTACATCTTGACATGGAACTGATTCCCAACATCACTACTTCTTTGACCAAAGGATTCTTCCCTAGCTAGACCCTTTGGAATTTTTACGCATAAGAATCATAAATAACCAGAATCCTTGAAAGGATGTCACCGGGAATGACATTCTTGAACAATGAATCAATCTATAATGTAGGCACATACTAGGTGACATGTACTGAAGATGAATACACATAATTAGGAACCAAAAACCTACCATCCCATTCTGATCAATGAGAAAACATCACTGAATAAGGGATGAATGTAACCTGCCTTTGGAAAGTGTAAATTTATGGTACAATGCACAGTCAGTGAGTGATGACATGATGACCCGGGAGGCGTTCCTGAGCAGTAAGAATGAAAAACAATATGATATTCATTATATCAAATTTTTTGGGGGATACAAATGAAATTTAGAATATGAAATGAATTTAAGATAGGTTGATTAATAATATTTCCTCATTGATTGTCTTATCTTGTAATATAACATACAGAATCATTATTTTACATTTTTGTTAGACCATGATTGTAAAGAAATGGGGGAGGGGTTGTATAGTGAAATGGGAAGAAATTCGCAATAATCCAAGGCTTACAATGTGTGATGATAAGGTTTTGTGAGTGGCGGTATTTATAATGGGGGGATGGGTGTTTTTGAATATAATATTCATTATTTTATTATTTCAACCTAATACTACCAATACTAAGGATTTATATGAATAAATACAAAGATCAAAGCATCATTGTTAAATCTAATGGTTTCTTACATACTCCATGAATCATTAAGTAATTTATTTAGATTTTAGTTTAAAGTATTAATTTTTAAATATTCGACTATTCAAAAAAAATAAAATTATTCTTGGAATATTGGAAAAATCACCCTGTCATTTTTTAAAATTATAAATTCCCAAAATGAATTAAATTATACATAAAATATAAATAAGAGAATTTTTTAAAATCTTTATTCTGTGAAAAATTTCCATTTTTTATATTTTCATCAATTCTATGAAATTTTGAGAAATTACTAATGGAATCATAAAATTATATTATAATTATAATAAAATGTAATATAATTTTATAATAAAATTTTATCAATGTAAAATTATTTTACAATTTTTACATTTAATATCAAATTATTAATAAAAATCATGTTTAAAAAATATCAAAACACTTATTTTTTCTTTTTTATAACATATATATTTTTTATAATTGCCTTAATTTTAAATATATCCATTTTATAAGATAACAAAATTTTATTGTACTGTTATATATGTCGGGTTACTATTCTAAAAGACATTTTACATTTCCTATGGTTCAGATTACATTTCTAGTGATAGGATTTGTAATAGAAATATGAGTTTTTAACCTTAAAAAAATATTGCATATTTCATTAATTCGGAATTCCCATTTATTTTATATCAATGTTTTATATATTTTCATTTTCAAAATAGATATTTCAGTTTTCAAATTCCCTATCATTAAAAAAGTGTATTTCTTGAGTATGATCGTTCTAGGGATTCCAACATATCATGATAAACATATTAATGTTATCTTATTTTATATATTTTCTATATCACTAAAACATTTTAAATTATTATGGCTATGTTTCTTCTATAAATATTTTGTTGGAATTAATATAATAATGTTTTGTTAATTTTCATTATCAGTGAATTTATATTTAATTATACTATATTACAAATGTTGACACATTTGTTGATTCATAATTGAAATTTCATTCATAAAAGGCTCAATCATTATAGTAATACCAGCAAGATGTTGTGTAATCGTAGCACCAAGATGTGGTATAATTATTGGTTAATGTTGATTCCTCTCTACCAATTGTAATTTTTTCATTTAAATATAGTAAATTTTTTTTTCTAGTATAATAAATAGCTTCATCAATCGGTAGGGTTATACCATGTGGTCAAACCATGTAAAAATTATTGAGAAATTTTTCTCATCATATATTTAATTTTTTAGGAATGTTGATTTTAATGTATACAATAGAGTGTATCAAATTTTCACTAGGAATAGGGTTTTATATATAGTGCAAGCATAAACTTTAGAAATATATTATACACCAACGCACCCCATATTTTTGTACACATAAGATCTATTGGCACTAAAAATTGGTATTCGAATGGGGTTATCACTATCAAATTATATCAATTTTGAATAGGGGAGAACATAAACTTTATGAATAGTATATTACTGAAAATAATTTAGGTAAAAATATCAATGGTAGAAAAAATAGGAAACTGAAAAACAATTTTCTCCCTGGATCAATGTTTTTGATGCAAATAAAGTTGGTTTTGGACATATTCTATGATATTTTCATATGACCATTACTACAAAAAGAAATATAAATGTCAATAGAAAAAAGTAATTTTGATCCAATTTCTATTTCATTAAATTTTTTTATCATGGGGATGGGTATAGAAACTACTAATGATATATCTGGTAATTTAGTGAATGTCTATGAATTGAATTTCAATGGAAAAATGGAAAATATAAAAATTTTGAAAATAAATTATGATGAGAGAAGGATATCTGAGGAGGTATTCATTGAGGAATACTACACTATTGTGAAGGAAATATGAAGTAATATTAGATGATTTTATGAAAATATATATGATTAAGGAACTGTGTGTAAAATAATGATTAATTTCTCACACTAAATTTATCTAAAAATTTCTAATATAGAAGATATATATTAACTTTTACTTGATGATCTATATAATATCATCACTTCCTATGAAATGAGAAATATTCACAAATTTTTGTGGGAATATATGATGAAAATATTATTTATGCCATAATAATGTTACATCTAATGGTATAAGAGTGTGAACCTTCCTATGAATAAGACAATGAAGATGAAATTGATTAAAATACAATGATAATAATTTCTGTTATCTCTTAAAATTATAGAAATTATAATTTTAATTATATGGGTAATATAAAAATGATGTTCTTCAAGTGTGGTGGTGTTGTAAATCCTTCAATTAATTGTCCAAAAAAATTAGTATTGGATAACAAGATAATTATAATGTTAAAAAAACTTAAGAGAATAAGTTTTGGAAAAACTCTAATGGTTAATATAAAAATTGTGAGTTCAAGAAGATATTTTTTAAAAGAATAATATAATTCTTAATACGAAAATTTTACAGGATGAAGAAGTAGTGTGTAGAAAACTAGAGGAATAAGGCATTGGAATATATAAATAATTTATTCACAATTATAAAAGGAAGGAACCACCCCACGAAGTGAAGATTAATGCAGTGAAGATATATTCATGGAGAACATGATTAGATCTGGGTTAGAAATATAACATGAGATAAAAAAATCTCCCAATGGAGTTTGAAATTGTAAGTAATGAAGAGAGAAATAATATTGAATAAACATAACAGATTATATGTCCTGAAACTAAAAACACTATATAATTCAATAAATCAAAGTATAAAGTGGATATCAATGAAAATATTTTGTGTGATATTGATGAAAAATTGGTCAATATAGAAGAATATCTTTCAAATTATGAATAAAAATATATTGAAAAAGAAAAATATTTTAAAAAATTGAATATAAAATCAAGATATATTTTGATAACATGGTTGAGAAACATAAAATAATTGATAATTCTAGTACAACATCTTAAGATAAGTCAATTCCAAATGATTCTAAAAAATTTGAAACTATTTTACATAACATTTTAATAACTATTTTAATTTTTTTTAAGGTTAATACTTTTCATCTAAATATATGAAACATTGTGGAATAAAAAA
Organism: Viscum album; assembly: GCA_963277665.1. Lineage (NCBI taxonomy): Eukaryota > Viridiplantae > Streptophyta > Magnoliopsida > Santalales > Viscaceae > Viscum > Viscum album. The sequence goes on from OY728120.1 coordinate 835,474,318, forward strand.
TATATCATAAAGAATAAGAATAATATGTACATATCTATACATTAATTAAATAATAATGGAATGCAATTTTCAGAAAATGACTATAGTTAGAACACTAGATTTAGGAATTGTTTCTACTTTTAGTGTTTTAGTGTTTATGGTATTAAGGCGAAAACATGTCTCTAAAACATGTATCAACATAAAAATATGTATCATGATAGGGTAAGAATCTATGAGTGTAATTTAGTGAGTCCCCCTATAAGAACTAGATTAACAAAATGACATTATATTTTTATACTATCAACAATTTTATTTATTTGAATGATGAGTATGGTCGATGTTAGAAAATGGGTAATTATGATTATATGTATGAAAATTTACCTAAATATCTGTATTATCAATAAAAGGGTAAAGGTGTTAAAAAATATTAGGAATCATTCCTCATAGATTTTTAATTAATGGAATTTAAGAAATGAAGACATTGGATACCTGACAGTGGATTCTCTTAAAATATGGATGGAGGTTCTAACATTTTGAAAGTAATTGGGATATAAAATGGTCGAGAAATAAACATTTTAATGAAGTATCAATAAATATTAAATTTTTAGGAACTACTATGATTGATCATAAAGGATTCAAGTAAACAATTATTTTTTCTAAAAGGTTTGATGCATAACTAGTTAAGAGATATCCAACCATGTGATGAGAGAAATAGAGTTTTCTCATATAAAATAATGAATTATTATAAATATATAGGATGTAAGAGTTAATATAATAGGTGAAAAAATATGTGGGAACATGTTTCATATTTTTTAATAATCCAAATCATTCTACTTGTTTTCTAGAGATGAAAATCATATATGGAATATGATACCTGGAAACCTTGGTTAAGGGAATAAGAAAAATCACTAAGCATGAAGTCATTAGATAAATTTACAAATGCAAGAGAGAAAAATTAAATTTTTGTAGAATATTTAATAATGGTAATATAACACAAAAACACATGTCAATATGGTTATATGACCCATTGGATAATTGGAACTGCAAAACATGAATGTAAATTTTATTATGTGAAACAAATACACTAATTTTGGTACCATTTTCAATATTTGAAAATATTAATACATCCAAGTTAAATGTATACTCTTCATAATGAACAAATAAATGTATTTTAAATTAAAAATACTTATAAAATTAGTATAGATGGGGAATTAATATAAAATAAAGTAATAAAGAACCGTAAAGGGATAATAAAACACAACTAATGATTTTGGGAGCTACCTAGAAATTTTTAGGCAAAAATTAAGTATATCACAATATAAAACCACAACATAATAGTGTGGTTGAGTGAAAAAACATATTAATTTTAAAAATGGGAAGAACCATGCTAGTTAGGCCCAAACATCCAATATTATTCTGATGATAAAATGTTTTAGATAATATGTATATCTAATATAGTTTCTTGTTAAGACTTGAAAATTTTAATATATCATATTAAACATTTTAGAACAAAAAACACAAGATTTGAATACGTTAAATTATTTGAAATTATAAATTTCATAATGATTAATAACTAATATTTTTGAACTTTTGAATAAAATGATGATGAAGGAATCTTTATGGGTATCATTAAAATTTTAGAGGTGAATGGTACTAGAGAAAAAGTCATCACAAGATGGTAGTGTGTTTAGATGTAAAATAAATTGAAAGAAAACATAAAAAATATGAAAATAGAGCCTACAAATTTGATTCTATGGATTTGAAAAATTATAATTTTGAGAAAAAAATTGAGGAAAAAGAATTATCTATGATGTTTTGGTTTAATATTGATTCTTAAGATATAGGTTATTTATAAGGGAATAAGAATCAGAGGTAGATAAATCAAATGTGGGATAATTATATTAATTCTGAAAAAATTATTTTACAATTGGATGAAACTTTCCATATATGAAAAAGCAATGTCTAGAAACACAATCTCCACTTATTTAATATGTTTAACTTTGAAATTTTTTTGAGGTAGTTAAATATTAAGTGAATATTGATGTAATAAATAGAGATCATGATATAATATAGAGGAAATAAACAATTTATAAAGTATACAAGACCTGAAATTGATATTTCAAAATTACTGAGTAAGTTTCCAGAAATTATCATAATGAAAGTGGATTAGTGAAAATAAATAATGAAATAATAGTTTTCATAGGTAATTAACAGATGAGTTGATTTGAATTTTATGAAACCTTCCTCTGGTGGAAAGGCTTCAAACCATCTGAAATTTCATTTTAGTAGATGATTATAAAAGGTAAAATAAAATATTTCAAATTGATGAAAATTTTATATTCCATTATGGTGATCATCGACATGAGGGTTTCAGTGAACTACCAGAGGTATTTCTTCTTAAAATTTTGAATTCATTGAGTGAAGGGTTAAAAATTATTTTTTATTGTTTAATGTCTTCCATATGATCATGGTATACCAAGCTGAATAGATGATTTAGAATAATGAATTTTTTAATTGGAAAAGTTGACGGTAAGATTTGAACGATGTCGTTTTCCATTGGTAATATTATTTTCATAGTATATATAGATGAAATTATTTATATAGGTGACTATGAATCTCTCTATGAGAACTTTTCTAGTGTATGTAATATTGTATTGTCAATGATTGGGAAAATATCTAAATGTTTTTCTAAAAATAACAAAACTGTTTTTTCATATCTTTATATCTCATGAAAATCACTCCAATAAATAGTTGAATGTGTTTATCATGGAAAAATATAAAGGGATATATTTCATATGGTTGTTTGATAGAAAATTAGAATGTATGAGACTGAAACTTCTATAAATCAAGAGGACTATTGAAAAATTGTTAGTATTCCACATTATTTAATCTCATCCAAAAATTACATTGATTATTTTATACATTTTAGGAAATAATTTAGTAGTATCCCAAGGAATCATAAATGTTGGTATCTTAGAAAATATTGGGGTAAATTGATGATCATAATATGTTTCATAATGTTTTATAAGACCATTTCAAAAAAAACATGTTATGGTATACATATGATGGTTGGGTTAATGATTATTTCAATAGGAAATCCACTTAATGTGGAATATTATTTTTTAATGAGGGTTTTTTCATGGGGGATTATGTAGAAAATCATTATAGAACTCAGTATGATTGAATTAGATTATATAGAATCCAACTATTTTTGCACATGTATGATTTCGATATATGTTCATTAAGTATATTTATGATTTTATTTTGAGAATATATGGTTAAATTACATTGAAAATAAATGTTAGGAATAAATTTATAAAAATATTGTTCAACATTCTAGATTAAAAAAATATTTCAAATAGATATAATTATATCAAAGAAATTGTAAGAAAATGTCTTTTGGAGCTTCATTTTACTGACTCTAAATAGGATATTGAAAATATTTTTGTTAAGGTATTATAAAATGATATATTCTCTTAGAAAAAACATAAATTATTTGTTCATTATTATCATATCATATTAATTTATATTTAACTAATCCACCATAATAATTTATATACAATTATCCAATGGGGAGAAATCAGTGACACAACTTGTTATAATTTATATACAGTATCCTTATAATGAATGGGAGTGTTCAAAATTTCTATGATTATAAAAAGATTTATAATGTTAAATGGGTGAGATTTTTGGGGATATATAATGTGATCATGAATAGATAGGGAATTATCATTGAATAATTCATTAGGAAAACTTTTCTCTTAATTGATGTGTTAAATTCACTCAAAAACATTACATTATATCATTATGTAGTGAATGTATATTATAAAAAATAACATCATTTATTTGATGAATTTTAAACATATCATTTTTAAATTGAATTAGTTTATTGATGTTTACTACAAATTTAGAAATGGTAGATTGAATCACCCTTTCATTTTCTAATGATGTTTGTGGTGGTATGAACTTATAGCCCAATATATATGAGATGTTTGATGAATGGCTCAATGTAAATAATTTTTTAATATTTTTGAAAAATAATTAATGTTTATTTAACTGTTTATTTAGTCTATTGAATGTGTTTTAATGATTGTTGATGTAAGTTATAATTATTTTAAATATATTTAATGAGAGATACATGTGTTCTAGAGTTATTGTGTTGGCTGAAAACAAATTTCTAAAAACAATTCCACAAACCAAATAAGTTAAAGTAGATACATATGTTATATTTATCACCGTATATGATATTTTGTTAAAATAGAAAATTAAATTCCTCAATATTGAAGAGAAGTAGTCATCATTTATGTAAATTCACCTATATGGGATTTAATTTTCAAGTGTGTGATAAATTTTTATAAAAATAGAAATAGGAATTAATCTATGTGTTTTACATTTTTCACCACATAAGTAAATTAAATTATGTCTAGGGTATTTATGTTTTCATAATTTTGGGAAAATGATAATCTCTTAAGAAATCTGAGGCTGTATAATATTTTCAATTTTAAAAATTTAATGATCATTTGTTATTAATTTCTGAAAATTTAAATGACATATGATTTTTTGAAGGTAATATGATATTTTATTTTTTATAAATTTCATTTTATATTTTTCTCTATGAAAATGTGAATCCTTTATTATATTTGAGTTTGTGAAAAATCTAGTTTCCCAGAATCTATATATTCTATAGAATTACAACTAGATGATGTAAAATCAATTTTTTGGTCTCTAAAATGTCACAATTAAATTTTTATTAAATTAAAATAAATATTCCATGTTTATAAAATCATGAATTACAATATAAAATAAGTTATCGTCTTTGTGAGATAAATCTCAAATGAGTTGATATGAATTATTCAAATTTCAAAAATAATATATATATGTGTGTAATGAGTCAAACAAGTTCATAAAAGAAAAAATCAAATGATAATAATGTTTTGATTCTAGTTTATTTTTTTATATATTATTATATATGTCATTAAACAATGTTTTGATATGATTTGTGTCATAAAAGCATCCTTCACAATATGAAAATATTAAAAAAATTGTGGATTGAGTGAAACAATGTTTATAATGTGTAAAAAACTCTAACGATTCAAAATTTTGAATAAATTGTGTTTCTTATTTTTTTGTGTGATATTTTATTTTATACTCAACAAACCTATTTCATTTAATAAAATAGGTACAATTAAAATGTGACTATTTGGTTTCGACTGTTATATGACCGTTGGTCAATATGATTGTTGGAAACTAAATGTTTCGATTGTTGTCTCTAAATAAAAGTGATCTTGGTTAATTAATACAGAAAAAAGATTTGATGGCCTCATCCAGTAGTCTCGGGCCGATCGAATCCCATAAGACGATACTTGGGAAGGAGGTAGCACTGATGGGCTTTGCTCTGGACCAAACCCAAGCCGAACATCATCATGTAAAGCTGGAGCGGAATCACCTTCGGGAGAAGTTCAAGATTATAGAAATCACTACTCGGGAAATGTTGGCGGAGCCACCCTCGGATCATCTCAACTTAGCACACCTTACACTTAGGTCTTATGCTAGGGTTATAAGGGGCTATGTAATGAGACCATAGCCTCTATATTTAAACCTTTGAGATAAATAAAATTTTGATTTCTTCATATGGTGAAGTTTGTGTTTTTTTAGATACTTGATTAAATATAGGAGGTATATTGACGAATCTTGGAAAAAGGGGATATTTTAAAATATTTATGTAAACCTTAAATAATTAATAATGTGTAATGATTTTCGAAAAATGCACTTCTGGAAATGTGTTTAGTAAGAAATTTAGAATCTAATATGATTAACTTAATTTTTTTGTGAATATTAAATTATGAATAGTGATTTCTCACTTAGGATTAGAAATATGACTAAATGGATTAGTAATCTCACTTAAAAAAAAGAATTAATATAATTTAGGAACCTTTATTAAGTAATGTGATTCAATAAAATAGGTAAATAACTGTTTCAGAAATTATTAGTCAAGTATTTGTTTTTTGGGTGAATAGTGTTTTTAATTAAAAATTCAATTAAAAATAATTAGAAAATTATTTTTATAAAATGGAGTTCATTTTTTAATTCAGAGCATGGATATTAAGTTAAGGTGATTTTTGGGGATTTTTCTGAAAAAAATGAATTTTCGGTGAATAGTGAAAATACAGTTTTTAGTTTCTGGTGTTTAATGACATCACTAATGTTGCAATAATCTTGTAATCGTTCCTGTCAACATATTAATAGTATTATAAGGTATTAGGTGTCCCATTTGTCCAATTACATGGCCAAATACCATGTTCAAGGCCATGGTTATGCCAATACCACTGATGAGGTGTCCCTCGGCCATTAATGACTTGTCCACTCACTTCTCTTATAAATACCAAGCCTTTCCCTCATTATTTTCATTTAAAAATCCTCCTCAACGATTTTATGGTATCCTTACCTCCAAAGGAGTCCTCCCAAGGTTCCCTCAAGCCTCCCGGGGTCCCGACCATCATGCTTTCGAAGTTACTCTTCACGTATGGGATCATTTCAACCTCCTTTTAAGACTTGACTTCCTTTATGTTGTGTCTTATATTTTTAATCTCTTTATGTTGAGGGAATGTTATTATATGTTCTTATTACTATAAATTTTATGTACAAATTAAGAGAGACCCTTTCTTCTCTCATAAATTTTTTTTCTAAATTTTTAAGTGACGTTGTTGCGCTGGCGAATTTCTCGTAAAAGGAATCGCGTCTTCTTTTTTCATTCATGTTTCCTTTTCATGTGTTATTTCATTAAACATTCCATACCATGTTCTTACCTCCATGTTTTTCTATATTCACACTGTATTATATGTTATTTATGAGTGGGTTAATCTTGTACCCTCCCTTTCCAATATTTTCCAAACCCATGTTATATAGCTTCTATGTTGCAGAAATTTCTCCTCAAAATTTCTATCACTTTCTCTCACTAAATTCCATTGTTTATATATGTGAATACCCAGAGCTATTTCGTTTCTATGGGTTTTCATAAATATATAAATATTATATATTTGATAATGGGATGGACATATATATTACCCTCACTCACATTCCATGGGTTATAAATGATATAATGATCTTTTTTAAGAGTTTTTAAAACGTCACTATTTTGAAATGAAACCCATTTCTTTTATTCTCTATGGGTTATTTATGAAATGTTTGAATATGATCTATGTGTATCACATATAAGTAATGACATATTAAGGGTGTTCCCTGGTATCACTCCAATGCATTGGTAAAAGATTTAATCTCCAGAGATTACATGTTTCACGATACCTTGGTGAATAACCTTGGTAATATTTATGACACCATGGGGATGGACCTTGGTGATATGTTCATTAATGTCTAAATGAAATTTTGTATCCACATAATCATGTTATGTTTCAAGTTATTTTCATTATGATATGCCTATACTTCCATTTCTCATATCTTTAAAATGTTATTCAGGTTCTTATTGATATCACAAGTACACTGATTCCCTTGTTTACCCTTACTGGGCCTTTTTCTCACCCTTACCTTTTATGTATGTCTCCAGGATATGATAGTAATTAATTGTACCATGGATAATCGTATTATTATTCCTTACAAGTGGATTAGAGGAATGTTTTATGTTGTATTAAAGTATTATTGTTCCTCATTTCCAAGACACTAGACATTAAAGATCCTCTGTATGTAAGATGTAATGAAATGTTATGTATTAAAAAGGTGGGATGCCACAGCTGGTATCAAAGGATTTTTTAGTTATTTATGGAATGTAGGCTATGAAAAATTTCACAGGAACCCTATAGAAAAGTTTAAATATAGGGAAAAATTCCTGGTATTTTGTTGAGTATTGAGTAATTGGTTTATCAAACAAATAAATCCATGTTTGGATACGAGTAGGTAGAGGCGGCTATGGCACAGATGTACATAGGGGTAAAACTCGAAAACAAAATTTTGAGCTAGACTCGAATGGGAACTAGTGCACGACAATGGGCCTTGCTGCACTCTTGGTTACGACACTCCTGGGGGATATGTTTGGTTAATCGAAATCTTTTTATGAATCATTATAAAGGAATTATAGAGAAATATAATTGTTTAAGGAAGAAGTTTTAAGAAGTAGATTCCATTATAGTTAAAAGATTCGTAAATGAAACAAGTTTCTCACTAAGATTTTGTGCTTTTAGGGAATGGAAGGCAATATGAGGAACCGGGCAAATCGTGACTGCATTGGACAATGTGCTGACGTCCCTCCGATGGAAGATGGAATGGAAATATTCATGCGAATGATGAGCCAACTAACAAAAGTTATGAGTAATAACTTGAATAAAGCTTAGAGGCCGATATTACCATGAAGGGAACAAAATTATGTTGAGTATTTTATGCACCAATTACCACGAACCATCAGTGGATTGACTAACCCATTTATTGCTGATCAATTGATCAGATCTATACATAATATCTTTTCTGTGCTACATTATTCAGAGTAAGAGAAGGTCACCCTGGATGTATATCTCATAGAGGGAGAAGCATATGAGTGGTGGGAACTGATCCAAAACACGAGTCAAATAGTGGAAGTTAAAGCAATGGAGTTGGAAGAGTTCATAAGGATTTTTTCAGTAAGTATTTCCCTCGTTCCATGAGAAGAAGAATGGAGAAGGAGTTTCTTGAGCTAAAGATGAAGGAGAATGAATCAATGGGAAGCTACTATATGAACTTCACAAGGATTTCACGATAAACCTCTATATTTGTCATGGATCCAATCAGTAAAGATGGTAGATTCTTCGGTGGTCCGAGACCTCATCTGCGGAAGAATCTAGCCAACCCTGATTATGATATCTACGAGGAGATCGTGCGGAGTGCGATGATAGTTGAGCTAGAGTTTTGTGAGACCTAGTGGTATCATAAATCCAATGACAATAATATATTGATGGAACCTATCTTAGGGAGGACTTTTGTGTTGAGTCAATAAGGTTTTCCTTATGACTTTTCCATTCCTTCTTGTTTTGAAAATCACAAACACCTTATCTTTAAGGAAAATCGCTTTTGTAAGGAAAAATGCTTTCTTTAAGGAAAATCGCTTTTGTAAGGAAAAATTCTTTCTTAAGGAAAATTGATTTTATAAGGAAAAATGCTTTCTTAAGGAAAATCGCTTTTATAAGAAAAATTTATCCTTATCATATTTTCATTAATATTTTTCTTAAGTATGAAATTCGGATTCACTTTCTCGGAATCATTAAAACTGATAAAAAGCATTCTGTTTTTAGGATTCGGTTCTGGAAAAGAACTATAAGGAAGTTTCATTCCGAATTCCGGATATGAATTCTGACTTAGTTCTATTCCAGATTCAGGATACGAATTCTGAAGAAAAATTCTCATTACGAATTCTAATGAAGAAATCCCATTCCGAATTCTCATTATGAATTCTGAAGAAGAATTCTCATTACGAATTCCAATGAAGAATTCTCATTACGAATTCCAATTAAGAATTCTCATTACGAATTCTAATGAAGAAATCATATTCCGAATTCTCATTACGAATTCTGACGATGAATTCTCATTACGAATTATGTGTACGAATTCCCATTACGAATTCTAATGAAGAAATCTCATTCTGAATTCTCATTACGAATTCTGATAAAGAATTCTCATTACGAATTCTGACGATGAATTCTCATTACGATTTCTGATGACGAATTCCTATTCCGAATTCTCATTCTGAATTCACCTATTAAACAGAATCTGATTATCATTGTTTTATACATTCTGAATTTATTCACTCCGAACTTTCATTCTGAAATTTCTATTCCGAACCTTTATGTTAGAGCTTAAAACGATGTCGTACATTCTGTTACACTTACCTTGTTATAAAACGATGTCGTCCATTTTGTTATAAACTAACCGTTGTCTAAGTGACACGTGTACAGGTCCCTCCGAACTTTAAGGAAAATATGACCGTTGGAGAGGAGCCGACCTTACCTATAAATAGGAGCTCATTTGAAAGAGCTCGATGCTGATGGCTGATTGCTGAAAAAGTGCTTACATGCTGTTGAAGTGATTTCTAGAGAGAGAGTCTCTTATTAACTCTCAAAGCTTCGTGCGACTCCGAATGTTGGTGATTACATTCAAGGGCTTCCGGGGATAGGAAGACAGAGGTGCCGACTACCTTAAAGATCGAGGGCTTTCTTGCTAAGAAAGACAGAGGTGCCGACTACCTTAAAGATCGAGGGATTTCTTGCTGAGAAAGACAGAGGTTGCCGACTACCTTAAAGATCGAGGACTTCCTTGCTGAGGAAGACAAAGGTTGCCAACTACCTTGAAGTTGAGGGCTTGCAGGGATAGCAAGACAGAGACTCCGATCTTCGTATCGAGGGCTTACCCTAGTGTGGGTAAGACAGACTTGCTTGAAAGTATAAATCAAGGGACCTTTATCCAAGGTTGTTGGATACCCTTATCTTTGGGTTAAAAGACTTTTATCTTGTTACTAGTAGTTTTACTACTTGTTTTTATTCCGCTGCAATTTGTATCTTAAGGAAAGTATAACTTTCTTATACTTCCTTACTTACTCTGATTCTTTTAGATTCTATACGCTTTAAGGTATAATCTCATATTGTAACTTTTGTTAAGTTTCAATTTCCGGAACCATATTTCCGGAATCTGCTTTTGGAATCTCTTTCCAAGTTTAGTTCGGTGTTAGAGGTGTTGTGAATCTACTTAGTTTAACTTTGTTAAACTTAGTCCTTTCCTTTTCTTAAGGAAACTTTAGTTGTTCATAACTAACTTTAAAGGTTCCAAAGGAATTTTTAAAGTATACAATTCACCCCCCCTCTTGTATATTGAGCATCTCATATTATATTTCGATCCTACAATTGGTATCAGTGGTTGGAAACCTCTTACTCTATACCATTCTTACATTTGGTATCAGAGCCAAGGTTACTGAAATACTTGTACTCACATACAAGTTTTTCTTGCTCAAACTTTTCCATTCCGAACTCTGTCATTCCGATTTATCCATTCCGAACTTTTCCCATTCTGAACTTTGTGATTTCGATTCTAAGCTATTAACAAGTTTGTTTCCAAGTTATTTTCAAGTATGGCAGGAATGAATGTTGGATCTATTGACAATTTGAATCCTACAAGACCACCAATCTTTGATGGTAATGATTATGAATACTGGAGAGATCGTATGAAGACTTTTGTTATCAATACTGGAGTAGATAACTTTGTCATGCTTACTGGTGACTATAAAATTCCTGACAAGGAAGTCATAACCTTTACTAACCAGGAAAAGCAAGAATATCAACTCAACTATAAGGTACGCAATACTTTACTGTGTTCAATGACCAGAAATATATATAGCCAAATTTCTTCTTGTGAAGCAGCTAACTGTATTTGGAAGAAGTTAGAGGTTACACACTTTGGGACTTCTAAGGTGATTGAGACTAGAAGAGCTATGCTTAGAGATGAATATCATGGCTTCAGTTTTCCTTATGGAGAACCTATCTGTAAAGTTCAACAAAGATTTATGACTATCGTCAACAGTCTACAATCTATGGGAGAGAAAGGTTTAGATGATGAAGCTCTTGTGGACAAGATTATTGATATTATGCCCAATGATTGGGAATCCAAGAGAACAGCTATAGATGAGAACAGGAAGGTTACTCAAATTACTCTTGATGAATTATTTGGAACTCTTCTACAACATGAGACAAGAATGAAGAGAGATGCTGACAACATCAAGAAGAAGAATGGAAATGGAACAGTTGATTTTACTTCAACTTCAAATCAGATGAAAGCTAAGACTCCTGAGAGAGTTACCAGATCCAAATCTAAGAAAGTCATTTTTCAATCCGAATATAGTGAAAGTGAAGTTTCAGAAAATGAATTAGCCAATCTTGCTCGAAGGATGAACAAGATAGCTGGACAGAGAAACTTTCAATCCAAGTATAAGAAGAAGGATAGGAAAGATAAGATAGATGGAGAAGTTACTTGTTATGAATGTAAAAGAGCTGGACATATTAGACCAGATTGCCCTATGCTCAGAAAGAAAGAAAGGAAGGAAAGGCATTCAGACAAGAACAGGAAGAAGTATTACAAAGCCAAAGCTAAGAACGTTCTGAAAGCTAATGACACCTGGAGTGCCAGTGGTGGTGACTCTTCAGATGAATCTTCTGATTATGAATCTTCAGGACAGAAGAATCTTGGTCTTATAGCCAGATTACCTATTGAAAATCATTGTCTTATGGCTAAGGTACGAAATGCTGAATCATTGACTAATGTTTCCTTAAATCCTAATGATAGTAAGTATTATAACTCTTCTGATGAAGAATCATCTTCTGATGAGGAAAATACTTTACCTACTTTTGAAGAAGTCTCTAGGTTTGCTGAACTTCTTGAGATTGAGAATTCCAAACTCAACAAGAAACTTGATAAGGCAAATTCTAGGAATTCTATTCTTACTAAAGAGATATCAGATCTTTCTAAAGATCTTGATAAGAAAAATGCTGATTTTGAAAATATTTCAAAAAATCTTGAGGAAGTAAGTTCTGAGAAGAACAAACTTGCTAAAGAATTAGAAAAAGTAATTTCTAATAAAAATGTTTTCGAGCCTAACTCTAGTTCCAAAACTAATGTTTTTGAGGATAAAAACATGGTTGTAAAACTCAAGTCCGAAATTTTTTCCTTAATGAAGTGTTTATCAAACTTTACCCATGGTAAGGAATATTTTGATAAGATGTATTCTCAAATACGACCTTTAAGAAATAAATCCGGATTTGGTTATACCCAAGCAAAACCTGTTTTCAACAACAATTATTTTGTTCCTAAAAGTGCCCCATTTTGTACTAAGTGTCAATGTGGTGGTCACTGGGCAAGAAATTGTTCCTTAAACAAAACCCAATCCTTAGGTTTTCATAAACCTTATTTTTCTAAGAAAATGTGGGTACCAAAAATTTTATTGTCTAGAAATCTCGGATCCAAACAAGTTTGGATTCCGAAAATCTAACTTTGTTTTTAATTTCAGGAAAATAAAGAAAGTTCCAGCAACAATATTTGGTACATGGATAGTGGATGTTCCCGGCATATGACTGGTAACAAAAGCTTTTTTGAAAAGATTATCAAAACGAAAGGAGGAAAGGTAACTTTCGGAGACAATGCTAAGGGAGAGATTGTTGGTATTGGTAATATTGTTCTTTTAGGTAAAACTTTGATTTCAAATTTTCTTTTTGTTAAAGGTCTTAAGCACAACCTCATTAGCATAAGTCAGTTATGTGATGAAGGTTACCTTGTGAATTTTAGGAATGATAAATGCTTAGTTCACAATTCCAAGGAAGAATTTATTCTCTCAGCCAATAGGCAAGAGAATGTTTACACCTTAAACTTAGAAGACCTATGAAGCCAAGATTTACCTTGCCTAAGTGCAATGGAAGATCACTCTTGGTTATGGCATAGAAGATTAGGACACTGTAATCTTAGAAACCTATGTAAACTCTCTAGGAAGAAACTTTTTAAGGATCTACCGGAGCTTAGATTTGATTCTTCTAAAGTTTGTGATCCTTGTCAATATGGCAAGCAACATAAATCTAGTTTTAAGTCAATCGGTGAAGTCTCAACAACCGATGCATTACAGTTGGTTCATATGGATCTTTTTGGTCCAACACAAACTGGATGCATTGGAGGCAAATACTATGTGTTTGTTCTAGTTGATGATTACACTAGATTTACTTGGGTTTATTTTCTAGCAAAGAAATCTGAAGCTTTTTCTTATTTCAAAAGTTTTAGAGATCAAGTTAAAAATGAGAAAAACCTTCCATTGAAAACTATTCATAGTGATCATGGAGTAGAATTTAAAAATTCAGTTTTTGAAACTTTTTGTAGTAAGAAAGGTATTACTCACAACTTTTCAGCACCTAGAACTCCTCAACAGAATGGTGTAGTTGAAAGAAGAAATAGAATTCTTCAAGAAATAACTAGAACCATGTTGAGTGAATATTCTATTGCTAGACATTTCTGGGCTGAAGCTGTAAGTACTGCTTGTTATACTATAAATCGAGTTTTGATTGGACCTTTTCTTAATAAAACACCTTATGAGTTATGGAATGGTAGAAAACCTAGACTTTCCTACTTCAAGGTTTTTGGTTGCAAAGTATTCATCTTGAATACTAAAGATAACTTACATAAATTCGCACCATAGTCTGATGAAGGGATTTTCTTAGGTTATTCCACAACCTCTAAGGCTTATAGAGTTTTTAATAAAAATACTTGTACTGTTGAGGAAACAGTACATGTAAAATTTGATGAATCAGATCCTTCTGTTTTTAAAACCTCCCAACCTACATCTTCGGATGTGTTTTCAAAAACTGATAATCAACCTTTGATAGAAGAACCTTCTGATAAGGAAATTGTTCTAGAAGATACTTCTGAAACATTTACCCCAGAGGACTTTCTACCCTATGTTGATGAACAGGTTTTACAAAACCCAAATCAGATGTTTCTTAAGAATCATCCCAGTGATAGTATCATTGGTGATGTAAATCAACCTGTAAGGACCAGAAGTTCCTTAAGAAATGAAGTAGAACATCTAGCATTTCTTTCCCAATTAGAGCCTAAAAGCACTGATGAAGCTTTAGGTGATGATGATTGGATCAAAGCAATGCAAGATGAACTAAATGAATTCGAAAGGAATAAAGTCTGGACCTTGGTTAAGAGACCTAAGGAAACTTCTGTTATTGGAGTAAAGTGGGTTTTCAGAAATAAATGCGATGAAAATGGAGTCATTGTTAGAAATAAAGCTAGACTTGTTGCTAAAGGCTATAATCAGCAAGAAGGAATAGACTATGAAGAAACCTATGCTCCAGTAGCTAGACTTGAATCTATCCGTATTCTACTTGCCTTTGCAACATTCTTTAATTTCAAACTATTTCAAATGGATGTGAAATGTGCTTTTCTTAACGGTTATGTTCAAGAGGAAGTTTTTGTTGAACAACCTCCTGGCTTTGAAGATACAAAACATCCTGATCATGTTTTTAGACTTACCAAAGCTTTGCATGGCCTTAAACAAGCCCCACGAGCATGGTATGATAGACTCACTGGATTTTTGCTTCAAAATAACTATGTTAAGGGAAATGCAGATCCAACCCTTTTTATAAAGAAAGATAAGAAAAATGTTTTGATTGTTCAAATTTATGTTGATGACATTATATTTGGTTCAACTCAGCAATCTTTGACTGACTCCTTTGCTAGTCTAATGAAATCTGAATTTGAAATGAGTATGATGGGTGAGTTAACATTTTTCCTTGGTTTTCAAATTTCTCAAAAACCAGAAGGAACCTACATATCTCAACATAAGTATATTAAAGATCTTCTTAAAAAGTATGGTTATGACAACACTAAGAGTATAAGTACTCCCATTGGTACCTCAAACTCTTTAGATCTTGATGAATCTGGGAAACCAGTAGATCAAACATCTTTTAGAGGTATGATCGGAAGTCTACTTTACTTAACAGCTAGTCGACCAGACATAATGTTTTCAGTATGCTTATGTGCAAGATATCAATCCAATCCTAAGGAATCTCACTTAAAGGCAGTAAAAAGAATTTTTCGCTACCTTAAGGGAACCATGGATCTAGGATTATTTTATACTTCTGGAAATGATTTTGTTCTAAAAAGCTTTTCTGATGCTGACTTTGGTGGATGTAGAATGGATAGGAAAAGTACATCCGGAACTTGTCATTTCTTAGGAGATTCATTAGTTTCTTGGTCATGCAAGAAGCAACATTCTGTTGCACTCTCCACTGCTGAAGCTGAATATGTAGCAGCTGGAAGTTGTTGTGCACAAGTGTTGTGGATGCAACACACACTCACAGACTATGGCTTGAGTTTTACTAAAACTCAAATTTTGTGTGATAACACAAGTGCCATTGCCCTAAGTAAAAACCCTGCACATCACTCCCGTGCAAAACACATAGATATTAGGCATCACTTTCTTAGGGATCACACACTTAAAGGAGACATTATTCTTCAGTTTATCGGAACGCAAGATCAACTTGCTGATATTTTCACAAAATCTTTACCTTCTGATAGATTTGAATATATTAAACAGAAGTTAGGAATGATAACCGTAAGGTAATCTTCCTTAATTAACTTTCTGTTGAAAAATCTCCTTACAGTAATAAACTCCTTTTCATAGGGGGAGTACATTTGTTTGTTTATTTAACAAAGTTTTTCAAAATTTGTTTTCAAATTTTTGCGGAACGAAAATTTCCGGAATGGAACTTTCGGAACTACCATTTTCCAGAATGGATATTTTCAATACTTCTGGAATGAAAGTATTCGTATTGAAAATTTCCGGAATGGAAAACTTTCGTACTGGGACTTTCATAACCAGATTTTCGTACCAAGTTTTGTTTTTCGTATTTACCTTTTTCGTATTTACTTTTTCGTATTTACTTTTTCGTATTGACTTTTTCGTATTAAGGTTTTCATATTTAGTTTTTCGTATTGAATTTTTTGTAGTCTTATTTATATTACCCATTACGAATAACTTTCCTAAGCTAATCCGAAAGGTATGATTTCCTTACTGAAGTTTTCGTAATCATATTTTACTTGCTGGCAGTTTCTTATATTATGTTTTCAGATTATAGTTTTCTTAAATCATTGTTTTAATAAAACCTCAAAAAGATCGGATTCAAGCTTTCAACCGTTAGATCAGATCTCAGATCATTCTAAACCGTTAGATCAACCGAGGAAGTTGAACCGTCATCCCAATGCCTATATAAAGGGGACCCTATTTTCTCGTCCCACATCAATTTCAAGCTTTTGCGTGCTGAAGCTCTGACTCTACGATTTAAGTCCATTCTGAACTTCAGTCTTCTCTGTTCCGAACTTCTCAAGGACTTCTAATCCGAATGTCTGCAGAGTTAGCTTCTCAAGAAATGTCTTCAACTAAGCCCATTTCACAGTGGTTAGTCTACAGAGAACGGTTAGTTCATCCGAATTTCTTCAGCAACTATGATTCTATTATATCAAAAAATATCAAGCTGAATGGCTGGGAAGATGTTGCGGTATCAAAAACCGGCAACCAAGATGAAGTCTACTCTGACTTTCTTGTCGAGTTTTATGAGTCAGTTGCTTTCTTCAAGGAAGAAAATAGAGAAACATTTTCTTTCAAATCGTATGGAAAGACATATAAGCTATCTTACACCAAGGCTGCAAGCTTGGTAGGGTTGAGTTATGAAGGTGAAGATGAGTTTATCTCGCACGTTCTGCCAGACTCCTTGGGTAGTTTCAACAAGGAGAAAGCCTTAGAAATTCTCGGATTGGATGATGACAAGGCTCCGAATATTGCAAGTCTTTCTACAAACTTCCAGATTCTGGAGTTATGGGTGCAAGGGCTTATTGTACCGAGAAAAGGAGAGAAGGATAGCTTGAAGAAGAGTGAGATATACATCTTGGATTTCCTGATAAATCTAAGAAAGTTCAACCTGATGAAGCATATTCTTCTCAACATTGATAATTTGAAGAAGGGGAATCTGAGAGCTCAGATAGTGATGTACCCGGCAATATTGTCGAAGCTGATAGTTCGGTGCCTAGAATCCTTCAAGGTTGCTTGCAGTTCTAAGCCGAAAGTTTGCAAGATCATGTTGCTCAGTGATGCCACCCTTAAAAGGATGAATATAGCTTTAAACAAGGAGTCAGGGAAATTCATTGATCTACCTCCTCAAGCAGAAGTGACTCCGAAAGTGGCTGATCCGGAATCATCCAAGCCGGTAAGGAAGAGGAAGCAGAAAGAAGTGGTAGGCGAAGCCGAGGAACCTAAGTCTAAGGAAGTCCATTCCGCACCTCCTAAGCCTAAGAAGAAGAAGACATATACTGATGAGGTTGCAGCGAAGTGGAGAGCTGACAAGGAGAAGAGGAAGGAAGGAGATCCGCAGTTCGGATTGGATCCTGCAGAGGCTAAGGCTCTGAAAGAAAAGGCTGCTGATGAGCTTGAGAAGCAAGCTAAGGAAAAGAAGCTGAAGAAGAAGTTGTCAGAAGCTGAGGTTGTGCAAGCGTTGTTGAAATTTAATGAAATGGTTTCAGCAACCATTCCCGTTCCGAGATCTTTTTCTCTGGAATCTCTACCTGAGACTCCAGGAAGAAATCTTGTAACTCCGGAAGAGGCTGTTGCTACTGAGGAAGTAGAGCAAGTGGAAGAGGTTGAAGAAGCGGATGAAGGAAGTGGTGATACAGGAGATGTGCTCAAACAAGTAGATGAATATAAGGGAACTCCTTCGGAACACCTCTCGCTCCGAACATCTGAAGCTCAATC
This sequence comes from Viscum album, assembly GCA_963277665.1. Lineage (NCBI taxonomy): Eukaryota > Viridiplantae > Streptophyta > Magnoliopsida > Santalales > Viscaceae > Viscum > Viscum album. The sequence continues at coordinate 835,492,610 of OY728120.1, forward strand.
TTCAAAGCTTGCTACTCCTGCAATGGAAGAAGAAAAGGGAGAAGAAGAAGTTACTTGTCAAGAACATATTTTACTTGATGCTGCTCAGATGGGAAACGTAGAAGCCAATGTTCAAGAAGTTGCTGATGAGGAAGATAAAATTGTTCAAGTCTCTGATAGTGAGAACAGATCTCCGGAACAGGTTTCAATTCCGGAAAAAGATAAGGGAAAACAGATTCTTGCTGATACCCCGAGTTCAGAAATGAGTATGAGGAAGGAAGCTGGTAGTTCTTCTAAGAGGAAGTTGGAACTTATTGAGGAAGAAAATTCTCCTAGCAAGATTTCTGATTCGGAGTCATCTTCGTTGGGGCACGATTTTGTTGTTCAGTCCTTGAAGAAGTTGGTGGGAACCATTCCGACCTTCTCCAGTATAGACTCTAGATGCCAGATGCTTCAACATACGATGAATCAGAAAGCCGACTCCGTATCCATGGTTATGGATAAATGTGTGGAGATAGAAGCCCAGTTCAAAAATTTCTTTATTGGTTACGAAGCCCATAAAAGATCTTGCAAAAGGATGACTAGCTGGTCGAAGAAGAATGTGGAAGAGATGAGGTTGCTGGATGAGTTTCAGGAGAATGTTAAGGATGCTTTTCAAACTGAGGACAAGAAGTTTCATGAGATGACTGCATCATTCGATGAGAAATTGACAGAGGAAAAGAACATTCGGAGTCAGGAAGTAAGAGATCTGAATGGAAAGCTCAATTCTGTTTCTCAGAATTGGAAATCTGAAAGAGATCATCGGATCAATTTTCTAGAAAGGATAAAGTCTCAGGAAGAGAAAATGGAAGCTCAGGAAGAAAAGTTGAAGGCTCGGGAAGAAATCATTGAAGCTCAGTCAGCAAGAATAGTTGCCTTAGAAAAGCAAGCAGAGGAAGATCATAAGGACCTCAAGAAGATCAAGATAATTCTCAAGGGGCTCATGTCGAAGGAGAAAGATCTGAAATGACCAATCCGATCTTTTTGTTTTAATCTGTTTTTGTTGCTGACATTTCAAATATAATGAAAATAGTTCTTGTTGTTTCTATTGCTGTCGTTACTAATCTTTTCAGGTACTTTGTTATTTTTTTCCATTCCCTCCAATTCTTTTTGAAAATCACAAAGGGGGAGAAGGAAAAGATCCTTAAGAAAAATAGGAAATCTAATAAGAGTTTTTCAAAGGGGGAGAAAGGAAAATACCCAAGGAAAAAGAACTCTAATAAGAGTTTGTTTAAGGGGGAGTTTTTCTTAAAGAAACATCACTCCGGAAATATGAATACGATCCTTAGAGTTTCAAAGCCTAAGGGGGAGTTAGTCGTATTCATCTATATTCTTAAACCAAGGGAGATAAGCTTTAATATGTTTCTTTCTCTTAGAATAGCTTTTTCGTAAGGATGTTTGTGCTTTCCAAAAAGGGGGAGATTGTTGAGTCAATAAGGTTTTCCTTATTACTTTTCCATTCCTTCTTGTTTTGAAAATCACAAACACCTTATCTTTAAGGAAAATCACTTTTGTAAGGAAAAATGCTTTCTTTAAGGAAAATTGCTTTTGAAAGGAAAAATGCTTTCTTAAGGAAAATTGCTTTTATAAGGAAAAATTCTTTCTTAAGGAAAATCGCTTTTATAAGAAAAATTTATCCTTATCATATTTTCATTAATATTTTTCTTAAGTATGAAATTCGGATTCACTTTCTCGGAATCATTAAAACTGATAAAAAGCATTCTGTTTTTAGGATTCGGTTCTGGACAAGAACTATAAGGAAGTTTCATTCCGAATTCCGGATATGAATTCTGACTTAGTTCTATTCCAGATTCAGGATACGAATTCTGAAGAAAAATTCTCATTACGAATTCTAATGAAGAAATCCCATTCCAAATTCTCATTACGAATTCTGAAGAAGAATTCTCATTACGAATTCCAATGAAGAATTATCATTACGAATTCCAATTAAGAATTCTCATTACGAATTCTAATGAAGAAATCTTATTCCGAATTCTCATTATGAATTCTGACGATGAATTCTCATTACGAATTCTGTTGACGAATTCCCATTACGAATTCTAATGAAGAAATCTCATTCCAAATTATCATTACGAATTCTGATAAAGAATTCTCATTACGAATTCTGACGATGAATTCTCATTATGATTTCTGATGACGAATTCCTATTCCGAATTCTCATTCCGAATTCACCTATTAAACAGAATCTGATTATCATTGTTTTATACATTCTGAATTTATTCACTCCGAACTTTCATTCCGAAATTTCTATTCCGAACCTTTATGTTAGAGTTTAAAACGATGTCGTACATTCTGTTACACTTACCTTGTTATAAAACGATGTCGTCCATTTTGTTATAAACTAACCGTTGTCTAAGTGACACGTGTACAGGTCCCTCCGAACTTTAAGGAAAATATGACCGTTGGAGAGGAGCTGACCTTACCTATAAATTGGAGCTCATTTGAAAGAGCTCGATGCTGATGGCTGATTGCTGAAAAAGTGCTTACATGCTGTTGAAGTGATTTCTAGAGAGAGAGTCTCTTATTAACTCTCAAAGCTTCGTGCGACTCCGAATGTTGGTGATTACATTCGAGGGCTTCCGGGGATAGGAAGACAGAGGTGCCGACTACCTTAAAGATCGAGAGCTTTCTTGCTGAGAAAGACACAGGTGCCGACTACCTTAAAGATCGAGGGCTTTCTTGCTGAGAAAGACAGAGGATTCCGACTACCTTAAAGATCGAGGACTTCCTTGCTGAGGAAGACAGAGGTTGCCAACTACCTTGAAGTTGAGGGCTTGCGGGGATAGCAAGACAGAGACTCCGATCTTCGTATCGAGGGCTTACCCTGGTGTGGGTAAGACAGACTTGCTTGAAAGTATAAATCAAGGGACCTTTATCCAAGGTTGTTGGATACCCTTCTCTTTGGGTTAAAAGACTTTTATCTTGTTACTAGTAGTTTTACTACTTGTTTTTATTCCGCTGCAATTTGTATCTTAAGGAAAGTATAACTTTCTTATACTTCCTTACTTACTCTGATTCTTTTAGATTCTATACGCTTTAAGGTAGAATCTCATATTGTAACTTTTGTTAAGTTTCAATTTCCGGAATCTGCTTTTGGAATCTCTTTCCAAGTTTAGTTCGGTGTTAGAGGTGTTGTGAATCTACTTAGTTTAACTTTATTAAACTTAGTCCTTTCCTTTTCTTAAGGAAACTTTAGTTGTTCATAACTAACTTTAAAGGTTCCAAAGGAATTTTTAAAGTATACAATTCACCCCCCTCTTGTATATTGAGCATCTCATATTATATTTCGATCCTACATTTTGATCAGGGAAGAGGAGGAAAGAAAGTGCAACATTACACATGTAATAAATGTGGGAAGAAGCATTCAGGGAACTTCTTGTTAAAGAGAAGTAAGTGATACAAGTGTGGCCCAGATGGTCACATTGCGAGGAATTGTCATGGTGAGGTGAAACCTCAGCTTCCAAACACAATCAACAAGGTGAAGATGGTGTAGGCCCTACCTGATGTCAAGTGCTTCAAGTGTGGACAACGTGGGCACTTTTCCAATCACTGTACAAATCCGAGGGTAGTGGAGGGGAACCACTATCAGCTTCTGCAAAGGCCAGGGGATCAAGGATGTGATTTTTCTATCATAACAACTAAATTTGATGCTCTGAATGATGTGGTAGCAGGTACTCTTGTTGACCTCTCATAGATAGTATGTACATTGTTTGATTCTGGTTCTACAAATTCCTTTATTTCCTCCATGTTTGCAAGGAATTTAGAATCAAACCCTGAATTTCCAAAAGTATATTTGTTAGTCAATACTCTTGGTGGGACTATCCAATCATCCTCAGTGTTTAGAAACTATAGTATTTACTTTAGTGAGCACAATATTATCGTAATTCTAGTAGTCATTCCCATGCTGGAAATCGACATTATACTAGGGATGGACTGGATCTCAAAGTATAATGTTATGACCAATTGCAGAAGCAAAGAAATATGAGTAGTCTGGAATATAAAACCAACAGTTATCATCCAAGGAGATATATCTCATCCAAAACTATGACTAAAATAACCCCATATATCCTTCATTGTGGATTTGATCGATTAAGAAGAATAAAGAGATGAGGGTTTTATGATAGAAAATTTCCCCATCGTCCAGGAATATATTGATGTATTTCCAAAGGAGTTTCTTGAACCTCCCACAGAAATAGAGGTTGAGTTCTCCATTCAACATGTTCCTGGATCTCATCTGATGTCAAAGATCCCCAATACGATGGAAAATGCGGTGCTAGAGGAATTAACAAAAAAAATACATAATCTTTTGGAGACTGGGTTTATCCAACCACATGTGTCTCCATGGGGAGCACCAGTTCTCGTTGTGAAGAAGAATGGTGGATCGATGCATCTATGAATTGATTATAGAGAACTGAATGGGATCATAGTGAAGAAAAAATACTCTCTTCCATGAATTTTTTACTTATTTGACCAACCCCGTGGGGCCCAATTCTTCTCTTAGATTGATCTTCATTCTGGTTATCATCCATTGAGGGTGAAGAATGACGATATTCCAAAAACGGCCTTCCAATCAAGATATGGGAATTATGAGTTTGTTTTTATGACCTTCAGACTAACTAATGCACCTATAAATTTTATGGATTTGATGAATATAGTCTTTATGTACTTCCTTGAAAACTTTGTGGTAGTTTTTATTGATGATATTCTGATATATTCGAAAAGTCGCAAGGAGCATGAAGATCATCTAAGGGTTATGTTTCTAACTCTGTGGAAGGAGAGGGTTTTTCTAAATATCAGTAAATTTTATTTCTGGTTACAACAAGTCACTTTCTCAGGGCACATCGTAACTGATGATGGAATCACATATAACACTAAAAAGACAAAAGTTGTAAAGGAGTGGCCTCAACCTATAATTAGAACTGATATTCGTGGTTTTCTTGGAATATCTGGATATTATATGAGGTTTTTGAATAAAATTTCACAACTATCTAATCCATTAACCATGTTAAATCGAAATGGTGTCAAGTTCATCTGGATAAAAGAGTGTGATGAATGTTTTCAAGAGCTAAAAAATAGAATGGTTACCACACCTATGTTAACTCTGTCCTCAAGAGGAGAAGGATTCATTATTTTTAGTGATGCATCTCTAAAAGGTCTTGGGTGTTTCCTCATGCAAAATGACAAGGTCATTGATTATTCATATCGGTAGTTGAGGATTCATTAGAAGAATTATCCAATTCATGATCTGCAGCTGGCTGCAGTCATTTTTGCTCTGAAGATAAGGAGGCTCTATCTTTATGGGGACAAATGTGATGTATACACAGACCATCAATGTTAGAATTATATTTTCACACAATAGGAATAGAACACAAGACAAAGGAGATGGTTGAAACTTCTTAAAGACTATGATTCTTCAATTCATTATCACCTTGGAAGAGAAAACAAATTTGCTGATGCATTAAGCTGGAAAGACCCAGCTGTTCTTTCCATGATGGTGATTCAAAAAAAATCCTTTCATTAATGACCTAGTAAAGCTGGACATGGGAATTATAAGGAAGGAGACATCATCAACCCTAACCCAAGTTATTTATCAATGGTCATTAATAGAGAAGATCAAAAAGGCTCGTAAAGAAGATCCTTTGTTACAAGAGAAGTATGAGGCTGTAAAGGATGGAAAGTTTCATGAGTTCAATATTGATCAAGAAGGTGTACTGAGATTTCATACAAGACAATGTGTTCCATCTGTTCCAGAAATAAAGAAGGAGCTGATGGATGAAGCTCATAGCTCTACTTTCTCAAAACATCCTAGAAGCACAAAAATGTATAGGGACCTTCATGATCATTATTGGTCGGATAACATTAAAAGGGATATTTTTGACTACACTTCATGCTGACTAATATGTCAACAAGTGAAGGAAGAGCGACAACTTCCTAAAGGGGTATTACAACCACTTCACATACCATCATAGAAGTGGGACAATATCACTATGGACTTCATCACTGGTCTTATGAGAACCTCCAAAGGAAATAATGCGATATGGGTTATTGTGGAACATCATGTAAGATCCCGCGTTCTTAGACCGGATAAAATAAAACTTTTTTTAAAAAAAGAAAATCATTTATCGGTGGGTTAGTTTTATAACCGACCTTCGGAAACGAGGTTCTGAGTGCGCGACCTAGTTCTAGCGGTGACATTGGGCTGCACATGGGCGGTTAGGCCATGCGGTTCAAGTCACGCAGTTAACCGATGGTCAAAACATGTTTTCTAATTAATTTGAATAAGTGTATGTTTTAATAATAATAATAGTGAGAGATTGTTATTAGTAAATGTTGTAAAAATGCGTTTAATAAAATGATGTTCAAACGAGATTAAATGTGGATGTTTTAATAATAATAATTTTAAAATATTATTATTATTAAATATTACGTAGAGGTGTTTAATTAAGTGGCGGTCAAACCCCATTAAATGTGATGTTGCAGTTTGACAAAGATTGTCAATTTAAAATCAAGTGTTAGCGGGTTATAATTGAAGTTGGTTTTAAACTAAGGCGCGTTATTTTAATAACACATTATCTTAATTGTGGCGACTTCAGAATGAAGCGTTTAATTAAATTAAGAGCGTTTAATTAAAATGGGAAGTTATAATTATTATAATCGTCATTATTATTATTATAGATAATAATAATGAAGGGTAATTAAATGTGAAACTTTTAATTAATAAGACTAAAGTGGTAATAATAATAATAGGAATTTGACTCTAATTATTATTACTATAGTTAATTACTCTATTATTACAACTTATTTTGTTATCTTTAAATGAATAATTGCAATTTATTAATGACGCATTATTTTGATGACGCCTTGTTTAATTGATGGTCTTGGATTTTAATTGTAGTTGAATAATAATAATGAAATTCTTATTCTGGGTTCATAAGTAAAATAATTTCCATTATTTAGAGTTATTATTGTTAAAAAGAATCATAATGGTGGTAATTAATGTGGTTAAATATTTTACTTAATACAATGAATAATCCACATAATATACTTTACTATATATATATATTGTGATATATATATATATGTGTGTGAGTAAGAAAAAAAAAATAAATATATATATATATATATATATTTAGGCGCTGGGCAAGGGGGTGTGATTTCCCCATGCCCTTTCTTTTCATTAATCACGTGGACCTCCTCCCGTGGGTTCCCCTGATGCAGTGCGCCGACGGATCTCCCTCATTCTTCAGCGGCGACCACTTCCCTTCTCCCTTGCGGAAGTGCAAGGCCTCCCTCGGCGGACCATAGGACTACTCTCCCTTTGGAACACCGAACAACGACCTCTTCCCCTCAAGGAACAAGACTCCCTCTCCACAAGGCGGGACTTCATGATGTGTGACCAGACCCGTGGTCAGACCCCCTCGGATTCTCTTCCTCCGCAGCGCACAGATCAGCCGGGTCTCCTCCCTCTGGACAGCTCCTCCTGGCGCGACGGACCTAATGTGGCGCGACCTCGGATCACAGCTTCTCTGCGGTTTGATACTGAGAAACTGACTCCCGGCATGACAGTGCCTATAGTGAGATGCCATGCCTCGGCTCATTCCCACAGCGTGTGTCCTCTCTTCCCCGATTCTCTTTATCCCTCAACCCGAATAGGCCCCCATGGAGGACACTTGTTGCAGCAGCACAACAGCCGGGCAGACTCGTGTCACACGACCAACCCGTTCATGGCTTCTCCTTAGTGTATCGTTTCACCCAGATCTCTACTTCGATTTGGGAGGATTCATCAAGGTATATAATTCCTTGATATTGATTCATATCCCTTTTTCGGTTTGGGGTTGTTTCGATGCCCGGATGTAATTACCTGAAACTCTTTATTAGGGTTTGTTAGACTCTTGAGTTCTTCTATATTCAAGGTTGTTGCACTCTCCTTGTTTTAGGGTTTTCAGTGTTTTATTGGGACCCATTGGTCCGTGTTCCGGTGAACGTCGCCGAAGGTGAGGCTGTATGAGTTGAGTTTGCCCTGCCGTCGTTGTTTCGGGTGAGTTTCTAAAACCCGCATTTTTGGTTTACACTGCTTAATTTAATGGTTGTTTAATTTATCTGAGTTCTTGATGATTATTTTGAAGTGTGATGGTTTTGCCGCACAAATCCTTGGGTGGGACAACTATTTTGAGGTTGCCTGGGTATCATGTTAGGACCGTTGGACCACGCTCCAACAACCGCGGGTGAGCGCAACTACATTTATCACCGAACATTGGGTAAGAATATATATACATAATGTTTGAATATCTTTCACCAATTTAAATATGAATTTGAGTCTTTGAACCCTTGCGGCCTTTATCTGGTCCTGCGTTGGTTTCGATGTTTTAGAAATATGTTGATGTTTACATTACATGTTATATATAAGAATCACATGTATGTGTATTTGTATATATATATATATATTCATATATATATATATGCACATAAAAGTCGAGTACCTACGACTATGTGACCGGAAAATCAATGCTTGTTTACCTGGGTCCACTCCAAGGGAAAACCTCAAGCCAACATCCGAGTATATCGTGCTTCTCACCTCGAGGTATGTGGTTTGTGTCTTTCCGTAGAATGTCTGTGAATATTATGTGCAATTACCACCAATTCCCTTTAATAGGGGATTGCGTGTTCCTATTTTTCCCTTGTTGTATTTCCTTATTTTCTTGATTTCTAGAGTAGATGTTTTGCCTATGATTATAGTAGATTTACTGTACTTTGGATGTTTTCTATGCTTGTTCTGCTTATTTGGGATTTTTCTAGTTTCCATGCCTAGTCGTAGGATAGTGGAACTTCTACTTTATTATGAATTTGAGCCTTATGATGATAGCCAAGTATTTCTTGAGGTTTACTTGGATGATGCACGCGCGCTGATCATGTTTAGTTTCACTCAGGATTGTGAGAACCTAGAGTAGTAGACCAAAGGGAGAATTGACGGAAGGGCTTCTCCAGAGTGTCTTTTAATTACGATGTGAGACCACACGGAGAATTGATGTTGAGTGCTTCCTCAGAGAGTCTGTAGTTCCTCGACGCGGCCCACATGGGGAATAGACATTGAGTTCTTCCCCAGAGATCCTTTAGCACGATGCGAGATTATAGGGGGGATTAATGGTGAGTGCTTCCCCCGAGAGTCTATTAATTTCACAGCTGATCCAGAGGGGTGAGACTGTGTGTACCTCCTAGAGGGTTGCTAGTACATATTGGTTGAACCATAGGGGTTAGGCTATGAGAGATACCTAGAGGGTTACCTATTTTCTTCTTGTTGCTGGTTTTTTAGTTGTGTACTTTAATTGTTAGAACAGTGGATTGTAGCTTCTTGTGCTTTCCTGCTTACTGCTTCTTGTTATATTACTGACATGTATTCATTAACTATTAGGCACAAATATTTGGGTGGTTGCCTACTGGGATTGTATCTCACACCCTATGTGGTCCATGTTTTGTGCCGAAGCAGACTATGTTGTTGTAGGTATAGATAAGGGAAAGTGCCCTTCTACTTCAGGTACTTGTCTTGCTAAGGAGCTGGAGGGCATGGGACCAAGATAAGTTTTGCGATGTTGAGGAGACTTTTGGCTGCTTTTTTTTCCTTTTCATTGTTACTGTATTGCTCCCAGCCTGTTGTTTGGTTTGGATGTTTTATTAGAATTATAACATTCCAAGCCTCATATCTTCAGTTCCAGTTAATTATTATTTTATAAAGTATTCTGCTGTTAAATTCTAATGAGAATGTTGTTTACTGCTTCTTCTGTTATATATTGTTTCCTTCCTTTTTTTCCATTACCTATGAGGGCATAGTTCCCCCAACTACCTTACCCAAGGCCCTCGCTGCTAGTCAGCAGCCTCTGGCGTTTGGGGGAATACGCTTGAGGTCATGGGGAGAACCGGGTACGGGCACCAGTTGAGTGGCTCTAGATTCGGTTCGTTACCAAGTGGTATCAGAGGAGGTTTTACTTTCTTTTCCATTTGTCTTACTATTTAGGGGATTGGTAGACATGAGACTAGGAATGTGTTGGCGCTTGGGATAATAGATGTGCTTGGGAATGATCACCCCATGTATGGGAAATGACCAAGTGACTAGTGTTGCGATTGATATTTATACTGGTTGTTGTTACTGTTGATATGATTTCACCTGGGTGAATGTTGTACTTTCCACTACTTATTGATTATGAAAATTTTTAAGAAAAGTTTCCTTGGCCTGTTATGGCCAGAAAAATTGCATTACATGCATCATATTAGGCAATTAGAGATTTATATGCATTCATATGTGCCATGACATGTAGTTACATTAGTAAATTTCCTACAAATATTTATTTTGTGCCTTGAATATGTGACATGTCTTGCATTTATTTAGTATGTCTTGATTAGATTGCATGTTTTGGTGATATAATTAACATGCTTTTTTGATAAAATGCAATGTTTCCTATCTTGTTATATTCCATGCTTTTATGTTATAACATGTTTGTTGATTTAAACATGCTGTGTTGTGATAGTTATTTTTAGTGACATTTTAGCTTGCTAATAAATTATAGGTTGTGATGGATAAATGTTATTGGTTGCGAATATGACAGAACCAGTTTTTTTTAGTTGTAAGGTGTATGAACACCTTATAACTGGGAAAAAGGGTAACCCGTGTATTTGAACTTATGAAAAAGGTTTCTAAAGTAAATCATAAAGTGAATTGATCTTGAATGGGACCCTCGGGGGACGCCTATTTCAGTAAAAAGGAATTTAGATGCAAAATTTCCTGATAATGTTTTAATAACATTGAATGATTAAATGTTAAGAGGAAGTTTGTTCAATGTTCCTGTTTTACCATGGGTGTTGATTAAAAAACAAGTGAACTTGTTGTGAACAATAATTTTTTGTTTGTTGAATTCTTTCAAATGTATAAGGGTTGAAATGAATTAAATTTAAATGGTTAAAATGAAAATGTCTCTTGATCCTAGTATTTAAATTTCTTTGCGTGACCAAGAGATAGAGTCAAGGCGTGAGATTCATAAGGCGCCATCCCATGGTAGATAACACCCTTAGATCCTGATATGCCATGTTTCGGTTGCGAACATTTAAGTTTGGTTCCATTCATGACGTTGTTCCTAGGATTACTTTTTCAGTTTAGAAATACATCCTCGTTCGGATGGGTGGTCATTGACCCCTTTGCTTCTTATTAAAGGGATGACTTGTTATGACATCATCCGGGACAATCATCGTGTGACATAACATGACCCTAATGTAAACCTTCTTGTGCTGTCGAGTACGATTTCAGGTTCTTCCATGGTAGAGTGACCTGTGCGTTGAGGAATAAGTTGCATCCCACTGCTCGGGAGAACTTTTGACTTGGGTATTTTGACACGCCGAATAGTTTAATTATCATCTTTCGTGTAATATTTTCACGTGGTGATCAAGGTTCGTGGAACATCACATATGGGTTAATATATTCTCTTATAGCACGCTGGTTACCGGCTGATCTCCTTTTGCGACGACATGGAAAATCTTAAGGTGGGTAGTGTCGCTTTTGTTTCCATAAACGTGTCAATGCATACTTGGTAGAATGACTGATCGTTTTGATGATCTTGGTTTCATCTTAGTGAGCTCTCTCAAATCTGACGAGCATGACCCCCATCTTGAACTCATTCTAGAGGCACTAGGATAGCGTCAGATATACTCCATGCTAATGTTTTAAAGATGTAGGATTTTCTTGCGATATCCTTCGTAGTTGTTCACGTGATGTGTGATTTCCTAAAACCTAGAACTTCTTCATGATAAGGAAATGTTTTTTTCAATAACCTTATTAAGGATAGATTTCGGAAACGTCATTGAAGATCAGGTCAGGACTTCGTTGTACGCATAGTTGGTAATCTAGTGGGTTTAAAGACATGTCGTCAGTTAAAGGACAAGTGCGGCTTTTGGGTCAGCGATGTCTTCCGAGGAAGAATGTGTAACCTCTTTATGTTGGTTGATTGAGTTTAACCATTTTCATTGATGAGGTCCCTGTAATGGCCTCAGATGTAAAGCTTCGTTTTGGTGTTGAGTTTTAATGTGAGTGTTGGCTCGGGTTTTAAAATCTCATGTGTGGTTTTCTTATGAAATTATTAAAATGCATTGCTCATTGGGAACGCAATGTAATCTTGTTGAACGTAACTTCACAACCCTTGTAAGTTGGGTGATGTTTTCGTTGGTTCCTGAAGGCATCTCGGGGACGAGATGTTTTTTAGGTGGGTAGTTTATAAGTACCCACGTTCTTAGAGAAGATAAAATACGAGTTTTTTTAAAAAAATCATTTATTCGGTGGGTTTGTCTTAAAACCACACTTCGGAATCGAGGTTCCGAGTGCACGACCCGGTTCAAGCGGTGACATCGGGCTGCGCATGGGCGGTTAGGCCATGCGGGTCAAGTCGTGCAGTTGACCGATTTTCCAAACATGTTATCTAATTAATTTGAATTAATTTATGTTTTAATAATAATAATAGTGAGAGATTTTTATTATTAAATGTTGTGAAAATGTGTTTAATAAAATGATGGTCAACCAAGATTAAATGTGGATGTTTTAATAATAATAATTGTAAAATATTATTATTATTAAATATTACACAGACATGTTTATTTATGTGGCGGTCAAACACCATTAAATGTGACGTTGCAGTTTGACAAAGGTCCTCGATTTAAAATCAAGTGTTAATGGATTATAATTGAAGTTGTTTTTTAACTAAAGGCATGTTATTTTCATAACACATTATCTTAATTGTGGTGACTTCACAATGAGGCGTTTAACTAAATGAAGAGAGTTTAATTAAAATGGGAAGTTATAATTATTATAATCGACATTATTATTGTAATAGATAATAATAATATAGGGTAATTAAATGTGGAGCTTTGAATTAATAAGACTCTAGTGGTAAAAATAATAATAGGCATTTGACTCTTATTATTATTACTATAGTTAATTAATCTATTATTACCACTTATTGGGTTAGGTTTAAATGAAGAATTGAAATTTATAAATGACACGTTATTTTGATGACGCCTTGTTTAATTGATGGTCTTGGATTTTAATTATAGTTGAATAATAATAATGAAATTCTTATTATGGGTTCATAAGAAAAATAATTACCATTATTTAGAGTTATTATTGTTATAAAGAATAATAATGGTGGTAATTAATGTGGTTAAATATTTTACTTAATACAATGAATTATCCACATAATATACTTGACTATATATATATTGTGATATATATATATATATATGTGAGTAAGAAAATAATAATAATATATATATATTTTTTAGGCGCTGGGCAATGGGGAGTTATTTCCCCCTGCCCTTTCTTTTCATCAATCACGTGGACCTCCTCCCGCGGGTTCCCCTACTGCAGCATGCCGATGGATCTCACTCCTCCTACGGCGGCAGCCACTTCCCTTCTCCCACGCAGTAGCGCAAGGCCTCCCTCGGCAAACCAGTGACCTCCTCTCCCTTTGGCGCATAGAATAGCAGCCTCCTCTCCTCAAGGCACAAGACTCTCTCTCCGCACGGTGTGACTCTGTGCTGCGCGAACAGCCCCGCGACTAGACCCCCTCAGCTTATCTTCCTCCACAGCGCACGGATCAGCCAGGTCTCCTCCCTCCGGATAGCTCTTCCTGGTGCGATGAACCTGCTGTGGCGCGACCTCGAATCACGGCCTCTCTGCGGTGCATTCCCGAGAAACTGACTCCCGTCTGGGCAGTGCCTGTAGCGGGACGCCCTTCTTCAGCTCCTTCCCACGGCGTAAGTCCTCTCTACCCCGGTTCTCTTTCTTCCTCGACCCGAATAGGCCCCCATGGCGGACACTTGCTGCAACAGCACAAAGGCCGGGCAGACCCATGGCGCACGACCAACCCCTTCCTGGCTTCTCCTTCACACAACATTTCACCTATATCTCTTCTTCAGTTTGGGTCAATTCATCAAGGTATATAATTCCTTGATATTTCTTCTTATCACTTTTACAGTTTGGGGTTTTTTCGATGCCCGGTTGAAATTACCTGAAACTCTTTATTACGGTTTTTTAGACTCTTGTGTTCTTCTTTATTCAAGGTTTTTGCGCTCCCCTTGTTTTAGGGTATGCGATGTTTTATCGGGACCCATTGGTTCGTGTTCTGGCGACCGTCGCCGAAAGGGAGGCGCTCCGAGTTGAGTTTGGCATGCTGCCGTTGTTTCTGGTGAGTTTCTAAGACCCGCCTTTTGGTTTTCACTACTTAATTTAAAGGTTGTTTAATTTATCTGAGTTCTTGATGATTATTTTGAAGTGCGATGGTTATGTCGCACAAATCCATGGGGGTGACTACTTCTTTGAGGTTGCGTGGGAAGCATGTCGGGACCGTTGGACCATGCTCCGACAACCGCGTGTGAGCATGAATATGTTTATCACCGACGTTTGGGTAAGATTATATATATAAATAATTGTTGTATATCTTTCTCCAATTTAAATATAAATTTGAGTCTGCAAACCCTTGCGGCCTTTATATGGTCATGCGTTGGTTTCGATGTTTTAGAGATATGTTGATGTTTACATTGCGGGTTATATATAAGCATCAGATGTACATGTATAGATATATATATATATACATATATATATATATATGCACATAAAAGTCCAGTACGTGCGGCTACGTGACCGGAAAAGAAATTCTTGTTTACCTGGGTCCACTTTGAGGGAAAATCAAAAGCCAACATCCGAGTATATCGTCCATCTCACCTCGAGGTAGGTGGTTTGTGCCTTTATGTAGAAATTCTGCGAATATTATGTGCAATTACCACCAATTACCTTGAACGGGGAATTGCATGTTCTTTCTTTTCCCTTTTCGTATTTCTTGCTTTTCTTGATTGCTAGAGTAGATGCTTTGCATGTGTTTATAGTAGCTTTACTGTACTTTAGATGATTGCTATGCTGGTTCTACCTGTTTTGCGTTTTTCTAGCTGCCATGCCTAGTCGTAGGACAGGGGAACTGCTACTTTATTATGTTGTTGAGCCTTAGAATGATAGCCAAGTAGTTCTTGAGGTTTACCTGGATGATGCACGCGCTCTGACCATGTTTAGTTTCACTCAGGAATGTGCGAACCTAGAGTAGTAGACCAAAGGGAGAATTGGCGGAAGGGCTTCTCCAGAGTGTCTTTTAATTACGATGCGAGACCACTGGGGGAATTGATGTTGAGTGCTTCCTCATAGAGTCTGTAGTTCCTCCACATAGGCCACAGGGGGAATAGACATTGAGTGCTTCCCCAGAGAGCCTTTAGCATGATGCGAGACTATATGGGGAATTGACGGTGTGTGATTCCACAGAGAGTCTATTAATTTCATAACAGAACTAGTGGGGTGAGACTGTGTGTGTCTACTAGAGGGTTGCTTGTACTTATAAGTTGAACCATAGGGGTTAGGCTGTGAGAGATACCAAGAGGGTTGCATGTTTTCTTTTTGTTGCTGGCTGTTTACTTGTGTACTATATTTGTTTGAACTGTCGATTGTAGCTTCTTTTTCATTCCTGTTTGCTGCTTATTGTTATATTATTGCCATGTATTCATTGATTTTTAGGCACAAATCTTTGGGTGGTTGCCTATTGGGATTGTATCTCACACCCTGTTTGGGCCTAAGATGACTATGTTGCTGCAGGTATAGATAAGGGCAAGCGCCCTTCTACTTCGGGTACATGACTTGCTGTGGAGCTGGAGGGCATGGGATGAATCTAAGGTATGCGATGTTGAGGACACATTTGGATGCTTTGTTTTTCCTTTTCATTGTTACTGTATTTCTCCCAGCCTCTTGTTTGGTTTTTCAGATTTATTAGAAATAAAACATACCATGCATCATATCTTCAGTTCCAGTTAATTATTATTTTATAAAGTCTTCCGCTGTTAAATTCTGACGAGAATGTTGTTTACTAATTCCGCTGTTATATATTGTTTCCTTCCTTTTTTCCATTACCTCTGAGGGAAGAGTTCCCCAAACTACCTTACCCAAGGCCCTCGCTGCTATTCGGCAGCCTCTGGCGTTCGGGGGATTGTGCTTGAGGTCATGTGGCGAACCGGGTACGGGTACCAGTTGAGTGGCTCCCGATTCGGGTGGTTACACATCTCACCAACACATCCCATTTTATCTCTATCCGAGAAGATTTATCACTTGATCAACATTCCATGATTTACATGAAGGAAGTGGTAAGGCTGTATGGAGTTCCACTTTCTATCGTATCTGATCATGATCCAGTGTTCACATCAAAAATCTGGAGACGTCTTCAACAAGATATGAGAACTAAATTGAATGTTAGTACGGCCTATCACCCCCAAACTAATGGACAATATGAAAGGAATATTCAAACATTCGAGGACATATTGAGAACGTTCCCAATGGGATATAAGGGTGGATGGGATCAACATATCCCTTTAGTTGAGTTATCTTACAATAATATCTTCCACTCATTCATTCAAATGGAATGCTATGAAGCTCTATATGGGAAGCGATGTAGAACTTCTAATGGTTGGGATGAAGCTGGTGAGAGAATGCTTCTTGGTCCAGATCTTGTGCAAGAGATGAAAGAAAAAGACCTTTCCATCCAGCAATACATTATGGATGCTCAGAGTCGAAAAATGAGCTATGCTAACAACCATCGAAGGGACTTGGAGTTTGATGTCTATGACAAGGTATTTCTTAGAATTTCACCATGGAAGAGAGTCATGAGGTTTGGGAAGAAAGGGAAGCTCAGCCTTAGGTACATTGGCCCCAATGAAATCCTTGATCACGTGGGAGCAGTGGCATATTGGCTTGCACTTCCTCTAAATCTATCACAAATTCATGATGTCTGCTACGTATCCATCGTGAGGAAGTACATACCAGACCCTTCACATGTACCCAACTCAGAGGTGGCACAACTAGAACATGACCTCTCTTATGAGGAGCAGCTGGTGGAGATCTTGGATCGTAGAGACAAGGTTCTACGCAACAAGACTATCCACCATGTTAAGGTTTTGTGGAGAAACCAAAAATATGACGAAGACATGTGGGAACCAGAGGAGTCTATGTGGAAAAAGTACCCACACCTTTTTTTTCCTGAGGATGCGAGTTAAAATTTTGGGTAAGAAATTTCTTATGGGAATAACAATGTAACAACACGAAATTTTGAAAAAAATCCGTTTCCTAATTTTTTTGTGTTATTTTATTTTATACTCAACATAACTATTTCATTTAATAAAATTTGTATAATTAAAATGAGACTGTTGGGTTTTGACTTTTATATGACCGTTGTTCAATATGATTGTTGGAAACTAAATGCAACGATTGTTGTCTCTAAATACAAGTGATCATGGTTAATTAATAAAGAAAGAGGATTCGATGGACTTGTCCCGTATTCTCGGGCCGATCGATGCCCATCTGATGAAACTTGGGAAGGTGGTAGCACCACTGGGCTTTTCTCTGGACCAAACCCAAGATGAACATCATCATGTAAAGCTAGAGCAGAATTTCCTTCGGGAGAAGTTTAATCTTACAAATATCACTACACGGGAAATGTTGGCTGACCCACCCTCAGATTCTCTCACATTAGGACACCTTACACTTAGGTCCTATGCTGGGGTTATAAGGGGCTATGTAACGATACCGTAGCTTCTATGTGTAATCCTTTGAGATAAATAAAATTGTGATTTCTTCCTATGGTGATGATTGTGTTTTTTTTTCTTCAGATATTCGATTAAATATAGGAGGTATATTAATGAATTTTGGATAAAGGGGATATTTTACAATATTTATGTAAACCTTAAATAATTAATTATTTGTGATGATTTTCAAAAATTGGTTTTCTGGAAATGTGTTCAGTAAGAAATTTAGAATATAATATGATCAACATAATTTTTTTGTAAATAGTAAATTATGAATAGTGATATTTCTCATAGGATTAGTAATCTAACCAAATCGATTATTAATATCACTTAAATAAAGTATTAATATAATTTAAGAACCTTGCTTTAGTAATGTGATTCAATAAAATGGTTAAATAACTGTGTTAGAAAATATTAGTCAAGTATTAGTTTTTTTGGGTGAATAATGTTTTTAATGAAAATTTAAATTAAAAATATTTAGAATTTTTTTTTTAGAAAATAGACTTCATTTTTCAATTCAATTCACTTATATTTGGTTAAGATTATTTTTGGGGATTTTTCTGGAAAAAAATGATTTTTTGGTGGATAGTGAAAATACAGTTTTTATATTCGGGTGATTAATGACATCATTAAGGATGTAATAATTATTTAATATCTCTGTTATACTTATGAACCATAATATAAAGTATGAGTTGTCCCAAGTGACCAATACCATGGTAAAATACCATGGGCAAGCCCATGGTTTTTCCAGTACCACAGATCAGGTGTCCCATGGCCATTAATGACTTGTCCCCTCACTTCTCATATAAATACCAAGACTTTTCCTCATTATTTTCATTTTAAAATCCTTCTCAACGAAGTTCTGGTCTCCTTACTTCCCATGTAGTCCTCCCAAGGTTCTCTCAAGCCTCCCAAGGTCCCGACATTCATGATTTCGAAGTTACTCTTCAAGTAAGGGATTCTTTCACCCTCCCTTTAAGTCATGACTTCCTTTATGTTGTGTCCTATATTTTCCATATTTTAATATTTAGGTTATGTTATTATATGTTCTTATTACTATAAATTTTAGTAAAAAATTATGAGAGACACTCTCTTATCTCATCAATTTGTTTTCTGAATTATTATGTAACGTTGTTTTGCTGCCGAATTTCTCATAAAAGGAATCACGTCTTCTCTTTTCATTCATGATTCCTTTTCATGTGGTATTTCATTCAAATTTTCATACCATGTTCTTACCTCCATGTTTTTATATATTTATACTGTATTATATGTTATTTATTAGTGGTTTTCACTTTTACCCTCTCTTTAAATGTTTTCTAAAACCATGTTATATAGCCGTTATGATGCAAATATTTCGCATCAAATTTCCATCTCTTTCTCTCAAGAAATTCCCTTGTTTATTTATGTGAATACCCAGACCTATCTAGTTTCTATAGGTGTTCATAAATATATATATATATGATATATTTTATTCATGAATGGATATACATATAATCCTCACCCCCTTTCCATGGGTTATAAATTATATAATTATCTTATTTTTAAGAGCTTTTAAAACGTCACTATTTTGAAATGATACCCATTTAATTTATTATCTATGTGTAATTTTTGAAATGTTTGAATATGATATATGTGTATCACATGTAAGTAAATAAATATTAAGTTTTCTCCCTCATAGTGATCCAAATCATTGGGTAAGTATTTAATCTATAGAGATGACAAGTTTCACGATACCTTGGAGAATAAACTTGGTAATATTTATGACACCTTGGGGATGGAACTTGGTGATATGTTCTTGAATGTCTAAATAAAATGTTTTAGCCACATTTTCATGTTATTTTTCAATTTATTTTCATTATTATATTCCAATACTTCCATTTCCCATATCCTTGTGTTGTTATTCACATTCTTGATGATATCACAAGTACACTAATTCCCTTGTTTACCCTTACTGGGCCTTCTGCTCACCATTTCCTTTGATGTATGTCTCTAGGATATGATAGGCTGTAATTGTACTTAATATGATCTTATGATGAAGCCTTAAACGTGGATTAGAATAATATTTTATGTTGTATTCATGTTTTATTGTTCTCGATTTCCGTGACCCTATACATTAAAGATCCTTTGTATGTAAAATGTAATGAAAAGTTATGTATTAAAAAGGTGGGATGCCACAAAAAATATTGAGATTTTGAGATATTAATAAATATAATATTCATGATAATATTCAAAATGTATTTTATTTTATCTATATACATTTGGAGAAATAAAGAGGGTAGTTTTGTTATTTACATTTAAACATGGGGGAGGAAACCCATGTAAACAATTTTAGTGACTGTCTGGAAGAAGGGTTGTGGTTAATCATAATGATTTCATAATTATGAAACATTATAATGGTATAATTGATATATATTATTTTATATGATTTTGATCAAATGAAAAATACATGAGAACCTAATGTCTCATCGGTATAGTAAAATTAGTTTTTTAATGAAAGGGTATTTGTTACTATAAAATTTAAATTAATGACATCAATAAAAGGTTTAGGAATTGAAGAATCTAAATCTATGGTCACATTTAACTAAAAAATTTCGTTGATATTTTAGATTTTTTAGAGAATGATTTAGAAAAATAATTTTAAAGGGTTTTCATGTAACAAATTTTAAAATGACTAAAAGTCTCATTATTATGATCAATTGTTATTTTTTAATTGATTAAAGACATGATATTAAATTATTTATATTTTTTTGGCTTGATAGAGTGGTAATCCATAGGTAATGAAACCCCGATTCTAAAGTAATGTTTCCCATTTGATTAAACTCATTTTAACCTTTGAGATACAGAGTATGACTAGCGGGATGTTGTATAATGGTAACAATTGGATGTTGTAAAACTATAAGTATGGAATGATTCCTCACAACCCATTATATGTTGGTGAATAAATAATACTAGAAAATATATATCTAATATAATAATTTCTATACACTGATTATGATAAATAAATATTGTAAAACCTTAAAAAATAATCATATAATTTCATCACTAAATTTATTATATTTTCATCCATAGTTGAGGGTAAAATATATAAGTGATATAATCAGATCACTACCATTCACTAGAGATTATTTACTTTGAATGAATGAAGTTTAAAAATAAAGTCTTTACTGATTCATCCCTATTAGTGTATCTTTATGATTCATTAATATTAACACTATCTCCATTCATATTCCTCACTTAATGATTGAGGTTTCACGATTCCCAAATTAATCATCATCCTCGTTACTCATCAATATCAAAAATTCCTCAACAAAAACCATCCCATAAAAATAAAAAATAGAAAATAATCATCATATTCAGGAACCATCACAACCCAACCTTGATTGTCTCCATGAATAATATAGAGAGCATCATAAAAAATTATAACATCAATATTCTCCACAGATAATATCTCACGACCCGCCTTCTACATGACGAGGGGAGGGATAAATAGATATCAAAAGATTACTTCCTAAAGATGAAGGTGATGTATTGAACCCTGATCCCCACTTCTAATAGGCCCCATGGTGGGGACAATTCCCAAGGGTATAGAAATATAACAAACAAATGGGAGGCATTACCGTTTTTAAATTAACCAAGATCGTAAGATAAGATGCATAAACTCCAAACTACTCTAAGACACACACACAGACACATATATATATAATCAAAAATATATCTCACATGATTGTTTAATTTAAAACTACTATAAATACAAAGAAAAATCTAATGTTCCAAAATGAATTAAGCAGAAACACAACAACTATCCCCAACTTCCGAGCTAGTATGGTCCAGCATTGTCCACATAATTTTACTATAATCCTAAGAATGAGTATTTATATGTTGGGAGTTCATATATCTATAATAGTTATGGAAGAACTATGTAACTCATGGAAAACTGAGATAAATATATTAATTCCCCTATGATAAATAGTAGAAAAAAATAAACGACCAACACCTAACAAGGAATTATAACCTTCTATCCTCACCAAGGTATGATCACCAAATTACATTTTCCAAGTAATGTAATGTAGTATTCCTGACGATATTTGGGTACCCCACACCACTTCCAACTAGTTAATTACTCATCCCAGATAGTTGACATTCTTATAGCACCACACTCTTTCATACCCCCATTTTCACAACCTCCCTGCAAACACCTAGGACACGAACCACATAATATTTCTTCCCATACACACCTCGGCCACATATCACATCCCATGTATGCTTATAGAAATCAAGGCCACTCGTATACCGTACCCTACCCAAAAATATTTGGGACTCATCCCAATGACTCCTAGGAAAGAATCCACCTCTCACACAACCAATTACATAAATCTAGTGATGAACCTCAATCCGTTACAGCCAACCCAAATAGTCTTGGTTGATGGATTACTAGAAGAGGGTCATGATAATATCTGATAACCATCCATCCATCCTCCCACTGGGATATTGGGAAATGACACACTCCCCACAATAATGGGATGTTCTATACATAGAAATCAACAAAGGTGGGGTGTGTATTAAAATAATAAGGAAAATCAAGTATATATATATATATAGTTACCAAACACCCAGCCCAGCCTATATGTATCATTTCATGTAACCATCGCGTACAAAACTACCATTGTTGCAACCTCTAAATGCATGTATTTACACAAGCAATTTTCACTTCGTTAGTTGATATAAGGAAGTCAGATCATAAATCTCCCTTATATAACACCCATCAAAAACAACATTATTTAGCATTAACCATAGTTATTCCATTCGAACCTAGGAAACTAATAGACATAGCATCTACATCCTTTTTTAGATGGATAAAAGCCACTAAAAACTACTATTTTAAAAATTGAACGAGGGAACAAGGTAAGGAATCAATTTTAAAACCCATTCATAAAAACAACAATTGCAACTAGTTTTCACTTCCAAAGGACAGCCCCTTTCTGAAAAAACCTTCCAACCACTGCCATTTGTGATTATTAAAATTTATATCGCTCAAGTCATGGCCTCAAAACCAAACCACGAAACCCCACGACACAACAACACCACACTCAGTAAACTGATAAACTTGAATTCATTAAACCCTAGTCATGCATCCCCACTACCCAAGAATTTCCCAGATGCAGTTCCACTACATAATAAGCTCATCCATTCCACAAACAATAAATCTCTAAAACATAGATACCAACACACCACCCATACCACCCCATACACAAATCCCACAAAAAACTCCCCCAAACCAGAAACCCACTGCACACACATACCACACCCTTCCCACATAACCAACTCAACTATCCACACATGGACTGAAAACAATGCTTCCCACAGAATCACCTCACAACCAATACAAGTCACAAAACCCAAAATAACATAGCAATAATCCAAACCTGTCAAACAAGTTGTATTTTTTTTCTAGAACTTTTATTTAAATTTCACATTGATAAGAATGCGTGATCAGGAACCATTTTCATAATGGGGAACCAAATTATTTAATCAATCATACTGGATTAACCAGATAATTATTTACTTCAATTATACACTAAAAGAAGATAATACTCATAAGGAATCACCCATGATAAGGCTACGACCACCAATGACCATGATTTTTAGAGACCACATGGCCAAAATAGATCTCATCCTAAAGAAGAATAACAAATGAAACAAGAAATAAACATCAACTTGTCCGTAATCCACAAGTTATTGCTTCTCATTAACATTTTTAAATTATGATTCATCTATTCTATCAAGGATACATCATTATAAGCACCCAGTATGATACTGAATTAAGAGAGATACCATGTAAATCCCTACTTGGAACAATAGGATTCTAATGATTCCTCCTTGTTCCAAAATAGGGGTGTGATAGTAATAGAAAAACACTGATGAAGAAGGGATAAGGGGTATATAATCGATGAACAGGTAAAATGGGAAGAATAATTCTCCACGCAAGAAGAGAAAAGTGAAGAGAGGACCTCAGAATCAGAGAAAACTAGGTCCTATATCAGCAGAATAGGAAATAATTTCACAATAAGTAAAGTCAGGTCGTGGCTAAGGCCACAAGATTGTATTACTCCAATGTACCAAAAGCATTAGGATATTAAGATACAATTATTATTCTTTTGAACACCTTTAGAAACTCACAAACAAGCCTTTAAACTCAATTTACATTAAATAAGATGAAAGAGTGGAGAAACAAGAAAAACATGGAGAAACATGGAAAAACAAAAAATTTGGAAAACAGTCGAAAGTGACTCACTGTTGGGTGAGTCACTTGTCTCCATATTTAGTGTCACAATTCGGTAAACCAAAATTCGGTGTCACATATTGGTGTCATCGGTCGGTGTCACCATTTTGGGTCATCACTTGGTGTCACCATTCTTGGAGCCAACGTCTGATGTCGTCATTCAGTGAGCCACCATTTGGTGATCCACCATTCAATGAGCCACAATTCAGTGTCACAATTAGTTGATCTACTATTCAATGTCACCATTTACTGAGAAATTTTTCAGTGTAAAATTTCAGTGATCCATAGTTCGGGAAAGCCATTTGGTGAGACACATTTCGGTGTCACCGTTCGGTGAGGCACCATTTAAAAAACTGATTTTTTTTGGAAAAATCACAAATTAACCCTCCGTTAACTCCTTGAACACCAGAGACTCTTGATTTTCTCAAGGGGATGGCTTGGAGGGGTCCAAGTCATTACATTAGAAACCTCTAAAAAAAATCTCTTCCTCTATATCTAAAAACTAAACCCATGAGGAAGAGGGGTCCAAAAACCATCCTTTAGCATATCTATAAAGGATAAACCATCTTCTATTTTTCACATGATGGAGAGAAAACCACAAAATCAAAGAACACTGCCCAGAAATCTACTACCCCATAAACCACACAACACCTAAATTCACACTTCCCAAACATTTAGTTTCTTGAATTCTTTCATCCTATGTCAAGATTCAATCCTTTTCAGAAGAACTGACTCACCGACATGGGTTCAATCGCATGCACAATAATGTGTCTTGATTAGGGGTTAGGTACACTATTCATATTTTATGAAATTATAAAACTCCACATTATAATGAAACAACTATTATCATCGAAAAAAATGTTCAATCATTACATCACAATGAAAAACACAAGAGAAAAACTCAAAAAAAAACTCTCGGTACATGGCACTCATCTACGCCTTTCACTCCCATATAGTCCCCATGAGGCTATCATGACTCCACAACACATGAACTAAGGTAATGGTCCACCCACACAGTACATTCTATGGAAACTCGTAGATCTCTACATGTTTGTCCAAGAATGTTGTGTCATCCTCGATATCCAGCTCTCCCCAAACAATGACATGAGAGTTATTGTGATAATACCGAAATAGCTGGAAGACATGATAGTAGTCATGGATCCTCCCCAACTGTTTTGGAGACTCTAACTGATATTCCACCTCACCAACTCATCCCTTCACATCTAATGGTTTTCAATAAACTTGGAGAAATATTTCTACCTCTTCAAAACCAATACTACCCACGTCAAGGGGAAAACATCAAGAATACATTGTCCCCAACCTCAAAATCCTAGGAAATTCTCCTATGATCAGAATAAGACTTCTTCCAGTCTTGTTCTACCTACATACTCTCCTGGAAAAGATGTGTCTTATCTATCATACGTTGCACCACATCTGGACCAAGAGTAGTCGCCTCCCCAACTTCTATCCAACAAAAGGGTGAATGACACAGTCTCCCATATAAAGCCTCAAACATAGACATTGTAGTGGAAGAGTGTTGTCTCATATTCTAAGAAAACCCCGTGAAGGTAAAATGCCGCACCCAAGAAACAAAAATGTCCAGAATACATACCCCTAAAATGTCCTCCAATGTCTGGTTGGCCCCCTCCATTTGTCCATCTCTATATGGGTGGAAAACAGTGCTAAGGTGTAATAGAGTCCCAAAAAAATGTGTTCATACCCATCATAATTGAAATGTAAATTGTGTATCATGATCATAGATAGTGGATCTTGTAATTCCTTGAATCCACACCTCATCATCCACATACCTCCGTACTAAGACATCCAATTTTCTCGACTCCTTGATCATTGAGAACAGATATGATTTCATCTACTAATCCAGTACCCCCAATATTTCATCACATCCTCCTTGATCCTTGGGCAATACAGTGATGAAATACATTTAGATGTTATCCCACTTAAACTCAAGAAATTCAAATGGATGCAATAGGCTAATAGAAACATGATGCTCAACCTTCTCTTGTTGGAACACCATGCAATTTTCTATCACCTCCACCAATGGCTCCTTCTTCACGAGCCACCAGAACTATTCTATTAAGACCCAGTAAATCTTGGAAACTACTAGGTGTATTTATAGTGGTGATATATGAATCTCGTAGAGAACCTCCTCACACATCACCATTGGGAAAAATAGATTTCCATGGAACAACATCTGATTATGACCATATCCTGACCATCCCTCCAGAGAATTTCCCTTGTCAACATCATCACACATCACCTCCAAAAATAATTATCCCCACTGAAACTCCTCCACATGATGCATCATAGAATTCTACACTATCATCTGAAAATAGGCATCCACTTCTGCCATCCATTTCTGTATCTTTTTTCAAGGAATCAAACCCTTCCATCATCTTCCAAGATTCCGCAGATTCCCGAACTACCTCCTTCTACAAATTTCATCTCAAATAATTAACCAAAAAATTTCCTTTCCCTTAGATGTATGAGATCTCATAATCATAATCTTTGTGAAACACCATACACCTTCACTATCACATGTTCAGATATCACTATGAAAATATATACTTCAATAACATGTGTTTTTTGGTGACTACATTGTACTCCCCAATGACGGTATTCTACAACTATATCTGCACAAACATGACCACTACAAGATCCATATCATTGGTGGCATAGTTATGTTAATTGGGGGAAAACTACCTAGACCCATAAGAGATCAATCCCAATTGATACATAAGAACACAACCCAATCCCAGAAGGGAATAATCACAAAGCACCTAAAACTTCATTCCTTCTTCTAGAAACATATGAACTGGAGAAATAATCACCCCTTTAGAGAGATAAATGTTTCCTAACACTACTCACACCTCACAAAGGCTTGGAATGTCCGGCCAGAGACATCAATGAAGCTGCTACATGAGATACATTTGGTACAAATCACCAATTATAACATGACATGCTGATAAAACTATGAACATCTACCATATTCTTGGGTGATAACCAAGAAAAAACTTCCTCAAACATTGATGGGTCCACCGCTACACACTACTGAGACACCACAAG
Source organism: Viscum album (assembly GCA_963277665.1). NCBI lineage: Eukaryota > Viridiplantae > Streptophyta > Magnoliopsida > Santalales > Viscaceae > Viscum > Viscum album. The sequence continues at coordinate 835,519,656 of OY728120.1, forward strand.
ATCACGGAAGATAACATCCCCAAACCAAAAAATGAACTTGGATAGAATTACATAGAGCTGGTGGTGCCGAAATATCTCAAGTAAAATATTGAGATGCTCTGTATTATCCTCTTATAACATTTTGTAAAACAGAATGGCATCGATGAACATGATGAAAAATCGGTCTAGGAACTCATGAAAGTCAGAGTTCATGAGCCCCATGACCATGACTGGTGCATTTATAACACTGAACAACATAAATTTAACCTAAAGTGCTCATACCTACACCTGAAAGAAGTATTCATGATATCACCCTCCTTCTCCCTCAAATAGTGACTCCCAAGATGTTGATTGATCTTTGAAAAAAAACTCACTCCCTTTAGCTGATTAAAAATATCATCAATCCTTAGGAGTGGGTAATGGTTCTTGACCATTATTTCATTCATCCTCTAGTAGTTTATACATAGTATCATACCACCATATGACTTCTTCTCAAACAAGGACAGAGTAACCCACTCTAACACACTTGTCCGGATAAAGTCCTTCCTCATTAGATCTTCAATCCGAATCCTCAAATCCAGAAACTCATAAGGTGCCATCCAACAAGGAGCCATAAAAATCTATGATAAACCAGGATAAAATTCTATACCAAACTCAATGTCACATTGAGGGGGTAGGGTCACAACCTACTCATGAGAAACATAAAAAAAACTCCAAAAATAACACAGTATTTCCCACTATCTATGTGTCCATCGATCCCCCAGATATCGTGGTTAATGATGAAAGAAGAGGCTACATGCATCGGATGACCACCCAAAAGCTCATCTTTACAATTAATTATACACGCTGGCCATTAACATATGAAAAAATGACTCTTATCCAGAAGTAGTTGAGATAATAATGTACTGAAAACAAAATTTAAATTCCAAGGATTACATCATACAACTCCATATTTAATATTATGCGATCTCCAATGGACTGATGTGTCCCCAACATCAGTCTACATACCCAGAAAACACCAAATAAGTTGGTATTAACTCTAACTCTTGTACTCAAAACCAAGGGAATAGAAAGAATATATATTTCTAGTCCCATGATGCTGTCTATATTGGGAAAAAGGGGTGTGGATCTCCTAAATCTAACAAAGCCCAAGTCAGATTGCTGAACAATATGATCCTACCTGGAACGATCTCTAGCCCAATTTGAATTACTGCCTCTAGAACGTGCAAATGACCAAGAGCATGTCCTTTTTCCAATATTCTATTGATCACCTCTCGGACCACACCCTAGTTGAGGACCATATTGAGTACCCTATGGTTGGCCTCCTCTCACACCATCTACACTCGGTGATGTACGTGAATACTATCCCTATTGATGGAAAGGTCTACCTGGAAACTATTATTGAGGAAGGAAATGAACATGGCTACCTCCACCATAATGAGATCAATTCAGGCATTGTCCCTACAGGTTCGCCTATCCTCCGCATGAAAAACCACTTCACTCGAGTCCGATGGTAAAATGTAGGAGACCAAAGGGTCAGAACTAAAATTGTTGGGGTTGGCTCTCTAATGGATGAAGCCAGGAATGCCATGATATTGGAGACATGCTGCTGATGGAATTCCCCTTTGATGAAATATACTGACTTCTCTCTCATGGTATATCTATTCATTAGTGCACCCTTTCTACTACCTTATACTTCTTCTGAACAACTGTGTTTGTTTGTGTGGTGAAGGGAGTAACCACACATTGAACAAAAGGGAAGAGTGCCTCATATAACCGCCTCACCCGAGACACCACATATGGAATGTGATTCAGAGAAAGTTGTAGGATATCCTTGAACTTGATCCCTAATTCCCACATCGATATACCCCCCCCCCCACACAAGAGGGAGTGTAGATCCTAACTCTTCTCGACCATCGTCTAGAACAAAAGGATTTCCTCCCAGAACTCCTTCTCAGTGTCATCCCACTAAACATCAGTTTCCTTCCTCTCGCGGAGGTAAAGCATCCACCACGGATGCACTGATCCCCTCATCTAGCTCACCACTAGAGGAACCCAGTACTCCATCGGAGTTTGAATCAAGCTAAATGCGATCCCAAGATCCTCGAGCCAACTATCCCTCTATAGACTTGAGACACTTCCCTCGTACTTTCCTATAGTATTCCACTGGAATTCCTGATATGAATTTGTCCACTTTTCATCCTCCACTTGATCACACCTCTACCGATCATCCCGATCGGTTGACAACGCCTCTACTACCGTATCCACTCGTGGACGATGAGTTGGTGCCATAAATGAAAGGGAAAAAGGATCTCCTAACCCCAAGTAGCTTGTAATTAAATTATGATTCCTTTGACTCACTAATTATTTTAATTTCCCAGAAACTCCCAAGAAAAATAAGAACCAATGTAATTATGAGGAATTTACCTTCCATATGCTATCTACCCCACAATCAGTGTAGATTCACATGGTCATTCAGTAATCTCATATTCCATGCATCAGATCATGGGGACCCCTAAAATGCTATGATCATAGTTGGTCATCCAAGGCCTATGTCACACACCAAAACCACCTAACACTGTTTCCCTACCAACCCATTAAATTATCATTGTTCCTATATCGAAACTACATTATATCTCTCACCCTCACCTCTAATACCAATCTCTCATATCCCACCTTTTTCAGGAAGATGTAAGGTATATAGCTACATGATGAGACCTTCCTACCTCAAGTTGTAGGACAGATAATGACCCCCTATGTTCGCCATCCAAGATGCCCCATGGTGTAGACCAACCGCTAGGGTATAGAAATGTCAAAAAAATGGAGGCATTACCCTTTTAAGATTAAAGAAGATAATTATATAAGATGCATCAACCTCAGAAAAATCCAAGACACATATTTATAAAGAAAAAAAATCCATCCAACATGCTTGTTTTATGTAACATTATTATAAATACAATGAAAATTCCGATGTACCAAAATGAACTAAGAAGAAACAAAAAAAGTTTCCTCAGCCTCTATGCTAGTATGGTACATCACGGTCCATGTAATATCCCTAGAACCCCCAAAAAATAATTTTATATATATAGGGTGTGCAGATAGGTATACTCGGTAGGGAAAAACAAAGTCACTCATGTATAAGTTGGAGAAGGATACTAATTCCACTTTGAGAAAATAGAAGAAACCTAAAACCCCAAAAAATGAATACTAACCACTAATCCTCATTAAGGAATTCTCACCAAATAACACAAGTCAAGTAATGTAAAAAAGGAAGCACATCAATAATTGGGTACCCTACACTACTTCCCACAGGTTAATGGGTCATTAGTAATAGCAAGTGTTTGTATGATACAATTCTCTTCCACATTCCATTGTCACAGCCTTCCGGCACACTCCAAGGACACATACCACATCACATTTCCTCCCACACAAACCTGGGAAACATACCACATCACATATATGCATTCATACACCTAGGCCTCAAGTATACCATGCCCTTCATGAAAATACATGGGCCACATCTCGGAGACCCCCATGAAAAAAACCACAAATCTGACATCCAGTACAATAAATATGTTAATGAGCCTCAATCCATTACAGTCTATTTTAATCATCTTGGGAAAATAATTCCCTGAATAGGGATAATTGAAGATCCAATACCCATCCATCCATCCAACTCCTAGATGTTGGAAAATGACACCCTACCCTATGAAAATTGGGTGTTATGATCATAGTGCCCAAAATAGGTGTGGTGTGAATTAACATCACAAGGAACTACACACACACACACAGACACACAAACACACACACATATATATATATTGGAACCAAATACACAACCCAAGCTATGGGTTTCAAATAAATTAACCATCCCGCACAAAACCATCATTTTCGCTACCTCTAAATGCATGTATTGACACCCATAACTAACACATAGAACGTTGATAGAATGAAGATAGATCATAAATATCCATTACATAACACACATCCAAGAAAACATTATTATGCATTCAACATAGTTATTCTATCCCTACCTGGGTAACTAGTAGACACAATATCTACAACCATTTTTAGAAGGCAAAAATCCACTAAACACTTCCATGTCAATCAAGGAAATATGGACCATGTAAAGGATTAAATTTTAACACCAATTCCTAAAAACAACTTAGAAAACATGATTTCATCCCCACTTCAACCCCCCCCCCCCCCATTATGGAACTCCCATTCAATCACATCCAACATACATTATTAACTGTTATCGCTCTCATGTAATGCCCTCACAACAAAACTCGAATGCCCCACTGCGCAATAACACCACACACAAAACCCCTATAAGAATGAAATCATGAAAACCCAGTCCAATAGCCCCACTACCCAAACATTTCCCAAATGCAGTCCCACTACATAACAAGTCCATCAATTCCACAATAAATAAATAAATCAAACCGAGATACCTACAAAGCACTCATACCACCACATACACAAATCAGACAGCAACCACCACTAAACCACTACCCAACTGGACACGCATTCCATACCCATATAATAGAACAAAATCCTCTATAAAACCCTACACCAACAACTATTCATCCAACAACAACACTACCTAACCCACACAAGTCAAAAATACTAATAATTAAAAATCATGCATCCATACCTATCAAACAAGGTGTATTCTAATTTTGCCAACAATATTCTATAAATTTCACATTAATAAGCAAGGGTGGAAACAAAATATTTTCATCCTTGGGTATCCAATTATTTATTCAAGTGTACGCTATTCAATAGATTATTATTTACAAAACATATTCATGGAAAAAATTAATAGTCATTAGGATTCACCAATGAACTGGAAATGACCTCCAATATCCATGATTTTCTGAGAACACACAGCCACAAAAAATCACATCATGAAGAAGGATAACAAATGAAACAAGTGATCAACATCAACATCTCTCCACCCCCCAGTTATTAATTATCATTATCAATGTTATAATTGGATTCATTCATTATCACAAGGTGTCATTATTATACCCACCCCCCATGATAAACAATTAAATGAGATCCCTAGTAAATCACTACATGTAACGATAGGCGACCAATGATTCTTCCTTGTGCTAAAATAGGGGTTGCGTGAGGAGCATGAAAACTATAAAGGAAACTAGAGGGTGGGCCATATCATAGGCGCATAACTTTTTGGGGAAGAAAATATCACTATGAACCAAGATAAAAGTGGAGGGTGGACATCATCATTAGACGAATCTAGATCCTATATAAATTGAATGAGAAACATTTTTAAGGAATGAAAAGTCGGTTCGTGGCCTAGACCACACTGTTGGAATATTCCGTGGCCCCTTGAGAATTAAGATTCAATTATATAATAAATAACATTTTAAACTCCTTTAAAAACACAAAAATAATCTTTTAAACTCGATTTATGTAAAATAAGATGTAAGTGGGTGAAACTGGAAAAACAAGGAATGGCCCAGTGGGGTCCCGAGTTAAGATGTTGTTACCTTCTACAACACCCCAAACACTGGATTTTCAAAAAAGGAATGTCCGAGAGGGGCCTCGTTCATTACATAATTTACAATGAAACCAGAAAATTGGATTCCATATAAAAATATAAACTTCAAACCCTTTTTTAAAAAACTTGAATATATACGAAAGATAACATATAAAATTCTCCAGACATAATAATTGAATCTTAGCCAAATATGATGCATACAAATATCTCATCACTATAAACACCATAAAAAATAGTTAGAAAAACAACACCATACACCTATAGAATAACAGGAATATGTCCAAAATTTGAAAGACTAATCAATGATCATATATGGTGTTGAATCTAGTCAAGATTCTCCATCAACACCAAATTTATCTACGCACACAATCCCAAAATTGATTAACCATCATCAAACTAGAATGAGATTGGAATATTTTATAAATGATATAGGAATAAAGGGATATTTCTTAATAATAGTATAAATAATAGTATCACTATAAAATACACCTATGAAATAGAAAAACTATTAAACAATAAATGAAAATATACCGAACGATCCTTCATAAATAGCAACAAGAAAAATCCAAAGAAACAGAGAAAAATCATATCAAACTAATATTGGGTTTAGAATAAAAATTCAAATGAATATTAAAGTTATATAAGAAATCATGGTACACAATTTATAATTGAAAAAACCAACATCAAAAAAATAGAGGGAAACCTAGAGTAAAGATATCACAATCCCCCAACCCAAATGAAAACTCAATGAAAATAGAGAGTGGAATATCCTATAAAAAATAAAAAATAGGTATATCGTGATTTTGGAGTCATTGAATTGGAGTTCCCGGAATACTCTGGATTATAATTAAAAGTAATGGGATGTAAGAAAAACCAAATTATTTATGTGATACCATCATAGGATGAACATACCATCTTGATTTTTTATTAATATTCCTAATTTGAGTTAATAAGTGTTATTCCTAAAATATATGTTTAATGATACATTATTATTAATTTATGTGATTGAATATATTTGAATTATATTGGTGTAAGATTGGTATAAATTATAAAATAAGTAAAATCGTTGGGAAATAAAAAAATTTCAAATGAGAATTAGAGTACTGTAAAACATGCCATGTGTGGGGAAACCTATATATTTCTATAAAACCCCTCTTTATTATTTGACAGATGATTTCATAAATATCATGAAAGAAAAAATATCATATTCAAAAATTATTTTCAAACATAATCAAATACACAAAAATATTTTCATTGGTAAATAAATAAGTAAAAAAATATCATACTTTCCCAATATGTTTATATGTGAGTGAAAAAATCCAAAAATCTTTTTTCACTGTATGTGATGTGTCCCTTAATCTAATATAATTTTTATCCTTATTATTTGTTTTTGAGGAACAAAATTTTTGATAAAAATGCTAAAAATTTATATACCATATTAGAATATTTTAGTATAATTTTAAATAAAATTAATTAGTTTCCACATAAAATGGCTTATTATTATTATATATTGGAGTACTAAACGGTGGGACAAAAATCCCAAAAGTGCTTTATAGATATTACATATGAACCATACCATATCAATTGATTCAAATTTAATTACAAAATCATCATTATATTTATAAGTAGTTAAAATCATTAAATATATTTAAAATAATATAAATGCACTTTTGTGTCAACACAAGGATTTTTTTCAAGTGGGTGGAAATGAAATATTTTCTATGGTATAATTTATTTTTTGTAAATAAGCCATCAGTGACTGTATAAATTTTTGGTTTGATAAAAGTTTCAAAAAAAATTAAATATTATTATATATATATTTAACTCCTAAATATCACATGACATAAACAAAACATGTTCATCAAGAATTAACTAATCAAGTATCATAGGATGATAAAAAATAATGATCATTTATATTTAATAAGTTTAAAAAAAATTCCCATATATTTCAATGAATGACTGTAATACCCTAATATTTTTTGTTTATATTTTTATTTAAACGAAATATGTTTTTTATATTGTTTAGAACATAATACAATAAGGATGAAAATATCATGAAAATATATTATTTATATATGATCGTTATAAACAACTCATTGAAATAGTGAATATGAATACGGGTAACCTCATTATAATATATATATACACATATATATATATAATGGTAGCACTAAATAAATTTTTATTAATTAATTTTTATAAAATAATGTCTCCATTATTTCTAGTCATTTAATTCTTTGATAAAATATATTTTCATTAAAAATGTTATATAAAAATTTGTGCGGAAATGAATTATAATTAATTTGTTCCATTATTGAAAATTATATTTTTTTAAAATTATATTATTTTTTGAAATCAGCACATCAAAATTATAATACAGTGAAATTTTTTTATTTTTAGGAAAAAATTTATTTTTCAGTAAATAGTGAAAAATACTTATTTTATTGAAAACTATATTTAATATTTATGTGTTATAGATGTTGCATTTGTTTTTGAATTGGTTTTAAAATTTAACAATTTCCATTTTTTAGAAATTATTCCATTTAACACCATTGGATTGACATTATGCTTAATTTTGATATAGAATCATTTTTATACTAAAAAATACATCATTCTATAAAACTGTTATTCATCACGTTATGTAGGATTAGTATAAATTTATTTATAAAACTAATATGAATTAAAATTAATAAAATACATTCCTAATTTTTAATAAATCAGTTTTTTAGTAAATAATTTCATTACATCATTGTTCCTAATAAATCATAACCCTTTTAAACATTTTTCACTACAGTAATGGGTAAATTAGGTAATTATATTCCAACATAAAGTGATAAGGCTTTAAAAATTCATCCAACAATTACATATGTTTAATTTTATTATTATAGTTTGACCATATACATCCTAAAATTCAATATATATATTTTTTCATTTCAATTTGATAATGAAATTTATAATTTTTTTAAGAAAAGGATAAACACATATTGTCTCCCACATGAATTTTATTTTTCATAAATGTTAATATAAGGATACGGAGATGATTATTAAAAAAAATTGAATTATATTTTGATCATAATGAATTTTTTTAAGTTGGTAAATAATTTTTAATTTTTAGTTATTATACAAAAACCATAAATTCCTATACAACCCTGTAAGTGGTTGTAAAAGTAGTAGAAAATTGAAAATAAATGATTTTAAAACAATAAAATCTATTTATTTATAATAAAAAATGGGGTAGAATTTATTTTATTTATTATAATATTGTATGATTTCTTTTCAATTTTTTTATATTATAATTAAATTTCCTCTTGATTTTTTTTAAAATAATATTTATTCAATTGTATCAAAAATGGAATTAATGCTACTTTTTGAAAAAAAAAATTCCATTAAATCATTTAAAAATTTTATTTCAATAAGAAGTTGGTGATGCAACATGGCTGAATGTATGATTCTGTGATAATTTTTGAGTCAATTTATACAATATAATTAAATTTAATTCTCTTTAATATTGAAAATTTTGTTACAATAATTAAGGATAAAAAAGTTTAATAAATAGATTATTCGAATATATATTTTTTATGAAGGAGAATAAACCTATATAATTTTAATTTTATCATTATATTAAGACAAAATATACCCTATAATAAAAGAAATTTCATTTTGGTTTCATTTATTATGAGTTATAATCATATAAAACTATAATATTTCATATATTTCTAATGCTACCCCAACAATAACTTATAAAAGGAAGGCACATCTCCTCTATTATACACCTTTTATAAAACACCTATCTCCAGCATACCCAAAAAATATACAATTCCAAATCCACCATGTTTTTTCAATTATTATTTTACTTCTCAAATCATTGTCCATAGGGTTAATAATAAAGGATATAACCGAGGTTTCAATCAAATAGGCTAATTTTCTTAACCAAGATCTATCTTTTTTAAAATCATTTTTACAACATTCATTTTTGACAGAAAAATTACAGCAGAATATCACTAGTATATCACCTATTTTGAGATTTTATTATGTTTATGGAATAATATCAATCTATCTTATTCTCCATCAAATTGTACAAAAAACATCTCACATGTTTATGATAGACTACCACCTCTAGAATAGATGTATGTGATTTGTATCTATGAACATGAAAATATGAATATAATCATATTTATAATTTCAGAAATAATATCATTTGGTTTTTTTATATCTCAAAATTATTTTAGTATCCTTTATGTGTAAATATTTTTACTCACTATATAATTTTAAATATAGTGTAAAATTGTTCACTATTATAGATCATAATGTTTTTTAATACCAAACATTCAATATGATATTTAAATTTCATTACTGTCATGTTTTTCCATTATTATATTTTCTATTCCATCAAAAATATCGATGAGTGTTGAAAATTATCCAGCTCACCAATAATAATATTATTCTTGAAAATATAATATTTCATTTAAAAGTATTTATATAATTTTCTTTCTTCATAAATTTCATTCCTATGAAGAAATTATTTTCATTATGTACAGATTTATTTTTAAATTTATCCATTATATTTTTTTCAAAACCATTAATATTATATTTATTGTATCATATAGAATTTACTCTGTGAAAAATTATTGTCCAAATTATACTACATTTTCTAATCACATTCACTTATATTTTTTATACACCATTTATCTCTGGAATGTTTCTTCTCTCTAGGTGATATAATCACTCTCATCATCTTTATCATAACCCATATTGTTTCTTGTGTGGTTTTTTGTGTTGATGTATTTATTTCAAATCACCCCATATTGGTGTCTCTTCTCCCATATTAGTTTTTTTCCTTCTATTATGGGATTTATTATCCCCTATTTTTTTAATTTGTTTCCTTCTAAACAGGCATGTCCCAATAATTTATTCTCCTCCTCTATTTTTTATATTGATTCATTTTCTTGTTTTTTATTCTATTATTGAATGAATTTTATATCCTCTAATTATATTTCTACATAACATATAAAACCATACTATACCCATAGATTTGATGTACATTGTTCATCATGTTTTAGTTAAGAGAGGGAGAATGCAATTAATGTTATCTCCTCCTTTATATTTCTAGGTTCTTCCATGGGTTTTCAGTTTTTCTTTTGTCTTCCATTGATTTTCATATTCACCTATGATTTTTCAAACCCCTTAAAACCTACATAACTTGCAATAAACCATGTTTGGCGCATTTTGATGCTATATTTGGTGGTTTTTGACTATGCTAAGGGGTGTAAATGTAATAGATCTAGAAGGTGTGTTTGGTATAAGTTTGTAATTATTATAATTTAGAGGTTTTATGGTCAATTGTTTCATTGAATTTGTTTGTATATCGATTGTTTGAAATTCCTATTTCTGTTTTATGCATTGGTCAATTGGATTTGGTGTTCATGTCTCACATTTTATTTCATAAATAACATGGTTCTGTCAGTATTTCCTCTATGATCTATCCTTATAGTCACTTCTTTGTAATAGTGTTATGTGGAATTATTTGGGTGAGAGGTCCAATCATTTGTATAGTGGATGCCTCTTAGAGATATGAAGTTTTGTAATGGGAAAAGTTTCAGTTCTGTGTAGATAGTTCACTAATGTTATATTCGTAATTAATACAATCTTTTTACATGGTATTAGTTCCACAACTCTCAATTTGTCATTTTATATGTTACAAAGTGGTTCTTTGCATTAGTAATGGAGATCTTAGAAGAAAATGGACACTCTTAAATGATGGTCTTCATAGTGTAGTTCATAATTTTGTTTTATTTATATTATCACGGTATTTTTGTTGGCAGTTTTGGTTAAGTTGTTGTGATGTTGTAAATTATTGACCAGGAAGGTCAGTATGATGTCAATAGTATTTTCATGTGTCTTTCAAAGATAGTGAGTAGAGGTACGAATATATTATTTTTCTCTATGAAACTTGAATCCAAAATAATTTCATGAGTATTTTATATGGAAGTATGATATGGGAAATTTCAATTCATTTTGTTGTATATTAGATTGGATCACACCCCTATTGCTGACAACTATTACTGATTATAGCTTTTCGGATTTGGTGTTTTGGATTTGTCAATGTTTTATGGGTAATTTGTTTTTTGTGTATTTTTATATTCTATGAGTTATTTTATTGGTGGATATTTATTTATACATATCCCACATAACCTCAATGTGAATTTATGAAATATGAAAAAGGATTTTATAGAAATAATTTTTTATCTTATAAAATCAAACTCATACAAATTTTCGTAAAAAATAAAGATCACTCTTCATTTTCAAAATTTTTATAGTAATTGATATGTGTAAGCCAATTTTTATATTTTTTAACTTTCACTTCCTACCTTCCATTAAAAAATGTATTTTATGAAATATTTGATAAATTGTATAGATTAATTGTCCAATCACAAGTAAAATTATTATTATTCATTAACTTCTAGTAAGAGGATAAATTATTTATTTAAAATAACATCTTTACACTTGTGAAAGATCATATAAATCCAAAATTTATATATTCATATAAAAATATCTTTTATTATCTATTTTATTAATACCCACAATGTTCCAATAAATTTTTTCTTATTGGTTTTAAAATAGTATACAATGTAGTGTTTTTAATATATATTATATGTATTAATTCATGGGTTTAATTCATTTTTTTATTTTCAATTAATTCATATCCTAGATTGGATAACTTTATAATGAAAAAAAGTATCCATTTCTACTTATATACATATTATTGTTTAAATCATATTATTCTTATATCAAATGAAATTATCCAAACAAAAATGAATATAAATGAATTTATAATTAATTTCTAAGATTTAATAACTATTATCTGAACTAAATAAACTATCTAATTCATCCTCATAATAAACATTAAAATACATAATGATTTTTTGGTTTTTTTAAATTATTTATGTAATTATTTAAATACTTTTATTTTTCTTCGGTTTTATGATTACTCACTATAGAAGAATTTTTATTTATTCTACCCCCATAATAGTAAAAAATTTATTTTCTATCACACTTATAATGTATTTCACTTGATAATTATTATATAATAATTTCATTTTCTATATTCTCCTCAATGTTATAGAATTTCAATGCTTTTCTCAAAAATATTATTAAAATTATTATTATTATAAAATATTATTTTTTAGATGATTAAATGAAAAAATATCAGATATATTTATATTACTGGAATCCATGAATAATTATTTATTATTAATGTTGAGTGGTTTATATTTAGATACATTCTAAATATGTATTAAATAATTTCTTCCTCTTGGTATAGTGCTAAAAAATAAATTAATACATTTATTTCGTAGATACTCTTTTATATTGAAGAGTGCATGAAGTGATGTTATCCTAAATAATTTTATGCATGTCTTTTTAGATTTAAAATTGAATATATATATATATATGAATATTTTTTATTTTATACCCTCATGTTCATATTAAAAAACAAAAATCCTGATCAACATCTCACTTAACTCTATTAAAACTATCCATAGAAGTCTAAATGTACATAATTATTATAAAATTTATTATTATTATAAAGGTTTAATTAATATTGATAAATACCTGTATCATATTTTTTATTTTCCCACTTTGGGAATCATATATATGAATTAACAATTTCTAATGAACTATCTGTATGAATTTATAATATTTATAGTTTCCTTAAAATATCATTACTTCTTGAAATGCATTATAAATAATAATTTTGATTTATGTATTCTAATATTCATTTTTATTTACTTTTTGTGTGTGTTATTTTTCAAAATCAGTTGTAATGGTGTAAAATTATCAATATAAAAAGAAATTTCTATCATGATAAATGAGATAGTAATACTAATTTTTTTAAAATAAATTGAATATAAATTAAAACACTTTATATACTATTATGTGAAAAATTATATCCTTCATTATTTAGATGATGAAATAATTATTATTAAAAGATATTAATTTCATGAATCACAGAGTTTGATAAAAAATAATATATTGATCATGAACCATTTAATAAAGTAATAATTTTCATTCATTGGTTCTTTAGATTAAATTTTCAGTCTGTATAAACCATTAATTATTTTTGAAATTATCATTCCCAATAATAACTAATATTCCATTAAGTATTTCATTGTTCTAAAAAATATCTTTTAACAGATTAGTGGAAAAACCAATAGCAAGTATTTATATATTTTAATTAGTTGGTACCATTATATAAAAATCTACTTCTAATTCCCTCCAACATCTTATTATTCAAAATTCATAATTAAAACTTATTTAATATTTTATATTATTTAGTGGAATTAATAAAAAAATTATTAATAGTAACCAATTAGATCAATATTTCAAACCACATCCTCATGAAAAACATTATTATATATTTCAAAATTAGATCACCATTTCTCCACATATCATTGTTTTTTAAAATTTTAGCTCATCATTTCGTGTTGAATCCACTTTCCTACCTATTAACTTAATTATTAAAAAAAAATTTGGACATACTAGAAAAACTATGTATTTATTTCTATATGATCCTCAACACCTGATATTTTAATAAAATTTACAATTTCATTAATAGTGTATAATTATTTCACAATTTACAGGATGTTTTTTCAATGTAGACGAAGTCACATTTTGATTATTAATAGACGGAAATTTTTTTATAATTTTCATGAATTCAATTGAAAGTTATAAGGTTATGTTTGAAATTTCTTCGACAAATTTTTTTATATTATTTATTACATAAACAAAAATTTTAAAAATCATAATATAGTTTTTAATTAATATATAATAAAAATGTAGTTACTTTTTGGGATAATTTGAAAGATAATAACATTTTTAAAATACTAATCCCCATATTAACATTTACATATTTCTTTAATAGCTAGGAAATTTATTGATATTTTTGATATACATTACCTCTTTTCACAACTCCAACTTTATATTTTTCCACATTCTCTAATAATTTTCCAAAATCACTCAAATTTTTTTTAAGAATATATTTAGACCCATCGTGATTTTATTTAAATTCTACAAATTTATTAGATTTTAATAAAAACATTGATATATTTTATTCTTTATCATTATCATGATAAAAAATAAAAAGAATCGGTTTTTGTCACTTTTAGATGACAATATACAATTTTCATGAACTATAACACCGTATGCTTCTTCCTTTTCAATTTTTTTAAATTGTAAATATATTTTTTTAGTTTATAATATTAATTAGAACATTATTTTAGATCTTTTTTTATTAATAAGGAATTTTTGGGATTCCAATTTATATAAATGTTATATCATTGGATTTTATTAGAACTATAACTCGTGATAGAGAGCATTAGATTTCTAATGCAGGATCATACTATATATGATATATATTCCTTGTTTATATTCATTATAGTTATTATTTTGTTACATAAAAATTAGTAATTCATTTTTTTCCATTGAAAAGTAATTCTTTCAATGAAATAAATTAATAATTATTTTTTTTTAAAATTAAAATTGTTATATATTTATTTTATTGGTAATTGATATTTTTATTCATTTTTTTGGGTTTAGAAACGTTAAAATATGAGTATATAGTTTGATTATGACTATCATAATTCCACTAGAAATGATTATGTTTTCCGACATAAAATCCATTTTTCAATAATATGTGTATTTCTTAAAGGGATTATTAATAAATGATATCATCATTAACACATCTAATCAGTCTCCCATGAAATTCATATCACCTAAATTGACAACCTATTTCTGATCTTCCGATTATGATTTTAATATCCTTTCCAAAAAAATAAATTTGTATATTTTTAACATTTTTAATATAAATCATCCCCTATTTAAATTATTTAGAAAACAAAACAATGTGTCTCATTCTCTAGCATCATGGTGTGTCAACAACATGAGAAGTGGGTATTTCTCATATTTTATGATTAAAATGGTTCCACAACTACTGGATAATAAGATTAGAGAATACTTTTTGATGTTAGATTTCATATCCCAATTTTTAATCATTTACATAATTTGGATTTTTCCTTAAAATATTCAAATTTTGGTATAATTAAATGGGTTATCGGTCTATCTAATTGGAAAATGTTGTTTATTGTAAAATTCTATTTCTCCAGGATCCCTTGAAAAATGATGATTTTCCTTCATCTCTCATCTTTCGTTCAACAGTCACGCAAGTTTCAATCATGGTCAATATTGAGGGTTCCATTCCTAAATGGATTTGAATCCAAAATAGAAATAATGGGTTCTTTAAATTGGATTTTATGAAGATATATTTAATTTTTTTTATTAATGTGTAGATGTGGTGGTGCACTGTGGCTTCCTTTCCTCAACCTGATCATCCATGGAGAGTCAAATAAAGAAAAAATAGGGGAAGTGACAAGGAAAAATTATTACCATTATTACTTCCTGAAGACGAACAAGGATCCTTTAACAGAGGATGATATCCTCAATGAACAAAGTTTGGTTGTCCCCATGTTAAATATGCCTAATGAATTAAATATCATATATGACATAGATTTAGAAAGAATTAGTGTGGATGATTGAAAGGGTGTTCAAATTGATTAAAATAATTTTTTAAATAAGTTATATAATTTGAAGGAATGTAACTCTAATGATAGTATTTATGGATTCTTAAATGAATATAGATTAATTTATAATTATATTTAGGATGATAGAAATTATTTTCATTCTATTTCATATGACCCTCTTACTACATGAATTAAGGGTGTGATATCTTCATAACATGATTTATTCTAGGAAAACCAATTTATATCAATTTATACCATCTTTAAATATATAACTGAAAATTATTTTATTAATTAAATGGTTTCTATTAAAACTAAAGGATTTAAATATGGAATGAAATATGAGATTCTAAAACTACTATGTTGAATAGATTAAGAAGATGAATATGGTTATATTTACTATTTTATTATAAAAGATGTTTAAAATGTATTTTTAAATATTATAATTAAATGGTTAAGAGTCTTATCACGACATCCATGTTATTTACACTAAATCAATAAAAAATTTAGAATTAAAAAAATAGTGCCGTAATGATACTTGATCTCCTGATCGGTCATCAAGAGATATTATATGAATTGATTTGGGGATTTTGAAACTGTATATGATTCAGTCGATGGTCCATGTTGTCAATACTTCATCATGATGACAGATTGAGAAGAAGATGCCATGGGTTCTATTGTCATTCTTAGATTTATTAAGAAGTAATAACATGTGTGAGATATAATTTGTTTTCAGAAAAATAATACAATTTATCATTTTTCATGTATTGATAAGTGATGGAAATTTTTTACTAAATGTAACATTTTAAACTACATCATCCTTGTACATGGACATTGGGAAGAGTGTAAAATTGGAATATTTTAAAGTACCTACTTTAACATATCTATAAAAAAAATTAGGTATGTATTATTTAGAATTACTTTTGGAATATAAAAATAATGAAATTTTTTAGAGAAATGTATAATAATAATTATTTATTTGTTCACATAATTGGTAATCTCTTCACTATAGAATGAAATTTAGGTAATATGGTATTTTCCTACCATAAGTGAGGGAGTTACCACATTTACATTCACACAACTATAAAATAATTAGAGTATCAATGAATCTTTGGAAAAAATAAATATTAAGAATAACGGGGTAGAAAAAAATAATATTAAATATATATATGAAAATGAATTAAAATAGGTGATATAATGAAAATAATAAGAAAAAGTTGAACATATTTAAAATTTTTGTTCTAAATTTGATGATATAATAATATAGAATAAATAAATTTATTATTAATGTTTCACTAGTTTTAAGGGATTTATATGAGAAATTATTAGGTATTGGGAACCATTTTTAGACTACAAATTTAAAATGTTGAATTAATTTCTCTAATTAATATTATTGATTTTTTATATGTTTATTTTTTATTTGTGAAATTTATATTTTAATTGATTTTCAATCAACTTCTTATTCACCAAATTGTTTTAGGAATCAATAAAATGAAACAGCACATTATGTTACACATTCTTACTTTTGATCTAATGATTGATGAATGAATTGGTGATATATTTGTTCAACTGTTGTGACTCACATTATACAGGGTGTTGGTTCATAAAAAGAACATGTTTAGAGGACACTATTAAAGGAAACCCTATGATGCGTGAGGTTTCATTCTAGTTGAGTCTTCATATTTGGGGATCAAGTTTAAAATAGTTTAGTACAAACT
Source organism: Viscum album (assembly GCA_963277665.1). Lineage (NCBI taxonomy): Eukaryota > Viridiplantae > Streptophyta > Magnoliopsida > Santalales > Viscaceae > Viscum > Viscum album. The sequence goes on from OY728120.1 coordinate 835,537,451, forward strand.
ATGGTCCTATATATATTTTTTTAATAATTAAATTTGAAACATTATCTCTATTGTTATCCTTCCTACCCATAATCCCCTACTCATTCTATTGTCCTAGATGAATGGTCAGTGGATTTCTTATCATCTCACTCATTTCATCAAATATCGTATTTTTTTTTGTTTCACGTATTTTGGATACGAAATGTAAACTCTATCTGGTCATTGTTGTATATTAGTATTATTTTTTAACCTAATTAAATTATTTTTTTATTTGAGAAGGGTCAAAATATTAATTTATGGTGAAATATTCTAGTAAGTGTGGTAAGTGGTAAGGTAGTAGTAACTTCATGGCTTAACTATGTGATACAATGTTTGGGGTGATTAGAGCCATTTTTCACAGTTTCAGCACGCTTTATCGAAGCACACAAAATCTTCTAGTGAATCAAAGATCCTATTTTATAAATTGGATTTGAGAAATATGGTTAGGATGTTGTTTGGAAAACCATTTCACCCAACCATATGGTATTCATGTTTTCTTAATCAACGGGAAATGATCAAACTACCCTTGTGAATTTTAACCATATTTTCTCTCACCTTCTTATAATTTATGTGATAATCCATGTCATTGTGATGGAATCAATTATCTCATTTCCGCTTTGGTGTTATCCATTAATTCTTAGTTATTTTTCATCAGGTAAGACTTTATTTCACATGGTTTATTTCTCTCTTCCTCTTATATTCCCTTTTTCATCAATTATTTCGAAATTGTTTAACACTAAAATCTTATAAGGGGCCAAAATTGGTTTACAGATAGAGTCTTAATGAAATTTATTTATGTGTTAGGCTTGGGAGGATCCATTCTTCCCATATATAGGGATTTTTAATGATGGTGACATGTTTTCTGGAGCTTTGTGGAAGGTATATCTACTTAATGGGACTTTCCCATCTAATAATGTTAATTAATGATTTTAATTTTTTCTATATTCATTATGTATTATTCTTATAATGCATTATGTGATGTTATATGATAAATTACTAGGATTTTTTCTGTGTGATGAATTTAATTGAATTTGGAAATTGATATCCTTGAAAATCAATATAAATCATTAATTGTGTTTTATAAAATTAATGAAATGGAAAAATGTTTTCAAATGAATTATAAAATTAGGTTCAAATGTTCTTCATTTTTTATTTTTATTACCTTTTTATGTTATTATTTTTGTGAATCATTTATATTATTGATTGTTGGAAGCACGTAGAAGAACTTTTGTAACACCCCGAACACAGTTACCTAGAGAGTGTGCATTATTACTTAACATTCCCATGATCACAAAAGATCAAGTCTTGAAAACCTGATTCGTTTAGTATCCTTGGAAGTACTAGATACATTCATAAAGTTTACATTACATCATAAAATGAAAAACTACAACAACATTGTCTCCATAGACCACACTCATATACCCTCAGAATATCCCTATAGGACAGTCATAAAATACATCTTCACATCCTCTGAAAAATAAAACAAAGAAAGAGGTTAGATCAGATGCTCACTATGGATGTCAATATAGAAGAAAAATTCATAAATATGCATAAACATTTAAGGAAATGTATAATACTAAAAAAAGACTTTTAATCATGAACTTAAACATAATACGGCAATGCTAAAATCAAATAATTACATTTACTTACTCTCATTGATATTATACTTGTCAAATAATCACATGCAATATCAATAGCCACTTTCATAATGATGGAATTCATAATGCCAGATTTTATAACCACATAGTCAAGGCCTTGTTCCAATAATACAAATAAGATTTTGTCAATTCCTTATGGGAAGACACTAGTTTGTCTAATGATATCTACCGATGCATCGAGAAGTTATAGCGGGCTCCACCCGTCACTTACTATGACCAATGCATTCCTAATATGAAATTTTTTAAACATAACATAAACATTCGTATTAAGACTAGCATTAGAAATGTCAATACATTAACCAGAAATCTTGAATGGTATAAAAATATCACATCCTCAATCAAACATATCACAATACCTTCAATAAATTATGTATGTTTTGTGTCATAATAAATCAACTTAAAATAATCTTACAATCCATCAAAGGATGTTGACATAGATGAAATGAAATCAATTTTTGAGAAATATATCCTTCTATTTTGAAATCATTCAAAAGACATGTAATTATAAAATAAAGAATTTATTTTGAAAATAATCTTATAATCTTGTAATGTAAGCTTTGACGATGTCACAACGGTGTAAAATAGTCACTCCCACTATATATGTAAAAAAACAGTCTTACCTTTATTTTGTCGAAAAGGTTATAAATGACCTTATTTGGAAAACGATGGAAAAATTTATTTATAAAAATATTATAAAATTCAAACAAGGGTATACATGACTTTTACCCATAGTCTATAAAATACTATAAATTGTTTTGAAATACATTTTTACGAAACATGGATGTGGATGATTAAGAAGTCCCAGCAGATACTTACATAAAAACAACCTCGGATAATAATGAGATTGTGAAATTAACCCTTACCTTGTTATTTTTCTCTTTTGAGGGTAGGATAACCTTATTTATAATGGTTAAATATTATTTAACAAATTATAAATGAATCATATACATTAATATGATATCATAAAAGTTCTTTTTAACATTTCTTGGTTAATAATATATTAGTATTATCATCATTTCAGGTGTTATAAATTCATTTTCCGTTATATTATTTGTTATTTGAGTCACATTTGTTATGGATGGGATGTATATTATTCATATACATAATGATATATAGTCTTTAAAAATTACTTTTAATATTCTAATGAAAATTAGTCTTGATTGGATACGATGGGGAATGAATCTCATTGTGTTCGTGGAGACTGCAATCCGTACGTATGAACGAGTGAAAATATCATTCTTTTGATATTAAAATAAAATATAATTGGATGGTATATCATATATACAAAATCATAATCATTTTTTGTTAATTATTCACAAGATTTAAACATCATTATTACACCCATCCAAATAATAATGTATTGAATAACAATTACACCACGACGTGGAGAGGGTAATCCGTACATATGCACGTATGGTGACATGTCATTCAAAGGGTGGATAGAATAATTAATATGGTTGTACCATATTCTTAATAACATCAAATTATATAGAAGATATTTCATTTGTTATTTTAGAATGGAAACAACAAAGAAATCAGATGTGGAAGAATAAAGGAACTTGGAAGAGGTGATGAAATATTTACCTCTTCTTCAAGTTCTTCATTTTGATTTGTTCAAAAGGGCTCCTTATGTTGGATTTATGACTAAAAAAGGTTCTCTAGGATGAATGTATGACAGTTTAGAAGGTATTTGGGCTGGTTTTGGCCGATCCAAATGGCTTTGTAGGTGTGAATTAGAGAGAAGGGGATGTGCCCTTTTATAAGAGGGGTGAGGGGGACCTTAAGAAATGCTAGAAATATTATATTATAATAATCTAATTTTCGGTTTATAATGGCTCCAAAGTGTATTATTTAAAGGATAATATGGGTATGGGTAGAAAAACTCTCGACCGATAGGTTTTAGTCATGTTTGGGTCACTATATTAACCTTTTTATTTAGAATTAACTCTTAGATAAATAGATTGACATTTAGTATGTATCTTAGTATTTTTATATTATATTTTTAATAAATATAATATATACTTCAAGAGAACCCCAAGTGGTTAAAAATTATTACACCTATCATTATATAAGTCCTTCTTCCATGCCATATAATTTTAGGAATATAATATCAATTATTAATATAATATTTTTTTAAAAACTGTTTTATGTAAATTTGGACACTATTTTGTATTTTGTTTTTGCTAAATTCATAAAAAAAATATTTCTTCAAAACAAAAATCATCTACCCGACCCTAATATGTCATATTAACCTATAAAAATAGTGTAATCCATAAAAATTTTCAAATTACATTTATTTGGATATTTATAGTATCAATTATTTTAATATTTCATTAATTAGGTAATTACTACATCATCATTGTGTCATAAATAAATTAAATAATTTAACATCTAAAAAAATAAATGAAGAACCATTATGTAGGAAATATATTTATCTTTCTAATTAATATTTATAGTCTAATTTATCTTATGTATAACCATATATTAAGAATGTCTTATTTATTAATATTTTATTTTAACTCTTTTAACACTTATTTAAATAAATTATTAATAAGTGTCCTAATCTAATCCAATTGGACCTAAAGGATCATATTTTTTTCCTGAGGTTGTTTTTGATTGAATTACACATATCCAATAGAATTAGGACATGTGTTAGGATAATAATAATATCATTTTCACCCTTAATTACCCTATTTACTCTTAACCGTGGTAAATAAAAGTAAAAAGTTGTTCTTCATAAAAAAATTATTTTCATCTTATTGAACCACAATTTTTACGATAGCAACTATATCTCACGGATTTTTGAAATTCCACTCACAGAAGTGGTAAAATTATGTTTTATGTGAATTCTCAAAATCTCCTAGGAGGTGGGTAAAAGACGGTGAAATGTTCTATAAAATTTTTATATATCTAAAATTATTATAAATTGACTCCAATTAATTAAATTGAACTTTTATAGGTATTATATATCTATTTTGACCGAAAATATATTTAAATATAATAAATAAATTTTTAAATAAAAATTCGATTTTAAACTATAACTAAGTGTTTTTCACTATTCATAAAAAATTGAATGTTTTTAGAAAAATACCAATAATTCACTGAATGCTAATTTTGATATTCAGAATTCAAAAATGAAGTCCATTTTGGAAGATAAAATTTATAAAATTTCAAAAAGTGGGTATTACTATTCATAACTGCTAGTTTGATTGGTTGTGGTCTGTTAGAACTCGAAGTTGCATGCAACATACGCTACTATATTATTTAAAGAGAAGTGTACCATGGAAGCTTCTGGTGTTACATTCTTCCCTCCTTTAAATAATTTCATCCTTGAAATTTCTAGAATATTACTGCATAAAAATACTTTGGTTGTTCTTCATTATAAGTTTCTCGGGTTCCCACTTTACCTCTTCCATCTTATGATTTCTCTATATAACTTTTACTAAATGTGTTTTTGGGTTTCTCTAAAAATTTTCTCTTGTATCCAGAACCTTGACAGGGTCTTCTCTATAAGACAGATCGGGTTACTATTCTAATTCATCATAGGTGAGAACATGAGTTGGGTCAGGCATGTATTTTCTCAACAGTGATATGTGGAACACATCATGAACTTTTGAGAGAATTGGAGGAATTTCCAAATGGTAAACTATAGCCCCAATTAGTTCTAGAATTTCTAAAGCTTCGATGTATCTCAGACTCAATATACCCTTCTTACCGAAACATATAACACCCTTCCATGGAGATACTTTCAAGAAAACATGATCTCCAACCTGAAATTCCAAATCCTTCCTTCAGTTATCAGAATAGCTCTTCTGTCTACTATGAGATTCTTTGATGTGTTTTTGGATTATCCTCACATTTTCCATCGTTTCCTCAACATGTTATGGGCCTATGAGTTTTCATTCACCAAATCATCCCAACAGGTTGGTGTGCGACATCTCATTCCATATAACACTTTATATGGTTCCATCAGAATATTTGAATACCAGAGGTAAATATTGATCCCCCATACCTTGAAAGTCAAGTGAGAAAGATCTAAACATGTTTTATAAGGTTTTAATTGTCTGTTCTGACTGTCCATCAGTTTGGGGGTGGTAGGCAGTGCTCAAACGAAGCTCAGTATCAAGGTCTTTCTGAAGACTTTCCCAGAATCATGATGTAAAATGTGGATCATGATCAGAAACAATCGATAATGGTACTCCATGAAGTCTTACAACTTCATTAATATATTGACTTTATAAACGTTCATGTTGTAGATCTTCCTTTATAGCATGAAAATGTATTAACATGGTATGATGATCAACAATGACCCATATTACATCGTTCCTTCTAGGAGTCTTTTTTAGTACCATGGAAATGCCCATTATAATATTATCCCATTTCCACTCAGGTACGGGAAGAGGTTGCATGACTCATCCAGGATATTGCCTTCCTGCATTCACTTATTGAGAAACCATACATCTTGACACAAAATCAGCAATCTCCATCTTCATGTTGTCCCACCAAAAATGTTCGTTGAAATATCTATATATTTTACAGCTCTCAGGGTGTATAGAGAAATTGGAGATTTGAACATCATCCAACAATTATCTTTTTACATCATGTATTTTGGGAACAAAAAGTCACCACCCAAATTTCAAAATTCCATCTTCATACACATAGTCACTCAATCTCCCATCATTCATAATTTTAATATTCTTTTGAAACTCTTCATCACAAGTCTGAGAAATATTTATCCTTTCTACTGAAGATGATTTGGAAAGCATTAGAAAATGTATTAATGTATCACCTTCCATGGTTATTCCCATATCAATCATTACTATTTCCATGTATATATGATCTTTTTCAACTCTCATATTCTTAAAAACATCATGATCCATTCTACTCAAAGCATTTTCCACCTTATTTTCCATCCTCGGGCGGTAGTGTATTGTGAAATCATAATCCTTGAGTATTTCAAACCATCACATTTGCCTCATGTTGAGTTCCTTTTTTGAGAAAATATACTTCAAACTCTTGTGATCAGTGTATATCTCACATTTTTCACCATAGAGATAGTGTCTCCAAATCATCAAAGAAAATATTACAGCTTTTAACTCAAGATCATGAGTAGGATAGTTTTTCTCATGAATTTTTAGCTGTTGTGATGCATAGGAAATAACCCTATCATTCTGCATTAGGACACAACCATGTCATTTCATTGAAGCATCACTATAAATAACAAACCCATCATTCCCAGATGGTAGATTCAATATAGTATTATTGACTAATATTCTCTTCAGTTCTTCAAAACATTTTTCACACTCTTTTGTCCAAACAAATTTAACCACTTTTCATTTGAGCTTTGTTAATGGGTTATCCAAATGGGAAAAATTATAGTTGAATTGTCGATAATAACCAGCTGAACGAATAAAACTGCGTACCTCAGTTATACTCATCAGTGCTGGCCATTCATGGATTTCTCTTGTATTAGAAGGATAAACATAGATTCCACCCTTAGAGACAATATGGTCATGTAAGGAAATCTTCTAATTCCAGAATTCACACTTGCTAAAAGTTCCATATAATTCATGACTTCTAAGAGTCTTCATAATAATACACAAGTGATTTTCATGATAATCATAGATTTTGGAGTATACCAAGATATCACCAATAAATACCACTACAATGTCATCAAGATATTCCTTGAAAGCCATATTCATTTGATGCATGAAGAAAGATGGTGCATTAGTAAATCCAAAAGGCATTATAGAAAACTCATAATGCCTGTACCTAGTTCGACATGATTTTTTCACAATGTTTTCCTTCTTCACACACAACTGATGATATCCATATCAAAGATCAATCTTTGAAAAGTATTGAGATCAATGAAGTTGGTTGAATAAATTGTTAATGCGAGGTATGGGATACTTGTTCTTTATTGTTACAGCATTGATCTCCCTGAAGTCAACACACAACCTCATAAATATATCTTTCTTCTTAACAAAAATAAAATGGGACCCCCATTGATAATAATTTGGGAAAATAAATCTCTTTTTACTCAATTACTCTATTTGTTTCTTTAGGTAAACTAATTCCAATGTGGTCATTCTATAAACGGTCTTCAATATGGGCCTTGATCCAGGAATTAAATCAATAGAAAACTTAATTTATTGTTTAGGAAGATTTCCAGGTAAATATTCTGGAAACACATCAACATATTCTTTCACAATAGGTACATCTTATATTTGAACATTCTTTTTCTCACCCATAGTTATTTCATTCTCTTCCTCTCCAATAATAGAATTAATTTGAGATACTGGGGGTGGATCTAAATAATAATTTGGTGGTGACGATTCTTCTCTAAAGATAAGGTTTTCTTTATCATCGTCATCAAAAATATTAACCTCTTTCATCTTACAAGAAATTATTGAATCATGGTCCTAAATCCAATCCATACCATGGATTATATGAAAGTCAATCATGGGTATGACGATGAGATCTGCAGATAAAAAAAATTTATATTCCCTAATGGGGACTGATTCACAAAACATTGTTGAAATGATATTTCCCATAGGAGTTTTGATAGAAAACTCCCTTGTTAAGTAAAATTTTAAATATATAATTTAATTAGAAAACATGGAAGATATGAAATAATGTGATGATCCATAATCAAATAAATAATTTTTTAAACTTGAGGAAACCATTAAATTTATTGTCACCACGTCTTTTGGAGCTTCTACCTCAGCAGCAGTGATAGAATAAGCTTTACTTTGATCCCTTGGAATTTACTGAGGAAATTTCCCTTGACACTTAAAACATTCATTCACATAATTCCCCATCTCTCTACAATTGTAGCATTCAACATTGACAACCTCTTTCTTCCCCATGAAATCACGAGCTTGGTGGCTTTTTCACCACACTTGTAACAGACTCCCATTCACTTCAGGCAAGTACCCAGGATTTTCATCCCACATTTACCGTAGGATAGATAATAAATTTTTCCCTTCTTCCCCTTATTTCCATTTCTAGAGTTTTTTGTAGATCTCAACTTCTCTTGCTTCGATTTAAAGAAGTATGACTTAGAGAATTATTTTTCTATCCGGATAGCACATGAGACAATATCTTCATACGATGAGACATATTGTGATACTAATGCTCGATCGAGAAATGGTTTTAACACCTCAAAGAAATGATTAATCTAACTTCTTGGGTTACGTATATAATCTGTAGCATTCCTCACTAGCCTTGTAATGATAGATTCTTACTTTGCGACATTCTCATCGTCCTTTTGCCTCAGACTGTGAAATTGTATTACCATATTTGCTCGATGGTGATAAAGAAATTATTTTTCTAAAAAAATTCTTTAAACACCCTCTATTACATATTTGATACTTCATCATATTCCTTTTTGTTTTCAATTAATGACCACTATTGATCACCATCTTCAGTGAGGCGGTAAACTGCAATGACAACGTTTTCACTTTCCCTACTTCCCAGGGCATGTAATATTTTTCTAAGGAATTTATTCATTGCTCAGCTACTAATGTATTTTTAACTCCATTTAATGTTGGTGGTTGTTTCCTCATGAATCGATATAACATTGATCCTCCACGATGTGGATCAGGGTTCTCCATATGGGTATGGTTATTATTAATAACCCGAGTGAGTTTTCCCAATATGGTGATAAGCTGATCAGCACCAGTTGCTTCACCAGATCTAGTATAATTATCTTGAGTAGGGGGAAATACCTACATGGACTGCGTGAATTGATATGGTTTACATTCCATCCACTATACTCCATTTCTGAACAATGGAATAATCTAGATTAGTTTATGAATAGAAATAAATAATTCCAAACTTGTAAAACACTTAATATATATTGAATAGTTTATGGATATTATCCATATTCCTAAAAAATGTTTTCTTTGAGGAAGTATATACTCATATACCCTTTATAATGGTTTTTAAAAAAATGATAATTATCCTAAGCATATCCACTAGGAGTGTCGTAACCAAGAGTGCAGCAAGCCCCATTGTCGTGCACCAGTTCACATTCGAGTCTAGCTCAAAGCAGTGTGTTTGGGTTTTACCCCTAGGTACGACTATGCCAGAGCTGCCTTTACCTGCTCATATCTCGACATGGATGTATTGCTTGGAAAACACCCAAAATCTCTACAATAACAAAAATCTTGGAAGTTATTCTATAATAACCATCAAAGTATATATTAGGGCTATGTTATCTAAAAATTGTTTATCTAAATCTAGTTTCTAACGTTAGTACTAAACATCCTCTGATACCAAATATAACACCCCGAACCTAGTTACCCAGAGTCGGTGCATTATAACAGAACATTGGCATGATCATAAAAGATCATGTATCGAAATACTGATTTGTTTATTATCATTGGATGTGCTAGATACATTCATAAGGTTTACATTGCATAATAAAATGAAAAAATACAACCACATTGTCTCCATATACCACACTCATATCCCCTTAGGCTATCACTGCAGGTCAGTCATAAAATAATTCTTCACATCCCGGGAACAATATAATATAGAAACGGATGAGCTCTGATGACCAGTAAGGATAACAATATAGCGAAAACATTCATAAATAAGCATAATGATTTAAGGAAATGTATAATACTAAAAAAACATTTTAAACTTCAAAATTAGAATAATATGAAGAAGATAAAATAAAATAATTCCATTTAAATACTCACATGTATATTACACTAGTCGAATAATCTCATGCAATGTCAATAGCCACTTTTATAATGATGGAATGCATAATTCCAGACTTTCATAACCACATAGTCAAGGCCTTGTGCCAAGACACTAGTTTGTCTCATGGGACCTACCGATGCATTGAGGAGCTATAGAAGGCTCCACCCATCACTTACTAAGTCCAATTCATTCCTCATATGAAAGGGTTTAAACATAACGTAAACATTCTTATTAAAACTAGCATATGAAATGTCAATAATTTATCCATAAACCGTGAATGGTATAAAAATAAAACATCCACAGTCATACACATCACAAAACCTTCAATACAATATGGATGTTTTGTATCATAATAAATCAACTTTAAATAAGCTTATAATCCATTAAAAGATGTTGATATAGATGAAATAAAAACATTATTTGAGAAATATCTATTTATATTTTGAAATAATTTATCAGTCTTATAATTATAAAATAAAACATTTATTTTAAAAATACTATTATATTCTGGTAAGGAAAGAATTGATGATGTTATAACATCATAATATAGCTAGACCCTCCATCTATGTTAAAAAAATATTCTTACCTTAATTTTGGCGAAAATGTTATAAATTACCTTGTTTGGAAAACAACAGAAAGATTCCTTTATAAACATCTTATTAAAGTCAAACAAGGGTATAAATGACTTTAACCCATATTCTATAAAATAGTAATAATTGTTTAGAAATACATTTTTAGGAAACATGGATGTGGATGATAAATAGGTCCCAGTAGATACTTAGGTAAAAACAACCTCTGATAATAATGAGCTTTTGAAATTAACCCTTACCTTGTTCTTTTCCATGGTCAAGGGTTGGTTGACCTCCTGTATAACGGTTAAATAATTGTTATTAAATTATACAAGAATCATATACATTAATATGATATCATATATGATCTTTTATCATTTCATTGTTAATAATATCGTAGTATTATCGTCGTTTCAGGTGTTAACAGATTCGTTTTCCATTATATTCATTGTTATTTGAGTAATATTTGTTATGTATGGGATGTATCTTATTTATATATAGAATTATATAATGTTTTTTAAAATTATTATTAATCATCTAATGAAAATAAGTCTTGAATGGATATGATGGGGAATGAATCTCATTGCGTTCGTGGAGACGGTAATCCGTATGTACGCACAAGAGACAATATCATTCTTTTGATATTAAAGTAATATACAATTGGATGGTATATCATATATATAGAATCATTATAATGTTATATTTATTATTTACATGAATTACACATCATTATTATACCCATCCAAATAATAATGTAGTGAATAACAATTACACCACGACGTGGGGACGGTAATCCGTACGTACAAACATATGGTGACATTTCCTTCAAAGGATGTATAGAATAATGAATATAGTTGTAACATATTCATAATAACATAACAGTATATACAATACACTGCATTTATTATTTTAGAATGTAAATAAATAAGAAAGCATAAGTGGAAGAAGAAAGGAACTTGGAAGAGGTGATGAAATATTTACCTCCTCTTCGAGTTCATACTTTTGATATGATCAAAAGGGCTCCTTTTGTTGACTTTCTGACTAAAGGAGGGCCTCTAGGATTAATGGAGGATAGTGGAAAGGGTATTTTTTTAGGTTTTGTCTGATCCAAATGGCTTTTATGGTGTGAATTAGAGAGAAGAGGAAGTTCCCTCTTATAAGAGTGGTGAGGGGTACCTTAGGAAAAGCAAGAAATATTATTTTACAACAAACTCATTTTCGGTTTCTAATGGCTCCAAAGTGGCTTATTTAATGTCTATGGTGTGGATGGGTCCAAAAACACTCAACCAATAGGTTTTAGATAGGTTAGGGTCACTATATTCACCTTATCTTTTAGATTTAACTCTTAGTTAATTAGTTTGATATTTACCATGTTTCTTTTGGATTTTTATATAAAATGGTTAATAAACATGCTGTATACATTCAAGATAACCTCAAGTGGTTCATTAATTATAAAAAATTCATTATATAAGTCATTTTTCGGATCCTTAGATTTTTAGGAATAAAATACCAATTAATAATATAATATTTATTTTAAAAAACTATTTTATGTCTATTTTGACACTATTTGGTATTTTGTTTTTTCTAAATTCATAGCTACATTATTACTTCGAAAAAAATTCATCTAACAAACCATAATATGTCATATTAACCTAAAAAATTAGTGTAATCCATAGAAGTCTCAAATTACATTTATTTAGATATTTATAATATCAATTATTTTAATGTATCATTAAATAGGTAATTACTACATCATCATTGTGTCATAAATAAATTAAATTATATGTTGTATAAAAATTATAATTAAAATGAAATTATTTAGGAAATAATTTCATAATTCTGATTAATATTTATAAATGAATTTATCTTATGTATAACCCTATATTAAAAATGATTTAGTTATCAAACATGGATTTTAACTCTTTTAACTCTTCTTTAAATAAAATAATAATAAGTGTCCTAATCTAATCCAAGTGGAAATAAAGGATAATATTTTATTATTTATGTTTTATTGTCTAATAACACTTATAAAATAGAATTATGTCAAGTTTTATGGTAGTGAAAATATCATTTTTACCCTTAACTACCCCATTTACTTTTAATCGTGGTAAATAAAATTAATAAGTTATTATTCAACAAAAATTATTTTCATCTTATTGAACTAATTTTTTCTTACTAATATCAATTGTGTCTCTTGTATTTTTGAAATTACACTCACAGAAGTGGTTAAATTACGATTTATGTGAATTCGCAAATTCTCCTAGAAGGTGGGTAAAAGACGGTGAAAATTTGTATAAAATTTTTATATATCTAAAAATATTATAAATTTAATCCAATGATTTAAATTGATATTATATATATATTACTAACTAAAATAAATTTAAATAAAATAAATATTTATTTAGATAAAAATTCATTTTTAAACTATAACCCAGTGGTTTTTACTATTCATAAAAAATTGAACGTTTTCAAAAAATATTAAAAATTCACCCTCGGATAATTTCGATATTACAAATACATAAATGAAGTCCATTTTGAAAGGTAAAATTTATAAAATTTCACAAAGTGGGTATTACTACTCATAACGGCTAGTTTGATTGGTTGTGTTGTGTTAGAACTCAAAGTTGCGTTCAACACACACTACTTTATTATTCAAAGATAAGCATACCATGGATGCTTGGGGTCTTACACCTTGAGTGAGTTGGATCCCCAAACATGTGGAACTCCTATTGTAGAAATAGAACATTATATGGTTCGTGTTCTAGTTATAACATTTGTGCTAACAATGTAGATTAGTTCCCTTTTAAAACAATTGAACACTCTTGGATAGATTAATATATTCCTTTACTATAGATTGAATTCCTAGGTTTTTTTGTAGACTATTTTGATCCATAGGTCATGCCCATCGTGTTTTCGATATAATATTTGTTACCCATTTCATGTATAAATCTTATAAGATCTCATATAAATTTTTTAATACCTAGTTTTTATTCATAAATTCCCTTATGCTCTTGTTTTTGTTATTATCCCCATTTCATATAACCAAATGGATTTTCAAATTATTATAAAATATTTTTTTGGAACCAATTTTTCATATGAGAGAAAATGTTATGAAATTTGATAGTTAATATATAGATTAATGGTTTAAACTACTAAGACTTATCCTCACATTCTATATATTTAAATGGTCATATGAAAATTATGCTTTGTTGGATATTCTTAATTGCAATGGCTCGTTCTCATTTAGTGTCTATTTTGGATCATCTATGTCTTTACATGTCATAGTGATGTAGGTGATCAAGGGTAATAAAGAGGTCTATAGTCATGTTGAGAATGTTGGGATCTTCAATGATTTTAGGTTATCATTTATTGGCACTTCATACTGATTATTAGTTTGGAATACGTTTTTTATGGATGATGGTTATCATTTTTCCTGATTTTATCATTATCAAATATGGTTATGGATATTTATTTCTACACTCATACTCTATTTTTTATTTTTTTTAATTGGAAACTATTTCTTTTTATGGTCTCCATGTCCAATCATTGGAAATATCATTTAATAATTTCAATAAGATTAATCATGTTAATTATTTTGATTTCTATTGGTGAATACATTATTAATTGGGTGTATTTAATACACATATTCTTCTTGACAACCCATGGTGATCTAAAACATGCTTCATTCCTTATCACGGGTCAGATCAAGTGATGCTTTGGATGAACCAAACTAATTCAATATAAATGGACACCACCGATCTTTTGTTATTGGGGTAGTAGATGTCGTATAGGGGTAAAATCATCAGATTTAAAGGGGATGGTGCATGGGAGTCCTCTTTAGACTGTTATTTATATAAATTCTTCAGTTTCCATGGGTGTTTAGTGGTTGTTTCATGAATTTATGCTCTATTCATATGCTCTTTTTACGATATTTGATATTTTATATTGTTGGTTATTATATGAGGGATTAAGTTATATATTGTTACAAGAAATTTTGATTTCAATGATGAAATACATTAGAAAAAAGGAAGAACATTTTTTTGGATCATGATTAATATATTTTTTTAACCCATGCATCTTGCTATCCAAACCGTCTAGTTCCATTTCGTTTGGTTGAGGCACTATTTATTAAATAGTGTGGCCAAAATATGAAGATTGAAAATTTTGAAATTTTCAAGGTATTTAACAATGTATTATTTACAATATCCATTATTTATGTTGTAAATTATTTAAGAGTAATTAAATTATTTTTTTAATTATTTTTTTAGTAAATGGAATTTCATATTGATGATATTTTTTATTTTTGTTTGGAAGATAATTCCTCCCCTAATAGAACTTATGAACCGGAAGGATGATGCTATGGAGTTTCTCCAGTAGGATACCCCTTCATTTTATTAAATTGTTTTGGAATATATTATCTACAAAATTCAATATTCTTGATAATATGGTGGAAGAGATAATGGATTCATGTTGACTATGATCAAGAGTATCGTAAGAAAAAATCCACCAATCATTTGTGGTAATAATGGGCCACACGAATATTTGGAGTTGATAAAAATTATTACATTTAAATTATAGCTCCCAAATACACTAGAGACGTCTAATGTTCAATTCATTTATGAAATGATAGAGTCACTCTATTAGAAATCGTGACAGTCCATAGTGAAATCTATCATATATGAGAATTTCACCTAGGATTCATTAAAGAATGTGTTCAACAAATAGTTTATTCATAAAAATAATAACATTGAAGTACCATGAGTTCATGAATCTCAAAGAGTTGAGGCATTTAGTAATTCAATACCCCCACATTCTTTTCTGATTTGGTTCTTCCTTCTCCCAAGATCATTAGGAAAAAAAATTTAATGGATAAGGGCTTTAAAACATCATTGTAACATAAGATTATGATTAGGATTATTCTAAATTATCTAAAAAAACTATGGAGATATAGTAGAAGATTTATAATTGAATGAAATATATATTTTTTTCATTGATGAACAAAAATGGTATACCTTTAGTAGGAGGAGGAATTCATTGCACATCTACATACCAAAACAAGTAGTGAGATGAGTTATACCAGTGTAGTGGTCGGAAAACCCACCATTAATCATATTACTCATTAGTAGATTCTATAGGAAAAAAGGTTGTGACCAAACTCTACTGGTCTATGGAAGGAAAAACATTACCCTAAATCTATGAGACACCAATGGTGTATAAATATTTTAGCATCTGAGTCATATATAATAATTTTTTAGATGACCTCCTAATGGAGGAAGAGTCAGATATTCCTTCACTATGAGTTCATAGGTTCCCTCTACTGAATATACATGTGAAAAACACCATCCTTTGGGAAAGGGGGGATCCTTATCTAACTAAAAAAACACATGGTGGATCTAAATCTAGATAATTATATATAGTTGATCATTTTCAAAATGATATAAATGATTGTCTAACTATAATTAGAGGGATGATATTTATTCCATATCTGATTTCCATACCATTGATTATTATTGATGTGTATCATTCCTTTATATCATAGAATTTTATTGTCCCCCTGGGATTTTAATCAGAGTTAATTACATTGTTTTGGTATATTTTCACTATAAAAGAAAAGTATAATGAGTAAGGAATGAAGTGTTCAGAGTGATGGGTTAGGATTTTCCATATTGATATTATGTCATATTTCTTACTTCCTAATCTTGATTTTTCCAATAATATCTTAGGGATATGATATATTATTAGTTCTAGGGACTATATTTATTAAATGAATTTTGTTTCATTTTTTTCACTCTCCTAATAGGGATGATAAAATCTTTAAGGTTGAGTGGAATAATGTCCCAGTGATAGTACTACCTATTGTTATATATATCAGTTGTATATCCTTAAAATTTTTTTCTTTTCTTTTCAACACTATTTATTAAAAATTATCATATCCTCATACAATAATGGGGGATAACTATTTTGAGATCTATCTAGGGGTATTTCAGTGCATCCAACCTTATAGAGAGGCAGTGTTTTCTATCTGTTAAAATGCTATGATTATCTTGATTTATTTACCATAATATATGATGGATCCTTCAAGTATAATTTTTTTGAATTTCTAGTTGTTTGATCTCCATGTAAAGGATTTATTTGAATGAGGAATAACTGGTTCTCATTATAATTAATGTTTATATATCCATTAGAATTATATTGATCACAAAAAGCACAACCATGTGACCATCCCTAATAAATATCCATTTCCAATAATTGATATTTAATATGAAAAATATACAAGGGACATGTGGTTTAAAAATTTTGATATGATCTTAGGATATCACCCATTGTGGGTTTGTGATATGTCAATCCCCATGACCACATTTTGGAGTAGGGTGGTCGTTATGAGTTTTTATATTTTGTGTTGGGAACTAAAACCCCCCGGAAGTTTTCATGGTTTTGATGAATCGAATACCCCAAAAAAGAATGGATTCTATAGTGGTTGTATTTGTGGATGATATCCATGTGTACATCAATTTGAGGGAGGCAAAAAAGTATCATCTAGTCATTACTTTGAACAAATTTTATAGAACCACCAATTTGAAAATAAATTTAAATTAATGCTCATGATTAAGAAAGTGATATTAAATGGACATTTTTTACCTAATAAAGATGTTTTAGTGGATCCTGGTAAGATATAGGAAGTGATGTCCTAGGAGAATCCTAAGAATATTTTTTAGATCAAAATAATTTTGGGTTTAATTGAATATTATCAGTGAATCATTCCAGAATTCTCTACAGTAGAATCTCCTATTAACACCTTCAATCAGAAGGGGGACAAGATTGATTAGGATGAAAGGTGTTTGAGTGCATTTACATAGATAAATATTTATCAAAATTCTGATATAGTTCTAATTTTCCCTTAGAAGTTTGTTTATTATTTTGTGTATTTTGATACTCTAAGACCTAGATTATTATATCTTTTGATATATATCGATAATGTTGTAGTGTATTGATATATCAAATTATTACAAAATTAGAATAAGGACCAGAAATATAATATTACCTTAGGAGTCATGGATAATTATGTGGTCTATTTTGACAATAACAGTCTAAATTATATCTTTACTAGGAGAATTATAAACCATTACATGAGATTCTAGGTGGAGTATCACATGATTTAGTTTCGATATAGAATGAATCCCCAAAAACAAGAATGTGTTTGATGAATCCTTGAAAAAGGAAACTACCAACCCTCATAGTGTGATAATCAAAAGATGAATTTTACTAATGGGTTTGTATTCTATGATAAGGATCAATGTAGAGGTGGAGGGTGAAAAGGTGATTACTGACTATTTATTAGCCATTCCATCTTTATTTGTTAGGATTCTTCTTCTTCAAGTAGAGGATTATTATTGGTAGTGTTTAATAGAATTATTAATAGTCAAAAGACCTTTATTAATTGGAATTAGTTTCTCATAAATGCCATTAAATATTTTAAGATAATTTTCATTACCATTCCCCTTGATTTGGTGTTGATAGAGGGTATAAACCAACCTATTATGGTCATTCACACAAAAAATACTAAGAAATTATATGATTTTTGGTGATGGTATTGGTATCCTCAGATGTTACACATTGTAAATAAATTTCTATCTCAATGACGGACTTGTCAGTTGATCAATGTAATACACCAAAAACCATTGGTATTATTAAATCCAATTCATGTACAATTATTTAAGTGGGATGATATATTCCTAGATTTAATGATTACTTTACCTATGATTATTTGAGGTATGGATTATATATTCTTTATAAATTAATGGTTGACTAAATCATACATATAATTATCCATGTGAATGTCAATAAAGGTATACTTTAATAGAAAATTGTATATCAAAGAGATCATGAGACTCTATGTAATCTCATAAGACATTATTTCAATTTAAGAGCATCACATCACACTAATGTTTTAAAATAGTCTTCAGGAGGTTATGGGTTCTCAAA
Source organism: Viscum album (assembly GCA_963277665.1). Lineage (NCBI taxonomy): Eukaryota > Viridiplantae > Streptophyta > Magnoliopsida > Santalales > Viscaceae > Viscum > Viscum album. The sequence goes on from OY728120.1 coordinate 835,556,391, forward strand.
AAGAGATTAGCACAAAATATTATCTATATATTGTTTGTTAGAATAAGTACAATATCCATATTCTAAAAGATACTCTATGATCATTCATGTATGAATTTGTTGGCTCTTGGGAGAGGAATATTATATTTGGAGAAATCACATAGTATTGTATCCATTGATCTAATAACATGAAAGATAAATTTGAGGATCTGTATGTATAACAGTGTCGATCATCAATCTATTCGGTTAAATTAAGTAAATTATAATTGTTGGGGACATGAATTATTCTAGAGATAGTAGAGAAAGTTTTGTTAATTCTAAAAAAACTTTTGAAATCTCAGAATATTCATAAATTTTACATTGATCAGTGATGCTATCCATTGTTATTTTTGGTAGGGTATCAATATTTTAAGGTTTCTACCACATTAGGACAACATTAGTTGGGTTTTAGGGAAGGCTAGTGTTTTTCTATGTCATTCCATTCAAGATCCTTAATTATAATGAATAGGTTTAATACCAGTTGGAATTACGACCATTGTTGACATCCATTTATGATATGTTCCATATCTCCTAGTTGAATAAGTATTGTTTTAAAAAAACCATGTTATAAAAATATTGGATTTGGTGGTGGGTGTTGAAATATCCATTATTGAGATGCTAGTTCTTATCATGGATTATGAAAAAAATATAAATTTTAGTGAATAGATTCCTTTAGCCAGTTTGATTGGAAATTAGATTGAGAAAACCATGATAAATGGTATTTTGAAGCATTTGACTGTGATCAATACAATCGACTTTCCTAATATTTTGAACATTAATTACATTTTTATTGTGGAAAGTGGACTGTTTATGAGATCAATGAAACCATTTTGGTCAAAAGTATTTTTTTTCATATCATTTATATTGTTGTTTTTGGATTCAAGGGATGAAACTTTGATTTTTGGGGTAGTGCTCCAGTGTTCATTTTTTAACACATAACAATTAGTAATCATGTGAATATATATACAAGTGAGGATTTGGGGTTTATAGTGTTGTTTTTTATTAATTAAAATCGTTTTTAAAAACTATGTAAAATCTCCAAGTGAGCTGTGAAAACCTTTTTATAAATGGGTGGTATCATTCATGGTTGGAAGATTGTTTGGAAAACTGTCCTACTGAATTTATTGGTCAACCAAATTTATTTAATAATTTGAAATTACTATACTACCATTTAAATATATTATTTTATTTAATATCCCTTCCTATAACACACTAGAGAATCCCTATCATTATCATATAATCTATTCTACCCTTGTCTTCTTGGTGATACCCCTTGATTGACAATTATTTCATATTATGCAAGACTCGATTTCCTTGGTTATCTCCACTCCTTATTTTCTGTACATTTTTATTCCCTTATTATAAATTAAGGAACACTTGAATCTCATGGGAGATGAAACTAGGGATATGGGTATTGATTTATGGAAATTTATTATTGATTTATACTTTTGATGATATTATGTTACCTTTTTTTGTGAGTTCTAAGGATTGTGATGTGTTTTCTTCAGGTTTAAGTTTAGTATCTCTACCCAATTTAACTTTCCCCTAGTACACTCTAAATTAAAGATTTTTATTTGGTTATATTGAATATTAATGATATTTATAAAGTATTGAGGGATTTTATATGATTTATTATAGTGATTTTTGGGGAGAGTTGGATTTAATAAACTTTTAGAAATCCCATTATTATTGACCGTGAATTTTTACTACGTTTCAGGATATTCTATAAATAATTTAAAGTTTTTAAAATGATATTTTGAATGTGATTCAGATTAAATTTAATTTTCATTAGTTATTTAATTGTTTTAATGAATTTTCGAATGAATTAAATGTGTGTATGATCATTTAAATCCCATGTGAGACCTTGGTTGAGTTGGTAACCATGAGAAATAGAACCCCGAGTATAGATTGTGAACTAAATAGTGGCACATGATTTGTAAGAATGAATGTTATAACAGAATGGATTAGTTATCTTCAAGGAAAATTGAGCAATTGGGAATGTATAACATGGTTTTTTATGCTAGATAAAGTTCAATGGCCTAGTAATATTTTCCGTAAATACACTGGTTGATCCCATAATGTTTGTGTTGCGATATTTATTAATAATTTCTTGTTTTATTCTTCTAATTACAAATATTTTATTAATACCTCATTTTTACTGTTGTTTTCCTATTTACACTTGTTTTTAGAACATGGATCCATTTTATGAAACAAAATTTATTTTTGACATTTTATAAAAGAAAAAATTTTGAAACTATTATTTTGATAGTATAATAAATTGTTTTAATTGTGATAATAATTATGATAATAAATGGTGGAATAATAGTGTAATTTTCCTCATATCCTAAATATTATTTTTGGAATACACAGACATTTTTAATGAGATATATCTAAGGAAACGGTTCCATGAAATTTACATGATCTTCTAAAGGATCTTCATTTATCTATGTTAAATTGATGGAGGAGATTGTGATTTGAGAGAAATATTGGGAACATGTTCAGAGTCATTGGATCCTCAATGATTCTAGGTTATAAATTATTAGTTACATTGGAATTTTTCTTAGTTTTGAATCATTATTTTATTTATGTTATTTTTCAGTTTTTACTTGTACACTATGTTGGAAATGAGTTATGGTTTTGGTTTATTTTTACCAGTTAATATAAATTGTCTTTTTTTTAATTCTATTTGAAATAATTTTCTTTTGATGGAATGGGCATCCAATCATTTAATAGTTCATGATGAAATTATGAGGGAAATCCTCTAATTTTTAATTTATTTTCTGAGGGTAAAACTACTCTCAATTGGTTTTATATAGTACATGGGTTCTTGTCACTATCCATTAGTGCTCCTGAACATTCTTGGGATATTATGTGGGGTATTATTGGGTGGTGGATATGGATGACCTGGGTGGGTTATTTATAGCTAAATTCCAATTTTACACTTCATTTACACTATTCTATTCTCCCTTATTCCTTCTCCCTCCATTTTAAATCTTATGAAGAAAAAAATCCTATTTGTTCTAAATTTAGTGTTTTATATATGTACTAATGTGGGTATTGATCATCTATGGAATATATGAGTCATCCATATGTGCTATTTGGTTCTCACTATAGAAGGTGACTTATTTCCTCTTGATTGTGGTCATTAGGTTTGTGTTGTTCCATTTATTTTGTAATATCAAGAGATGCTTTAGTTTTATTCATTATTTTATTATCATGATACATTTATGTATGATTCCACTAATGAGCTTATAAAATTATTCATTGGTTACTAGATTTTGAATAATTTAATTTATTTGGATATATAATTCATAGTTTCAAAAATTTTATTTATTTCATTCCAATTTATTTTATAACTTACTTGGAGGATCTAGGATGTGAATTTGACGTAAAAGTGTTAATTTTCTCCTTCTTGATTTTCATAAAGGAAAAATCGTGGTATTAATGTGTTTTTCAATTAATGGGTTGTTTGGACATTTAAAATAATTCTAGGGGGAAGTTATTATTTTTCAAATAATTTATTAGGATTAATATTGAATAAAATTTTATTATGTAATGAATTTAAAAAATATTTCCATTCCGAATAATAATATTTCATAAAATTAACATGGAATTCCATGTATTGTTTTAGGGGCCCTTTATTAATTTTTGAAAAGATTTTAAATAAAGTGTATTCTTCCATCTATTGATACATCCATATAGTATTATACCTCATATAGGATATTAAACTAATGGGATGTTTTGAATTATTATATTTGATGCTATAATAACATTTTAAAAGGGATTATTTCATGGATGGTTTTGGAGGTAAGATAATCTTTTTGGTGATGTTTCATTAATTAATATTATAATTATCACATTGATTAAATGTCTTTTATCACCTATGTAAGATTTTCTATAGGGAACCCTATGTAGATAATTTGGAGATCACATTTCTTCTACACTAGTATAGATTATTCACTCACTTGTTTCCTCTAGTTATATGTTTTCCTTAACATGTGTAGTTCCTCTGACGACATAATAAGATTTACTAAGGTGATTATATGTCTGAAATAAAATATAGCATAATAAATGATTACATTATATTTTTTCTATGATCATCTCATTATTGGACCAAGTGAGTTTCCCTTGTCACTTATCTGCAAGCATGTGATGTTATATTGATGATTTGAAGAATGCAAAATGTTTTATTCTATTTTTCTTTTTGAGTTCGGGGAATCATTTTTTTTACAGTTTATCATTAGTATTTACCATTAGTTTCATATTTTATCTTATATATGTCATTTTTAGGGTAGTTTTCTATTTTATATTTTCATTTAAAATATGGTTTGAAATAATGTTTTCAAGGTGAAAAATACAAACACTTTTTAGATAAGTAATTTTCTTGAAATGTTTTGGAAATTAGAAAAAAAAGGATATATATTATTTTATGTGAAATAAAATTTCTAAATTTCATTTCTAATGTTGTTTTAATTTACAATGTAGTTATCCATATTTTTGAAAATAAAAATAATTGATCCTTTTATTTATGATTAGAGAATAATTTGGTTATTCCTTCAAGAATTACAATTTAGAAAACATTATTTTCTAAATATATTTCAAACTTGAATTTATTATAAATTCAATAAATAGTTTTATATAAACTCTTAAATTAAATTTGATTTTATCTTTTTAACTCATTACCTATATAAAAACAAGTTGGGTTTTTGTATTAGCCATTACCATTATCTCAATAATTTGTATCAGGGATTCCTTCAAGTCTGTACATGGTAATATTTTTACTCAGATGTAAAATGCTTAAAATATATGTTGGATTTTATATTTTAATGTATAATTGGATTGTTTATTTATATAAAAACACTTTAGTATACTACTTCATTTGTAACTAATTAGTTTATATAAATCAATGATCAATGAATTTATGAACTATACTATATTTCCAGTGAATATTTATTTTTTAGTTATCAAAATTAGAGGATGAAATCATTCCCACATGGTTATTATTTAAATATTATGTACTAGTTAATGTCTATGGTTATCAAGAATGGGGTTTGAGTCTCATAATAGGATATACTAGGCGATGATTATGGTTAACCATTGCTAGTTTATATAAAAATAATAACATATAATAGTTGTATATCCAACCTAGATTTATTTATTTTTGACATTATTCGATTATCAATTTATCTTAAATTGGGTTCCACTTAATAGATATTTATAAAAGTTTTTTTTGATGACGTTCAAATAAATTTTTTGTTATTTTGTCTTTTATATTATGTTTATTTTTTGTATTTAAAAAGGTATATTTTTTAATAGTAACATCAAGAAATGTTTTAGATTAAAATAAATTTTTATTGTTTTTGTAAATAGATTATAATTGTCATGATTTTTTTCAAATACATATTTTATAAATATGAAATTTACGAGGTGTTTTTAATGTTAAGTGTGTTTTTAATAAAGGATTCAGATTCCATTTGTTGGTATTTAAATTTATTGTTATAATATGATATTGTGTAGTTTCTTATATAATAAGAACTTTTCTAAATAGTGGTGAAATGTTTTAATATTGTACATGATTTTGTGATGTAAATTTTGTGCTCTTTCTTTGATAATTTTGTTTATGTATAAAATGGAATCATTTATGAAGATTTATCTCAGTGAGTTTTGATTTAGCCTATCCATTGGTTTGTATTTTCATTTATTGATTTTTAGTTATGAGGTACGAATTGATTTCAATTCATTAGTTTCTATATATATACTATTCTCCCCTAATAATATTGATGAAATATAGAAATATTATTCTTTTGGGGTAATCATCAGGGTGATTCCTATCATTTTATATATCTAACACTTTTGGTTATTAACTCCACCTAGACTCTAAATAGTGTGTAGGGGTTTGTAACTTTTATTATCATAGAACTTTTTATTTTTCACTCATCTAATTTTTATATTGATAAAAGAATATTATGATTAATTTTTAGTCAGGGGGGTTGAGAGATACGTTAAATTCCAGGGATCTTCTAGAAATACTATATTTGATGATTCTATGGGATTATTCCTAAGTCTTAGTGTTCTTTCGTATAAGCAGGTCATGAATGACTTCTTTAGAGCCTTATTATTTACGGGACAGTCCCTATCAATAAATTTCATTAACTATTCAAAATTATTCACATCTTATCCATGTCATTCATTCTAATAATTAGATATTTCTAGGGATTTTAATAACTTTTATTACACTTCCTCATTTGGTCATCTTAGAAATTATATTTGTGGTATTATGAGATGAGATTTTCATCTATACACTCAATTTGGATAGTGTTGATTAATGAATTTTTAATATTTATCCATTGAGTTCAGAGTGGTTTAAAGTTTTGTAAAAGATTTATGTTTTTGTTTTTTTAGGTATTCTATTACATATTCAATCAGAGATGTTTATCGTTTTTGGTTATCTATTTTCTTATGAATATAACCACATAATGAGGAATGGATTATGTTAGTGTATTCTTAGGAAGATATGATGGTTCATTTCTGGGTAAATGGAATGGTTTCTACCACATATTACATTTTTCTCCCATTTGAACCTATTTATTCTATTGGGTTAACCATGGGTATATGTTTAGGTAAAAAGGTCTCATGTTACCCTTCCTATAGACCCTTGACCCACAGTTATAACCCATATTATTTATTCTTTATGAATGTCTAATATAGATGTTATGTTTCCATTCATACCATATAGGATGTTTTTTTATTCATAAAACATGATTATGTTTTTGGGGGAACTTTATGTTGTTTTATTATGTTTTACGATTTACAAAATTCTCTAAGATGTTTTTTTTATGGTTGAGGGATGATTATTATTTCAATAAATTAATTTTGAGTAAATTTGTTTTTAATTTTCATATCGTTTTTATGGGAATGATTATTTCATTTCAAAACATTTTAAATGAATTATGAGTGGTATATAGACTTTTTATATGTCTTCATATTCTCTAGGATTTATAAATTTTATCATTGAGTTTATTTTTTTCATTGATTTTATCAATGATGTTTGATGATTTTTTTGGATAATCCTGAGTAATTTTGGTCTGTACATTTATACCTTTTCTTATAAATTATTTAATTTTATCTCAATCCTCACACCTCTTTTTGTGCGTGATGAGGATAGAATTTTATATTTACAATTACATTTATTGATGAATTTTTTGGGTTGAAAAGTGACATTGTTGGGAGATTTTTAACATCCCCATATAAAATACTATTAGTTATTTTATAATGTAGGTTCTTGTAAAATTTTTGGTCTTTTAGAGTTCATATTTTGATGATTATTTATTATTCCACTATTATATTGTTACCTCATATTTAGGGAAGTTATGTATTTTAATGTAGTTTTTCAATTGGGGTTTAGTGTTTAGTGTGCAGCATGGTGAATAATTTGGATAACCAATCTAACTCAAATTTTTATAGAGGGTATTATCACTTGGATTCTATATGCTTAGGAAGAAACATGTGTAGAAACCATTTATTGGTTGAATATTATTCCAAATTTAGTCTCATATACGGTTCATGATTTTCTAAACCATGGGAATACATTTATTTCATTAAATGTGATGTTATAAATTTTTTACTCTTCCGTTTTAAGCCTATTATCAGTCCCCTTATCGACCTCTTATTTGGGTAACCTATTGCCATGTTCAAGGGATCCCTTCACTTCTCCTCCCATTCATCCAAGATACTCATCCTGTAGTCTCCATAAATTTTCTAGTTAAATTCCACATTTTATTATTCACTACTCTTATCCTCTTTACACTTATTCTATTCCCCTTTGCCTTTAACTCTCCTAAAAATTCTAACACCAATGAGGTTTGAAAATTTGACAAATATTTTATCAAAATAAATCTTCAAATTTTTTAAAATCTATTAATCCTCATGGAATCCTTATTCAATCAGCATCTATAAATTTTCTTTTATGATAAATATGTGTACACATTTTTTATTTAAATTTCATTATATTTCAATGTCATTGATGTTATTTACTTTTTTTATTTTGGATTATAGTTGAAAATAATGAATATAATTATAATGATACTTTCATAATAGGTTATTAAGTTTATTAAATTATATAATTTTCATGTTAAAATATGGTTAATTTTATTTGATAAATGATTTATATGTGACAAAAAAGAGAAAAATGTGGAAATTAAATAATAATGATGACTTATGGGAAAGAAAATATCCCACTAAAAATCTCAAGGGAGGATAGAAGACGTACAATAGCATAATATTAGAAACTACTTTAGGAAAATCATTTATTTATGTTCTTATAGTTTACATTAATATCCATATGACTCCTAAATTTTTTGTGGGGGAGAACTTTTTTTATTATGTCCCCAAGATTATGATTTTTTTAATATAGGTTTGGATATATTAGAACCTAAAATTTATATATGTTAGTTGAGGGGGGTCTTTATTGGACAATAGTATGAATAGTTATTTCCCACATGTTTTCCAAATTAAATTAGAAATTATTTCCAGAATTAATGAGAATGATAAAATAATGATCTATTGTTAGTATAGAGTTATAAATAGAGTAGATCATGTCTATTCCATACTTTTCATTATTTTATGTAGTGAATTTTCATAAATTGGGTTTACATCATTTTTGTTGGACTTTAATGAATCCTAAAACGTATTGGTTTCCATACATTATTTTGTGGGGGAAGTTTTTTTTAAAACCATATTATGTTACCTTTAACATATTCAGTAATTCATTATCTGATTCTTGTGTTATATACGCAAAATGATTTTGTAATATGAGTATAAGTAATAAATGGGGATACCATGGTGATTATAAATTAATATATAAATTAATACAATTGGTTGAGACTGGGATGCTCATCCTTCTAAGGGAATGATGGGTTATTAGTTATTCATTGAAATATTCACCCAAGTATCCAAATAGTGAAATATAATTGAAATAAAAAATTTATATTTATGTTGAATAGAAATGATTAAAATGGAAATTAAATGAATTTATATCAAATTTTAGATGGATAATGAGAGTAAATGTGCTTTTGATTGATAGTATACCATGGTGGGAATGTCAACTCAAAAAGATAAAATACTTTAAACATCATTCAAAATAAATGTAAATAAATTATTTAGAGTGTAATACCATAATTATTAATGTAAATTTAAAATTGGAATTTTTTATCTGTATACTATAGATTTGATAAAATTATGATCATTGGGGTTATTGACATTTTAAGATTACAGTAAGTGATAGGTGAATAATGGGGCCTATGATGTGTGAAAACTAGTGCATAAGAATGTAACCATGGTGTTTAATGAGATTTGAAAAGTGAATTATGTGAAATAAAACTAGTGAGGGGAGTTGTGTGGAGGTTAGTGAAGTTAGGGATGTATGACCAGTTGGATCAAGGATGATTTGAATAATGAGATCAGAGAGGAATTGATTATAGGGGATCAGGGAAAGACTACTAGGAATACTGACAGAGAATTAGAGTAAGTGATATATACTATTAGGGTTTGTATGTAGGAAACTTGGTTCAGTTGTGTGACCATTTTAATTTGTAATTCTACTAATTATATTCATTGTATGTATAAACCATTGGGATTATTTTCATGATCTATCATTATTTATGATATAAATTGTACACAATTTGGATGAATTTATATTATATAATTTTGTAAATGTAATATAATAATCTATTAAGAAGTGTATATGAAATAACAAGTATATATTGGTTGAAGTTGGTCTGGTCATGTGTCCTCTTTCCCTGAGAAGGATATGATGGACATACAAGGTTAGTTAATTTGTGAAAAAATGGTAACATTGTATTTTATTCATGGACTATATATACTAAGATATTATATATGTTTAATGTAAGTATAATGTTAGAACTTTTTAATTAAACATTCTATATTAAAATCCCGTGTATGTTCATTTTTAAAGTTCATAATTAATATATTTAAAAATTAAAAGTGATATATGACTATGTATTTTAAAATAATTATTAGGAGTAAGGATCGTAGGGATTATAGGTTGAAAAATCAAGTTGATATCGAAGACCCGATATGGATTGGAAAATTTAGTGTCATAGTAATTAAAGAAACATCATCACATTGTTTTGGAGAAGGGATTTATCAGACCATGGGTCCCTCCAAGGGGAGAATTTACTCTCTTTTTAATGAATAAGGATTGATCAGTGTATATATTCAATGATTATAGATAACTTAATGAGATCATGATTAAGAACATGTACGCTCTACCTTAGGTTGAAAATTTATTTTACCTGCTTCACGGGGATCAATTCTTCTCCATTATTGATCTTTGATCTCAGTTTCATCAATTATGGACGATAAAGTAACATATTACAAACATTTAATTCTAATCTATATATTTGTAATATGAATTTTTTTTTTATTTTCTTCGGTAAGGCTAATTGTCCAACTATATTTATAGATTTGATTAATAGTTCCTTGATTTACTAGTTTCATTAATTCATGTTATTTCTATTGATGATATTATGATATATTATAAATTTCATCTAGAGAATTTGAAACATCTAAGGGTTGTACTGAAAATACAAATGAATGAAAATTTAGCTAGATAATTCAAAAACTGTGAATTAATGTTAAAAAAGTTTCATTCTTGGAGCACATTGTAACCAATCAAGTAATATCTATAATCCCAACCAAAAATGCAATAGAGGAGTGGACACAACCTATAATCGTAACTAATATTCATAATTTCCTTGGATTATCTGGATATTATATGTGGTTTATGAAAATAATTAATGAAATTATAATCTAATAACCAAGATGACTAAAAAATCAGCAAAGTTCATCTAGGTAATGGAGTTTATAAAATGTTTCAAATAACTGAATAAGATATTGGTTAATAAAACCATGATAAATCTACCCTCTATCATAAACGTATTTTTTTATTTATAGTCTTGAATCACTAATAGGTATAGATTGAATCCTTATGGAAAATGACAAGGTGGTCTCTTATTCATCCAGACTATTAAAGCCTCATGGGAATATTATCTTGTGCATAACCTGGTGGATGCTGCATACATTTTTCCTCAATAGTTATTGAGGAACTATATTCCTAGTGATAAATGTTATATATACATAGAACAAAAGATTTTTAAGTATATATTATAACAAAATCAATTGAACTTGAGAAAAAATAAATGGTTGGAGATTCTTAAAGACTATAATCATTCGATTACGTATGAAAAATTGGAGAAATAAAATTCATTGATTCATTAGGTATGAAATACCCAGTTATGAAAGAATTTGTGGCTATACATAGAGGTATATTGATCAAGGATGTAGTATGGTTGGACATGGGAATCCTAAGGGAAGAGAAATCCTTAATAATATCAAAAATGCTTTTTAAACTGTCATTACTAGAGAAGATCAAGAGTTATCAATAGGAATAACCCTTGATACAAATTATTATAGAGTATTTAAATAATGGGTTGTTTCTAAGATCACTATTAAAGAGAAATAGTATATTGAAATTTAATACAAGGAAATGTGTCCCATAATTCGTGGACCTAATGAAGGAGCTTATGGATGAAGATAATTTCTCTACATTCTCTATTCATCCCAGAAGAAATAAAATGTATGTTGAAATTTATTATAACTATTGGTGGGGTAATATGAAAAGGGATATTACTGACTAAACTATATCTTTCTTCATGTGTTCACAAGTGAAGTAAGATCAACAACTTCCTAATGGTGTATTGTATTGACTAAACATACTAAAATTCATGTAAGAAAAAAATCTATATATACATTGTCATTTGTCTCCCAAATCATCACAAAGGGAAGATGTGATATATTTTATAGTGGATCAACTCTCCAAGACTTACCATTACATAAAAATTGAGGAGGGTTCCTCTCTTGACCAACATTCCATGATATACATAAAGGAATTTTTGAGGATACATTTGGTTCCAAATTTTATAAATTATGATACTAATCAATGATTCTAATATATATTCTAGAGAAGTATTTAACATTATATGAATACTAAATTGAGTTTTTCTCAACCAATCACTACTAAACTAACGGTAAACCTGAAAGGACTATTCAGACACTTGAGGAAATTCTTAGAACATGTTCAATGGAATTTATAGGTGGACAGAATTTACATATCCCATTAGGTGAGTTCTTATCAATAAAACCTTCAACTAATGTATTCAAATGGAACCCACTAATGATATATATAAAAAGTGGAGTAGAACTCATACTTGTGGGGATGTAGTTGGTTAAAGAATTGTTTTTATCTCGATCCTGTATAATAGATTACACGAAAGGTATGTTCTATACAACAACATATAAATGGTTATCCGAGTATGAATAAGTTCTTTGGTGACAATCATTGAATTGAATTAGGTTTGATGTTGGAGAAATAATAATTAATATATCATGGTGGAAAATATCCATGTGATTTGGAAATAATTGGATTCTTATCCATAGGTATGTTGTCCCCTTTGAAATATTTTATAGCACATGATAAGTAGGATATCATAAACAATTTCCACAAATTTATCACAATTTCATAATGTATTCCATGTATCCCTATTAAGTATGTACAAACTTGATCTCTAAAATATACTGGATCTAGAGGCAGTACATCTGGAACATTATCAAAATTATATGGAGAAGCCAGTGGAGATCTTGGAATGTAGAAATAATTATTTATGAAAAACACTACCCACCTTGTTAATTTATTTTAGTGAAAGAAAATGTATGAATATGTGACGTGGGAACCCAGGAATGAATGAAAAAAATTTACCGTTACCTATTTTCATATAAGAAGACGAGTTGGAATTTTAGGGATGAAATTTCGTAAGGGGTGAATAATGTAAGGACAATGAATTTTTAAATTATTATTTTCCTAAATAAAAAAATGTTATATATAAAATTATAAACTAAAACAATAAAATCTTATGCCATTAATATAAATCATTAAATTATTCAGTTATGAAACCAATTAAAATGTCAAACAATACAAGTGGACAAAAAATAAAAAATATAAAATGGAAAATGGAAAATTATTAAACACCCAAATATACAAGAATCATAACCCCTATAAACAACACTATAGAAATGAGAAAAAATATTTGTAAAACAATAAATATATTAATAAATGAATTTATAAATTTGCGATGAATTGTGATAAAAATTGAGTGAAATAAAGATGTTGTATTCATATTATTAAACAGAAAATATTACTATGGGAATTCAACCATTTTATAATCATTGGTAAAATATGATCATTGGTTAATATAATAATTAATAAATTTAACTCTTGGGAATTATATCAAATGCTGATAATTTTACCATTATAATTGGTTTTTATATATAGTAATGAAAAAGGATATTTGATGTGGAAAAAAGAATTGATGTCCTCAACCAGTAGAGTCCTGTCATTTGAATACCATTTATTGGAACTTGGGAGGGAGGTAGCATCATTAGGGTTCAACCATGACCAATTCCAATAAAATATTCAATAAATAAAGCTTAATTAAAATCGCTTATAGATGAATTTGAAGATAGTGGAGATAACCACACGGTAAATGCTAGTTGTGAAAACCCATGAATCTAGTACCATCACACACATTATCATTAGGTTGTGCATGAGGGTAATAAATGGTTACATTTATTGGCCTTAGTTTATTAACGTTTTATTTTCATTATATAAATTAAATTATAATTCCATCAATTCAATTTTAGAAATTTTTTTTCCATAATAATTTTTTTGATATAGATGAATTTTATAAATTGGTTTTTCTTCTCAAATAGAATATATATTTAATTTTTTTAAAAAATATTTTTAGTTTTAAAATAATATAATATATTATTAATAATAATTTTTTAGTAAATAGTCTATTAAAAAACTCTTATTTATGTGTAAATGGTATAATAATTTTATATTGTACCAGAAAATGATTATAAGAGTTAAAAATGTGACATTCTCTTAAAATGATTATTTTATCAATAAATATTGTTGTTTATGTTTAATATTTAAAATTATCTTATTCATAAAATTATTTTTATTAAATAAATATTATATTTTAAATCATAACATTGAAATTAGGTTATCTTTATAAGATGATAATTTTCTAAAATATTTTTTAGTGAATAGTAACAGTACATTTTTTGTGGTTTTTAGTTTGTTTTTTGACATAATATCTATTTCATGATTAGTTAATATTAAATAAACAATAAATTTCATAAAATATGATATTTAATTAATATTAATAATTTCATATATTTTATCCAATTTCTAAACCTATAAGGCACTTTCCAAACATAAAAATGGAAAATTTGATTTAAAAACAATTACCTTATGGAAAATTTAATTTCCTAAGCCAAAAAAGTATTTAAAAAAGTATTTAATTTTAGTGGATTAATATAAATGAATGTAATACTCATATTTCCCAAATCATGACCAATATCCAAATTTAATCTAATAGTTTTCATTTTTTCCCGCCCTAGATTATTATGTTATATATATAGAAATTATTAAATAATTCCTTAAATTTTTCTTTACATCCAATTCATTTTACCATTAAACATAAATCCCAATACATATCCACAAATTTATGGTGGGTTTTCTCCCAATGAATCCCCCACGATTTCCTTGATTTCCTATGTTTTAAAATATAAATAATTAGGAGAAACTTTAAAGGTAAGGCAAATATCCTATTATACATTCCATTCCAGTTCTTTTTGAGGTATCTCATCTATTTTTCCAAAATAATATCATTATATACACAATATATTATAACATTACTATAATAATTATATTTTAATTATTGGAGAACATTTTCCACTACACATTTTATAGTTTTCTCAATCATTGTTTTACATATGTCATTCTAGTTAATTTTCTTCTAAAATTTCCCTCTTTTACTTTAGAATTTCACAGTTTTATTTTTTAAATATCCAAATCAATTATGCTTCCATGTAAATTCTACTAGTTTTAAAAATTATATAATTAATTTGGGATTTTCGAATTTTAAACCCATATTTTATTTTTATGGGGTATTAATGACATTTTGATCATTTCATTATCACTTTTTTTGCCATTATTTTGAGAAGAATACTTTTTTATTCACCATTTGTTATTAATGAAATTATTGATTTTTAATTATATAAATCACATTAATTAATAAATATAATTTTTATCCATGATATCACTCAAATTCATTGGGTAATGAATATATTCTCAAGATATTCCATGTTTTATTATACCTTTGTGATAACATATGTAATTTTCATTCATAACCCCTTAGTGACAAAACATTGTGATATTATAATGAAATAATAATTTAAATTTTTTATCCACATTTCTATGTTAGGATTTGAGTTTTTTATTTTAATATTAAACTTTTTTATTCCTTATTGTCATTCCTCTTGATCATATTGATATATATCATGACCACATGGAATATGTATCCCTTGATTATTCCTATATTAGGATTCATGATCATCCATTTCCATTGATTTTTGACCCATTGAAATGAGATTTAGAAAAAATATCCTTTATGGAAACCATGAAGATTAATTCGAAGTGGACTAGAAGAATGTTTTAGGGTTTCATGTGTTAGATAACTAATTTCCATGATACTAATTTTAAATGATCTTATGTTCTGTTTGATGTAATGTACAATTTTTGAAATGAAAATTTTGACTAAATAATGTTAATCTTGATATAGATTTTATACATATATGTGATTAAAGATAGGTTGAACCATCCCAAATTATAATGAAAAAATATCGATAAATGTATTTATTTATTGATTATCACGAACTTGACAAAATTTTTACCAAAAAAAGTATCATCTAATCTTCATTAGATACTTTTTTGATCATCCAGGAGGGTACAATAATTCTTAATGAATGACCCTATATCATGATATCATCAATTAAGTGATATAATATATTATTTATAATTGAAACACATTTTTATGAGATATTTACAATAAATTCATATTTTTGTCGTCAAGGATTACATATTCCCCATCAAAATTCATCTATCAAATTAATAGTGTATTTATAGATTACCTCAATAAATTTTCGTATGTCAATAACGATGAAATTATCATATATTATATGTTAATTTGTGAGTATAAAGTCTATTTTGGATAATTTTAAGGACCTTAATGTGGATGAAAATTCAAGCTAAATTTAGAAAATATTTACTCTATTTATATAATATCTCCCTGTTAGGTCACATTTTCAAATCACGGTGGTATGGGTATGGATATTTCAAAGATATAAGTGACTTAGGAATAGTGTATAATAACAACTACAATAATTAATCATCGTTTTCTCAAAATAGATAGATATTGTAGAAGCATTGTGAAATATTTCTCATGAAAATAAAATCCAATAACAATGTTAACACAAAAGGGAGTCTTATTCCTTTGGACCTATGAATTTTAATGAAATTTCAAGGATATGAAGTGATAGTTTTTCATCTCATCTACAATCACACTAAACTATATTAGATAAGGAAATGAGATCTATAATGATGAATAAAAGAAAGGATTTAGATGATTCTTAATTAAAATGAAATGTTGGTAGCGTATCCCTTATGTTAACTAACGAGTTTTGAGAAAATTTACTTTATATATAATTTATATCCCAAAATGGTAGAATTTTCATTTTATATGTGGATTTATTATCTCTATAGTGAAAATATTTAAATTTATACTGACCACAAGAGATTAATGTATATAATCCCAAACTAGGATTTGAATATGTGTGAAAATAGATTATTGGAGTTGATCAAGGACCATAACATCTCAGTTCATTAAAAGACTAGGAAGGAGAACATGGTGGATGATAATTGGAACGTGAACGATCATTCTACCATATCAGTTACGAGGAATCAAATTGACCCAATAGTCGTGGATTTAAACATTATGAACCTTGAAATAATATTATAATGGGATAAATATAATTTTTCCCCAATGACTATTCAAACATCCATCCATGTAATGACATGGTAGGTGGAGAAGAATGTTAATAAAGTACAATAGAAGGTAAAAAAATATTATATAGAAAAACCACTAAAATGGTCGAATTATAATATAAACTGAATTGATATGAGTTCCATAAATAGTAGAGTTAAAGAATTTGTTGTGGGATGTTGCACGTAACTCAAAATTACCTATCAACCATTCACTTCATAAGATTTATAGACATATAAAAAATCATTTATAGTGGGATAACATAAATAATGTGATTATATGATACATATCATGATTATTTATTTTCCAAATCATTAAGAATTAATGTAAAAAAATCAATAATGTTGATGAAAAAATTACACATATGTGTATTTAAATGTAAGAACACCACCCTAGATTTCATTTTAGATTTTCCAAATACCTATAAATAACATAAAAAAGTTGGGGATATAGTCGACCTCTTTAGTATGTGATCAAATTATATTATTATTAAATAAAAAGGAGGACGGGGTTAACTCTTTACCCTAAAAGTGTTATCAAATACAAAAAATTACCATTTTGGTATTCAAATAGAATAGTATGAGTCCATATATGGGAAGCATTTTAGAACTGTAAAATTTTGGGGTAATGTTTGATATTTTATGTTGATGGTACTGGAAGTTGATGAATAAATGTTATATAATATTCAAATCAATCTATAACAACATTAACTTATTCAATTCCTATAAAATACCGATGATGATAATCTTCATTGGGATTTAATGTTTGATGTTTTCTAATAGTAATTAATTTGTATATACCCTTGGAAGAGGGTTTTTATTTTTTTGAAGATAGTAATGTAGACTCATTGATATAGTGGTCTCTATAAAACAATCGATTGTGGGGGGGGGGGGGGTTGGTAGATTATTTTTGGGTTCAACCACCAATCCTCTCATAAGTACAAGATGTGTTCTCAATATCTTTTGTAAGGATGTATAAATTAGTGTCTTCACTTTTACTAAACACGTATGTAGTTCAATAATAACATTATATTTCTTATGAGTAATTAAAATTTAAAATATTGTATCGTAGATATAAATTAATTAAAAAACCCATTATCCATGTTAAATTTCTTAATATGATTCACATGTTTAATGAAGCTACATGGAATCTTGAATATGTAATGAGGTAGTACCATAATGTTTCAGTATTAAAAATGAAATTTCAGGAGAGGAATTATTTTATGGGGGATAGAATAAAAAAAAATATTTTAGTAAGTATTCTCTTTTAAATTAATTCTATATTTAATAGCTTATTACACACACAACAATAAAATAAAACTAACAATAATAAATAAAAAAATAAAATATAAGAATTAATATATTACGATAATTAAATATTAAATATCATTATGAAAAATAAAATATGATGAATATCACAGGTAATAAATGACAGTGACATTAAATCCACATCCTTATGGTTTTAATTTAAAATTTTACAATAAATTTATATTATTGAATGAAGGAAAAATGTTACAAATATAATATTTTTTTTGATTTAATTATATTATTGTGTTCTATGACTAAAAATATATATCTATGTCTATTTATTAGAATTTAATATAACCCATATATATGTGGTCATTCAACATATTGTCCTTATAGATATGGTCATTAGATATATTTTCAATATAAATATGGTGTTTTAATGCATGATCATTTGATATATGGTCATTGAATATAATGTCATTGTATATACTTTATTCAAATGGGTGAATTAACAATTTTTTATTTTCTATAACAAATGAAAAATAATATAATTTAAAAATATAAATAACTATAAATTGAAATAAATATATACATTTTTAATTAAATTTGATAATAATATTATTATCATGGGAGGATTGATTTGTAGAAGATGTATTTGGTTATTGGTCATCAAATTGTATGTTTTAATTCAAGATGAATCAATCATCACAATTTTGCACATACTGTATATTGTAATCCATTTAGGTGGAATTTCATGACGTATGGGGAATCGAAGGATTCTGGGATATTAAATTCAAGGGTTTTAATTTTTAGTTTCTGAGTATAAAAAGAACTTTACAAATGGGGTAAAGGCGACAGTGAATCCTATATCTTTAGAACTAGCTCGTTTGTTATGGATGTTTATACATAAGGGTCATATCACTCATGAATCAAAAAATCTTGTAATGAATGGGGAGGGGTGTAGATTTTGTAAATTCCTTATTATATAATGTGTTATAATCACTAGGAGATTATATGTGTAGTTTTAGGGATGATTAAACATTTATCCATGATATCCTAGGTTTTGTGGATTGGAGAATGTTAGAAATACGAAGGGGATATTTTCATATTTTTCATTGTATGTGATTATATCTGAAGACAATTTTATTGATTTGGATATATTTCCTTGAATCATAGTATTATTATTATTTAACAGTGTGATAGATGTTTTTATCACTTAAAAGTCATTAATAGTCTTGTGTATGTTTGGTATAATAATATAAAAATCAATTTGATTTTTTGGAATATCAATATTCTACGGTACAAAACCTCGTTTGATGGTACCCTATTAAGTTCGGAAAAATATTCGGATAATCCAAGGATTGGATCCTTTAATAAATTTATTATTAAAGTTGATGTGGAATTTACATAGGTTGGGGAGGCTTCCCAGATAACTATAGAGGGTAGCATGTCCCTAGAAATTCAAAATGATATGGGTTTTGATTTTCTAAAGGGATTTTAATATGATTTTCCATCTTCATTATGATAATAGGAGATCAATAATATTTATATACTATAATATAATGGGTAATTGTGAATCATATTCTACAACTATGGATAAAGTAAAAGAGGTCAGGAAGGATGTCACACATAATGGGTCTGGTTATGTTTTCTATAATATAGAACCTATGATTCCATGGTTAGATAAGGGGAATGAAGTTGGTGGAAAAAAATCGAGTAATTATAGGATATATTCAGTAAATCATAAATATATATATGTATATAGGTTTTTCTATTGGATATTATATCTTAACTATTGTTTAGGAATTGGACTTTTAATTCTGATAGAGTGCAAGAGAAAAATTCCCCCGATCATTTTTCAAATTTCTCTCACCCCTCGTGATCTAGTGAAAGATAATATTCACAATCCTTTGTATATGGTTTACCATTTTAAATCTACTAGAAATATATTTACAATTGATGAATAAAAAGATGAATCATTGAACATGCTTTGTCCCATAGGAATATGGTCTACTAACTCATAATAGAACCGACCTGAGTAGAATGAAAATATGAAAAATATGGAGGCAGCCCAACATAATATGAAATATAAGGGGAAAGGGTGGTGGAATAATTTCATGGAGACCAAGTGACATGGTAATTATATTTTGGGAATTTTCCTAAAATGGTAAAGGATCCAAGTTCTAGACCATTTTCAATGAAACATAATGGGAAAGGGTAGGAAAAATATATATCAATAGTGCCCAATAATAAAACCCTTACTAGTGTAATAACATAAATAATGTCTAAATGTTGGTTATATTTTTTGTTATCCATGGGGTGGAAAATGGAACATCAATCACATGCCTTGGGAATCTTTAAAACTACCCCAAAATATATCTCATAGGATTCGATAAAAAATTTTGCACTTTAATGTGTGGAAGGAATTAAATTTTGATTATAATGGTTAAAAATTTATCTCTCAAAACCATTATGTATGTTCTAGGAAATTTTTGTGGATTCTATAAAAAATATATCTATGTGATCTTATTTGAATTGTCCAAAAATATCACTTCCACTTTTTTGAATAATAATATTCCTAAGGACATAACTTTTTTAGGTTTAAATTTATAATATTTAGAGAATGGAGTCATGGGTGGAATTTACTATTATATTTTCTGATATTCCTCACTATTTCTCTATAATTGGGGTCTTTAATAATGTTTTGAGGCCTGATGGAATGTCATGTTGTAATATCATCTGGATCGATTCAAAGGATTTCATCTCTTGTAATGGTGAATCTTAGATAGTGGTAGTATCAATATTAGGTTCTAATTTCACATATAAAATGTGTGAAATGAATGTGAGTCAATAAATCATGTCGAATACCTACCTTTATCCCATTTAAAAAATCATCATTATGGTATATATTGTGGGGTTTTCATTATCGAGATTCAATTAAGACCACATACCTATTGTTATTGATGTCAACAACAATTTGAAAAGATCCTTTCCAATTTATTTTGTGTTTAAAAAATAATGCTTTAATATTATTGGCTATAGGAAAATTGTAATTGAGGGGTGGAGGTGTGATCTTGTTTGGAATTCCTTCTAGATTCTCACAGGGAAAATGAATAGAAAAAATATTCCTTTAAGTAGATACAATATGTCATCCTTTTCACTACTATTTAAAAATATTCAATAATTTTGGTATTTTATTGATCACATATAGAGGTGTGTGTGCATTCATAATTTTCTTATTTATTAGGATGAAAATTCACATTCAATGATTAATGTTTTTAACCCTTTTGGGGTTGATTCTATTATGATAGTACAATGTCATGTGGTTAAATTATGTAGATAAAACCCCATAAATATTTCAAAGTGTCTATAAAGAGAATATGGTCAACATTGGTATTACAACATTCCATATTGAGGGATCTATTTGCACCTATAATTTAGTGATATTGGAAACTATTTTTAATTACTTCCAAAATCATCACAATGTGGTTGAAAATTACTGCGGGAGAAAACTAGATTAAACCATTCATAGTTTCATTAATGAGTATCATATGTTGGTTATTATAGATATCACATTTTTTAATGAGTTAAAATAACTATCTCTTAAAAAAACTGATAATATTCCAGGTCCAAATGGTTTTGAAAATAAAATTTTTAGGTTTCAATAGGTCATTTTCCATTATAATTTGTATAATTAATTAAGGTATTTATTCATCAATTCTATTATGTTAGGTGGTTCTAATAGAATATTAATCGCTCTTCTACCTAAAAAATAAACGTTCCTAGATATTTGTCACTTCTAGCTTATTTGTTTTGGGGATAAAGACCCTAAAATAATTATTAAAATATGGAGATGAGGCTATGTAGGATTATTTGGAATCCCATCACTCCCAACCAAGTTGGGTTTATTCTAGGTAGAAACAGTCATTATTAATTATTTAAAAATTTCAATTTCATTAACATATTATAGAGTAAGGTTAAGGATGTAAAAATCACAATGATTATTGATATATTATATTCCTTTGGCATAATGAGATGGAATTTCATTCTTGATGTTCATTGAAGGTATAGTTTTTTATCTATTTTATTATATTGATAAATATATTACATTAAAGTGAAAATTTATCTACCATCTATAATTTCTCACCTAAAGGGAACATTACATTATTGATAGGTGTTTGTGAAGGATATCATCTCTTAAGTCCCCAATTTTCTCTAGATGAGAAATATATTTGTAGGATTCTCATTGAGATTTCATTGGCTAGTATCTACAATCAAATAAATTAATGAAGGATCCATATTGAGAATTCACATTTTCTATATGCTGATGTTATTTCCCTATTTTGGGATGCCTACAAGTGAAATAAGAGATGGTGAAAAAGAATCTTTATACAATATGGAACTATTTTATGGTAGGATATTTGTCTGAGAAATTATTTACTTTTCTTTCGGGAAGTATCATGACGTCGAAAAAAATATAATTTCACAAAAACACGGAGTTGTTTCAATATCATTACCTTTTTACTATTTATTAATACCATTATTTCAGGTAATGATATGAAGTATCCATTTTCATAATAGATTCACCAATTTTTTTCTAAAGATGTACAGTTTGAAGTGAAGGATTATTTCGCCAGATTTCAGAATTTTATTGTTCAACTCTGGGGTGAATTTAGTGTTTTTTAAAGATTTTTCTATGCATATATATCCCAGAAGACATGTTAATAAACTACATAAAATTGTATGGAAAATTATTTGAAAAAGGATTTTCAATAAATATAATATTGTTGTTGTATCATAGAGACAATTTAGTAATCTTGGGGATATGGGATGACTAAGTGTTAAGGATATCCAAAAATTTAATGAAACACTCCTGGATAAATTTACCACAAATATCCTTACCAAAAATGAGGAGTCTCCTTGCTTTCATATATGTAGGTTTCTATATAAATAGGAATGTTGTTATTCTAACGAAATTTTATCCTCTATTTTATAATAATTGAGAGACACATACAATGATGTGATTGAAAAATCAAAACGGATTGTATTCCTGAAATCCTCACTATATTGTTGGTCCGATAATAGGTGAGATAGATCTATCTTGAAAATGTAGAATATACTACATGATAAGAAAATATAGACCATTTTTGAATCTACTAATATCAATGTTGACAACATTGTATTTCTTCTACACGATGTTGTTTCCCAAATATCAATGTACATTTTATGTTCATACGGACACTCATTTATAGATAACGTTGACAATAGAAATGATAAAAACCAGAGAATAATAACAGCACTAATTCAGTGGTTCAAGTTATGTACCAAACTAGGTGAAAATGTTTAATTTCCACATCACATACCCATGTATATTGTGGTAGCTATGTAAAATATAGATGCATAGACTTATAATTCATAAGTAGGTTCATAGGTCTGGTTTCTAGCTTGCAAAGATCAATCAATTATCATGGATTGTTTTTGATGTCGACAAACATATTTTAATTGATTTTATAATCTCTTACAGTTTATCTATGTATATTTAGGACATATTTTATGTTTCATAAATCATAAAATTATATATTCTTTACCTCATTAATTCAGCATGAGATAATTATCCTAGTGAAAAAGTTTCAAACCTCCACCTGGTATTTGTGGACAATGTTATTGATTTCATTTAGAGGGTGATTAATAACAATTTTTTAAGATAGTTTGATTCCAACATATGAAGACCTTATCACCGTTATATAGAGTCTAAGGATAATACCCATATAAAAAAGGTAGATTGAATAATGAAACATATGACCTATATCTTTTAAAAATTAATGATTATAGTGGTTGATTGAAAAAACCATTTGTAGTGAGATATATTCCTTGAATACCACAATTCATGAAATGAATAATGGTGAAAAAAATATAGAGTGTATTTAAGTACCACATTCCTTTCTACTTAGACATGTGACTTCATAAAACTTCATGTCTTTTTCAAATGGTGATTATACAGATAAAATTGTTATTTATTTTCTCTGGAAGATGAATTATGGGGGTAATTTAGTTGATCCATAATGTTGTTCATTTAGGTTAGTGATTCCTTTTGATGGAGTATGAATCTATCATTATATTGGAGATATTGAGTAGTATGTGTCATGATGTCCTATGAAAGGTTCATTAATGGTAGACTCAATGTCTTAATGATATTGAAAGTATGTGAACTCATGTTTAACAATATTTTATAGTGGCTAACATGGTTACTTATTCCTTAATAAAGAGGAATATTATAGAGAAAAATATATCATGGCTATTTTTTCTAATGGTTTTTCCTTTTTGGGATTCATATGTATGGGGTGTTTTGAACCATTTATAGTGTATGGCTATTTTGTAGCTTCCCCTCTTTTGTTTTTTCTAATTAATTTCATGGGTTGTGTTCTCAAACACCCTAATCATTTTTTATTATTGTTACCATAAAATATCTATTATATATGTTTATAAAAAAATATCCTAATTTTTTTGGAATAATAATATTTAATTATTAGAAGATAATTAATTTTATTTTGATGTGATTAAAATTATTTAATGTTGGAAAGGAAATTTTTATCAATGAATTGTGTTTTTAAAAGTGGTGTAATTTAAAATTTAAAAAATTAAATGATCTGTTTTTAAGTCTGATTTTAATGAAATTTAGTTTTTCAAACTACTAATAATAGTCTTACTAAAATATAATTATTAATTTATATGAAATAATATTATGAATATTAAATGTTATTAAAATATATTTACCTATAAAAATGTTTTTCTATACATTAAGTGTTTTCATTAAAATGAAAACTATATCAATTTTAAAAATTGAGTGATAATAAATTGGATTAAAATTTATAATTAAAACTATATATTTACAAAATAAGGTCCATTCCTTTTCTAGGAAAAAAATATATTACATTGGTGAATAGTGCATGACATTGATAAACTATACAAGATGTAAAATCAATTATATGTTTAAAATGAGGTATAAAACTATTAAAAAGTAGTAATAAATGTGTATAATTGAACAAATTTCAATCCAGTATATTTTTTTCACTTAATTGTCTACATTCCATTAACAAATTAGCGTCCTCAATCATTCAATAATTAGAAAGTCTAAAAAAACTCAAACATCATAATAATACTACCTCTACAACACCGCTTCAAAAGAAAATATATGCATCAATTTACACATGAATACTTATAAATTTTACCTATCCTAAATTATTCTTAATATATTGTTTTTTTCTTCAAAAAAAGGAGGTATACATCTTTCATTTTGAAGCAACCCATTTTTGTGAGCGAATTCATTAATGTAAGTATCTATGTTATTATCTAGATCATTCAATTTCCTTATCATAATTTTTTTTTATAAATATCAACTTATACTACAAAAATGTCATATTAACATAACATTAATAGTTTGAAAACGATACTATTAATATGTAGCTCTAAATTCATGCTGGTAAAATAGTACATCCTGTCATTGTTTTAGTGGTTCAACCACCTACATAAATGATGTTACACTAACATCATAATTTTCATAATGAATATGTTTAAATACATTAATTATATTAATATATTATTTAAAGGAGTAGTTATTATTAGGAATCTTGTTCTTTATGGGTGAGAAATAATTAATTTTCATTATCACAAAACTTCTTGTTATATGTAAATTTCCCAAAACATATTGGTCATGGAATCAACATTCATGATCTATAACCATACCATCAATAAAATTAACATGGATCAAAATAAATCATTGAAATATAATTATTCCTCAAATATAAATAATCTTGGAATGATGAAATTTATATCAAATAATAAGGATCAACATCTCTATTATGATACATATATGAAATAATCAAAATTACTAAAATAAAATTATATTAATAATTAATAAGTAATAGATAATTGTGTGATAAATGATTATGATAAATGATTTGAAAATTTATTTAATATTATTAATTTATTAAAATAATTTATTGATATGGTAATAATTAATATAAATCGGTAATATCATAATCATGGAAATCAAAAGTAAAGGTAAGGGTTTGTTTTGGAACATCACTTTCAAATCACATATTTCTTATAACTAAATATCCCTATGAGTAAATCATATATTCATTTTCTAAAAATCCTTAACTATTTTCATCTACTCTAGTTATTTTTAGGGTATAAATTTCTTCATTTCATTTCACCTCTATTTTGATCACAACATAACTAAAAAGTTTTCTATAAGTGTAGTTGACCTTATCTCATCTTTTTGGATGGGAATTATTCTCTTCCATATTAATATCCTTTACTTTTTTAATATATTTACATATATATATTTCTATTATTTAATAATGTAAATTCTTATTTGAATTTTTATTTTTCAATGTGTAGAAGTAATTCCATATTTTTTAAAAAGAAAGAACTCTCTTGTTATTATAGGTTGATAGATCCCAATACATATCCCGTTTAGGCCATGTAAACGTCAAACACCCTTATAAGAATCTAATTGGAGTAGAAACATTATTATTTTTTAAAAACCATAATCATTATCCCCTTTAATTCTAATTTTCTACATTCAGACCAACCATATCCAGTGCGACAGCCTTATAAATAATGCCTAAAAGACCTTCTCTCGGCTTATCTCCTATCAGGATTGTCATCAAATATGTTGGTACTTCTTTCTTAAGTCATAACATCTGTCTACACCTATATAATGTACCTGAAACTATCCCAGATTCCATCTATAGAACCTCCCACCAATCACAAGTAACTCTATCATCCATCACAAAAAGTCCCAATTTCCATAACATCATCGACACATCCCGAGTGAGCCCGCCAACCCGATTCTGAAGTAAATTTCTTCCACGTGACAATTAAAAACCAATATTCACCCATATTCATTGCAAATCATATACCCACTTCTAAATGGTGGAAAATAAATAATTATTTTGGTATTTGAACCCTAAACTCCATAATGACTGGATTTTGTAGACATTCATATGTCAGTAATTGACCAGTACCCCATTCACTTCTATTATAATTTACATTAAATAAAATACAATGATTGTAATCTTGTTTTATGCATTTATAAATGGGTCATTTTCTATTATCATTGAATTTATATACAAATTTGTGCATGTAATTTTATTTCATTTAATCCTAATAACATAATTTCATACAATATTATTAATATTTTATTCTGAATATTCCTATCTAACATTTTTTGGTTTCTAAAATAATTCACATTCCCTTTTTTATAAATTAATTTTTATAATAAATTTCTTAAAAAAATGTAAATGTTTTATTATTATTCATCAATGTAATTTTTTAATAAACTTAAAAAAAATTAATTACGTCAACATCATTTAATTTTTCTTATTATTAACTAGGGATATGGTTTAATGATACTATCCTCCATTAAATATATTTATTATTACCTTTTCCAATATAATTTTTTAAAAAATTATTTTATTTAGCTTGTTTTAATTATGATTTGACTGAATATGGTTTGTTTTATTGGTCATGTGTCACACATTTGTATGTTTTATCATTATTATACTGGTGGGTATGTTACATATATATAATAGATTGGTTATGATTTTATATATCATAGATTTAGATGAGAGATAAGCAGTTAGAAATAGAAAATATGATATAGGTAATGGGTGGTTATCTCTAGACCACTATATTATAGGTAGGCGGTTATCCTAGTCCAATATGATATGAATTTGTTTTTTGTAAACATTGAAATATGTTTTAGTTTGTTTTCATATTTCTCTAAAATATGTATATATTATGAAACAAACCTATGTTTTGTTCTCATGACACGTGATTGTTGAAATTCATTTCCAAACTCCTAGGACCCATGTATTATGTTTTTCCCAAACCATTATATCATGATTTTTTTATTAATCCATATTTTATTGGGTATGATTTCTTTAGGTTGTGTTATTATACATTGATTATGTCTTAATCTCATATGTTCATCTTACACTGTCTTATGATCATTGATGGACCTCACTTTTGTTCACCCATTATCAATCATTTAAGATCAACATTTTCCATTATTTCCATTTTCAAGGTTTTGAATAAGATAATTTTCTATGACATTATAATATATCCATCATGTGTGAATAATATTTTTGAGGGATATTGAATAATTATGGTAAAATAAGTTAATTTTGAATTTATTTTTTGAAGACATAAAACCAATAAGTTTTATGATTATTATTATTATTGTACTTAAGTAATAATGGTGTAAAATTATTCATTATATATGAATGACGTGATCATGTAATATTTATATGAGAAATATGTATAGTTTATAAGTTAAACATTAATGACATTAAATCTAATTCATTATTCCCGGTGAATATAACTAGATTTCAATCAAATTGACTCTAAAAGTGATTATATATCCTTTTATGAGTAGCTATAATATTTTTTGTTATTTTTGGGAGTATACAGATATCCATTAATTATGAATAATAATGTAGCGAAGAAAGGAAAAAAAATTGTTGGGTAAGTTTCAGTACTTTTGATTGGTAGTAGAATTAAAATTTCATATAAATTAAAATATGTTCGGATTAAATCATTATGGAAAGGGATTAATAATGATACATATTGAAAACTAAATTTGATATCTATTATCTTTGGAAGGATGAGATAAGTTGTTTTTTATGTTTATGAGTTTTCTAGAATTATCCTATTTGGGAGGTGTGATGTTATTTATGTTTTATTTATATAATATAATTCACATTTGAGTAATGGTCCTGATATAATTTATATTATCATTAACTATTAAATGTATTATTTTTGTTTCTATAGATTTTGGGTGTTTTTATCCATGGAATATATCATATGATTGTATATAGCTCAGAATATATTTCACAATTATGTAACATTTATTATTATTCCATACATTTTAGTATTTTAAGGATTTATTCTAACAAAAATATGTTTCAGGTTTTAATATATATTACTCTGTTAATGTATGATATTTAACTCATTGGAGGATAAACATTCAAATAATGTGAATGTGATTCCCATTGAGGTATAATACGATATTGAATTAATTTGTATAGGATAAAAGTATAATTTTGAAAAAAAATTTACTATAAATTAATAAGGTGTGTTCAATTAAGTGAATAAAATTAAATATTTCAGGGCCATTAATGTGTTTCTTGAATATGGTTAGGTTACATACCTCAGTTTTAATCAATTTCATTATATGAATACATAATTGTTTTTTATTCCTAATTATGTAATCAACCAAGATAATTGAAATATGTACTAGGATTCTATTGTGTTATTCATGGAGATTATTGTGTGACTCAAAATAATTTTCAAAATTAGTGTCCTGAAAATGTGGGATAGGCATATATTAAGTGTTAGTTTTCACCCATGCATTATTCAGAAGATTATATAGATGTCTCGTGAAAAAACAAGAGATGATTATATTTTTCATTGTGATATGATTCCTTTGTCAACTTGAGAATATTCTTTTAAACATATTTACACTCTAAATCATTATTAAGCTGGAAATTATTTCATTTTTAGAATAAATATTTCAAATATATGGATGATATTATAACATGAATATTGTTTTGGTAGTTTTATTTTTAGGGATAAAAGATTTCAAATGTGGTTTGGATGAAATAACCTAAGTCATTTCTTAGTGTTATTTATCTTATCCATATAATTTGATATCAATTTTGATTAAATTGGTCTCATTGATGCCCATATTTATTAAATTAATCATCATATAGTTCTAATATGTGACATCAAAATGATTGGAAATGAAATATTTTTATTTGCCTAATAAGCCCACTATAGAGTTAAAAAATATATTTTTTGAATGTAGGTATTATGGAAATTAAGAATTTTTTACCATGAAATTATGAATATATTATTTTACTCTAGAAACCATTTTTTCTCTGATTCAATCAACATTTTCATTTCATTTGTAACTATTTGAAAAATTGAAAATATACATTATCGAAATTTTTTGAAACCATGAGAAAAATTGTTATTTATCTGAACGATGTATCCACTATTAGTGGTAAATGTGATCCTGGATCAAGTTAGATCACTTTAAGAACTCATTAAGATGGATTATTATTCATTGCCAACCATATACCAATTATATTATACGTGTTTATTTATATTATATCCAAAATTATATAAAACAATATATTCATTGAATCATGATTTATACATCATGTGTTGACATACCATTTAAGAGTAATTCAAAATAAAATATTTGATATTGTATTTAATCAATGTTATATAACAATTTTTCATTATTAGTTCAAAATGTAATTTGTATAATTTTTTTCTAGTTTCAAAAGTATTATCAATATCCACAAAGATCATGGTAATTTGATATTTGGCTTGATTGAAATATTAGAGATAATTTAAATTTTGTTAAAAAATTTAGGTATTATTTAATTGCTGAAACATATGATTCACGATGAATGACGTTTATATTTGGAATCCTAGCATGGAGAAAATTTTTATATTTAAATTTGGAGGTGTTTTGATATAATATTTTAAATGGGTTTTTGGTTGTGTATGGTGGGGGAAATTGTGGATATATTGAATCATTTAGGGGTGTTTTAGAGGATGTTGAGACATTTGATTAATTGATAAAAAATTATATGTTCCATATAGATCATTATATGTGACCATGTGTATTGATATAAAAACCCTAAGTATGTCTAAATCAATTGATTTGTAAAATGGTTTTAGATAGATTAAATGAGGTTCCCTATCCATACATGAACAATTTTATCCCATTTATCAAGATTATTAGACAATGGAATTTGTTATGATGTGATGAGCATGTCATTGGACACACGGGAAGGGTCTATATGTTCTATGTATCAAACTTCACCAATAATTTTAAATTAAAATTAAATCCTTGAAAAAATTTATTCCACCCATAATTAGACTAAAATTATTATATTCAATCATTCATTAATGTAATAATTTTCAAGAAAAATTCAATACACTAAATGTTAGATAATTGAAACAAAATTAAAATTTCTGAAAGTCATAAAACCGTAGGAAAATAAAAACAAAAATAAGTTTAAATATTCATCATCTCAATCTACATTGGGAATCATACAACAAATAAAAATGAAACTAATAATAAAATTTTTTAGAAAGATGAAAACTATAATTCGAATATAATTAATGGGGTAACATGAGTTTTTCTATGAAGTATGTAAGGTTATATATTGGAATGTAATATTAGCATTATATATATGTTTTGTGGGAATATATTTTCATTGTGAATATCAATATGATCAGATATTATAGCTTTTGACAATATCACTAGACATAAGAAGATATAATGATATAAATTATTAGTTTACTGAATTTAGTATTCAATAAATTTCAGAGTGTAATAAATTAACAACAAAATATTCTTCTATAAATAGCAGTAAAATAATTATGAAATCAGTGTATAAATAAAATGAAATGGTACATTGTAATATAATTATTCCATATAGGGATTATTTTTCCCATATTAGAAAATAGGTTTCATCTGTTTTTTCCTAGACCTAGACCACTAAGAACCAAAACCACGATTGGGTGATAGAAGCCATCAATGGGAGAAATTACTTATCATGGAAATACATGTGACATCCATGTTAGTTGAATCAACACTCACTGCATTAATATCATACTCTAATATCGTATGTGAAGGACCATAGTGGTTATGTGAGTTTAAATTAAGATGATATAATCATATAGTTATAAGTGTAATAAATAATATTATATATAAACATTCACTATTATATCTATCTTTATATATTTTTTATTTTTACAAAATTTAATTTAATGATTTAATTTAAATAAATTTTCAAATTTATTTAATTATATTTTATTAATTAAAATAAATTACTGGTTAGTATATAAATAACAAATTCAAAATAATTTGGAATAATATCATTTTATTTAAATAGATATATTTTTCAATGAATTTTTTTGTGACATAATTTTTAACCTTAGTCAAATTAATTACTAAATATAATTATTTAATGAAATATATTGGTATAAAATTTAAAACATAATTTACAATTTTATAAATATTATTACTCATAATATAATAAGAATATTTTTTTGCTTAAAAATACTTTTTTCTATTATAATATGTATTTTTTCCATTATGTGTTCTTATATTAAAATTGATTTTTTTATTTTTCTATGGAGAATAAAATATAATTAATTTATTTTTTTCTATAATAATTCCTATATAAGTTGGTAATTTTAATTTTTTCTTTAAATGATAAATAATATACTAAGGAAAAATAGAGTAAACAAAGTAATGGTAAAATGAGGTGAAATGATTAAATTAAGGGATATTGGAACCAAATATCACAAATAATTAACATTAAATGTGTTTATAAGTAAATTACCAATCTCACAATGTCCCATAATATTTTCCAATGTTTTATCTTATAACATGATAAATAAAATTACTTATTCAACTAGGAAGGGGTATTTGTGAAAAGTCCACTCAACCTCACCTGTAAAAGGACCCATCCACTAAACTCATAAGAGACAAAATATTCTATAAATTTACTATATAATCACATCCCAAATTTTCATCCAAAAATTCATAATAACTTATTCCAATCCTCTATTCATATGAATTAGTCTCAAATCCTTCATTTACAAGAGGCACTCTAATAGAAGATTCATGTATTTAACTTAAGTATTATCCTTCCCTTAATTATTTATATTTAAATTTATTCTCTAAAACTTATGAAATTTGTATTATCACATTAATAAACTGATTTTCAAACCATTTTGATTATCTAATTGTGAAATTATATGTATATAACAACACATTTTTATTAATTAATTCAGTATATCATGTTCATGATTATGACCTTTCTACTACCTACAAGAACAATGTGATAATTGTAATATCATTAATGATTCAGAAAATGTAAATAATGGTAATATATTTTAATAGTTTTAAATTAAATATATTTAAATGTTTTTCAATGTTAATATATATGAGTTTACATCTTAATAAAATCAAATTTTTATTGGATAAAAATCCGAAAAATGAGATTTTGATCATTATTTTTGAATGAACACTATACCATCCATTTAATAGAAATTGGAATTCAAAACACTATTAAATATTCATATTTATATTCTACTAATATGTTTAATATAATTATGACATGATAATCTATCAATTAACTAAACTATCTTATCAAATCTAGTATAAAACAAATGCGACAATCAACATCCAAATATTTTTTTACCAATGAATGATTAATAAATGATTATTAAGAAAATATAAATGAATTATATAAAATATAAAATATAAATAAAGTTATAATATAAATAAATAATAAAAATTAAATTTATTATAAATTATCTTACAGTGTGACTGACCAAGAAAGAATCCACGTAAAGGGTTTTATTGACACAATTTTCCTTTCATTAGTGAAAAATATATCTTCCTTGACTATGATCATACAAGTATTTTATATTTTTACATTTTTTATTTCATATGATATTTTATATTCCTCTATAGTGTAATTATATTTTCATTTTAAAACCTATTTCTTTGATGAATTTATTTCATTGTAAAATTATTACATTAATAAGAATAATTTAATCCTTTTTATTATAATTTTTCTCTCTATGTCTATATTAATTAATACAATGAGTTTTTTCTTTTATATTTTTAAATAAAAATAATTATTATATTTTCTAAATCTCATATTAATTTCAATTTCATTAAAATAGTAAAATTTGCGACAATTTCATTGATGTCAGTTTTCTATAAAACATCATAAATGCATAAAAATAATTTATTTTCATTTTAAAATATTTTTTATCCTCTAATCTTAAATTAATTATATTTTTTAACATATTTTCATAGATTCATTATTAAATATTGTGTAAAACTATTAATTAAAATTTACAATTTTCACCATTCAATAATTTATTTTTAAAATGTTACTTTTAACATCATTTTTTACAACAATGTAAAAAATAATTTTTGAACACACTTTTTATGTGTTTTCCACTATTTTCCTCTTCATTAAAAATATATTTATTCTATGGGTATATCTTTAATAAAGCACCCCCTAAATTTTCTTCTGTTATACTTATTTTGGGTGTTTTAAATATAATTGTCAACTGAACTAATTCATATTTCATCTTAATGAAAATTTTATGTGATCCATATTATTTCAATCAGTTTCTTCATGGTGAGATGTATGATTGATTTAAAATTGACACATATGTATGAGATATTATTATGTCCTGAGTGGGGTTGATACATCCCAATGATTCATTGTGTAATGACATATAACTCAAAAAATTAGTGTAGAACATGTGTAATGATGCTCAAACCAATATGGGATACAAAAAGTGATCCATGATCCACTATGTTGTTAGATATGGGTAGTGTTGCATTATTCATGATGTTTTTAGGGTCTTATTAGTTATCCTTAACAAATTTTATTATTTATATTCATATTTTTTCACCACTTTAATGTTTTATTTCCCGTGACTCCTTATTAATTACTTGTGTTTTTAAATTTTTATTAAATGGTATATGTTACGAATTATTAATTATATTTTTTTTCCATAATATATACTTTTATAATTTTTTATATAATCATTTAAAGACTACATTTCCTTTTTAATCCATTATTTACTCTCTCATAAAATTTCCACACACACTTAAAATATAATACTATATAACTTGTTGATATATTTTTCCCTTATTGAGTATATGACATCAGTAATAATAAATTCACATATCACCATGAAATTAAATTCATAAATGTGTATAATACAAATTAATTCATAAATAGTGTTATTGAATATGATTATGAAACATTTCATAATATTATATTTATATAGTCAATATCTAAAATAACTATTTCACTATTTCACTATGATTCATTGTTTATTTATGAGATTTAATGTTTAAATTTTAAAAATGATGTGAATTATTTAAATTTCATAATTTTGTCATATAATTTGGTATCAAAGAAACGCATAGTTATATAAGCAGGTTAGGATAATAAGTTTATGATAACTATGATTAATGTTATCAAGGATAAAAAAAGTAACCTAGTTTGAAGAGAATGTGTTTTAATGTAAGGCATTAAGATTTATTTTATCCAATTAATATGATTTTATATTCTAATTTTCCAATAATATATTGGTTTATTACTCACATTAATCCTTTTTGTATTAGTAAATTTATTGGATGATGATGAACAAGTTAAACACTGCAGTGATTTTATAAATGAGGAAAAAATGGGATAAGAGATTTTATACAAGACATCATGTGTTTTTTAACCCCAATACATATTAAGATACAGTTCTTTATAAATAAATTTTATTTCTCTGATATCTTTAGTTGTATGCGACATCGAGTTTAAAAAAACGATGTTATCCAATTTATATATTATTCTATAATGTGATTATTATTTCACATCCATTGAAATGAAGGGTATGAATAAGATTAACCATATAATATATATATATATATATACAATTTTCATAGGTGATACACAATTATTAATTAATTCTTGTAAAATAATTAATAATTTTTTAGTAATTACGTTTTATCGTTTAAAAATAATTTTCTTTCAAATTAATTTTCTTTCATTTCATAGAGAATACTTTCATTATATAATATAAATTTCAGAAATTTTATATTATAAAATGGGTATAATTTTTATAATTTCTAATTCAACTTTATATTTATCTGAATTTGTTGAATTGTTTTTAAAATAATGATGTTCTAGTAAATAGTGATAAATACGAATTTTTTTTGAAATAAATATTTTTGTTTAACCCATTCGCATAGTTATATATTTTTAAAATGTTTTCAATGCAAAATTAGATCTATTATATTATTAATAATACAATTACGTTCATAGGAATTAATTTTATATTAAAATTCTTTATAAAACATATTTATACTTGATAAGGTTTTTTTCTAAAATAAATTTCATTTCACTATACTTTTTTTTCTAAAAATAATTTTTTATAGGTCTAAAAATTGATTCCATATTCTATATCTAGAGGTCCACATTTGGTAGATATATCCCTCTTATTTTTCATCAATATAAATAGTAACCATATATATTTTTTATTACCATGGTAAATGTTAAAGGGTTTAATTAGGGTTAAGAATAATGTGATTAGGAATAAAAATCATTAAAACACTGGAAATTATCATATTTTACTAGTCAAGTTTAGATATTTCCATCCAATTTTCAAATATATATCCACTTGGGGAAAAGATTCATTGATTATGACCATTAAATTAATTTAAGAATTAAAATAAATACAAAATGTCACTCTCTTAAATAATATATCCCATAAATCAAAAGAATATAAATAGTATAGTTTATTTTAAAATGACTATTCAAAATATTCACTAATTTTTTATCATTCTAATTTATTTTAAATTTTCAGTTATTGAATGAAAAAATTTAATTCTTACACAATGCTGACACAATATTTTTTCAATTAATAGGAACATAAAATAAAAAACATTAAAAATATTAAAATTAATAATATTTTACTGAATTATTATGTTCTGGATTGTTTTAGATTAATAAATAATATTAGGTATTTGTGAATGGAATATAGTTGGTTTCTATATCTGTTATGATGTTTTCAATGACAAGTTAGATGAATAGTTCTAAATTGAAAATAACGATATTTTAAAATAATTAATATTTAATTAAATGATTTAAAATTAATAAAAATATTTTATTTTGAAAATCTAAAGGGATATGTTTTAAAATATCAATATATTTCTATTTATGAGTAACATATCCTTTTATATTAACATTTGTAACCCATAAAATGTAGAAACATAGATATTTTGATAATGTTCAAAAGGTTCAAAAAGGTTAAAACTCAAAGATTAATTTAAATAATAAATAAAACATTTTAATTTTATTCATTATATTTTTTATAATATTAATCATCCTATAATATTCATATATCAACTTGGAACTATTATTCGATTAAAAATAATTTATGTTTTTAATTCATTATGAAATTCTAAGAGTTATGCTCCAATCACATTTAAAAGGGAACCTCTAAACCTTTTCAAAACAAAATTTTTGAGCATCCAAGATAATAGTAAGCCTATCTTAATAAAATTAATTTTTAATCATCACATCTTATAGAATTATTTAATTTCCAAAAAAATATCATTTCATGGCTATTGGTGTATGCCAAATAAGGCTTCTTTAGAAGATGTATAACTCATAACTATGAATTTTTTATTTTATTTATTATTATAAATTAAAAAATTATATGATATCCATTATAAAATTATTCTTTTACTATCTTAAATATATTTAATATTTTTATTATTATGGAATATCATTTATCAAACATGTTCAAATCCCTTGTAAAATGATAATGTTTCTTGTGTTTACCTGTGGACTACAACCTCAATAAAGTGATGAGATTTTATTTTTAAATTCCATTTAAAAGGATGTAATTAATGTTAAATGTAGTAAGAATATATCATATTTATGATATATTAATGTTTATAGAGACTTGAATTATAATTTTCTTGTCTTTCATTCTTTTAGTTGAAAATTTGAAACAATGTTCATGTGTACATATATACTATTATCTCCATGAATGGTGAAATTGATTTCATATATATATATATATATTAAGGATGAATTTATATATATATATATATATAAGGAATATTTTATGGAACAATGATCAATGTATATTTATTATTATATCGGAACTAAAACATACCAAAAAAACAAAGTAGTTATCACCCAAAATAATGATTTTGATAAACAAAATGATAATAAATAGGTGATACGGTGTTATACGTGTAATAACCCAATTAATCATTTCAGATATGGATCATTATTTTAGGTTTTTTTAGGAAAAGAGATGATACTGGAAATTTTCAAACTACATTCTTTGTACTTTTGAGAACACATCATGTACATGGTTGCTGCATGCAGTAGTGTACAGGTCATGTAATAGGCGAGTACAAGGCCGTGTAAGTTACCAACCAGACCTCCTAAAGAGGGGGCCAATAAATGCAAGTACACGGTGTGTACATTAAATGAACACACCATGTAATTTTATTTTTAATTTGATGAATCGTAGTGGGGATGCATCTCGTCTCTAGAACACATTTCCTCTCCCCATGGATCGTTCCAGAGAGCAATGGAATGATTGTGAACTTCAAGCCCCACCGAATTCTCCATCCAATCTTTGATTGAGACTCCACCAAGAGCGTTGGATTCCCAAAAGGGGTTTCACTCTTTCCCTATAGTCATTATTCCTGATTTCTCCACTCTCATGAGTATTTTTTTGAATTGACCACTTTTTAGCTTTTCATAGATCTACGCCATTATATGCAGACTCAAGGGCTGATGTTCAAGAGTGATTATCGTACAACATATAGTTAGATGGTTTGTTCCTTTCATTGAATGTATATTGAGTATATATGGTTAATGTTACTAATACCCATGTTTTGGGTACTACGAGTTTTTTAATTTAACCCTGAATAATACATTATGTGGTTTGTTTTACTAAGAAAGGGTTATTACTTATTCCTAAAGATTTATACATTGAATATGGGTGGGATTAAATCATTTGATTTGATTATGGATTTTTGGTCTAGAATATATGTTAGGCATTCTTTGTTTTCCATGAATTGTGTTGTTAGTATGGGGTTTTTGATTTAAATAGATTCATGTGTTTCACATTGTGAAAGTATGACATAGGGAAATTTGACAATGAGAGATTCCCGAGGTAGGGTTATTTATGAATATTTTATTGTTATTTTGTCTAAGAGGTATTGACTATGAGACCTTCGATGTG
Source organism: Viscum album (assembly GCA_963277665.1). Classification (NCBI taxonomy): domain Eukaryota; kingdom Viridiplantae; phylum Streptophyta; class Magnoliopsida; order Santalales; family Viscaceae; genus Viscum; species Viscum album. The sequence goes on from OY728120.1 coordinate 835,595,578, forward strand.
GTCATAGAATTTAGTGGTTTGACCATGAGCTTCCAATAGGGTCGTTATTAAATGAATGTTGGACCCTAGGGAATTGATTGTGAGATCTATTTGGTGGACATTATAATTTAATGTTTCTATGCAGTCTAACAGGGTATTGACTGGGGGAGCATTCGAGGTGGTCTTCTGTAAATGATTTTTACGATGTGGGAAAAATGGTTTTGACTATGTGTTCTTCCAAGAGGGTCATTATTTGTTGATTTGATGATATGTTAAACCAGAGGGGTTATTATTTGAGAACATTCCTAAAGGGGTTCTTTTGATTGATTGAATGACTGTGACAAGTCGTTTAAGAAAGCTCACAAGCTTGGTCTCGATCTTTCTAGATTATTTAGATTGTTTTTTTGAGAAATCTTCTCTGTTACTATTACACATGGGATATAATGTTTAGGCTATATCCTGAGATCTCATTATTCAATAGTTTTAATAATTAATAAATTTAATTGATGGTAATTGGAATCTCTGGGATTGATTAAATTGAGAAATTCCATGTTTATTGCTTCATTTATACCTATTACCTACTATATATTTTCACTTACTATTAGACACAGATCTTTTAGTGGTTGCATACTAGTATTATTCTCACACACTGTTTTGGTCATGCTTTTGGACCCAAAAATATTTTATGGTTTCATGTATAGATAAGTTAAAGAACCCTTCTTCATCCTGTACTTGTTTATTGTTGGAGCAAGAAAACATGGGACCGAGCTGTGGCTTGTTATGCTGTTCGATTTTACTGCATTCAGTAAATTGGTTTTGGTATTATATTTCTAGCAGTGTGACATTTTATTCTACATTCCAAGACACTAGTTCCATGCATTATTTGTCTATATATGATGGAATTGTTTTATATTATCATTCATCCAATTTTTACTTCTATTGTATGGAATTACTGCTTCCGTATATGTTTACTATATGTTATTCCACTATGCATATGCTTCAAATGAGGGAATAATTTTCCAATTATAACCCCTTGTCCTTCACTTCTATTCTGCGGCCTCTGGCCTTCGGGAAAATACGCTTGAGGTCATGTAACCAATAGGGTTCTGGGCACCTTTTTGCGGAACCCAAAACTAGGATGTTACAAATTTGTATCAGAGGAGTTCAATTTTATCATTGTTTTACTATTTGGATCCAACAGAAAGGGATAGGTTTTAATGATTAGTTGGTAATAAACAGTTCCCAGGAGTAGTTAACCCATGTACAGGGAAAACCCAATATACCTCGAATATTGAAATTATTATAGTTTTTCAATTGTTATATTTGATTTTATTTGACATTCTTTTATCATTGATATTATTAAGGTACTATTTTCATTTCATCCTAAGTATATGAGGGTATGACATCACATGAATCATATAATCACTTCCTAGATATCACATTTCATTCATTATTATCATTTCATCTATGATTCATTGATTATTTCATGTTATTGTGATAGTTGTTATTCTAGAAATTCATGTTGTTGTGATAGATTCCTTAATAGAATATTTGTTATTTTGATAGGGTATTGGAAATTGTAATGACTCATTTCAATGGAATCCAACGATCTATGCTTGTGGTTTTATGGGCCCTCTTAGATCAAAATTTGGTGGATCATGATTGAACTAATGTTTAATTTTGTTATGATATGACATGAATAAGGATTCCAAAAATTGATTCACAAGAGTATGGGATCTCACATGACTGAAATTGTCATGCCTTAGACAAAATTTTATGTTTTTAAGGTTTTAGGAGACGTTTGACGGGAATACTCTCTAGATACGCAAACAACATGGCATGTGAGGTTATGAACACACGCCATGTGTTGTTCTCTTCTAAAAACATCTTTTCTTAAGTACATGAAATGTACCGAATTTACACGCTATATATTCCTTGATCGTGTGACTTAACTGTGTGAGCAGACAAATGGGGTTGGGAATGATTCAGCAGAACATACTGTGTCTAGATTTTCCATGATGTGTTTTGAAGAACTATGTATCTGGTCGTGTGAAAAACAACAAGGGTGGGTGAATCAAATCTTATTCATGTCGTGTCTACTATATACACATCGTATAGATATCTACCGTGTATCCATCCGTGTGACCAAAAATGCTGGTGGATGAGGCATAAGTTGTACATGCCATATGTATGTTGAAAATACCATGTAGTGTTACAGTGGTATTTAACCGTGTAGTTTTAATCGTGGAGAAGAAGCTGGAAAAGATGGAAAATTGAAGTACACAACATGTCTCAGGTGGAACAAACCATGTGTAGGGGTGTTACCCGACCAGGTTTAGCAGAGGTACAAGTCCATGTTAAGGATTAATAAGAACACATTGTGTTGTAGTTATACATGTCATGTAACATTATATTGTAAAACAATAATGTTTTAAATCTTTTTTTACGTTATTTCACATCTGCGTTTTTTCCTTGATAATATTCATCAAAGGTGTGTACTTGACCTTGTAGATTCAGGCCACCATGATGACCTCCTGTTGAAAATAGATACATGGAAATGATCAGACACCAGAAATGGTAGTCCAAGGACTAATACCAGATCAACTCATCATTCCCGTTTTGGATCTAGATGTTATATCGAACACAGGTGATGATGAACAATTCGATGAAGGATTTTTTAGGATGTTATAGACATACCAGGGAGCACCACAACCTACACCCACTGTGGATGCAATGAATAGAGTGTTCCAGCTGCAGTATCCCCCCATGATTTCACGAAATGGAGGACCACATGCTATATAGTCATGATAGGAGTCCATGTTAGCTATCTTTGAGCATTTATAGATTCCTAAATAGAGGAGAGTGAAACATGCCACCTACATGCTACGTGATTCCTCCAAAAGATAGTGGGATGTTATATCATAGTGGGAACGTCATTGGGATATGGATTGGGAAGAGTTTTATAGGACCATCGATGATTACTTCTATCTTGAGACATTGTGGTTTGATCAAGACTGAGATTTAACACACATGGAGCAGGGAACTCTTTCATTGATGAGTTAAATGTCTCATTTTAGAGATCATCAGGTCTTCACACCTGTTCTAGGAGGTGACAAGTTATAATTACCCAGATGTTTTGTGGATGGTCTCAAGTATGAAATCTGATAACAAGTGAATGTTTTATATTTGACTTGTGTGAAGGCTATAGTGATCAAGATGTTGATTACAAAGTAATATCTATGGGAATAGAGAGCTGCGAGACAGGGTGGTTCAACATCCAGGGATGGTACACATTCAACAGATAGCAGGAAGCATCATAGGGAGCTAACATGTGATGTTTCTTCAGGTAGCTAGGTGTTATGCTAATGGTGAGCGAAGAGTGTTCATACGAGACCAAATTTCCCGAAGGACCCATTCCAGATCCTATCATGCGACATGACGGTCATATCCTACATTTTTCCAATTTTTTCACCTACAACGAGTGATAGGGGTTATTTTGTGACACAATGTTCCGGAGAAGGACCACAGGTTTCTCAGCAGTCAGGGAACAGGAGTTCATCAGAAAATTTATTATGAGGAGGACTTCATGTGTATGGATGTAAGGTACATGTTTTAAACAACCGTAGGTTTGATCAAATTATGGTATTCAGGGATGGTAGTAGGTTCGAGGTATGGTTAAGTCTTTGGTAGTGTATTATACCCAATAAGAGAACGATCCGAGAACCTCTTTGGTTAGATGTATGATTCTAGTTGCCTTAGTATAAGCTTTTACTCTTTTTGATACATGGTCTTCCGATTTTTATATATCTGATGTTGTTGTGGAGAGATTTGAGCTCTATATCTTCACTTATATGGATTTTATTGATGCTAGAAAGTCAGTTGGGGATTTGGATAGATAGTGTACATCAGTGGATGGAGTTGCCTCTTGAGGTTAGAAGGTTCCATTTCACATGGGACCACTATGTATTAGAGAAGAAGGGATTTAATTTTATTCTCATAATGGACTGATTGGTTTCCTTTCAGACGGTTGATGACATTTATCACCATAGGGTGAGTTTCATGTCACTAGAGGGTAGGTCTTTTCTACAAAAGTGTGAACGGAATGTCCAAGCAAGAAGAGCTGGACCAGAGCACCATGGGTTGGGAGGGAATTGTAGCATGTATTTCTAGTTTATATCTGGATGATGAGGGGACATCAGAGATATTATTTCCTCTAATGATAGATCATTTCACAGTTACCTTTCAATACAACTATTCAGGTTTACCTCTAGAGTGACAAGAAGATTTCATTATTGAGAATGGGCCATGAGTGGAACAAGTGTCCATTTCTCATTATAGGATGGCTATACAATAGTTACAAGAGATAAATAAGTTGATAGAGGAGTTGAAGGAAAAGGGTTTCATCTGAACTAGTACATCTCCTACGGGTTTGTGGGTCCATTTTGCAACAAACATTGACAGTACCCCTAGACAGTGCAGAGATTGTTGGAAGATGAACCAGTTGACTCTCAAGAACTGATATCCTATACAATGGATTGATGATCTCTTGGATTAGCTATGAGGAGACCAGGTGTTCTTTAAGATCGAATGCAGATCCAGTTATCATCAGTTTCATGTCAGAACATTAAATATACATCTTACAGAAATTCATATCAACTATGGTTGATGAAAGTATTTGGTTATTATATTCAGTATCATAAATGTTGTATCATTTTTCATGGAACTGGTAAACCGAGTGTTCCTTCCTTGGAATTTTTGTGGTTGTTTTCATTGACAATATCTTGGTGTACTCTCAGACATGACAAAGCCATTCAATCAATATTAAGATCACATTTAGTACACTGAGAGAACATCGGTTATATGATATGCTCTCAAAATGCCACGTATTGATAGATCAGATTCATTTCATGGGTCATGTTATCTCAAAGACAAGATTATCAGTAGACCCAAAGAATGTGAGAGAAGTAGTTTCCTAAGAGCACCAAATGAACATATTTGATGTTCATATTTTCCTAGGGATGGATGGATACTACTGTCACTTTATTTAGGAACTTTGGGAGATCCAACATGAAAGTGCTTAAATGGTCACCTGATTATCTTGCTGGTTTTGAATCCCCCATCGCTCCAATTTGGATTGCTTTCCCTGATTTGCCGATACATTTGTTTAAAAAGAAAGCTCTATTTGCTATTGCTAATCTCTTTGGAACCCCAATCAAGCTAGACCATGCTACGGAAAACCTAACAAGACCCTCGGTTGCAAGGGTATGCACCGAGATTGATCTGTCCAAGGTCCTTCCGAGCTGCTTCTGGATTCAAAATGGTGATAAGGGCTTTGTGCAGAACGTGGTTTTTGAAAACCTACCAGAATTCTGTAATTTATGCTTCAAAACTGGACATGTTTCCAGCAAATGTGGAAAACAGGAAGCTCCCCCAACAAAACAGATAAAGTCATTATGGGTGGAAAAAATTCCAAAGGAAACTGTTAATTCTCAGAACCTTCAAACTGTTGATGGCAAGATCTCAACCCCTTCTAGAATTCTTAACTCATCTAGTATTCCAAGCTCTTCTAAAGACCCCATTCAGGTGGTGGAACAGATTAGTGTACCTAGTCTGGAGGTTAGGGTTGCTACTGTTGATTCTCAAAATTCTGAGAATCAAATTGGAGATTTTGTCAAGGCTGTTCTCGATGCTATAGAACAAGCTAATGTGGAAAATAGGGTCACACAACATGAACCTGTAAATGACAAGGTTTCTGTCCAACATACCATGGAAAATCATAACTTGCATATTGATGTTCCCCTTCCCCTCCAAGATCAAAAGGATTTCGCTGTACCTAATGAAAATTCAGGGGAAGTGGATCATGATGTTTTAGACTCCATTGCTGAGGAAGCTGACCAACCTATTCAGATGGAAGAATCTTTCTTAAATAATATGGCTAAAAAAGGTAAAAAACCTTTGGTAGATGAGGATGGATTCATCACTCCACAACCAAGAAAAACTAGAAGACGCAAAGACTACTCTAACATAGAACGTACCATTGTTACTAGATCAGTGGACATCTCTAAAGCTGAGCAAGTAGAAACTTCCCAAGAGTAGACTCAAATTGAGACTCCCAAATCGGAACCTGCTACTGATCCTCAGGATAAGCCTCAAGAATCACTCTCTAGTACTGTTCTGTACTACTTTTCGCCACATTTTGATGAACATGATCTTCAGGAATGGATCAAGCATATGGATACGCAACAGCAGATTGCTCAGCAGGAGCTTCAGGAAGGTAAGATTTCAAAGGAGCAATATCTTTATATTAAAAGATCCATCTCCATTGAAAAATCAAAGATGAACAGCAAATCAAATTGAACTGACCTGTTTGATGCTTTTGTCTTGATTAACTCGAGATGGTTCTGCTCATCCTTGATTCTGTTTCCTACTATCCAGTTTCCAGTTGGGATTTTTTTTGAACAGTTTTGACTCTTTTTCTCTCACTGTTTTGCTCGCATGAGCTGTATTAAAAGAGAAGTGTCAATGGTGATGCATGGTGTTGAAGATATTCCAACGTTTGCTGCTACTTTTCTTCATCAGTTCATGGTGTTGATGGCTCTTTATGTGGACTTTCTGTTCATAGATGCAGCTCAATTTTATGGCTGATGTCTTTGATGTTTGGCAGCTTGGTGATGATTGGTAATGCTTGATTTGAGGATTGTGTTGAGGGACTTTCTGAAATTTTCAATGAAGTGCGGATTTGCTTGAAGATGTTTTGAAGATCCAGTACTTTCTTTCTTGATTAAAATCAAGACTGTGGTGTCGTCTACTGTAGCTGAGTTTCTTTTCTGCTGCAGCGTAATCTGCTGGATGCCTGCTAGTATTGGGCTACATCCTCTCTACTTAACCTTATGGAGATCATGGGCTGATTGCTGACAAGTCTGCAGCTGTCCAGTACAGGTATATCTACTTGTTTGGATAGAATTCATTCTTCTCCAGCATGCTGAAACATTTTGGAATGCTGCCCCGATTTCTTTGGGAGATTTTTGATGAGAAATATGGAGAATCTTTCTCACTTTCAAAGCAGTAACACTCACCCGAAGTCTCAGTTTTGAAGCTGGAAATGTCTATGAATGGAGGATAATGCATGGCCAGACTGCACACTTTTCTACAGTGGAGGTCTTGGACTCTCGCTGGATCTTATTTGAGGCTGTTTGAAGACTTGTTACTCGGTACTTCAAGATTTTCTATGCATTTTGTTTGTTTTCTCTGTTTTGGGATGGTGTAAATACATTACACCTCGTGTTTTCATTGTAATCTTTAATTTTAATAAATTCCTTTGGGCGTGAATTGGGAAACCAATTCATGTCAACTTCCTCAAAAAACAAAAAAAAAGTAGTACTGAAGGGCCTGACTAAGAATGGTGCATAGTACTTTTGGAAAGATTTCCCCGATTCAGCCTTTTCATGAGCGTAATGGGAGATTCACTTCATCACTGATAGTTATTTTTCTAAATTTATAAAAGATTTATAATGTTTACTATGATTATTTAGGTATAATGTTGAGAGCAATGCCTATACAAGGGGCAATAGTCTTTAAGTGCGGGTCTCGGTAGATGAGGCCACATGAGAGAAATTACTCCGTGCATGATCTCGAGCTAGCTACAGTTGTTAATTATTTACGTCGTTGGATACATTATCTTTTGGGAGGGAATTTTATCATGTACACTGACCCTAATAGAATCATGTATCTCATCACTCAACATGATTTTAATTTGAGACATTGAAAGTGGGTGGAGTACCTTTAGTATTTTTGACATTTCTCTTGCCAACAAACCTAAGAAAGGGAATATAGTGGCTAATGCATTGTGCAAAAATACATAGTTATAGGAAGTTCATCAGGCCATTAGTGATTGAATGCTTATGGCAGTGTTCTCTAATATGCATTTGTAGGTGGCCGACAGCCATGTGATGAATTTTCATTCCTTTATAGTTGTTACCTATACCCTTCACGATTGAGGGAGAATGTGGTAGCTATCATATTCTGAAGGCCTAGTCCTATAGATGAGTGTATCAGGTGATGACCCTATTCCTAGCTGGACCATTATTGATGTTGAGTTCTGGCATTTTCATGTACGATTATGGGTTTCGGAAGACATATGTGAGGATTTGATGTGAGATATTAGTTCCTTAGTTTTTCGAGTTCATTCGGGTGTTACCAAGAAGTATCGTGACTTACACCATACGAATTGGTGTCCATGTATGAAGAGGGATTTTTATTGTTTTGTTATGAGATGTTCCACCTATCAGCAGGTGCAGGCCGAGCATTAGTGACTTGAAGGGCTTTTACAATAGTTACCAATTCCCATGTGGAAGTGGAATGACATCCCGATGGATTTTGTAATGGGTTTACCAATGTTTCCAAATGGGAAAGATGTATTTTGGGTTTTTTTACAGACTCATGATAGTTGAGAAATTCTTCCTGTTTAATAAAACAATTAGTATTGATGATATTGGAAGGTTTTACATCGGAGAGATTGTGAATTTTCATGGGGTTCTGCACATGATCGTTTTATGAAGGGATGCTCGGTTTACCTATCATGTCTAGTAGGGACAAATGGGGCTTTGGGTACACAGGTACCTCTGAGTACAACATACCATCCAGTGATAGATGGCCAGTCTGAGTGAAAGATTTAGGTTTTAGTGGACATTATTTGAGTTTTGTCCATGATTTCTGTGGGGCTCTTTTTAGAGACACATACTGCTAGTGGAGTTTTACTACAATAACAAATTTCCGGAAACAATCCATATGGAACATTATAAGGCTTTGTACAGAAGGCCATGTTGATCACCCATATGTTTAATGGAGGGAGTAGAGGAAGATATGTTCAAAACTCACCTTTTCTTGGAGGCCCTGAAGCAAGTGGAGTTGATTCAGAAAGAGGATTTCTATGTCGTAATCTCTCCATAAATCTTATGATGGTCGATAGAGACTACTTATGGATTTCAAGGTCAGAGATCAGGTTTTCGTATGTGTCACACCGTGGATGGGACAAAATATGATTACGAGGCAGGGAATGCATTCTCCGATATATGCAGGCCCTTTGAGTTTTTGGATAGAGTTAGGCTAGATTCTGATCGGTTGTAGTTACCTCAGAGGTATAGGGCTATGCACAACAACTTTAATGTTTCTCAGCTACGACATTACTTTTCAGACCCGTCTCATGTTTTTCAACCCGAGGAGGTTGAGTTGGAGGTGGGTAGATCCTTCAAGGAGCACCCAATTCGAATTGTGGATCACAAAATAATGGTTATTCGTGGCCGGTCTGTTCCACTGGTACATGTTCTATGGGAGCATGGGAAATTACAAGATGATACTTGGGAGAGAAATGTCGAAGTGAAATCACAATGGCCATTGTTTTTTCTTGTTTATTCATCAAATTCCTTAAAAGGGAAATTCTGGGATGAATTGATTTAAGGGGGAGTTTTTATGAACCTAGTTCATTACATCAGGTATGGATCTTTATTTTGGGTTGTTTTGGGCGAAAAGGGAGAGATTGAAAATTTTATATGTACATGCTATGTAGGTGACCTCGTAGACCATCTAAAGCTGTGGTGGGTTGAGGCTAGTACAAAGTGTCTGCAAAAAATGAAAATTCCATGTAATTTTCTTATTTATTTTATGAATTTGAGCAGTGTAATGTCTCATATCAAGAAAAAATTATGTCTCATCTTGTTTTATAATGGAGAAAAATAATAAGCCTATGAACTTGGATCCCCTCTAGATTCTATAACCGAGCTCCGATTGAGACGCTGCTGAGTGTGTTGGATTCCCACTGGTTAGATTTATCTTTCCTAGGAGCTTTTATTCCAAATTCATCCTATCTCATTAGTATTTAAAGGTTTATGGTTTTTACCCATTTTTTAGATCTACGCCATTCTAGGTTGATTCAATGGTCGAAGTTCTAGAGTGTTGATCATACAACATCATGGTAGGACTTTTGGGCCTTCTAAAGATTGTCTTTGGATTATATATGCGTAAAATGCAGAATACCCATGTTTATAGAATTGTGTGTTTTGGAATTTAAAACTGATTAATATCTTATATTGTTTTTTCACTGATAAAGGGTTATTGCATATGAATAAGGTTTTATATATTTATTTTTGTTTTCTTTCACTTTCATGATTTTATTATGGACGTTTGGACTAAAAAACCTGTTTGGCATTCTTTATTTTCTATGCCTCATGTTGTTAGGATGGTGTTACTGATTTAATGAGATTCATGTTTTTTGCATTGTGAAATTATGACCAAGGGAAATTTGACTGTGAGATATTTCTGAGGTAGGCTCATTTATATATATTTTGTTGTTATGATGAACTAATGTTATTGAATGTGACCGCTTTCGGGTGGACATAGACTACAGGGGATAGACCATGAGAGCCGCCCAGATGGTCTTTATAAAATAAATGTTGGACCCTAGGGCATTGACTGTGACTGTTTCTATGTGGTCATTATAATTTTTTATTCATGATGACAAAGGGAGTATGGACCATGACAGCTTCCCATGTGGTCATTTGTAAGTGATTTGTACGATGTAGGACCAATTGGGATATAATGTGTGGTAATCACAATGGTTTTTATTTATACATTTGATGATATGTTAAAACAAAGGGGATAGGTTGTGATAACTTTCTTTGAGGGTTGCTTTTGTTTGATTGAATTATTCTGACGAGTCTTCCAAGACATATTAAAAGATTATACTTGGTCCTACTAGATTTTTTAGATGGTATTCCTAGAAATCTATTTTGTTACTCTTAAAAATGGGATACATAGAATATGCTAGATCAAGGGATTTAATTATACAACAGTTTGAGGAAATATTAAATGAAAACAGTGATAATTGAAAACTGAAGTATTGTTTACATTGAGTACATCCAAATATAGTTCTTCATTTCTACTTATTTCCTGTTTTATATATTCAATTATTTTTAGGCACATATCTTTTGGTGGGTTCCAACATAGATTTTTCTCACACCCTCTTTGGGTCTTGCATTTGGACCCAAACAGATTATATGGTTGCAGGTATAGATAAGGGAATTCACCATTTTTTATCAGGTATGTGAAAACTATTGTAGCTGGAGGGCATGGTTCCAAGCTGAGGCTTGTGATGCTGTTGGAGTTTACCAATATTTCCACATTGGGTTTTTAATGTATTTCCAGCATTGTTTCTTGTTTGAAGTCTTTCCTTGACACGTGTGACATGTATCATTTATCTAAATACATTGAAGTTGTTTTATACTATCATCCTTCCACTATTTACTTCTTTTTTGTGGAATTACTGCTTCCACTTATGTTTAATATTTTTCATCTGATGTGCATACTCTTCCAAAGTTGTAATAGTTCCCCCATTATCAAACTATGGTCCTCACAACTATTCTAATGGCCTCTAGAATTTTGGGAAATGTGCTTGAGGCCATGTGACCAACTGGGTTTGGTGCACCGTTTGGAAGAACTGAGAACCAGGATGTTACAATATGTAAATCTTGTATGGTATAATATGTATGATTATACACATAAATTATATTTATAATAAATATATATTTAGAATACATGTGGTTCAAATATGTACAATGAAATACAAGTCTTTTGGTAACTGGTTTACAACTAAATCCCATTTTAATTAACATTATTTATGCATGGATTTCCATTGAAGTAGTTGTGTTATTATTAACAGATAAATACATTAATATTTGCTTATCATATATTTATTTTTGGGGAATACATGTTTTACTTACATTTTCCCCACATTATGTTCTCAAGATACCTAAAGAATTTTTTTAATGAAAAATGACTACTTTTTACTATATGGTTTGGAATATGTTTCATCTATGTACATATTTTATTTAAAATGTTTTCAAGGATGGTTTTTATTATTCTAAAATTATTTTTAAATATTAAATTTATATATTCTTTAATTTTTATAGAATGTTTTCAAATGAATCATCTTTTTATTTTCCACATGTTGTAATTTTTATTTTTTACAAAAAAAAAGAAAAATGAATATTTTATCTCACTTACACAAAATTAACAGAATTTATCCTTAACATGACTACTAAAATATTTTATTTTTTCTTTTTATTTTTTCAATGTTATTTTTAATGAATATTTTATCCATTATAATTTGGGATGGTTTATATTTTAAAAATATTATTTCAAAATGTAAGGGGTATCATTCTCCAGATATATTGCAATAGTATTTTAAATAAATTTTCATATATGGTAACATAATTTGATAATAATTATTATTTATTGAAGGTATGATCCAATTATACCATTATAATTATTTATTGGTATAAACTATGATTATGATGAGGAAATTTTAATAAAACCTATTTATTTTGAATGGGTTATGTTATGAGAAAATAGTTATTTTTTATGACACTCATTTCATTATAGTGGGTTATGTTATTATTATATGATCTGTGTTCTATGATTTTATGGAACACATAAGTATGATTTTCATTTTTTGATTGCTGGGACTTTACTTAAATATCCTTTTAATGCATTATTTAATGTTTTATATCTCATGGTCTAAATATGGAAAAAATGTTGTTGTGCGTGATTAACTATGGGGAATATGTAGGTTTGTCTATTCCACAATGGGAAATAGGTTATTAACACTATTCAATTATGACATAGGGAATTGGTGTTTATTACTATTTAATTATGATTTAATGGTCTTTGTAGTTGATCCTTACATATGAAATTCTTTCTATAACTATAATACAGTCACACTTTTATCACATGTTATTATGGTTATAATCTAAACATACTGTTCATGGTTGATTTATAATATTAATCACACTTTTTATTCATGCCTTTTAAAATGACCACCTTTATTGGAAATATCTTGTTTATGAAACATGATATATTGTGTATGCTCTTTGTAAGTTTTGGTCATAATCTCATACCCATTTTCATAACATATTATTTCATATGATTATCTGCTTATATATTCATTTTTTACCCTTATTGAGAATCTGATATCACTATTTAATATGTTTCATTTCCCTACATTTAAAATAATGAATTTATATAGATTATGTCAAGAATGGAACAGAGTGAGATGAACATTATGTGAGATGTTACTAAATGTACATAAAAATGACTTTTATGTAAGTAGTTTCTAATTTCACTAAACCATTATGTATCTTACATGTATCATAATTTCTATTAAATTTTCCTCTAAAAATATGTAATTTTATATATGAAAATATTGTGTTACTATTGTCCGTATCAAATCATTGTTTAGAAAATATTTAGTGATTGTGATTAATAAACAATTATGGAATCATTTAATATAATTATAAATGTATGACAACAATCTAATGATTTTTTAATGACCATGGATAACTTAGGATACACCAAAGGATCCATATATTGAGATTAAGGTTTCATAATATTGATATATTAATATATTTAATGAAAATATGTTACCTCATACTAATTATTATAGCTTAACAATTACACTATAATTTTTCAATTTTAATCAATGGATAGAACCAAAAGTCATTGGGCTGACAGAATGTTTTTTTGAAAATTAATTGATTGTCCACCTAATTGAACAAATACCTTGGGAGATAGATTAAAGAATAGTTTATCAATTCTCACCCAACATTTTCATTCTATTAATCAGGTCGAGATTCCATATGATCAATGAAGGGAACAATGTATAGTGTAGTCCTTCTTGTGGCATAGTCCACCTACGTTTAGCGAGAATTTCTATACACTAGAGGTTTCTTAATGGATTAACACAATTGATAAATTATTTATTAAACTTTAATTTTTTGAACACGAAAATTATGACTTATTTTATTATCCTTTGGATGGAGAAAGAGACCAATGGTGGACTATTTTTATGAATACAATGCAAGATAGATAAATTAATTCATAGTGTGGGATGAGTTTATGATTATATTTTTTAGAAATTATTTACTCTTTATTATATATTCAATTATTGAGAATAAATTCATTGAACTCAAGAAGAATGAAAATACATCAATTGACAACTATGAGGAAAATTTTACAATACATCCAATGTTGGATTCTATATTAATATTCAACCATAAAAGAATAATATAATGACTTAATGGACGAATAAAACCATGTTTTTGAAAGTTGTTACCTATAATAAAATTTAGTAGTTATGAATAAATCATTTCATGGGTAAAAAAAGGTAGATATAGAAATCTGATATTCTCACCATTCCTATGGTTTTGATAAGAATATACATATTGAGTGTGATGAAAAATATAATGATTCCCATGGTGTAAATAAATTATATCCATATACATGGCAAATATATGGGACTAAATATCATAGTAATTTGTTAAATGTTACAATGGGGTTCTTTAAATGTGAAGAGGCTAATAGTTAAAGTTATATATGAAGAAATACACCAAAATAAATGATACATCCACTATATAAGGCATCAATTTCAAGGGATATGGGAATTACACCAAAAAATGTATGAATACCAAAGTCTATGATGACGGTCATGGTCAACATCCTGTTAATCATAATGAAAAATTAAAATATTATGTGATCATATATTCCATGTAGGATTATTATAATAACATGGTGAAATGTACACTAATCATCCACTATATAATAAAAATATCATTTATGATTCTAGATCTAACCAATCTATTATATCTATGAATTTTTAAGGGTATCAAATTACATCCTTAATGATTCGATATTGAGTTATTAGTGAAAAAATAATAATGGTATGATGGCCGCATCTCATGTTTATAGTTCTTCATTGATATAAATTAGTGGGAATGTTAATCCTTTATATAGATACATTATTTACATTGTTTAATTTGATGTGATTATAGGTCAACATTGGATTTCATAAGGATACAATGTTTATTGGTGGACAAGGGAAGTAAATTTTTCTTATGTAAATAAACCTACTATCATTTATCAGTGAAATGAATAATTCAAAATTTCTCATTTAAATTACATTTAGCTGGTGGATCATAATTCTTATTCAGGATGTATATTTACCCCAAATTCTTTGGAGAAAATTAGAAATTATAATTCACATATTATACACGACATTTTTTATTTCATTCAAAATGATTTTCTAAGTAATCTTAAAAATCATAAGGTTGATCTTTCAATTGAAATCACACCAAGTTCTATAAATCCCTTAAAGACTCCCCATAAAAGGTCCATAATTTAGTTGTAGGAATTGGAGAAAAAAATAATAAGAATCCTGATATGGGATTCATTTTATATTGAAAGTGTTATTTTGTTATGAAAAAATAAAAATGATGAAACACTGTATAGATTAATAGGAATTGAATAATAAAACCACTGAGAAAAATTATCTTCTACCCTGTATTAATGACATGTTTCATAAACTGGGTAAATATATATAATTTTATAAGGTTTTTCATTGTTTTAGATTTCCAAAAGATAAGATTAAGAAGTGGGATAATCCCCCGAAAATCATCCATATAAGGTGAATGCATTAGGAATTTATATTAATTACATTTGGCCTTACAACGTCCCATATTATTCTCATGGATTTAATGAATAATGTATTTAGGGATATCCTTTTTAATTTTTTCATAGTATTTATAGATTATGTTATTATATATTAAATGGGAAAGTAAGATAATGAGGATCATATTATAAATACCTTGATGAAACTTAGCAAGGATAATCTATTTTCATAATTTAAAAATACTTAATTTTGACCTCAAAATGATTCATTCATGGGTCATATAATCACATATGAGGGTATTTTGGTAGATCCTTCAAAAATGTAATTTTTTAAAAAATGGAATAGACCAACCAGGGTAACCAAAATCCATTTTAATCATATTTTTGAAGCATATTACAGATGCCTTGTGGGAGATATCTGATAATAATAAAATCTACTCACCATTTTGACTAGGAATGTTGTTATGTTCTTATGGATTGATGAATTTGAAGATAATTTTGAGGAATTGAAGAGAAGGTTGGTTATTTGACATGTGATAACAATAACCCAGAGTAGAGTGGTTGTTTTGACCTACAGTGATATATCATATAAGGGATTAAGTTTTGTCCTCATGAAGAACAATATGGTGATAATATATTCCTTTTGTGAATTAAAAATACAAGAAAAAAATATCATCACTCATGATATGGAGCTGACTGTAGTTATTTTTTTCATCAAAGATATGAATTATTTACCTTAAATTTGAAAGGTATGACAAAAATATATATATATATATATACAGATCATAAGTTTTTATTGATATCTTCACAAAGAAGGAGTTTAATATGCACCAGAAAAGATGGTAGGAATTGATTTATAATTATTATTGCTCAATAAATTACCATATGAGAATATGAACAAGGTGTAGAATTATTTTGGATGAAAGGGTAATTATAGCATATCTATGATGAGGATTACAAAAGTTCTCAAATATTCAGATTTTCAAATTATGGTACTTGAATTCTACAAGGAAGGGTAGAGTTACTGTCTTTCTTAAATGAGTGTTTAACAACCAATACAAATGAATGTTACTAAGTTGAAAATAAGAAATATAGGGATATAAATGTACATAAGATATGATCTTGATTTAAACCATTATTAAGATCGAATAACAAACTACACTAACTTGGTATGTGTCTCAAAAATACCATATGTGAATAACGATCTACTGGATAAAGATCATAGTTGAAGATTAATTTTTCATCCTAGAAGTAAAAATATGTGTATATATTTTAAAAAATACATCTTGTGGGAAAATAAGAAGATGTATGTTGTAGAGTATGTATATTGATGCCTTATATATCATGTGATGGGTGAAGATATAAGAATAAGAGGACTTTATATCAATTACCCATAAATGAATGGAAGGAAAAAAAATTCAACAGATTTCATCACTGGACTTCCAAAACAAACACATGTATCGTTTCAAAGTTTTTATAGTCAACATTCATATAAAGTCACCACACAACATCCCCAATAGAGTATAATTATATCTGGATCATCCTTCCCGGATATAATTTTTTAAGTAGTGAGATTATATAGAGTACCAAATTCTATTATATCTTATCGAGGTCCAAGGTTTACCTCAACATTCTTGAGATTCCATCATCAGTATTTGTATATGGTGTTGAGTTTCAATACTTTTTATTATCTTCTAAACTCTTTTTTAGTTTAAGAGAACAATTCATAACCTGAAATATATTTTTGGATCTTTTTATATGGATCCCAATAGTGGTTGGGGTCAATTACTTCATCTTGTAAGGTTTTCTTAAAATAATAGCATTCACTTGAAAATTCATAGAGCTCCGTATGAGGCCCTCTATGGAATGAAGTTCATAAATACAACATTCTTGGAAAAAAGTTGTGGAAGGAAATACATTTGAAAATGAACTATCTAAGAAAATTATACAAAAAGATAAATACATTCCACATCATATACGAGAATATCATGTTTTTTTGCAAAGCTATGTTGTCGATCCTCAGTCAGATCAAGAGTTTAATGTTGATGAAAATGTATTCCTTCAAATCCTTCCCACATAGATGGTTATTATATTCAAAATTAACATAAATATAAACTCTAGAAATTTCATTCACTTTTAAATTCTTCATCGTATTAGAATTATAGATTTTCATTTTTTACTTAAACTAAATATTCCCCATGTTCATGATATGTTCCACGTATATCACCTAAGCTAGTATATATATGATATGTCTCATATTGTAACATATAATTCAATCAACATGAGCTAGATATCTCTTATGTTGAATTGTTATAAGATGTTATGGATTATTTTAAAAATTCTATGAAAAAGGCTACTAACCATGCCATTATTTTGTTGTAAAACTAAAAAGTATAGGACGTTACTTGGGTTCCTAAGGACATGATGATGCAAAGATAACCTCAATTGTTTTTATTTGAGTGGTCGAATTTTGAGGAAGAAATTAAATTTAATGGTAAATAATTTAACATTCTAAAATTTTATGACATTGTTCTCAATAAATATATTTATTTTTATGGATATCCTTTGTTAAACACACCAATTGGATTAAAAAACATACATTATACTATTTAAATATTATTATTTAATGTGATAGTAATATCTTAGTGATGAAATTTATAGATACAAATAATATTTACCATATTTTTAATTAAATATAAATGTAACACTAAATTCAAAGGAAATGTTTGTTTTATAAAAAATAATTACTCAATAATTAGTAAGGTTTTTTTTCATTCAAAATATGGGATTGATTTATTTTTTTGAATTAATATAATATTTAATTTCTAGAATGTTTTGAAAAACAATTTTATAACATGGATATAAATTTTAAAATCAACATATCAAAAATATCTAAGAGTGAGTTTTCGTACTTTTTTTGAAATATTTATTTTCCAATGAATAGTGAGAGAACCTATTTTTATTGAAAATTATAGTTTCATTTCATCAAATTTAAAATATAAATTTTGTTTTAAAATGGACTAAAATTAAAACCAGTTCTATTTGTTGATTAATAATCCAATTGATCTAATTGAATACAATTTTATTGTTGAATTAGGAATAAAAATTCATTCGTACATAAAAGCTATTTTTTTGAAGAATTGTCTTCTATTTAATTTGTCATTTTATCATGAATTAATTTTATTCACTTTTAGAAATTCATTATTGAAAAAATGATACAATATTTTGATTTAGGAACTCTAAATTTGATAAATATTGATTTTTTAATTCCTATCAATATGAATAGTATCTATAATAATTTTTTACCTCAGTAAATATAAAATGGTTTAATTGCGATTGAAACTAATGTGATAAGGAATGAAAATCATTCAAACACATTCCATTAAAATTTTGGATTTTGGTTTTTTTGAATTTCCAAAAAAAAATCTATATTATTTAGTCACATGGTTCCATTTTGAATTTTTTTTATTACAGTTATATTACATATAGAGAAGTGTAAATACCAAATGTCACTCTCTTGAATTAGAAACTCTAATTTTTTATCACTTGGATACAAAATATGTTCTGTTTAATTATATATATATATTTGAAATATGTATTATTTTATAAATTTATAATTTATTTATAATTTTTTGTGACTAGATAATTACTTTAAATGCTTACGCTACCAAGACATAGAATTTATTTAGTTAAAGGAATAATAAAATAAATGATTTTAAAAATATTAAAATTAATATAATTTTGATGAATTGATGTCTTACATGAATTTATGGTTAAATATATCATATTAGGGACATTTTAATGGACTAAATTCGATTGAATTTTTTTTCAATTTTGTTTTCAATGTCAAATTAAAGGTATAGTTCCAAAAATGACATTATTGATATTTTATGATAAATAATTCTTAACAAATGGATTAAAATTAATAAAAAATATATGACTATCCATGTTTATGGGGTATGTTTTTAAATTTTTATTTTTTTTATATTTATAAGACACTTATCCTTTTATGGTGACTTTTTTACCCTTAAAAAGAAGAAAACATTGATATTTAGGTAATTATGAAACGTGTTAATGTGGTTTAAAATAAGTGTTAAAAATAGAAGCATCACAAAATTATGTTACAATTTTGAAATATTTTATTATTTTAACTAATATTCATAATAGTTCCTAATAAAATTAATTTGGTTACTTTTTTATTTGAAAATTAGTTTATATTAATTTAACAAATTAAATAATTCCAAGAGTCCCCATTAACTTATATATTAAAGGTAACATGATCTCCATCATTATTCATAATTAAGAACGCTAAATACTATAAAATATCTAAAAAAATATCTTCACAAATTCCATAATAATATCGAAGATCATTGGGTGTTTTGTAAAGACCATCATTTTAATTATGGAGAAATCCAAAGAATTTTTTTTAAGAATAGGTCAAAATCTTAATCTACTATTTCAAATTTCATTTATTAGTATACCTCCTCAAAATAAATTTTCATATGAATAAAATAAATTATAAGGTTTTTTAAATATAATTATTTTTTATTGCGATAATGGAACAAGAATTAACCACCCTATTCCCATCAGTTTGAATGTCATAACATCGCTTTGTGTACTTATAAACTACCACCTCAACGAAACGATGTAATTTATTTTTTTCATCTATTTTACATTGATAGTGATATGGATAAAATAAGTGAGTATTTATGATATATATGATATAAAAAATATTCTATAAAGCTTAATTGTTATTTAACTTTCTTTCATTCTATATTTCTAAGAATGGAAACAGTATTCGTGCATTCATACGACCTACCATCACTATAAACACAATAATTCATTTTTTAATATCTACTTATTATAGATGACTATATATATACAATTAATATATACTATATTTATATCACTTATAGTATTATGGAATTAATTAATCCATGATCAATGTATGTGTACTGGGACTTTTGAACCAAAACATACATGAAAAATGAAGCAATTATCACCTGGAACAATGTTTTTAATATCAAAATTTTTAATAAAGGGTTATCATATGATATAAGTAAATGATATATTTTATGATATATATGTTTAATATACATATTATAAATAAATATTTATTATACATGAGGTTCTAATTTTTAAAAAAGGAAATGAGACTTGAGGGAAGGTAATAACATAGCAATCCATTTTATATGGGATGGATAATTCTTGTATTTAAATTGTGAAAGTTATATGATCCTTATCTGATAAATAAATTTTATTTTTTATATCCATTTTTTATTTCATTTCATCAAATATATTATTTTCATTTTCCTCACTTAACATTCTTAAGAGGCCAAAATTATGTTTTTGTAGAAAACAAACTTTGTTTAAATATTTATTCAAGATTATTTTCATCCCTATGAATGTTTTCATTAAAAAATATTTTGTACTAATTCAAATAATTCTCTAATGATTTTCAAATTTCATTTTACCGATTATTTATTTTTTACAAAAAATTATCAAATAAATTTTCTTTTAATTTTACATATGTTTTACTTCTGATATTTTAAAAAAAGTGAATGGAAGCATTGTTTTATCATACATTGCATGAACATGATTTCTTAGAATCATGATAGCTTACCTTGATGTTTCCATTTGATGATAGAATGGTTCCTTTCAATGAAACTTAATCTTAAATATTTTTGAAATTTTTATATTTTAAATAAATAGAATGAAATTGAAACTTTTACATTCTATGTGTAATATTCCAATAGAAGTTTAGCATAATTTCAATCTATGATAACATACATTGATATTAATTATTCGTTATTAGGGATATAATCCAATGATACTATAATAATTCATTACCTTTCTTCTGGGTATGTTCTAGTTATTTTCGTTTTCCTTTTTCATTGCTTCAGTATGGTTGACAATGATTTGTGATATTACCTATATTTGTGAACTAGGGTATTTTTTTTGTAATTTTTAGAAAAAAATGCAGTTATTGTAGCCTTATCGGGATTTACATGCCATGTAATAGAATTATATAATTTCAAATCTTCAGCAAGAAGATCCCAAAATATTGGTAATAAAATTTAGTGGTTACACTCCATATATAGATTACACACAATATAAATATTAAAACCTTAATATTTAATAAAAGGTGTTTGTTTTTTCAACACATATATTACTCAACAATTACACAACATGTAATTTAGTTACATTTATCTAAAATTAAGAGTTTTAGTTTTACATTGGTCGTTTGGATAAAATCATTAGTTCTATCATTCACGTTTCCTTTCCATAGACCTAGATGATCTTGCTTGGATATTTTAGAGTAATCATCTTCCTCTAAGTCATATATTGAGTTAATGGCCATCATGTTGGTTGCGAGTTATCTACCTGGGTAAGAGTTCTCCCTATCTCACCAATATCCATCACTCTTCCTCTTGGGTTTTGATAGAATATCTAGAAATTTAGAGATCTAAAATATGTTCTGTTGAATCATTCTTCTTGGTTATATTCCATGATCTCCAGCACCTTGGAATTTTTTTTGGTGAGTCCCGTTATGAGCATTGTTATACCATGAAAATGTTATTTGTCAACATTTATGATTTTGAAGATGGATAAAAAATGAATCAGATAATTTTGAAATTGATTTTAATTGATTTTTAAACAACCCAATTATATTTCATTTCATATTTAAATTATAATGGTATAGATTTTGTGGGGAAATTACCAATTCTAATGGAATTAATGATTGGTCAATGATAAAATATTGTTAAATTTTTTTAAATTATTTGGGTATTGTTTTGTAGAAAATTTTATTAAATTGAAATGAAAAAAATCAATGATTGGATTAGGTATTAAATGGGGATACTTTTTTCAAAAACTCGTGTGTTGTTTTTTTGGAATAAAATTAGATTAATAGAACAATTAATTGGGAAAATAAAATGTTTAATAACATGAAATGATTTAGCAATTATTTATTGATTGATTGAGTATATGTGATCCTAGGTAGTTAGTGGTTTATTTTGGAAAGGAAATATAGGGGAAATTCCCTAAAAATGGATTTTCAATGAAAAATATAACAAAATTATTCTATAATAGATATTATCCCTACGAGATTTTGATGAGGTCCTATTCAACATGAGCCTAAGATTCATGGGTACCCAAATTAATAGTGATCAGAAATATAATATGTGTTAAGATCACATAACTACAAACATTCATACCTCAAGGAAGTGGACCAAGGTTCTTCTTGAATTGTTTTTATCTACATTACAAAGACATTGAATTTTATTTACATATTCCATGTGATTTATAAATGTTTTCAAGTAAATTTTTTATATAAAAAATGTTTAAAAACATTTCTTTCATTGTGAAATGAAGCATGTTTTAATTTAAATATGAAAACATACTACCATTAATATTTTTATTAAAATTGAATGTATAAATTTATTTACTATGATGAATATTTTTGCCAAAAACCCTAGTGATAATCTATTGGATTATTCGGAAATACCCTACCATTGAATTTGAGAATTTTTAGATTTTCTGATACCATGATCAACCAATGGGAAAGTAGCACATGGAGGAGGTGGTCTCTCATAACCCTTTAGACCATGAGTGTTGATTCATTCAGCATTTTTATTCTTTTGTTATCAAATATTTAATACATTAATGATGTATTGATTTTTTTTTGAAATACCTTTTCTGTACTATATCCTTGGGGAGTTTTGAGATTACTAATTTGTATATATATATTTTTATTGTTTTTATGTAAAATTAGTCACCAAATTTATATTGTATAATGTCAGATTCTAGCCTCAAAACAAAGGGGATATGAAACTAACTATGGCCTATGTCCGAGGCATATTAATTATCAGGGACCCAAGGTATACATGATGGTTTTTGAGAAAGTGTTATCAAAGGTACAAGTTAAGCATACTAATTTCATGTCCATGTGTAGTTGATAAATATTGTAGGTTCACAGAGGGTATTTATGAGGGATTTCATAGACTTCTCTCATCATAATGAGCCTTAAGTTCTCAATGGGTGATTTAGAAGGGTGTCTAGGGGATTAGTTCTGGTGTATTCTCTTTCTCTAAGATTTTGATACGGTGAAATCAAAATATTCTTTTCTTATCTAATGGGATTAATTTCCTTTGTTTCTATTGTTTGAGTAAAATTTCAATGTATTTATATATTTATTTATAATGTTGTTTATAATCATTACTCTAAGATGACATGTGAATAGGATCATCTGGAAAGCTACTAAAAAAACTATAGTGCGACAATCCTTTTATAGACCGGAGTCTGGTTGAGGTTGTTGTTCGTCCAATCCAAACTCTCAGACAGCACATCTTCCAAACCATGTTTAGTCTCCAACTATGGAACCATAGAGGGATGAATCTCCGATTCATTCTCAAAAGTTACAACTATAGTGGATAACTAATTAAAAATGTTACATTAATCCTATAGAATATGAGGATTGGTTCAAAAATATTGACTATTGGTTATTTATTTTAGAAGAAATTTAATCTATTATGTTGATGTTTTTACCATTATGATTCAGGGACATATTATGAGATATTGGTATTCATTTAATATATTGATAAAGAAAGCGGAGTTAGAGTGGAAGGACCTTAGAATTCATTTTCCTAACCAGTTATATTAGGAGTCCATGGTTATGGCTAAGGATGTGAATTTTTTTCAAACTCGAGTAAGTAGACATGGTCATGATAGAATGAAAAAAATCACTAAGATAGTGTATTTTACACCTAAATTGTAACCAATGATAATATTAAGACCCAGTGATATGATATGGTACATTGATCTGATATTTTTTATCAGTTTTTCATGATGAATATCTCATAATTCTAAAATTATAGTCGTGGTGTTTATGGTTGAACATAATCTAGCTAGTATGTCATGGTGGAAGAGAGTACCTTTTTCTCATAGTGCTATTTCTCTACATTCCCATAAGGGAATAGAGATCATGGTGAGACTTTTGGTGGATCTTAAAAATAGGGAACTTCTAGATATACTTTTGTTTCAATTCTAGGACCTTTGAATTTCATCCAATGTGTAAATACTAGGAATTGGAAATGAATTATCTCTAAGGAAGCTAAGATATGTGGTTCTTTTGGTAACATAGGAAACTTGTAGAATTTACATTATATCTGTTATACTCAATGTATGGGAACATGGTCATTAGGGGGAAAATGATTTAGTTCAATCATATTCTTCCTGATCTAATTTGTTCAAAAAATAGCAATATATAATGAAGATTATTTATGCAGTGGATGATTCTATAGGGGAGAAGATATTAGACTAGTGATTGTGAGAGGTATTATCACTATAAATTATTATTTAGTGAAAACTATATTTGTTACAAGTGCATATAATAAATTTACATCAAGTCAAATTGCTTACCGGTTAAATCTTCATATGAATATTTTTTCATACATAATGGATATTACAACACCCCACCAAACAGCGAGTGAGAATGGTCACCACTATCCAACCTGTGCATTCTCTTCATCAGTGACTAATATCCCTGAGGATTCTTTGGTTGATGAAATTAATCCCCATGATTTCATACTCCATATGGATTATATCTCTTCTAGTAACACCCAAAGTGATTGTTATCCTTGATGGGTCACCTTTGTGGTGCCTAGCAGGTCGTATCACATCTTTTAGGCAGAATGGGTCTCGAGGTCTAGAATAGTTGGAAATTACTATACATAGTTTGTGAAATAAATATTAGTGTTTCATTTTAACTTATATAGGGAATCATTAGGCAGTGATCTCTCTCTAGTTTTCATCATGTTTAGTAGGGTTTTTCTCCCAAACATCTACTTTTTTAACCAGAAAGTGAAATGGTGTTTTCTATTGATTTAATTCCTGATATATGAGTAGTATGTAAACCCTAAAATAACATGGAAACAAATAAAATGGAATATTTAAAGATTCATTTGGATTATTGGTTATAGAAAGGAATTATGTTCTAGAGAGTGTCACCTTGGGAGGTGACTATTTTCATTGCTAAGAAATATGAGGGAACAAATCGACTATGTGTTCATTATTATATGCTCAATAGAGCCAAGGTAACGAAAAATAATATGTTACCACTAATTGATGATATTTATAGTCTGTTCAAAGGGGAATAATGGTTCTCAGATTTTGACTTTCGATCTGGTTGATACCAATTCGGAATTAAAGAATATGACATTAAAAAAATTCAATATATAGAATGTTTGAAAAATATGTGTACCCTTTTTTTCCATTTGGTAAAACCAAGTAACCTAAAACATTTATGATTTTGATGAAATTGATATTCCATGAGTATCATTAAAATTTTTTGGTGATCATTGTGGATGAAATCCAAGATTACCTAATGTTTGAGGATGATCATGCTCTTCATTTGATAGACGTCCTAGATTATTTGAGAAGTAACAGAATTTATTCCAATATATCAATTTGTAATTTATGTATTTTAAAAGTATTTTTATTTTGACACGTGGTCTAGAAACATGGAATCTGAATTTATATTTAGAATTTCAATGCTATTAGACAATGTAGAAACCACGTAATGATTTTAATATTCATATCATATTAGGTTTTGAGGGATATAATCTATATTTTGTAAAGGATTTATCAAATTTGACTTCTATGATGAAAAATATAACTCAGAATTATGTGATGTTTCCATGGGATGAGAGCTATCATAGTTAAGTATTTGAGATTTTACCAATTTTGAATTATACACTAGTGTCCACTGTTTCAGATGTTGAGTAGGTTTATCCGGTGTTTTGTGATACACCAGGTTTAGGTTTGGGATATGTTCTTATTCAAGGTGATCACATATTGCATATGTCTCTCAGCTACTTAGGCCACATGAGAAGAACTATCTCACCGATGAACTTGAACATGATGTTGTGATTAATGTAGTTTTGTGTTGGTGGAATTAACATTTAATTGCAAGGTTAAAAATGTAATCTAGCCATGGGAGATTGAGTTACATATTAACAAAAAATAATTTTAATCTCTACATGAGTAATTGGTGGGAGTACCTATAAGAATTTTATTTTAATAATGTCTATACCTTGAAGAAATTTAATGTAGTTGATGATTCATTGACTAGTTATAATCTGACCTAGGCTATGAATGAATCAACATAAGTGTTGATCTTTAAGGATCTATTTTCACAGTTGTATATTAGAGTTTGAGATGCATTGGTAGAGGATTTCTTAGCTATTGTTATGTTGACCTCCTATCTTCTCAAGATGATTCTTTAGAAACAAAATCTTGATAATGAATTCCTTGGAATTTGGATCTCACTTTATGGTGAAGATGTTGTTTTTAAATTTTCATCGTCCATACAGTGTAACATGAGTTTATAAAACTATTAAAGTGTACCTTTCCCTGTATGGAATTCTTCTTCGAGTGATTTCATTAATTCCTAGTGCGATGATCCCATATATAAAAAAAATGTTAATGAAATTTAGCGATGATTATGGAGGCCTTGAATGAGATGAGACCTCACTGACATTGTTTTTTGATTTTAAACATATCAACAGGTGAAGGCCAAGCATTAACGACCTGCCTATTTCCATAAGCCACATCCATTTTCGACTAGGAGGTGTGAGGTCATTTATGTGGAAAATGTGGTCAGGACTCCATGTACCTATATAAAGAAGAATGTGATATGGGTTTTGATTGATAAGATGACCAAATAATCTCAGTTTATACCCATTATTGAGAACATCAATGGTGATGAGATGGGGAATAACTATGCAAGATATATTTTCATCATTTGTAGAGCTATATATACTATAGTCTCCAAAAGATATCCATGTTTTAATCCTCAAATTTTGAGAGGCCTCTTGAGATACTGGGATATCAGGTTCACTTGAGAGTGGCATACCATCTGCAGAGGGATGTCCAGATAGATAGAAAGATACAGAATGTTGACGTTATGCTTCTTACCTAAGTCCTCCATTTTGGTGGAGCTTGGGATGACCATTTGGGGTTTCTTGTGTTTTCTTATAAAAATAGTAACCATTCCATGATTAGAACAGCTCATTTTCAGGCCTTGTATAGTCATCTATATAAGTTTTTTCTTTTTTTTTTGTTGAATATTAGTAATTTTTGATTGGCTGGAATGATCTTAGGTTCCGTGAAGATAAAACTTATTAGTTTCTTCATCATAGAATGTTGGAAATATAGAGTCAGTATAAATATTATGTTCATCATTAGTATATACAACTAAATTTTCATTTGGGCACTAGAATTTATTTAATGTTTTTCATCATTTTGTATATCGATGACTACAGTGGAAAGGGATGTATTCCCCTCATTTTTTGGGACCTTTTGATTTTATTGAACAGGTGGGGAAAGTGTTTTTACTGGTTAGTACTTCTTCCACAGTTGTCACTTATACCTAATGTTTTCCATGCATCGCAAATGTGAAATTATTATTCTGGTCTATATTATTTTCTCATCTAGAGTGATCTTTATGTTGAGCCTAATTTTTTTTGACAGAGAATCTAGTTATTATAAATGATTATGATACTATGGTACTTCATGGGAGGAATATTCCTTTGGTTCATGTTCTATGGTTGCATGGTTCTGATTCATATGAGAAAAGGAAAAATGAGGCACTCATGAGATATAAGTCGAATTTCATTTTTGATATTGATGATTTTTGATAGGATTTCTTAGTATATGATTCTATTATGGTGGGGATGTTGTAACAACCAGTTTTCTTTCAATTAGGTACATTATAAACGTTGTTTTGGTTTTTTTAGTTTAGTCTGGAAATTAAATAATTGTAATGGAACCTATAATGTTAAAATTTCATATTTTAAATATTTTCATCATAAAAACAAGAATTTTGTATTTTCTAGTAGGTATTTACATGGTGTGTAATGGTGTTACATGATGTGAAATCATATTTTTGAAGATTCCAAGAAATTGGTAAAACACAAGAAATGTTACATACTATATATAGTTTACATTCCATGTAAATATTAAATATTGGATTTTTAATAAAGGGTGATGGGTTTTTCAGTTTATGTGGTTCTCTATAATTAAACTATTTATAATTGGGTTACACATATTGTAAAATACATAGTTTTCATTTTACGTATGGGTTCATATGAAATCATTATTTTTGTACATGAAGATCCTTTCATTCAACCTAAAGGATCTTCCTAATTTTTCTATTTCCAAGTACTGGTTTTTATATTTTGATTATGTTAAAATGGTGGGTGGTTCCATTTAAAATTTAATAGTTCAATAAACCTTGAAATGATTGTTATTCAAATTCCATTCAATTGGTTTGTGAACAATCCAATTTGATGAGAATTCCGTTTTATATTTATAGTGTATGGATTTTGGGGAAATCCAAAATTCCATTGGAATTGCATATTGGGGATTGATTTGAAATTAATCAAATATATATATTGATTTGTGAAATGATTTTAAGAATAATTGATTAAATTTAAATGAAATCAAAACCGATGATTGTTTTTTGGTTTCAAAATTAATGAATTTCTAAAAACACCCTATGTATGTTTTTAGAATTAAGTTAGATTATTGAATGTAAAAATTGGGTAATTGAATTTTAAACTATTTGAATTGATTTTCCAATTATTGATTCAGTAATTGATAATATTAAAGCTTGGGTGTTTAGTGGGTAATTTCATTTCAATTATTCTACTATGGTAATTATCAGGCAAAAAATTGATTAAGTAAACTCAAAAAAAAATATTACCCTAAATATCGTATCACTAATGGAATTTTGGTTATGTATTATTCTATATGAGCCAGATGGACATGTGTTCAAATATTATTCTTGATCGTTGATATTAGACGTGTGAGGATCTGGTAAATAGAAACTATCATACCTTTGGGAAGAATAAAACCAATTATTTGTGATATTTTTGATATATATAGAAATGATTGTGAAACTATTTTACTCATCCATAGTGATTAATATAAACAATTTTATAGAAAATGTATTTTTTATAAATGTTTGAAATGATTTTATTCATTGGGAAAAGGACAAATTTGGATTTAAATAAGAAAATATAATACCTTACATATTTTGATTAATATAAAAATAATTTGTTTCATTATTATTTTAGAATTTTATATTCGAAAAATTTGCGATACACTATAGGTATTTTAAGCTCACACACTAACTTTTCCATTTAAGGGTTTTATAATTTCTACTACTAGATTTTAGAAAAGGGAAATAACCTATTGGATGAGTTGGTTGTTATTGAACCTTCATGTTTTGTGTTTTGATACATTCGCGATGTTTGATATTGTCTTTTTAGAATTTGATTTCTTTGATGATGTACTCTATGTGTTTTTATATACCTATTTTTATTCTTGTAATATCTAATTGATGAGTTTTCATAATAATGATAAGTATCTATATCTTCTGAAATTTGTTTTGTAGAAAATTCATTTCCAAAATCGTATTGTATGTTTATAGGTTCTAGTGGCCAACACATGGTGATTTGGTATTCCCTTCAAACTTTTTCAGTGATACTTTTCTTCTTAGGGCATGTGGTTATCCTGATAGGTTTGTTATAGATATCATCTTTCTTTAATCATTGAACACTTTATTATATTGATGATGATATTTTTGTCAAAAAATAATTTAATTTCCATGGATTATTCATCGATGAAATGATGAAATTTTAAGAATCAGGATTCCTTTCCACATGTGTTATTATGATTAAATAATGAAAATCAATGATATTATGGAACAAATAAGCCCGGTTTTCAAAAAGTGTTGGGTGGTTCATATGTTAGATATCTTTCCATTGATATCAGTAAATATTTAAATCTAGGGGATAAATATTTGAAATAGAACAATTTCCTTGATTCTCTATATAAAATAGTTTTGGATATGTAATCCATTATGGAACATATGTGATGATACATGATCTGTCTTGATATGGGAAACATGTGTGAATAACTGGAAAACTATGATTTGGAGGTCTTAGTAGAATACCTGTATATATGAAATAGGTTCTATACTAATAATTATGACACACATAGAGTACATGTTTTTATGCTTATGATATGAACTAATGGTTCATTATTTATTTAGGGCTATTCCACACATTTATAATTCATGTATTTTGAAATGATAAGGTTTTGTTGTATGAATCATATTTATGATCCATGATAGATTGGGTATGAATGTTTTATGTTATGTTTATGATCTCATAACATTATTCTTATCTTATGCTTTCATATGTAAGCCAATTGATATCTCCCATGTTTACCCTTTCTATGAATCCAAGTTCACCATTTATTTGGATTCCATTCTATGGGTTATGAAGAGTGTTTTTAAGTTTGGAACATTAATAGGGGTAAAAATTGAGATGAAAATTTAGAGATATTATATTTCATGAACCTAAATAAAAATTTAATGTATCGAGTATCCAATAACAGTAATCCATTATGGTTTTAATGCGGAGCATAATATTTTTTTAAAATATTAATCTATAAAGATTTATTAATAATAGATTAAAACATCTTGTTTAAATATATATATATATATATATTCTCTTGGGTTATGAATAAAAATATATATTAAATCATGCCTCTTAATATACCAAATAGGTAGAAACACTCAATCATGTTATTCACATATCAATGACAAACATCGATTAGTCGATCATCTAATCAATTATTTAATAAGAAATTACTCAAGAATATTTTACATTATTTAATATATTGAATATGAAAGGATAATATTGTTTTTATATGATTTATAATTTGAATAAATCCAATGGTTGAAATATATCATGAACATAATGATAAAATAGAAAATTACTCTTTGTAATAGGGTGATTTTAATAAAATATTCATCAAAAAAGTTTATTACCCCCATCGTAATTGTTAAAACATGTCATTGAATGCCACCAATACTTTATATGTAAGATATATTATTGTTTAATTTTTTAAAAAAATCCTATAAACTAATATAACTTCCTCTATTTAATACTATACATCCATATATCTTCTTTGAAAACTTCCATTAATCCCACATTGGTGAAAAACGTCAACCGACTTGGGAAGCCTCTCAATGTTAAGATATAACCATCTCACTAATAAATGAATACCAAAGTAATGTGTTTGAACAACCTAAAATATTAAAAATCCTATAGTATAAAAGAGACACATGAAAATAGTAACCACCTCATGTCCCCTCTCATATCATCTACCTTGAACATAAGAAGTTTTCCACATCGGTGAATATTAAATATACCTAGAAGTCCTACCATCCTACCCCCTCCAAACATTTATATATTTTCATATCTAAGAGAATGAGTTATATTTTTTAGTTAAACACTTCTAAAAACATCATACACAATGGGTCTATATGTTCACTCATTTTATTGATTGAAAAAAAATAATCCAAAAGATTTTAGATTTGATTGGGTAACCTATCAACCATCACAATGTGAATTGACCTATGTAACCATACCAAATAATATTGTCACATTAACTATAGATTTTTTAAACCTATACATTATTAAAAAAATCATGCCACTACCCACAACCAAATGTTTTGAACTATACTTTCATGATAGTAATGAATATGGGGTTGCATGTCAAAGGATATACCTCCCAACGATCAATGAGATCTCCCATCCAATTACACATCAAACTATACTCTTTCATCCCCCAACACATACAACTAAACTACTCCATAATAATTTATTATCAATAATCCATGACTTCTTTAGCACATTTATATATGTAACAATTAAATAGTACATACATTCTACTAAATCTTATGTAAATATTTCCTCCTAAATTTTCTAGTTATCCATTTATAATCATATAAAATGTCAATGAAATGACATTATAAAAATATGAAATTCAATGAATATTATCAAATAATAAATAACCCATATAAAATAGACATTATCTTCTATTGATGAACCTTAAAATAGTAATAATCATGAATTTAATATAAAAATGGATCCACTATACAGAAAATAATTATTGATCAATGATATATAGATCCCAACATTCATATTGGACTCATTAAAAAGAACCCAAATCTAGGGAATCTTGTGATTATCCAATACATTAATACCCACGTTATTTACTTATATATAATCCATTAACCACTATTTTTTATACATATAAATAGTCACTTATTACATTGGCATGGTCTACCAATATAACTCCTATAAATTAACCATACAATATGTTATAACTTCTCTTCACACTGTCTAAATAAAGAAAAATTGTTTCCTAAACCCTTTAATATTTTACCCTAATTTTCAAATTCATAAGATAAATAAGTACAAATTTTTTTTCTCATTTTAAATAATATTATAAAAACATTACAAACCATACATGGAGGTAAATACCAACGAATAATCTAATTAATATAATAATAACCCATCATGATGTCAAAAAATATATAATAAATTATTTTTACCATTATAATTGCATTGATAATTGAATATTTTACATTTTTTATAACGATATTGAGATAATAAAGGTATATATATGGAATCATCACCACCCTCTCGTATTATAGTTGGTTTCTCTAGTACGTATAACATATTTGGTTCCAGTTGTACAGGAGCCTTAAAAACCCATGAGATATTGAATAATGGCTACTATAATATAAACCTTCAAATTCATACATTGATATTATTCTTTCATGAAATTTCAAAATTTTGGACTCAGCCAGATCTAATAATGAGATAGAGATTGGCCCCTAAACTCCACATATAACATTTCATAAGATAGACACTAGAATCATGGATATAAAACTAGAAATATGTGAGGTATTGGATTTTTTTATTTATATTCATAAATAGAAAACTCAAACCTCTAATAAGACAATCAATATCCAAATAAAGAATTAACAATGTATTTTGATGAAAAAATAAAGAAACTAAAAGTTATTTTTCAACTGAAAACTGAAAAATCATAATAGTAACTCTACTTACTCATAGATATATTTTCTTATACTAAACTAATAATTCATTGAGATATGATTAATTAAGTAATCAAAATAATAAAACAAACATGTAATAATTGGGTGATCATATGAGTATAAGTATTATGTTTTGTTCATTACCTCACCATGTTTAAGTGAATATGTATAATAAATAATTATTAAATAATATATATATATATTTCAATTTTAATGGATGATAAGTGGAGTTTCTACATCAAAGAAAATCCAAATCATAAGTCATTCATTGGAATCTCATATCAGTAGCACATCATTTTCATAACCAATTCTAGAACCACAACTTCTGCCTATTTGATCCTCTATGATGGTATAGGTAGTACTATAAAAATTAATACTATCCGTTAATAAAGACCATAAATGTACACCATAAAGGATTTATGGGTGGTATGTATATAATATAAAAACAATCCTTATAGTCAGGATTCTTCATCCAATCATTAAATTATCCTTTAGGAATACCACAACCATTACACCACATCTGTATAAGGGAATACCTCATCCCATCAATAAGGAAATCATATCCAACCAAAAAATATTATAAATAGTTAATAATATAACATCATCGTTAAATATGTGAGAATCATTTCAAACAAAAAAACAAATAAACATATAACAGAATTCTATATAAAAATTAAACTCCAAATTTGATAGATATAAAGGCTTCTACATTCCCATACATACTCATCCTAACATATGTATTACATATAATTGTCCCTAAAAAATCTACTCATCACAACCCCATCCAAACCATTTATGTCAACTAATAAACCATAAAATCTATACCATACAATCTATATCATTCTATAATGGGCTATATTGTGGATTAATGTAAATAATAACAATAATAGTCATTATAAAAAATCATAACATAAAATAAAACTAAAATAAAATAATCAAAATTATTTTACAACATATTAAACACATTCAATATTCATAATTTTCAGCTATTTTAATTCCCACTAATGAAATTATCTTATATAGAATATTTTCAAATAGCTTATTATATATATCATCAATTAATAATATTAATAATTAATTCATTATGTTAATATTTATTTTCAATTAATAGAATTAAAAATTTCAATTATCACACAAACATTATTATGAAACTCATTTAACATGAATAAAAGATAATTTATAATCTCTTAACTCACTATATCATTAAATAAGGTTACTCGAATATACAATCTCCCAAGTACTTAATGACATGTCTAAAAATAAACAATATTCAATCAATACCATAACAAGAATTTATCAAATACATTCATAATGAACTATATGAATCATTGAGATTCTGAATTAATATAACAAATATAGAATAAATCAAGGAGATATTACCTCGACATTATTTTATTCTTTCCTATAAAAGAAAGTATACCAATGAAAATATAAGAAGAACCCAAAATCAAAAAAAATAGGTATTATATTCCATATCAGGTTTCTAATGATTGATAATGCTAGATTGTAAAATAAAATAGATTCTCCTTTGCTAAATAGTTGAAAATTGATAAAGCCATTATTTGATGTCATTAACCACATCATGGTTCGATTTTGTGAAGCCTGATCTAAAAATCATAACAACATAACGAATTACCTCCTATAATATTTTTCTGTTTTCCTTTATAAATATAAATTTCTAACCATAATGATATAATTGGAATGAAAACGTGTAATAATCTCCTCAAATTCCACAAAAAATGTTAAATGGTACCATAACATTAATAATTTTTTTTAACATTTATGTAATCTGTGACCAACCTCACTCTAGGTTTCCAATAGTATCAATAATATTTATACATTCATTCCATGAAATAAAAACAATTCTCATTCTTCATTTACCATGTCATACCAAACAATCCAAAATGGAATATTATTTCTCATGGGGTAAAAATAAACATTAAAACATTATTCCATAAACTATGAACAATCAACTATGTTGAATTATTCATCAATGATAAAGTTGTTAAAACTATGGTGTGGTTTATAGAGAATAATGGAATATTTGTTATCAAATATTTATCAATATTTCCTTCATAATTCACCAATAAACTCATTCCTTTATTCTCCCACACATCAATGTCTTGAATAAAAATAATTTCAACAATTCAATCTATTATCTTATATACTTATCAAATGATTATTGTACATGAGAATAAGAAAACCTATTTTATTGATAATAAGTATTGCAATTAAACATGATCATTGGATTCCACTAAAAAAGAAACATCCCAATAAATTAAGAACAATTAAAATATCAGAAGGATATCCATTATTATCAAATATATCAGAATATGAAATTTAATCCCCGCTATAATGACCAAGGTACAAAAAATTGGAATTGAAATTGTATATATGAATCTCTCTCCCAAATAAATTTCTATAATTAACTATTTCTAAAATAACATGTAATAATATAATGAATAATCCCCTAGAAAATTGATACTAACAATAATGATTCAATAGAGTCTATTCTATGAATGTATCTTCTACATCATTATTTAAATCACCCCAATAGATGATATAGTATTTTTCATGATGATACCACTAATATTGTTATACATGAAATATGTATGATAACATTCCTTCAGTAGTGTGAGAGATAACCTATATAAAACAGAAAAAATATTATCAAATATATTAAATGTTTTTAGAACCAGTGATACATAATTTTAATCTATCGAAAAATCCCAAAACCACATGAACGATTAAATTTCATAAATAAATAATCACTAAACTCAACATTTGAGGATCCAATCCATTGATATTCATTCAGAAAATAAATATTTAATAGATTTCATCCACTCAATAACCTTATACACCTTTTTTATCACACTTCATACCCATTCAAGACTAATGATATCCAACAAGAAAACATCATACAAGAATAATTACTTTCAATATTTTCACTCATAAAACAACTCAAAATGTTTTATACAAATAGATAAGTGATATTTATAATTTTAAAAGAAAAAAATTAAATTTAAATACTTCTCTCAAGATAATATAAATGTAGGTATATATTCATGAATAATGTTTATACTATAAAGAACAATTATTTTATCTACCTTTCTATGATTCGCTGATCCCTATTCTTATATCATGTTCTTAAAAAGACATAATTTATATTCTTTCATTCATAATATTTATAAAATTCAATATATAAACATACATAATTACAAAATCTCTTTTTATTATAAAATCTCTTACATAGAAGGGATATTTTTTATGTTTTTATATTTATAATATTTAGAAAAAACATAAAATGATAAATCCCATTTTTGTTATATCCAATAAACAATTTTCTCAATGTATATGAAACTAATTAATTCATTATAAGTCTTTAATGACTCAAACAAAATCTTTCACATGGTTTATCCTTCTAAAAATGTCATGTTAACTACTTTTCATAAAACTATATGGAAATGGGAACATAATAATGTGTATGATCAAAATCTCAATAATAAAAACATATAACAAAAATAATAATGGATTAATAATAGAAAAAATATTATGGATTTATAGGAAAACCACATGTAGCCATAATAAATATGAAATTGGAATAAACTTTTATTCATGAAAATAAAAAAACATAAATATCAATAATACTGATCTCATATTGATTAAATGGAGAATGTTGGACATTATAAACTTGTTTTAAAATTCATGTGTCAAGGAAAATTAGTTTTCATCAAGACATAAGTCAATAAATCTTCATGAACTAGGAATGAATGCACAAAATAATCAAACCACTTTTGGGATCCCATCTATGGATGCATCAAGGGTATATATAACAAGTCACATTATTAATTCTGTTATAATCACTAGTAAATTTCGAGATAACTATCATCATGTTCTATAAGGCACCTCAAAATAAATAAAACATGGAAATCAGTACAATGAGGAATATTGAATATCAATATCAGATTAACCTATGTTGGAAGTCAAATATGTTAATAAATTTCAATAATTTTCCCCATGATAAAAAAGTTATTATATGATCTTAACTCATCTTGATTAATGATTTGGATTGTAAATCAATACATGTTCAACTTTCTATAAGTAGTTTTCATTGAAATAACAATATGTGGAACACTAATACTTTTCTCTATATCAATAATTGGAAAAAAATATCATAAACCAGGAAGAGGAAGTAGCTGTATGGTCAGCCATTACATATTAAACATTAAAAATTCATTTATATTTAAATAAAAATATCTGGAATGAATATAATTTTCACCATGTAGACTGAAAAACATTATTTCTATGTGTACATAATATAATCAAAATTCTTTAAAACGTTATGGTCACACTGTATTGAGAAATATGTATATGTATAATTTAAAAATTGATAAACATTATCATTAACAATCCAATGGAAGGGGATGAATGGTTTTAAAATAAAATATACCCAGTGTATCAAAGGAATAAAATAGTATGATGTTGATATATATGGAAAACATAGTCATAAAATAATTATTGAAAAACAACACCCAAAAAGAGATCATGAATTATATTGTTTTGTATCATGAGATAATTTAATAAATATATATATATATATATATATTTAATTATATATAGATAATTATAATCCCATGTTGTGATTTTTCTTTAAAATGGAATGTGAAATCGAATTGAAAACAAAAAAGTTTTTTAATTAAAAACTTTGGACATCAACGTAATATTTGAAGTTATGGGTCACTTAAAAAAATATTTTTAATTGGGGAAATGACAAATCATTGAAAACATTTAATTTCAAACGAATTTATTATAATGGATCCTTGAAAATAATATAATTATTTTTGTATTAAATTTCGTTCCAAAAAGTTTGATTATGAATTGGATATTTTTAAAGCTCTAAATTGCCTTTTATGAAAATCAAAAATTGAAAAATAGAGTAATAAAATATTACTGGAATTAAAAACCTAATTTCAAAAAATTGAATTATAATAATAAAAATAAAATATTAAGGTAGGACAACACACGAATGGAAGCAAAATACTCAAGGTTAAACATGATACCTCAAAAAAGGGGATTTGAGTTGCCAAAAATACATACTACATTGGAAAATATTGAATCAATACAATCATGAATAATTGATAATTATTTGGATAATAAATCCCATTATTTGATAAGATGAAGATATAATTTTATAAATCTGAAGTGAATATACCGCTAAAATAAGAACCCTGGTTTACAAAATGTATTCTGTTTCAAATAATTAAAATTGAGACCTCAAAACCCCATGTGGATTCAGTAAAATATTAATAAAAACACCATAATAGTGAGGGAACGTAATTGAATGTCACATACCATGATTAAAATATAATTCATGATAAGATATATCTAATAGAAATTATTTACACCACATAAATTATATTTGCATCACAATGACAAACATGTTTCCAAGAGTGGAATTTGAGATGAAACCCAAAATCTCTTGTTCTGGACTTCCGTAACTATAAATTAACCTCATTTATAAAAAACATAAACATAAATTCACAAAAAACCTTAATATTATACTTTTCATTCATACTCTTCATAAATAGTCATTCTATACATAAACTATTATGATTTTACACATCTAGAGTTTTTAATCTTGATCATTTGTATTAGTTTCATAATAGATGTGTCTTTGTTCATCATTAATTGAAATATTATAACACTATATCACTAAAGATAATTTTATGTACTTTCTGTAATTATTTTTCTCAAACTCCTTTCATGATTATCTTAGTATTTATCCTTGAAGATGAAATCGATATCTAGCTTGTTTCATTGATTCCTGAAGAACGGAGAATGTTTTATTAATCAATCAATTAAATATTGCTCTAAAAAATCCTTGGAAATAAATTTTATTTAAAAATTTATTTCATTTTATATTAGTAGTTAAGTTCCCATAGCCATTAATTATAAAAATTCATTGTATTGTTCAATTAGGTGGTTAAACATAACAAAACATAAACATAACTTTATTTAATGAACCTTTGTGTGGTTGATTTATTATAATATAATTATAGTAGATCCATAATGAAATTATCTATTTTTTGTTAGTGTTATATATAATATTAATAATGAAATATAATAATAATTAATTTATATGATATATTTACAAAATTTGGATAAAATATTTTCAATCTTGTATGATTATTCAAAATGAATAAATAAAAAAGTATCATATATGGATCATATAAGAAAACTTTTATTAAGTATGTTTTAATAGAACCATAATGTTATAATAATAAGTTATTTTTTATTTTAATCTAATCAATAGGGCCATCCTTATAATGTGTTAAAGGAAAACCAAACATGTTATGTCATTGATTTGAAAGTCCGCACAACACTCAAATAAATTTTTTTGATTTTACTATTATTTAGGGTAAATGAATAAAAAATTATAATATCATAATTATTTTAAAATTAATTAATATAAAATATATCAATGCAATTATATTAGTATCTCTATAATAAATGTTAAATAATCTAATGTTTCATATGGTTCCCATGAACCATATTTTAACTATTTTTTCATAACGTGTATTCATTATTTTGAAAATTAATAAACTTTTTATTACATCATGATTATTCATTTCTATATCATAATATGTGATACTGTCTTATATGTATTTGTCACACTAAAAGGTCTTATAAGATCCCTACTATGATGAAAAGCTATAAGTTCCATGATATTATTCTTAAATATTTGTTATATACACTAATAAAATATTTTGAGGGTTAAAAATGATTTAAATTATTAGGGGTGTAACTCATAATACATTGAGGAAAAATCTCATGGTGTGCTTCCTTTGTAATATCTACTATAGGATATTTTGAGACCAAGACCTGCTATTAGGAAAACTACATTTTTATTGGATGTTTTTATCTACAAACATGTGTATTGATCCTTAGACATTAGGATATTTCTTCATGAGTATTATAAGTCACAGGCCTTGATGTAATGAGGAAATATATGGTGTAATATTCTCTCATTGATGTAGGATATACATGGTGCGTCACATCTAATATTTCAATAATGAATAATTTGAGAAATAATTTTCCCTTTTTGTTCCTTAATGGATGTTGATATCTCACGACCATTGATGGAAACAATATATCCCAAATCAGTCAGTGGCCTTGGGGTTCTGTAGGCATGTTCAATAACATGAAATTAAAAGAAAGAAACATCAAGCATATAAGTTGATGGCACCAGCATGAAACTATATTGATTAGATATATTGAGATGAATGGATTATATTTCATAGTATGTATCCATATGAGCTATTATGTTGATGAAAATTTAATATCATTCTGAATGGGTTCACTTCCATGTTACAAGATGTTTACCCTAGACTTTATGATGCTTTGCATAAAGCCCCTGAGAAATAGGCCTAGAGTGTCACATGGTAATTGTGCCTAGAATCTTAGTTAAATAGTATATTATTATTTATTATATCACTAGTTGAATAATTATAACTAATGCACATTGCTTAATAATTACTACTGTTTTATTGATTGAAATTATTATATCATCAGTAATTCAAGATAATATTATGTTATGAGTATATTTAATAAATATGTATTTTATATATAGTGATTATAATATCAATTTTTTTATTAGAAACTAATGTTGATTTATTTATTTATTAAATTAATATTCATTATTCATTTATTGATAAATATTGTAGAGGAATGGTAGATTTAATTTAATGGTGTTCTAATAAATAATATATTTTGAATAATATTTAAATAAATATTATATATTCTAATTAGTTAGGTTATTGCATGTCATGTAAAATAACAATATTATTATTATTATTATAGGCATTGAGTTTTGTATGGATTTCAAAATAATTCGTGTGAATATTCAATTATTATTTCCCTTCCATAGTGGTATATCAACCGAATTATATTATTTTCTTAATAGACATAATTCACATGTGATGTGAACAAT
This sequence comes from Viscum album, assembly GCA_963277665.1. Classification (NCBI taxonomy): domain Eukaryota; kingdom Viridiplantae; phylum Streptophyta; class Magnoliopsida; order Santalales; family Viscaceae; genus Viscum; species Viscum album. Next base: position 835,637,022 of record OY728120.1, read on the forward strand.
GAGATCTACAGAGAATCCTATAAACCCCTATAGAGATCCCCCTCTAAGAATATTTTCAATAGTGGGGAGAGATCATTCTCTAATATGACACTCAAATCATGAGTGGCCATAAATAAACATTCTGTGATGTGATTCTTAGGATGATAAATGACAATCAATACATGCTTTTGGATATTCATTTCTAGAACTTGGATATTCTTATCGTGACGTTTGGAGGTTCATGGAACACATGTGGGTCATCACTGGAGGAAATATACTATTAATTCCCACAAAACTACAAATATTAGACTTATATACATTGTTATATCCATCCATGAAGAAATAACTTCTCGCAAGGTAATTATTTAATTTCTAAATCTGATTATAAATAATATGTGATGATAGTGTACATTGGTTCTAGTATTTATCTTTATTCTATATTCTTTTATTAAATTCGTTTTATCATAGAGTTTTTCATCATCTAAATCTTTGATTAGTCCTTGATAATGTCCAAAAAGAAGAGATTGTAATACCCTATCTGATACTTCAACTATTCCTAGAACCTAAAAGTTGTATCAGAGGGGTCACAAAATGATTTATACTTATGTAGATATCATTGATTGATTTATAGATCATTCATTAGTTTTCAATCCATCATCTCTCAATCTATAATCTAAATTGTGATATATATTTTCTTCCTCTTAATTTATTTAAAATAATATAAAATTGAATGAATTTATGAAAAATAATTTTAAGATCAAATTTCAATGTGTTGCCGAGTCTAGATGAACAATACCAGTGTACACTCTTTATAACATGGAGGTACGTGTGGTATAACATTGTTTAATGCACCCTAAATTAATTCATAATTAATTCATCATAAGTGCATTAATTACATGTGGTGAAATTAATTACACACAAAATTTTGACAAGTCCATCATTATTCATGTTCAGCTGGAGTATATGTCATGTAAATTGATACATGACATATAGTTCTATAGTCCAAGGAGATATGTGTATATTCATACATGGCCTACATGTCTGGGGGTTGTGTAACATGGAGACCACATTCTCTGTACCCCATGTATACACAATTTAATCCAATATTTTCTATAGTACAATAACAATTCAAGTCCTTAGGCATGTGTTGTGGAATGATAGTGTGATTAGTACATGACATGCAACTCCAACGTACGCGAAGTATACTTTAACAAATTACATAAAATTTAGTAATAATTTTTTATAATTCCAAATACTTGTAAACATGTGTTCTATGTCATAATTAATATTATATTACACGTTTTTAATGATTTTTATATATTAATGTTATATTATTTTCTGTTTAATATTAATATTTGTATATTGTGTATATGTTTTTTAAAAGATGCCATTGTACTCACATCGAACCATAAAAATCATTGTAAGTACTCTGTGTTCTATGTCTTAATTATTTCCATATTACATGCTAATAGATAATTTGATATTTCATGTATGTCTCATGTCGTTAGAGTAAATAATATATGAGTATAGAATATGTTGGGTAGTGAAAACAGGTGCTTACCATGTTTCCACCAAGGTGAATGTTATATTTTTTGTAATTTAAATAAATTTATTTACATTCTTTAAATTATGAGGGGTGATAATATCATTGAAATATAGATAATAATTAAGTTAAAATAAATAAATTAATTAATATGATAATTAATTGGTTCAAGAGGGATTTATCTTAAATAAGAATTTTATTAATTGAATGCTAAGGAAAAGTGTATTTCATTTCATGAATGTGGATGACTATGATCCTAGACATGGATTTTTAAAACGATTGGTTTATTTAAATTTATTACCGAAATATATATTTGGCATTCATTTCATCCCTCCACTCATTATGTAAGATACTTCATTCACTTGGTTTCTTTTATGAATTTCCCTTAACCAATCCATAATCTCCACTCACCTAGATGCGAGTAAAACATATGTACTGGATAGAGTTCCCAATCTTGTGGAGGTCGTTCAAGTTTGCAGTCATGGAGAAACAAATCCATGAGAGATGCATATGTGTAATAGTGGAATGTTGAAACATAAACCACAAATTGATCAATATGTTTTCCCCTTGGTCTATGATTAGTTTATCACATCCTTGTTAAACTAGCCATTAGTAAAAGCACATGGTCATACCGTTTTGTTATTCAATTTCATTCAAGATGAAATGATATCTATTTATGGATGATTTTTCTTGATCATATGAATTGATGGCCTACCATAAATCCAAGATAGAACAGAAATAAATTTCATTATGCATAAACATTATCTAGGAAATACTTAATCCCTTTAGTAAACCCTTTGAATATTGAAAATCACAAAATAATGATAATAATTGAAAATTTAGGTATAAAAGACTAAATTTTCCAATTATATATTTTATGTCAGAAAAGCAGTCCACTAATTCTGTTAAAATGGAACCAAAGTTGATAGTAATTGAGTAGATAAATATTGGGTGCTTTTTATTATTAGGGAATTATAACATGATGTTTTTTGGTTTCTTATCCTAGTTCATATCATGGGTTGACTTCCAAATAATGGTGTAGTGTTATTGAGAGGAAAAGGTTGAGGAAATTAGAATTTTAGGATTTCAAGACTGGGGACTCCACTCATTATATAATGGAACTATATGTTAATGTTGTTGTCATTTGGAATGCATGTCATGACCCGTCCCCCATGGATCGTGGCATGACTACACCAAGACCTCCTTTTATTGTCTAGGTGCTAGAAATAGGCAGAGAGTAGGAATATCCCAAATAGAAAAGGCATTGAGATTAAACCTGTACACATGCACAATGATCAAACTGTGGAAAGTGATCACGTAGTAAAAAAATGTCATTGAGACAACTACTAAGATTTCATTACAAACTAAATCTACAAGGGGCCAGAATACAAGCCCAAACCACAAAAGAATGTACAAATACAATGGTTTGTCCACTCAAGACCCTAATTGAAGGGTTGGTGAAGGGTAGCTACATGTAGTTGTAGAAGTATGCTCGTCCGTCCTGTATCACTGAGCACCACCTTGTCCCGGGCCCCCAAGGTCTCCATCGAAGGGTCGATCACCTGCACAAGACACGACATGTGTGGGAGAATCCCGTTCATGGGTGTATAACATAATACTCATTAGGGACCCCAAAATAGAAATGAAATACCACAATGTAAGTCAACAATGCAATACCACAATGAAATGATAGATGACACCAGGTATATATCAAAATATATAATGTAATATTATGAGTCTTTAAACTATATCATCTTGTACTTATGAGGGACTCATCCCTAATTAGTCACTGAGGTTCGCTCAGCAACTAGACCACTGAGGTCTGATAGGATACTAGACCATGGGGGTCCGCTCTACTACTATACCCATGAGGTTCGCTCTACTACTAGACCCGTTATATATGCTCTGCTCGGCTGCTGGACCAATGAGTCCTTCTTGGATACTAGACCACAAAGGTCCACTCAGCTATTGGACCATTGAGCTCCACATGGATACTGGACCACTAAGGTCCTCTCCTCTTCTAGACCACCGAGATATCCTCCACTACCAATCCATCGAGGTCCCAATCGTCATATCCTTCATTTAGAAACCAACTGTTTGATTCCCTCTCTACAGTGAACTTCATTCTGGGAGAATATACTCCTCAAGACATCTGTCATTTCTCAACTTCCAAAAAAACTAAGAGAGAGTATACAAAATGGATTGTGTCATCTCATGGGTCTAAACTCTACAGATGATATCTCAATCAGATAACCAATATGAATGATATTAACCTATTAGTAAATGGGGATGGTTGCTTGTGGGCCTAGTTTGACTTGGTTAGAACAAACCAACCAACTCTACCCAGGTTATGGCATGACCTGACCAGATTCGTCCATCTTGTCCTGACCCAACTGGGTTTGGGTTGACCCTCTCCATCCTATCCCAATGGAAAGGCCCATTGGGTCTTGTTAGACCTAGAATATCTTTTCTATTGGTTTTTCCCTCTAGATCGTAATGTGACCCAGTTCTCATATGATTCAATCTAACATAGACAGACCGATTCTGACCAGTTGGGCCGTCAAGTAAACCAGTTTCCCATCTGGTCCAGCACATAATTTGGAAGGTCAGTTATTCTCCATCCCAGTATGCCCAACACCGTAGTTTACTACATTTTCCCAGACATCTTTGATGGTCCTGCTTGGGTCCTCCCTGGATTCCCTCAGGAGTCCGGTTCGTGCAGCCACACGACCAAATGAGGCAAACCATCTCCCTTTTCACACGATTCAACGTGGGCTATGTGGTTGTACATGCCGTGACCCACCCCGCGGGCCACTCCACATGATGTGGGGCCCAACTGGCCCAGCCCTCTGCACCACTAAATACCCTACTAGCCTCAACCTCCACTGCCAGGGTGCACCACTGGTTGTCACTACCATGGGGCACCGGAATTACTCGTCTAGTCCGTTTATCTATAAATATGTACCTTCATGCATTTTGGGGCTTCATTGTCACTATCGAATATCCCAACTCATGTAATCATTGATCCCGCGGTACATCCATGTTCGATACCTCCCAAAAATATTTTAATGTTACCACAGGGGTCCTTCGGCGAAGAAAACACGAGGAATATGATATCACAATAAACACCCAAGGCAATGAATGATGGCCTTGAATGTTTCAACTTCGTTCATCACATTATAAAACAGGGTGGTATAAAATGATCAAATATTATATAACCCTGTCAGTAATTCCCCCATGACCAATTACCATCACACATATGAGATCGATCCGATGGAAAACATTTTCATGGGTTGGCCCGCATTTTTCATCCAAATCAAGGAACATGGAATGGATTGAATTTAATCAGAATTTAAAAAACCCCTACCTAAAAAAATTAAATATGTCAAGGAAGACCACATGACACCATCTGTCAATCCCTGGTTTTGATTCTCTATCCATGGGTATCATCTCCACTTTCTGATTCGCATAAGTTTGTCTTTGGAGAGGTTCCCTTCTTCGTTCGTCTAAAAAATTATCGGGTTGTTCATATACCTCTAATCGCTATTTAACTAAATAAGGTAGATGAAAAATGTGTTGCAATGTCACCATGTTTATTATTTAATTTATTGTAATAATCAGTTTCAACATTGTCACATTGCCAAATTACACTGATGATGTGTGACTGTAAAAATAGAAAAGAAAAAAAATAAACCTTTTATAATGTTATTTTATTTTCATTTAAATTAACCAAAAATTATCATTAACCCTTAACCAGCTGCAATAGAGGTGAGGCACCCCATAAAGAGATCATATCATTAATAACTCAATGGTTGTCTCAGATTTTTATTCTGAGTTAATATTTGTGAGTTATAAGGATTGGAAAATAAAATTATTTATATTTATATTATATTATTCGCGGTTGCGTCCCATAAACTAACTCTCAAATCCGGCCCCCACCAACCGATGATGGGCTCCGAATAAGGTAAGAACACCCTCACAAGATCAATAGTAATCTCATTTTTTCTAATACGAGTTCCCCTTTACAAGTTATAAGAATTTAAAAATAAAATAAACTATATTCATTTATTTTATTTACGTCTAAAATTTATTTTCCATTATTGGCTCCTATTGGCGTCTGTTAGTCTCTTCCAAAAGAAAGAACTTCCTCATGAGCTCGAAAGGGGTCATATATTTAAAATCTGAGTCATCATTCATGAGTTATAAGTATTTGAAAAAAAAAATAATTTTATTTAATTATTTTATCTATAGTTATTCCAATTTTGAGTTTTCTCACTGGAGGACTGTGTCGACTAAACATAAGTGCACCTAAGGTAAGCAATCTATTATGAATGCAATTATTCCCTTTTATTTCTGATCCAAGAACCCATTTACGATTTATTCCTATTTTTCAGTAAAAGCACTCATTCATACTATTTAAATCACAACATTTTTCGACGGACCATTCTATTCACACTGAGCATTGAAATCACCTGATGACTCATCCCATGGTATTGGAATAATCCCCAAAAATTTAAAAAAAATCATCGAATTTTTGGACTATACATTACACCCACCCTTAGGTATTTACATCCTCCTAAGCCAAAACAAGGTATAAACAAACAAATGGGGGTATTGAGCACTGATATGAGCCTCCTACTCCCATATGTTATCATAGAGATTCATGTGCTTCTACTGAATAAGAACTAGTGGAATCTATCACCAATGGTAGGTCATCTTATATAGATCCTTAATCAGTACCAGAAAATCCACAAAAGTCTCATTCTCCTTAACTCTATAGTACGTAGAGGCATCTCAAACCCTCTACTAAAATCATCTCTTGGGTAATTAGGAGATGGGTCAACATGGTGAGTTAGTCAAAGATCACCCGTATAGAATCATGTATCATAGATGTACACGGTAAAACCATCACGATGTTCATCGATATACCATCCCACTTCCACTCTTGTACCTCGAGGGGTTGTGTCAACCTGCTGGAACTTTGTGCTCAACCATAACTTGGTGACAAGTGAGGCATGTCGAGAAAAACTCTTCCAATGAATTTTTCATACCCATCCACTAATACTAATGTCAGAGGTCCTGGTACATATTCTCCACACCTAGATGTACCTCCATAGGGGTTATACAGAACTCCCTAAACACATCTCATTGTAATGCCACCAGTTCTACGGTGCATCATCTGAAAATGATGACGTGATCCCCAAATTTTGAATATCCATCATGGGTATTCCCCATATAGATCATTTCACATGTAGTCTCGCAGCTGGAATCATAATGTTGCACCTCCCCAACTCACTATAAGAGTGCAGGGGAAACTACCATTGACTGAAGAAAATTTTTCTGCTCTCTATCCATGAAGGATATCTAAAGCAATGAAAAGTACTCTAAAGCCTCGTCCAAAAGCTTTGAATTTAATCTACTACAAAGATCTTATTCCACAATGTCCCCCTTCCTTGGAGTATAGACCATATCAAAATCATATTCCCCAAGGAACTGTAGAAAACGTTTCTTTCTAAGAATCAGATCCTTCTGAAGAAAGATATAATTGATACTATTATGTTCATATAAGATCATGAATGTTTCACCCATAAGGTAGTGTCACAGAATCTTCAATATGAATTCTACCACTACCAAGTGAAGTTCATGAGTCACATTGTGCTACTCATCCAATATATATTTTATTGAAAATTAACCAATCACTACTTCCCCTACATCATAAAAAACCATGACTGGTTTCTGATGCATCACAGAACACCATGTAGTCGGTGCGCCCCTCCAGTAGCCTCATGATAGGGGCACTCTTTATGCTTTTCCTCAGCTAAAGAAATTTTTTATTACATTTTTATTTCACCACTAAAATATTTCCCTTATTTTTCAACACTGTGACGGGTTCATCATCTTTGAAAATGTCAGGTAAAAACCTCTGATAGTACCCATCCAACATAAGGAATCCTCGTAACTCAGTAATTCTATTTGGTGGCACCAAAGAAAGCACTGCCAAGATAAATAACTAGATCCACCACAAACCTAGGACATGAGATGACATGTCCTAGTAAGTGGAACTTTTGTATCCATAACTCACACTTCATGATAATTATATAAAGATGGTTCTCTCATATTATATCCAGAACATACTCAATTGTATCCCATGATCCTTCACGGACATTGAATACTCAATGATGTCATCAATGATGACCACTATAAACTAGTTTATGTACAGATAGGAGATCATATTCATGATTCCAATGAATACTAATAGGGATTTTTTCTTGCCAAACAATATCACTAAGTAGTCGTAGTGGCTGTACCAAGATCTGAAAGTCATATTCGAGATATCCTCATCTCATAATCGAAGCAGGTGATAGCTTGATCTAATCTCCATCTTTAATAACCATCTCGCTCACTTTAGCTGATAGAAGATTTCATAAATCAATTGTAGAGGATACATATTCTTCATAGTCACCTTGTTTTGGCACAATAAGTCCACGTATAACTCAAGATTCCATCTGACTTCTTGGAAATCCACACTAGGGCTGCCCATGGTGAAACACTGGCCCTTACAAACCCCTTGCTCTACATGTCCTCCTTCTGTACTCTCATCAACTAGAGCTCTGGGGGGGAGCCATCTGATATTTAGGAGCAGATATAGGTGTCGTCTCAGGGTATAGATCAATGTCGAAGACAATGTCTCTATGGGGAGGTAGTTCTGATACATCTTATGGAAAGTCATCCTTGTACACATCCACCACTATAGGGAACTGAAAACTAAAAGCATAAACTACTATGTGGGTAAGGATGGTCGCATGCAGTTACCCATTCCCTTATCCTCCAACTCCTTGAGAATCGTGTAGACCACATTGGGGTGCTGGTTGTAACATGATGTTATGTATACCATCTCCAGCTCCTCTCTCAACACCTCTGGAACATCTGCAACTCTGATGTTTAATATATTCCTATCACTATCTCAACCCTTGTTTTCTATCCACCATTTTCACATTTTATCATGATGGGATTGAAAATCTCTAGTAGGATGTCTCGTAATATCATATGAAAATAATTTCCCCTTTCTAGTCAAGAAAAGACTCACCATATGCGCCTTGATATATAGATGGGCTATTTTTTACCTCTTCTCGTAATGTTCCACACTTCCATGTCCTTGAGAATAACATTTTCTTCCTTCTCCTGAGCTCTTTTCTCCATCCTACACGCTCCTAACATCCATTGGTAGTATCTTCGTTGAAAATGGAATTTCAAAAAAAAGGATCTCTCTAGAACCCTAGCATTAGTTGGAGTGCAAAAAGCAATATTGTTGGCTTATATTTCCTTGAACATAACTCTCTAGGAGGTCCGAGTCATGTAGCACTAGTCAAATCATATTCATCGAGTTCATGGAATGTTCAGCATGCCTAGATGAATACTCAACTACAAACATGTCATCCTAGAAATATTGTAGAAGTTCATGGTCACACCCACCATTTGATCTAATGGTATCCTGACTAGATGGAAAGCCTGGTCACCACCTCCAGCCATTCTATAGCCATCACTGAGTAAGGATTTCCACAGAACATGAGGGGCCTCTGTTACTAAAACTCGAGAACTATGCTCATACTTCACATCAACTCCAATGGTACTAGGAGTACCATGTGCTACTCCACTAGTGTGGATATACCTAGTACACCACCCAGTTGTGAAGTCTCTTGTATGAATCTATGTACCCAGATCTACACCATGTAGATCATCTTGATGATCACGTGGTGGAATCCTTTCTTGTATTCCATGGGAAAAATCATAAAATAAAAAAAGATGTACCACGATCTATTGGATATTCCCGGTGAGCTGACTGAGTATGGACATGGAAAACCCAACCCATTTCTATATGATTCATGTAACATCTATTTCCCCCACAACTAGTGATTTGATGTACTCAGTTGAAAATAATAATTTAGTGTCGTAGTTTATGGATACATCGGCCGCCACAACAACACTAGATTCCCTAGCCTAAAATCCAAACTCAAAACACATAACATTGTTTCCCCAAACCAAACTCATGGAATCTATGATGTAAAGGTAGAACCAACCTCATTTGATACCACATTGTCCCAACCCGTCTCATAGGGACTGTTTCGTGACTACCCCAATCATGTGTTCCATTTTCTAGGGGCCGATGATGATCATCGAGTAGGCATATCCAAAAAAAGGGAAGACGTTTCCTTTAAACCTATACATACGTCCAAAGATAAAACTGTGAAAAGTAAACACAAATTAAAAAACCGGTGTAATTGATAAAAATACTGAGAGTTCAATACGAACTGAAAGATAAAGGGGCTAGAATACATGTCCAAATCACAAAGGAAAGGATAACTATCAAATTACATCTGCTCGAGACCGTACTAGAAGTGTAGGTGAAGGGTAGATGACATTAGCCATAGAAGTAAACATGTATGTCCTCTCTCACTGAGCACCACCTCATCTTGGACCAGCACGACCCCTTTCAAATAAGCGATCACCTGCATTAGAGACAACACATGAAGTCAAAGCCCGTGTAGGATTGAGTAAAATAGTGCTCGATAAAGATCCCAAACCACCAAGGAAAGACCACAAAGAAAGATCAGAAAGACAAACCACACATCCAAAAAGTATCACACCAAGTATAACTCAATGTAAATAAATTATGATTATGTTTCAAAGAGATAAATCATCTTGTATAGGTGAGGGGCACATCCCTGATGATTCAATGAGGTTCACTAATCTAATGGACTACTATGATCAGTTGTGCTACTAGAACACTATAGTCCACTCAATTACTATACCATTGAGATCCACTCGGCTACTAGACCACTGAGGTCTGCTCCTCTACTATACCACTGAAATTTTTTGAGCTACTAGACCATTATGGTATGCTTGGATACTGGGCCACTGAGGATTTCTCGGCTACTAAACAATGTAGGTTTGTTCGTCTTCTGGACCACAAAGGTCTGCTAGGCTACAAGACCACTAAGGTCATCTCTAAAGCTGGACCATCGAGGCCCACTCTACTAATAGTCAACCTGGGTCCTAATCATCATATCCATCAATTCATAGACATCTGTAGGATTCTCTCTATCCAATTCACATGATTCTGGGAGGATATACACATCAATCCATCAATCATATATCAACTACCATAAGAAATCACCTATATTATACCCAAAGAATCATCTTCTTAAAAGGGTCCCAACATCGTAGACGATGTTTCAATCATACTACAGGTCTGAATGATATTGAAATTTTATTAAACAAGGGTCGGATACTTCGTAGACTAGTTTGACCTAGTTGACAGCCCACACCAACCCATCTTGGGGGTCCTGAATGACCAGACCTGTTGCGTCTGACTCGACCCAACCGTGTTGGGTCTGGGTCGACCCAGTCTGGCCTGGCATAGGGGCTAAAATGATTGGTCCATGATGGACCCAGCCTAGAGTAGCCATGGGTTCAGCCTAACAGGTCACCCAATGACATGATTCTCATTCTGTCCGATCCAACTTAGTCAGACCAATTCTATCCAGTCTGGCCAGCTAGCAGCCTAATTTCCCTTCTACACTAGCTCACAATTTGGTGGGCTGATTATTCTCTATCACAAGCCTCCCAATGGTCTAGTTTACTCTATCATCCTAGAAAACAATGGTGGGACATATTGGATACTGCGTAGATTCCCACTTGCATGTTGGTGCACATTGTGGCTGCCCGGTGATCCGCTCCACCTAACACGGAGCTCGAACGACGACACCAACTACAATGTCACGACCCTAGATGGCCACAACCATCATCAGCTAGGAATAATTCCATAGAACAGTTTCGTGTTGCAATATCTCCCACACACAGCCGCCAGTGGTCTCCTCAGCTGGCCACCAGACTTGCTCAGGTGGAATCTATCCCAATCTATCAATGCTTTCGTGCTTATTGGTGTTTCAACATCACTATTGTGTGTACCAAGTCATCACACCATTGATTATGGGGTCCTACCACATCCATAACCTCCTGATAATATTTTCACATGACGACATGAGTCTGTTGATGAAGAACGCACATGGGGGAGGATATCACAAGAAACACCCAATGCGATTAATGTTGGACATGATCATTTGGGATGCATTCATTCAATTAGAAAAAAGGTGGATATCAAATGATGAAACATTATATACCCCTTTATTTAATCCCCACGTGCCCAAATCCCCTCATGTATATGAGATCGATCCATAGGTCAACCTGTTCGTGGGATGGCCCATGTTCATTGAGCAGAACAATGAATTGGGAAAGGAAATGAATTACTCATATTCAAACAAACCCCTTCCTGTGAAAAGGATATTGGTTGAGGAAGATTTGGCATCACTATATGTCAATATCTTGATATTATTATCTCTCTAAAAGCATCTTCTCCTCTTTATGATTCGACGACAGTCGTCATTGGAGAGGATTCAATCGGCATTCTTATGAGGAATACCTATGTTTTTCATCAACACTAAATCCTTTTTTCATTAAATAAATATGATGTGATACACATTTCATTTTCTCCATGTTGATTCATTAATGTATTTCATTAATGTATTTCACCATAGCCAGGTCACTGCATTGTAGGGATGATATGTCACTAGAAAAAGAGGGAAGAAGTAAAATAAACCTTTTCTAAGGTTATATCATTTTCCATTAAAACATTAAAAAATTAACATTTATCCCCAACCAATGTTGGTTATGGTAATTACCTCCTTATGAAGAAAAAGTAATTATGAACCCAATGGTGGTCTCATATTTTTAATCCATGTTACCATTTTTGAGTTACGACGATTTCAATATATAATATTTTTTTAAATAATTTTATATACAATTACGTCCCAATATCCAAAATTCATAGAAAACATGAAATGGTCGATGTTAATCTTCGCCTAAGGGAAGAAGACCCTAAAGAGCTCAATGGTACTCTCAGATTTCCAATCTGAGTTACCATTTCTAAGTTACAATGATTTTAATATAAAATAATCATTATATAATTTTATTTTTTATGGGATAAAAATTCCACCGTTGTCCCACCCCATCCAATGTTTTTCTATGACTAAAGAAAGAAAACCCTCATGAGCCAACAGTGGTATCAGAATTTCTATATTATTCACCATTCGTGAGTAATAAGTATTTGAATAATGAAATAATTTTATTGAAATATTTTATTTACGGTTATGTCATTTTTGGGATTTCTCACTGGAGGATTGCAAAAACTAAACATAAGTAGCACCTAGGGTAAACACACCTTCCTGAACACAACAGTGACCTTGGATTTCTGATCTCAACACTGTATATGAGTTATTAAATTTTTTTATGAAAACTATTCACACATGGTTTTTAAAACAATACATTTCCATCGGACCATTCTGGGAACACCGGGCCTTGGAATCGCATTCTGTCTCAATGCTTGGTCTTAGAATAATTACAAAAAATTAAAAAAAATCATTGAATTTTTGTACATTACAATACTCACCTATAATACTTCATATTTATTGACCGTACTAATTTTGGGTGATGAGAAGGGGAATATGCATCCCTGACACTATAATATTTTAGAAACATGTTATTTTTAATACAATGTTGAGGGTTATTTGGTTGAAAAAAATAGTTGGAGATTAAAAAATATATTATTAATCTAGTTTTCTAAATTTTACCACATACAGTACTAAAACAATTTTCATCTAATTTGTATAAAAATAAAAAAAGTGACTTCATTCATATCAATGTGATCTATTCATGAGAAATAAAACATTCTCCCAGACACATATTTGTAGTATTTGTAAAGGCTCTTACACTTCATCCTATTCTATTAATGAAAATTTTATATTTCAGAAGAACCGATTATAGATTATCCTATAATAGAGGCTAGTAAAGAAGATTTATCTCTCCATGGAAACCATTTGAATAATTCTATATATGATCAGCATATCATGCTATCATCCATGAAAAAATAGAATTTAAATCAATAAGAGGAAAAAGGATTTATAGAGAATTTTGTATCACCTTTTTGATATATATCTAGATATTGAAATAAAAATGTTATTTGAGACCACTAATGCTCTTTTTCTAATTGATCATGGAGGGTTGTCTTTACTAGGGCCTCATGTAGTCAAGATTATTGTCTAAATTGAACACCTAGACATCTTAGGTATTAAATTTTTAGATGATTTACACATATATCTAATACCTTCCTTAATACAGATGTTATTATCTAGTTTAATTATCAATTATAAAATTATAACTAAGGGGAAGTGAGTTTCGTATATTGTTACTCAGATTCACTATGTTGAAACTGATGTAAGGTAAGAAAAACCATGGTCTATATAGTTAATATGAAAAGTAATAAAATGGATATGGGACCTTAAAATCATAATTGTACTAATTCTCTAGAGCACAGTCCTTCCAAGAAAATGAAGATACCAATGTAGGAAAGGAAAAGTAATTAGTATGTATTTCTTGTGGAAAGTAAGGCCACCGGAAGATATGCTTCACCCAAAAGAAGGGGGAAGATATATGTGTCTTCATTATAAAAGGTATTACTTTAATATATGTACATTGGGTATTATATATTGTATTTTATTCTCACATAGGTATTCAAAGATTGGAACCGAATAGATTCCAATATATTTGTATAGGTTAGTTAGAGTTTTAAGCTAACATGGGTGCGAACCAGGATGGTCCTTCTATTGGTTACTACCACCATTAATTTTTAATGTTAATGATATTGTTTATAACAAATTTTAATTAGGTATTAAAAATTACCAAAAACATCATTTTTTTGTCATTCCTAAATGTATATTGTTTTATTGTCAAATTTTTACTTAAAGTATATTACATTTATGTATACAATATATGTTATGGTTTGTAAAATTTAAATAATTATATTTATGTATTAAATTAAAAAACATATATAGGAAATAGATAATGAATCATGTTAACATGACTCGAAAAACACCCAACTATGGAATCACAAACATGGTCATTTAAATGAGATGTTCCGGAAAAAGCCTAATGAAAATGTATAATTGGATTCTTTTTAGGTAAAATAACTTTAATTATTTCATGATTGTTTAAAATATGTAATTTACAGTACTCTATTCAATGTATTGGGGGAATTTTACATAATGATTTTAGGATCAGTACACAATAATGTGTTTGGACTATTTCCAATATAATCTAGGGGTTGGTATTCTTACATTATAACTTTTACTGGTGACTGGAGTAGATATGGATATGTCGACATGATTAGGGATATGTTAAATTTCATTGATAACTTCATATAATTCAGGAAAGATATAGATAATCAAATTAGAAATATGATAAAGAATATTGTATCAGATCAAGGTGGTGAATATCTTAACCAATTGCTCGTCCACATAATATAATTGTTTGGAATTCTATCTCTAATAAATCCAATATAAGACCATAATGGAATGGTGTGAGTGGAAGGATTAATGTTACCATGGACTAAATTTTATGGTCGATGATTATTCAATAAATGATTACATTTTCCATTTTGGTATATGAATTAGAAACTAAGACATACATGGTAAACTAGGTTCCACCTATAGAGGAAAGCATCCTTTTTGAGTTATAGGGAGAGAAAAAAATAGATTATGGTTTCCTACTTGTGTATGGGGTTGTGAGGTGTTTTTAAATCCATATCAACAAAAAAATTATCTCTTTATGGAATTAGGTGAATCTTTATAGGGTTTCTTATGGAAACAATGCATACAGCCTAAACAAACCCTCATGCAATAAATTATTTGTTTCAAAACAAGACATATTTCTTTTGGTGGAAAACATTCTCAAAAAAGGATAGTAGTATAAATATTGAAATTGATTAATTTGATTATCATGATACATAATATATTGTGTATTAATAGATACTATATGAACCTCTTGAAGTAGTTCATGAAAAAGAACTACTACATAGGATAACTGGAAAGGGAAGAGGGCCAATGGGATAAGGTTTTCATCCCACCAAATATGGTGATTCGTTATTGGTTCAATATTATGATCCTATATTAAAAATGAGGTCATATGGAGGTACAAATATTTAGGATTTCACAAATCCATGAATTATGAATTCCGTTCCACATTTCAAACCCATCTTTGGCTTCTAGTCGATGAAAAAGTTGATGTAAATCCCACATTTTTCAAATGCATTTTCAAGATAAAACTTGACATGGAAGTTAAACTAAACACCTATAAATCTAGTATAGTGGCCAAATGGTTTAAAAAACATCATGTAATTGAATATAATTATTTCATTTCACTAGTTTCCATATTTAAATCCATAAGAATTATTCTTTTTATAGGAGCTTACCATGATTATGACATTCGGAAGATGGAATTTAGAACAACTTTACCTAATAGTAACATTCAATAAGATGTATGTATGACACATCCAAAATGTTTTTTTGAATCTTCGAGATTCCAAAATGATATGAAATATTAAAATATCCATTTATGGGATGAATTAGGCATCTATGACATGGAATGATCAATTAGATTAATCTAAAAAATAATATGGTTTCATTGATTATTAATGGAATCCATGTGTTTACAAGAAGATTATGGGTAAATATTTCATTATCTTGGTAGTATATGTTTATAAAAAATTACATGATAGAAATTAAAAACCATTCTTACAGCCTATTATGGAATAGTTAAACAAGTTTTTATAAGTGAATGACATATGTGAAGTAGCCAATATTTTAGGAATCAAGATCATTCGTTATAGATCCAAGAGGGTTCTTGGATAATGTTAGATTAAAAACATCGAATATATATTAAATATATTTAATATTGAATAATCCATGTGTGATTAAGATCTAGTGTCAAATTATATACCTATTTCTATTAAAATTTATAATGAGACACAATAGGAGAAAGCAAGACTGAGTAATATCCAAAAAGATTTTATGATGGCAATAATATTGTATTAAATGTTATATACATAAAATGATGTTTCCTATGAATAGAACATGATATGAAGATATCAAATTGATCTAGGTGAACAACATTGGTCTTCTATTAAGGATGTAATTATCTATCAAACAGGAACTAAGGATATTTTTCACTTTTATGGATGAGACGAGTGGCTAGAGATTATGGTTTATACTGATGAAAGTTTAAAAAAAATACCAAAATGATCTGAAGTCACTATTAGGATATATTTTTATCTCATTGGGGGGGTCTGGGATCTAGAAGTCTTCATAGAACACAATTTTCACTGATTCTACAATAGATTCTAAGTACTTAACTTCTTATATTGTAGCCACGAAATCCAGTTGTATAAAAAAACATTTTCCTATAGCCTCATGTGGAACCTATAAATAAAAACCCCATCATGAGTATTCTAATAGTACTATAGTGGTGGATCTTGAAAAAGATAGATAATCACACACATATATAAAGAACGTACATTGGATGTATCACCTCTTGATGAATTTTCTCATATAGGGTAATGACATAGTAAAAAGAGTTACTATAGAAGAAAACATGGAAGACCACTTGACTTAATGAATTTCTTACCAAAACAATGAGTAAAATGTGAGAGCTAGTGGACTAAAGGTCGTTAGATGTTGGTTGTAGTGACAGTGGGAGTTTGTTGGTATTGGTTTCTGAGACCCTACATTTGTGTACATTTTGATAACATGTAGTAATATTTTTGAATATAAATAAATATTTTATCGAATCATGGTTATTATTCTATGTAAAATTGAATTTGATAATGTTTTAAGAGTATTTACCTCTCTAAAATATAAAATATTTCCCCATTGATATGAGAACATCGAAGTGCCGCAATAATATTCTTAGATATATGTTCAATTTCTAGATGGAACTGTTTGAGAGACAAAAATATTATATGATCTTAAGGATAGAGACTTATAGTACATTGAGACACCTTCCCATGTTCTATAGTGTTGGTAATATCAAGTATAATATATTTCTAGAATGACACCAGCAAATAGTAAATCATCATTTATATGTGTCATTGGATGTTCCTATTTTCAGATGCATTTATTGACCCTTAGACTCTAATATTAATATTAATTAGTATTATAAGTCACGTAATATGATGTATTGATGAAACCTGTGATGAAATATACTCACTACGAAATAGGATTCCTTTGGTGCATCACAAATAATATTTCATTATGGAATAATTAGAAAATTGTTTTTTTCAGCATGTTCTTTACCAGAAGTGGATATCATAGGAAAATTGATAAAAATTATATAGCCCAAATTAATCTATGGTTGGGGTGCTCTTATGGTTGTAGAAATCCAAAGAAAGAAACATCAAGAATATAGTTTGATGAAACCAGAATACAACACTCTTTATTAGATATATCATGATAAACAGATTATATTAAATAGTATGAATACTTAGGAGGTATTAGGTCACTACCACAATAAATTTTTTCTCTATAGGTTCCATGGCATGCTTCTAGACACTAATATTCTTCTTTAAACTGCTTCTCTTATTTTCATTAAGAAAGTGTCTTAGAGGGTCACACACTATGTGTATCAAGAATATTATGTAAATAATTTATTATAATTTATTATTAAATATTATTAAAAAAAATATTCAATATGGATGCTTAATAATTATTCTTGTTTTTTATCACATATTTTTTTCACTGCTTATTCCTAAAAAATTATACGGGAAAAATATTTGATAAAATATTATTTCTAATTTTCATTAAAATAATATTTATTTATTTAATAGATAATAATGTAATGATATTTTTTTAAAAAGATAAATATTAATGATTCACTCCATAATACATACTCTGGAGGAATAGTGGAGTGTGATTTATGGTCTAGTGAGAAAAAATATATATTGAATTTTGTTTGAATACATAATATTTAATTTAATTGAAGAGAATAGAAAATTTCATTTTAAATAATATTATTATTATTATTATAGGCATGGGGTTGTGTAGAGACTATGAAAATAATAAGAACACAAGTGAAATTATTTGTATCTAACCCTAGAAATATATAAATCCAATTTTATAATTTTCACTACTACAAAACATGAAATATATAGAAATATACTTTATCAGATCCATAAAATAGTGATGATAATTGATGCCTTTATCAATGATAATGGAAGTGAATAGAAGGGGAACGTCATATTAAATTAGTGATAAAATATACCCTCTATCATCTTATAATTTTAACTGTTGATAAAGAGTATCCTTTATCAGCAAATACTTTAGCATGGATAGATGTCTCGATAGGGCGCACCTGTCGCACAAAGGAATAGCATAAGTCAGAACACTTCTTTATAAATGATTCTGCTGTATCATAAGCTCATAAAAAAGCTATGTGTTTGAGATCCCTCATAATCTTTCCACACACTTCCATATGGGCCCATTCAAAGCCCCACACGAGTCAAGGCCCACCTTATGCTTGTCGTAGGCCTTGGACTACCCTCAAAAATAATTCCAATCATATATATAGCTTATCCTTCGATCAGTATCCCATTTTTTAAACTAATAAAAAATAAAAGTATAGAAAATATCAACAAATTGAATTAATTTAACAAATTGAAATTTAAAATAAATAAATTTAAGAAATATTTTAAAATATATTAATTAAATAGTAATTAATAAATTAAATATGTACATATATATTATAGGAATTAATAAATAATGTATATTTAATAAATATATATATATAATGTATGTATTTTACTAATTAAACAAGTAAACAACACAAACTATTACGTTAAAAACATCAAAAAAATTATTATTTAAATAAGAAATAGAATTTTAATATACATAATATTAATATTAAATAAAAAGAGTCATAAATAATATATATTAAATAAATATTTATATAATGACTGAATTGAAATAATTTAAAATTCTTAAAATGAATAAATTAAAAAATATTTAAATAATATTAATGAAAATTTATTAATAAAACAAAATAAATTCCATATATATATATAAAGACAGAAGCTAATAATAAATATAAATAAATAATATATTTTGAATATAAATTTTGAAAATGAATAAAATTTCATAATAAAAAATATATTAATATCTTATTCATTTTTAAAGATTTTTATGCATAATTATTTATTAATTTGTTTAATATTTTTAATATTGAAATATATTAATATATATTTCTCTATATATATATCAATACATATAATATCACAAAATATATGATTCATATTATACAAAGTATTTCTTATTACATTTAATAAATAATATATTTAGGAAAGAATGATTTATAATTATAAATTAATATTAATTAAAATATATTAACTATTTGTATTGACTAATGGAAATTTATTGAATGTCATATTATTTTTCAGTTCCAGCTATATAAAATGTGTGACACACTAATTTCACATATACATATAGATAATTAATATATTTTTATATCCAATGCATAGACACAAATATATACATAATTAATGATTTATTATATAAAAATGCATACACTTAATATTTTTATCATTTATTTATATATTAATAATCATTTTTAATTTAATTTAGTGACCTTATATATATAATATTTTATGTTTTTAAATATATATTTTTTTTATTTGTTATTTTTAATATTCTTATATATATTATGATTTATTTATTTTTTATTCCATTCATTTTTTTAGAAATTAAAAATTTTCTATTATTATATATATATATATAAACTATTTTTAATTATTTACAATATGTATTAATATTCATTTCAGTATAAATCTGAAAAAATTAGTAATTTATATTTAATTAATAATACATATAATTTTTTTCAATATTATTTAAGTGTACTCATTTTTAATTATTCATAATTAATTATTAGACTCCACTTGAATTCCAATTCTTGAGAAATGAAGATTGTATGATCTCGAATTTCGTTAATAAAAATTTTCATAAAGAGCACCTTAACTTATGTCATATTTTCATGATCATTAGACTGATTAATGCTAAGGGTTAGAATCCCATAAATGTTGTTGATTTTTCACATAAGTTGTGTTTCATTTGGGGTTTTGGATTTGATGAAGATCATACCCTTAGGAATATGGAATTTTTATTTTTTTATATAGTAAGAACCCCATCCCTCCTAGGCTTTGGGATCCATCTTCCACAATCTAGAATCATGTGACCTCTGCGTTTTGGAATGGAGCCTAATTTTTATCCCTTAACCACTAAAGCACACCAATTCTCATGACTGGGTTAGGATTCAAGGTTTATGATATGTTTTTAGAACTCCAATATCATGAAATACATAGTATTCTTCTTTGGGGTTCCTTAGAATCTATATTAAAACACAATTTAGGGATAATTTAGATACATTGATAGTTTCATGGATGATGTGGACATTCTGATTCATATACAAGACAATGAATCTATATTTTAAAATGGTGAAATATTATTAGTTGATTTCTGGTATGAATCCCAATATGATTTTTATAATCTCTATAAATCGGATGGGAATGAGATTTCAAATTGTAGCCAAATCCATAATTTTTTTCAAAAATTATACTTTTCAAAATGGGAGTGCTTCCCCATCTGTCAAGAATCATGAGAATTTGAATATCACCTCAAAGGGGATAGGGAAAAAAGTGACTTTGGTGGAGGCCAGAATGAAAAATCACGAGAAGATAACAGAATCCACTAAATACCTTCTTTTTAACTTGAAGGAATTAAATAATAACACTAGTTTATATGAAGAGGAAGATATTATTTTGAGTCTCAAAGATACTCCATGCACGGTCTAGTGTAGGGGAGGTGTGATTTTGAAGATGAAATGGCTTTACATTGCAATCAATAAGTGAACAAAACTTTTGATACTAATGAATATGGATAAAAATGTCATATATTTCTCCAATATATTATAAATAGATTCATGGACCTAATTCAAATGTCATGGATGGGCAGAGGAAGGGTTGAAAAATAATTGAAGTCGTTCATGAGATATCTAATGTCTAGATTCTCGATACATATATTATTTAAGATTAAATTTTTTCACAATAACTGATATTTTCATAACTGATATAGGAGAAACTCATTGCCTAAAGGGATCACAAGGGGTGGAAAATGTTTGATGCAGAAACTCCAATGAAGATGAATTTTAACAAGTAGTTTGTTGGTAGATGTATTTTCACAAGTACATCAATAATTATGATAGAGAAGTTCATGGATCCACCAGAAAAAAAAAGAGTAATTTTAATCAATTTGACATATTTAGAATGTTTAATGGCCGATAATTCTTCTGTAATGAATTTTTCAATGCTCAGTGAGTTCCCATTCCAAAAATATGTTTTGGAAGGCGTACGTCCAATGGATGATCATTTTCAATTGGATGATAATGATGATGTGACATAGAATCACTTGATGTAATGGAATAGAAGTTTATGTTGGCGAGGTAGGGGCGGTATGTGAAACCTTAATTGAATTTTATACTTTTTTTTATGTGGTTTCTCACTAGCTTTCATCCCACCATATTCTACCCTATGCATCGTTTATTTTGAATAAATTTTGTAACCATGGATTATAACCCATGGTTCTAACTTTATGGGTATAATTTTATATGTACAGTATTTATAATATTATTTATTAACAATTTTAAATAAATAAATTTTTTATTTTTATAATGTATACATTTATTTATAAATAAATAATTAGATATTTAAATTATTATAATATTAAAACAAATATATTAATATAATGAATATATTTAATAGATTAAATATATTTGTTACTATATAAATATATTAAATAAATATATTATTATTTAAATATATAATATTATATAAACACATTTATAATTATATCCAAATATTTATTGGATATATTAAAAATATATTTATTTCTAAATATAACTATAAATCATTATGAATAATAAATATTAAATGATGATTATGTTTTCGTTATGATAAAAAATGTTTTATCGGCACTTGTTAACTTATCGCTAATAAAACTTGTGTTTTTCAACAATAATTCGATACCACTGATAAAACCCTCCATAATATTTTAAAAAAAACCATAACTGAACCAAATTTTTTTCATGCCTCTATAGATATTGTGGAAGTCCATTGATATAATCATTACACCAAAAACATCTCTCAGATGAATCTGTCCTCGAAAATAAAGAAATTTGTTTTTTTAACATCATTTGTCTTTGTTTTTTGGTTTAGGATCTATGGTGTGCATTAGGAAAGTGATTTCTTGGCTCAATGCTCACGTCGGTTCTACAATTTCCATCCCCATCATTTTATCCTCTATGGATGTTACACTTTCTTCTCCACAACCATTTAATGCTATATTTCGAACCCTACATGGACTACAAAGTGAACATACATCCTCTCATATACTACTTTGTATGTAAATAGGAATAATAGAATCTATAGGATCACTCGAGTGGATCATTTATGTGGGTTTTATAAGATTGGTCAGTTTATATGTCGGAGTATGAGATACTAGAGGTTATCCACATTTCTATTTGGATCTTCTTCAATACCTCATATATTTTCATAGGTATTAGGATATATAAATTGTTTTAATTCTACTATGCAATGCATTTATACTATCTGTTTCATTTTGTTAGTAGTGTTTGAATTTCTAGAGAGTATTTTTAGTTTTTTACATTCTTTTTTCCCTCATATGGAATTTTCGGTTAATGATTTATTCTTGTATGGTTTGACGTAATGCCGATTTATTCTGAATTTTATATATATAATAACCATGACATATCTCTATATATATTTTTAAATCAATCCCCAAATGTAATTTTAGAATGACAATATTAACAACCATTTGTTGAGTATGAAGTAGAAATATTGGGGTAATATTGAGAAAAAATCAAGTGTCATGTGGGTATTCAAGTCTTGGATAATACTTGACGATTCATCTTCTAATTATATGAATATTATTAATATCGTGGATTACCATTCAAAAAAATTTAGTTATATGTATACCTATAAGGAATTTAAAATTGCATAAAAAAATATTGATAATTATAAAATGGTTGACTGGTGGTAGGAATTGAAGAATAATGTCAGGAATCTTAGTATATAATTGAAAACATTATATCAATGTAGTCCATTTTTTTCTATAGAATACAATCTGTAAAATATCCTAGATTTAATAACCCTTATGACATTTATTTTATCCCAATTTTTGTCACACCCAACATTTCTACCACCATCATTCCAACCACGACATTTTATATATTGTTTTTTTATTAATATAAAAATAACCATCCAAAAACATAATTGAAGATATTTTTAAAACATCAAATAAAATTATTTAAAATAAAAAAAATAATTATATTTAGGATTTGATAAATAAATGAATTAACCATCAAATTTCATTTAAAACAATAATATAATTTTTGACTTTTAATTATCATTGAAAAATAAAATCTTTATTCTATCCCATACATGTGTTATCTGGTATTTCTGAAGAGGTAACAATGTTTTGTAGTAATGTTAAATTTAATGGTTTGAATGACAACAATGTGTGAAATTTTTACCCCTAGAAACTATATTTTCCTTAAAAGATTTTATAATAAATTATATTTCATAAATTTGAAAACTTATTTGGATGAGTAACAAAACATTTTTATTAATTTCATTCTTATTAGCTAATCCCTGACTATTATTTAACCTTTTATGCAACAGATATTTATTAATTGTTTCATATTTTATTTATTATGATTTTTCGATATTTTAATAGTATGCACATATTATTTTTTTTGCTATAAAAAATTTTCGGGTATCTTCTTATATGATTTTATAAATTTCATAATAAAATTCATCTCCAAATCATTCAAATTAGTGATCGAAAAATTCTTCTCTAATTCACATTAAGATTCAACATCAGATATATTTTCATTAATTCATTTATCAATCAAATTTTACAATTAATGTTTCATATTTATTTTTGAGAAAGTATCCTATTTTACATTGAAGGGAAAATAATTCATGTCAAATTTTTAAGAACTATTTTTAATGATATTATCGATGAATAAAATTCATTATAAATGTATTATTATTTCAAATTTGGAAAATTAATTGAAAAAAGTCCAATTGCATCACATTTGAGATAATTTAGTGAAATATTTCCTCCATAACTTCTGTTACTATTTTGAAAACATATTTGGATTAACAAAAAAAATTAAACAACATCTTCAAATATTAATTATATTTAAATTATTATCTTCCTTAGTTAAATATTTTTAACTCTTCATATAATTCACAACATAAATGAATAATTCCATTTCATACTTACTATTCTTATTAAGTTTTCTTCCATTACAAAGTTTATAAATAATTAAATTTTTATGTAGATTTCTAAAGAATTTTTTTAGAATATTGATCCTCAAGTGTCTAAACCATCACATCAAATTTATATTCCATGATATATAGTATCTCTTTGTAACCCTATTGTATTTAAGAGTCACTCAAAAATATATAAGTGTATAAACAGCCTCAATAACTCAAATAAAGTACTAATAAACATAATCATATTGCTTAAAAACTTATTTATATATTAAATAATTAATTTGTACATTAAAATCATTCAATTTCATATTTCCTTCATAAATATTATCCAGATTATTCCATATGATCTCACTATCATAATAATTTTCATTTTAATGAATAATTTATCTTACAATAATGAATGTATTACTGTTTGAGTTCAACCAATTTTCTTTATATTCATTCAATCAATTACAATCAACACAACATTCTCAACATGAGGAATATTCAAACTTTTATGGCTTTAAATACATCCACCCAACGGGTAATATTTATGTACAGATTATATCATTACATATAGGAAAATAATTACACTAAAATGATGTAAATACCTATATATTCATTAAATTAATGCGATTTTTTATATCCATCAAACAATCAACAATATCCAAGTAAAAAAGAAGACATAAATCAAATCCAATCATTAAAAAATAAACATTATTTTTTTATACTATGAATAATACACTAACACTAATTATGGAGGATGAAAATAGAAAATTATTTATTAATGTCGTCAGATATTTGGTGAGGGATTAGTGAATAATTATTTTTATATTCCGAGATTGAAAAACCATTTACACCGACCAATGTTATCGAATTGATTACTATTTCACCTTTCCTACAACCTAAAGTGACATAAACTGAATGGGAATCAATTAGAGGGGAAACGTATAAGATAAAAGATACTACCTATCATTGGTATAATGAAATAATTATATGAAATAAGGATCAACAATTGACTGATGGTTTTCATATGTGAAATTTCATATATGATTTCAAGTTCTCTCTTCATTTTATGGATCTTCAAATTAATCATACGTGACATTTTTCAATTGATAATAAATGGTCACTAGAACTTTCTCAATCATTTTAAGATTCACTCATACATTCAATGAAACACCATATCTCCCACCACATACCATGTGACGAAATGAAAAAACATCAACTCCTGACACTAGTTTGAATCCAACCTAAAAATATCAATGATACCATTATAGAGTTTCCACAATTCCTCATGGGAAGATAAGTACTTCTAAAATTCAATCCTCAGATGAAAGGACTTTTTCTTTTCATGGATCAAATGAACAATTTATTTTAATATTGAAAGTGCAATAACTTTCTCATCATGAGTGTGTATATGACAATCCAATTGATCCTTCTATCAGTAAACCAATAATGGATCCCCTTATTGTTATCATAGTGTTTCTTATACAATATATTTTTTTTCAAAATGAAACTAATAAATGTATTCTGGTTATATATCAACTCATTACCAATGAAAATTTTTATTTATGGAAGAAACAATCATCCATACCTTCTTCATGTCAAAAATATTTATAATTTAATTTGGTTTCTTGAGACTCATCCATAATTTATTTAGGACATGAACCTATGTTGCATGAACTACTATTAGAATTAGTTGTCTCATATTGGGTTCTATTTATCGGTTTGGATGAATTCAGAGAAAAAACATACCACCAATTGAGAAATTCATTTCAAAAATTCAATCACCAATTTCATTCACAACATAAAAAATTAATTAAAATATTAAAATGTTTAGTTATCCTAAATAGAAATATTTTCAAAATTATCCTTTGATAATTAATATATTATCTACATTTTTTTATTTTTATAGAATAATCAATATTTTATTAAGATAAATGGATGAATATGGCACGTAAATGGATTCATGCTAATAATATAGAAAAATATTATGAATATGGCAGTAAATAGTTCATCCAATATGAAATAGATCTTATATAAGACCCTTTTAAAATAATTTTTTTTAAATGTTTTTTTATGAGAAATTATCCGTAATGTGTCAGAAGAGTAATTTATTTTCCACAGAATAAATCGTAGATATAGTTGTTAAACTAAACATGGGGAAATCTAAATGTAAACATCGATTTTGATGATAATATAGATAGTGGATCATTTGATGTGAATACATGTGTTAATGATAATGAGATCATATTGATGAAATAATATTTTAAATTGAAGATGAAATTCATGAATACCCTATATTTTTTGATAATTTAAGTAGATTTTCTATGAGACTCTTTTATACCATTTACACTAAATACACAAAATTTTCAGGTTCATTGAAGTTATATAATTTGAATTTTCGATGGGGATAAAAAAACAACAACTTTATATTACCAATTTGTCTCCTAAATGATATGATACCATAGTAAAATTAAAATCATTTCTAAACATATGAAAATAAATGAATTCTACATTAAAAGTGAATGATCTCTAAAATTATAAATTGAAGTCCCAATGATGTCATATTATTTCCAAATGACCATGAATCCTTAATGAAATTCCTTAAGTGTGGCCCAAATAAATACGTGAAAGATAAATTCTATCCCTCAATAGTTTTAAGGTACATTCCTATCATTCCACTTTTTAGAAGACCATATTGTTGTTAGTAAACTGTGAAATAATTGACATGGCATGAAGATATTAAAATAAATGATGGGAAAACACATCTTCAAACCAACTCCACAGTGTGGATGAAAATTTATTATGACAATTCTGAATATGTAAATATGTTAATAAAAATCCATGTTTTATTATCTACAGAGAGGATAATTACCTTTTGTGAATAGATTAGTACTCACAGTATATGGCCAATCATGAGGGTATATTATAACCTACCTCCAAGGTTATAATTGAAGAGAAAATAAATTATGTTTTCTATTCTAATATTTGAAAAAAAATCTACTTTATAAAGGTCTTGATGTCAATTTGGATCCCTTGATATATGATTAGAAATTAATGTGGGATAATTGAGTAACAATATTTTATGCTCATATAAGTGAATAATTCAAATTGAAGGACATATTTTATGGGATAATAAATGAATTTAATGCTTATGGAAATTTTTAAACCCATAAAATTAATGGAATATTATGGTTTCCCATTTGTGAGGAATTCACATAGACAGTTATGTTAAAGCATTCAATGAAGTTTTTTTTTGAATATCATAAATTATTACCTCATTGATATAAATATCAATCATAGAAAACAATATTCCATCGTAATAAAAAACCACATAAAACATTTTATCAACTAATGGGTGATAAAATATTCGATAATGTAAAATAAATTGTCACTCTTTTCTGTAAACAATTTTAGAAAAGACAAAAAAATATGGTTTCAGAAAATTAAAATGATTAATGAAATTTCAATATAAGAATTTTTTTACATCAGATATTTTATTTATTTCATTCATATAGAATAAATTTTATTTGAGATTGTTACTGGAACATTAATAAATAATCATATAATTAATGATGACATCAAGACTTGGTATTACATGATTATCATGGGGATATGGGATGTTTTGAATAATGTAATGTTTAAAGGGGAAAATTTTATTCCTCAAAAACATTACACACTATATAGATAAAAAAATTGCAATTTCTCATTTTCCATAATTTTTTAAAAGTTCCATTGGTGTACTCATGAAAAAAAAAATTTAAATTTTTAGGCAATAGGTATTCATCATATATCAAGAAGTTGGTGTTAGTGAAAAATTATTTGTTATAGCGTCTAAAATGACCCAAATTTCATGTTTTGATTCATGATTGGATGGATATCAATTTATGTTGCATTCTTCCAAAAACATTATGCCTTAGATTAAAGAAAATTTTCTTCTTTTTAAATGAAAATACAGTAAAGTTATAGAACTGGTGAAGTTTCCATTAATGAATAAGGAGTTTTTAGACATATTATCCTAATTAGAGGTATTCTTCTAATAGAAATTATTTTATATAATGGTCATTTTGATGGTTTACTTTGTTACATAGGTTAAACTATGTTTTCATGTCTATTACAGAGGGATGTACCCCATTAAATGGAATGTGATGATTTTGATGTTATTAAGACTTTTTATTTGAAAAATGATATATTATTGATCATGTGGTTTATTTATGTATTGCATAAATATCACATGTTGATAGCATTAGTAATGGAAATTCTTTTCATAGGGTATGTCTTATGGGAAAATTGATTTATGGAAGATGTGTTGTTACAATTACCAACACATCGAATGAGAAAGATAAACTTTAAATTATAATAATGAAGATGTTGATCCATTAGTTGAAGCCCATAATAAAATTCTTATATATTTGAATCCATTAAGGAATTTTGGGTGTATATCATATAAACATACTCAATAGTTTATAGGATAGTTCTGAGATCATATTTACAAGGAGTTATCCGAAAATACAATTTCCATTGATGAATGACTTCGATGGCTAGTAAGGGTAGAAATATAGTTTATGAAAATATGTCATATTTCGGCATTGTCGAATAGATATGTTAGTTGGATTATACAACATTTGATGTACCAATATTCTGTTGAAAACTGGATCAAAACAAGAGTTCAGTGAAAGTTGATCAAATTGGACTAGTGAAGGTAAATTTTAGTGTGGAAGAGGAAAATGTGGAGCCCTTTATAATAGAATCACAAGTAGTTGATGTATATTATGGCTCATATAGAGAAAAGAATAACTAGTATATTTTCATATTGAATACAAAACGTTTTGTTGAGACATATGAAAATTCAATCTCGGAAGTCCCTTTTGTAGAGATATTTCAATTATTTCATTCTAGTCCCAATATACATAATTCCATATACATTAGAGGTGTAAAAAATTCGGTCTTTATGATTCTCGATAGAGGATCTGAATCGCATCAACCTTTAAAAAACATTCATATCGTAAAATGAGATGGTTAAAAAAATTAACAAACAATTATTTTTCTCATATTATTATGTGTTTTCTATTGTATTCACTTAGTGAAAATTAATTACATAACTACTCATATAGACCAGATATTATGAACATGATGATATAACTAATATCATGGAATAATATGTAGACAATGTCGAAAATATTGATTTATTAGTGGATCAACAATATGATGATAAATTAAAAAAATAAAGATGCAACATCATTGTGTTTAAAAACATCAAGGAATGATGAATGGGTATAAAATTAGAGGATTGATGAAACCAACCTGACTAACCTCTTGACCCCAAAAATTCAATGTTAATTAGTTATGTTGGGGTCATAGTAAGGATTAATGTACTTATTGATATATATTCAAGTTGTAATGTATTTCCTATAAAAATTAAATCCTTTTTGAAATTACTAATATTATGATAATGTATAATTTCTTTATTTTATAAAAAAGTTATATATTAATATATCGATTTAACATTCATTATTCCTTTTAGAGTCTATATATTTTAAATTATTCATGTCAGAAAAATTTAAAAATGGCCCTTGAAAATTCCAGAGAGGATTCCAGCTCCATCTTAACATGTTCCATCATGAGGATATTGAGTGTAAAGTAATGTCCCACCCATAATTTACATATGAACACATTATAAAGTTAGATACATGGAAAGCATTAATTAGTCTTTTTGCTGGAAATTATTTTAGGTACATTAGAGTAGATACAATATTATTGGAGAGTATCTATTTTATTAAATTTTATTCAAAATGGTTAATTTATTGAAGGGAAAATGTGCCTTGAAAATAGAAATTGTGAATAAATACCAATGTACTCTTATACCAAAGAAAATATGCAGTACGCTTCACTAGAGAAGAAAGTGGTTTGTATATTAAATAAATAATAATTTTGTTTTGTTATATGAAATTACATAAATTCCATTATTTATAATAATATTGATGAATACAAATATAATGAAACTTCCATCCCACATCACATTCTATAGGAGGCCTATATAAATAAAGAGGGTTGACTAGTTGATGAAAGCACATAATAAGTGTGTGAAACATCTGTAAGTATGAAATAATAATAATTCATTATGTTTTAAAATAATATTACATAATAATATTTATTTATTTTCATATTTTCTTATATGATTTAGTGAAAATAATCGACAACAAATGCACCCAAAAAAATCTAAATTCATTCATTGTGAAGTGGTCAGATCAACATAGTCGCAATAGAGGTGTAGGTTTTGGATTGTCTCTTGAGAATATATTGAGAATACAAAATGAAAATAAAATACATATGATAAAATGAAAGGATTTTGGGAGAAAATAATTTATCTTGAAGATATTTATTTCTTTTATAGTTCTGAAGAACAACATATTTCAGAGGATCAAATAAAACAGGTGGAGGAAATAGATTTTCACATGAAAAACTTAAAGACCCCAATAGCGTTGAGTATAGTAATTCCACTCAAACACATACCTTAACCATGGTAATAAATTATATCATTACGAATTCTCCTAAATTTTATCAAATAACTAGTGATAACATTATATTAATAAAATAATTTAGAGAGATATTGACTATGATTTCCATTTATCAACACCTATGCAACACCATATTTTTATGTTTAAAATGATTAATATACGTGGAGATAAACTATAAAATAATGAACTCCCAAAAGTTAAAATGAGGGTGGGGATTGAATTAGCACAAAATCACAACACATAGTCTATTGTTCTAGTTCATGATCTTGATATTACAATGGTCAATGATGTTATTTTATTGTTCATAGGACGGTCATATAATAGTATATTGGTACATTAGTCATTTCAAATATTTTTTTAAAATGAATAACCTATAATAGTTAACGAAAGATGTTAGAATCGAGGGTTGGTATTTTATGTGTTTAAAAATGACCAAATGGATGGTTTGATCATGAAAATTCAAAGAATTGAGCTGGAAAACAAAAGGACCTTCAGAAAGTATGTTTTCCCTAATAAATCCTTTATAGTTAATAATGTAATTAAAACATAAAAAAGAAACCACATAAAAATATATAGATATATACTACATTCACAAGGAAGAAGAAATATTTGGAAGATTCATTATAGATATGTTTGGTCACAATAGTATTAATTATATTGTAATGTTTGAATGATTTGGAGTCTCAATTGTTAATATATATATATATAAAGTACAATTTCATAACATATATTTCAAAAAAATGATCTAATATTTTAATTAACGTTAAAAACTATTCATATTTTCTACATGTATTTATATTAATAGTATATTAAGGGAAACCATGTGAAGAAGGATTTGGATTCATTAATCCATATATCATTTCAACACGAGAAACGTATTTTGAGAAGTAAGAAATTGATCTGAAAAAAAACATGTTATACAATAAATTTAAGAAAAAATATCAACCGAAATGAATCTTATTGATTCATGAAATTCAGGGGTAAAACTCTATAGTCTAATAACATAAAATATGTTTTTATTTATATCATTAACTATTTATTTTTTAGAAAGAACATGATATTCTTAACAATCAATCCGGATACCCAAAATAATTATTCATTAGGATCCAATGCATTGATATACCAAAAACTGATTGCACATGAAATGTATTGTGATTTTTTAATGCTCTAAATTCATTATTTAATTCGAAAAATTTGAATTATATGTTTTAGTATTTGTATCAAAAATACATGAGTTAAGAAACAAATATTTCTATATTTAGGAAATATCATGGCTTGAGTTTGTTGACTAAATATAAGAATCCATTTGATAAAATAAAATTGAAAAATATTAACATCTGTATAGAAATATTTAACCATTTGACAGTTTACTTATTTTGGTTCATATTTTTGTAGTGAACGATTCATTATTATAACAATGATTTTTGATATTATGTTTGAAAATTTATAAGAGATAACATAATCCACGAAAATACTAGCATAACCAAATTTGAATGTTATGAAGGTAATTACAATTTAATTAAAATATATCTTAATAAATTTTTCAATATTTTTTCACCAATACCCGGATTTATGAAAACAATGGTACATAAAAGAATAATTAAATATTTATAGAGATGAGTGGGAAAAAAACCTCATGTCATCATTTTTGGGGAAATCAGATTTTTTTGATTAACTACAATTTTCATATTATATTATAGTCTATGATCTTAGATATGTATATGGGTTGTGAAGAATTAGTATCAAAATGATTATATATTATTTTTTATCTCTTCCACAAGGATTAATATAATGGAGGAAATATGTTTTTTAGAAATTAATGAGTATAATACATGGGGTTATAATTATTAATGAAATAATGAAGACATGACTTACTAATACTTAATTTTTTTAATCATCATTTTATCTACATTATTAGATAATTTCATTATACTTTTTTTAATACTAATTATTAAATTTGCATGTTATTCTGAAACACATCGTAGAAGTTAAAAACTGAGCAAGAGACCTCAGATTGTTTTCAAACATTAGTAAAATGATCAATAAGTCATCTATGATGGGTAGAAATCAGATACACCTCTGTCTAGTACATGTTATTCCCAGTATGATTCATTGTGTCTATTGTTATTTTAAAAATTAAAATTTCGGCCATACCATGTGAAACTCAATTTAAACTAAGTAAACACACTTGGATCATCATGATAATATTTTAATATGATTAATATATTTATTATTATATGTAGGAATCATTGTTATATCAAATTGACACAAGATTTGACTAGTATGACTCAATGTGTTTTTTTCACATTAAAATTAATTTATAAAAAAATAGTGACATACTCAAAACCATGAAAACACGTTCATATTGATTTGATACTTTGGATAAATTATCCATATATAATTTTCGATATATAGGATTCATCCCTACCTCAATTTTATACATGGTTTGACCGGTGTTAATCAATTTTTTTATTCCATTAAAAATTGAAATTTTAAATGGAATTGAAGGACGCATACTTGACACTGGGAAAAAAAATCCGATTGTTTTGATATTTTAGGGAAATGATATATATGTATTTATAATTTGTATGAATAAATTGAAACTCAGTCTGATACATAGTGTGCCTTGTATAAATCCATGTGTGTCTATTATATTGAAATTGATATTTTGGTGAAAATGACCAGTCACATTCATAAAACTGAAAAAAAACATTATAATTGTATTTATATTATAGGAGAACAATTAAGGAGACCTATTTTTTGTATAAAAATCTGATACAACTAAATTCGATGCACAGATTGACCTATATGAATCAATGTGTGCCTTATCAGTTTAAAATTTACAATTTAGTTCAGAACATGTGGAACAAAATGAAAATGATAAACTATTATCATATTTTATATATAATTTAGTAAAATGGGTTATATATCCTTATTGAGATGTAGTAATTAGAATCATATCAAACCAAATGATATTTTTAAAAAAACCATAACGAAATTACAAAAAACTAAGAAAAATATTTCACATTGATTTGATTCATTCTAAAAGTGATTGATGTTTTATTTTTGAAATGTAGGGATTATTCATACCTCCATCATATGCACGATGGGGATGGTAAGACTCTATGTGTATTCATTTGTTTAAAATTGAATTTTTTTTAAAAGAAGAGTGACCTAGTCAAAATTGAGAAAAAAAAATCTCATTGTTTTGTTTTTTTAGTAAAATGATCTATATATTATTTTTGACATGCAAGATTCATTCTAACCTCAATATGATAAATAATTTTATAGAAATGACTCAAAGTGTCCATTAGGATTTTGAAATTGGCATTTTAGTGAATAAATTTTGTCACTCACTGAATCCCAAGAAAGAACACTCAAATAAACTTGATAATATATGATAATTAATAATATTTCAATTTTGATATATAAGAATCAATATAATATTAAAATAACAAATGATGTGACTTGTATGGATGAGTTTTTTTGTCTTCAACTTAAAATTAAATTTCATTAAAAAAATTAACATTATCAAAACCAATAAAACACATATTGATTTTTTAGATATATTATGATGATGATCTACTAGTCCTTTGTGACATGTAGGAATCATCAATATGTCATTATTATTCATGTTGTGATAGGTATGTCTCAAAGTGTGTGTTTATAGTTTAAAATGATATTTTTGTAATATCACCAACTAACATACTCAAATTAGAGAATAAAAATTTGGATTGATTTGATAAATTCAAACAATTATATATATTTCATTTATAGCATGTAGAAATCATCCACCATAATCCTTCACATAGTGTAACCGATATAACTCCAACTGCACCTTTTTTATGGAATTTAAATTTAATATGAAAGATTTGTGGCATACTCAAAAATAATAAAACGAATTTGGATTGTTTCAATACTTTTGAAAAATAATCCACAAGTAAATTAACATAAATTGGAATTAGGGAACCTCAATCTGATTCATGGTGTTCCTGATATGACTCAGGTCATTGTCATTAGTAGAAAATTTAATTTTTTTTCAAATGTGTTCCAGTCATTGGAAACTGATAAAAAATAGAATTGTATTTATAATTTAGTAAAATGATTTATATGTCATTTTTGATGTGTAAAAGTCAATTTCACATAAAATCAGAACATAATGTGGCAGGTATGACTCAACATGTGTGATTCAAATTTTAAATGAGATTTTATTAATAACAATTGCATACTCAAAACAAAACAAAAAAATTTGGATTATTTTAATAGTGTATGAAAATGATCCATATGCCATTTTTTGACATTTAAGATTCATCCCTAAATAAATTTGAGGTGTGGTGTGACTGAAATGTCAATAATTAGGTGGTTTTAAATTGAAACTTCTATGATAGATTAGAATTCATGCCACATACATAAAAACATTAAAATAATTTTTATTATTTTTATATTTTAGGAAAATTACCCCCAAGTCATTTATGTTTTGTTGGTATTATTTTCACATCAATTTGATACATGGTGTTCTTGAATGACTCAAAATTTCTTCTAACAATATAAATTTGACTTTTTAGGCAAAAATGTTTAACTCCTTGTAAAGTGATAAAAAAAAATTCATGTTTTAATAATAATTTATGATGATCAAAAATTTATTTGTCACATATTGAAATTGACAAAAAGTAACTCTAACACACGATGTGGTATGTATGACTCAAAGTGCGTGTTTTCAGTATTTAAGATACCATTTTAGTTTAAAAAATTATCCACATTTCAAAAAATGAGCAATAAAGCTAATATTTTCCCCATAATTTTACTTTTTTTTACTTAATAAATTTCCTCATCATTTTTATATTATACTTTTTTCATTACTTTTTTCACATAAGTAATTCATGAATTCAAAAAAAAATGGTGTGAGAGTTGAAGGATTGATCTGAAAGAGAATGTACTCTTGATTTGGCTCCAATCCATAGTGAGTTTATAATCACCACTAATGAGATCCAATACAAGAGGATTACCTTTTGATAAAAAAAATGAAATGTTATGATACGTAAGAATCTTCCTTATATCAATTAGATATAATATAATAGCCTAGAATCCAAAGTTCCATATTTTTCACTAATGATATAAAATTTACTAATGCGACCAAATTTTTTCCATCAAAACGTACAATATAAAAAGGAAAATAGTGGATCACTAACAACCCCAAATAATTTTTAGGTTTAGATTTTTAGAGTATTATGAGAAACTCATAGAAACATTAGTTCATAATCAAATGTTTCATAAATAAAACACACTATATCTAAATATATCAATCTTTTCTTCTTTGGAATTAGTTCATCAACATCATCCATGTCAAATACTTCTAGACAATACTAATTTAACCTCATTCCTCTTAACATGGTGAAAATAAACATATGAATGGGTGTTTCAAAATTCATGTTATACTTAAACAAGAGATATATATAAGAATAATCATAAACATAAGGGTATGAGAACACGATCATAATAGTAAACAATTATAACCTTCATATAAAAGAACATATACATAATTCATGGAATAATGATTTTAAGTTTTTAAGATAAGAATCATAACGAAAGAAAGA
Source organism: Viscum album (assembly GCA_963277665.1). Classification (NCBI taxonomy): domain Eukaryota; kingdom Viridiplantae; phylum Streptophyta; class Magnoliopsida; order Santalales; family Viscaceae; genus Viscum; species Viscum album. Next base: position 835,673,928 of record OY728120.1, read on the forward strand.
ATATAAGAAATTAAATCATAACATATCAATACAAAATGAAATTTGGGGTAGAAAAATAATAACATAATATTATATACATATTATCCATGGAATCAATACCTAGACTATAATAGTGGATAATTATTATACTGAACTGAGTTCAATCATCATTCCAGCAATGTATTACTGAATCTGATTTACTTGTCATTCAATTCATGTATATCCCATGAGATAGAAATATTTACTTACATAATTATAGGGAGATATAGGTCCCACCAATATGATACTAAAATAATTATTATGCCTTCCCTAATAACATATATCATTCATAATCAATTAAACAAAATGGGTTTCATAAAACAGATTATCATAGTATAACTCATGGAAATGAAACAAAACTCATAAGTTCTAATACATAATAAATTTAATACATTAAATAAATAATAATATTGGTATCATTGGTTCATATCCCCAATTTAACTTATGTAACATAAAAAATGATTTCTAGTCGGAAAATAATTTCCGAGAGAACTCTTGAAAACTGTTCAAGAGGAAAATATCCCATTTTCATTAAAAAAAATAGTTTTAGAATATAATAAATTATATGAATTTTTTATAAATATGTTTTTAAAAAAATATTTAAACACTATATGACATAAAATATTCCATTAAAATATTTTTCTATGAAAATGTTCTGAATATTTCTTTTTAAAACAATTCATTAGGAAAATATTCTTCAAACATTTCAATGTGTCTAATACCACTTTGATAGATTTTAATGACAATCACAATTGAGTTATAAAAATAAAATAAGCTTATAATATCATGAAAATAATGATATATCTGACATAACATGTATAATAAATGTTAATAATCCTCATATAAGAACATATGTGCATAACAAAAAATTTGTCTCACTGAAGAAAACTTGAGACAAAAACTACCACTTCTTCGACGATCACTCTCTATATATCCTCTTTGGATCATTATTTTTGGTCATTTGGGAAGAATAGAGCCTATAAAATGTGATTAGGTATGTTTTAAAGTGAAATGGGTGGGGGGTTCTAGAGTTAAATCTTAAAGGGGTCTGTGTATTAGAGGGAGGAGGTGCCCTTTTATAATTTATGTGATTGGCACTTTTTGAAATTTCTGAAACTATTAATTTTTTATAACTAAAATATAAACCCAAATACCTAAAAATTGAGATATATTAGATGATATTATTTATTAATATTGTGTTATTATAAACTAATAAAATTTATACATGTTTTTATGTAAATTTAATGTTTATCGTTTTAATTAATCCTTAATTATTTATTTTATTTTTTACTAAGGTAACAAATTTTCCAATATTAAAAAGTTTAATTATCACTTATTTCTTTATAATTAAAACTTAAACAAATAATATATAATATTTTATATTATAATATAATTATATTGTATTTTAATATACTTTAAATTTATTTTAACTAATTTAATAAAACATTATTTTTACAAAATATTAAAAGTGTTAATTTTGACACTATTCATTTCTGAGATATTTAAAAATATGAAGATAAAATTTTAACATGGAAAAATTAAATCAATTAATCTATATAAGTTCAAGGAAATCTTTAAAATTTATTATTAATATTAATTATACAAAATATTATTTATTTTAATAATAATAATATCATTCATTTAATATTTCCTTAAATAAAATAATTACAACATAATTTATCATTATTTATTTAATATAAATATTATGTAAATTAAAATTAATAACAAAATACCATGATGGATGTGAATTTTCTACCTTTTAGATGATTATTTATAGTCGAATATATCTTTTTTCTATAATTATATTTAAAAATGATTTAGTATTAATAATATATAAGTGACTACATTAACTACACATTATATAAAATTATATAAATTTGATAATTCATTATATGTCGTTCCAAATGGTCCATAAATTGACCCTTATATTATTATGGTCAATATATACATGAAAAATAAGTTTTTTTAAAGTGTTACATTCTTTTAATGGTTGTTATCATTTTAATAAAAATTAGATTATTGGGTTTTCATCAATTAAATAACTTCTACATCATCATTGTATAATTATTTAAGGTAATTATTTGGTCTCTAAATATTTTAAACATATTACCATTATGTAGATTATTTAATTATATTTATGTATAATATTTATTATCTAATTTTTATCATGTTTATTAATATATTAAAATTATTATACTTATATAAAATAAGATGCTGACATGTTGTCACATTCATGTTACTTTATTTTACATTACTAATATTTATATCATTTTAGTGGAAAATATATTCTAAATGAAAATATTCTGATCCATATATGTTAAGGGTCAATGGATATTCATCCAATATTATTTTGGAAAGATTTTGAGAAATTTTATTTTCCTTATCCTATAAATTTGTTAAATAAATTACCAAACATGCCTTTAGCCGTGGTAAATAAAAATAACCAAATATACTCTCTTTAAAATACAAGAAATAAAAGGAGCCTATTTGAAAAATTTGGACCCACATTATACATATTGGAAATATAATTTGAAAATTTTAAATCACAGTGTTTATAGTTATTAAATTAATAGTAATTCTGTTGTCGGAATAAAAAATGGGTCTTAAAAGTTATATCATTTCAAATGATATAAATGTTTTTACATCAATATTTATGGTGAAATTAATGAAAGTGGGAAATTTTTTATTAAATTATAAATATAAAATCTATTTATACATTAAAATAATTTAATAATATCATTTGTCCACAAAAATTTTTTTAATGAAAAAAAAATTCAATTAAAATTTAGTATATTTTTATTATTAATCAAAAAATAAAACATCTCATAAAACTATAATAATTTCATCCAAAGTAAATTTTAATATTTCAAATTAATAAAAAGATGTTTATTTTGTTAAATAAAATATATAACAGTGTCGAAAATTACATTTATAATTGGTACACCATCAAATGGTGGGAAAAATTCATTTTTTTTAAATACTTATTCTATCTAAAAAATGAATTTTTTCATATGCCAGGTATAAAAATATTATATTATTAATTTTAAACAATATATTTTATATATTAGAAATATATTTCATTAAAAAATCTATAAATAATGATTTTTCTATTTTATAAACTGGCATTTTTTCATTTCAGTAGTTTTTTAGAAAAACATTTCCTTTTATTAAAAAATGTATTTATTTTTCATTTAAATTAACTTCTAACTATTGAATAAAAATTCTTTTCATAATACATTAAATAATTTTCATAATATATTTTAAATTTATTAGGTTATAATGTAATAAAATAATATTTAGTTTTTCTCTTAAACTCGGTTTTGCATAAATTGAATTCTATCAAAATAACTCAAAAGTGTTTGTTACTCAATCCAAGCATACTGTTGTGTTAACCGCAAGCTAAGAAATGTTTTCATGTAGGGAAATATAATATTCTTGTATCATACAACACACATAATTTATAGAATTAAAAGGAATCTATCTCATAAAATCTTAGCATGTTACATTCAATCCCCATTAATATGTCTTTCCCCCTCAAAATTTGTTGAGGTTGTAAAAGGATAGAAACAGAAATCGTAAGAAGGATTAATGAACCAATCATTTCAAATGATATAAAATAAATTATGATGGTCACAATTGATAACATCTACTAGGGTTCCATGTATTAAAACATAGATAAGTATGGAATAACAAACCATCATGTTTTGGGGTAGAGTTATATTAAAAAAATTTCGGTGAAAGTTAATAATCAGAAAACTATAAATTTGTGATGGGTCAAACAAAATTTGTTTTCATATAAAGAAAAGAAATTTGTAAGACCTTTTAAGAAATTTTTCATAGTTTCGAGGATTTTTATTAGTACCTATACTAATATCATATGTAAATACACATACAAGACAATTAGTGTTTCATCCATTAATCAATTTCAAGGAAAAACTCATTTGTTCCTCAAAATGATTAGTATTAACAAATAATATTTCACAAATGAAGCACTAGAAAAAACATTTTGGGAACAAAATATTCCAAAAAATTATATTTATATATTTCTCATTTCTTTATAAATTAACCATAATAGTTATCATAATAGAAACAAATTCCCAAAAATTAAAAATCCTTTTGTGATGAAAAACTTATTAAATCACCAAAATTCAACAATAATACCCAGAGTTCAACATTGACCATTCAACAGATAACTAGCCTTGAGAATTTATTGACTATGTTGGAAACAAAAAATATAGAATAATTTTAGAACATTATCTTTCAAGATATGTTTTAACTTATATCTCCAAATTACATAATCCTAAGTTAATGTATTATCCAAATAAGTAATTAACCTTTCAGATATTATCCATGATAGGTTAATCATTTACATAAATAACATAATTCCCCATATTTCCACAAGTAAAATCATATAAATTCTAAAATATGATTATAACATTACTCCTCAATAAAAATATCATAGAAGTTTAATTTACATTAATCAGATATTCATCCCAATATAGTGAACGCCTTCCAAAATAATATTTATCACATAACGAAAAAATAATTTTCCAATATTAATGATATCCATTTGATAAAAAATAAGTTCCCAATATAATATTATTCATATTGTATAAAATATTATAACTATATATAAAAATTAATACTAACAGTAGACTTCAAGTAGGACAATGGTAGGTGATAAACCCTTCTCGCCCATCTGTTGTGGGTTTGATCCATACAACCTCATCAGATGTGATGGGTTATCACCAATCATGTGGGTTTTACTTTTTTATAAAACCATTTTATTATTATAAAATACTCCCAATATGATATGAAATCCAAAAAAACAACCATAAAATATTTCAACATAAAAGGTTGTATCATTCCCATAATTTTTCATCCCGAAAATGCTATAACCCTTAATTAACTTAGAACTAAATGTCTCAAAAATACCATTAGTCACATTAAAATATCACAACTAAAACCCTCAAAAGGGGGATATAAGACACAAATCTTACTTTCAATCCTTAAATTATAAACCCATAATGGTATTTATAAGTATTAATAAAACATCCTAATATCCAATGTTGTTTAATCCCTACTCTAATACAAAATTTAATAGTCTAGAATCCACACATCTAGATTTTCCACTGATGACATAAAATTTAAAAATGTGACCCAATTTTTTTGATAAAAACATAAAAAAATTTATTGGAAAATAGTGGATCCCTTATATATAGATAGACAATTTAGGATTATAGTTTTTGAGAATTAGAAAAAACATTTAGAAACATCTGTTCATAAACAACCAGATCATAAATAAAAACACACTATCTCCAACTATGTCAAAACTTTATTATTTTACATTATGTAATCAACATCATCCATGTTATATACTTTAAGAATTAACTCATTTAAAATATTTCCTATTAATTTGGGGAAGAGAAAAATAAAAAATTATGATCTCATATTTCCATTACTGGTAAACAAGATGGATATGTATGAATAAAGAAGAAAATAAGGGTATGAGAACATGATCATAGTTGTAAAATATCATGTCCTATAACCATGGAGCATAAACCTGAGTCGTTGAATAATTATTGGATGCTTATAATACATGAATCATAAGGAAATAAATAATATAAGATATGGAATCACAAAACATGTATAATACATGGAATTTGGGATAAACAAATACCCACATAATATTATTTCCATTTTTATAAGGCATCACATCAAATACCATCATAATGGATAGTGTCCTACATTGAACTGAGTTCACACTTCATTCAAACCATGTATTACAGAACAAGATTTACTTGTCATTCCCATCATGTATATATCATGACATACAAATCATTACCCAATTAATTTGACGGTGATATATGAACCACCCATATCATAATGAAATTATTCAAATGTAGGCCACGACAACATAGATCATTCCTAACCCATGAAATGAAATGGGTTTAATAAAACATGTTAACATATAATAACACATTGAAAAGATACAAAATTATTTTTCACAAATCCATAATAAATATAAAAATAAAAAATAATAATAACTGAATCATTAGATTATATTTCCAAAAAAGCATATGTAACACTAAATTACATAGTCTTTGTAGGAAAATAATTTTGATTGAACTCTTGAAAATAGTTCATTAGGAAAATATCCCTTTTTCATTGTAAATATAGATAAGGAACATAAAAATATTTAAAAATTTTACTTTTTAAATATCTTTAAATACATATAATGGAACACTTTAAAATATAAAAAATTACTAAAAGTAAATTTACATTAAAAAGAGTAGAAGATATATTTTAAAAACATTTCATGTGGAAAATAATCATCAATCATTTCAAAGTGTCTAATACCACATTAAAAATCCCCATGATATAATAATAATAATTTAATTTCATAATTTCATGAAAATAAGGATATACATGACACAAAATTTCTAATTTATGTATATACACATCGTATAAGAACATAGGTGAATAATAAAACTTGTGTCTCAATGAAGGAAAATTGAATCACAAACTACATTACCCATTTGTTATATTTTTAAATAGGATACCCACTGAAATAGAGATAATAATGTTTGTTTTCAAAAAACAATAAATTAAGTTAAAACACCTAGAACACATTCATGGGATGTATATAAACCACAGAAATTAAATGAGTGTCGAATAAGGCTTGTACCTCATTGAAATAAATACAGATATGAAATTCACTTACCTTAGTTCGGGGGTCATTTTTACAAATAAAAAAATCTTGTATAATTTATTAAATAATGATATAACATTATTCCATAACAATTTTTAAATTTATGATGTCATATACGATCATATTATTACCTGTTTAATAATATTTCATTATTACTCATTTTTTAATGTTAATTGTTTCATCTTTTCTAAGAAATTTTTGTTGTATAAGTCAAACATATTATTCATAGGGTAATTTAATATCATTAAATAATGTAAGTATGGTCTTATATATCATATTTATTCATTCTATACATTTAATAATTCTTTAATGTTGAATAAGGAAAATTAATCTCATCGGTTTATGGTGACGGTAGTCCATACGTTCGCACAAGCGATTTGCTGTAATTTTCTGCCTTACATCATGTGTCGCTTTTGCGGTTGTACCAAATTTTCTTTATCCATTACATCCATCATTATACCCATTTAAATAAAGTGGATTTGAAAAATAGATTACCCAATGGCATGGGGATGGTAGGTTGTATGTACACATGTGTGGTGATTTCTTTTATTTTCATTGATAAAAGTTGGAATATGGTTGTTCCATACCCATAATTATCACAACCCCATGTTTTTACGTGGAAATTTACTTCTTATTATTATTCCACATAATCACATTTAATTAAAACATATTGAAATACTACGTGCTATGTGGCCATTTAACATAATTTTTACACTTCTCTGTTTTGAATTTTGAAAATCTGACACACAACGTTGCGATGAGTAAGATGTTTTGAGTCACGGAAGAAAAATTTTATTTATAGTGAATAGTAACATACCATTATGAATAGAAAATTTACCCTTATTAATAGTGATATATCCTAATTAATATTAACCATACCTATGATAGTATATAAATATGATTTATGTGAATGTATGATGTTCTGATATTTTGATATAAGTATATAATTGATTTAAAACTGGTTTTTTAGAACAAAAACTGATTTTAATTAAAAACCAAAATTAATAATATAATGAAAATTATTTTTTAAAAATAATTTTCATTTTTTATTCTACATGTCAAAAAATTCTAAGGGTGATTTCTTCAGATTTTTCGAAAATAATTGAATTTTTAATGAATAGTAAAATACGTTAATTTATCTTATAAATACTTTATAATTTAAATACACTATTAGTGAAATATTAATATCTGTAATCACAAAAATTTATAATTCACATTAATTTATTATAATTATTGGTCTGGTAATATGCCTATTTATTGTCTTATTAAAAAATAATAAACTAATGATTATAATATTAAGAAACCCCAACTATCCTAAACTATAAATACCACCCCTCTTTACCTCTTCTATTCACTCGTCTCAAGCTTTTTTACTTAATTAAATTGTGCCCAAATCACTCCCCAACATCCTTATACATGTAAAGAAGTCTTTTTTCTCCTCAAGAGACTAAAACCTCTCCCCTTAATAGGTTCTCAACTGACACAAACTCCAGAGGTAAATTCCTCTTTCCAATTATTTTATTTTCTTTAAACTTATTTTCATTTATTTTTTTTATTTCTTTACTTACCTTCACCTAAATGGTTCGATATATTTAGTAACATACATGTACTAGAATATTATTATTCCAATGGGTTAATTCATTATAAAATCGTTCCCCCTCTCTTATACTAAATAAATAAAAATACCATCTAAGATGTGTTAATTTATCACATTCATGGATGAGAGTTAATCGATTTATATTATCATATTCTTTTATTATCCAGAAAATTTTTTTATTATTGATCCAAATTATTAAATAGGTATTTTAACTTATGTGTGGTTCTGTAATCCTAGTGCACACATGATGTAAAATAATAATGGAAAATATGTTAATTATTATAAAAATCGACAAATTAATTCAAGCGTTTATCATTAATGTTTTATATAATGATTTAACTTCACTCTATGAAACCCAATTACTTTTCCTTCCAATTAACCTTTAATATATTCTATAATAAAATATAACTTCAATTCTGGACATCCAGGTTCATCATACATGTTTATCCGAACATAAATATATGTGAACCAATCATTAAAAAAATTAAGCAAACAGACCCCAACAATGAAATTGAACCTCATAAACAAAAAAAGTGGTTATAAATGAACATAATAATATTATTCTAAATCTTATAAATATATAATAGGTTATGTATTTATGAATTAATGAACCTTTTTTGACTATTCAGTTCATTGATATCAAGTAAAGAACAACATTAGAATTAAGGTAAGGGATCCTCTCTATTTCACTTCTATTCAATATTTTCTCCAATGTTATTCCATTTTATGTGTAATTACTAGTAATGGGGTATGATTATGAAACTACCACATATTTTCCTCATGATTTTTAATTTATGAGAAACCCCATTATCTCTCATTAATACCTATTAAGTACACACGATACCATACCGATATTCAGAGAGGGATTCAACCTAAACCTTTTTTATTCCATCGGGTTTCATTATATTTCATTTTTCCTAAATGAGGTTATAAATTATTATTATGTTTATATTCTAAATTATATTGGAATATTCCAAAATCACGTGGCATGCTCCATTCATCCTTATCATTCAAGTATTTACATGTGTTTAATTTATTCAATCCCCAATACTTCCAGATAAGGCAACCTATTTTGATGGGGCTTCCCAAATACTTACCTGATTCCAAGTTCAATATATATTATGTTTCACGCAAATATTTTCTTTATAATATGAATCATTTTATTCATAAACCCATCCTTATTCACTTCTGGTTTTTATGAAGGTTTGTTTCCTTTTCTATTTTAAAGGTTCTATTTTATTTTCCATTAAACCACTCAAAAATGTTTTTATGATAAATGTTTTTGAATAATTTTCTAACATGTTATAACTTTTACCTGAGATTAGTTACAAAAATACATTCATATTTTTTGATCTTAATTTCCTTTTATATTTTATTCCCTTCCATTCATGGACACTTTTCTGATACGAAATTTTTTTATGCCATATGACTTGATTGTGGTGCCAAATTTATTCCATGGGTATCCCTTATGTTTATGTATTATTAATTATGTACGATTTGTTATGTCGAAAACATATTCATAAAATCTTAATATTGGTTCACAAAAATAGTGATATAATTCATTGGGTAATGTTTTGTCTCATGATATGTTATGTGTGATGGTCTGGGTAGTTAGCATTGGATTGTGCTACAATGTGAAACGATCTTTGCGACTAGACTTTAATAGTACTAATGTAATTTTTTATGTTTCTGTAACATTATTATCACTCAATGATTAAATTATTCCTTATTTATATGTTATGATTCTTTATTTTGCATGCCTTTTAATAACATCATGTCAAGCATTATATCCCATGTGTTAATGATTTGTTCTTAGGGTTATTCACTTATTGGATTTTTAGCTCATTCCTTTGTTCATGTTACCACTGTGTTATCCTATAAAGATGTTTGAGCACGTTGGATGTTCGAGGATATTTATAAATACGAAATAAATAAATACTATATTTTGTTCCATGTTTTCATTTTCATTTAACTAGTCTTCCAAGACACTAGAATTTATGAGACTTGTCTTGTACTATAATGTTTAAATATGATTTAAATCATTTAATGTATTATGTAAAAAAGATAAGGCCACTATAGTATGTATTAGTGGGTGGTCTGGTTGTTTTCAGAGATTAGGAATAGGGAACTTTTTAAGAACCTTAATGATGAGATGAAGTATAACAAAACGTCCCTAAATTTTGGTTTGTATAGAGTAAGTGGTTTATCAAGAAAATACATCCATGTCTGGATACAAATAGTTATAGGCTGCTCTGGCACAAATGCACCTAGGAGTGAAAACTCTGAAATGGAGTTTCGGGCCTGGCCAGGGGTATCCTAGTACTGTCAACAGGCCATGCTACACTCTTGATGTGACACTCACGGGGGATATTCAATTATAAATTTGAGATCATAGTAGAAACCATTATTAATGGAATAAAAAAATCCCATATGAATATTAATTACGAAATAGATCATGGACATCCTAGATTTAAACCTAATGAATCACAAGTTAGGATATACTTATCCTTTACATGTTCATCCTATTATGGTCAATATATATTTCTTATTCTCAATAGAAAAGTATTTAAGAACTCTAATTGTACGTTAATTTTTTAGTTAATGGTGGTAAATAGAAGAAAATGTTCTATCAACCATTGTGATTAGAACTGTGAAGATTTAATTAATGACATTCCTGATATGATGGGAACGGGTGCTGAAAACATCATGAAAATACTTTCATAGTTGGGTCATGTTATGAATAACAACAGGAAATAAGTGAAACACCCTCCTCCTCCTACAAGTAAAGAGAATGTTTCCATTAAATCCTTTATGTGGAAAATGCCTCCCATGTTTAGTAGATCTTTTTATCCCCTCCTATTGAAATAGTGGTTTAAATCCATTGAAAATATGTTCCTCATCCTCTAGTGCTTGAATGAAGAAAATGTTTTACTGGAGGTTTATTTTTTTATGGGGATGTTAGTCATTGGTGGAAACTGATCAATAATACCATGTCCCATGTGGAAATCAATTCCATGTATTAGGAGGAAATCAAGAGGATGTTTTTCAATAAATATTTTCTTATAACCCTCCATCATAAGATATAATGTGAGTTCCTCAGACTCATGTAGAAGGTAGATGAATCCATTGGGGCATATGCATCAACTATTTCATGTCGTACAAGGAACACCTCTATATTTGTCCAGAACATTGTATGTAAGGTGGATGGAATGTTTATAAAACTAAATCTGAGTCTAAAAAAATTCGGCAATTCCAAACATCGATTGTAAGAACCCGGTTCTTATTTTTGAGGTATGTGTTTCTTATTTTCTCTTTTCCTTAAGTGTTTTTGAGAAAATATGGAAAATGGGGAAAATACTAAATTTGAGGACTACACGATGTGTACTATTCCAAACTCCATGTACTTCCGCTGTGTTGGATGAGTACATAGGGTGTGTGTCCATGTTAGTGACGAAAGGTGTAAAAACCGACTACAGGCTGTGTAGTGGATATTTACATGTCGTGTAGTTTGTCGGTAGCCACATAGTAAGGCGGTGGAAGCAGCCGCCAGCTGAGCAGCAGTACATGTTGTGTAATCTGAAATACACACCGTGTACTCATGTTGACCAATGAACAGTGCGGTGGTGCCTCTAGAGGAACATTTAAATGAGAAAAGTACACGATGTATAGTCAATAGTACACGCCGTGTATTTTTTTTTGCATAAAATGGGCAGTAGCCAACCCTGTTCACATGATTTGCTTAGAACTAGAGGAAGGAGTCGGGAGAGGAGTCCGGACCTTCGAGGATCTCCAAATCGAGCGTCGTGAATCTGTTTTCACCTCTGACAATCTCGTTGGAACCACACGAGTAATCCCTCCACTCTCCATAAGTCGTTCTTGCCAATTCTTCCTCTAAGGGAAGTTATTTTATTTTGAACGGGGATTTCTTTTACCTCAGATCTACGTCATTCATGGAAGATTCGAGGATTGTCATTCGCGTATACCATTCAGGGGCATTTATCATCGATGGCTTGGTGTTTAATTTCCAACTGTTGTGCGTTTGTGTGAATCGTTGTGCCACAAACCCATGTTGGGGTATCATGTGGCTGATTCCTTAGATGTTTTAAATACCAATAATTGTATATGTAATTAAATGTGATAATAAACTGTTGTTTGGGATTGCTGGTTGGATCCAGGACAACCACGACGGTGTGTTCCTCTGTTTAGCCATTTGGCCAGGATACTCGAGGGAATACCTTTATAATAATGATTATATAATTTCCATGAGAGGAATTACATGTGTATTTCTTGTTTACATGTTATCCATATACGAGTTACTTTTTTAGCCTGAGGGTATTGTTTTACTTATCCTGAGGGCATTGCATCTTTTATCCTGAGGGAAACTTATTCCGTTCCCGTGGGAAATAGACTCTGTTCCTGAGGGCGACACTTTTTTCGCCCGAGGGCAATATATGTTGTGCCTATGGGGAATTACCTAAGGGTTACATTTCTGATTACCTGAGTGTAAGGGTTTGTGTGTCGAAGGACACTGTCTGTTCAAATAGAAATTCATTGTGGTGGTTTCCTTATAATGAACGATTAGATGAATAATAATATGGAAATATAACTAGTGAAGTTAGTCACTTTTGTGTACTTCTTAGTGTATTGCATCTTGCTATTGCACACTGTTGTTGCATATTTTCACACAGTTGGGAACGAGACATTGGTGGGTGCCTACTAGGATTTATTTCTCACACCATGTTTGGGTCATGTCATCAGGGCAAACAGATTACATTTCTGTAGGAGTGGATAAGGGAAAGGGTCCCTATGCAGGTACTTGACTGATGCTTAGGAGTAAGGGAGCATGGGACCAGGCTTAGGCTCGCGACGTTACCATCTATTTTTTTTTGTTTCATTTTGCAGTACTCTGTACTATATTCTACTGTATTGTTGTGTAACATGCTCTGGATGTTTTCTTATAAGATGAGATATGTTGCATAATTATCTATATAATTTTTTTTCATCTTTTACTGTAGTTGTTTATATTAAATGTGTATGGTTTATTTATTCTGTTGTTGTTATTTTATGTTTTTATTATTCCAATGCGCTACAATTTGACAAATGAGGGCATAGTTTCCCCACTATCAGACCTGGGCCCTCGCTACTAGTCAGCAGCCTCTGGCGTTTGGGGAAATGCGCTTGAGGTCATGTGACCAACCGGGTCTGGGGAACCCGTTGAGTGGCACCCAGATCCGGGACGTTACAAAGTGGTATCAGAGGATGATATTTTCTTTGACATCCTTTTTGGAGCCTTAGTTAAGGATAAGAAGGGAAACATAGTTGGTAATAAGTTGTGCACGCGCGTAGCTAACCCGTGTACATGGAAAAGCCATTCTGCATCGTATTTTTTCAATTCTTTTGATTTTTCAAATTTTTACAGTTGATTTAATTTTACTATTGGGTGACACACATGTTATTGTGTTGTTATATTTTATCCATGGGTTCTATTTAGTTTCAACCCGATGAGATGAGGGTATTCCATCTCATGCATCATTTAGGCACCTGCTAGGAATCGCATGTCATGCATTGTTTCCATGCCATGTAGGTTCATTATAAATTTCATGTTGTTGTGATAGTGTTGTGCTAGAAAAGCATGCAGTTTTGATAACTGCTTTGATAAATACCTACTATGCGATAGGGTATGTTTTTGTGAGATTGATAATAGAATGGATGCCAAACTTTGGTTTCTGGGGAGTATGGGCCCTCATTGACTATAATTTGGTGGAACATTGACAGTTTATTTTGTTATAACACATATAATATGCCAAACATTGATTCGCGGGGAGTATGGGCCCTCAAAGATCAGAATTTGGCACTTAAGTGATGTTTTCAGTATTTTCTGGGATCTGGAGTAGTATCTAGGCCTTACTATCTAGAAAACCCATGATACATGTCAGATAGTTCCTCGGACACACGTCATGTGATCTTCTCTTCGGGAAGAAATGAAAACTTTTTAATTACACGTCGTGTAACCTCATTACATGTCGTGTAGTATCATTCCAAGTCATATACCGTGTGGGCAGGGACACGTGGAAGTGAAATGTATGGGGAAAAAATGTCTTGTACCAGATGTACACGCCATGTAGTGTTGACATGGTGTATGACCGTATAACTAACAAACATGATAGGAGGAGACATTAAGACATATGCACCGTGTCCACTGCGGAACATGCCGTGTGGTCTGACCTGGGATCCAACCATTTAACTAACAACATAGGTCAGTGTAATCCTTTCGTGTACACGCCGTGTCCATCTGGAACACGCGGTGTAGTGTGAGTCATGTATCTAACTGTGTAACTAATAACACGGGTCATCGAAGCTCGTCTAGTACAGGCCGTGTACCTGTGGGACACATCCTGTAGTCTTGTCAGGAGACAGACCGTGTGCACTTTGCCGTGTGGTTGGGGAAACAGGGTGGTTTACACGCAGTGTGCGGGTGTCACACGTCGTGTAGTATCAAGCCGAGTAGTCGGCCATGTCACAAACGACATGGGATGTTTTTCCGTGTAGATTATATACACTCCATGAAGTTTTTTTCAACGGGAGTCGTGTGGATTAGCCGTGTAGAAGGACTCAGGTAGGGGAAGAGAAGTCAGGTACCCACCGTATAGTCAGAATACACGTCGTGTCGTCTTGTTTTTCAATTGATGAATTAATTATTCCTCCTGTTTCCCTTTTGGTCCCTTTGTTTCCAGTCTTTTATAATCTTTATCTAAGGTGTGTGTTTCTCCTTGTAGAGTCATGCAGCCGAGACGACCACGCGTTGTTCTCTAGGAGAGTGGCAATGATTATACTCTATAAATGTTGGTCCATGGGCTACCAGTGGATCCTACAACAGAGTCAGATGCGGCACCCGCCATTATACCAGACACGGGTGTAGAGGCACAGTTTCTTGAAGGCTTTATGTGGTTCATGCAGACCTCTCAGGAGATGAAGGACCATAGGCTACAGAGTCTTGGATGGGGTCTATGCATACTATCTTAGACCATCCCGATATTCTTCCAGGGCGGAGGGTCAAGCTCGCGGCTTATATTCTGCGTGATTCCATCAAGAGGTAATGGGATGTTACCACCCAATCAGAGCATCACAGAGACATAGTGTGGGAATATTTTCAGGCAGTCTTGTATGACTTCTTCCTTCCAGAGACGCTGAGGGAAGATAGAGCTCGAGAGTTCACGGACCAACAGCAAGGCGCTATGTCGGTGATGTATTATTCTGCTTGTTTCACCGAGCTTCAGGGTTTTTCACCAGTTCTAGTGGATGATGAGATGTTGAGATCCGGATGCTTTAATTATGGTCTTCGATATGACATTTGAGCACTGTTGAATGTTTTTAGGTTTCCTTCAGAGCTTTCTATAGTGAACCAAGAACTAATTAAAGATAGGAACCTTTGGGAAGATACTGGGGATGTCCAAGAAGGTTCGGAACCAGTTTCTGGTACTATTTCTACTGGAAAGATGAAGAGATAGATGGAATTCTCTCAGGGTGGCAGTACCAACCAGAAGAATGTTTTAGGTGGCCAGGTCATGTGCTACAATATTGGTTTGGAGTGGCCCAAGAGACATTAGTGTGCACGAGAATCGGTGGAGTGCCGAGGTTGGGACAAGGTGGGGCTTTTTCATCGCTTTTATAGGGTGTTTCCACCAGTGTCTAGTGAGAGGTGTTCTGTGCAGACTCCGCATGCGGGAGTAGGACCAGCAGATTCTTACCAGTTGGGAAACTGGAATACGTCCGGGTGGGCAGTCAAATATGGTGGTCATGGCCATGGTAGTCATACCCCAGGATCTCAGAGGCAGTAGGGTGGGACAACTCAGGGTAGCTAGGTTGTGTCGCAGGGCCGCGGCATTGGGCAGGGATATGAAGTGCAACAGACCCAGCAAGAGCAGGATCCTTGACCTTTTACAGTTAGAGGTACTATTCAACTAGCTTATGACTTATCTTCAGTACTTTTATATATGGGTGCTACACATTGATTCATATATGTACCCATTGTGGAGAGCCTTGGGCTCTGGGTTTCTTCTTTTTCTGATGTTATGACGTTAGAAACTCCATTAGGAATTAAAACGGGTGGTGTACGCCAGTGCATGGAGTACCCCCTTGAGGTTGGTGGGTGTCAATTTCTATGGGACCTCTATGTCTTAGAGATGATGAGCTACGATGTCATTCTCATGATGGACTGGTTAGTTCCTTTCTGAGCATTTGTTGATTTCTATTGTCGCAAGGTGAGTTTTACGTCACCAGAGGGTGGAGAGTTTCTATACAAGGGCGAATAGGATGTTTAGGCGAGTTGAGCTAGACCAGAGCATCGTGGGCGTGGTGGAGTCACATCCCAGATTGCGAGTTTATATCTAGATGATCAAGGGAATTGTCAGAAGGATTTCCCACTAGTGGTGGATCATTTCAGGGATGTCTTCCCGGATGACTTTTCTGGTCTACCTCTGGAGCGTGAGGTGGATTTCCCTTTTGATATTATGCTAGGGGATACACCGGTTTCCATTCCTACTTATAGGATGTCCACACCAAAGTTTCAGGAGCTCAAGAGATAGTCC
Source organism: Viscum album (assembly GCA_963277665.1). Classification (NCBI taxonomy): domain Eukaryota; kingdom Viridiplantae; phylum Streptophyta; class Magnoliopsida; order Santalales; family Viscaceae; genus Viscum; species Viscum album. The sequence continues at coordinate 835,690,843 of OY728120.1, forward strand.
GAGGAGTTACAGTCAAAGTGTATTATCTGACCCAGTACTTCTCCTTGGGGTTTGCCGGTCCATTTTGCGAAAAAGGCAGAGGGTACCCTCAAAATCTGTCTTGATTATCGGAAGCTAAACTAGTTGACACTCATGAACCGATATCCCTTGCCAAGGATTGATGTTCTCTTTGATCAAATTCATGGATCACGAGTGTTCTAGAAGATTGACTTGAGATCACGATATCATCAGTTGCGCGTTAGACCATCTGATATACCTCTCATAGCCTTCAAGAGTAGTTATTTTCTATATGAGTACTTGGTTATGCCGTTCAGACTCACAAATGCTCCAGCAGTCTTCATGGATCTGATTAATTGTGTGTTCTATCCTTATCTAGATTATTTTTTGGTAGTATTAGTGGATGATATATTGGTGTACTCTCACACTCTACACGGCCATACCACCCATCTTGAGATCGTATTGAGTACACTGAGAGAGAATCAGCTATATGCTAAGCTCTCAAAGTGAAACTTTTGGATGCACCTAATTCACTTCTTGGGTCATATCATCTTAGAGGCAGGAGTTTTCGTGGACCCAGAGCAGGTGAGAGAAGTAGTTTCTTGGGAGCAGCCTATGAACATGTTTGAGATACAGAGTTTTTTAGGGATGGGAGGTTCCTACAAGTACTTTATATAGGACTTCTCTTGCTTAGTAGTTCTATTGACAGGTCTTACTATGAAGGGTGTGAAGTTTGTTTGGTTTGATGCTTGCGAGATGGCCTTTTAGGAATTGAAAGGAAATTTGACATCAGCACCATTCCTGATACTCCCAGAGCAAAGAAAGAGCTATATAGTTTACTGTGATGCATCAGGTATTGGGCTGGGAGTTGTGTTGATGCAGGGCGATCGAGTTGTTGCATACGATTCTCGGTAGTTGAGGCCACATGAGAGAAATTACCAGACTCGTGATCTTGAGTTAGGTGTAGTTGTTCATGCGTTAAAATTTTGGAGGCATTATCTCTTGGGATAGTATTTTGTGCTTTTCACCGACCACAAAAGTCTCAAGTATATCTTTACTCAGCGTGACATGAATATGAGGCAGCCTAGGTGGGTTGAATACCTTCAGTCCTTTGATTTAGAGATTTCCTACACACCTGGTAAGGGTAATGTAGTAGCAGATGAACTGAGCAGGAAGACTCAGAAACAGGTTGTGCAGGAGGCCAGTGGTGAGTGGCAGCTCATGGATTTGTTCTCTGAGATGCATCTGGAGGTGCACGATAGTCAGGTGAATAACAATCTTTCTTCTTTAGCTGTGACTGACAACCTCCTGGATAGAGTGAGAATGAGAAAACTATCTGATTCAGATGGCCTGGTTTTACGGGATTCGGTGGCAAGTGAGGACCCTCCTCCAGGATGGACGATAGTCGATGATGATGTTCTACATTTCCTTGGATGATTATGGGTCCAGGGGATATACACGAGGAGTTGATGTGTGAGTTTCATGCTTCAGTTTGGTCAGTTCATGTCATGACCCCCTCCCACCAAAGATGCCCCTCCTGAGTTGGCAATGGTGAAAGGGAGATAAAGACCCCCCGAGTCCTGCCTCCAGTAGGCCCCGGGTTGGCAACTAGCACCAAGGGTTTGAGTTTTCACAATATGGGAGGCATTACCCTGTTTATTATTATTTAGGATCGGGAAATAGTACAAGTCAACCACCAAAAGGAAAAAGAACAACTGTATAGAAATAAACCCAAACCATTCCCACATGCATGTTTAAACAATTTTATAACAAGGTACAAGTACAAGAAAGCTCAAAAGTACAATACCAAAAGAATACAAGAGAACAGCAACTGCAACAACTCCAAGTACCTGACTATTAGGGTCCCTCACGGCCTTGCTAGTCCTCCTAGAAACCTGAAAGTAAATGTAGGGTGAGAATACAAGTATACTCAGTAGGGAAACCTAAAGCTCTCGTGCACAAGTGGGGAGACATCCTAATGTCCCGTGAGAACAACAGAAGAAACCTAGAAAGGAATTCTATCCACCCAACCTCACCAGCCACACTCACCAAAACACAAGCACAATAGGTAGTGGTAGTATAAGAACAAGAGTATTGGGTACCCAACACCATTTCCCATTAGTTAGCTGAATGTCCTGACACTGTCACAAACTCCCCGCCCGCACACACCTGGGCCTCACAACCACGGATCCCGCCCGCACACACCTAGGCCTCACCACCACACATCCCGCCCGCACACACCTGGGCCTCACCACCACGTATCCCGCCTGCACACACCTGGGCCTCAAAACCACAACCACATCCCCGCCCGAAGACACCTGGGCCTCATCCCGAAAATTCTTGGGAATAGTGATAGTAACATAACTCTTGCCCGAAGACACCTAGCCGTGAAATCGAAACCTACCTGAAGAGTCTTAGGTGTATGGTCGCCTCAATCCATTATAGCCTATAAGCCTGCCCGAGGAGTCTTGGGCCTAATCACCCCAATCGAAACCTACTCGAAGAGTCTTGGGTGTAAGGTCGCCTCAAGCCATCACAGCTTAGGGGAGAAGGAGCAGGAAGGAGCTAGTAACTATGGGAAAACACCCTCTCCCATGAAATGTGATTGTTCGGAACTAAGTTCTCAACATGGGTGTGGTGCGATAAAACACAAAAGATACAGATATATATATATATATAGAAACCACTTAGCCCAACCTATGGCTTCTAAAAAGAGAAACTGAGCACATGCCTCGGCACTTCTACCACGAAGCATGCATTCCACAAACAACCCCCAACCCATTTAGGTTTTCACATTTCAGCAGAAATTAGCTTATTTAGTTACATAACTACTGGGTAACTATCCACAACCAACCACTTCAATCGCTCGTAAAACATATCCCTGCCATCTACAAAACAAGTTAGGGAAACACAAGCAGCATAGTAAAACCCTTCTTAACAACCAACCGACGCATTGATTATTATTTCGGTTTCATTACAAAGCCCCATCATTCATTAAATCTTCCATTTATTATTTAAAGCCAACCCATAGTCCGCTCACATTTAAACCCATCCCTACAGCCCCACTGCCAACCATCATAACCACACCACACATCATTATCCCTTTAATACCACTTATTGCAGTCCCGCTGCCCATCACCACTAAACAGTCACACCTTCCCACAACCAAGTCAACTATAGCCCCGCTGCTCACCCAAACCACAACAGCCCACAAAACACCCCCAAGACATAGCCACGTAACCAAGCCAACATCCACATGTTCATTATTCCATTTTGTTTAACCGGGGTGACCACACAAGGGTTCCGGATTTTCATTTAAATAGTCAACAATACGTCATTATCCAATTTCAACATTCAACAAAGTTCCACTCACAAAAACGGTCTAGAAAGATAGGGCAACATTTAATTACGCAAGCAAGGGCCCCCAACGACCGTTATTTTCAGTAGGCATAAGCCTATTCATTTCACAACATAATATCACATGATAGAAAAGGTAAATTAACATCAATCACAAACTTCCCATCCCCGTTCTTTAACTAGTTATTATATTTATTTAAAGGTTCAACCATTTCTCATAAAAAAAAAGATACCCACCCTGCATGATGCACAAATTATAGAGACGAAGGTAAAATCCCTACCTCAACAGGTTCTGGTCACAACGCTCCCCCATATCAACTTTAGAAGACGTCTGTCAGCGTCCGTCACTTCTGTCGGGTCCCGGAAGAACCACCTCATGTGGAATTCGGAAAGCAAAGGCCGAAGAAAAAACAATGGACCCAGCCTTAGAAGTTCTGCCTCGTCGTTACGATCACGTGGCCGCCGACGGATCGTAAATCGGAGCTCGGATGGAAAAGTTATTGAAGAAATATCCTTCAAGTCTCTTGAGAGAGCTCTGCTCAGAGGAGAGGGGAGGAGAGGTGGGATTTGAAAGGAGGAGGGGACCCATCCTTTAAAAGGCGTGAAAAGCAGAAGTACACGGCGTGTACTTGTGGTACACGGCATGTACTTGGATTTTTTCACACGGTCTCCATGCGGCCTTCAACGTGGCTCTGCGGCCGTTGACTGGTCAACACACGGTTTGAAGGTAACGCATACGCGGGGAAGGACTACACGGCGTGTAGATTGGACACACAGAGTGTACCCATTTATTGCATACGGCAGGGACACGGCTCCAACGAGGCACACGGTCGACATATGGTCAACACATGGTAATGCGTACGCGGGGAGGGACTACACGGCGTGTAGTACTGGACACACAGTGTGTACCAATTTTCTTCATGCGGCAAAGACACGGCCATCCACACGGGGTATACCCGTCATGTGGGTACACGGTGTGTACTCAAACTACACAACGTGTAGTTTCAAAATTCTGGAATGTGTGGGAAAATTCCATTTTAAACTTCAGAACACTTGTAGCATTTTTTTTGACAAAGGAATGGGCCGGAGAGGTCCGGTCCATTAGATTAGATACCTCTTAAAACATTCTTGTCCCCAAGAATTCA